>CM051824.1:152215644-154715644 GCA_028451465.1 Erethizon dorsatum | reverse complement strand
TCCCTAATTCTGGGACGGCATGACCCCACGCCACCAAGGCAACTTCCCCGAGAGGGTCTCAGGTGGGTGTTCACTGAGTGACCAGAGCCTAGCTTCTAACCAGGGATGGCAAAAGTGCCAACTGGCTCAGATCTTTGCCTCTTAACCTCTGTGTAAGTAGGAGGCAGGTGACGGCACACTGGGTTAGACGCAGGTCACTGCTAATGGAGGACCTCAGTGCTTCGGTGAAATGTTCTTTTTCTCAGCATTTCAACCCTGAAGACATCGCTCAATAAAACCATCCCTCGGGCCGGTGAGATGGCTCAGCGGCGTAAGCGCCTGCCTTGCAAGCGCGAGGGCCCGAGTTCGACTCCCGGATCCCACATACAAAAAAGGGGCCGGTGATATCGCTCAGCGGCACGGGTGTCTGTTGGCGCGCGAGGTCCTGAGGTCGACCCCCCGGTACCCACAAAAAAAAAAAAGAAAAAAAAAAAAAGAAAATCATCCCTCTTTCTCCTGTCTCTTCTTAGAAAGCAACTTCTAATCTCTTGTGAGTTGGACTTCAGGGCTCATGGCAACCTTGGGAACCTCAGCTGGGGGACAGTAGACCGGCTCATCCCTTCAGGCCACCCAGTGGTGCCAGCCTGCAGTGATGTCTTGGGTCCCCTCAGTGTTAATTAAGGGGTTGGTCTCTCCATGTGCTTCCTTATCACCCAAAAATGTTTTTCCCTTCCCTCTGATCTCTGGACTTGCACTCTCTACAAGGTACCCACAGAGGCAGGAAGCAGCACTGTTACCTGAAACCAGTGCTTCTTATCTGAGTCTTCAGGGCCCCCGTCCCCTGCCTCGGGGATGTGTTTCCCCTGCCTCATTCTTGCTTTCGTTTACTTTTTGAGGCAACTCCCTTCACATTTCACTGTCGTTCCAGATGAAATCTTCGGTTTACAGACAATGGCTTTTCTTGTTCCCTGCCTTACAATCCTCGTGTCCCCCAGGCCCAGAGAAAGGGACTCTATCATTTTTCACAGGACACGCTTTTCAAAGCCACCCTGAAAGGAATTTAGAGCGCATATCTTAAATGATCGTGGCCCCTAATCTTCTGACTTATCTGTTGTGTAAGTAACCTTGCCAGCCTCGACCCAATAAAGTGGATACACATCAAAAAACGAGCTCAACTGCATTTCTAGGTACATTGTTCCTGGTTTTTAATTTCTGCTTTTCTTAGCACATATTTGCAGAACATAATAATCACATTCCTCCTGGGGAGTTGGACTGTGTACAGAACACATCCGAATTCTTTTTACATGCCCTTCCCTTCCCTTCCCCGCTTCCTCCATCTCTTGGTCCCCTTCCTATTTGTAAAAGATCTATCTCTCTATTTCTTGTTATCTATCTTTTCTTTTGCTATTTGGTTTATTTGTACTTTGGATTCTCATATAAGAGAAACTACATGATATTTCAGCTTGGGTGTCTGATTTATTTCATTTAGCATCGTGATCTCAAGGTGCATCCGTTTTCCTACAAATGCCTCAGGTTTGTCCTTCTTTATGGCAGAGTAGTGCTCCTCTGTGTGTAAATGCCACAGTGTCTTTATGCATTCATCTGTTTCAGGACATGCAGGCTGCTCCCAAAATTTAGCTGCTGTAAACGTGGGTGTGCATGTGTGGAAATCAGTGTCACACCAATGAAAAGCCTGCCTAGGTAGAAGGCTGCTGTTCCTGGGAACGTGGATCTTGGTCCGCCAGAGAACCTACCTCCTTACTAGATGTAGCAAGACCATAGCTTTCCTCTTCTTTCCTTCTTGCCCCCCTCATCACCTATGAAACAGATGCCTGGAAAGCAAAGATAAGGCCAACAATGACCTCAGGGGGCAACGAGGCTGCTGGTGGAGACCCCAACTCCAGGTCCTCCGTGGGGTGGGCGCCCAGACGGAGCAGCTGTGCTGGGCCTTGTCCTCTCGGCTCTCCTAAGTACACAGGCACCAGTTCACACGCTGGAACCAGTGAGCATGGCATGTGCTGTAGGACTCTGAACTCCTCATGGCTAATAATGTCACGGCCTGGAGGAACAGCTCTACATGTGACCTGTCAAAACAGGCACGGCGCAGGAAGCTCAGCACTCTGAGGTGGGAGGATGGCAAGTGCTAGGCCAGTCTGGGCAACTGAGCAACTTAACAGGACTATGCCTCAAAATAGAAAACGGATAGAAGGCTGGGATGTAGTTCAGTGTGAAGGCTCTGGGTTCAATCCCCGACCCCCACACACATACACACAGGAGGAAGGTCATACGTGCAGGACCCCGGGAGTGCCCGTGTCCTGCTCCACCCCTCCGTCACGGCAGCCAGGCTGTGGCCCTCTCTGCAAGGCTAAGCGCAGCCAAGAAGAGCAGCAGGAAACCATTTCCGCTCCACCTCCAGGCAGGCAGGAGAAACCTAAGCTGTCTGTGATGCCAGGTGAAACGCATGCGCCTTCCATTCTGTTGCTCATCCCTGCATGCACACAAGAATCATCTGGGAAACTCCACGCAGAAACTACAGCCACTCCAGAAAGGGGTTTAATTTATCTAAGGTGAGTCCGGAACCCAGGAACTGCTGAAACGTTTCTCTCATCGTTGTAATGTGTGAATATCACCCAGAACGCAAAGGCATGCGACACACGCACACACGCACGCAGTCGCACCCGCACCGCGGGGAGATGTAAGACAAGCACTTAATTTCTTTCAGACTCAGGTTTTTCATTTGCAAAATGAGGGTTGTAATTTGTGACCAGGTACTTAGGAAGATTAAACACGATACCTATACAAAAGCACTTGGTGACGTATACCTCAATATTTAAATTAAAACATTTTAAAAATAACAATTACTCCAAACACATGTTACAACATAATTTGTTGATTTAACTCCTGTCTAATAATAATTCCTTAGTCTATTGCTATTTTCTTCTTTATCCCAACAAACAGTAAAGACTTTGTCTCCTAATCTCTCTCTCCATCTCTCTCTGTGTCTGGGGTGTGTGTGTGTGTGTGTGTGTGTGTGTGTGTGTGTGTGTGTGTGTTGGGGTAAGGGGGATGGGAGAAGACAACACAGAAGCATCTAGGAATTCAGAAGCCTAATCCCCCCAGGCTATTTGGGAAAGCCTAGCTCACAGGGGAGAGGGTGGGGATTATGTTAGGGCTTCCTAGAGAGTGGCTTTGGAGCCAAATGCCTAGGTTCAGGAAGAAGGGAGATGACTTGCGGGAAAGCAGTTTGGAGAAGCGGCTCCCCACATCTGTCCGGGATCACGCAGGAACAGCAACTGAGGCTCTGCCTACGCCCCCGCCTGAAGTGGTTGATTACAGGACCCAGGCTGAGAATGAATCTCTGTGCTTGCCTTAGTGACCCCTAACTGTGATTCCAGAATTCAGTTTTCTATTAGCTGGGAGAGATCTTGGGTCAGGTTTACCTGAGTTAGAGAAATACATTAAATATTGCTATGATGGTAAAGAAAAAATTCACAGCTAATACTTATTCTTTCACCAAAGGTTTAACAAGACCTGCTATGTAGCTGCTATCATAGTTTCGGGGCTATATTTCCTAGTCTGCAAAGTAGGCTAGGAATAATAATTACATAGATAGCAATAATATTAATAAATTTGTCCTCCCCATCACGTAGGATAAACCTCAAATGAGATCATATACAAAGTGTGATCAAATTATACCATGAATGTTTAAATTTTAAAAATTACTACAGTAAAAGACATATTGCCATAAATTGCCTCCAAAACCTCCCCCTCTCTTCAACAACACTTGTCCCATCATTTTTGCACTCTGCAGCAGCTCTGGAATCCTCTTCCCTGAGTGTCTTGAGTTGCACTGTCATGGTTCCCTCCAAGTCCTGAATTGATTCAAAATGTTTATCTTTTGTGGCCATTTTGACTTTGAAGAAGAGCCAGAAGCTACACAGTGCCAGATCTGGTGACTGAGGTGGATGAGGACGCAGTGTCATGTTTTTACAAGCTGCCTTTTTATTAGATGGCACTTGGCAGCAGCAGTCACCATGTTTTTATCACACTTGATAAAGACTCTCAGGAAAGAGGACTCCACAATTGCTTCAGAAAGTGGCAAGAACAATGGCATAAGTGTTTTTGAAGCAGGGGGGACTATTTTAAGGGAAATTCATGGTAACATGTATTTTACTGTAATAATTTTTTTTTTAAACTGGAACATTCCCCATATTTGTTGATCACACCTCACATTGACAGTGAAAATCCATGCTGTCATCAGAATGAATTTAAAATCTGACATGGCCAAGACACAAGCACAAGAGTTGGGCAGAATCTAACCAAATAACTTCAACATAGCTACAAGGCTGAAGAAAAGCCAGCAAAAAAAAAGCTCAACAGCAAATGCCTCAGCTGATTCCAAAGGAAAGGTAAAACAGTCTCGGTGGTTCGCAGGCCCTTGTGGGAGTTAGGGAGCAGCAGGCTCACATCAAAGGGCCATCGTCCCACTTGTAGAGTTGGACTTGGAGCCTTGAATGACCAAGAGACTATAAAAGAAATCTCAGTCTGTTCTTGTAGTTTTGAGAAAAAATTCCTTGGATATCTACCACTCCAGATCTCACACCCAGCCAAAACCTCCAAGTGCACAAACTGAATCCATTAATAATGTAACACAACTTACGTGGGATAGGAAATTGCTTCCATAAAGGATAAATTGGTGGCAATAAATAACCCAGGAAGGCTTAGAATTAAGTATGTTGATGACATAAATCAAATTCATAGTATGAAGCCTTTGTGTTAAGTGTGGGAATAATAATCTGCATGTTTAGCATCTAAAGTAATTATAATATTGGTACCAAAAGTAACGGTGATATTTAAGAGGATTTGGTACCCCGAAGAACCCAAAGATTAGCCTTGGGATTGCAATTTTTAAAGTATAATTGAGTAACTGACCTAGAACTTGTAATTATAAATCTGTAATAGTATAACTATTGACTTCGTCCATTTGTATTGTTTTACACTCTATATCTTTGCCCCGGAAGGCTAGAAATTATCAAATGGGAAGAGCCATGCCCTTTCCCTTTCTCTAGGTAATTTTAGCTGCTCTCAGCATATTTGGTCTCTTCTAAAGTGTTAGACACAAAAGGGTTGGGAAATGTCACTTAGAACAATTCTCTGGCCATATAAAGGAGGAAACAGAGACTCAGAGAAGTGAAGAAATTGCTTAAGCCAAGGAGATGTTTGGGGCAACACCACTCGGGCTATGACACCCTCCTTGAACCATTGTTTGTGAATGGCTTAACGATGCCATTTTCCCTGGGGACATATGACATCTTCTGAACACACTACATTGGTTCTCATTTGTCCAGCCAAACAGAAGGTATTTAGGTTATGACCATCGTTACAACTGCAAACATTCCTCTTCTAGGTTATGAAATCTTCCCTTTGTGTGTAACAGGAAGACAGCTCTTCTGACTAAAGTTCCCTCGCTCATTGCTTTTCTGAAACCACTTTGGAAACCCCAGTGGCCTTCGCCAAGGATTGTTCCAGCCACAGCTTATCCAGCCTGCAAAAATACCCACTTGCTCAGCGTCCAGTGTTCCATGTACAATTCCATAGCTCTAATGAAAAACGCATTCCATAAAAGACTGTGTGAAGTGCTTAAAACATGTAGTAATGCTCCTAAGAGTCGCTACAGGAGGATCGCATGCTCCAAGAGTGCTGATCACTTCTGCTGAAAGCCCAGGTCCAGGTCCTGCTCTGAAGTGTCCCTATTTCACCGGGGTGGATGAAAAACAGCTTGCACTACAGGAGGAATCCAAGTCACTGTCGACAAAGCTCTCACAGCTTTTTGAGAGAGAGGTCCTGTGTAAAAGCAAAGCTGTTATTACACAAAAGCATTCTGAGGATAGCATTAGCCGTAATGGTATTAAATATTAATATCCATGCAAATGGTGGCTAAGAGCTTAAAGAACTGAAAGTCAATTGCAAATGCAATGAAGGCATGGAAACCCCGTCTGCTCCCATCTGAGCATGCCAGGCAGGGCTAACAAACTGAGGACTGACTGTGTGTGGCTGAAACTCCTGCTCTCCATCTTTATCGAGTCTTTCAGCAGAAAAACAAAAAAAATAAGATTGGCAAATTTCTTTGAATTGGCCCTGAAAATTAGACTTGAAATTCAGTGTATTTGACTTCCGGATGTGATTTTTTTTCTTTTTAATTTTCATGCTGTGACTTGGCTAGGCTAAGAAGCAGCCCTCGGTTTTTCCATCAAACATGCGCTGCCCCAGAGGGGTTTTGCCAGTGGAATGAGAGATCAGGTGACATCAAGAGAACCAAAGGGAGTCCTCCAATGGACGCACCTGGTCAGGTGAGTGGGTTAACCTGAGGCCTCAGTGGAGGATGTGACTTTGGAGGATATCAAAAGGATCAAATAATAGTGTTAACAAGAAAATCACTAGGAAGATGTGTGCCTGGTTTGAAATCTGTTGGGATGGCAGACCCGTGTAGATAGGAACTGATTGCTCATAGAAGAAATCATCAGTTGGGTAAAAAATTAGAAGTAGAATGGGACCAAATGTTGGTAAAAGAGTGGGCACCCAGGAATTGTCACCTGCCATTGGTGTAAGAAATTATTGCAGCCTCTATGCCATGTTGAAGGTGAGGTGTGGCATGCGTAGCTGCTAAAATAAAATAAAACAAAAATATAAAATAAATTAAAAATGTAGTAAAGATCTCATCCTGGGTCCATGTCTCCGAGCGACTCTCACCCCTGTCTGTAAACAGGCACTGACAGCAGCGTGCACCCTGTGCCCTGTGAGTCGTAGGCACTTGAAGAGGCCTCGCTGTCCCACACTGAGGCGATGATAAGCACATTGGGACAGGCACATCCTCTGCAAGAGTGGAATGGTGAGCCATATAGAACAAAAGATCATAAAGCATGGTAGAGTGAACTAGTGAGAAATAGCATCGTTTGTGCTCAATGAAAATCCATGCATGGCCATCAGTGCGCATCACCTCCAAGCATTTGCAAGAACATCTAGCGCACTGAAATGCAGATGTCAACTTCAGACACGGGCACAAGCGTGGGATCCCCTCGTGCCGTACAAGCTGCCTGCAGATTCAAGGGTCAGTAGAGAGCCTCACAGAACTCGCTGAAAGCTCTTACACGCATAATAACATCTGTCACAGGCAAAGACAGAAATACGAACTGGCCGGAGGCAGAGGCCAACACCTCTGTGTGGCAATGCAGGGAGTGGTCCCAACAGGGAGGTGCTCCAGACCCACACTCCAAGGGCTGTGAGGGGCTCAGTGGCACAGTTTCCACAGGGTTGACGTCGTTCTTCTTGGTCTCCAGTCTCGCCAAAGTCTGGAACTCGTATGCATACTCCAGAACATCCGTCCTGAGTCACACTGTCAGATGCCTGTGGCCAAAGCCCAGACAAACAAAGATGCTCTACCAGGAAGGACATCCTAGTGGCTGACAGGTCACCTCCCTGTGGCTGAGAGTGAAGCCCAGGCCTCTTTTTAGGTAAGATTAATTCTTCAGTACACCTGAGTAAAATTTTGGATGTCACACAGCTTGTCAGGCCGGTCCTGATTTGTCAGTTTTGGGGGTCTCTGAATTTACGAATGAAAACTCTCAGTCCCAAGGAATGAAATGACATGGTTATGTGCAGTGATCACTCAGAAAGCAGTAGAGGATCCAGGGCTAGAACTTGGGGGCTCAGCTATACCATGTGGGGTCTGCAGTCCTGCATGACACCCCAATCCTCTCTGGCAGACACTGTCTGTGGGCTGAGCAGCCCCTTCTAGAACCCTACTATCAAGTTGTCATAGGAAACAAACTATGCATCCATGCAAAAGCACTGTGAATTCTTTATGCCCTTGTAATTCAGAACCCGCTGAAGGAAGTTTGAAAGGTATCTTAGTAGAAAAGACTAGGAGTCGTAATCCAGTCATCACCATTTATCTGTTACACCAACGACTCTTCATCCTGCCCTTTCCAAACCTGACCTTTCCAAACCCCGCTATCAACTCTAAACTTCCCCAGTGTCAAGCATTAGCAGAGGTCCTAGGGCTATTTATTGCCTCTGGAATGAAACAAAAGGAGAAATTATGTCCTGTGGTCTAACTCCTTTTAAATAATTTATTCTTCAACGTCATCTCTGCTTAAATTGTGCAGGAATTTTATTTTGTATATTATTTTCATTGCAGAAAGATCATAATCCCTGCAAAACTAAAAAATGACTTATTTTTCCTTCTGTCAGTTAAAGTGTCTCATAGTAGCATTCAGTGGAATTGAAATATAAGGATCAAATAAGAATCTGTCCCTTACTGTAGGATGTTCATACTATAAAGACGTGTTCCATGAAATGGAACTCATGCTACTCACAATTTATTATTAATTGTTGAAATTTCTGTGATTGCTGATATGGAATTAATATTTTGGTATATCTGATATAGAAATAATTGGTACAAGAAAGTAGGTAAGAACAATTTAAATTATACTCAACTGATAAAGAATATTTGGTTAGCAGGAGTGAATTTCATTTCAGTCTTGTTGAATTGAACCCCTACTCCCACTCCCCAAGTTGATGATGTTCTGGGATTATCCATGCTCTCTGATTCCCAGTTTGTGTGGAGGTCCAACTCTCACACCATGATACATGCTGAGCAGGTTCTTTGGCCATCTGTCCCCTCTGGTCAGCACAGACAAAGCTCACTGTCCACTGAAGCAGGATTCCTGGGCCACTCCCCTGGGGTCAAATTGGCTTCTGGGGCTTTGCTCAGAGTTCAGTGCTTGAGTGGCTTTTTTTTATGGTGCTGGGGACTGAATTCAGGGCCTTCTCACTGAGCTACATTCCCAGCCATTTTTATTTATTTTGAGTCTGGATCTAAATTGTGGAGGACCACCTGGATGGCTCTCCTTGAACGAAGAGCAATTATCTCCATCTTGGCTCAGCCTGGCCCTATTTCCACCTATTGATCTGTACAGAGCTGGCTAGGACTTTTCCTTATCTCTTCAATTGGCTTTAGGCAATGCAAATTGGTCTAGCCGGGGTCCTGATATGTAGTCTTTGAAGCAAGGCAACAGGCCTGTGTTTCCCCGCCCTTTGCTCCCAATACATGGTTGAGCCTGGCGAGATGGAGAGCCGTGCTCCACGCTGTCCGCTGGGATCGAGCCTCGAGAAAGAGGCTATGACTTCCCAGGGCATAGAAGATTACACATCAGAGCTGAAGCACCGACCCCAAAACATTAGATACTGTCTTGAATTGTGTTATGCAGATTACTCCTTCTGCATATCCTTCCCTCTGCATATTGCAAAGGTGATTTCAGGCCACCTACCAGGCCCAGCTCATGGTACTCACATACTTCCTGCCACTCACCCCCGAGCCACTCCCTTCCTCAAGAATTAATAAAAGCCGGGTTCAGCCCTGGGTGAGACCTTTGTTCCAGTAACCACCATCTTGGCTGAACTTAGGACCCCTTGGCTCCCCACGACTACAAATATGCCTTAGTGTCTTTATTCTCACCGTGGGTTGCACTCGAAGTGGTAGATTGGAATTAACTCACTAGATATCCAATAACTTTTCCATGGGATTACAAATATAAACTTCCCGGACCGCGACGAGGACTGGGAAGGGCTCGTTATACTAAGTCACTCAGGCTTGGGCTTGAACTCACGATCCTCCTGCCTCAGTCTCCTAGTGCTAGGATTACAGGCCTGTGTCATAATGCCCAGCAAGTCACCCTCTTGAGATCTGTTGTCTCCAGGTCTCCCTGCCCCCACATCCTACAGGGACACGGTGGTCAAGAGGTCCTGTGAGTCCTTCCAGTCCTGTGAGTCTTCCATCTTGGTTGCCTTTGGTTTCTTCTCCCAGCCAAAGTTAACATTTCTTCCCTTCCTGTCTGGAGCAAACCAACTTCAATCCCTCTGGAACCATAGGTTTAGAAGATAAGGCCAGGGTGGGTGTATCCACAGGTGACTTCTATGTTAGGGTCCCTATAGAAATACCTGTGAGGATTTCTCATTGAAGCTGAGACAAATGACCATCTCATTTAGTGATCCTGTTGCACTTGAATCTACAAAAAAAAAAAAAAAAAAAAAAAAAAAAAAAAAAAGATGATTTGTTCTAATTCTTTGAAGTTAAAGGAGCAGAAGAATTTGGAAAGAAAATGGGGGCACAAGTCATGGTGATTGGTGCAGCCTCTACTCTGCCTTCAACTGCACCAAGAAGGTTACAGCACTCTCTTTTGTTGTCTGCCAGAAACGAACTTAAAATCTGATACTGTGGCCATTTATTTTAGTTTACCTAATATACGGGTTGACAAAAATAATGGTGTTGACTCACAATAGCAGTAGGAATGCGCACAAATTATTAGGTGCAATCGTTCACTTTTTGGTAAACAGGTAGCATGACCAGACAGAGAACAAATGTGTCCTCATTGAGCTACCAGGAAATGGTGACCGTCTTTTGCTTGGCACAGATATTTTCAGCTCCCTGTCATTTATAGCATTTGCTATTAACCCCACTAAATGTTCCTCTGACATTAAGGGTCAGCAAACGGTAGCTTGTGCACCAACTGTGGTTACCAAAGCAAAGCACGGGTGTTGTAGGGGACCACCAGGCAGCTTTCCTGGAAAAAGAGCATTTTTCTCCATTTTGGCTAACCCTGGCCCTAATTCCATGTACTGATATGTACAGAGCTGGTTAGGATATTTCTTTAGCCCCTCAACTGGCTTTAAGCAATACGAATGGGTCTAGCGGAGGTGCTGATGTGCAGTCTTTAAAGCAATGTGGCAGGTCAGTGATGTCCCGCCTATAGCTCCCAACCAGTGTGCATGCGCTAGGCCGAGTGACACGCACTGAGACCAAAGAACCTGAGAAGCCTCAGGGCATGAAGGCCAGACATCAAAGCTGGCACTGACCCCAAACACAAGATACTTCCTCAAGCTGTGCTATGCAGATTACTCTTTCTGCACAGCTCTCTGCATATTGCAGAGGTGATATCAGGCCTCCTACCAACCCCAGCTCACGGCACTCACACACTTCTGCCTTTCTTACAGTCATCCCCAAGCCACTCTCCTCTTCACAAATTAATAAAACCCAGGTTCGGCCCTGGGTCGAGGCCTTCTTTCTGGTTAACCATTGTTCTAACTGCACTTAGGACCCCATTGGCTCCCCACATCTACAGATATGTGTTCGCTTCTCTATTCTCGCTGTGGGTGGCACTGGAAGTGGTGGATTGGAATTCCTTATTGGGATTTCAATAACTTTCCCTGGGATTACAAATGTGGACTCCTCTGGACCACGACAAGGCTGGTAGAGTAGGTTCCCTATAGGGTTTTACATTTCTAAATTGTTTTCTAAAAAAGTAAAACAAAGAAGAATGTTTTGTGATGTGTGGCTCTTTATATTATTCAAATTCCAGTGTGCAAGAGTAAAGTTTTACAGGAATGCATCGTGCACAATCGTGCAAATGGTGTCTGTAGCTGCTTTGTGCTATGGTGACAGAAATGAATGGTGGCCACTTTGTAGAAAGTATCATCACCAGAGCCTTTATTACCTAGTCCTTTACAGAAAATGACTGCCAGCCAGGCTTGCTTTATAATGCGGCTGTGCTGGGGTGGGGAGGGGTATTGTTTTAAGATGCACATCTCCTGAGGCTACCCAGGGGTTCTGATTTTTATGGACCGATGTAGATCAGGACTCTGTATTTAATAAGCATCTTAGGTGTTGGGCTGGGGGTACTAGGGATTGAATCCAAGGCCTTTGCACTGGGCTACATCCCCAGCCCTTACAAAAATTGTTTATATTTTGAGGCAGCATCTCACTAAGACAGTAAGTTGCCCAGGCTAGGCTCAAGCTTGCAACCCTCTTGCCTCAGCCTCCCAGGATACCTGGATCACAGGCATCAGTCACCATGCCTGGCTTCAGGTGAAATCGAATCAAAAATGTAGATGTGGGCCGGTGAGATGGCTCAGCAGCATAAGCGCCTGCCTGGTAAGCGTGAGAGCCCGAGTTTGACTCCCGGAACCCACATACAAAAAAAGGGCCGGTGATATCGCTCAGCGGCACAGGTGCCTGCTTGTCGTGACCCGCGGAGGCTCCGACCAGCAGAGCTCCCAGGGGCAGGAACGTGTAGCCCGAGAGACAGTATGGGGATGAAGAAAAACACACAGGCAGCTTGAAGGCGAGAGCGAGAGAGAGAGAGTTTATTGAGGAAGTGCCAAGGCTTATATCTCTTTGAGGGAAGCAGTGGGAGGGTCTAATGGGTGACATAGGATCAGGATGGGCGGAGGGAGCGCATGCTCAGACGCGAAGCTGGGTCATTTATGGCTCTCTACATATGCTCCTTTTTCTCCAAAAGAAAATATTGCCGACCATGAGTGTTTGTATGACCCTGAATGTGGCCTGTCTTAGGTTGTGGAGGTTACTGCAAGTCTTTTTTAGTTTTTACGCATTTGATTTTTCAGGCCTTACCCGTCATTGAGCTGACCACTAGCATCGCCAGCATCCCGGCGAAGAGTGGGGCTCTGTCTTAGGTGGTCCTGAGAGTGCTAGTGACTTGTAACTCCATCTTACCCATCATTGGCCGACATTCTTATATGCTGGGGCCTCAATATCATCATAGGGTTCGGCTTGTTTGTATTTATCAGCGTCTGCCATAGCTAGACGCTGATAATGAACTTGGAGAGGTCTTTCCCACACAGGAGCAAGGGCCATTTTGACGGAGGCGATAAGTCTCCTAAATAGGAGAGGACCAAGAGCCAAAATGAGGACCAAAACTATAAGGGGGCCTAAGAAGGGGGCAAGGTAGGGGAGAACAGTTGAGAACCAAGTGTTGGGGAATAAGGCTTGTGTTCTGGCTATTTCTCTCTTTTTTAGGGCATCATTTAATTTATCCATAGCATGTAAGACCACGCCGGAGGAGTCAGTATAGAAACAGCATTCTTCTTTGAGGGCCGCACAAAGGCCACCTTCCTTGAGGAAAAGAAGATCCAAGCCGCGCCTGTTTTGGAGAACAACTTCAGACAGGGAGGTTAGTGATGTTTGTAGGGCTCGAATAGAGGTTTCAACATTTTTAGGTCTTGGTCAACGGCCTGTAAGATGCTATTATATTGGGTTTGTCCAAGGGCCAAAGCCGTGGACCCAAGGGCGATTCCTGATGCGGTTCCGAGGACGAGAAGAGTAGTGGTGGTGAAGACCTCACGTTTTTTGCGAAGGTGGGATAAAGTTAGGGGTGGATCTCTGGGGTCAGGATCAAGGCTGAGGGGATAGTTTGCTGGGTGAAAGGTGATGTGTGGGAGGATAGCAACGGTGACACATAGATCTTGTTTTTCTCGGATTACCTTAATAGATATTTGTGTAGATAATCCAGTCTTTTGACATAGCCAATATGTAGGGGGCGTAACAGAGAGAAAGGTGTTGGAGTCGTTGAGGGGGTATAGGGTAGAGCAGGGTGACCTCAGGGTGGTCATAGGGGAGCCACTAGCGCAGGTACCGGAGCCCTCCACGCTGGAGAAGGGTACGGATAGTATTAGGTTGGGGTGTTTAGAGGATGAAGACGTGAACTGGGGGAAGGGAGGGGTGTTTGGGGGCATGACGGACAAATGAGAAGGTCGGGTGAGGATGGTGGAGGGTTAGGTTTGTTAGGAGGAAGAGTAGGGGATTGGGATAGCTGAAGTTTAAATGTTTGATGTAACTTATCGGCAGTTTGTTCAAGGTCAGCAATGCGAGTCATAAGTCGGGCCATGAAGGCATCAGAGTCAGGGGAAGCAGGAGATGGGGGGTAGAAGGGAGGGAAGTTAACAAGGAATGCAGGGGCTGTGAAAGGGGGGGCGGAGGGCAAAGGGCCGGAGTGAGTGGAATCAGGAGCAGAAAATGGCGGTGGCAGTTTGGTGCAAGATGGCGGAGGGGAGTTGTAGAGGGCGGAAGTGGGCGGTGGCGGGAGGTTAGGGTAGGAAAATGGCAGTGCGCCACAAGATGGCGGTCGCTCAGGGTGTCCGCATGATTGGGGATCACTCCTACAAGATGGAGGATCGTCTCCATGCGGAAGGGCGGAAGCAGTAAGAGATGGGGTAGGGGACGGGCAGCCATGTTGGTCCTCAGGTATGTCAAGAATCACGGAGGCGGGGGGGGGCTATGATGGGGGGAATGAGAACAAAGGGAAGCCTCAGCTTGAGCTATAGTCTGTGCTATGTGGGGATCAGAAGGGTGTTGTTGTAATAATTCTGAGATTAAAGTCCAATAAGCAAAGGCAGTTACAGGAACCTTTTCAGGTCCGAAGACCCGGTAGTAGTCTTGGAGCGCGTCACCCACACGGCTCCAAACCTTAGCATTGATCGTGCCCTCCAGCGGAACCAAGGGCAGACTTTATTTATAAAGCTAAAGTAATCGGTTAAGTCAGTCTTTTTAATTTTGACTCCCTGGGCTTTAAGAGATTTGGAGAGCCCTGAGACAAAGAGCTCATGTTCACTGAGGTTTTGTCCCATGTTACACCCTACAATATGAGTATGCTTCCCGTGATTCAGACGAGAGACGAGAGAGAAGTCTTCGTGCGGATCACTGAGGGAAAGTCCTCTGGAAAAATTTCATCTAAGTCAAAGGCCGGCCGGGCACTCTTTTAAACCTTTGTAGGGTGATCCCTCATAGAACCTGTCGTTCTCGGGCCCCACGTTGGGCGCCAAAATGTCATGACCCGCGGAGGCTCCGACCAGCAGAGCTCCCAGGGGCAGGAACGTGTAGCCCGAGAGACAGTATGGGGATGAAGAAAAACACACAGGCAGCTTGAAGGCGAGAGCAAGAGAGAGAGAGTTTATTGAGGAAGTGCCAAGGCTTATATCTCTTTGAGGGAAGCAGTGGGAGGGTCTAATGGGTGACGTAGGATCAGGATGGGCAGAGGGAGCGCATGCTCAGACGCGAAGCTGGGTCATTTATGGCTCTCTACACCTGCTGGCACGCAAGGTCTTGAGGTCGACGCCTGGTATCCACAAAAAAAAAAAAAAAAAAATGTAGATGTGATTGTAATTGTGTGTGTGTGTGTGTGTGTGTGTTTATCCTACCCATAGATATTTCTTTCTTGGTAAATAAATATTCCTTATCTCTCTAGGGTATTCAAAGGAATAAGTAAATTTAAATAATAAACTACAAAAAGGTGTTGAAAGTATTTGAATATTCTTGTTTGCTAAGCCTAGGGGTGTCTTTGTCCCCTTTTTAAAAGTAAATTGACTTCCTACATACACGTGCAAAAAAAGAAATCATTCTTTCCAAATAATATTTGTCAGAAATAATGGTTCTCTCCTTCTCCAATCTAGCTCAAATTTAAATGTTTGAACAAAAAGAACAAAACTAAGAATAAGCTGTGAGGGAAGAAAAGTATTTCCATAACAATACATGGAGACTAACTCTATGCAGGAGGCTGGGACAGCAGCGAGGGTGGTTGAAGTGCGTGAAATGCTCTCCGTTTCAAGTCTCAATTTGAAGGCACTTGTGGGTTGTTACACTTTTTTTTATGGATAAAATTTCAGAGATAATGCTCTGGGATGTCGGTGGGATGTGTCACCGGGAAAGGTCCTTATCGCTCTTCGTAGGTCATGTGGAGTGCGTAAAGGAAAAAGGAATGGAAACACCAGGCTTAAAACATTCAGATCGAGCCCTCAAGTAAGTCTCTGTGTACTCATGATATCCTAGACAGAATTTAATTAAGTAAATATGATGAATTTCAAGGATATTGTACATCGTGATTTGGCCAATGGTGTTGAGTTCTGAGAACACAAATGTGGATTATTACCAAGTCTGGTCCTGGCCAGATCCTCGAGCAGCTAGCCCCTTCCAAGCAGAGGGTCTGGACGCCAGGAACTGACAGCCAAGTGAAAACATCTTTATGACGTGTGATCAAAAATACAGTGAAGCCTGCTGTCCAGTGCCATCCAACGGAGAGGTGGGCTCGTAGAACGTGACTGTGGTCCTCATCCATCTTATTCGCCAGATCTGGAATAAGATCTGGTGACTTCTGGCCCTTCCCAAAGTCAAAACGATAGTGAAAGGAAATGTTTTGAATCCATTCAGGACATCAAGGCACCCAGGACAGCGCAACAAAAGACACTCAGGAAAGAGGGCTCCAGAGCTGCTGCAGAAAGTAGCCAGAACTATGGGACAAGTGTGTTCAAAGCAATGGGTGGATATTTTGAGGGGGATTCATGGCAGTGTGCCTTTCACACGAAAGGTTTTTTTTTTTTTTTAATTTAAACACACACCATATTTTTTTATATCAGACCACACAGGTGAGTACAGGACAAGCATGCACGGAGCCCTGTCTAGATGTGGAATTATCTAGACACCTGTGTGAGGTGGTCCTGAGTCCATTCCAGAGCAATGCCTGCCTCGGGTCGTCTAGACCTCTGGATTTTCTCAGTAGCATGTGGGTAGACAGCAAAGAGAAAGTTGGAGATCTGTGACCTCCTGATAAAGGCTGAGATAGTGTCCTAGGCACTGGTGGCCTTTGTCTCCTCTGTTCTCCAGAGTGATATCGCGCATCTGCCTGGCTTTCAAGGCCACCATGGTTCAGCAAGAGACCTGATCTCTCTGATCCCTGAGTCAGTACTTTTCCTGGTAACTCAGTGTTATTTTGGCTTTCACAGGTATTTTGGAAGGTTCATCCCTAACATGTCTTGTCCAAGGGGTTCTCCCAGCACCTCCGATGTCCTCAGCAGAGCTCAGCTATCTTCTGCATCCTCCACTGAGGAAACTGAGGACTTTTATACCCATCTCTGCCACATAGAAATGAATGTTGACACAGCACATCTCAATTCCATGGGTTGAATTGCGTCTCCCACATCAGACACATTGAAGTCTGAGCCCTCAGTAGTTGCGAATCTGAATTTGTTTGGAATTGGGATCTTTGCAGATGAGGTCAAGTTAAGATGAATGTTTAAGTGCATCCTAATCTGAAACAACTGTTTCCTCATCGGAAGAGGAAAACTCCATGTGATGACGGAAGCCGAGAGGTGCAGATGTGAGCCAAGGGATGCCAGAATTCGAGGGCCATCTCCGGGGCCCCGGAGAGGCCATGAGGGATTCTCGCAGGTGTGCAGGGAGCGTGGCCCTCTGACACCTTGATGCCAGGCTTCTGACTTCTAGAGCTGGGAGGACAAATTTCTTCTGATTTAAACCACCCAGTGTGTGACACTTCTCATGGCAATCATGGGACCTTCAGTAGTAATAGTTTGATTAATAAACTAATATAGGACCTTTAAACACACCAATCCTGCAGAAACTTTCAGTTTTGTGATCTAAATTGGAAGCCAAGAAATAGTGCGGATTTCTTCCTAAATCTTCCTCATAATAAGCTACTGAGAGGTACTGTGTTCCATAAATATCTGCCCATATCTTTTCTGGTGATGAATGTTTCTGTATGTGGCTTTATTCAGCACTGTGGTGCCTTGGTTCACGAGCTTGATTTGTTCCACTATTCTGGGGAAGATGGCCATGGTTGTGTTCGTCACCAGATGTGGATTTTGTGATTAGATGTGGATTTTGTGGATTTTGGATTCTGTGAAATTTTGCCAAATGCTTCTGTTCAAGAACTGATTTGTTCGTGAACAGAAGCATTTGTGAACTGAGGTATTACTGTACTCCCAATTTAGAAAAAAAAAATAAAGAGTAGAACCAGAAGAACTGAGGCTTAGATAACACCACGTTGTCTTGTGTTTTCTGTTCCCTCCCCATATCTCTCCTTTGTTTCTTCCCAGCTACGCCAACCAACCTTCTGCCAAGGAGCACATCTAAACAATTCCAGAACATTCTGGAATCACTCAGTTCTCTAAAGCACACAAAATTTCCATCAATTTGGCTCTCCTTTTCTCCTGAAATTGGGGATAGTGTATAAAGCCACACATAGAGGTTCATTACCAGTAAATATATGCGCAAATACTTGTGGAACCCCGTATCTCTCAATGTCTTACTAAGTATGAGGAAGATTTTTTTTTTTTTGTGGGTACCGGGGGTCACTTCAGGACCTCGCGCGCCAGCAGGCGCCCTTGCCGCTGAGCGATATCGTCAGCCCCTTTTTCGTATGTGGGTTCAGAGAGTCGAACTCGGGCCCTCGCGCTTGCCAGGCAGGTGCTTACCCCGCTGAGCCATCTCACCGGCCTATATGAGGAAGATTTAAGAAAAAAATCTACCACATTTCTTGGCCTCTAACTTAGATCGCAAGCGAGACCGACAGACCTGAGAGAATTGGGACCAAACAGGCAGCGAATAACTGAGTGCTGGATGAGTGATTTTGACTGGAAATACTCTGGAGTCCAGAGAACAGTAGTAAGCATGCTGGAGGAGGCAGTTCAAAAATATGCAAGACAAAACAGCTAATCACACAGGAGTGTGCCCTGGGGCCTAATGAAGAGAAGATCAGGAGTCGGGAGAGGCCCTCAATAGCGATATTGAAAATGAAGGAATCAGGGGAGGTTTGAGGTCTGGAAGGAGCCCGAAAGTCCTGCCTGCAGACAGCCGCCGCGGGAGAAGTCACCACGCACAGTGCTCCGCAGTCCGCGCTGGAAATCCTGAGTCGATTTATCTTTGAAACGTGGTTTGGTGAATGAAGTCCACTGGGGTCATGGAGCACGGAGCAGGAGCTGGAACCCCGGCCCCTCTCCTCCTTGCCCCTGGGATGGGTTCATTCACCTGCTTCCTGCTACCGGAAGGCCCAGCCGCCCCTTCCTGCCCGGACATAAACTGGGTTGCGCTGAGGCGGGGACGCTTGATCCCTGTGTGTCCGCGCCCCGAAGGGTGCGGGTGTGGTGTGGGGCACTGGGGGCAGACGTGAGCCCTGCAGAGTCTCAAGGAGAGCGAGGTGTACGCGGCCCTGTCCTGGTTGGCAGCACCACGGCACAGTCAGCAGGGGCTCTGAGGAGGTCTCTTGCCCACCCCTGCCCCTGTGCTGAGTGCTGCCTGGGTGCGTATCTCTGCGGGTCAGGCCCGGGGGCTGGTCAGGATATAGATAGATAGATAGATAGATAGATAGATAGATAGATAGATAGATAATTGTGCAAGGGGATTTCATAGGCGACTCACAGAATCAGAAGCGGGAGCGCCCACAGTGGCCCTCTGTGTGCTGCAGAGCCGGAGGAGCCAGTAGTTCTCCGCCAAGAAGCTGGAAGCTGCAGAACAAGGGGGACAAAGGATGCAGCGCCAGTCGAAGGCTGAAGGCCCAGAGACTGCACGGAAAGTCCCCGGTGTGAGTCCGCACTGAAAGGCTGAAGAGCCCGAGTCTGAGGTCCACAGGCAACGGCAACAAAAGACGCACCTGCTGGAGCAGAGGGAGCTTTGCAAATGCAGGCTGAACTGTGCCATCCACAACCAAAGTGGGTCTTCCGTCCTCATTTGCTGGCCCACCTGCCAATCATCTTTAGAAACATCTCGCAGACACACCCAGAACTGTGCCTTACTAACCTACTAGGTGTCCCCTAGGCCAGGCAAGTTGGCGGTTGTGATTAAGGGCCACAGCAGGCATGGGGAAAGGGGCCGGCTTCCCCACCTCCCCAGGGCCCTGCCAGTGGTGGAACTGGCCCTGTGTAGAGTGCAGATGAAATCTATTTTATTCCCTTTCTACTTCCACAGATAATTTGAGGTAGACATTGAGGATGATTTTGTCATGAGGACTGGTGCAGGGGGAACAATGAGAGCTTGGAAAGCGAGGTTAGAGGTGACACCCAGCAAGGTCTGGGGCCAGATGCGCATAGAAGTCAAAACCATGACAACAGTTTGTGTAAGAAGAAGCACTTTATTGCAGATTGACCCAAAAGGAGACAAGAGGCTCCCTCTCATCAGCCTTCCTGTGTGCTGGGAGGGGAGGAAGGTGGCGGCCCAAGGGAAGGAGATGGTGGCAGAGCGGCTGAGAGCAGGCGCTGGCTGGAATAATCCACGCCGTACAGGGGACCTGGCGGAACCTGGGCTGCTGTGTCCCTGGGGAGTATCCCGTCTCTCCCTGATTCTAGTCCATCCCGAAGCTGTTGACAGCACCTTGGTCCTGACCTAGGTCTCTGAGACCCTGTTCTGTATCCTCAAGGGCCAGTGGTCAGACTTTTGATCCTCCCAGATGATCAAGGGTATTTAACATCAGAGCTTAAGGGTCCCCCAATTTTAGAAACAGAGAGGTTGCCATTGTATGGCGGGATTTCAAAAGCAAACTGTATAAAGAACAATGACAGGAGATGCCCCTGACAGAGGGTGCAAAAATCCTCTCAAATACAACCCGACTGAATGTCAACTTTGAGGAAATAATAGGTAATCTTTTCTGGTTTTAGATGCAAGTTATTTTCACTATTATTGATAAGCACTCAAATTATTTAAGGGATCATAAAGAGATAAGTAAAGTTGCAATTTTTTGATGATTTTTACCCCAGATTTACAACAATCAATATTTGTATGCTTAAGAAAACCTAAGAAATGCAGGGGGCATCTCCAGTTCTTCTCCCAGTAACCTAATATCCTTTCCCCCAGTGTATTCACTTCTGTTGTCTTCTAAAAAATAAGTATATTCATATTTTCATGCCTTGAAAACCTATAAGCAATGTCGGAAATGGCAAAAATTAAACTTACTTAAATGACAAGTCCTGAGCACATATGTAATTTATTGTTATTTTTTAGGCAAGCAAATATTTATTAAGCAAAAAGACAACATTAGAAAACTAAAAATTGTCAAATTTAGAATAATGTTCAATCTTTGATATGCACTTCCGTGTACCTGAGAAAACAAATGTTTCAATATAAAGGAAACCAAATCTGAGTTCTCGTTTCTTCTAACGTAATCTCTTGCCTAGCCTTCATTTGATTTTTTTTGTATCTAAAACAATCACTATTCGTCTTAACTTATGACTGATTACGTAAATCACCTGGTATGTATTGACCTGTGCAATAAAACAAAATTATGCACATAGCTGTCTTTGGATACCTGAAGTTCCCAAACTCAACTGCAGTGAAACAGAAAGACCAGGAAAGCTGCATGGTTAGAGTGGCACACATCTGTAATCCCAGTACTCTGGGAAGCTGAAGTAGGATAAATTCAAGCTCAAATTCAAGCCCAGCCTGAGCAAGTGAGCAGCTTAGCGAGAACTTGTCTCAAAATCTACAAAGGGGGTGGGGGGTGGTATAAGGGATTTAGTTCAGTACAGAAGCCCTGGGTTCAGTCCCCTACCAAAAAAATTAAAAAACAGAGGATACTACCGACTGTTGGCCTTCCCTGCTGCCTGTCTGTCTACAGAGAGTGTTACTGTTGCCTTTGAAATTGGAGTGAAAAAAATAAATCAGAGAGACCGTGATCTACCTCTGGGTCCTAACTTTTGGGATTTTTTTGTCCTTAGGGGATGTACTTTATAAATGATTTACTGGGACTTATGTGGACAACAACCAAGTGCGCTGTTTTCTGAGAAAATAAAATACTCCCGTAAAGAATAAAGCAGGAGAACATTCTCTTATGCTGTCACTTTAATAGAAACGTGTGTCCCTGACTAAACCGTTTTGCTCTTGTGTGTTTCAAGTGCTGATGGCACATGAAGTCCGTGAGTCCCACCTGTGTCCCAAAGTGAGAAAGTCTGATCTTCTGGGAAGTGGGAAATCCATGCCAAGATACCAACTTACTTTACAGAAACATGAGGAATGTTGTGTGCACCTGTACTATGACTGCGCTTTGCCCCTGTGTGTGTCGCCCGTGTGTGTCGCATTGCTTGAATTATGTATCTTTCTCCTTAGTAACTTTAAAATGTGTTGCATGCTTAATATATGCTAAGCCCTTTAGACAGAGCATTCATGCATTTTTCTGACAAGCTCATAGGTAGGTGCTGCTGTTTGATCATTTTATACAAAAGGGAGAATGGGCTTCCACAGCCAAGGGTGTGGAAAAGTCAGGGTTCAGACCCAAGTTTGCCTTCCAAAGTGCGCACACTTAACGAGGTGTATTATAATATAGATACAGCCAAAGATTATTACAGTGCTTCTAAGCAGCAATAAAAGTGAGAAATATATATCGCAATAGATTCTATTCAGCTACTCAGTATTCCAAATTCTTTCTATAGTAAAAAAAAAAAAAAAAAAAAAAAGGAAACAAAGAAAAACCCTTAAGCACAAACCTCAGTATTTTTCATTGTTTCCAATCAGACTTCCTTTTCTCCTTTGTGTAACTACTGGTTTGCTGTACAATATATTATAACAAAGTGCTTTTAATAGATTTTTTTTTCCTAGGGCCCAAACACTTATTAATGGGAGAAATACCTTAATTTGGTTAAACTATGGGAAAAATTGTAGCATACTTAAAGAATAAAATTAATCACATGGAAAATTTTATAAACAAAAATAACAGTTTAAGTGAATTTGTTTTTTAGTGGCAGTTACACCTACATGTCTTTAATAAGAGAAACCAGCAAACCAAGAAAAGCGATAGTCGCAGTAGTTTCCTGATTTGTAACCCATTATATAGTTGTGCTTCCTGAGACGAGCATTTCAACTTCCATCTCTCATTTTCCTGGTGGCGGTCTTCCTATCACTAAATAATGTGCACATACTGCTGCCTTCAGTCTTCAGGTTTAAATACGACCCATGATTCCTCCGGAAGGTGGTGAGCTTTAGCAGCTGAAGAAACACCTTTGGGGGCCGAGGAAAGCCAGAAGGAGGTGGCTGCAGACAGGAAGCCAGGCTTGAGAGGTCCTTGTCACAGGTGGAGCAGCGCGGTCCCCCAGAAGAACTGGGACTAAAAGTGAGTTTCAGAACTGGAGGAAAGGAAATGTCTTCAGTAACTCACAGTTATTTGTATTGCTTTACAAAGTAAGAATGTGACCTCTGGCCTCTCCCAATAATGAAGTCCATCCTCAGTCCTTCAAGAGAGGACACAGAAAGCCCAGGGAATTCTCATGGAAACCCTTGTTCTTTCTGCTTTGTTTTAGCTCATCCCCATTTGCCTGGTTGACTGGGTAATCCGAGACTTTCTAAATTCCAGGGCATTGTACGTGCTGGAAAGCAACCCAAACACCAAGCCAGGCTCCAGGAAGTCCTCTTAAGGAGCCCCACGTATTTTGTAAACAGACAGCTAGCTTTGGGCTTAATACCAATGCCACTGTGTGTGTTTGCTAATGGTCTTCAGGACCACTGAGCTAAGACCTGGATTTAACCAAAATTAGTACATGCTAACGACAATCGCATTATATTCCTCATTTACAAAGTGATAAACTTTTTGAAAAGGACGGTGTTTTTATCTTTGTAAGCCCACTGAAGAGTAGTGCTAGCTATCTTTAAGAGAGAAAAGAAAAACCGTGGTGTTGGAAATAGA
Organism: Erethizon dorsatum; assembly: GCA_028451465.1. NCBI lineage: Eukaryota > Metazoa > Chordata > Mammalia > Rodentia > Erethizontidae > Erethizon > Erethizon dorsatum. Next base: position 154,692,359 of record CM051824.1, on the reverse strand, counting down.
AATGGAGCCTTATGGATGGATGAGCCCTGAAACAGCTGCACTGCAGAGGCGTCCCAGTGCTGACTCAGGGAAACCTGTGTAATCTCAAAACACCTTCAACCAATGGCCCTGAGCTATGGTGAGGCCTAAATGGTTTTGACTTGAGAACCAGCATGACATCAAATAACAATGAAGTTCTTTTCTGGCTTTTTCTGGTACTAGGGATTGAACCCAGGGCCTTTGTAAGCTACATCCTCTGGCCCTTTTTATTTTTTATTTTGAGAGAGGGTGTCGCAAAGTCACTAAGGTTACCAGGCTGGGTTCAAAACTTGTGATCCTCCTGCCTCGGCCTCCCAGAGTGTGGCATGTATATTTTATAGTAGTATTTAAGCAAGGAAAAACACCAACTGATGTACGAATGATCTATCCGCACCTATTGAAACTGATGTGGATTGAGTGGCTCAGGATTTGTAAGACAAATAAATGCCTAATTTATGCAAATATAAATATATTATAAATATATGGACATATAAAATACCTGGTACCTGCCCAAATTCCTAAAAGGAACATGACAGTGAACCTTGGGCCCTGTTGCCATCTCCTGTTCTGCGAGTTCAGAGCAGCAAGGCATGAAAACCATGGAGGTGATGTAACTCTTGTTCTCCTTTATTTTCCTGACCATGTCTGCAAGAAAGTCCACACTGTCCCAAATCTGGTGCTTATAAATGCTGTTATCTCAGAACCAGGAATGTCAATTTATTGTAGATTTATCCATCAAAGCAAAGACATTAACGAGCCCCTTTTCCCATAAAGTGTGACCACGTGTACCTAGAGCTGTAATAGGTACATATAGCTGGCCAAGCTATCCCCATGACAAGATCCAAATGAAAGGAATTAAAAAATAAGAATAAGAACAGAACACAATTCAGGCAATGATGACTCTCTCAAGCATAAAAAATTTTTTTTTCAATTAACTACATGAAAATCATGGGAAATCAACCTGTTATTCTCAATCAGAACCAAGTGGGGGTGGTAGGATGGTGTTTGAAAGTGATTAGCTTTGGTGTCCTCTCCAGAGATTGGTGGAGCACAATTTTGTGTATGTATGAGTGGGTCATGGAAGTGTGGCCTTGGGGTTTCTCTCTGGTCTCTGATCCCTTCCGCTCTGGTACATTTCCCCTGACCTGCTTCCTGGCCACCATGAACCAAATATCTTTGCTCCTCCATGACCATGCACTGAATTCCCTAAACCATGAGCCAAACTAAAGCTCTCTTCCTTTAAGTCGTGGGTGTTGGGTATTGCAACTCAGTGACAATATAGCTAGCTAATGCACAAAGCTTCAATGGTAACATGGACATTATCCCTAGACATGTTTATATCTTCCTTCTGTGATTTTTCAAAACCTGGCACTGTGTGGGAGACATGATCAGTAACCACGATAAATGCCACGAGTTGATTTCTGCATGGTCCCCAGAGAACCCATGCATAGGAAGGCTTCTATGTATGTTATGAATGTATGACCCATTGGTGTCTCATCATGCATTGCTTTAGCTCCAGCATGTCCTTCCTCTTTACCATGTCCCTCACCTCTCACCACCTTTCCTCTCCTGATGCTCCAGTCACGGCAGACTCTGGCAGTCACGTCCATGATCATCAGTGGTCCCCTGGAGGAGCTTGTGAGGCACAGTGCTGTCCTTCTCCTGCCCCCAATCTTCCAGCTGCCTCCATGAAGCAGATTAGGATTAGGACGGAAGTCCCACTCCATAAATTCACCCCATGCCCCTCCTCCCCACGTGGAAGGTGGCCCTCCCAGACAGTGGTGGCTGCGCACACGCACTGAAGGTCCCTGGTGCTGGTTCACCTGGTACAAACACTGCCACAGGTACCAGAATCATCCAGGCAAAACACAAAAGGCCAGTCAGGCAAAACCTGCTTTCAGATGTCTGCACCATAGAAATTCACTGCCCAACCAGGATTCTGTAAGTGCCTATCTAATATTACAGACCAAGACGCACATTTCCTGCTGACTTTCAGGATAAAATGCAAGACATCGTCTGTATCCCTTCACACTAGCAGAGGTTGCTGTGGCAGGGACTGGGGAGCTTGAAGACTCTGCATTTTCTCCTCACTGCCTCCCCAGGAATTGCAGGGGATTGTGTCCTTCCCAACCATGTGCTTCCCATCCTCTTCCGGGGGGCAGCAGGACATCCAGGACCCAGCCCTTCCCTGTCATCCTGGTCACATGACCTCCTCCTCTTTGTCCACGTGCAGCACTTGGTGGCCCCTGTCCTTCAGTAAAGGATGCCCTGGGAACCCCATGCTTATCTATCTTTCCTTTGTAAACTCCATGGGCAGTGGTGATATTTGCATTTTTACGCACTATCAGAGTGGAGCATAATCCCCGACACGGGTAAAAGATTAAATTAATAGCTGAGCATGGCTGGTGCACACGTGTAATTCCCAGCACCCTGGGAGGCTGAGGCAGGAGGATTGCAAGTATGAGTTCAACTTGAGCAACTTAGCAACTTAGCAAAACCCTATCACAAAATAAAAATAATAAAAATGTAAATGAATAAGAAGGAAAATGTAGCTCAGTGAGAAGGCTATAGGTTCAACCCCTAGTACTGCAATAATTAATAATTAAATAATTAGATATTTAATTAATGTTTTGATTTAATTAATAATTAAAGAATTGACTTTAAGCAATTCAAATTTAATAATTAATGCAAAATGATATTAGCGATGAGTCCCCAGAGGTAATGAGTCTCCAAAACAAATCATGTTTAACAGGAAAAGCTAAGTTATCTCGCCAAACTTTTCCTTGAATAGTTTTCAGACTGTGCCCTGATCTCTAACAGAGAGGACAAGGCAGACTGGATGTATCGTCCGTGCTGTGAGCCCGCACCTACTAGTGCCACTTAGTGACCTATTCGTAGATGGCAGGAAATGCACTTCTAAAACGCTGAAAATAAAAGTTTTAACAGCGATGCGGAGAGCAAAGGGCTCTTTCTCCTGGGACATTAGGCTCGCAGGGTGGAGGACTGACTTTGCCAACACTGTGAGTTATCTTCAAGGTTTTTCTTTTCTCGAAGAGGTGGCAGCGTGCTTCTCCCACTTTGGTCTCAGTCTGCCCTGGGCCTGGCCGCACTGCGTGACCCATGGCTGCTCCCTTCTGAAGACATGTGCCAGAAGAAAACAACAATCTGTGTCAAAAAAAAAAAAGTTTTTGTGGTTTTGTTTTGGAGAGTTTTTTCCCCTTTTGTCAACACTTGAGTTACAATAGCTGCAGCCGTGGGCAGTGGCCAAGCTGATAAGGAGGGAAGGCCTTGTAAAACCCAAACCTTAAGCACAAGAGGAAATAACCAGGCACAGAAATTTCATTCTCCTAAAATTAAAAACAGCCCTACATGCAGGCAGCCTGGCTGGTGTGTAAGGGCAGTGGGCAGAGCGTGTGCAAGTGGAAGAGCCCTCACTCACCCAGCCTCACCCAGTTCCTCATGGGGGAGCTGCCGTGTCCAGGAGCCCCAAGACCCAGCCACACTTTCTAGTCCTAATGGTGCTTCTTTCTGGGCCTTTAAGACATCCATGGACAAAGTCAGATGTAAAATCGCTCTGATTAAAAAAGTGAATCAATGCAGACCTCGATAAGGAATGTTGGCGTCTCTTGAATGAAGGGCTAGAAACCAGTTTGCTCTTGTTTGCAGCTGGTGGTGTGAGGTCAGAGTCCAGCAGAGAGGTGCTGTCCAGTCCGAGGACTGAGCCCCGCTTCTGTGACTCTGGGTTGGATGGCTGGGTGTGAGGACCACCCAGGAAGAGCCAGCTGCCGCATGGTGGGTTACAGGTGGCCCGCCCAGGTTCCTGACTCTCTCTTTCGATCTTCTGTTTCTTTCTTAGATCAGTTATTTCACAATGAAATCAAAATTCAAGGAAAAACTATTTCTGTGCACATCAGTTGACCTGAGTAATTCAGAGGAGACACAGATGCAGTTTCCCCTCTTTTGCGTTTTCAACTTTCTCCAAACCCTAATGGTAAGTAAATGCCAACAATATCAGCTGAGTGTCGATAGCAATATTGCCATGTTGCAGCTAAGATTGTCTAAAGTTTAGATATATGCTCTCTTATCTTCAGCTATGGCAGCTGCTTGATGTTTCTTCTGCTCATATCTCAAGATGCACATGGGGTTTGGGTCCCCCCCAAAATAATCCATTGGGTCTAGCTAAATAAACATGAAGCTGAATTCTTACATTGCTTCTCAATTAGAACTGGAAACCATATAGTTTACTGAAATTCCCTTTAAGTGACAACAAACAAAAAGATGGCTAAACCCATCCATTTCCATGAAGAGAAGACTTTGAACCCCCCTGTTTTCACCTGAACCCCAAAGATAAAGTGTCTAAGTGGCCATGTTTCAATAGGTATTTTCATTTTTGTTTTTATAATCACTTTTTTTTGTGTGTGTGTGGGTACCGGGGGGTCGACCTCAGGACCTCGCGCGCCAACAGGCGCCCGTGCCGCTGAGCGATATCACCGGCCCCTTTTCCGTATGTGGGATCCGGGAGTCAAACTCGGGCCCTCGCGCTTGCAAGGCAGGCGCTTACGCCACTGAGCCATCTCACCGGCCCTATAATCACTTTTTGCTAGTAAGATCCCTTAAAAGTACATTTCATTACACATTTGTAGTTCACTCCTCCATATAAAACACAGCATTGTCGTGAAGCTAGAACTCCATGGGTTTCGCCTCGTTTGTAATCACAAAGTACACACTAGTAAAAGAAAAAAATTATATTTTTTAGACAAATAAACTGACTAGGGTTATGTATGATGCCAATGACTAGGCTGTATGCTGATCCAAGGTGATGAGATTACGCTCTATTACTACATCATTTGCCAGAAAAATACCTGGGTCATATGTGACTAATTCAAGGCTGTGAACACTTTTCTTTCCTGGTGGTCAAGTGCTTAAGCCATCTGGCAAAATGACCAACTTCTCAACCTCCTGGAGAAACACTGAAGGCCACCGAAGGCCACAACTCTGGCAACCTTAACCGAGCAATTATGTGACATCTTTCTGATCAGAGGATCCCTTCTCGGAGGATGGTGGAGGCTGGGACTCCATCTAGGCGGTCCCCACACTGTTTTGCCAAGTGGCAAGATGACACAGGACAGGAAGCAGGGGCTTTTAAAAGGATTTTGCCAGGTCCTAACAAGGGCTTATGAGCCCTAAGACTAGCAGGAATATGTTATGTCCTGTGGCGTAATTAGGGTAAACATTCAATTAAAGGATTTCTTGGCAGAAGTAAGGGAGCATTTTTCTCAGTCCCAATGTAACACCAAAGCAGGACGTGTATCAGAAAGACAATCCCAGGAAGAGGCGGGCTGTGGCCCTGCAAAGGTTAAACAAACACAAGGTCCTGGTCCATAATGGCTTGGTTTAAGAGCAAGATGAACTTTCCATCTCTCCAGTATTTTGTTTGTTTGAAATACTTACTTTATATCATAAAACATCGACCTGTTAAAAATGAGAAAATTGATTCTACGCCAAAGGTAAAATTAGTAGGTATTTAATTTTTTAAGTAGCATTAGATGAAGCAGCTAATAATTCTGTTAGTCATTGGTGGTAGTTCACTTTAACTGAGTACTGAGTTAAACAGATACAACCAACATGGCAGCTATTGACATGTTCACCATCTTCCCCCTAAAGAAATAAACATCTTCCAGATGTTGTGCACTGCAAATTCAATCTTATTATATTAACTGATGAAATCACAAGTAATAAGCAGAGCAAAGCAGAATAAATGTTGAATAGTTGTACTCACGAATGAATTTCAGGTTCTCACAATCTAGTATTTATAGGAAAGAACAGAACAGTAGAGTAAACCTTGTTTCCATAATGAAACTGTTATCCTTTGAACATGTTATTTACAAGACTTAAACAGAAAGTTGTATTTTAAATACCCTTTTTAAATGATCTATAATTGCACAAGAGAACGAAAGATTGCAAATAACCCGTATCCTGTCGGAGAAAGAAAATGCTGCTATATCCCCACATAGAACTTGAGATAATTAATACTTATGACCTCAATTTTGCAAAGTATGATTATTTCTATTTTGCCCATAGGGGAATGCTTTGTAATAACTCATTTATAAGATGGCAAATGTCTATGGATTACTGAAAACTGAATCAGAAGTGGCTCACCTGAGGCCACTTGTAATAACAGTCCAGAGAGGAGAAGAAAAATCCGGGATGCTAGACAACTCATGTGGGATTTTTCTTTATTGTTATTTGGGTAACAAGTACAACAAATTTAAATATATATATAGTTCTGTGGCTTATTGAAGATTAGCTACACACAAACATTTGCCTTCACATTAGAACTGCTCTCCAACCATAAAAAACACAGAATATGGGTTGATCAGAAAAAAATAATGTGAGATAAAAATTTATGACACTTGTAAATGTGCTTCTAAGGCCACACTTGACAGGAGTAAGGGAGCATTTTTCTCAGTCCCAATGTAACACCAAAGCAGGACGTGTATCAGAAAAACAATCCCAGGAAGAGGCGGGCTGTGGTCCACCTCTTCTAAGTGGAAAAGGAAAGCCCAGATCATGAACAATTTTGAACTGGAATCCAAAGTTTACGGACGTCGATTACCATCAAGACAACTGTTCATATGTCCTAAGACGGGTAGTCATATTGAACACACTCAACATTTAATTAAATTGATGGCATTCCTCATTCAGCCTCCTCCAGGTCTCCACTCTAATGTTACTTTATGCTACCGCTGTCTTCTCAGGATCGCGGTGGAGCTGGGTGGACTTGGGTTTCTGCCCTGAATTCCTGTCTGTTCCTCTGCTTCCTCCCCTCCCCGAGTCCCTCACTCCTGACGGCTCCCACCCCTCGCTGTGTGCTTCTCCCCACAGCACTGCCACCCAGCTTCACCCTCCCGAGCTCCGAGCTCCGTCTGCTTCACAGCCCAGTCGCTGGGTGGGCGTGGAGCCTGCGGGGTTCAAAGCTTGAAAGCCAGCAGCCATCCTGCTCCAGGCTGAGAAGCTTTCCTAAGACCTCCACTGTCTTCTAACGCAACACCCCAAGTCCTTGTGGTCCTGCACGAAGCCCTGCACCATCCGGCCCTCCCTGGGCATCTACCGTCCTTTCCGCCCATCTGGAAGCTGAGCCCTGTGTGCGTCTCAGTGACTCCCGTGGTGGCCAGTGCATCTGCCCCCAGGGAGTCCAGGCCGATGGGAGGAAGGGGAGAGAGCAGTCGTGCTGCCCTCCTCCCTGGAGGTCTGCGGAGCTCTGTGCATTTCCTACAGCCTGCTTCCTGTCTGCAGTCTTTTATTTATTTTTATTTTGTATTGGGGATTGAACCTGGGAGCTTTGCCCTGAGCTGTATCCTCACCCCTCGCCCCTTTTAAAAATCATCATTATGCTTTTGAGACAGGGTCTTACTAAATCTCTCAGTTGCCCAGGCTAGGGTTTAACTTATGATCTTCCTGCCTCAGCCTTCCAGAGTGCTGGGATTCACAGGTGTATACCACCAGGCACAACATTATACTTTTAAAATAAATTTTACTTCTCTTTAAGGTTAGGTGTTCGATGTCCTTGTTAAATATTACTTCTTTTTTTCTATTGTAGGATTAAAAAAAAGAATTCATAGTATTTCTAATGGTGCTGAATCATTGTTTCTTCTATTAATTGCTGCAAGACTATAGATGTATGTGTCTGATCTAAGATCTTTAACATCTGGGCTGCACAAGCATAAATATCGTATGGTTTCTCTTACATTAGAAACTCAAAGTATAAATAAAATAAAGAGCAAAATAAAAGATAGATAATAGGAATTAGGGAAATTAATCTTCTGCAAATGAGAAAGGGAGCTAGAGATAGAGGGGAGAGAAGGGAGGGGGACGTAAGCAGAATGAAGATGTGTCATGTACCTGTACCAACCCCCCATGATGAATGTAATCATATGTACTGCAAATATATACTAATAAAGATAAAAAAGAAAGAAATCTGGGCTACACAGTGTTAGCCCCACTGCAACACACCACTGTTGCAAAGCCTTCCCCAAATAATTTCTACCATAAATTCCTACTTTATAGGACACCTGCTGGCAGGTATCTCCCTAGATTTTCAGCACATCGCTGTAAGGTAGGTACATTCACCAGTTGAGAGGTGAAGAAACCGAGGATTAGAGAACTCAAGTAACTCATCTGTGGTGGGTTAACTAATGGGGAACTTGGAACACCCAGCTAAACTGAGTCAACGTGGTTTTGGGTGTGGAGGGCCCGCCTGAGGATTGTTGAGGGCAGCATAAAAGGAGAACTGGAGGGGAAGATGGTGCTGTTGATGCTCCTGGAGAAGCTTGTCGTGCTGGTTTTCCTGACATGAACTCAGCTGCTCTCATCAAGCTCAGGTCCTCGCTGTCACTGAGGATGGCTGTGTTCTCTTTGGGGGAGCTCTGGTCCTTACCTTGGGCATCACTTCTAGGTTCCAGTGCAGATCCCTCAGCCTGCTGGCACAGATCGTTCATCCCACTGGACCAGACTTTCTAGCTTTCACCTCTGACCTTTGGGCCTTCCCAGTGCAAATCCTCGGAACAGACTTGCATGAGACATTGTCATGGGCTCTGGGCCTCCAGCTGAACTCGTGGAGGACCTTGCCATGGGCCCTAGGTCCCAAGCTGGGCTTGTGCAGGACATTGCCATGGGCTCTAGGTCACCAGCTGGACTTGTACAGGACATTGTTGTGGGCTGTAGGCCTCCAGCTGAACTCGTGGAGGACATTGCCATGGGCCCTAGGTCCCACGCTGGACTCGTGCAGGACATTGCCATGGGCTCTAGGTCACCAGCTGGACTCGTGCAGGACATTGTCATGGGTTCTGTCTTCAGCTGGACTCGTGCAGGACACTGGCGTGGGTTCCAGGCCCTCAGCTAGATTCTTTGGGTCTCTACTGCATGGACAGATCTCTTGCACTCTTCTGCGTTTGACTTTTTGGGTGAATATTATAAAATAGTCCTATAAATTATGTGTCCTCTATTAAATCTATTCTCTTGCAAACCCTGACCACAACATCATCCAAGGTCGTAAACTACTAATAGTTTGAGCTTATATCTCAACTCTCCCTGCCCCAAAGATTTCCTTCTACTACGTAACTTCCTCACGGAACACCTGCAACTCGCGCCATCTGCCATAAAAACTCCCAGGGTTGTAGAGAGTTTGACAACTGCCGTATAAAGAAGCACTCAAAAGGTGAAGATTAGCTCTGCCAAGTGGAATCCTAGTCAGCAAATCGAAACCCGTGCTTAAGAAGTGGAAATGCAGCTGTCAACAATCCCCGGTTCTCTGCAAGTGCTCCGGAGCTAGGACGCTACTGCTTCCACACAGTGTCCTGCCTGCCGGGTGTCTCCTTCTGCAGGGACAGCGATCTGTGGAGCGTGCTTCTCGCTGGCGGCTGTCTAGGTGAGCAGTGCAATAATCACATCCCTTTGCTTATGCCCAGCTCCCACTGCCCTCCACTTGTGCTTAGAAACTTCTCAAGGCAGCTCTCTGCTGTCCCGCCGCGGACAGTTACCATTCTGCTGAAACCTCTCCCGATGGGAGCACCCAAGGCCCTCTGCGGCGACTCTGCTTGCTCCCAGCATGTCTGGGGCCCAAGTCTGCAAGCCTCTGCTCAGACAAGCTGATTTACTGAGCCAAATTTACCAGAGGAACGCTAACTCCTTTCACCGCGTGAAGCCAGTGGATTTCGTGTCACTTCTGCCAGCACAGGAAAACGAAGAAGCAGAAAACTTCCTGTTCAGTGGGACTTTAAGTGCAACGCGGAAAGTGGGATGGGACACCTGGTCCCGCAGAGCTGTGGCCACGTGAGGCTTCAGAGACACCTGGAGTGCGGCCCTGCTTTCTGAGGGATTCTCTCTCTCTGTCTGTCTCTCTCTCATGTCTAATTTAAGCTTTGTTCTTTTCACCTTGGCTTCCTTAGTTTTTTAGTCTCCTTTTCCTCTTTTCTCTCCACCTTTTATTTCCCCCCTCCTTACATGTCACTCTTTTCAGCCATAAATAATGGTTAAAACAAGTTTAAAAAATAAAACAAGTTTTATAAAACAAGTTTAAAAAATAAGAGAAAAACAATGAAGTTAAAAGAAATGACTCTGGTTTCCTTCTGATTGTCAACCCATGGAAATACATCAGTTTTACATTGCTAGTGGTCATGGAATCTATAAAATCTCAATAAAACCTCCATCTATTTTTTCATTCAACATTCATTTGCAAAAACTTTTGCCTGTCCCATGATGTTAGTATACTGGTTATGTTAACAGCCACGTAATACCTACTGTACCAATGTATCTCTCACTTTTTCTTGCCTTTTTCCACTTTGTATGTTCAAAACTCTCTGCCTTAATTATGTTTCTACAACAGCTGTCCATCTCATGTCCCAGTGAGAGCCGATCTTCCTGTGGTGAGAGATCCTACACTCCACGGCAAACACTGAAGCCCAAAAAGGTTCTAGTTCTCAGTCACAAACCACTCCAGGAAGCAGCTGATCAGGGTTATGGTTCATTATGCCCTGTCAGATATATAAAACTCCGGTTGTCTATGTGTCCTGTTCATTATTTTAAAAGCTTTTGCCATTTAGCAAATTTTCTCTCCACTTTCAGGATGCTCATGACAAACCCTCATTTTCCTTCATCTGAGGAAATGCTTCTGTTTCTAATTCCTAAGTAGTTTTCTTAGTTAAGTGAAACTGTATTTCTATTTATTTATCTGACTTGCTTGGAAACAGAAGTCTAGAGAATACGAGAGGCCTTGCGATAAGTATTTATCTCGTCCTCTCATCATGAACCTGTATTTCCTATGTTTCTTGGGCTATGCCATGCTATCTAATAACACTCAAGTTTTGGCTGATATTGTGAACAAATCCAAGACACAAGTTATTACATTCTTATGGCCATGAAACATAAGCCACCAAAGTGAACAGTGACATTGTAGTTAAACCCCCACAATCTCTAATCCAGGATGACGGGTTTCCAGAGTGGGGAAAGGGCTGGCTCTTGCACCACGTAGAGTTTGTTTTTTTATTTTGTTTTATTTCCCAGTACTAATCCTCAACCATGGCATAACCACATTATGTAATTTCCCACATCCCTAGCCACAGTGAAAAACATATAGTAATGTAAACAGCCACAAAAACAGGTAACATGGAGAAAGGTCCCCATTTCTCCATTTAACTGCTGGAAAGTGAAAATACTGGAAATAAGAGAATGAGGGTACTTGATTGTTTCTAGGTAAAACCATCACTTTCTTATAAACATGAAATACACCACTAAAGGTTTTATTTAACTCATTAATAAAAGATGGAACCAGTAAGACATTAAAACAAGTTCAAAAAAGAATTTAAAGTATATACGAGGTATGATTAAACTATACAGTAAATGTTTAAATAAAAACTTTATTACGGTAGAAGACACACAGCCATTAATCCCCCTCAGAATATTTCCCCTCTCCTTGAACACGCTTATTCCATGCCCCTTGCCACTTTCTGAAGCAGTTCTGTGTCTTTATGAGGCATGATCAAAAATACAGTAAATGTTCCTGCCAAGTGCTATACAAGAAAAATAGGTTGTGTAAACATTCTGATGTGTTCTAATCAGTTTATTCAGAGAATCTTGCACCATGAGACTACTGTCTCTTCCTCAAAGTCAAAATGACCATGAAAGGTAAATGTTTTGCAGCAATTGAGGGCATTAGGGCAGCTGTGACAGCTCAACTAGAGATACTTATAAAAGAGGGCTTCCAGAACTGTTTCAGAAAATGGCAAAACAATGAGAGAAGTGTGTTTGAGGCAAGGGGAAGGATTTTTAGGGATATTAGTGGCAATGTATCTTGTACTGTAATAAACTTTTAAAATTTAAACATTCATCATAGTTTTAGATCACACTTCATATATGAAGGCAATCCATAATGTTGAAGCGAATTTGCAAAAAGACACAAAACAGATTAATATCCAATAGGGAAGTGAAATGCAATGTTTAGGGTGGGTGTGGCAACACACACCTGTATTTCCAGCTACTATGGAGGCTGAGGTAGGAGGATCACAAATTTCAGGCCAGCTTAGGCAACTGAGTGAAACCCTGTCTCAAAAAATAAAAGAGAAGAGCCGGTGAGATGGCTCAGCGGCTTAAGCGCCTGCGCGGCAAGCGCGAGGGCCCGAGTTCGACTCCCGGAACCCACATACGAAAAAGGGGCCGGTGATATCGCTCAGCGGCACGGGCGCCTGCTGGCGCGCGAGGTCCTGAGGTCGACCCCCCGGTACCCACCAAAAAAAATAAAAAATAAAAAAATAAATAAAAGAGAAGAAAAAGAAATACAGTGTTCTGGGTCATCCTATTAATGAGAAAAAAATCAGTTACATTTCAATAAGAAAAATTTCACTTGCTTTGCATTTGCATTAATAGCTTAACCTCTTATATTAAAGAGTTATAATATAAGCCCAGTTAACAGAAAGGCTATTCAAGTTTCAAACACCTATTAAATCGATCCTCAGAGAGAGTTCTAAGCCTGCGCTGTTCAAGACTATTGCCACAAGCCACATACGGCTATTGAAACTAAATTAATTACAATGAAATAATGGTACACAGAAATACCACTCCAGTGAAAGGGTAGAAATCTCTTTCCCTCACTCACTGCCAGCCACGAGGACTGCAGTTCACAAGTGGTGTCTACCTGAGTCCTCACAGTCACTTCACTCTACTTATGACCCACAGGCTCCGAGGGATTACAATAATTCAGTCTATAAGGAGGTAGTATTCAACCTCACATAAGGTGCATATTAGAAGCAGAAGGCAAAGACACCTAGGAAGCCTGACCCACCCAGATGAACTTAGGCGTTGGGTCTTACTAGAATCAAACATGGCGCCTGGCTGTTGGAGGAGACGACCAGTGTTTGTCTCTGCCTCTCCTGTAACTAGGGACACTGTCCAACCAGCTCCAGGTATATTGTGCTCAACTGTAGCATGACCCTTAAAAGGTCGTGGTATACTCAAGTATCTCTCCCTCTCTCTCTCTACCTCTCTCTCTCTCTAGACCTTTAAATCTTCTGAGGTTGAATCAGATTAGAAATGTGTTTTCTTATATCACACTGTCCAATATCTCTCCAGTAATGTCTGTGGGTGGGATTCAGTGCATGCTACTCACAGCCATGGCACCAGGGCACAGTGGATATTTAGAGTTCAGGAAAACTGAGAAAACCACCAAAGCAGGAAGATCTGAACTTCTCCCACACCATGTCCTAGAGGACAAAAACCACAGCTGAGCTGCCCTGGAATCAGGTCATCCCAAAGGTCTCCTCCCCACACCCAGTGGAAAAGAACTGCCTTATCCTTGAAGGCCAGCAATGCCAAAAAGAATCCAAATAACATGGTCCCTAAGTCCCCAGTTTGTCACCATCAGGGCAATCCCTTTTATCTTCCAAACACACTTCTGTACAACTGTTCATAAAAACTTTCCCCTTTGCTTTTGTATCTTTATGTTGTTTTATAGAAAACTTATTAAATAAATGTGTACATTTATCTCTAGGTGATCTGTCTTTTGTTAGAGACAGGTGAATCTTGCAGTGAATGAGAAATCTTCTCTGCTACATTTACTAACAAAGTGATCTCTATACTCCTTCCCCCCAGGGTCACCCCATTTTCTCTCCAGTTACCCCATACCAATTATTTTTCCCCTGATACTGGGGATTAAATCCAGAGCCTTTTCACTAAGCTATCAACCCAGCTTTTTTTTTTTTTTTTAGACAGGGTCTCATTAAGTCACTAAATTGTCCCAGACTGGGTGCTAACTTGTGATCCTCCTGCCTCAGCCATCCAGAGTGCTGGAATTACAAGTGTGCACCCCCATATCAATTTTTAAAAGTCACAAATGAAGGATGTGGAAGTCGGAAAAAAAAAAAAAAAACTTTTCTTACCACTGCTAGGTTCATGACAGAGGCTCCCAGAACAAAATACAGATTAACAGAGAAAAGTATACACATTTATTCAAGTCTTGCATAACACAGAGGTCTTGTAAGGAAAGAAGACCCAAAGACACAGGCAAACTGTGCGTGTTTATGCATGGGGTGGAGAGGAGTGGATGTTGTGGAGAAGAGCAGTTGGACTAGGGATGTCGTCTCATGGTCGCCATGGAGAGGTCCGTGTGTGCAATGCTCTGTGTTCCTGTCTTCAGCTATAAAGATGACCTTTTTCTCCAGGCATCTGGAAGACACCTCTGGAGGGAGAGTCCATGACCTGCTTCAGGGGAGAAGGCTGAGAGAAGGTGACAGGTCTGTCTGTTTCTGTTTTCTCAATGCCAAGGTGCCATATTGCGGGGTGACGTGTCTGGGCCCCTGTCACCAGACAGGGTTGGGGAGATTCCTGAAGCTGAGGTAAGGAACCTCACCCACCCTACCCAGACATCAGGTGTGCAGATTTGCTGACTCCTGCTGCAGAGAAAAGAACTGTCAAGACTGGTCGGCAAGAGGCACAGGAAGTGTTTATTAGGCAGAAACTCAAAAGTACGCACTCAAAGAAATAAGAGTCCAGGCCCTCAGGAGAGAGGGGACGCGCACTACTTCCTGGAAGCGGGAGCATTTATGTTCTCGTGAAGAAGTGGAATCCCAGGAAAAGGTGCCCCCGAAGGGTACTGGGCCATCTCGCAGGTGGGAGGCAGAGTGCAAGCATTGTTTGAATTCTCTCAACTTTTTCCTTTATCTTAGGACAAATTATTTCTTTTTATTTTCTCAGTGCCTATCTATGGACTTTGAGTATTCCTGAGGAATTCTGGCCATGAAGGGTCTGGAATGAAAGAGACCTAAACTGACCCTAGGGAACACTGAATGGATAAGTTGGGTGACTTCACCTGGGTCCTGAAAGTGGCCGTCTTCTTAAAAGTACACTTTTGAGTTATGACTTCTTTGTCTCCTTTCTACCTATCTTTCACTGCTTCTATTCTAGCTCAACACCCAGCACGGGACTGCTCGCTAGAGGTTCCATCACTGCTTCTCCGGTGTAACTTTTGCAACTGCAAGGCGACATAGATCCATTAAATGAAGGACGAGCATCACGTAAACCATTCCAGAACTCCCAGGCTCTGTGGTTTGGGGACACTGTGGAAGTTCTCTCAGCCTCAATTTCTCCCTGTAAAATATGGATAATAATCAAACCTCCTTCATAAAGCTGACCGAGCAATTTAGCAATATATGTGAAAAGTGTAATACTGTGTCTGCATGGACCCAAGAAATGTCACATATTATAGTTATTCGGAGTCAAATCATGTATATTATTATAATTTTCAACATTTGTGTTAAATATCACTTTCTAGTTTCAAGAGCTGTAGGGAATAGCAGTAAAATATTGCCGTGACCCTGTACATAAATATGAACCTATGAGAGCGTTTCAGCCTGGGCAGCGGGTGCAAAAGCACATTGGATGTTCATGAAATGCTAGAAGCAACGTGGCTAAAGGAGACTTCTGCTGAAAAATAAGCTTGGTGATTTCCTGACTTAAAAAATATCTGACTTTCTGTGCATTTCAAAGCATTTTTTACCTTCTTTTTTTAATGGAGGACAACGTGGAGATTTACATTCCCTGCTTTAACCAGAATGGAAAGACTTAGTTTTTTGCTTTTTTCTTTCTTTTTTTTTTTTGTTTGTTTGTTTGTTTTCCCTTTTTCTCCCTGGATGTCAGGGTGCCATTTCTCAGTCTGCAGGGAGGAGAGGAAGGGGAGGGGGATGCAGATGGAATGCAAAGGCAATCAAATCAACAATTGAGCTTTAGGAAACTTTTAGAAATGGAGCAAAGCAGTGGAAGGGGGGTGGTGAATTCTTGGGAATCTGACAGGAGAAAGAGGCACAGCTAGGCTTAGCAGGTAAATGCAATAGCTTGTGTATAATGTCCGGCATCTCCATGCACACACACGCATACACACACACACACACACACATACGTACACATCGTGGGCTGAGGATGTCCAGGGTCCTTTCTAAAATGAGCTGCTGTCCTGAAGCATAGACCTCCCGGCACTTGAAACCAGAGCCATTTCCCAGGCTGCGCCCAACAGTGAAATCCTAGCATGCTATGGGCTGCACAATCTCACCCTTTGCAGATTCCATGTTTGCTAAACACCTTGTGGCTGTGTATACAGCTTGGAAGGGGAAGCCCTTCTCATTTCCATCGTGCTGCAGCTAATGTTCTGCATCAGACAGCGCTGCCATCATAGGCCTGACATCCTCCTTTTAAATCCACATCAGTCTCCTTTCCATGATATGAGCAAATTGAAATCAGCTTGCCCGTGATTTGCAAAATGCACAATGCTGGAGAGGTTGGTCTGATTAGTCCGGTCCTATTGTAATCATTGGATTTGCAGGAGTC
This sequence comes from Erethizon dorsatum, assembly GCA_028451465.1. NCBI lineage: Eukaryota > Metazoa > Chordata > Mammalia > Rodentia > Erethizontidae > Erethizon > Erethizon dorsatum. The sequence goes on along the minus strand of CM051824.1, from coordinate 154,675,973 downwards.
ACTCATGAAATGTTCTCCACACACCCTAATTCCCATGCACACTGTGAAACACAGGAGGAGCCTGCAGATAGATTTGTATATACAAGTAGTCAAGAGGAGCCAGCCAAATGCTTTTAATTTTGAAGAGCCAGCTAGTTAATATGTGAGGACTGTTACTAAGAAACGTGGCAGCATTCTTTCTCTCTCCACGAATGCCTAAGATAATTGTCTTTTAAAGGTAAGAAGGTACTTGAAACCGGATCTTCCTGCCTTCCAAGTCCTTCAGGTGTCTGAGAGGGTTAGGATAATGAAACCCTCCTGGAACATTTGCATTTCTTTCCTGGTTATTTATGCAAACGCATGGAGTTTCTCCACCTGAAAACAGATTCTGGGATGAACGAATCCTCCCCTTCAGCAGCAAGCTCTTCAGCCCTGGCCGCCCAGAGGTCGCCAGAAGGACATTTGTTTAGATGATTATAAACTGCTTTGAAGCTCTACTACACTGAGCTTTGAAAAATAAATAACTATATTCTTTGCGACTGTAGCAGAACTGAGCCATTAATCACCTTTCCACTTAAAGAAGCAAAGTTTGATCCAGGATTGTAAAAATCATTATTATATGAACCTAATACTACTCAGTGATTATAAAAACTGAAAGTCCTTAGTGGCTCTTTTTCCAAATCTATCTCCAAGGTAAGGAAGGGCATCTCAAATGAAAACACAAAACAAAGACTTGCAGTTGTTTTTTCGTGAAATGTTAACAGGAGAAAGCCCTGCAATTCAATGAATAATTCTTTCTCTCTCTTTTTCTTTCTTCCTTCCTTCCTTTCTTTCTTTCTCTTTCTTTCTTTCTTTCTTTCTTTCTTTCTTTCTTTCTTTCTTTCTTTCTTTCTTTCTTTCTTTCTTTCTTTCTCTTTCTTTCTTTATTTTCTTTCTTTCTTTCTTTCTTTCTTTCTTTCTTTCTTTCTTTCTTTCTTTCTCTTTCTTTCTTTCTGCTTATTTCTTTCATTCATTCGTTCTTTCTCTCTCCCTTCCTTTCTTTCTTGCTTTATCAAATTTTACTAACATAATTTACATTTACTAATTCATGGTGGCACATGGTAAATTAGAATGACTTGGAGTTTTTGTACATGTGCATAACATATTTAATCACCACCAAACCCCCAATCCAGGCACAAGTTCTCATTGCCCTTGGCTCTCCACACCAGCTTGGTGGGGAAAATAAGGGACGCAGCCACGCAACACATAGAAAACAGACCCTGGGTGACCCTTCACCTATGATCTAGAAACCCAGCAAGGAGAAGCCGGTGAGATGGCTCAGCAGCGTAAGCGCCTGCCTTGCAAGCGCGAGGGCCCGAGTTCGACTCCCAGATCCCACATACGAAAAAGGGGCCGGTGATATCGCTCAGCGGCACGGGCGCCTGCTGGACCACGAGGTCCTGAGGTCGACCCCCGGTATCCACAAAAAAAAAAGAAAAAAAGAAACCCAGCAAGGAAGTGATAAAATTTGTAACGACTTCTGGCTTACTCTCAACCATGCAAGAAATGTGCTTTCTAATTTGATGAAGTGTCAGAATCAGATATATGATTGTTTAAGGATCAAATTTCATATCATTTCACTCATTGATGAAATAATCTTTTAAATATGTATGAATGATGGCAAAAATAATTTCACTTCTGCTTTTTCATTTTAATAGTTTGCTCCAGGTATGTCTAGGGAGAGGCTTCCTTGACTTTTCTAGGAAAAATTCTTTCATTTTGCAATTTGAAAATGCCCCAAGGGTTTGGCAGTTATTTAAATTCACCTTGGCTTTGCAAAAATATTCAACTTATTACTGAATTTTTAAAGGAAAACACAAAAATTGTATTACATTTTATCTCATTAAAATATTATATTTTGGGTTGGAAAATACGGTTCTTGGTTCCTATATATATCACAAGGTGCCTGAGCACGTAGCATCTGAATCTGGTGTTTGAGTTCAGGTTGAATGTGGCTATGCACCCAAACCATGGGGAAAGGGAGACAAACCCAGCCCTGCCATTTTCTGAATATGTAAACTTGGACAAGTTGCTTATCTTCTGAATTTCAATTCTTTCCTATGAAAGGCTGGATTTATAAAGCCTAGTCTAATAACAATTGAATGAGATAATCAATCAATAAGACAATCAGTCAATCAGATGTTATTGATAATTTGCTATCAGATCCTGTCTAAAGCATACCTCTCAAGAGCCAAAGATAGGTACAAGTGGTGCCTCTGTTCATGAACTGAATTCTTTCCAAGATTCCGGTCACAGAATTTGCTCCACAACTCTGGAATTAAGTTCATGAACTGAGGTACCACTGTATTAGAAAAATGTATGAATTTTCATCCATCTACTTTTGGATTAGTCTGCATGGCTACCCACATGAGCAACCAACCTGGTCAGAAGATATACAGATTTCATTAATTTGGACCAATTAACTCACTTTCAACAGTTAGAGGAGAAATATGACAGGATTTTTTTTAACAGATGAAAACAGTGAGGTTAAAAAGTTCAAAAGCCCTTTACAAGGCAATTATAGCATCTTAAAAAAGGAATACAAGTTATAATCAGCATTTTGGAAAAAGTTTAATTTACTTTTACTTTGCCACCTGGAAATTAGCATATAGGGATAGTGTATGAGAACATGAGAACAAACAAATAGTTATACAAAAGAACAAGATTTAATTCCAGTAATTCCTTAAGTAATATTCCTGTATGTATATAATTTATAGATGAAATATCAATTTCAATTGATGCTTCCACCAATAACGTATGAGAGTGAATATCAATCCTTCAATCTTTGGCAGTATGGAATTGTTAGTGATGCAATGGTTAAAACTATTTAGCCCTATTACTATTTTAATTATTATTTCTCTTTCCATATGCTAATGTGCATTTTCTGTTTCTTCTTCAATATATTCCTCTGTATTTCCCTTGAATTCTTTTTCTGTAGTATTGGCAATCATTTTTAAAAAATATGTTTGTAGGAGTTACTTACCAATTAAACATATAGGTTTTATGGATATAGTTACATGTATTTTTGCCAAATTTAATGTTTGTCTTCTAAGTTTTTTAATGTGTCATATGTTTTTATAGAGGCTTTAACCTTCTATATAGCAACATTAATTGTCTTCTCCAGTACAATTCTGATTTCAATCCTAAGAAAGCCCTCTCGATCTCCACGAACCATGATAACATCTCAATTTCTCGGTTATCGTTGTGGCATATTAATTTAGATTTGGATGTTTAGTTGTTTTCCTCTAGTAGACGTACAAGTCTCTTTACACTGACTTGAGGTGCCGGTCGATGTCGCGTGGATGAAACAGCACCGACGCTGCTGACAACTCGTGTCTTGTACCCGCGCCCTCCCCTTCCCTTCAAGAGCTGAGCTCTGCTTCTCCGCCTTGGATCACGGCCGATCTTGCGTTGACTGAAGAGCAGCAGGTATGCTTTGCCCATCTCAGCAGGCCACGTGTGTCAGCGGTCCTGCATCAGGCTGGGAGGAAGTGAGAGGCCACAGGAAGAAAAGCTCGTGTTCCCCAGCCTGGCTCGTCTTGTACCACTTTAGAACTGGCCAGCACCAACCATGCAAGAGCGCAGCCAAGACCAGAACTACCCAACTGGCTTGTGCATTTATAAACAATAAAAAAGGCTTAATATTTCTAACCGCAGAGATTTTATCCAATGGCAGAGTCCATCGGATAGACACAGTCAGTCCTCGCACAGACCTGCACTTTACCTGGACTTTACTCTGGTCTCTCAGGGTACCATGTTCCTGCTTATGGTATATTTCCATATTACCATTTGCCTGCGGAGTTTTAGCCCAATGCTCAGGCAAATTCAGTATGAGATAACCTGAGTAACAATCCTTATTCTTCCACGTCCCCTAAATGCTTCTGGAGAAGGTTTTTTATTTTTTTCAGTGAATATTGTTTCAACACCTTCTACACAACAAGCTAAGTTCGGCAGGAGCTACAAAGAAGAACACAAAATAGTGCCGGGTCCACAGAGGCCGTCACTGGGCCCCTGGTACTAGATGACTTTGTACTGAAGAAAATAAAAGGAATTTATATGTCCTTCTTTCCTAGGGCAAAACAGAAAAAGAGTCACTCTGTTAACCAGAAGACAATGAACACTCTGGCTCAAGAAAATATGATTGGGAAAAAAGATAGAACAAGGAAAGGAGAAAGAAAGGGAAAAGAAAGGTCTTATTTTCAATCAGATATGCCTGGTATTTTTTATTTATTTTATAAAGGTGAAAACTGAGTATATTTATGTAGAAACTTTTTCTTTTTCCCGAAATTTTCTAGGAAAAAGAAATACATGTCCTGGCAGATCATATCCACCTGGATGGGGCATCGACCGCAGCGCGTTCTATTTCCAAAGTCAAATTTATATTTTTAGCCCCTTTTCCTTGGAAGGCAATAAAGCCAGATACTCAACTGTACTGTGTCACATTTTATGTATTAATAAAATTGCATCATGTTGTGAGGTTTAATTAGATAATAAAGCACTTTAAACCCCCTCCTTGATAAGTCTATGTAAGTGAAGAATATTCTTAATTTAGTAATCATCATATACACTCAAAATTTTTTCTCTTAAAATGTGCAGACACACTTGCAAAACCCTCGGCTTTCAATATGGCAAAAAATAAGAGCTGATGAGGACCTTCCTGTTGGATGGCTGAACTCTGTCCTGCTCTCCCTTTTTTAAGTTTCTATTTATACCCCCCTTCATTTAAATGTTTAATTAGGAAGAAACACTTCCATGCATTGTAATTAAATGCAAGTGCCGATTCTTCACCACGAAAAAGCCATTTTCCATTCAGTTTATACAAAGTTTTGTTTTGTGCCTGAATGAATCAATATGAAAATTAAGCTGGTTGTCTGAAAGCCTTAAAAAGAAGTATAGCTTTCATAATACAAGGAAGATTAAAATGAATTAAAAATCTCAAAGCATGTCCTTTTAGAATAATTGCATGCTGCATCCTTGCAGGGCTGAAAGGTAGCTTTCTCAGAAAAAAGAAAAATGAACAAAAGAAGCCCTTCGTTCCAGTTTATCTTGAGAAGCTGGAACCTTTTCACTGTCAAAGTGCGATTTTTCACTTTTAATTGGTTGACTCATAGTGGGAAGATTGAGGGACAAGAAGGAAATCTTGTTCTGATTAGCAATGGCCTGCTGGGAAGTTTGGAGGTAGAGAATAGATTACAAGATCTTTAGTTTACATGCTTCTTGGAAGCCTTTCCAAACATTCTAACCCCTTTAGAGCTACAGAATTTGACCAACAACCTTGTACATAAGAATGTGCTGAATGCAGGATATTCTGGTTTTATCTCTTCAGTCCTCATGCTGGTCTTCTAGGTTCCAAAGTTCATGTGTGTGTGTGTGTGTGTGTGTGTGTGTGTGTTTATCTGAGTAAAGGGAATGAAAAGGGTTCCTCAAATTCCTCTTTGGTGGAAAACTTTGGTGTTAAATATACCAGGACTTTTGTTTCAGCATTGGCTTGAGACCCAAACTTAGAAAAATGGCGAGATGTGGAATCCTTTCTCCTAGCATTTCTGCTCTTCTCAAGCTCCTAGCGCTCCTGCCAGGGCCTTGATGTTAAAGATACCAACATTAGACAAATCCTTTTCCTTTACCATGAAATGGGTAAAGGGTATGAGTGCAAACTGACCTGGACATAGGACAAGTCATATTTTACCAAAACGTTTTGTTCATCTTGGACATTGGTGTTTAGTTTTGGCATGAATGCATCTAATCCACTCTCTTTGTTCAAAGAAGAACAGATAATTTTGGGGTTTTCTGTGTACAAACTGCATACTATTTAAACAGAGACAGCTGGCATCTTAATTATCATGTTGTCCAGAAGCTAATGTCTATGGATCCGTCCACTAGTGTTTAATTGGAGTGTTTTTTACTTACTTAATCACAGGGTGAGAAAACAATGGACAACACCAAACCATTGGAAAAGGAACCATGGAGCCACCAACTGAGTTGATGCCAAATTGATTTGTATTCCAGCAGACTAGAACTTGAAGCAGAGCCCATGCACTGGGGCTATGTGGAAAATAAATTTATAAACAGAGAGATTCCTCATAGATATTTTCTCCTTAACAATACATGCACCACACTCTGTTGTCCCAAAGGCTTGCATCATTCTTCTGCACAGGGGGACAGGCAGAATTTTTAAAGCCTTCACTATGGATTTTATCAGTGACTTCAGTGCTTCTATCTGTGCCTGAAGAACCAAAATGCAGGTTTGCAGAGCTGCGGAATGCCCCCAAGCCTGAATCATCCTCTGAGCCACATCACCCTCTCCTCCCCAAGGAAGCAAGGATGAAATCTCTCTTCTTCCATCCTGGACGCTGACAGCCAAGTTGACTGGGCACTTCTTGCTTCCATCTGTGCCCAGCAAAGCTCTTCCCTTGGCTGTTGGGAAGTGTGGTGCAGCTCAGCCAGGATTTCCGAGCCCCAGAGCGCTGGATGCCACTTCAGATCCTCTCCTCAGTGCACTGACATCCCGACATCTGGGAACACAGGGGCAGGCGAGAAGATAGTCACTTCTGCACACACAGGAGCTGGCGTCCACCCGCCTTCCTCGGTGCGTGTTCTCTCTCTCGGCTCTTCTCCAATCCTTTATGTAAAACGACAGTGAGAAATCGCTCTCTCATTTGTAATTACTTGTTTGCAAGAGCAATTTTTCAAAAGTCAGCTTTCTTTTAATCACTAAGATACACACATTAACTGGCTTTTTGGTTGTGAAATATTTGTTTCAGGAAAGACTTAGAAAGCAAGAAAGAAAATATGGATAGTAGTATTAAAACTAGTTGATGAAAATATGAAAAGATAAAATATATGCATATTCTCAAACAAGATACTTCACACAAAATACTGTTTAACTTCAAAGGCAGTAATGGTGACTTCATGGCTGAGAAATACGATAGATATATTTTCACCCCTTAACAGGGTTAACGTCACCAGTAATGAGACCATCCCTTACTGTATGACATACCTGTGATATGATGTGAGAAGTACACAAGAAGGCTTTGTGATCGTCTCCCCCAAAATGTACAACCTCAAGCCATTCATGAAAAAGACACCAGACAATTAAGATTGAGGGACTTTCTACACACTAAAGGACTTTGAAGTGTGATGCTCATGAAAGACAAAGACTCAAGCACCCTCACAGATCAGAATAGAGCAAGGGGATGTGACAGGTGAATGCAGTTAGAGATGGTGGAGAGAGAAAGGAACCTTCCTGGGGAGACTCCTAGGATGTGGCTAAGGTCAGTGGCTTAGTCAGCAGCAATGCATAAATGTTAATTTCTAGATTTCCATAAATGAGTTAAATCACACAAGGTCTAACATGGGAAGAAACCAAGAGAAGGATAGGTAGGGCTCTCTTTTCTATAGATGTAAACTTACTTCAAAACAAAATTGCACTAATAATTAATTTTTATTAGTCACTGTGTGCTCGACACTAGTCTGAAACGTGTGTGTATGGGCGCCTGTGTGTGTGTATTTTTGTTCCTCACCAAGAACACTTCTTGGTGAAGGTTCCCACCATAGCCAATTCTGAACTGCAGACGTGATGTCCAAGGGCCTCCAAAATTAGTAAAAATTTAACAGCTGGCTCTTGAGCAGACTCTGCCCCACCACGGACCTGTCACTGCAGTGGCCAGGGCATCCTGTTAAAAGCAGGAGGAGGGAGAGCAAGAACAGATGGAAGGTGAGAAGCATCCAAAGCATTTCTTCTACGAATGCAAACACTAGTAGGGCAAGCAGGAAGACAAGAGGAGGAGGCTGCACAAAGGTAGCTCCCTCTTGGAGTCGATCCACAGTACAGGTCAAGTCTTTATGGAGGACTAAGTAATTCACAGTACTTTGGACATTTGAATTTTTTTTTTTTTGCCTTGGCGTGACCTGTTCACAATTATGCGGAAAGCGGAGTGGCCGTGCCCTGTGTACAGGACACAGGAAGAGGCGCCCAAGCAGGAGCATCTCCCATAGGTGCCACCCAAAAGGTCAGAAGTCACTTTAAGATGCTGCACCAAGAGATGGAGGGAGGGAAGAGGGTGGGGAGGAGAAGGGCAGCAGAAAGTGTTAAAATGCGTTATGTCCATTTGCCAACTCCCCATGATGAATGTGACAGTTGTGTACCGCAAACGTGGACTAATAAAAAAAAAGAAGTTGAAAAAAAAAAAGACCTGTATAAATATGCCACTCATACTGAAATTAAGATGCCTCCACGAGGAAAACAGATGCACAGATGTTGGAAGGAAATACAAATTACATATTGTTTATTTTTGAATATCGGACCCTGTGGGGTAGCCCAATGCAAGCCTCCTGGGAAAGGGAGACAGGGAGAAAGGAGAAGTAATTGATGATGTTGAACTTGATAGAAGACCAGGTTGGCACTTTTACTTGTCCCACGCTCAACTCCGCACCCATGTATCACACACACACACACAGACACACACCTTACACACATTTCCTTCCTCATCATTTCTGTTTCCTAGATTATACTCATTCATTCAGAAAAATTAGTCAGTGTCCACCACCTGCTAGGCAGCTTTTCTACACTGAAGATACAATTTTTTTAACTTTTATTTTAAAGAGAAAAAATATAAATAATAATAACAATAAGACGGAGTTTCAAAACAGGCTGATAGGAGAGTAACAATAATTGATACATTGCATATTGTTATCTTCATAGTAGTTACTCAGAGTACAAGATATAGGCATGAAATATTGTCAAAACATTAGCACAAACCTTTCTTTTCAATGAACTAAGAGAAACCAGCTGTATAACTATCTTAACTATCTTGTGTATATATATTTCCTTTTCCCTTCCTTCCTTTCCCCTTTCCCCATCACAGTTTCACTTTTCTTTCGAACCGTTTCTTCCCAATTCACAATATCTATTGTACCTTTTGGATCTTATTTACTCGTTCAGTTTCTCACACTAGGAAGACAATATGATGTTTACACGTGTGAGTCTGATTTATTTCACTTATGAGTATGTATGGTCTCAAGTAAAAGATCTATACATTGAAAATTACAGTACTCTGAAGATACAATATTGACGAAGCTCCTATGCTGATGCTCCTACTCTAATTTCTTTGGGTTTTGCTAAATTCTGTGGAGTTAGAGAGGATAATGTAAGATTGTAAGTAATCAGCCATCTAACCTGAGAGCTCCAGGAAAGGTTTCCCGGAGAAAGGTCCCCAAGAGAAAGATCTAAAGTACACCCAGCAGTGACCTGTGTGGTGCTCCACCCCGAGGAGGTCGAGGTGGGAGTATTGGGAGCCACGTGCTTAAAGGTCTGAGGCAGAGGCGTCCACACTGCACGGAGCCAGTGGGCAGGGCACTTAGGAACCCAGAAGCACAGAGCAGGACCCACCTCGTAAAGACTCCTGCAGGCCCTGCCCTGCTTCATACTCTACCCAAGATCGTAGGAAACCATTAAAGGGTGAAGCAGGGAATGACATAATCCGATTTGCAATTAAAGTAAAACCAGAAATTGCTTAGCTTAGGCTATAAACCCTCCAACTATGAGCTGCGGAGTGGTTGAGCCAGTTCATATTGAAAGCACATGACAAGAGCAGTTTGGTAGGCAGTTAACTACTTTTAGTAGAGGCCCAGACAGGCACAGAACTAACGTACTTTCTGAAAAGCTAACTACTATTTTAAGTACTAAATGGAAGCTTATATTTCCCAACTGAAAGCCTGTAACACTGCCCTAATCAGATTTCTATGTGTTTGTTTATTAACTGTGTGTTTTATTTTTAAAGAAGAGTCCAGATTTGTAAGGTTATTGAGCCATTCCGAAACTATAAATGAAAAGAGATGAATTTATTTCCTTCCTTTGGAACATATAAAGTCTACAACTCCCGAATGAATCCGTGTCCCTAGCCAACAGCACTTCCTAATATCTATTATTTAAAGACTACTGGCTTCTGTTTACCAGATGGCAAGCTGGGCCTCTGGCAAACTCCAGCACTTTCCCCAAATCCCATGGCCATGACAGAAGGCATAGAATAAGAGAGAGAAAAGTGTGCAACACCCTGGAAAACAGAGTATGGCCCCTTCAGTAGGCCCAATCTTAGAAAAATTGCTAAGAGACATTAGGGACCTGGGATTATAGAAAGAGGGCCTTTTTTGGGGTGCCTCATCCTGACCCCTCAAGTGTCAAAACAAGGCAAGAGAAGCTGGGTCTGAAAACTTAGCTGCATTTTTTTTTGGGTACCAGGGGGTCGACCTCAGGACCTCGCGCGCCAGCAGGCACCTGTGCCGCTGAGCGATATCACCGGCCCCTTTTTTGTATGTGGGTTCCGGGAGTCGAACTCATGCCCTCGCGCTTGCCGGGCAGGCGCTTAAGCCGCTGAGCCATCTCACCGCCCCTTAGCTGCATATTTTTGCCAACGAAGTTCAGAAAATCCCCTTTAAAGTCTGTGGGGAGGAAGTTCCTATAATTAGAGAGAATAAAGAGGTCCTCCTACATTTGAGTTTACAAAAAAAATAAAAGCTTGTTTGCAACAAAAGTAAAAGGACTAAAATGGTAAATACAAAACAACCATGTTTTTGTATCATAGACGACAAATAAATACTAACACTTTTACTATACAAAAAGTGTCCTTAAAACTGTTAAGAAAAAGACAAACACCACAACAGAATAATGGCAAAGAATCAAATGATAAGTTGTAAAGGAATACCAATGGCTATAAATCTGGTTAGTTTTCTTTTAATGCTCCACTTGTAAAAAAAATCAAAATAAAGTAAAACAATGAAAACTTTTTTTTTTTTTTTTTTTTTTTTTTTTTTGTTAAGAGAGCAGCCTAGCACACAGCACTACCCAGTGGTAACAAGCATGTGGGAAAAAAACCCAAAAACTAAAACAAAACACTGTCTTTTCGTAATGTAACAGTCAGGAGAAAAAAAAATCTGGAAATAAGTATTATAAACCTTGAAAATAATAGACACTTCATCAATCCTTTTTTTAGGAACTAATCAGATAATTTTGCATATCATCTGTTCCTTGGAGCTTTATTTATAATACTTACATTAGGTTGAAGAGTTTCCCCCTAAATGCATGGACTTCTTGGAACCCCCGAATGTGGACCCATTTGGAAAAAGTCTCATTGAGACGCAATTACTTTGGAAGAGTCACTCTAGCATAGAGTTAGTCCAATATGACTTGTGTCTACAAGAAGAGGTGAGAGACATAGAGACATGGACACATGAGGGACGAAGGTCATGGGAAGACACAGAGGTGAGGTGACGTGTCTGAAAGCCGAGGAACCCCAAGAATGGCTATAACCACTTAGAAGTAGGATAAGGCTACACAGTCATTCCCTGGACCCTGCAGAGGCAGCTCGCCCTCACCAACACCAGACTACCCACCTCGAGCACCCAGGTAGACTCTTGGTTTTGGTACTTTGTTATGGCAACTCTGGGAAACTGGCATCATACTATAATCATGAAACTACCCCAATGCCAGCCATGGAGATTGGCTAAAGAGTCACAGAGGAATCCTGGGGCTATGATGTCAGTAGAAGAATGAGTTATGCCTGTGTGGACAGGTGTGGAAAGTGCCTGGAACACACAAGGTGGGCATACCTGTTTCTATACCAGCAAATATGAAACTAATTTATTGTGAGGATAAATATGCACACCAAAAAACAGGAAAAGATAATGTCTCTGATTGGGCAACTTAGTGAGATCTTTTGTCCAAAAAAAATTAAGAAAGGGCTGAGGATGTAGCTCAGTAGTAGAACGCCTATGGGTTGGATCCCCAGTACCAACAAATGAATGAAGGAAGGAAAGACTATCCCAAAAAAATATGTCGGTATCAAAGTGGCATCATCAATGTCTTCCTCTGGACCAGCCACCTTTCGTTCTCACAATGATATTTCATTTGTTGACATATTGTTTATCCTAACTTCGAACCAAAGCAAAGAAATTGGTGGCAGTTTTTTCTTAATATCAATGTTGCTGGGAGGAAAACCTGGAGATAGAATAAAATACATTTGCCAGAGAATCTGTCCATTGTAACATTTTCACTTGGAGTTTCTGTTTCCCTCAATCCATCAGCTAACAGAGATGCCACTCTGAATCTAATTCACATATTCTCCAGCACGGTGTAATCCATTGCCTTCTCCCTCCCATACGCTGTATATCCTAGTCATTTTCCATCGCTGCGCCAACATACTCAGCACCTGCAAATGAAAGGAGGACAGATTTATCTTGGCTCATGGTGTCTGTCTGTGATCTGCGAATTTCAAGGCAGGATGGCAGAGCAATCATGGAGGAGAAAAGGGTGCTCAACCATGGTAGTCAGGAAGCAAAGAGAAACAGGCAGAGAAGGAAAAGGTGGGGACAAGAATGCACACTTCCAGGTCACGCCCCCCCCAAGACCACCTCCTAAGCACATTCAACCACGAACTTATCAATGGATGAATACACTGATGAGTATAGCACCCCGTGATGAGAATCCTGGGGGGACATCTAAGATTTAAATTATGATAAATCTGCAAAGGGTGCTATGAAAGGAGAATGCGTATCTTTCATCAGAGAAATGTGTGTGTTCAAGTCCATCACATTTGATAGACTTAGGCCTGGGAATGGTTCAGCATCCCCTACTTTCTAAATACTTTGTAGATACTTTCCAGCTTTCCTAATTTTAGATTCATAAGTAACATCTGCACGTCAGCCTGGGCCAGAGTGTAGCCTATTTCTATTCAGCTGATCAGCAAACTATTTATTGAGTCCTTCTTTTACCTACTACTATGTTTGTTTGCATTTTAAATGATGCCTGCATTATTTCATTCAGTCCTTCAGTAGTTCTTCTGTGCCTATTGTGTGGCAGACACTGGATTCATCTTTACCTACAGGTCTGTGACAGTTAAACCTGATAGCGTCAACTTGACTGGCTTGGGAGTCACCCAGGGGATTGGTGGGATGTACTTTTGGGTGTATCTGGTGGGTCATGGAGGAATGACCTTGGGAAATACATCTGGTCCCATAACCCTTCCTCTCTGGTGCTGTCCCCCTGCTTTGCTTCCTGGCCACCATGAACTGAGCAGCTTTGCTCCTCCAGGTACTTCCGCCATGATGGCTCTGCCTTGGAGCTGTCTGATCATAGATGGAAACTGTGAGCAAATTAAACTTCTCTTCCTTTAAGTGGTGGGTGCTAGGAATCATGCCTCAGTAACAGGAAAGCTGACTGATACAATCTCCCTACTTCTCCCTACAATACTATTTACTACACAGGCATCCCAGGCACCAATCCACAGACGAGCAAGTAAAAGTTCCAAGAGCTTAAGTAAAGTTCCCCAAATCTCACAGTTTTTGGCAGAGCCAAGATTTACTCTCCAATATATTCATTTCACAGACTCATGATCTGGAATAATCAAGCACTTGTGGAACACCTGGTTCAATGAGATGAGAAAAAGAGAGTTTACTGTGAACACAGCAGTAGGAGACAAGACCGCGTAGACTCTGTGCAGGCAAATATGGTACCCAGTGACACCACAGGGCCTCGGGGAGTTCAATGAATGGAGGCTCTGAGTCATGAGAACCATCGTATTTACCGGAGTAAGGTTAGAAATGCAGTAAAGGGCTAGGCACTGGTGTCAGCGAGGATCAAGAGAGAAGCCCAGGGTCCCTGGGGTAAGTGTGTATATATCTCAAGTCCTACAGTCACACATTCGTTAACAGCAAATTGTACAACTCATTTACGTTCTGTTTTTTACCTTGGCTATAGGAAGCTTAAGTCAAAAGCTATACTCAAAAAATTCATAGAACTGATACATTTTCTTTTCCACTTTCAATGTTGTGATTTCTACCTTCATATTTTTGTGTGATTAATCTTATAGCACACCATCATCTTTATCTTCCCATTTCCCTTTTCTTTTTCTCCTCCTTTTGTAAATCTTTTTCTTTAAAATTATTTTTAATTTTTCTTGCACCTTGAAACCAAAATGTTAATTGAAATAAATCAGACACATAAGCTTAAATATCATGTGGTTTCTCTTATACGAGAAATCCAAAGTATAAATAGAGGACAAGATAAAAGATGGATGATAGGAACAAGGGAGAGAGATCTTTCTCAATGGGGAAAGGAATCAAGAGGTGGAGGAGGGCCGGTGAGATGGCTCAGCGGCGTAAGCGCCTGCCCGGCAAGCGCGAGGCCCCGAGTTCGACTCCCGGAACCCACATACGAAAAAGGGGCCGGTGATATCGCTCAGCGGCACGGGCGCCTGCGGGCGCGCGAGGTCCTGAGGTCGACCCCCCGGTACCCACAAAAAAAAAAAAAAAAAGAGGTGGAGGGAAAGGGGAGGGAGGGAGGGAAAGGGGATGAATAAAGGAATGATGATGTGTTATGTATATGGAGCAACTCCCAAACAAGGAATGTAAATAATACGTACTACAAACATGTATTAATAAATAAATTGTTTTTTAGCTTTTGTAATTAAAAATAATGAAGTTGAAATGTGGCCGGCTCAGAAGCAATTCCCCATACAGCAACGTGCAGTCTGTACCTTCCGGGACTTTGTCTAGTTTTTCAGACCGTTCCTGACAAAAGCCTTGGGCATGGTGTTGGCCCTGTCCCGCTGCTGGTTCTAATGTGCGGTTTGAGCATCTTCTCTTTAAGGCACTCGTTCTGTCTACTGTGCTCCCGCATTTTGTGTGTAATATCCAGCTTGACCCTCCCGAGGAGTCTGTAAAGTGTGCGTGGCCACCCTTCCTGAGAGATGAAGAGGGAAGCGAGAGCCAGAGAAAGCACCTCAGGCCGCGCAGCCCGGAAGTGGAGAAAGCAAGCCTGAAATCCAGGTCCGCTGACTTCCCACCTGTGCGGACCCCTGGACACTGAGCTTCGCAGTGGACGCTGCACCCGCAAGCGTGTCCCACTGCATCAGGTAACGTGTGTTCTCTCTGCCTTGTTTTGCCTTTGCCCTCTGCTTTACTGACTGGAAACTGAGAGAGCCAAGGCAGGTATAGAAGCTCATATTATGGCTAAACTTCAACTGTGAAACAAAATTTAAAAGCAAATAGGAAATGGGAGCCCACCGTTCACAGCCCACCGTGAACAAAATCTAGTTTAAACCGTGAGCCACAGTAAGTGAAATAGTAGAGTATACATTATATCTTTTAGACTGCAGATTATGCTGCCTGCATTACATAAATTACAAGAGAAATACGACGTATTTTTTCAAGAACTGTCTTTCTATGTGAACCATCATGTTGTAAAGATCAAATTAGTACACAATTTCTCTTAAATCTTTTATTAGTAGTATTATGTTTAGTACAGGTCTGTGCATAGTTTGGAATGCATTAAAGCCTCGGTTTTCCTACTGGGCACTGGCATGTGTGAAAGCTGTTTATTTTGCCTTTTTGTTTGTTACCCTAATTATCACACCTAAATCTCCCAGATGGGGGTCCCCACACATTTGAAAGCAGAAATAAATGTCCTAATTTTGTTAAGGTCTGTTTACTTAGGGCTTCTGCTAACAGGTGCATTCAGTCTGCAGATAAGAGACCTGCAAAGACAGATGATGGGGAGAATCCTCAGAGGATAGGGGACCTCACTGTCCCCTGCAGCCTGGTGGAAACAAGGATCCTGCTCTCCAAGGAGCTAGCAACCAAGGGGATACTCTTTCTTGCTTCTATCCTGCTTTTCTTCCTCAAGCTGAGCTCTTTGAAAGTAGAAGTCATATCCCATTCACATCTGCCTTGTTCCCTGTGCCCAAATGGGTCTCTGTCTATGATGGAATGAACAAATGAATGAACGAACGAATGAATGAACGAACGAATGAATGAATGAACAAATGAATGAATGAACGAACGAATGAATGAATGAAACTACAAGGCTGGATAGAAAACTATGGTGAACATTTAAATAAAACAACTTTATTACAATGAAAGACACATGAATCCTCCTCTAAATACTTCCCCTGCCTTTGAATACATTTATCCCACCATTCTTGCCACTTTCTGGAAAAGGTCTGGAGTCCTCTTTCCTCAGTGTATTTATGAGGTGTGATAAGAAGTACAGTGAATGCTGCTGCTGAGCGCCATCCAACGGAAAGGCAGACTCATAAAAACGTGACGCTGTGTCCTCATCCACCTTATTTACCGGATGTGGCACTGTGTGATTTCTGGCTTTTCCTTGAAGTCAAAATGACAATGGAAAGTAAATGTTTTGAGTTGATTCAGGATATCAAGGCAGCCATGACAGCAAAACTTTCCTAAGGAAAGAGGACTTCTAAATCTGCTTCAGAAAGTGGCAAGGACAATGGGATAAGTGTGCTCAAAGTAAGAAGGAGTATTTGGGGGGGATTAATGTCACTGTGTCATTTACTATAATAATGTTTTTAAAATTGAAACACTCACCATATATTTTGATCACCCCTTGTATGTGACTTCTCAAAAGCACAAATGATTTGGAATTGTAGGTGAACACAGGGCTTCAAGGTTTTTATAATTATTGTCAGTTCGTCATTTGGCCAAAGAACATTCAGTATAAAATAGTGAGTGAAAGCATCCATAACTCCGAGTCCTAGAGATATGAGGTATAGTAAGACATCAGGAGCTGGAAAGGCAGATTTGGGGACGGACTTGGAAGAGAGGTTGATAAATGCACACTCCATTGCTCCATCTCCTTTGACTCCAGCTTGCATGTGAACACAACTGTACACGAATGAGGCATAATTCAACCTTTCTGATTAAATGTATTTCCATATAATATAGTGATGACGGGACAGTGATTCATCTATGGAGTGACACAGCTGTGGAAGTTGTCAATGTATTAATTAAGCAGTGGAGGGAATCATCCCACTGGAAGCTGGAAGAAAATAAATCTGCCTGCCGGAATAGCATGGAAGTAAGGGCTCCAGAGTTGCCCTGAATCTGGGTGTATGAGAAACACTATGGAAATAGGATCTCACCACCAGTTCAAATATTGCTAAAAACAAGAAGGGGCTTTAGGGTTGGTGAGATAGCTCAGTGGCATAAACACCTGCCTGGCAAGCGCAAGGTCCTGAGTTCAACTCCCGGGACCCACATAAAGGAAAAAATGGGCCGGTGACATTGCTCAGTGTTGCAAGCGCCTGCTTGCAAGCATGAGGTCCTGAGTTCAACTCCCGGTACCCACATTAAAAAAAAATAAAAATAAAAAAGATGGGGCTTTAACTGTACCATTTTTCAAGAGGATCAGATGTGTTATCCCAAAACTGACGGTTTCTTTGTTTTCATGAGAACTGAGGTATCTCTGCATAGCTTGTGGCTACAGGATTGGAGACGCAGACAGGATGGAGGCTCTCACCGGACAAGCTCACGTCATGTGTGGAGCAATTTAAGCAGTGAGCACGAACGTATCAGGTCCCAGAGGAAACAGGGTCACGTGAGCCAACCAATAAACCTCTACCCTGCCACTGGAGTGGCTCCTGGTGTCCAAGGAGAAATGGGACATGCACATTTATAGGTCGCGGCCCATGACATGTCAGCATCCTGGCACCCTCAGTGTAGCCCACTAACAGTTTTCACTCATTTCTGCTGGCGTGAGTGAAATATCGCAGCAATTATAAAACTCAAGATGCTGGCTAGGAGAACTTTAAGAATGGTTGCAGCAAATTACATTCATTTTTCAGCTCACAGGGAGAAGAAAGGCAGAAACAGAGAGAGGTGGAAAAGAAAGCAAATGAGCATGCCTAATACAGGCTCTATATTCTGCATATGCACATATATAAATATATTAAGCTTCTCTTTTGTGCCTGGGAGAGAAAAGAGCAGCAATCAGCAATTCAGGAACAATCAAATAGATTAAAGTGAGCATTGTGTATGTCTCCAAGGAGCCAGCAATAACATCTTTATTCTTGCTCAGCTACCTTTGACTCTGCACGGTGTGAGGGAATATATTTTATTAAAAACATTTCTTTTACCTGGAGGTCTTGTCAACTAACCAACAGAACAAAAAGGAAAGAAACTGAAAGTTCTTTTTGTGCCAGAAAAATAAGCTAGTTAAGACAACATCATTTTTTTAATAGAAGAAAGAGGGAAAAAATGGTTTAGATTTTTCCCTTTGTAATGTCCAACAGCAATTCTGCTTCCTCGAGGGACTTCTATCCGGAAGTTTGCTCATCAAAAATACACGTTGCACTAAAAATAAGCAGTATGTTTTTAAATGTCTTTTCAAAGATATGCAGAGCCTCTTATTTGAAAACTTTTTATCACCATAACATTGACATTGCTTGATCTTACTTTTTACAAGATAGCACAGATTTTAGAATGCGTTTTATTAACAAAAGAGAGATTACAGTTTAATCTGATTTCACTCATTGTATTCTGATTTTTGGACTGTCAAATTTTAAATGTTGACTAGGCTTTCTGTAGAACCACTGAAGCTTTAACAATAAATACATATATAACACAAAAAAGTTAATATGATTCTGTTTTACAGGTGAGCTCTCTTCATTATCAATAAGAACAAAGGCAAGAAAAGGCCTAATTTATCCTTTTAGAATTTTCTTTCAAGTTCTAGAATAACTGATTTGTAATGTGTTCAATTCTGTTGTTTCTATTGTGAATGGCAGTTTGCCTGGAGTGTGCTATGCAGCCCTGTAGCAAAGAAACAACCTGGAATCTAATATATTCTTTGCTTCATAATGCTCCGTGTAATGAATGGAAGGAAAGGAGTAAGTTCGCTCGAGGGAAGGCAGCACAGCTGGACTCTGGAGTGTCTGGCTCTATGAATTTTTGAATGTTAGAATTAGACAATACATTATACTGATAAATTTTAGTGTTTTTTACTTGTCTTCACTGCTTTAAATATAAACATTTAACTCCATTTTCTAAATATCACACCCTTTAAGGAAACGTTAGTGCATAAAATTAAAAATGCCTGACATATGTCCATCCGCTTCACTTTGAGTCTCTCACAAGGCAGACGGCTGGCCTGAGAGTTTGTGTTTCTTTCTGATCACAGTGGGCGTGCACTTCTAGAACACCTCTCACCACACTGTAAAGAATCTCTCACAGTTTTCCCTGGAATCTCACAATAATAGCTTTCCTGGTCTATTTTCCTCACATTCACAATAGGAAACTCTACAGGAACAGCAATTCCGAACATCCTCGCCACTTCCAGGGTGAGGGCCCGTCGTGCGCAGGGCTGAACAAGAAGCCCATGAGGAATGCGCACCTGTAGACAAGGGACATTGGCTTTATAATCTCATGATGCCTGCCCAAGATGAGGGCAATGCAAAAAGATTATCTCAATTCTGCTCTCCTTGATTCCTCACCTTGGAGTCCAGCTCCTCTGAGCTCTCCTGGTCCCTCCCTCTCTATGTTAGCGTCTTCTCCATTAGGTACCATCTACTTGGGCTTGGTCAGTCTTCAGTTTCCTGCAAGGTGACATTCAATGCTCATTGTTCTTCCTTTGAGATGGAACCTCCCCCACCCTGGTGTTATATTTCAGGGCAGTCACTTTCCCTCCACTCTCCCTGCATTTGTGGACACGAATGCGTGGCTCAGGCTGGGGAGGACCGGCCGACCATCTCTGTTGGCTGAATCCGTGCCCTAGAAGGGTCAGAGACAGTGCCTTCCCAATACTGCTTTCCCTGTTGCACTTCATTGCAAACATGCTGAGCAGCTATTACCATGATCTCCAGAATAATCAGGGCACCCCATATGCTCAGAAGATGTGTCCGTGTATCTTAATGTTAGCGGGGTGGTGGGGTTCTCAGGGGTCCCTTCTGGGTTCTTGTTCAAAGAATTGGACAAAACAAGTCAAAGAGGTTTTACATTTATTGAAAGTATTAAAGGTATTACAGGGAAGAAAAGTAGGGAGAAGAAGTGCTCTGAAAAGAAATGTTCCGCTGGGTGGGTATGGGCCAGTTAAGTGGAAAAAAAAGGATGCCCAGCAGCGTGCAGAGAGAGCTGATGGAAAGACTCACGGTGGCCAAGAGTTTAATGGAAGCATGAACCCTGCTGTGAACTGGGTGCGCACATGCAGGGGGTCTAGGTTGGCTCCTTCTTATGAGAATCTAACGTAATAATAATGATAGAAATAAAGTGCACAATAAAAGTAACGCACTTGAATTGTCCGAACCCACTCCTCTACCACTAGTCCGTGGAAAGTTTGTCTTCCACGAAACCGGCTCCTGGTGCCAAAAAGGTTGGGGACCACTGCTCTAAGAGATAAGTTTCCCATATCTGTCTCCTGGCTTCTGGAGGTGACAGGTGACTCTTAGCATTCCTTGTCCTATGGATGCATCACATAAATCTCTGCCTCTATCTTCACATCGTCTTCCTCCCCATCTCTCTGTGTCCTCTGTACTCATAAGAACACGAGTAACGGGATTCAGAACCCATCCCAAGTACAGAATGATCTCTGTTGCTTATCTGAAACTCAACCATACCTGCAGTGACTCTGTCTTCATATGAGGTTGGACTCTGAACACCAAAGTGGACATGAGATTTGGGGGCAGCATTCAGCCCATGGTACACATATGCACGCACATATACCTTGATTACGGGGACTCTTGCTGTTGCAGATGCGTGAAGAGTAAAAATCCACTTATCTTTTCTTCTTAAAGTCATCCTGCTAGCATGATGAAAGAGAACAACTCAAAATGTAATATTTGAAAAAACTTCAAATGCTACGTTTTAATATGTGTGATCTTATGCAGTGTTACTTTATTTCTTACTACACTATTTTCAGAATCTTGTTTGGAATGAAAGAAGTAGAACTAAAATAAAAGTTACAGAAGAAGGGAATGGCTCTGCTCATTGATTAGAATATAAAATAGTTACTAATAAAAAGGTAATGCTCATATCAATTTGAACAATACATCACTATTTGAAGCATATACAAATTTGAAAATCGCTTTATAAGTAATTCAATTTGCTACTGACCTTTTGGCTAATAAAGAATTTGCACACAAGATATGGGTCCTGCCAGCTGATATACATATATCCCATAAGTTACTGATAATCCATGTTTTTGGAGACAGTTTTAGAGAAACGATTCTCAATTTTGCAGCCCAAGGGACATTTAGCAATATCTGAAAACACTTTTGGTTGTCAAAACTCAAATGAGAAGGGTATTTGTACTGGGTGCTGGTGTGCAGGGGGTATAGGCCGGGGATGCTGCCCTGCACCCTATGATGCACAAGACAGTTCCCCCACAAAGACTCTGGGAACCAAAACATCAACAGTTCTCAGGGTGAGGAGGCCCAGTAGAGTGGCCCTGAAGGACTTGCACTTTCTCTTCATTTCTTTTATGACCAGTGGCATCCACTGTTGAATCACTGGCTCTGAAACAAATTATGAACTATTTAAATGGCTGCACCTAGTCAATTCTACGGACACACGGTGGCAGCTGGCGCCCAGGGAGCCCCCACGGAGGATCCTGAGACAGCGGCGGGGCAGGGGAGCGGCGGAGAACGGCGCTGACCAGCGATTGACTAAGGGACACAGAAAATACAGTGGCACAGTACCAAAGAATCAAGGACTGGGCCAAACAGGTAGCAACTTCGCATACCCAACGAATTGAAGAGGTAGGATCTGGCAGAAAGCTCAAAACCTAAAAGCAAGCTCCACTTGGAAGATACTGCAGAGAAGTAGTCATCTTCTAAAGATCTTAAACACTAGCAATAAAGTAACCTACTATAGGTAATTTGCAAACATCACCCCAGGAATTAAAGAAAGAAAAAATGAGACGACACTTAAACAAGATGCAACCACACACATCCAATTCACCAAAGGCAAACCTAGGGAGCAACGAGGTGGGACAATCCGAAAGCCACCCACCTGGCCTATCTGAAGTGGTAACAACAAAGCAACTGAATGAGGTTCTGGAAAAAATTAAAACAGAAATAATCTCACAGATAACTGCAGAGATAATGTCTACAATGAAGACCATGCTTAAGGACACTATAGCTGATACAGACAAAAAAATAGATGAACTTAAGAAAACTATAGAAACCATGAATGCTCAGCATAGGAAAGAAATGGAATCTATAAGGCAGATTCAAGCAGATATCCAAGAGATAAAAAATTCCATTGAAAGTATTTGTAGCAGAATAAGCCAATGCGAGGACAGGATCTCAGATATAGAAGACAGGCTTGCAATTAGTGATCATGAAATGGAAAAATTCTTAAAAATAGCAAG
The DNA here is from genome assembly GCA_028451465.1 of Erethizon dorsatum. Lineage (NCBI taxonomy): Eukaryota > Metazoa > Chordata > Mammalia > Rodentia > Erethizontidae > Erethizon > Erethizon dorsatum. The sequence continues at coordinate 154,653,799 of CM051824.1, read as the reverse complement.
GGACCATGAAAAATCAATTCAGCAGCTGCTAGATGACTCAAAGATAAACAACTTAAGAATAATTGGAATAAAAGAAAAAGCAGGAGATAGCATCAACGACATTAAAACCTTGTTCAAAGACATAATCAGGGAGAACTTTCCTGGAAGAGAAAAGGAATTTGACACCCCTATAAGTGAAGCTTTTAGAACACCAACTAGACATGATCAAAAAAAAACTTCAGCCAGACATATTATAGTCAAGATCCCAGAAATTCAACAGAAGGGCAGAATCTTAAAAGCTGTTAGGGAGAAGAGACAAATCACCTATGAAGGAAAACCCATCAGAATCACAGCTGACTTTTCAGCACAAACCCTCAATTCAAGAAGAGCTTGGAATGATGTATTGCAAGCTCTAAAGGAAAATAATTTTCAGCCCAGATTGATGTACCCTGCAAAACTATCTTTCAAAATTGATGGAGAAATAAAATACTTTCATGACAAAGAACATCTGAGAAAATTTATGACCACCAAACCAGCACTCCAAAACGTTCTGAAGGACATTCTAGAAAGAGATAGGAACCCCAACAGAAGGAATCCACCAGGCAGGGCAAATAATTAAATAGCCGGAAAGCGGAAAAACAAAGAGTGGGAACCAACAACAGGAAAATATCATGACAAGTCAATACATATCAGTTTTAACCATCAATGTTAACGGTCTCAATTCACCAATCAAAAGGCACAGACTGGCGAAATGGATCAAGAAGCAAGATCCAACAATATGCTGTATACAAGAAACACATTTAATTCAGAAAGAAATTCATAGACTGAAAGTCAAAGGATGGAAAACAATACTCCATGCCACAGGAACCCAGAAAAAAGCAGGGGTAGCTATTCTTTTTGCAGACAAAGTGAACTTCAAGCCAAGAAGGATTCAGAGAGATAAAGACGGTCATTACATCCTTGTAAAGGGAACAATCCAAGAGGAAGAGATAACGATCATAAATATATATGCATCAAATACCAATGCACCCAGCTATATAAAACAAGTACTAAAGGACATGAAAAATCAAATAAGCACTAATACAATTATATTGGGAGATCTCAATACTCCACTGTCACAAAAAGATAGATCAACTGGACAGAAAATCAATAATGAAATAGTAGAACTGAACCAAACTTTTGAACAAATGGACTTAGTAGATGTCTACAGAGTGTTCCATCCCACAACATCAGAACACACATTTTTCTCAGCTGCACATGGGACGTTCTCCAAAATAGACCACATACTAGCTCATAAAACCTGCTTAAGTAAATGCAAAGGAATTGAAATTATCCCATGCATATTATCAGACCATAGTGCAATGAAATTGGAAATCAATGGCAAAAGATCCCACAAAAACTCCCTAAACACATGGAAATTAAACAGCACCCTCCTGAACAACCAATGGGTCACAGATGAAATTAAAGAAGAAATTAGCCACTTTCTACAACTGAATGATAATGACAGTACAACATACCGGAACTTATGGGATACAATGAAAGCAGTCCTAAGAGGGAAATTTATAGCATTAAACACTTATATCAGGAAAATAGAGCAAGCGCAAATAAACAACTTAAGGGTGAACCTCGAGCTTCTAGAAAAAGAAGAGCAGGTTAAGCCAAAAGCCCGTACAAGGGAGGAAATTATAAAGATCAGAGCAGAAATTAACGTATTGGAGAATAAAAAAACAATACAAAGAATCAATGAAGCAAAAAGTTGGTTCTTTGAAAGAATAAATAAGATTGACAAACCCTTATCCAACCTTATTAAAAAAAGAAAAGAAAAGACTCAAATCCATGCAATTGAAAATGAAAAGGGTGATATCACGACAGACCCTGCAGAAATCCAGAAGATCATCTATACCTATTTTGAAAATTTATATTCTACTAAGATGGAAAATGCAGAAGAAATGGACAGATTCCTAGATTCGTATGAATTACCAAAGCTGAATCAAGAAGATTTAAAAATCCTAAATAAACCAATATCAGCCAATGAAATTGAAGATGTAATTAAAAACCTCCCAACAAAGAAAAGCCCAGGCCCTGATGGATTCACTGCCGAATTCTACAAGAAATTTAGAGAAGACCTAACGCCCCTACTTCTCAAACTTTTCAATGAAATTGAAAGGGAAGCAATACTCCCAAATTCATTCCTGGAAGCAAGCATTACCCTGATACCAAAACCAGAGAAGGACCCAACTAAGAAAGAGAACTACAGACCAATCTCCCTAATGAACATAGATGCAAAAATCCTTAATAAGATACTGGCAAACAGAATCCAACAAATCATCAAGAAGATTATACACCATGACCAAGTTGGATTCATCCCAGGGATGCAGGGATGGTTCAACATACGTAAATCAATAAATGTAATACAGCATATTAACAGAACCAAAGACAAAAATCACATGATCATCTCAATAGATGCAGAAAAAGCTTTTGACAAAGTCCAGCACCTTTTCATGATAAAAACCCTACAGAAAATTGGAATAGAGGGTCTTTATCTCAATCTGGTAAAAGCTATCTATGACAAACCAACAGCCAATATTATACTAAATGGCCAAAAACTGAAAGCCTTCCCTCTAAAATCAGGAACAAGACAAGGATGTCCACTGTCCCCACTCTTATTCAACATAGTTCTGGAAACTTTAGCCAGAGCAATTAGACAAGAGAAAGAAATAAAAGGAATAATGATTGGAAAGGAAGAAGTTAAATTATCATTATTTGCAGATGACATGATACTCTACACAGAAGACCCCAAAAACTCCACTAAAAAACTGCTAGATTTAATAAGCAAATTCAGTAGTGTAGCTGGATACAAAGTCAATACTCAAAAGTCAATAGCCTTCCTGTACACAAATAACAAACTTACTGAAAGAGAAATTAGGGAAACAATACCTTTCACAATAACATCCAAAAAAATGAAATACCTAGGAATCAACCTCACGAAGGATGTAAAAGACCTCTATACTGAAAACTACAGTACTCTGAAAAAGGAGATTGAAGAGGATATCAGAAAATGGAAAGATATCCCTTGCTCCTGGATAGGAAGAACCAATATAGTGAAAATGGCCATACTTCCAAAATTGTTATACAGATTTAATGCAATTCCAATCAAAATTCCAACAGCATATCTCACAGAATTAGAGAAAACAATCCTAAAATTCATTTGGAATCAGAAGAGACCTAGAATAGCAAAGGCAATTCTGGGCAACAAAGGCAAGGCAGGGGGCATCACTATCCCCGACTTGAAATTATACTATAAAGCTACTGTGATAAAAACAGTGTGGTACTGGCAAAAAAACAGACCTGAAGATCAATGGAACAGATTAGAAGATGCTGAAACAACCCCAGACATACTAAGCCACCTTATCTTTGACAAAGGTGCCAAACACATTCGCTGGAAGAAAGATAGCCTCTTTAATAAATGGTGCTGGAAAAACTGGCTCTACACATGCCGAAGATTAAAACTAGATCCATATCTTTCACCATGCACTAAACTAAATTCAAAATGGATCAGAGATCTAAATATTAAAACAGAAACATTAAATCTGCTGGAAGGTAGGATAGGTAAAACCCTTGGAGACATTGGTGTAGGCAAAGACTTTATGAATAAAAACTCAACCGCACGGCAACTATCCCAAAGAATCAATAACTGGGATCTCATCTTATTAAAAAGCTTTTGCACAGCAAGAGAAACCACCAACAGAGTGAAGAGACAACCCACAATGTGGGAAAAAATGTTTGCCAGCTGTTCCTCAGACAAAGGATTACTATCGAGAACATATAAAGAACTCAAAAAAATCAGACCTCCCAAATTTAAAGACCCACTCCAAAAATGGGCATCTGAGATGAATACACATTTCTCAGATGAAGAAATACTAATGGCAAATAAATATACAAAAAAATGTGCAACATCACTAGTCATTCGAGAGATGCAAATTAAAACAACACTGAGATACCATCTCACCCCAGAAAGAATGGCTACTATTAAGAAATCAACTAATAACAAATGCTGGAGGGGCTGTGGGGAAAAAGGAACCCTTCTTCACTGTTGGTGGGAGTGTCGACTGGTACAGCCACTGTGGAAGTCAGTGTGGAGATTCCTCAGAAAACTAGGGTTGGAGGTCCCATTTGACCCAGCTATTCCCCTTCTGGGCATCTTCCCAGAAGAATTAAAAACATCGTACCACAGCGATATATGTGCACCCATGTTTATAGCAGCACAATTTGTAATAGCCAGATCTTGGAAACAACCCAAATGCCCATCAACTGAGGAATGGATAAGAAAGATGTGGTATTTTTATACAATGGAGTACTATTCAGCCATAAAGAAGGATAAACTGGAGACTTTTATAGGTAAATGGATGCAACTCGAGAAAATACTCATAAGTGAAATAAACCAGAAGCACATGTGTAAGCATCGTATTATCTCTCTAGTATGAGAAACTGAAAGAGTAAATAAGATCCAAAATGTACAATAGACATGGTGAATCAAAAAGAAACTGGTCAAAAGGAAAGAGAGACTGGAATAGGGAAAAGAAAGAAGGGAAAGGGAAAAAAATTGTATATATATATATATATAAGATGGTTAAGATAGATACACTACCATTTTTACTTAGTTCATTGAAGAGTAAGGTTTGTGCCAATAATGTTTGGACAATTGAATGCTAATGTCTGGTGTCCTGAATAACTAACTTGAAGATAGTAATACGTAATGTATTAACCATTGTTACCCTCCTATTATGTTTGTTTGAAAATTTGTTCTTCTTTTGAAAAAAAAAAAAAAAAAAGACATGAGTTAAATTAAGATTCACAAACTGTGGACAATAAATCATGGTAATAGCAAGCACTTACTTGACATTATTTATGTGCTAGGCACTATTCTGCATTTTATATATAGGAATTTATGTAACCTCATAACATCATTAATGAGATGTAGGCGCTACTATTATATACCCATTTTACAATAAGGAAACAGGTGCACACCCGGGATTTGAAGCCAGGCAGACTGACTGTAAGGTTCATGGTCTTGACAATTTTATGTTTTTAAACATTTCCTCCAGCATTTGCTAGGGAATGCTTCCTCCTGACTGTACTATCTGCCCTTTGCCTGAACATCCATGCCGATCAATGTCTTAAAGTACACTGAGTAGCTATCCATTGATGTGCATATACAGTTTTCTAAAAGCATTGTCGAAGCTCAGTCAGTAAAGTTTAGGATGACAGCTTATCATAAACAAGAAACATAATAAAGATTTGGTTACTTACTGTAAAAAAAAAAAAATAAATAAATGGCTGCACCTAAAATGTAACCTTCATTTCCACCATGACTTTAATTGATTTTTATTCAAAACCAAAACTCAAACACACTCGATGTATACTCATTACCATTATTAAATGATCAGAGCATTTGGCATGTATAGGAGGTGACCTTTGTTTTGGTCATTACCAAGTGTTTTATAGAAATTCACCCTAAGGAAAATCACATTGTAGATACAGTACATGCTCACATATCAAAGAACTCATTATACCTCATGCTTATGAAGTCCATCTTCTATGCCTTTGTGCTATTGTCAAATATATATTTGGCCTTTATCCCAATTTCCTGGCCCACAGCTTCTAAAACCCTTGAAATATCCAAGGTGATCAGTATCTTTTCGTACACTAATGAGTTGATCAGTGGCTGGCAACCACCAGAGAACTTCAGGATGGGGGCTGGTCATGGCAAACACCAAAGAGGGAGTAGAAGCTAGGGACTTTTCAAACCCATTGCCTGAGCACTGGGAATGGAAGAGGGCTTTCAGATGAAGTTGGTTTCCAATGCTCAGCAATTCAATCAATCATGCCTAGGTAATGAAGCTCCTAGAAAATCCCAGAGGGACTGGATATAGAGGCCTTCAGAGAGCTGACCCATGGAGGGCCCTGGAGGGGTTGTTCCAGGAGAAGACATGAATGCTCCAAACCCTTCCCAACATACCTTGTCCAAAGCATCTCTTTCTTGATATTCTGGTCACATCCTTTATAATAAACCAGTAGACATAAGTGCTTCCTGAGTTTGGTGAGCCATCTAGCAAATTGGTCCAACCCAAGGACAGTGTGTGGTCTTAGCATCTTCAACTTATAGCTGATCAATGACAAATATAATTGACAGCCTACTACATGTGAGTAGTGTCTGATATGAGGCAGGGCCTTCTTGTAGGACTGAGCCTTCAACCTGTAGATCTGACTCAATTTCCGGTACAGACAGCATTAGAATTAAAGTGAATCTAGAAGATATCCACCTGATGTCCACCACAGCATTGAAGAATTGGCTGCTGGTAGAGTGAGGAGATCAGTAACTTGGGATATATCACTCCACAAACTTACAAACTTCTTGACAGCCGGAGGTCCCGCAAGTCTTCTGTATTGATTACTGAACAAGAAAACAGAAAGAACACTTGGAGTTTTGATTTTCTCTTACACTGTCAGGCCCTTCCTCCCTCACGCCATGATTTAGAATGGTGGATGATGGCCTGCAATCTGGAGTCCCAGAATCTAAGTAGATGCTCGATCCACTCCTCTCGACCTGCTTGTCCTGTGGTAAGTGACATCATTTAATGTAAAGACATCAGTGACATCATTTGAATAATGAGGGTAATAATGCCAACTTTAAGTATTAGAACTTACTATGTTTATTTTCATTCAGATCAACTCTATTGTAGATGCTGCTCTTTATGGATTCTAATTGTGTGTGTGTGTAATTATATTATATTTGATAGCTGACAACAACCTCGTGAAGCCAGCAAGGAAGGAATTGAGACTTGCATGTGTCAGAAAGGAAATCTGGGCTGTAGCATTAAACTGACCTTCCCCCAGTTACTCAGGCAGCCCAGAGCTCTGCTACCTGACTCTTAGCACAGGTCTTGCTTTTGACCCACAACTTCCTAGCCTTGCTGGGCCAGTACCTGGTGTGTGGAAGGCCGTGATTTGTTCAAGTCATATCTGAGAGCCTGTGTCTACCCAGTGAATGCAGGTGTATCAGGCTTAAGTGAATTCTTCTCCCCTTGGAAACTGTTTACCCAATTGAGTCAAAAGCTTAAAAATATCTATAGAATATCTTCCTGTAATCTAATCGCTGTTTGTTTTGTACTTCGTGTTGTGTGTAAATGATGAGTTTGAGGACTTCAGCCTCTCCTTCGATCACTGGTTCTTTGGTGTTTCCACCTGTATCAAATCTGCCTTGGGGACAGCTATTACTAATTGCATATTGTTTTGTATTTTTAATGCTTTGTTCCACTGACTCCACTAGGTTATCAGATCCCTGCTGGTTATATTGTTAAGTATTTAACCATTTCTTTGTAGCGATCTGTTTAATCCAGCTTCATTTTTGGATAGGAATTGAAGTTGACCAAATTGCTTGCTACAGTCTTGTCAGCATCTCTGCACTCTGAACTGTGTGTTGACTCAGCAGCAGTCAGTTAGATTTTCCCACACAGCCTGTCTGACACTTGCAAATCCAATCTGCACCAGCTTCTATTGTATTAGACAAATAACCACACTTCACTGAGACTCCACTCATTGTTAACACTAAAGCAGCAGGGTTTTCTCCAGTTCACCAACAGCCAAGCCTACTGTTATCTGAAAACCCTCTCTAAATGAAAACTGAAAAGACTCATATGACCCGGAAAAAAGATTAGCCTTCAGGAAGTCTTTGGGTTTTGTCATTTTTGTCAAGAGGGTGTGGAAAATAATAAAACAAAACTTATTTCTGGGATGAAGCCCAATTTCAAAATAGTCTATGAACCTTCAAATTTGCAAGACAGGACTTCTCAATGTAAGAGACGCAAACCAGCTCTGACAAACCCAAGGGGATGAGGAGCACTTCAAAACAAGGGATTTAGTAACTTTTAATTGCCTCCTTTCCTATTCAGAAGGGAGTGTAAGCATTAATATTAAGCTATAGCTCAGTTGCACTTACCGATCAGCTAGTTCGCTGTGACACACGAATCCTCAGAGGTTCATCATCACCCAGGATTTCTGTCATTTCAGATGAATTTTCCACCTTGCTGGAAACAGCGTGCTGCACATCCTGATCATCTCCTTTCCTGAGCTTCCACCTGGGGAGACCGATTTAGATGACAGCGTTCTGAAAAGGTCTGTACAGGAAACAAACCCAGCATCATTTGTATTTGAAAAGGCATGGTGTAAAAAGCTGGCTCTCACACACGACATTTGTAAAATAGAGGGAACACAAAGGTTTTATTATCCAGGATTGGAACTTAAGCAAAACCATGAAACCTGACATAAAATATTAGAAAATAGATACAGGAAACTAGCCAGTGCCAGTTACTGGGATGTCAAGATAATCCCAGATTCTGGCCCCTTGGACACCACTCCAAGTAGAAATTTTTACTGAAACAGGGATGTGTGGGTGGCTGTTGGGACATGACACCTTCTGATATATCATAGAGAAGTGAGGCAGACAGCCTTCATGTAGAGTCCCTGGAAATAGATAAAATATTCCATACTGATCTGCTCGTATATTAGTTATCCATCATTGCATAATAAATTACCCTAAACTTGGTGATATAAATCAATAATGAGTATTTATTTTCTACTTTTGGTAGCCAGCTTGCAAGAAGGCCCCCAGAGATCTCCACCTCCTGGTCCTTACATCTCTCAGTAGCCCACTCCTCTATTGGATACAATCGACCCGTGTAACCAGTAGAACGCTGTAGAAAAGGTAATGTGTGATTCCCAAGGTTAGGTCATAAAAAGGATGGCAGCTTCCACAGTGCCCCTCCTCCTGGTTCACTTGCACTACAGGAAACCAGCTGCCTTGCTGTAAGTGCACTTGGGTTGTGAAGATAGGGGGTACCGAGCTTTCCTGCCAACAGTCAGAGAGGAGCTAGGATTTCCCTAAGAGCCACATGACATGGCCCTCTGGAAGCAGAACACCCCCACCCCAACACAGAGATAGCCTTCAGATAAGTGCAGTCCCAGTAACTGAGACCTCACGAAAGATCTCAAGCTCAGGTCACCCACTCATGATTCCTTGCTGCATGGAAACTAGGAAAAAGCACCTTATTTCTTTAAGCTGCTTCACTTGTTATGCATCATCAAATAGCCACTGTAGTAAGCTGCAAATTTGGGCACGGCTTCTCCAGCTGGTTTTGACTCCGAGTTTATTGCAAGGTTATCATCAAACTGTTGGCCAGGGCTGCAGTCATGAAAGACGGGTCTGTCTGCTGGATATGGTTCAGTACGAGTCTCTAGCGTGGCTGGCCCTCGGGTGGCGGGTGCTGATTGGAAGCTTCAATTTCTCTTTCGTGCTTCTCTCCACAGGCTGCCTGAGTGACCTTGTCGCATGCAGGCTGCTTCCTCCAGAGAAGGTAATGACAAGGAGATCAAGGAGGAATTCATGATGCCCTTTACGAATGAGGTGCTTAATTTTTGTCAACCTGAGCATAGGGAGGAAGCCCAGAGAGCAGGTTAAGCCTTGTTCTGTTGTCTTATACCTGAGAAAGTATTTGCAGAAGAGAGAACACTTGAATGAATGGACTGAGAAAGAAGACTGCCCTCGAGATATATATATGTATATATATTGGTCATTGTTCACTAGAGGACTATATATACATATATATTATATGGATTTACAAGGCAGGCTTACAGTGGCAGCCTGCAGAGTCCGTGTGGAAGATGCAGAAGGGCTGTCTGTGTGCTGGAGGTCTGAAGGATCCAGTCAAAAGTCAAAGGCCTGGAGCTCAGTGCAGAGTCCTGTAAGAGCCAAAAGGAAGCCATCAGGAAGCCAAAAGGTCCGTGCTGGAAACCTTCAGACAGACATTCAAAGGTGGTGGCAAATACTGGAGCTACTCCACAGAAGCAGAAGCTAGCCTGCCTTCTTTCCCTTTTTATCCCATCCAGGCCATAAGCCTAATGGTTGGTGCCACCCACACCCAGGGTGGGGCTTTGTCTTCAGTGAGTCCATCACCCACACCCAGAACTGTGCTAAACTAATGCTCTGGGTGTTGTTTATTCAAGGTGACACCACAGATAAGTATCACAATATACATATACATACATATACACATACGTATGCACATATAAATACACACAGAGGTGCATGTGTAAGTCTGTATGGTGGAAGAGGCCTGTTCACCTAATGGCAATGAACGGGAGAGAGAGTCCCCTCCAAGCACTCACCCCAGTGCCCTAATTTCCTTCCACTGGGTCCCACCATTTGAAGATTCCACCATCTCCTGGCAGTGCCACAGGCTAGGAATCAAGACTTCAACACAGGGGACATTGGGGGACCCTCATCGAGCCATGGCTGTGCTTCTCTGGAGAACCCTGACCTGAGTTTCAGTACCGAGAATGGTTCTCAAGAAACAGGATTTTAAGGATGAGTTTTCTGAACTGGTTTGAGGGTTTCTAATTTGCTCTCTAATCTGAATAGATTTTAAAATGCTAGTGACTCTAATTGTAAGAGCAAAGAGAGCACTGATAGTCCCTGGAATGGACTGTTGATACAGACATGCAATGTATCAGCATCAGATACCACTAATTGGTCGCTTACAAGGAGCACTGAGCTGAGTGACTGTGTACACGAGACTTTTAAAAGGAAGCCACAGACAGGAAGAATAGAATCCTAGGAACTGTGCTGGACATGTGCAGGAGTGGCTTCCTAGAGCTGAGGACACTGGTTCATCACATTCTGATGAGCCTCCTTGGCCAGTGTGGGACTAACACTTGGGTGTCCACGTTAGTACCTCATTGTTGAAGTACTGTCAACTTCACATCCAGTGTTTACGTTACAAGTTGCCAGTATCAGCACCTCCAGGACTTCTCCTCCTCTCCCAGGGAAGGGATTAGTGTGTTTTCATTCACAGGATAATTGCAGCATGTCAGGCAGAAGATTACCTTGGAATTATCTTCATCTGGAGATTAACTATGGTTTAAGGAGATGTGTACAGGTGCCAAAATGGCAGGATGGGCTTGTGATAATTAACTTTATGTCCACTTGGCTGGACTAAGGGTTGCCCAGACCAGTGGAGAAATGGTATTTCTGGGTGTGCCTTGGAGGGTTTTTCCAGAACAGATTAGCATTTCATACATATCTCAAGTTCTCTGGAAAACTCTAACACAATTCCATAGTGTTGAGTGATCAATATTATCACTTCGATGACATTCTATTTGTTAGAAATAAATTGCTAAGTATGAGGCATATTTTAGAAGAGGAGATTTAGGCTCTGGATTTTGCAAAGAGGAATTACAAAGAATTTTTGGACATATTATAAAGTCATCAGAGTTCGCCCTGCAACTACACAGTGCTAACCTTCTTCTTGCATGTACAATATATAGTCTTTGTTATGGCTTGTATCTAAAGCCTCATGCGGTCATAGATGGAGATTTTTGGAGGTGGTTGGACCCAGGGTATGTGATCAAAGAGATGTGATGCTGGGATTGATTCATGGTGTGATGCTAGGATTAAGTTCCCCCCACTAAATGTGGGTAGACTGGATAAGATACAAGTGACAGAAAGAGGGTTGCTGCTTGTCCGTCGTTGCTTGCTGCTTGCTGCCTTCTGCCTGTCTGCTCTACAATACCCCTCTGCCATGCCACCCTGCCTTGCAGCCAGCCAACTATGAACTGAAACCTCTACAACTGTGAGCTAAATAAAGCTTTCCTCCTCCTTTTGCTTTGGGTATCGGGTATTTTGTCTCAGTAACAAGCAAAGTAACTGAAACACCCTTTTCAAGTCTTTCTCAAAAACTCACTTATTATAGCACCAACTCCAACTCAAGTTCAGGATCTTGGGATCTACATCAAATCCTGTGGCAAAAGAATTCCTCAGATGTGACTTCTTGAGTTTAACTCTTCCCTATCTGAAAATCAGTCAACCAAGGGGTGAAGTTACCTGTGCCACACACCTGTGCAAAATGATGACTTGGGCATAAGATGACAAGTGTACACACTCTTTCAAAAATTGGGTAAAACAGGAGACACACAGGAATCCTAGGTCCACAGCAGTTATAAAATCTAACTGGGCACATGTGGGCAATTCCTTGACCAGAATCAAGCCCTGGGAGTATTTTCCCACAGCTCTTGACTCTGCTGCTATGCTGTTAGTTTCCACCTCTAAATAATTCCTTCTTTTCCAGGAACTCCAGTTTGTGCTTTCAGATGAACAGTCCTCTCAGTCTGCTTCTTGGTTGTAGAAACTTTGGGTTCCAAATTTTTATTTTGCTGTTGTGTTATTTCTGCTCCTTGTAGTTGATATAAACAATGTTTTTGTCAATAAGATTCCTTTAAAAACTTTGTGTGTCTCCTATGATTCCTGTTGCTGTTCATTCCATGAGAAAAAAAGCCACACCCACAAATGTCTTAAGAGCAGCCCTTCTCTCTCGGACTTCTATGGAAATTGGTGATGACCAATGCTTTCATGTTTCTCTGAAGTACCATTGTTTGAAAGGTCCTCTGAGGAGCACGCTGGAGATTGCTGAGGTCTCAACAGGCGTGCACAGCCACTCTGGCCGCCATTTCTTCACATCATGACTCCCTACCCAAGGTATGGATTCCCTCTTTGCTATGGAGCCATTGTTAGCATTAGCCTCACTTGCTACGTGGAAGTTTGGGATTTTCAAAAGTAAAAATTCTCATCTCCCTTATGTTGCACAGGTATTCTGTTGGTGTATGTCTCTTCTTTTCTACCCTAACGCAAGTAGAAGCTACAAGATCCCTTCAGCACTGTTCATCTGAGATCGTATTCGCTGGGCCCTCTAGTTTACGAAGTGCATTTTGTTTATTGAAAGGTACTTTCATCAGCCGACTGATTGGAACAGGTACCTTATGCTGGAGAAGCCAAGAGTGCTTGTGTGCCTGGCTGGTGGCCTGGGATCACAAGCTCTAGCAAAGTACGCACACCTATGGATGAGGGAAAAGAACACATACAACTTCATGAAATTGTCTCCGTGGGGAGAAAAGAGGGAGAAGGAGGCATGGTATTTCAGTCAACACTTACTTAAAATCCTCAGTGTGATACAAAGTAGTTTAAGTATTGTGCTCACAATTTCCATTACACAAAGATTAAGTTAACATGCGGTATCTCTTTTGATCAATATTTTATAAAATACAGTTAGTATGAACATTGCAAAACATTTAAAATAGAAAAATATGTATGTCCATTCGATTCAATGTAATACATTTTTAGTGTTGCCTTCAAAATCTCTGAAATCTCATGACAAAGGCAGCAGTCTACGCGGGCTGGTCCCGTGTCAGAGAAAGAAGATTCATCTATTCATCGAAAGGAAACAATACAGTGCTATGACAGCCTGGAGAAGGAAGATAGTAATTTCTTCCTTCCTTCCTTCTTTCCTTCCTTCCTTCCTTCCTTCCTTCCTTCCTTCCTTCCTTTCTTTCTTTCTTTCTTTCTTTCTTTCTTTCTTTCTTTCTTTTTTTCTTTCTTTCTCTCTCTCTCTCTCTTTCTTTCTTTCTTTCTTTCTTTCTTTCTTTCTTTCTTTCTTTCTTTCTTTCTTTCTTTCTTTCTTTCTTGTTTTTCTTCCTTCCTTTCTCAATAATGGGGAATGAACCCAGGGCTTTGCATGGAACTACATCCCCAGCCCTTTCACTTTTTTTTATTTTGGGACAACACCTTGCTGGGCAACTAAGCCCAGGGCAGCCTCTAACTTGAGATCCTCTTGCCTCAGCCTCCCACAGTGCCAGGATTGCAGGTGTGTACTGCCTCGCCTGGCTGCAAATATTCATTTTGACTGTTAAGATCAGGCTACTTCTCAGGGACCTCAAACCATGATGAAGCATAAAATCTTCTTTCAACAGGAGAAGATGGGGACAATCTAAGGAAAGGGAGAAATTGAGTGAGAGATCTGGAGGGAGAAGGGAGGACCAGGCTGTGTCAAGGACTGCAAGGACCCCAAGGGCTGGGATGTAAAATGTGCAAGGCAGGCAAAGAATACAGGAAGGCTGGAGGCCGGAGACAGCTGGAGACTAGCTTAGGGGTCTGGGGAGAGGGGGACTCCTGCACCCTGGAAAACTGAGTTGGATTTTGTGGAAGACAGGAGGCAGCTGGGGCAGGTTATCAAGCTGGGAGATGATACAAGCAGACCTGTGTTTCACTAACAATTTTAGTAAGCTTTCTCTCCATTTCTATATGGACCTCTTGATGTGGAAGCAAATTATCTGTGAGAAGTCGTCCTACTAACATGTGAGAGTGACAAATGGGACAAAGTATTACATTAGCTTCCGTCAAAAAATAACGAAGCATATTTAGCACTGCTTGCCAGGTTGAGGGCTCTTTAAACCCCTCCAGTCAATTATGATAACAAGAACGGCTCTTATGGAAATTTTACAACAAAAGCATATAGATAAATATTAACTTCTAGTTAGTGATATGCATGTTTGTGTTTTAGGGGGAATTGTGTTGATATGTTCAGTTTACTTTGAGAGGCACCCAAAATGCACAGTGATTATTTGCTGGATGGAGAGATGGAAAAATGGATGTGCATAATAAAGGAAGCCTAGTTAAATGCTAATGCAGGAGTAAGTGATGAGTATATGGACAGCCACCTAAAAATTCTTCCCACTCTGATGTTTCTGAAAGTTTTTTAGAATAATATGCTGGGGAAAAGAATAACAGAGATCTAGAAAACATATTGTTAGGTTATTATCATGCAAAATGATTTCACATTAGTAACTTTTCACAAAAGAAAACCCAAACAAGTTTCCTTGAATTCTTGAGACTCCCTGTTATTTGTTGCCTGACAACTGCTGACTGATTTACCCTACACAAGCACTCACCGTATTTTTCTTCACTGACTATTTTTATAGAACAAAAAGTTAAATGAGCCCAGTCTTCTGCAGTTAATTTTTATAGCATCATTGATTAGATTTCCCCAAATAATTTATTTCTCACTTCATACCCTAGAAGGTAATTGCATTGAATATCCTAGTATAATGTTTTAAACCAGACTGCCTCAGCATCCCATTGAAAGATTTACATAGGTCTGAAATATGAGATATTTCTGCCTAATGGTCTGTATGTAAAAGCAACAGAAATATAGAAGGTAGGAATAATCAATGTTATATCTCTCCTTAGAGTTGTCTAAGTAATCAAAGATTTCCTGGTATGGGTACTTACGCATTCATTGCTTCAACGGCAGTTAACTAAACACTTAAAATATATGTTTCTCTTGAATTTAACATTACCTCTGCACAGCTGGGGTAGTAAACCACTTTGTGTGGCCCATTCAAATATACAGCCTAATTATCAAATTCAGTCAGTAAATAAAGCGTTTGTCTGCAGCTTACTGGGCACCAGCTACACTCTAGGAAGTTATAGGAGACATAGAGACAGCCCTTGAGCTTGGAGAGGCTTCCATCAAAGACTCTTAGAGACACGGTGTGAGAATTAAGAAGGCCCAATCAAAGAAATTTCTAGCTGCAGAATAATGCATAGATACAAAGGAAAATAAATACAGTATGGTGTCATAAGGAAATGCCATGCATATAAAGATACAGCGTTCCGAGGTAACTGTCCCTTTAGGATGCTAGTTATAATTTACAAATATAATTTTAGGTTGTCGATAAATACTTTACAGATCAATCATTTCAGAGTGATAGTTTAACACTGGACTTAGAGAAAAGAAAACAAACAAATATTTTTAAAATCTACCCTCAGGAGAGGCTAACATTTATTGGACACTTTTCTGGCACTTTGTTAAATAGTTTTCTATTACCAGTAGTTAAATTCTCATCATAATTTTATGTGGCCAATATTATTTTCTACATATTTTACCAATAAGAAAGTTGAGATCTGGATGAGTATAAGGTATTTGCTCAGCTCTGTATGAGTAGAAAGACAGAGAGATTGGAATTGTGGATTTCTGGTTCCACGAAATGTGCCGGGACAGCAAGATCGTGGCAGAAAGGAGTCAAGAGTACATTCCGTGAAGAAGTTGTTCTCAAAGAACATAAAATTCTCAGAAAAGCTTTTAGGGCCGGTGAGATAGCTCAGCGGCATAAGCGCCTGCCTGGCAAGCGTGAGGTCCTGAGTTCGACTCCCGGAACCCACATAAAAAAAAAAAAAAAAGAAAGAAAGAAAAGAAAAAAAGAAAAGGATTTTAGATCTCCTGATACCATCAGAAAATGGGAGAACAGAAATATTTTTGAGAATTTTTAAAAAGTATATCAAACATTCTTGAGCAAACTATCCCAGTTTAATTTAGGAATGGGAGAAGAGGAGGTATCCTCACCAACCCATCTGGTGTTCTCCTCTCTAGGAATAAATAACTACCGTTTAGTGAGTGCTCGCTGTGCCCCAGGGCCGTCTTAGCATAGTGTAAGGCTCAGGTAATCCTTACTTTGCAGAAGACCAAATGAGGCAAACAGAGGCAAGGAAATAGTCCAAGGTTATCCAGTTGGGGAAGCTGGAATCACGTCTGGACGCTGACTATCCTGGGGCCACCTGCATGTTAACTCGTGCACAACGCCTGGTCCCCAAAATCACAGCATGCACCTTTTGAACTTGTCCATTCCTCTGTGTGTGGCCAGAATTTTCCTCAAACAGTGCTATTTAAGTCATAGTCTACCCATTGGCTGTGAATTTGTTTCTTATTCTTGAATCTCTTGGGGAAGAAAGTGGCTCACTCCAGATCTGCATTTCTAATGTGACCATCACCTGCTTTTCTTGGGGTTCAGGATGAAGTATGAGAAAAATACAGATGTATATTTTTATTATAGCTTTTTTCTTCCATTATGGAAGATTAGTCTTAGAGAAGTTGGTGTCTTAGTTGTAGATATCAAAAAGGGACAGATTTTTGAGATGGAACAACTTATATAATGGTCACTGCATCTTTGACAACAATCAATATTTATATATGTCTACATACACATACATATAGACACGTACTTCTGTATAATATACAATATATAGCACATATAGTATAATATGTATAATAATATATATAATATGTATAATAATACATTGTGAGTGGTATACCCATGTCAACGTCAATTACTTTTATGCATTTATATGTGTAAAGATAGACGAAAGAGACATAGGCTTTTGTAGGGTGTGTGGGGGAGTATGTACTCATATTTTTATGATGAACTGTTTTTCTTTCAGGTTAATTGACTTCTACCTTAGCCAGTTACAGTGTAAATGTGTGTTCATTGCTTCTTTGGGTTAGGTGGTTTCAAACTTAGTGTTCCTGTGTGTTTCTAAAAAGGAAGAACTAGCTATGTATATTCACAAGTTGTATGAATTACTTTGCGCAGCTACCTTGAACCGCTTATTGTAAAGGGCGTCCCCTGCAGATGCGTTGGAGCACACCTGTAATCCCAGCACATGAGAGGCTGAGGCAGGAGAATCGATGTGAGGTTGAGGCCAGCCTGGGCTACATAGTGAGTTCAAGGCCAGCCTTGACACTGTCTCAAAAAAGGTCAGCAAGACCCTGTCTCAAAAACCACAAACAAAAAAGTGTCCCCAAACGAAAGGCCAGGAGTTGGGTGACACTGGGCGACTTTAGATGTACCACGCAAGGGCCCTTCTGACTAGTTTCCTTACATTATGAAAACTGGGCTGTGATTTCAATTAATTCCAACTCAAAGCTCTTTATCTAGTGTCTATGGTGTGTCTGTACTGAATAAATAAATAAATACAAATGTACTTTTAAAAACTGTCCTAGAACATTCTCTGTATAACTGAGCCATAAAGTTATGTATTTAATAACTTAATAAAAATACTTCAGTTTTATCTCAATATATTTTTTCTGGCTAAAGAGACACAAATCAAATATATCTCCTACATCTCTGGAAAGGAATCGCATAAAAATAATAATCTATAATGTAGCGCTTTGTTTTTCACAAAGGTAATAAATTAAATGTTCCCCTCCGAGATTTCTTTATTGTACAAAATGAGACTCTGCTTAGGTCAAACTGTTCTTTCTATCACCTTCTGACATGCTCATCGAGAGATCACTGTCTCCAGAGGGTATCAGAAAGCATGCTGCGTCTGAAGGATCGGGAATAGGCAGTGAATGTGTTGTCTCCTCTCTCTTCATTCCTTGAATATTTTTTTCGATGAAGCTATAGTGAGGTGAAGGAAAGGAAATCAACACACAGTATATCCACCAATAGTATTCTTATTTTCTATTTAATCTGATCATCATCCTGGAGGAAGAAATGGCAGCCAGTGCATGGCCAGATGTACTTAGGCACGAGCTTACCTGTGTTTCCTCTTCTTCACCTCTCAAGCTCCTTGCCATGTGACTGCACTCTCTGTCATAGGCGTGGACCCAGCCAGTTCCCTCCTGAATCCCTCTGGAAGTCAAAACTGCATGGACTCTTCCATGCCTGCATCCTTGGGCCTTTCCAGTGTCCTCCTGCAGTGATGGTCCACAGTTTTGGTCACTCAGCATGTTCTGTTGTCACACAAAGTCCATTTCAAAACACATTTCCAAGGTATATTGCTTAAACCACTTTTTTCCTATTTTAGTACAAAAAAATCCTACTATTAGATCCTAGGAAACCAATTCGCTTCAGAGCCCCATGTGGTTGAAAATACTTGTTGAGTAGCACACACATTCCTTAAGTAGAGTTGGTGGTGGCGTCATCCCAGAAGTGGACATTACAGCAAATGAATGTGCATCTGCATGGCTTCCTGGGAAACACTGCCTGCTTCACTCCTCCTGCTTCAGATTCACCAGTCCCTGGTCAGTTCCTCTGTAGATATGAATGTCAGGCCGTGACAGTGAGAGCAGATGGCCATGACCACTCACATCCTCCAGATGGCAAAAGTGTCCTTCCTCATTTCCAGAGAGGGTGCGTGAAAATGTGGGCACCGTGGAGCTGAGTGAGCGCCAGGGCCCGAGTGGAGGATGGAGCAGTCCTCCCGCTGCACCTCTCCTTTGCCTCCTGTGACGCTGCAAATGTGAAAGCGGAATCCTCCTTACCTCGAGTAAGTAGAGCAATGGGTTTTCAGCAATGGACATTTCCCATGCATCAGTCTTTCAAAAAGTTCTAAAACTTGAGATAGAAATTGAAGAAAAGACACATAATGCAATATTACTTCAAGAAGGCAGAGAAAAAATTCCTTCTTCAAGGTCATACCAGGGATAAGACAAATAAGATTGTGGGACACAGTAGCACCTCGGTTCATGAACGCTTCCATTTGCAAATGATTCTGCTCCCATACAAAAGTGTTTGGGAAAATTTTGCTTCCATTCGCAAACTCCCCATCAGGTGACATTAAACTTTATAGAAAAATTTGATTTGGTTTGCAACTAGTTCAGTTTACAACCAGAATAGAGAAATAAATTAAGCTTGTGAACTGAGGTACTACTGTAATTTTATTGCCTTTGATTCACTCTTTCCTTGAATTTAAATGTTCCTGTGAGAGATAATCAGAGACAATCAGAGCAGAAGGCCATGACCATTCACACCCTCCAGACAGCAGAAGTCTGGAGAATATATACATTAATTTATGTATTTGTAGAGTTTTTTCACACTACTTCCTTATCTTTACTTTGGGTTTAATTGAAGCCTTGTAGACATTGCAGGTAGGTAATTTGATTAATGTTTAATTATGTCTTTAATTGTATTTTACTTGAATAGGTGTTGAATATGTTTTTGACCTTGAGTATGCTTGGCTTAATTTCTCAATTGTATACTGGACTTTCATATCAAAATAAACTCCCAAGCTCAATTGACGACTACGCCTTTGTTATATCTTTCATACTTTTTAGAAGACATTTGCTTATAATCAAAGCCCAAATGTGTTACACAAATTTTTAAGTTCACATTCAAACTTCTTTAAATAATATCAGATTGTTTTAGAAACTGGGAGGTTTAAGTTTTTCCTGGAAATGTAGCTATCTTGGTAATAAAGTTAATTTAAAAAATCAAAACAGGGCAGGTGAGATGGCTCAGCGGCTTAAGCGCCTGCCCGGCAAGCGCGAGGGCCCAAGTTCGACTCCCGGAACCCACATACGAAAAAAGGGGCCGGTGATATTGCTCAGCGGCATGGGCGCCTGCTGGCGCGCGAGGTCCTGAGGTCGACCCCCCGGTACCCACAAAAAAAAAAAAAGTCAAAACAGAATTTGCATCTTGTATGTAGCATCCATTCAAGATTAGGGAAAGGCAACCTTACTAAGAATAGTTTAAAATGCAGTTGAAATGAAAGTCTTCACCTAAAAACTGGAAAGATTAACCTGACCCAGTGTTCTCCTCTTGCCAACTTTCCGCAGCAGTTCTGGAAGTCCTCTTTTATGTCTTTAGTTGCGCTATCACAGCTGCCTCAGTGTCTTGAATCAATTAAAAATGTTTCCTTCTTATGGCCATTTTGACTTTGGGGAGAGCCAGGAGTTGCAGAGTGCCAGATCCAGTGAATCTTTTGGATGGCCCTCAGCAGTGGCATTCACTGTAGTTTTGATCATGCCTTGTACAGACATTAGTAAAAGAGGACTCCAGAGCAGCTGCAGAAAGTGGCCAGAACCATGGGATGAGTGTGTTCAGAGTGCCAGGGAGGATTTTGAGGGAGAATTGTGGCAATGTGTCTTTTACAGTAATACATTTTTAATAATTCAAATATTCGCTGTATACTTCGATCACACAAAGGTTATCTGCCTATGGGAGATCGAGGAAATCCCCAAATTGGGTCTTGGCTCCAAGTCTCCAGGAGGGGACGTGTGGCTCCAGGTCACACCTGAGTCTGCACCCCGTTCCCCAGGTGCTTTGCAGAGTGAGCACCCAGCTCACCAGCGGCGCTGTGGTGACCGGGTTCTTCTCTTCTCTGCATGTGTCCCTGGGCCAGTACCTCTCTCAGTAGCCCCAGAGGAGGGCTCCCTGGAAATGAAGGCATGAAGCAGGCCTTTCTTAGTCCCCTAAGCAAATCCTACTGGATAATACTAACGTTTGGCCAGGACAAGAGCCAGCTTCTTGAGCCCTGATCTGGTTTATCACAAAGGGCCCCACTTTTAGGACATTGAGCAGGGCTTGATTCTCTGCTCTTGCCATCTGGAAATCAATAATTTCTAAGCAAAAGAGAATGAGCCTCACAAATTATGTTGGTTCTGGTCCTGGCCCCACATCCAAAATATTTTTTAAATTTTATTGATTTTTTTTTCTTTTTATTATTAGTACTGCATGTTTACAGTATGTAATGTTAACATTCCCTGTGTGGAGTTGGCACAATTACATAACACACCTTAATTCCTTTTGTCCTTTTCCCTCCCCTTCCTCTCCCCTCCCTCCATCTCTTGATCCCCTTCTTATCTGAGAAAGATCTGTCTCCCTACTTCCTATTATTTATCTTTTATTTTGCTCTTTATTTATATGTCGGGTTTCCTATATAAGAGAAACCATGTGACGTCTAGGCTTGTGTATCTGATTTATTTCACTTAACATTCTGGTCTCAAAGTGCACCCATTTTCCTACAAATGACTCAAATTTCTCTCTCTTTATGGTAGAGTAATGCTCCACTGTGTTTACATACCACATTATCTTTATCCATTCCGCTGTTGATAGACATACAGGCTGGATGTTCTTTCTAATAAAAGTGGCAAAGTCAAAATTCATACACAGATTCATTTTGCATAGGAGGGGAAAGAACATAGAATATCTCTTTTGTTATGGCTTGTGTATAGATGTCCCCCCAAAGCCCCATGTGGTCATAAGTGGGGATTTTTCAGAGGTGGCTGAATCCAGAGTGTGTGACTGATCCATGGTGCAGTGCTAGGATCAGTGGTGCTGGGATTAAGAGTGGGTGTTTACTAAAGCAGTCCACTGATTGGTTTGGTAATCCTAGTAGCCTAGTAGCCTTAATCCTAGTAGCCTGGATAAACTATAAGGGACAGAAAGAGGTTTGTCTTCTCCCTTACTTGCTTTGTTCCCTATTGCCCACCATGGACTGTTCTCCTCTGCGATGCCTGTCTGCCATGTCACCCTGCCTTGGAGCCAGGCGACTATGGACTAAAACCTCTACAAAGTGTGAGCCAAATAAACCTTTTCCCCTTTAACTTTGGGTGTCAGGTATTTTGCCTCAGCAGCAAGAAAACTAAAACATCTATCCTTTAGGATTGTCCATTAATATGATGAGTAGTAAAAAGAACTCTCTTCCTTTCCTAGCCAACCAGCTGCTCCTCACCTTTCCCACCTGACTATAGACTTGCATATGAGAACCATTTTTTGAGAGAAGAAGTAAATGCTTTGGGCAGTCTGTGCTATTATGCGAAGAATGGAATAGAAGTTCCTAAACACCAGAAAATCACACACAACCTCTTCTCTCATGATGCCAGCTTTGTATTTTCACTTTCTCATGACAAGGTGGCTGATCTTCGAGGGGTTCTAAATATAAGTCAAGATGAAATCCACATTTAAGATAAAGACCAAGGGTTGTGGGATAAGATCAGAGAGGTTGTCTGGGATCTACACTGGTCATTGATTGGCTGCAAGTCAGCTAGGAAATCAAATTAGGACATCTTCGAATGCTCCCAGTATCGATTCTTTGTTATGCCACATCTAAGAAAAATGATATCACTCTTGTCTTTCTTCAGAATTTAGTTCAGCGGCTGATGTTTGTGGCCTTTCTGATCAATGTCATATTTCCTATGGGACAAGGTCAGAAGCAGCTGTCTGAAGTGAAACAATAACTAGAAATCAGAATGAAATGATTTGTATCCACAGTCAGCATTAAGTTCTATTTACTTTGTCTCTTTCAATCCATTACCCTGCCAACAAATTTATGTTAAATGCATGTAAGATTCCAATCTGTTTAAAAGATGTGGTATAAAGTGAAAACAGTGTATTAGGAGGGGCCATGGCTTGACAAGCTCTAAGGCCATGTTGCACATGCTTTGAATTCATCGTATTAAAACGATATGGTTCTTGGATGCCGATACTCTTTCCCATTCATCTACAACAAAGTGGGTCAACAGATCCTAAGTTCAGTTCCAGAACTGTCATTTCTGGCCCTCAGTTTTGTACAACTAATGAGACTTCCCTGGCATTTACGCCCAGGCCTGCTTGACACTTAAATGAATGATTTCCATTGACAAGGTTATTGGAATCAAAACAACTGTTTACATTGAAAGGGGAAGCATGTGTTGAGGAAGCTCAGATCCTCCGAGCTGGAGAAGATGACTGTGGCTTAAATTCCGTGCTGTTTATTCCCACTAATGAAAAGCAAAGACAATGGGCGGCATGGGGATGGACACAAGGACTGGGGACAATGGGAGGATTCTGAGGGGTTAATCCAGGCCCAACAAAGTTAATCTGCAAGAGCCAGGAAGGTTTCAGCCTTAAATCTTTAACAAAAACTTGTTACTTTTTGATCCAGTTGTACCCAGTGAATGACTCTATTTGCAAAGAAGATTTAGGGTTTTCAAATCAGTGGGACACAAGGTACATCTTTGATTTTCTTGTTAAACACACTTGGGTACTTATTTCCAGACTAAATGATGACAAAGATTTTCCTTTTCTTCTCAAACAACAAAATAAAAGGAATGCAACAATACAGATACTTAAGAAGGCACAGAATTAACCAAAGGCTGAAAAGTCCCCAAGCCAAATTGTATATCCAACAGATGCCACAATAAATACTTCTGAAGCAGAGAAGAAATGCCATTTTATTCTAATGTCCCAAAGTTGAAAAGATAGAAAAAATACACAGTTGGTTAATTATCGCTTACAAATGCTGTGCTTTGATACAATCACTTGTGTATTTCATTTGAATATTCTGCATTACTATATCCGACATACAAAGTCACATCAATGAAGATTTGTCCAAAAGAGTTAAATTGGAATGTTTGGCTCTACTTTACCTCTTTCTGCCATATCTCTGCCTCACAAAACTAAATGTACAAATTTTCAACATATAAGTAAATTACATTCAGTTAGGATTTTCCCAAGACAAGAAATCAACTGTAAGTCAGGGCTGAAGGGGGATATTAAAATCAAATTAATATTTCTGAAAACTAACCATGATCTTTGAATTTAATAGCACATCTTCGAATGCATCGCTGAACATACACCTACATAAAAATTCCCTTGGATTAGATCTGAGACTAAACCATAAATTACACAGCACTTTACATCCGAGTGGGAAAATCTAAAAACAAGGTGACTAAAGCCAGATAAAAGTAATGTCACAGGCTTTTGGAGAGGGGTTAGGTAGCAACGTGAGAGAGTATTACTTCCATAAGGTTAAATCAGAATTGCTGTAAACCCAAAAAATGTTTTTATGTTATTTTTTATAAGATGAAGATTTTGTTTTAATGGAACTTTTTATTTCCCTCTCCTAACTTGAAAATAATGTGGAAATATATTATATGAAATATAAAAGTCTTCTTACAAAATATTGTTAAATTCACCTGACTTTTAAAAAGTATCTCTTTTTTTTTTTTTTTTTTTTTTTTGTGGGTACCAGGGGGACGACCTCAGGACCTCGCGCGCCAACAGGCACCCGTGCCACTGAGCGATATCACCGGCCCCTTTTTTCGTATGTGGGTTCCGGGAGTCGAACTCGGGCCCTCGCGCTTGCAAGGCAGGCGCTTACGCCTAAAAAGTATCTCTTAAAGAGAGAATATAAAAATCATGATAAAGCTTAAATGCTATTTGAAAATGTATCTATCATTGTTACTTCTATTGTTCAACAGAATGAGTTTAAAGGTAAACAAGACACATTTATTGCCAAAGGATATATCATTTTTGCTTATTTATAAATGTGTTTGAAAAATAAATAAGTTCATGAGAAATTCTTTTTAAATCTCATTACTGAGATCATATTTCATCTGATTATTTAACTACTTTCACTTACTATAGTTTCATCTTTACATCGATTAAGTTGAAATAAATTCAATTTATATAGCAATAATAAAAACATGTGTTTCTTATGCATATGTTCTGCTCAACTCTAGCTGTAGTTTCTGCTTAAAAAGTAATATATAACATCATATTTTTTGATAAAGGTGAAAGGCAAAAGGTATAGAGCAAAGAGATGGAGGTGTTTAGAGGCAAACAACCACTGAGGTTTTGGCAAGGAAAGGAAAGCTCTTGAATTTGCTCCCCACATAATAGTAGGTAGAATAACGTCCCCCCCCCCCGAGAGTCTTTCCTGATTCCCCCAATCTAAATGAGGATCCATTATGTGGTCTCTGGTCCCGTAACCCTTTCTGTCCTGTCACTGTTGCCTGTGGGCTGTGACTTTCTGACCACCTCTATTTCCTGCGGAAGTAAGACCGGGGGTGGGACCGTGTTTCCTGGTAAGGAGCTGACATTGATCAGATACTCACTATGCAATTTGCACACGGTCCTGGCTTCCGAAGTGGCTACTCCTAGTTAAGCCTAGGACATACCTTAGCATCCTGGCCAAGATTGCGGACTTCACAGCCACAGTGCCTGGCTTTTAACCCTGATTCTGACACTCATTGATAGTCATTCTACCTTCAGCAAGTGAAATACCTTCATTCTGCCATTTCCTCATCTCTAAAATGGGTACGAAACAGTGCTTATCTTACAGGGTTCTGATAAGCACTAAATAACTTATTATATACATAGTACAAGGCACTTGCAGCCATGCCAGGCACAGAGTGGATGGTAAGCAAATATTAATTAATGTTATTCACATTTTGCTGATGGGAAAACAGAGACTTAGGAAATGTAAGACACAGGTGGTGAGTAGGAAAGTTATCTTAAGCACTATCTATACACGTACTGACAGAATATGAAATACAGAAATGTTTTATTCCTGAACAAAGAACCATCATACAAGGTGAGTAAGTGCTATCAGAGGGCATGGGTGGCAAAAGTACCATCTCCCTAAACACAGCCATTTAGGCAACCTGGACAGGTGCAACCAAAAACTACTTTGGAAACCAGCAACATGGCGGCCTCAGGACCCAGAAACGCATCGTGGCTTTCTTTGCCGAGCTGTTCTCAATTGATGCAGCCTGTAAGACTCTAACTTGGATCACTATTCAGAATGTCGGTTTCTTCTTTCCTAAGAAATCATTATTGTTGCACACCTTTTACCTGCAGCTCCATTTCCCAAACAAACTCTTATCGCAGCAAGCATATTATCTGTAAGATATGACCAAACAGTGAGGGGAGGGGGTCTGAGAAAGCCAGGGACAGGGACGTGTTCGAGAAGTGTTCCTTCACTCAGATGTTTAACTGAGTAACTGCTGTGGGTCAGACACCATGTTAGAGGTAAGTATTTGTGATGCAAAGTTGGGTAAGGCACGGGCCTCACTGGAATTGAAATCTTCAGTGGTTGGTGCTAAGTAGATTAATTCATTACTCTAGCGTAGAGAGTGTATCTAGAGTCCCACCTTATCCCATACATTAAAATTAGCTCTTTAATGACTTAAGTAATAAATGTAAACAAAAAATCTATATGTATTTATCTAATTTGTTGATAGAAAAGCTTTTTCTGCACTAAGGATGGATCTTGGCTTGACTCCGAAGATAGCAAGCACACTGAAGGATTTAAGAAAGCTGTTTCTAAGAGAGGAATTTGATACCAATCTCACTAAAAAGGACATGGCAATAGCCATAGGATTTGGATCTTTTCGAATTTCCACTAGTTTTATGAAAGCTTTTTTTTCATAATGTGATGGTATTTCTCAATTATTGCATAATGAGATAAAGTTACTCTTTCAAAAGTTGTACGTTCCATTACAAGGTGCAATATGAAAGAAAAAGAAAATAATGATAAATTTGTCTCCTGTTGCTTGCATTATGTTCACGTCTGAGATTCCTGTCAAATCCACAGTGTGGGAGGCTAATTGAAGCGGAAACAGGAAACAACAACGCACTTTTAATGCATGCGTTTCACATCCCATTAAAATTTGAAATGCTGGAGGGAACTAACAAGAGCGTGCTGTAACCCAGGAGGCCAAAGATCAGGCTCCTGCCCCGATGCGACTTCCATCAGATGATGTTTATTTGCACCTCGGGGTTAGGTTACTAATGGAGAGGCCTGCAGCCAGCAAGATTTAGTGTCATTTTGCATATTTGTCAATGAATTAGAAGACAAATAACATTGCCCGAGGTTCAGGCTTGGGAATTTTGTTATGCTTGAGGGTTTGGAGCCTTTGTTTTGAAGGGCAGGATGGAGGGATGATTTTTTTTTAAATGTATTGTTGAAACCCCAGTCTAATCATGAGGAAAACCTGAGACAAATTCCGAAGCAGGGACATCTTAGAAAATACCTGACCAGTCTCCTCAGAAAGAGCATCAAACAAGGAAGATCTGAGAGATTCTCACTGACAAGAGGTTCCTCTTTCCATTGAACAAAAAGAAATGTAACTACTCATACTTACTTCTGTCTCATTTTAAATGTATGGTCTTAAATAATTATATTGATATTTTTTCATATTTTAAGAGTAATGATTGGTCACTGGAATAAAGTAAGAAGCAACAGGCATAAAAGAGAAAATGAAAATTCCATGAACACATACAAGTCAGAAACATCTGGAAGTGGGAGGTTGCATAGCCAGTGTGAATATCTGAATTCATCTTAAAATATACACAAGTATGTAATTGCTATATACGCATAATTTACGATAGCTGCGTGGCATTTCATTATATGATAAGCCATTCTTAGTTGACAAGTGAATTATTTTGGAGATCAGAATTCTTAACAGTATTAATAATATTTTTTCTAACCCTGTGCAGTAACAGAAAGAATGCTATTATTTGTTGTATAAGTCTAAAATAATTTCCTGAGCAAATAACCTAGAAATAGGACTTTTCTTTTCTTTTTCAGTTCTAGGGGTTAAATCCAGGGCCTTTGCACTGAGCTACATCCCCAATCCCTTTTTTAAATATTTCATTTTGAGACAGGAAATTGCCCAGCCTGGGTGTGAACTTGTGAGCCTCCTGCTTCAGCCTCCTGGATAGCTGGGATTTTAAGCATGTACCACCATAGCTGGCCTAGCAACAAGACTTTTGGGTCAAAAACTATGATTAACTTTTAAATGTTTGTAAATACTGCCAAGTCACCTTGCAGAATTTGTGCAAAATTGCATACTCCAATAAACTGAGTTAGCCTTTCCGAGTTTCCTTCATTAATTAAATCAACCTTTCCACAAACACAACTAAAGAAACCTTTCTATGCACTGTGTTCTTGTCAGAAAATGCCCCCCAAATAAGATAAATTCCCAAAGAATTTTTAAAAGAAATTCTTACATCTTAAAACTTCAACATTCTGCACTAGAAAATATTGGTTTCTTTCCTGTGTTTCTCTGGTATGAAATATGAATTAACATTATTAAATACACAACCTGCTACATAATGAAGAATAGACATTTATTGGTGGCTACCTGCATCTTTTCCACATCCCATAATAGTTGAGCTTCAATTCAAATCAATTTGTAAGTTAGTGCATATTGATAAATTGGCAAAATGGAAATTGATCAGTGGAACTCACAGTATTTTGTGTGAAACAGTAAATATAACATAAACTTCAAATGTGGCCTCAACGAAGTGTTGGCTTCAGGGCAGCAGGGGGGAGGCAGGTCTGCGGGTTTTCCTTGGGCCCCCAAGCTGCGCTTCTTGGTGATCCGTTGAGATCACGTTGGATCTGAAGGGGACACGTGAAGGAGAGGCTCGGCAGTGTCCGGCAAGAGTGGCTGGAGGGTGCTCCAGGAAGCAAAGCAGAGCAGACCTCCCTGTAGGATTTACACACTGTGGAGCACTACTCAGCCACAACAAAGGACAAACTTGGGTCATTTGTAGGAATGGATGCACCTTGAGACCATAATGTTAAGTGAAATAAATGAGACACCCAGCTTAGATATCCCATGGTTTAAAGAGCAAAATAAGAGATGGATAATAGGAAACAGGGAGATAGATCTTTTGCAAATAGGAAGGGTCCAAGAGATGGAGGGAGGGAAGAGAAAAGGGAGAAGGGGACATAAAAAGAATTAAGATGTGTCCCGCACACATACCAACTCCCCACAAGGAATGTAATCACCATGTACTGCAAATATGCACTAATAAAAATGAAATACGTACACACACAGACAAATGGGAGCAAGCAATGCCCCCTCAGCAGTACGGTGTTCAAAGAGTTTCCTGTACATTGTCCCCGCGTGAGGACAAAGGGCGCGTGTGAGAGGGTGCGCTGCACACCCCCAGACTCCCTGATGTAATGACTTTGTAGGGGAGGCATCTGCTTCCCATGATTTTCTACATAAAAGGGTTTCCGATTTCCTCACTTCGACTAACGCCCTCCTCTCCACATCCAGCCCGCTCTGAGTGTCAGAGCTCATCAGTCCATCTCGGGCTCTTGGGAGGCAGTGTTTGTATGTCTGTTAGTGCACGTGGTTTGGCTTCTGTAAGTGTCGCACGCACGCGTCTCCCTTACTGGATGGAGCTGTCCTACGCCTGTGCAGATTCTGATATTCCAAACGGCGCTGTTTCCCCTGCCCCAAGGGAGACCACAGCCAACCAGCTGCCTGAGCTGGATAGGGCAGGAAAGAGAAGCCAGACACAGGGTAGGAGATTCCATGGACTGTAAGCAACCGGGCTCTTCCTCCTTAGGATCCCAGAAGCCAGCACAAGTGCTCAGTGTGTACAGCAAACCACGTCAGTTGAGATGATTCAACAGTGGCTGTGCATGAAGATGAATTGAGATTCTGCTTCTTGTCCACATCTCACTGTCATGTGCTAGGTGACCCTGCCTCTCACTGTCAGTTTACTAATGTTGTACATAGGTGATTCTGTGTAAAGAGTCAGTTTTGTCTTTTTAAAAAAAAAAATGAAGCTGCACTAAAGGTATGTGACCAAGCAGTGCCTCCTTTAATTTCAATATTAGAAGACATTTTATTCTCCAAATTATAATCATGGCAGTAGTCACAGAAGTAGATCCAAGATGGAAAGAGTCACATGTCAGTTCAATCTTGCTGTACAGGTGGTAACACGGAGCCCTGATCCATGATAGGAAGGGTAATGGCGCACACACGGGCAATGTTGTGTCTCAGCTCCCTTATCCTGTACATGCCTGTCTCAGGCTTTTGTAGGTTTTATTTCTACCCCCATAATCATATATGTTCATGTACTATGGTGAAAAGTATTCAGATTATCTGAATCTTGTTTTTTTTTTTTATATGCAGGTACCGGGAGTCGAACTCAGGACCTCATGCTTGCCAAGCCAGGCGCTTATGCCGCTGAGCGATGTCACCGGCTCCTGAATCTTGTTTTTATCTCTTCCTAGACTGTAGAGATCTTGGCCTCAGGGACTTAATCTTATATACCTTCCATACTAATGTTCTCACTGAGTGTTATACAAATGGGTGGATGAGTGAAAATATATTTTTAATCCTCATCCAGTGCCAGTTCTGTTTGAATTCCTTCGCTATTTGTAACACTTTCCTTCCCCGTGATCCGGTTAGTCAAGTCAAAGAAAACCTGTCTAATCAGCTGCCCGTTTTCCTCTCCCGATTAGATTTCTTTCTGGAACTTAGAATTCTGTTAGCAAACACCTGAGTAAGATCCTATCAGATATAAATTTAGCAAATAAATCTATGTCCCTATGAGCAAATTTATAATGAAAGCTCTGAATACTTTATTAAATATTTTGTTCTTAGGCCATGCACAGAATAATTAGAATAATTATTAGAATAATTTTGCTAAAGCAAAAATGTGTGCGATTGTGGGAACCATCTGTATATACTCACTGAGAACTAATTTTAAACGCTGTTTATTATGCTACAACATTTTGGGATAGTTAACCTCTTCTATCAGAAACAGACGTGATCTTAAACACTTCCAAAATATTTCAAATATAAATTTTTAAATTTTTATTTCTTAAAATCTCAAGTGATCACTCATAAAACAGTGATCACATCCTGATGAGAAGCTGATCACGTTAGGCACACAAAGCCCCCAGCACCTAGCAGATCTTTGCACACATCATTTGGCCTGTTTTTCCCCCTCCTTTTTGCTGGGTGAATGAGCAAACTTAAAGAGTTAGTAGGCAGATAAAAGTTGAGAGGGAGAACACAGTAATGCTAAGACAGTTAAAAAGCTCTCCAGATTCCTAACACTGCCTCCCCAGCCGGCCGTTCCCCCTCTGAACTTTCCGTGTTTCATTCCTTTTGCTGCAATTGGAAACCGAGAGGCCACGAAAGGCCACCTCCTGCTTCATTGGCTAAAGCTACCCTGTAAGCGAGTTTAATGGGTTAGAAGTTAATACCAGTGACAGTCCTAAGAAAAGTTACCAAGCGTTTCCAGGGCCAGAGGGGACTCCCTGAGGCTTTGACATCTTTGGGTTTCCTTCCACTCTCCTCTCCTGTCTGTGGAAGACTGTGACAAAGGGGTGTCACCGGCTGGAAAACAAAGCCACTCCGAGCAAAGCGAGTCCACCTCATTAGTGCCCTAATTACCGCAGCTTGAAAGCGATGATCACGGAGCGGTAAGCTTTTGAGAGAGAAGTCAAACTTCCTTTAAATTTGCAAACTCTTGTTTCCTCTCTTTTGCCCCCTAAGGGGTCATTCTCTGGGGCTGCAGAGCGAGCCCTCTCAGTTGCACTCACTTTCTCCGCATGGCTTCTATTTTGACTATTTTCTTAATAATGTTTTTCCGCGTGGTGGTTTCTCGCAAAGCCCTTGGGAGGCACAGGAAGAAGCCACCGATGAGTGAAATTCTTGCTGCTGAGTGAGACAGTGTCGAGCTTCTCCTCCACTTCCTCCCGGCACGCTCTTTGAGATGTGTGGAGCTTTGCCTTTTGGTTGAAGGATCATAGAGGAAAGGGCACAGTTCCTCAGGGCAGGGCTCACTGAATTTTCACGAGCCCCCACGAAGCGTTTGTGCCCTCAGACCGCGAGTCAGAATGTGACGTCCGGGTTACTTTCCTCCGGCTCTGAAACACAGTTTCACAAACTGGGGGGCTGAAAACAGCACATGTGTGTTCTCTCCAGTCCCAAAGTCTGGATCTAAGGTGTCCCAGGTTTGCTTCTTCTGCAGGCCCTGAGGGACAACCTGTTCCGGCCCCTGTCCTGGCTCTGGGAGCAGGTGACAGTCCCCGACTTTAAAGAGTGCCATCCCTATCTCTGTTTTCACGTCCACTGGGCTTCTCCCTGTGTGCTGCGGCCTCCCCTCTTCCCGTCAAGGTACCATTCATTCTGGGTTACACTTGATTAAAATTGCAAAGACCTGTTTCTGAATAAGACCACAGAACGTACCCAGGCACTGGGGTAGGTCCTATCCTGACTTCCGGTAGCAGACACGTGTTTTCTTTAAATAATACCGGAGCATTATTTAAATCATAGGCATCAATTCCTTCTGCCCTGACATGACTTTTAAGGACAGCCTCCCAAACTTTAGTGTTCACTCAGATTCTCTGAACAGGTCCCAGTGTTGATATGGCTGATTAATCTTTTATAGAAACTGCATATAGTTTGAAAAATCTGCTCCCTATCATAAAAGTAGTCATTACAGAAGAGGAGAAAGCAAAGTCTCCTTATATAACACCAATGCTATAGCAGTGTTAAAACTTTGTTTTCATTTATTTATTTATGGTACTGGAGATGGAGCCCAAGGCCTTTACACTGAGCTACATCTCCAGTCCTTCTTTTAGTTTTTGAGACAGGGTCTCTCTAAGTCACTACATTGCCCAGGCTGGGTTCCAACTTGCAATCCTCCTGCCTCAGCTTCCCAGGGTGCTGGGGTTACAGATGTGCAGGGTTAAAATCTTAAATGAATGCACGAGATCCGTCTGGAATATCAGGTGGACAGCAAAGGCAACGATGTTTCTCAACTCACCTACTTCCTTATTCCAACCCATCCTCTGGCAGGGCGGTGGAGAACCTCGACCTCAGTTACCACCGCATCCCCCGGTCTGTCCCGGGGACTGTGTCGAACCTGGGAAGGGATCCCAGGGAAGGGTCCCTGGCTCCCTCTGTCCCCCGGCTCTGCAGGTCTCTGCTGAGATGTGCGTGGGCCAGTCTGATTGTAGCTGGTGGCTCGGGCCTTTTTCTGTCCCCCAGCCTCTCAAGGCCTGCCACTCTCTCTGTCCTGCACCTCTGAGATCCTGGAATTGTCCCACTGACAGGCCAGGACAGTCCCTAGAGCCACTGAGACCATTTCTTTGTTCCCACCCATTGGTCTTGGGTCTGAGCCTCAGGAGCTTTGGCAGGAAGCAAGTTGGGGGCGCCCTTCTCCTGGCATCATCTGCTCTTACTGCACCCCTTCTTCTCGGCTTCCTGCCCAGCCCAGGGCAGGACTGCAGCTCTGCTTGTTCTCCATTGCCACCATCCCTGACCCCTTGTCTCAGCCTCCAACCTTCTTGTTCTGTGAGGACTGTTTGCTCCCAACATACCGCAATGTTAGGTCCATTGAACCAACCTGCTTGGTTACCTTTGGATAAATCACTTATTCTAATTAAGACTTTCCTCTTCTGCAAAAGTGGGTTAAGAAAAATATCCACCACATTTTAAATTTTTTTGAAATAAAAAAAGATTTTTTTTGGCAGTACTGAAACATGAACCCAGGCACTGAGCTACATCCCCAGCCTATCTATCTATCTATCTATCTATCTATCCATCTATTTATTTATGTATTTATTTTATGTTGAGACAGAGTCTCATTGAGTCTCCCAGACTCAAGTTGAATTTGTGATCCTCCTGTCTCAGCCTTCCAGAGTGCTAGGTATACAGACACTTGTCACCGTTGTTTGGTTGGGTTGGGTTTGATTGGGTTGGGTTAGTTGGGTTGGTTTGGTTTGGTTGAGTTGGGTTGATTTTGTTGGTTTGGGTTTGGTTGGGTTTGGTTTGGTTGGGTCAGGTTGGTTTGGTTGGGTTGGGTTGGACTGATTTGGTTGGGTTTGGTTTGGTTGGTTGGTTGGGTTTGGTTTGTTTGGGTTGGGCTGGTTGGGTTGGATTGGGTGGGGTGGGTTGTGTGGGTTGTGTGTGGTGGGATGGGTGGGTTGGGCTGGTTTGGTTGGGTTTGGTTGGTTGGGTTAGGTTGGGTTGGGCTGATTTGTTTGGGTTGGTTTGTTTGGGTTGAGTGGGGTGGGTAGGCTTGGGTGGAGTGGGTTGGATTGGTTGGGGTGGATTGGATTGGTTGGGTTGGTTGGGTGGGGTGGGTTGGATTGGTTGTGTTGGGTTGGGTGGTGAGGGATAAACATCTAGCACTGTGCTAGCACTTATGGTGATGCTATAGTGTCAATTATTACTAGTTTATTCACTAATAACTTTAGGGAGGACATAAAGGGAGAAAAGCAAAATGCTCCATTGGCAAATATGGCAGATCATTGTTTCCTAAACTGGCAGAAGCCTTCTAAATCCAGCAACAGGGTGAGAGAACCAGGACCCTCGAGTGTGTGGGAACCCGCACCTGCAGGCCAGGCAGAGGGCCCTGTTGGGACTTGAAGACAGCACTGGGAAGTCAGCCATGACCAACTCACTCCCGTGAGCTTAGCTGCTCTGCAAAGATAAAGCTGAGGTAGCTGTTTCATCTAAAAGCACGAAAAGACAAACAACAGCATCCGCGAAACTGTAATGAGCTTTTCTAGTCATCACAGAACTGGCCAGGGTGGAGGAGCCACGGCTGCCAGCACAACAATGAGCCTCATTGGCTGGGTAAACAGAGAGAAAAGTGACGCTGAAACGGCTCTTTCATCTTCTCACTTTCAGTGGTGTCAAATACACTACAAGGAAGACTTAAGTGACACTGATTTCACGGACTCTCAAGATTGCTTTCTCATTTCTCAGTAAAGGCTCTGTTTAGAGAGCCATCCACCCAGCAGGCAATGGTAAATATTAACTTGAAGTGACTGAAGCTGCTGCGGTGTGGGCATCTGACACCCTGGCAGGATGCCCGGCTGGAGGTCCAGTCTACAATGCAGGTCACCTCCACTGGCACTTGAGAGGTGGTTTTGAAAGCAGGAATTGTGAGCAGCTGGTCTTCTGCTATGTTAAGAGGAGCAGGAAGGGGTGGGGGATAGAACTGGGATGGAGCAGGAAGGACTTAAGTTACACAGAGGTAAAGTAAACTCATGCAGCAGGAGTTATTAAACACAGGTAGGATCCGGCTGAGGCAATTGCAGTCTTCTTCACAAATATCAAAAAGTCAGAGACAAAATGCACTTATGTATACCAATGCTTCAAATTGAAATGCAAGATATATGATCAAAATATCCAGTGAAGTTTAAATTAAAAATATTAAACACAGTGAAAGATACATTGCCATGAATCCCCTTTAAAATACTTCATTGGCTTTGAACGCATTGCTCTTACCACTTTCTGAAGCAGTTCTGGAAATCCTCTTTCCTGAGTGTCTTTATGAGGTGTGATCAAAAATACAGTGAATGCTGCTGCTGAGCGCCATCCAAGAAAGGCAGGCTTGTAAAGACATGATGCTGTGTCCTCACTCACCTTATTCACCTGATCTGGCACCATGTGACATCTGGGTCTTCCCCAAAGTCAAAATGGCCATGGAAGACAAATGTCTTGAACAGATACAGGACATGGAGGCAGCCAGGACAGCACAATTAATGACACTCACAAACGAGGCCTTCCAGAAGTGCTTCAAAAGTGGTAAGAACAATGGGATAAGTGTATTTGAAGCAAGAGGTGTTATTTTGTGGGGGATTAACGGCAAAGTGCCTTTTACTGTAATAATTTTTAAATTTAAACATTCACTGTATATGACAGACCTCTCAGCACTGCAATGACTCCAAAGAGACAAATACTGGGAAATCATACAGCTCTTGCATTTATTTAAAAAGTTCTTCACATCTTAGGGACTTGATTCCAGTTCTGATTATTACAGCTACTTTCTTTTTTTGTTGTTGTTTTTTTTT
The DNA here is from genome assembly GCA_028451465.1 of Erethizon dorsatum. Lineage (NCBI taxonomy): Eukaryota > Metazoa > Chordata > Mammalia > Rodentia > Erethizontidae > Erethizon > Erethizon dorsatum. The sequence continues at coordinate 154,617,978 of CM051824.1, read as the reverse complement.
GTTTTTTGTGGGTACCGGGGGGTCGACCTCAGGACCTCGCGCGCCAACAGGCACCCATGCCTCTGAGCGATATCACCGGCCCCTTTTTCGTATGTGGGTTCCGGGAGTCGAACTCGGGCCCTCGCACTTGCAAGGCAGGCGCTTACGCCGCTGAGCCACCTCAGCAGCCCTACAGCTACTTTCTGTGTATGAATTCACTACTATAAAATAATTTGGTGGTTATTGCAGAGACGAGTAGAACAAAAACATTTCAAAATGCTAATATGCTCACTATATTTAGTGTATACCTGCTGCTATAAATCATATATTCCCTAGAAATTGTTTCCCCAATCAATGACATGCAAGAAAGCTCTATCACATTTTATTTTCTTTTGTTAAGGTAAAACGTTTATTAAAATATCATTCGATGGAGCCATCAATATCATGTGGAATAATATTTAATGGGTTGAGGGAATGTTTGTGATATACATTGCTAGCTTTAAAAAAGCAGTTTATCCGGCTGGTGAGACAGCTCAGCGGCATAAGCACCTGCCCGGCAAGCGCAAGGTCCTGAGTTTGACTCCCAGAACCCACATAAAGCAATAAAACAGCTGGTGATATTGCTCAGCAACACAAGGGCTTGCTGGCAAGCGCAAGGTCCTGAGTTCGACTCCTGGTACCCACATTAAAAAAAAAAAGCAGATTATCTAATAGTATGTTACTGTTTTTTTTTTTTTTTTTTTTTGTGGGTACCAGGGGGACGACCTCAGGACCTCGCGCGCCAACAGGCACCCGTGCCACTGAGCGATATCACCAGCCCCTTTTTCGTATGTGGGTTCCGGGAGTCGAACTCGGGCCCTCGCGCTTGCAAGGCAGGCGCTTACGCCGCTGAGCCATCTCACCGGCCCTATGTTACTGTTTTTAAAAGACATTTTTATAAAAGCAAGAGTAATAAAACACTAGAAGAACATAAACTAATGGTTAACAGTATGTCTTAACCATAGGATTAGAGATGGTTTGTTTCCTTTACCTTTCTTGTGTTTTGTAAACTTTCTACAATGAGTATTTGTTATTTTTATAATAAGAAGCAAAAGCTCTTATAAAAATAAAGAACATTGTACTTTCTCCCTTCAGTACTGGAGATTGAACCTTTGCACTGAGTTACATGCCCAGTCCTTGTTATGTTTTATTTTGAGATAAACTCTTACTAAGTTGGTCAAGTTGCCTAGACTGGGCTTGCACTTGTGATTTCACTGCCTCAGCCTCCTAGAATGATTAGATTATAGGCAAGAACCACCACACCAGCCAGGACATTGTATTTTTATGGTGAGAAATAAATTAACATTTTTGAAAAAGCATGTTATCATGAGGCAGGATATTTCGCTTGGTAACATCTACAATGAGTGTACTTCGCAGGACCATCTTCCCTAACCATCTGCTCAAGGCTAGGTAGAGGCAAATCCGTTCATGTGAAATCAGGGGAGAGGTGATTGCATCTACCATATTTAAAAATAGCTGGTTGACCCAGTGTTTTAGAAATAGCCTGGCATTTCAGTGTGATAAGTCACTTAGTGGAAACTTCTGACAAAACAGCACTTCCTTCAAGACCCAGACGTATCCAATGTGACTGGTGAAGACAGCTGAACTCTACTAATGTGGACCCCAACGATATGGTGTTTGTAAAAGTTTGGAGCAGAAATGAGCCAAGTTCTGACCTTAGTAAAATATTTCTCCATAATACAAATAAATGACAGCACTAATGTTTAAAATTCATGAAAATCTTTTCAAACAGCGTCACTGTTATATTTATTAAAGTTCCTTATGGAACACTTTATGGGCTCAAATTATACATAAGTAAGAAGCAATCAATTGTGTTTTTCCATTCAAATATCACATAGTTGTTTTATAGACATAAAATGTTCATATTAGAATGAGAGAATGACCATGCAAAGGGCTGAGAGGCATATTAGTTGTTACCTGGTTAAACTTCTTAAAGATCGCCAGCAAAGAGCATGCAGACTCACTGTTTATTTAATGGAAACTTATTGAAAATTGCAGATTGGACATGAGGCCAATCGCCAGGACTTAGAAAAGCCCATTCCCAAGGATCCACTGGAGGTGGAACACAGCAGGATGACAGAGGCTCCAAGAGAGGGGCCTTAAAAAGCTGTCCTTCAGGGGTGCACTTGTGAATATTTTACTCCTCACAGTTTAGTCTTGGAGGCTGCGGGTTTCTTATAGACACCTCCCAAACCAACAGGCTCCAAGTTTGTGAGTGGCAGCTCTCCATGGTTGTCTCCTGTACCCATGAAGTGCAGGTGCCTAGGCCTCCCGGACCAACCGACTCAGAAAATCTGATTATTCTCGGAGTCTGTATTTTATCAAGCCTTCCTGTTTAAGTCCAGGAAAGGTGTTAAACAAGATGGCGGCAGGGAGCCTCAGTCGTTAGAACTCTGTGCAAACTTCCTCTTCTCTGTCTGGGCTTGCAGTACGCTTGCATTCGCCTTATTCTAACAGGCCTTGTTACATGATTTGCTTCAACCAATAAAATACAAGTGAAAACAGCATGTTTCATTTTCAAGATGACAACTACTGTATCTGCTGGGCCCCGGAGTGATGCAGAGCAAAGTCCCAGATGACCATTGAAGGACAAATTACTAAGCATGGGATAAACTATTGCCTTTTAAGCTGCTGCTCTGTGAGAGTTGTCTGTTATCACAACGCACCCTGACTGACATGACAGCCTGAAGACCGTGCACCACCCCCAGCCTGTATCCGTCCACGGAGTTCACCAGGTGATGCATATCTTAGGCGGGGTTTTCATAATCGAGCAGCAGGAGAGCATTTCTGGGACACCCAAGAAAGAAGAGGCTGGGGCAGAACAGAGAAAACAAGTGATGGGAAGGTACAGGTTGCGTGTTCAAAGAAGATAAAAAGAAAATAAGGTTCTCATGAGCACAGGTTGCAGCAGGCACCACGGGTAACAGCGGCCAATGCCAAATGTGGAGCTCAAGTACTAAGAAGCACAGGAATCTTCGGCAAAAGGAAACGAGAGACCTTTCCCACGGGTGTCTTAAGTATGTGAGCACCAGACACCAACTCACCAGGGAAGACCGAGCACTCGGGACAAAATCAGAAAGGATGGAAAAAGACTACAACCACTTTACCTTGAATCCGACTTTGCATTGTTCTTGTCCACCACGGAAACAAAATTAAGGACCATGATCATGTTACAGGGAAATGTAGAAAGCTACATCTGGTTTGTGGCTATGATTTTTTTAAATCTAGTTAAGGAAACAAAAACCAAGTATGTATATATAATAAGAGATGATTAAGGAGAAAGTAAGAAGGGAATGAGATGTAGACGGCTTGGGATGTGGAGCTACCTTAGAACATCTGGCCCTGGGACCTCTCTGAGAGCTGACACTTTCCTTGTGCTTTGAGTGAAGTCCCACACAGTGGGAAGGGGGAGGCAGCTCCCACAGGGTCTGGGAAATGCAACCCAGGGATCAGGAAGGACGAGCACAGAGGCCCAGAGGCAGGGATCATGTATTCCATGTTGTCCAGAGCCCTTTCTCTCGCAGGATTCCTCATAGACTGAGGCCTATGGGGATGAAGTGGGTGACCATCCCGCGATTCTCTGAAGTTTGGTTCCATTCCACGGACACAGGAGACAAGTCATTATGGCAACGCATGCCTTATGACTCTATTCTCCCAAAGCCCCAGCAGAAAGGACCAGGGGAAGGAGGAAGTTGGAAGGACTTTCAGAGGAAGTCGGCAGGGGAGGCCAGGGCCCAGGAGGGGTCTCAGACTTCAACTGTGGACAGTGGTGAGCACGGGAAGGTCTTCAGCAGTAGCCTGAAGATGCCGGCGTAGGTGTGTAGAAGATCACAAGCTGCTCTTCGCAGAATGAACTTGAAGAGACCAGAGAATAGGCAGCTTGCCGTGGCTTCTGTGTTGCTGCAAATGAAAGATGAGGAAGCTGGGGATGGGGCTGCAGGGAAAGAAGATGGGAGAAGTCAAATTTAGGTATAGTTTGAAGGTAGAACCGGACTTGATTACGGATTTGATATAGGACCAGGTGAGAGAAGATGAAAGAAAGTCATAAATCAAATATGATTCCTGAGCAGTTCGTGATTGGCAATGCCGTTAAAGAGTATGGGCAGGACTAGGGAGCAGCAGGGCTAAGATGGGAGAATTGTAAGGAGGTGCCCAGTGGGCAGCTGAACACAAATATTCAGAACTCAAAAAGAGGCAAATCCTGGATATGTAAATAAAGGGGCCACTTGCTTATAAATGACTGAAACCATGCAGCTGCATGCGATCACCCAGCTGTCAAGTTCTCTTTGAAAGTCCTCAAATCCATCTTTTCCTCTTCCTACTGCCATTAATCTTTTTTTTTTTTTCCAAAAGAGCCACTGTAGTCCCCCATACCCTGTATGTGGTCTCTTCCCAGCAATCCTTCTTGTACACAGTGTGCCATTCATCTTCCTGTTAAGCAAATCGGATCATTCCCTTCTTCAATAAAAACTGAGCAGTTATTATGTGCAAATCTCTCTGATTCATGCATTGGGTGGCTCAGGGATGAATGAGAAATAGATTCTGACATTGGAAGCTCATAGTCTATAGAAATAATATGTTTGTAAAAAATTACATTTCAGGGTAGAAAGTGATAAAGGACTTAGGGAGGAAAGGGAAAAAATAAATCACATGAGTGTTTTAGGAGAGAAATGGATGACGTTTGGCTTCACGGATCTGGAAAGACTTTGTTGAGAAGGTTTCAGGGGAATATGATGTCCAAATTATGCGCTGACCTTGTGAATCAAGGTCATGGGCCTCCGTGGTCCCTGTCTCTTGGGTCTCCTTAACGGGCTCTGCTTCTGCATTCTGTCTTCATGCACTGGAGATTTTGAGGACTCGGTGTCAGACTGTACTGTCTTGGTGCAACATTTATTCCCTAGGCAGGCTCACCCGCCTGAAGCCTAATTCACCTTGCTGCCCCCCCATCTATTTCCCGTGCCACATTTTGTAAAGTACAGTTTGAGTTCTGGCAGGACATACTGAAAGCCTCTCCACCCTATTCCTGCTGGGATTCAACATTCAAAATCTCCCCTCAGCACATCCCTTGGTTCCCTCCTCTTCACCCTTTGAACTGTCACCCCTCATTCCTCCGGTGAGAGGACCCCTTTTATCCCCCTTGATGCAAGACAATCACCTCTCTCCATGCCATCACCAGGGTTCATAAAGCTTCTTCATTTCCTCCTTGCTCCTCACCCTGTGAACTCCAGCTACATCCCAGCTTGATTGTCAACCTCAAGAAGCCCTCCGCGGTCCTGCAAGACCTAATGTTATATATATTCTTGCTCTACTTTGTGCCTTTCCTTCAGTGAACTTCGAAAGTATATCAAATCATGCACTTGTGTAGGTGTTTCCATTTCGTACCTCTGTCCCGAACATCCCTCACCTGCCCCGGGCCTGGGGCTGAGTCACTCTTGGTCACCGCTGCTCTCACAGAGCGAGGTGTGGATTGTAGCACGTGCACGGTCCCTTTCCTTCCCACAGGGAAGCGTGCTACTGCTGCCGCCGCGCTCTCCTGATCTGTGTGCTCTTTTTACACGCACCCCTGTCTCTACCCCTAGGGGCAGTTTCTTCTGTTCTCTTACCCTCCACAGTCCCCCAGCAGAGCCACTCTTTCTTTTTCCCCAACTATGAAGTCCTTTCTGCTGGCTCCTGTGTGCAATGGTCTCCTTCTCCCTAAACCCGGGCTGATTCTCAGAGCTGTTCCCCGTCTCACAGCTCAGGTCCGCCGAGCTCTGGCATGAATTGCCCGCATGTACTGCCTCTGACCTTCAGGTCTGTAAACTCTCAGCTGGCGAGGACCCCCGCCTCCAGGTGGTGGTCTACAGCTCTCTGCGTGCCAGCACTCTTACCATAATAAGGGTTTAGAGTTGGGGAGGCGCTCAAAGGATCCGTACAAAATGACTGGGTTCCCACAAAATGTTTGGCACCTAAGGGTGAATGCTATTTAGAAAATTCTGAACAAGTCATTCCCGCATGAACTAGGATGAAAAGGAAGTCACCATTCTTGCATGTGGACTATGATTTCCAAAGAGCTAAAAAAGGGTGTTTCTTGTCTCTGATTTTTTTTTTCCTTTATGTGGGTACCGGGAGTCGAACCCAGGACCTTGCACTTCCCAGGCAGGCGCTTATGCTGCTGAGCTATCTCACCGGCCCTTGTCTCTGATTTTAAGTGACATAAATAATGGCTCCTAATTCACTTGTCCTCAGGCTAGTGGGATTTCACCACAGTGACAAGTCTTTAGGTGACCTTCAAGGGCCTGATGGTGAATTTTACCATGAAGTTAAACCATATCCTGGGAGAACCACTTGGAGATATGCGGCTGTTTAACTCATAGGGAATAAATATATATATATATATAAAAAGGCCTCAAACCATCCCCAAATATTAAAGGAATCACTGTAGAAGGGGAATTAGATTTACTCCTAATGAGAAGATTTTCGAGAAGTAATGAGTGGGCACTGCAGGGAGATGGATACTCAGGATAAAGGAGAGTGTTACAGGACCCAGAGCTCTGCAAAGAAAGAATGAATCCACCTCCAGAGGTGCTGAGTCTCCCTTTCCTTGAGGCATTCAAGAAGTTACACAAATACTTAGCAGGAGATTCCAAACCCTGAATGGTTGGACTTAGCTCTTCCCACCCCTGAGATTCTTTATTCCACTATAATAAGAGCTAAAATGGACAAAGCCTTAATCACAGGCTGGGTCCTGTTCTAAGTGTTTTATATGTATGATCTCATTTCATTGTCACAATAACTGTTATTACACCTGTGACTAAAGACAAGAAAACCGAAGCACAGAGGCATTGAAGTCTGCTTTTGTTCCCACAATTAGTGATAATTTGGTAGCAGGAGATCTCTTTCCAGAGCCTGGTCTCTTATTTTACCTTTCACAACCACATGACAGATCTCGGTCCAAGCTGGCAGAGGCCTTGCTGAGCAGAGGTGAGTTCCAGGGGAGGGCGGCCGGGGTCCAGGGGGCTGCGATCAGACAACGCCTTCTGGGAACCCAGCGGTGCGGAGGTGAGCGAAGGATGACTTTCAAAGATGGCTCACGACACTTGCTTACAGCCCCCTGATGAGCAGATGACAGGACCACTAAAGTACACTCTTGTAGTGGAACCCGTGTTACATTTTGAGACTGTGAAGACAGCATATTTGAATTAGTCTTATAAACTCTGTGCATCTTGTCCACGAAGCTCTGAAGCTTGGTGCTCCAGGCAAGAAAGGAGAAGGTCCTATGGGAAGCCGAGCACACCTACAAGGCAGGGAAGAGGGAGGACACTGGATAGGGGCGTTTCTAATGACAAGAGGAGGACAGAGAGGCTCTTAGGAAATGGTGGGAGAAGCAGAGGAAGGAAGATGCGCAATGCAGGGGCGTCGCAGTCCACTTCAAGGAGTGGGGTAGAAACACCCCAGCTATCATTGAGAAAGACACCAGACATGAAAGTTTCTTGTCCTCCTTCCTATTTGGGTCTCTGGGAGGAAACCAACCTATACGACATCCCACAGTAGCACAGGAGGAAAGAGAGGTCTGCTCTCAGGACCTAGAAGTTACTGCACATTTCCGGAGGAGGAAAAGTAACCAGTGAAGAGCCAGGAGGGCCTTGCATACAGACAGATGCCTTTCTGCAAGGTCCAACAGCCCTCACAGCCAAAGCGTGGGATGTGCAAGCGATAAGGAAATCGGAAGGCTCAGCTGAGACCCGCAGGCGTTAGACACCAGCAAGACCTGGAGCACGAGCGAGGTGGGACTCCTGAAAACACTGGTCCGATCAATGGCAAGAGAAACAAGTACACTTCACCAGTAGGTACCAGTAGGCTTGTGGCAACCCGGGCCGGCAGCGTAGTCGAACATGGCACCTATTATTCCTGGGGGAAAAGGACTGGACCTCAAGCCTGGGCTTGAGGCTTATGTCACAACCATAAGACAAAAAGTCCTTCTCCTTATTCTCCTTACCCATGTGCTACTTTGGGGAAAACGATTATGTAGAAATACTGAAATAATAACAATAATAATGATGATGCTTTTATTAAAAAGTTAAAATGGTGCAGTTAGAAACAAGAGACCAAGTTAGCCAAGAAGTGAATTCAAAGCAAAGACACTGTTTACTTTGATGATTTGAAATATTTTCCCTTTGTCATACAAAATAGACAAGGAAAGGGGTAAATTAAAAACTACCATTTATGTACAGTTATATATTGTAAATCTCAACGTGCTGAGACTCAAATTGTTCTCTCTAAATATTCAATGAATGTATTTGTACATAGAGCTTTAACTTATAAAAAAATGTAACTGATTTAGCGGACATTTATCATTGATCTACAGAAGCAAATTGAATGGGCTGGTGGACAAAAATCCCAAACCAGCGAAAGTGTCTAGTGATATCCCTGAGATGAACACGCCTCCCTTGACAACCACCCATTTGCCTTTTACCTTACTGTCAGCTCCCTGGGGACCAGAATCCAAGGTCAATTTCAACTCCTGATGCTTTCTGACTTTTAACATTTGCCAGATGCATTCTCCACCGAACCCTGCAGAGTTGCCCAGCAATTTCATTTAGGATTTATCACTGAATGTCTTTGAGCTCACATATGGTATTAAAGGCATGCAGTTGTGATGAAGATACCATTACTTTAATCTGGTAATGAGTGCTTGTATTTTGCTGCCTCATTTCAAATTAGTACATTCACTAGAATATTGTATATATAAAATACACTGTGGAAAAATGTTTGAAATAGGAACAGATTATATATGCATTTTAAATATATAAAAATGTATTTCTATGTCACAAATAAAAGATACTATAATTTATACAGCTCAGAAAATTTTTGGTGATAGTGAATACAATGTGAAGGAAAGTGATAAGTAAAACATGAATTAAATCCACATAGTAAGCCAAGGTTTTGAAAACATTTAATTTTAACTCAACCTGAGTAAAGATGCTATATGCTTGTTCCAAAAAATCTTCTTGGATCTGCTTAGAAACATTTGCCTCATGTTACTTTAGCAATCACCTATAGGTCTAGGTTCTTTTATTTTGGTTAGTATTAATATATAAAATTATTAATTAAGATATGAGCAAATGAAGGAATGTTGTAGAAAGAAAATTGGAGACCATCGGTGATGTTTTGGGGAAAAACTAGAAATAAGAATGCATAGAATCTAGCTTTTGTGTATGCATTAGAAATATGAAGGAGGAAGATGAGTATCTCAAATCCTCTTTTGGAATCTCAAATAGGCTAGTTTTGCAATGTAAAAGTAGAACAAATACTCAAGACAAAATCAAAACTTCAAGGAGATGAAGGCATGGAACCTTGTATCCTGAAGCTCTAAGTGAATATATATACTGCACAGATCTGTCTTAGTTCAAATTAAATCTGAACTATTCTTGAAATCTTTGGAGAACTGTGGATACTAGCAGAAGAAGAGAGAGAAGACGAACTCTATAAGCTACAGAGTTGAGTTAAATATCAGACCTCAAGTTATTAAAAATTGTACATACACTTTCAGAAATGAAATTTGTTTATTAGTTAGATAACATTTTATTCTCTTTCTAGAAAAGTCTATCAATAAAATGCAATAAATAGTTGTTGGCAAAAATTCAGAATAGATTGATTACAGTATCATTGTGATCAACAAGAGGGTATAAAATCTCAGTCAAAGGAATAAGAGTTCTTAAGACATGAGGAAAAATTCTTTTTTTTTTTTTTTTTGGAACAGGGAATCAAACTCAGGACCTTGCGCTTGACAGGTAGGCACCATGCCGCTGAGCTATACTCCCGACCCTGAGGAAAAATTAATTGCTCTCATACTAAACTGATGTATGTAGTAGCAGGCTGATGAGCCACTTTTGTCCCTATCTGATGAGTACATCTGTGTCTTGCTGATCATTGTTTTGTTTTGTTTGCTTTGTTTTGATAGTACTTGAGACTGAACCCAGGGCTCCTGCATGCCAGGCAAATGCACTACCACTGAGCTACATCCCCAGCCCTTTTTCAATTTTATTTTTGAGATAGGTCTTGCTAAGTTTGCTAGACTGACCTTAAATTTGTGACTCTCTTGTCCCAAGTAATTGAGATTATGGGAACATGCTGCCACAGCTAGCTCATTTGTTTTTAAAGGAAAGAATAAGGATCTTTTGACAAATATACTGGATGATAGAATTTAACAAAAGCAACCTAGAAAATATTTAGTCAAATTTCTTTCTATTGTAAATTTTAGAAATTCAATCTAACAGAACATAAATGAGAAAGGTAACTTTGGCTTATGTAAATCTGAAGGTCTATTGGCAGAAAGCTAGCTCATGAATTTGATTTGTATTATTAGGATTTTGTTTTTCTCTTTATCTTTTAGCTTTGCCTTTTCTCTGGCAGGCTGAGAGTCAATGACTGTCACTGGCTGACATAGTCTAGCCTTGCCTCTATTGTCCGCTGTACCAGAAAATGAAGAGTGTTTCCCTTGATTCTCCAACAAAAATCCTGTGGAAAGCATTAACTGATCTTATTAGGGCCACAGTCTATCCACTTGCTGAGGCTAGAGGGAGGGGCCACCTCACATGACTAAGCTAAGAGCCAGAGACCACCCGGGAGGTGAAAGACAAGGACAGGAAGAGGGAAATCAAATCCCAACAAAGCTATGGAGTGCTTATACCCCAGAAAGGAAGGTTTCATTGGCAATAGAATGAAAATGCAGATGGAAAAACAGATTTTTAAAAAATGCAGCTGCCTCAGTGATTTTCACTATCTGGACTCCAAATTCAATGTGAAATCCTACAATAAGATCCAAAATTTAAAAGTTTAAAAATAAGAAAAGGAAAGAAATATGGCTTTATGTTGAACACACAAAAAAGATTTTAGTGAATGGAAGCTGAACCAATGGAGTCTGTAGAATTCTGAAGCTGCAAAAAGCAAGAGAAATAACAGGTGATGACTACACACATGAAGAAAATATCTAGACACAGAGCAGGGCATAGGAAGCACCACACACTTACTGCTCAGTCTCCCACAAATGGTAGCTGTGGCAGTGCGATCCATAAGAGTGAACTAAAACTCACTAGAACTTATCCAGAGAAGCTAAGCCAGGAAGGCAAGAGAACTGAAAGCCATGTCCTACGAGAAAGCAACCAGTGGATTGTCAACTCACCAGCTGCTGGAGACCATGAGTTTGGGGTGGTATGAAGAAGTATTCTTCTTAACCAATCTAAGGTTGGGGACTTTCACTCCAAGTACTATGGTAGGACAAGAGGACAAGAGAACTGGAAGACTCACAAAGGAACGGCCAGAGTACTTTCCCTTGTGGTTGTCACATGAAGAAACAGCAGCCAAGAGAAGGGGACAGGAAAGAAAAGAGGCAAAGTTTTGCTGCATAAGATCTAGGTCAAATTTCTGGAGCATTGAAGTGGGAGGGAGAGGGAGAAATAGCCCACATCAGAGATTGCTGTTTGACTTGGTCTCTAAATGTGTGATAATTTTGAGGGACACATTGCTGAAGATGGATTATGAAAATGGGTGGCTGGATAAAATGAAGAAAGGATTTGTTGGAATCAGATGAATGAAGGAACTAGGATTTTAGGTATGGCAGTGAACACTTTCTTGGTGTTAAAGTCACAGGACAATGAAAGGATTCAAGATAGAAAGATCTGAGTCAGTAGTTACAGTCCACTGTGATTTGAGGGGAGGCTTAGGAGTTTGGTCATAGACAATGAAAAGTTGCATGAGCGTATAACCTGGGGCCGGGAGCATCAAAGGAGGAGGACAGTCTGGAATGGGAACGGTCAGTGAGTCACCAGGATGTGCAGGTATCCCAGGGCTAGTGTAACAAACTACTGCCAAGTTAGTGGCTTAACAACAAAACTTTACCCTGTTACAGATCCCAAGGCCAAGGTTTGAAATGAGTCCTATGGGAGAAGAATCAAGAAGTAGATACAGCCAAGCTGCATCCTCAGAAAGGTTCTTATGCTGGTGTCTTCTGTTCACAGGTGTCATCAGTGTCCCCTGCCTCCATGCACTGAGGATCTATGTGGTGACATTTACACCCTACCTGGATAATGTGAAACAGTCTGTCCATCTCCAGACCCTCACAGCTGCACAGACTGGGGGCACAAATTTGACCCAGTCAGTAATGAAGTGGTCTGACTATGTGTGTGTTTGCGTGTGGCTGTGTGGCTGTGTGTATGAGAGAAAGAGAGAAAGGCAGAGACTCCAAACGTGTTCTGCCACTGTGGAGTAGGAGTTTTTGAGCACATAGGGAGGTCCTCCTTCAGCTTGGGCTGCTCACAGCAGGATGGACAAGGGTTAAGAAGGGGACTTTTAGAGACACATAAGGACAGCTGCCATGTGAGCAAAGAAGGAAGCAGCAATGCTTGGGGAAATAGGAGGCATTTGATATGAGTCATATCGTTCATGTCATGTATCCTTGGTGACTAGAACAGTCCCTGGGACATGGCAGGTACTCAGAAGTCTTTGACAACTGAATTAGTGAAAAATGACATTTTCAGGAGCCAAGCACAACCGTCCTAACAAGCTTTCCCCATGGTGTTATACTAGCAAACTGCACCCCCACTCTGTCCCTTAACTGATGAGAAAGCTGAGCCCAAAGAGGTCAGAGGATTTTCCAGGACGGACAGCTGGTAAGGACACAGCTGGGATTCAAGCCCAGATCCATCTGATCCTGTATCATTCCCTGTGCACTGGGTTCCTCTGATAAAACTGCAGAGGTTCAGAGTGAACTGCAAATAAGAATGACAGTAAGGGACAGAACAAAATCTACCCTGGTCCCTTACCATTAATCAAAGCTCTGAGTTTGTAGCCTTGTGCAAAGTGGTGCCCTTAATGCACATTCTTCCATTTTTCCTACCTACTTGTAAGATCTGCTTGTCTAAACTTCTTGGCAAACAAAAGCCTTGAGGTGCCATGGTCAAGGTTGCCTTGTGGGTTGGGGCTTGTATCCAAAAGGAAGTGTGAGGAACCATGGAAATGGTCTAAACAGAGAATCAAAAAGAATTGGTGCCAAAGGGAGTGGGTACTGTGGTGCAGGTGGAGTTTCAACTTGATTGGCTCCAGGTACCCTGGGATTGGTGGAGCACATTTCCAGTGTGTCTGGGTGGATCTTGGAGGTATGGCCTTGGGTACAATATAGGTCTCCCCCATTCCTCTCTGGCATTGTTCCCCTGCTCTGCTTCATGACCATCAAGGACTAAGCAACTTTGCTCTGCCACACCCTTTTGCCATGACATCTCTACCATGGAGCCAACTGACCATGGACTGAATACCCTGAAACCATTAGCCAAATTAAACCTCTCCTCCTTTAAATTGTGGGTGTTGGTATTGCATCTCAGCAATGAGAAAGCTGGCTAAGACAAGCAGGAAAGTGGAACTCTCATACATGCAGAGGAGGAGGAACCCACATCAGCAAAGGCAGCAAGTACTGGCTGTCCAGTGAACAAGAGACAGAACATCAAGAATCACAAAGGCTCTGATCTTTTCTGCAGCTTCTTATTTCCAGTGGACTGAAAGAGGAATCATAAAGTTGACAGAATCAATTTGGACAATACTAAATGCCATTTGCCTCCTCCTAGGTGACCCAATTATCTCTCTGTGCTATAGACCACCTTCCTCTGGTCTTTTTATAACTCATGCCTGTGTCTATTAATGTAACCAGCACTGTCTGTGAAAGGCTGTCTCATGCCACCATCTCTCTACCCCACTGGGAGTTTGCCTTCGAGTTTGTTATCCATTGTGTTGGCAAAGGTGACCCTGAGGCGTGTGACACTTTCCCTTTGCCCTGAAGTGCAACTGACCTGGTGACAGTAATCCTCACACTTCTCAGGATGGCCCATAGCTTCTGCAGAAGGCTGGGATTTCCAACCCAGGAGGGTCTTCCCCGTTCGTCCTCAGCATCCACCATTACACTTCGCAGACAGCGCAGTCTTGCCTTCCCCCAGCTCTGATTTTCAGTTACACGAACGCCAGCTTCACATCCTCGCCCATGTCTATTGCAGTTCTTACCCCAACTCTGGATGTGAAGGCTGGCACTCCTCGTTTTTAAGATAAGTTCTTCTCTTTCTTTCTTGTAGCACTGGAGATTGAACCCTGGGCCTTCGCACTGAGTTACATCCCCAGGCCCTTTTTCATTTTTTAGTTTGAGACAAGTTCTAAGTCATTAAATTCCTGGGCTGGGGTGGTACTTGTGATCCTCCTCCCTCAGCCTCCCAGAATACTGGGGTTACAGGCGTGCACCACCACACCCCGCTGATTACTTCATTTTCTCAGTCCAGGAGACCTTTGGAAGCGATGCAGTAAAAATGGTTTCATTTTACTGTATATTCCACTTATAGATGCTATTCCTGTCTCGTGGCCATTAAAAATCACCAGTGAGCCACACTTCCGGGAAGATGCAGAGGAAAGAAGCAGTTATTGTCCCCCCATGATCCCTCACCTGAGTGTCCGCAGTGTGTGACAAGGAGACCCCCGTGTCCTCTGTGGTGGAGGAGAAATGGGTCCCCATCACACATCAATCAGTGCCGAGGCTTTTCAAGTGGGATGGGAAGGCGAGCTGCAGCCAGACTCCAGAGTCGTCTCCTCCCCCGTCTCCCGGTCCTCCCTGCTTTCATGTGTGTCCCAGCGATCTTACAAACAAAAATAATAAGGACACTCGGGTCCTTCAGACAAAGCCAGCCGTGGCCCTCAGAGGCCGCCGCGCACAGAGCTGAGTGTCGCTCCCCCGGCTCTTTGGAGAGCAATATCAGATGTGCTCAGGGATCCCAATAATGCTGTTATTAAGGACTGGACCGGCTGAGAAATTTGTTTTTTCTTTAATGCCTGGAGCAATGAAAGTCCAGAGAGAGCAGGAAAACAAAAACAGTTTTTCTGGGGTCTGTCTTTTAAATTCATCTTCTTTCCTTAGTAGGGAGCTGTCAATCAAACTCCTGAAGTAAGAAAACGGTCATCTTACTAAAACCAAGAAGGGAAAAGCGACGTTAGCCAGGAACTGCTTCTTTCCCATGCTGAAGGTGGAGGAGAGCGTTATTTATTGTGCTTTAGGACTGTTTTTGAGAAAATCAGTCTTGTATGAACTCACAGCTCACCGCGAGCTGACCGGTATGAACCACCGCTACCCCGGGCGCCCTTCGTGAATGTCAGTCATGACCACAGCGAGTCAGAGGCAGCAGATTAGCAAAGCACACTTGGGGTGTGTCTGTGGGGTGTTTCCTGGGATGATTGGCAGGTGGGCTAGCAAATGAAGGACAAAGACCTGCTCTGACTGTGGGTGGCACCAACCAAAGGCAGGTAGCCTGGATGGAATCAAAGGGAAGAAGGAGGAAGTCCGGTTGTGCTTGAAAAGCCCTGTTCTGCTTGAGCAGGTGAGTCTTTTGCTCTGGTCCTCATCAGTCGCCAGCTTCTTCAGCGCCAACACAGACACTCCGGCCCCTCTCCAGGGAGCTTCCAGGTCTTCCGCCTCACCCTAGTGCTGCGTGCTTCAGCTTCTTGAGCTAGCAGCCACCAGCTCCTCCAGGTCCCCAGCACACACACGTGCACTGTGGATGCCCCTGCCTGCGATGCTGTGAGCGACCTCTCCCTGCCCTCGCATGTACCGCTCGTGCACATCGTACTGAACCCGTCCCTCTGGAGAGCCCTGCCTGCTCTGCTCTGGGCCGGTAAGGGCTTGGGTTCTTCTGCCAGTGCCGAAGGCTCCCTGTGCCCCGCGCCCTGCAGTGTGTCCCTCCGTGCCCCTTCCTGGCAGAGCAGGCAGAAGTCTCCCTCATTGCTTTTCCTTTCCTTGGCCCTGCCCTATGGCCCCCTGTCCCTCTTTCCCTTTTCTAGGGGAGTTGGGGAGTTTAACAGAAGCTCTTTGTGTTAGAGAATCATGGAATGGTAAAGCTGGTCCTGATGTTAGACATCCCCAAATCTAACTCCTCCTGTAGGCGAGAACTCTGGGCTCGGTTCATGGGAGATTATCCAAAGCCCCACTCTTCACTGGGAAGCCAGAAGCAATACACGGGTGTCTTGTCTTCCAGATCGGTACCGGGGTTCCCCTGGGCCAAGGGATTCCCACGGTCTCCAGCCCTTGGGAAAAATGCAGTGCCGGGTCTCCTGGAGGAATCTCAGTCAGCTGTAGTCATCTTCCCTGGTGATGCGTAGGAATAGGCCTGGTTTGAGACACACTTCAGAACAACATGCTTCCTTCCCCTCTTCTTCCAAGGGGGTTCTGTCTCCAGCTGCAGTGGATGCCCTGGGAGGAAGAGCAGGAACAGAGGTGGGAGGCAGCTTAGATGGCTGGCCCTCCTGCAGCCTCTCCAGGGTAAAGAGGAAGAGAGGAGAGTTCCTCCAAGGCTGCTGCAGCCCCTTGAGACTCTTTCTTTGTCCAAATTCCTGTCCTTTTATTTGTTTCCTCAGGCAGCACTCACCTGTTGCCTACTAGCGGGTTTGTGGTGTATTCCTGGGTACATTTGTTGACATAAATTATGAATAAACATGAATAAATTATGAGAATATAATGAAGAGAAAGAATGCCTCATCATCCTTACCTATTTCTTAACATGCAACATTACACCTTGTTCATTAATGGATTCAAGCCCTACTTTCACTTCCAATTTGTAAGACAAAGGCCAGCAGAGTACATGTTTCTTCTGTCATAATCCCCAAAAGTGACCAGGAGAGTTTTAAAAAGTAAACACATACTGCATTTTTACAGAAAACAGTGATATCTGGGAAATCAATAGTATATGAGGAAAGACTGCCAAATATGAAGAGGTCCCATGAGCGCTGGACCAGGGAGAGACGATGCCTGTGACTGAGCTCTGACTAGTTCAGAATGCGACTTTTTGTGTGGCTGTCACATCCCACCCCCTCTTCTGCAGGGACAGGCAGGGCTGGCGGGTGGAGTCATCCCAGGTCTGCTGGGTCACAGAAGAGCAAGGGAGGAGGCTGAGCGAGGTCGCCTGTACATTCCGTGCTTCCAGGTAGCCATCTGCAGTTGGCAAAGTGGAAGCCAAGAGTCCAGACCCTGATCTGCAGGCTGCGCTAACAGAGAACGTGCCAAGGCTGAAACCCTGGGTCATACGTAGTTATCTTTCCTAAGGAGAATTCCCGCCTGCTTGAACACACTTCATCCGAAAAAGAGGAGGAAGAGGAGAGAGGAGAGGGGGACTAGGGAAAGGAAGATGAGGAAATACAGACGCAGGAAAAATGGAACAAGTAAACATCAGAAAACAATGGCTCAGCAGACTAAATAGTCGCAGGCAGGTTTCTAAAACAATCTTATCATGAAATTGTTTCTATAAAACAAAAGGCCCATGAAATAATGCAAAAGTGCAGGAGGATATGTCCGGAAAACAGGAAAAACTGAAACCTGAGCTAGCAGAGATCAGGAAATAGCTGCAAGATTTAAAAATAATGTCCCTGAGATGAAGACCATATTGGAGGTAACAAAAGAAAAATAGACATTTCATACAAACCCAAGAAAGACAGGGAAAGATATAATTTTAAATGTAAGAAAAATAAAATAAAGAACTAAAAAGGATGTAAGAGAAAACATACTAGAAAACAGGCAAAAACAATTCAACATATAAATAATTCCATTAATCAAAAAAATAAAAAAATTTTAAAAGGAAGTCTCCATAAACTTTCTGTAAATCAAAAGAACTTGAATCTTTGATTCTTGATCAATGAAACTGAATACTGTCTCTTAGAAAAGCAGAAACAAAAACACAAAAGACGTCAAAAATAGGTCATCTCTTGGCAACTACCAGGTTATAAAAATCAATATAGGAAGAGGATTGAATGCCAAAATAACAAATTTAAGAATACAAAAATGTGGGAATCAGATGATTGTAAATTCAATGAAAAGAAATATTTATTTCACGGCATGCACTGTCAAAAATTAATAAACGTATAAAAGTACAAAACTTGCCCATCCTAAACTAAGGAACTGTTAAATGATTACGAAGTACTTACTTCCTAACCCCTTGCTCCAAGGACGATAAAAACACCAGCTCACTCCGGCTGAACATGAGCTGGTGGAGGGCCAGGGACATTTTCAGTCCCCTGTGTTATGTCCAAATATCCCAAGATGCCTCACTGCAACCTTGATCAACCAAAGCAAGGTTTTCTAATCATATAAAAGTATTTAAAATGAAAACCTATTCCCTTCGAATTTGAAAGGTTTCTCTTAAACAACTATCAATAACAGAATACAAGATGTGATCAAAACGTATAGTGAATGCTTACATTTACAAAACTGTATTACAGTAAAAGACACGTTGCCATGAATCCCCCACAGAATCCTCCTCATTGCTTCAAACACACTTAATCCCAGTGTTCTTGCCACTTTCTGAAGCAGCTCTGCAGTCCTCTTTCATGAGTGTTTTTAGTTGAGCTGCCCTGGCTGCCTCACTGTCCTAAACTGATTCAAAATATTGACGTTTCATGGTCAGTTTGACTTTGTGGAAGAGCCAGAAGTCACATAGCGAAAGGTCTGGTGAACTGCCAAATAGAAGACTCATCTAAAGACACTCATGAAAGAGGACTTCCAGAAGGAAGTGGCAAGGACGGTAGGATAAGTGTATCCTACTGAGGGGGAAGGATTTTGAGGAGGATTAGTGCAATGTGTCTTTGACTGTAACACATTTTTAAATTAAACACACTATTTTTTATTACACCTTGTATGTTAAAAATATAGGCTCTCGAAAACAATGATTATGGATATACTTGCGTAGCTCAAATATTCTGACAGAAAAGGTTCTGCCTTTGGTATTTATATTAGCTAAATATAAAGAATAAAAATAATTGAGACAAGTGTCTAACTTAGGAGTTAGGAAAGAGGAACAGGGCCGGGGACAGATCTCAGCAGCACAGCGCCTACCTGGCAAGCGCGAAGTCGTGAGATTGATTCCTGGTGCCAGAAAGAACCCAAAAAAAAAAAAAAAAAAAAGAAAAAAAAAAAGAAAGAAAGAAAGAAAGAAAAAAAAGAAAAGAGGAAAAAATCCAAAGGAGAGAATTCAAAAGGATGAAAGTTTTGGTTGAACTTGTGTTTTTCACTAACAGCTTTATTTCTGCATGTCCTTGAAATGCTCCTACAGTCCTGATAGAACACTCACACACATGCGCGTGCACACACACACACACAAACACACTTATGTGCTCCTAAAGAACGGGAAAGAGTCCCAAGGGTCCCAGATGTGAACACATATGTGGCAGCTCGAGGTGGGCAGCAGATGCTATTCAGCCTGGACAGATCTGGAATCTGGACCACCAGGGACGAAGCAATTGCTGTCACCTGATGTATTCTGGTACTGTTTTAGATTTTGTTCCATCTACTTTAATTATTTTTCACATATTTTAAAGCAAGTTTCCCCCTTGCTTTGAAAGGCTATGATTGTATATCTCAGGACTTGAGCTGGAGGTGAGGAGAGAAACACTTTTAGAGGAGACCGTGGCTGTCAGTACATCTCAGCCTCCCTCTGCCTCCAACTGACCCAAGCCTCTCCAAAGAGATACAACAACCCCTGACAGTGGCATCCCAAAGTCCGAAAGTCCCAACAGATGCCACAAAATGTGTCATATCGTGTCTTAGTCACTTTCTCATCACTGGGACAAAATCCCCGATACCCACAGCTTAAAGGAGGAGAGGTTTATTTTGGCTGTTTCAGCCCATGGTCTGCTGGCTCCAAGGCAGGACGGCATGGCAGAGGGCCCTGGCGGAGGACAGCTGCTCACAGCATGGCAAACAGGAAGAGAGAGAAGGGGATCCAGGGAGCAAGATAAACCCTTTTAGGCCATGCCCCTAGTGACCTGCTTCTTTTGACCAGGGCTCACCCCTCAACACCAAGCCAGCTGTAAAGCACCCATAATGCAGTCCCTTCCACAATCCCTACTCTAATGATGCTGGGGGAGGGGGATCCAGATATAAACTATAACATAACTGGAAAGCTCTATCCCCAGATCCCATCTTCCATATGTCTAAATCCACAGCTTTCACTGACCTGGTGAGAGGTTATGGGAATCACCTTAGCTTAATTAAACTTTAGGTTTAATTAAGACACAGGGCAAAGGTGTAAGGAAAGGCAGAAAATGGGAAACCCAGTCCTGAAAGAAGACTAAGAGGCAATTCTCAAATGAGATCCAGCTACAAGGTTTTTTAAGCTATAAGGTCCCATGCACCACGCTTAGTCTTGGTATTTAGCTGTAAAGAGAAGATTTCCACAATCCCTACCTCTAATGAACACATGATGCTAGGGGAGGGGGATCCAGATATACACGGTAACATAAGCCGAAAGCTCTATCCTCAAATCCTGGATAAGAACTCAGATAAAGATAAGAAGAGTTCCTGATAAGAATTTAGCCTTGGTATTTTTCATCTGTAAAACCAGGAGAACAGTGTCCACTTTCCATTAGTTGTATGACCTAAGTGAGACAAAACTAGTGCATCTGGAACATGTGAGAACTGAAATGGAAGCTCTCTCTCCTTCCAATCCTTTCCTTCGCTTCTAAGCAAATACTCTGCCTTTGACACCACCAGACCCCCAGGAGTGGTGAGACCAAAGCTGTGAGGCCAGCCATGCCCAAGAAGCAAGAAATGTAACAGCTGAGATCAGTATTATGAAGATAAATCCTTCCACACAGTATTGTGGTTCCATTTATTATAAATTGGTGGTTATAGTAGAAACAAAGCAAATGAGAAATATATACATTTTTAATCAGCTAGTGATTTTAGATCAGCCTTGGCTAGGGAATATAATGCAGGTGTAAGGACCAAAAGCATGTACTCCTCAGTGACAGCAACGAAACTGTAGATTTCTCAATCCGTTTTATCTAAATGATTGACCCAGAAAAGCTATACTGAAAGATAACTTTATCAAATGATTCCTTAATTCTTAAATATTCCTTAATTCCTTAAATATTTCTGCATTCCTGAAGTCAGGTTCAAATTCCTCATCTGAAATCAACATTCCCAAGCACTCTGCAGTTTGTCCCTACGTTGATAAGGACAACCTTATCCAACACATATCCCTACATTCAGCCTCCCCTCTCTGAGCTTGTCTCATGCTTCCCAGTAAGAACCTGTTTCCTCCTATGTTCAGGCTGCCTCATACCAAATCACTTCCCAGCTGCCTCTTGGGTTCCCCCAAGCCCTGCTCATTCTGCATTACAAAGTTATGTTCCCCATAACATCTCCCTGAATATTCCAGGTCACATCCTCTTTGCCCCTTGTGGGGGTTATGCTTAATTGTGTCAACTTAATTGGCTTTGGGATCCACCCAGTGGGTTGGTAGAGTGCACTTCTGAATGTACCTGGGTGAGTCATGGAGGCATACCTTAGGATCTGTAATCTGGTCCCTCACCCTGTCCTCTCTGGTAGTCCTCCCCTGTCCTGCTTCCTGCCCACCATAAACTAAGCATTTTTGCTTTCCCATGCCCTTCCACCATGATGTTTCTGCCTTGGAGCCAGCTGACCATGGATGGAATACCCTGAAACCATGAGCCAAATTAAGCCTTTCCTTTGCATTGTGGGTATTGAGTATTGTGTCCCAGTGATGGGAAAGCTAACACACCCCTCTCTAGATTCCTGTTTCACAACACCTTTCATATGCACTGCTCTTTATCACTGACTCAGTATGGTAGATTAACGAATAGTCAGTTTAAGTGGGAACAGCAAGCTGAACTGAGTCAGAGTGGTTCTGGGTGTGGAAGACCCACTGAGGACTGTTGCCAAAGGCATAAAGGGAGAACAGGAGGGGAAGATTGTATGCTGCTGATTTCCCAGGAGAAACTTTGTTATGGCTGGTTTCCCTGCTAAGAATTCGGTTATTATTGTCGGAGGAGGAGCTCAGGTCCTTGTTGTAGCCGTTGGCTGTGGTTCTCTTCAGGGGAGCTCCGGTCTTTGCTTAGAATGTCACTTCCAGGATCCAGTGCAGACCCCTCAGCCTGCTGGCACAGACCCTTCACCCCACTGGCCCAGACTTTCTTGCTTCCACCACTGGCCGTTGGGCCTTCCCAGTGCAGATCCTTGAATAGAACTTGCATCCAGCTGGATTCATGTGAGACACTGCCATGGGACCCAGGCCCTTGGCTGGATTCTCCGGGTCTCTAGTGCACAGACAGATCTCTTGAACTCTTCTGTGTTTTCGGGTGAATATAATAAGATATGCCTATAATTTTGTGTCCTGTATCAAATCTATTACCTTGCAAACCATTGACTACTACACTTAATACCGTACCAGAGTTTCTCTTAGGGCTCAGCAAGGAATAATCCATTAATTAGGAAAAGAAGTAGTCCTGGAGCTCTCTCCATCTCTCTGCTCCAGCATTTTCTCCTGTAAACCTGGGTCTTCACCACATCAATTAGCCCTGCAGGAGTAATTAACTCTCGGCAAGCTGTGTAATTGATCCTTAGTGAGATGCTGACACACTTAGAGGGTTTAGGTGAAGTGGATATTGTGTGTGCATGGATAACTTTATGTAGACTTAGCTGTTTATTATTTCAAATCTGCTTCGACATACTTGGGGAATAATTGGGGCCGCCACCCTCACCCTTTACATTATGGCATTTTGTCTTAGAGATGTTTCATTTGAGGGAAATTGTTTGAGGGCCAAAGCGTGCATTTTTGAAATTTTCACAGCTGAGCATGAAAACTGAGACAGATCTATCAATAGATATCCAGTAGCCACGATGAAGAGGTCCAGGGCCAGGACGGGTCCAGATCTGTGGGGCAAGAGAAGGGTAAAGATGTGGATTTCATTTCCACGAGAAATGAAGTGGAGGCCACAAATCAAATGGCATGGGTGACGAAGCTTAGGCTGGCTACATACCAAAAAGTCATGGAGCTGGCATGGCACACTATCTTGGTGCTATCCAACACCCTGGCCAGGGGATACTGCCTCTCCTAAGCCCCTTACAGGCTCCCCATCACAGCATCAAGCTTTCAGGAGGGTCTCTGGTGTGTATTTCTGGCCAAGATTCCCTAAATTCTGAAGGTCATCTGATGACCATTCCAACTTTGATCTAGAGATATTAATTTAATTCTCTTATTTTCAGAACTCTCATCCAATTGACACAAGGAAAGCTAAAAGGCACTCATAGGATTCTGTTGACAAATAGTTTCTACAAGTCTAGATATAGATAGGATGAAATAAAAATCAATTTAGGCTTCAGAATTTATATTTCAACTTTGAATATTCTTTAATTTTTGTTTTTTAGTCATACGATTTTTTTTCTATTTTGAAGTGACAGGGAAAAGAAAATGTATATAATACACTGCCTAGGAGTACAAGTTCTGTGTTCGAATTTAGGAAGCACCAGGTATTGCTCTGTGGCCTTGAGATTAATGACTTTGTACTTTTGTTTCTGCACCTGAAATGGTGTGATCATAAATTGTGATATCTAAAAAAAAATAAAATAAAATAAATTGTGATATCTCAGTTTGAGCAAGAAGGGCCTGGCAGATTAGAAAAGTTCTAGGTGTGTCTGTGAATGACTGACAGGCAGGCCAGTAAATGAGAAGGGAAAACTCACCTTGGATGTAGATGGCACCAACCAGTGGGCTGGTAGCCTGGATGGACTAACAAGGGGAAGAAGTCTACTCTTTTTCTTCAGAGGAGCTCCAGTCCCCACCATTGCCTCCGGTTCCTTCAGGCTTCCAGCTCAGACTCTTTAGCCTTCCCAGGCAAACCCTTCGACTTTCCACCATGGACTTGTGCCACATTCTGTGGTGAACTCCAGGCCGTGGAACTTCAGCTGGATTCACCGGCTTTGCAGTGAACAGATGGCCACGTCACATTCTTCCATCGCTGATTCCACAGACAGCAGCTGGAATTCTTCCTCTTCCCATGCTGTTGGCCTACCTGTAGGTCCTTCGTAGAGCCATACCTACATTTTTCATTAATCTCGTTCCTCTGTAAACTCTGACTAATACAAATGAGGAGGACATGAATGCTCCCCTGTTCGGGTCCTGCCGCGATGACTAGGGAAGATACATCAACAATGCCGCAACACCATTGGTGGGCATGGTTATCTTGTTTTTATTATAGATTTGTGAAATATTATCTGATTCACCTTGGAGGTCAAGGTTTCATATATACAAAGAATATCATATTTAGGAAATAATTCTAGCCACTTGAGAAACTCTGCCGACTGATTATCCTCTTCTGTGAGCGTTCTTGGTTACAGTCGTGTTACTGGGAGAAGCAGGACGTAACACAGTTGGTCTCTGTAGCTACTGACCAGTCAGGTTCCAGGTCTGCCTCTTGCTTGCCCTAAAAACTTGGGCAGTGACTGAACTTACCTGAGCCTTGTTTTCCATTTCTCATAAATATTTATTTTATTATTTTTATTATTATTATTATTATTTTAGTTTTTTGAGATAGGGTCTCACTGTATAGTGCAGGCTGACCTTGAACTCACAATGTAGCCCAGCCTGGCCTCAAACTCATAGCAATCCTCCTGCCTCAGCCTCCTGAGCACTGGAATAACAGGCATGGGCCACCATGCCTGGCTCTCATAAATTTTCAAAATTAAAATTACAATTAATTGTTATAGATGATGTACGTTAAATAGTTCAGTGGTAACATGGAACCTGCCCTTAAGGACCAAAATAAATGGGAAAGACAGCACAAGTCAGAATTTGGGTGTTTGATGGAGGCATACTGATAGGGAAGAAATCTACTGTGGTTATACTAGGGATTTTTATCTGCATCCTGGTCACTTAAAAGTGCATATTTATAAAAATCCACCACGGTGGCACCTAAAACATGCCTTCTTTACCATGTGATCCTTCAACAAAATAGCTCAGAAAAATAAACAAAATATCTGAGAAAATCATATAGGACATACATTATTTTAGAATAATATTTTCATAGTTTTCTTTCTACTAGATATGAGTTCTCAGAAGATCAGAATTTTAGACATACTAAAATTATATGTAGTAAAGAGGTAATGTGGCCGTCATCTGTTTAAATTAATCAATAGAACACCAAAGTAGATGTAGGGAAGGGGTAGGATTCGATGCTCCCTTGAGGCCAAAGGAGAAAGAGCCCACTGCCTGCACCCCTCACCCCCTGGGGAGCTGGCGAGAATCGGAAGGGGTTACTGCTCCACCCACCCGACTCCCAGAGAACCTCAGCTTCTCTCCCCTGGCCTGGCACAGTCAGTTCTCACCTGCGGGGGGGGTACCAAGGAACCGCAGCCACTGGCCTTGTACATGTAATTAAGTGCAGCATCTCAAGATAAGCCTTCTGCTGGGTGTTGCGGTGCACACTCTAATCACCTCTCTGGGAGGCTGAGGCTGGAGGATCACAAGTTTAAGTCCTGTCTGGGCCACTTAGTGACTTAGCAAGTACTTGTCTCAAAATAAAAAAATTTTAAAAGGGCTGGGGATGTGGCTCAGTGTGAAGATGCTGGTTCAATCTCCAATACCTCCGAAACAACAACCAAAAAAGAGCCATAGACTGACTAGCGTCACCTTCTGAAAGAGAGACGGGAGAAGACCACACAGAAGCCCCGCAGTGCCTCCGGGGCGGCCGCGGGATGCCGGAGCTGCAGACGCTGGAGGAGGCGGAGGACAGACCACGGCGCTGCCCAAGCCTTGGTTTTGGCCTCCTGCAGTCCAGTACTGTGATGACAGGACGCATTTCCATTGTTCCTCTTCCTCTATGAGGGTTTGCTGTCCTTACGCATCGTGGCCGTCCTAGGGGACCAAGGCACTGAGAAGCTCTGAGCCACGATGCCAGCAGCTGGGCACAAGCGCCTGGCCTCAG
Organism: Erethizon dorsatum; assembly: GCA_028451465.1. Taxonomy (NCBI): domain Eukaryota; kingdom Metazoa; phylum Chordata; class Mammalia; order Rodentia; family Erethizontidae; genus Erethizon; species Erethizon dorsatum. The sequence goes on along the minus strand of CM051824.1, from coordinate 154,592,166 downwards.
GAGGAGGCCCCGTGAGGTCCCCTCTGCATGCCACACCGCAGTTGCAGGCTGGCCTCAATAGGGCTCATTTCTGGCCCATGTCTTGTCCTTTGGTAAACACTTAGCAGTGTCTATCTTGCATTCCACATACATTCACAAAACCCCGTGATTCCAAGGTGCGAAATGAGGCTCTGGGCCTGCAGGTGGCAACAGAGACAGTGGCTGCACCCAGGGAGCTCCGAAAATGACAGACACAAGAAATGCTGGCAACACTGTCATGTGCGGTGGAGACAGAGGCAGGCTAAGGGGCATCCTCTAATCTCAGAGAGGATGGAGCCCCAGGGCTGGTGCATGGGAGAGAGTGACCCTGGAGAAGAGGCTGAGGCCGTGAGTCCAGGCAGTGAGGGGCTGGCAGAGCAGGGTGCCCCAGTAGGTCTTGTCCCCGTGGGTGGCAGCCCCCAGGGCAGGCACATACACACCTGGTGGAGATGCATGCACATCTGGGGCCCTTGGCTAAGGGAATCTGTGACCCGCCCTGAGTGTGTGCTGTGGACAGCACCTTCTACAACCTCTGCTCTCTGTAACTGGTCAGAATCACACCTGGGGAAATTCTCATTTGTTTAATGGAAAGGAAGACAATGAGCTGGGCGTGGTGGTGCACACCTATTAATCCCAGCACCTGAGAGGCTGAGACAGGAGGATCATCATAAGTTCAAGCCCAGCCTAGGCTACATAATGAGTTCAAGTCCAGTCTGAACTACACAGTGAGACACAGTCTCAAAAAAACCAAAATAAATAAAGAAGACAATGACTTTGAACTTTCCCTATTAGCAATGTAACTATTGTATAAAGAGGTGAATGTTTCATTATAAAACAAGTTTAATTTCTTAAATATTTTTATTAGCTCATGTTTTCAGTACATAATGGTCACACTCATTGCAGGGAGTTGGTGCATGTGAAGAGCACATCTTAATTCTTTTTGTGTCCCCTTCCCCTCCCCTTCTCCCCACTCCCTCCATCTCAGTCCACTTCCCACTTGCAAAAGATCTAGCTTATATTTCAAACTTTTCTTTCACAAATAATGCTATATGTAGAGATGAGAGGGCCGGTGAGATAGCCCAGAGGCATAAGCGCCTGCCTGGCAAGTGCGAGGTTCTGAGTTTGACTCCTGGTACCCACATTAAAAAAAAAAAAAAAACACATAATGCTGTATGTAGAGATGAGAAACTCATTTAATTCACTCTTACAACCATTAACCTGTAAGTCTGTGCGTGCTGGGAAGACAACATCTGACGGAAAGTTTCTTTCTTTTTCCCTGGCATTCACAGCTAAATCTTTTGGTACCCAAGTATAAATTGGACAAACACAAGCAGGATTTTTCAGGCTCTGCATTCCAAGCCCTACGCCATCTGTGTTGACTGTAGCTTGAAGAAAGACGCCCCATTGACTGTGGTGATCTGAAAGGATTCCCAGCAATAAACGCATGTCCCAGAATTGGCTGCCGCCCTGAAAGCCAGCAGCAGCCTCTCAGGGCTCCTCTTGCTCCTGCTTCTGAAGTCAACAAAGCATCTATTTCTTGGAGTGACAGAGACTCCTGCACGCCTGGCTTTGCGGCGGGTGAATGGTGAGCAGCTTGGAGGAGGTGAAAGCCTTGGAACCGGGCCACCCAGATCCCAAGTGAAGGCAAAGCAGCTGCTTCTTGAAAGGCACCATTGCGCTCCTGCTGCCCCGTGCACCAGACCCGGGCAGCCAAGCAGGGGCCATGGTGCTGTTTTCACGCCGCGGGAACTTTGCCCTTAAAACACGATGGCCAAGCTTAGCCATTAAGCGTCAGTCAAGGCCGCCCGTGGGTTGGGACTGTGATTAGCTGGGGTCGTTTTGTGTCGGGTTTCCCCCGACTCTGTGATCATTCTAATTTACTTTGTTTCATTGATTACATTTGGGCTAAAAATGTCTACTTGCCTTTTCTCATGGGGCTTTTTATTTTTTCTGCTTCAGAGTGGGTCTGGCAACAATCGCAGATCTTGAGTGGAGATTTACGGTCTCCCCACACAAGACCACAGCTGTGAGGATCGGTTCGGGGCGCACAGATTCCCATGAGGAAGACGCATCGGACCTTAAGCCAGGCGAGGGATCTTGGGGTTTTTTTGTTTGTTTTTTCATTTTGTTTTGGGTGTTCTGTTATTTATTAATGAGTTCAGCTTTAAAGAAACAGAAATATGGGGAAGAGGCTAAAAGTCTCAAACAGTCATTTTCCCTTTCTCAGAAAAGAAGGTTACGTACAAACTTGGAAGTCCAAACAGGAGCGCGTTTCCCCAGAGCTTGCTCCAGTGTCTGGCCACGTTGATGCGAAGGAAGACGGGAAAAACCTGTGTGGCAGAGGTTGAGAAACGCCACAGGGTTTTCCTGTCACCATGGAGCCTGTTTCACATTTCATCGGTCTGTGCACGAGTGGGGAAAGCAATCTGTCCTTGGAAGTATGAGGACAAAGGTCCGCATAGCAGCTGTACAGAGGCTCTCCCGGCAGGACACACGCCCCTGCAGAGGACCCAGGTGTCAGTGCAGCAGCCCATCACCCACTGTCACCAACCTGAACCTCGCAGACCTGGGCATCAAGTGCCCACCTTTTGTTTACAAAAGACAATCTGCAGCAAACCAAAAACAGGAGGAATAACAAGAAAGCAGGTCTTCTCAGCTCTGACACATAAGGGCAAAACGGCTGTCATGAAATGGAAAGCAGTCACCTTCAGGGTGTCCAGGGAAATCTGCACTGGGATCATCTAAATAGCACCTGAATATTGCTGCTCTGCACCAAGATGCACACACGTAAGAGCCAAGGCCTGAAACACCCACAGGCTCCGAGTAGCGATGTCCGAGACAGCTGTGGAGGACTTCTTTCCAAAGTGTTTCAAATCCACGGTAAAATTAGCAGTTTGATGTTAGCTATAGAAGAGTATAGTGAGAGGGAGTTAAATGGAGCGATGTGTAGTGAGGGGCTTTGGGTAGAAGTACTGAGGGACAGAAAGAAGGAAAGCAAAGGTGTAAGACTATGTTGTCCTCGGTATCTGATTGTCCCTCAAAAACACAACAGCGGGGTCTGGAGTCCAAGGCATTAGCACTAAGAAAACTTCCTATTTAACACAGCAGGTGCAAAACAAGAAAGTACGAAAGCTTAACAGGAAGCTTGTTAAATAAAATACTCGCTACTGTGCAGTGTGTAAAAGAACACTACAAAGTACAAATAAATTAAAGAAAAAATAAAAGATATTTAATAAGAAACAGAGAGCTAGATCTTTTACTAATAGAAAGGAGACCAAGAAATGGAGGAGAGGAAGGAAAGGAAGGGAGAAGGATAGGACGTAAAAGAAATTAAGTGTTAACGTGCAAGGAAAGCAATCATTATGTACTGCAAACAGGTACTAATAAAAAAAAGAAGATTTTTTTTAATCAGTAAAGTTTGTACTGGAAAAAAACACACTACCAAAAAGAGTTCCATTTAAAAAACTACTGACACTGGTAGATTACCATAGATGTACTTAAAGCTACATATGTGCGTAGACAAGGAGCCCAAATCAGGCAAACAAAATTATTTGCTGTTGTTACTGGGTGACAAGATAACAAGTGGCTATTATTTTCTTCTTGAAGTTTTCTCCTTTTTCTTTTAATGTTCCAAATTGAGTATATACCTGCTTTAAAATCTGATATTATTTTTGAAATGTATGCTGTTTTTCTCCTTCCAAAACATGAAGCTACTATGCTATTATTTTTAGAAAGCATTTCTTTTATTAATGCCAAACTCCTTGTCCTCAGTTTTTAAATGAGCACATAACTAATGTACACAATTGCTATGTATTCATAAACATTTGCTTTATTGATAATACAGGAATCGTTCAATAACTTTTTAGATTAATTAAATAACTTTCCATATTAAGGATTATTTTAATATTTTTGTGACTCATTAAAGATTAACAGAATTAGAAGAAGCAAGTGTTTTAAAAGTTTCCTCGGGGCAGTGCTAGTGTGGTTTTGTCTTCCTGCTGATATGAATAGTACTTCAACATGCACACACATTCAAAATCCAAATGTCCCCAAAAATCTACCTTCACAGTTAAAAGTCTTAAAACTATCCTAAAAGCAACAAGCCTAGGAAAATATATGGATTGTTAACAGTCTACTAACAACGATTTTTTCTGAAAAGCAGAAGGATTTTTTCAAATGTAATTTAATCATCTGCAGCACCTTGTTACCATACCTTAACAGATATGAAATGCAAGCCTGTGACACGTGTGGCATGTTTATGAAATGCAGGGCCCTGGGGCCCCCACAGTGCGTGTCTGAAGGAGCTTGTTTTGTGGTAGGGAGCTGCAGAAAGTAAGACAAGATCCTTCATTTGCCTGTCTCTTAATATCCTAATAGCCTAAATTCTTTACCATTTCTCTTTAATTACTTATGCAATATCGGCCTTAGATGAGAAAATTCTATTTCAACACAGCAATACTTCTACTTCCGGTCTCCCCAACAGTGACTTGGCTGGTTTCTCCCTTTTATGCCTTCCCTTGAAGGCATAAAATGATTTCCTCCTATTTTTCCTCCTATTTTTCATTGTGGCACACACACAAATGGTGGATAATATCCTTTCTACAAATGGACTCCTACGTACATTTCTCTTCAGTTAATAGCTTGGAGTAGGGCAGGCCTCAGACCATAAAAATATAATCTTTAATCTTAAGGACTTCTTGTCCAGGAAGACGGCAGTGCAGACCAAATGGCACCAAGCAAACAGCGTGACCCGCCATGGCCCCGTGTGAATAAACACCCCGATGAAGAGTTACACTCTGCTGGGGACTTTCTCAGTGCCAGCAGCCGGAACAGCCATCTTGCCTGGGTCCCCTTAAATGTCAGTTTGTTTTCCCCGGAATAAAACGAAGCTTGTTCTCAGGGAGTGTTGGGTTTCCTTACTGGGTTAGAGAAATACAATCTTTCTGTTATGGTCCTTGCCACTTGCACCTAGAAACCGCCAAGGGGGTATGGGTGTGATTTAGACCCAGCCGTTAGTTTTTCTGCAGCTCCATGACCCTGAAACTTGGGTTTCATTGCTTCCCTCTCCGCAGGTTAAAGTTCTAGCAAACCCCCGATTCGAGCTATGGGTGAAGCAGCCCAGACTTAGGGTCTGAGGGTGACCCCCACACTCTAAACCCTGGAGTTAGAAACCCTCCCTATCTAGACACCCACTCTCTCTGGCTCCTCACTCCAGATGCGCTCCTTTGCCCAGGAGAACAGAGTCTTGTGAGAACCGTGAGCAGCAAACTGAGGAAAGTCAGGAGTCAGCTTCGGCTTCTGAAATCTACTTCCTGTTTCCCGCCAGGCTGGGCTCTACGGGCAAACTCGAGCACGGGCCTCCCTTCCCCATGAGGCCTACCTCCTCTTGTTCAGATGGTTTCACTCCTTGGTGGAAAGAAAGAATACAATCCCACAGAGGAAGTCTGCAAGGAGCTACGAGAAACGGGTAGATTTATGATCACTTCTTCTTTCATCCTGGCTGAGAGTGGGGGGAGAGATCTACTTATTCATGAAGAAATACGGATATTTTCCATGTAAACTTCCAGTTGTCTGGGGGTGGTGGAAAACATACTAAACCTATATTTTTACCATTCTGTAGAAAAATATGGTAAAGGTATTTAGAAGAAAGCATGTGATCATTATGTACTGCAAACATGGATAAAAATAAATTTAAAAAATAAAGAGAGAAACTACACTGTCTGGAAGCTGGTGTTGGTCTGAACTCTGGAAGGCCCAGGGAAATCCCTTTTCCTCTGCAGGCTCGGGGTCAATCACCAAGGTTTTGCCTTCACCTGGGCCAGGCAGGCATGGACACACTACTGGGGCACCGTGATCACATTCCTCATGGGCAACTCATGCACCCCACCCATCTTCATTCTTTGTATGTCCCCATCCCTCCCTGCTCTTGCCCCTCCTTCTATCTCTTGATCCCCTTCCTCTTTGAGAAAGAGCCATCTCCCTACTTCCTATTATCTATCTTTTATTTTGCTCCTTATTTATATTTTGGGTTTCTCATATAAAAAAAACATGGGATATTTAAGTTTGTGTGTCTGATTTATTTCTCTTAATATTACGGTCTCAAGGTGCATCCATTTTCCTGCAGATAAATCAAGTTTACCCTTCTTTATGGCAGAGTAGTACTCCATTGCGTGTAAATACCACATTTTCTTTATCTGCTCATCTGCTGATGGACACACAGGCAGCTTCCAGGACTTAGCTATTATGAGCTGTGCTGCTATAAACATGGGTGTGACCTGAAGAAGTCACTTGGCAGCTATTGTTTTGTTTGCTGGTTTGTGTGTTTGGAGTGTAGTCAGTGCCTGGAATCCAAATGTTCTATTTCCAGCCATCCATGTTTCTTCAGACATTTTGAGATAGCAGTACACACACTCATCTTATTTTCAAATATCTTTTAAATAAATCCTTTTATTCTCTAAGCTTGAGCTATTTCATTTGTGTGCTGCTTTTAGACAATTAAGATAAATGCTTGAAGATTTAGGAACTGCTGTGCTGCTGGAACTGCACTGTCTTACATGTTGAGCTGTACCTCTTTCTAAAATCATTGCTCCACATCTGAGATCCATCAGGCATGCAGGCCCCTCCTGCCCTCTCCACGCGGGCAGTGTGACCTGCACTGAGTGACAAAGGACCTGATGGCTTTTTCAGAAGAGATGGACTCTGGAAGCTATTCCTGCCTGATGGCTCTGACCGGGCATCGTCCTGCCATGATGATAAATTGTGTGTACAACTTTCTGTGGGAGCAGATGGAGAGGCCAGGTTATTAAAATCTAAGCCTGTTTTCTGAACAAAAAGAGAATAGTTTCCTTCTCCGTGAAACCAGATGCATTACAGAGGAAATTTTGAATAATTCAACTTTAGTAACTAAAGCAAAGTATGCAATTTAGGGACATGTAGACTACAAGAAAGTTCAGTTTGACTCTACATGATAGTAAAGAAAAGGTATTAGTTCATTATTCAGCAAGTTTATGGCATGCTTGTTAGCTTCCAGAAATGCAAAGATTTACCAGAAAATATGCTTGATAAAAAATTATGCTCTTAATTCAGAAACTAGTGACTGAATTCTAGATGATTTGTAGAAACTTCCAGAAAACTGTCACTAATATGTAATCAACCCCAAAGTTACCTTGGTTCCAGGATTCTTCCCAGGGAGTCAGGTCCCTTTAGTATAGCTGCATGTCCTTAGTAGATCCAATAACTAGGTGACCCCCAAGAAAGCATCCATTAGACAGGAAATCTACATATTCCCTTACTAAGTGCTGGGCACACATCATCCATTGTCACTTACTTCTACAGCAGTTCTGAAAAATAGCCAAGGCCATCGCTCCACTTCACAATTAACAAACCTGTGGCTTAGGCAAGAGTATTTGCCGGTGTCGCAAAGATACCAAGTGGCAGAACTGGGACTTGAACTCGGCCTTTGGCGGTCCCTAGGTCCCTTCAATTTCACTGTACTCCACATGTCCCATGAAAAGCAACGTAGCTGGGCATCCAGGCCTGACCGTGACCCAGACCTCTGAACACCTCCAGAAAGACGGGCACCCTTCCACTTAATGTTGGAATGGATTTTTCTTCAAGGAGTGACAGCTCAAGTATTGTTTTCAGAAAGTTTAACAGTGAATTCCTCTTGGGCCAGCACTTGCCAGAATTTACTAAGCAGCATTTGAAAGGAAAAATCTAAGGCACATTTAGTTTATACATTCTTCTGGGTTTTCTAAGCCATATTCCTGAATAAATATCAAAAGCCCAAGCATGAAAATAACACTGTCCATTCTCTTACAGACGATCCATAACAAGGGGGTAAAATTCAATGGAATGTCCCGGCATTTCAGGGATGGTATAAAAGTCAATCATTAGAGGAATTCCCTCATTCAACAAATCTTTACTGAACACTTCCCTATGCCAGCCCTGAATCTAAAATCCAGTGTGGCGCAAAAGTAGAACTGGTTGCTCCTCTCAATGAATTTATACTCATTCAGTTCAAAATACAAATAATAATCACATACAAATTACAGCCCTGAAAATAGACTTCCAGAGAAGAGAAGCAGGGTGTTCTGAGGATGGATAATAATGGGACTTGACCCAGACTGGAAAACAGTGTCAAAATCGTCCGGCAGAAGCTATTTGTGTTCGGATCTATACAGGAAGAATTAAGTCAATTTTGTAGAATTAAGTCAATTAAGTGTATGTTCCCTACGTTAGTGTGTCTGTTTTTTTTTTTTTTTTTTTTCCTGTTCATCTGACACCAAAGACCAAATCTCATCGTGTCTAATCCAATCTAATCCTTTGGAAAATTCATTTCTAGAAGCTTTAAGCTAAATTTGCTCCCCGGCTTTATTAACGAGTGACTCTTTCTTCCTTCATTACTCTAACATTGTTTTCTTTCATTTTAATTGCTCTATTTTAGATCTCATGCAACATTTAATATATTGCAATCATGTTTTCAGCAAATTGGTAAGTATTGGTATAAATAAATAATAAATAGCTTATATTCAATTGCTACCTGCTTTGTTGGAGTTTCTTTTTTTTCCTTCTCTTCTTTTTCCTTTTTTACTGTAACCCTGATTGTACTCCAATTAAAAGCAGCAAATTCCTTTCGATTTTTGAGATTTCAAAGAGGCCTTAATGGATGACTTCCTAATAGACCCCAGGCCAGTAAACACTTGGAATTATCAAGACCAAAGATCTTAAATATCCTTCAGGAGAAAAAAGGAGAATTCATAGTAATCTATCTTTCACTCTCTACCTCTTCCTCTGTATACTCTAAGGGACAGAATTTGGAATAAAAGAGCTCACCCTTTCAGCCTTGCTCTAGGATAGTAAACATGATCAAAGCAAGCTGGTTATTTACAGCCTGTCCACTTTGAGCAGTGAGAGACGGGAGAAGCCAAGTCTGCAGCCACCTAGGGAGGCTTGAAGAGACCCTGCCTGAGAAGGCGAAATGGACATGAGAATCAGTGTCTTCTGGGCAGAGACACGGGACAGAGGGACAGAGGGACAGCGGGACAGAGGGCCAGGGTAGTAGGCACTGTGCATGCCTTAAGCTGCTCATGCTGCAAAATCGTTTTTCTGTGGGGCTTTTAAACCCCAAAGATCACACATGTGATTTGAGAGTTACATACATCTTACTTGAGAGCTGATGTCTGCTTGCTCGCCGTCTACTTATTTTTATCAAGGACATTGTACCTTTGCCCAGTAATAACTCTTTTGATGTTTTTTCTCACTAGCTTTTTTTTTTTTTTTTAAATACCTTGGCCTTAAAAATCTGATGTCCTTATGGAGTGACCTTTTGCTGACTTTATGAGATATGCTGATTAAAGGAAAAATTTTTTCCTTGCACAACAAAAATACTTAAAAATATTTGCTGCATTTGGTAGAAACTCTTAATTTGCAAATCAGCGAAACTGCAAGTGAAGTTTTTCAATCTTCCTTGAAATTAAAGGTATGCCTGTAAAAGTTCAAGGTTCTTTGAAAAAGGTCAGGGGAAGTTTGGACAGCTGCCACCTGCCTAATTCCCCACATTCTCCTTCTATCTCGTTAAAGTTATATTTTGGGCATTGAGTTGGAGCAGGAAGAACCTGTTCGCTCTAATCCTGGGAGCAAGAACAACAATATATCAATAATTCAAGCACAGGTAAAATTTGAATGTTTAGACAGCATTACAATGGAGATATTTTATTTAAGCAAATTGCTGTGTTCTGACCAATTTTTATCGTGTCACAGACTGTATCTTCCTCCCGTTCCACTTATGTGTTGGAGTGATTTAAGTATATTTTGACAGATAAACTGGTCATAGTAATACACCTGGTCATATTGATAATTTACTCACATAGACTTTTCTGTACCATTATTTTACATTGTATGTGTCTTTCTCTTCATAGTGAAAGTTTGAAAACTGCAAAATGAAATACTTTGTTTACTAAAAATTGACAATGACTTAACCTTTTGTGACGGACTCATTCCAGTTAGCATTATGGCCTGCAGAACCATCCAGCACCTCTAATAAAAGAGACCCAAAATATTAACCATGTAAAGAGCAAAATACAAGAGCCATGTTAGGAAGCAGGGAGGCAGAATCTATAGAGATGGGGAAGGAGGGAGAGGAGAGAACAGGGAAGCGAGAGGAGTAAAAATGGCCAGGATACAATATGTGCACATATCAATTTCCTAGCTGAATGTAACTACTATGCAGCACAAATGTACTAATAAAAAATAAAGCAATAATAGTAATAATAATAAAGGAAGCATTTAAAAATTTAAAAAATGAATAGAAACCAAAGTATATACAAATCAAAAATAGTTCAGAAGTAGCAGTGGCATCACTGGTTCAAACTTAGTACCACTTTTTCCAATAAATTAAAGAACCAAAGAAGGCGGTCTCCACTAACCACGGAGGGGAGCTGTGCTTCGGCAGTGCCGTACAGCGTCCTTCTTTGCTGGCCACAGCTGCTCACACGCCCATGATCACATCTCTGCTTGTCACAGGCGGGTAGAGAAATGCGCCGTCGCCCTTTATAATGTTCCTAAATGTGCTTCCTTTGTGTAGGTCACACCTGCATGTCACTCTTGCTTCCAAATGTAGCTATATTATAGAATCTATTAGATATTTCCAAAAATATTCAAGAAAAATCCCTGCAAATTTCAGAGGTTAAAATTTCCTTTCCACACCGAACATCAGAAGACCAACGAATAACCAAGTCAGCCTTCTGCGTCTAAGTCCACAGCAACTCGAGATCCCGTGAAAGGTTTCAGAGGTCAGCTGATTGAGACACAGCTCCGGTGCTTGGGATAACTTCTGTACCATCACCCTCAGAGAAGTATCTCTCCAGTTTTAACTTCTCTTTACTGAAGGTGTGTGTTGCCTGAAATTTTTCTACCCCTCTGACTTTCTCTCTGGAGGATTTGAGTTGCTTATTGTGTTTCAGAAAGTCAAGCCTATCTGATGAGCTCTTTTCTTTCTCAAGTCTTTAATCTCCGTGAATGTGCTTCCAGCATCATGGAAATTGGAAGGTACCATTAGAGAAGTGAAGTAAGAACTCCAGGCAAAGCTTAGGTGAGACGAATCATGGAGTTGCTCACCTACAGGTCAACTAAGCAGAAAAACGGACATCAGGGACAATCATACAACAATAATAGCACTAGAAAACTGCATGTGAGAATAATAAATCACAGCTCACCTATGATAACTCTAAGGTTACTTGAGTTTCTCTCCATTTCAAAGGGTCTTTCTGAGCCAACCTAAGAAAATGAAATTCATGCTAGATGAATGAAAGATAATGCATTTGGAAAGGAATAATCCCAATGAGTCAATAGGGGAAATACACTCAGACAGCTGTGGTGACAAAGGAAAATGGAGTGACAGGGAATAGCAAATAGCTTAGAAAGCAGCAAGGTGACAAAGTGGGACTGCAGGTATGTGTCCTGCTCTTCTAGGGACAGTCAGAGAATATCAAAGAAATGTGACTCACAGACCATGGGGAGTTTGTTCCCAAAGAACTGGTCATGTCTTCTAACCAGACTTTCTGACTTTTAAAAATTTCTAACTTCTTTTGTTTAAGCACATACTTTAACATCAAATCCTTTACATTAGGGCAGCATAATTTCTTAACTGTATACAAGTTTTTATGTCTGCATGTCAATTTTTTAAATTTTTATTTTATTAGTACATGTTTGCGGTACATAATGATCACACTCATGATGGGCAGTTGGTTCATGCACATAACACATCTTAATTCTATTTAACTTTTTTAAACATCAAACTTTTCCAAAATGAGATTTCCAAGGCAGGGGACTGACGAGTCTGATTTGGCAAATCCTTTTTCACAATTTAATGTTTTCAAATCAGGGAGGCCTTGATCAGAAAGTATCATGGCCAGGATTAAAAACTCTCATAATTCTACAAAATCCAAAGAGAAGTGATTTGACCCAAACAATGGTTCCTAGTCCATCACCTGTAGTTATAAATGCTTGTTTTAAAGTTCACTTAGAGCTCCCAAAGAAAAACACAAAGCTCAGTTTAAGCCCAGTGAATGTTGCTGACTAATAACATTCAAATAAAATCACATATAGCGTGCCGTGCCCAGGGTGTGCTAGTTTTATATAAAGTTGAATAAAACTCATCAGCTCTTAAGGACCACCTAGCAGCACGTGGGCAGAGAGCAGGCTGAGTGAGTGGAGCCCACGTGAAGACCAGGGGCCCTTTCTGCCCTGAGCGAGTCAGCAAGCTCACACCCAGCACAGCACTGAAGAAGGCGATGAGCTCATTCCTGCCTGCAGCGGGAGACTGGCCAAGGTGTGTTTGGTGGGGCAAATGGCCGAATTTCAGGAATGGATGTGAAGGGCCTCAGATTGTTTTCAAAAGAAAATTTAAACAGAATCAAAAAATTAGCAATACAACCAACAGTGAGTAAAACAAAAAGAAAAGATTTTCTGAGGTGAAGTTTCCACTGGAAGAAACCAAGCTGCAAAGCTGAGGGGATTCTGTGGATTCTCCAGAACGTGACAGCTGTGCTTTTGGAAGATTTATTTCAGTCATTAGCTTGGACTTGCATGGGTCACACAATCGCTCTGTGCTTCCTAGGTTTGTATTTCTACCACCACCCGCCTCCAAAGGGCTCCTCAAAGATGGCATTTTAGAAAAGGGATAACAGCTTGGCATAGGCAGTTTTGGTGGTGCCATATTACTGTCTCACAAATGTGAAGCTTTTATGCTCGCTGGGGAATGAGATGATTCAATGTTTAAAAAGTTGGGAATCCTTGGGGCTTTTGAAAGGTGGAGGGGACAACATAAAAAGAAACTTGTAGGTTTCTCTAAATGAAAATACTGTCAGGCTGAGAGAGCGTGGTCCTTTGCAGAAGTGCTAAGTCAGAGAGCTGAATCTAATCAGAATGGATGGCTCAGCTCGAGCAAGGAAAGGCTGATAGAAATGGCTTTCTTTACTCTCCTCAGGTACTGTTCTGCAGGCATTTTGCCGAATAGTATATTTTCAAAGAAAATACAAACACAAAAATAAGATGCAAATGGCTCCCAAGTGTGCTAGCCTGTCTCAAAAACATCTTACGAGGATTTACTCTTCTGTTTTCAAATTTGCTACTTGCCCTTAAAAGTTTATTCCATTTCTCATGATTCTCTTGAAGTTGAACATTCAGAGCTGCTTTAGCTTTATTCTGGGCTCTCCACATTTGGCTAAGTGTTTTTTCTGGTTTACTTTCTTTTACTTTACCATCAACTCGGCCTCTAAAGTTCGAGGTCAAATGGAACCGTGGGGCTTTCTGCATGGGATTTGTGCAGTCAAACCACACGCGTGAACTGACGAGGTGGTTTCTAATGGGTTGTAATGAAGAGATGAGAAATACAACATCCTCCAGCATCAAGAGAGTCTTGTAAGGAAAAGTGGCGGTTCTTGTTCCTTATTCTTTGCTGTAAAAATAAAGTATACAAAGTGCACTGCCTTTGAAAAGCATGATTATTGCCAACTGTCTTTGCTTTTGACAATGTGTCAGAGTTCAGATTCTGTTTACCTAACTCAAGGAAAATAAGGTTACCATGAGAGGCTGCAGTGACTGTTTATACTACGTACATAGATGATTCTAGAAATGAGTACTACTCTCCGCTCAAGACTGAAAAAGAGAAACAGGATACGCAGTGTCCGTATACACTAAAATAACTGCAGTAGGCATGGCCAACCCTGCCTTGGGTGAAATGACAAGTACGTACACTCCCGCCTTCTTACCTCCCTCAAAGACCCAAGCATTTTATCCTTTTGTAACTCACTACGCATTTTCTCTCCTTCTCCTCTCCTTTTCCCCTCCTTTCTCCAGTGGATAAGCATCCACTCATTTCCAAGTTCTAATTCTAGTGTTACCTCCTTCAAAAAGATATTTTTCCAACTACATCAAGCAGAAGAAATTACTCTCTTCTCTGCATTGCTGTAGCATTTTATAAACATTCATCTTTGAGCAAGAATTATGTGGCATCAGATTTCAATATTTACATGTGGGATTCCAAGGCTAGTGCCGACGTTTCCCAAAGCAAAGCCACTGACTTGGTCACTCTCCTGTCCCCAGAAATTGGCAGGGCAGAAATTAACACAGAGCTGTCATCCAACACTTGTGTGTGGGGTGAATGGGTGGAGGAGTAAATGCGCGAATCCACTCTGAACCAACGAATTCAGTTCTCCTTGTATCTGAGTTACATTGCAATCAGAAGATCTTGTGGGAGTCTTCCCCTGGAGACAAGAATGACAATCCCAGACAAAAATGACCTGACCTAAAGGGCTTCTGGAATATTTTTCAACTCTGACATGCTGTGACTTTACAATTGATAGAGGTCTGAGCGATGAGACATCTCCCACGTTCTTTTGCCCATGTGTGATGTGCGATGTATGAAAAGTAATGAAATGGCAGCATAATTGGGGAATACTTTGCTCGCTCCTACAATTTTCAGTTTCATCCTGGTTGTTAGTGAAACAATTGGGTTATCTATACTGCAAAAGTAGCTCACATGGCCGGTCTCTGAGTCCTTCGTCTCTACCACAGACAGTGAGCACCATTAGGCATCCACCCTCCTTGCTTATCTCTGCCCCGTACTCTACTCCAGCACCCCAGTGCAAAATGATTCCTATCAGCTTTTCCTTACCTCTAAGGAAATCAGCTTGGTGTTGACCTTGGTGGTATTAAGCACATTTTCCATATCCTCTGTAGTGTCTAGATGAAGCATTTCGTTGGTGGCTCCTTACGAAGGAGATTTTGACAAGATACAGGAAAAGATCACCGCTACCAAAGAGCATCTCCCCAGAGGCGGGCAGCTCTGCACACACCACTCAAAGCGAAGGAAGACATCAGCATGCTCACGAGTGCGACAGCAATCTTAGCAGACAAAAGCTGCCACGCCAGCCCCAAATCCTGTTTCCTGTCAAAGCAGTGGAGATCAGCGCTGCTATGAAAAGCCTATTTAGCCAGAAGTTTCTCTACGAGGAGATGGAACTGCACTGTCATAAACTCAAACCATTGGCTGCAGAGAGAAGGTTTCTTCTATCATGAGTGTCGTCTCCCCTTGGAAGGGTGTCTTCTCTTCAATTATTCATTTATTTGATAGACGTCTTTTCCCCATGCCAGATGCTGTACAAGCTTATGTAGCCCCCAGGATTATTCTCAGATCTGGAGGGAAGGTCTTATAAAGATAACGCTGGATATTCAAAACATGCCCAACAAATGGCCTCATCCTGTCATCCCTTACATCAACTCTATCAGTTAGGTCGAGAGTAAACACTGTGCCCAAGATGGACTTAGCAGATGCCTGTGATCTCAGCACTCAGCAGGCTGAGGCAGGAGGATCCCTGTGAGTTTGAGGCCAGCCTGGGCTACAGAGTGAGTTCAAGGCCACCCTAATCTATGTAGTGAGATCTTTTCTCAAAAAAAAAAAAAAAAAGAACAAAAAAAAAAAACCTACTTTAAGTCTCAACTCTTTAAATCCTTAAAATCATCACAGAGTTGTATAGAAGAGAAAGTGTTTAACAGCAATTCTTAGCTACTTTTATAAGCTGAAAAAGCTTAGTGAAGAAGGCTACACTTGAGTCTGTCCTTAAAGCACGAGGGAAGCTGGAAGAATAAGAGACAGTAAGGAGTGTTCCCGCATGAATAGTCCCCCAGCAAAGGCTCACAGCCTCTCTGCTTGTCTAACTTGAAATGCAAAGATGCAGTGATTCACCTTAATTGGGTTTAAAGCACTTTCAAATTCATTTCCCCCCAAAATCAAGCATGACTTGTAATCTATCAACCACATGCCATAGAGAAATTCCTCCTTGCTTTCTCTGGCTTCGTGGACTGATTGCTCTGGCTGAGCTCTAATCCCAGCAGAGCAGCAGCTGGCCTGGCTCCTCTGAATGCACGGGCTCCAGATGTGTGAGCAGCAACCAATCAGTGCGAGAACACGCGGGTGTGCCAATGCCTTGCTGCGCCGGCCCCTGCGGGACACACAAGGCTGCCTGTGCCCAGTGGCCCACCTGTGTCCACCCTGCTGGCCAGGGTCTCAGTAGCACGGGAAAAGCAGCTTCCAGAGTCCACTCAGGCAGGGGCCCCCCTGGGGAGGTCTGTTGGGACATTCTGTGAGGGTCAATTCAGAGCTGCTCCTCTTTCGTGGAGGCTTATAGATGGGTGCGTCGCCAGAGTTTCTAAACCATATGAAAAATGATGGAAAATCACAGTGAGACTGAAACCAGTGCTTCACTGATCTTAATATCCAGAAGAGCTTGTCTGCCCCTCCGTCTTTGCCTCTATCTCTGTCTCTATCTCTTTCTCTCTCTGTCTCTGTCCGTCTGTCTCTCTCTGTCTGTCTATCTCTCTCTGACTGTCTGTCTGTCTGTCTCTCTCTCTCTCTCACACACACACACACACACACACACACACACACACACACACACAGCAATCAGGTCTGTTTGTCCTGCAGGACCTCCAGCTATGACACCAGAGATGCCTGGCTGATTGGAACCACCACATCGCCCAAACCACCTTCCTCATCAGCTCTAAACTCACCATCAGTTGCAAGCAGCGCTTCCCCAGCTCATTCCCCAGCTCATTCCCCAGGGAAACGAGCTTTTCCTGGCTGGAAATCCAGTGCACCCCTCTCAGCAGATGCTTAAACTTGAAACAAAGGCTGCCCCTTGCACAGTCCTGAGAGGCCGAGCAGACGGTGGCCAGTCCCCAAAGGGTTCTTTCGCAAATATTTCTTTCCTGCCCAAATGGGTCTCTCTCCTTCCAGTTACCCAGTGAGACAATTTAGCCACATTTGCATTTCTTTGTTAACTTCAGCTGGCAGTGGGGATGAAGTAAGCCAGCCACTTTACAGAAATACTTTCCTGCAGAGAAACTACTGTGAAAAGAGCTGAAAATGAAATCTCTAATAATTACTCTTTAAAACCTAACAGGTGTGGGCTGGTGAGATAGCTCAGCGGCATAAGTGCCTGCCCGGCAAGCGCGAGGTCCTGAGTTCAACTCCCGGAACCCACATACAAGAAAAGGGCCGGTGATATCGCTCAGAGGCACGGATGCTTGCTGGCACGCGAGGTCCTGAGTTCGACCCCTGGTACCCACAAAAACAAACAAACAAACAAAAATGTAACAGATGTGACCTTAAAGCAGCGTTCTGTAATTATTTTTTAATTTTTAAAGTAAATGCATTTTTTGCTTCTTTCTTTTTTTACATTTGTCTTTATTGGTGCATGCGTTGGTACATCGATGATTATATTCCTCACAGCAAGTTGGTGCTCGCACAGAGCACACCTCCCTTCTTCCAATGCCCTCTTTCCTTCCTTCCTTCTCCCTCTTTTGCTCTGTCCCTTTCACATTTGCAAAAGATCAGTCTCCATGTTTCCTATTATCTGTCTTGTATTTTGTATTTTCAACTGATACCAAAGACATGAAAATTATATGTACTAATGAGTACTGTATGATGTTTTCCTATCTATATGTGTTGTGCAATATTTAAGTCAGGTCAAACACAGCTACCTCCTCAGTTATCCGTTCTCTATGGTGAACACATTCAAAGTACCTTCTCCTCGCTCTCTGAGTTATGCAGCGCATCGCTGCAGCACCTGGAAGCCTGGCAAAGTCAACCGTGGAGAGGAGTTTTAAAAAATACCCCCGGGTTTCAAATCTCAAATGTACAGGTCAGATATTTTTCCTCAGGAGTAAACATTTTGAATTTCAAGAGCAAGAGGCATTTTGCTAGAATTAAAAACTTCCCTAACAATGACCATAACATCCCGCCAACACACAGAATCTAAAGCTCTTGGGTAGAATAATGTGAGTATGCCACGGCAATTTTCCATCTTTGGTCTTGCGCAGCACGTTATGAACTCTAGCTAGGGAAGTGTTATTTATGTGAAGGTGAGTCACCGGCCCTGACTCTCCAGCGTCCCTTTGCTCACAGTTAGAGCGGGTCAGGTTTCCATTCTCCCCAGGCCTGCTCCTCCCAGCTCTCCGTCCCTGCGCTGGTCGGCTGGCTCTCTCTGATTCCCCCTGTGTACTATTCGTGTATTTTAAACTCCTGTCCCATTTCCATGAGCATAAATGCTCTTGCATTCACTAATGTGAATTTTGACACTAATGTGTCAAAATAAGTATCATGCAGAAAACCCAACAGGAGCAGTGAGGCTGAGCGTCACTGACGAAGACCCCTGGACGCCCACTGCTGTCTCCTGGCAGCCCCTCCCTCCCCAGGATGAAGAGATGGCCTGGCTCCTCTCCTGGGAGCTGTCCGCATACAAAAGCAGGACAAGCGCCATGCCTGAGGTGGACTTGGTGTCCACCCGCAGTGAGAAGCGAGTGTGTCTCTTTCCTCTTCCTCTTCTCCTGTCCTCTGCGGGCCACACCGTCCCTCCTTCCAGGCCTCCCAGGGCCTTTGTGCTTTGGCCCATTGCACAGCACGAAGCAGGTGTCCATGCTCTCCATCAGTTCAGCACAGGCAGCCAGGGACACAGGTGGCACGGCCAGGGACACTCGACCCTGGAAGAAGGGGTGCAGCCTCCCTCACATCTGCAGACAAGAACTCACCCAGCCCCGCATCTCACCCAACGCCCACCCGCCAGCATGGCCATTGTTCCTCTTTCCAACACAGACGGACCCCATGAGCCACGTCGCTGGTGACGAAGTCCACAGACCCAGGACGATTGCCACACACCAACCATGTGCCTGGTGTGCTGAAGTCAACCAGGGCCTTGGCGTTGGAGAGGTGGCTGGCCACGTCCTCCGCAGCCAGCTGGGGCCTGTGCTCAGGTCTGCACGGCCCCCGTACCTGTGCCCTGGACTCCTCCTGCCTGGTTTCCCCCACTGTCATCTCCTGGAGGAAATTGCCACTGGGGTCGCGGCCCTTGTGGCCAGATCAAGGGCTGGGGCAGGGAATCAGTCTACTGAGACGCGGTGGAGCAGTCACAGGCGGTTTTCTTCCGTGGCTGCCGAGCCAATCCCTCTTTCTCACCCTCCCTGGGTCACTGGTGAGTGGGTAGCGAAGGCAACCATCGAGCAGCCTGGTCCCAGAGCTGTTCTCCACCTGTCATAGTCAGGGACAGGACGGGACCATGGATCAGACACTCCCAGCCACCCGCCAAAACCCCCGAGTGTCTCGAAGTGGCCAGGGACAGCGAGAAGAGGCTTGAGGGACAGCACATTCTAGGCGATGGTGACTAAGCATGACCAAGGACGCTAACCAGGTGCACAAGGCTTCTGGTTTCTTATTTGGCCTCCAGGAACCAACCCCTGGCAGTGTCTGCACAAATTAGGTTCATCAAAGTCTCTGCCGAGCACCCATTCTGTGGTTTGTGGGTTTTGATAACCAGGAATCCGTTTTCTTCATGAATTGTTCTTCTATAAACATGGGTATGTGTATATCGCTGTAATATGATGTCTTTAGCTCTTTCAGGAAGATACCTAGAAGGGAATAGCTGGGCCCAATGGAATGTCTAATTTTAGTTATTATAGCAGCACAACTCATAATAGCTAAATCTTAAAAGTAGTCTATATGTCCATCAACAGATGAATGGATGAAGAAAATGTGGTGTTTACATATAATGGAGCACTACTCTGCCATAAAGAAGGATAAGTTTGAGTCACTTACAGGAAAATGGATGTACCTAGGGACTATAATAGTAAGTGAAATAAATCAGACACACAACTTAAAAATTACATGGTTTCTTTTATATGAGAAACCCAAAATACAAATAAAGAACGAAATAAAAGATAATTGGAGCCAGGCTGGTGGTACATGATTGTAATCCCAACACTGGGTAGGCTGAGGCAGTAGCATCACTGTGAGTTAAAGGCCAGCCTGGCCTATGTAGTGAAACCTTGTCCCAAACAACAAAACAAAAGAAAACAAAACAAAAGAAAACAAACAAAAAGATAATAGGAAACAGGAAGGTAGGTCTTTCGCAAAAGGGAAGGGGACCAAGGGATGAAGGGAGGGGGGAGAGAAGAGAGGGAGGTAAAGAAAAGAATGAAGATGTGTGGTGTACATGCACCAACTCCCCACAAGGAATGGAACTCATGTGTACTGCAAACACAGACTGATAAAAATAAAAAAATTTAAATAAATATATAAGCAGTTCCAGTTTCCTGTTTGTGCTGTTTCTAATTTAAATATTATAAAGCTGTTAAGATCAATATCAAGTCCTTGATATCTCCCACTGTTTTTTAAAATTTCCTTTATTTTTTACTTTATTTCTTATTTATTTATTTATTTATTTATTTATTTATTTATTTATTTGAGCCAGGGTCTCACTATGTGGTTTAGGCTGACCTTAAACTCACAGAGATCCTCCTGCCTCAGCCTCATGAGTGCTGGGTTTGCAGGTGTGCACCATCATACTAGCTTTGCTTTTTTTTTTAAAGTAGAGAGACCAGTCATATAAGGTTTTCAAATAGATTTGCAAAATTGAAACCTAGGAGAATTTCATTAGGGATTTTAGAATTTCGTTAGTCAACCTCTTCTTCTCAGTAAGATAATCATTTTCTAAAGGAAAAATATATTGTTAATTACAAAGTTAAAAGTAGGCTTTCATAATTTATAATTTTAATCTCTGAAAGTCAGTCTGAACCAACCACTACTCTCACTTTTTCCAATGCAACTCTAAGCCTGGAAATATTTATTTTTTCCATAGTTTTTTATAAGTAATCTGTAAGTTTTTTTTTTATTAAAGTTTATACTACTAAAACATACATTTAAATTCTCAGAAAAGTGAAAGCGTATTATATGCATTATTATTTGTAGGAATAAAGAAATTGATGTAAATGAAAAACTGAAATGCTTAAAGATGAAGACCTGGTCATCCATACCTCTGTGAGCTTGATATATCAGAAATCGGGATCACGATTTTGGCACATTGTAGATAAAATACACAGTTGAAATAAAAAGAAGTTAGAAATCTAATGTAGCTTGTATCCACAGACAAGTTTCTGAAAAGCAATCATTTTAGAACAGTGTCAATCAACCTACAATTATTATTTAGAACAAAATAAAGCATGCATTTACCAAAGTGACTTGTTCAGGAACAAACTAACATCAAGTGTTGCTATCAGAGTCCAAAACCCAGAAGTAAATGAGAACATTTTGGACTCTGGAAGGCACTATCATAAAGCCAGAGGCCTCATATCTGTGTTCTCTCATTCCTACAAGAATCCCTTACAAAATTTATAGAAAGCATGGCCCAAAACTACATGTAAAAAGCCTTGATAGATTTTTTAAAAGACTAGAAGCAACATCTATCGATAAGTCGTGCAAGAAGAAAACCAGATTGCTAAGAAATATGTAGGAAAAAATGTCAACTATGTTAGCAAGGAACTACAAATTGAGATAAAACCTTTATTACTTAAATAGTTAAATAAGTAAATATCTATTCTTAATGGCACTACGCAAAGCTAAGGTGGCGCCAGCTCCCTTGTACGTGGGTGATGGTCACGTAAGAACACAGCAGTTCTGAAAAACAGTGGAGGAAATCCGAAGTTCCTTAAGAAAAGTCACTCTTGTTAACAAAATAGTGCCCTTGTTAAAGAAACAGTTCAAACTGGACAAAAAATTATACACAAATATGCTTCTCCCAGCTCTATTTATAATCACTAAAAAGTGAAACAAGATCAATTCAAAAGGTTTTGACTTATACAGATTTAAAATGCAGCCACAATTGAAAATTGTTCCTGTAATTTGATTTTTAATACTTTTTTAGCATTAATTTAACTAGTTTATTTATTGTGGTACTGGAGATCAAACCCAGGGCCTCACGCATGTCAGGCAATGCTCTGACACTGAGCACCGGCCCCAGCCCCACGCTAGCAATTTTAACTTCTAAAAAAGTGTTTTCAAAAGTTGTGATTATTCAGAGAAAATGCTTACAGAGCAACACTATGGGAAAAAAGAATAATACAAAGTATTACCTAAGTACAATTGCGCAAAACAATGCAATATGGATTATAGCATTAAATGTATAAACGTTGCCTAAATATTTATATATAAGAACCAATCTGTATTTGCATGTTTATATTAAGTATCCAGGAACCATTAAAGAAACACATTCTAATATTAACAGCATCCTCTGACCAGTTTGCATTTTATACATCTCATGACACTTTGCTATTTTTCCAAATTTTTCACAGTGAGCCTATACCATTATAAAGCAGCATTATACATTTCTCGTAGACAATGACTCATTAAGTAGAATTATTCTTAAATGCTGCGAAGAACCTGGTTCCAGACCTCCCTTCTTTTGCAGATAGCGATCGGTTTCCTGTCGCAGGACTGACGAGGACCAGGAGATGAGGAGAAGCGAGCAAGACTTCTCCTGAGTCCCACCCAGGCAAGACTGTCACACCCGTCTGAAAGCACAGGCTCCTTTGGCGATCGTGGCCCTTCCCTGGCACACGGAGAGCCCCGCGGTTCTCAGGGAAGCAAGAAAGCGTTTGAAAATTTTCAGCTCTGCGGGTCTCAGTGGTACTGCATCACAGGCTGGCCGATCCTTGGTTCTGAGCTGCAGTTCAGCACTTTGCTGCGACACGACCCAGGTGAGGCACAAACATCATCCTGACCCTCGGCTCCCAAACAGAAAAATAGGGGCGAAAACGATACCTGTCCGAGGGTGGTTGTGAGGGCCGATGAACTAATTCATGCAAAAATGGGATGGCTATGATCATTACCATTTTTTTTTCCTTCTTTCTGGAGTACTGGGATTGAACTGGGGCCTTCCCATTGAGCTACATCTCCAGTCTTTATTATTGTTTTTGAGGCTGGATCTCCTGAAGTTGTTAAGTTGCCCAGCTGATGTCAAACTTGCAGTCCTCCTGCCTCAGCCTCCCAGAGTGCTGGGATTCAGTCATCTGCCACCCCACACCCGGCTTGATCATTACCATTTTCTAATGTTCTAGAAGACACGGTTTCTCAGAGTCTGAATCCACTGACCGCCCCCTCCCCCCCAGATTCACATGGAAGGCTTGTTACAGAAGCAAATTCTTGACCATTGGGTAACCATCCTGAGTATAACTTCTGACGGGTCCAGGGAATGTATTTTATTATGGACAAGCTCCGTGCTTGCTGTAGTGTGTACTGCACTTCAAGACGCCCCATACTGAACCTTCTGCTGTGTGGTGATTCTGCACCAATGTGCCCAGCTCACCTAGGAAGGTGGAAAGGGGCTGAGTATTTCTGCTTAAGTGCGGCAAAGTAAATCTACCCTTGTAAGCAGATTATGAACAAAATTGAAGAAAGAAATTACCACTTTATTTCTAAGATTATTTTTACTTCAAAGAGAAAAGCTTTAGTCATTAGGAAAATTCATTTATGAGGAACACTCCTTTCCTTGAAAAAGTTGGCTAAAGGACGTGTCATTGTATTAAATTCTGCTTTGTATATAAAGTATAATTTTACCCATTATATCATAAAATCCAAAATTATATTTGGATTTGAATAAAGAGCTGAAAGTGTCCAGATTTTCAAAGCCATGGAGAAATTATGTCTACCTCTAGTCAAGTCAATGCACATGACAGTAGGTAAAGAATGAATAACATAAAGTATTATTATATTAAAAAGAATATAGTCAGAAGTTATGTGCTCGAAGTGATATGAGCAGTGTGTCTAATCTTAACATTTTTTTCCATGCACCAGATTTTTTTTTTTTTTAAATCAATGTCAAGAAGACACAGGACAGCGTAGAATCATTTTTCTACTCCGTATATTGCAGGCTGCATCTCCACCACAAATCCTGACTCTTTAGACAACTCCAGGTCCTGGCTGTCCCAGGGCTGCCCTTGTGGGCACCGTGCAAACCAGCAACTGACCTCTGTGTCTGGTGCCAGCATCAACGGGAAGCCGAATTTTCAGGATGGGAAATTCATCAAGCCCACTCCGCACAATCTAGGCACAAGGAGAGAGAAGCCTACACTGCAGAGACGCGAACTAATCTCAGTACGCGATCGTAACCGTAATTGGAGCAAGTTTCTCTTCAATACCCAAGCCCATCACTTGAAGCCCTGCCACAAAACAGCTTTGTTTCAATCAGCATTGCTAGACTGACTGCTGGTTTCCAATTTCAGAATTGTTATTATTCTAAAACCATATTAGCAAATTAGTACAACTCAGACTCTCCTTCTTCAGTAGATGATTCTGTTCTGGCTCCTTTGAAAAAAATGAGGATTTTCGGTGCACTGATCTCTTTCATTATACCAAGGAGATGATTGTTTAAGTGCATGCCATTCAGTTATTTCTAGGTCATGAGAGAAATCAAAATATTCACTTAAAAAGCCAAAGAAATGCAGCTGGATGTGGTGGTGCACACCTGTAATCTCTGCAGCAGGAGGGTGGAAAGTTCGAGACCAGCTTGTGTAATTTAGTGACTTAACAAGACCCTATCTCAAAATAAAAATGAGAGAGAAAGAAAAAGGGCTGGGGATGTAGCTCAGTGCAAAGGCCCTGGGTTCAATCCTCAGTACCATTAAAAAACAATCTCAAAATTGAAGTTACCTGTTTAACTGAGGGAAGGCAGAGGAGCTTGCCTGGGAAGCTTATAGAATTGCAGCCCCCAGCATAGCGGCCCATGCCAGGCTCCCCATGCCTCCAATTTCCATTACAAGCACTTCCTCCTCTCACAGGTGGTCACTGGTAACCATCCCATAGCTTTTCACACATCAGTGTCGGGATGATGTCAATGCCTGGGGGGATGCTGTTCTGTCCCCCAATACAACGCTGGCCTTCCGCTAGCCAACGCCTTTGTAATGCTGGAAATCACACTATCCTTAACCTTCCTTGGGGTTTCTTAACAGCTAGACATCTGTCCTATCAAAACAATGTATTAGGAAGCTGCGCTTGCGTGTGACACTGTAGTACAGTTTGGAAAGAACGTGATTCGACAGTAAATGCATCTCTCTCACTGGGGCCAATAGCAGCAACCATGGGTTTCACAGGGATGTGGACCCTGAGGGCTGAATGACTGCAGGACTCCAATGGAAGGGGACATCTGTCTTGCACACCTTTGTAGATGTATCCATCTCTGAAATGATAATGTTTTTGCATTAGTTGCAAAACTCCAAACGTCAAATAAATAAATGAAGGAATAAATGTCATGCAAAAAAAGATCATAATTTTTTTTAATTCGACAGGCTTTATATAGGTGATTTCTTTCAAACAGGCTAATTTGTTTAAAATGTAGTGTCTTGCCACTATTTTCATTCAACTGTGATGAAAACTAATATTCTAATTAAACTGAACAAAACAGGATAAGCTAAAAAGACTTATCTGTGGCCAGTAATATTGTACTTACTCAATTGTTTGCCCATCCCTCCAAGAAAGGAGGACTTCTCAATCTAGTAGAATCGACTTTTTCAATGAGAAGAAACAAAATAAGCCATGTACGTTCATTAATTTATTAATTGTACTCTTCTCCAGGAAAGATTTTCAACCCGAATGCAGCTTTCTCTAACATGTAAAGTAAGAAAGCCAAACAGGTAGGTCATAGACTCCTGCTTGTCCCCCAAGGAAGTGAGCAAGCTGAATTCCTGTCTTGTTTTTGTTATTGTGATGAAGAAGAAGGAGGAGGAGAAGGAGAGAGAGAGGGAGGAGGAGGGGGAGGAGGAGGGGAGGGGGAAGGGGAAGAGGAAAAGGAAGTGGAAGGAAGAGGAGGAGAAGAAAAGAAGAGGATGTACTGGGAAGTTAACCCAGGGCCTTCACACTGAGCTACATCCCCAGCCTGTTTATGTGTTTTGTTTTATTTGAGACAGTCTCACTAAGTTGTTAACTTACTATCTTAGTTACTTTTCTCTCATTGCTGAGACAAGATACCCAGTGCCCAAAAGTAAAGAGGGAAAGGTTTATTTAGCTCACAGTTTGTGGAGGTTTCAGTCCATACTCAGTTGGCTCCAAGGCAGGGTGGCATGGCACAGGGGCAATAGTTCATGGTGGTGGGAGAGAGCAGAAGCCACAAGAGCAAAAAGGGGAGGAGCAGGCCTCTTTTCCTCCCTTATATTGTAAGCAGGCTACCCGCCCTAGGGCAGGTGTAGCACTTGCACCATCTCGTGCCCTTCTTTTGCACAGGCTCAGGATGTTTACAAAGTGAGGACCCCGGCCCCCTGCTGAGTCACTTAGTTAAGCTTCTAAACTTCTCAAATTCACACAATGTATCAACTATTACACTTGCCCAGACTGGATTTGAACTTGAGATCCTCTTACCTCAGCCTCCCAGAATGCTGGCATTACCCAACCTCACCTTTCTGTTGCACAAACAATACCCTCCTACCCCCTCAACCCCTGCTCCTACCACCCCACTGCACCCCACCCTCAGTTCTGTTCCAACCCTGAAAGTGGATACCAAGGACAACTTTGTGTACATTTTTTAGAAGGAAGCTGCATTTGGGACTCTTGAAGCAGGTGCTCCCCAGGGCCACAGCGCTGTTCGGCTGTTCCGTAGGGCAAAAACACTAAGTTGCAGTGCTTTGCTGTTCTAATCTCTCACTGCTGCTTTCCCCTCCTGTAAGTAGCTACAGGAGCATTTCCTGTTGGACTCTCTCTCTCCATACTACAAAGCCAAACAGATCTGGAAATGTTTTCAGAAAATCCCTTGCTTTCCAAGCTCCTGAAATTCATTTTCTAAAACACAAACACTGGGTCCTGTTATAGGATTTTACTCATTGGCAAGAAGCCTGGGTTCTAGTTTACTGCCCTGCCTTTATTATCTGGGGGTTGCCAATATGTGTCATTTTACCTGTTTCTCGGTGCTTCACCAAATCGATGCCAGCAAACACTTACCGAGTGTCCACTGTCAACCCAGCTCCTTGTCAATTCCAGCAGGTCCCTGAGCAGCTCACCCCTGAGACCTGATCAATCCCTAGTGTGACTACACAGCACCTGAAATCTGGCTGGGGTGAGTCAGGAACTGGATTTCAAGTTTCACTGAATTTTCCTTCATTTAAGAATGGAGGCCAGAGAGAGGGGAGGAGAAGTAAAAAAGAATTAAGATGGATTATGTGCACACACCAACCCCTCATGATGGGTGTCCTCATTATGCACTGCAAAGATGGACTAATAAAACTTTTAAAATTATAAATAAATAAGTTTATAAAATGTCATTTCATTCAGTTGTTTGGAAAACTCAGTGTTCAGAACGACTTGAGCGATGAATCTAACTTATAACTGTTGATTTCATGAAATCTAAATGTAGATCAGTTACTTCCAATGAAAGTGCGCTGTACAGATTGAGATGTGCTGTAACAGGACCCATTTTGAGAACCTGCATGACAAAAGAGTGTGGTATCCCCGTTAACCACTGTCTACCTGGACTCTGCATTGGAAATGTGATGTGTTGGGTACCGTCTTCCCCTGGCAGCTGCAGGGCATTGTTTCCTGAACATCCCCACCCAGGGAGATCCAAGTCTGTGGATGATCAAGTCTTGAGGTAAAATGGAGTAATATTTGCATATAACTTGGATTAGTCAGTTTCCCATGGCTGGGACAAAATACCTTACATATCTAACTTAAAGGTGGGAATATAAACTAGTATGATCACTATGGAAATCAGTATGGAGATTCCTTGAAGAACTAAAACTAGAAATTCCATTTGACCCAGTATTTTCCTTCTATTTATAGTCCCAAAAGAGTTCAAGACATCATTTTACAGTGATCCATGCACACCCATGTTTACAGCAGCACAGCTCATGATAGCTAAATCTTGGAAGCAGTCTGTATGTCCATCAGTAGATCAGTGGATAAAGAAAATGTGGTTTGCACACAATAGAATATTACTCTGCAATAAAAAACATAAACTTGAGTTATATGTAGGAAAATTGATACAGCTTGAGAGCACAACGTTAAATGTAATAAATCAGACACACAAGCTTAAATATTACATGGTTTCTCTTGTATTAGAAACCTGAAGTATAAAAGAAGAGCAAAATAAAAGATAGCTAATAGAAATTAGAGACAGATCTTTCTCAAATGAGAAGGGATCAAGAGGTGGAGGAAGGAGAAGGGAGAGGAGGGAAAGGGAATGAAAAAAGGAATTGAGATGTGCTCTGTCCATGCACCAATGGCACACAAGGAATGTGAGCGTTATGTACTGCAAAGAGCTACTAATAAAAACTACAATAAAAATGCAAAATGAAACTGAAAGAAGGTGGAAAGCTTTGTCTCATGGTTTTAGAGAATTCAGTCCATAATCACTGGCTCCGAGGTAGAAGCAGCATGGCAGAGGGCCGTGGCAGAGGAGAGCTGCTCGCATCCTGCTGGTCGGGAGGAAGAGGGAGAAGAAAGGAGGTGCCCGGGAAAGAGACCCTTCCAGCCCACGCCTCCATGCCCCCCTCTGACCAGGCCCGGGCTCCTAACAGCACAGTCCGCTCTTGAATGCATCCATGGACGAATCCGCCAGTGAGTGTCGCAGCCCACGAGCCAATCACCTTCCAAAACAGGTAAGACTTCCGGGTGACACTGTAGACCTAAACCATAGCATAAACCACATGTGTCTTCCTGTGTACTGCAGTTCATCACCAGGTTCCTCCTAACGACTCCACACGATGAGAGGACATGTGGTTCAATGGTAGTTTGGATTATTTAGGGAGAAGGAAAGAAGTCGGCACATGTTCAGCACAAACGCAAATATTTTCCCAAGTATTTTTGATCACAGAGGCAAAACCCATGGATATGGAGGGCTAGCTCTAAATCATGTTTTTCCAGTTCCTTCACAGGTTTCTGGCTTGTATTTTTTTTATGGGACTTACTGTGACTCCCCTTATGTTTCTGTGGGACGGTGTCATCCCAGGCCTAACACTTGCCATGTCTCAGGCAACCTGTCTAGATTTCTCCTGTAGAAAATCCTACTATATTTTCCTCTCAGCCTTTATATCCCATTTATTTCTGGATATGTCTTAGTCACTTTCTCATCACTGAAACTCAGTACCTGACACCAGCAAATTAAAGGAGAAGAAATTTATTTTGGCTCATAGTCTGCAGAGGTTTCAATCCATGGTTGGCTGGCTCCAAGGCAGGAACCGCATGGGGAAGGGCCTGCGGAGGGGAGCTGCTTGCCTCATGGTGCACAGGAAGCAGAGACAGAAGGGAGGAGATACGAAGGGAGCTCAACCCCTCCAGGTCACGCTCCCAGTGACCAGGTCCCATTCCTAACAGCACATTTAGCTATAAACTCAGCAGTGGACTAACTCACCCACGAGAATAGCACACCCATGATCCAATCACTTCCCCAAAGCCTCACTTATGAGTGCACGAGACTTTGAGTGAACATCCAGCTATAAACACTAACATGTTGTACCCAAAAAATTACCCTCAGACAACACCTAGTTTGTTGGCTTATACTGATGTGTTCTGCTGAGTGTCCCAATGTGTTAAAATACAGTACAGGCACAGGGGCTGGCTTCTAGTACATGCTCAGTGGCCAGAAAACCACACAGGTTTTATATCCAGTAGAAACCCAGAGTAGGTGCTCATAACAGGTATTGTACAGCAGTGAACAAAGCTATTCTGGAATGTCTGGATTCAGAAATTAAAGGTACTGACAAGTGTTTTCTTTTCTTCGGTTTGTTTTAAAAAAAATTTTTATTGGTACAATTTACATATACATAATGATCACCTTCATCATAGGGAATTTGTACCTGTACATGATATATTTTGCTTCTTCTTTTTTCCCATTCCCCTCCCCTCCCTTCAACCCCTTTCCCCTCCTTATTTACAGAAACTTTGTTTCCATTTTTTTTCTTCCATTCTTTTTTTTTCTTGTCCCGTCTTTCCTTTCCCCCTTCCCTCTCCCTTGTTCTCATTTGAATATTTTCTTCCCATTTACCAATATCTATTATACTTTTTGGTCCTTATTTATACTTCTGGTTTCTCACACCAGAGAAAGAATGTGGTATTTAAACTTGTGTGTCCAATTTATTTCACTTAGGAGTATGGTCTCAAGGTGTATCCATTCACCTAGAAATGTTTCAAGCTTATCCTTCTTTATGGCAGAGTAGTACTCCATTTTTTCTTTAAACCACATCTTCTTTTTTTTTGTGGGTACTGGGGGGTTGACCTCAGGACCTCGTGCGTCAGCAGGCGCCCGTGCCGCTGAGCGATATCACTGGCCCCTTTTTCATATGTGGGTTCCGGGAGTCGAACTCAGGCCCTTGTGCTTGCCGGGCAGGCACTTAAGCCGCTGAGCCATCTCACCGGCCCTAAACCACATCTTCTTTATCCTTTCATCAACTGATGGGCATTAGGACTGATTCCAATATTTAGCTATGACAAACTGTGCTGCTATAAACATGAGTGCATATATGTCACTGTGGTATGATACTTTTAATTCTTTCACAAAGATACCAAGGAGGGGAATAGCCAGGTCAAATGGAAGGTCTAGTTTTAGTTTTTCAGGATCTCCACACTGATTTCCACAGTGGTTGCACCAGTCTATGCTCCTTCCAACAGTGAAAAAGTGTTCTTTTTCCCCACAACCCACCCAGCATTTGTTCTTGGTTGATTCTTTGATAATAGCCATTCTTTCTGGGGTGAGATGAAATCTCAGCATTGTTTTAATTTGCGTCTCTCAAATGACCAGTGATGTTGAACTTTTTTCATATATTTATCCACCATTTATACTTCTGATCTGAGAAGTGTCTATTCACTTCAGATGCCCATTTTTAGATTGGGTCTTTAAATTTCACAGGTCTGATTTTTTGAGTTTTTTATATGTTCCTTTTTCTGAGGAAGAGTTGGCAAAAATTTTTTCCACTCTGTAGATTGTCTCTTCACTCTGTTGGTAGTTTCTTCTGCTGTGCAAAGCTTTTTAATCAGATGAGATCCCAGTTGTTAATTCTTTGTGATAGTTCCTGTGTGATTGGGGTTTTATTCATACAGTCTTTGCCTACACCAATGTCTTCAAGAGATCTACCTATTCTATCTTCCAGCAGATTTAGTGTTTTTGTTTTAGTATTTAGAGTTTTGATACATTTAGATTTTAGTGTAGTGCATGGTGAAAGAGATGAGTCTAGTTTTAATCTTTGGTGTGTGGAAAGCCAGTTTTTTCCAGCACCATTTATTAAAGAGCCTATCTTTCTTTCAGTGAAGGTGCTTGGCTTCTTGGTCAAAGATAAGGTGGCTGAGTGTGTTTGGAGTTGTTTCTGCATCTTCTAATCTGGTCCATTGATCCTTGGATCTGTTTTTTTGCCAGTTCCATGCTGTTTTAATCACAATAGCTCTGTAGTATAATTTCAAGTTAGGGATTGTGATGCTCCCTGCCATACCTTTGTTGCCCAGAATGGCTTTTGCTATTCTAGGTTCCAAATGAATTTTAGGATTGTTTTCTCCTATTCTGTGAGATATGCTATTGGTATTTTGATTGGGATTGCATTAAATCTGCAAAACAATTTTGAAAATAAGGCCTTATTTTTACTATATTGATTCTTCCTATCCAAGAATAAGGGATATGTTTACATTTTCTGATATCCTCTTCAATCTCCTTTTTCAGAGTAGTTTTCAATGTAAAGGTCTTTTACTTCTTTCATTAGATTGATTCCTAGGTCTAGGCATTTCATTTTTTTGGATGCTATTGTGAAAGGTGTTGTTTTCGTAACTTCTCTCTCAGTGAATTTGTTATTCATGTACAGGAATGTTATTGATTTTTGAGTGTTGACTTTATATCCAGCTGTGCTACTGAATTTGGTTATTAAATCTAGAAGTCTTTTGGTAGAGTTTTTGGGGTCTTCTATGTAGAATATCATGTCATCAGCAAATAATGATAATTTAACTTCTTCCTTTCCTATTCTTAATTCTTTTTGTTTCTTTCTCTTGTCTAATTTCTCTGGCTCATACTTCCAGAACTATATTGAATAAGAGTTGTGACAGTGGGCATTCTTGTCTTGTTCCTGATTTTAGAGTGAAAGCTTTCAGTTTTGTCCGTTTAGTATGATGTTGGCTGTTAGTTTGTCTTAGATGGCTTTTATCAGATTGAGATAAAGACCATCTTTTCCAATTTTCTGTGGGGTTTTTAACATGAATGGATATTGGACTTTGTCAAATGCTTTTTCTGCATCTATTGAGATGTTCATGTGATTTTTGTCCTTGGCTGTGTTAATATGCTGTATTACATGTATTGATTTCCATATGTTGAACCAACCCTGCATCCCTGGGATGAAACCTACTTGGTCATAGTATATAATCTTCTCACTGATTTGCTGCTGTCTGTTTGCCAATATCTTATTGAGGATTTTTGCATCTATATTCATTAGAGAGATTGGCCTATAGTTCTCTTTTTAATTTGGATCTTTCTCTGGTTTTAGTATCAGGGTATTACTTGCTTCCAGGAATGAATTTGGGAGTATTGCTTTCCTTTCAATTTCATTAAAGAGCCTGAGAAGTAGTGGAATTAAGACTTCTCTAAATTTCTTGTAGAATTCAGCAGTGTATGTTATGTTTTATTTTTTAATATGGCTATTCACCTTAAACTAGAAAGGCACCTAAGTTACCTTAGATAAAGTTTTACAGGTTTTAAAGAACCAAGGGTAAGAGTTATCTCATCAAAACCATTATAAAGGTAAATATAACTCAGTTCTCAATATTTCACCCAAGTATTGTGCATTTAAATTGGTAAAGAAATAACTAGACTATTTTCTGCACACATGCACACAAAAATAGCAAATAAACTAATTTCTCCCCTTCCAAGTATTTTTCAGGCTATAAAGGGGTAACACTTAGCTCTTCAATAAAAACATATATTAGTAAAGCAGGTTGAAAGCACACATATCTGTTCAGTCCTTTTTTTTTCCTCATCAAATATTTTTACTTGTGTAAAAGGGACAGGGGATGACTTGCTTGATGACTGTGATTGTCATTTTTGGCTAAAGTGATACACAGCATGAAGACTGCTATTTATGTTTTAATTAGATTGAATCCTCATGCACAATAGCGTATCTGTTTGCATATTACCGCTAAAATGTATAAATACTAGAGCAGTATTCTTTGAAAATTTCCTTTGCAATCTTAACACCCATTGCTAAATAGCCCTTGCTTTCACTTGTCTTTTGGTTTGATTGTTACAGCAGAAGTATCATCATTTAACAGAGAATTAGCTCTATTCTCACTGTGTCTGCTCAGATATAGAACCATCTGGATTCAGACAGAAGAGGACGTGAAAAAGAAATAGAGCTTATAATTCTGTGAAGAAAAACATGATCTCTCTACCACCAGTTTTGCAACGATACATCTACCCAAAGTTATTTAGTTGATCAGGACCAAAATTGTGAGTTCTTAGGCTAAAAGTCAAAACCAAAATCTGCCTGCACTTCAGTGGCTTCTACTTTTTTATCCTCAATTCCTTGTCAAGAAGCTCCACCAAGGAGCTCTTTCTTTAGAATCTCAATGCTCAAAACTCATAAAACAAAAAGCCCACTGGATTTTATAACTGCTTTGGTATTAAAAAAAAATGCACAGCATGGTGATGCATGCCTGTATTCCCAGATACTCAGGAGAGAGAGGTTAAGGCAGGAGAATCCTGAGTTAGAGGTCAGCCTGGCCAACAGAGTAAAACCTCATCTCAAAAAAAAAAAAAAAAAGAAGAAGAAGATAGATAAGCACTTGACTCTCACCCTATTCCTGTGGCAGTAGGAAAAGGGGTACAGTTCTGCAGATGGCTGTCACTCCCTTCCCTCTTGGTCCTCCTTGGATAGACTGGGACAAGTGGCCTAAGTGTCCTCATGCCACCCCTAAGGTTACCAGGCTGATGTAACAGGAGGCACAATTCAGTGGCAGTTTTTGGGACCCTCATCCCATTCTGCTGCTCCAAGCATTGCTGCTACCTCTCTGAAGTGATGGGAAAACCACTACCAGGACACAGATCAGGGATGGCCTGGGCCAATTGTTAGCATCCTCCAAATCCCCAAACCTCAATAAGCCATAATTAACATGGATAGCCCTTCTGTAAGTTCCCCCAAAGTGGCCACAGTCCCCATTTTAGCCCCACCATGTTCATGAAGTGGTAGCTGTCAGTCAAATAGCCTTTTCTCCCTGACCTGCCACCATAAGGTACAGCAGTCCTGGATGCCCCAGCACTTGGTCCAAGAGATATCTTCTCTGACTGAAGCAGGCTCAAAGTTGAATCATGCAGTAGAACTGGATTTGGACCAATCAGGAGTCTTAAGCCTGAAGGCTTAAATTTAAGCCAGTTTGAACCATTAAGCAGCTTTGAATTTGGGTCAATCAGTAGGTTCAAATATAGATCAATCATAGGGTCAAATTAAGACCAACTAGCAGGCTCAACTCTGGACCAATTACAAACCTTCTGCTGCTATACAAGTACAATTCCCCTCACACTCCTGGGTTAGCCTAAGAGGGCTCCCTCATGTGTCCTGATCCCCAGTCCACAGGACTTTGCTCCAGTGGGCTTATAAATCTATTCATGATTTATTTCTGGAGTAGTTCAGTTTGAAAGGTCCTGTACATCTACTTGGGATTCTTATCCTGATGATGGACACAGCAGATGCTTTAAAAAAGAGCTATAAACACTAGGGACTGTTATCCCTGGAAAGCTGCAGAAACCAGCAGCTGACAAACATCAGTAGCGAGACCAGAACCCAGCAGTGTTGACCCATAGCATCTAGTATTAACTAGTGTTGATCCCTGGTGACATACATAGCCTGGCAGCTGCAGAAACCAGCAACAGGCAGTGGTAGCGGTGACTGACAGCATCCGACATTAACCAGCACTGACCAGTGACATTATTCAGAAGGGGCAAGGATGAGTGCCAGCAATCAGCAATGTAGATTCTAGAGCTGTAACACTAAAGGCTGGCCCGATAGACACACAGAGCCCCAGAGGACTGAGAGCCATTGGCACTCAAGCCAGGAGCCCCTAGCAGAGATGGCCTTTCCTTATTGATAATTTCTATCTGAAGTGAGCACAGGAATCCTCTACTAATCAACAATGAAAGGAGTCGCTGAAAAGGCAAGTAAGAGCTCAACACTGACAAAATTGTTAAAAATTTTACTTTTTCAAAACTGTAGAAATCATACAGAGATTTCTATCAGTCCGAAGCATGTTTAGTCAATAGTACAACTGAACCATGGGCTCTGTGGCAGTTTTACTTGTTCTACAACTGTTACTCTCCACCTCTATAGTGGTATTGAAAATCAACAGCCTCATGATCATGAGAGCCATAAAAGTTAGCAGCCTGTGGGCTACTAGATAGTATGGAAGACGTTTTCAGATACCCAAAAAGCCCTCCCAAGACAATGGAGTTTACCTGATCTGTCTTGCAGATCTTTGACTTGTCTTTATTTCACTGTTAGAACAAGCCCTTCCTGGTAACATTTTCTAAAAACAGTCCTTGGCAATTGCTTAATTTTGCGGCTACCCAGGGCAATGATATAACTGGGACAAATTGGAAGCTAATAAAGAAGTCTAAAGAAAAATCTTGGGAGAGGTGTGCATAAAGTCTTTGAAAACTGTGACATATTCCTGGGAATCAAGAAGGCCAAGTTCAAATGCATCACTGTGGGCAGGCTTAGGAAAGGCTTGAGAAGGCCCTCACAGCTGATCTTTCATGGAGCTTGAGTTCCTGCAAAAACAGCAAGTCAAAGCTATCAAAGAGTAGTAACTGCCTTCCTGAAATGTTGTTGCATGTCCTGACATACCCACATAACCCATGGCAAAGGGAGAAATGGCTATTGGTTTAAGACATTCCAGGAAATCTCAGTCCAATCATTGGCTGATCATGAATCCAACTAAGAAAAGACTTCAGTGGCCAAAACCAACAAAGAATATAGATGTTACCCAATTAGTCCAGGAAAGTTACTACATATATAAACAGCAACAAAAGCAAATCCTCAGACAGGAAATCTAAGTTTTCAGCAATAGCAAGAAATGTACAACATGCAAAGGAACAAGAAAATATGGCCCATATACGTTTTTTAAAATCTACCATTAGAAACCTTCCCTGGAGAAGCTGAGACACTGGATACATTAGATAAGAATTTTAAATCAGCTACTATAAACATCATCAAAGGATTGAATAAAAACATTTCTAAAACACTAAAGGAAATTATCAAAATGATGTGTCACCTAATAAATACTGTAGTATAAATAGAAAGGCATAAATTTTAAAAAGGCAACAAGTAGAAATTCCGGAACTGGAGTGAAAAATTTGCTAAAAGGCTTAACATCTGATTTGAGCTGGCAGAAGAAAGAATCAGCAAACTTAGAGACAGTTCAATAACATTATCCCATCTACAGAACAGAGAGGAAAAAATGATAAAAAAGAATGAACAAAGCCTCAGAGACCTACGCAACACCATCAAGCTTACCAACATATGCATAACAGAGTTCCAGAAAAATAGGAGATGGAAAAAGGAACAAAGAATACATGAAGAAATAATGTCACATAACTTTTCAAATTTCATGTAAAACATTACTGTACACTTCCAAGATGCCCAATAAATTTATCCCACTGGGATAAATTCAAAGACATCCTCACTTAAATGCATCATTTCTGTAATGAAGCTGTTGAATGTCAAAGACAAAAAAAAAAAAAAAAAGAACTCGAAAACGGAAGAGAATTGTCTTATTGCATATGAGATTCTCAATAAGATTAACAAGGGATTCACCTCAGAAACTATGGAAGCCAGAGACAGTGGGATGATATATTCAAAGTAGTGAAAGACTGTCAACCAAGAATTCCTTATCTTGCAAAACTCTTCTTCAAAAGTAAAGAAGAAACTAAAGCATCCCTATACAAAGAAAATTCTCCATTCTCGTGATTGCCCTACAAGAAATACTAAAGGGGTTTTCTTCAGGCTGAAATTAAAGGACACAAACCCACATGAAAACAAAAAGAAATAGCACAAATAAAAGTAACTCACAGGTAATATTAAAAAAAACTGTATAAATGTATTTTTGGTTCCCTTTGCTTATCTGATTTAAAAGACAATTGCATAAGCCATAATTGTAAAACAGTATTGATATATCTTTAATGTATAAAGATATAATTGAACTAAATTGCTATAAACTAAGATGTAAATTGTCATCCCCAGGAAACCACCAAGAAAAAATTCACAAATGTAATACAAGAAATGACAAAAGAATTTAAATGGTGCACAGGAAAATATCAACTTAGCACAAAAGGCAGTAACAGAAATTAAATAATAACATGGACAGCAAACATATCCATAGAAAACAAGCATCAAAATGATGTTATTTGCCAAGTTCTCTTCCTTTAAAAATTCTATATTGAAGTCTTAACTCTCAACTTCTTAAATTCTGATGGTATTTGGAGACATGCTGATTTAATAGGTGGTTGAGTTAAAACAGGGCCTTTAGGGTAGGCTGTAACCCAGTCTAATTGCCATCCTTAGAGAAAGAGAAAATTTGGACAAAGAAGAGACACTGAGGTGTGTATACTGGAAAGACCATATGAGGACGAGAGGAGAACATGGTCATCTGCAAGTAAAGGAAAGAGGCCTCAGAGGAAGTCAAATCTACAGGCACCTAGATTTTAGATTTCTAATATCCAGAACTCTCACTAAATTTATGTTGCCCCAGCCAACCAGTCCAGTGGTGTCTGTCATGCTATCCCTAGAAAATTCACACAGGAAGGCAGGAATTCTACCTTGTTGGTCATTTTCCTGAATGCAAATGGATTAAAAGGCAGATGTTCACAAAGTGTACTTTTAAAAAAAAAGTGATCTAGCTATATGCTTCCCTAAAGAGACACACACTAGTTAAAAGACACAGAGATCAAAATCAAAAGGAAAGAAAAATATACACCACGTAAACAGCAGTCAACAAGTGTCAGACAAAACAGGCACAAAATTTGGTGCCAGAAACAAGGCAAGATTATTTTTATAACAGTAAAAGGCTCAACACATCAAGAAGTAAGAATTATAAACGCGTGCACATAATGAGACTCCTATAGTACATGCACCAAAAGCTAATGAGATCCATGGGAAAAATCAACATTCAGCAATAACTGAACAACTTCAATAATAGATAGAAGAGCTAGGCAGAAGATCAAAGAGAAAATACAAGAATTGAACACTACAAACCAGATAAATCTAGCAGACTTCTATAAAAAGTTAAACAACAATTTTTTTCAAGCACACAAAAGAATATTCTCCAGGATGGACCAGAGGGTAGGCTGTAAAACAAGTCTGGATAAATTTAAAATAACTGACATCATCTACAGTTATTTTACATTCTCCAAACACAGTGAAATGAAATTAGAAATCAGTAACAGAAAGAAGGACACTGGGGGAATTTACAAATATGCAAAAGTTAAACTGCACATTCTTAACTAATCAAAGGGACAGAGAAGAAACCATAAGTGAAACTACCCAATGCTTTTAGATATGAATGCAAATGAAAATATACAAAAATTTATAGGATTTTATAGGATGCAAATACAACTAAATCTTAGAAGAAAATTTATAGCTATGAATGTCTATATTAAAACCAAAGAAAGATTTCAAGTAAATACCTAACCCTCTATGTAAATAAAATGGACAAAGAATAGCAAACCAAAGTAAGGAAACAATACCAATTACAGCTAAAACAAAGAGTAAAAAACAGTATAGAAAACCAATGAAACCAAAAGTTGTTCCTTTGAAAAGATCAACAAAATGAACAACACTTTAGCTAGTTTGGTAGAGCAAAAAGAGATAAGACTCAAACAATTAAAATTGGGGATGAAAAAAAGAGTTAATACCATCTTTATAGCAGTAAAAGGGGTCATAGGAAATTATGAGTGATCGTATGTTAAACAAATCAGACAATCTAGATAAAATAGACAAATTACTAAAAAGATATAAAAACCAAAAGTAACTAAAGAAATAACTCTGAATAAAGCTATAACAAGTTAAGAGATTGCATTAGAAATCAAAATATGGGGCCGGTGAGATGGCTCAGCGGCGTAAGCGCCTGCCTTGCAAGCGCGAGGGCCCGAGTTCGACTCCCGGATCCCACATACGGAAAAGGGGCCGGTGATATCGCTCAGTGGCATGGGTGCCTGTTGGTGCGCGAGGTCCTGAGGTCGACCCCCTGGTACCCACAAAAAAAAAAAAAAAAAAAGAAATCAAAATACATCCCATGAAGAACACAGGCCCAGAAGTCTTCAATAGTGAATTCTTACAAACATTTAATAAAGAATTAATACCAATCCTTCACAAAATCTTCTGCAAAAAAGAATAGGAGAGAAAACATCCCAAATTATTCCCCAAGTGCTGGGTGTGGTGGTGCATTCCTGTAATCCCAGCACTCGGGAGGTTGAGGCAGGAAGACCACCCAAGTTTGAGGCTAGCCTGAACTGCTTAGCAAGACCCTGTCTCAAAAAGCCAAATTATTCCCCTAAGGTCAGTGTTACTCTGATAATAAAACTAGACAAAGGCATCACCAGAAAACTATACCCTACTATTCACAATGAAAATAGACACAAAAATCTTTAATAGAGGACAACCAATGCAAAGCAGTTACACATTAAAGGGACTAAGCATCGCGGCAAAATGAGATCTAATCCAGGAATACAAGATGGTTCAAAAGTGAAAATCAATAAAATAATATGCTGCAGAACAGAGGACAAAAATACACATGAGAATCTCAGTTGCTGAAAAAGCATTTGATAAAACGTAACACCCTTCCAAGATAAAAAACAATGAACGACCAGGAACTTCCACAACCTGGTAAAGGATATTTAGAAAAAAATGACAACACGATGCTCATGGTGAACAAATGGAAGCTTTTTTTTCTTGGATGAGATGTGTTTTGGTTTGTGTCTGGATGTCCCCACAAAGCCTCACACAGTCATGTTGCTCTTCAGAGGCCGCTGAATCCCGAGTTTGTGATTGATTCATTGTCTAGTGCTGGGATTATGGGTGTGCGTGTTACAGCCGCCTTGGGGCGGGTAGCCTGCATATAATATAAGGGAGGGAAAGAGGTTTGCTCTCTCTCGCTCCTCCCTTTTTGCTCTTGCTGTTTTTGCTGTCTTCCACTGCCATGAACTGTTCCCCTCTGCCATGTGCCACCCTGCCTTGGAGCCAACCGAATATGGACTGAAACCTCCACAAACTGTGAGCTAAATAAACCTTTCCTTC
This sequence comes from Erethizon dorsatum, assembly GCA_028451465.1. NCBI lineage: Eukaryota > Metazoa > Chordata > Mammalia > Rodentia > Erethizontidae > Erethizon > Erethizon dorsatum. The sequence continues at coordinate 154,552,026 of CM051824.1, read as the reverse complement.
CCTCTTTAATTTTGGGTGTTGGGTATTTTGTCCTGGCAAGGAGAGAAAAGTAACCAACATAAGACACAAGACAAAGGTGTCTGCTCTCACCACATTTTTAAGAAACATCGCATTGGAGGATTTGGCAAGAATTTTTTTTTTTCCCCAACAAAAAGTAAAACACATCTAGATTGGAAAAGCAAAGTAAAATTATTCTCGATGACATGATGCAATATAGAGAAAATCGTGAGAGACACATCCACAGATGTACACAGAGGTGAGGAAGGGAAAGAGAAACTATTGCAATGAATAAGATCAGCAACTTTGCAAGACAAAAGATCAATATACAAATGAGAATTGCATTTCTATAAACTAATAATGAAAAATCTGACAGTGAAATTGAGAAAACAATTCCATTTAAAATAGTATCAATAAGAAACAAATACTTAGAAGCTGATTTGACAAATACCAGACACACACTGAAAACTATAAATATTAAAAGAAATCAAAGAAGATATAAATAAATCAAAAAATTTCTTATTTATGAATCAAAAGACAAAAATGTTAAGAAAACAGATCTCCCCAATGTGAACTACAGATTTAACAGTGACTATCAAAATTCTACCTTTTTTGTTTTTTTTTTCAGAAATTGACAAACTGATCCTGAAATTCACATGGAAATGCAAGGTAACCACAACAACCAAAGCCATCTTAAAAGAACAGAGTTGGGAATTCATATTGCCCAATTTACATTTTATTGCAGAGGTATGGTAATAAGACAGGAAGGTACTAGCATTGGAAAGACATGGAGATTCATAAAAAAGAATTCAGTACATAAATAAATCTTCACATTGATGAACAACAAGTGCCAAGAAAATCCAGTATGGAGATAAGAGTTTTCAATAAAAGATGCTTGGATGACTGGATATCCCATTCCAAATAACAAAGTTGGGTGTCTGTGTGCTATTTAAAAACTAACTCAAAATATCTTAAACACTTACCTGTTAGAGATAAAGTATGAAACTCTTAGAAGAAAACTTACGGGCATAGACAATGGTTTATTAGATATGAGGCTGAAGCACAAACAACAAAAGAAGAAAAGGATAAATTGGACTTCATTAAAATTAAAAGACTCTATAAAGAAAGTGAAAATACAAACCAGAGTATAGAGTACTACCTGTATATTACACATAGGATGAGATTTAGTATCAAATAAAGAATTCCTAGAGCTCCAAAATAAAAATATAAATAACCCAATTAATAAATGCTCAAAACATATGAGTAGACATTTTTCCAAAGAAGATAAGTAAGTCAGCTTTAAGCAAATAAAAAAATTCATTATTAGTCATTAATAAAATGCAAATCAAAGCCCCAACCTTCATTAAGATGGCTATAATTAAAAAGATAGATAGCAAAAACTGTTGCAAGGGTGCAGAAAAACAAGGATTGTAAGATGATCCAGCAACCATGGAAGACTTCATCAGTTTCACAAAATTCAAATATGTGTACTGTATAACCCAACAATTCTACTTTTAGGTATCTGCTCAAGAGAATTAAATTTATGTCCACATAAAAGAAAGTACACGAGGATTCATGAATAGTTATATTGGTATTATTCATTGTAACCAGAATATGGAAACAACTCAAATATCTGAGGAATGAATGAATAAACAGAATGTAGTATACCCGTACAGTGGAATTCACTTCATTAATGAAAAGGAATATAGTATGTACATAGTACAGGTAACTATGTGGGGAAACATTTTCAAAGTACACACTGTGGCAATGAGAGAATACAGTCACAAATAATCATACGTTGTGTGATTCTGCAGTGCTTATATGCAAGGTCTGAATGGGCAAATCTGTGGAGACAGAAAGTCAGCTAGTAGTTACCAGGGACTGCATAAAACGAGAGGTGAATGGAACGTGACTGCTAATAGGAGCAGGATTTCTTTTAAAAATATTCTGGAATTAGGCACTGATAATAGTTATATAATGCTGTGAATGTACTGAAACTCCTGAGTCATACACTTATGAAAAACCAACAGAAAGAATACAACAAAGCAAAATATAGTGAATAAGAAAATGTCTTTCATCTTTGAGATGGACATTGTAGGATGGATATGCTTTTGGCAAAAGAATATAGTATCAACAAAGACCTAGAGCAGAAAGCATGTGTTAATTTGGAAGTTAGAGACAATCGGATTTAGCTAAGTTGCTGAGTCATTTGGAAAGGCTAGGCTGCAGAGCTGAAAGTAAGACGTCAGGAGACCTTAGGTGCTCATGGGAAGTGTCCACAGGGCAGGTGTTGCCAGCTCCGAGGTCCTGGGGTCCCGAAAGAGCATTTTCGCAGGTCCATTTGGACTTTCCACTGGGAATTTCTAGTCAGTCCTAGTATCACAGAATACCACAGTCATGAATGCTGCTTGGTCACTTTCTCATCACTGAGAAATGATACCTGACCCCCTAAACTTAAAAGAGGAGACATTTGCTTTGGCTCACAGAGTCAGAAGTTTCAGTCCAGTCAGCAGACTTAAACACAGAAGCAGCACGGCAGAAGGGTCTGGTGGAGGAGGGCTGCTCGCATCATGGTGGAGAGGAAGCAGAGCAGAGCGAGAAGGGAGGAGCTAGGGAGGGAGACCAACCCTTCCAGGTCATGTGGCCAGTGAGTGCCTCTTCTGAATTGACCCTGTCTCCTAACGATTCAGTCAGCTTCCATGCCTATGAAGTCTTTAGGGGACGTTCTCCATCTAAACCGCAACAGGGTCTGTGACACTATCTAGGTGCAGAGTTTCAAAGCAGTGCAGCTCATCTTTCGACAGTGACATTTAGCAATGTGTAGAATAGATGAATGAAAGCTGTCTTGTAGGCAGACTCCTGGACACTGTCCTTCCAGCCACCCTGCATTCCCCAGAGGGAGGCCACTACAGTGACAAGGACACAGCCTCATTTTAGAGACGAAGATGCTGAGAGGCACGAGGCAAAATTGCCTTCCCAAGAACACACGAGAACAGACGATCCGTTCTTGGCAAATGCATTCTGGATAAAGGGGAGTTGACAAGGCCGAGTTGGGGCAGGGTGTGCGAAGAAAGAATGGTCAGGAAAAGAGCCACACAGCGCAGCAAGAAAAATGGCCTTTCTGTGACAAAGTTGTGCAGGCAGTGAAGTGACTCCTGCTGTGTAGGAGTGCGTGTTGAACACATGTGCCTCTTTCACAATGCTCTGCACATAATAAATATTTACGGAGCATTTGTTGGGGGAAGTCCATGGGCAGCATTGGGGTCTGTCCTCAGGATGGGTTGCAGCTGTCCCTCAAGGAGTGTCATCGCTCTCCCATGCTCCCACCCCCAGGGAGCACACAGAGAACCTGGGAGTGGCTAGCGAGCCTCCTCTCTCCTCTCATCCCACCCAGTAAGAGGGCAGGAAGTTTTCAGGACAGATAACAGGCTTCATTGCAGTCTGTTCATTTTTATTTATGCAATGCTGGGGAACGAACCCCCAGCCTCATGCATGCTAGGTAAACATTCTACCACTGAGCTATGTCCCCAGCCCTAGGCTGTCAGTTCTTAAAGACCTGATAATATACCAAGTCCACGTCTTGGTTACTAATTTTGATCTCTTTGATCAGCTGCAAAGGTCGAAGTAGAGCCAGTCTCTTCCATGAAATTTACAAGCTGATGTTTCTAAGGGTCCCACAGTCCTGCCTGACCTTAACTCACCATTCCAACAGCAGGTGCACACTTTGGTAGCAAGCACCCCTGATCTCAGGCACAGTCTCAGTTGATTGGGAGAAACAATGTATGAACTTATCCGAGAGATGAATAGTGAGAAAAAGGCTTCTCAGAAGCAGGAGAAACCCTTTGTCAAGACACCTCCCAGTTTTCAATGCCCAAAGAAGACACAAACAATGCGGACAGCTGAAGTCACCAAAGGGGAGGAATCTACTTATTAGCACTGTATTGTTTCTTGCGTTAGATCATGATTCTAAGGAAGTGCTGTGGTAACCGCTTGCCTTGGGACCCTTTTAAAAGGCAGGGTGTGGTTCAGGACACTGTGAACCCAGCAATCCTGATGCTTATTGTGTTTTTAATGCATAGCGATGGTGTTACCCAGGGAAACTATGGCCATACCACTACGTGGACAATGGTAAACAGCTGCCAGCTTAACTTTGATGACATTTCCCAGGATTAAAAGGCTAATATATATTCAATAAATTTGAAGGTAACAGTGCCAGCAAATGTCTGCATGTGGCAGTTTCCTGGCTCTCTCTTTGTCCAACATTAAAGCTATTAAAGGGCTTCTATAAACAGTGTTCTTTTTAGGTATACTCTCCTATTATTAAAGTTTATCTGAGCAAAGATTTGCTTTGAGGAAATCCATGCCAGAGTGTCTTTCCTGAACAGGGAACCCAGGGAAAGATACGGAACAGCTGTTTTGCCAAGAGGGAAAATACTCCTGACATAAGCCATGACATACTTTGTTCTCCTTATCATAAAATGCAATGATTGCCCATAAACTTGGAGAGAAGACACGGAGAGAATGCCTCTGTCTCTAGGAAAAATTACTCATCTTCTTCTCCAAGAGGCTGTCCATTCTGGCACAGGGGCAGACACACGCCAAGAGGATGCTGCGTGGGGGTTGATCAAAGGCCAGATGTGGTGGTTCAACATCTGCCCAGTAGGAGGGGCTGGAGGTGCACCCCAGAGGGAAACGAAGGGGCTCCAGGTCTACACTATGCTTAGGGTTCCTCCAGCCCTGCCCCAGGCTTCTTCTGTTGCCCCATTTGATTACCACGCTGCATTTTGTCCCATTTTAAACCAGCTGCAGAATCCTGCTTTGGAAACTTTACCCTATTTTACATGTCCTTGTCACCTCCATCCGCCAAAAAGTAAGCCCCCTTCCATTTTTGGAGGGTGGGGTGAAACTGTCCATATAAATGACTTCTTTGGAACCAACAGCCAAACTTGCCTGCACCCGTGCCCTCAGCAAGGGACAAAGAAAAGCCCTGCTGGCATCAGATCGGTGACAACTTTAGTTTTCCCCTTTGAGCTTCCAGGGGGATCATACTTTCCTTTATGTGGAGGAAAGTGCGTTGGCTCGGTTTACCAGAACACTCCAGAGCTGCCGAGTGAAGGGCAGGGGACAGCGTCGACGTCAGATGCTGCATGCAGGACTCGGTTTTATAGCAGCCTGCCTCTCCCCTTCATGACTCTGCCAGCGAGTAAAGAAAGCGGGCTGTACGTGTAAACCGGGTTATGATGTTTTAAAGCAAGCCGGTCCCTTAGTCCTGGAAGTGTCGGGATTCTTTTGTTGTCTTTCCTTCAGCTTAGTGTATTGTGTGCTTAGACGTGGCTCTTGATTTTCTGCTAAATGAAATAAAATTGAAAGAAATTCTGAATACTGGAACTGAGAAACTCAGGCTCAGGGACACTCTGTGACTCTACCTAATCTGGTCATTTCATTGGCTAAACTTTTGTCTCCTTTTTAATCACTTGTGAGAGAGAAGCAAACCTCAGTGAGTACCACAATTGCTTAAATAAGGTTGAAGCCAAGTAGGTGTCATTGGAAAAAGATGAAGGAAAACAGACTTCTCCATAAGTTTCCATTTTGACAAAAATGAATACGTTTTTCCAGACAAAAATAAATACTTTACATAATTCATATCGTAAGTTTATTCCCTAAACCCCTGTAAATGCTTTCCCCTATGTATAGGAGACGTGATCACAAAATAGAGAGGATGTTTAAATTTTTAAAAATTGTTACAGTAAAGATATATTGCCATGAATAACCCTCAAAATGTTCCCTCTCACTTGGAGCACATTTATCCTACCATTTTGCCACTTTCTGAAGCAGCTGTGGAAGTTTTCTTTCATGGTGTCTTTGGTTGCACTGTCATGGTTGCCTCGATGTGTTGACTTCATTTGAAGCGCTTCCCTTTCATGATCATTTTGACTTTGGGGAAGACCCAGAAGTCACACAGTTCCAGATCCGGTGAATAAGGTGGGTGAGGACACCCTGGAATGTTTTTATAAGCTTGCTTTTTCATTCAGTGAAACTTAGCGGCATTATTCACCATAATTGTTTTAATCACACCTCATAAAGAAAGAAGGCTTTGGAAAGTGGTAAGAATGATGGGGTGTGTTCAAAGTGAAGGGGAGGATATTGAGAGGGATTCATGCCAACATGCCTTTTACTGCAATAAATTATTTTAAATTTAAACACACACTGTACTTTCTGATCAACCCTCATATCAGAGATGAGAAACAATTCCTTCTATTCTCTGTGTATTATATTCTCAAGTCAAACATGTATGGGAACTTTGAAGCAACTCCAGAGGGTGGGCTCTAATTTTGCATATCCAAAGCCTTATCCAGCCCAGATAAGTGCCTACTTCATACCACCTTGTGCTGGTTTGTGACACCAGCAAAGGAAGATGTAGATGACCAAGACCAACCTAATGTATGTGCACCCAAGAGAGAATTCAAGGAAGCTATTGGAAGACACTAAACAAATGACTAAGTTCTCTGCTTCATTTCATAAGTGCAAGAACAACCTAGCTGGGTCTGACAGCTCTTGGGGAAAGCTTGGTAGTGGATGCAAACATTGCTCACTCTCTATTTTTTGATAGCTTGGAGAGCACAGCAGAAAGAGAACAGCTTTGGGCTCCTCTGGACTTGCATCTTGTCCCTGCAGCTTCTTAGGTGTGAGACTTCAGGTAAATTACTTTAACACATGAGCCTCAATTCTTAATTCCTTCAAGTCTTGGCATAAGAGTTAAACGAGATTGCATATTTAGAGAACAGCTTTGTAGAGGAGGCGTTCTGTGACTGTTGTTTAGTCTTAATTTGAATTGATTTCTTAGGCAACCAAGAAGTCATGGATCTACAAGGAAGGCTCGTGTCTTCTCACTCCAAATCTTACCGCACCACCACCGAAACAGAGCAAAACCACTATGGCGTCTCAGAGCAATTGTAACAGGTTGCACTGCGGCTCCACTACTCACTGAGATGCATTCTGACTTCACTGAGGTTTTTTCAACAAAATCTGAATCCGTCCTGCTCTGCAGATCTCTCCCTGCCCCTGAGATTTGTGGGAGTCACTGTGGATTCAGATCCTGTCCACTCCACCGTGGCTCACTTAGGCATTATTTAAAGCAAATTTCCAGTGTAATAAATGCTCTCCCTTTTGTAAACATAAATTATATTTAATAAGCCTGGGAACATGTAACATTGCCAAATCTGAAGCAAGACTGCCTTGATGACTTCAGTCCGTTCTCAGCCCTTGATTACAATTTGATTTCCTTTGGCATCAAAAGACCAACTATTTTAGTGAACAATGTTCTTCCTTTAGCAAGAGTGAGATCTAGTTACTCGGCACAGGACCTGATCCTTTGCCAGACGATACATCCAAGCTCTTAGCGAGAGCGGAGACCCTGGATCTGACTGGACAGCCTCACAAAGTGAGACAACTGCGGCCAGTGTGCGGCTGCCTGACGTGCACGGTTGGTTTGTTCATTTCCATCCTCTGCTCACAAGCACCATTGTCCAGTGGTCCCTTTTGGGAGAGAGAGCACCCCTTTCATCTGTGCCTTGACTGGACATTTGTTGATATATTTCAAAATATTTTGGTTTATTTAAAATGCTTCTCCTCCTCCTGTTACTTTCCCACGGTGACTTGATGTTTTAAAATCACCTTGTGGCATCCCTCTCTTTAACTTGAATTTTTTCCTTAAGACCTACCCTAACCTCTGCCACATGCACTTACAACCTGACAAGTGGCTCTTGCAAAAGCTTTGGGCTTTTCTGCACCACATGAACACCCTTGTTTGGGAGTTCACGTGAGGCTTTGTCTGCGTGCGTCCTCTCATTTCATCATGGGAGCACTGTGCATGTTACTACTCGGTTCCCATTTGCCAGCTGGCTCCCCTTCCGCTTTCCCAGGGAGGACTGTCCCACGGGTGACTGTTCTCTTAAGGACACAGGAGGAAGCTCTGGGGCTCAGAGTCGCTGGGTACTGCCCTGAACGCTTTGCGTTTCTTGGCTCCAGGGAGGACACTGTCCGCTTTTGCTGTCCTCGGTACTTCCCGCTTTCCCCAAAGGACAGCACCCCTGTAGCTGTACAGACTTGCGAAACGGGCTGCTCCACTAACAAGAGAGAGGGGTCAGGCACCCTGTGCCCAGGCAGAAGCAGCTGATCTGAAATCTCCACCAAGCCTCAGGTGTTAGATCCTCACGTATTAATACTTTCTGTCTCTCGTACCACATTTGCATTGTAGACGGAAGCCTGCAGACAATGAATGTAACACCACAAATGTTGGCTTAATGTGGTGGGGACTGCCAACACCAAGACAGAACCTCAGGGGTCAAAATACTTGGAAATAAATGGGGCTTTCAGCATTTAATTTTTTATATCCCACAAGCATATATCAGAATTGGTTCGGTTATTCGTTATCTAACAATCCAATGGCACAGGAGTAAAACTGTGCGAGTTAGATGCATGAGAGACACTAGCACTGTTTATATTTGGATAATCCTCATGGAAAAATCATGGCTTTTCATTCTTAAAATTTTTGTCTGTCAGTATCACCATTAACAATCTTATAAGAGCATGGACAGAGGAGATTTTATAATTTTTATAGGTAACAGTGGAAGATCAATTTGGGCTGATGCTGTAAATTTGTCAGCGAGGGAAGAGCTGTTTATTAATGCACAGTCATCATTATTCTGACTTAGCAGAGTGGGACACCGATGGTATTTTTGAGGATTTCTTAGAGATAGTTCAACAACAAAGGATTCTATTCTGACCTTCGGTTGCTTCAAATCTAGCAAAGGAATTAAAAATACATATGAAAACAGACTTTTCTGCTATGAAAAGCATAGCCCACGAATAAAACAGATACCATTTCTAAGAAATGTAGGAATGATTTAATCATTTGGGGCAAATTAGAGAAGATCTGTCTAAAATGTTAATGCTTTCCAACAATTCTGCACGTTCATTATGGAAAATTTGGAAGAACCTGAATAATGTATGGAACAACATGTAAAACTGCCACAGTCCCATCCTCAGTAACTTGATGAATTCATTCCCTTCCCACAGGACATTTTCCAAGCACGTACATACGCGTGTGCAGGAGTGATGATGTTAGGAATTGAGATTATTTTTTGTAGGCTGTCATTGTTTACAGCTGTTGCTTCCAAAAGTTTCTTAGCAAACAAAAAAGAAGAAGAAGGAAAAGAAAAAGAAAATACTAAACTAAAAGAAAACTATATTGAGAGACCTCAACATAGAGAATTGGACGAAGGACAAGCGCAGGGCTGGGTGGCCGTGAGTGGTGAGGAAAACCTCACCGCTAGGACAGTGGCCGTCGCTGTGATCCGGGTCCTGACTCTCATACTCTGGCAAATGAGAAATGACCCACCACCCTGATCCTTTCCACCCTGAGCTGCAGAACCCCAATCAAGCATCCTCTGATTTCAGCTCAGTAGCGTGCATTGCTAGGGACCCTCAAACTTACCGTCTCAACCGTGCCCTTGGAAATGTCTCTCCAAGAGTCCCCCAAAACTGAAGCAATGAGAAGCACAGGGTGGAGAAGTGGCATCTCTGCGATTAGAGTTGGATGACATCCAGTTTCTGTGTCAGGGGAAGGATGCAAGTCAAAAGCAAGGGGTGTATGGTGACCCGGTTTGGTGACAGGTGCTTTGCCTGTCTTAGAGATGTGGTTCATACAAGCTAATTCATCATTATCTCCACTTCTCTGCTAGAGAAACTGAGGTTCAGTGAGGTTAAATGCAGAAAGTGGCACAGTAAGGGGGCCCTGGAGGCAGGGGAAGAAGCTGGTCACCTTGGACTTCTTATCACTTCCTGGAATGTCGACCCCATATGAGTCATTTTAGGGTAGTTCTCGGAGTTTTGTCCTTTTTGTGTTCTTGCTTTGTTTTGCAAAAAAAAAAAAAAAACTGTAATACAAATATTAGGGTTCAAAGCAAACCCCAAAACTGCTATGTGTGAAAAATCCTGAAAAGGAGAAATAACACTATGCTTAATGTGTGGTCCCGTGGTGGTGGGGCAGAAGCAATTCGTTCTGCACACGTTCTTGTGGGGTGTGTGTATGTGTGTGTTCATAAAATAGCTACAAACTAGTAATAACAGGGAAAAAAGAAATGAGTTCAGCCAAGCATGGTGGTTCACGTTTTCCACGGTTCCTTTCTTACAAAGCTTTCCAAGGGCCGGGGATATAGCTCAGTGGCACAGCACCTGGCTGGCAAGCACAAGGTCTGAGTTCGATTTCTGGTACCAAAAAAAAAAAAAAAAAAAAAGCTTTCCATCAGTGCATACATGCTGTGCGTGATGATCCCAGCCCTCAAGGGGAGTCCGTACCTGTGCATCTCACAATCAATGCTTTCTGATGCCACTTCCCCTCCCACCTTGTCCCCCGCTTCTGTCTCTTGGTCCCCTTCCTTTCTGGCAAGGTAGCAACTATCTCAATAAGAATGGAAAGAATAAAGGAAAAAAGTACACACTCATTATACATATACATATAAATACATATATTTGCACACACACACATATATATAGTAGTGAAATTGGAGTCAGGGAGGGAAGCATTGGTTGAACCGTGAGCATCCAATAGCATCCTGACAATTTAGCCAACGATGGTCTCACTGTGTTCTTTTCCATGGAAAAGAAAGATTAAACACCAAAGGCCTATTCAACTTGAGTATGAGAACTTATTATTTTTTTTTTTTTTTGATAAATCTTCCTTGGTGGGAAGAACTGATAGTACTAAGTAATCATAAATAAGTAGAAACTGAAAGAGTTGTGAGCACATTCCCTCCCGTGTGCATCCCTCCAGCAGGTGGGTCCAGATCCCCAGCTGGCCCACAGTAGGGTGGCAGCTCCGTCACTTAGTCACTCACACGTCTTTCCCACGAGGACATGTACCCACTCTCTGTGAGCCGAATGCCACATGGGCTGCAGTAGTGAGCAAGTTAAAGATTCGGCCCACTGGAGCTGAAGTGTAGAGGGTGAGGCCAACAACGGCCAATCCACTAGGAATGTCCGAAGAGGTCAGGCGAGGAGAAGCTGGGAATCAAATGCGTCTGTGAGGAGGGGGAGAGTGAGCCGTGGGGGTGGCGTGTCATCTGAGCAAAGGTGGCTGGGGGAGATCTTCCACAGAGGTGACTTGGGAGCAGAATGATTTCAGGGAACAAAACATATAAAGTTCACGAGAAATGGGTCTGGGACGCACCAACGCATAGCTCAGTGACTCAAGCAGCAGGAAGAAGGTAATTACTGCACAAACTGGGGGAAGGTTCTCTTGTCTGGGGACTTTTGGCAATATCTAGAGAGAAAGCTTTTTTTTTTTTTTTCAGTACTGGAGATCAAGCCCATGGCCTTTACACTGAGCTACATCCATCTCTTGCAGGTTGAAATTTTTTATTTTGAGACAGGGTCTTGTTAAATTTCTCAGTTGCCTGGTCTGGGCTTGAACTTGTGATCCTCCTGTCTCAGCCTCCCAAAGTGCTGGGATTACAGGTGTGCACTACCCCATGGAGACAGCTTTGATTATCAGCTGGTGAGGGTGAATTCTACTGACACTTTGCAGGTAGAGTCCAAGGCACTGCTGATACACAGGACAGCCCAAAAGCAAGAAAGGGTGTAGCCCTGGAGGTCACCAGGGCACATGGCTGAGAGTCCCTATTCTAAACTTTCCTTGGCACTCTTACATACAGCTCTGCCTCTCTCTGGAACTATGGAGCCTCATGATTAAGGAGAGACCTTAGACAGGGGACCCAAAACAAACTTTTTCCCCCGGTTGCACCTGGAGTATCATGGAGGAAGGGGGTCATTGGAGGGACTGCGTATTCACTGTCCTAAGTGAACAGGAAGGTGTCAGCATATAAAAGCAACACACAATACAAAGTTCAGCACAGCTTCACTATCACCTTTATAACACCTTTAACTGCTGCATTTGGGAACATAAATAAAATACAGCATAAATTCCCCACCTGCTTGCACCCTGTCTGCACCGCTTCTCCTAACCTAGCTACCACAATGCCTTCCTTTCCAACTTGCAACGATTTGGCAGCAAATGCCGTTGTAACTAAAAGGGTTGATACTAATCCAGGGAAAGAAAAATAGCAGGGTGAAGGAAAGGAAGAAAGATGCAGCTCCCTGAGAACAGGCAGCAGTGAGAAGAGGTGCAGGAGAGCCGGGAGGCTGAGGCGACACTGGCCAGAAACCAAATAAATACAGCACAAAGAATCAGAGGAGAGAGAACAGCGGAGAACTTTAGAGGTTAAAAATTCTGGTGTTCATTGTACAGCGGTTTGAATACCTGTTAAGTGAAATATGCTAATTCTGTTGCCAAAGAGGATTAGGATTGGGGTGGGACCATGTTTGTTTAGAAACTAGGAGTTTGTCCACATATTAGGAGAATTACAGAAGATCCATGCAGATGAGTACCCGTGTGCACATTTCCTATGCCTCCTTTTTTTTTCTATGTTAAATCAAATTAGATATGGTAACTGTGCCTTTATATAATTCACCAGCTATATTTTTCTTATGGATTAAAAAGAAGCAAGTAAACATGGCATTTCTTTTTCTCAGCCCTGGTCTCACAATTTCCTCATTCATTTGTGCACATTGGAGAGCAATCTGCTTGTCTCCTCTCTGTCCCACCACATTGTCCTTCTGTGTTTAAGAAGTGGAGACTAAGGGAGAAAGACCCAGAGGAATTCTCCCAATAGGAACTGAAGCTAAGAAGCTCCAGGGAAGCCTGCAGGCCTAGGAAACCGGTAAAAGGTTGCATCCAATTATATTAGGCAAAACAAATTAAATGGGTAATCTACACATCCAAATAGCAAATCATGGTCAACGTGTACAGAACCCACTGTGTAAGATTCTAAGTTTGCTTGAAAAATCAGATATATGATATTTGTGCTAATGCTGATGCTATGCACCTGTAAATTATAATTCCCACTATAACCATTAAAGACATTAAAACGTAGAAGACACACAGCCATCACCAACCAAAAAGAGACCTCCTGGGAATGTGGTAGATGATTCTGGAGCAGACACTATCCCCAAGAGGCTCCGCAGTACACATTTGTGACTGCATCTAGTTTCACAGTTCATTAACAAGACAGCGCAAGAAGAGATTGACCTGCTCTTGCTTATCACCCTTATTATCTAGGCGAAGGCAGCAGACACACAGATCCCTGCATAAAGAGCGCGCAGTCTGGATGCCTCCAAAACCAATCATCCATCCTGCACGTTGATAAATGTCTTTCACATCACTGGGTCTATTTACATTGGATAGCATTAAGGAGAGCAGAGAGCACACACATACATTAGATGAAAGTGTTGGCTCAGAATAAGAACAAAGGCCGGAGGGAGGCTGGTAAAGAGCTGTGGTGTGACATCAGAGGACACAGGCAACTGATTGCTGAAAGACCCAAGAGGCTCAGTGCCAGGCCTAATACTGGCGACCAACTGCTGGGAAAATAAAAGTTGATAAGGATCCTGCATAGATCTGAACAGGGAGATTGATTTTGCTTCTGTTTAGAATACGTGAAGTTTTGTTTTGTTTTGTTTTTGCTTTTCTTAAGGGAAGGGAAGCCTGGGACATGAACTCACCAGGGAAAGGGTGAGCTCCGTGTTAGTCATCCGCCGTGTGCCTGGGCTCACGCGGCAGTTGCCGTGGCTGGGAGTCCCTCAGAAGGTCACAGGAAGTGTCCTGGTGGGCGTATCTTCAAAGGCTGGGTGGACAGTGAGCAGCTTTTCTTTTCCCATCAGTGTCTAAATTTGTCTCCATTGTTTCTCTTCTTTTTTTTCCCCCTTGCACTAAAATGGGACTTGGGCCCAGAGAGGACAACAATATCTGGACTGAGAACCCTGTGCATGGAAGACAGACAGGGTCATCCACATTGTTCCAACTCCATGTGCAACAGAGATCACACCCCGAGAAAACGAAAGAGCTACGCAACAGAGGCGTCCACGGCCAGTAAACAAGAGAAACGTGACCAGCTGAAATGGGCAGCTTCCTGCAGTGTTAGAGTCGGTGAAAAATAACTGTTCCATTCCCACCCCACCCCCAGCATTAGCCCATTTCCATGAGAAAGAGGACCCAGAGCCCCGGGTTTCCTAGAGCCAGGTTTCCTTGGGGGTAAGCTGAAGACTTGTAGAAGCTGTGTGAGCAGAAATTTAATCAGTACCATCTTGTTGAGCCAAGGGGACACGAGAGACCCCAGGTATGAATGTGACTTACTGTAGTCCCATTATGGCCCAGAGAAGTCTGACTCAACCAAAAGCCCACCGTAGTCCAACCTTTCCTTTAGGTAGGATGCAAGGTTTTTTAAAGTCACATCACATAATTCAATGACCCAGCTGATGCACTTACTATTGCTTAATACAGCAAGTAACTTTTCATGCATTCTGCAAACATTTCTCTATACCAGTCCTTTAATTCAGCGGTGGACCTACGTTCTAGCATAAGATCTCTTAGCACCTTCGCAAATATGAGCACTTATGATTTTAACAATCCCATGCCTAAAACTGTGACATTCACAAAATTTTAGAAGTGTACATTGGGAATATATTTCAAAGATTTGTAGCAGAAAAAAACCATACCCTCCTCAGAAGGTTTTGGTGATGACAATTTACACTCTATAAAGAATGCAAATTTCCACAGCCTCGCTAAATTGGATCAAGTTTTTGGTACTTTTAAGATAGCGGTACATTTAAGTAGATATTTATTTACTCATAAAACTTCGGGGTATAAGAACAGGGACCGCAAAGAGTGACTCGGACACATCAACCCACACTTCCAATACGCTGGGGTCCTGACAGCCACCAGCACGTGTTGTCGCCCCCCTTGTTGCTGATGCTATCGCTCCTGAGAACAAGCTATACGTGACAGACTGCCCCTCAACCGCCGATCAAGGACTGATAAAAACAAAGATGATGTTTGGACTCTTCTCTAAAGTGAAGTTCATAAAAATTTTACTGCTGTTTTCACTTCTTTGGAACTTCTTCCATTAGTGTACGCTGGGATATGAGCTCGAACAATGCAGGTGGACATCAGCATGTGGAAGAATTAGAGGAAGGAAAGAGCGGGGAGGAAGAGCAGCCGGGGAGAGAGCCATGTTTACCATGATGCATTTTCTCTTTGAGCAGTTTCAAAACCCTACGGTCAAACTCAGCCTTTATATCATTACTCACTTTTTCCGGACACTGTGAACTTAAACTACTTGCAGCAATGGTCCAGGGGCATCTTGCCCCCCCGTGAGCATGTGCTCACAGTACTATTATTTCCCTCGGGTTCTTGCAGAGGTGTGTGAGCCCCTTGTCTTTTGGTATTTGGAAATGGATTTGCAACCCTTGCAATTCGTCTGTCTTTGAGCTCCAGAGAGTTGGGCAGACACACTTGGGTCTGTGAGGCCAAATCAAGCACAGAACATGCTTAAAATATGTAAGGTTGAGCCTGGCATGATGAGGCACACCTGTAATCCCAGCACTCTGGAGGCTGAGACAGGAGGATCAGCGCAAGTTCAAGGCCAATCTGAACTACATAGTGAGACCCTGTCTCAAAAAAACCAAACCAAACCAAACCAAACAAACAAAAATACCTATCAGTGTTATTTCACATGGGTGTCTAAAACCAGGAGATGATATCGGAAAAACAAACTTACTGGTATCTTGAAATCAGAAGTGAGTGGTGCAGATGCAGTGAGGAATTGGGGAAAATGTACATCAGCCCTTAGAGACCGGATGGATTTGCTCCTCCTTTCAACCAAGGACTCAGTGAAATACATACAGACTTTCCAGGCAAGGAGAAATGGCTGCAGTAACGCCAAACACTCGAGAAAGAATATACATCAGTATTTACCCAGCGTTAGGGCAGATGAAGACTTCCTCAGAGTAAAACCAATGAAAGAAATGATAAAAGAGAAAATCGCCTGTACTTCTCTAAAGCTCAAAATGTGCTGGACATTACTATAATTCCTGTACAAATAGCAACCAAATTCATCCTCCTAATAAAGATACAAGATGAATACTATAGATTATCTCCATTTATAGCAGAGGAAATTGAAGCAGTGAGAGAGGTAATTTGCTCAAAATGACTGAGTTTTTAAAGACAAGTCAGGCCTTAAACCCAGGCAACCTGCCTTCTGAGTGTATACCGTAAGTTCTAAGGAACCCATGCCTAGGCTCTGTACAAATGTAAATGTCTGTAAAATTTATTAAAAAATAAACAAAAAATTTAACAAGACAGCAGGTCAGTATCCAGAGAGCCTAACACTGTGGTCTTCATCTCCAGCTACGTCCGAATCACTCGGGGAAATGAAGGGCACAGTACTAGTTCCCTGGCCTGGAACGGTCGAATCCGAAGCCCAGGGGAGGTCTGACAGGTGGCGTTCATTCAAGGACCAGGCGATTCACCTGTGCAGCTGTGACTGAGAATGACAGAGACAGGTGGAGGGACATACACTCCTCATTTTAATCTGGAAAAAGAAAGAACGCTGAGCATCAATAAACCAGTCAGAGAATAACTTCAGATGGACAATAACAAATAATTATTCTCACTTGTAAACACAGATACACTGCTTCAAATAAAGAGGTGTTATCTGATGCCTATCAAGGTAACCAAAAGATTTATAAAGCTTTTAGTTCAATGATAACTCTGGGTTAGCCTGCTTCAGCCAAAGAAGCATGTTAGGTCTCTAAATTGGTACACTGTCCTCTGAAGTTTTTAGCAAATATGAATTAAAACTAAAATTGCTTCCACTTCTCAGAATCTATCTTAAGGAAAGAGAAATGGACATAAACACTGAGGCACAAGCACATCTGTAACAGAATTATTAAACTATCATTCGTGTCAAATGTCAGGAGAGTAAATTCAGACATCACAGGAAACTCCACCCAGGGGACCTGGGACCAGGCAGGCCGGCAGCCCACAGCCCGTCCTCACGAACAGGGGCCTGGCTGTGATGTAATAGATGGGAAAAAAGATAAAACTATACACCATGTATTTCCATCTTTAAATCCATAACTAAAAGGCTAGGAGGAAATAAGCATGGCAGGACAATAGCTATCCGTATATTAACTTTTTCGTATGATACCTATATATCCCAGGGAACTTGGCATCGAGTATCCAAACCCACTGCATAAATTGTAGTCTGGGACAGCCTAGAAGTCACTGTGACACTAGTGAGATCATGCTGCTGAAGGTCCCTGAGGCCATGCCTAATCCCAAGCTCTCTGGAATGGCCTTATTACCCAGCATGCAGGGAGACAGAGGTGGTGGGATTCACCGCGCCAGCCCGCTGCGCTGTGAGTGCGCTGGCCACCCGCAGGCATTTGTACCTGTTCACAGGCGTCCTGTAAGTCCTAAAGGGTCAGTAACCATATGCAGATATTTGCAAAGGGCTAGAAGTAGAATTTGCTTTAGTAAATCACATTTCCCAACAACTTTCCACATACTGATGCAAGTTCTCAGCGTCAGCCAATCGGCACATGTGGGTGAGCGCAGCAGTCCCAAGCTCCTTGTTCATTCCGCTTGTACTCTAACGAAATCTGAGGTTTTGGTGATACCCAAGCCTTTGTACATCAGCACCTCTGAAAATCAGGCGGCTAAGCTTCCTGTTACAGCAGGAAGTCTATGTATCCCAGAAAATTCCAACCATAAATAAGAAAAACATAGTTTTTCGAAGCTTAAGAGCACAAAGGAGTAGATGCGATAAAGAAAATATGGTATTCACACACAGTGGAATGCTACTGTGCCATAAGAAAGGATAAACTAGAGTCATTCGTAGGAAAATGGATGGACTTTGAGACCATAATGTTAAGTGAAATGAATCAGACACACAAGCTTAAATAGCACATGGTTCCGCTTATATGAGAAACCCAAAGTACAAATAAAGAGCAAACTAAAAGACAGATAATAGGAAGTAGGGAGATAGATCTTTCTCAAGTGGGAAAAGGGCGAAGAGACGGAGGGGAGGGAGGGAAAGAGGATGAGAGAAGGAGCTGGATTGTGCTCTGTACTCGCACCAACTCCACACGAGGAGTGTGAACATTGTGTACCGCACATGTGGACTAATAAATAAGAAAAGAAAAAGCCCTAAAAATAAAGTAAATACATTCTATATTACATATATTTATGTTAGAAAATAGAAAGCTATATAAATAAATACACACGCACTCTTATTTTTTGCTGAGATTTCTCGTTGAAAGAATCTTTCCCCTAAAGCTGCTGCTTCCCGCCGGAGCCTGCTCAACCAGTCATAACGGCCAGTCAGGATGAAGCAGAGTCGCTCCACACAGCTCAGTAGACTGGACCGAGATAAAGTGACTTTCTCGGTGGGAACAAAATCCTCCCTCTTGGACAGGAAGCCGGAACAGAGGAAGCACAGAGCTCGACGCAGGCCCGGCCTCTGTTTGGTGTGTTTCTTCCCACGTTGGAAGTATCACCCTGAGACGCAGCCAACAGCGGTTGGAATTCAGCGCTGGAGAGTCGCACGCTGCCACCGGTGACTGTGTCCACTTAAATTTACACTTCCGGAGGCTGATTACTCTCCAGGAGCCTGGACTCAGCTGACCGTGAAGACACGAGAGGCTTTTAACTCCCCAGGCTGGGTGGAGCTCTTCCCTGCTCCCCAGAACTTTACCCGGTGCCCAAGATGCTGAAAAGGACCCAGGAGACAACACAGAAAGGTCTTGGTTAGCAGGAGATGGGTGCTGCGGTCACAGAACATTGTCCTTAAGGAAAGCGAAGTCAAGGAAGCCTGAGGCAGGAGGATCACCACTCCAAGCCCAGCCTGGGGGAAAAGAAAAAGCCAAGCCACCACTCCCTAGCACAGGTTGTTGCTCCTTTTACTTCATAAATGCTCAGGAAGGAGAGCGAGCCAACCTCTCCTGGGAAGTAGGCTATAGGCTCTTTGGGTACAGTCCCGCCCCTGGTGGCGCCCAGCTGTGAACTGTGGAGACGACTCAGTGGGACAACATGACACAGAGCACTTGGGAGGCTGGCTCCTCGGGGAAGAATGGCATTCATGTGGCTCGTAAGTGGTTTCTCAAGTAACAAAACCACAACCACACATGTCAGTGTGAGCTCTGCAGTGTCAGGTGGTGAGAATGAGTCTGCCTCTCAGGGCAGAGTTGTCACTTTCTCTGGTGACCTCCATAGCAAGACTGCCCAGTGCACGGAAGTAAGGTCTGGGTCTGGAAGACATCAAAGGACCCTAAAACCACATCCCTCCCTAAAGGAGCTGACACTGAACGAGAAGGACAGGAACAGCACTAGGGATAGCTCAGCTATTTCTCACCCACCCTGTCTCCTCATCTACTTCAGTCCCAACAAAAACGAATGTTAACTGTTCTCCTGCTCGGGGCCGG
Source organism: Erethizon dorsatum (assembly GCA_028451465.1). Taxonomy (NCBI): domain Eukaryota; kingdom Metazoa; phylum Chordata; class Mammalia; order Rodentia; family Erethizontidae; genus Erethizon; species Erethizon dorsatum. Next base: position 154,532,649 of record CM051824.1, on the reverse strand, counting down.
ACTTGCAACTGCACATGCAAATGGACTGGGTTTATCCATGGCCTCCTTTCCTCTGTGTCCAACCCATAGATCCACACCCCCTTTGGAAAGAGAGAACATGTGTCCCTGTCATTTCCCTTAAAACAGAAGCCTTTCCCATAACCCCATTCTCCGCCTTCTGACCGCCCTCTTTCTCCTTCCCGTCACAGCCAGGCAGCTAAAAGAACACCCAGCCCCTGCCTGCCCTGGGCTTCTCCTCTATTCTGTAACCTCAAGCAGTTTGTCTGCTGCCCTTATCAGTCCCACGATCTGCTCACACAAAGCCGATTTGCTGTTGCCAAACTGAATGGACTCCATTGAGTGTGCACACCGCCTATCGCCTGAGTTCTTCAGCTCCGCCTCACCATTACAATAGGGACCTAGTAAGTCCACTTGGTTTCCAGCTATGCTGTCCTAGAATCCATTCTCAAGGCTTCTCCCAAGTAATCTAACAGCACCCTTCTTCCCAAACACCAGCCAGACTTGAGATCTCTCAATGGCTCGGTCCAAAATATAAAGTAAAATGTGGTTGGTGTTCATCCATTCAGGAACTACACATGAGGCCATGTATAATGTCAGCTCTGGGAAACAACGGGGTAAATAGACAGGACCTTGTCCCCTGAGAGCTCGCAGCCCAGAAGGGAAGGCGGGAAGCAAATGAAGTGACCAGTGGCACAGTTTCACATTGTGATGAGGGTTATCAAGGATAAGGAGGTGCAGAAATCTCTCTGAGAAGGAGAGACATTAAAGAAAGACCTGATAGAAGAAAAGCAGAGGTACAGGTGAGACTTGAGGAATGCATAATCCAGGTACATCTCAGTCCGCAATTCAGGACGGTGCTTGGCACATGGACAGAGGGCAAGAAGCTAAACATGGCTGGAAAGTGGAGGAAACAGAGGAACAGAAGAAGGTTATTGAAGGAGGCAGGGCCAAATCCTGAGTGGTCTTTTTTCACTCTGTACTAGGGATTGAACCCAGAACCTTTGCAATGAGCTACACCCCAACCAATTTTTTTTTTTTTTTTTTAATTTGAGGCAAGTTCTCACTAAGTCACTAACTTGCCAAGGCAGGGCTTGAACTTGCAATCCTCCTGCCTCAGCCTTCTTGAGAATGCTGGGAATGCCTCATTTTATAGGTCAAATTAAGTAATCTAGATTTTATTGCAAGTGCAATTGGCAACTTTTGACAAATTATAAACAGGAGAGACACAATCTACTTTTCTTATTAGAATAGCCTTCTGTTTGCATAATGATGAATGGAATGTGGAGTAGAGTGGACACTAGCTAAAAACTGCAATTGTCCTAGCAAATGACAGGGGCTGGGACTACGAGGTAGTGCTGAAGATAGGGGGAGTGGACAGATTTGGAGACAGGGCTACAGAGCTTGCTGAAGAAGTGAGGGGGGGAAAGAAGGAGAGAAGGAGGACACTGAGATTTCTCACTGGAAAATCCAGTAAGTGTGGGCACCTTAACCAAGATGGGGAAGTTGGAGAGGGTGGTGTGAGGGAAGCTGAGGGATGAAAATGATTCAGGAAGAATCATCAAATAGATGAGATGAGGCTTGAGAACGAATAAGTCATTCATGATGGGGAAGGAGGGGGTGAATTAAAGACAGCTGGAAATGTCCCGCTCAGTGAGAAAGATTGGGATGAGCTAAGGCAGGAAGTGGAAAAACAATTCCTAAGTCCATGTAAGAAACATAAAGACCCTCACAAATAATTAAAGGCATTGGGGCCAGTGAGATGGCTCAGTGGCTTAAGCGCCTGCCTGGCAAGCGTGAGGGCCCGAGTTCGACTCCCGCAACCCACATACGAAAAAGGGCCGGTGATATCGCTCAGCGGCACGGGCACCTGCTGGTGCATGAGGTCCTGAGGTGGACCCCCGGTACCCACAAAAAGAAAAAATAATTAAAGGCATTAAGGTTAAATAAAAGTGTTTTCACCAAGAAATTAGTAAATTAGCTTTTAAAGTTATAATCACAAAATATCCACCCAAGTGTAGTATAACTGCTATTTCGTACATTGCTCTTGACATTATAAATTGATGTATGCCTTAAAAAAAATAGTTTGCCAGACGATATAGGCACAACTTTGACCCAGTAATTGCATTTATGGGAACGTAGCCTAAGTAACTAACCTAAAATAGCTCTATGCCCCAACCTGTTTGTTTTAGCATTCTTTATAATAATAATAAAAAACCGAGAAAAAATTAGGTAACTGCAAATAGTGAAATAATTAAGAAAATTACAGTGTGTTCACTCAAAGAAATATGAGGTCATAGAATAGAATGTGCTTATGCTATAATAAGTAACAAATAAAAATATGTTTACACTATTGCTTAAAATTTGTGCTTATGAAAAAAAGATTAGAAAGAAATGCTCCCAAAAAACATAGTAGAGGTGAAATTACAAATAACTGTTCCCTCTCTTTTCTATATTAGTTGTGATATGGTTGGTATCACTTTTTTTTTTTTTTTTTTTTTTTTTTTTGTGGGTACCGGGGGGTCGACCTCAGGACCTCGCGCGCCAGCAGGCACCCGTGCCTCTGAGCGATATCACCAGCCCCTTTTTCGTATGTGGGATCCGGGAGTCGAACTCGGGCCCTCGCGCTTGCCAGGCAGGCGCTTAAGCCGCTGAGCCATCTCACCGGCCCGGTTGGTATCACTTTTATAAAATATTTTTTTTTAATTTTGGACAATATTATTCTCTTTTGCCCACACGGAGAACAGTTCCGTAATCTGGTATCATTTTGAATAAGGGAAATATTAATATTTATAATGTTTATACCACTGCTAGGTTTTTTAAGTGAATGCAGACTACCTGAGCTGACTTGTACTTACTCTGAGACTCAAGCTCCTTGGTTTATTTTGTTTATAAACATCACCTTCGTGAGTTGTAAATGTGAGACGAATCTCCTTGGCTAGCAGTTGACGATCTCTCAAAAGATCTTGGCTTTCAGTTTGTGTTTTTGCCTGGTTACTTATCTTCCACCACGCAGCTACCTACTCCAGTGAACTAACCCCAAACCAAGACTCTAGATGCTGCGGGACCTGATCACAGGGCTCAGTAAACAAACAAATAGGGGACTAGAGGCTACCAGCCCCCTTGAAATCAACTGCCAGCAGCGGGGACTCAGATAATAGACAGGTGGCTTTGGTGGCACACAGGAGGGGGTTTGCTCTTCAGTGAAGGGTCTGCACTTCTCTAATCTCATATTCAAAAAGATAACCCGCAAATGGTGGGCTTTTTCTGATCAATATTCCATCCAATCTCTAAGTCAATTTTGAAGGAAAACTTAACTAATTTCAAATAAACTCAGCCTTACTTACCATGGCAAGAAATTACAGCCAGGGCAACACAGGGGAGAAGTCTACAAGGGATGCTTCATCCATCCCGTGTGAATGTTTAAGATAGGGGAGAGAAATACACAGAGAAGACGGCAGGGATCTGCTCAATGGGCTTGGAAACAGGAGAAAAGAAATCTGCCTTTTTCAAATCTGGTCTCCAAATAGAATGACAGGTCTCTTCTCTATCCTCGCTACGATGCAACATGTTATTGAAAACCCTTCGGTGTAACTTTTTTTCTGAGCGCAAAACACTGTGGTGCAATTTGAAAAGCATGCTTTCTCCAAGGTGAAGGCTGACTTGCTCAGTGAATAGAGCAACCAGAAGAAAAAACACATCTGATTGAAGCGAAAAATGACATCAATCACTTGAGCTATAATTTGCAAAATTCGTTGTATGAAGTAATTAATCAAAGCATGGCTGAGCTTTTGGGGTTGAGACTTGGATCTGACAAGGAGATGCGATACAGTAAAACTGGCGGGGCTCACGCTGCAGCCTTTAGGGTTTAAAATGTCTCTCCATGCCACTCGCAGGTTTAATTACTTCTTTTTTCCCTGGCTGACAGTCCCAAATCAAAATAAACAAACCACAGCGGGACAAATTTTGGATGCATGTTGTGCTGAAGAATCTATTGTTCCTGACACCGGAATAGCTTGAAATGCATGTTCCTTCAGTTCATTTTGAATGGCAAAGAGTGGAGGGAGGGACAAGATGGTCCAAGAAAGAAAGGGACCAGCTAAGATACCAAGCTGCCACCTACCCTGATGGCTCGGGGACGGCATCTTCCCGGGCACTGCAGCATGAAGGTTTGGAAGAGCAAAGAGCCCGACAGGAAGTGGGAGAGACAGATGTCCTGTGGTCACACAGCGCATGAAGCCAATTCCTGTCTAAGTGCAGTTAAATTGTTTTATATTTAGTGACAGCAATTGACTCTATTACAAATTAATGAAAGGTCGGAAGCTGGACTGGAGGTTGTCTGGCCACACATTTGCCATCATCGTAATAAAGCAGGCTCCTTTGGAGCTCGAAGAAGGAGTTATCTGAAGACACCCAGTTGTCCAGCTGTGGACACAGTGTCCTGGTGAGACCCATGTCCTGGAGTCTGACAGAGGGTTTCCTCCACCTCTCTGGCCCTTTCTGCAACTAGAGAATTTGCACGTCACCCACCTTCTTGTCTTTAAATTCCTGGTTTCCTAGTACTTTCCCAAGACTCCTCGTACCTCAACACACCGAGTGGGAAAGTTGCAGCCACGCGCCACTGTACTAAACAGGACAAGCACAACCTCTTTGGGGCCATTGCTGCAACTGCCAGGGCTCTGGGCTCAGGAAGCAGAGATAACACGGAGACTAAATACAGTTAGGTGTCTGTGGTAACGTGGCCAAACCCAAGCAACTCGTGAATGAAGCTCAACAAACACTCAAAAACATATTCCACTGAAGAAACGGTGACCAGCCAGGTGCGGTGGTGCACACCTATTATCCCAGAACTCTGGGAGGCTGAGGCAAGATGATTTCGAGTTCGAGCCCAGCCTGGCAACTTAGCCACTTAGTGAGACTCTGTCTCAAAATAAAAATAATAAGAATTAAAATAACAAAAGAGAAACAAATGACGTTCTACTGATGCTGCTACGTTTGCATGAGAAGATCAGGTAAGGACCTGTCATACCGGTACTGTGGTCTTACCATCTTACAACTGAACCAGGACACGGAAGAGACCATAAGAACTTGTAATTCCTGTCCTCGATCCCTCCCCCTTTGGCCATGGAGAGGCTTCTAAAGGATTCCGCTCCCCTCAAGTCACCTCCAACCCATCCCCTCCCCAGACCACCTCTCCTCCTTCATTTGCACAGGGAAAGTGTGTGCAAGGGAGAAGTAGAAACCAGTTTCTTCTCCCGCCTGGCTCTGGAAGACAGGCCCTCCGCCTGGCTCCCTGGCTGTGCTGTCCTCGAAGACTTCGTCACTTCCCCCTCTTCCAGAGCTCATGGAGGTGACTATTGCACGCCGCCACCCCACACTGTGGTCCTGACAGCGGTGAGTGCCTGGGTGCACCTGCAGGGACAGCAGTGGTGAAAGCCGCCCTCCTCCAGATCACACGGAGCCTGGCGGTTGCAGCCAGCTGTCACCTTGCCACCGTCGTCAGCACCTCCACCTTCTCTGTTCCTTCAGAGGCCTGTGCTCTGCTGAATCCTGTAGCTACTTTATTTTTTTAAAAATGTAAGTCCTTCGCATTGAAAGGAAGAAAGGAAGGAGACAAAGCCTGCACTCAAACTCCTCCTTCACCAGCGCCTTTTCAGCAGCCAGCTCTCCCAAAGCGGGTCTCTATTTCTGTCCTCCCCCTCAGCCTTGGGTCCGCTGTACCTGCCTTTCCCTCAACTTCTCCACAGAGACCACTGTCCCCCAAGTCCCTTCTGTCACTTCCTCTGCAGTGATCCTCTTCCCAGCCTAGAGAACATGGGAATCTTCACTATTGTGTCCTGAAATGTTTTCTGTTCCCCTGCATCCACTCCCACTGATCACTCTCACTTAATCCAAGAGCTTCTGTGCTTCCTGCTGCCAGCAGCTGGCTAATCTAAATGTCCAGCCGTGGCCTTCCCAACCTTGGGCTCTGTGCACCAACCACGCAGTGGACAGTCTGCTCAGGTACCCCACTAGCACCTCCTGCTCGGCACCGCCCAGTGTGAACTTGGTGGCTGTGAGACTCACACGGCCTTGGCAGAAGCCAGGCAGCCCCTTCTCTCCCCACAGCCCCCTTTCCACTCCCTCCAGCCAACGACCAATCTGCAAGTCCCACCTGTTCTGCTCCCTAAGTACCTCCCGCCCTTGCGGTGTCCAGCTGAGGCTCACACCTGCTCCCTCCAGTGTCCTGAGTGTCCCCTAGCTTTACCAGCCTCTCTCTGGACTCTCCTGTTCCCTTGCCTTCTGCTGCTCACCGTCCCTCAATGGCTCATCTTCCAAATCCACATCTAGAACTTCTGGAGGGGCCCACAGGGCTCTGCCCAGCCGACGCCCTCCTCCTCTTCACCGCCTCCTCACATCTGCATCTTTGGGTTTCCACAGCACAGGTGCTCCCCGCTTTTCCACTTCATATCAAGCTTCTGCTGCCCAACACGGCAGGACCAGCCCTTTGCTCCCCCTCCACAACTCAGCCCAGCCTCCTTCCTGCAGAAAGCCTTCACACATCCCCAGACTTCCAGAACCCCACTCTTCTACGAGGTGTGATCAAAAAATACAATGAATACGTAAACAAAAAAATCATTTCCTGAGTGTCTTTATGAGGTGTGATCAAAAATACAGTGAATGCTGCTGCCGAGTGCTGTGCAACAGTAAGGCAGCTCGTAAAAACGTGACACTGTGTTCTTATCCACCTTATTCACTGGATCTGGTGACTTCTGGCTCTTCCCTAAAGTCAAAATGACCACAAAGGGGAAAATTCTGAGTTGATTCAGGACATCAAGGTAGCCAGGACAGCGCAACTAAAGACCATCAGGAAAGAGGGCTCCAGAGCAGCTGCAGAAAGTGGCAAGAATGATGGGAAGAGTGTGTTTGAAGTGAATGGGGAGGATTTTGAAGATGATTAATGGCAATGTGTCTTTCACTGTAATTAATTTTTAAAATTTAAGCATTCATCACATTTTTCTAGCACCCTTTGTACACATTGAGGAAATATATTAGGTCCCATAAACTGTAAATTCAAGGAAGACTCCAGTTTTAGTCATATGGAACACAAGGTCCTCTTTTCCCCATCTTTCAGCGACGCTTCATGCTGGTGTCAATTCTGTCTTGTGTGGGTTTCCTTTGGGAGGCAGGAATTGTGCCAAGCCTGCATCTTCATAATCTATCATCCAAAGGAATTAATCTCAGCACTAAGAGAATAGAATGTAGGAAGAACAGGAAACCAAATGAAAATGTTATTGTAGTCGTCTAACAAATATCTTCAAAGTCTTGTAAATGATGTTCAAGGTCCCAGAAGACCCCTCACACCCCAGCCTGCAATGAGTGTTCTTTTCTATCAATCGTCGGGTGATTTCTGGCTGTTCATAATGGACTGGGTGACGAGCTTGGCTCTGAGGAATAGGACAGCAAATAAGACATCGCTTGTCTTTACAGAATCCGGTGGAGGTTGCAGGGAGGTAGCAGGGATAACACCAAGTGACAGCCCTGAGGATGGAGGAGAGGCGGGTGGACAGAGCTGAGGTTGGAGGGGACAGAAGGAGACACTCACAAGGGTGGGTCACGCTTGGGGTAGGGTTTAGTGTTTATGCTCAGAGTGAACGGGCACCAAGGAGGAGCTCTAGGGCAGGAAGGAGGTTGGCACTGGGAAGGAGATAACTGGAAGCACTGGATGGCGAGTAGAGAAAGGGAGGAGAGGGTCAACTCCGTGAAGTTCTTCCGTGGGGTGAGGAAGCGGGTGTGATTCCAAGTTTACTGTCATCTGTAGAGTACCCCCAAAATTCTGGCCCTGGTTCTACGGGAACCACAAAGGAATCTGCCTCCTCTTCTGTAGAAAAGTACCAGTTCCCCATAGCATTTGTGACACCCATCTCCTTCGACTTCTGGAACACAGAGGTCACAGCTGCTAAGGACGACACGGAGGAAAACAAAGTTCACTAAAGAAACTGTGGGAATTCTACCTCCGGGATTCTAAAATTTGGAATGGAAAAGCATTTGTGTCCAATGGTGAGCATTAGGGTACAGCATTACAGGGTTGTTTTGTTTTGTTTTGTTTTTTAACTTCCCTTTTAAACTGTTTGATTCAACAGTTTCACAGTTACATTGAAAAGCAGAGAACCTTGATGTGCCCTTCAGATTACTGAAGTTTTTCTTTTTTTTAATTAAATACTTACTGGACCCAAGAAAAACTTTCTTCAGATCCAGCATCATCATTTCAGGAACCAAAACTATGAATTTAGTAGTGTTGTATTGCTGAGTGGCGCATTAATAAAGTAAAAAAATACCAACAGCCTTGATGGTAAGTAATCAGAATGAGTGTTACTATGAATGCATTTTTCTTGAAGCATTTTTGAACTATTTCTGCAAAGAAAAAGACTCAGAATGCCTGAGAATCAGAATAAAACTCTTTCTTAAAGTGCTCCGAAAACCGCCTGCTTTTTAAGAAACAGAAATATAGCAGTGAAATCAACATGAAGCACAGAAAAGACACTGGACTATAAACTAAAAATAGAGCTGGAATACACCCTAAGAAGAATAAATAAAAATCACAGAAGGGTGACTAAGTTCTGTAACTTCCTAACCCAGTTGAGTCAATACTTCCTCTTCTCTTTAAAAGAAAAAAATCACTTCAGGAGAAGTTCTTGGTGGCGGAGACACTTCAGACAGACTGCCAGCTTGGCGTAAATGAAAATGTATTTGTTCAAGTTCTATAAATTGGGAGAGAAATTTGGGGATGGGCTCGGTCACCTGACGAGAGAGAACGAATGAGGATCCGAGCGAAAGCATCGAAACGTAACTAGAGCCCATCCATCATGTCGCTTGATTGCCTCCATACGGAGCTATTAAAAGAGAGCAGCTGCAGCTCAAGCCTCCAGGATGGGCTCCTGGATTAGGTAGAAAGCTGGATTCAAGTCTGCTCAACCCACTTCTTACGGTGCAAGTTGATGGATTCTGCACAGAACCAGGAAATTGCAGTAGAGCACCGCTTACTTTGAAAACCTTCGCCGAGCACTCGGCTTCCTGTAGTTTCTCCCTGTGGCTCAACTTTTCCATCTGGTTTCACCCTGTGGAAACAAAAAACGCAAAGCTTTCAGACGGGAGGGAAACAATGGGAAAGATGACCCATTTTCCTCTTTACTTTGAAACAAAGCTTGGCGACACATTTGCTAAAATAGGCGGTTTAAATGAGTGTGTGTGTATATGTGTGCCTAGAATTTAAATACAGGCTTGGAAGAATGAAATATAATAGCTTCTACATAACAAAATGACTGTTGTCTTTTTAAGTACATGTAAGAGCTGAGTTGGTCAGTGATAGATTCCAGTGCTATAGTTGTGAATAAATAATTCATGACGACTTAATGTTAAAATCCTCTTTAGGATATAAAAATAAATCATGAAAAGAGAATGGCTCTTGCAAGGCTAGGTGGGCAGGTTGACCTAACAACTACAAATAACCAATCTGATTTGTCTCCCTGACTTAACTGGGTTCCTAACGGCATTGATCTTGCTGTCTCATACTTATAGGAAGCCACCGAAGCCAGCTCTGCGGTTACCATCACCTCCGCGACCACCGTCTGTGTCCTGTACAGAAACTGCAGAGACGTTTCCAGAACAAATCAATGTCCATACCTAACACACATTTCAAAACACTTTCCTTCCTAATTTATTTGATGCAATTTTTTTTCCTTTTCCCAGAAATATTGCCCCCCCGTATCTATTTAGAAAACATGAAAATATCTTTCAGGAATCTGGTAACTTAATTTCTAACACATAGTTAGGAACTTCACATGGAAGAGAAAAGGAGTCTAATTGATGCTGTTTAGAAAGTGAGTTAAGAGGAGATGGTTTTAAGCATTCATAAAAATAAACTCTTCTGGAAGGTGCTACATCCAGATCTAGGAGTGTTGGGACAGGAGAGGAAGTAGGCATTTAAAGATTTCTGACACTGGGGACAAAGTTCTTACCAGCTATCATATGGGCAGGATTTTGGAGCAGTGGTTCTCAATTTAAAGTGCCCAGGAATTTCCAGAAGGGCTGGTTGAGATGCAGCCAGTACTCTGGCTCGCAGTGAGGTCTGAGATTCTGCCCTTCGAAGGCCACAGATGGAGCTAAGAACATTGGCTTGTGGAACTGCAGGGCCATGCCCGGGACCTGTGCTGCGCTGGGGGCTTCTCCACCCCACCAGGCTGCAGAGCTGGGGTCCTGACCTGCGGGCATCAGCCTCCCCCATTGCTGTGGTGTCCAGCGGGAGACTTGCTCTTCAACCTGACTTCCCAAAGACTCCAAAAAACTAAATGGGGACTCCTTTCTAATTAGCCATATTCTGCACCTAGCATGGTTTCTCACCAGTAGCAGTCCCCAGAGATACCTTCCCAGCCTCCTCCCCACTATGACTGAGGCAAAGATGAATTCTACAGCTGACCTACTCTTGAACTCCAGCACTAGTCACTAGTCACTAGTTTATGAGCTCCAACCATTCAGGTAATCTGCACAAAGCTCAGTTTTCCCTCGATATAAAAATGGTGGTGTTAATAAAAAATGGCATCTACTTATGCAAGGTTGTTGTGAAGATCAATGAGATAAAGCGAAAGTTCCTTGGATCTGTGAAGACTCCAGAAATTTCTGGAAATGTTAATACAGATCCTTGCGATCTGTTTTAATAAGGGGTATGAGATGTTTTAGAAACAAATGAAACGTAGTTCATGAAAAGCAAGTTAATTAAACCTAAAGTAAAAGATTCAATAAATGAAGAAATATCACGTGGGGTTATCTGAGCATTTCCTGTGTGTGTGGTGATGACAGATGGAAATGTGAACATGCAAGAGAAAGAACGAGATGACATCCCAAGCATCCCAAGGCCAGCTTGGCTAACCTTTGGTGGCACAAAACAAGCAAACAAAAACTGTGGCCGTGGCACAGGCTGCAGTGTGATATTCTGTGACATGTAGATGACCGGTCTGGATTCTCATGCATTTTTCCTCAGTACCACATGTACACAGGTTTGCTTTTAGAAAGTCCATTTTTAAAGAGTTTTTTATTATGTAAATGTTCTTTTAAAACCATACACTCATGGTAACAAGGTACATGCCCATATAAGATAAATATTGCTTTTTTTTTTTTTTTTTTTGTGGGTACCGGGGGGGTCGACCTCAGGACCTCGCGCGCCAGCAGGCGCCCATGCTGCTGAGCGATATCACCGGCCCCTTTTTCATATGTGGGTTCCGGGAGTCGAACTCGGGCCCTCGCGCTTGCCGGGCAGGCGCTTAAGCCACTAAGCCATCTCACTGGCCCAAATATTGCTTTTTTTAATTTAAATGGTAATATCCATTCTGCCATGAAACATAAATTCACAAAACTAGAAATTATAGGAAGCCATTTTGTTCCCTTTTCTATCTCCTCTCATTCTAGAAATTTTATGTCTCAAATGATTCATTTATAGCCTAGTTTTTACAATATTTATCTCATATCTCCAGGAGCAATTAGGAGGCTTAGCCAATGGATTCTTCTAGAATATACAGACGTCTCTATTTAAAATTTAGCAGGGATGAAAACAGCATTAATATATTACACATAATCCAAATGCAGTAGCAAAAGAGCTAACTGTATTCTAAATGTGTCCATTACTCTTTTTCAAAAAAAAATTTTTTTTTCTTCCATAAATGAACTCCTGCTAGACATTTTCTTTCTTGAGAGATAATCTTTCCATTAGGATAGTAATTTGCAAAACAAAATCTTTGTATTTTTCTCAGGTTCACTTGTTTTCCTTCTTGGGTAGATAAAAAGTTCTGTGAATAGGTTATGGAAGGGCCATTGTCATTTGCAAAACGTGTGAGGTTCAGAGAACACAGAAGGGGGACTCGTGCATGTCCCATGTGTTCAGTTTCACCAAAAGAAGAGACCCCCTGAGACTTCCATCAAAAGTCTGGCTCTGGGATCAGTTGAACAACTTGCTTTGAATTCATATGAGTCCTGACTGCTAAATTTGCAAAGGTTCCTGCCTCACGGTTCTGCACTCACTGTAAATGTGGCCTCTCTTCAAGAAGATAGCCATATTGGTTGCTAGGAGATGGAGGGATCCTCTCTGAGAAAAATCAGTCCTGACAAAAAAAAAAATTTTTTTTTTACATAAAGACCTTTTAAATATAAATATCTTTGACAGCAGCTATTATTATTCACCAAGTTCCTTCACATCTGAATAAATGGCAGAAAAATGATGATATTATTCATATGCCATTATACACTAAAGCGTTAAAATAGAAATGATTCTTATTCCCTTCTCTCTTTCTTACTCTCTCTCTTTTTCTTTGTTATTGCTAAAGAGAAAAGAGAGAGCTTTTTAAATGCTTCTTTCAATTGAAATTCTCTGCTTTCCTTTTTAGACCCTCAGTGTAACAGAAATCTCTCCAACCCTGAGACCAAGGATTTGGATTATTGCAACTGCTTTTGAGTCCCCAAGATCTATTTTTAATGGAGAAAAGAGCAGCACCCGTAAGGCCACAAAGAGAACAACCACCATCACTAAGTGGGAGGCTGGGGACAGCAGGTGGGAGACTGCTCCTGAAAGCAACCATCACACAATTTCATTTCAGTAATGTTTGCAATTTTTTTCCTGTTGGTTTGACCGGAATCACAGCTGCCCTCTATGTGGGTCTGGGCTTGGCATTTGCTAAAAATGATCTTAACAAACAAATGTGAAACAAGCAATATACTTGCCGTCTATACATCATGCCATAGATGGATGGAGTGGTGATTTTTCCAGATTCCCTCTGCCCTGCCTGCCTATGGAGACCAGGAGGACCTACAGCTGTGCCCCAACTTGGGGGCCCACAGCCCCAGAGCCCCAGACGTGAACCCCAAAGCTCACAGTCAGAGATCACTGGTGAAACACATTTCATTGCCATCAGAATGACCACCCCAGTGTATCATTTTTATTGTTATTCTGAATATTGGAAGACTTTTCTAAAGAATTTTTTGTTATTGTTGAGTGCCCTAGAATCGAACTGAGGCATGTTTCCTTATTCACATATTGACGTGAATCCCTCCATTTTTTTAGCATTTTCCTGTGAAAGGCTCGGTATGGTAATGTCCCTCAGTCCCCTTTCACACATTTGTTTGGACTTCTGGCACCAGGAAGCTCTTATTGTTCCAGCAGATGCAGGCCAGACCGAGGACATTGTTCCCTTAGTGACAGACAGGGTGTGTTTCCTCTCTTGAAGTTCTCATGAGAGTTTCTCGTACTGTGTGTGACATACACCAAAAAAGGCAACCTATTTGCAGGCTCTCCTTTCTCTGGTCCTTTTTGGCCTGCTTTCTTGTCAAAGTTGCCCCAGCCAAAGCCATTGCTAGTTGAATTAAGTGGAGGAATTCCAAAGGAGGAGGCCCCCCCAAATCTCAACTGCTCACCTCAAATCCTGGTGTGTGGACCCACAGCTGAATTCCGGCAGGTCCTGGGAGAAGAAGCAAGGCGCTCTGTGCTTTGTGATGAATATCAACAAAGCTACATGGGCTTACCTACATATGGAGCCTTTTAGGTGTTCCTAGGAGCACTATATTTTTCTTATGCAATGCCTCAATTGTATCATTCACCCGTCACATATGAGCACTCCCTCTGTTTGTGATGATTAATCATTTCAGTTTCAGGGGCTGATTATCACGCCTTTTTTTGATTCCATTCACTGATTTCTACACTGAAGTAGGTAAATGCAAATGGAAATACCAGGAAGCTGCTAGGATGCGAGGTCCCATCTGCAAGTGCAGAGAATTGTTTCTCTCTGTTTTGTCATTTCTATCAACTCTCGTACCTTTCCTGGTGATCTCAGGGACTCCTAGACATGTTCGGTAGAGTAGACCATGGCGGGGAATCCTGCTCCAAACTCTCAGTTGGAAAGGAGCCTCGGGGAGACAGCAGGCTTGCAGGAGGATCCTTCACATCATGGCCTTGATTCAGTTTTTCCCCATTAAAAGACATCATTTCTGTTTTTGGAAGCTGGCTTGATCAGAGAAAATTCCTGAGGTTATAGGCGCGAACCCCTCAGATTCTGGGCAGGTTGGTGAAATCAGAGACTTGGGATACAAACAGGGCCATGGGTGATTCAGCCTGGGTTCAAGACCAGGGTGGCTCACATGGGCTTGGGAGGTAGCTGTCCCAAGCTCAGCACCCAGAAGGACTCCCTGACCTGGAGAAAAGTGGCCCCAGAGCTGCAGGACAGCCAAGCTGAGGGTGTAGAAGCATCATGGGAGAACAAGGAAAGCTATGTAATGCTGTCCAGTACCAGCAGCCCTAGACCTGCCTTCCCTTCTCCATCTGCTCCGACCCTCTAATTCTGAGTGATAAAGCGGCTGCTTCATATCCACCATGCGAGTGTCCAGGGCACATGCGATCATCCTTCCTTTCTGCTACATTCTTTTCCAAGTTACACTCCAGGTAGGATTTATTTATGCTTCATTTCCTGTGACTCAGTTACATAGGATGCAAAATTATGATGATAATGCTTGTCTCCAGATAATGAATAAGGAGTTCATATTTCTCATTGCAGAGATGTTATACAAATGCACAGTATCATTATACCTAAAATCCATGACTAAAGAAATTAAATTTCCTGGAATGTTTCATATCTAACAAGGATGTTTGTAATCCTCCACATTTACTACTAAATGAGGTGGACTACAAGAAAGGGAATATTTAAAAGAAAGGCATCGGTTCAATGGGAAGAATTAACAAATGGGGAAATTGCAGTCCTGCATTTGTACTTTATGGAGAAAAAGGCCTGGGTAAACATGCAACAGGAAACCCTGTTTGATTTTTGCAAGGAAGATTTAACTAGCAACAGACTTACACAGAATCTTCAAAGACTTTTCCATACTTGTTTACCTTTAGATATGCAGCTGAAATGAACACCATGCCTCAGTTTAAAAAGAAGTGATATCACAAAGTAGTTTACTCCAATCTACAAAGAACTAAATACATAACTGGACATATAGTAAATGAAATATTTTATCATAAAAAAAAGCTGGAAAGAAAAAATATACAAGGTTTGGGGGTAGGGAGTTGAGATAGTGACATATCTTTTACAGTTTCCCAAATTCATAAACACATGCAAGTCAAATTCAAGCATTTTTTTCATAAGTCAAGTGTACCTTGTAAACACAATCTATTGGCAATATTCTGGACTGCATTCCATCTTTTTTGTTAGGTATCACCAAGTTCAGGTCGTGAAATCACCAAGTTCAGGTTGTGAAATCAGAATGAAGAAAGAAATGGTATCTCAGAAAACTCCACACAGTTACGCAGTCTCACACGCTGGTTTAGAGGTGTCTGGATTGCCTTAGGCTTTCAGCTCAAGAAATATCAACCCACCCCAGCCCATTTTCATCAGAACCAAGGCTGCTCTTCTGCCCCCCACCTGGGCAATGGCTAAAGACACAATCTCCCAGATTGTTTCTGTGTCTCCTGATGGACAAAGAGGTGGCAGAGTGGTGGAGAGCAGAGTTGGGGTAGAGGTGGGTACCAAGGGCGCAGTTTACACAAAATTCTACCTTATTCCAATATCAGCTCTACTACTCTCATCTTTAAGCCTAGGGAACAGCTCTTACAAAACACAGTTAGCTTGCCAACTGGGCTCCTGGCCATTTCCAGTGAAGGTGAACTTCCCTGCTGTCTGTGCATGAAGACCTCGTGCCAGTGGGCTGCAGTCTGAAGATCCAGGATCCAGACCTAGCATTGAAAAGGGTCAACCCCTTCTCTGGCTTGGGCTGTGCCTACATGAAACTTCCTGGGCCATTTGCTAATGGATTGGAGCCACGAGAGGAAGCCTCTCTACCACTATCCTTGTCCCTACCGCTTCCTCCTCAGCTACCCTCAAAGGGGTTTCTGGGTGCTCAGACAGATAACCTGCAAGCATATCTCACATCTTGAAATATCTCAATCTCTGGAGTTCCCACTGCATTTCCTGTACAAGGACAGCCCAGGAGATTTCTAGGGGTGGCTCTGTGCCTGCAGCACTCCGTGACACACTTGCTCAATTTCCATAAAGCCCTCACCTCTATGATTGCATCATTCAGCTTTCCTGTTGCTGGAGAAAATACCACACATCCACAATTTAAAAGAGGAGAGATTTAATTTGGCTTACAGTTTTGGGGGTTGAGTCCATGGTTGCTGGCTCCAAAGCAAAAGCACAGTGGAAGGGCCTGGTGGAGGAAAGCTGCTCGCTTCATGGAAGCCAGGAACAGAGAGGGAAGGGAGGAGCCAGGGACAAGAATGCATCCTTCCAGGTCATGCCCCAGGGGCTAACTCCAACCAGGTCCCACCTTCGAATAGCGAGCCCACCGATGACGATAGCACCCCCTCAGTTCAGTCCAATCTGGAAGCACTACCTCTGAACATAAGGCTTTTGGGGGACATTCTAGAAAAATCTAAACCATCACAATAAACGTCCAGATACAAGATTGCCTCAGGATTTATTCTAGAAGCTAAAAGGAATGGAGTAACTGAAGAAAAAAGATAAGATGATGTATTTTATAGCACATTCAACTTGAAGTTGATATCCAGCTAGTTGCATTTTGAATTATCATTTAATTATAAATATGTATTTCAAACCTGTAGAAAAGAGCAAAAAGGTAATACACAGCTAGGGATATACCATAGAGGTTAAACAAACTTGATCATTTTGCATTGTTTCACACCTTTTATTTTTAAAGGATGAAATTAAATATTATAAATTAAAGCAATGCCTTTTTTCCCTCTCCCTTTCTGGTCTCTCTCTTTCCCCAGAAGTATCATTTTATCTGAAAGTGGTGTACATCATTCCCACATTTGCTTTTGTGCTCTTTCTGCATATGAATGCATACATGAAATATGTAGACCAGTGCTTCTGTGTTACAAAATTTACATAAAAGTTTTCCTGCTATTTAGTTCTTTTGTAGCTTGGCTTATACACTCTTTTATGGTTGTTTTATTTTGTTTTGTGTGACCCATACTGTTGTACATAGATCTAGTTCTACTTAGGCTGTGTTTTACCTTCCTACATGATAACTCATAGATTCTTTGTCCATTTCACTGTACACAATGCTGCCTTGCACTCTTCTACAGAACTTCTTGTGCATTTACATTAAAATTCCTCTAGGATAGACATGTAGGGATGGAGTTACTGGGGCAAGGCACCTTCACAGTTATTCGGTACCTTTTCCTCTCTCCTTCTAGGAGGCGACACTCCTTAGCAATCCCACTGGGTGCACGCCCTCTCCTGTCTCCCCCACCCCCATCAGCCTGTAGGATAACTGCGGAACTATTTTCAGTGTGGTCATTTTCAGTCTGGTTGAAGAGGCCTTCCCCCTACCTATAGTATTTAAACTTGTTCTCATTAGTTTTTAAGAGTTATTGGGCCGGTGAGATGGCTCAGCGGCGTAAGCGCCTGCCCGGCAAGCGTGAGGGCCCGAGTTCGACTCCCGGAACCCACATACGAAAAAGGGGCCGGTGATATCGCTCAGCGGCACGGGCACCTGCTGGCGCGCGAGGTCCTGAGGTCGAGCCCCCGGTACCCACCAAAAAAAAAAAAAAAAAAAGAGTGATTTATGTATTCGGGATACAAGTCTTTACAATACAGGTTGAAAATATCTTTTCCATGTCTGGCTATCCAATTAATATAAAGGAAACCCAGTGCTTAGGGTTCAGTTACAATATCAATATCAGGTATCTTATAATAATGTCTAGAAATATTTTTTATTTTGGGGTAAAGGGTTTTTTTTAATCAGGGCTGAGAGTAAGGCTACTTATGTTTATCTGAAACATGATATTGTATATACTTATGCATATTTTCAAGAGATGTAGCAGTCTTTAACGTTCGTATCTTGGCATCCTCTTACTGTTTATAAATATTGCTAAAGTTCATTTATACAATAAAAAACAGATTTGAGGCCTGCAGAGTCTGAGAGTAGAATATCACTGAATACCAAAGGACTGTCCTGCAGAAACTACTTAGCTTAGGACAGAAAACAAATCCCGTCGTCGGTGACATGATTTGTTCTCTGCCCACAGTGCCAGGGAGAGCTCCATGAGAGATAAATGCATGTCTGTGAGCAGATGTGTATATTTGTATACGTCCACAAGTATCTTTATTTTAATCTTACACCCCAACTGATAAATTAAACGTTGAGGAAACTGTGTTTTTGTGGCACCAGTGCAACATATACATCATGGAAAAGAAATTTAGTTATGTTTTAATTCTTCACTCATTTCCACTAAAATAAATATAGAACAGATTCCGAAAGCTGATGCTGAGGACAAACTTAGTGAATCTGTGAGCCTGTGGCTGGAAGCCTAAAATATTATTTTGAATTAACCTATTAACTCATTTGAGATAATTCTATCCAGATTTTAGTCTGTATTTATTCAACTGATTTATTGTCTGTTTCTCTTTCTCCCAAATGGGACTTGTTATGTCTCTTTAAAGTAATGTTCCCCATGTTTCTTTTTACCATTTTTATTTTTTAGACTACTTTATACCCCAAATTATTGAGTTAAGTATCATGTAGTCCTAACTGTGAGACCCAGATTTACTGTGTAGCCATTTTGGTATACAAGTTTTATGTACATAAGCATGTACATGGTATCAAAATTTACTTAAAAAATGATGACTGCACTTTTAGAACTATTACACTTCCTTAAACATTTCCTTGGAGTTCTGGGGATTTCTGACATGAGGTTGGATTTCCCAATGTGACTGAAAATGCTATAACCAGTCATAGGCCACCAACTAAACCGCCTCATTTCTTTGTTACCTTGCAGCAGCAGCAAAACCAGGTATACTTTACTTTTTAACGTGACCATGGAAAATAGGGAACCAGGCTTAAGTTTTATATTTGGACAATCTTGAGTTGGGATCTTGCCTCTGTAACTTGGTTGGCATCTTGGTAGATCCACTTAGTAACTGGTCAAAGCTAGAATACTTATTTTATGAGTTTTCTGTGAGATTGACTATATGACCAGAAGCAATACAGAATAAATGCTGAAGAAGAACTAGTTTCCTTCTTACCTCCAGTAATGTCTTCCTGATTTCTGAGGATACCCTCATTAGTGGGGTCTCCTCTTAAGTTTCTCAAAAAAAAACTGGAAGCCATCCTAACATAGGAAAGCCTTATATTGATCAGTTGTCAATTAGCCCACTGAAAGCCAGATGAGCCCTCTGAATTCTACCTGGAGGACACATTATGTGCCATAAATCAGGACCTTGAGCTGTGCTCAGTAGATTGACATCTTCACCACCTCCCATGTGCCATGATTTCCAGAGTTTTGCCTAGGCAGCAGTGAGAGGATGATGCTGGAACCCATCTCGGGGAATCAGATGTTCAGTTAGCTATGAGAGGGCACATGTTTAAAGAGCTGGATCCTTTATCAAGGCCTCCATGACTATCCTTTCCCTTATAATATGAGGAAACTGGAAAGTAATAGAGGCCAAGAACACAGAGTAAGCCATAGAAATGGGACTTTCAAGTCTTCTGACCATCTAAATTTTCTATTATATTGGGTTGAACCATAAGAAATTGTCATTTTTGTAGGTCAGTCCATAAGTTCATGGGCTTTTTCCTATATCATGAGAAGCAAAACTACACCAATAGTTTTTGCCCTACTGTTACGTTTTGTGACTTACACTGACACAAACTAGCTTAAACCGGAATAGGACGTGCAATCATTGGAGTAACAGAATCCTGCAGGGAGGCTAGCACTGAGCTTGGACAGATTGGAGGGTCAGACACCAGGTCCATCTCTCTCTCTGTCTCTGGGCTCTCCCTGTGTTGGCTTCCATTCTGGAACAGCTCTTCTTTTATGATACAAGGGTAGCTACTGAAACGTCCAAGTTCCCTTTGTCCTCGTACCTGGAGACTTTAACAAATTCAGAGATCCTCTTTTTGATATTTTTTGTAGAAATCCTGGTTTGAGTCGATAGCCTGGCTCAAGCCTGTGGCTATCACACTGATGGAAGTTTGGGGGGGATATGAGATCGCCAGCCCTCCAGTAACAGGAGGGGAAGTTTCCAAAAGTAAGTTTTGCTCCCAGAACAACGGCGGAAAGGTGCTGTTCAGATAAAAATAAGCTCAGGCTCATTGCATGGAAGATGCCCATAACCACGAAGAATCTGACTCTCTTCTCAAGGCTACAGACAGACTTGATAAAGAGACAAGAAAAACAAATAAAAAAGAGTAAGACAGAGGGAAGCTAACTTGGTGAAGACTAAGATATAAACAAGAGCAACCCATGGTCGATCTTGTTGACCACACACTAGAACTAAGTTACTTCCAAAGTTTAAGTGTATTCCCCTGACATCAACCATGTTTTTATCTATAAAATAAGAAAGGTACTCAGGTTTTTAAGCAAGTCTTTAAATACAAATCTCAGCTTTCCACACACAGATGGTGCTTACTCTCTCACCTTCAATTTCTTATGATGACACTTAATTTTCCATTTAAATAATGTCCATCTATTGGCCCAAAGCCCGCTGCGTTACCCAGATTTAGACTTAATCTCTGCCTGCTTTACCTCACATTTCAGGCAAGCAGGGAGCAGAACTGATTTCAGGTCAGACTCAAGCAAATTATGTCCATCTACATTACAAATTATATTATCAAAAATAAATAAGGGAACGGTCATGATCGTTTATAAGATGACGCCAATAACTACCTAGTGAAGGCACAGTGTTGAATTTATACAATGTGCTGCTGGGAACACATGATATGAAATACTTTCTCACTTAAATTTTTATCTAGTCTTGGAGAGTAAAAGTAGGTTCAAACTTCTTTAATAGCCTCACTTATCAATAAAGTGTTGACCCTTTACATCAACTCTCAACATGCATTTTTAAATAAATCTTTATATGCACCTCATCAGCTAATATGTTTAAGGTACTATGTATATTTTCATAAAGAATCATTGTTAATTCTATTGCAGGTATCTTTTTTTATTATATATACAATATGTAATATAATATTACATATGGGGAAAAGAAAAAGAAAGTAGGAAGATGAAAATTTCTTCACAGTTTTGAGTTTTAGAGGATTAACCTCTTAATCCCGAATAATGACTCTTTTATTATTATTAGATGCCTATGGCTGACAAAAAGCTCACTAATAGAAAACTTGTTTGCAATTTTCTTGATATTTGCTTATGTTTGCATTATTAGTGCTAGCTGCAATCTTTGTTTATTTTTTTTTCCAGAAACTTTTAAAGTTCTTTTTCAAAGCATTCATTAAAGATAGCCAATATCTACAATTTTGCTCAGCCAGGCACCCTGGAGCAGCAGGGAGCAACCCTATTCTGGGAAGGGGCAAGGTTGCGTGGGATCCACGGTGAGTCCACCCTCCGGAGACCCTGCCCCGGCTGCACAAGACACTGGACACCACACATAACCGCCACCCGGTGCGATCAACCACAGGACGTTGGAGTGGAAGAATATAGCTAACACCTCATGCGCTCGGTTCCTTTTTTCAGTAGGAAATGAATTCAGTGTTATAATATTTTCCCACATAGCCCAGCAGACTCTACCACATAGCCTGAGCGTGCACACAGCGCTGTAGCCCATCCACAGGGACACAGAACATCTGAGCCCGGTGGTCCCTGTCACACACAATTTTTCTTTTGTTGTTTATAAGACACAGGCAATGCAGGAGAAGGACAAGTGGGAATTTTTCAGTACTGGGAGTGTTAGTGAATTTTTTTCATAATTCTTGGATGATACTCCAAGAAGTTGTAGTACTCAAGAATCGCAAGAATCACTTATCTTTGCAGAGGTAAATTTAGGAGCATAGTATTTTAGTAGAATGTTTTTAATGAATTTTTTATTTTCACTCCCAAACTTAAGTAATTTCTTAGATCAGTGATTAATTACATAGAACAAACATCTTCATTTAAATACTATGACACCTGATCTTGCTAAAAATAACCAAAAAATATACTGGGCATATCTCTTTCTCTTTTTTAAAATCAAACTTTCAAGGATAAAATAGCGTAAAATTCCCCATCTTTCTGCACCATATTATTGCTAAAATGAACCTTTCATTTCTACTGTTTCTGATGAAACTTTGACATCCATGTTTCATGGGGGACAAATTGAAGAATTCCTTTAGGTATGTAATTATCAGGGTAATTCAAATAACTTTTTATTCAAGTAATTCACTACTGAATAAGATACATCCCTCATTTTCTAACACAAATGGAGTAAAATGTTGGTTATTAAGTTTGAAACTACTCAATCAGTTCCCGTTTTGTTAAATAATAGCAAATTTTAAGAATTAAGAATCTAACTTTTTTTTAGTATGGGCTCCTGAAATCTCCAAAACATTTCAAAATATCTCATTTAGCCCCCTAAAGATAAGTATAACTCTGTCTTATGAACAGCAGTAATATTTGACCTGCTGTGTAATACCCTTGAGAAGTAGGATGGCCCAAAATTATACACACTACTAGCATTTGAGGCCCTCTGCAAAGCAGGTGCATAGAAAATTAAGGGTTAGAAATGAACTATGAATGACTCAGTTTAATTTTCAGCTGGTCAAAAATCCCAATATTTTAGTATTTCAGTTTAATGATTATTTAAGTAGCACTAGACAAAAAAAAAATAGTATCACGTTGACATGTTTTGGGGTTTTCTTCTCAGCAAAAGACACTCTATTTTATTTATTTATTTTTTTAATTTATTTTTTGTGTGTGTGTGGGTACCGGGGGTCGACCTCAGGACCTTGCAGGCCAGGAGATGCCCGTGCTGCTGAGCGATATCACCAGCCCTTTTTTCCTATGTGGGTTCCGGAAGTCGAACTCGGGCCCTCGCGCTTGCCAGGCAGGCGCTTACGCCGCTGAGCCATCTCACCAGCCCTGACATTCTACTTTAAAATAGCACAGTAAGTACCAAGAGTTTCATACTGGGAACAGCCATTTTCTTATTTTGAATTTCAAGAGGAATTTATAGTTTGGACCTCTGTAATAAGTTTCTCTGCAAAAAGAGCAATTAGAGAGTACCACTACTACAGTAAGTTCTATTTAGGATTCAATTACCAGGAAAGCAAGGGAGGAGAAGGAAAGAAAAGCAACATTGCAGAATGACCATGTGTTCTGAAAAAATCCATCATCCAGTTTTCTCTGGAGGCCATCTGTCGATAGCATTAAAAGATAAGAGTTTCATTTGCCAATCAAATTTCCTCAATTGGAAAATATGTTAAGTGCCAGGCAGAATCCAGTATATAAATGTTCAGATGTGCTCCGGAATACACTCTCAGGAAATCTAAGTTACATATTCTTCTAAGGGAAACCTTTAAAGGAGTAATTATGGAAAAGATGCTACCCTGAGTTTTCCCAGACTTTCATTCCACACGCAAGATTCTCCTGTGAGTTATTTTCCCATACTCAACTGGTGACTGACTGCTTACACTTTTCTTTTCCTGACATCTAAGTTCCCTGACTTTCATTTGCTTTTCATGTCAAATTTTAACTGAAAGGGTCTCCCAGCATTTGCCCACTTCTTACTAAATAACAGGGACCTCGCATAGCAAGTGGAATGCTAATCATGTGATAAGAGAATAGCTGAAGAACTTGCAAACAGACACAAAGAGACTGAAGGAGAACATTACAGTTATCACCAAATATTTGAGGGATTCTCAAGCAAAAGAGATATTGATAATTACCTTGTTAACTCCAGAGACCTTGGCTGGACCAGTGTGTGAGGATTTTTAAAATTCAATTTTTAGACCAAAAGAAGAAATTGTCTTGAACAGTCACAGTAGCTTACAAATAAAATGGCCTTTCTGATAAGGAATTAAGTGAAGGCTGATTATCTGGTAGAAAAATAATGCAGGACTGTCTCAGCTGGGAAGAAGTTAATTAATCTGGACAATTTCTATATATCTTTCCACCCTGAGTGTCTTTGATTCAGGAGTTTTCTCCACTCTATCATCCTCCCTTTTAGTCCCAACTCCATCTTCCAGCATACACTTATCTGATAAACCAGTTGGCGCAGTACTGTTTAATCCTATTAACTGCCAAATTATCTCCGTTCTGGACTCTGATACTCTCCAAACTGCATGATTGCAAGCAAACTGCTTCACTGTTCAAGTCTGCAATTTCATATCTACCTGCAGGGGTGGTTGAAAGAATCAATTAGATAACTTACATAGAGCATTTAGCACAACTTCTGGCCCATCGTGCCCTAGTAATTACTCAATAATGCCTGCTGTTGTTAGCCATTATTATAGTACCCCAACTCCCAAATCACTGTCTCCGGAAGGCATCCATCTACTAATCAGACCCAGGTTTGGGCCACTCACTAAAGCAATTGCTATCATTCTTAAGCATGCAGTTATTTCCAGCTGTTTCAAATTTGCTTAGAGACAGTTGGATCCAGTGATGGGATTACAGAGAGAAGTAGAATTGGGGTCCTCAGATGAGAACAGTACCTGGAAAAAGCAGAAGTCCTTGGAACTCTGTGTCACTCAGGCTGGTCCGAGATGCAAAATGCCCACCTGAAGCAAAAGGAACATCGGGTCTTCTAAGTGGCCTGATCTTCAGCCACTTTTATGTCAATAAATCAGTCAGAAATCGGCATCAACACAGAGGTCCCTCCTTCTGGAAAAAAGAACAAGAAACCAAATTGAAGACATCCCTCAAAATAACTGATCAGAGCTCCTCAGAAGTATCAGGGACAAGAAAGACAAGGAAACTGAGAAATGGCTACTAGTTAGACGATAACGAGACCAGAAACGAAATGCAATATGGGATCCTAGACTGGGTCCTGAAAGAGAAAGCAGACATACTAGAAGAACTGGCAAGATTCTAGAGTGGTCTGTAATTCAGCTAATGGTGCCCTACCCTCACCAGTTTTCTGACTTTGGTGCTTATACTGGGAATATGTGAGATGCTAACGTGGGAGGATAGTACAGGGAAACCTGCATGATGTCTGTGAATGTCTCCTAAGTTAAAATTATTTTAAAACCGAAAGTTAAAATGTAAGACCTAACCATGTTCAGTGGAAAGATAGTTTTTAAATCTTTATTTTAAAGAGAGAAAATAGAACAAAATTTCAAAACAACATAATAGGAGGGTAACAATGGTTAATACATTGCGTATTGTTATCTTTAAATTAGTTACTCAGGGTACAAGATATCGGCATTGAATTGTCCAAATAATATTAGCACAAAGATATTTTAAAGAGAAATGCCATCACAAGTACTAATTGGTCCTGTATCCATGATGCGGATACACACACACTTGCACACACACACACATCACAGAAATGAAGAGAAAGCATTTGTTTCAAAGTTAAATCCATAATCCCAATGTAACTTTTTCTAGATAGGATCCTTAGAAGGTAAGTGAGGTTAAATGATGTCCTAGGGTGAAGCTGCAGTCTGCGTCACCCTTTCCCTCCTTGTCTCTCTCTCCCATGGCCAGGAAGGAACTGGACCATGCTGGTACCCACTCTGCTACTCTCCATTTCCAGCATTTGAGAAAGGCGATTTCAGTGGTCTAAGCTGCCTGTAGTGTCTTGTCATGGCAGCCTAAGTAGATCACTCTATCAATCTATCAGACGCCAAATCAGGTTACTACAAATCTAAGGACCTGCAAACTGTTTATATTATACCCCTATAGGCCGGAAGTTTGCCTCACCCCATGGGCCTTGCTTCTGTAAGAGCAAAGTTATAGAACAGCGAACTTATAGAAATCTTATAGCAGAAATTAGAAATCAGTTAGTAGCCTCTGACTATGCTCCTGCTGCCTGTCACGTAGTTAGACTCAGTCAGCCTTGACTGTCTGCATCCCACTGCTTCTCCCAGATAACGCGCTAGGTCAACCTGACTGCGTCCAGCTGTGATGTCTGTGTTTTCCTACCCAGAAGGATATGTTTGTAGTTTTCCAGCTTGCTTCAAGGACTTCAGGCCCAGAGCAGACTGGCCCAGTCAAGGACACATTAACCTGCTCCGCTCAAGCCCCCTCCCCCTTTCCCAGAATGTTCCTGCTTTATAATAAATAATTCCTTATAAGTAAGCCTGCTTAGCATAAGCCTGCCTGACAACATATGATTTAATTCATGCAACCAATCATGTAATAACCTGCAATCAGCTTGTACTTCCCGCTTACAGAAATGTTTTTAAACTGAACTCTAAGCTGACTCAGGGCTGATGATCTGGAACTGAGTTTCCCATCAGCCCGCTGGCATAAACGAGTTGCCTTCCAAACTCCTCTGTGTGGAGTGTTTTCCTTTTGGTCCTGGTTGGATTTTTTCCACAACACTTCCATCCTTAAAGGCAGCAACATTGACTTTCTCTGGCCCCACTTCCATTATCTCATCTTTTTTCCCTACCACTGCTGGGTAAGTTCTGCCCCTTTAAGGACCCCATGGCTAGCTGGGCCCACCCTGACAGTCCTGGATGACCTCTCATTTCAAGGATGACACCCTTAGTCCCATGTGCAGCCCCTCTTGTCATGTATGGCGAGATACTCCAAGGACTAGGGTGAGCCCATCTTTGAGGGCCATTGTTTGCCACATTTAATCCCTGCTGACACAAGAAGTCTGACCAGAATTCAAGCTTAGAAGACTGTTAGAAAGATAAACCATTTAGGGAAGCGACACATAATGGCCCCAGCACTTGAGTGCAGGACTGTGCAGCTAGAAATGTCTAAACGAGGCTGAAGAAAGAAAGAGCAGCCTTCTTATTCACATATCCACAGGTATGGATTGAGCTGTTGGTGAGGTGGGAAGAAGGGAGAAAATAGAAGTCAGGCAATAGCTCTTTTTCCTTTGAAATAAGCTTTCAAAGGTGGAGATGTAAAGCCTGTGCCTTCAAGCTGTAGATTAGAGGCACTAGTCACCTTCCCTTTACTGGGACAAAATACCCAATCCCTCACAACTTTAAAGCAGAAGAGGTTTCTTTGACTTACAGTTTCAGAAGGTTCAATCCATGGCTACAGACACGAAAGCAGAAATGCATGGTGGAGGGGTCTGGTGAAGGAAAGCTCCTCAACTCACGGCAGCCAGGAAGCAGCAGGAGAAGGGAGGAGCCAGGATAAGAATGCCCCCTTCAGGTGACCCCCTCCTCAACCAGCCCCACCTCCTAATAGCACTTTTAGCTATGAACTCATCAACAGATTAATCTACAGATAATATGCTGCCCCTATGATCCAATCACCTTCAAAAGCCCCACCTCTGGAGATGGGCGGGGGGGTGGATTTAGATCTAAACTATGACAAATGAATATGCAGCTGAAAAATACACTCACCAAGAAAATTAAAAACAAACTTATAAATCAGTTTAGAGCCTTCTTCTCATCAGAAAGATTAATTCAGGCATAAAGGAGAAACTATATAGGGACAACAGGGATTTTTAAATATTAATAATTTCCCAGGTGCCCAGGCATAGTGGCACATGCCTGCAATCCCAGCACTTGAGGCAGGAGGATCTCTATGAGTTCCAGGGCAGCCTAGGCTACCTAATAAATTCAAGGCCAGCCTGAAATACATAGTAAGTGAGACCCTGTCTCAACAAATAAACAGACAAACAATTTCCTAAGAACAAATCAATTGGAAAATATAATGGCAGAACAATACCATTTATAAGAGTAACTAATGAAATAACTGAGACTCTACTTATGAAATACAAAGAAAATTATGAAAATTATACAATTCTCTAAAGGGACCTTGAAGAAGTCACCACTACATGAGAGATATATGTTGTTCCAGGATTCAGCCTGAGGGAAGAAGGGCAGGGTTACCACAAGGTATATAATGGGCTGGGGATGTTTTCTCCTGTTTTTCCTTATTTTTTTTAAAGGGAAAAATAGGCAAGTTTGATTTGCTGGGTCAATGGAAAGGCCTTTTTAATGCTTTCAAGGCTTTCTCCATTTATTCCATGCTAAGCGGTTTGCACAGAGCTCATATAATTGGTTCCTTGAACATAACCGGAGATAAAGGAACGCGCCCATCAGTTCTGGCTGGAAGTGTCCACATACAGGCTTCAGCTCCCCCCATACAAATTTAAACTTCAAAGAATAGAAGTAAATTTTAACCTCGTGATACTTTCTCCAATTTTTACCATGTTGATTTACTGATATTGAACTCTTAATATTCTAAATTATTTCTTGAAAAATAACTAGTAATTGATCAGAATTAGTTTTCATTTTCTGGGAACTCCACGTTATTAGCACAAATTCCACAGTGTGATTACAAAAGCAACAAGATAGACTTGATTTGTCTCTTTTGTTTCATTTTTCAAATGTTCTTCCCTGGACTTTATTGTTCCATGAATATTAAATCCCACTTACTTAACATCTTTAAGAAATCTCTAATATCCTCACAAAAAGGATTGCCTACATCCTTAAAAAAGAAGAAATTTTCTCTCATTGAAATTCTAAATGTGGTCACTACGTATTGTATTCTTCTCCTTTTCTGGCGAATATGTGAAAAATAGTGATGTCTAACTTTCAATATCAAATCTATCGTATTTGGAGATTTCTGATTTTACATGTACAAATTAAACATGTTTTTAGGTGTTTAATAAAAATCATTAAATCTATGCATTATAGTATCTGAATAAAAGTTGTTTCAAAAGGAAAATGGATGCACCTTGAGACCATAATGTTAAGCGAAATAAATCAGACCCACAGGCTTAAATATCATGTGGTTTCTCTTGTATGAGAAGCCCAAAGTATAAATAAAGAGCAAAATAAAAGATAGGCAGTAGGGAGATAGATTTTTCTCACAAGGGAAGAGGACCAAGAGATGGAAGGAGAGAAGAGAAAGGAAATGAAGAGGAACTAAGGTGTGTTTTGTGTAAGTACCAACTCCCCACAAGGAATGTAAACATTATATACTACAAACATACAAATAAAAATAAATTATGCAAGAAATCATTTTTACTTTTGGGATTTGGAATTCTCCTGTATTTGCTTTTTCATCTCTCCATTCTGAAAAAGTTGTTCTTAAATTAAAGGAATTAGGATAGTGCTTACTTAGCACATCTCCTTCAGCACTTTAATTTGTCTCTAGCTGGACAGATATAATCAGGTTGTCAAATTATGACTTTTTTGCTTCAAATGTTCTCTGTGATTTTTCATGTTTGCTTGTTTGCAGTAACCCAGAGCCTTCATCCGAGCTACATTCCTAGCCCTTTTCTTATTTTTTTTTTTTAATTCTGAGACAGAGTTTTGCTAAATCACCGTGTTGCCCAGGTTGTGCTCAAACTTGTGAATCTTTTGCCTCAGCTCCCCTGGGTGCTAAGATTACAGGCTTGCTTTCTGACTTTAATAATTTACTAAACCTACTCAGTTCTTTGTGAAGTCTGAAGAAGACCCCACAAGGCACAAGTCATCCTGGCAGGAAGACTTCTAACTATGCACCATGTGAGAAAGCAAAGACAGCCTCAAAAGAGGGCGCAGGCGCCAGGGCACGGGGTGACCAAGAGCAAAACGGTCTGGAGGTAGGAAATGGCAGAGCCGTCCCATCTTCATACAGGTCAGCAAGCAGTCAGGACAGCGTCCTTTCCCGACCTCTCAGGAGCACTTCAAACCCTTCACAGCTTCCTCACAGTGGGTGAAATCAAGTCAGGTACAAAAAAATCAAAACCATCTTCCAGCAATTACAGCCACCGCCACAAGGGAGCGAACCCCACGTCCTCTTTATTCAGTGCCAGCTTTTGCCGGGGAAGCTTGCATCCTGGTAGGCTGTTCAGGCAGATCATCACACCTTGAGAGAGTTTTCACTCCAAGAAAAACAGCCCTGCCGCACTGTCTGTGCTGGGAAGCCAGTGTCCAGGATGGCAGGGGTGGGGGCTAGGTGTACCCCAGTATCTAGGAGGGGATCGTCCCTCCTTAAACGAGGGAGCACACCCTCCCACACAGGCAACAGCTGTCCTCTTCTGCTGCTGCCCAGAATTAGCCTGAGCCCTCTCTT
This sequence comes from Erethizon dorsatum, assembly GCA_028451465.1. Taxonomy (NCBI): domain Eukaryota; kingdom Metazoa; phylum Chordata; class Mammalia; order Rodentia; family Erethizontidae; genus Erethizon; species Erethizon dorsatum. The sequence continues at coordinate 154,502,696 of CM051824.1, read as the reverse complement.
CTGTTTACTGCCCTGGAACTTCTGGCCTAACTGAAGGGATGGGATGGAAATAAACTTTCAAAACAAATTGAATTTTAGTGCTGATTGTGAAAATCTTTGTTCCAGGAATAAGCTTTCTGGGGGAGGGGGAGGTCTAATCCAGCAATTTGGAGTTAAATTAAAAGGACTGACCCTTTTCTAGGAAAACATACACCCAGGTGCCCAAAACAGGTGAGCCTATGGCTTAAAGGAGCTGGGCAGGGCTGCATTGGCCCTGGCCCCACTATGGTCAAGAAGGGGGCCTGGGGTGTACCTCTGTGGCTTAGCAGGCACCACCAAAAAAACAAAAAATAAGATGAAGAAAGAGCTGAAGCATCTACATCATAATCCATCTGGGAAAGGGAATCTGATCAGCACAGTGAGGTACGGTGGGTCTCAGAACTCAGAACTGTGCCTAAGTAGCCCATGCTACAGCCGTCAGAGCAAATAGCGACAAGAGACAAGCGCACTGCTTGAAGTGGCTCGTGACTCCCCTTATTAGAGCAATAAGGGGTAAATGGCATTAGGAAGTAAGGAATATGCACAAAATATGCAAATCTACATTAGTGCATTATACTAGGTATGGTCAAAAAATACAATGTAGGTTTAAATAAGAAAAATTGATTACGGTAAAAGACATTACCATGAATTCCCCTCCAAATCCACTTCCTCATTTCAAACACACTTATCCCATTGTTCTTGCCACTTTCTGAAGCAGCTCTGGAAGTCCTCTTTCATGAGTGTCTTTGCACTGTCATGGCTGCATCAATGTCCCAAATACATCCAAACTGTGAGGAAATCACACAGTGCCAGATCCGGTGAATAAGGAGGATGAGGACACCGCTTCATGTTTTTACAAGCTGTCTTTCCATTGGATGGCACTCGGCAGCAGCATTCATCATAGTTTTGATCATGCTTCAAAAGGATACTCAGGAAAGAGGACTTCCAGAGCTGCTTCCAAAAGTGGCAAGAATGATGGGATATGTGTGTTTGAAGGCAGGAAGGAGTATTTTGAAGATTAATAGTAAAGTGTCTTTTACTGTGATAATTTTTCTTTTAATTTCAATATTCACCCTATTTTTTATCTCCTTATTTAGAGCTTCCAGACATCAAGGTAATACCCTAACGTCCCTGAAGGCTTCAACTTGCCACCTAGGCTTTAATGTTTAGGGAGCAGGAAAAGGAAGGTGGCTCATGCCAATGTGTACAGCTTAACCACGACTGTGTGTCCTTCCTCTGGTCCTGGCTTCCTTCTCACTCTTTGCAGCTTGCTCCTGACTCCATACTCTGTGTCTTGCTCTGTGTTCCTCTCCAAAAAGTAACTTGCTAGCATCAGCATCATCAGACAGTGTTTCCACACAAAATAAGAGTTGCACAATTAACTTGAGAGGGTTTTTTTTGAAAATGTAAACAATTTAAATAATTATATTATTGAGCTTTTCTATCACTGGGACATAATACCTGACATCCACAACTTAAAAGAGAAGAGGTGTAATTTGGCTCATGGTTTCGGAGGTTTCAGTCCATGGTCAGCTGGCTCCAAGACAGGAACAGCATGGGGGAAGGACACAGGGTGGCACTAAGATTCTTAGATCAGGGGCCAGGAGACCGAGCAGGGGAATAGTGCCACAGTGGAAGGGGCCAGGGGCTAAAAAGAGAACACAAAGTCACACCTCCATGACCCACCCAGACACACCCAGAAGTGTGCTTTACTAACCCCCTCGGCGGCTCCCAAGGCAACTGTCACATTCTTTTTCTCTTAATATCTCTGGCATTGGTTTTAACTTTTTTTATTTGTTCTATGGAATTCAGAATCAGAACCTTTCCCTTACCTTATGCTCATGTAGATGCTCACATGGATTAAGTACCCTGAAAACACTTAGAACACTTAATTATAGAAATACCATTTTTTCCTGCAAGGGTTTTGCAGCTACCGTGTAACCCAGGCCATGTAGTGACTCCTGCTCCCCCCAAGCAGTAAACATGGTGGCTGGAAGAGAGGCTGGCTGCGCAGGAGGGAGGAGAAGGAGGGCAGATGTCTCATTAGACTGGCCCTGCGTTGTGGCCGGTCCTCGTGGGTGTGCTCCTTAGGAAATTACCCCATTTCCAGAATAGCTCTTCCATCTCTAAGCCCAGAAAATGACTCTCCAAGCAGTGGCCCACCTGACCTCTTCCCATCTCTCCATCTGTCTTGCTGCCCTGGTAATGCCCTTGTCACTGGATTTTGGGCAGCTTCAGCCCATGGCGACATAAAATTCCCGTGAGTAAACTTTGACCTTGCCGAGATATCACTTGTTGCAAACACATATGCCCTGGCTCCTCAGAGCCCAAACATCATAATTTTAAAATCCACTTACTGGTACATTTTTAACTACTAATCCCAGGATAGGGAAAAAATAAATATACCGTGGCTGAGCCGCCTTGCACCTTGCCTCTTTATTTTTCCTTTTGTTGGACAAGAGTTGGGTGGCTTTTCTCTTGCATGAGCCCAGTATAGGTGTTCACTGCGAGGCAGAATTCCCATCTGCATGTGACAGCGTGTCACTGTCCGGCATGCCACTTCCCATAAGTCTCAGGGGAGAAAAGAGCTTGGACTCCCATACAAAAAATAACTGTTCCGATTGTTTTGGCCACCTGCAGCGCAGAGAGTGGCAGTGTGCCGTTTTATTCTCTCGAGGGACAGGGCGATGTCTAATTAGGCATTGAAAAGTGACTGAACTTACACAGATCTCATCACAAACGGTTTTCAGCCAGCTCAGCGATACGAAACACTGATTAGCTCAATTCACGCTTATTACCTGCCCCTCACTAAAGCACTGAGTTCAGAATCTAAATTCTGCCCTGTGTAAGAAAGTGTTGATGTTTTCTTTTGGAGAGAAGGATGTTTTCCTCTCATCAAGACAGCATCCTGCGGAATATCCGTGTAAACATCTTCCGCTGGAGTTCCACAGGCATCCAGAACTGACTTTTCCCAAAAAAGCACTTGGTGGTACCACTGCTCCTAAGTCTTGCTTTTTCCCTGAGTGGCTCCCATGGGTGATTGTGACTTCCCTCCCATGAGCATCCGCGGCTGCCTCTGTCCCACGCCTGCACCATGCTGTGGGATCAGTTGTGCTGCGTGGCTTCAGGATGCCTGTCCTTCCCACGAGGGTCCAGCCCCGGGCTGATGCACGCACAAGGGCCCCCATCTCCCCACTTACTCTTAAATCCGGCCTCAGAACCCCAGAAAGCACACAGGCAGGGCAAGGAAGGAGCACTGGCAAAGCTTCTCCGAAGAAACAGAAGTGACAGGAGACAGGGAAGGAGAGAAATGTTAGAGAACTGATTCGCGCAACTGTGGAGGGGGCAAGTTGAAAATCTATAGACCAGGCCGGCAGGCTAGAAAATTAGAGAAGAGCTGATGTTGTAATCTTGCCTCCAAATTCTGCAGGGTAACAAGGGGGAACTTCCATGGGCCTAGAGGAGAATTTTTTCCTTCGTCCAGAAAACCCATCTCTCGATGCCTTAAACTGATTGGACCAGGCCCACCCACACCATGGCATTAAATGTGATCCTATCTGAACAATACCTTCACAGCAATAACTAGACTTGTGTTTGTTCAAACAGCGGGACACCAGAGCCAGACAAGGGGACATAAATGAAGCATCACAGGAGGAGAATGCAGGCTGGAATGGGATGGCACCTCTGCCACTTTCTGCTCTGAAACCTTCCCAGGGCCTCAGTTTCCTCATCTGCACCATGGTTTTCCAGACTGAATGAATGCAAATGAATTTGTCTTATGTGTACTCGAAGGGTGAATTATTGGATAATTTGGTTAACAAAGCCAGCTTTCCTCTTGCTGACTTGCCACCAACAATGTACAAAAAAAAGACACAAGCCATTCTTTGAACAAATCACATTTAAATTCAGGCCCCATTCCAACAAGTCCATGTTGTTGTATTCAAATAAACAGTGGAATTCGGTTCAGTTGCAGGTGATTTGGAAGGAGGCCTGGGCTTGAGATCAGCATGGGAATGACGTGGTGAGCACGCTGCGTTGTTAGATTGTGAGAAACTGAGCCAGGCCTCGTGGCTGTGGCAGGAGAACTTGTCGACGCAATGCAGGGCAGGAGGGCCGTGGCTGCCGAATGAGTGCCGCAAGGACAGCTCGCCTGCACCCTCCTCCTGTAACCACACCGGCCACTTGGCCTTTGCAACCTCAATTCCCTTCCTAGATGATAGGATTTGGACAAAATGACTTTAATGTTCCTGGTTCCTTCCACTTTCAAATTGGAATCTATTAGGATTCGTGTTTTCTTCCTGCATCGTTTGTATTCATTAGGAAGTGCTTGGTATTGGTTAAGTCAAATGTTTTAAGTTTTTAAGCATGTTAAGGTATAACGGTAATCTGAGACTCGAATGGAAAAGGATCCATTTGTACAGGGCTGTGCTCACTATTTCTATTAGCGTTCACAATGAAATCAGCTAAAAGTTGTATTTCTACATTACCTCTTCAAACTTCTTCTCAGAAGATCTTACGACTAAGTCTTCCTTTAGCCAATTTGCTAGCAGCTATTTTTCTTTGACAGTATCTAAGGTGATATTTATTAGGCCTGTTCTTCCACAGTTTAATATGCCTCAGGGATTCACACACTTGCGGGGATTAATGGTCCATATTATTGCACTTTTTTGATCAATGTGGATCTTCACACCTTTTTTTACAGCTTGGGCTTTGCTTTCAAACTACAAGATTCATTAGAGGATAACATTAAAAATAAGACTATTTGGGGGGTTCAATAATGATTTATACATAACAAAAGGAACAATAAATATTTGTAAAGTGGACAAGTAAGTACAGATATTCCTTTTTTAGCAATCAAGTCCTGTTCCTGCGACTAGGATGTTAAATGAATTAGTCACTAAATGAGGAATTAGACAGAGTTGGTATATCACAATATTCAGAACAAAGAAATAGTCAAAAGAAACTAAAACTTGATGACTTGGCTTTTATTCATATAGCTCTTACTTGCAGCACTGTAATGTATAACAGACCATAAAGCTACGGCACTGTACTGTACAGTGCAATCAGCAAAAATTACAGTACTGTATAAACAAGGTACACTGCACAAAAAAAGAACGGTACACCAAAAAAAAAAAAAAAAAAAAAGACAGGCCATACGTCCGAGCGGCACAGCTCAGTCCTAAGTCCAAACAGTTGTTAAACAGGTAGGGCATTAAACGTGGAACATCTGCAAATTCATGAAGAGTAGCATAGAAAAATACCCGAGGGTTTCAAACCTTCTCATTCACTCCTGGATGTTCTTATTCTTCAAGTTGGCACAGGACCCTATAGGTCTAAGGTATATAAAAAATAGGCTTAAAATATTAGAAAAAGTATACGCTAGAAAAGACAGAAGAAAAAATATAACAGTGTAGACCACACGACCACACACCCTACCTCCCCCTCTGCTTTCGTCGCCCATTCAACACGCACGCAGCGAATATTGCCGGTCCACTCCATGTGCCGGGCGCCCGTCAGCCACTGAGAACAAAGCGGTCACAACGCAGGAAGGAACTTACACCTTCTCACTTCTTGTCTCAAAACCCTACAATAGGGACAGGAAACAAAGACGACACCTTTACTGTGAACTGGAATTTTCAGGGAGTTGCCTTTTCTTAAGCAGGGCTGTTTATTTGATATCTGATAAGTGATCAATACATGCTTCAGTCACCGGGCCACCATTTCTTCACTTGAAAGAAAGAACTTGGAGCCCATGGAGCCGCCCCTTTGCCCTTGTCAGATATCCGAGCACCTACCGACTGTCGCAGAGCCCGAAAGAGAGGTCCTGGGTGTCACTATCAGCAATGACCTGGCGGGATGCACACTGGGCCCAGGAATCACACAGAGCACGAGAGTCCACGTCACATACGTGCTGGGCGGTGTCACGCTCTCCTCCACATGTGCAGCCCGTGGAGGCTGGATATTGTGTCCGCTGGATTCTGCATGTAGCCACGCACTTCCCAAACCATTCATTTCAGACTGATTTTCTCCTTCTTTTTCACTCTCAGGTCTATTGGTACCAAAAAAGCATTTTAGGAACAAAATAGTGTCAAAAAAGGATGAAATTCAAACAGGTCAATTGAAACAGGTATTGAGTACATGAATAAAAGATTTAGCAGGAAATGTGGTTGGAATTATTGACTAGAATCAGGATTGGGGTTTCTATGATTTAAAGTTACTTATGCTCTTTAGCAATCACAGAAGGAGTCCTGGGGACTTGTCCCTTTTGCTAGATCCTGGGGACACAAAGATGGGTAGAGGTGTAGTCCCGCCCTCATGGGCAGGCCTCAAACACCAGCCACATTTGGCTTAGTGTGCTCAGATTATTGTGTAAATATTCGGTTCTTTTGTGTGCCAGAAAAACATATGCTTTGTAATTATGACTATCTCACTGCTCAATATTTCCTTTCCAAAAATGTAATTATGTTTATGATAAACACTCATGAAAATGTTTAACACACAATCTTCATTCTCTATTACTAATTCTTGGTTTCTATTTGAAAATTGGTCACTCATAATAGGTGTTAATCACAACATTAAATTAACCTCATCTTTCTAAGCAGTTTTAGTAACAGAAGAATATTACACTTGAAGAGATTTACCGTGGATGTCTGGTGGGATAAGCTTTTCAGCGGAGAGAATTTCCAAGCCTTTGCTTGGTGGCTTCTGTGCTCCCCACCCCATCCCTGACAGGAAGTCCATTGTCCCCGCGGTTCTCATCCAAGCAGGGTGTCTTGTGATGCCACCCGGGCAGGTCGCCACTCTGTCCACCTGCAACCCGTCCTGATCAACTCAGTCACATGAGAAGGCTGCTGGTCCTCATCACAAAGACCCATCTTTCCTAAAACCTTCTAGAAAAATGATTTCGAAGACCCTAGAGAAACTTTCCCAAGATATTTCTCTTTTCAGGAAAAGACAACAATGTGTAAATTCACTAATGTTGCCCACTGCACCCCACCTCTTTCCTGTTTCTATTTATAATCTGGCCAAGCTATAAGTAAGCTCCAAAAGAATAACAGGTTCTACCTACCAAAAGGAAACATCCTATGGAAAGCCTCGCTTAAAGTTTATTGGATATAATTCAAGTGTATTTTTCTTAGTCTCTTGTTGTTTTCCATTTTTTCTGTCATCTATTCAACCTCCACAAATGGCCATGGAAATAGCTGTGCTGGTACTAACGAACACCCCAACTTCTAGAAGGATTAGTACTAATACATTTGCACAATTAGTTCAAGTATCCTGAGCTCCATCTCCATGGGTAGCAAGATAGAACAAGTGAAAATATACCGATAATCACTAAAATATTAACTCAACAGGTAGCAAATTGTGGCAGCATAAAGAATAATTTATACATAGTAGAACATCTAAGTACTGTGCTTTTTGTTCGAGAAGGATTTCAGGTGGTTGCCGTAATTTCTATCATGCATTCAGTTGGTTAAGAGGGAATTCTGAAGAGATCACTTACAGAAGTTTTGGGTAGAGATTAGGACAAATTATACTTGCAGCATTTAGAGCCAATAGTGAAGCATCTCTCACAGGCAAAAGGACACCCTGCCTGGGCAGGAACCAAGGGATTCCGGAAATAGTTTGGGTTCCTCCTAATTTTGTAATTAGTTTTTAATGATGTAGTTTTTCTGACGTTTGGGATTTCTTCAGTCCTGGTCCCAAACAGTTTGCATTCCATCATGCTGAGCTGGGGTAGTCGCTGGCCAGTGGTTCTCCCTTCCCTTCCAGTGCTCTGGAGTCACGGGATGTATTTCCTCCTCGCTTGGTACCTACAACCTCAGTCCCAGTGCCCATTGTTCCCCAGCCCTGGTCCCAGCCAGTGACAGCATTGGGGGACAACGATACTAATTCTCCCTTTTCATTCCCATTACAGTGGGATGCTTTGTTTCCATCCTGTCTTCCTTTCTCCTTCCGTATCGGTACATCCATTTCTCCCTCAAATTCACTAATGAAAACCAGACAGCTCAAAAGAAATCTCTTCAATCTGTAGAAAATGCAAACATTTACTTCCTGGGATTGTTTCTATGTCTCCCTCCAACATGCTATTTACATTATTCCTGGGCAAATAGCACAAATAATGTTATCAAAGCTTCATTTCCTCCACATTCCCAAATCTGTGCATTAAAAACTGCAAAGGAAGGGCCAGGGATGTAGCTCAGTGGCATAAGTGCCTGCCTCGCAAGCGTGAGGTCCGGAGTTCAACTCCCGGTACCCACATTAAAAAAAAAAAAAAAAAAAAAAAAAACTGCAAAGGAGCAATGCTTTAGCTCAAGTCACATTTCTTAACCCCATTTTTTTCTTCTTCTGCATTCCTGCCCTCTTCAGGTTCTGAAAAGCACTGTACCTATAAAATGTCATGCTGGGATTGGCACATCACCATAGAGGAGACTTACGTGATATACTACGGGCTTTTCTCTCTGTGCCGGGTCTCTCGGGCATGCCTGCTGGGGAACAAAGACTATCCTCAGCTGCTTGACTGTCGCCGAGACAGAGGTGAGGCCCGGTCTGTCCCGACGATCCCTTCACGAGGGAAGACACCACCCTATGGAAGTGACGTGAAAGCTGAAAAGGACCAAGACCTGGATGTAAGGGGAAAGCATAAAATATCAGCAATCGAAGCATGCGTGATCTAACAGGGAGTGAATAAAACAAACGCACCAGCAATTACTACAAAGCACAGTCACAGATGGGTCAGTGGAGACACGAGTGGGTGAAGAGGGGACAGCTGTACCTATTGAAGGCCACCTAAATTCCTAAATGCACTATGCGTGTATTCCCAGGAAAAACACTGCAGGAGCCTTTCAAGGAGGGACCACTATGCCCACCGAGAAGTGCACAGACCGAGGCCAATGAAACTAAACTTCCTTTTTCAAGATTATGCTGCAAATGAACAGCAAAGCCAGGCAGAACCACGATTTTCTGGTCTACCTTTTCCTGCTTTGTCCTCCATGTGTTTCCTGGGTTTGTGCTGAGGATTAAATATGGTAAGAAACATAGCAATTTGGGGCAGTGAATGGCTCCTAAGAAGCCCTTGATTAAAACAACCCAAGTCCAACGGTGCTTCCTGCAGCCCTAGGAAACAGGTCGTGTTTTCATCTGCACTTTTACCGATGAGAAAACCGAAGCACAGGAGGTGAGCGAATGTCCCCAAGACACACACCTGAGGATGGCCGCGTATTCATCGTCTTCATAACCCATCTGGGAGAGGAGGGTTCTTCCCCTAGGTTCCAGGATGGGCCACACGACATGTGGAATGCTCAGCAGTTTGTCTGGGAGGAGGGACCCCATGCGCCTGCCACCCTCAAGCCCCTGTGTATCCAGGCTGCCTGCGAATGCAGCCGCCCCACATCGGATGGGAAGGGAAAGCTCCACAGAGGAACTGGCTTTGGAGGTGGGCTTGGCAGGCAGGTAGGAGTACAGCAGGTAGCTTGGAGTTAACAGGGGGCTTTAGGCAAAAGGCTGGACAGGGACAGTGCAAGATGGACACTGTGAGCCGGGCGCGGTGAGCACATCTGTCATCCCAGCACTCTGGAATGCTGAGGCAGGAGGGTCGCAAGTTTGAGTCCAGCCTGGGAAACTTAGCAAGATCCTCTCTCAAAAATAAAATTAAAATTAAAAAGGCACCGGGGTTGTAGCTTGGTGGAAAAGACCTGAGTTCACAACCCCATCCCCCATGTTGCAAAAGAAAAGAAAGAATGAAGGAAGGAAGGAAGGAAGGGAAGCAGGGAGGCAGGGAGGCAGGGAAGGGAGAACAGACCATTTCGTCTGCATTGCGAAGAATGCAGAACAGTAGAGACATTGCGGACGGACCTAGGCCTGCCCAGGTCCTGACCCCCACTAGGCCACAGAGGTGGGGGGCCTGAGGTCAGGGCTAAGTGCTAAACTCTGCTGTGGCAGCCGATGAATCAAGGAGGCGCCTGCTCAGCCCAGATGCATGAGGTCCCCCGTCAAACAGGCTGCAGTCAAGGGGATCCGCTTCTCATCTTCAGGTGGGTCTGTCTCAGCCTCCAGCAGCAGCAGGGCCACCTCTCCCTGTCCTTACTGCTTGTTCCTCCTGTCACTGTGCCCTTGAACCTCTGCCAGGCGCTACGGGACTCACAGCATCTTTCCTCCCACTGAGGCTGAAGCAGGCTGGGTCCAGAGCTCTCACAGGGAGAGGGAGGGCAGGCAGGTCCCCAAATCCCCACACTTAAATTGAACCAGGGCCTTTGCCACCTCCCAAGCAAGGTCTGGCTAGGTCTAAAATGCATCTCACCTTTAACCTCCTGCCACCTAAGCTAGGAGTCCCCTCCTGTGCTTCCTGTGTTTGTAAACAGCGCCAGCACCATCTCGAGCCCCCAGTTCCCTGGGCCTCCTCTGCAACGAGCATCTGTAAATCAGATCAGCACCGCACTCCAAACCAGCACCCTATTCTAATTCAGCGCAGCACCCTCATCTCCTGCCTCCTCACTGTTAGGATCGCCGCTGACTGCCCTCCAGGTTCTCTCCACTTTCCCAGCCAACTGATGCATGTGGAGCCAGAATCCCAGCTCTGTACATCTGAGGAGAAGTCTGGGGCCAGATGAGACTGATAGTGGTGTGAAAAGGAAGAGGAAGTAAGGCAATGAGGACACGTTTGATGGAGAAGCCTAAGAATGTGATGGAGCCATGCTTGAAGGGTCAAAGGCAGGGCATTTGGTTCAGGAAAACACAGAATTAAGCCATTATTTATAAAGTATCTCATTGCTAATAGGTGAGAGAGAAGCTGGTGGTGTGAGGACAGATGGTGTGACTGGAACCAGATCTCAGGTGCAGGTACGAGTGTTACTGTGGCAAAGAGAAGCCAGGCAGTCCAGAGGCAGGAAGGACAGGAGTTCTCAGCTGGGAGGAGGCCAAAGGTGATCCCAGTGTGTCTGGTGGAATGAGACTGACTCTATCTTTTGAAATGGTGAGAAGCACAGGCAGAATCAGGGGCCTGGAAAAAGTGGAAAGCACAGTGCTGCAGATGTTCGGAGAAACTCAATCCGAAGCGAACAGGAAAAGAATTCTGTTGTGATCTCTTTTCCAAGTTTTTAGGCCTCAGTTGGTGGAGTGAGCATTGTCTTCCAAGTCAATTCCAAATGACTTCATCGGATGATCGAACAGTCAAGGAATGCCCACTGTGTACCAGGTTTAGGTACACAGCCCTCGCAGGCCCTGGCCAGGAACAGAGTGGAAGAGGAAGGAAAATAGTGGTGAGGACTGTTTATGACACAAGCAAGCCGTTCGCTGCTTCCCACACACTAGGGAAACAGTTGGATTACCCATCAGGATCTGGAGACTGCAAACAATACTACCAGGAAGTTCATGGAACTGGGACAAGGAAATTACCATAACTCCACACTCCATAAAATAGAGAAATGAATAGAGCGCAATTTATCACTGCTGAGCCGCTGGGCGCTGTGCTGATGAAATAACCAAAGCACGCAGGGGGCAATGGGATCTTTCCAGGAAGCAGTAGGATGCTGTTGTGTCAAAGATTAGCACAAGTCCCCTGAAAGGCACAGCAGTGCAGAATTAGTGGGAGGAAACCACGCTTGGGGCACATTTCTGACTGTCACTCAGCCTCTGTGTGTAGGGGCTGAAGTTTAGAGTAAAGAACATACGTTATCACCTCTTAAAAGACCACCGTGTGGCTTTTCCTCAAACCTCTACAATGCATATATAGAAATGTAACATGGGAGAGTCAAATAACAGAGGCTACCAAGGAATCAAGTTTTTGTTTTCGAAACTGGGTAAAATAAACTGTTTTTTTCTAATAGATAATTAACATTGCATGGAGTCTGGTTCCCCGGCAAAAAGACACGGGCTGACTCAGGAACCACAAACCCACAGCCAGCTCCTCCTCGCCCTCCCACCAATGTGTCGGTGTTTGAAAGGCTGAAGAGGTGGCTGCCGGTGAAACTGCCACCACTCGGGATCCCTCAGGGGCCTCAGGCTCACTGCTCGCCCTGCTCACTTGATGCCACCTCCCTGCACCCTCCTCTGGTCCCCAACACAACGGTCCTCTGACCCACTCATCTGAACCAAGCCCTGCAGGATCTGTCGACTGCCAAGCAAAGTTCAAGGCGTGAACAAAATAGACGTGAATATGCCATGTTTTAATGAGGCATGATCAAGACTATGGTGAACACCGCTGCCACGCTCCATCCAACAAAAAGGCGGCTCCTGAAAACTCGACGCTGAGCCCGCGTCCACCTTAGTCACTGGATCTGGTACTGCGCAACTTCCGGCTCTTCCCCGAAGTCAAACGAATTGATTCAGGACACGGAGGCAGCAATGACAGAGCAACTAAAGACACTCAAGAAAGAGGACTCCAGAGTTGCTGCAGAAAGTGGCAAGAACAATGGGGCACCTTTGAAGAGTGTTCAAAGCCATATCCCTGGGAGGATTTTCAGGGGATGCAAGGCAGTGTGTCTTTTATTGTGATACATTTTAAAACTTCAATACTCATGGTAATTTTAGATCACACCTCATATTGTGTGCAGAGCTTGGATATTCCGACCACTGTGAGCCTCCTCAGGGTTGCAAGAAAGGCTTGGTCCAGTCCTGATGAGCTCCCCTGCCGGGGGCCGCCTTCAAGATCCTGCACTATTTTCTCCGCCAGGCTCTGTGCAGTTAAACTCCCTCCTCTGAGAGTTTGACCTCTGGGAAGAACTGAACTCAGCCAGCAGATAAGATGGACAAAGTCTTTTCCGGCCCAGCATGACCTTGTGGAGATGTTGTTGTGAGTCAGAGCACTTCAGGGATACAGAGATCACCAGTCCCCTGGCAACTGCCACTCCTGCCTCACCCACTGAGGCAGCACCGCAAGTCAGATGAGGCTTGAAGGCCACCAGACCAGAAGCCAGCAACCACCTGTCCCCAAGGTTGCAAGTCTCCTGGTGAAGTGGTAGCAGTTGACCTCTTTGGCAGTCACAGAAGCTTGTACTGGCCACCCACCCTCGGCCTCACCCTCCTGGAGGCCACCTTTCTGCTTGTCCCTCCAAGGGGGCACCTTCTGTGCTCTGAGGCAGCACACCGGGGTATCCCCCAGAGTCTGCTGACAGCTTTGCCCCTGTGGGGTAGGCAGCCTGGAACAAAGACATCTCAGGTTGCTCTGTTTTCTCTGGAGAAATTGCCATCCTTTCCATCAGCCTTAGGCGCAGGACTGTGTCCCCAAGCCCCCAGCACAGCAGGCAATGAGTTCACCCAGCACCACCCACTGTGGCAGGCTGGCAGCCGAGGCCGTGCTCATCAAGATGGAGTAAACACACTCGGCCTGGTGTTTCCAAGCTGCAGCAGGCATCACAGTCACGTGGGGCATTGTTTAAAACCCAATGAACTCCAGGTTGCTGGGCCCACCCGTGAGTCCCTGACTCAGTAGCTAGACTCCCAAAGGAGTTGAGTTCTCTGTAGAAGAAGTCTCTAAGTTCTCCAGATCACCCACACTTGGAAAACAAGCGAGATTTGACTGCCACACCGAGAGTCCCAGTTGGGGCCACTGCTTTCCCAGCAAACTCGCATCCCCACGGGGACTCAAATCTTCCCTCTCACCCTTGGTCATGAGCATCCAGAGCCTGAGTCTGCAGTGTCCTCTTCTAGTCTGTCGGGGCAGCAGACCACCCCAGACGAGCTCAACCCCTCACCACCCGCAAACCCTGTGTTGCAGAGGCTCTCTCTTACCCTAATGAAATGTCTGACCTCAGAGAATAAAACTCATTGCCACGGTGTCACACACAAAAACCAATAATTTTTTTAAAAGGTTGAAATTTTGTCAGAGGCACATTCTTTGGTGTTTATGGTAATATTTTCCATTCTAGACTTTGATGCTTTGCTTGCAAGTTATATTTCAAGCAACATATTTCATCATTGGCTACTGCTGTCCTTAAAATAACTGACATGGGCCAGGCAGGAGGATCACAAGTTCAAGCCTAGCTTGGGTGACTTAGTAACTTTGACCATGTCCAAAATAAAAAGTAAAAAATGGGCTGAGGATGTTGCTCAGTGTGAAGGTACTGGGATGAATCTCTAGTACAAAAAAAAGGAAGAAAGAAAGAAAGAAAGAAAGAAAGAAAGAAAGAAAGAAAGAAAGAAAGAAAGAAAGAAAGAAAGAAAGAAAGACTACAAACAATTTGAAATCAAGGGTAAAGATGAGGTTTTGACCTGAGTTCTCTCTCCAAGACATTGGTAGTTGTGCAAGGAGCTATGTGTTGAGAAACTCTGAGACTTGACATTAGACTCAGCATCGAGGAATGCAATGATCGATTAGTGATGTCTGCCACAGGAAGTAGCAATAGGATTTTGCCATCCCTGATTTTCTAACACACTTTGCCCTATTTTTTTTTTTTTTCTATTTTGGAAATTATTTACACCTGAAACTATAGTATGCACCCGCATGAAAGTAAACTGGACTATTTGAGAAATGCGACTATTGTCCCTACAAATTTATAACCTTATAAAAACCTTATAAAAGAAGTGAATGCCCTATAATCTTATAAAAGAAGTGAATGCCTTTAGCTGTGACCCAAGACAACCGTGGTTGCCAGGGGCATCTAAAATCTCCATTCCTTTAACGCCCAATCACAACACCGGCTCCCTCTGGAACAGGAGGTACCCGTTGGTTCCTCAGGAACTCTTGATCTCCATTAACAGTTTAAGAAGCTCCTTGAGGTGTTCAAGGCCCCCACAGCTAGGCTGTAGAAAACCAATGCCAAAAAAAAGTAAATCTGGAACAGTAGTTTCAACTAGTTAGATACCTGCACTAGATCCTCAAGGAACATTGAGCCGTGTCTGGAGACATTTTTTTTATTGTGACAACCAATGGAGGAAGGAGGGTTATCAGCTTCTAACAGCAGAAGTGGGGCCTGTTGCTGAAAATCCTACAGCCCAGCCTACAGAGCCGGGAACTGTGCTGAGCTCGGAAACGCTGATGCAGAGAACTGAATCCCAATCGTTAAGTACGAGGTTCAGCCCATAGTACAGGGGGTGATCAAAACATATGATGAATGTTTAAATTTTAAATAATTTTATTACAGTAAAAAAACATATACCATTAATCCCCTTTTCTTCAGACACACTTATTCCATCTTTCTTGCTATTTTCTGTAGTCTGGAAGTCCTCTTTTGTGAGTGTTTTTATGAGGTGTGATTTAAAAAAATGTGATGAATGCTGCTGCCAAGTGCCATTCAACAGAAGCACAGGGTCATGAAAATATATCGCTGTGTCCTCACTCACTTGTTTCACTGGATCTGGCACCACGTGACTGCTGGCTCTCCCCAAAAGTCAAAATGGCCATGAAAGGGAAATGTTTCGCATCCATTTGGGACCAAGGCAGCCACAACAGCACAACTAAAGACACTTTGGAAGAGGACTCCAGAATTACTTCAGAAAATGGCGGGAATGATGGGATAAGAGCATTGGAGTATTCTGAGGGGAATTTCATGTCCATGTGCCTTTTACTGTAACACATTTTTAAAAATTTAAACATTTACCATATTTTTCAATCATACCTTGTAAGTCCTTAGCTTATCTCACTAAATGGAGAATGCAATTCCCCCAATAAATGAAAAATGAAAACAAACTTTGCCTTGTACCTAAGAAGAGTGCTGTCTATGTGATGGCTTCAACAAACTAAGAAAACTTCATTCATAAGCTCCGACAGCCCTGGTATTTCTGCAAACCAGACGCATGGCATACGACTTACACCTTCTCCCATAAGGCTACACCTGCAGGCCTAGCAAATTTGTTTTGGAGACAGGGCTGGCAGGGCTGCCTGCCCTTCACCTTGCCATGGGTAAGATCAGACTAAACAAAGGTCTCCTTGTGGCCCTGCTCACTTGCAGTAAATGATAATTGTCATTTTTTCCATCTTTAACATCAGAATGCTTTCATGATTTCTGATTCCCACACCTTTAACAAATGATGTGCTTAACATGCTCTAATCTGAGAAAATAAATATAAAAACCTCAGTTCATTTAAGGCTTGGGGGGTGGTTTGTGGGATTTTTTTTCTCTTTCCTGATCAAGTAATGAATGAAATAAAATCAGCTACAACACTGACTTTTAAACATTTTAAACTGCAGCATTTTGCTGTAATAGGTCTGTGGCTTTGTAGGGCAAACTCCAAAGTTATGACAATCAACTAAATCCCAGAGGGGAGAGTTTAGTTGTGTAAGCACTGGTTTGGGGCAAATGTATTCCATAGAATCAAAGATTCCAATAGAAGCTGGGTTTTCTCAACCTTTAATTCTCCCAAGATGCATAATTGGATATTATGCAGTTAACTGAGAAAGACCTTTGGAGAAAACAAAAACTGAGTTTCTTTTATATCTTAGTGAACATTAAAAGCTAAGCTTTCAACTCCAGCCAAATGCCATTACCATGAGTTCCCTCCAATATATTGTTTAGTCACAAACGCTGTATCCTTGGTATTGCATGTGGTCCTGAAAGTTCAAAATGATAAACCAAGGCTCCAGGACTTGTAATCCTGGAGGCAGACTGTGACTAACACATGACATGCGCTCTGCATGTATTATAAAATCCTGTTAATGATAAGGTGGGACTGCAAGGGATTTGACCAAGGTCCCCACTGAAAGTTTTGAGAAAGGTGGTACAGACTAAAAGATGTTGGGTCCCTGCAAGTAGATGGACTAGCAATTTAAGTAGAAATGATTTCTCTACAATTACAGGAGGGTAGCACTTTTCCTCTTAAAATCTCCCGCTTTGAAAGGAATTTTGAGCTGTTTCAGGCTCCAAAATAATGCTTTATTTGGGAAATTCACACCATACCCTGAAAAAGATGGATAGCCCCACAATTGGACCAGATAACAACTGCTTCAGTATTATCTAAAACAATTTACCAGGATAGCAATCTCCATTGTGGTCATACCTATGGGTCCCAACTTTGCCCTATGGTCACAGAAATATTCCATCCCCGCAGTTTTCCACAGGGCAGCCCTGTGATTTTCTCCCCATTTCTTCCCGCCAGTGCTTCTTTACTGTGATGCCACCTTGCAGTTCTCTCTGTAGATCCTCTCAATGCCCAGACCAGATAACTTTGCTTCGGATATTGCTATGGCTTGCATCTAGATGTCCCCCCAGAGCCTCATGCACTCATAGGTGGGGCTTTGGGAGGTGTATGGGGGGGTTATATTCATCAGAAGATTAGTCCACTGAGCTTATAGACAATTGTGATCTTGGGAGGCAAAGACTGGTGGGAGAGGTGGATCCCTGGGTGCACAACCTGCAAGGATCTATCCCCCTCCCACCTCCCTTGATCTCTCTCTCTGCTTTCCACTGCCCTGCCATAAGCTGATTCTCCTCTGCCAGGTCCCTCTGCCACAACGCCCAGCCTTGGAGCCAGGAAACTATGCACTGAAACTTCTACAAACTGTGAGCCAAAATCAACCTCTCCTCCTTAGAGCTGTGGGTGTTGAGTGTTGTGTCTCAGCAGTGAGAAAGTAACGGAGACAGCTATGGTTGGTAACTAAGTGAAAGAGTCCCCCCAGGCTGGATCTTTAAGCACCTAAGCATTGAGGGACATCTTGATGGTGAAGGTTCACTCAAGTTAACTTTCAGAATTTGGATAACGCAAATATGACAGATAGGAAGAGAGACCCTTTTGTCACATGAAGAAGTGTGGAAAAATTTCAGAAGCAAAAAAGAGTCTAAGAGTTTCTAGCAAATAGTTTGTGCAGAACTAAGGAAAGTAAGTGGAAAGCAAAGCCCAGTCCCTCTCTGAATGCAATGTCACCAAGTTCTGTTTTGTCCAATAGCCTAGAGAAGTTATTACCATGTTGAGGTCAGAGTGGTTAAATGATCAAAGTGTTTCAGGAAAATTAATTAAATGGTGTTATGGGTTCAGGCTGAGTTCGGGTGGAAAAAAGTCAGAAAAAGAAAAATCAGTTAGGAGGTATTAGAGTCATCAGGAATGAGGCAATGGGGGCTGGATTTGGCTGGTGAAACAATAGGAAAAAATATGAAAGGAAGTGAAGGAAGGAGAAAAGGTCAGCCATGATCAGTAATACATGTGAATAATGAGGTATTTGTGGATTAGGAAAGAACGAGGAACCATCAGAAAGAACCAGAAGGAATGAATAGAGCTCAAAACACCTCACGTCCTTGTTCCACTGCCAGCTTGTTCCAGAGAGTGAGCTGTATGCTGCGAGCATCCCCAAGCTGCAAAACGGGCCGTGTGCTCATGGCCCCCAGGACCAGCGTATGGCATCAGATAGGTCATTGCTCCCTGGGCCCAAGGCTGCCCCAATATCGGGCTTCCTCAGACGACTCAACCCTTTGTTTACTCTCCTCTTCACTTGGGAAGCACATAATCCTGTGTTCTGAAGTGGGGACCAAAACACTCTTCCTTCCCTGCCTCTGCTGCTGAGTCCCCCAGCCGGCTTCCTGGGCATGGAAGAAAGAACCTGACTTCGTAGGCCTTCACCCTTTCTGTCTAGATGATTGGGGGCAGGCCCATTGACCTGACTGGGCTTCAGTTTCGCCATACTAATAATAAAAAGCATGCAAGGATGTTATAAAAATTAAATCACATATGAAAGCAAAGGGTACATCGTAGAAAGGTAATACATGGAGTTAATAATAACAGTAAAATGGGAGTTTCATCGCTATTGTGACAAATATAGAGCACTCAGAAATAAGTATTATCCAGGTGAGTCTACCAAAAGACCCCTTTAACTGCAAGTAAACAATGAAGCTTTCTAATCCGCTCCATAAGACCCCAATACTGAACAAAGGTCACCAACTAAAATGTCACTGTGCTGCGTTCCCAAACTCTTCTGATTATGAACACGTCCATGAATTAGGTATTTGTTTTAATTTTTTTTATTTACTCAAACACCAGTCTAATGAAGAGAATTTTAAAGCAGTAATAGATCATAACTTTTTAAAATCAATTAAATGTGTACTCAGCCACTACGTTGCAAAAATTTAAAATTTTCAATCTACTCCTTCAGAACAGTCAAGGATTTCTGTTGGTTTTTATAAAATTAACTCCCCTCTTTTCAAATCTTGGATCAACTTCTGCTTGCACTTGGGAGAGTCCTATATATCATTTTTCAGCACAGCCAGCCCATTTACAAATAGGCCCACTTCTGAAAATAGACCATAATATAAACACAAATCCTTCCCAGAAATCAGAGCTTAAATAAGAAAAACAAGCCTGGTTGGTAGAAGTTCTTCAGCTACTCGGCTGCTTCTTCTCCCCTCCCAATCTTTTGAGAAACCACAAATGACCAGCATTCCCCATTTACCTTCCCTGAGAAATGAAGAAAATTCAAGATGTTGGCGTTTATCATTTACTTACACAAAACGCGCATGTCAGAGAGGGAGGAGCTGTGTTTGTGATTGTTTGTATATCTGTCGTGAACTTTAGATTTGTGCTTGCTCTATACTTTTGAAGCCCCTTTTGAAAGTCTTCTTAGTAGATGCAGATATTTTTTAACCCTGGGTAAACAGAAAGCTTTCTCCCGCATCAAAGTCTAAAGCTCGGTTCTTTCTCATCTCCCTCTTGTTCATAGTCTCTGCATACACAAGCAAGTTATCTTGTCCCTGTGCTTATTGAATCTCTTAAAGCACAAGGAAATGTGCTTTTTTATTTTATTCCTCATCTCCAGGGATAGCTGATAGTGATTGAAATCTGGAAATAGATGGGTAATGTAGGCGATTCATGCCCATGTTTATTACCCCTTAAAATTTGAATTAAAGAGTCAATATTTCAGGAAAACCAGCTTGATATAACAGCATCTGACCTGAATTTTTATGGTGCAGTGTAACTACTTTACGGTTGGCAACTGCGTTCCCCTCTCAAGCCCAGCCAAGGGACAGCAACAAGTTTCAGAAAAGCCTTCTTCAACCCTGTTCTGCTGGCTGCCGCAGTGATTGTCGGTGGCCTGTTGGGCTCTCCAGGGAAATGCTGGGATAGAAGCCTTCTTAAAGTTAAGTATGGATTTTTTTTTAATGTGGGTACCGGGAGTCGAACTCAGGACCTTACACTTGCCAGCAGGCGCCCGTGCCGGTGAGCGATATCACCAACCCTTAAGTATGGATTTTAACAAAAATTAGTATTGGATATTGTTAGAAGAAAATGTGTGGTGATACAAATTTAACAGAGTTTGGGGGGGTAGTTTTTCTTTGGGGGTTCTAGAGTAAATTTAGGACCTCCTGCATGCAAGATACACCCTCTACCACTGACCACTCTGACAGAGTTCATATGGATGAAAAACAATGTGGCAACCACACAGCCCTCAGAACCAGAAGAGAGTCAGAGAACCTGGCTCCGCAACCAGCATATTGAGTACTTACAGAAGGCAAGAGGCTGAAGAAAGCAGATACAAAGAATAAGGAGTAGATCATTCTAATGTTACTTTCTTCCTAAGGGTCCAAGATGAAAGGATCCCTGGCCTGACTGGAGATTTGGCTTCTCTCTCTCTCTCTCAGTTTCTTGGCAGGTCAGATAGACAATTTGGTTCGGGCGTGACAGCATTTAGCTTTAGCATGAGCACCTCCATTTTGGTTTGGTCTGTTCTGTTAGCGCTTGCTGTGAGAGTTCCAGTCCAAATAAACATGACTCTTGCAAATCTTATTGAACAATATCGTTCTACTTTGTACCTTAGAAAAACTGGGAAACACACCATCTTACCGCTCAGAAATTATTCTCAGAATATGGGCATAAATTATTCTAGACTTCTTTTGTTTGTGCTTCTTCCACGCATGAGATCATATTTTGCATAGAATTTTACATCCTGCTTTTGTTTTGCTTAAAATTGTACTATAAGCTAGGTCATTAAGCACTCTCTGCACATTTTAATAATTACATAATATGATTTCATATAGTTATACAGTAACTGATATTAATTGCCCAAGTTAGGCATTTGGGTTCCCTCCTTCTTATAGTGAACGCTGCCCGAAACACCTTTATTCATCACTTTCTAGCTACGTATTTCCCTAGAATAACAGGACCTTGAGTTTTAGAGTTTTAGGTTTTGTTTTCCTCATTCACAGCTTCTGGGGTCTGATAAAAAAGTGGTATTTCCTAATTTTCAAGGAAAATGCACAGACCTGCCAGTAAGAAACTGAAAACATCTAAGCCCCATTGTGTGGCGTCATTAAGCTCTACCTCGGGAAGTTCAGGGACCCTGTGTATGTTTTGCTTCTGTCTGCACAGCTCTTCATCTCCATTTGTCAGTCTCACACGATTGTTCACAACATTCTGAAAACATAAGTTAAGAAAATAATACTAGCAGGGCATAGTGGTGCATGCCTGCAATCCCAGCACTCTGGGAGGTTGAGGCAAGAGAGCCACAAGTTCAAGCTTAACCTGGGAAACTTAACAACTTAGTGAGGCTCTGTCTTAAAATTAAAAAATAAAAATAAAAATTGACTGGAGAGGTATCTTGGTGCAAAGGTATGGGTTCAACCCCCAGAACTACAAAAAAAAAAAAAAAAAGAATAAAATAGAATAAAATAAAATGAAAATTTTACTTTTATTTGATATCTTTCTGTACTATTTGAACTTCTTACTAAGTGCATGTGATACATGTTTTAAATGTCAATAAAAGCGATCTTCATGATATGATTATAAATTTCTTCTTTTCTTTATGCTTCTTATTTAAATAAAGATAATTTTTAAAGAAATAAAAAGCCCTCTAGTTTATAATTAAAATTATACATAGAAAATTCAACAAAAAGTTGAATTGTTAACAATTAAAGTTGTATATTGTAAAACAGACTATTGGATAAATTTGATGAAAAACTACAGTGTTCTTAATTAAATGCAGATGTGCAAAATGTGGCCAGGGATATTTGCACTTAGCTGAACAAATGGCCAAGAACTATCACTCAAAGTGTATAACTGGTAAAAACTTTATTACATTTCCTTTTAAATTTTGTTTATGCCTTCTGTTCATGTAAACCCTAGGTTCTTGATGTCTTTTCTTATTGATTTGCCTAACTTTTGTATTGCAAAGGTATTAACTATTCATTTGAAATGTTTATTGCAATTCCTTTCACCAGGTTGTTCACTAAGTAGTAAAAGAACTACATTGTTTACTCCTTCGTTATCAAGGCTATTCCAGCTGAAAATTTCAAGACTTTTCCCTATTTTCATTCATTTACTGACGGTTTAGCCCATTCATTTAGCAGCCACCGAATCCTATTCTGATAAATAATGGAATCGGCGCTCCTCCTCAAGTTTGGACACAGTTCATTTCTCAAATGTAACAGAATATGAAGTGTACGCACTCCCTAGCACTGCCACAACAAAGGCCCACAGACTAGATGGCTTTCACACGGGAAATGCATTGTCTCATTTAAGTCCTGGATGTAGAGGTCCCAAATTGGGATGTCAGGAGGCACCTGCCCATGCCTCGCTCAGCTCCCGTGGGTGCTGGGGTCCCTCAGCTTGCGCAGGCACCACCCAACCTCTGTCTCCACCCTGACGGCCTCCTCCGTCTGTGTTTGTCTCTGAGTCCAAACTTCACTGTCTGTAAGGACACCGGACACACGGGCAGGACCTAGCCTCCTGGCCTACTTCCAAACGAGGGCTCGTTCTGAGATATTGGGGTTAGAATTTCCACATCTCTCGTGGAGAAGTTCACCTAGGCTGCCTTGAATCGGCTGTGGTTCTTAAGGCAAACAACAAAACCCACTCTAGACAAAATTTTTAGTTTTTTATTGTTGGTATATGTTTGCACTATATAATAATTACATGCATTTTGGGGAATTGGCACACATACATATGGCATCTGAATCATTTCTGCTTCCCCTCCCCTTTCCCACATTCCCCTCTCCTCCCTTTCCCAAGACCCCTTCCCATCTCCACAAATTCTACCTCCTTGTTTCCTACTATATTTTTTATTTTTGCTTTTAAATTATTTATATTTTGCGTTTATAATATAAGAGAAATCATGTGATATTTATTCTCCCATATGTACTTTATTTCACTTAGCATTACGGTCTCAAGATCTATCGATTTTCTTACAAATGATTCAAGTTTATCATTTTTATGACTGAGTAATACTCCATCGTGTACACATACCACATTTTCTATGTCTAGTCATCTGTTGGTTATCTGGGGTTATAGGCTGCTTCCAAGATTTAGCTATTATAAATTGTGTTGCTATACACATGAATATGCATGGATCACTGTAATATGATGTCTTTCAGGAAGATACCTAGAAGGATAGCTGGGCCAAATGGAATTTTTAGTTTTAGTTTTTTGAGGAATCTCCATCTGATCTCCATAGTGGTTGCACCAGTTTACATTCCCACCAACAATGTGGAAGAGTTCCTTTTACCCCATAACCTCACCAACATTTGTTTGGTTTATTTTTGGGTTTTTTTTTTCTTTTTTTTTCTTTTTTTTTTGTTTTTTTTTGAGTCCTGGGCGATGGCCATTCTTACTGGGATAAGATGGAATCTCTGTTGTTTTGATTTGTACTTCTCTAATGGCCAAAGGTACTAAACCTTGTTTCATGTACTTAGTGGCTCTTTGTACTTCTTCTTCTGAGACATGTCTGTTCTTTACAATTGTCCAGTTTTTGACTGGGTCTTTTTTGGTGGGGGTCTAATATTTTTTAATTTTTTATATATTCTAGCAATTAGTCCTCTGTCCAAGAAGTAGCAGGCAAATTTTTTCCTACTCTGCAGGTTGTCTCTTAAATTAAGAGATATCACACCTAACTCTAAAACTCTTGGAGAAGACAACAAACCAGACTTAGATGCTACACAACCAAAAATAATCTACTAGACAAATACCTAGCAGCAAGACCTGTGCATTCATGCTGAACCCTCCCAGAAGGGCCTCCTCCCTTCGGTCAATGCCCTGCTCTCACCATCTTGGCATAGGGATGATTTAACCTCTGAAATTCTGTTTTGCAAGTGAAGTCAAGGCAGAGACAACAGTCCTTGCTTCCAGCACAACCACCACTATCAGACATGGCGCTGGAAACAGATGGCTAGAAACCAACATGGCCATGGTAGTCACCCTAATTGCCACAGACCCATGGGCTGAACAGCCCACGTTAGCCCCTGTCTTAGTCACTTCCCTCCGGGCTGAGACACCATACCCAACACTCACAGCTTGAAGGAGGGGGTATTGTGGCTCATGTTTTGTCCATGGCTGGCTCCAAGGCAGGGCAGCATGGCACAGGAGTGCTGCTCAGGGCACGCAGCAGGAAGGACAGAGAGCAATCAAGGAGGAGTGGGGAGACAGACCCTTCCGGGCCATGCCCCAGTGGCCACTTCCTCCACCAGGCTCCGCCTCCCAACATCGCATTCAACTATAAACTCATCAGGGGACTAATCCCCTGGTGACTATCATGCCCCTGACCCAGTCACCTCCTAAAAGCCCCACTAAGAGCCATGAGGCCTTGGAGGGACATCCAGGTAGAAGCACAGCACTGCCGCACAGTTCTGGAGGTTTAAGTGTAACACAAAGCTCCCTGGGTTAGAGTCAAGGAGCCTGCAGCACTGTGTCCCTGGCCGGAAGCTCTCATGGGATCTGCGTCTCCCCGTCCCACCTCCTGCAAGCTGCCTACATCTTTCCACTCGTGGCCTCTCCGCCACCTCCAAAAGCAACAGCAGGTGGGGTCCCTTCCTCACTCCAGCGCCCTCCTCCTCCTCTGTGCCATCTGTCTGGCCCGGTGGGGAAGGTTGTCTGATTTTCAGGACTTCCAGGATGAGACTGGGCTGATTCAGATGATCCAGGATGGTGGCTGCCACCAGGAGTGCAGAAGACCCACCCTGTCCGCATGCGAGTGGACATCCAGGTCCAGCAGAAGGAAACAGTGGAGCCCTCACAGCAAGGTCTGAGGGACAAGGTCTTGAGGCACAGGACAGCAAAGCAGGAGTGAGAACAGGTGTTGAGTGAGGCAGTGGCTGTGTCTACCCTGCTTACTTGGCATGAGAGCTCGGAGACAAAAACGGTGCTGCCAGCACTGACGCAGCATCAAATAATGCGGCAGGAAAAGATCCCAAAAAGCCAGAGCCACCAACCCCGTCCTGAGCCCCAGGAACCCTCGTGGCAATGCACATGGGATTGAATTTGCAATCTCTTGCCATACTCTAAATTAAGCAATTAACTTAGCTGTCTACTATCTCAGGATATTTTTTTCCCTTTGCCTTGTTAAATACTCACAATAATCATGTCACAGAAAGAGAGATTAAGACACAATAGAAAACATAAAATTTACATACAGCTTTTGATTTCCAAGTCAAAATGTAATTTTCAAATCTGGTTATTATTTATGGTGATATTAAATCTGGTTGTTGTTTTTATGCAGTTTAAATTGCGATAGAGACATAAAGCAACAAAAAGGCTATTTTAGCAGCACCTAATAAGCAGGCACTGTGATTTAAGCTAAAAGCCTAAAACTTAATTAACTCTGCTATGATGTGGCAAAGGCCATGACCATATGTTAAAGGAATAAAAAAGAAGGGGGAAAAATTTATGCCTGTGTCAATAGTAATAGCATTTTTATACTGCTAATTTCTGCATAAGCAAAGCATTAGAATCAAAGAGGATATCCACTTTTAGTTGGCACGTAGTTTTGGAAGAAAGAGAATATTTTCAGTTAGGAAAGAAATGCAGTTGAAAAAGCAAATGACTATAAATTCTTTTATACAAAAATTCTAAGTTTCAAACCCCCTAGATGTGCTGCACATACTAAAAATTTGAACTTGCAAGACTTTTGTTAGGGAGAAAGATGGAGAAAATTGGATAGCATGGTGAATTGGCTTGTTGCTCAGTAAACAGACATGGGAAATAAAATATGAAGGGTAAGGAAAGAAGAGAATGGCAGAGGGCCACCACAATATCCCCAAGCCCCAGGGTATTACAGGAAGTGAATTTTATTTATAGGAAAAGACAAATTCCGTCCTGTGCACCCATCAGTAAATCCTTATAAGTCCTAGAATTAGGCTGAGGGGCAGAAAAAGGCTGTTTTCTCCCCTGCTTGGGGTGGAGAAGTCCTGCTTGTGGTCTCCGAGGTGCCGAGCATCTCCAGGGGCTGCCCAGAGGAGACGGAGGCTGGAAGGTGTGACACAGACCCCGCCGGCCACCACCTGCACCCTGCCAGGTTCTCCCATCAGGGCAGCGATCCAGGCTGAAGTTCCAGCATGTGTCTCAGCCACACCTCAACACCAGTAACCGTTACAACAACAGAGCAGCTGCCGAGGAAACCCGGATGAGAGAACGGGGTGATGGAATCCAGTCCTCTTCTCCTCGTGGGAGGGTCACTGTGTTGCCATGGAGCACAGGCCATGGTATCTGAAGGAAGACACTGCTGGGAAGAAGGTCTTCTGACCAGGATGGAGGACCGCACAATCCGATCCCAGGCCTGAGACGCCCTTTCCTTAGGCTATTTTCTTATTTATTTCTTTTTTCCAGGTTTGACTTTCTTTATCCCCTTCTCTAAGATCGTCTGTCAGCTGGGATACAATGCATGATAAATGCCACCTTTTCCAGGAGTTGCGTGGACACTCCATTTAAAAGGCAAACCTCTGGAAGTCTGTTGGTTATGTAGCAATAGCAGGATTTCAGGACACACAGCGGGCTAATAGCGTGTCTGTCATCAGGTAACCCTTTCGGTGCTGCCTCAAATCACACTGTCTAGTACAGTAACAGTGACAACAATAAAAATAACTGTGTCTTCTGCCTTACCATTTACCATGCCTGTCCACATACGCAATTTCACTGGCTTGGATTTTACTGCAACAGGACTTTATTCATCACTAAGAGTGGATAGGAAGACAGAGGACATTATTTCCTCCCTGGAGGAGCTGAGAGTCCTACAGAGGGAGCAGCCACGTGACTGATACGGGATGGAAGGAAAATGTATGTATTTAGGTGCCCTGGACTTGTAGCTGAAGAAACCATTGCTTCAGCTGGGGTAGGCACAGGGGAGATGACAGAGAGCATCCTGGGAGGAAAGCGCAGCATAAGGACATTAACAGAAGGGGCTGCAGGAGCCGGCAATCGGAGGTGCCTACATCGGAGAGAGAAAATCCAAGATGGCACGATGAAGTTTGGAGTGCGACTGTGGAGATTTCGATAGGATACGGGGAGCTGTGGTTTGACCCACATAACATCTGATCTGCGTGGGGCAGGGTTGTGGCCCCACTGATGTCTGAGTGGGAACATCACGCTCCATAATTCTGAGAGAATAGATGTGCTGGGTTAATAATCACAGACACGCATGCACGCACGCACTGCGGAGTTTGTGCACACAGCCCCGGGAAACAAACACCACCGTCATCAGTTCTGGGGTCAGGGTAGAGCTCCCTGGCTTAGCTCAAGTTGCAGCTGGCAGCGACTCTACCTGTAAACCTCTCAATCCTGGGCCACCCCACACCTCACCGTCCTGCGGGGACTGGGACCTGACTGCTCCCACGCCGCTCCAGCGCCTCCGACACCCTGCCGTGCCCTGGGCCTTGCCTCCTGGAGAGCAGGGAAGCATCTTTCCTTCCCCATGCAGAGTGGGTAAAGGTAAGCTAAATGTTCTCCACAAGAGTAAAACTGCACCAGTCCCAGCCTCTATATTTGTGCCAGCGTTTTAAACCAGGAAGAGAGGAGTTTGACTCACAGTGTTAAAAATCCAGACTTAGAAACGCACACTGTTCCCTCTAACCCCACCCTGCCTCTTCCCCTTCCTCCTGCGAAATGGCCTCAGTGATTTAAATTACCTGCTGTTTACACACAAACTTATCCCAGCAAAACAATAAAGATGCCAGGATAGAAAATTTACAAGGCAGAGTCAGAAGAAAAGGGCTGACTTTTCTAAAAAATACAGAAACCCATGCCAAATAACAAGGATTGTTCTAGAATTCAAAACAGCTTGGGAGAGTTTGTTTGCCAACAGTGGAAAACTGGGTAAAGAGACAACACAGAAGAAACTGCCCAAGCAGAGGAAAGAAAGAGGCGTGTGTTGATTAAGTGTATGCCGTGCCAGGCAGCATATTAATTCTCGTGGGAAGCCCATGCGATAGACATTATTGAACTTTATTTTATAAATGAGAAAACGGAGACACGAACAGTGGAATTTGTTTGCCCAAGTCGTCCAACCAATATGCGGGAAGAACTATATTCCAAACTCCAGGGTTTTCTTTTTCTTTTTGTTTTCCAGAATTCCCCAACTGAAGCAAGAAGAGTGGAATTTTGACATCCTGATTGTAACGTATCTGCACGTGACAAGAACAATCAAGAGACTCAAACTCTACCCTGGTTTTAGTTTGGGTTTGAATGATGAAAACTGGGAGCTTCCCCCACCCCCAACCCCTCCAAAAACCCATGAAACTCGGTTTCGTTAAAACATCTTTGTTCACATGTGAATAAATCTAGGAAAGAACGCAAAAGGGGCAAATCTAGTGAGGAAAATGACAATATTTTTCTGCCTTTGAATTTTAAAATATTTGGCACAAACCTTGAGAACAGTTCAAAGATTTTCCTACCAGCAGTAAGTTAAATATTAGAAGTGAAAGTCCTCATTGTGAACACAAACATAATGCAAGAACATAAAACTGTCAGTTTCAAAGAAGGTTGTAATTCTTGTAGAGCTGGTATCTTAGGGCAAGGAGCATGAGCTCTATCTTTCCTCGGTTCTCAGATGGAGGCCTTGTGTTGGGGTTCCATGGCCCAAATCAAAATAACCACCCTTGAGAAGGTTTTAAATAGTTTGCTTCATTCAAAGCATGGGTAGGAGGCAGGCATAGACCTGCAGTTGTTACTACTCATGTTTTTATCCAAGCTCTGCCACCCATGGGGTAACGGACATAGTCTGCTTCTTTTTCTAAGTATCAGGATCCAGGAGATGGAGATATTTACAGAGCTGTCACAAGACTCAATGTGTAAAAACCTCCATAGCAGGAGTAGTACTACTCCTACTAACCTACTCCATAGCAGTAGGTTAAATGGTGGCGTTCCCAAAAGATAGGTCTATTTCTTACCGCTGGAGCTGGCAGACACGACCCTATGTGGACAAAGTCTTTGCAGATGTAATTAAGACCCTTGCAACAAGATGGAGTATCCACAGGAACCCCAAATTGATGGCAAATGTCCTTGTAAGAAGCAAGAGTGGAGACATGGACATAGGAGAGACCACAGCAGATGGAGGCAGATATGGAATGGAGCAGCCAACTTCTCATCTCAAACTGGAGAAGAGCGTGGAGCCAGACTCAGGCTTTGACAGCAATCCTTTCTCCCATTAGACTCCACCTCCCGAGGGTTCCACTACACCCGCCACCGGCACCACCCTGCTGACCAAGTCTTTAACCATAATGGACCATGGGGCTCACTCGCCATACCCAAGCCACAGTGCAGGGCTGGGGGAAGGCTGAGCTCTGCACATGCTGTGTGGTTCAGTGCTGGACAATATTTCTTTTTGACAGTTCCTCCCTGTACCAAGCAGCATCTTCAAGCTTTACCTGCATAAACTCATTTAGTCCTTGTAACAAATTTGTGAGGTATGCAAACCCTCATTGTAAAGCTGGGGGACCAAAACACAGAGAAATTGAGTCACTTGCCCTGTGTCATAGACCTGAGGGATTCCTGATTCTGGAATTCATGCTTTGCGCCACCGTGTTGGTTTTCTGGGGCCATTGTGATAAAGCATCACATAGTGGCGGCTTAAACATTGGGCAACTATTTTCTGACCGTCCTGGAGCCATTCGTCCACAATGGCAGCGTTGGCAGCGTGCGTTCCTCCTCAGGGCTGCGAAGGAAGGATTCGCATGAGGCTGCTCTCCTTAGCTTGGAGACAGCCATCTTCTCCAGGCTGTCTTCTGCCATTGTGCATCTGTGTCCAAATTCCCCTTTTCATAAGGATACCTGTCATGTTAGCTCAGAGCGCAGCCTACAGATCTCACTTACCTTCACTACCTCTGTAATAGGCCGTCTCCAAATCACAGCTTCACCCTAATGTCCTGGGGTTAAAACTTCAACACAGGAATTTGGGGGAACACAAACTCACAACGACTCTCCCACACTGGTCCTAGAAATGGAAGAGGAATGAATGACAAAGGTGAGTGACTCTGCTGCCCCAGCAGAAGCCCCCATTCTGAAGCAAACCTCACGCAGACCAAGGCCACCACAGGTCCCCAGATCTGGAAGAGCCTCAGTAGACACAAGCAGACTGCAGGAATCGAACCCTGGCTCTGACACGTCTTTGCTGTCTCCGCTCATGAGAACCCCTGTGTCCTTTTCTGATGAGAGGAAATATAGTTCCTACCATAGTGGAGGAAGTGGAGGAAGAAATGACAGTTCCAGGAAAGCAGAGATCCAGCTGGGGCTCTAGGACTGCTCGCCCTGTCCCTGACCACTGTGGCCGCTTTCTTCCTGCTTTCGTGCTGTGCCAATGTCCTCCCTTCTGGGAGGCTCCAGGTGCCCTTCCCAGCATCCCAGGCCTCCATTCTCCCAGTCACTTCTCATTCCAGCCCCATCTTCACCATCAGTGGGAATTAGGACTTTCCCGCAAGCCCATCTCGGTGGAGCAGGCGGACTGCAGGTCTGGGCAGAGCAGGGCCAAATTACAGAGCTCAGCAGGGCAGAGAAAGCTCAGACTTGACCCACGCCAGGTCTGTATCCACAGGCCTGGAATTCAGCGGAAACCTTCTGGGATCCTCAAAACTCCTGTGAGTTTGACAGAGCAAGTTCCGCCATTTTTAATGTTGACGGCGACTCGCCAAGGGCGGACCCGAGGTGAAGTCCAAAGTCAGCGAGGAAACAAGGGCCATGGTGCGTGGAAACTGATGGAGAACTGGTAAGCTCTGTCCACCAAAAGCTGAGCAGCAAGTAGAATCATGACCCCCAGCACCAGGAAACAAAGGCACAGAACCAGCGCCGGAGAGGTTCCTTCCCCTGCTCTCAAGTGTGCACAGGAAGAGGGAGCGGACGTGTGCGCATTGTAGGTGGGAAGGAGGTGTGGGCACAGGGAAATTGCACAGAGCACCTGACCCAGGGCAGAGACCCTTCGAAACCTGCAGAGACCACCAGCGGTGTAGCAGTCCACAAAGGGTGACAGAGTGTCCAGGAGGACAGAGACGGAGGCGATGGTGTGGTCAGCTCTCTTAGACAGAGGAAAGAGGAAGAAGGTTGGAAAACACCACATATACTGGGGAAACCATGTGTTTCTACCAACTGGGAATCACTGTGGGGACAGGGACCGGGCAGACACACATCAGCTGCACACAGAGCCTGGCCAGGTGTCTGGAGCAGGGTCTGGAGCTGTGTCTGAGCATTTCTTATGGGTGACATCAGAGTATTTTAAGCAACAAAGAGACAACACCAGACCTGACTTCAGAGAACTCGTGTTGGAGGATGCCCAGAGCAGTGTTTCCCATCTCTTCTCCAACCACAGTCCCCTGTGGGTTTATGAGCACACTGATTGTCCCACCCACCCCAGGGTTCGGGTTTAGCAGGTCTGGAGTAGGACCTGAGAGGTGACATCGCTAACTGGTTCTTGTCAGTCCAGGAACCTTGCTTGGAAAGCCACAGTCATAGTCTGGAGGTCAGAAGTCCAGGCAAGAGTGTCCTCCCCAGGAAGATGAGGGACGAGGCCATGGCAAGGGCCTCAGAAGGGAAGCATGCAGAAAGGAGCCTGGGGCTGAAGGGCTTCGAAAGGCTTCCCGAGGCCAGTGGGGAGGGTGGGCGTGGATGACCCAGGAGAACACCCCTGGCTGTGTTGGTGTCAGGGATGAGGTCCCGGAGGCAACAGGGAGCTGATGGCAGCTTTCAGACCTCTCCTGATGAACACCCTTCACATAAACAGAAGATGCTGTCTAATTTGGGGCTGAAAGAAGAGAGCTGTACCTGGGAATACGGGGTTTTATGGCCAGTAAGTGACCCATTTCTGTAGCAATAACTTGACCAACCAGGCAATTGATTATTAATTTTCAATTCATGTCATTGCTTTCAAATAATACAATAAATTATCACGACTTCTTGGTATGTGTTTTAAGCACCAAGTATTCACAAATAGTCCAGAAAAATGTCGAATAAAAAATCTCTAAATTTTGCACTCATCTGCTAATCACCTTAGCATCTCGACGGTTTTTACCAATGAATGTGAAATACCCATGTATGGCCCATTTTATACATCTAGGCTCTCTCTTTGAGGATAAACTAGGTCATCTACTTTAAGCACCACAATGGGAAATACATAATTTGTATTTTACTGTTTTTATTAATAATTTTGTTCTCCACAGACTGAATTTTATTAAATGACACAATGAATAGACGAAGTTGCAACATGCATCGCTTTTTCAGTTCTTTACTGACATTTTAAATTTCAATTCTATCGTGATAAAATATGCAAATTTTATTACCCATTAGAAAAAAATAAAGCATGAAATATAAATAGGCAAAATGCAAGTGTTATCAAGTATTATCGTGTTACAGTTGGCAAATGTCAGTTCTAATATGATGTCTGCTACTTCAAGCACCAAACTTTTTCATTGCATCAGCAGATGATTTGGTGGATTTCTGAGACAAAGTCTCACTGGGCAGCATTCTCCTGGCATGAAGGTCACCACTGCGCCCCAGAGATGCCTGCAGTGACATCTGAGCCTCGTGGGTTTATCATCACCTGAAGGGCTCTGCCCAGGTGACCCCAGCAATTCCCTAGTCTCAAGTGCTTTCCGGCACCTCTTGGTCTGGTCCACCTTCCTCTTCCTTCTAATCACTGGGGCCACCATCCCTAGAAAGTGTCCCCTGACTTCCCTGCCTATGATCCCCCTATTATTCACTCAGTGGGCCCTGCCCCTGCTCTTGGAGAAACCCCAGTTGCACACTGTACATTTTTCATTGCAGTCATTTTAATTACTATCCGTCTCTTCCCTTGACCGTGCACTCTCGGAGTCCGAGCGCCACGGCTTTGGGACTGTCACTGTTATGCTGAGTGTGCTACCTCCCACATGGTGTGCAAAGCCTCGCACAATGCAGACTCTCGAAGACCTGTGTTGGAAAACAGCGAATGAAACTTGCTCAGTAAATGTGAGGAGGCTGAGTTTCCTCCGTGCTGAGTTTCATGACTAAAAGATGAGAAAATCTTGCTGTTTTTCTTCCTTGGCTTTTTCTAAGTCTTTTCCCCAGTTTCTTTTCCTGGACTTGGTAACTATAACTGAAAGGTATGAGATCTGAATTCTGAGATCCAGCCCTACAAACAAAGAGCAGCATTTGTAAACATTTAACCTGGACACCATACCAAAAGCATGCGCTGGAATAAACTCTGACCAAGAGGCATGGCCCTGTGAGGGTTTCATTGTGCGTTTCATTGAATTGGGGGTTTCAGGCTTGTGTAGGGATCCCGCTCACCACCTGCATTTTAAAAACATTAAAATGTTTTCTAAACCTCTACAAAGCATCCACGTTTGAACCAACCCCCAGCTCTCATGCTGTCCTACTGCAAAGTCCAGGAGGCCTAAGTTCCCCTAGTTTAACTCTCAAAACTTAATTCCCCACAACCCAAGCCCTGCTTCCCAGGAATGGTGGGGTAATCAGCCGTCCCTCTAAACCTCCAGTCCCCAGCTCAGCACCGTCAAACCTGTCGATGGTCAAGCGTGCACCATTCAGAAAGAAGGAAGTTTCAGTAGGGTCCCACTTCATCTCAGCTGCAGCGGGGAGCGCTGACCAGCAGCCAAGCCGCCGATGCAGCGCGCGGCTCACTGCCCATAAACTGCCCATCTCCACGTGTGAACAGTGTGAAGAAAAGGTCCAAGGAATAAAGCTCTTCAAGACTCTGTGCCCCCAGCCCCATATAGGCAAATGTTTTTACCTATGTATTCACAGCCTAAAACTCAATAAGTACTTTTTCTTTCAGTACTGGGGATCAAAACCAAGGCCTTTGCACTGAGCTACAACCCCAGCCATTCTTTAATTTTTGAGACAGGGTCTTGCTAAGTAAGTTACTTGGTTGCCCAGGCTAGATTCAAACTTGCAGTTCTTCTGCCTCTGCACTGCCACACCCAGCTAGTATATGCCTGTGGAGTGATCACTGAGTGAATGAATGAATGAATGAATCAGAGATTCAGAAGTTCCAGTCACTTTCCCAAGCATTTTACACACAGCGATTCTTTTCATGCTGACAGCCCTCTAGAGAGCAGCTACTGCCAGGCCTGAAGAGAGAAGGCTGCTGCCTACCTCTGCCAACAGAGATGAGAGGAACAAGATAGTACAGAAGGCCAGCAGAAGGCCAGCATAGTGTGCCACGGTGTCCCCAGAATCAGACACTCTCAGATCCAAGGGTCCCAGCCAGACTTCAGCACCCTGCCCGGGTGTCCACAGTGGAACCCAAATCTATCCCAGCCCGTGGGAATCTTGCTAGCTGCGGACCTCTGCATCCAGATGTCACACCCCAGAATGGGGTCACCTCTCAATGCAGGCTCAGCTCATCACAGGAGCCACAGCTATTTCCTCCAGGGTGGAGTCCCTTTCCCACCCTCTAGAATCTAACTTGGAAGGCCTGGACCAAACAATGACAGTAATTCACAGAGCAATGCCAAAGTCTG
Source organism: Erethizon dorsatum (assembly GCA_028451465.1). Taxonomy (NCBI): domain Eukaryota; kingdom Metazoa; phylum Chordata; class Mammalia; order Rodentia; family Erethizontidae; genus Erethizon; species Erethizon dorsatum. The sequence goes on along the minus strand of CM051824.1, from coordinate 154,468,119 downwards.
GCTTGTTCAGTCTTAAATGATACCACGTGTGGGAATCCACTGGTCCAAGCCCAGAGCGTCTGCACTGAGCTGGCTGCACTGTCTTCCCATTTACAGGGAGCGGAAAACATCAGAACAGTGCCCCTCATGAAGTTGTCCGGTTTTCATTTTCCCATGCAAAGGCTTAGACAATATATTCATTCTCCCTCTCTCTCTCTCTCACTCTCTCTCTCTCTCCACTCCAGAATAAGCAATAATTTCCAGGCACAAAGCACTCTAAATCATGACTGGGGGGGAGAAACCATCGTGTATGATTCTGTAAGAACACAGTCCTGATGAAGCCTGCAATTCACGCCTCTCGGCAGGGTGCTGATCAGCTCAGCGGGAAGTGCCTGCCTTCCAGGGGCCTTGGTATTCGCTGTTCATCAGGGATGTGCCAGGTAGCTCCCTCTGCCCTTCCAAATCCACCTCCCTCCCCTCTCCTCGCTCCCTGTGAAGGACAGCAGACCTGGCTGATAACAAAGGGCCCCTTGCCCTCCCAGTTCCGGTGATGCTGGGAAAAGCCTTACTCCTCCACCTCTGCCCTGCCTGTCACCTGGATGGGGCTCTGTCTTCCACCCGGACCTGGCTGATCTTCAAAAAGCAGCTCTGTTTACCAGTTTCTCGGGGTCTCTGGAGCATCCCCTCTGCTGGTCCCTATGGTGGCAAGAGCTCTGATTTATTAGCACTGGATTTTTTCTTAATTTTTATCAATTTTATTTTAATATGATTTTTCACTTCTACAAAGAATCCAGTAAAGGCGGCTGGGGGGCATTATTTGGCTTGCATCATATCTAGTTAAACTCTTATATTCAGAATTAATGAGTAAGAAAACCAGACAAAATTTTACCTGTAGCACTCAAGAAAAACAATCACAGCAAATTAGTTTGCATCAAGATTCCAAATAGAGAAGCAATACTTAGACTCTATTGCTCATACAAGAAAACAGCTATGCGCTATGTGGTAACAGATAACTGGATTTCTTTATGTATTTTGCTTCTTATACTTCTAGAACTTAGTCACAAATATCTGCTCATTCAGTATTTGCCTCTTGAATAGGTATCATATTTAGCTTTGGGGAAGTATTTTTACTTTTTGAGATGAAATACCTTGTTAGTATAATCCATGAAATCCACTCCTGTAATCCATATATTTTCAAAAGAATAATAAATATATTGAAAATTACATTTCCAGTTATCTACTATAAACTCAAGTACAAATATTATTTGAAAGGTAAGTTTTGTTGTTTTGTTGTTGATATTTAATCCAAACTGATCTGTTTAATGCAACCCCGGAGGCCTGTGCTACTCCTTTGGTTTCTGCAAAGCCGGACCATATCCCTGAAAGACAACCCTTTGTCATCCTTATGGGAGATGCCAGCTCTTCCCTATGGGGACACTGACTGACATAAGGACCTCGCAAGAATACAGGTGCCTGAACTGGGCATGGTGGCACATGACTGTAATGCCAGCACTCTAGATGGCTGAGACAGGAGGATTGCAAGTTCAAGCTCAGCCTGGACAACTTAGCAATTTAGCAAGACCCTGTATCAAAATGAGAAAATTTTTTTAAAAGAGGACTAGGGATGTAGCTCAGTGTGAAGGTCCTGGGTTCAAGTCCCAGTGTCACAAGAAGGGAGAAAGGGAAGAAGGAACGAAGGAAAGAAGGAAAGAAGGGAGGAAGAAAGGAAGGAAGGAAAGAACTGCAGGACTGAAAAAGCTGGAAAACAGTGACCCAAATCCAAGCAAAGAAAGAATCTTCTGGTAGTTTCTACACACTACTGAAAGTCCTGTGTTTCCGCATCCAGTTCTCTTCCATCTCCCCTGACACTCTTCCCCATGCTATAGTTGGACGTTTGTTCCCAAATACAATAAAGAAAAGTGTCTGAAGGGAAACAATACGAGTCTTGACTCCTATAGGCAAAATATATTATTATACTTGTTTTCCTATGACCTGGAAAAGAAACAAAGTGAAGAGAGGAGGAATTTTATTATGAGTGGGACAACCTCCACCCTGCCTTCCTAGGCTAACATTCAGGGCTTATTGCTTTAGAGTCTTTTTTACTCAGAACATTGGACACAGGCATATTTTTCCCTTTATAACTGCTTGCCTTGTATATTTTATTAAATGTTTAACCATAGACTGGGATCCTATTGTATTTTAAATTTTAGTGTTTCTCAAATGATTTGAAAATCTCCATTTGGGCAACATTAGAAGGCAGCCCAGATAGTATAATTATAGTTGTCTTGACCAAAGAATGGCAATTCCATCTTCCTAATGAACTGCCCTGCTGGGGTTGGGGAGCTAAGGGAGATCTTGGGAATATATTTAAAAGCACCAGATGTCTGCAGAGAGATTCACGCAGGTCAGAAGTTGGGGACAATAAGGGGAGGGGAGCTCAAAGCCGCCTGGGCGTGTGGTCGTCTGGGATAGCTGCGACCTGTTTAAAGATAGGCTTCCTTCCTTGGTCCCCATTTGTTTCTCAATGGCAGCAGCACATGGACAGTGGGCACAGTAGGGTGAGAAGGGACAATCCGCCATCAGGCCCCCTCTGGGCGTCTTCAGAATGGTTAGACACGGCAGGGCTCAGGGCACTCTGAGCACTGCCTTCCCACCACCCGCAAACCATTTTCAGCTCCGTTTCGTGCCAGTTGGATTGGTTTCACTGGGAACGTAACAGTGATGGTGAGCTTTAGTCTCTGCATCAGCTCGACTGGCCCCGGGCTGCCCATGTCATGCTCTGTTCTTGCACTGTTTCCCTTCAAATACTTTTCTTTATCGTGTTTGGAACAAACGTCCAACTATAGCATGGGGAAGAGAGTGTCAGGGGAGATAGAAGAGAACTGGATGTGGAAACACAGAACTTCCAGTAGTTTCTGGAAACTACCAGAAGATTCTCTTGTGGGCATGTCCTAGGGTGTGTGACTTAGGTTTTTCCACGTGACACTGGTGGGCTCAGAACTGTAGATGGCACTCTCCAAATGGCCCTTGGCCTTGGGGCATCTCCTGGGGTCTGAACAGGACACAGGGCAGAGGAAGCGGTGTTTGCCCTGTTCTGCTTCCGCCTGACTTGGAGCCAGAGCCCTTGCCCCAGCCTTCCCAGCCATCCTTGGCCTGAGCTTACATCATCCAAAGCTCCTCCTTTCTCAGTCTTGCTGACGGGGACCAAACCACAGTGCCAACTTCCTGGGTCCTTCTCAGCCTCCATGATGGCGCGCCAGTCCCTCGTACAGTGCTTCTTTTACATGCCTAAAACACACGTGTGTAGATCCACTGGCCCTCTTTTTCTGGAGAACACTAATATGGAAGTGACACAATGGTTTCTCCATTTGTATCAGAGTCTGAGACGCCTCAGGAGCTGTTAGGGTCACCTTCAACCTCCCAGGACCCTGCGCTGAGCTGAGGTGGCAAAGCTTTGTCCTCATCTCTGCCGCAATCTGTTCCTGCTGTCAGAGGAGGAGGAGGAGGGAAGACGACAAAAGATCTGGAACATCCTTCTCGCCAGCTGGAACTGTGGCCTCTATGTTGGTGACACAGAGCAAGGGCCTGACTAGAGTGAAGAGGACCTAGATTCACGTCTGCAATACTTTTGCTTAAATGGGTTACTGACGTTTTCTGAACTTCTGTCTCTTCCGTTGGGAAAACAGAGAGAACATCTACACCACTGAGTTGATGTATGGAGTAGGCAAGGGAGCAAATATACAGTACCGGGCCCAGAGGTGTGTACTTGTAATCCCAGCTACCCAAGAGGAGAAGCAAGACCGAGCCCAGCCTAGGCAACTTAGTGAGACTGCCTCAAAATTAAAAAAAGGCCTTAGGAATGTAGCTCAGTAGCTCTAGGTGCAACCCCAGAACCACCAAAAATAGAGAATAAATACTGCATGCAGGTGTCTGGTACAAAGAGTTACCAAAGGAGCAGCTGTCATTTCACGGCATAAGGTCAGAAAGTGTGGCCCTTTGTTCCAACATTCCTTCCTCTTCCTGTTCCACGAGATGCCTGCCATTCGCTCCATGGGCACCTGCTAAGCGGTTACCCCTGAGCAGACACCCCGGGAGGACCCCACTTCTGTCTTGGTGACAGGCTGTAGACACGACTTCCACTCCTGCTCCAGCCTCAGCACAGCTGGAGAGGGAGGGGGAACGTAGGGGAGAGGGAGTGCTGGTGGGAAGAGGCCGGGACCCCAAACCACAGATGTGTAAGTGGAAGAACTAGGTAGGAGAAGCTAACTCACCTGGGGGAAGGAACACTACGGACACTGCTCCGCAGGGCCATCAGCAGGATAGCCAAGATCCACTGGGCCAGCCCCTACTCCAGGGCAGGAAGTACTCTGGGGCCTCCTACACACACACACACACACACACACACACACACCATCTCCGTGGCAGCCCGTAACTCAGGTTCGTAACCCCCATTTTACACAAGAGGAGACCGAGGACCAGAGCGAAATGGACTCTGTTCACCTGCAAAGCCCATCACTGCCTTGGAGCCGAACGGCTGCTGCGGAATGGAAAACGACCCATTCCTTCTGGATCCCAGCATGCGGCTAGGAACAATGGGTGGAAACTGCAGGAAGGCCGACTTGGGCTCACCATCAGGAAGCCCCGCAAACGCAGGGCTTGCTCACGGGTGGAAGGCGTTGCCTCCGCGGACCAGATCCCACTGCTGTGGGTACCAGAGCACTGCGTGGAGGAAGCTGCAGAGGACAGCTTCCTCGCACAAGCACTCCTACACTGGCTGCCTTCTCATGAAGATGCCTTCCCGGCCCGGAAGGCCATCATTTGTGAAATGGTCATTTCCCAAATTTAGGGGACAGAGAATGACCTTGGCTTCTCTTTCTTGTTTGCCTCTCACAACTGAATGGTCTGTGCTGCCTTTTAATGTCACTCTAAGTGGAGATTTTCAAATCGTTTGAGCTTCCCCCAAAGGCCACCTCTAGCCCACCCCATAAGCTGAAGGGCCTTTCTCTCTCCACGATGACCATAATCCTGCCCGGAGGACAAGCATGACCCCCTCTGGGAGGTGCCCTGAGTCCTTGCCCTCGAGAGCAGCAACCCTTGGCAGCCTCTTTCTTCCTTACAATCATGCATTGGGGGGTGGTAATTCAATATCTCACAAAGGCTTAGCAAAGTAGAGCAAAACATAAACTATGAAATAACCCAACTTTCTTGCACACAAAACCTTAAAAAGAAAGCCAGCACCAGTGTTTTAAACATCACACAAAGTTCACATTGTATTGTGGAATTATTTTTAATGAAGCTGTTATTATGCTACAAGAATGCAATAAAATATTTGAAACCTGAAATTTCCTATTTTTATCACCTCCTGTAAATTTTTCAAAAGGGCCAAAATGATTTGTTTCAAAATGTGTACAGGAATAATTGGATAGAGACTTTTCATGCCAACTTTCCATTTGGAACAAAATCTAGAGACTGTTACTTCATAAACCACTGAAAATCTGAGCACAAAATGAAAAGAGCAAATATTATGGGATATAAATATAATCAAACATAACAGGCCCTGGAAGGAACCATTGATTTACCCACTCCCAGGGTGTGGTCAGCACAGGAACTTCTTTCCTATAATAAAGTATTCACAAATAATTGGTTTTACTTCTGGTTAAGAGAATCATTACACATGGATTTCTGTGCATGAACACTTAACATGAAATGCTGATTCTACATTGGTCAATTCTCAAGCAAAGTATTATTCCCATTGTTCACCTTACTCACATACCACCTCCCTTAATTTTCTTTTTGTACCACAAATATGGGCTAATCCTTGTTATAAACTGGCAAAACATGGACCCCTCAGTGCCAAGCAAATGTTTTAGCACACACACTGTATGTAAGAAGTTGATGTAAGATGTGATTTGTTACAGCAGTGCTGCCAAATGGCCAGATATTAATCATACTTCCCAACATGCTAGTAGGTAGGAAGATATTACTTATTCCATAATTTCAGATTTAATTTTTAACTCACACTTCTCTTCAGGTCATTCCTGGAGATCGGTCTCTTAGGGACCAGGCAAAGCTGCCTGCACCACAAATCAAGTTCTGCTTTTGCTCATGTCCTTTGAAGAGCATTCATCTTTGTCAATGGCTCTGGTTCATGCTCTCCCACAAGCAGTTCCCAACGTTTAATAGAGCAGCTCCATCTACCATCTGGCTCTCTGAGTAGAAAGTCTTTTTGGTATAAAAATACAAAGCCATCCTACCCCCTTGTCTAGACTTCCAGTCTTTCCAAAGATGCCATCAATCTCATCCATTCCAAATGGATGAAATTTTAATGGACTGCTAAGAAGAGGTGAAATGTTCAGGAACTTATTTAATATGTTTTCTTAAATTGTTTTAAAGAACATAGGCATAGGAATCCCTTTTTCTTAAGAGTCCCTCCATACCCTAGGAATCAGCTCAATATTGCTTTTTACTGTGTGTCAATTGAGCATTTTTTCAAAAAAAAAAAAAAACAATAGGAAACAAAGCATACCAGAGGCCGTGGCTGCAGATGTCAGTGGTTAAAACTACCCAGCTTTCACTGGATGCTCTGAGATGAAATTTTCTACCCCTTGGTAGCAGCTCCGACCGCAGAGGTTTATGCTAACTTACCAGATCAAATCACAATTGGAAAAATACAAACATAAAAAGTCACTACAACAAGAATAAGTTTGATATCTCTGTAATTGTTCTAACTCAACGTATTGCCTTCCAACCAGGGAGTTAGGGGGTTCAGTCATGGAGCTGATTTTTTCCCCCACTTTCTTTGTCCCTTGCCAAGAACAATAGATAACCAAGGCCACGTAGCCTGAGTTGTCTCTGCTCCTGTGGCTGAAAATATTTTCAATGGACTCTTTTTAAAATGCTTAAAACACATAGGAAGACTTTCTTAAAGAAGACTTCCTGTCTTTGTTTTATAGAAATGAATAAAATGAGCCTCCATGAGGGGAGAAAAGAGTATTCTCATCTCTACCATGCAAAAAACTATGGAAACTGAGGCTGTATGCCAAGTCGTTGGTGCAGATGGAAGCTTTGAATTCTGAAGGATCAAGTGTGATTCTGGTGCTAAAGGAAGTTTCAGTACCAGAACAGCCTCTTTCAGAGCTTATTGCATAGGCAATCAACCCATCAGTGTGGCCAGCGTGGTCATGGTAGAGCCCAAGTATGAGCCGGGCAATGTGCTGATCATCTGGCTTTATGTCCTGCCTCTGAGTGTGGGCACACACTCCTCCCAGGAAGAGCAGTGTGGAATGCATGCAAATTCACTCTTGTGCAAATGTAATCATGTGCCAATGGACGCACAGACTGGCCGGATGGCCAGGTGGACTCTTCCCCCTAGCTGAGCAACTCTGGGCAAGCTGCTTAACATCCTGGTATCATAAAACTGACCAGCTCTACACAGTACTGTTTCCCACATTCTTCAACTGCTTGGGATTTGGCTTATAGGGGTCCAGCCGTGGAAAGAAGGAAGAGGTGATAAATTAAACAACTAGTGACACTGCGTATCAATGTAGCCGAAGGCTACAGGACACAGGGGACAAATTCTAACCGCAGAGAGGTCTTCCTCCTCCTCTGCATAGCTAACAACTTACCCCACCTTGCTGAAGGGCACTGTCTCTAGAACCTCAGAATTCTACTATTGCATTTTTTTCAGTAAAGCATGTCCATTTCGCTCAGAAGGGCAATCAATCCACCAATATCCATCGTACACTATTAGCTTTATTTACACCGCAATTCAGGTACAACCAGAATCACTTTGACTTCCCATCCATTACATTTCTATGTATAATAATGAAAAAATACCTGAAAGGCTCTATCTTACACATTAGGAAATCGGATTTATATCACTGTGATTTTCCCTGAGTGTATTATAACCACCAGGACAAGCATCTCAGAAACAGAAGCTTCGCCTCTTCTAAGTGATGCGTCTTTGTCACCTCTCCCTGGGATAGCACAGTACTTTCAGTCTTTCCGTGACACGCCAGCGGGTGATTTGCCTTGCTCGCCGCTAGGGGGAGCGAAAGCTACCAGCAGCGACCCGGGGCTGCTGGAGGACAGCCCGGAGAGAAGGCAGCAAGGAGGAGGCAGGGCTGGGTGAAGGCAGGAGAACAGGCCGCGGGGTGAGGAGGTGGGGGAGCCCTGCCGGAGCTGGGGGTGCGCGCAGGCGCCTATCGGGGCCTTCCAGCTGCTCACCGGTGTTTCATAAAGGAGAAACGGCCGCGCGGCTGGGACTAGGGGAGTGTGCAAAGGAGGTGAAGTCACGCGTTCCTGATGAGACCTGGGCTGGAGGGATGGACGGACGGACGGGCGGACGGACCGACGGACGGAGGGAGGGAGGGATGCATGCGTGGATGCATGGATTTGTGCCACTGAAGATCGAACACGGGCTTTTGCACTGATTATAGCTCACCCCCAACACACCTTGTATCTTTTATTTTGTGACAGGGTTTTACTAAATTGCTGAATTGCCCAGCCTGGGCTCTAATTTGCAATCCTCCTGCCTCAGCCTCCCAGAGTGTTGTGATTACAGATATGCACTGTTTTGCTCGCCCTTTCTTTCTTTCTTTTTCTTTCTTTCTTTCTTTCTTTCTTTCTTTCTTTCTTTCTTTCTTTCTTTCTCTCTCTCTCTCTCTCTCTCTCTTTCTTTCTTTCTTTCTTTCTTTCTTTCTTTCTTTCTTTCTTTCTTTCTCTCTCTCTTCCTCTCTGCCTCTCTTCCTCTCTTTCTCTCTTTGGTGCTGAAGCTCTAACCAGGCCCTCAGGAATGCTAAGTACTTGCGGTGCTGCACCTCCTGTCTGAGAACGGGATTTCAGCCTCCTGATAAGATTTATGTGTCGTCTTCCTACTTGACAGCCATCACGACCTCGGGGAGGCAGAACAGGGCAGATGGACTCCTGGACTGCTAGGGGACAGCCCTGTGCCGACCGAGTGTGACAGCACTGCACCTCTCGGCCCAAACACCGCCTGCCTCAGCTGCAGCACTCTTCTCCCGAAGTGGCATCTGCCTGTGCATCCCGGCAGGGGCAGAGGTCACTGCAAGGTGGATCCTGAGTCAGGCTCTGATAGGGAGGAACCTGCTGAGGCCAGCCGGGACTTTGTCACTTTGGCCCTGAGCAGCATTGTCCTAGCCAATGGGGACTCTGTGAGGATGAGGGACGGAAGGAGTCAGGGAAGGAGGAGACAGGTGGATGTTGTGGCCACGAAGGAAAATCCCACACCAGCTTCCCAGAGCTGGGAAACAATCTGGTCCACACCTCGCCCTTTCTGCCACACTAGCCTAACTTCACGCCGAGACACCAGGAGTCCTCTGATCGCTTGTCACCAGTCATGTCGCCACTCGATCATACTCTAATTCTTGGCATAGCATGTGTCACTATGCAGCATTTACCTATTCACCCACTTACTTATTTGTTTTAATTCTGACTTTTCCCATTAAAATCTAAGTTCCATGAAACCAGGGATTTTAAGCGTTGTTACCACCGTGTGGCCAGACAGTAATCCAAGGAGGACACTGCAAATGCTCACTGTGTGAGGAAAGGCTTTAGTTAAGATCACTTCCTCTGGCCGTGGTTTGGATATGGACTCAGGAGACGGGCAGAAAGAAGGTGAAACTGTGATCAGGGAAAGCAAGAGGAAGTTTGCAGTCCTTTGTGGCATGTCCACGATGAGATGGGCTGTGCTACTAGGGCCAGCGAAGGGCGGAGGCCTGGGGCTGACTGAGGCTGAGGCCCAAGAACAGGAACAGTGGTGCAGAGCAAATCGGGGATGGGCAGGTTACTGGCTGCGACTTGTATTCTTGTCCTGTCTCCTCCCCTCTCTCTCTCTGCTTTCTGGCCACCATGAGGTGAACAGCTTTCCTCTGTCATGTTACTGCCTTGAAGCCAGCTGACTATGGACTGCACCACTGAAACTGTGAGCCAAAATAAGCCTCTCCTCCTTTAAGTTTCAGATGTCAGGTGTTTTGTCCCAATGACAGGAAAGCTGACATTGTAAAATGTCAAATGACCCTGGAAAACTTTTCACCCCTAACTCTGACCCCAAGAGAGGCCATCTTAGTTACTTTTCCTATTGCTGAGACAAAATATCCAACACCCAAAGTTAAAGAGTGAAAGGTTTATTTTGGCTCAGAGTTTGTAGAGGTTTCAGTCCATAGTTGGATGGCTCCAAGGTAAGGTGGCATGGCAGAGGGGCAGCACAGAGAAGAAACAGTCATGGTGGGAAGAAGGCAGCTAAGCATCAAAGACAGCAGCAGCAGCCTGCCTCTCCCTTCTATCTCTTTCAGGACACCTGGCCTTTGGGTGGTGCTACGCACACCCAGGGAGGGCCTTCTCATTATCAACATGGAGAACTTTGCCAAACCAATCAATGAACTAATTTAGTAACCACACATTCCTTAATCCCAGCATCACGCACCCTAAATCCAGCCACCTCTGAAAAGCCCCACCTATGACCACATGAGGCTTTGGGGGGTCATCTAGATTCAAGCCATAACAGAACCAGACCTCACCTGGTTGGTACCCAGAGCAATCAGAGGAAATGAACCTTAAAGTGGAGTGGTAGGGCTGGGTCATCCTGCTACCAGCTAGAAATGAAGACCCATCCATGGAGCCCAGTGAATCAGTGATCATCTATGCTGGAGAAGCCCAGCTGTCAAAACTTTTCCTAGCAATGCACTCAGAGAGGCTATGCTTGGGAGAGAAAGCCTTGGTGGATGCAATATCCCAGGCTTTTCAGAGATTCAGTGAAGGACCCATTATGAGAACAATGGAACTGATGGCTCTTGCTGAGTCACTGATGCATTAGAGAAAGACAATGTGAGACTCGGGCTATGAATTATCCACTGAAAGCAGAGTGTGAAAGCTTGGAAGCCTCTTTGGAAGCATCTGAAGAGACTCTTATCTCCAAGGGCGGGAGGAGAGAAAAGCTGAGGATAAATAATGTCCAGGACTTAATTATAAGAACAACAGCCTTCCAAAGATATTTTAGCTCTTTTGAATTTTAGGGGCCTGGTTGGGAGGAGTGGGGCCCTACATTGTGGATGGGGCAGAACTTCAGAATTAATGCTTTCAAAACTTTTGAGACCCCGCTTGGAGCCTTCTGGGTCTCAGAGATGGCCCTGTCCCCCCAGTGGGAGGCTGTGCTCCTTCGTTGTTTGAACACAATGTTTACATCTCTGCATTACAAGACCGTAGATATTCATCAAAGATCTACATCACGCACATTCCTACCAGACCGGTAGCCAGAGTCGAATAGAACAACACGTGGCAGGGAAGTGTTGGGTGTGTTGAGGAGCGAAAGGGATGATATTCCTACAGGGCTGCAGGACCAGCTGACATGTGCCAGCCAAAGCCAAGATTGTTTATCAACTGGACCCTGAGGTAAGGGGGCAAAATGCACTAAGCATACAGTTGGGTAAGGGTGAGCTTATTTATATGAGAGAATCTTCTGTGATAGATGGCTTGCCACCCCAAAAAGGACCCCAGGAGATGGTTTTATCATACTGCTAAGATAACTCTGAGGACTTTGGAGAAAATTAGGGCCCACACTAAGTAAAGCTGGTAGGCCAAAACTATTTTAATAGGTAATGGAAAAAGAGACAAATAAACCTGATTGCCAGAGCCAGTTTTCTGGCCCAGAACCCACTAATTGAAGGACGAGTCCTCAGTAACTGAACACAGCAGTGATGGTCAGTCAATTCAGTAATGATTCCAGTGTCCTTTGCCAAAGGGTCTACGGTCATGTATTTAGACAATCATACGTTGGAAAAGTAGAATACGCAAACTTTTGGAGCAATGTTGGACGCAGGAGCTGAGTTAGCATTCATACCCAGAGAACTCAGCACTCACTAGGGTCTCCCTGCTGGAGTGTGGTCTACATGGCCAGGTAATAAGTACAGCTGTGGCCCAGGTCTGGTTTACGGTGGTCAGCTGGATCCATGGACCCACCCAGTACTCATTTCCCTGTTTCACAAGTGTCTTAGTTACTTTTCTTGTTGCTGAGACAAAATACCTGACACTCACAAGTTAAGGGAGGAAAGGTTTATTTGGCTCACAATTCATAGAGGTTTCAGCCCATAATCAGCTGGCTCCAAGACAGGGTGGCATGGCAGAGGGGCATCACAGAGGAAAAACTGTCATGGAGGGCAGAAGGTAACAAAGCAAGCAAAGGGTGACCACAGCTCTTTCTATCCCTCATATCTTATCCAGGCTACTTAGGGCAGGGAGTACACACACCCTTAATCCCAGTGGCCTTGAGCCTAGCATTGTACCATGAATCAATCACATACTCTAGATCCAGCCAGCTCTGAAAAAGCCCCACCTATGACTGCACAAGGCTTTGGGGGGACATCTAGACACAAACCATAACATTCAACCCCCAGTCCCCCAAAGACTTATGCACATCTCTTTATACCAAAGGCATTTAGTCCATCTTCAAGAGTTGCCAAAGCCCTAACAGTTTCAGCATTGCTAAAAAGTCCAAGTACAAAGTCTCCTCTGAGATTTAAAGCAAACTCTTAGCTGTGAGCCCCTGTACAAATGAATTGAAAGTTAAACACTTCCAACATTCAATGCCACAAGACAGACATTTCCATTCCAAAAGTCACAAAGAGGGGGATAGAAAGGACTGTGAACCACGCAGTTCCAAAATCCAGCAAGCCAAACATTGAGTCCTGTAGTTCCGTGTACAGCATCCCTGGCAATCTGTGGTAAGTTGTGAACTCCAAAGGGCTTGAGTGGCTCCACCCCTACAGCACTTCCAGTGGTTGTAGCTCCCATGGCTTCTCTCTTGGGTCAGCTCTGCTCAATCCTTGCAGCTTTCCTCAGATGACCCATGTTCCTGGCTTCTCCAAACTTCTGGATCTGCACAGCACTTTCAGCTTCACACTCACAGCTTCACACACTGCCTCTCAGGGGCACACTGCCTGGCCTCCTGGGCCTTCTTCTGAAATCTGAGTGGAAGACTTCCTGACCCCACAACTCTTACATTCCACATGCACCTGAAATCAGCACCACATGGATGATGCCAAGGTCTGCTGCCAGCTGGAGGGTAGCCAGGCTTCCTTCTCTCTTGGCTATAAGTGTCGAGTGCCTATGAACCAAATCCTAAGGAACATCTTCCCTAGGCCACCAACATTCTGGAACATGGTGCTCTGGGACTCTTTTCTCAAAGCAAAGTCTTTCACCTTTGCAACTCTGAGGCTGCAAAGACTGGAGTCCTGCTGGTTCTTTTGATGTCCTTGGGCCATCTTTTCTGTTGTCTTCTTCTGAAATACTTGGTTTTTCCTTGCTGGTCTTTTCAGTGACCAATTTCTCCTCTGTTCCATCTTTACATGCAGCAGCTTTAGTGGAGCTTCCTTTATGGCCAAACTCACAACATTTTAAATCATTCTGCTAGGCTCTTTGCTCTTGGTTCTCAATGTAAATCTGGCTAAAAGCCCCCAACAGTAGCCATGCCACCACCTCAACATTAGACTGCCTTGAAATTTCTTCTGCAAGGTTAATTAGTCCACCACCCTTATTCTCAGTCTCAGGCGAAGTCTCTGGACAGGAGCAAAATGCAGACAAACTTTCTGCCAAGCCATAACACACATCATCTGGAGTCCAACAGCCAATGCAGTCTTTCTTCCCAGCAGAAACCCCTGAGGCTTGTCTTCACCAGCAGCATTTCTATCAGCCTTCTGGTCTTCTGAGCTCTGACCAGAATCTCTTATCAAGTACAGCCTCAGGTATTCCAGCTGTACTTTTTCAGCCAGCATCTCTGAACCTTTCCTAACTCTTCCCCTTCCCAGAAGCCAGCTCCAAAGGTTCCTAAACCATATGGTCAAACACAGGCAAAGCAATGACCCTACTTCTCTGGTACCAAATTTTATCTCACCTACTTTTCTTGTTGCTGTGACAAAATACCTGACACCCACAAGTTAAGGGAGAAAAGGTTTATTTGGCTCCCAGTTCATAGAGGTTTCAGTCCATAATCAACTGACTCCAAGGCAGGGTGACATGGCAGACAGGTATTGCAGAGAAGAAACAGTTCATGGCAGGCAGAAGTGAAAAAGGACAAGGGACGACCACAGCTCTTTCTATCCCTTGTATCTTATCCAATCTACTTAGGGTAGGTAGCACTCACTCCCTTAATCCTAGCATTGCACCATGAATCAATCCCAGCACAACACCCTTTACATCCAGCCAACTCTGAAAAAGCCCCAACTCTGACTACATGAGGCTTTGGGGGGCATCTAGACACAAGCCATATCAGCAAGTGTGCCATTGGAATGGAGGTACTTGGAATTTGGCAGCACATGTACATTAGTTCCTTGGCCTCTAAGCTAAGAGCTCTTATAATTGGGAAAGCCAAATAAAAAGCTCCTCAACTTCTCTCTGGCCAAGTCAGTAAATAAAAACTATCACATCTCTGGGAGAATGGCAGAGATTAGTACCATCCTTAAAGCTCTAAATGATACAGGGTTGGTGCACCCCACTTATCGTACCAGTTTAGAACCTACAAAAGACAGACAAATGCTAGAGCATAACAGTAGACTACGCCAAAGTTAATCAAGTAATAACTCCAATTGCAGATGTTGTACCAGATGTGGCATCTTTGCCAGAGCAGAGTAAGGAAGATCAGAAATAGTTCACATTTACTTGGGACAGAAAGCTTCCTGCAGTCATAATATAAGAAGAAGGGACCTCCACCATCTGCACACCCTACAGAGCATCACACTGGCCAATAAAATAGGGTTAATCAGATGGAAAGAGCAAAAAGGAGGCCACGCGAAGACACGTGCACATCTGAGCATTTGTAGTGACCTCCTGAAACAGAGGTCTGCAGTATCAGTGAAGATTTGGAGGAACTGTGGCTTGGAAAAGCTGGGGCATTTTCTCCCAAGGACAGGATGAAGTATTGCATCCTGTTCATCACTAGGAAGGAGGCACAATGAGAGCCTCTTCAGTTGCTAAAGATGGCATCTTTCATCCCTACTATCCCAACCCACTTGCTGGATGACAGCAAAGGCTGCCAGCTAAATGATCAGGACATGGTTCCCAGCCAGTCCGGGCTGTGGTGTAGTAAGCTCTGTGGGACTGACCATGTCACTCAGCAGGCCCTGTGAGGTCTTTTTGGTGGGAAAAGATGCCATGTGGAATTGGAGTTTGTGATGAGCCTCAATAGAACCCAGTGCATGTCCTTAGGGTGTGGAGAAAGACCCTACTAACTTCAATGAGAATTACTCATTCGCAAACCCGCTCTTGGTTTGCTACTGGGCTCTGCTTGAGGAATAGCAGCTGACTATGATATCTTAAGTGTCCTGCAATCACAATTGCTCATTATGAACTGGGTTTGAATTCACAAACTCATAAGAACAAATAGCTTCAACCGCAGTCCAAAGTAAGATGGAAGTGGTACATTTAAGGTCAGTTATGAGCAGGACTAAAGGACAAATGGCCAAGACCTACATGTTATCTACCACTGTTGCACTTGGATGTCTCTGTTGGGTCGCTTCTATGGCTGAATGGAGCAGGGGGCCCATAACCATCTGACAGGGGTGGGGTGGTGGGCAGAGTCAAGCTTGGCTCATGAATGTTTCTTGCTTTGGGGCACAAGGTAAAAATGGGCTGCTGCTTCATGCAGGTCAGTTCAGATACAGCACAAAAGAAATCACTACAGCAGAATTCTTGCACTAGACAGAACTTTGAATGCTGCATATCTTCAGCTGTATTTTTTTTTTTTTTTTGGTAGAGGAAGTGGACTATGTTTAGAATACAAGGTGTGATTGGAAAATACACTTCGTATTTAAATTTTAAAAAATGATCATAGTAAAAGACACATTGCCATTTATCCCCCTCAAAATACTCTCCTTCACTTTGAACACATTTATCCCATCATTCTTGCCACTTTCTGAAGTGGTTCTGGAAGTCCTCTTTCATGAGTGCCTTTATGAGGTGTGATCTGTTGCCCAGTGCCATCCAACAAAAGTCAGGCTCATAAAAACATTACAGAGTGTCTTCATCCACCTTATTCACTGGATCTGGCACCACATGATTGATGGCTCTTCCCCAGCATCAAGATGGCCATGAAAAAGAAATGTTTTTAATCCATTCAGGACACCAAGGCCACTTTTCAGGACATGAAAGCCACTCATGGGTATGTTGGAGGCAAAGGTGAGTATTTTCAGGGCTATTTGTGGCAATGTGTCTTTTACTGTAGTAATTTTTTAATTTAAACATTCACTGTATTTTTCTATCTTACTTCATCTGTGTGCATTCATGGGCTGTGGTGAATGGCTCAACAGGTTGGTCAGGGACCTAAATGGGAAAGGCTGGAAGATAAGAGATACATGTTACCTGTGCACATGCACCAGACAGCCACCACTATAGTAGAGCCACTTAATAGCCCAGGAAATGGAATAACTCAGCCAGCTAACAAAGGTCATTAACTCTCATTGGCTATTCCACTTCCACCCCAAATGGGCATAATCAGGGTAGCACAGTAGCAGGGATGGAGTTCAAACCTCAGATCCCAATTTCTACGTTGGTGCAGCTCCTGATGCAGAGTGTCCATGCTTTCAGCACCAGAGAGCAGCTATGAGATCCCAGGATTGCAGCATCCTTAATTAGGAGGGTGATCACTTCATCATTTAGTGACAAGTTCACTACATACCCTACCCCCAAAAAACATATTCTACGAGACAGTCTTTATAATTGGTATAGTCTTACTTTTCTTCTTCGGGCCTCAATCCAAAGACTAACACAGACTTTGGCCCACAGACATTGAATTCTTCCCTAACACAGCATCACAGCAAGGAAATGGCATGACCTCACAGGGGGCGTGCCAATGGGCTCGTAACCATAGGACGTACCTAGCCAGAAGGTGCCAGTCTGTTAGAAAATCTTTCTGGAAGTGCAACTGAGATTCCAACAAGGAGACACCACTCTGTGAGTATTAGTTGTCTTTCCCAGGGATGTGGTGCATACTCACAATTCAAAGATCCTTGGATCTTCTCACCCAAAGTAGAAGTGGTGACTTCACTTATCATTCTCAAGTGTCTTTCCCAAGGTATTCAGCAAATGCTCCATTGTGTGTCACTGGCTCTGCATCCTGTACCAGTCAGTATAACAGCCAATGTCACCAGCTAACTCTGTTGCACTAATTGACTTAGGACTAGGTCGTAACCCCTTCTCTGAGCTAAGGGCAGAGTCTTGCAAAAACACACGGACCAATCCTGTACGAATGGCAAGATTTGTTTGACAGTAGAGTTAATAAGAGTTAATGGTGAGTTTTAAAGAAATAATAAAGAAGCAATTCTCACTGGGGGTACCATCACTCAGAAGGAAATATTGAAAATTTATGGGAATATCTTTGATAGTCAAGTGATTAAAGAAGATTAGCTGGGATTTAGTAGTCAGGAACAGGAACACCAGATATCCTGCTTTGTGTAGAGTGGTCTGCAGAGAGAAGAGTCTTTGTCCTGCAGAGCTTCCATAAATCTCATTCAAAATTAAGACAGTGTGCACACTACAATGAGGTGTGGTTGCAAAGAGGGTATCTGTGTTTTATGAGAGTCCATCCATCATTACTCTGACCCATAACATAACACACAGCAACACTTGGTCCCTGCACTTATGAATAATAAATACTGCTGCACTCACTGGTAAGATTATTATACTACCTAAATCTGCAACTTCTTAGATTAATCTGCTCAGGCTGCCATAACAAAATACCACAAACTGAGTGGCTTACACGATAGAAATTTATTTCTTATAGTTCTGGGGGTTGGCATCCAGGATCAAGATGTCCACAAGTTGGGTTTCTTTCTGAAGCACCTTTTCTTAGCTTGTAGGTAGTAGGCTTCTCTCTGGGTACCCACATGACTCTACTAGGTGTGTGCCTGGGAGGGGAGTGGGGAGGTTTCTGGTGTCTTTCTGATAAAATGTTAATCCACTTGGATCAGGGCCCAACCATGTGACCATTTGTGACCTCAATTAACTCCTCGTGGGCCCTCTCTCCAAATGCAGTCACCTTGCAGGTGTGGGCTTCCACACTTGAATTTGGGTGGAGACACATTCAATCCATGAACGCTTATTTTGACGTGTTATCCGAAGTGTATTTTCTTCACAGACTGAGAAGGCTCGTCAAGACTTTCCCTGTGGCCATCAGGGAAGAAAGGGCATCATCCACTCAGGTGGGGAAGGGGAGGCGTCCTGCGGTTCAGAAGGGGAGGAGACGCTGAAGCTGAAAAGGTAACCACGTTTGGGGAGGAAAACACAAAGGGTTTTTAAAATATCATCACCTTTATCCACAGAGACCCTTGGGTTCTACACATAAGTCCCAGCACTCATCCAGAGAATTAAGGCCTTAGGAATCCACTGCCAGTCAGGATTTCTAACTTAGAATACATGGCAGGAAGATGGGTTAGATGTAGATGGGCTGTTGATGTTGTTGTTCTGTTTTTTTTGTTGTTGTTTTTTGTGTTTTTTTGATCCACCCTGGAATAACTCTGGTTATCCTAAAACTAGTTTTGGTCCAACATTGTTTTTTTTAAATGCAGTATCTATTCAGCTCTCCACTACTTCCCCATCCAGAACTTTCTGTTCAGATCGACTCCTGACATTACTTCTCTTAAATCCAAGTCATTACCTAGAAGCAGATACAAGCATCTCACTGCTTCATCATGGATTACTTTAGTTCTCTGTTGCTGCATAACAGATTTTCTGAAATTTAGTGGCCTAAAGCAACAACAATTAATGACCTGACAGTTCCTGCAGGGAAAATCCAGGTACAATTTAGTGGGTCCTCGGGCTCATGTCTGGGATCTGGCTGTGGGTCAGATTCTCCTGTGTGGGCTTCAGGCTCCTCTGAAGGCTCCTCTGGGGGTGGGTCCCCTTCTGGGCTCCTGTGTGTGGCTCTTGCTGGACTTTAGACTGGAGTTTCTTGCGGGCTTTGGACTGAAGGCCTTGGCTCCTCGCTGGCAATGGGTGTTGCCAGGGAACTGGTAATGTGCGAAAGCTGTGCATGGTTTGTTTCCATCTGGGCCTTTCGGTGTGGCAGCTCGTTTCATCAGAATAAGCAAAACGAGCCAAAAAGAGGGTATGAGAAAGAGCCAGACTGAGAAGCAGGGGTTGAGGGTCACAGATTTTGCAATGTCACCTTGGAAATGGCATCCATCACTTGTGCCAATTGGGTTCGTTAGAAGCAAGATACTAGTGCCCAAAGGGAAGGGATGACACAAAGAGACAAGGTCACTAACTGTGAGCCATTTCAGAAGCTCCCTACCACACGATTTAAGCACTCACATATTAAAATCCATTCCCTTATTATAAATTGCATTCTGTTTATGTCTCTATTAATATTTTACCAGATGTATAAGAAAGTTGTATCATCAATGAATTTTACTTTGGAAGGGAAAAGGAGACATTGTAAAATATTTGTCATAAAAACGGGAGACACTGGGTGTAGCTAAGTTGGGAAGAACTAGGCAGACAATGCACAGCTCAAATGGGAATGGTGCCAGCTGAGGGGGAGACAGAAAAAGGGACACGGATACAAAAGAGAAGTCCTTGAGGCACCAGAGGAGATAGGATTGAACCAGAGTACACTGAAGGGAGTTGGATTTTAATATGCACAGAAAAGTATGTGTCAAAGAAACAGTAGTATAATTATTTTCAAATACTTGAAAGGCCATTGTTTAGAAGAGGAACTGCCCGGTGTGATGGTACATACCTGTAACACAGCACTGGGGAGGCTGAGGCAGGAGGATCACCACAAGTTCAAGACCAGCCTGGGCTACATAGTGGGTTCAAGGCCAACCTAAACTACATAGCAAGACCCTGTCTCCAAAAAAAAAGGCACTATAGAAGGTGAATTATATATCCAATGTTGTTCCAACGGCTAGAATTTAGACCAATGAATGGAAATTAAAAAGCATAATGATGCACGCATAGGAAAGAAGAAATGTCTACCAACCAGAAAATGTTGCCACCCCAAAATAAACAAAACTGCCTAGGAAATGGGTTTAACCTTACTGCATCCCTGCATTTGGTCCCCTCCATACCTCTGTGTCACCTGATAAAAGATTACAGCCAGAAGTGGCAGGCATAAAGGGCCAGGAGGATCCCTTCCAACCATGCGGTTCTGCAACCCCGTGAACTGCCCTTTGCTTTGTGAAGACACCTGAGCTAGATCCGTTGTCCATGGTCAAGGTGCTCATCTTTTAGAATGAGAGAAGCTTGGCATTTTCGTTTACGTCCTGCTTGTGTGGAAGCAGAAATCAGCACCTATGCAAAACTATAGCTCATAGAGGGCGAAAGATACCAGCTGCAATCCCAGGCAAAGGGATGGCGCCCATCAGAGGGCTGAACTGAGCGATTCCTTTGTAAAAAACCATTTATGGATTACCGTCCATGTGCAGGTTCCAGTGGCTAAAGTTTTAAGCAGAATATCCCCTTCTGAATGAACGAATTCCCTATCTAGGTCAGCGAGACAGAAGGACCTAAAGAGGACTTCTTAACCCCCTCCAGACAGCTCAGACAGGCGATAGGCAGGAAAGTTTACATTTGACACAAATACGGAAGACTTCTCTGAACATCCAAGCAAGACGTGGAGGAACTGCTCTGAGCTGCCTGCCTAGAAGCAGAGCCTGAGACATTCTTTAAGTGACTCACCGGAAGAGGGGTCGGGGTATACAGGAAGCAGGGCAGTGCAGGAGAAGCCAGCAAGCGTGAGCCTGGTTTCAGCTGACACTGGAGGAGGCTCAACGTCCCTTGGGCAAGGAGGGGGCATTTATGCCCTCGTGCCTTTCAGCGACTGGCCGCGGCCCACTTGCCTTCAGCAATGTCCCGTGTGATCAGTGATGCTCTAGGACCATAAACCTAGTGAGTGTGTGCTGGAGAGAAGGCGGTGGGGAAAGTGTAGACAGCGGGTGCAGACAACTCTTTCGAGCACTGATACTGTAAATAGAGAGAAATGGAGTACGTGGGTCAAGCAGGTCTCTCTTAAATGGAAGAGAATAGTTCCTCTTTCTCCGCTGAGAGGGATCATCAAATAGAGGAGAAAGCTGATGGTGCCGAAGGGGAAGGAGGACGTGAGCGGAGAGAGTCAGCGCCCTGGCGCAGGGGGTGGGCTCGGCGAGGAAGACCCAGCTCTCGGAGGGAGGAGGTCGCTGTGGTTCGTGGATAAAATCCCCCCAGCACCCCTGAGTAAAACCGACTCCCAGCCCAAGGCGCTGTGGGGAGGTGGTAGGCCCTGTACGCGGCGGCGGAAGTGGGGTCTCGGGTGCATCCTCAGGAGGGGTACCGAGGCTCAGCACCCTTCCTGTCTCCCTCTGCGTCCCGAGTTTTGCTCCCTGCTCCTCCGCGAGCTAACGTCTCTTGCCCGGACTCCACCGAAACCTCTTCGTTAGTTTCCTGACATCTCTCCGGGCCTTCGTCCCATCCAGCCTCGGGGCCAGGGCCCGTGTGGACGCCCAGATCTGAGTCCGGCCATCGCCGGAGCCCCGGGGTTTCCCACCGCCTTCTGGCGAAGGCCCACCGCCTTCTGCCCGCCGCCTCGTCCCCCACAGGCCCGGATTTTCCCAGGTAGCCACCGACTCCTTCTCTGCGATGTGTTTGTGCTTCCCCAGGTTTGCTCTTTTAATGTCTCTTCATCCTCATTTCTTGTAAAATAGGGAAGGCAAGAAAGAGAAATGGAAAGCACATCCGGAAAAATTGGTATTTGTTTAACTGCTGCTCAGTGGTGATCGAGAGAGAAAGACTAAAGAGCGAGCACTATTTGAAGAAATATCAGGAATTTTCCACAAAGACATCAACACATATATTCAAGTAATCAATAAATGCCAGGCAGGATAAATAAAAAAATACATAGCTAGACACATCATAACAAAACTGGACAACTTCAAAGAGAATATAGATTTTTAAAAAGAGGAACCAGAAAAAAGACATATTTTTCCAGCTTTATTGGAGGAAAATCGGCAAAGGAAAATTGTATATATTTAGTACAAATTGTATAGTATAAAACTGTATATATTTATAGTATAGAATGTGAGGTATATATACGTATTGAAATGATTGCCACAGTAAGATAATAACGTATTCATCACCTCACATAGTTATGTATGTGTGTGGTGAGAATATTTAAATTGATCTATGCACTTAATAAATCTCATATATACAATACAGTATTAACTATAGTCACCAAGCTGTGCATTAGATTCCCAGAACCTATTCATCTTGTTGAACTAAAATTTTATACTCTGTGACTAACGTCTCTCCATTTCCATAATACCCCAGCCTTTGGCAACCACTGTTACATTTAAAATTTTTTTCCAGCATTGGGGATTGAACGTAGGGCCTTTGCACTGAGCTACATCCCCAGCCCTTTCTATGATTTTATTTTTTTTATTTTTTATTTTGATACATGGTCTCATTAAGTTTCTCAAATAGGACTCAAAATTGTGATCCCCCTGCCTCAACCTCCCAGAGTGCTAGGATTATAGATGTGCGCCACCATGCCCTGCTTCAATGTTGCTTCTAATGTGTTCAAATGTATTATACTCCCCGTACAAGTGAGATTGTGCGGTGTTTGCCTTTCTATGTCTGGCTTACTTCACTTACCATGTCTTCCAGGCTCATCCATATTGCACACACGACCGGAGTTCCTTCTTTTTAAAAGCTGAATAACATTCCATCGTGCTTGTATTACCCTTGTCCCTCCACCTGTTAATGGCCACATAGGTTGATCTTATATCCTGACCATTGTGAACAATGCTGCCGTGAACACAGGAGTGCAGGCATCTCTTCAGCATACTAAGTTAATTTCCTTGGGGTATAAACCCAAAAGTGGGGTTGCTAGATTAGACGGCAGTTCTGTTTAATTTTTTGAAGAAACTCCATACAATTCTCCATAATGGCTGCACCAATTTATATTCCATCAACAAGGTACGTGGTTCCCTTGTACAGTGTACATCCTCGCCAACAACTTACATCAAATCTTTTTGATAGAAGCTCTTCAAACAGGTGTGAAGTGAAACCACAATTGTTTGACTTTCATTTCCCTACTGATTCATGAATTTGAACATTTTTTTTAAGTGTTGAACATTTGTATTTCTTCTCGTCCTCCTCCTCCTCCTCCTCCTTCTTCTCAGTGGTGCTGGGGATTGAATCCAGGGCCTCCCACATGATAAGCAGTCCCTCTATCACTGAGCTACCTTTCCAGCCTTATAAGTCTTCTAAAAAATATCTATTCAGGTATTTGGACATTCAGTTTATTAACTGAGTTATTTCCATGCTATTGAATTGTTTGAAGTCTTTACAGATTTGGGATATTAATGCCTTATCAGATACATAGATCGCAGATGTTTTCTCCCATTCCATGTCTCTTGACTATGCACATTGTTTCTTTTGCTGTACAGGAGCGTTTTAGTTTGATGCAATCCCATTCGTCTGTGTTTCACTTTTGGTGCCTGTGTTGTTGCTGTCATTTCCATTAAAAACTCACTGACCAGAAAAATGTCCATAAGCATTTCCTCTGTGTTTTCTACTAATCACTTCAAGATTTCAAGTCACATGTTTAAATTTTCAATCCATTTTGAGTTCATTTTTGTATGGTATGAGGTAAAGGTCCAATTTTATTCTTCCGCGTATAGATATCAAGGTTTCTCAACATCAGGTACTGAAGATTCCTGCATGGAGACTTGTTGGTAACTTTGTTGAAAATCAGGTGACTGTAGAGGGTGGATTTGTTTCTGTGCTCTCTCTTCTGTTCCCTTGGTCGCTGTGTCTGTTTTTATGCCAGCGCCATTCTGTTTGGATTATATCTTTGTTGTAGATTTTGGAATTAGCAGTGTTGTGGTGCCTCTTTGTTCCTGCCACTCAAGATCACTTTAAATTTGGGGTTTCCATGGTTTCATGCAATTTTATGATTTTTTTTCTTATCTTCATGACAAAACATCATTACAATTCTGATAGGGATTGCACTGAATCTATAGATAACTTTGAATAGTATGATCATTTAAAAAATATCAACTCTTCCAACCCATAAACATGGGCTACATCTCCAAGTGTTCATGTTTTCTTCAATTGCTTTCACCAGCGTTTTAATATTTTCAAAGTAAAGTTCTGTCTCAGTGATTTTCCTCATTGCTGGGGCAAAATACCCAACACCCACAACCTAAAGAAAGGGAAGTTTATTTGGGCTCTCTTTCGGAAGCTTCAGTCTTTGTGTGGTTGGAGGCAAGGTAGCAGGGCCTAGGCGGAAGAAAGTTGCTCACGTTATGGTGCACAGGAAGCAGGGAGAGAAGGCTGGGAGATGGGAGGGAGGTGAACTGTCCCAGGTCGGACCCCCACAGTGACCCACCTTTTCTGCCCAGACCCCATCTCCTAACATCACATTTACCTATTGCACCCCGTGTTTCGATGCCCTTTCAAAAGCCCAGCCTATGAGTGCATGAGGCTTTGGGGGCACATCTACATATAAACCATAACATGGTCTTTTGCTTTCATGGTGAAATTTATTTCTAAGTTTCATACCTATTAAAAGTGGGACTCTTTTCTTGATTTCTCTTCCTGGTAATTCATTGTTAGTAGGAGAAATGAAACTTATTTTCATACGTTCATTGTGTACACTGAACCTTTTCAAAATTCAATTATTAGTTTTAACAGTTTTTTTTTTTTGGAAACGTTAGGATTTTCTATACATAAAATGTTGTCATCAAAAACAAAAAAGATAACAAATAGTAGTGTATCTTTAATGGAGTGGCTATTAGACTTTGAGATGATTTCTCAGTAACGACAATGGAGGCTAGCAGACAAAAAAATGATACACCAAAAATTAACTGTTAAACTAAAATTTTAGATGGGTGAAAATATCTTTCAAGGACAAAAGCAAAACAAAAGTATTTTCGGACAAGGCTGACAGATTATCACTGGGAAACCCTCAGTATAGGAAAGCCCAAGGCAGAAGAAGGTGACTCAGAACACTTGAAATGAGAGTAGAAATAAAGAGCAGAACAGTAGTAAATAAGTGACTGGGAAAGCGGCAACATAAAAAAGCAATACTGTACTAATGACAGGGCAAGAAAGAATCTAAAGAATGAATGAGACTTACAAGTTCTTAAATCTTCCAGGTGGACAACAAAGTTATAAATTAATTTTAGATCTTGATAAGCACACATAATAGAACTTCTAAAATTTCAGTCTTTATATTTTAACTGGAGCATTTTCCCCATTTATGTTTAGTTAACAAATTAAACCTTAAATGTGAAAGGCAAAATTCTGAAACATTAAGAGAAATGTGTAAGGCATTTACTACCTCAAGGTGAGGAAGGATTTTCTAAAACAAGACACAAACGTCACTTATCATAAAAGACAAGACTGATAAATTGGGTTATGCTAAAGTGAAGGACATCTGTTGGTGAAATTATGCCATAAGGGAAATAAAAATCCAAGGCATAAAGTCACTAAAGGTATTTTACATAAACATACAATTAGTACTGTACGGTATAAAGAACTTCCATCACTTAATAAGACAAGACAAACGACCAAAAAGATGTAAATTGGAATTTAACAAAGATAAACCCATATTGTCAATAAACATTTAAGACAGCCAACCTTATTAGCAACTTAGGAACTGCTAATCAGAACCACAGTGAACTGGCATTTCATATTCAACAGGTGAAAATTTCAAATGTCTGATAATACCGAGTTGCCAATTCCATGGAGCAATGGAAACATTCACGAAATGCTTTGAACAGTGTACATTTGCAATATTTAATTAAATTCAAAATGTAAAACCTTATTACCCAGCAGATCAATTCTTAGAGAATCTCTTGTGCATAAAATATGTACAATAATAGTCATAGAAGTATTATATAACAAAGAAAAAAAGCAATCTAGAATAACCCAAATATCATTCAACTGTAAAAAAAGACATAAAAAATCTAGATATATTCAAATAACGCATTACTATACATTGAACATAATGCAGTTACAAATATCAACACAATAAAATCATAATAATAGAGTTTGTGCAAAACAAACCTGGTCTTAGAATGCGTAAATAACGTGTTTTACAAAACAAACTAGGAAATGTGTAGCTTGGGAAGATGTAAAGATTTTTAACAGCTTAGAGATGATTATCACAAAATGTAGGAAAGTGATTACATCTGTAGGTGTAGGCGAAGAGACACGATTCAGAAGTGTCATTAAGAGACTAATACGGTGCTAGTAATATTCTATTTTAGACACTGATTCTAAATGCTTCTCTATATAGTAATACATGGAAATTTATATTAATACATTTGTCTTATCTACTCTTAAAGGCATGGTATCTTTCACAATGCAGTTCACATTTTTAAAAAATGAAAAGTAGATGATATGTAAGAGATAGCAACAAATGTCAACCACATCCTCCCGAAATCTTACCGTCAATTAGAGCACAGAAACCGTGGTGTCGCTAAAGAAGAGTGACAGTCAGGTCACTGAGGTCCCTCTACAGATGACAGAGAACACAGTTTGGAGCCAGCAAAGCCAAAACTGAGGTTGCAAACCAAGAAGCAGAGAACTTGAGAAGGAAAGGTCGGGGCAGGCGAGGCGGGGCTGGTGCAGCTGCCTGGGAGGCCGGGGACTGCCCGAAGAGAGAGGTGGGATCTCACCCTCAAAGGCAGAGCTAGACGCAGACAGAGATGGGCCTGCGGATGTGGTGACAGAGGACAAGGGAGCTCCCATCCCCTCACCTGCTAGTCCAGATCAGCAGTGAGGAGAGAAGGACGAGGAAGGGAAAGTGTAAGTTTCAAGAACCGTTGAAAAGTAGTAAATATCTCAGACAATAGAGCAGCACCGTCAGTGAGGAGGTGGTCTCTTGGGATGGGTCCCTTGCGGTCACCAATTTTCACAGAAACCCTTCTGCCTGACACACAGGGCTCCGAGGTGACTTCCAACTTCTAACAGGTGAAGGTGGAGAAGAGCTGGAGGGTTGGGTACTTGCATCAGTCAGGGTAGGAGTTTGGATGTAATCAGGAATTTGTCATAAATGGCTATAGAAGGACAGGGGTCCAAGAACTGAGAAGTTTGGCAAGGGAGGAAGGAATTGAAAGCAGAATGGGAAAAAGGTGTTACTTCATAAAACTGGAGTTCCTGTGAGTCAAAGAATTGCGGAAAGTTAGCAAAGCAAGCGAGCTAGAAGAAGTAGGGGGTACACGCAACAGGGATGGGATGAACTGACTGCTGATGGTCACCTACGTTTTGTGTGGCTAGGAAGGGGTCAGGAGGTCCCCAAGGCCACCTCGATAAGGGAGCATAACAGCCTCAGGGAAGCCCATGAGGTTTGGCAGGAGAGCTGAGTGACAAGGTGGGTGTCCAGAGCTGCAGGTGGATTCCTAGGTTTTGAGAACCATAGCTTGGAGACTAAGCAGGAGTCCTGTGAGGTTCCCACAGGAATGTCCAGGCACAGGAACCAGGAAAAGGGGGTGGAACCCACGGGGCAGGCGTCCAGGGAGCAAAGAATGAGAGACACGCTCCAGGCAGAATGGGAACGGGCTGAGAGATGCAGAAATTTTCCGCTGAAGCTATCGGACGCTTCTCACTGCAAGCGACCACCTAGGAGCTGGCCTCAGGGTCACGTGAGCTCCTGGACTGGAATCTCAGGACCTCGACCGGAAGTGTGAGGTTCCCCTGGGATAGGCAGTGGCACACCTGTCCAAGCACGCACGGGGAGGTGTGCGAGCAGGGCGCTTTGAGAAAGGTAATTGGGAAAAAGACCACAAGACATCTTTTCTACAGTGAAAAAGAAAATGAGTCTGTGAAGATTCTGAAACTTCCCAGGACCTGGAGACCACTGTGGTAAATAAAAAATCACAGCGCTGGGGGAAAGATGATGTCACAGAATCCATGCGCTTTCCATCTGGGAAATTGGAATCTGGAAGCAATTGCAGGATTGCTCTCCCACATTTTCTGATGCTTTGCCCCATTTGGACGGAGATTTTAGTAGCACTTCTATGACACCGGCACTGTGAGCTGTAGAGTTGGCTGCTTTAGGGGACATCACAGAAGGGGTGTCACTTCTCCTTAGGGACCAGCACACACTTCCAAGGCTAAGTCCAACGTGGGGTCAGACAATGGGAACTCCTGTGCCTCTGTGTTCTTCACTACCAGGTCATGGCAGCTGTCTCCTGCTCTCAAAATTACCAGATTTTTGAACATAAAAATGTGAGCTTTTTCACTAAGAAAAGAATTCCTATTTGTTGAGAAAAATAGAGGAAATATTGCAGATGCTTGAAAAGAAAACTTAGCTTCTACAGGACTACCTCCTAAAATAACCACT
The DNA here is from genome assembly GCA_028451465.1 of Erethizon dorsatum. Taxonomy (NCBI): domain Eukaryota; kingdom Metazoa; phylum Chordata; class Mammalia; order Rodentia; family Erethizontidae; genus Erethizon; species Erethizon dorsatum. The sequence goes on along the minus strand of CM051824.1, from coordinate 154,439,804 downwards.
GTCAATAGTTCAAAGAACATTTTTCCAGTTCTTTTCTATATAGGTATATACATAAATAAATAAATAAATAAATATATATATATATAAAATATATATACAAAATAAATATATATTTTTACTGAAAAAGAAAAATTCTGTATTGTGATATATATATACACATATATATATAGTTTTTCAACTTTCTATCTAAACTGTATGAAGATATCATTTGTATTGATAAATACACACTTACATAATCATTCTTAATAGCTGTCAAGAAAGTACAATTGTAAGATAATGTTTTAAACAAATCCCTTATTTAAATTATGTAGAGATTGATTTTATTCTTTTGCTATTTACAAAAATGTAGTGATGCAAAAGCCAGCTTATTTCCTCAGGGTAGATTTCTAGAAGTAAAGTTAATAAGTTAAAAGGAATGTGTTTTTAAAACTTCAAGTGCAAGGCCGGTGAGATGGCTCAGTGGCGTAAGCTCCTGTCTGGCAAGTGCAAGGGCCCGAGTTCAACTCCCAGAACCCACATACGAAAAAAGGGCCGGTGATATTGCTCAGCGGCACGGGCGCCTGCTGGCGCGCGAGGTCCTGAGGTCGACCCCCGGTACCCACAAAAAAAAAAAAAAAAAACACTTCAAGTGCAAAGCTGGGCATGGTAGTACATGCCTGTAGTCCCAGCACTCAGGAGGCTGAGGCAGGAGGATCATCATGAGTTTGAGGCCAGCCTGGGCTACATAATGAGTTGAAGGCCAGCCTGAGCTCTGTAACCTGTATTATGTACCTGTATCTACTCCCCAAGATGATTGTAAACTGTAGGTATTGCAGACTTGTACTAGTAGAGAAATAAAAATCTTTGAGCATACAAATAAAAGAGGCTATTAAGGAGAGTCTAATGAAGGGATCAATAAGTGATGAGATCATGTACCAACTCCCCACTGTAAAGGCCTTCATTATATACTGCAAACGCGAACAGTTGAAAATATTTTTTTAACAAGGTGAGGTCACCCAGCACCTTCAGAGGCTGGGGCAAGAATTTCCAAGTTCATTTTCACCCTGGCCAACTTACCGACTTAGCGAGACCGTGTCTCACAAGGAAAATAATTACAACAGCGGGGGGGACGTAGCACAATGCAAAGGCCCTGGGTTGCTCCCAAAACAAAGTGAGGTCAGAGATAATCGAAGGGAGAGCAGGGGCTGAAGGGGCAAAGCGGTCCCTGCTCAGGTCTGAAGGGGTGAGAAAAGGCAGGGGTCTGCAGGCGGGGCTGCCTGAGCAATCCACCCCGAGGTCCCTCCCCAGGCCCTGACGCCCTGATGCCCTCAGGACTCCCGCGGCTGTGCTGCCCCGCCCTGGCCCAGGCCCGGGCACGTCCTGGGTGAAGCTGTCAGGAGGAACATTCCTAGAGGTCGTTCGAGGTGAGTCACCTTGGAGCCAGGCTGCTTGGCCTAGGACAGCAGGCTGCGGAGGGGCCTTAGGTCTCAGCCTAAGGCTCTGGGGGCTGTGTGGGAATGCTCAGTATTTCCACGGAGCCTGCATCAGTTTGCGGGCTGCTGTGACAAAAGAACACAAAGGCGGTGGCTTAAAGCAGCAGGGATTTCTTTCAGAGTGTGAAGGGAAGGCTTGGCCGGGCTCACTTTCCCTGGGCTCTGGGAGGACCCTTCCTGGCCTCCTCCCGCATCTGTGGCTCCAGGCAAAGCCGGGCTTGTGGTTGTACAGTGCCAACCCCACGCACCTCCTTCTGCGCCTTGTCTTGCTCTGCCTCTCCCACAAGACCAGGCGAGGCAGCGCTGAGTCCCCCGGCAGTCCAGATGCCTCGGGCCTCCGGCACCATTCACTTAGTGGCTTTTGTTTTTCTTTTTGTGCCATGCAATAACAGTCATGGGTTTTGGGGTTAGGATGTGGCCCCACCTTTTAGGCAGCCGCCACTCATCCCATGACAAAGCCCCTGAAAACGCACGAAGTTCTGCAGGAGAGAAAACCCTAAGCCTTGGCAAAGCCCAGCACATGTTGAGCTGTGATTCCAAAGCACTCAAGAAAAGTCCGGCCCCTGTCCACGTCCCTCCCTGCCCGGCCTCAGCATGGCCACAGAGTGGCCCACAGGACAAGGCGAGGGGCAAGGGCAGAGTTAGGAAGGGGAAATTCTGCAGTGTCCAGGTGATGGAAGACAGGGACAGGTGTGGAGTAGAGGGAATCCCAGATGGAGGGAGATGGGTGACCTGTGGGACCCTGGAACAGAAAAAGGTTTTGTTGAAAAACTGGAGAAATCCAAGTATGTGTGGAAGTTGAGAGCGCATCACCAGCGTTTGGAGAACTGCCCCATGGCTGTGTGAGGTGCTAACCTGAGGGGAAGCTGAGTGGTGAGGGGCTTACCTGACTTTAAGTTCCGGCTTGCAGCTCTTCTGGAAATCTAAAGTTATTCCAAAATAAAGCTAAGAAAAGAAAAAAAAAAATCTGTTGAGGGCTCTTGTTCATTTGAAAAACAAAAGTGACACAGTCTACGCACTCCATGGAGCTGAATTTTAGATCAGGTCCTGCCTCTCAGCCTTGCCCCTCTTCCTTAGACAATATAAATCAGGTAAAATCTGCATGCCTCACCTTCTTGGACAGAAATGAGATGAAATGAAGCAAAAACAAAGAGGAGGGCACAGTTCTGGTTGGACAGAGGCTACATTCACACAATACATGGATACAACACATAAACAAAACACAGCACAAGGACACACAACACAGGCGACACACAAACACCATACACAGACTCACAGAACACATGGAACACTTCCCGCACACCCAGCAAGACATAGCGTGCATACACGCCGTACTCACATACACACACCACGCACACCTCACACACAGCACAGCATAAACACTACACACTACACACACCGCCACACTCCGCATGACACACATCACACATCATGTGCATAAAATGAGATAATGTCTTGATGCAAAACAAGCTATGTATGGTTGTAGTTTATATCCATTTTTTATTTCTCCCTGGGAATATTTGTCCTATCTTTCATGTTCCTGTCCTTATTCCTTTCATGGTGCCTGTGGTACCCTGGAGCCCAAATCCCTTCTCTTTGGAGAGATGTCCTGCCCCGGGGGACGTGCCAGGCACCAGTGTGACAAGGGAGCCCAGAGATGCACTGCTCAGGACACAGACTCAACCCGTCCTCCTCTTCTCAGACCACAGCACCTGCTCTCTCCCATCCCTGATGCTTTCATTAGTCCATTTCCTGATTCCCCTTCCAGAAATATTTATATTCTAGATTGTCCCACTTCCCAATTCAACTAGTCACAATTTTGCTTTCAGCTTCCAACTTTTAAGATGGCTCTGAATTCACCTGACACTGTCTTTTTTCCTATTATTTTTGGGTTTGTGTTTATTGTTTACACCTTTTTGTTCAAATTACTTTTCCATCATTCTCTTGGGCTTGGGAAGGGTATGGAAATTGTTAATTACACATTTGGACCCTCTGTGTTCCAACGAAATCCCTATAATAAGTTTTAATTGTGGAATAATGGGAAAGGGATCTGGATAATAGTAATGATTAAACTGTACTCCCTCTCATCTGAGAGAAAGTTTTGCTTTTTATCCAACCCCTACGTTTTTCTAAATAAATGTATAGAAGAGCATGCATGACCACATTCAATTCCACATCCACTACCCCTGTACACAGTGCAGAGATTTCAAGACCGACCAAGAGCATAGCATAAAATATAGCGATCTTAGAGAGTGGGCAGTAGTGCCCAGCACGACAGAGGTCTGTTTAGGCAAAAAGAGTGGTAACTTCCCCCGGAATGCAGACTGACTCGAGGCCACGTGACTTCGCCTCTCCATCCTGCCTCTAGCTGGTGGGACCACCTTTCATGAAACAAATGTAAGCACTGAAGAAGTCAGTTACTTAAAAATGAGCTGGAGTTTCCACTCATCTAAACAAATAAGAAAGCCATAGACCTGAATTTCCAAGCATTGTGTGGTTCTGCACCGGCCTGCAGCCAGCCAGTGGCTGAGTACCTCTCACCTTGCACAAGAGGATGCTCAGCTTCCAAGATTGTGGCTCCAAGGCTTTGCGCCTTTGGCCCTTAACACCGGTCCCCAGCCTCTCCCTCCCCTGTGGAGCCATCCTCAGCCCGCGAGGTGAGGAAGTGCAGATAAGTCCCTGCCTGGGGTTCGTTTCAGTAGTGTTGCATAGGACTGATTTTAGAATTTTGAAATGTTTTTCTCATATAATAAGCATAAAACAATCATATTGTTTTAATGTACAAGAGATGATTAAAATATAGTGAATGTTTAAATTTTTAAAATTTATTACAGTAAAAGGCACATTGCTTTAAATCCCCCTCAACATAGTCTCCCTCGCTTCGAACGCTATCCCACCACTCTTGACACTTTCTGAAGCAGTTCCGGAAGTTCTCTTTCATGTGCGTCTTCATGAGGTGTGATCTGTTGCCCAGCGCCATCCAACAAAAAGGCAGAAAAGCATCACAGTGTGTCCTCATCCACCCTATCCCCTGGACCTGGCACGGTGCGGCTTCTGGTTCTTCCCCAAAGTCAAAATAACCATGAAAAGGAAATATTTGGAACCAATCCAGGACAGCAAGGCAGCCAAAGAAGCACAGATGAACACTCCTGAAAGAGGACTCCAGAACTGCTTCAGAAAGTGGCTAGAAAAATGGGATAAATGTGTTTGAAGAGTGTGGGGTTGAGGGGGGTTGAGGGGGATTGATGGTGATGAATCTTTTACAGTAATAAAATAATTTAATTTTATTTTCTATCACACCTTGTAGTCGTATTTAATTAAAAATTGACAACGTTAACATTTGTCTTTACATCTTAGTGAAATACCTTTTAGCACCCTTTGCCTTCAGGAGTATGCACTTTTCTTGTGGATTTATAAACTCCCTTTACTTAAAATCTGAAGAAAAGCCTCAATGAAGAAAAGACACATAAGACAAACACAACTCAAGTAAAAAATGGCAAGGCAAAAGAAGACATAACAAAAGAAAGAAAAAAACTCATGGAAATGAAGATAAACTAGAACATGAGCAAGGAATAAGAGATGCTATTGAGAACATACTAAAAGCAATAGAAGATACAAATGAGAAAAGCAGACAACTGAAACGGAAATTAAAATTTAAGAGGATTAGAGAAAAGATGAATGAGATCGAAGGATATAGAGGAAAACAATGGACCCATGTTAGACCCTCCCACCCATGACATTAATAGTGAAAGCAATAACAATGGCACAGAACATATATATTAACACAATTTAAAAAAATAAAGAGCTTCCCTGGTTGCTTCGAGTGAACACATCTCACGCAGTTCACGTGTTGGAAATGTAACCTAACGGAACCGTGCTGAGGAGTGCCAGTTTGCAGGGTCAGAACTCCATGGGTTCAGGAATGCCACTACCTCGGGAATGGGCTTGGCACCCAGGGAGTGGGTTTCGGATGAAAAGAGTGAATCTGGGCTATTCTCCACCCCCTCCCTCTCTATCTTTGACTTTCTAGCTTCCACAACTGTAAGACAATAAATCTCTGTTCTTTATGAATCACGCAGTCTCAGGTATTCCAGGACAGCTGCACAAAAAAAGCTCAGACACTGACGTAAAAATAATACTTGATTACCCACTATGTTGGAAACCAATGAGAATCGTCAGTATGGATAAATCCCCTCATGAGGTCATCTGACTGCAAAGATAAATAGACTCCTCTGAGTAGAGGTAGGCAGCGATAGCGGGCTGCCTTTTGTTTTCTTTATGGCTCCATTCAAAACCAGAAGACAATGAAGTAGTAATTCCAAGATTAGAAAAACAAACGACAACAGGAAAGAACCCTGTGGTCCAAGGATTCTCTAGCCAACGAAACTGCCCAAACACAAGCTATCGGGTGCCAGAGCTTGGCAATTGTGGAAACTAGGGGACCAACTCCCATGGCATGTTCCCAAGGGACTCTCGGAGCACAAGTTGTAGCCACCAAACCAAAGCAACTCCTGGCTCTGTGGACGGCGACAGAGGTCAAGGGAGGAGTGGATGCCATGTGCATGGACGATGAAAAGACGACACAACTGACAAACTTACTAGCCTTCAAGAGGGGCAGGAAGGGTAGGCAGAGCCACCCAACACTAGAGGTGGGGCCAGGTGACATGCAGGAAGTAGAGGGGATGCTGAGTACAGGCTCAGACCCAAATACCAAGAGACAGCACTGCTGATTAAAATAAGTCACAGAGGAAAAAAAATGTCTCACACTATCATTGCCATCTAAAAAATAAAGAAGTATTGCATTATTGTATTTATAAAAGTAGCCAACAAGACAAAAGTGTACACCTTGAATATAAGAAGTGTACGTGAAAAGCAAAGAAAGCAGATTATGTAATGAAAGATTTTTAAATACCTTAAGCACTAAAATACAATATAAAATACTATGGCAGTGCCTATTATTAATTGCCAAATGAAAATAGGACTCAGTTACCATATAAAAGAAAAATATCTTCAGATCTGATCACAAAGCAAAATCCAACTCCAGAGTGTGCCCAGGAGACAAGCCCTGTAAAAGTGACTCTGCGGGATTGAAAATTAAAAGATGGGCAAAGTACAGCTTAGCAAATGCAAATGAAAGGAAGCCATGGTCCTGATGTTAAAAGGGGACCCAGAAGAATTATTTAATGTGTCATAAAGTCATTTTACATGCACCAAGGACCACAGCAGTGGAGTTCACAGAACAGGTGCAGGAGACCAGAGAGACACAGTCACAGCCAGGAGCAGGAAGAGGTTTTAATTCTCCTCCAAGCACCTGACAAATCCATGGGACAAAACGTGAGGATCCATAGTCGAAAGACATGGTGACGCAGATAACCTGGAAAATGTGTCTGGTCACACACAAGACACAGGGCTGACCTTCCTGACATGAAAGCCCTCCTAGCAATGAAAGCAAATATAATGTATTAAAAAGAAAAGAAAAATCAGGCAGAGGATATAGGCTTTTATGCCTATTTTTTTTTTTTTTTTTGGTACCGGGAATTGAACTCAGGACCTTGAGCTTGCCAAGCAGGCACTGTACCACTGAGCTATATCCCTGGCCCTCTTAAACCTATTTTAAAACCTTAAACTTATAAAAATTATAAAACTTAAATTTATTTTTAAAAAGTTTGTTCTTATTATACAGCAAAGAAACAACAAACAGAGTGAAGAGACAACCTACAGAATGGGGAAAAAATTGCCAGCTCAGACAGAGACTAATATCTAGAATATATAAAGAACTCAAAAAAGTTAAGCCCCCCAAAATAAAGGACCCAATCAAAAATGGGCAACTGAAATGAATAGACACTTCTCAGAAGAAGTACAAAGGCCATTAAATACATGAAAAAATGTTCAACACCTCTGGCGATTACAGAAATGCAAATTAAAACCACACAGATTCCATCTTACTCCAGAAAGAATGGCTACCATGAAGAAATCAAATAATAATGAATGACTCATAAAAGTACTAAAGATTCTGATGCTTTTCAAATTTTTTCTATTTTTAAAAATTTTAGGCAGGGCATGGCGGTGCACACCTATAATCCCAGCACTTGGGAGGCTGAGGCAGGAGGAGTGATGTGAGCTCAAGGTCACACTGGGTTACATAGTGAGTCCAAGGCCAGCCTAAACTGCAGAGCAAGACCCTGTCTAAAAAAAAGAAAAAAAAAAAAAAAACCAGAATGAACATGTGTTGTGTACGTGCACCAACTCTACATGACGAATGTGATCGTGCACTGCAAACATGCACTAGTAAAAAAAAAAAGCTTCAAGCAAAAGAAAGCTTTAATCTCACTCATTGTGAGATGCACAATGTCTCACTGATCAGCTCTACAAAAATCCCCACGTTGGGCAACACATGGCACAGGCAGGCTGCGGGGAAAGTGGCACTGTCTCTTAGCAGTAGGGGTCCAAAATGGCACTCCTGCCGGAAGAGGCCATGGGGCATAGCCACGTGGTTGCCTGTGACAAATAATCAGCAGGTCTCAGCAGCTCACAGGCACAGTAAGAACTTTCCCACTTCCTCAACAAAATGAAAACAAGGAGTGGGGCATGGTGGCACACACCTGTAATCCCAGGAGGCTAGGAGGCTGAGGCAGGAGGATTGCAAATTCCAGCCCAGCCTGAGCAACTTAGCCACTTAGTCAGAACCTCTCTCAAAATTTTTAAATAAGGCTGCTCTATGTGAGCCCTGGGTTCAAATCTCAGTACCACCGAAAGGAAGGAAGGAAGGAAGGAAGAGAGGGAAGAAAGGAGGGAAGGGGTCAGGGAGAAGGGAAGGATAGATGCGCAGTTAGCTTTGAGAGGTGTAGCAAATACAAATGCAGACTGTCTAGGAAAACATGAATTTCAGATAAATAGCACACTTCTACGTATAAATATTCTCATCCATTAAGTATGCTCAGTGCGATACTGTGACATACTTATTAAAATCACTGTTTACCTGCAGTTCACACTGACTCGGCGTCCTGTAACTGATCCGGCAACCCCACATGTGAACATCTGGAGCGGCGAAAGAGGCAAGGAGCAAGAGGTTTTCTTGACGCCTGGAGTGTGGTTTGAGAGCTCCACCCCTGCCAGCTGCATTTGATGTTTGGGGAGTATGTGTTGCCACCGTGCAAAGTGCCTAGAAGCCCAGCAGAGGGTGAGAACAGCTGGAACACAGTATTTTTTCCTTACTGGACTTTCTCATGTTAGCAGCCGTAGCCCCGTACATGGCACCTTCTGTGAACACCACAGCTGGGGTGCTTTTCCTAGAACTGAGCTCTGGCCCTGTGAAGCCTGGGGAACTGGAGTGGCCGGTGGTCAGGCTAGTGAGACCCTCACTCCCCGCCACGTGGCACCAGAAGCCCAGAGTCCCAGCCAGGTAATCAACCATCGCTCCGTGTCCAGACCTGCAAGTGCTTTCACGTGGTTTCCACCAAACCCGGCCGAGCAGGTTCTGCTTTGTTCAGTTTTTAAATACTGCGTCAAGAAGTCTGATCCATGGCTAAGGGTGGTAGTTTCCAACCACGCGAGACAAAGTCAGCCCTGACTTGGCACTCCAGGGAGCTGCAGGGAACATGCGCCATCTTGTCCATATTCTGATTTTTTTTTTAATTATGTATAATTTTTTAAAGAAAAAAATATCCATTCACTTGTCAAAGCACGGCGATTGAGGACCATTGTGATGGGAGTAGGGACCACAGCAATGTGTTGGTGTAATTGTTGGTGTTCTGAGACGGGGTCTCGCTATGTAGCTCAGGCTGGCCTTGAACCACTAGGTACCCCAGGCTGGCCTGGAACTCATATCAATCCTCCTGTCTCAGCCTCCCAAGTGCTGGAATTGTAGACATGTGCCACCATGCCTGACAGCAGTGGGATTCAGCGATAAGAGAAAGGAGTTGGGCACGACTTCAAACACAGTAAAGGGAAGTGGAGATTTGTGGCCAAGAAGCAAGGTGGTGACCAGTGGAGAGAAAATGACCAAGAGGAGACCTGAGGGAGACTGTAGCTAACTGCCCTTGCGGGATTCTCGCAGGGTGACCAGAAGTCTGCTGAGCAATGGTCAAGAATGAGGTGACATCTAATCAGACACTTGGGGATCAGATAAGGAGGGCGGGGGTGGCTGGCTAAACTGCCTCATCAGGATTCTTGCTGGAACTGGACAATGCAGAAACACAACCCCCCCCCATCAAATCCCATTGGATGAGAGAGCTCGGGGAGCCTGGTTATGGCTCATGTAGTTGAAGAAAGAATTTTTGTGAGCACACACACACACACACACACACCCTTTCTGCTTCCCACAGCAACCATAGGACTTCATTTCACTCCAGGCTTTCGCTTTTTAGCCTTCCCTCTGCCTGTAGCTCCTGACTTCCCCTCGCTTAGCTGGGGCTGTGTCCAATCACTGTTTTCCAGTGCCACTTTGCAGTCTATAAGATGAGGCACCGCTTTCCAGAAAGGCCTCGGAAACCTCCTGATTCCTGTCGCTGTTCTCTGACAGCTGTGGCACCGGCCACCTGCTGCCCTCCCCAGTCTTTCCCAATCAAGCAGAAACCCTGATTCCCAGCGTCTTCGGCACACCCTTTGCTCGGACAGATGGCTGTGGGGCTGCGGGTACACTGGCGATTTACTTAGACTATCAGGGTACACTGCTGGGAATTGCTGGGCACCTCTTACCAGTGCCCGCCCACAGTGAAAGGAGCCAGATCTACCCCTCTTCCCTGTTTAAAGGCCTACCTTGACCTTGACCTTGAGCTTGCTTCCCTAGTCCTGGCTGCTCCCCAACAGTACTGCTGCCTTGGGCAAGCACCCAGTGAATTATGGGGCTGTCCCCCTAGCCAGGGTGTTTAAAGCTATTTGATGTCTCTCCGTAATACTTTTTCTCAAGAAGAACTCTGCCGTTTTGTATCACAGCTGGGCATCATGAAACCATTCATTTTGTGCCAGATGTGCAATCCAGAAATTTTCTTTTCAGGCAGGCGTGTTGGCACACACCTGTATTCCCAGCACTCGGGATCATCTCGAGTTCGAAGCCGGCCTGGGCTCCATAGTGAATTCTAGGCCAGCCTGGACAACATAGCAAGACCCTGCCTCAAAAACAACAACAACAAAACCCCATAAATTTTCTTTTCTAACTGTGTAGCTGGCTGAAGATACAGTAAAGGAGATGAGTGTGCATAGAGAATGAGGGAAAACCTGAATAAACAAGCTAGCTTCACTTGCTCTTAGTTGACTTTAAAAATCACTTATTTTGGATGTCACCACAGCTGAACAATATTATTAGTGTCCTACTAGCTTTGCTGTAGATGATATGTGGGCAATGATCTTACCAGCCGCCTCACTTCCTTTTCAGAGGGGCGTTTCTGTGCTGGGGCTTGGACAGGTGTCTGGTGGTAGAAAATTCCCCCTTTAGATCGCAGTATCTCTGCCATGTTTTGTTTTGTTTGTTTATTGAACCTGTCTTACTATATAGTTCAGGGAACCTTGAACTCACTATGTAACCCAGGCTGGCCTCCAACTCTCAGTAATCCTCCTGCCTCAGCCTCCCGAATGCTGGGACTATAGGTGTGTACCACCATGCCCAGTCCTCTCTACCACTTTTTGAACATGCAGTCCAGGAAGAGCCATCTGCTTCAACACTTCACCTCCAATCACCTTTCCCCATGACCTAAATCACCCTTCTTTTTTAAAAAATATTTTATCAGTCCATGTTTGCAGTACACAGTTCTATTCATTGTGGGCAGTTGGTGCATATACACAGCACATCTCAATTCTCTTTTCACGCCCTTCGATTCTCTACCCTTCCCCTCCTTCCATCTCTTGGTCCCCTTCCCATTTGCTGAAGATCTATCTCCCTGTGTCTGATTATCTATATTTTAGTTTGCTTTTTCATTTATTTATGCTTTGGGTTTCTCGTATAAGAGACAACACGTGACATTTAAGCCTGTGTGTCTGATTTACTCCAGTTATCATTATGGTCTCAAGATGCACTTTTAGGAATAAAAGTTTATGCTGTGAGGAATCACAGATGTAACGCGAAGACGCTGGAGATGCAGCACGCAGAGCATAAGGCTCACACCAACTCCACCTCATTGACAGATGCAAGCGGTCACTGTGCTGTTACCCGGACCTGCGGACGCTAGGTGAGAACTGCAGAGTGTAGAAGCAATAAAATTTCAGAGTTTGAATATAGGAACACCCCTTCCCGCATCCCTTTCCTGGAGTGGGTCAAATCCCCACAGAAACCTCCTGGCAGAATTTCCCTCTCATCTCATTGGCCAGAATTGGAGGGAGGCAGAGAGGGGAGAAGAAGGAGGCACGAAGAGAATGGGGCTGTGTCGTGTACGTGCACCCACTCTGCACGATGAATGTGATCATTAGGTGCTGCAAACATGCACGAGTAAAAAAGAAAGTCTCAAGAAAAAGAAAGCTTTAATCTCACTCATTGTGAGATGCACAATGTCTCACTGATAAGCTCTGCAAAAATCCCCACATTGGGCAACACATGGCACAGGCAGGCTGCGGGGAAAGTGGCACTGTCTCTTAGCAGGTAGGGGTCCAAAATGGCACTCCTGCCGGAAGAGGCCATGGGGCATAGCTACGTGGTTGCCTGTGACAAATACTCAGCAGGTCTCAGCAGCTCACAGGCACAGAGCTTCCTCGCTAAGGACTTGGGCCACCTCCCCTGTGCCAACTGTGCTGGGAGCACCACCTCCAAGCCTGAAGGGAGAATGAGCCCCTTGCAGGCACCTAGCTCCACCGAGTATCGGCCAGACGCCAGGCTCTGCCCCTACCCTCACCACACCCCACATTCTCACTTTGCCCTGGGCTTTTTACATTGTGTGACTGGTTCTGGGTCACAAAAGCCACCAAAAGGAGAGGAAAAGTGATGAGCCAAGATCAGGCTAAGGTTTTAGGGGTGGATGACTGGTAGGAAAGTCTCCCAAAACCCAGCATGCTTATGGGAGGAGACAGGAGTGGGCTCAGAGGTCAGACGGCCTGTGGGTCACCGGCAGCTCTATGATGTGACCTCTGACCCTCCTAGACAAGTGACTTGGCTGCTTCATTTTTGAAAATCCCTATGAGGCATGATCAACAAATACGGCAAATGTTTAAATAAAAATTTAAAAATTTATTAGAATAAAAGATACATTGCCATGAATCTCCCTCAAAATTCTTCCCTCACTTCAAGCACATTTATTCCCCCTGGTTCTTGCCAATTTCTGAAGCAGCCCTGCAAGTCCTCTTTCCTGAGTGTCCTTTCCAGGTACGATTCAATACGGTCAGTGCTGCTGCTCAGTGTCATCCAGTAGAAAGGCAGCTTATAAAAATGTGACAGTACATCCCCATTCACCTTTTCACCACCTCTGACTCTTCCCCAAAGTCAAAATGAGAGATAAATATTTTGAATCAATTCAGGACATCAAGGCAGCCACAAGACAACTAAAGACACTAGGGGAGAAGGACTTCCAGAACTGCTTCTGAAAGTGACAAGAGTGATAGGACAAGTGTGTTTGAAGCAAGGGAGAGTATTTTGAGGAGCATTAATAGCCATGTGTCTTTTATTGCAATAATTTTTAAACAGTTACTGTATTTTTTATCACACCTCATAAGATGGAGGAAAACTAATGGCTCAGTGTCATCTCTATTTTCTGTGAGGACCCATGGAACATGCTGAGCTTTGTATCTGCCACATGGCAAACTGACATTTCCATTGACTACTATAAAGGTGCCATTTCATTCTGAGTCATTTGTGGTACCCAATGTGCCTGTTCATTTTCTGGCAATGTCCTTCATGGGAGATTTCAGATTGGCCAGGCCAGACACTCTTCCCTCATCCACTTTCTGTTCTGATAACAATACCAACACTGCTTCTTAGATCCTGGAGAAAGGGGGCTGATAAGGAGGTCTTCACAGAGAAGGCAGTGAGCCCAAGCAGACCCCTCAGTGGTTATCTAAAAGAAAAACCAACGCTAGCATGATGGATATGGAAAGCAAATGAGGCCAAGAAATGGCATCCAGTGCGCAGCAACGCGTCTTATCTATGTTGAGTGTTAATAATAAAGGGTGGACTAGAACTGAAGCAGTCAGAGTACATGTATTCCTAGTCCATTCTCCCATAGATGGCTAAATGTAGCACAAAAACTTCCACCCAGAGAAATGTTCTTATGAAATCCAATCTAGAATCTCTAACGTTTCCATTGGTGCAATTGAAGGAAGAAACAAAATCATAGCTTTGCCAAGGACCGGTGAAGCCCACCCAATGTAACACTTCATCTTGCAGTTGAGGAGATTGAGGGCTATAGACATGCAACATCTTACTCAAAATCAAATAGAAACTCATTGGTATCTCTCAGCTAGAAGTCAGAGCCATCCTGAGTTATGTGACAGAGGTCTGGATTTTGAAGGTCTCCAAAGGTCCACGTGCTAAAGGCTTGGTCCCCAGCCCGTGGTTGTGAGGGCTAGTGAAAGAAAGTTAGGCCATTGGAGACAAGCCCCAGAAAGGGATAACAGGACTCCAGCCCTCCCTTTCTTCTCTTTTGCTCCAGCGTGAGGTGAGTAGCTTTTTCTGCCGTACTCCCACCATCATGTGCTGCCTCACTGCAGGATCAAAGTAGAGGAGCCACGCACCCAACTGAGACCCTCAAAGGAGTGGAAGTAAATAAGGCTCTTTTTAAGTTTGTTATCTCAGGTATTTTGTTACAATAACAGAAAGCTGATGAACAAAGTTATGATGGTGATTTCTAAACACATCTTGCCTCAGTCATTTTCCTCATGGCTGGGATGAAATACCTGACGTCTGCAACTTAGTGGGAGAGAGGTTATCTTGGCTCACATATGTCCGTAGTCAGCTGGCTCCAAGGCACGACAGCATGGCACAGGTCACGGCAGAGGAGAGCTGCTCGCGGCATGACAGACAGGAAGCAGAACAAGGCAAGGGAGGAGCCAGGAAGGGAGACGGAAGCTTTGGGGGGCATTTTTGGATCTAAACCATAATACATTTGCGTAGTCTTTAAATTGCCCCCATGAGAGGTAGAGTCTGTCCTCGCCCTTTAAATCAGGGACAGCTTTAATGACCTCACTGGTGACACACAGAATGCGGCACGCTTCTGAAGCTCCATGAGCGAAGACCCTCTAGATTCTGCCTCACCCTCTTGGGCATTCACATCTGGGTCACTGAGCTGCCACAAGCTCTCATGTTGCCCGGAAGCTGAAGTCACACGAAGAGGCCACATGGAGGTGACAGAATTGGTGGCCACCACTGAGGCCCCAGGCAACAGCTGGCAGCAACAGGTGAGCGAAGACTCCTCCTCAAGGCACCTTTCTGTTTCTGCTTCCGAGTCTTCCCAGCGAGCCGCAGACGCTCTGCAGCAGAGAGGAGCCGGCCTGCTGTGTCCCCGGTGAGCTCCTGCCCCACGGCACTCTCAAGCTTAGTAAAACGGTTGTCTCCTGCCGCTATGTTAAGATGATTTGTTTTGCAGCAGTAAGAATAGAAATGGTAAGTTCGTCCCTTCTATAACAGACTTGTGGATGGAGAGCACAGAGTGAATTTCATCTCTAGTCTATTTTCTCTTCATTTTTCAAAGCTGAGATATGGTGTTTCATTTGAAAAGAGAAACAAAATAAAACCTGGTTCTGAATTTTAAATTTCTGCAGCACAGATTTCTTTGAGGAACAAATACAGGGCACTCCCAAGAGGTTTGTCTTTTTTAAATGTCATAAGAGTCAGAAGATGATAAACACTTGCTTAGCTGTGCAGTTCCCAAGCAAATATCTAGGCAATTAATCACACACACACAACATATTTTTCTCCCTGTGGGGAAATTTTTTTTGTAAAATATGCTAGCATGAAAAATACTTTGTATGTGTAAAATGCAAATACTTTAAAATTATTTGAAAATAAAAATAAACAAGGTGCTTCTCTGCTGTAAAGTACAACACAGCTGATTTACTTTCATAATGTAAATGCTGTACTTTACCTCTTAAATGTCCCCAAAAGTCTATGTGTAAAAGAGTTGGTCCCACCTGGTACTATCTGGAGGGGGGAACCTTTAAGAGGCGGGGCCTCGTGGAAGATCTTAGGTTGTTGGGGGTGTGTCCTTGCAGGGGACTGGAGGAGACCAGCGCTTCCCTTCCACTTCCTCTCTTTCTTTTCCTCGCTAAGAGGTGGGAAGTTTCTACTTCATCAGAAGCCCCCACCATGCTGTGCTGCCTCACTCAACTTCTAAAACTGCAAAGCCAAAATGAACCTTTCCTCCTCGTAAACTGATTACCTCAAGTATTTGTTATAGGAACAGAAAGCTGACTAACATAGCGAACATTATCTTTTTTTGTCTAATTGTTCATATGCCAGATAAACAGCACAGCGTGATGAGGGCTTGTGTTGGTCTGAAACGATCTCAGCCACCACTGTCCTTCTCTGATGAAAATCCAGCAGGGCACACACATGCTTTCAGAAATCTAGAAAGCCAGGGCATGGTGATAAGTGGTTTTATTCATTCCCTAGGACGACCATAATACATTACCTCAAACTTGGAGGCTTACAACAACAGAAATTTACTGTCTCTGTTACAGAGGCTAGAAATCCTAAATCCAGGTGTTGGCAGTGGCGCACTATATCTGACAGCTCCAAGGAGGATCTTTCCCTGCCTTTCCCCGATTCTGGTGGTTGCCAGAAATCATAGGCATTGCTTGCCTTGTCGTTGCCAATTTCTGCCTCAGTCTTCATCCGGGCCTCTCCACCTGTGTGTCTGTCTCCTTTCTTCTTATAAGGACACCTTTCATGTTGGGAAGAGCATGTCTTACTCAGGTATGACTTCATTTTAATTTGCTTGTATCTGAAAAGACCTTATTGCCATATAGAATAACATTTACAGGTACCAGGGATGAGTTCTGCATATCCTTTTGAGAGACAAAATTCAACCCACAGCAGTGTCCTAAAAAATCTCTAAATTAAAGCTTGTGGTTGGGAGGAGATGACAACGATCATTCATAGGGCATCATTTCTTCCACCCCGAAGGTAGTCTGAAAACCCCTGTATTTAAAGGTAGATGAGCAGTGGTGATCTGCAAATGTCTCCTTCCTCTCTAGGCTCAGAATCTTTCTCTACAAGAGGTGTTCACCCAGACAAGGGGGCTTGGCAAGCAGAATGAGCATTGCCTGTTGATAAACATTGAAACTCAGCTCCAGATGGAACCAGTGAGCCAGAATTTGCATTTTAGCATATCTCTGGACAAATTGGTGCACATTAAAGTTTGAAGAACAGTTAGCACAGTCCTTACAGCAAAAAATTCACCAATAAATTCTAATCTCCTTTACTCATAAACACTCTGAAAGCACTTAAATAAAACAGCTAAGTTTACATTGAATTTAATAACTTCGGACTGAAATGAAAATAACAAGAGAGGGAAATAGGTCGTTCTTAAGCTAACTGCCTCCTCCACAAAGAAACTGGCTAACAAAAACAGGCTGGTAGCGAGACACTCATTTTAAGTACTCTATCGAGTATTTCAGGTTTTCTTTTTCCTTGAGGAAAGAATGATCAGATCTGATATGGAAAAGAAATCTAGTGAGAAAGGATAGCTCAGATACCTTAAAAATAAAAATAGATGGCATTAACTGTAAGAAACAGGTAGTATGTACATTACTAGTATGTAATTCTTGTGGGAATTTAAATGGACATATATAAAAAGTATATATTTTTTTAACATAAAAAAAAAAACCTTGGAAATTGTCTCTTCCCCTCCAGAACAACAACAGAGGCAAGCTAAAAAAAAAACTGAAACTCAGTTACTTTTCTTAGATCAATCATAGAATTGCAATAACTGGATAAACCACCACCCTGAAAAACTGAAGAGATGGGTGAATGCACTCACCCCTCCTTAGCCACAAGCCATAAATTCCGAGGGTGCCTGAGGTATGGATAATTCCAAACCATGCACAATGTTTATTCCTATACATCTATATGTCTGACAAGGTTTAACTTATAAATTAGGCAGAGTAATAGACACACAATAATAATAATAACAAGATAGTTATAACAAAATACAGTACTACAATTAAATTGCCAGCATCAGTTTTGTGCTTTGGGTTTGTTTCAGTGTTGTTCTTTTTGTGCTGTGGGGTTGTTATGGTTTGGATTTGAAATGTCCCATAAAAGTGTCACATATTCAGAGTGGGGATTTTGGGAGGTGATCGGGTTATGGGACTGCTGTATTATTAGTGGATTAGTCCATTGATGAGTTCATGGTGACATACGGGTCACTGGGGGCATGATTTGGCAGGGTGTGTTCTTGTCCCTGACTCCTCCCCTCTCTCTGATTTCTGGTTCCCGTGGGTTGAGCAGCTCTCCTCTGCCAGGCCCTTCCACTATGCCATTTCTGCCTTGGAGGCACCCAACCCTGTATGGACTGAACCCTGGGAAATTATGAGCCACAATAAACCTCTCCTCCTTAAGTTGTGGGTGTCAGGCATTTTGTCCCAGTGATGGGAAATCGACAGTTACAGGAGTCAGGTAAAATCAGGGTTACCCGAACATAGGAACTGCTGTGTTGTGACTCTCAACCTGAAAACCAAGATGGTTACTAAGTGGCTAAGGAACAGGTAGCTTATATTGTGTGGATAAATTTGGATAAAGGGACAATTTGCCTCCCAGGCTGGATAGGGCACAAATTTCATCATGTTATAGCAGTGTGCAATGTTTTAAAACATTAGTGGCTTATTTCTGTAATTTTCCAAGTAATATTTTTGGATCCTGGTTGACTGTGGCTATGTGGAAGTGCAGATGGTTGAACCACAGGGAAGGACGGTTACTGTATGAAGGCTACAGATCAGTGTACCTGGGGCAGAACAGGTGAGGGGAGCTGGCTGTATGGAGGCTATAGATCTGCTCACCTGAGGCAGAGTGCACTGGAGCCAGAAATACAGAAGCATTGAATCCGTACTGGGGATTAATTCCTGGAGTCTAGGGGCAGTCTAATTTGAGAGTTAGAAGTTCCTGGGGGCTCTGATTTAGGGGGAAGCCATATTTGCTTGAATTTTACCTCTAAGATCCCCACCAGGATCTCATGAATACTGGAGAAAAATCCCTTGTTTGTCCAGGGGAGAAAGGAAAGTAGCTCGTATGAAAAATACACAGGGCATTCTCTACAATAAACACAACGCAGAATGAGAAAAGACCACCAGAGCCTTATCCAATTATGGGGGAACGAAGTTACCCAAGTCATGTCCATTCTAGCCTGTCTTACGTGAAGGGAGAAAAAAAATCTCAGAAATATTTGTGAGGGACATAATCCAAGGACACAGGCCCACTGACACACTGAGTTCTGATTATAGGGTTATGGAGTGATTCCGCATCCCCACACGAACCACCCAGTGAGAGGGACAGGACCCTGTTAAAGAAGTTCCTGGGGAATCCCACGGGCAACAAAAAGAAGGAAATGAAGCTTCTGAAACCTGTGACCACAGCAAAGAGAGGTCACAGCCTAACGTCCTGCCTGATAAAGGTAGAACTGCCAGGACAAACGCAAATAAATATATGAAAAAATGTTCAACATCACTGGTCTTTCGAGAGATGCAAATTAAAATAACACTGAGATTCCATCTCACTCCAGAAAGAATGGCTGTCATCAAGAAAACAACCAATAACAAATGCTGGCGGGGCTGTGGGGAAAAAAAAATCCTTCTCCACTGTTGGTGGGAGTGTAGACTGGTGCAACCACTGTGGAAATCAGTGTGGAGACACCTCAGAAAACTAAAACTAGAGGTTCCATTTGACCCAGCTGTTCCCCTTACATGTACCTTCCTGAAAGATTTAAAAGCATTATACCACGGTGAGATATGAATACCCATGTTTATAGGAGCACAGTTTATAATAGCTAAATCTTGGAAACAGTCCATATGCCCATCAACAGAAGAATGGATAAATAAAACGTAGTATTTATATGCAATAGAGTACTACTCTGCTGTGAAGAAGGATAAACTTGAATCATTTTTAGGTAAATGAATGCACCTTGAGGCCATAATTTTAAGTGAAATAAATCAGACACACAAGTTTAAATATTATATTGTTTCTCTTGTGTGCGAAACCCAAAGGGTAAATAAGAAGCAAAATGTAGGATAGATATTGGGACATAGGAAGAACACGTTCAAATGGGAAGGAGAACAGGGGAGGGGGGAAGGGGGAAAGGGAAGGAAAAGAAAAGTGATTTTTAAAGAGGAGAATGGAAGGAAAAATGGAAACAAACATTTTATAAATGGGGAGGGGAAGAAGGGTTCAAAGGAGGGGAGAAGAATGAGAAAAAAAAAGAATTAAGATATGTTATGTATAGGTACAAATCCTGTATAACATCTGTGATCATAAATATATGGTAAATATATACTAATAAAAATGGTAATATATGGTATGGTATGAAACCTGTATGGTAAATATATACTAATAAAAATAATTTAAAAAGAAAAAAGAAAAAAATCCTATCTACTTCAGTTCCTATTGCCCAACACATCACATCTGGCTTTTACCAAGAAATTACAAGGTATGTCATAAGGCAAAGAAAAAAACTGAAGAGACAAAAAGCAAGCATCAGAACCATGTTCAGACATGGCAGAGCTATTAGAACAGCCATATTGGGCATTTCAAAGAACTATGATTTAAATGCTAAGGGCTCGAATGGATAAAAGTGGGCTCCATGCAACACAAATGGGTAAAGTAAGCAGAAAAATGAAGATTCTGAGAAAAAAATACCAAAGAAAAGCTTAAAATCAAAAATATTTCTGTGACATTTCTATTACAGAAATGAAGAGTGCTTTCAATGGGCTCACTCATAGACTAAAGATAGATCAAGAGAAACCCCACAAACTGAAATGCAGAAAGGAAAAAGAATAAGCAAAGAAAA
The DNA here is from genome assembly GCA_028451465.1 of Erethizon dorsatum. NCBI lineage: Eukaryota > Metazoa > Chordata > Mammalia > Rodentia > Erethizontidae > Erethizon > Erethizon dorsatum. The sequence goes on along the minus strand of CM051824.1, from coordinate 154,419,418 downwards.
AGAACGAGAATACCTAAGAACTACAAGACACAGTAAGAGGTGTGACATATGTGAAGGCATGACAGAGAAGAAAGAGAGGAAGGAACAAATGAAATAATGAAGCAATAATGGCTGAAAGTTGTTGTATATTATTAATAAAAATGATACCAGACCTATGATTTCGATCTAAAATGCTCCTCCAAATATCATGTGTTCAGAGGCTTTTAGAAGTGATGAGACAAGATGAAGGGGGTGCTGACCTTATCAATGGATGAAGCCATTGATGACCTCTTAAGCGAATAGGCTGATGGGAAGCAGGGCCTGGTTGTCTACGTCACTAGGGTCATAACTGGGAACAGTATATCCAGTCCCTGACCCCGGCCCCTTGTTTCAATGGCTCTTCTCCTACTCTCTGCTTCCTGGCTGCCAGGAGGTTGAGTAGCTTTCTTCAACCATTCTGTTGCTGCTATAAAGTCAGGCAACCATGGATTGATACACCTGAAACTGTGATCTGAAATAACCTTTTGTCTTTTAGGTTGACTGTGTCAGGTATTTTGTCCCAGTAACAGAAAGGTGACTAATTTACCATAGATTGAAGACAGTCAGAGGACTCCAAACAGGACAAATACCAAAAAAATCTACTCTGAGCCATACATTCAAGCTGCAGAAAGCAAAGGCAAAGAGAAAATCATGAAGGACCTGGGGCGAGAGGGTCACTTTGCCTAGAGAGGAACAATGAAAAGGCTCACATCAGACTTACAGTGAGTAACAAGGCAGCAAACAGCAAGAAAAAATTCAGTTTTAAAAGGAAAAACCCAGCAGTCTAGAACTTTTATTCAGCAGAATTATCCTTCAAAGAATGGCCATCATCAAGAAATCAAAAATAACAAATGCTGGCAAGGCTGCAGGGGAAAAAGTAACCTTTCTACATTGCAGGTGGGAATGTAAACTAGTGCAGCCACCATGGAAATCATTATGGAGATTCTTCAGAAAACTGAAACTAGAAATGCCATTTGACCCAGCTATTCTCCTTCTAAGTATCTTCCCAAAAGAGCTGATGACATCACAATACAGTGCTACACACACACCCATGTCTATAGCTGCACAAGTCACAATGGCTAAATCCTGGAAGCAGCCTGTGTGTCCATCAACAGATGAACGGATAAAGAAAATGTGGTATTTGTACACAATGGAGTACTACTCTGCCATAAAGGAGGATAAACTTGAGGCATTTGTAGGAAAATGGATGCACCTTAAGATCATAATGTCAAGTGAAATAAATCAGACCCACAAGCTTAAATATCACATGGGTTCTCTTATCTGAGAAACCCAAAGTACAAATGGCAAAATAACAGATAAATCATAGGAAGTAAGGAGATAGATCCCCTTCTCAAAGGGAGTGGGGGTTAAGAGGTGGAGAGAAGAGAGAGGAGAGAGGAAGAGGAAGAAAAAAGGAATTAAAATGTGTAGGTATATGTTCTGACTCCCCACAAGGAACGCAAACATTATGCACTACAAACATAGGTTAATTAAAAAATATAAGGAAAATTGATGGAGAAACAGAGACTTTCTCAGATAAAACAACATGCAGGAAACCTGCTGCCACTGGTCCTGCCTTGCATGGAATTGTTGAAAGTTTTTCACTAGCAAGGAATCAGTCAATGCTCAGAGAGGAAAGAGCCAGAGAGGGGATAAATGAACACCCCTAGGGTGTCCTTGGATGTCCCTCTGTTGAGAGGTGACTTTTCAATAAGCCAGGTGCCCCTGGAAAGCAAGAAATCTGTTTGTTTTCAGGGAAATGACTATGAAAAACCCTTTCTCATGTGACTTACAGTTCACTTAAAGTCTGGTTAACCTGTCTAGACACGGCCCTCCAAAATCATGTTCTCTGCCTCATAAATCAGTTGAACTATTTTGTCCCCACCGATTAATGGAAACAAATGCTTATTTATCAAACTTTGGTCAAGTGTCACCCACCCCACCCCACCAGAGCTTTGGCCCACCCTTCAACCTGAACAAGCACTGAGGTCTGCGTCAACAGGCTGGTTCGCAGTGAGACAGACCCTTCTCCACACGCTTACAAATGTTAAGTGAAGTAGCCAGACACACAAGCTTAAATATCACATGGTTTCTCTTACATGAGAAACCCAAAGTGCAAATAAATTAAAGAACAAAACAAAAGATAGGCCGGTGAGATAGCTCAGTGGCAAAAGCGCCTGCCTGGCAAGTGCGAGGTCCTGAGTTCGACTCCTGGTACCCACATACGAGAAAAGGGCCAGTGATATTGCTCAGCAGCACAGGCACCTGCTAGTGCATGAGGTCCTGAGTTCAACCGCTGGTACCCACAAAAATAAATAAATAAATAAATAAATAAATAAATAAATAAATAAATAAACAGACGATAGACAACAGGGAACAGGGATATGGATCTTTTGAAAATGGGCAGGGGACCAAGAGATTGGGGGTGAGGCAGAAGAGGGGAAAAGGATGAAAAAAGAAGTAAGACGTGTTGTGTACATGAACTAACACCCACAACGAATGTAATCACTATGTACTGCAAACATGTACCACTAAAGATAAAATTGTTTTAAAAAAGAAAACCCCTTTGCCTAACTCTTGGGATGCCTGAGATTTTGTGGTTAGAGCTTCTCCCTACCCCATTCACTATCCTTAAACAGCCTGCAATGATCCATTTCAAAAAAGTTTCTCGTAGCAAGTCCAAGTGTGTTTCTGATTTGGCACTGCAACCCTGGCCTCCTGCTCTGGACCGGTTTGTGTCAGGGCCTGCCAAGCTCACCCTCCCACCTCTCTCAGACCCGCCCTCGTCACTTACCCATCCAGTCTGAGCATGTTTGTTGTCTTTTTCTGCAGGCAGATGAACACAAGGATATAGATCTTGCATTAGTTGCTGCTAGGTCTATGAGTGTGGTTTCCTAGGCAGAGGATAGGTTTTTTTGCCTCTTGATTGTAGGATTTTTTCTATTTTAACAAATTGTATTCGTCCATGTTTGTAGGTTTATGTCAATCCTCTGGAGTAGGTACATGCATACATCTTGATACTTTTTTATTTTCCTCCTCCTCTCCACCTACCTCCCTTTCTCCAACTCTAAATCCCCCTTCTCCATTTTTATAATTATTATTTTTAGTGCTTGTTTATGACTTGTAGTGTTTACATTCCTTGTGGGTATTTGGTCCCTGTACATGACACGACACATCTTAAATCTTTTTACTTGCCTTTCTTCTCACCCACTCCTCTCATCCTTGGTCTCCTGGACCCTTTCCCATCTGTAAAAGATCTATATCCCTATTTCCTTCTTTTTTTTCCTGTTTCCTTCCATCAACCCTTTACTCTTTGTCTTTTGCCTTAAATAAAAGATATACAGTATTTAAGCTTGTGTGTCTGATTTACTTCACTTAACATTATATTTTCTAGGTGTATCCATTTACCTACAAATGCCTTGAATTTATCCTTCTTTATAGCTGAGTGGTATTCCCTTATGAATAGGTACATTTTCTTTGCCCATTTGTCTGTTGATAGACATCCAGGCTGCTTCCAGGAGTTAGCTGTTATCAATTGTGCTGCTGTAAACATCGGTAAGCATGTATCACTGAATAGGAATAGCTGGAATTTCTAATTTTAGTTCTTTGAGAAATCTCCATACTGCTTTCCGTAACGGCTGTACTAGTTCACATTCTCACCAACAATGTAGAAGGGTTCCTTGTTCACCACAGCCTTGCCAGCATCTGTTATTTGATTTGATGATTGCCATTCTTTCCGGTGTAAGAAGGAACCTTTTCTTAGAGAGGCACTGGTTTATTTATTTATTTTGATATAGACATACACTTATATAATTGACCGGCCTTGCATTGCAAAGGGACTCCTGTCATTATTTCAGGAGAATTTGATGATCATTTATTTGTCTGAGGGGGAAAAGCTGGATTCTTTGTAGAGAACTGTACATTTTAAATAGGACCAAAATAGTTTTTGGTATCTAGAGGTCTCTAACGCCAACAGCATTTGCTGTATTTTTTTTTATCACATCTCATAAAGACACATTTGTATATCCTAAATGTGTACATATACAATTACAGGTATATAGATATTGATTTATATGTATCACAGAAGGTATACTTCTACACATGGATATACAAACCATAATGTTTCCATTATAATGATGTTACCTTACATGACTTCAAAGAAAAAATGATCTCTCCTCCTGTGCCACTGTTTTTGTCTACTAATGTCATCTTGTTTAATTTGTCACAGGGCACACCCTCACTATTCGCTATGATCTGAATGCTTGCGCCCCTCCAACTGCTGTGTTGAAACCTAATCACCACTGTGATGGCATTAGGAGGGAGGGAGACGAGTAGAGCCCTCGCAATCAGAGTCTGTCTTAGTCCTTTTAGGCTGCCTTAGGGAAATTTGTATACAACAGAAACTTACTGCTGCCAGTTCCAGAGGTGGGAAGTCCAAGATTAAGGCACCAGCAGAACCAATGTCTGGGGGGACTGCTTTCTGCATCACAGATGCAGCAGTCTTGCTCTGTCCTTACATGGGAAGGGTGAACAATCCCCCTTGGGCCTGTTTTATTAGGACACTGCTGTGGCTTGAACATATGTCTCCCTCTAAAATTCATGTGTTAGAACATAATAGGCCATATGAGAGTATTGAGAGTGAGGAGTATTTATGTAAATAATCAAATTATAAGAGCTCTTTCTCTCCATTGTTTTCTTGTTATTGGGACAAAATACTGGATGCACACAAGTTGAAGGAGAAAAGGTTTATTTGAGCTCACAGTTTGTAGAAGTTTCAGTCCATAGTCAGCTGGCACCAACACAAGACAGCATGGCAGAGGGGCATCTCAGAGAAGAAACAGTCCAAGGCAGGGCAGACAGGATGCAGTGAGCCTCTCTCCCTTTATATTCCACCCAGGCTACAAGTCCACTGGCTGGCACCACCCCCAGCCAGCACGGGGCATCTGTCTTTAGTAAATCCATTCTACACCAATCCAATCAGCGGATTAATCCAGTTATCACACTCATAATCCAGTAGCGCACACCCCTCATCCAGCCACCTCCCAAAAGCCCCAGTTATGAGTGCATGAGGCTTTGGGGAGATGTCTATACATAAACCATACCACTCTTATATAAATAAGTACTTATAAATGGAATTAGTGTTCTTACGGAAGGCATTAAAAAGCAAGTCCTACTCTGTTTGCCCTTTTGTCCTTCATCTCATCCACTACGCTACACAAACACGAACACACAGTGTTTGCTCCCTTCCAAGGCTGCACCAACAAGGTGCCATCTTGGAATCAGAGAGAGCGAGCCCTCAACACACACAAATCTGATAGTGACTTAATCTTAGACCTTCCAAACTTCAGAAATAAGTTTGTCTGAAGCTACCCAGTTTTCGGTAATTTTTTACAGCAGCCAGTGTTTGTCAGCTTTGCATCACTGTGACAAAATACCCAAGATGAGAACTTGAAAGGACACAGGGACCATTTTGGCCCGTGGTTTCAGAGGTTTCGAACCATAGTCACTTGGCTCCATTGTTTTTGTGCCTGTGTTGGGGCTTAATATCCTGGTGGGGAGAGCAAAACTGCTTATCTTGTGGCAACTGGGAGAGAGAGACAGAGGGAAAGAGAATGGGAGGGAAAGTAGAAAGGGCCCAGGGATAAATATACCCTTCAAAGACACACATCAATGACCCATTTCTTCCAACTAGGCCCTACTTCCCGGTGTCTCCACCACCGACCAATAGTTCATTAAGCTAAATCCTTAAGTGGATTAATCCATTCATAAGGTCAGAGACCTCATGAGCCAATCAATTGCCAAAAGCTCCATCTCTGAATGCTGCTGCCTTGATGAAGACACACAAACTTTTGGGAAACATTTAAGATCCAAACTAAGTCCAAATGGACTAAGACATTACTCTTCTTTTTTATGCTTTTTAAAAATGTAATTCACAATTATGTGATCTTCCATATAAAATGTGAAGTTATTTAATGAGTTCTAACATACACATCCTCAAAAGAACTTGGGACTCTCATAGGAATTGCATTTTTAATTTGACTTGGGAAGAGCTGGCATAGTTTTGATGTTAACTACTCACCTGAGAAAATAACTTCTGTTTTTCCATTCATTCAACCTTATTCTGCAATTCAGCCAAGGTTGATCATAAAGGTTAATCATAAAGATTTTGTAACTTCATGAAGCTTATTCTTCAGTATTTTATGGCTTTCGCTGCCATTGTGTAGAAAACTTTATTATTTCATTTAATAGGCTATTCCTTGCTCAAAAGAAAGTTTCTGAATTTTCTTTACCTACCTTGGATGAAGCCTTTTAAAGAACTAAATTTTTTTTTAAAGAGAAGAAAAAAAACAAATCAGAAAAGAACAAATTTTCAAAACAACATAATAGGAGGGTAACAATGGTTAATGCATTACGTATTATTATCTTTAAGTTAGTTATTCTGGATACCAGATATTAGCATTCAATTGTCCAAACATTATTGGCACAAACCTTAACTCTTCAATGAACTAAGTAAAATTGGTAGTGTATCTATCTTAACCATCTTATATATATATATATATATATATATACACAATTTTTTTTAAGAAACTAAATTTTAACAGTGAGATACCCAGATTCTCAGTGTTTCCTATCATCTTTTTTATTTTTATTTATTTATTTATTTGGTGACAGGGTCTCACTATATAGTTTAGGCTGGCCTCAAATTCCTGGTGATCCTCCTGCCTCAGCCTCCCAAGTGCTGGGCCCTATCATCTGAAAATATCAAGGGTGCTTCTTTTGTGGGAGGGCTTGACAGTCAAAGTTTATTGTAACAGGTAAGATCCCACCTTTTCCTGGACAGAGCTCACTGGGGCTTGCTGGTGGTGTGCAAAGCACGTGCACCATCTCCCCAGGTATGGGTCCCTGCTCTGCCGCCTACCAGCTGCGTGACCCTGGGAACTTGCTTAGCTTCTCTGGACCTCAGAGCGCCCATCTCTAAAGCGGGGATCACGGTAGCGCTTAGTTCAGGAATGTCCTAAGTAAATGAAAACACTCAGAACGCACAGCAAGTCCGACATTAAGCGTGAACAAACAAATCAAAACTTGCCGCCTAATTTATCTTGTGAGATCTTTCGAGCCACTTCAGAAAACCCCTTTTTCAAGGAAGGAAATCAAAGTCCCCCAAAAGAGGTGATCTGCCCAGGGTGACGGGGATACAATTTAGGGATGGCTGAGAAAGCCAGCTCCTAGAAAATAATGCAATCAATTAACTCCTGCCGAGGCATGATTTAAATCGCACTAAAAGGTGATAAATTCATTCTACCTGGCGTTGGCTTTGTACCAGAATACACAAGTCCCCTCAGAGCAAGGTCAACAGCCAACAGTTTCAGGCTTCCGGCAGGAAAGACGGAAAGAGCCGAGGGCGCTCGGAAACGCTCGCCAACCTTCGGCAACTTCCGTCAGGGGGCGGGACGCACGCTTCGCCACGTTCCGCGCAGGGCATTGTGGGAAGGGCGGCCGGTGCAGCCGCAGCTGCCATCTTAGACTCCTTGCGTTGCGGCCTTCCCGTCGGAGGCGGCCTGCGTGGCGGTGGGAGCCGGCGAAGAGCCACAGAAAGTCAGCTGACGGGCAGCGCTCCTTCCTCCGGCCTCCGCAGGCCAGGCAGCTCGCGTCCGGAGGCGGCGGCGAGGGGTGCGCGCGTGAGGGGCCAGAAGCCGGCGGTCGTCGGCGCGTCGCCGGAAGGATGGGCCGGTCGCGGAGCCGGAGCTCGTCGCGCTCCAAGCACGCCAAGAGCAGCAAGCACAACAAGAAGCGCAGCCGCTCCCGCTCGCGCTCGCGGGACAAGGAGCGCGTGCGGAAGCGCTCCAAGTCCCGGGAGAGCAAGCGCAACCGGCGGCGCGAGTCCCGCTCGCGCTCGCGCTCCACCAACGCGGCGGCGTCCCGGCGCGAGCGGGAGCGGGAGCGCGCCTCGTCCCCGCCCGACCGCATCGACATCTTCGGGCGCACGGTGAGCAAGCGCAGCAGCCTGGACGAGAAGCAGAAGCGCGAGGAGGAGGAGAAGAAGGCCGAGTTCGAGCGCCAGCGGAAGATGTGAGCGCGCGGGGCGAGTGGGGCGCGGGGTGGGGGTGGGGGGCAGTGGGGATGGCGTTGGGGACAGTGGGGGCGCGGTTGGCAGGAACCGGCCCGAGACGCTGTGGCCGGCGGGCTTCCCCAGCGTCTGCAAAGCCGGGGCGGGACAGCCACGAGGAGGCCGAGAAGGAGAACCGCGGCGCTCGAGCAGGGAAGTCTCGAGGCCAGAAAGCGATTTTGGCGCGAGAGCCCGCGGAGTCCCGGAAGTAGGGGTGGAGTTCCCTGCGCGGTCCGAGCGGCCGGGGCGGGGAAGGCGGGGAAGGAACCGGCGAGGGGTGGAGGGTGAGCGCTTGAGGTCCGCGGGGGGCGAGGGGTGGAGCAAGGAGTCGAACCGAGAGAGGCGGGTCGCTGCTGGCCAGAAGCATTCTCTTCCTGAAGCTTACGTTTGGGACAGGGTTTAAAGGCATTTGAGGTGGTCCACCCCCAATACGTTTTTGCTTTAGTGTGTTCATTTTAAGGGTGTAGTGGTTGCTTTTCTTTTCTCTGACCTTTATCACCCATTCTTCTTTGAGATGTAAAAAACAAAACACACTTAAGTGTACAGTATGATGAGTTTGACCCTTAAATTCACCTGTGTGACCGTCATCCCAAACAGCCCGTTTTCTTTTTGTATTCCTCTAGCAGGTGCAATCTTATGTTTCCTTCGGTAGTATACTTGTTTAGAAGATGCTTGAGTATTTGCTTTCATTTTTGTCTTGCTTACGTGCAGAATTTTTATGTAGGCAAAATCAAGGGTCCTTATTTGCAATTCTTTTTGCAGAAAATCATGTGATTTTTCATAGTCACCTGTCAGATGTCTTTAGATGTAATAGTAGATGTGGATAACTCAAACTAAATGAATTTTTGGATTTTAAATGTAGTTTTGTTGTGTTTTTACTTTAAGATTATGGCATACTAGTACTCTGGGTATTCAGTTATAAAAAGCTTCTTGGGAAAGTGGAGTTAAACAGTGTGCTGACGTCGTACTTAAGCAGGCATCTTCCTATAGTTCTTCAGTGAATATTTCAAAAGTGCTCATAAGGCAGGAATGTTAGAGAACTTACGTTTTCTGAAAGGAATTTATATGTCCAGGAATGTCTGGGGGTTGTTTGTTTCTGCAGTTTGGTTTGTATTATGTAATTTTTCAGCACACCTTTTTTCCAAGCATAACTAAAATTATAGAGGAAACTGGAGCTGTTTTGCTGCCAATACTTTAAAACCTGTGCAGCTCTGGCTTCTCCTGTACTTGGAACTGTCAGTAAAACATGAAAACAAAGGTGAAGTAATTGTTTTCTCGGTAAACCTTGATTTTTTGTTTTGTTTTTGTTTTAGAATCCAAGTTTTGGGTCTGGAAAAGGCAGATAAGCTCTTTTCAATAGGACTATGAAAAATTACCTAAGATGACATTGAGGTAATTTTTCATATGAAATCAGAGGAGACCTCCAAAGAGTAATTACAGTACTTGGCTGCACTAGAAAGCTATGAGATGTAGGAAAAGTGAAAGGAAACTTCATATGCAAAGAAGATTGGAAGCATTTAGCAAGCTGCACATGGACAGTAAAAAAGAGATCCAGGGATGAAGTATTGGGAAATAAAGCAGTTATGTGGTTCTGGGTTAAGTAGACAGCATTTAGGAGGAGAGAGGACAGGGGAAATAGACACCTGAAAACTAAATTCCTTTGTGCCATATGTATACTAACGTGGTCTAAGGCTTTGGAAATAATGCAAAGAAAATGATGAAAGACATAGGCTTTGGAGTAATAGGAGGAAATAGTTGTCTGTGCAAATCCCTGTTGTTTAGTTTATTCAACTAGTATTCAGTGATCATTTCATAAGTGTCAGGCACTATGCTAGGTGCTGTTAACAGTGAAGATGATAGATCTCTTGTAAGGTGTTGATGTGGTTCAGAGGTAATAGGTGAATAATACAGTGTGCTAATCTCAGTGACAGTGATAGCGCTGTTCATATAAAGGAAGCATCCTGCTGGGCAGATACCTCATTTGTCTTGAAGAAATGAGTGAATATAAGAAGATAAGACTGTGTGACTAGATACAGGGTATATATGTGGTCCAGAGTAGAGCACCTCCTCCTCCACCCTGCCAGAATTAGAGGTTGAAAGGAAATGGCGCTTGTCATATAGTGAGTCTCAGTAAGGTTATTTAATATAGCTTACCTGCTGAGCTTAAGGAGTAAATTTAGGAGTTGTAGTCTTGGTACAGTAAAACAGTAGCAGTCCCCAACCTTTTGGGCACCAGAGATAGGTTTTGTGGAAGACAGTTTTTCTACTGGGCCTGGGGTGGTTTCAGGATTAGAGTCTCATGGAAGCTTACAACCTAGAGCCCTGACACGCACAGTTCACAGGAAGGTTCCTGCTCCTAGGAGAATTTTAATACCACTGCTGATCTGATAGGAGGTGCAGCTCAGGCAGTGATGCCAGCTACGGGAAGCGGCTGTGGATACAGATGAATCTCCCCTGCTCACCTTGTGCTATGTATCCCTGTCCCTAATAGGAGAAGGACTTATATCTATCTCTGGGTCAAGGCTCATGGACTCCTTCAGTAAAAGACAGGCCTTTGAATTTTTTCTCATTTTTGAATAGCTAAGTCACACAGTTCTAAATTAAGTTAAAAAGATGTTCCTCTTGTCCTGGCAATGAAGTGTGCATCCCTCTTACCCCTCTTCTATACCAATATTTCTACTTTCTTTTGTGTGTTTTTGAGGTGGTGTATACATGTTGTGTGAACTGTTAGAGCTGAAAATGACTTGCAGCAAATCAAGAAAACATTACTGGCCTAGTGACTTACTCTAACCTGTGATACCTAGGTTTGCCTATCCTTAGTGTTTAACTGCATGCCGCATTAAGAGTACCTAAACCCAACTGGGGTCTGTGCAGGTAATTCTTAGAAGATACATAAAAGGGCTCTGTATTAGCTAAGCTACTTTGCTGTTGCTAGGAGAAAATACCCAACAATATAAAAGAGGAGAGGTTTATTTTGGCTCACATTTTCAATGGGTTCAGTCCATGGTAACAGGTTCCGTGGAAGAAACAGCATAGTTGGAAGGAGTATGACAGAGGAAAACCTGTTCATGGCACCAGTTGTCAGAAAATAGAGAACAGAGAGAAGCCAGAGAAAATATGCCCTTCCAAGTCATACCTCCTATGACCTGCCCCTTTCAACCAGGTGACCAGGCCTGCCTCTGAATGTTATACTTTTGTGGGATAATTAAGACCTAAACTATAAAAACTCATCATGAGGGCTGTTATGGTTTGTGTCTAGATGTCTCCCCCAAAGTCTTATGTGGTCATAGGTGGGACTTTTTCAGAGGTGGCTGAATCTAGATTGTGTAATGCTGGGATTAAGGGTGTGTGATTACTAAATCAGTCCACTGATTGGTTTCACCGCTCTAATCCTGGTAGCCTAGATAGAGTATAAAGGGACAGAAGGAAGCTGCTGAGGTCTCTTGCTTGCTTTGCTACCTTCTGCCCCCTATGAACTGTTAGTTCTCTGTAATGCCTGTCTGCCATGCCACCCTGCCTTGGAGCCAGCCGATTGTGGACTGAACCTCTACAAACTGAGCTAAATAAACCTTTCCTCCCTTAACTTTGGATGCCTGGTATTTTGTTTCAGCAGTGAAAGAAAAGTAACTAAGACAAGGGCCAAGAAGAAATTTTCTGAGCAGATTTGCTTTGTGGAAATACATGTTACTGGAATTAATGTTTTGAAACAACAGCAGAGGACAGTGATCTGGCTGTTAAGAACTTTCTAAATTTTTTCTCTCTTTTTTTTTTTTATTAGCCCTTTTGGTAGTTACTTGGTACATATCCTTGTCTTGCATTTCCCTGGAGAACCAGGTGAGGTAGTATAGTTACTACTCTGGAGTCCGCCAACATTTATAGTGACAGCTCACCAGCATCCACTGAGCTTGAAGGCAGAAACAACTTCTTAGCTTCAGCTTCCTCATTAAAAATAAAAAATAAGAGGCCAATACCCGCCTGGTAGGAGTCGTTGTGAGTTTTAAATGATGACACGCTATATGACGCGCTCGGCACAGTGTTTGATGCCCACCAAGTACTAAGTAAATATCGTTGACTAAATTGATTCTTAGAAGGAAGCCCCTGAGATTGAGTTCACATTTTAAAGACATTTTAACAGTCCTGTTCTGTACCAAGTCCTGCACTTAGGTAACACTGTTAAAGTACTGTATTCTCACTGTTTTATTTTAATAGCTACCATTCAAAAGTTGATTATGACTAGTGTTTTTAAAGTATCTGTGGGAAAAATAGAGACCTGACGTTACAGTACTGGATCCGTCGAAACACTCGAAGACTGCGCTTTCTCCAGCACGTATTCTTGGCAGGGGAACAGATTCACCTAAGTGTGAGGAAAAAATTAAAGAATGCCGTGTGGGCCACGACTCTTACAGCAAATGCAGAGTTACACCCCAGGCCCAAGAATAACAACACAGTTCTATCCTCTCAGTGCTTGTGGGGGGCAGTTACGCCCTGGTGCTCAGCCGTGGTGTCTTCACTGAGGACACTTCCGCAGGAGCCCGGGAGGAGCTGCTGGAGGCCGTGTAGTTCTCCTCTTTCTGCTGGGCCCGAGGCCTTCCCTTGTCCTCCCCTTGGACTCTGAATGGGGAGCCTCACTGCCTGTCACCTGGCCCTCTGGCTTGGTGTGGTCACGGGGGAGGACGCAGGGAGCTGACACTGTTATGAGCGGGTTTGCCCTAAGCAGTCCGCGGGGCTCATTTGGCCCCTTCCCTCCTCACTGACCGGATCTGTGGGAACATGGCTGGCAGCCCTGTGCTGCTGTTGGGGATAGCTTGACAGCCTGGTGAGGTGTCCGGTGTCTTCCACTCACCAAATTGCTAAGCAGGGGACTTTTCTGATTATGAGCTCACACAAGGCCTTATCTTGTTTTACTTTCCACTTAGTATGTAAAGTTTTAATTAGAACTTCTGTATTATGCTTCTTTTGAATAATCAGTACTCTGTTCCACTTAGCATTGATAATTAAGAATTACCTTGTAATTTTTTTGAGGTTTTAAGTATTTTCTTTTTAAGCGTCTCTGTATTTACTGATTTCAAAGAGTCAGCTAGAAAAAGTATGTGGGTGGGAGTGTATATATATATATATATGTATATATATTTTAAACTAGTATGAAAAGTTTACATGTACAAAAGTAGAATGTTACTATCCTTATATACCCATAATCCAGATTCAGCCATTGTCAGCCCTCCTTGTTTATCTATTATTTCTTTATCTTTGGATAAATCTGAGAAACCTTTTTTTTTTTTTTTTTTTTTTTTTTTTTTTTTGTGGGTACCAGGGGTCGACCTCAGGACCTCACGTGCCAGTAGGTGCCTGTGTCGCTGAGCGATATCACTGGCCCTTTTTTCTTAGTGAGTTCCAGGAGTTGAACTCAGAACCTTGCACTTGCCGGGCAGGCGCTTGTGCCGCTGAGCCATCTCACCGGCCCCTGAGAAACCTTTGTATTGAAATTGGTATCCACTTTCCATTGAGTTGAAATCACTAATTTCTTGAGATGTTCCGGTTTTATTTTTAGTATTGTGAAGTGTATGTGCTCTTTTACTGAGCTCTCCTGTAGATAAAAGGCTTATTGTAATTACCCTAATCCTAAATTTGTCTAGAAGCAGCCAAATGAGCATGGTAAGTCTTAGGCTTTCATATGCCTTTTAAAAATTTAGTTTTAGGAAAGAAATATTTTAAAAAGAAGCAAGAGTCCTCAGAATGGGCACTGCAGATGCCTAGGACCTTCAGGGAGAATAAACTTGCTCTAATATCTACTCTCTCCTTCACAGGGGCTGATGAGTGCTAATATCAAAAAGATGTAGAGGATGAATGAAGGAATGGAAATGAATCAGTCGTTGAAGATACATTGGCATTAGTATGATGTCACTGGAAATAAGTAGTAGGGTTTGAGAATGAAAGTTCTTAGGTGGGGATAGAATCACCCCCAAGGCTAGAATTGAGTTGAGTTAGATTGAGATGTTTCAAGGTCACATACTCTATTCGACACATCAATTGTAGACTGTCTCACATGTATGTCAAACGAGTCATCAAATTACATACATGTTACAAGTTTTGTTTTGGTAGATTTGTGAGAAAGGTGAAGCATAGTGAATTGGCTTCTTAGACTTTAAATGTACTGCAGGAGCCTCTGAATTTATTCATCCAGCACAAATCATTGTCTCTGCTGTTGAACAGAAATACGTGAGCAAAATATACAATTTGAAATTTTCTAGTAGCCACATCAAAAGCCAGTAGAATTAATTTTAACATATTCTTCATCTATCCAAAATAATAATTGAAAATATTTGACAGCTTCTGTGTTTCTTCTTAGCAGTCTTCAGATATATGGGACTGGTGGCTGTCACTGGTCTAAAATATGCAAGATTTGCATGCTAGTATTTGATAAGTGCTAATATTTTCAGCACAGACTTTTGAATAAGTTGATTTATAGTATCAGTGGGATTGAAGCAGTTAAAACAGTAGTGTCATGTTTCACCAGTTTAATAATACATTTTCACCTTTCTACTTTACCTCTAGAGATGCTTGTAATTGGAATCAATTAGCAAAGGGGGAAGAGTAGAAGATAGACAGTTCCTCTACTCTTTTTTAACAGAGTAGATAAGTTGGTCTGTATTTTCAGTAAATGCTGCACAAACTGTTACTTCAGCAGTCTGAGTCTCTGCAAGTCTGTGTTTATCCTTTCTTTGCTTCAGGGGTAAAGGGGAAGTGAATTCAACCAAATCGCCAGCTTTGTGGTGGATTCTCCTGACTTTGTTGTAGGCCAGTCCTTAGACTGAGTTACTGACAAGTAAGCAAATCCATACATCTTAACAGCTTGTCCTGTCATGATGAAGTTAACAACAAAAGTGGGCTTGTTTCATATTTATAGTTCCTGAATAAAAATTAGGCTCTTTGTATATACACCTGTTTCTATAATTAGAAAGTGATAAAAAAGATTTTACCTAGATAAAATGAGGTTCAGTGATTTGCTAATCTTAAAATGAGTGGTGATTTAATTCTTAGGTTTTTAAAATATTATCTAAGTCTTTTTTTGTGCTTTGTTTGCTAGTCGGCAGCAGGAAATAGAAGAAAAACTCATCGAGGAAGAAACAGCACGAAGAGTGGAAGAATTGGTGGCAAAAAGGGTAGAGGAAGAATTGGAGAAAAGGAAGGATGAAATTGAGCGAGAAGTTCTCCGAAGGGTGGAGGAAGCCAAGCGCATCATGGAAAAGCAGTTGCTCGAAGAACTCGAGCGACAGAGACAAGCTGAGCTTGCAGCACAAAAAGCTAGAGAGGTAACGCTCGGTCGTTTGGAAAGTAGAGACAGTCCATGGCAAAACTTTCAGTGTTGGGTTGTGCCTCCTGCTCAGTTCAGAAAAAGATGGAATACAGACCATCGAATTCCTTTCTCATCTAAACTTACATTGCTGCGAAAGTTAATTTTTTAGCCTATTCAGAAGTGCTGACTGATACTTAAAAGTTACTTTCACAAAACTTATTCAAGGATACTTTTTTGATTTAATGGAACTGGCTTACCTATTTGAGAAGTGTTTGAAACTTTTGCCATGGCTGCAGGACTTATATTCTTTTTGGGAGGGTGGGGGGAGACAGGGAGTGGTAAAGGGAAACAGTTAAAAATCCACCTGTGGTTGTATATTCTTTTCTGTTTATCACTCTGTTACCTAGACTGTGAGAGGCTTTTTGCCTTCAGTCAGAGCAAAAAGAGCAGGGCCTAATACTGAGTGACAGTGCCTGCTTTTGGTAAATAGGTTTTCTCACTCTTCTTTTTTCCTTCTTTTATTCCCTCCCCCTCCCCAAATCCTGCTTCAACACAGTGGACTAATTCTAGCATTCTGATCATGAGGCCCTCCATTTTCCTAATGTGTTTCAAGGAATCTTTTTAGGAAACATGTCCAGAGCATTCGTCCACTTTTTTAGTACCTACTAACAACTCCTTTTTTTCTCTAGAGAGTTATGAAGGAACAGGTTGTCCTTGTCTGGAGTCAAGCTAAACACATGATTTGTTTTGTCAGCAGCGGGAGCAGAAGTTGAAAATGTCTTTCTGTGAGACAGTAATTTGCTACTGAAGCTTTATGGCTTGCTCGCACTGATTACTCCAGGATCCTAGAGCTGGGTGAAAGTCACCGAACACTCAAGGCGAATTACTTACAGCACTGAGTGTCCAGCAACGTAGTTTGTGTGACGAATGTGAATCCCACTGGTGTGACATAGGAAATTCTGTAGTTAAATTCTCTTAAACTGAAATATTTGACTAATAAAACGGATGACTCATTGTCATTTTCCATCTCGGCATTATTTGGGACAAGTTGACATCATATTAATCTCTTTGCTTTCCAGTAAGCATAGCTTTTGAATTGTGTTTTCCCTTGTCCTGTCTTAGATATACATGTTTCCATTAATAGTGGATTCAGACTGCAATATTGAATGTATGAAATTTTTAATTTCATCAGTGCTTTAAATAATAATAAGTTTTGGAGTAATTGTGCTATCTTGTAGCGAGTTATTAATCATAGTAAGATTTTTTTCTCTTCATTTGCTTTTTGTTTTGTATTAACAATTTTTTTTTACACGGACACAACCCTCTTGACAGTCTTTCCAAATATTAAAATCATTCGAATATGTATGCTGTGATCCGAACACTGCCCAAACCATCAAGCAGTCTTCATATAGTTTGCATTATAAAATTTCATTAAATTCTCCAAGAAAAAATAAATTATGGAAGAGTTTTATTTCCTGACCACGCATCCCCCGGATTCCTGAATTTCAGTTCAGACTGTAGGTGACAGTTTAAGCTGCCTTTAGCAGTTGTCAACATCCGAGTGTTAAGCCCATATTCCCCATGGAAGAAGCTCGTAGCTCCATGAAGTATGGATTACCATTTGTATTTTTCACTAACAGTAAATGTATTTTTCTTATTAATTGTTTGCCTTAGGAATGATGAATTACATTTTTTGTTCCTTCTTACCATAAACATCTGCATTCCTCAGCTCAGCCTTCCTTGTATGTTGTTCCTTTATAAATGGTTGAGCTGCCGATGCAGGTATTGCCAAGCTAACAGTACAAATCATTTTAAAGAGGAAGCTGGCGCGTATGGCAGCCGAGGAGCACACTCTGCAGGACACTGGACAAGACAGTAAATATTCAACTTTTAATGCTGATTAAAGGAGTATAGGTAAAGAATACGTAGGTATACATAATTGGTGAGACAAATATTCACTTTATTTATATTTTATATATTATTTTTTTAATTTGGTAAATACTATCCAGTTTTGTAGTTGTCCTTGTTGATTTGTGTGATGTTAAAGTATTAGTAATAATTACAGGAAACTATCATTAGGGAGGGTTTAGTTGGTTGCTGTTTGGACTGGGAGGGATAATTTAAATTTAGTGCTAGAAACCAATGGTAGTGGCTGCAGTTTATCGTTTGTCAGACAGAAGGCAGCTGTACAGCTGCCCTTTCAGTCAGATCGAGAGAGTTCAGAGGAAGATTAGTAAATACTTATGAATAACAATAAACAATTTATTTTTCTAACATCTTAACATGTCCTCCCCTTTAGGAGGAAGAACGAGCAAAACGTGAGGAGCTGGAGCGAATACTAGAAGAAAATAACCGAAAAATTGCAGAAGCACAAGCCAAACTGGTGAGCACAAAACACGTGTGGGAAGGATTGTTTTGCGTTTGCTTTATTTTTCTTTCTTCCCATTTTTATGGAGTGACATCATGTTTTTTATAATTTGACTTTTTTTTTTCAAAGAATTTAAGGACTTTGAGTTTCAGGCAAGAGGAGGAATAGTTGAGTAGATTTTTAACCCTGATCTGGAGCAAATTTCAAAATTTACAGTAGTTTAAAACAGGTTCTTTGAGAAAGTCATATTATCACCTGTTCTCATTTTTTTATCCTAACCGCTTTTGAATTTTTCAGCGTTTTACTTTGTGTTAATTGCCTTATCAATCACCTGAGCAAGTGTACCAGAGTAATAAATTCTGTTTCCTATTCTTAGTTTATAACCTAACCAGCAAGAGACTTACCTGCTTACATAATAGAGATATAAGAGGTGGTATAGAGCAATTTAAAAATTGTAATAAGCTAACATAAGAATTTAAAAATAGAAAAAAACCACTTGTTTTTCTTCCGACTCTATTTTTAATACTTCTAGTTTAGCATTTTTAAAGTGGAATATTTTTATGTCGTGAGGTATTTGCATTTATGAGTATAAATGTTTTTTGAAACAATCTCAGTCTGAGGAAGAAGAAAGCTAAAACTAAAGGACCATGCGTATAAGTAAGCCACAGCACGAAAGAAGAGAGGTATTATAAGGAAAAAACATTTTTTCTCAATGAAGATGGTGCGGAGAAAGAGCACTTCAGAGTAAGAATACAGTACACATCCCAGATGGAAGGAAGTTGGCCTGGGGTGGCAGGGTGGGGGATGGTGGTGGTGGCATTTAGTGCCCAGGACTAAAGGCCCAAGCCAGGGGGTGCTTAGTTTTAGCCATCTGGAAAAACTTGTTTGGTTAGAGCTTGTTGAGAATACGGCCCAAGAAAGATATTTGCTGTTTAGTCATTGCAAATGGGGGTGGGGCCGGGGAGGGAGCAAGTTATAAACTTCACTTACTTCTCTTCTAAAAAAAAGTCTGTGCCTGTGTTCATAAATGCACAGGAAAAGAGCTCAGCGGGTTTCATGAGTGAGCAGTGGGTCCCACTGAGAGTAGGCTGCAGGAGCACAGTAAATGTGTCCCACAGGTCACAGTAATACGGCAGGGCAGAGTGAGAGCTGCGGAGGGGCGCCCTGTGGGCAGAAGTTCAGGGCCCTGGGAGCCCCCGGGAGCTGCAGGAGGCAGCAAGGGGCTTTTTCCAAAGCCTGCAGGGGCGTGGCCTTGTGAACGTCAGTTTTAGCCTGCTGTTCCTGATTTCAGACTGCCTCAAGAGTGAAACCTTTATTGTTTTAAGCTGTAAATGTCGAAGTGGTTTAGGGATTGGGTTGAACCTGAAAGGATTTTGAGGCACATTGTAGAAAATATGTACATTGCTTTAAAAAAAGACTTGGCAGAAATAGGGACTTCTGGTTAGGACTCAAAAACAAATGAAAAACCTGTAATGGAAATTGAAGGAGGACAGGTCCTTTAAGAACAGCAATAGAAACCTGAACTGAATAGTGTCCTGCAGCACAATGTAAGGCAGAATTCACAAGGAGAGTTCAGGTAAAATGTGGAAGGTGCTGTCTGGCTGCTTGCTGTTCATCGGAGAATGGCAAGAAGAGATCGAAGAGTTAGCTGAGATGAACGGGAGCCAGTGCTTGGTGTTGGGGGAAATGTCCGTGTTCCAGCTGGCCCACGGTGTTCGGGTGCGACTTGCGCAGGAAGAAAGCCGCAGGGCTGAGGGTGGGGATGATCTAGGGAAGGGCAGTGTGGTCCCTCCTGTCCTGTGCTGTGCCCTGCTGAAGACTGCGTGCTTTGAGCGCACCTCTTCTCCAGCCCGTGCTGGGAAGGAGGGAGCGAGGGCTCCACTTGGTGAGTGGACTGATGCTGACCCCCGTGGGAGACCTGAGGCTGAGTCTCTGCTCTCCCTGCTTAGCCATGTGAGCCCTCTGCCCTGTGCTGGTGTGCAGCAAGGAGGCTCATCAGGTGCTAAAACTGCAAGAAATCCATTTCTTGATAATTTGCCCAGTTGGTGGTATTTTGTTACAGCAGCAGCAGATGTACTAAGAACTATGAGGTTTCTGAGGCTGTTAGCAGAAATGCCACCAGTGAGGACTAAAAGGGACACCAAGGGCATGATGAAGGGAGGCTGTCGGATGCCCAAACAGTACACGCCCTACAAGAGGGGAACAGAGCTCAGAGGACAGTGGCCTTCGCTGTCGGAGTGATGTCACAAGCCACCAGCAAGCAGGAGAGGCAAGGAGCAGATGCAGAGTTTTCCCTTTGAGTCTTTGTTGGGAATGTGTCCTGCCAACACCTGGGCTTCTCTTGTGACGCTGTTACTGTTCAGTTCTGTTCTGAGCCATCCAGCTTGTGAAAATCCTTTACAGGAAGCACAGGAAATTAGCACAGCGGGAAAGAGAAGAGGGCAGTAAGTTTACAGAAGGGTGAGCGTATTTAAGTTGAAATGGCACAGTACTTAGGATGCTAATAGTGTTGTATATGTAAGTGCTAAATGTAAATGTCAGATAATTTCATTTGAAATGAAGTGGTAGGGAAATGTGAGGTAGAGCTTTTCAGTTAGCATCAGAGGCTTGTTCCTTGATCCTGTGTTAATGTATTCAGTGCAGCAATTTTACAAAATAACTTTGTAGATCCCAGTCAGTGATTGTATTGACACTGTGTAGGGTGGCTTGAAGGGCAGAAACCGGAAACTGCTGAAAGCTGGTCAGAAGGCAGGGCTTGCATCCATAAAGCAGCAGTTTTTAGAAACTGGAGAGAGAGCTGGTATTGATAAACTTGTGGAGTGGGGGGGTATATAGAGGGGGTAGGAAGAGTGAGCGACTGTTGTAGGAATCAGAGGAGACCCTCGTGGTACAATGCCAGACATCACCAGGTGTGTAAAGAAAAGAAGCATACCCAAGGGGGTGGCCCCAAGAAAACTGAACAGAGAGGGTGGTTTTCTCCTTTTTTTTGGAACCGGGAATCAAACTCAAGACCTCATGCTTGCCAGGCAGGCACCATGCCCCTGAACTATATCCCCAGCCAGAGAAGGTTATAAGAGCTGTACAGGCTTTTTTTTCTGCATTTTTAGAACATAATGTCTAAAACATACAGAAAGCACCATATTTCTCCTGGCAGTATTGCAGAGCAGTGTCTCTGAGCCCTGAAGCGGTGAGTTTTGCATCTAACACTGATCAGATCAGTAATAAAATCACTGGGGCAATGTTGTGACAAGGTCTCGCCGCATAGTTCAGGTTGGTCTTGAACTCACTATGTAGCACAGGCTGGCCTTGAACTCGCTGGGAATGCAGGTGTGCACCACCATGCCTGGCTTAGGGTCACTATTAATCACTAATGGTGATGTGCCTTGGTCGGTTATCAGTTACTTCTGCCTTGAAGCAGTTGTCTTTGTAGAATAATGGGATCCAGTCTAAGATTGAAATTTCAAAAATGAGTCAAGGTTTTAATGGTAACAGGAGGGTAATTAAAGTGAGAAGAAAAGGCAGCAGGAGGAGGTAGCAGTGACCGTTCAGTTCTCTTTAGGTGGTAGGTAATGATCGCTTTTTTTTTTTTTTTTTTTGGTGCTGGGAATCGAGCTTAGGACCTCACGCTTGCCAGGCAGGCGCTGTGCCGCTGAGCTGTATCCCCAGCCCTAATGATCTCTCTAATGATCAAGTGTGGGTTTGGGGCTGTGTACACCCTGCGTAGGTAACTGTAAGCATAACTTCATTGCCACAGGTGGGGGATGCTTGTGTCTCAGCCTTCCGTGCTCTTCAGTCCATAGTTTCCTAAAAGTCAGAACTAATGACATCTTTTTTTTTTTAATTTTCCTATTCATTTGGTTAGCTGTAGTGAGAGGTATATTAATGTAAAGTAGAAAAGATGCATCAAGGAATTAAATGGCAGAGTGGATCAGGATTTGTGTCTTGGAAGGTTTAAAATGCCAGAGGCCTACGTTTCTGAGGAGTGGCATGGATCCTAGTTGTGTCATTTTTTGGTCCATGTGTATATGTGTACATATATGTGTGTTTACATATGTATGTGTAAGTGGTGAGTGGATTTCAGTATCCTTACCTTCTAAAGGGATGGTTGCTAATGGGTCACCTTGATGAAATTTATAGTTTAAGAATGGTAAAAGTGGGCCGGTGAGATGGCTCAGTGGCTTAAGCGCCTGCCCGGCAAGCGCGAGGGCCCGAGTTCGACTCCCGGATCCCACATACGAAAAAGGGGCCGGTGATATCGCTCAGTGACACGGGCGCCTGCTGGCGTGCGAGGTCCTGAGGTCGTCCCCCCGGTACCCACAAAAAAAAAAAAAAAAAAAAAAAAAAAAAAAAAAAAGAATGGTAAAAGTAAGTTTTACAAGAAGGTGCTCTGGGTAAAGGAGATGGGGTAGAGGAAAGATACTGGGAGGGGTAAATAAGCCCTTATCTCTGGCAGTGCATTTTTCTTGTGTATATTCCTTCTCACCAGTCACTCTTAGGAGTGGGGTGCAGTCTTGGGTACAAGGGCCAGCGAGACCTGTCCTAATTAGCTTTTTCCTTGGCCTCTGATGTGTCTGCCATACAATCCTATGGGTCAGCTTAACGTTTTTCCCTCCTGTGCGAATAGTTTTCTTCTGTCTAAATGTGAAATAAAAGAAGGGAGAAAAACAGTGGATGTTTTCTGGCAAGTATTTCAGTCAGGATGCAAAAGTTAGGAGTCCAGGATTTAGAAAAACACCTAGCAAGCAGGTACAGGGTTATAACCACACCTGAGATCCTGGGGCCACTGTTTACAGTGACTTTGGGTTTGTGTTAAGGAGTCTTACTCTTCTAGGAGTGCAAAGCTACAGTAGAGTAAAATACAAATATTTTTATGTAAAGGCAGGATATTTGCCTGCCTGATTGATTGCATCGTATGAAGCACTCTTGACTGCTGTGACATCCCTAACTCGGGTTTAACCCGAATGGGCTGGCGTCCCAGAAGACATGCAGCTAGCCCTCTCCACCTTCATACATCTGTCTCCTGGGTTTGTGGACCTGACTGAAAAGGATACTTGATTCATTATTTTATGTAATCAAAAGTAATTTCATTAATAAATGGTGCTGGAAAAACTGGCTCTACACATGCCGAAGATTAAAACTAGATCCATATCTTTCACCATGCACTAAACTAAATTCAAAATGGATCAGAGATCTAAATATTAAAACAGAAACATTAAATCTGCTGGAAGGTAGGATAGGTAAAACCCTTGGAGACATTGGTGTAGGCAAAGACTTTATGAATAAGAACTCAACCGCACGGGAACTATCCCAAAGAATCAATAACTGGGATCTCATCTTATTAAAAAGCTTTTGCACAGCAAGAGAAACCACCAACAGAGTGAAGAGACAACCCACAATGTGGGAAAAAATGTTTGCCAGCTGTTCCTCAGACAAAGGATTACTATCGAGAACATATAAAGAACTCAAAAAAATCAGACCTCCCAAATTTAAAGACCCACTCCAAAAATGGGCATCTGAGATGAATACACATTTCTCAGATGAAGAAATACTAATGGCAAATAAATATACAAAAAAATGTGCAACATCACTAGTCATTCGAGAGATGCAAAATAAAACAACACTGAGATACCATCTCACCCCAGAAAGAATGGCTACTATTAAGAAATCAACTAATAACAAATGCTGGAGGGGCTGTGGGGAAAAAGGAACCCTTCTTCACTGTTGGTGGGAGTGTCGACTGGTACAGCCACTGTGGAAGTCAGTGTGGAGATTCCTCAGAAAACTAGGGTTGGAGGTCCCATTTGACCCAGCTATTCCCCTTCTGGGCATCTTCCCAGAAGAATTAAAAACATCGTACCACAGCGATATATGTGCACCCATGTTTATAGCAGCACAATTTGTAATAGCCAGATCTTGGAAACAACCCAAATGCCCATCAACTGAGGAATGGATAAGAAAGATGTGGTATTTTTATACAATGGAGTACTATTCAGCCATAAAGAAGGATAAACTGGAGACTTTTATAGGTAAATGGATGCAACTCGAGAAAATACTCATAAGTGAAATAAACCAGAAGCACATGTGTAAGCATCGTATTGTCTCTCTAGTATGAGAAACTGAAAGAGTAAATAAGATCCAAAATGTACAATAGACATGGTGAATCAAAAGGAAACTGGTCAAAAGGAAAGAGAGACTGGAATAGGGAAAAGAAAGAAGGGAAAGGAAAAAAAAATTGTATATATATGATGGTTAAGATAGATACACTACCATTTTTACTTAGTTCATTGAAGAGTAAGGTTTGTGCCAATGATGTTTGGAAAATTGAATGCTAATGTCTGGTGTCCTGAATAACTAACTTAAAGATAGTAATACGTAATGTATTAACCATTGTTACCCTCCTATTATGTTGGTTTGAAAATTTGTTCTTCTTTTGATTTGTTTTGTTTTTTCTTCTCTTTAAAATTAAAAAAAAAAAAAAAGTGAAAATGGCTAAGTGAAAAACAAAAAAAAAAAAAATAATAATTTCAGTGCAGTATTATTAGTATTTTGTATTTCTGAAAAAAGTTGCTTTACTTTAAAATTTTTAACTTTTTGATTAGGTAATGTGATCTTAGGGTTTCAATTTTTTTCCCCCAAAAATAAAAGTCCAGTTTCTCTGCCTTTTCCATCTACCTACTTCCCATTACTATTTTCAAAAATGTGTGTATATATATATATATATATATATACATACACACACACATACATGAAAGTGTATATATATATAAAACTATATGTATATATGTTTATTTTAGGTTCTTAAAATGTATGTTTGGTTAGATATAAATACATAATAATTTCTCCTTTATTGCACAAAAAGCGAATGATTTGTGTGTTTGGTACTTTGCTTTTTTCACTTAACATTTTTCTTGCAGACTCATCTGTTGTAAAACATGGCCTCTCTCCACCACCACCACTGCTGTTTTAAAACAGCTGTATAGTAGTCTGTTTATAGATCTTCTGTGATTTAGTCAGCGGGTAATTGATAAGTGTTTTTCTCCAGTCTTCCTTTTACAAGTACATTGTGATGGATAACCTTGTAAATATAACCAGTGTTGCATGTGTGCAAGCTTGCCAGATAGCGTCCATAACATTAAGTTGTTGGGTAGAAGTATTTTAAGAAACACAGTTTTAGTAGTATCAGTCTTCTTTATTCAGATAGCATATGCTATCACACTTTCAAATTTTTGTCAGTGTGATTGGGTAAAATATGTGCTCTCTCTAATTTTAATTAAATTCCTCTCGTGGGTTGAGGTTGTGATACTTTTTTCTTTTTTTTGGTTCTATCAGCCTCACTCCCCAAAGTTTTTACACCCTTTCTTAGGGCAGAGTTAGACTTTGGGGGAAAGCCACCCTGAGTTGTCTTGGCAGAGGCTTCCCAAGCACGTGCACATGCACAGAGAGTTGAGTTGCATACACTGAAGCTCTTTCCTGTATGTATGGGGTTTATTAAAACTGGATAAAGTAGTAGTAGTTGGCATATGAGTTCTCTAAATATCAGAAGCACGTAATTTTTTTGTGGTAGTTATCGGTGGAAAAAAAATCTTAAGGTAATGGCAATTCTCAATGGCTTCTAATGTGCAGGTAGGATTTCGGTGAAAGTCTTAAAGCCAGTAGAGGCATGGTAAGTTGGGAACTTACGCTGTTCTATAGAGAGTGGAAAACATGGGAAATTGGAAGTCAGGAGGGTGAAATGGTCAAGAAAGGTAAGTCTAGCTACATCTATAGGATGGATTGAAAGACAATGGAAACAGAAACACTGTTTTAAGGGTGTAAGGGATTTGTGGCCCTGCACGGGTATGCTGGCAGTAGAAATGGAAGTAAACTCTAGAACAGAGCAAATAGGGAGAATTAGCAAACTTGATGACCACCTGTTAGGGGGAGGAGGAGACAAAGCCAGGCTGTAGGAGATGGCTGACTTTAGAAGAGACTTGAGCACTTTGGATTTCGAAGGAGCCCTGAGATCCCGGGTGGTGTCCACTGCCCAGCTGCAAGTGTGGTGTGGGAAGGAGGGCAAAGCTCTTTGTGAGCTGTCTGTTAGGTTTCGCCTGGCTCACCTGCCAGAGCGCTGCCACTTTCCTTCTCTCTCCGCTGTGTATTTGACCGCAGTGGATTTGCTGTAACCAGCACCGTTTGTCTTCGGCATGGCAGTCTGCCACACTCCGCTGTCTTGAAACATTTTTGTCCTAACATACTTAAAGGCGCTTTGTTTTTCCTCACTTTGCTACCCATAGGATGAAATTCTAAGATTCTGAGCAATCCAGAGACTGAAGGACTGATGAGGTGGAGCGCCTTAGTGCTTTGCATTACGGAACGTGGGAAAAGCCCGAAGTGGGCAGAAGCATTTATCCCTAAGAAGGAGAAACTAGATTTAGTTTGTTATTGGCCATATTGAAAATAATTTCATTAGAATAATGGAGATAGCAAGGATGTAAAATTTGACTTGGAATTGGAATAGGAAGGCAGCCCAGAAGATGCAGTGAGTGCTTTAAGGTCAAGATGGTGGGGGGGGGGGGTAAATGTGATCAATTGAAAACTCAAGGCTGAGAACAGCCCTTCTTAGTGGTGGCACTGTTAAGCTCAGGGGTGTGTAACCCTGGGAGCCGTATTCTGCATTGTAGGGTGCTTAGCTTCGTCGCTGTCCTCCTGTCTTAATGCCACCCTGAGTTGTGCCACCCAGAATCACTCTCATTGTTGCTTTGCATCCCTTAGCAGAAGAGTTTCATCGGGTTGAGAGTGAGGAAGTGAGTGTGGTATCTTTGGAAGTCATGAAGGAGTGATGTGACAGAGATAGAGTTCGTGAGAATAGGCTGACCTTTCTTGATAAAGAGGTAAAATCTTCTGTGGAAAAATACAGGAAGGAAATCAATTGCTTAAGATTGAAGGAGTTGGAGGCACTACAGGAATTAATGATACCATTTGAAGTTAGATAGCATTTTATAGTCAGCTAGGGCAGAAAGTTTCCACATTTTTTCTCTCCAGGGAATTGGGTCTATGGTGTTTCCTGTGTAGTTACATATGGACAACATAATGTAACTCTGGCGGGAATTTTTCCTGTAAGATTTGTATACCTTTCTAATTATAAACATAATAATTGGTAGGTAACATGCTCTTTGAATAAATCTGTGCCTTGGTTTATAATCGACAGCCTGTTAATCTGCTGCACTGAAGGTAGAGACAGTTACAAGACTCATCTCAAGGCATGATTTGTAGATGTTTCCATTTTCAAAATGTGGGTTTTCCTACAATTTGTTAATTTATTATTGTTAATAAAAATGTAGGTATAGTTAATAAGAATTCTTTCCTAATTTCCTCAGTCTTTCATCTCTCCACTGACTCTGGCCTTAGGCACACTTTGTAAAACATGTCGGTATGCTTTTTCTTCTCTGTGAATTGTCACCTGATAGCCTAAATACTAGCAATAGCAGTGACGATCTTAGAAACATCTGACTTTTACTTTTAACTTTCAGGCTGAAGAACAGTTGAGAATTGTTGAAGAACAAAGAAAAATTCATGAGGAAAGGATGAAACTAGAGCAGGAACGGCAGCGGCAGCAAAAAGAAGAACAAAAAATTATCCTGGGCAAGGGGAAGTCCAGGCCAAAACTGTCCTTCACATTAAAATCCCAGGATTAAATTGCAAACTCGGAACTTTTTACAAAGAAAAATGGAAGAACTTTGTGTGGTAGCTTCATGTTGAAGTGTTTTTTGTTTGTTTGTTT
Organism: Erethizon dorsatum; assembly: GCA_028451465.1. Lineage (NCBI taxonomy): Eukaryota > Metazoa > Chordata > Mammalia > Rodentia > Erethizontidae > Erethizon > Erethizon dorsatum. Next base: position 154,391,871 of record CM051824.1, on the reverse strand, counting down.
TATTTTTTGTTTATTTTTTTAAATTTGGAGAATCTGGAAAGTTAGCTTGTTCTAATAGGGGCTGTGCTCTGCAATCCCTTTTATTTTTTCCCCCTAACGTCCATTGTCAAATCCTTATCAGATCGTTGCTGTCTTCTAAAGAAAGTGACGCGTTCTTCACCTGTTTGGAGTCCGTGTTAGTGGTCTCCAGAAGAGACCACTCTGCAGCCAGATGCTCTGACAAGGTTTTACTGATCGCCCCGCTGACTTCAGAGTTACAAGCACTCTGTGTAATACATTGTAATGCTGGTTCTGCTGACTTTTTGTTTTTTTATATATTTATAAAAAAATAAAAAGTTGGTAATTGCATCGGAGAATCCCCAGGTTACTGCTGGACCTGTGTGGTGCGTTGTTAACCAGTGTCCGTGTGGTACTGTTGCTCTTGATGTTCCCGATACAGGTAAGGAAACGTGGTCAACTCTGATAAAATACACACGTACACAGCTCAGCATTGTCTCTGTTCAGTTTGTTTTTATTTCATTGACAAAATCAAATCAGCATTCCCCATTGTGTAAATAAATGATTTTGCTGAATAAAGTCAAGTCTTAAATTCATATGTTTAAGCAATTTTTTTCAAAGTTCTGTTAAGTCTTAAGAGGGTGGTTTACTTTTTCATGGTCAGCAGTTTAGAACTCTATACTTCCTCTCGTTTATACTTTTAATATAGGGCTAATGTGTACATTAAATGTACTTGTGGATTGGTGTTTAAGACTACTATTTTTACAAATACTTTGTGCCAAAAGAGCAATTATGACATAAAGCATTACCTTTAAGGAAGATTAGCATCACCTAGAAAGAGGTTTAAATTTTTCAACCTGTGCCTCTGTTTTAGGAAATAAGTATTATCACCACAGTTTATACTTAAAAGACTAGAAAAAATGCTTTTAAGATTTTATGGAATATTAGAATGTTTTCAAAGAGGGCCATCAGAATTAGCTTTGTACATTCAGAAAAAGCTGAGGTAGTCAAATCATCCTTGCATGTTTATTTTTGGGACAAACACATTTAAACTTTCTATAAGTTTTTTTGTGTCTTTTTTTTTTTTGCATGTGAAATCCTATGGATGACTCTTCAGTATTACACACTAGACTCTGCCTCATCCTTACATTTTTAAGTCTGCTGGCATTAAAACCTTCGTTCAGGAAAAAGGGTATGGATAGAATGTGCTTTCTGAGATGCACGAACATGTCACAGTAGAAAACGTGTTTCCAGTATTTCTGAGACAGTTGGATCATTCTTTAAAATTGATAACATTTAAGTTAATGAGGTGACTAAACGGTAGATTATTTTGTGCATGCATGCTAAGAAAAATACTACTGCGTTCGTTTTGAGCTCTTTGATGAGTTAATTGTGGTAAGGACAATAAAATCAAATATCTTTAAAGATAGAATTTTAAAAGGCATGAACTGTAGTGAGAACTATTAGAAACATAATACTTGTTACTCTAAAATCAGACATCAAGTTTATTTCCCTAAAGAATAGGTTGCCTATCAGTCTTTTTTTATCTCTAAGTACAGGTTAGCTCTACTTACTTCATGAGTCTTAAAACTTTCTATTTCTTCATGTAACTTTTTTTGATGCAGATTTCATTGTTCCTAAGTTGTATGTTGGAGTTTTTAGAAATGTTTATTTAAAAATTGTTTTTGCTCTGCTAGTGTTTTAAACATTGTATCTAAAGAGAGGAGCCTGAACTAAAAATATTTGAAATCAGCTTATGTGTGCCTTTTAATTTTTTTTAACGTTTCTGACTGCCACATGTGGTGTGAAATCACAGTAAGCTGCTTAATGACATACTGCAGTGTCTGCTCCCCGAGGGAGATGCGGAATTGTACCTGGGCTTGGTAAGGGACTGCTGTTCTCTGCCAGGCTAAGGGGAAGAGAATGTCATTGTTAGTAATACAGCCCAATGTTTTCTGTGCTGCAACAATGTAATTTGTTTTCATTTGTTTCCACTCCCTTTGTGTACATACTATAAAAGTTAAAATTTTTTCCAAGTCTACTAGTTCAGATGTTTCCTAATTTATTAAATATGCCTTTATTTAAAATTTGTTTTCTTAGGTTATTAATGCATTATAGAATTAACTAATGACTTTGTTTATTTTTATTACAGTATTTAAAATATGTAGTTATTGCCATTTACATTGTGGAGTTTGCAGAATTATCAATTGTATAAAACCAAACCTTTAAATTAGCTTGGCGTGAGGAGTCTTTAATGCTTCGCATAGGGGAAGAGGCTTGTAGTTTTAGCTTTATAGCCTTACTACTTCAGTTATCTTTTTTTTTTTTTTTTTTTTTTTTGAGACAGGCTAGTTCAGGCTGGCCTTGAACTCCATGGTGATCCTTCTGCCTCCCATTCAGATGCCCTTAAGATGCAGCTCATTCACTTAGGCACATATTTGTGCTAGAATGTGTCCATAGCTTTTAATTGCCACCTTCCCTAATAAAGCAGTACCTTAAGACATCAGTGGTTTTGTGTTTCTTTATACTTCTGTGAAATAAACATAAAATTCTGGCTTGTTCAACTCATTTCTGATGCTGCATTTTACATTAAAGGTCCTCGGATTGTTAGCTAGAGCTCTGGGCTGGTTTCCCTTTTTCTAATACTCACAGCCAGCCGTCTGTTCTGCTCTGCTGACCGTGGGAAATGCTAGAGGGGAGCTATCTTGTCGAGACTTCCATCCTTCCCAGGAGAGGCCTGAGAACGCTCAGAATACTGTTGTAGAAATTACTGCGAGGACGTCAGAGTTGTGCTGAAGGTAGAAGGACTTTAATCTGGATGTCTAGGATGGGTGTTGAAGCCCAAGCAGTTGGCCGCCTATGTGTCTGTTTGTTAAACTGCCATTTAACAATTCTGGATTCCTCCCTGAGGTTATTGTAATGTAGTGTTACTCATGGAGAATTCATCTGTCCCAGATGGAGGAACTGGAAGATTGGCTGATACGTTGCACTACACATTGTGTAGCCTACTGGCCATTACTGGCTTACAGTGGTTGGTTTGTGTCCTCTTATCCGACATACATTGTGTAGTTAAGTGATTTGGAGCTGGGGAACAATGGAAAGAGGTCCAGAGGACTCGATGGAAATTTAGGGTATGCTTGTAAACTTTCCTCCCAGCCCACAAAGTAGTAGCACAAGTCAGAATGCCTGCTTTTACATTTATTAGGATGTGCCACCAATTAGCACGTCCTTTGACACCTAAATCATCCATGGGTTTAAAAATCAAACACTTCATTGGAAGTCGGATTTGAAAAGATTTATTTGAGCCTCCAGTAGTTAGAGTGCAGGAATGTGTTTTGAATACATTTTTACTAAACTGAAGCCAGCAGAGCACTGTTTTCAACAATCCAGCAGTGTCAAAGTTCTACATGTGCATGTTTTTAGTGTCAATATATTTTCTAAGGTGGTTAAAACTGTTGATTACCAAACTTCAGTTACTAGGGTTAGAATAAAGTGTTCCCTGTGTACATTTGGACGGTGCTTTTCTATGCTTTCCCTGTGGATTGACAGGTAAAGTAAGGAATTAAAGGAATGCACATTTGCCATTGGATCTCAGCGCTGTTGGAACTCCTTACCATGTGGGACGCTGGGGAGTGCGGACCCAGAGTAGAACATTGTGGCCTTAGGACTGTGCTCAGTAATTGTCCTTATGTTCCGAACAGTGCCATTTAACTTTTAGTTTCTACATAGAGTATGTGTGAGTCATACTCGTAGAGATCTTGCTGAGAGAGATTAAAGTGTTTAAGTAGTGACTGGGCCCATGCACAGCTGTAACTGATCTGCTCCGTTACCCGCCGTAGTGCACCAAGCCCATCTGGAGGGATGAGTGGAGCCTGCGTGGCTGGTCCTCCAGACCTCTCGGTCTTCAAGTAAGGAAGCAAAGCTTTGTACCAGGTGCCCAAACTAGCTGTATTCCTTCGAGTGCGCCATTTTTGCATTAATAATGCTTCAGAAGAAAAGATAGGTTGAGCTAGAGACTTAAGGGACCTTTAGTGTATTTTGCTTCCAAGATGAGAATGTTAACAGTCTGTAAGATACCAGTGTCACTAAACTTCCCAGAGGAAAAGTGGTTCTTTTAAAGACTAATGTCCTTTTCCTGCCAAATACAAATAAGTAAGCTGTAATTTTAGACGCTTCAATGTGCAGTAATCAAAATTTCAGAAGCAGATGAGGGAGGGGTGCTTAGCAAACTTCATTTTAAAGAATTTTATTCCTGTTCAGAAAGATCTTCCTTTGGGTAAACTAGGCAAAATGGTATGCCAAAGACTTCTCAAAACTTCTGTGATTTGCAAGAAACATTTAATGCCAGCAAACAAGGTACAATTTCAAGATAAGCTTAGAGGTACATAGAAAATGAATGGCTTATACAACACTAATACTCATCAAACTCCGTAATTTTTCAGCAGTGTTACATTTAGGCAAGGTTTACTTTTACAGAAGTTTTGTTACATGTCCTTTGAAGTGCTACAAATTCATGGAATATTGTACAAGGAATACATGAGAAATAAATTCTAAACCATAAGGCATTCATGATTAGTAAGGTGATTTTCTTGGAAAAAAAATGATGGCCATCTTATTTTTAAGCAAGAATTATTCAACTTTTGTATTTGCCACCTTATTGTACATTTATTCAGCTATCTTAAAATTGATTATCTTTGGAATTCCAAAATCTTTAATAATTTAACTTAGAATCTTCCTCAACTCCAGAAAACAGTGATGTGACCTTTGCTGAAATCTCGTGTTTTGGAATGGGGTTAAGGACATACTGGTAGAATTACAGATTTTCTAAAATAACCATTGAGTTTAAATGTAAAATGAAGACCACATACAAAGAGAGGACATTGGTGTGATGATAGTTTGGCACCAGCGTGACATTTTTCCTTGGCGCTTTACATGGACAATAGTGGACGAGCGGGTGGAGCTGGGCTTTTGATGAGTGAGATTGTGGTCTGACCGGGCCCTGACATCTCCAAAGCGGTCCGAAACTGTTAGTGCCGGTTACTTAGACCACACCAAATCTATATGTGCTAAAAGTAATCTGGTGTATGTTCCCACGCTTCTAAAGAGATGTAAGAATCTTCATGTAGAATTTGTGAAATACGCACTTTAAAAAAAAAAAAGCGATTTTAAACGTTAGTTACATTTTTTCAAGGTAAAATGCTTTGAATTTACTGCAAATGGTATTTTTGGAAGCTTGGTTACTTCCTCTAGTTTCTTGGAGAGAGGAGGTAGGGAGCTAAGAGGTCACAACTTAAATTTTACAACAAGCTCGCTAAATACGAAATGTACCGCGAAGATCAGCCTGAGATCATGCAGCTGACTACGTCAAATGTCAGCAAATTCCTTAGTAATTTCTTTAAGCATACTCGAAGGAGTCCTTTGAAATAATAGCCCCTGCCCCTTCCTGGTTTTAGTCTTGGGACTTTGCCAGTGAGTTCAGATCATACCATCCTTGAGTTTTTTTTTAAAAAAATATTTCAATTGAAAGCTTATTTACAACTAAATTACGAAAAGAGGCTTTCTCGATTAAGGATCTAGTTGGAGGAATATGCATGCATTCGGTGTTTTGCATGCCTTAGTGTGCTTTTGAGGTTAGTCTTTATAAACCTGTAACACTCCAGTTGAAATACACATTTACTATATTAGTGTTTCAAAAAACGACTACTGAGAAGCAAGCGTGGGTGGGAGGCTGAGACGCAGGGCGATGCCGAGTTCAAGCCCAGCCTGGGCAACAGAGCAAGACCGTCTCAACGAACAGGGAGGGCGTTGCGGCTCAGCGCGAAGGCCCTGGGTTCAGTCCCCAGTACCTAAAAATAATGGTTCAAAAAAACAAACAAAAAGACAAAAAAGGGCAAGGTACCTTGAAAAATCCCCAGAAATTGTTATAAAGGAGGATAAAATAATTTAGTGAGTAGCTGAACAAGTGTTTTGCTCTGTGGACTCTCGAATTTAGCTTAGTGAAAATGTGGTTAAATAAAATTTGTGGACCTGCTTTCTGTTTCCTTCCTTTGAAGAAACCCTGACATGCACAGCATTTAAAAACAAAGTGGGCACACAGCCCGCCCCATTGTTTGATGTCCACACCGAGCTGTGCCCGCGCCGCGCCCTGTTTCCGTCGTGCGCTCCCCGCTGTCGCCTCCACGCGGATCCACTCTGGCCTCTGTCTCGGTCGGGTCCCCGGGACGCGGCCTCGGAGGTGGACGCGGGCTCCGGGGCGCAGCGCGGCAGGGCCGGGCGCTAGTGGGCGCTGTGGGTCCGCGGAAGGCGCCGGCGCGGGGCCGCTCGGAGCTGCTCCCGGGAGCGGCGCGACTTCGGGAATCTAAGCCCTGCGCAGACCCCTGCCGCGTGCGGCTCCTCTGTCTCCGCGCGGACGCGGCTCGGCCCCCGCTTCTCCTGCACGCGCGGACCCTCGTCGCCGCCACGTCCCTCACCGACCCCGGGCACGGGATCGGAGGAGCGCCGGTCCGGACGCTCCGGGGCGCGGGGAAGTGCGCGGGTCGCGGGCGCGGGGAGCAGACCAGGGGCGCGGGGCGCGGGGCTCGTCCCGGACGGACGTGGGACCCGGGTGACTGTGCAGAACCGAGATCGGCGAGGACCACTGAGGGAGCGGGGGCGCTGCGCGCGCGTCCGCCCCGCACACAGAGACCTCGTGGGACTCGGGGACCCCGGTGCCCCCAATCGCGCGCGGAGCGAGCTTCGCGCTCCAAATCCTCCGTGCAGTTGGGACTTTGCCAGGCTGCGGGGACGCGGGCCGGCGGGGCGGGGACGGAAGGCCGGTCGGTGGCCTCGGGTCCTTGGCGGTCCCCGCGTCGCCGTCGCCGTCCCCGCCACGCCCGCCGCCGCCGCTCCGGGGGGCGCCGGGCACCCGCGAGGCCCCTCTCCCGCCGCCGTCCGCTACCTGTCAGCCGAGACCCGCCTCGCGGCGCCCAATGCCGGGCGGGGTAGCGGACGGACGGGCGGTTCGCCCAATCAGCACTCAGCTCTGGCACGGCGGCCCAATGGGCTGCGCGCGGTGGGGTGGGGCTCCGTGTTTATAGCGCTCTGACAGCGCGCCCGCCGCGCTGACTCTCCGCGGCGGGGACGGCGGCGCCGGTCGGAGTGAGGAACCGCGCACAGCGGGTCCCGAGCCCTCCCCGCACACAAAGGCCCGCGCCGGCGCCCGCGGCGGGGTCGGACCCGCCCAGCTGCTCCGCGGGCCGGGAGCCGCGAGAACCGAGGAGGCGCCCTTCCCGCTCCGCTCGCCGGGACATGGAGCCGCGCCGACGCGGCGCCCGCGCGCCCGGGCCGCTGCCCGTCGCCCTGGATCTATAGTCGCCGCGACCCGCGCCCGCCGCCTCCGCGCCCTGCCCGGCACCCTGGAGCCGCACGGGACCCGGCCGACCCCGCTGCGTCCGGCGCGGCGCCCCGGAGCCCCGAGCCCGCCGTGCCCCGACCGCGCGCCCTAGGGCCGGCGCGAGTGCACCTGGCCGCGGCGTCCCGGAGCCCAGCCGCCCCGTGCCCGCCCGGAGGGAGCCTCGGAGCCCCGGCCCGTCCCGTCCCCTTCGCCCCGGAGCGCGCGGCCTCGGAGCGGCCTCGCCATGGGCGCGCGCCGGGACTCGGTGTGGAAGTACTGCTGGGGAGTGTTGATGGTTTTATGCAGAACTGCGATCTCCAGATCCATAGTTTTAGAGCCTATCTATTGGAATTCCTCGAACTCCAAGTAAGTGGCGTCCTCGAGGTCCCTCGATCCCCGCCCCGGGGTCCCCGCGCTGCGCCGCGCCGTCCGGGCGGAAGGAGGGCTCGGCCCGCGGAGCGCGGTTCCGGAGCCCGGAGCTGGGTCTCGACCAGCACCTCGCCACTCTACCCCTGGTGGAAACGCGGTTTCCCAGGCCTCGCCGACCCGAAGGGGCGCCCTCGCTCCTCTCCCCCCGGGCGACTCCGGTGGCGTCCGGGAAGGGGTCTGGCGGCCGGGCTTGAACCTTGCTGCTTTCCTAGGACGCAGGACGCGGACGCACCCAGGGCAGGCGCCCGGCGGCGCCGGAGACCAGCGGAGACGCTGCACTCCCGGGACGCAGGCGGCGCAGCCCGGGTCTGCGGGCTGGAGGGTGGGAGGCGCGGGCTGGGGTCCCGGGCGGCGGAGCGCACCTGCCAGAGGGAACCGGAATGGGGGTCCTCGGCACCCCGGCCGGCGCGAGGGTGAGCCGGGAGCTCGCCCGGACGCGGGAGAACTCGGTGCGAGCCCTCGATGTGGCCGCGGGTTCCTCGCCAGAGGGCCCTCGGCGCGGCGGCCTCTCCCTTCGAGGGCAAACCAGTGGCCTCGAGCTCTGCGCGGTCCCGGTGTCCGGCTCCGGTTTAAGGACGCCTTCTGCAAGAGCTCGAGGCCCTGAGGGGTTGCCGCTGGCGCCGCAGCCTTCGGCCCTGGGGGCCTGGGTAGGAATGGGGTCCTGGGATCGAACTTGATCATATGAAACGGCAGAGCAGAGAGACAGCGAGGCCTGATGGAGTGTAACTTTCAGTTTGGGAGCAGCAGGACATACAGTAAGAAATGAGAAAATGCAACCCATCCCCGAATGCAACCGGCCACACTCGCAGTGATCTGTGCGTCCAGAGTTGCACAGTTCCTCGTTCTCGGGCTGATTAGCAGAACCGGAATTTTAGCCTCGGGGAAACTTGGCGCGAGTATGGCGACGACAGTGGCTTGTTTCCCGGAGCAAAGGTTTGAGATCCGAAGCAGAATCAATGGCCTAAAGTTGAGCAAGTGGTGCACTGATTTTAAGAGCACAGGGACAAGGGGTTGACTTAGAAATTACATCCGAGTTAAAGGGTTGTGTCTACTCTCTTAAAAGTGGTAAATTTCAGATTTACCTACATGTGCACCCAAATTCCCCGCTGAAAGGGCAAAAACGCCACACACCTCGGCTCCAACATGGCACTTTCAGACCCTGCACATACCCCAAAGTTACTTCCCGAAGCCTCCTTCCGTGCGGCCCGATCTCGCGTAGGATTTTCTCGTGAACGTAAGGTGCTGCGTTTGCCAGGCCGGCGGTAGCATCCTCACAGCGACACCGAAGCGAGAGGCGCCGGGAGCTGCCGGGAGGCGCCGGGCCGGGCCGGGACCTGCGCTCCTCGGCTGCCTGGATGGAGCCCGGGCGCGGCGCCGGCCACTGCGCGCGGTGGCCGACAGAGGGCGCTGTGACACGCGGAATGCCGCGCGCGCCCCTCCCCCGCCGCCGCCTTGCACTCTCGCCCGCGCTCCTCGGGAGCCGACCCCCCATTTAATATTTACATTTAAATCTAGTTGAAAGAAATTCGCATTAATCTCTTTAAGCATTGAACTCAGCGTATGCATCTTTGTTATGATTGACCACTCGCGTATGTGTGTCTGGGAGGAGGATTTGGAATACCTCCTTGGAAATAAAGTAGAGCGATCTTTATTTGCATCTCAGGTTTGGAAGCAATGTCTTCTTTTCCTGAAGTGTTGGGAGGGGAGGAGACGTGTTTACGCCGTCGGGGTGCCTAAGCTTAAGGTCTTTTTCCCCAGCCTCGCCACTGATCTAGAGACCAGCGAGGGCCTGCACTTGGAGAAGCCTTCTTTCTCCCTGCACTCCTGGCGTTGCTGTTGGTCCCGTGCAATAACATTTCTCCTAAAATTCCGCGAATGGCTTGCCCAGAGGACTGGATAGTGTGTCTCTAGAAAAGCTCCACTTTGGGAAAGTGTGCAACCGAGTGCTGGCTTGAGAGATCAGAAAGATTTCCTGGAGAAATGACTTGAGGATATTTTTTTTTTTTCTTTTTGGTTTTTTCTTTTTTAAGATTGAGAATGGATAAACCTAGCGCGTTGCCAGAGGTCTGCCTCGCTCGGGTCGGTTGCATATTTATTTCCAGAGAAAGCTTGCAGTCTGTAAATGCGATGTGGCAGGAAGGTAATCAGACGCACTGAAGTTTCACGTCACTTTGTCTGAAGTGTGGAACAATTCATTTGTAATGAAGCAACCGTCGGTAATTAGATTTGTTTCATTGGGAGGTCAGCCTTTTTAGCAGGTGGTCGACATAGGGGGCAGGCAGCAGCTGTCTGCATACAGGGCCCAGAAAACCCTTGGTAAATTCTGAGTCTCCATAACTAGAGTCACACTGTCTGTGGCTCCATCCCCGAGAGTTTATGTAACATTTCCAAAGAAGTTCTGTGCACGGAGACACTCGTGGTGTCCGGTGGATTTTCTCATTGTTTCTGGAGGTTCTGGTTCTGTGCGGGTCATTTCAGCCTTTTCGATTTTTTTTTTTTTTTTCAATCCAGGAGAAAACAGCAAAACCTAGCTTCCATTACTAATTAACATTTCAGTAGAACTTTTTTTTTTCCCCAAGCCTGTTTTTGCCAAAACAAAATAGCTAACTGTGCTTTTAAAGTAATTTCATTTAGAAAGCAAAGCTGCACCGGTATGGTATTCCACAGTGATTCACTGACTTTGTTGAAAATTTCCAGCGAGCATTAATTTATTGTATCTAGGATCGCTGTCCCTTCTGCATCCCATACTAGTTACTCGACAAAGTATTTTGCTTTTCCCATTTAATTTTCCCCCCTGCATAATACTGAATTCCTGATATTGATTGACTTGCTACAAAAGAATGGTTGGATGATATCCAGATAACCGGTAATGCATGGGTCTCACCCCAGTCAGGCCCTGAATAAATACAGGCCTGTCAGATTGATAAAATAAACTACAATGGATAGTGCTGTTTAAACAGCCCATTCAATAACATATATAGGCCAGCCTGCCTTCCATTGTGTCTGAAATTCTTATTTTTGTAGGTAAACAAATGCACATTCAGCACTGATTGAATAGCCCCTTGAACTCTGCTCTGCAGCTTCAGTTTGGGTTAATCTTGTCGGTTTTAATATAGAGAGAAAAAAAGCACAAAGCGCCAGGGGTGGGATTGTTAGTGCTTTCGCATCCACATTCCTCACGTTTTGTCAGGATGATAAACTGCAGGTAATGGACTGTCTCGCTGCACAGGACAACCGAGCCAGGCAGAGCACAAAGACGGAGCTCACGAGGCAGCTGGCAACGTGCTTGGTAGCCTGCTTTGCAGAGGAGAATTTCTTTGGGAATTATGTGTCTCAGGGCTGCACTGCTTAACCTCCACCACTGCAGCTTTCCAGCCTCAGAAACGGGAGCTGGAAATTAAGATGATTTGTTAAGCACTTGGTTCTAAATCTTTCACAAAGGGTAGCAGTAGACTCTTGTCCGAGGGATGTAAAGAAATGCAAATGACCCCGACCTTCCTCAGAGTTTCTGACTCTGAGCACAAGTATGAGGCAGGTGAATTAGAGACTGCCTAAACGCTGCAGGTTGGAATAGTTTTGGCATGGATTAAGCTGAAAGACAATTGGGATATTTGTGTTAATTATCCTGAAGCTGCTCATCTGTAGGCGGAGGAGGTAGCTGCTCTGGTCGGTGGGCAGCACGACTGCCTTCAGATGGACCTCACCATTGGAGCAACTAAAGCCTTGCTCTCTTGGCTTCCACAGAAATGTTTCTGGTCTCTCCCAGGAGCCCCCTGTGTATGAAACGTAACTTTGAGCGGCGTTTGAGTGCCTTCACCTAATGGGAAACTATTCGAGATCTCAGTGTGACCGCCGCGATGCGTCACAGGAATGGGAGTGGCAGGGAGCAGGCGACGGAGGTTGTAGACCCCACGAAATCATGTTTTAGAAAAGACACTTCTTTAACGTTTTATGAAAACTGAGCATATTTAATTGCCGATGAGACACGAAGAAGCCCTCTTCTAGGAAAGATGATTACAATGCCCCTCCTGTCTCTAATCTTTGCCTTTCTTTGCAGCTGACATAAAAAACCTGTTTTTCAGGTCACTTATTTATTATACATCTACATAGATTTGCTTATGAGCTCTGCCTTTGTGTAGTGGAGTGGAGCCTTAAAGAGGAGTGTTGAACTGTTTAAAATATTTTGATTAACATATACAGAACCCATAGAAGTATAAGCTTCTCGTAAGGAATTAGCTCTTTTGGGGAGGAGCCTGCCCTCTCCTTTGAAGGGGGGAATGAGAAAGGGGCTGGGGAGGAATCAGAACAACAAAGAAGGAAGGATAGCAAATGGGACATGTTCCGAACAGCTTGGAAAAACTCCTGTGGCTTCATTGTCTCTATAAAGCCACGGAATACAAAGACATAAGCAATTCAGCCCTTCTCCCATGATGGAAAATGTAAACCATTGACACGGCTCCCCTGTTTAACTTGTTTAATTCTCATTTTAAATTCAGCACTATACCAGCCGTGTGAACTCTGAAGATTTCTTTAGTAATCCATTTTGTAGTTCCGAATCAAAAACAAAGTGAAAGGGTCTGACACAATTTGCTTTTATTTTTAGGCAAATCAGCCCTGGTCATAGTTAATAAGGGGATTACAACCCGGACTAGGTCTTTACAGATGTAATGTGAATCAAGGGCAGAGCATAAAGAAACTGATCCCTTTTGATTGAAGTATAGTAAAAAGGCACAGAGAAACTAGTGGCAGTAATCTGATTGTATGGCAATAACACCACCATTTTCCGTCTTTCAGATAAAAAATAATGTGGTAAATCTATGCAGTTCATAAGATGTAAAGGCAGATAAAGGGGGAAGCCATGGCAACGTATAGATTAGCTTGATGTTAGAAATGACGTCTGTGAAAAGCGTGTGAGGTGCAGGCCCTTGCTCCAGGCTGTGGAGTATTATGTGTGAGCCACGCAGATTTGGAAACTCGGATTAGGACGTATGAAAGCTCCACTTGTGGTCTGGGATGGCTGGAGCAGCAAAGAAAAGCTGCTCAGTTCTTGCTCATTGGTGGAGGATAATATGGCCAAGGTAGGTTTCATTGACTGCCTTTTTATAGATGGAGATGGAGGCTGATTAAAACCTCAGCTTGCGGCAGTCCTTAGGGCTGGGAAGCCTTTCCTTCTTAACTCCTGGCCTAACAGTGGAGGCCATTCTGTGGGATTAACTGCACTTGGCGGCCATTGCCTTCATCTATTGGGACTTCAGGCAGGGGCCTGCTGGGCTGCCGCTGAGACCAGAGGGGATAGGTAGGGCTGGGGTGATCCGAAAAGAAAACAGAGGCCTTTTGATTCCATCCCCGCTCGGACCTGCAGCATCTCAAAGGCCGCAAGGAGGAGCAAATGTAAACACGGTGCATCGTCCTCCTCCCTTGGTACCAGAATCTTGTGAGTTTTGTCTTTTGGGGGGGGTGTAGTAAATATAAGGAATGGGGGGCATTTAATTTTTAATTCCAGTTAATTCATCCACTGTCCTGTCAAAACCATCGGGCTTGGATGCCACTTTACTGTAAACGTAAGGCATGACCTTTGAGTCCGATGGGGTGGGCTCCTTTGGTATAAATTTTAGGATTATTAAAGAGACAGTGCTACCCTGCTGGAAAGTTATACACAAAAAAATCCCCATGCTGTTGACTCTTATTGTCCGGTGTCCCCAACAGCCTTGTAAACAAGCTGGACTTCCGTTTTTGCCTTCCACACTTTCCATTTTAGTATTAAACAAAATAAGCCATTGAATCCATGGTTTGGCGACATGCAGAGTGATCGCCGCAACTGGGTCAAGCCAGGAAGGAAATATTTGCTTTCTTGGCTCTCATTTATCCTTACAGAAAAGTCCCAGTACTTCTTCAGGAACTTTGAAGACACTGGAAATACTGAAGTCCCCAGGACACACGAGCGTGCACACACACGTACACACACACCCCTACCCTTGTGATCTTCTTGAGGGTACATTTTGCAAAGGGAAACTAAGTGCTATTTCTTCACAACAGCATGAGGCCTCTCTGGACTTCTGCTTCTATAGGTGTCTGATTGAGATTGTCATTAAATCCTAAATGTTCTGTACCAGACCCATTTCACCGGGTCTAATTCTCAGATGACTTTTTGACCATATATGTTGGGCTATGGCACACTGCATTTGTCACCCGTTTTTCTGTAGAGAATTCTATTTTGTGACTACAGAGGATTGCTGTAGTCATTACTAAGTTGCTTTCCTACAGTAAAAACTATTTAAAATAGTTGAGCACAGACCTCCCTTACTGGGTCCCCGCTCCTTTACCATCCTTTTTAACTTCATTCAGTCATCTATATCAAAAGATCCATTTCATTTATCTAGATTCATCAAAGAGAAGGGACACCCCCTATTTTACAAGCTGGTCACATCCCAGCACCTTGCATTCTCCGTCTGACAATGATTGCTAATGGCCCATTCAGCTAAAGTATTTGCTTGTTAACAGGGAACAGAGCATGATAAATGTCCAGCAAGCTTGCGGCCCCCTTCAGCTTTTCAAATGCAGACTGGCGCGTATTTATGGCAGGCAAATGACAAAAGAAGAGGCTGAATTGGCCTGGCCTCCAGCTTTCTCTTAGGAGCAGGGTTAAAGTGATTAAAGAAATGATTCAAGGAAGCCCTGCCATGTGTTTACTAACCGCCGCCCAACAGTTAGCTTTGTGTCCCACCTGTGTGAGCAGATTTCTGCAGAGTGGTGTGGCGGGGTCCAGCAGACTGGCCCCAAGAGTGGGTGACCTGTTGTGAATGTTTTTCATGCACACCGAATACCAGGTGAACCTCTTTCTGTGACCCAGCTGAAAATCAGCCGTGGCCCTAGATAGTTACTTTTCATGTATAAATTCAAATGTGCAATTTTAGTCCAGAGCTTTCTGTGGCTGGTGAGTGCGTGCTTGCTGATTCAAATTAAAAAAAAAAAAAAAAAAAAGGTAGGAAAAAGCGCCACTAAAGAACAAGTTGTTTCTGCCCCGAGTGATTCTCTAAACAAAATATGAAGAACAAATTGGCAGTGGAGGGGCCCTGGTAGCTTGCACTTTCCATTCTCTGCGTGAGCTTGGAGCTTGCCCTGGGGGCGCGCTCACCGCACTGTGAATGAGTGCTGGTGTTCTGCCTTGCTGGGGAAGCATCCTTTTCTTCAGGATTATAAATAGACTTGATAAAGAATGATTAAACAATCCAGTTTACTTTCCCCATTTAAATTCAGTTGCATCCAGTTTTAATTATAGTATTTGTATCGCTCTTCCAGTACTTGCTAGTGAAGTCCCTGTTGCTACTGAGGCAGTAATTTGTGCTTTTCATGGATACCACTCCCATAATCTCCCCAGAATAAATATGAGTGCTATGCGGATTTTTGAAACCAATAGGGCAAACATTTTTGTGTGTGTGTGTTGGAGGGAAGTGAATGATTATAGATGGGCCAAAGGCGTGGCTTGCTTGGGAAGTGCACAGGTTGGGGGCAGCTTTGCACGTCTGTCACCTCACCCATGTGCATACAGTAGACCTTCCCCCCCTTCCACGTCAGTGGTGTCTTTCAGAATCCTTCTTCCAGGCATACAGGTTATATAGCTCACGAACCTGAGAGACTGCTTTATTGTGCAACCTCCCCCAAATCCTGAATTTCAGCCCTTCTCTTCCCACCATCTGCACTGGCTTGCCATGTCCCAATTCAGTATGTGATTTCTGCTCTGATTCAGAATCGCCCAATGAGTGAATGGGGCAAGGCAAATCTTGTTCATGTCCTTGTTCATGTCCACAGTGTGTCTAACTAAGAAGTTGGAAGATGTCACTTTGCACTTAACTTATAGTATATCACGGATATGTTTTAGATCAAAACAAGCTCTTGTAGGCCTTCAATCCTCCCTTTCTGTGGGCAACAGATCATCATCGCAAAAGACTGTTCAGAAAGTTCAAGATTTCTGCTAGATGTGTTCTCCCTTGATAACTTAGATCAAATGTGATGCTTTTGAACCTTCCCTCTATACTCCTGCGGCACTTTGGAGTTAAATGCTCAGGTGTAGACGGAAGAGTACACGCTGCAGGTCCTTCCCACTCAGTTCTGCACCACCTCCCTGTCCTAAAAGCCAGACAGCATCCTTGCTTCATCTCTGTGATCTACTTGTGCACCTGGGTGGCTCCCTCCCTCCAGCGTCTGAACCAGTCACCCGCTACTCGAGCTCTGCCCTCCGGACTCTGGATTTAGAGCACCAGAATGGCCCCAAGCACTGTGAAAATGGATTTCTGCGTCCCACCCTTAGAGTTCTTGATTTCTGCAGCCTGAGGTGGGGCTGGGAAATTTACATTCCTAGCAGGCTCCCAGGAGACACAGTACACTTAGAGAACCTTTACCCTGGATTAGCCTGTTTTGGAAAACAACCTATCACAGGGTCATTGTACTTTCCAAGGCTGGAGCAGGATTTCTGTGGAAATCTGTGGTCCCTGCCTTGCTGTTCCCTGGTCCCATTCTTGTTTTAAGGGGGCATAAGGGATCGTAACTATGAGGCTGGTTACTAAGCTGTGAGAATACGGGGCTGACCGGTCTCTGCCCTTGTGATTGATATACTAAGGATGCAGGAGAAATACTAAGGAAGCACCACATTCTGTGACAGCCCCCCATCCCTCTTCCAGGGAACGCAGGAAGGTGGGAAGGTGTTCAGCCTGGGGTGGGAGGGTTAGGGAAGTAGCCCAGAGGGGGAGAAACTTGAGACCTGGAAGATTGCAGCATCTCTAAGCAGTCACAGTAGATTGCTGACATAAAGAAAACAGTGAGTGAGCCAGAGTAGCTCTGTGTGGGCTCAGGGCAGCGTGTGTCTGCAGTGTCCACCTATGAACGTGCGCCGTTATGTCATACATCTGGCCACAGCACTCACACAGACCCCACAAATGGAACAAATAGATCCCACGTGATAGCAAGTCCATTAGTGTCAGGCACCTTGTTAGCGTGAGGATTCTGAGCACCTTTGTGGTTCCGAGTGTGTGGTAGTGGACAGGTAGGCGATTCTATGCAGCGAGGACACAGGGCCAAGGGTCATGTGAGTTTGCTCAAGCCCTGCTTTGGAATTCACCCCTGTGAGCTAATTCTACGTTAGCCATTGAGTATAATTTTGGGAGCAGTGTCCTCCTTGTCACTCAGTTTTCCCAGCTCTAAAATGGGGCAGTAATATAATAGTGTTGAATGAAAGCGTAATGAAATTGTGGTCAGGACTGTGTATAAAGAATATAGCTCTGTGCTTGGCACACAGAGCCAAAAATCAAATATTATTAATAAAAATTAATTGGGTATCTGTGGCTGGCTGTGGTTCAATCTGCCTTCCACGTACAAAGAGAAAATGAAAATACTGTGTTAATAAAGACGATAGTATAACACTTTTACCATTAAGCTTTGGTGTTATATGTTATTTTATTTACCCGCCAAACTTTGACTCTCTGCTCTATAAAACACCTTTTAATTTCCTATCTGCTACCCAGTTGCTCTCTCTTCTGCTTCCCTACCTCTGTGTGTTCTTTGAAAATTTATAACCTGGGACACTCTTGTTTGGCTATTCAGCTCTGCAGCCAGAGAAGGGTCTGTGTGTGATTCCCACCTTGCATATTCTAAGGAAGGGTATAGCAAGAGATTGGACTGTGGAGTGAATACCTGATTTCAGCCTGTAGGGCTGGGGAGCATAGCATTTTTCACACTAACGTTGCATGGTGTCCCTCATTTAGACACCTCCTTTCCTGCTGGATATGGTTTCGTATGACAGCAGTTGTACGTACTACTCACTCTGCACCAGCTGCTATTCTAACTGCTGGACACATACTTGTTAAGTACAAATTTTGTTAAATCACCATAGCAGCCACATGACTACTCTTGCTTTTTCCCTTGATACAAAAGGGGAAACCGAGTCTGAATTGTTTAATTAACTTACCCAAAGTCATGTAGCTAAGAAGGGGATTTGAACCCAGGTACTCTGGTACCAGGTTCCATCCTCTCAACTCTGCCTTGCCTGTTTGCCCTGCTGCAGGCGGGGTAGTTAGTAATTGGGCGTCTAAATTAAGTGTCGCTTGCTCCAGTGAGTACAGATGAGGTGGATGGAGAGAAAGTGTTGGGTGTGACTCTCCCATTGTCTGTTCTTGGAGTCACTTTCTAGGGTGGCCAGGCACTTTTTTCTAAATGGAGCCTTTGACTCTTTGATCTAACAAGTTCCTGTCCCCTGAAAACAGAATCAGCAGCAGCCCGTTTCAAGGTTGACTATGCTGTTTTTGCAATAGATACTGTCATTGCATTTACTATTATTCCTGCCACTATTAACATTTTCCTCTTCAAAATTTAAATAATAGGTTCTTTTTGGGAGAAAGAGGTCAGATTTTCGGGGAGAGCTGCATTTGGGTAGACGCTGAGTGTGTGTCAGGCTAAAGAGATAGTATGACATCTTTTTTAGAGTCTAGTCACAATTAAATGCCATTTTATTTTGTATTTTGGGATCTGTGCCAGCTTCCAGCTTGTCAGAGCTGAGAAGACTCAAATCAGGTCCAGGCCTATTTCTACAGCGAACTGGGGATCTGGCTCCTTGCCTGTGGATTCATTCAGTGTAGCCCGTCTGGCTTTTGATGTTCTGCAGGTTTGGAGCAGTTTGTTTAAGGAAACCAGGCGCGGAATATCAGTGGGCCTGGGGTTCTCTTGACTTCATGGTGCCACCGGGTTTGCATTGTCGCTGGCTGGTCATCTGCTTACCTGCAGACCAAGCAGCCAGCCAGAGGTCTCTTCGAAAAGAAATCTTCATTTCTTTGAGAACTCAGGCCCCCTGCGACCTCTTACCTTCTCGTCCAGTTCACTGTAGCTTAGTTCAGGGGCAGCCTGTTTGAATAACATAGTATTTAACTTCTGGGCCGTTTTTGTATTTTGGTCAAGGTGATTGCAGGTTGCATGCAGAGACTGAGGAGGAAATAAATCTACTGTCCAGAGAGTTACAGCGGATTACTGTGCACATTTTATAAGAGACACGGTTTGGGGTGGTTTGTATGAAGTCAATAGCCCAGGCTGCTTTCATGTCCTTTGATGGTAGCGGTTTTGTAGCCTGCTTTGTTTCTCTTTCCAGCTCTATGTCCCCTACCCCATGGGCTGAGAGAGGGGCAGGCAGAGGCCTCCGGTCCTACGCCTACAGCAGACCTGGGCCTGACCTTCCTCCGGAGCCCAGGAAGGAAGAAGTGTTGGAGCCGCCATTTAGCAGCTTGTAAAGCAGTTGCGGCAACACGGCCTTATAACCGTGCTGCAAGCTGAGGCTCATTATGCTTGCCTGGCTGCGAGAACCCCTTCTCCTGTCCAGAGAGAAAGAAGGGAGTTTCGTCTCCTCTTTCATCTGACCTATTCATTCTGTCACTGCACAAGCACCTGGTGACACCCAGCCTGTGGGGTGGGGGCCCGGGGCCAGCAGGAGCAGGAATGGTCTGTCCCCCTCCCGTCTTTGTGAGTCGTGTTTCTAACTAGCCAGATTCTTTAAATTTCAGAACCAGTGTGTGATGGTGAGCCGGATGATAGGGACAGAGGATTGAGAGAAGCAGGGCACACGGCCTGGCACCCCGCAGCCCTGTCTGTACTCCCTGCCTTGGGTGTGGGGGATGCCGGGCCAGCCCTCTCTGATTGACACGCGGCTTTCTTCTGTGTGATTTTTCCCACTCGAGTAAATGAGCAAAGGGACCTGAACACCAGGTCTGAAACAACACAGGATCGGCTGGAAATGCCCTTTGAACCTCTGTCTGTGGACGGCGCTTCCTTTCTGGGCCGACCCTGTAAATAACAGGAGTTCCACCTTCCTTTATAGACTCTTGCTAAAAGCATGGCTGGGAACAAGACTGTACAGGTGCAAACAAATTACAGTGGGGAAAGAAGCCTGCAGTGTCTCCCACTCTGAAGGTTATGAAATCTCAGTTTCAATCACGGAGCCAGTGTGGTCGCCCAGCCAGCAGGGCATGGTTTGCATTGGGGATCACCCCACTTCCTGTTTTACTGTACACCCCAGCACCCCAGCCTTCCCCTTAACCCCAGATTTTGCCTTAGTGAACTACAGAATTAATGGGATTTTTTTTTATGGGGTGGGTTTGTTTTGGTTTGTGTGTGAGGGGGTCCTAGATCAATTGCATAAATAATCTATTTTTGTTCCTGATCTCGTAGCAGAGATTTAATTATTCTGCTCTTTGTGAAAAAGCCAACAGTCCTACACGTGCATCACAACATTCAAAGTTTGACTTGTTAATGAACACACAAGTTTAAGGTACATTTTCTACCTCCTTCTGTTATATACATGTCCTGTGGATTGGAGGTTTTCATGACAGTAAAACCATTGCATGGAAAAAAATGTAATAAATATTTGGGTTACTCGTGTTATTTTCCTGAACAAAAAGTTTAAACTGTGAGATTAGTGTTTTAAAGCACCCTTTAGCCCCCAGTGTTTTGAGGATTATATCACAAATAAAAAACAAGATTAACATCAGAAAGGGTCAGTTTTCATTCAATTGTACAACCCTGTAGGCTGTGAAATTTAATATTCTTTTGACTCCATGGTAATTGTAGACAGAGGGAAACAGATAAGTTTGAAGAAGAAAATGCACCACGCACGCAGGCTCAGCCCAATGCAAGTTGGTGTCATTGGGCCAAGAAGTGGACCCTTGAGCTCTGTTGCCGCAAATTAGGTTGTGTCAAATAAAACTTTTTAGAGTGCAGTGGGCTCAGCTCCTTTCCAGCAAGTGTGCGCATGGAAGCAGAGGTAGGATGTGCCTCACCTGGCAGAGTTGCTGAACTGGTTTGTGCGCCTGTGGGCTCCCCCACATTTGAATTCTGCGCTTCTCATCTTTCTTTCCTTGAAAAAGTTCTGCTTGTGGTTGGTGTGAAGTTTGAAATGTATACCCCATTCCTGGCCCTCACCTTTATAACACTTCAATGGTCCCCAATTGTAGAGCCTGCTTTTAGACTCCTTTCCTCATCCTTGAATACATCAGGTTCGTGTTGCAGATGATATTTGTTTTACAAAACTGTGAAAGCAGGGGCACCTGTGAAAACAGGCGATTGTTCCAAAACACATCCACATACGAATTAAAGCAGAGAATGTCAATTAAAACCTCCAATTACTACCTCACTTCTTGGAAGTTTGAAGCTACTGAGAAGATAGTGGTGAGCTCGCTGGAAGTTTCAAGATAATTACTTGTTACTCTACACAATGGTGTCTGGTAACCCAGTTCTGTACGGACTTGACACTCTAGATCTACACCCCACTATTTCTTCAGTTTCAGAATAAGTCTGTGTAGAAACTTGTCCTGATGTTAAAGTGCAAAAGGGGGCGGTAAAGTGCTATCCACAAATCCGGAAAGAAATGTTTCCCAAGTATTTCCTGTGGAAGATATCACTTGTATCTATCTTGAGGCCCTACTTTTACTTATTCATTTCATAACACAACTCTTCTGTTTGGAACATTTCTTGAATATCTTACTTAGCTGTAGCAGCGCTCTAGCATTAAATGTAAGTAACGCAAGACCGAATATCCTGCCTGTTTGTGGAATGTGCTATCAAACTCACACGCTCGGGACTCTGTATTCCCAAGTGCACTAGGGAGGAGTCTCGGTCTTCTGCATTAACGCCAGTCTAGCTCCAGAGAGACCTGGAGGCTGGACATGTGCTGTAGAGTTGAGGGTCAAGAGCTGGGCTTAGCCAGAGGAGTGGGCACCTTTTGTAAGGGGGTAACTAGAAAGACCACCCAATCGCAGCTGCGCCGCAATGCGCCCTCATTCTAAACTTCAGACTAACCAATTTACACACTGGCTTCTATTCCCCATAGCCTTCAACACTTCATTAAAGTAAAAATAAAGGCATTTTATGGAAAAAGTACATTTCCCAAAATGTGATAAACTCAAAGTGTACCAAATATAGAATGCTGGCTTGGGGACAGACCTAGTATATTACATGGTTTTGGTTGGCTAACTGCTAGCATGAGAGTTTGCAGAATTGGGATTCACATTCCTTCAAATGTCAGCTACCTTCCAGATTTGTTAATTTCCAGGATTAAGCATAAGTTATATCTATTCCTTGTTTTTTTATTTATTTGAACAAACAGGTTGTATTTACTCCAGCTCTTGTGGACCCAGGAACTGATTTATGAGCTAGGCCAACACTTGGGCTATGATAATTTCATTTATTTGCTTTCTAAGGAATTACATCAAAAAGTTTAAAAGCCTACAAGCCTTAAATATTTTAAATAATTCTTTCAAAAATTAGAGTTATGAAAGCCAGCTCAAGAAGATGCTGCAGTTTGTTTTTTAAAGTTATACATTAAAAAATAATGTTCCAATCTTCTCACATAAGCTTTGAATATTTATTGCAGAGAATTCTGGAAACCACAGAAAACTAAAAATAAACCCTTCTAGGCTCTGCATCTGTCTAGCGGCCCAAAGCGGCTGTGGGAAGAGCCCTGTGTGTACGGCAGGGCGTGTTGGTCCCCGTAGTCAGCAAAATGAGCAGGCAGGCAAGTCACATGTTTTATAGGGGTCTACGTCACCTGCAGTAAGCCGTTCTTACAGTGACCGATCAGCGACTCTGTGGCCAGCGATGCGGTTGTGTGGGCGAATTCATCTTAGGTTATTTCCTTGCACCTTTGCAAGCTGCGATGGCTGTGATGTCACTAGGTGATGTCGGGCTTACGGGACACCATCATCTATTGGTCTGTCTTGACTGAAATGTCCATGTTCCTCCAAGGTACATGATGATGATGATGATGATGGAATTTTGGAATGAAAGGAAAAATAAAATGATTGGTGGAACGTAACGTATATTCACTTACGAGTCTTCCTTTGCTCGGCAACTTTCTGTAGATAGAAAAGCTTTGGCTGTGGTCCCCTCCATGCACCCGTCGGCATTCCCACCGTGTACGTGATGGTGAGTTTGCCTCCTGCTCTTAGCCTCAGTTATACGGCCCTGTCTCTCGGGTGCTTGATGCTGTGCTGACTGCGCAGAAATATGAAATCTTCCCTTTCAGTGGATTTCTCTGTGCATGGTATCAGGTAGCAACAGCTCTGGGTCAGAGCTGACTCTATAAATAGAAGCTCTCACCCAGTGTTTCCCGGAAGTGCTACTGTCAGTCTCCCCAGTTGGTGGGAGAGTTTGGCTGCCCCGGTTCTATTTTTCTTCCTGATTCTGGGGATTGAACCCAGGGCCTTCACACTGAGATACATACATCTCCATCCTTTTTTATTATATATATGTGTATATACATATATATATATATATATATATATATATATATACATATATACACACACACACACACACACACACATATATATATATATGTATATATATATCTCTATATGAGAGTGAGGGAGGGAGAGAGATTGCTAAGTTCCCCAGGCTGGGCTCAAACTCGCGATGCTCCTGCCTAGCTCTTTGCTAAGATGCAGACACTGGACCTCCCGTTTGTGTCCGCTTCCTGTTTTTGCATCCACTCACTAGCACATTCACTTGCCTGCTTGTGTGGTGACCGGCCCGTTCTGCAGTCATTTCCTCCATGCAGCCGCCCCTTTTCGCCCACCAGCCCTCAGGCCTGTTCTCCACGTGCATCATCACCAGCTGCTCCTGCATCCAGCAGCCACTCGGCGATTTGGTATCTTCCAGGTTAAACTAAGTTTTTGATGAACCTAAAGAAACCTGTGAGGAGTCTCAGGATGGCTGCACGGAGGCCCGTGTGGCGTGCTGGGGGAGCACAGGCCTCGGGGAGCAGGGCTGCATGGCTCCCCGTGGGTCCTCCTATTGCACTGAGCGTGGGTCAGAAACAGACCTGGTGGGGCCACTGCCATCGGAGCTGGTCCTGCAGTGCTGGTCGGCAGAAGGACCTGGACCTGACGTCACATGCGAGGGGTCTCTTCTGTGCAGGAAGTCACACGTGATGGCCCTGAACTCTAAGCAGCTGGGCTTTGCTATCAGCGCCTGATGCCACTGTTTTAAACCAGCCTGGGTTCACCCGGGGGTTAAAACTTTCTGCTCTGTTCCTCATTAATTCGGCTGTGTTCAAGTCTATTCACATCAAGGAATATTGTGTCGCATGATGGCAATAAATTTTTACAGTGAGAAATATGAAGTCGAAATGTCTAAATTGTTAGAGATCTAATTTAGATTACTAAATATTAGTGTCTAATGTAGATTATTAGATTTACCTCCTGAAGTACTCCATGTGAAAGTATTAAGAGTCTAGTATCAGGAAAATCTTTTAAGAAGTTAAATGTGATAATAGGTAATCCAAATGTAAAAATAGATCCTAGTATCAATCATCTTACTTAAGGCTTGTTAACTTTGGGAACCCTACTCTAGAATTTCCATTTTTTTCTATGTTCTATTGTGTCTGTATTTGGTTCAAAGTCATGATATCTGTTGCCTTGCTTGGGAATGATTAATTGGGGAGAACTATGGGAGTAGCCAATTTCTGCCCAGATGTCCCGCCAGCTCCCTTTAAGATAGCCCAGGGAAGATGTGAAAAGCCCAGGAAAAGGTCCCTGACAGGAATAACACCTACTTTCCCTAGCCCAGCAGAGTAGCCAGGCTCCAGGAGCGACAGCCTGGCCCAGTTTTCTCTCTGATCTAGAACATAAATCACTGTTGGCGTGTTTGACTTTTGATGAACAATTAGCAGACTTTATTAAACAACACTTCTGATGACTTTTTGGCAAGGTTTAACCTCCCTGGTGTGGTATGGGCTGTAACTGGAGGTTTTCCACCCTGCTGTTTTTAGTTGCAAGATGCACCTTACTTCAACTAGCCCAAACAAATATGTTTTCAGCATCCTCCACAGATAGTCAGGTAGTCATTTAAAACCGCCCTCTTGTCATCGCCATCCAAACTTTTTTAACATTTGCAAAGCAACATTCGATAAGTGTATTATCAAATAGTATGAAAAATTCAGGGTGTAGAGGTCCATGTAGTCTTATTTACTAAGTTCTCTAAGCACTCTCAGAAGTAATAAACTATAGAAAGCCCTTGGCTTCAGAAACAGAGCTCGGTTTACTGACTCAATTGTAACATAGAGGACTCATTGTGTTCCACTGAAACTCATTGTTCCCTTTTTTAAATGGTATTATTAGGACACAGCCCCTTTGCTTTTCTTTTTCACTTTTCATTTTCTTTTTTGTCATGGTGCTCTGGATTGAACAGGGCTTCGTGACCGCTGATCTACATCCAGGCCTTTGCTTTGGTTTTAGTTTTGGTTTAGACTTGGGTCTCTCTAAGTTGCTGAGGCTGGCCTTGAACTTTCGATCCTCCTGCCTAACCCTCTTAGAATAGCTGATTAGAGGCGTGGGCCACTTCACCCTGCTACCATTTTCTTTATATATACATTTTGCTGTTTGCCTGGAGTCCATCTGAAACGTTACAGGTAAAACACAAATTCCGTACGGTTGGCCCATTTCTTCCTCACCTTTGGCTCTTGGCCATCTCGGGCAGGGCACGGACACCAGGTGGCCACCTGCATGAGCCAGAGTCCCAGCTGTCCTTCTCGGAAGACCCTCTCAGCTTGGGCACAGCTGTGTGTGCTGGGCACTGAGCTGCACTCCCTGGCGCTCTCCCTGGGAAGCTTGTGTGCCTGCGTGTACACCGGCTCCCCCTTGATTTCCCTTCACTTCGCGGCTTATCTAGGAAGAGCTTAATTAGAAAAACGTATTTCCCAAAGCCAGGGCTAGACTTTAATGTAACTGCAAGTGTGCAGGGGAAGGGACTCTTCCTCCTGGTCAGGGTGAGGTGGTGGGATGAAGATCATGGGATTGAGGTGCATGGGTCAGTGCTTACCACCTGCGCCAGCTCCAGAGCTGGGCTGCTTTTGTGATTGCTGGCTCTGGAGGCGGCTGCTGATGGGACGCTCCAGAGGGAAGGGTCAGAAGTGGGGGCTGGGTCGATGTCCTAGGTAGACCCCATCGCTGCCCCTCTACACGTCCTTGCTTGAACAAAATGGCCTGTCTTCAGAATTCCTATCCCTCCTGTGATCTGCAAATAGTTTGTTGCACTTAATTTGACTGAAATGTGTATAAACATTAGCTTGCATTTGTCCATTCTTATTTTCTTTCCAGCTAATGCATTCTTTATTGAGCACCTACCATATGCCAGCCCCTTGGGCATTTAGTATTGAGTCAGACACACTTGGTACCCACCTGCCCTTGGGAGGTGAGACTGTAGATTCCTTGTGAACCCCATGGGCGTGTTTTCTGTCAGACACAGCGCCCGGCAGTGTTGCTTGGTGGCTCTTCCCATACTGCTCTGGTTTGCTTCCATGTTCCTTTGGGGAGCGTGAGGGTCCCTGGGAGTTGTCCATGCTCTGCCACAGTCGGTGATGAAGGGGGCCGGGTGGGCAGCACTGGTGTCATGTGTTCTTGACCTCAGCACCAGTAAGAGCTGGGACACGGACCTGGTGAGGGATCCCTTGTCTGGATGGGAGGAAGCCTCCAGTCCAGCCTTAGCTAAGCAGGAAAGAAAAAAGACCCTCATGAGGGAACCATGAGGGAAGCCCAGCGAGCCCAACTTCCAGAGGCTGTGAGCTCTAAGACCTTCCCGGATGTGCATTGCAGTAGGGGGGCAATGTGTTGTTAGCCTCAAAGAACTGAACCCGTAGATGGGTGAAAGGATGGGCCCATCTGGCTCAGAGAGGAGCCTCCTCTCTGCAGCCTGGGAAGCCCTTGGAGATGGTGGTAAGAGGTGGAAGTTAGATGAGCTCTGAGGAGATGTAGGTACAGGCATCTGGGCCACGGGCTACAGTTGCCATTGAAGAAAGCTTGTCCTGATGCTGCTGACACTTTTATGGCATCTGTCTGTGCCAGCTATGAAAGGAGCTGCTTTGGAATAGAAAATATTTGGAGCCAGGTGGGAAACGCTAGACAGGAATTGGCCCCTGGTTCTCATAAGCATGGAAGGTTTCCTAAAAAGGTCAAGGAATAAGCATAAACAAAAGAAGATGTCAGGAAGGCCAGCGAGTTAATGAATGCTCCTGGAATTTAGTTTGTATCTCCTGGCAGGCATCACACCCTGGGTTTTTAACCACAGGACACATCGGAATCCCTGTGCCTGCTGGGGCGGTGGTGGGGTTAGAGCCTCATCCACAAATTGTGATTCACCAGCAAGGGGTTTGGGAGGTACACTGGGGACGCTGGTCAGTCCCCCTAGATTGGTGTCTCCCCAGTTAACTGTGGGAATGGCCAGGAAGCTGGCAGGAGGATCTCGCTAAGTGATGAGCTCCATTTGTCAAAGTTCTAGCAAATTCTTAGCAGCACACACACAGATGTTTTAAAGTTGTCATCATTATATAATAAACACTTTTTTGGGTGTTTTGCTTTACCCGTTTAGGTTTTTTATTCAATTCTTTAATGAATGCTGTATGCTCTTGTTTAAAGGAGCCAAGTCAAGAAAGTGTGTGTAGGGGAACCACTCTCTTAGTGTTTGTACCCAAAAAGAGTGACAAGCCACTGTGTACCACATGCATTTTTCCTGACAAAACGTATTGCTTTTTAATATGAAGCTACATTATAAATCATTATGATTTGTGCTGCATCAGAAAACTATACCTGCCCTCAGCAGATTTCATAAAATGTTCCCTCAGCAAGGGCTGGGGTTTGGGGTGGCCCTCGCCCTTGCTTTACCTCTCCGCCTGACGCAGCCCACTGGTCATCCTGGCTGGTGGGCTTCCCTGGCTGAGACAGCCGTGGATGGGAAGGATTCAGAGGCTGTGCTTTAGTCTCCGGCTTTAATATTTTAATGAGCCTGCAGGCTTGGCCACTTTGGCGCCTGGGATTTCTGAGTGTGCTTAGGGTTAGCACTTGTAGAAGGATGTTCATTAGGAAGCTCTTGTTTCAGATTCTTGGAGAAACTCCCCATTAGGAAAGATCTTTCAGCAGCATGGCTAGCAAGAAAGAAAAGGGAGGAGGGGAGCTCTTAGCTGTAAGCATTCAGGGGATATTGTATCAGTAGTCCAAGTTCTAAAGATTCGCTTCTAAGATTTAATTGGAGCAAATACATCTCAAGGGAGGGGGAACAAGGTTTGTGGAGCAAAGACAGGAGTTGTTGTCCTTGCAAGGGGAGGACTCTTCACTTCGCAGCTGAATCAATACCACAACTAATTATTTCTAGTTATCTTTTATGGGTTTGTAAGACATTTCTTTTGTTCTGTGCAATAAAAAACCCATTGTTTGATCAGTGACTAATTATGATAAGTAATTTGAAACATACCTGATGAAACTTGTCTGTTAATTAACATCAATAGCACATGGAAACTAACAGGACAACAAAGTCTTAGTACGTGCCCTGTTCCCTAGAATTGATGAGCTCTCTCTGTGGCATGCCCAATAAACCCAAATTGCAATGGTTAAAAAATAATAAATAGGTGGGAAGGTCTGACGCACCTTGGAGGAAAAGTTACTGCAGAGTTACACAAAGGAGTACTGAATATCACAAGGGAGGAGGAGGTAACCAGATGTCAGCGGGCTGCCTGATCCTGTGGCTTAGAAGAAAGGGTCCATTTTTTGTTTCGTTTTTGTTTTTTAAGCTTAATTCCTAAATACATTTATTCCATCATTATCTAAACAGACTTTTAGTAAATGAAAGTGTGGATCTGAAAAGTTGTCGTATGGGGTTATTGGTCTGGCTTTATGGTAACTACCATGAAAACTGTTAAGTTTTATCAACTCAATAGCTTTTCTTTTATACTTTTAGATTTCTACCTGGACAAGGACTGGTACTATACCCACAGATAGGAGACAAATTGGATATTATTTGCCCCAAAGTGGACTCTAAAACTGTTGGCCAATATGAATATTATAAAGTTTATATGGTTGATAAAGACCAAGCAGACAGATGTACTATTAAGAAGGAAAATACCCCGCTACTCAACTGTGCCCGGCCAGACCAAGATGTGAAGTTTACTATCAAGTTTCAAGAGTTCAGCCCTAACCTCTGGGGTCTAGAATTTCAGAAGAACAAAGATTACTACATTATATGTAAGTATAATTCTATTACTTTATTTCATAGGAATTAGTATAAGCTAAATAGGTTTGTATCATTTCTTGTTTTCTTAAAATTTTTGTGGTAGGTAGTTTGGTAAAAATCCTTGCTTAAAAAATTGTCCTCTTTTTCTTTTCAAAGAAACTTTTATTAAATTTGGGTCCCTGTAGTAACAGTATTAATTAAATATCAATACCCAAAGAGGGGGAATAAAAACTCCTAGGGTTCTTACAATATTGAAAGAAATGGATTATATGAATATACTCAGCCTCTCTACTACAGAACCATTTTTAAGGAGCATTAGTGAGATTTTGATAGGTAAATCTGTGCAATGCCTTTTCTCTTCATCTATCCATCCATCCATCCATCCACTCCTTCATCTAGTGTTTGTTCTGTGCCATGACTCTGCTTCAGTGTTGGAGACTCACCAGGGAACAAGTTGGCAGAGTGGGACACTTTCCTCACGAAGTTATCAGTCCAGAGAACATGGGGCTGAGAGGCTGGAAGGATGGGGCTTCCAGGCAAAGCACCTTGAGACATGGTCATGTTAAAATCAGACTTAGAAGATGAGGACAAAACTTGGGTCTGCTCACTGAACTGTTTTATAAATACAAAACTTGGCGCATTGTTTCAGGAGTGGGTGGTCCATACCCACTGGATTTTATCTGCGGCCAGCTCCCGAGGCTGTGAAATACAAAGATATCCTGGGTACATCACGAGCTGCCACCAAGTCAGGATTGTCCTCGGGACCCTGGATTTTATCACATTGATGTCTGGGAGACTGAGACAGCTGTTTTCATGATTCGAGCAATAAAATGCTTTGCTTGAATTTTTGTAGTTTAAAGTTGTACTCTTAACTGGGTTGAATTCTCATCTGTTTCCAGAGGCTTTAGCTCATTCAGGAGCTGCCGTCTGCTGGCTGGCCTCCCCCACTGCTCGGAGACCAGATTTAAAGGCCTGGCTTTCTCCACCTATGAGCTGCTCTAGGAGCACAGAGCCAACAGTTCACTAAATATTTGTCTAGTGCTCCATAGTATGTATTTTTTTTTACTACATTAGTAATTAAAACAAAAGTGGTCATAGACAAGTCATTATGTGTGTTGCTGCGAAATGCCAGAGACAGAAAAGCTGTTTTGAAGCCAACTTGATACACAGAGCGCTGCTTTCCAAGAATAAGTTTTAAAGAAAAAGAGAAAGAGCTAAATTTTATATATATGAATAATGGTCATAAAATGAAAATCAAAGCATTCTGAACTGAAACAAGGCAAATGGGGTAGTAAAGTATATGAAATAATAGGAAAGTCTTTGGAAATATGGTTACAAGGTGAAATAAATGGAAATTTTTAAGTTTTGGGAAGCCTAAAAGTGAATATGTTTTTAAAGATAAGGTAAAGCTTTTTTTTCTGTGGAAGCTAATGTCTAGCATGATGTTTTTAGGGAGCAGAAATTGACCCCACATGAATCTGTGAAAAGACCGTGGCCCTGGGTGGAGTGGCGGGGGAAGGTGGGGTGTGGACACCTGGGTACCCCTTGTACCACGTTGGTGAATGCCGTTCCCCAGGCACGTGGCTGCAGGCCAGGTGTCTCCCGTGCGCAGAAGGCAGATGTGGACTGATTCTCTCCTCCTACCTTAGTTTATGATGTTCTAAGTTCCCACTGGGTACAATTGGGACTTCAATAAATATGAAAAGTTTAACCATTAGTCGGAAATAATATGCAAGAAATGCAACTAAATACATGATTTACCAACATGTCTGCTTAATGTAGTGAGCGTTTCATAACTGCTTGGTAGCAACGCATGAGGAATTTGTGCTGAGAAGCAGAGTTTGTAATGGTGATATAAATCTGCACAGTAACGGCATCTCTCACTTTTCTTTCCTTGGAAGCTCATTATACCACAGTAACGGGTTCCCTGCAGGTAGCCAAGCTGCTCTGACCTGCTGAACTCTCCCTAGAGTTATGATTTACTGTGCAAAAGAATAGGGTAACTTGGGGCAGGTGAATCCTCAAATAGATTTTCAGGGGGTTTCAGGTTTGAAACAATGAGGACCTGTGTAAATGTTGCCCTGGAGAGATTCTGAGCAGGGCTCAGAACTTTACTGGGAATTCCAGTGAGACACACTTGGAGCCGAGTTGAAAGGCTTCCCCTAGTCACAGGCAAAAGAGGGCTTTTCAGATACATGGGAGTACATGGAAGCCAGTTTCTCACCCACCCTGTAGCACAGCTCATCGACACACAAGTTTCCCTTGCAAGGAAGTGAGCAATGAGAACCACTCGTTTTAAAATAATCTTGAAAATGAATGTTGACTTTGCATTGCTCCTTCCAGTATCCCAAGGAACCAAAACCAGTTAAGGGTCTCAAAATGCTACTACTTTCCATTTAAACACACACGCATGCACACACACACACACACACACACACAGCCACAATCACACTCCCTTCCATCCGCCTTCGGAAGAAGGAAGGTGCTTGAAGACAGTGATTTTTATATCAGTACATTCATAAAATAGTGTGGGTAGCGTGATGGAATGTACTCAGATATACTCGTATGGCATTGGGTCGAAGGACTGATTCACTGTGAGACAGAAAATAAAATTGGCATTTGAGTTGCTAGGAGATAACATGTTTAGCTTCAAGTTTAGGGTCTAGCTGGAAGGCACCTCCACCCCTGAGATCACTTAACCTCATTCTTATCATGTGCTTGTGTGGAAACGATGGGTTGGAGTGGTGCTTGATTTACCTCAGCGGGGACCGTGCATGGGGACCAGTGTTGGATATGTCCCCAAAGGAGTAGCGTTTGTGAAGAATTAGGCCAGGGACCCAGAGCCCTACGTTTTAGCCCTGCCACCTGAGTTTAATAGGAAAAGTCCCTTTGTTTGTTTGAACTTTAATTTCCTTCTCTAGAAAATACTTTGACCGTTGGTGGTATTCAGGCTCTTCCACGGTGGAGGATACATTTTATGGTTGGACGTATAAATCCAATACAGAATCACTTGTAGTTGTGGTTTTCCACTGACATGGACTCTAAATTCTTGAAAGACTGGCTTAGGTTTGTTGTGTTACCTGATTTAAGAGTCACCACATTTGGGTTTTCAAAGTAGGTATTAATCTCTAGTTGGAACTGTACTTTTAAACCTACCAGGTATCCACTCCATTCCCTTAAGAAATGAAAGAATGGTACACCTCCTCATTAGTTCTTCTCATCGATGATTATTTGCTATGACATGTGGCAAAATG
Organism: Erethizon dorsatum; assembly: GCA_028451465.1. NCBI lineage: Eukaryota > Metazoa > Chordata > Mammalia > Rodentia > Erethizontidae > Erethizon > Erethizon dorsatum. The sequence continues at coordinate 154,359,789 of CM051824.1, read as the reverse complement.
ATATATATATAGGTTTTCTTCATGTTTAGAGTTGACTTTTTCAAGTGACCTATTTCAGTCATTAGCCTTGGGCTTAGCTTGCATAATAAAATCTTGTAATCATTAAAAGATCCAGAGATGGGAATGCTGTGACCGTTGGGTCTGAAAAGCTCCCTGCTCCTCATTACAGCCAGATCCTTAATTACCTTAAAAGCAGAGTCAGTATTTTACATAACCTTTAGTTATTTTTATCATGTCTTTAAAATTCTTTCAGTGTTTGTGAAATAACTGAATGTTCAGGGAAGCTCTGTTGGACATAGTAAATGTTCAGTTTAATATGTGGAGCGCATTCCTGTGTCCCCAGCCTCCACCCATGAAGTCTCCTTGGAGGTACTTCCTGTGTCTGGGTTACAGTTGCTTGTAGAGATGACAACCCAGAGCTGAATGGTTCAGCAAGTTCAGTGTGTCAGGCTTTGCACTGCTGTCTGGATGAAGATACGATGGGCCGCTCATCCAGCCTCAGCACAAACCAGGCTGTATCAGTCACGTGTTTTACTAGAGAAACAGATATAACATAGATATGTAAATGTATAAGAATTTACAAGATTGGCTTACAGTGGTCACCCACAGGGTTGGACGAGGAAGCGTGCAGAGGGCGTCTGCACACTGGAGGCTGAAAGATTCAGTCCAAGGTCTGGGGCTCTCTGCTGTGTTCCGTGTGAGTCCTTATCAGGAGGCCGATGGGTGTGTGATGGAAGGCTGAAGGATCTGCACCGGAAGCCAGGAGATGACATCCAAGCTGAAGGTGAAGACTGGGGCTCCTCCGAAGAACAGAAGCAGATCCGTCCTTCCTCATTTCCCCTTTATACCATCTGGGCGAGGAGCCGCCCCAGGGCAGGTCCTCTACACCCTAGGGTGTGGAATTGCTGAGCTGACTTAGTTAAGCTTCCCTTAACTAAACTTCTCGAGTTGACACAATCAGCCATCACACCGGCAAAGTACCCACAGGAGATTTTCATCACACTACCAGAACTATGTGAGGCGGAGATGGAGGAGAAATGAATGGCATTGTATTAATACTTTTTAGGTGATCAGTGGCTGCAACAGGGCTGGAGGCAAAATAATATTCATCGAAAACCTCTCAATTTTGTTTTATGTGGCTTTTGATTTATTTTACTATAAATTTGTGGCTAAGACATGGTCTTGTGCCATAGTCTAGAAGTTTCTGAAGACTCTCTGGTTCAAAGTTCTGTAATGCAGGTACAACTTGTGGCATTCTCAGCGGGCCTTCTGCTTCCAGTCCTCCCTGATAAACACTGAGGGAACCAGGAGGGCCTAGCATTTCTTTGGCCCTTCCTTGGCTTGGTCGTCCAAAGCGATTTTGGTCTTCCAAAGCAAAATTGGAAGTTTTCACAAGCAGCTTTGCAATTTTTAGGCAGGTATTCCCCCTTTGAGTAAAATCACAAAAGATAGTGAAGTGCTTCCACAGATACCATGAAGCAATGTTCTGAAAGAGCCGAAACAGGACAGTAGATTACATTGTGGTTGGGTATACATATGTTTCTTTCTTCTGATTTTTTTGTTTTTCTTTTCTGCTTTTGATTTGCTTCTTTCGGGGGTAGGTTTGGCAAGCGATACTAACATATACTGAGACCGCTTTCCCTAGCAAAACAGTTCTAGGAGCTCCAAAATATCCTTTGACTTACAGAATCTTTAGAATGCATGACGCCTATAAAGTAATTATGTACTTTACTCGATGAATTATTTACGCATGATAAATGTAGCAAAAGCCGCACTTGCATCCTTAAATATATCAAGTACAGCAATGTGGTAACATTATCTTGTCAGTGGTCCGCTGACTTGGGGGTGACAATTCATGTTTGATGCCTTGCACATAATTGCTGATTTCAAGCATTTAAGCACATTTGTATTTTCCCTGCAACTGCTCTTTTTGCAATGGACTGCTCAGATGAATCTTGCAGGGACTGTACGGGAAGGCGCCTACAAGCTGAACGGCACCCCTCGTCCTGAGTCTGGCTCTGGCAGCCCTGGGCTCTTGAGAGCCCTTCCACAAGTCACTTAACCTGTCCTTCTGCCTCAGTCCCTCCATCTGTAAAATGGGGACCCTTATGGTACCTGTTCTCAGGGCCGATTTGGGTGTGCATGGGGTAAGGTGTCGCTCGCTTCCATGCTTGGTACAAGGATGAGTTCACTTCAGGGACCATCGGCCGCGAGTGTTACTGAAGTTCTTTTGCACTTGGGCTACGTTTATCAAGGGGCATGCATGTCTGTGTCATGTCGTTCCGGAAACCACCCAAGCATTGTAGCAGTGGTTTGTCAGCCAGCCCTAGAGCACACATGAACAAGGAAGCGTCTTCAGCTGCTTGTCACTGGGGGTCCCACATGGCACATCGGCCTCACAGGGCTCTTCTCCGTTCCCCATGACCCAGACACAGTTTTCGTGCTGGTCCTCTCAGCAGCATCCAAGTCTCCCAGACAGCACAGCGTGTCCGAGTTACCTTGTCAGCGGGACTGGCTGGAAGAGTACCTCGGCGATAACTAGAAGCTTCGTTTCTGGTGTTCGTTAACATCATCTGAACTCCTTTCTGCCTGTGTGGATGCCTCTTCCAGTGTATCAGAAAGGCTCCTGTGTAATAGAAAATGGAGGAAGCCTGGTTCGTTGCACTTCACCAATAAAGTCTCAAGATTATGTTGAAGTTTCAGGTCTGAGGGACCCGTGACCTCTGCATGCTCGTCACAGACAGCTCTGGGGCTGGGAGAGGATGAGGCCGTGGTGGGTGGAGACATGGAGACGTTGTTCTGATTCAAGGCTGTCGCCCAGGCAGGGGTGCCAGCTCCTGTCAGTGTCCTGTGAGTGCTATTCCATACCCCCATGTGACCATGCAAAATGAAGATGGCTGCAGCCCTCAAAGAGAGGAGAAGATGCTGAGGAATAGAGAAAGCAGAAACACCACGGGTGCAAAACGGATCGAAGAGCACGTGAGAAATGAAGGATATTACTTAGAGAAAGATTATTATTTAGGAATGACTCAGAATAACACCGCCTCTGTTATTTCATAAAGTGCATCTTAATATCTCTAGCCTCTGTATTTTTAGCTTTTTAAAGGGTCACTTAGATTTATAAATAATTGAACAATACTGGAGACCTAGTGCAAGCATAAAAGAGAACAAGTTTCTTTCTTAACAGCCTTTAAATATTCATCATGAAGATAAAAATTTAAAGCAAAATAAAACACTTAAAAAAATAGCCAAGAGGCATCAACAGACATAGGAAAGATTACTAGGAGAAAACTGATTTAAGAGCTACACATTTGTTCAAGTCCTAAAATCTCAGTCTGAGTGTTTGATGTCCTAGGGAAGTGTCGTGGCCTCGCTGAGTCTCCCCTCACCTCCAGGTGTAGAAACGCAGGTGACGGAGCAATGTCTGCTGCCCTGAGCAAAGCCAAACCCAGGCAGCGCGAGGAGCTTAGCGCAGCTCCATGGCCACAAGATGTTGGGTTTCACAAGATACGAAACTCAGTCCCGGGCCCCTGGACCTTTGGACCAGCACTGGTAGGCGAAACAGTGCCTCCTGGCTCATTCGTACGCAGAAATGGTGAAGATAGGGTACCAGCCTACGTGGCACATGTGTCCTGAGGGAAAGGCAGTGTACGCGCAGAGTTGCACGCATAGCAATGGTGAAGAAGCTCGTGCGGTATGAAGGGTGAGCTCTCTGCTTGTACCTAACACCTTGGCATGGATGCCCTATCATCCACTGTGTTCTGTGTAACTAATTTCAACCATTTGTTCCAAAGTGGAACTAAGAAAATCCTACAGAGTAAGCTGTTGCACATGCCCATAGTCCCAGCTACACAGGAGGCTGAGGCAGGAGAATTGCCTGAGTTTGGGAGATTGGGGCCAGTCTGGGCAACCAGGGAGACCCCAATCTCAAAACAAACAAAAACAAACAGAAACAGTCTACAGGGTAATAAGAAAGGAGGAAGTGCCATAGGGAAAAGGTGGCTATCATTAACACCTTGTTAGACATTTTGAAGTTTCTTTTTCTTTTTAGAACTATTAATTCCATTTCTTCAATAAACTTAATCTATTTTTATAACATCAGTAAGTACTTTGAGCCCCTCAATAGAAAGTTGCTATACAGTAGTTATTAAAAATAAAAATCTGCCAAATATACAAAGAGAGGCAGTAAGAGACTTTAAATTTCCTTAGCCAAAGTATAAATACTGTGGTTTTGATGGATGGATGGACAGACAGACAGATGGATGGACAGACGGATGGATGGACAGATGAATCAGCCCAGCCCTGGAGAGGAACATAATTGATTCCATTACAGAGGAGCCAGGCTGTGGGTTGCTAAAAGACTGTTCTGCTTAGAAGGTGACCTTTTTCATTAGCGAAGTAGCTGAGTTTTGTTGCTCGTGGTGTTAAACGGGGAGATGAAGGTATTCTTTGATTGAAGCGAACATGTGGAAAATTGCCCTGGGTTCCTAGAGCATAGATCACATCCCTGAATGGAGGAAGGTTCACGTGTAGGGCAGATTTAGACGGGGGCACTTTATCGGGGTTACTGCTGGTCTCTCAGTGGTCAAAGCAAATAATGTCATGTCCCTCTACACTATTATGCCACGAGAGTGACATGTTTTCTCCTCCACCGTGTTATGCTCTAAACTGTCAGCAGACATTAATTCTGCAAGTGGTGAAGTCCTACCACCTAGAGACGAACTCAGCCTGGACGGACACTTTCCACTCCAGTGCTGCTTGGCCCGCATTACTGGGTCATTAATATCATTGCAGGCCATTAGTGACGGGCGAGTGGGCCAGAGGTTTGGGGGGACGTACATCCTACCCCCACCGTGAACTTTGTACTCTGACCCTTCCCTCGCTAGGCTTTCCCATATCGCTGCAAAGATATTTTAATGATTAAGACTTACAGACTACAGACTGGGTACTGGATTGTGTGCTAAAAATAATTCAGTCCAACGCAGGCAACTTCATGGTTCAGAACATTTTCATTAGATATTATCACTTTCTCTGGACCAGGAAATTTAAGTTTTAAAAATCTGGATACTTCAAGTAATAGAGACAATAGTGAGTTATGATTTATCTTTAGAAGTATTACATCATTCTTTTTTTAAAAAAATTGTGAGTTTAGTCATTGCTATTGAAATGGTCATCTGGCCACCTATTTTTAAAACACAATTCCTCTTTCTGAGTAAGTTTTGGCCGATATTACGGTTGATTCTCCTGTGTGAAGGTGATTATTGTTTTACTTTTGACTAAAATGTCCTCACTGTATTAACTTTGTCTGAATCACTATGGCTGTGAGAAAAGCCCCTTGAAGTATATGATATGAAAAGTTTTTTTTTTTTTTTATTAAATCATGTTGAAATTTTTTAACCTAATGAGAAATTCTATTTGGATAAATCATTATAACTTCAGCAGTAAAAGGTTAGATCTGGAAAGCAATGTTTTCCTTCAACTGAATTCATTAAAAATCCAGACCCCAAGTAGCTGCAAGCAGTAATTTCGAGGGGATATAAAGTAAAGCACTTCCTAAATAATCTCATATGTTTAAGCACTTGAAGGGGGAGGGAAGGCAGTTCACTGCCAGTGCTGTTTGATCTTTCACCCAGAAGTGTCGGGGTACTGGACTGGCCCGGAGTGGACAAGTTGAGCATCTTTGATCTGAAAACCTGAAATCTGAAACACCCTAAAATCTAAAACTTTTTGAGAGCTGGCGTGGCAAGTCTATGCACATATCCCCCAATCCTAAATTCCAAAATCCCCAAACCTCGAAAATCTGAAGTTCTGGTTCCACATACTCAGATAAGGGATTCACAACCTTTGTTTCTTTTCTTGGTATGTACACACATGCACACATGTGTAGACATGCACACGTGTGTAGACACACACACATGCCTTCTCTGTGTTTTTCTCCATGTGTGGCTAGTGATTTCTCAAGATCCTGTTGTCAGAGGTAACTGTGGCTCCGAGCATCTTTACTGATTGCCAGTTACTTAATCTTCATACAGTTTTTAGTGGCTAAAAGGTTTTCTGGATAAGCCGCGATGGCACGTGTGTATTAGACGTGGTGTTGGTAACCGTGTGTGGAGACTGTCTTGCCTGCGACACTCCCAGAGCCTGCATGGTGTCCTCGTGGCTTGTCTCTGACCGAGAGAAAGTAGCTAAGGAATTGCTGTCATTAAAATCTTTTAAGTGCACATACAGACAAATGCAGCTCTTATCTTTTGAAACTTCTGTTTCAGAGCTGCCAATGGAATATCCCAGCATTGCTCACAATGAACAAATAAAACGAAACCATTTTATTCAAGAACGTCCAATTGTACTTGATTCATAGTGCCTCTAGTCATTTTTCAGTGTTGGAAAATGGAAGACAGGGAGGTTTCCTGTCTCCATTTCAGAATTCACTTTTTCCCAAATCATGCTGCTTAGAGGAGATACTAATTAATTGTGTTGTGTAGTAGTCACTAAGGCTCATCCAGTTACTACTTTATGCACGATTTGCTGCTGCTTTAAAATTTCAAAACACAACCATAGCGATGTGGTTTCAATTCAAGTGATTCCTCCCAGTAAACTAGAACAATGTTTCCTTCCGCGAGAAATTCACACACCCTGCATCTCTAACCTGGCTCGGATGACACAGTGTTTCAACTGACAGTTTCCCTCTTCCAAAATAAGACTTTGTCAGATGAATGAGAGCTGTGTCCTCCAGCAGAGATTTGAAAATATTTTCCTCTGTACTTCTCTTTCTGAAAAAGAACACTGGCTTTAAGATAAGGCGGATATCATTAGAGGATGCAGTGCTGTATGATTTGAAGCAATGCAGATTTTTTTGCTGTGAAGCTACACGGAGCCCCACGGAAAGTCAGAAAAACAGTCCACATTTAGCCAGAGTGAAAAGCATAGAAAAAGGAAGCATTCAGAAGTGAATTTTTCCTCTTCTTCTGGGCAGATTATACACATTATACATATTTTGTTAATTACCTTTTTAAAAGCCAGGCATTTGGCTGGGGATATAGCTCAGTGGCACAGCACCTGCCTGGCAAACACAAGGTTGTGAGTTCGATTCCTGGTACCAAAAAAAAAAAAAAAAAAGAGCCAGGCGTTCATTTTTGGCTTTTTGTGAGCATTATTATTTTCTTGTTTCAGACCTTTCTCCTGAGTTAGTATCTTAAAAGATAACCGTGCTGTTCAAAGCATGAAGCCACCTCGAGTTCTCGAAATTGAATCCCTTTTTCCGTAGGACATACTCTGGGTTTGTGTGACATATTCTGAATTTGAACTGAGATGAGGAGAAGTAGATCTTAGCTTCCTGGGTTGTACATTGGAATGAAACAATTACATTTTTTATCAGCCTCCTTGTCTCCTGACCCCCGCCCTTACACACAAAGGTTCAAAACTCTTGGTAGAAGAAAATAATAATCCAGTTTTTCGTGTCATGTTGACTTTAAAGTCACGGCTTTGCTTTCCACGTTTCTCACTGGAATGTGCCTTTTTGTCGTTCCTGGGCTCACCAGATATCAGGCTAACAGGCTTCTGACTCCTCCAAAGTGTTCGTTGAGAGTAGGGAAACCAGCACGTGGGAAGTTTGGCCTACTATGCGCATGTTAGCAGGGCTAGTCTAGTGGGCAGGACTGGTGCAAGTAGAATCTGTTGATGGAGGGTTTTCTTAAAGTGTAGTTTGTGTGGTGATTGAATTAGAGTGAGTTAAGGTCAGCTTTGTATAAAGGTAAGGTTTTTATTGTTATCATTCTGTGGTTGTCCTGACCCTTGTATACTTCCTTATCTTTCTTTGGTAAAATTCTTTGATGAGTTGATGCTTGCTAGCAAGTGACCATTCCATACCAATAAGCCCTTTCCATACCAGTCCGCTACATTTTAGAATAGTTTGATGTTGCCTCCAAAGTGTTACTATGTCTTGATATTTCATTCTTTTCATAAGAACCTAAAAAGTGTCCTTCATAGGGATGCTTTGGGGGGGGGCTGCCTTCTTTCCCAATCCTTGTGAATGAAACCCACATAAGTGTCCCAATGGAGGAGTTTGACCTCGGTCTAACTAGCAGTCTCTCACCAAGCCGATGGACACAGCACAGCGTGTGGAGAGCGGCAGCTTAGCGTCACCATCGTGTGTAGCAGCGTGTGCACGCAGTGTCGCTTCTCTCTCCCTCACGCTGCCCTGCCCTACTGGACAACCCTCTCCAGTGTAAACTGGGCCCAGGACAAGCACAGTGGCCAATTGCTGATGTGGGTGCTGCCTGCGCCCTGCAGGACTTGTGGGCAGTGCCGACCCAGGGTGCTTTTTAGCTGAGTGGTGACATCTGCCCCCAGAAGTCAGGCCCCAGGGGACGACACGGTGACTTCTGTCTCCTCTATGCAATTAGACCCCGGAGCAAAAGCTTTCAAAAGCAAGCTATAAAATGCCCATGTATCTTTACTAAGCCTGTCTCCCAACCGGATGGGGAAACTCTTCTAAGTAATTTTTAATTCTTAAAAGGCTATTTTTTCCCGTTGAGCCAAGAGAAGGAAAGTGTCTGGGCACTAAAAGCTTAGGCATAACAATGTTATTTTTTCTGTCTCTCCCTCAGTGATTAAATGTGATTTTATCCACTTAGTACTACTATGAGATTATGCTGGTGGAGAGATCCAAAGAAAAACTAAGTGTAGTGAGGTAACCATTTATTTTTATTCTTTCTCTAAGTTAAAAATTCCAAGGACTTTTAAATGGACAGTAAAAATAATCACAAAATTGTCTCCTGAAATGGAAATAATACTACTCCCAAGCATGAACTACTTTCTTGTTGTTTTTCAAAATCAGCTGCTAAGCCTCTTAGTGCTTCTGGGTGCCCGGCGGAGGCTGGAGGAGTCGTAATGGTCACCTCGGGGTGGTGTCCCACAGCTGACTGCCAGGAAGAGCCACAGTCAGGACGACACGCTTGGGCCAGGTCGTCATTCATGCAGGGGCGGCGACCTCTAGAATTAGAAGCTGCTGGGCGAGAGGGAAGTCAGCTTCACAGTGGGAAACGATGTTTCCATCAGATATGAAATTGAAGTCACTCTGAATTACATTAGCCTCTTTGTCAGCATTACCTTCTGAGTTTCAGTGAGTACTAAACGCTCTGAGAAGAGGGTTTTTTTTGTGACAACGTGGATCGTTCCTAGTTCGTGACCCGTGTCTTCCACGGTGGAACTCGGGACAGTAGTGTATAGTGCCACCTGTGTTTAAGCAGCCAGACCCTGAGGATGCTGTTTTAACATCAGCAATGAATTCCTCAGGATTGTCCAGTGGTCTTTGCAAGTGTCGAGCCAGCTTGAAGGGAGAAGAGGCAGAGTCTGCAACATGGCAGCAACACTGTCCCAGCTCAGAGTGCTCTGTCCCCATGCCAGCCCCAGCTTACTCAGGCATGGTGGCCCCTCAAGGCTCCACAGTTCTTTTCATTTACCTTCCTCAACTCAGGACTTGAAGCCCCCACCGCCCTTGTTAACTGAGGAAGGAAACTCGGAAAGGTGCAAATCAGGGTCCTTCTCAAGGAACGGTTCCCTCTTCCTGTCCTGTCCCAGCTGGGTGCTGAGTTGCAGACTGCAGTGTAGCTGGAACACCTGTGGAGTTCTTTACACTCGGGTGTTGTTTGGACATCATTGTGGGTCAACCTGGGGAGCTGGCCACAAAGGCATCCATACTCCGAAAAGGCATCAACCTGTGAGTGAAAAGAAAAACGGTCACCGGTGAGACGGACCCCTCTGCTTCCTCGGGGCAGCCTGGACGTCTTCGGTGCTCCCCCTCAGCAGATGTAGTTTGAGTTAGATTTGGAAGTGACTCCGCTCCACACTGCCCGCTTTCTCCTTCCTAGCATTCCTTTAACTTTTTTTTTTTTTTGAGACAGGGCCTCATTATGCAGTTCAGGCTGGCCTTGAACTCAATATGTAGCCCATGCTAGCCTCACTTGTGGCAATCCCCCTGCCTCAGCCTCCTGAGTGCTAGGATTACAGGCATGCGCCACCATGCCTGGCTCCTTTAACTTTTGTTTACTGAATCTGAATCTTTTTTCCCCGCAATATTAATATAAACAACTCCTTTTTCCTTCCCTTTGTTTTCTGTGCTATATTTCAGATGCTGTATTGTCATTTATCAGCTTAGTACTAAAATGTTTAGCAGGCAAATTACAGTTATTTTAGTGTACTTTTACATAGAGTTGCATTTATGTGCATTTTAAAACATAAGCATTTGAAGTCATCAGCCATGTGCATCAGTTTTCCCCTTTTTTCTGCAGGCAGACATCCTAATTTTTGAAAAATTAAGTGAGAAAACTCTATAAACAATGAATTAAAGATTGTAATGCTCTGCTGATACTGTCTAGAAATAGTGTCTGCTCGTGGGAAGCTGCATGCTCTGAGGTCGCCGGGAGGAAAGGATACTGTGAAATTTTAGCCACTTGTGTGGAGGAGGAAAAGGAATGAGCAGGATGCAGAAATGGGGAGCAGGTTCACAGACGCACACGAAGTTTTTAGGTGTTTACTTTTACTTATCTGCTAAACATTGTCTCCACAATCTATAAGCGGATATTGTCTGCTTACCAGCCCTGCCCCGAAAAAATTATTGTGGCAACTATTGCCTATTTTCCCAGGAAAAGCTTAGTGTCAGCAAGTGCAGAAGAAAGGGCTGAACTGTGAGACTGTGAACTTCAGCAAGCTCTCAGATAAGCAGGGAGACGGTCACACGAGAGGCAGACTTTCATTCCTAAGGCAGACAGTGAAAGTAGAAGTTGATAACTGAGGGACACAAGCGAGTCAATACAAGTCCCATTCTCTCCGTCCTGCAGTTATTCATGGAATGCATCTTTACTAACAATGCATGTGGTCCTTGTTTGCTGCCCCCCTGTTTAGAAAACAAAATAACCTGGCTAAAATAAAAGAATGTCTTTGGGATTTTTTTTTTTAAGCCAGAACATCTGTCCCATTTTCAGAGGACAGTGTCAGGAGGAGACTTTGGCAATCAAAGGAGAAATGATTCCATTTGCAGAGGTGTACAGGCAACACTTCGGTTCCCTGCCCCTTGCCCTTCTGGGGACAGTGTCCGCGCTCTCTCTCTCTCTTCCGGCTGGAGTCTGAAGTGTAGCTGAAAGCCTGCGATTCCTTAATGTGCCTGGCATCTACCTCTTCGCAGCTTTAGGTTCACAGCTATTCAGAGAACTCACCTGCCTCAAGAGACAGACAGTACTGTGCTTAAGTAGAACGTTGTCAGCTAAAAAACATAAATTACTGAAAATGGTACCAGAGCCCCGTCCTGCCCTGTCCCTCCCTGCTAAGCCGAAATGGGAATCTGGTTGCCTAAATGAGGCACAGTTGCCTCAGCCTCCGCCCAAGGAGAGGCGGCCATGTGTTCAACCTTCTCCCCCACGGGGTTCTCCTGCAACGGGCAGCTTGTTTGGAGAAGTTGGTAGAGGTTGATATTGGCAGTCATAACACATGGGTTCTTTCTGGTTTCCCCAGGGATGGGGGGAAGAAGTCAGACTTTGAAGACCTGAATTCTAGTATACTTCTTAGGCCCGTTTTAGGCTGGAGGGAGAAAAAAAATTGGGTGTGGGCAGCTCCTCTTGTAGTGTTTACAGAACTTGGATGCTTGACAAACAGAGCATCAGGCTAATTGTTCTTGAAGCAGGAAATCTGTAGTAGAGGAAGCAGGTGTCGTGGGATGATTACCATGATTCCAAGTTACCATATTAACTCTGTGCTCGTTCAAGTTTGGCCCCAAAGGATCCGGGTTTTTGGGAGACGCTGTCCCTTGCATCTATAGGTGGACACTCACGGGGTCACGTGCACGGCACGTGCTTGGGTAATCTGGAACCAGATAGCTCCATGCAACAGTGTTTCCAGCATCCATTCCTCTTTATTTATTTTTTCTTTTTATTTTCGGCTTTCAGCATCCCATACTTTTAGAAGACTTGTGTGACTTAAGAGTGAATTCTTATTTTTCGAATTGTTTTCAGACATTTCATGTTCATGTAAACTTGGCTTATTGATTTCCTGATTTTTTCTTTATTTTTTTTGTTTTGTCCATTTTATTTTCAATCAGCTACATCAAATGGGTCTTTGGAGGGCCTGGATAACCAGGAGGGAGGGGTGTGCCAGACAAGAGCCATGAAGATCCTCATGAAAGTTGGACAAGGTAAAGACCACCTGCTGCTCCACGAGGCCGCTGTCACCTGGTGTAGCCCCCAGCTCGCGTGGCACTGATGGCGACACCTACCTTCCTCCCTGTCGTCCTTCATATGAAAGCAGACACCCCTTTGCAGATTTCCCCAACTTGATAATAAGCTTCTCTTACTGGAGATCTCTCTAAAAGTTAAGGTCAGCTAGGCAGAGTGTCTATTGCCTTCTAAGGTCTATTTCCTTTAAAAAACAAAAAAACAAATAAAACCAAAGAAACAAATAAAACCAAAAAATCTTCTTGATTCAAAACCCAGACACCCAGACTCTGTAAAGCATGTCGCTGCAGTTTGCTCATTTCTAAAACTTCACTGCTGACGAGTGGTGTTCATTGTGCCTTTTCGCATAGATATAAACTATTGTGCAGAAAAAAAGATTTATTCTTTTAATTAGAAATCGGTGTAGTAGTCAATCAACTTGCTCAGTTAGATTGAAATGTCATCTGCAACACTTTGCCTGCCAAATGCAAGATTCCCTATAGTTTCCACAGATGGCCCACAATCTAAACCTCTGAAATAACTAGTGTGACCATTTCATTTTAAAAAGAAAATTATATTCTTGTATTTCACAGTGCTTTGCATAAAGAATCTCATGTTCATGTTATTCTTGTTTCTTGATGCATATATAAAGCTAGTTACCATTGGCTATCTGGGCTGTAATTAATCACTTGTTTTTTGTATAGATGCAAGTTCTGCTGGATCAACCAGGAACAGTGGTCCAACGCGACGTCCAGAACTCGAAGCTGGCACAAACGGAAGAAGTTCAACAACAAGTCCCTTCGTAAAACCAAATTCAGGTGCGGCAGTGTGGTCTGGGGTGCGGTGGTTGTTGTGTACCCCATTCTTAGCATCCCAAGAGGTAGAACAGGGTCCAAGCGCTTCTGCCCCAGTTGGATTAATTAGTCATTCCAGACATCAGTAATCGTGGCTTCCAGTGAGTCATTATTAATTACACTCTGTGAGACAAACGAATTCATTCCCACGAAAATCTTACCATCAGAAGGGTAGAACTCATCAGATGTGAGAGCCAGTTATTAGTACTACTCTGGCAGACCACAATTTTCATTGGCTGACACTTTATCAAGCTCGCTGTCAGCACCAGCTTAGAGCTGATGTTAATGTATATATAATTAATGTTCTAATCCCTCCTCTAATTATATGTAATCCACGAAGAGTCGAACTGATCCTCTTCTGAATTTTAGATGGTAACGGTTTAAAACACTGTATAATGCTATTCTTTTCTGGTGGCTGGCACTCATTCTTTTCACATTATCTGTATATAATATTAAACAGCTCCTTGACCAATGTTTAAAATAGCTGGAAAGATTGGCTGTCATTGAACTTCATTTCTTTAACACTCTTGGAACAAATAGCCGTGTATTTGTGACTCTGCTGATGAATTTTCATCTAGTGAGCAGACGTCAGCAGTTTTGTATTCGAGATCTGTGTGCTTGGTTGGGAATGGTACAGATTTAGCATGTGCAGCAATATTCTGTCTCTTTCCTGGAGTCAGGGAGGGAAGTTGTTATTTCTAACTTTCAGTGACAAGATATGTCAAATTCTTGTGACAAACTGATAAATGGATAATATAATGATGCCAGCCAATTTTTAGTGCTTAACATTTGGGTTGGCAGTCTGTTCAGCGCTAGTGTCTGCTGCCTTCCAAATATATTTTAAGTGTAAATCAAATAATACAAACGAGTTACGAGTTGAACCTTCTCCCAACCCCATCGCTCCTTCCCATTGTCACGGTGGAGCTGGGCGCGGTGCTGTGCGGAAGGCAGGCTGTTTGAAGATGTGCTTGTAACGCTGGTCCAAAGGAAGGGAAGAGCTGGCCACAGGGCGGCTGTGCTCTGCCCTGGAGTGGCAGCCTCGTGCTTTTTCTCCCCTTGCTTCTGCCCCAGGCGGGGGCAGCACGTTCAAAGATAAGGCAGCACGTTCAAAGATGAGGCAGCTAATCGTGGGCTGTCGGGCCGCTTCTGCTCTGAGCGATGTGGTTGGAGTGGAAGAAATTCCCTCCGGCAGATCTTTCTGTTTCTACTGATCGCTGATGTCTCCCAATTGCACCATTAGCTTTTTTTTTTTTTTTTGAGTATCATTAAGTCTTTTTATTCATCAGTTTTTTCCAGGGAAAGGAGAAAGGAAGGGAAGAGTCAGATGTGTTATAAAGTGATTAGGAAGTAGAAAAGCAAGTATGTGGGTCCAGCAAAACCAGCCATCAGTAAACACCCCAGGGATGGGGTCCCCAGAGCCCAAGGGGGCTTGGCCTCAGCCAGTGCAGGAATGAGGGGAGGGAATCAGGCCACAGACAGGTACTTACTTCCCCTGCATCCTTCTAGCAGTTCAGGGCTACACACAGAGCTTTGGTTGCTAGCACTAAATCTGGAGCAACTCGAGTCGCAGTCCTGGCGTATTCATTCTTTTGGGCATTGTTAAGCATCCTGAAAGCAGCTGGTGGGCCTTGGGGATGGCAGTAACCATGTCTGTGCCTCTCCTGTGTCCCCAGGTTCCAGCACAGACGGCAGCAGTGCCGGACACTCGGGGAACAATCTCCTCGGTTCCGAAGTGGCCTTATTTGCAGGGATAGCGTCAGGATGCATCATCTTCATCGTCATCATCATCACGCTCGTGGTCCTGCTGCTCAAGTACCGCCGCAGGCACCGCAAGCACTCGCCCCAGCACACGACCGCGTTGTCTCTGAGCACACTGGCCACGCCGAAGCGCGGCGGTGGCAACAACAACGGCTCGGAGCCCAGTGACATTATAATCCCGCTCAGGACTGCGGACAGCGTCTTCTGCCCACACTACGAGAAGGTGAGCGGGGACTACGGGCACCCGGTGTACATAGTCCAGGAGATGCCCCCGCAGAGCCCTGCCAACATTTACTACAAGGTCTGAGGCCCGGTACCTTCCCTCCCAGACCTGGGTGGCCACCGCCTCATCGTCGCCTGCTCGCCTGGTCGCCTGGTCTGACTGAGCCCGGCCGCGGGAGCCGGCAGAGCCTCACGCTGGAGAAGCCCCGGAGCTGGACAGCTTTCTAGTCTGTAGCATTTCGGCCTCGGTAACTGCACATCTTCCCCGGGAGCCGGAAGACTGTGGCCACAGGTGCCACTTGGACGGATGGCAGCGCGCGTCCCCAAGCCATGAGCCACAGTTGTGCAGGCCTTGGCTGGCGCCCAGGGGACACAGGGCGTGCGGACAGGGCCAGGGTATCACCACCCAGCCTCTCTGCTAGGTGTCTCCCCTGCTGGGCACATGGACTTGTCACTCGGACCTTGGGCTAAGTGAGGCTTCCCAAGATCGCTAGCGTTTAGCCCTCACTGTCTCACTCCTGTTCCCCGGGCTCTGCCACACTTCGACGAGCCCTCACCCCCACATCCTGCATCACTAATGGGACACGCCGTGGGTGGCCCACTCTGGATGAGCAGGGTACCTTTTGGAAAGCTGGAGAGTCCCCAGCCGGCCGCCCAGGCCATCAGCAAGGAAGAGGAGGAGCAGGTGGGAAGGGCTGGCTACCTCCGACCCAGAGAGGGACGAAAGAAGGGAACCCGGGCAGGTCCCACAGCACTTGGGCTTGGCCGAGGTGCAGGGAGACAGCGGAACCAGGGGGCGTCAGGGCAGGCAAGGAGAGGTGGGCATGGCGATCTGCTCAGGTGGGGCAAGACTATCGCGGTACTGGCAATAAGACGCACAGCTCCGGAGCTGTAGGGAGTCGGTCTGCTTAGGGTGATGCGGAAGCGGACGCAGCTGCTATACTTTTCACATTTTATGAAACACAGGGAAAGCATTTAGAATAGCAGAGAGCCAAATCTGACCTAGACGTTGAAAAGCCAAAGGTCCAGCAGGCTGTGGTCCCACCTCCACTGACGTCAGTCAAGAATTCTCGGATACACAAAGGTAGGTCAGATCCCCAGTCCCCAGGGCCCAGTCCCCGCCCGCCCCATTGAGCCTTACACACTTTGGATTACAGCGGTGCTGTCCGGGGCTGCGAGCGAGGCTGTGGGGAGGGTTGGGGTCGAAGCGAAGCACACGGCAAACCTCTCAGAGTCCTTGAGACGGAAGTCAATGATGATGTCAAGGGGAGAAGGAAGATAGGACGTATTTATAATAGGTATATAGAATGCAGGGGATATAAGATGAAAGATTTTTACTAATATATATTTTAAGATTGCACACAGTACACACCAGAAGATGTGAAATTTATTTGTGGCAATTAAGCAATCCTGAGGCTCAGTGCTTTAAAAAATTTAAAAAAACAAAATTGGACAGCGCCTGGGGAGAAAAATAAAAAATAATAATCACTCCAAAAATAACAATCATGAGAGCTAATAGGAAAACGACAGTCCTCCGAAGGTGTCTCACGGAACCGTAGACTGGGAAATACAAGCCCCAACACCAGGAAGCCAGTGCGGCTGTATCATCTATTTGACAAGGACAACGTGTCTTGGCACCCGTCTCTGTGTTGGGTTTTTCCTTGCCTTATGGGCTGAAGTGTTCTCTAAAATCTAGCAGGTCACCCAGAGGGGGTTCCACGTAGTGGTAGCTGTGACCCCTTCACCTCTCCTTCCCCTCATCCCATCCCCACCCCCCTGGAAACCGAGAAGAGGAGACAGGAAACCTACTTTTTATGTGCTATGCAAAACAGACATCTTTAACAGAGTCCCGTTACTATGGTAACGCTTTGCTTTCTGAATTGTGAGGAGAAAAAAAAAAACGTAGCGACAGCATTTGAAGGTTCTCAGACCTCCAGTGAGTACCTACAAAAAAAGCGAGTTGTCATAGAAATGATTATTCCCCATTTCCAGAACCTGATAATGTTGGTCCAAAGTGCGTGTGTGTATGTATGAGTGGGTGTGTGGCGTACATGTGTACATATATGTATAATATATATCTCCAATATATATTATATATATCTATATCATATTTCTGTGGAGGGTTGCCATGGTGACCAGCCACAGTACATATGTAATTCTTTCCATCACCCCAACCTCTCCTTTCTGTGTATTCATACAAGATTTTCTTGTAAGCCATCAGAAATTCCTCGTAGGATTGGGGAGAGGGACGAGGAGGGAAAACATGGCAAAAAAAAGTCTGATTTTATTGAAATCAAGTGTGTGTATCCTTGGTTGGCTACCTTTGGGTTATGTGCTAAACTGTGAAAAAAAAGAATCAGATGAACCGATGAAGAGTTACCCGCAACCAATTGAAAAATGAAAGTGTTCTGTGCGTCTGTTTCGTGTCTGGTGCAAAAAAATGACAATCTACGAACGGTCCCCTTACTTGGAGTTGGTTCCGCTCTGGAAAGTTACTGTAAATGCCTTGCTTGTATTCTCATCCCTGGTCTTCGGGATCACACCATCATGTTTAAGTGAAGAAGGTGTAAATAGGTTCCGAATTTATTGTCCTTGGATTTGGGGTGTTACAGTAGCCTTATTCACGTTTTTAATAAAAAAAAATACACATGAAAACAAGACAGAAATGGCTTTTCTTATCCAGATTGTGTACATAGAGCAATGTTGGTTTTTTATAAAGTCTAAGCAAGATGTTTTGTATAAAATCTGAATTTTGCAATGTATTTAGCTACAGCTTGTCTAACGGCAGTGTCATTTCCCCTTTGCACTGTAAGAGGAGAAAATGGTATAAAGGTTGCCAAATTGCTGCATATTTGTGCCGTAATTATGTACCATGGATATTTATTTAAAATTTCATTGTTCCATTTGTAAGTAACACAGTATTATGCTTGAGTTATAAATATTTTTTCTGCCTTTGTTTTATTTTAATAGCCTGTTGCAGGTTTTCATCTGCTTTAGTTCCACATCACAGTTAGCGCCACAGAACACAAGAGCCGTGAAGTCACGTTCCACGTCTGTTTCCAAACCGAATTTGTTCTTAAAAAAATAAAATATTTTTTTCCTATGGAAAAAGCGCCTTCGAAGTATTTTGTTTTCCTTTGATTTTTCATTTCCTTTTTCGGTCTTTTTCATTTCTTATTCTGACTTGCCCCCAGTACTCTGTTTCTCCAAAGTCACAGTGAGCCAGAGACGAGGGCCGCGGACGTTCATACATTCGATGCCTGCTGCTCAGAGCAGGACGTGCACGTCCAGGTTGGAGGAGAGTTCGCTCAAATCCTCACCGTCCCGAGGAGGACAGGTTTGGGGTCTCACCCATGAGGTACATTGGGAGGAGCCCCCCACAGAGGAAAAGGGGAAACAGGTCTTATCTTGCACTGAATTGTGGATTGACTTCGTTTCCACTTAAGCAAAGCACTGAGCTATCATCAGTGGCTTCATTTTTCTTCTCAGAACAAACCCAAAGAAGGTAAGGTGCCAGCACAGTGCCCTAGCAGCCCACAGCACATGCCCGTGCCCTTCAGGACAGTGCCCACCACTGTCAGCTCCCTACTTGGTGAAGGAGTTGCTCTTTCACACGCTGGTAAAGTTTCCAATGGAAGGGGGAGATATTACCACAAAAAGATCCTTCTCTGGGTAACTGCTCTCCACGCGCTGCCAGGAAAAATAAGATCCAGAGTAGTAAAATTTACTTTTCTACTATAGGTTGAAAAGGACAATTACACTACTTTTCAGCTGGATGGCAAATAGATCTTTCTTTGGTGCAAAAGAGACATATTAAGTATCTTCCCAAAAGAGTTAAAAATATCATGATTCCATGTTTATAGCAGCACAATTCACAGTAGCTGAATCTTGGAAATACATGCCCCTCGACAGATGAATTGATTAAAAAAATGTATTTACACACAATAGAGTACTACTCTGCCATGAAGGATAAACTTCAAGTCATTTGTGGGAAAATGAATGCACCTTGGGCCTATAATAGTAAGTGAAATAAATCAGGTACACCTGCTTAAATATTGACATAGCTTCTCTTATATGAGACAACCAAAATATAAATAAAGAGCAAAATTAAAAAGAAATAGGAAGTAGGGAGATCTTTTTCCATTGGGAAGGGGAACAGGAAATGGAGGGGAGGGAAAGGGGATAAAAAAAGGAATTAAAAATGGAGGTAAAGAGCAACCCACTGGGGACCCCTCTGTCTCTCTTAGAAGGTTTCCTTCCCCATAAATATAGCTTTCTTTAAAAAAAAAAAAAAAAAAAAAAAAAAGGTTGAGCTCTTGCAAATGAGAAAGGGATCAAGAGATGGGAGAAGAAGGGAGAGGAAGGGAAGAGGTCAAAAAAATAATTAAGATGTGCCATGCACGTGTGCCAGCTCCCCACGAGGAATGCAATCATTACTGCAAACACAGTCTCATAAAATTTAAATTTTTTAAAAATAGACATAATAGGCATTCCTCGGGATAGTCTGCTGCTTTGGTTCAGTTTGGATTTTAGTGGATTTGGAATTTTCAGCCCTCTACCCCCCGGCCACCTACTTCCGGGTCCCGGAGCTGGGCCACTCTCCACCCCTTCCTAGAACGGAAATCCAGAGGATCTAATAACTTAGTGACTTATACATGTGAGCCGGAGTCCTGATCTCTCAGCCCTAATAGTTGGGTAGGATCTTTCTTTATTCAGGTCCCTGTCCGCCTGGCCCCAGCGCATCAGACACACTCTCCACTTCCGCACCTCCCCAGGGCCAAGTGGCGCAGCGGGTGGCTGTGGGGTTCTCTCCCGTCAGCCCACCTGGCCCAGCTTCACTTTGTCTTCCTCATAGACTTGAGAGGAATTGATTTTGTGTTTCTTTTCACGCTGGTGTATGGAACACATCCTTATTCCTCCTTTATTATTTATACCTCTGATTCTGTAGTCTGCCGCAGAAATCTGTGCAACTGAAACACATCTTTTAGCTGATAATAGAGCTATTACTTTCCAACGAAGTGCCATTCATGCCTAATAAAGAGATGAGAGGGTTTGTATGTGTGTTGTTGTTAAAGGTGTGAGAACGCTTTATCTTCAAAGAAAGTAGAAATTAACGTCTAGCTCTAGGGTCCAGCACATGGGGAAAAGGAAGGAGCGCTAAAGGAAGTTTGTCCCTCAGTTTGTCCATCCTCCAAGGGGTCCCAGTGCAGTACTTGGTCTCTTCATTCTTCATCATTGAGTAATCTGCATCTTATTCGAGATGCTAAGATGGGAGGGAGGTTTCTATGACCACAGCTCCAAATGCCTTTGTCTGACGTAGGTAATAGGGTGTGGCTCAGATTCCTGTAATGAAGGTTACTCTGCTCCAGGTGGACTCCCAGGACCACCACATCTGGAACACCTGTCCAGAAGCTCCAGTTCCTGGCGTGGCCCCCGGCAGACCAAACTGCTGGTCCTCGAAGCAGACTAAGCATCTCTCCTAGGCACGGTCTGGACCCTGAGACTTCCTAAGACCAACTCAGTTCTGCACATCTACTTTTGAAATACAGCCTATAAAACACAGCACATCCAAAACGTTATTTCTGGCTTCCCAGCAGAGAGAATACGTGCAGGTTAGAAGAAAGCCATAGCAGAAGGGCAGCAACAAGGCTGGGTCAGCCAACCTCAGCTGAGCCTCTTACTGACCAGCCAAGACACAAGAAAGGAGGCCACCCAGAGAGACTCCTGCTTATCTGCAAGCCTAGGAACTCTGTACCGCAAACACAGACGCTCCCTTGTTCACTCATACAATGTGTACCTGTTCTGCCCTTGTATGCCAGGTGGCGGGCAAATATGGGAGATTACTACGTGAAAGACGGGATTGCTCCTGGTGGCGAATTCAATCCAGTCAGTGACTCAGAAACTTGCATGAGTAGCAATTAGGCATTTCAGATGCTTATTTGAAAGGAAGTAGCGAGGCTGACCGCCACTCCATGCTTATGTTCCTCCAGCGTCTTTTAAAAAATGTATCTGTCTGCTAGGAGCCTTCTTTTCATCCGTCTGTCTTCTGTTTCTGTGGCTGAATTTCTTTCCTTTTTAATCTTTCATTACACGTGTGCCAACCGGCTGGTTAGGATGCTAAATTTAGTACAACTGCTCTGTTCTTCCAAACGTCCTAGGAGTTTGACTTAAGTGCCTGCCTCTGGCTGTAAAGGACAAATCCAAAACTTTCCCATTGGTCTCCGGCCCACATTACAACGTGTATGTGTATTTGAGCGGCTGTCTCTTGGCTATAATTGGTAGTTTTCTTGTAGCTAGTTCTGAGGAAAGAATCGCAGAGAGCTCTTTGTCTGCAAACAGTAGTTAGCACAGACCTCAGAAACACCGGGGTGAAAAGTGAAGTCTGCATGTCTGGGATGTTTGCCAAGGTGACCTCCAAGCTCACAGCCTGAGCCCCTGAGCCCAGTGTACTCTGCTCCTCCTGCAGAAATCAGGCCCAACTGCTGACTCCCTGCTTGTCCCAGGGCCAGGCAGAGGTAAGGGGGTCCTCCTCACTCTTAAATAATTCAGAGCAAAGACGCTGCCAATCGCACTTTGGCTTCCCCCAGTTTATTCCTCCACGCTGCTGGCCACGAGTCAGGGAAAGACCAGACCTCGCCGTTTCCAGGAGCACTTGGGTCGGGAGTTTGCGGCATGTGCAGCCATGAAATGTGAGTTTATGAGAAGATCTCCCAGATGTGACCGATGCACCGCTCAGTGTCTCCAAAGTGCAAGGCTTGGCACTGTGCCACGCTGCATGAAACATACCTGACAGTTCTTCAAGCTCCCGTGCCACTCTGCAGAGCCAGGGTTTTGGCAGCAGACATTGCCAAAAAAAAAAAAAAAAAAAAAAAAAAAAAAAAAACAGTGGGAAACATTAAGAGACTGAATTAGCTGCTTAGCTGCACAGGGTGGGGCACTGCTGTCACCCCAGCACTCTAGGAGGCTGAGGCAGGAAGATTGCAAGGTTAAACCTAGCCTGGGCAATTTAGCAAGTTAGTGAGACCCTGTTTCAAAATAAAAATTTAAAACTTGGAGATATGGCTCAGTGTGAAGGCCCTGGATTCAATCCCCAGGACTCTAGGTGGGGAAAAAACACAGAGGCTGTGTACAACTCAGTGCACAGGACTTGCAAACCCCTGTGCACAGTGCACATAGAGCAGTGGTCCCCTGGAAGACGGCATCCCCACCTCACCTCCCGCAGAGAAACCCGAGGAGCCAACTTGCTGTGCGTCCCCGTCAGACCATGGCCAGAGAGAGCACAGATTCACGTCACGTGGCTTTCCGTCCCGTGCCTTGTTTCTCAGGGTTTCATTTATGCTATGCTTCAGAACAGATTCCAGAAAAGTGTTGGAAATGTGGCCATAGAATTTTTCTAAGCAGCACCGCCAGCCAAGCAGGTACCGCGATGACAACAGTGACACGGTGCTGTGACGGGTCTGGCCTGGCTTGTGAGAGCGCCAAACATGAGCCCCTCAGAACTCCTTCTGCAGATGTGTCCCTGATGCGAGCTGGAGCTTTCCTGATTTCAGAGGCTGATGTCTCCATGCCCACCAGGGAAGAAAGACGGGAGATGAAAAGAACACACTGGGTTTGAGGGGAGTGTTAGTTATGCTTTTGCTTTATTTTTCTTAGCATTGTGCTTTGAAAACTTTCAGATGTACCAAAGAGTTGGAAGACAGATTCAGTAGATCTTCCATCAACCATCAGCACTGCACATACATGCACACTTCGGCTTCTGTGCACGTAACTGTGTGTGCAGATGTGTGTAGCTGTACATGAGTTATAATTAACAAATGTGGAGAACATTTAAAATTTTTATGGGAAAGACACGTTGCCATGAATCCCCCTCAAACACTCTCCCTTCGAACACACTCATCCCATCACTCTTGCTATTTTCTGCAGCAGCTCTGGAGTCCTCTGTTCTGAATATCTTTAGTTGTGCTGTCCTGGCTGCCTTGATGTCCTGAATCGATGCAAAATGTTTCCTTTTCATTATCATTTAGCTCTTCTGGGGAAGAGCCAGAAGTCATCCGTTGCCAGATCTGGTGAATAAGGTGGATGAGGACACAGTGTCATGGTTTTATGAGTCATTGTATGACACTAGGCAGCAGCATTCACTGTATTTTTGATCATCCTGAAGCTGGACTTAAAGAGCAATCCTCTTCGAACTCCCCTTCCTCCTCCCCTGTTCTGGTACAGAGAAGACCAGCAACCGTGTCCTGTAAACAGAGTTTGTGTCATCCTGTTCTTGCAGGATCCGTAAGGCTCTCTTTTCTTTCAAGGCTAAATTATTAACTACTTTAGATGCCTTTGTCTTGCTTCTGTACCCTCCATTTCCCCGCCCCCCAGTGTCTAAAGGCCAACCCCTTCAGCAAAATGTATAAAACTAGAGCATTTCCTTTGTTCTAATGCCCAGCACTTTGGACACGAGTTTGGCTGGGTCAATGTGCATCTAAAATCCTGGAAATGAATCCTCCTGTTATTCCCATTGGTCTCTCTGATCTCTCAGATTCTGCAACAATGCCTCGTAAGATGTGAAAGAGGACTCCAGAACTGCTTTAGAAAGTGGCAAGAAAAGGGATCAGTGTGTTTGAAGTCGGGGGAGGATTTTGAAGGCGATTCATGGTGATGTGTCTTTTACTGTAATAATTTTTAAAATGTAAACATTCACCATGTGTTTTGATTACTCCTTGTCCGTATGTCCTACAGCACAGCTCCCTGGCTGAGCCTTTGCAGAATTCATGATGCTTTCTTCTTACATCTTAGCATCTCGGAAGGAGGACTCTTCCCATCCGAGCACAATGTCATTTCAGCCTTGAAAATGTTAATAAGTATTTCATAATGTAGTCAACCATCTAGTCTATTAAAATTATCTTTGTAGTTTTTAAAGTTTTTGTATATAAATAGTAATGTACTTGTATCTGGCAAGACATTTATTCCTTTCCTCCCTTCCTTTCCCTGTGGTAATCAAAAAAATGATTACCACAGAGGTCACATTACTCACAATGCTCTGTGCTTTTCTTTTGGTAAATAATACATTTGGAGATATTTCATCATCTGCACATTCAGATCTTTTTAGAAAAACCATATGACATGCCACAGCTTATTTAAATCATCATTTACTTATATGTTTCTTTGAAGTCCTTGTTAAACAATTTTATTTGTGTGATTCTCTTCAAATTATGTTCCAAAATATTCATGTTATATTTCATGTTACCATTATGCAATGCATACCTGTATGAAAACATCACATGGTAGCCCATAAAAACAAGGGATGGTCAAAACTTAGCGTGAATGTTTAAATTCTAAATAGTATTAAAGGACACATTGCCATGAGTCCCCCTCAAAATGCTCCCCCTCGCTTTGAACACACTTATCCCATTGTTCTTGCCACTGTCTGAAGCAGTTCTGGAAGTGCTCTTTCATGAGTGTCTTTATGAGTTGTCATCAAAAATACGGGTGTTTCCTTATCCACTTTATTCACCAGATCTGGCACTACATGACTTCTGGCTCTTCCCCAAAGTCAAAATGACCATGAAAGGGAAATATTTTGAGTTGATTAAAGACAGTGAGATAGTCACAACAATGTGACTAAAGACATTCAGGAAAGAGGATTCCAGAACTGCTGCAGAAAGTGCCAAGAATGATGGGATAATCGTGTTCAAAGCCGGGGGAGGATTTTGAGGGGGATGCATGGCAATGTGTCATTTATTGTAGTAAGTTTTTTAGAAATTTAAACACCATATTTTTAGATCCTACCTTGTATGTGCAATTTTTCTATGTATCAGTCAAAATATTGAGTAAACTACATTGAATTAGTAAAAATTTTCATATATCCAAAGCAAAGTCCCTCAAATTCAACAAACATTCAATGCTCTGCAACTTTTCAAGCGACTAAGCTGGGAGCATGAAACTCCATGGATAAAGATGGCCCAGTCAACATCTGAGAGAATTTCACTTCCTGGAGCAGGTGGGTCAGATGCCCTAAATGTAGCCGCAGGGACAGCGAGGCTATTAGGGGATGCGAAAGGGAGAAACATAGAAGCCTCTTGCTCTCTCTCCTTGGTGATCACTGTCACCAGAGAATCATGCTGTGTGGGCTCCATTTCTTGGGGTCTGCGTTTAACTTGTGCCATGGAGATAACAGGCTGCTCTTGCTCGCACCCTGGAGGAACGGTCAGCCAGCTGTCATGAGCTGCAGGAAAAGTGATGGATTCCTGAGCTCAGATAAGAGTAAGGGGCCCCTGCTCAGTGGGCCCAACCCGGGCAGCCGTGCCCTGGACTTTGCATGCCCTGCGGGTGCGGCCTGCAGAAATCTCTTGACTATGACCCAGTTACACCTCAACCTGTTACCTAGCACGTGTGCATGTGCGCGGCACACACACACACACACACACACACACACAGGCACACCACAACTGAAAGAAAAGCTTCATGTGACATCTATCATTTCCTAGGCAATATAATCTGCTGTATTGTATACTTTATGGCCGTTTTGCTTTTTCCAAAAGTAATCTGAATCATTGCATTCATTTTACAACTTTCCCCAACTTCTTATGGGTCCAGATTCATGGCTTGAAACACTGCTAGGAGAGCTGCGTGATTCTGCAGAGTGGACGGTAACCCCCGGGAGCCCACCGAAGCCCTGAGCAGCCAGGAACATATGCGTGCATCCAGCGGTTTCGCTCTTTTCCTTTCTTTTTTCTCTTCTTTTCTTTCTTTTCTTTTCTTTTCTTTTCTTTTCTTTTCTATTTTTCTCCCTCCCCCTTCCCCCTCCCCTTCTCTCCCCTTCCTTCCCTTCCCTTCCCTTCTTTTCCTTTCCTGTTTTAGTACTGGGGATTGACGTCAGGGCCTCTGGCTTGAGCTACATCCCCAGTCCTTTTTCTTCTTGTTTTTCATTTGGAGACAGGCTTTCACTAAGTTGCTAAGTTTTCCCAGGCTGGACTCGAGCTTGTGATCCTGCTCCCTCGGCCTCCCAGAGTGCTGGGACGACAGGAGTGCACGCCATGTTATATTTCTTAAAATCTTGCCCAGTAGTGACTTCAAGTTTTGAATCTGTGCCTTGGTTTCCTCATTTATAAAATGAGAGAATGATGGGCCGGTGATATAGTTCAGTGGCATAAGCACCTGCCTGGCAAGCACGAGGTCCTGAGTTTGATTGCCGGTACCCACATATTAAAAAAAAAGAGAGAGAGAAAATGAGTAGTTACAATCTCTTGGGGTCATCTCTTGGGGATGGTTAATACAAGCAGACTGTAGTAAGATCAGGAGCTTGTGTTGCTATTATGTTGCGATTGCATTTACATGCAACACATTTAGCCAATGGATAAGTACATAGCTTCTTTTTCAGTTTTATTTTTATTAGCAAGTTTGTAGTACATAACTGTGGCATTCTTGGTGTGAAGTTGGTGTGTGCACTACATGACACATCTTAATTCCTTTTTCATCCCCTGTCCCTCCCCTGTCCCTCCCGTGCCCCCTCCATCTCTTTGTCCCCTTTCCTTTCACAAAAGTTCTATCTCCCTGCTTGCTATCATCTGCCTTTTAAGTTATTAAAAACTGTGCGGATGGAAGCATTTGCTTCCTATCACTTATTTCAAGTCGGTCATTAAAGACAGCGATTGTGATGCACATGAGGAAATCCGCAGCCCTCTGGGGCTCTTACTAACCATCTTTGCCAAGTTACAGTAGACAACGTTTCCCAAGACTTGGCCATGGGTGCGTGGTGCCTGTGCACAGAATATTGGCAGCACCACAGAGCCAACCTCGGCAGCAGCCACAGTGGCACTGCCCTTGGGGTCCATGTTTTCAGGTGGTGACCCCAGCGCTTGCAAGTCCTCAGGCATGACAAGCTGTACTTGTGAATATAAGCATCTTGTGTTTTCTGTGGCTCTGTCACATTTTCCTTTGCAGAGAAGACTTGATTTTAGAACCGCTTTGCACCTCATCAGGGCCCTGGGAAGCGAGGACATAGCGGGTTCTACAGGTGGCAGCTTGGTCTAGGGACCTGGGGTCAGCAGGCGACTCAGGGAGCCAAGTGTCCAGGTCAGGGTGGCAGGCAAAGGCTGGGACACTGGAGTTCAGCACCAGAGCAGCAGCCCTGCAGGGAAGGCTGGAATTCAGCCCACCCAGGGTCTCCAGAGGCCAGCCTGTGTCCCTTCACCTCCACCCTGCGCCTGGGGCCCAGCTGACTCATGCACCTGGCTGGTGGCCTTGCAGGTGAAACCTGGCTGATGAGCCAGGCGAGCCCCACCCTGCCTCCGCTGTGACACCAGCCCCCAACCTGCCTTCCTGAGCTGGATGTCAGTGCACACTTTTAAGAAAAGTGCCTCATTGCATCCACAACAGGGACATTTAAAGAGCAGTTCTTGTTTTTTTGGTCTTCTTTTCTTACAATGTTTTTTATTAGTCTATGTTTACAATGCATAATGAATACTTTTTCACGTGCAATTGGTACGTATACATACTGCATCTTTTCCATTTTATTGTATTAGTACGTGTTTGCAGTACGTGAAGTCTCTGTTCATCTTAGGGAGCGGGTGTGTGTACTTCACACAGCTTGATTCCTTTGATTCCCCCCACCTGTCCCTCTTGATCCCCTTCCCATTAGCAGAAGATCTCCCAGCTTCCTTCACTCAATCTTTTATTTTACTCTGTGTTTCTTCTATGGATAAATCAAATAAGAGAAACCATACAGTAGTTAAACTTGTGTGTTTGATTTATGTCACTTCACATTGTTTTCAAGGTGTCTCCATTTCCGTACAAAAGTCTGGAATTTACCTTTTAAAAAGGAGTTTTTGGGCCGGTGAGATGGCTCAGCGGCTTAAGCGCCTGCCCGGCAAGCGCGAGGGCCCGAGTTCGACTCCCGGAACCCACATACGAAAAAGGGGCCGGTGATACCGCTGAGCGGCATGGGCGCCTGCTGGCACGCAAGGTCCTGAGGTCGACCTCCCAGTACCACCCCCGCAAAAAAAAATAAAATAAGATGTGCTTGAGATTTAGTTGTCAAGGATGCAGTGGATTTGGGGAGAGGGGCTGGCGACGGAGCCCGGGGCCACCTGAGGGCGAGGCCTGCGCTCACAGCGCTGCACACACTGCGGCAACATTTTAAGGGCTGGCAAAATTGTAACATGTTGCGGAAATATCTGCATTTTCCCCCCGTGAGGAAGTGATAGTTTGTGATGCTCGCTTCTTTAGAGGAAGAGCGGTTTGCATCTTACAGGATCCTATGGTGCTTACCAAGGTGTTTTACTAAGACGAAGCCTTCAGTGCTGCTGCTCACGCACGTACTAGGCTCACACATTTTATTTCTCAGACTGAAAACCAAGGTGAGGAACGCCACCGCTTTGCAATATTAAAACGACTCCAACATATTACTTTCGTTAAGAGATGGCTACCGCCATCTTTGCCCAGCCATGTACTCCCTCTGTGACCAGAGCTGAGTTCCTTTTCCCCCACAGCCTCAGTCTCCCCTTCTCTCATAGTAGCACACCTCACGCTGGCCCGAGACCGTGCTCCAGGCACTGGGCGCGTGGCTGAGCACCGGCTGTGCAGTGCTGCCTCCACCTCCTCCTTTTTCTCCTCCTTCTCTTCTCCTCTCCTTCCTCCTCCTCCTTCTTTTTCTTGTTTTTATCTTCTTCCTCCTTCCCTCTTCTCCTCCTCCTCCTCCTTTTTTTTTCTTCTTCTGCTCCTCATTTAATTAACACCCTAAGTATGCAGGGTTAAGGTAACAAAAAGAACTTAGAAGGTTATACGAGGTGCGATCAAAAAATATGGTGTGTGTTTTTTAAAAAATTCATTACAGCAAAATACGCATTGCCATGAGTCCCCTCAAAATCCTCCCCCTCACTTGGAACATGCTCAGCCCGTCATTCTTGCCACTTTCTGGAAGAGCTCGCGAGTCCTCTTCCCTGAGCGTCTTCAGTTGCTCTGCTGTGGCTGCCTTGATGTCCTGAAATGATCCAAAATATTTCCCTTTCATGCTCATTTTGGCGTTGGTGAAGACCCAGGAGCCTCATGGAGAATAAGGTGGGTGATGGCCCAGCGTCATGTCTTCACAAGCCTGCCTCTCAGTCGGATGGCGCTTGGCAGCAGCATTCACTGTGTTTTTGGGCATTCTTCATGAAGACACCAAGGAAAGGGGACGCCAGAGCTGCTTCAGAAAGTGGCAAGAGGGCCGGTGAGATAGCTCAGCAGCATAAGCGCCTGCCTGGCAAGCACAAGGGCCTGAGTTCGACTCCTGGAACCCACATACGAAAAAAGGGCCAGTGATATCGCTCAGCGGCACGGGTGCCTGCTGGCGCGCGAGGTCCTGAGGTCGACCCCCGGTACCCACAAAAAAAAAAAAAAAAGAAAGTGGCAAGAAGAATGAGACGAGTGTGTTCGAAGCGAGGGGGAGGACTTCTAAGGGGGGGTTCATGGCAACGTGTTTTTCACTAGAATAAACTTTTAAGAATTTAAACATTCACCATATTTTTCAATCACCCCTTTTTCTTGCCTTGCATCCCAAACTACCGAGGTGTCAAGGTGATTGTCTCAGACACAGACAGACACACAGGGATGCAGAGGTGACCGTCCTGGCAGTGGAGACCCAGCATGGGCACCTGGCTTTTATAGAGAAATAAGGTCTGAACTTCTCCTCAGGTGCTCCCAGCACATCCCACGTGTCCCCAGGGGCAGAGTTTAGGGACACTGACCCCGCAGGGCTCCAGCCCATCCATCACCCCTCCTTTTTCTGGTTTGTTTCCACCCTGGCCTGTGCTTTCCGCTGTCTCTTTTTCACATTTTTGGCCGAGTCTGAGGGAGCGGGTGGCGGCCCCAGGGCCAAGTGGCAGCTGGCAGGCTCTGCAGAGGGAAGTGTTAATTGAGAAGTGCCCCTGCCACCAAGCCCCCTCTGGGTGGTGGCTGCTCCCCACAATGCCATCCGATGTGGCTGCGGGCCCAGATTGGCACATCGGGGACATGCAAACCCCATACTCACTTCGACAGGGGAGGCCTGGCATTTGTTGCCAAGCCAGGAGGCATATGCCCGAGGCTGCTGAAACCCTGGCTTTTTCACTTACGATCCAATTCTGATAGCTTCCTGGGTCACAGAAACAACTCCAACTGTCATCTGCCTCTCCACTGAGTCGGTGAGCAAGGCAGCTGGGGTTGGCTACATAGATGATTTAAGGGAAAGTTAAAGAAGAATTCTCTGTGCCTTACTTGCTGGCTTCCAACTGTTGTTTGACTTCTGGAAAGAGCAGCCTTCAAATGGCCCTAAAAGAGGAGGGTTGAAGGTAGCGTCCCCTGCGGAGGGGAGATGCGGGCCACGCAAAGGGCAGGTCAGAGGGCTGAGCGGAGATAATGGAATTTCACCAGCGCTGCGAAGGAGCTGTCAGGCCCCGACACGCTGCGCAGGAGTGAACCGCAGTGCCCCACAATTCGACGTCCAGGAGTAATGAAATGATGAGTCTATTTCACACAATGGGCCTGTCAAGAAAAATAGTGTTGCCGTAGAGGAACCTTAGAAAGCCCTCCGTAGTGGCCTTCAAGTATCAATTTTCAGGTGCTAAGTGGTAATTAAAGTTAGCAAGTTACGGTAGCCTTCACTGAAATTAGATCGTATCGGGGCCAACAGAAGGGGTCAAGATTAGTGTTCATTCCCAGGGACGGAGCATCCAACCGAGCCCATAGTTACCCCACCAGACAATGCCTGCGGGCTGTGAAGGGAATGCGTTTCTTATTTAATCAGGATTTCTCTTTGAAGGAAAGGTCTGTTTTATTTATCTTTAATACTCAGAGAAGTAGTTCTCATTGTTGAAGAATATTTGCTTATTAACCATTTTTATTAGTGTTTAGTAGCAGAATTTTTCTCCAAGTGGGTCAATTCCTTTCTTTGAGAATTAGGTTATATAACTTGTAAGAGCTTATGGTAAGCCTATGCTTTTTTTTTTTTTTTTTTTTTTTTTTTTGTGGTTTTGCAGTAGTTGTTGTGAAGTCAGGATTGTTAAAAGCTCTTTTGAAATGACTATGGTCTAACCTTAGTTTTTTTTTTTTTCTTCCTTTTTTCTTGGTACCATTATTTCTCTTCTCTTCATTAGTTGATTCTTATTTTTTTATGTGCTTTAATCATTTTATTAGATCTGTATTTCCTCTGAATATTTGTTTCTGAAAGTAATTGGAAATAGAAAGACTAAACCAATAAGTAAAACAACTAAATATGTAGTAATACACTGATGGAAGTGAAACTTCAGTGACATCGTGGACTGAGACAGGTCCTGCCCAAGCGGCTCCCGCTGTGCGCTGTGGACAGGGCCGGGTCCCAGGGGCCAGGGACAGAGATAGGTGATGACAGGAAGGGCATTTGTTTTATGAAAGAGCCCAGGAGAGCGAAGAAGGCCAGAGGCAGCAGGGAAGGTCAGGTCACATCTAAGAGATGGCAGGCCCTGTGTCACATTGGATTGACAAGGGAAGGTATAAACGGAGATCAGGCCGGGAGAGCAGTAGCAGAGGAGGGGAGAGAAAGAGGGCGTGGATCCAAGCGCAGGGTTAAGTGACACTGGGTAGTTGGGGGCTGAGCCCCTGCAGTGTTAGACATCCAGGGAGCATTTCTTCTGTGTGGACTATCGTTTGTGTGATTGGGAGCTTCTTAGAGCAGCCAAAGCAGGCCATCTGGCAAGTTCACAGTATCCCTATAGTTATATATATGACAGATGAAGGGTTTACGGATTAGGCTGACAGTGGCCGCCTGTGGAGTCAGGAGCGGAAGAATGCAAAATGGCCGTCTTTGCATGGGGAATGAGGACTGAGCCAACGGTCCAAGGCCTGGCGCTCATGCGGAGTCGGGGTGAGTCTGTGTTGGAAAGCTGAGGGTACTGGAGACCAAAGGCCCAAGGCAATGGCGAAGACCGGAGCTCCTGCAAAGAGGCAAAACGATGACTTCCTCCTTCTTTCCCTTTTTATTCCATCCGGGTGACGAGCTCGGCTGGTGCCGCCCACATCCGGGGCGGGACTTCCCCTTCAGCACGCAGCCTACCTGTCAATCATCTGCAGGCAGGCCCAGAGCTGTGCTCCGGGCTCCTGGGCATCCCACGAGCTCCTCAAGGGGACATCACGGTGAGCCGTCCCCTCCTGTGACAGCCGGGCACCATCCACCGGATCACTGGGGCCTGCAGCCGTGGGGAAGGGATGCTCACTTACCAGAAATGTGGGTTTTCCTATGACCTTGCCAACGCGTCATGCATTGCCTCAACTCTATGAAACGATGCAGGCCACAAAAAGAACCCTGAAAACAGTCTGCGGACGGCATGCGGCCCCTCGGCCGCGGTTCGCAGTCTCTGAGTTGGGAGCTGCGTCGCAGAGTGAGGGAAGCGGGTCTCCAGTCTGCCCCTGCCCCTTGCCGGCTGGCTGTCCTTGGAAGAGGACAGTGTGAGCTCGGCCGTCGGGGCCTCCTTCCTCTTTCAGATCCTCCCATCTGCACCCCTCCCACGGTCGGTGTCCATCTCACGAAGCTTTTCTCCGCCTGCTGATACCCACTTTCCCCAAGTGCATTTTAAGGTCTGGGATAACATGTGCTCTGGTTTATATTTTTTGAGTCTCCCTTTCTTACTACGCTGTCGCTAAGATGTTCCGAGAGCTTAACAAGAATTTATTGCTTAATGGACTCCTGATTAATCTCCAGAGAGCACCGAGCTCGTCATGCTCATCTCCTTTGTATTTTATCTTCTGAGCTCCTGCACTCATCATTTTGAACAAATGGCCTATGTAATTTTTCCATGTTTTCAATTTCTTATGTTCTAATTAGGTTATTTTCTTAAATAACTCCAACCTGTATATCCTAATCTTATTTATTTATTTATTTATTTTTAAGACTTCCAGTTTTTTATTTGGCCAAGTGCAGCACTAAAGGATATAACCAAAAATGTTTTTACTAAAAATAAAATGTCTTCCCTATTAATATTTACTATTTCCATTATTTTATAAATGAAAGATACTTTAAAACTAAAAATTAATTTTTTCTATTTTTATTTTTAGTACATGTTTGCAGTAGTAATGATTGCATTCATCAGGAGGAGTTGGTACATGTACATAACACATCATAAAACTAAAAGTTAAAAATAAGATCGACTTAGTGTTAGGAAAAGATTATTCTTTTTTGAAAACATACTGTAAAAATATTGTACCTACAGACACAGTCATGAGCCCCTAAACCTTGCTACATATCATAGCATATATATTCAGTTTCTAGACTTAATACCCAGAGAAATATTGATTCAAGATTGGAGAGCTATATGGTTTGAAAGCTCCCCAGGTGTCTGGATCCTTTTTTAAATGACAGTAAATGAAATACCAAATTGTAAAATATCCTGTCCTACTTTTTAAATCCCCCAATATGGGCAAAAATATGTCGTGAGACTCAGAGGTGAGAGAATAAACGACTCTATAGATCTGAAATCTCAGGTTTTAAGACAAGGAATTTTAAGCTTTTCAGTTAGGCGGATTATTTCTTATTTTTCTTTTAATTTGGAAGGTTGGAGTTATTTCTGCTTTCATCGGTTGTATATGGTGATTACAGAAAATCATAGAAGTTCTGAATTTCTGATCAAAGAAGCTGGCACTAATAAAACATAGAATTTCAGTATTGTCCTCACACAGCTAGCAGAAAAGTGCAGAAATATTTCCCCTTCATGCACGAAGTTGTTTATTTACTCATTCATTCCATTCATTCAATTTCACTACAGTTGTTCCCATCACTGCTTCTTTTCATTCTGAAAATATCCATGTCAGTTAGGATAAGCAAGGTTTGTCGCAATAACAAGGAATCAGCTCATTTAAGCACATTCCAGCGACAAAAGTTTACATTTGGCTCCTGTTTCATGTCCTTTTTGGGTTGATAGAATCTCTGCTCCCTGTTGCCTCCACTCTGAGACCGGTGCTAAAATGTCCCCTTTCCAGGAAATCGCTGGGCAGAGCTAATAAACGTGGTGAGTCATGGGCTGTCTCTCGACACCCTTACTTCCAAATGACATCACTTTTTACTCACATTCCACTGCTAAAGAGAACACAGGGCCAGAGATGCACCATTCTTCCCCAGTGACGCTTATTGTAAGAGGGCTTTTCAGAGAAGGTCATTGGAATATTTGGCTAATAGCGTTTATTGCAATCATCCCCAAGTCCTTGGTACTTTTGAGGTTTTCCCTTATGCTGATCCATCATTCATAGAATTGCTGGCCTAAATTGTCAGGCAGTCATGAGTTGTGGCCAACTGAATGGCCAACTTTTTTTGTTAGGAATCTCCAAAAATTACTGATGTATTTTGTTGGAATTATAGGTTGGTTCGCTGTCTTTAGGAAGCAAATTAGTAATTGTTGTTACATTCCAGATTCATAGATTCTAAAGAAATTCATGCTGGTGTGCAGCAGGAAGTGAACAAAGGTATTCATTGCGGTACAATGAATGGATGGAAATATGATGCATTGCCATCGTGGGATTAAAATGAACGTACAGCAATTAAGATGTGGGAACTAGATGTACAATCGTACATGTACATGATAATTGAAATGCATAAGGTGGATGTAGATCACCATGAATAGATATCAAAATCATACCACTGAACCCCACACAGCAATGTGCAGAATTACATAGTGCAGTGAAATACCATATATAAGCACATTTTAAAAAGCAACAATCTATAATTTTTGTGTGTATGTAACACGATCAGGAAATTCATCCTTCAAATTACCATAATGGCGTCTCTGAGTATAAGACAGAAAAAGAAAGGGACAGTTCACTTAAGCAAACATGCCTTATGATTTTTATTGAACAATTTAAAAACTATAAAATATTGGCATTTATTGACTTTAGGTGGTAGCTTTAGAAGTATTTGTTTTGTTATTTTCTGGACTTTGCTATAGCTTTGTCCCAGCGTATAAAGCAAACCATTACATTTGCAGCTGCTCCACATGTTTTTATAATAGGATTTTATAATAGTTGCCTCTCCTACCTGCAGTGCTGTCCAAGTGACAGCCACGTTTTCTCCACAACTCCGGCTGTTCATCCGGGTGTCATCAGTAAACTCTCTCATATTCATTATGCAGAATGCATCGCCCGCCTTCTCTTCCACTGTGGAAACTTGAGCTGCCACCCGGGGTCAGGCCAGGCAAATGCTCTTCTCACTTAGCATCACCAGAATTTCTTTCGCAAATGGCACGGAGTGAATGCCCGAATCCCAGGCTACCTTTAGAGTTAGAAATGGCGTACATCCAGAGTTGTCAGATGTATTTGTCCATGGCCCAAGCGAAGGAATGATTTCATTCCTTTTGACCCATCGCACTTCCAAACTTAAAAATTATACCACTTTCCCTACCCTTCCCCCAAGCACAGACTCCAGGGCTCTGGGACTAGAGCCAAGAAAGCACCCCATGCCTTGAACAAAAGAAGCTTCTCTGGTCCGTTTTCATAGGTACCCCGAGGGGTGCAGGGAATAAGAATGAAGGCTTATGTACCACTAACTGCTTTAATAAAAATCAACATCCCTTCTCTGTGTTGAGGTTCATCAATAACACCCTGCCTTTGATAAACCTCTGTATTTTGGCTTTCAATCCGTTGACTGCTCTTAGTTCTGCAGTACAAGGTAAATATGTCACCGGATGAGCCACTTTCCTTTGCCTAATAGATGCCTCTTAGCAACTCATCAACCCATTATAGCCTGCTTAGCAAACCTTTGGCTTTGACATTACACTGAAACCCCGCAGGTAGTAACTTAAGACTCACAGCAAGAGACGGCGGGCAGGCAGAATAGCGCGAAAACGCCTCCTCCATGAGTTGGTGAGCTATGGGGGGGGGTGAAATGTGAGCTGTTGGCGTATTCCAAATCACTTTCCCATATTTTTCCCTTCTCTAGCAACCAGAAAACCTGTCTGTATTCACCACACTTTCACTCAACACAGGCTGCATTTTGGGGGCTTCAGGAACTTGCCATGAATCTTGGAGACTTTGGAAGTCACCGGGGCTCTGTCCTCAGTTGCTTGACTTTTCAAGACGATGCCATTGACTCCACAGCACCTAGTATCGTGTTCAACCTGGTGACTTCAGCCAAGTCTATAAAGAGCTTCAGACTTCCACTCCAACTTACTTCCCTAAACATCCCTGGCTGTCTGTAACCAACTGTGCCCCAGGCACCTCCAAGTCACGAAGACCCCACCCTCACTGTGTCAGTGCTCCACCCCACCCAGCAACAAAAGGCCAAAAGAAACAAACAAAACTCACCTCTATCCTGAATTCCCTGTGGTACCTCTCACAAACTGGTTGTTTCTCTCTCCCTTTCTTCTACATTTGTGCAGACACACAATCATTGTTTTACTTCCTAAAATACGTGTCCACGCCTGTACGCCTCAGGTCTTGTCAGTCACCTCTCATCTTGACTGCTTATGAAACAGATTCTTTAACTTCCCTCCTCTTTCTGGTAGCCATGGTGATTTAATTAAAACTCAAATCTGTCCGCAGCACGTGTTCTTCTTAGCATCCCCATTGATTAGAGGCTAAAGCACGTGGTAGCTAAAATGTCATGAAAATCCCTGTAGGTTTTCACCTTTTTAAGACACCACTGTTTTCAGAAAGTCTCCCCAAATCTTCTGCTCAGGGCATTTGTGACCCCCTCTTTTCCTTTTGGCCTCTTATAATTAAACCCTTTTCTTCATTCCCCTTCAAATCCAAACCCTTAAACATTTTCTATCCTCCATGCTAAACCCAATGGTTCAAGCTATTTCTCCCACATAGTAAATTCTCAGGACCCTCTGACAATGTCTCCCCCACTCCTGGGTACAGCATCTGCCCTTGGTTTTAGGAAGTCCTACTTCATTGGTTTTCTCTCTCCTTCAATTTTTTTTTCAGGGCTGAGACTGAACCCGGGGCCCAGCACACACTAAGCGCTCTACATGGAGCTGCACCCCGGCCCCGCTGCTGTCTTCTACTGTCGGGTCTCTAAGCAGTTCTGGAAGTCCTATTTTTACAGTGTCTTTAGTGGTGCTGTCCTGGCTGCCTTGACATCCTGAACTGCATCAAAATGTTTACTTTTCACAGTCATTTTGACTTCGGGGAAGAGCCAGAAGTTCCACCTTGCTAGATCCAGTGAATAAGGTGGACGAGGACACATTGTAAAGTTTTCATGGACAGAAAGTTTTATGAATATTTTAAATGGATTTAGGGCATCAAGGCAGCCATGGCAGGGCAATTAAAGACCCTCAGGAAAGTAGGCTTCCAGAAACTGCTTCAGACAGTGCAAAATAGAAGGTAGATAATCAGAAACAGAAAATAGATTTTTTTTGAGAATGGAAAGGGGACCAAGAGATGGAGGGCAGTGGGAAGAAGGGAAGGGGAGGGAAAAATAAAAAGAATTAAGTTGTGTTATGTACATGTACTTGTTTCGCACTATGATTGTAATCATTACATTCGGCAAACACATACATATAAAAATTTTTAAAATTAAACAAAAGAAAGGGTCAAGAACAATGAAATAATTTGTGTAAAATCAAGGTAAGAATTTTGAGTGGAATTCATGGCAATGTGTCTTTTACAGTGATACATTTTTTATTTTAAACATTCACCCTATTGTTTTAATTTTTTTTGTTTTAATTTTAAACAGAAAAAACAATAAAAATAATGATACAGAATTTCATAACAAGATAATAGGAAATTAACAATGGTTAATATATTGCATATTGTTATCTTCAAAGTAGTTGCTCAGATTACAAGATAGAGGCATGCAAAATTGATCAAACAATATAAGCACAAACTGTTCTTTTCAGTGAACAAAAAGAAATTAGTAGCATAATTATCTTAGCTATCTTATATATATGTATACATATTTTCGTCTTTTCCCTTCCTTCTTTTGTCCTTTTCCCCATCCCAGTTATTCTTTCCTCTTTTTTTTTTTTTTTTTTTCTTTTAATGTGGGTACCGGGAGTTGAACTCAGGATTTCGCACTTGCCAGCAGGTGCTTGTGCTGCTGAGCGATATCACGGGCCCTTTTTTTCCTTTATGTGGGTACCGGGAGTTGAACTCAGGACCTCGCACTTGCCAGGCAGGCGCTTATGCTGCTGAGCCATCGCACTGGCCCTGTTCTTTCCTTTTGAGCAGATTCTTTCCCTTTCACAATATCTATTGTAGATTTTGGATCTTATTTACTTTTTCAGTTTCTTACACTAGGGAGATAATACAATGTTTACACATG
This sequence comes from Erethizon dorsatum, assembly GCA_028451465.1. NCBI lineage: Eukaryota > Metazoa > Chordata > Mammalia > Rodentia > Erethizontidae > Erethizon > Erethizon dorsatum. Next base: position 154,321,519 of record CM051824.1, on the reverse strand, counting down.
CGAGTTTAATTTACTTCACTTATGAGTATGGTCTCTAGGTGCATCCATGTACCTATAAAAGCCTCAAGTTTATCCTTCTTTGTAGCTGAATAGTACTCCATTGTATAAAAATATCACACCTTTTTTATCCATTTGTCAGTTGATGGAGATTTGGATTGTTTCCAAGATTTGGCTATTATAAATTGTGCTGCTATAAACATGGGTGCACATGTATCGCTATGGTATGATGTTTTTAATTCTTCTAGGAAGATACCCAGAAGGGGAATAGGTGGTTCGAATGGGACCTCTAGTCCTAGTATCTGAGGAATCTCCACATTGATTTCCACAGTGGTTGCAGCAGTGTACACTCCCACCAGCAGTGGAGAAGTGTTCCTTTTTCCCCACAGCCCCTCCAGCATTTGTTATTGGTTGATTTCTTGATGATAGTCATTCTTTCTGGAGTGAGATGGAATCTCAGTGTTGTTTTAATTCGCATTTCTCAAATGACCAATGATGTTGAATATTTTTTCATATATTTATTTGCCATTTGTATTTCTTCATCTGGGAACTGTGTATTCATCTCAGATGTCCATTTTTGGATTGGGTCTTTGAATTGGAGGGCCCTTACTTTTTTCAATTCTTTATATGTTCTAGTTAGAAGTCTTTTTTCTGAGGGACAGTTGGCTAAAATTTTTTCCCAATCTGTGGGTTTTCTTTTCACTCTGCTGGTGATTTCTTTTGATGTGCAAAAACTTTTTAATAAGATGAAATCCTAGTTGTTGATTCTTTGAAGTACTTCTTGTGCAGTTTGGATTTTGTTCATGAACTATCTGCCTACCCCTATGTCTTTAAGATTTCTACCTACTTTCTCTTCCAGTAGATTTAGTGTTTCTGTTTTACTATTTAGGTCTTTGACCCATTTTGACTTTAGTTTAGTGCATGGTGATAGACATGGGTCTAGTTTTAGTCTTCGGCATGTAGAGAGCCAGTTTTTCCAGCACCATTTATTAAAGAGGCTATCTTTCTTCCAGTGAACATGTTTGGCCCCTTTGTCAAAGATAAGGTGGCAGAATGTGTTTGTAGTTGTGTCTGCATCTTCTAATCTGTTCCACTGATCCTCAGGTCTGGTTTTTTTTTTGTTTGTTTGTTTGTTTGTTTTTTGCCAGTACCATGCTGATTTTATCACAGTAGCTTTGTAGTATAATTTCAAGCCAGGAATTGTGATGCTTCCTGCCTTGCCTTTGTCGCCCGGGATTGTGTTTGCTATTCTAGGTGTCTTCTGTTTCCAAATGAATTTTAGGAATGTTTTCTCTAGATCTGTGAGGTATGCTAATAGTATTTTTTTTTTTTTTTTTTTTTTTTGTGGGTACCGGGGGGTCGACCTCAGGACCTCGTGCGCCAGCAGGCGCCCGTGCCTCTGAGCGATATCACCGGCCCCTTTTTCATATGTGGGATCCGGGAGTCGAACTCGGGCCCTCGCGCTTGCCGGGCAGGCGCTTAAGCCGCTGAGCCATCTCACCGGCCCGCTAATAGTATTTTGATCAGGGTTGCATTAAATCTGTATAACAGTTTTGGGAGTATGGCCAATTTCACAATGTTGGTTCTTCCTATCCATGAGCCAGGGATATCTCTCCATTTTCTGATATTCTCTTCCATCTCCTTTTTTGGAGTACTGTAATTTTCAATGTGTAGATCTTTTACTTCCTCTGTTAGAGTGATTCCTAAGTATTTCATTTCTTTGGACGCTATTGCATTCAGCCTATTTTTGAGCACACCTCAGATGTATGCAATCACCTCACAATTCCTGGGCTCTGTTTACCTCCAGCACCCCACGGTAGCACAGAAGTCCAGAGTCCAAAATCCAACGTGGGCGGCATTCCTCTCTCATCTGACTTAATCACAGCTTAATGGAAGCCAGGGAGTGTCTTCCCCACACCCTACGTGTCTGCCCAGCCCCAGGGCTTTCAGGGATGGAGACTTAAAGGGCCTCATTGTAGATAATTATGATGTACGGGGTATTTTAGTTCCTCAGACCTTTTAAAAATCTGGCTAAGTTTTCTTTACACTTTTTTAAAGGAACAGAGAATGTTTTTTCCCTCAATTTCCCTCTGAAAGCCAACTGATGTCAGCTGTGTTTTCCCAAGGCGTGGCATTGTGACATTGACATCTATAAGATGTAACATATCTATGAGGTGAAAGAGGGAGTAGATGACATCTTTAACTTCATGGGCTCTTTTTCCTATCGTGTTCTCAATTTATAAACAACTATACCCATAGAGCTATAAGAAGTGATTATCTGTGTTTTGAATGGAAGGGTATGTGGAGATCCCAACCCGAAGCCTATAGGTCAAGCACATCTAAAACCATCTTACCCTTAACCTGAACTTGCCCATGAACCTTGGGCTTATAAGTCCTGTAAGAAAGGAATTGGAATATAATTCTGCCTGCATGCCAGTGGCTAGTGCCAGCTTCAAAAGCTGTCCTCCATTTCAAGAGGTTAGATGATGGTGACAATTGCCAGAAGGCCAGGTGTGCACCATGAACACCTCCCAGCTTCTTGCTACAAGCCTGTTACCTCACTACAAGGTTCCACACCATTGGGCCAAAGCACTAATTTCCCAACATTTTATTATTAGATTATTTCATCTGCAACAAGTAACTGAGGATAAAAAATCTAAAACTTATGAACCCAAGAAATACAATTTGTTGGCTTAATAAAGTGAAGATGTAGAGATTTATTTCCTTTTCTCATTATTTATAACAAATTCATTTGGGTTGAGGACTTCTGGAAAAAAAGAAACATCATCAGGGTTTCTGTTGCTTTATTTTCTTTGTGTTTGGTGCCACTGCTGCCATGGTTGGAGCAGTAGTCACTGTGATTGGGAAAGTTCTGGAGCATGGGTGCTTTCAGCAAGAGAAACCTATACTCTGAGTTGAACTGTGTCCTCCAATAAGACAGGTCCATGCCTTGACCCTTGGTACCTGGGAATTGTGACCTCACATGGAAAGGGTCTGTATTAGTCACTTTCCTGTTGTTGGGACACGACATGTGTCTCCCGCAACTTAAAGAAGGAGAGGTTTATTTTGACTCACAACTTCAGAGGGTTCAGTCCATGGTCAGCTAGCTCCAAGGCAAAAACAGCATGGTGGAAGGGTTGAGGGAAGGACAGCTGCTCACCTCATGGTAGCCAGGAAGAGAGAAGGAAAGAGCTGAGGACAAGAACACACCCTTCCAGGTCACACCCCCAGTGACCTCCTCCAACCAGGCCCCATCTCCTAACAGCACATTCAGCCAAGAACTCATCCCTAGATAAATTAACCGATGAGAATAGCAACCCATAATCCAACTGCCTTCTGCAAGCCTGACCTCTGAACACAGGAGGCTTTTAGGAACATTTTAGATCTAAACCATAGCAGGCTCTTTGCAGATGTCTCCAAGTCAACATGAGGTTTTTAAGGTGAGTCCTAATCCAATATGACTGATGTCCCTTGTAATGAGAGCCAAATGCCCAGTGAAGACAGGGACACAAGAAGAAAACCCAGTGACAACAGAGGGATGCATCTACAAGCCAAGGAAAACCAGCATCTCTGGAAAGCCAGAAAGCTCACTTTCGCTTACTTTCTAATCTTGCCTATGATCAGCATGAAAGAATAACCGTTAGTGGCAGGATATGAATCGATAAGAAATTAACCTTCATTCCTCCCTTCTTTCCTTCAACAAATATACTCTTGGTGGGTACCAGGCACAAACCAGGCATTCTGCCAATCTTGCCATCTCTTTGCTTAGCTATCTTTTAGGAAAGTACTTAGTGAATGGTGGTGTAATAACAGGGGTCCGCCATTAGTTTCACTGTGTGCTCTGACGATTTAGCTCTCCTTCCCTGTCACCTGAATGTAGGCGGCAGGAGGTAGAAACAGTGGGGAAAAAGTAAGAGAAAGAAACAGGTAAAGAAGGAAATTGTACAGGTCGAGTGTGGATAAGGAAAAGCCTTTCTACAGGGGAGAAAGCCACCTAGAAGGGCAGATCGGTGAGCATAATACGGAGACTCAGAAATTTCAGTATTTCAAGATACGAGGCTTTCAGCAAAGCAAACTTTCTAGAAATATTCAGTCAAGAAAGACAGGAGGAAAAACACATTTCCAGCTGTTCCTCATCAGACTGCTATTTGCATTCACATCCTTTAGAAAATGGAAATATAGATTAAAATGTTTTTATATAAAGGTTTTAATTTATTTAGGAAACATACTATTCTTTTAAAGCTTCCACATTTTGTCTTTACTTTTAGAGCAGTTTTGGGTTCATGGTAAAACTGAGCAAAAGGCATAGAGATTTCTGGTACTTTCTGCCACTACTCCTGCACAGCCTCTTCATTACAGCCTCAGCCACAAAGGGGACAGGCACTGCGATGGGGGAGCCCTGGGACATGCATGGTCACTGGAGTCCTGGGTAGACACTGGGGTCCCTCTTGGGGTGGTGTGCAAGCTATGGGTTTTGCCAAATACATAATGATGGGCTTCCATGATTACAGTGAAGACAGAGTGGGCTTTTCTGCACTCTGATGCCTCCCCCCTCTGTCATTTCTGGCTATCATTGACATTTTTTTTTTTTTACTATATCCACGGTTTTGCCTTTTCCAGTACATTTTAATACTTTGAACAAGCTAGCAAGAAAAGCAATGTTATGATAACCCTTGATATTACACAGAACAATATTTTTTTGTGGCATTGGGGATTAAATCCAGGGCCTTTGCACTGAGCTAGATCTCCAGCCTTTTAAAAATTATTTTGTTCTGAAACAGGCTCTCACTAAGTCACTGGGTTGTCCAGGCTTGGCTTGAACTTGCTGTCTTCCTGCCTCAGCCTCCCAGAGTGCTGGGATTACAGGCCTTTGCCACCGTGCCCAACTAAACGATAACATTTCTTGAAGCTCTGCTCTCAATACACTTTTGTAATGGAGGACAACCACTTCATGATACCACACGAGAAATATATTTTTACTAAGTTTACAAGGTATCTGTGTTTGCATGTGGCTTATCAGGATCGTCTCCTTTTCTAATTGTTTTGAATAAACTTGTTTGGGAAGATCCCATCTAGGATAGAGGGATGTGAAATTTTCAAAAGCATTGAAACATCTAGTTTAAAACTTTTGCTTCTTTACTTCTACACATTTGTACATGTGGTTACTTTAGACTCATTATGTAAATATTACTTAACCTTACCGTTTTCCCGTTTCTGCTCGATATTTATCTTCAAATACCAACGCGGTGGCTCAGTGCTTCCCTAGCTACTTTCTCAAAGTTATGCTGAAGGATTAAGGATCTGTATTTTTCATCTGCCAAATTTACAAAAGAAATTCTGGTTTCACTGTAGTCAAAATATAAAAACTCCTGTTAAAGATGTTTCCCAGTTAATACTTCGCCAAATGGATACATATCACCGGCAAATAATTAGCTTGCATTTCTTTCCCTTTTTTTATTGCAGTGTTTGCCATAAACAAAATAATAGTCTAAATTTTAACACTTGTATTTCCTTTTTTGGGTGGAAGTTTATTATATCATGTATACTTAATGAGATCCAGGTTGGGTACTAGCTAAATCCTAAAAGTTAGGTAGGAAATGGCATGTAAATTAGTTTTATTTGCAGATGAAATGTATTTAAAAACCCAAGCTCTGCACACTTATTTTTCAGCATCGTGAAGGTCTTTTGCTATTCATAGCTTCTCATGAAGACATCACTGTAAAGTATTAACATTATTGCTACCCTGCCTTTTATAGAGAAATAAAGGCAAGTTAGCTGATGATAACACAAACTGTTACTTTCACACTGCCACTCTAGAACATTATCCATACGACATTTTCTTTAATTTATGCTTCTCAAAATCTGCACATAGATGTACCTACAGCGTAGGAATATAAATCACTTGATACAGGCATACTGAAGCTCTAAAAAGCTAAATAAAATGTATTCATGCTCCAGAATGCGTTTTACTCAAAATTACTAAAACATTCCTTAATTGTTATATTTTTCTGTCTCCTATTAATGTGTTTAATGGAACATTATCAAATTAGAATGTTATCATAGGGTTTGGCTAAAAAAATAAGTAAAATAATAAACAGCAAAGTATTTAGTCATAAGGATAGTTTCCAGCTTTTCAGCTGATAAAATAAGTAAGCCTGGAAAGTAGATTAAGAAAATAATCAAACATGTAAAAATAACAATACACATATGAGAAGAATTAAACATTCCCGGACCATGACAGACTTTGATTTCAACAGCAATCCAGCATGAAATAAAAATTGCTGGGCTGATGAAGGATAGGAATTGCTATTTCATCATTGCAGAGTTGAGCTCTGCCGTGTGTTGCAACGGTATTATTACACCTCGGGAAAAGAGCCTGTTGGTTTCCAGAATGAACAAGCTCTTCCGTTGAACCTTGCTCAGTGTGCATCTACCACAGCTGCCCAGGGCCCACGGCAAGACAGTTTAATTATCGTCATTAACTAGCCCCAGTTCGCAAATTTTGGTAAACCATCTCTTCCTAAGCAAGTAGGAAAAAATACTGATAACCGCTGAAATTATTACACACTACAAAACCCTATTGTTCTTGGAAGGGATTTTGTAGTGTTGTAGTGTTTTGTAGTTGTTGTAGTTCTGTAGTGTTGTAGTGTTGTACTATTTTCCCTAGCAGCCTGGGGCAGGAAGCAAAACATCGGCTTCTGTGGAAGAGCTGAGAAAATGGAGCACAAAAGAATGCAAGATGTAGGGTCAGGGATCTCCTCCTGCTCCACCAGGGAATCAGAATGCTACCCCCATCTTTTTTTGGTGGTCCTGGCGATTGAACCCAGGGGCTTCACACTGAGCTACATCTCAGCTCTTTAAAAAATTTTTAGTTTTGAGACAGTGTCTCAGCATGTTTCCGAGTTGCCTAGACTATGCTCAAACTTGCCATCCTCCTGCCTCAGCCTTCCAAGTGCTGGGATGACAGGTATGCACTGCCACACCTGACTGCCCACTCCTGTTAATGGCATTGGAGACCTTGGGGCTGGCAGTCACCCAAGGAGGATGTCACAGGCATCCAGCACATCTTAGGGCCATCAGGTTGCAGGCAGGGCACATGCCTGTCTGTGGGCTCGCCAGCATCTTGGGCAAGACCCTTCCTGTCTGGTGCTGTCTGGTCTCTGCTCCGGAATCCCCGCGGGGCTTGGTTGATGTCTCTCTGAGAACAGAATCCAGGAACACAGACCCTCGCCCTATGCTCTGGCTTTGGGAAATGGGGCCTGCAGCCCCGGAGGAGGTGACAGGAGCCACATGCCTTCTCCATGGTGCCCAGTCGGGTACAGGGCGTGGCTGCTTGGTGTGTGGGTGACCCCAGACTCTCATGCTGCCCTCTTCCCACAGTGCGATGGCATCAGGGGTGCGGCTTTCAGGAGGCGATTAGATTGTGGGGCTGAGTCCTCCTGGCAGGGACTAGTGCTCTGACGAAAGCAGCAGGACAGGGACCTGCCGCCTTCCACTGGCTCTGCCGCTACTCTGATCTCAGCCTCCCAGCCTCTGCCAGCTCTACTGTTTCAGATGCACCCGGGGTGGGGCGAGTGCGCTTCGTTCTATCTGTCTGAACAGGCCGAAAAGGCGGCTCGTGCCTGGCTTGCAGACAGACTCACCCAGCCTGGCCAGCCCCATGGACAGATGGGCACCACTACCCAGGGCGGCCCCGGCACACCAGGCCATTCCCAGGACACTGTGCCTTTGTCTCCCTTGGGTGCCCTGCCCGATGACAGAGTGCAGACCGTGGAAAACCCGGCACCTGACTCTGCTCCGTAGAGGTGTGAAGGCCACGTGCAAACTGCGGGGTGGGGCGCTGATTTTTCTTTGCATTTGTCCGTGTTCACAGAGCATCATGATTACACTCATCGTGGAGAGTTGGTCCATGCACACAACACATCTTAATCCTTTTCTTTCCCTACCCCTCCCCTCCTCCCTCTCTCCATCTCTTGGTCCCCTTCCCATGTGCAAAAGATCCACCTCACTGTTTCCTATTATCCATCTTTTATTTTGCTCTTTATGTATACTTTGGGTTTCTCATATAAGAGAAACCATGCGATATTTAAGCTTGTGTGTCTGCTTTATTTCACCTAGTATGATGGTCTTCAGGTGTACCCATTTTCCTACAGACAACGCGTAAAGACGGCCTGATGTCACCTTCCAGGATGCCAGGCCGACTCCGCTGACATTGCCGGGCTTGCTCAGCAGGTCTTCCCTGAGCACTCATTAGGGAGAGCATTTTTCTAGATACACGATGGCGCGTGCCTATAATCGCAGCACTCTTGCAAACTGCAAAGTTGAGTGCAGCCTGGGCAACTTAGTGAAATCCTATCTCAAAAAAAAAAAAAAAAAATTTAAAAGGGCTGAGTATGTAGCTCAATGAGAAGGCACTAGGCTCAATCCCCAGTACAAAAAAAAAAAAAAAAAGAAAAAGGAAAAAAGAAAAGAAAAAAAAGCTGCAAGACAGCAACGTGCGCATAAACGAAGTGGCGGGAGGGACGAATGACAGGCTTGGCTGTGGTCCCGCGGCCGCAGTTGGTGAGAACCTTGTTTGTAGAAACCCCATGACGAAAAGTTCCAGAGACGAAGGAGGCCCCAGCGAGAGCCCTGCACACCGGCCTTTGCCCTCCCGTCTCCCAGGCTCTGCTTCTCCGAAGCCGGGGAGGACTCGCTCGGCCTCCTCCCGGGAGCTGGAGGAAGCGCGCGATGCTGCTCAGGTGTCTCGGTCGCTTCGATCCCCGAGCCTCAGCCGGGGGCTCCCGCACGCGCGGGGCCCGGGCCCCCAGACCCGCCCCCCCCGCGGCCTGCAGAGCTCGGCTCCTAGGGAACCGCCTTCCCCTCGCCCTCTCCCCGTGGCCCCGCCGCGCCCCGCCGGCGTGCTCTCCCGCCCGCCGCCCCGGCCCCCAGGCGCCGCTGCCGCTCGGCTTCTGCGCGGCGTGGACGGAGCGCGGCAGCCGCTCTCGCTCCTCTCAGCTCCCGGGCCGCCGCGGGCCCGGACGTCAGCCGCACCGCCGTCCGAGCGCCCGCGGGGTCCGCCCGGCTCCCTCCGCCAGCGCCCCCCTTCCTGCGAGCCCGCCCGTGACTCCCGGGAAGCCCCGTCCGTGGGCCAGCTCGGCCGTCCTCTTTCGCGGGCGTGGCTTTGTACGGGGCGTGGCGGGCACCAGGGCGTGCAGCGTACTCGCGTGGCCACGGGTGCCGCCACGCGCGGGATCCGCTCGCTACGGCCCCGGCGCGCGCAGCTCGCACTCAGCGGGGCCCTGGCACGTGCAGTGATGAGCTCCGCAGAATGAGGCCCTCACGCGGGGAAACCGCTCCTGCAGGAGCTGCGACCTGAAGCCCAGAGCCGGTTTACTCCGGGGTAGTCGCACAGGTTCAGGAAGGTGCTCTGGAAGCGACTCTGTTCTTCCTCCCTTCCTTCCTCCCTTCTTTCCTTCCCTCCCTCCCTCCTTTCTCTCTCTCCCTCCTTCCCGCCTTCCTGCTTCGGCCTTTCCATTAGGGAATAGGCAGCGCCGGGTGGAGTTTGGACTGGAGAAACAGAGCTAGGGTTGAATGTTGTCTTTGCTCCTCTGCGCTGCTGCAAACAAACTGCCTAACTGGGTAACTCCTAAACCCGGGACATTTGCTTCTTCCAGGCTGGGGCGGAAAGTGCAAGTTCATCTCGTGTCTGCTGAATCTTCTTGCTGTGTCCGCCGGGAGGACAGAGGGTTGGTTCGTCAGGTTCCTTGATAAGGACACCAGCCGCATTCCTGAGGGTTCTGCCTCAGCACTAGGTTACCATCTAAGCCCCGCCTCCCCCGTAAATACTATCCTATGACAGGGTTTTAAATTCCAGCACAAACTTGAAGGGGATACAAACCTACAAACCATAGAATTTTCATTGATTGATTGATTGCAATACTGGGGATTGAGCCTTCCCCCTGAGCTGAATCCCCAGCCTTGTTTTTATTTTTTATTTTGAGACAAGTTCTCACTAAGTTCCCCGGGCTGGGCTCATACTTGTAACCCTTCTGCCTCAGCCTCCCACAGTGCTGGGATTACAGGTGTGCACCACCACATGCAGCTCATTTTAAAGAAATCACTTAAGTAGTGATTTGTTCAGCAAAAGCCACTTTGTGGCTGGAACTGTGTTGGGAAAATAAAGATGAGTAGAGTGTTATACTGTTACATAGTGGGGAAGAGACACAAGTGACAGTGTTTGCAGTGCGAAATGAGAGAGGGAGAGAGAGAGGGGCAGGTGCCAGGTGTTGTGGGAGCAAAGTGGAGAGAGAGCCCGGTATTTTGGGAGAAGAACGGGGAGAGTGCCCCAGAGAAGGTCAAGGGTGCCCTGAGCCTGCAGGGAGGTCAGAGGTGACTGGAGGGGAGAAGGGAGGAGGTGAAGGGACAGAGGATGCTCCCTGTGTTCCCATGAGGGGACAGAGCAGGGCGGGCCAGCCCCTTGCCGGGAACTTGGGCCTGGAATTTAAGCTGGTGTTTTTTAGAACTATGTGAAGTATCCACCGATTAAGCTCATAACAAACACAATTTAGAGTTAAACCAGCCACCATTTACATTTTTGAAATCCACACAGAGATAAGTGTCAGCAGGTTCCCAAGGTTTAAGGACGCTTCATGGGCTTGCTCCACGTCTGTTCTGTTCGCTTGGTTCCCCAGCTGGGGGAAGGCAGGGGCTCGCCTTGGCTCCAGCGAGGTCAGGTGTGCTGGGAACGCCCTCCCTCCGGACACCCCGCGCTCCCAGCTCACTCCTCTCATTGTTCAAGCCATTTTTCTGAAGCTGCTGTGGAAGTCTTCATTCCTCAGTGTCTTCAGGTGTGCTGTTGTACCTGCCTAGATGTCTTAAATCCATTCAAAACGTTGACCTTTCATGGTCATTTTGACTTGGGGGAAGTGCCAGAAGTCCCATGGTGCCAGGCTGGGTGAATAAGGTGGATGAGGACACCCTGTAGGGTTTTGTAGCAGCATTCACCATATTTTTTATTATACTCTGTAAAGAGGCAGAAGGCAACTTCCAGAACTGTTTCCGAAAGTGGCAAGGATAGGCTAGGTGTGTTCAGAGTGAGGGGGAGGATTTCAAGGGGATTCATGGCAATGTGTCCTCTAACTGGAATACTTTTGTTTTTAATTTAAACATTCACTGCATATTTCTATCATACAACATAGGAAACGATGGAAGTTTTTTCTTTATTGTAGAAGAAACACATGCTCATTATAAAAACTAAAATAATGGAGAAATACGTAGTACAAAAAAGTGGAATATTTTTGTATCATCTTCTCCCCAGAGATAACCACTATGGACCCTGGTACTTTCCTCAAATTAAAAGAATACTTTACTAACACATTAATATAATCTTTTAGCTAAAATAGAATCCTCCAACTGCCTTTATTCCTCTCCTTATTCAAGTTCCTTAGGTAACTTTACCTATCAGCACTTGAGTGTCATTGAGCTCTTTGAGAAATGTTATCATCTTGTCCAGGTACTTTGAGTTTCATTTGATTTTTATAAGGTGATGTATCAGTAACTGGAAACAAGACTCAGAGTCGGCACATTTTATCTTTCCGATGGCTTTTTTTTTTTTTTTTTTGCATTGTCAATTGTAAGAATTGTTTTAAAGGAGAAAAAAAATCAATGTTCTACAAGGCAAAATGACCTAAATTGGAGATCTGGTGATAGACAAGTTTACATTTATTTTTCAAGGAAAAGATACTTTCCATTGAGAATTTATTTTTGTATTTCATAGATTTGTTCTTTTTCTTTAGTTTGCCTCCTAAAAGTATAATAAATAAGAACAGCCAGCAGCATTAGGGTACCGTGGAAGATACCCCAACTTGCGCTGCGCCCTGGAGTTATTATTATTATTATTGGGCCTGGTCCCTGGGGAGTTGGGGAGGTCTCTGGTGGGTACTTGGCCAGTGGGCCCGGAAGTGCTAATGATGGGACTATAAAAAAGCAATCAGTAGGAGGACGTAGAGCGCCACTCCGCTGACACTAGGAGGCAAAAGAAGTAACAGATTACGGGCCTGGAAAATGTCAGGTGTGCAGACATTAAAGGTTTCTCTATGGCACATGGCCTGCGTAAGATAGCCACGTATGGGGGCTTCCATCTGTGTTTTCAGAGTTTTACAGAAGCAAATCAAAACCAAAAGACAACAATAATAATCAAACTGCCTTAGTCCATGGGGACAGATACGCAACAGTGTCACACATGGATGTCTCACGAACAAGGCGTGTTGTCCCCGTACTGTCCCAGCAGTAGAGGCCAGGATCAGGGCAGCAGCAGGTCCAGGCTCTGGCCGGGGCCTTCTGGCTCCCACATGGCCACTTGTCCCTGTGTCTCACAGAGGAAGGGGTGAGGGACCCTGGGGTGTCTTCTCTGAAGGCAGTAATCCCATTCCTAAGGGCTCCCTTCTTAGGGCCTGATGAGCCTCAAAGACCCCACCTAATACCATCACGCTGGGGACTGAATTTTAACATATGAAACTTGGGGCGCTGGTGAGGACATACACATTCACTGTGTAACAGGCACATGCATACACGTGCACACACACACACACACACACAAAAAAAAAAATCAGCACTTTGTATGTTGCAAATTAAAGAGAAGTGAGACATGGACACCAGAGGGGACCAGTGTGTGGACTGCAGTTAGACCCTCTCGTTACTGAGCTGTCCCCAGACGCCTGAGGCTTCCCCACCCCCCACACTTTAGCAACGCTCTTCCCTGTTCCTGACCTGTCCACACACTCGCCCTTTAGGGTCCAGCTTAACTCTCTCCTACTCTCGGCCATTGCTAGCAGCCGGGAAACGTTCTCCCCTCGCACATCTGTTCCTCCCCGTCACAACACCTGCCCGTTCCAATCACGCCCGCTCCTCCCGCTGTGGTGAGCAGCAAAGATGACGTCTGCTTTCTACCTTCCCCCGGGGTCTGACCGGCACCCGGCCGGACGGCTGAGGCCAGCACGCTTCTCAGGGCAGGGATGGTAGTTCTGGGACAGTGGACAGGAAGCATTCGCTCCCTCATCCAAAATGAGGACAATAATAGCTGTCTACCTCCTGGGCGTGAAAGAGTCTCACCAAGTCTTTTGAGTTCCCTGGAATAAATAAAAGCTAAGCTGTTATTACAGAACATACTGAAACATGTTTTGTCTTTGAGCCTGCAGTCAAATGGAGCTCATATCTCCTTGTTTCCTGCCTGGGTGCATTCATAGCTTCTCAAAAAAAATTTGTTTTTGATCTTCTTTTACAGCTCATTAATAATGACCATGTTTTAGGAACTTGACAAATTTCGGTGTTTATTTGGTGTGGTGTCAAATATATATTTTTTAATGGTGTTGCTGAGCATGCGGAGAGATGACGTGGTGGTGTTTGGGGTCAGGAGGAGATTATACCTTGTGGGGTTAGCACTGCAAGTCTGTGACTTGGTTTGTGAATGGGCAATGTTTTGTTCTCTTCAGCAATAACAACAGTGAATGATATCAAGTGTAATCCTTGGGGCATGGAACTCTGTCCTTAGGTCCTTCTGGACATCTTTTTGTCACAGTATGTTTCTAACTTTACCGCACCACGAATGTCACACCTTGTTCTGGAGTTCTTGGGAGGACCATGGTTGAAAATAAGGTCACTGAAGAGGTGGCCAAAGGTGACACACATCGTGGCTAAATGAGGGGGCTTTGGACAGACATGCTGAGTCAGGTCCAAATCCCAAATCCAGTGATATTCTTAACATTTGCCAGCTGCTTTTTCTTAGGCAACTTAATTATACTTTCCCCAGCTGTACAATGGGATAATATTTTCTCACATGGTTGTTGTAAGAATTAACAGTGAGTTTCCTACCATGCCAAGGTTTTAGGAAATGCATGGTAATAGTTACCTGGAGGTATTGATGTCATTAAGGGATGGTACCACTGTCCTCTCCTCTTACAGTCTAGCATTGTGGTGCCAACCATGTGCGTAAGAGCTTTGGATGCTTCCTGTGCTAGGCAGCCTCGGAGACTGTCCCCAAGGGTCCTAGCCTTCTGGGTATTCAAGCTGGTGATGCTCTGCCCTTGTCTGGGCCAGACTTAGCCACTTACTTCTAACAAAGAGGAAATGGTACACATTATGGGATGTCTCTTCTGAGATGCGTTTGCACATAAAAGGGTCCCTTTGCTCTCCCACGTTCTTCTGCCACGATATTCCTTCCTTGGAGCCAGATGACCATGCGCTGGATCCCCTTAAAATATGTCAAATTAAACCTCTCGTCCTTTAAGTTGTGGATGTCAGGTATTGTGCCTAGCAATGGGAAACCGATTAACATGGATGCCAGGTATTGGAGTATTGGTTATATCAAAGTTTTGGAGCATATCTGTTATACGCATCAATAGGCAAATATCTAAGTGCCACTAAGAAGGCGTCCTGGGGCTTACTGCTGCAGCCTGGCCGGCACCCCATGGAGAAAGGGGAGAGGGAGCATTGTCCAAGCCTCCCTGTGTCTCTGTAGGGGGTGAACACCAGACTCCTAAGTGTGGCCCGCATGCTGTGGTCCACAGCTCCCCCTGGCACAAGCCGTGCAAAGCTTTATTGCAGGGCCATCCCACCTTCCTGGGTGTTGGACACCTGCTGTCCTTCTGAATGACCTCCTTCCCTGCAGGGCAGCTCAGCTCTCACTCCCTTGGGGACTCTCCTCAGAGTTGCCCTTAGATCTGCCTCTCATTCCCGAGGCAGGCTGTGCACCTCTCTTTATAGTTCTGATAACCGTTGCTTCTTTAACATGCGTGGTGTTTGATTCCCTGTGAGAATTGAGTTTATTCAAGGTACCCAGGTGATGAATAAACTCGCAACTGGCCAGTGGATGCTCAACACATACTCTCTCCAGTGAATGAAGGGCTGATTCTCTCTCGAGTAGCAGCATTGTTTCCTGACTCCAACCTCTTACGGAGTGTAAATGTGCTTTTCTTTATGTTACTTAATAGGTAGCTTGGGAGTCATGCTGCAGTATAAATAGATTGGGAAGGAAAGAAAGAGCAGCGCACAGTCACCTGTCTTGGAAATCGGCTAGGGCTGGCTGGTGTGGTCTGCAGAAATCTGTGAGAGAGGCTGCAGGTGGGGAGCAGGTGGAAATCATGGCACCAGCAGGGTGCAGAGGTTTCTGGGAACGCCATGGTTAGAATGCCCCACACAGAAGCTGGGAACGAGAATGGAGAAATGGTGTTCAGAGGCAGGACTTTTGCTCTCTCTGTTTCCCTAGTGTCTTGATATTTCCCTTTGTAGACTTTGCAAATTTAAGGACTGGGAATGAAAGTTGTCTCCAGGTTGGCAATGGGTCTTGACCTAAAGACACATTGAACCAGAGCCAGTGGCAGACATAAGGACAATATACGTTGTGACAATTGCCATATTCTTTCCAGGTAGACTAATGAACCCTTTACAAAGCCCTAACCCAAAACTCAATTCTAAGTTCCATGTTTTGTCCTATGTCTAACACATAATATAACTTCTTATAGTCTGACTGGGTGGAGTTCTGGTCAACCAAGACCAGTGACAGTGTTCTTTCTCACTTCTTTGTTCAACTGCGTGATAATAGTGAAATATGAGGACCATGTGCATGAAAGTCACTGCAATTACTTCAAGAACACAAACTCCAACAGAATTATTTTTCAGCAGAAATTATTCGGACTCTTATTTTCTAGAATGAGGTCTTGTAAGTCAGTTCTCCAAGATGGGATTATGAGACTGAGCGCTAACCTCTATGATAGAAAGAAACTTGGAAATTTGGTAAATTGGTATATAATTTTCATGACTAATGAGATCAGGTTATGGATTTCATGTTGGTCGAACCAGTAGAAACATTTCACTATACTAACTTTATTTTGTGGTCACAGTTTCTAAGAAATGCCATGAACCAACTGAGTTTCTCTTGGTGGCAGTGGAGCGAGAACTTCAAGAACTATGTCTTACTCATCTTTGTGAGCCATGCTTAGTGGGTGACCAAAAAATGTGCTGGATGCTTGGACACGGGTTCTTTAATTTTTAGTCAGTCCCCCTGCAAGCTCCACTTTTGCTTCCAACTACTTTATAATTTAGATCACACACTTCACAAATCTACTTGAGAATATCATTTGCAATTTATATCTTGTGGAAGTATGACATCAGATTTCACGGTCTGATCCTGTTCTGGTGCGTGTTCTGTGGTTGCCGTAGTAACTGAGTTGCCATGGATTACCCTGCAGGAGTCTTAAGGGTCAGCAAAGACCAGAGCCCTGTCATTCTTCATTCAAAAGCAATTGTCCAGGAAAAATGTGACTTGCTTCAATATTTAAGACCTGGGCACTGATATTAAACCAGAATGATACTTTGGTTAAAAACCAATAATTAACCTTGTCTTCAACTCTAGGTCACCCTTTAATAGCAATTTCATGAAGTGGACATTCTTCTGTCTTTCATTCTTAAAGTCCCTGGGTAGGTTTTAAATAATACGTCTCTTGGAAAAGCACACGGGTAATCATTGCAATTTATTTTATGTCATTATCTAAGCCCTCGAGACCTCACAGTTCCCGCTCTTCTCTCTGAGGTAATTGTATGCGTCTTGGGACTGTGTGAGATGATGTTAATATTCTGCACACCATTCCTTTGAAAGGATTCACAACCCACAATGAGACACTTGTCCTGATGCTTTTCTGCAAATTTTTTAGAAGACAAGTATAAGGCATTTCCTTTCTTTACTAAAGAATAACTTTCCTCAAAATCACAGTCTTTGATGTCATGGATTTATGATATATATCCTGAATAGCAGTTTTAATTTCAGTGTGGGAATTATGCAACTTGCTTATGCTATAATATAACCTTTTAGATTATAAATTAAGACCATCTTTGGGGTATAGGAAATGCCACTCTTCCCCTAACACCTCTTACTCTTTTTCCTAAGTTGTTTCAAATTACCATAATACATAATATGGACAGATAGAATATGCTTAAGCACTTGATTAAATTTTAATATTAGTAGTATAAAATTTTGGCACTCACACAAGAAGTAGGTAAAATGTTATTTTCTTTCAACAGGGATTTGATGTTTCTCAGGGTTTTAGTTTATTCAGAGAAGTTATCCCAGACAGTGGTCATAGAATGTTAAACAGCTATTTTTTTTTTTTTAATAACTACAGACAAAGTTGAAACACACACATGTCGTTTACATATCTAAATTCCAGTACATTTTTTTTCTACAAACATATTTGGAAATTTGTCACATTAAAAAGTGATGTAATCTAAAAAATCCTTAGTTATTTTAATATAAACAAATCCAACTATTTCCCAAGAACAAAAGAAGTCTTACAAAAGTTTTAATAGGCTACGTTCAAATATTTCCTGCATTCATTTTTTTAAAAAGGATAAAAATGACTTTTCTTACCTATCTTTTTTTGTTCTTGTGATCAATACAATTTTATGTGATGCTACATTCATTAGAGCCAGATGAATAACGTTGTTGATGTCAGGCAAGGAAACAATTCCAATTTACTCAGTTATTATACACATTGATTATGTGACCAGACATTATTTTCTTTGAGAAAGAGAAATTTTGTTCTTTCTGTGAGAATACAGAGGAACTCTGGGCAAGATACTTGATTTACTTTAGTGTTTAATTATAGTCATAATTGAAAATACTGGGAGTGAGCTATGATGTCACTTATCTAACTTTCGAGTTTGAATCCATATTTCAGCCAGAATGGAGAACATAGATAAACTTTAGAAAGTAAGTCTCAAATTCACAACAAAAAGATTCTCTCTCTCCTCCCGTGCCTTTCCCCGGTGATCCTGTCCCTATGCAACAGGTTTCCCTGAAAACAAGCAGATTTGACTGTATTCTGATCTGTCACCTATGACCAGACTCATTATTTCCAGTTGTCAAAATTGCTCTTGCTTTGCATTCATTTTGTTTCAGAGAATAAAAATAATCCACAGTTTAAATGTCTGTGTGCTAAAGTCACTCCCTGCACCCTTGAAATGCCTAGCTTTTATAGCTCCAGCTTTGTGGATAAAGAATGGAAGGCGGTAGGTAGCATTTCTCCACGATAATGACGTGTTTAGCCTAAACACATTCATACTGTGCATGCATTCTTTAAAAATTAGCTCCAACCAGTGCGATCTCAGCAGCGCTCACCCTCCTTGGTGCCCCTCCACGGCCTCTGGCCACCACCTTCTCTTTGATGTCACAGGAGATGCGGGACACAGAGGGAGGTGACTTGGAGACATACAAAGGAACAAGAAAATCAAATTGAAAGTTCTAATCGATGAGTTGGGAACAAAATTAGAGCACACCCACTACCACAGGCGTTACTATTTTAGTACGGTATTGCCCCTTCTCTTCCTTTCAGGTACAAATCAGTCTACCATGTGGTGCAATCTCATTTTTTACCTGTGAGTGAAGGAAAAAGATCACATATACTTCTACACAAAGCTCAGCCATCCTGCAAAGCCCTTGTTTACAGGGTCTCATGCGACTGTAGTCCAGGCAGTAGTTTTTGGGGCTGAGCAAGTACTATCTAAGACACTCCTAAGTAAATACCACTTTTTTTTTTTTTCTTTAAGTGCTTACTTTTCCACAGTCTCGCATTCTGGAATTCTCTAACTTTCCTTTCTTTCTCTCCTGAATTGCTGGAGTGGCACTTGCTGAATGACATTTCAAGAGACCTTCCCGAATGCAGGGTAACAAAGAGACCAAGGCCCTCAGGGAAGACAGAGCAGTTTTTTTTTTTTTTTTTTTTTAAAACACAATGAATAGTTTTAATTATGTCTTTTCTGCCTATTCCATATAACTCCCCAGCTCCCCTCAGATCCCCACCAAATCCTAAGGCGGCAAACAAAAACATCGGGATGGTTTCCCTACACCTTTCCACCAGCAAGGTCTAAAATCAGCGAGGGTTTTGTTCCCGTTCTGACACTGCCTGGGTCCCCTGTCCTGGGCCAGCTCTGATAAGCAGGACCTCCTGCGGCTCAATTATGACCTCTTTTTCAGCTGCGCCCCCGGGATCTATAGCGATGCCAAGAGCTTGAAAGATGGACCTGATTTAGAAGAAGAGCAGCCGGGGCTGTGACGGATGGCTGCAGAGCCCCTGCTCATTCAGGGCTCCCGAGGGGGTCAAGCCTTCGTTTCCAGCCATCTCTTCAGTACCAGGCAGCGGAGTCCGGGTTGATTGCATTTCTGCAAACTGCAGGATGATTGCGAAAATGCGCGCTGTCCTGCGCATCCTACCCTCCCACTGGGAAAGAGCCGCTGCGGAAAACCCCTTCTGAAGGCCTTCCAAACCTTACAGTCGTTTTATTACTCAGAGAAAGCGCATTTGGTGAAGAACGGCAGGCCCCTGACATTGCTTGAAAGGTTGCTTTTTAAAATCTAAAGAACCTAGCAATTGTGTAATTATCAACGCTGGAAAAAGCAATCCTTTGTGGGAGGAGACCTTGGTAGTTCACAAACTTTTAATGCATTTTATGGACAAAGTATTTTATTTTAAGTATTTTATGGACAAAGAAATATTTTCAGTTAAAATTTCTTGGGCAAAACTCCAAATTCTCTTTCACTGTCTTCCAAAACAGTGGCAGTTTCCTCTCCTTGAGTCCATATTTATTAGCACACATGTAACATGATGTGATTGTACACTAGATGTAATATCTGTTTCAGAATGGTTTTCAGTTCTGTCTCTAGACAGCCTCTCTCTTTCTCTGTCTCTTTCTCTCTCTTTCCACCCCACCCCAGTAGGGATTAGACTCAAGGCTTTCACATCATACTACATACTCAGCCTTTTTTTTTTTTTTTTTTTTAGAGGCAGGCCCTCACTAAGTTTCCCACACTTGGGCTGGAACTTGAGATCAGCCTGCCTCAGCCTCCCAGAGTGCTGGAATTACAAACTGCTTGTTGCCTGGCTGGGATTCTTGATATTTCAACTACTTTGGACTCTTGGGCCCAGCAAGGCTTGTTACTCTGTGTGAAGCCCCCCAACTTTCTGGGCCTCTCACTTTTGCTTGCCTCAAAAACCCTGCTAAGTTAAGCTTGCTCCTGCATTTACACTTTACAGAAAGACTGAAGACTGTGTATCAGCTGAAGGTATTTATGGCAGTTTTTATGTAAAGCACGATTTCATGAATTTAATAAATATTAAGTTTAATTGTAGATTGAAGAAACAAGCCATGGTTTTTAAATATAAAAAATTTAACTTTAATTGTAAGTGGGCCACCATCCCTGAATTCTGGCAAGGTAATGCCCCCGAAGTGCCCACAGGCTGGGCCCAGAGCTGCACACCTGTGATCCCAGCTACTCAGGAGGCTGAGGCTGGAGAGTCATGAGTTTGAAGCCAGCCTGGGCAACTTAGCAGGATTCTATATTAACAGACAAAACAAAACGAGCAATAAACTTCCCCAAAACAGACACACATTGAGTGTGAGTTCAATGAAATTTACCTCTGATGCCTGATTTGTGGCTCTACCAATGCTCTGTTTACCTTACCCACTCTCCTCCTCCTCCTGCTGCTTCTCCCGACACACACAGCCACACAGGCGCACACACACACACACGCGCGCGCACGCGCAGGGTCACCTCCGGTTCTAATGTTCCGTGGCCTGCACTATTTGCTTGGGTCTTGGTAGATCCTTGATTGTGTATGATGGAAGCCAGCTCTTTCTTTACATAGGAAGGGACAGGGTTAAGGAGACAAGTGGCTCCCGGACATCTAGGAAAGGCCGTAACACCTGGTCGAACCTGCCCAAGTCCTCCTTGAGGCCCAGGGACCAGGTCCAGCCGTGGGGGTCGTGAGGGGAGGCCCCTTCTCCCTTTGTCCTGGACGGTAGGGGACTGGGCTCCAGGGCCAGTGGACAGAAGCAGAGGCTCCTTCGAAGCAGAGTTGGGACTTGGAGGCCGTCGGAGACCGCGGGATGTTCAGTGGTAGCAGCCAGCATTCAGGGTCCTCATTAGAATACAGGCCCCGTGGTATGTCGGGAGAGGTAGGGTTTCCCATAGAATGGGCTAGAAAATGTCCCCTGCAAATAATTCAGCTTGCTGAAGCCAGACAGATGAGTCTGGAGAGGAAATCGGAGGCGCACTCCCGGAGGGCTTGGGTCTGTCTTGTGAAGAAGCTGGGAGTTTTTCTGCAGGCTCTGGGGAGACACTGAAGAATTTTAATTCCTTTTCCACCTTTCTACCTGGGGAACAACTTACCAATGTCCTTTGCAGGGCTCAGCTAATCCGATACACTGAATTCTGCCTTGGCTAATAAAGCAGGATCAATCCTTCGCGTTCCTGACTTTGCCAGCTCCAGCATGCAATGCTTTCAATATTGCACAATTAGTCCTCAGTGGCAGGCTTAGGCCGGCGAGAGGACAGCTGGCGTTGGGGCTGGCGTGCTCTGGAGTCAGACGGAGCTTTTCATTTACGAGCCAGCTACCCTTCGAGTCAGCCTCGGGAAGGCCTAGGTGCAGCCACAGGCAGATTTATAGACCTTTAAAAACAGTGCTGAAGAAGCATGACAGATTCTCAGCGGTGTTCACCCAGGTTTTAAGGCATTTTATAAGCACTGTGTGTTTTTCAGACATAACGTGTGATCTAGAGACAATGGGTTTCATGCTCAGCGGGGTGGGAGGGGATCGGTGTTCAGCTGTATTTTGTGTTACAAAAAGTGCATGCATCCTAAAAATTTGGAGCAAATGTTAGAGGAAAAGATACCATTTGCAGTATTTCATTTACTACAGCAAAATTATAGAATATGAAAATCATTCTAATATTTATATCCAATTAAAAATCAATATCTTCTTAGCAGCATATGGTGGCACAAACCTGTAATCCCTGCATGCTGAAGGCTGAGGCAGGAGGATTGTAAAAAGTTCTAGTTGAGAGAGAGAGAGAGAGAGAGAGAGTTTTGCTATATAGCACAAACTGGCTTCCAATTTGTGTTCCTTCTTCCTCCTGCCTCAGCCTCCTGCGTAGCTGCAACTACACGCATGTGCCATCAGGCCTGGCCAATTATTTTTTTTTAGAACAACAGAATCCCACTCATGGAGGCTGAGATCCTAACAGTGTGAGATGCCTCAGGGCCTGAGGCTGAAGGAGGAAAACCTTTCACTTTCCCCCAGGCCCCAGGGGACGGTCAACATCAAATTGTACCTTCCTGAGCCAAGTTGCATTATTCTTTCATTGAGCTGGTCTGTGAAGCAGTGCTAATGAACTATTAGAGTGTCACCATGTAACATATCAAAGATATGTTGTTAGAGGCAAGGGATATTGATTGGCTTTTGCATGGGGAGAAGTAGGTCTAATCTGGAGGATGGGAAAGACCAGTGAGCCCATGGGAAAACCGAAGACTCATTTAGCGGGCCCTTCTTTATGGTGTGTGTTTTCCTGCTCAGTAGCAAGACCATTTTTGTTTTTTCCTTTGAGATGTCCTTCCTGTGATCGCCACCATTCATACCATGCAGAACTACAGTTTATGTACATGTGGTCATTTAATTTTCTTCTGTTGTTTCTGTAGCCTAGAATCAAGAGTGTTGTAAGTTGTCTTGGGTTTGACTTCTGAGAAGGTGGCTTTGGAGGGTGTGGAAATTCTGAGAATTGGTAAAATTTTAATTGAAATGGTTGAACACTTGTGGTCTCAGTTTAGGTGGTTATGACAGGGTACCAAGTAATCCTAATCCCTTAGATCACATTTCTGGTTTTTCTGGCGGCACCCATGTACCTTTGACATCAAGAAAGGGACTCAAGGAGAGGAGGGAGGGATCAAAATTCACACCGAAGTTCAACCCTGGAGCAAGGGAGAAAGAGGCTGGAACAGAGGAAGACCTTTGGAGCTTGAGACCTTGGAGGGCGGAGCAGTGTTTGTGCAAATGTGTGCTGGAGAAGTGTGTGGCTTAAAGTTACTGCAGGGCATTCATGCGGAGCTGGGAGTTTGCAAGAATCATCAAGACAAATGGTTCCTGGGGTATTGGTGAAGTAAGAGGAGAGAAATGGACCCAACGTGCAGCTGCTCAAGGTGGCAGAAGTCAGCGGGGCCCAGCTGCATGGCTAGGGAGGAGCTAGCTGCATGGTGGAGTGCAGCAAGGGCCAGTTCTGGGAGGGTGACAGGGTTACAGGGTGACGGTAACTCACTTGCTTTACTTTGGGTAACTGCCAAGCGGGGAATTCCGAATTCCATCCGGGTTAGTAAGAGCGCAGTGTCAGAGGAAAAGGGTCCTGCAACTCCAGTGGGTGTGCACAAGGGAATGTGGGAAAGATGCTGGGGTGGTGATATGACAAAATGCAAACAAATAAACAAACCAACAACTGAAAACAAAGGAAGCAGCAGGAAATTAATCTACCAAGCCATCTGAGGTCGCAAGGTTTCTGGCTTGCTCTGGCCACTTTGCTTGGGCACCCGTGTTCTCTCCATTTCTCCTCTAGCTGCATCCACATCTTAGCTTGTGTTCAAATTCATTCTCCTCACACAGTAGAGGGGAAAATCACATTAAAGTGGCCAAATCCTGAAGGGATTTTGGGGAGTCCACATCCAACAGAGAAAGGTGGGTGTCCCCCTGACTGTCTGTATCTGAAACATTTACCGGATGTCTTTGGCTTTTTCCCCCGCCCCTGGGACTCAGGTACACGATATGTCATACTGTCACTGACTCAGGGCATTCCTATTCTTTAATGTGGCATGCCTATTCCTTAACCAGTCACCGTCATTGTTTTGTAGAACTGTTTCCCACGAGCATACGATGCCTCACATGAAGGAGTTGAGGTATGTGAACAAGCAGGGATTTCTGAGTAGGTAACCAATAGCAACAGCTATATCACACATTCAACTAAACAATCACACAAATATTATGAAGTCAGATCACACACACATATACTCCCAATTGTACTTGGGCCTGCGTTCTTGACACAGGCCACTTCTCTCCCTCTGATTGTCACCACCATTGTGACATCATGGCTTCCTCTCACCTGGACCCCTGGGGTTCCTCCTGTCTAATGATCTGTTCTCTGAAGGGTTGCTTGGGGGACCTTGCTGAACACTAAATTGGACCGTGTCACCCCCAGTGCACTTCTAATGAAACATCCAAAACCTCCAACTTGGCCCATGATGTTGCCCTCCTGTTCCCTTTCTTGACATCTGCTGTATTTTTTTCCTAGGGCTGAGACACAGTACCACAAGCTCGGTGGCAGAAATCGATTGCACCCCTGTCCAGCAGCCTAAAAATCTCAGATCAAGGTGTCTGCACAAATGGTCTTCCTGAGGCTGAGAAGGAAGGGTCTGACCCACCCCTCTCTCTGTGGCTTGGAAATGGTCATCTTTGTGTGCTTATGGTACTCCCCTCGTTCACGTCTCTGCAAATTTCCCTCTTTTATAGACAAGTTACTCATATTAGATTAGAGCCCACCCTAATGACCTCATATTAATTGTCTATTTCCATCAAGACTGTTTCCAAATAAGGTCACCTTCACAGGTACCAGAGGCTGGGACTCGAACGTATGACTTTTAGAAAGACAGCTCAACCCACCACACTCCTCTTGGCCAGTACAACTTCTGTATTTGTCTCTGCTGTCTAGAAGACTCGGGTCCTTACTTGCTGCTTAATTAATGTTTGTTCTGTCCATCCTGCAGGAACCTGGCTGAATACTCCTCCTTCAGAAGGACCATCCTCGATGCCCCTGTGTGACTTAAGCTTTCCGTGACATGCTCTCACAACACCTGTCACTTCCTACTCATGTAGCAACGTTTAATTCTGGATTTAGCTGGTGATTTTTTTGTTTAATTGTTCTTCCCCTAGCTTATAAATTCTGCATATGGTAACTGCCTATAATTTGTTTATCACTGTATCTCCACTGACTGCACAGCAGTTTCTGTGGAAAAGTACTTGAACATTTACTGCACGAACATGAAGAATTAGAAATCATCACTTTCTTAGTCCTCTTCTCTTTCATTTCCACTTTTGATGCCATTTTCTTTTGCAAAAGCACAGTTTTATCATTTCTCTGTGAGTATTTACAAATAGGTAACAATAAGAAGGGAGGACCACGTTGAAGTGGAAGGATGGGTGTTGGTTGGGTCCTCATAAGTGACTTTTCAGCACACAGTGGTACATGATTTTCATCTGTTCTTCAGAAAGATCGCTAATAACTATGCACCACCAAAATTTATGGTACCTTTTATCAACCCACAAAGGTTACATCTTCAAATGCCAAGTTTCTTTCAAAAACAAGTTCATAAAATTGAACATTTGCCTGTAATAAAGACCAATGCATAGGCAGACTGAGCAAGAGCAATGCTTGGCATCGCATTAGTTCAGTTTGGTAATGCAAATGATTTCACACTGATTAAAAGAGACTCTCCTAGGGAAACCAAAATATTATTACTAATAAATTCACGTAAGCTAGCATAAAGTATCGTCCACACATGAAGTCCTTGGAAGACGTTGCCTTTTCAGGGATGGGAGGAGAGGTGAAATATCAGTGTGGTCAGCATCTGTATAGCGTCTCTGCCATGTCTTCATTTGGGCTGGAAAAATCAAGGAGGAAGAGTTGTACCAGCCTTTCAATAGCTTCTACTGATCCATTAAACTTAAAATAGATGAATCTCTAGAGACAGTCAACTTCCCGGACAGCAATTACAGTGAGAGATGGCAAGCCCAAGACATCCATTTAGTTGAAACATACTGACCAATACAGCTGCCCCATAATTCTCCTTCTCTGGTGCAGCCTGAGTCTCCAGCCAGCTGCCAATCCAGTCCACTCCAATTCCTTCCCCAGGCTTAATGGGCAGAGAAGCATGGATTTTTGAACTTTGCAAGGTGCCCATCTGGAAAGGAGGTGAGCTTACCATACGTTGCAAAATATTACATCATCTTTAGAAAAACAAGTTGAAACCTAGGAAAATAATGTACTGTTCAGGTGACAAATGCCAGGAGTCTGACCCATGCATGGTTTGAAGACACTGGAATAATGCTTAGATCAAGGAGCTCCAGCTTACTGGAGGAATCAAAACAAAGAAACATGATGATCTATACATGGTATGACACAAAAATATGGAGATGTTCAAATAAAAAAAATTACAGTAAGAGATACAGTGCCTTGAATCCCCTTCAAAATACTCAAAGTACTTCCTGCCTCACTTCAGGCACACTTATCCCACTGTTCTTTCTACTTTCTGAAGCAGCTCTGGAAATCTTTCCCTAGTGTCCTTAGTCGTACAGTTGTAGCTGACTCAATGTCCTGAATCAATTCAGAATGTTTACCTTTCGTGGCCACTTTGACTTTGGGGAAGAGCCAGAAGTCACAAGCTGCCAGATTCAGTGAGTGAGGTATACGAGGACACACCACAGTGTTTTTATTGGACAGAAATCGCTGTAAATACTTGATCAAGGATGGGCGATCAAAATATATGGTGAATGTTTAAATAAAAAATGCATTACAGTAAAAGACACATTGCCATGTATCCCCCTCAAAATACTCAAAACATTCCTCTCTTTGAATATATTATTCCCATCATTCTTGGCAATGTGTCTTTTACTGTAATACATTTTTTTTAATTAAACATTCATCTTATTTTTCCATCCCCTTTTGTACTTTGAAAGTTTGATGAAAAATATATTTTGTAAGAAAACCTATCAGATTTGCTAAGAGAAATTAAGGTGGGATTCATATTTAAGTGGGAGACTTCAAAGAAACTTTTATATGCTACATAAAGTATAGTAAGTGTAATACACCCATTTATTATTAAAGCTAGTGTTTATTGAGATCTGCTTATAGGGCAAGTTATCCTCCAAGGATTCGAAAAATGTCAGAACTGAAATGGAAATACCCAGACAATCAGGTCCTGTCCTGCTCCATGAAGAAACTGAGACCCAGAGAAAGCTGATATTTATCTGTCAGATTATGTTAGAGCAGCTCCTAAAAGATACTATTTTCCTCCTGGAGAAATTTACAAAATGCCTAGCCCCGGTAGCAACCCTTGGAGCCAGGCTGGTCCTGAGTTTTTTAATGTTGTGCATGCATTCAGCAGGCTGCTGGCATGCAGCTCCTGGAACTTGTCAGTTTGTTATTCTACAGGGCATCGTGCAAGCCCTGTGGCTCAAAGCTAAAACTCCCCAGTGTACACAGATTGGAATTTTCTGCCTGCTAGAAAAGGGGGTGTGTTATTTTGCTTCAACATACTTTCAATGGTTAGAGACCTCATGAAAGTTGAAAATATTCAAAGTTACACTTAAATCTAATAGGTGTTTGTAAATCATTTAACTTTTTTATTTTTAAATTTTCACTAGTCCATGTTTGCAGTACATAATGGTTACATTCCTTTTGGGAGTTGGTGCATGTACCTAACACATCTTGATTCTTTTTTGTGTCCCTTCCCATTCCCTCCTTTCCCCCTCCCTCCATCTCTTTTTCACTTTAAATAAAAAAAAAATGCCTGATAGCCAAATCTAAGATTAAATAAAATGCTTACTTTTCCCCTCAATTTGTAATTCTCTGTTCTCATCCAAGTCTTTATTTATAAGCTGAGTTCTATGCCATTTGCCAAAAATTATATTTTATACTCAATGCATTTAATTTTTTCAACACATTCAATTTTGCACAAGCTACAAAATATCACTGACAATGTTCCACAGCCTATGAGGCTTGCCTACCAATTTCTGATCCATAATTATCTTCTCACACCTCTTCTTGGTGACTTAGCCTGTGTAGATGAGGGGGTCTTACTATGGCCAAGCTCTTCAGTCCCATACTGAGTTAAAGTGATTTTATGGCCCCACAATAAAATTTTCACATAGATGCCTGTAGTTATAGCTTACATTACTTCCTTAGCGCTGTCTTTATAAAAGCTCACTAATGAGAGGAAAATCTCCAAACCTACGGATTAGTTGTTATCAACATTGGCAAGCCATGAGAATAATACCTAAAATGTCTTGAGAGCTTACTGTAACTCATTAACTATTCTATGCCTTTTTAATGTATTTGCTGACAGTAATTTTTTGGCATAGATGCAACTGTTATCTCCATGTTACAGATGAGAAAACGGAGGCCCAGAAAGTAGAGTAACTCACTCAAAGTCATGGTTATTAAATGGCGATGTTAGCAAATAGTATTACCGTAGAGAGTACTCTCTAAACTACTAAACTCGTAGGAAGTGATTTGCAAAGGTTTCTAAATAAAATTACATTTTAGTGAAATTATCATTTCCTTAAGCCATTTAAGTGTCATTATATCTAGATAATATACACAGTGTGATAAAATATGTGGTGAATATTTAAATTTTAAAAAGTCATTACAGTAAAAGACACATTACCATTAATCTCCCTCAAAATATTCCCCCTCACTTCAAACACTCTTATCCCATCAGTTTGCCACTTTTTGAAGCAGCTCTGGATGTTCTCTTTCCTGATGTCTTTAGTTGTGCTATGTTAGCTGCCTAGAAGTCATGAATAGATTACCTGTACAGCAATTTCTACCAAATAAAAACACTACAGTGTGTCCTCATCCACCTTATTTACCAGATCTGGTACAGTGCAACGTCTGGCTCTACTCCAAAGTCAAGATGACCAAGACAACAACAACAACAAAACAAACAAACAAACAAAAAACAAAGCCAAGATGACCATGAGGGTAAATCTGGAATTGATTCAGTGCATCAAGGCAGCCACAACAGCACACGAACGACACTCACGAAAGAGGACTTCCAGAGCTGCTTCAGAAAGTGGCAAGAGTGATGGGATGTGTTCAAAATGAAGGGGAGGGTTTTGAGGGGGATTCATGGCAACATGTCCTTCACTGCTATACATTTTTTAAAAATTTAAACATCTGGGTATATGCTCAAAAAGAAAAGAACCAGTTCAGAATTCTGCTCCTGGTTCTCCACACTCAGGGAGGAGTCACGGCCATCAAACATTTTCTGATGTTGTTGTAGGTGATCTGCTCAGGGAAGACTGCGAGCAAATTCCCAGGGCTTGGGTCTCTAAAAGTGTTGATGTCTGAGGTCTAAACCAGTGTCTTAATACAAGGTTTAATTTGTTTAAAGTCAAGTTTCAACCCTACAATCCAGCCCAAGACCCTCCTCTTACTGTCAGGCAGCTGAACTTGGTAATTTCCTCATTCAAGGTCCAAGTCCCTCCTTCAGGGACTGTCAGTAGGTCTCTGCCCCAGCATCAGGGTCAGGAGATGCAGACTCCTGGGGCCCGAAAGACAGCCGCATCCTGCAGGGAGCTCTGCTTGGCCTCCCGTGCAAAAGGAGCTGAAATTTTGATGAGTTCATCTAGGGACTGATGATCTCCCCTCTTCCTTCTTTCCTCTCCTTCTTTCTCCTTCCTTCTTCCTCCTTCCCTCCCTCCCTTCCTCCCTTCCCTTCTCTCATAATAAACACACTCTTATTTCTCAGTGTGGGTTTATAATGCCGGGAAATATTCCACCTCTGTGGCTTGTTAGTGGTAGGAGCTAACTGAGATCACACGTGTGACTGACTTCCTGGGTGTCCCCAGCGTGTGCACAGAGGGAGGGTGGAGGGAAGCAGCCATGGGCTGGGCCTGAGCTCTTCATTTTCCTGAGGTTCCTGGTCGCACAGAGCCGGACTCAGCAGTCACCATTGCCAGGGTCTGCTGTACATGGCGCAACACACACCAAAATGCAGTTAAGTGAGACGAGGTCTTCAACGTGAATCCTATTTCCTAGTGAATATTGGACACGAAAATATTGATTAAGATTCATAATGAGACTCCCTATTACATACATTTTTGAACTTCTGGTTCAAACAAGCTATCACTAAACTGAGGACTCCTGCCAAACCCAGCATCTAACTTTTGCCTAGGGAGGAGTTGCCTGGGACCTGACACCTGCATGGTGAGAACAAGCTCACAGTATTTCTCTCCGGACACCTCTGCCAAAACTACATGTCTTCAGCTGTCCCGTACTGGCATTTCTGGGCAGCTGTCTGGCTTGCAGGGACCTTGGGCTGGCAGGCCACACCCTGAACTTGAGGAGAGGTTGTATGTGAGTGCACCAGCCTTCCAGGCAGCCCTTGAAGTCTGGGTAGGTGGGCAGGTGGGTAGGCGGTGAGGCAGACAGGTAGGCAGGCGGGTAGGTGGGCAGTGAGGCAGATGGGCAGGTGGGCAGGTGAATAGGTGGGTAGGTATGCAGGTGGACAGGTGAGCAGCTAGGTAGGTAGATAGGTTGGCAGGTGGGTAAGTGAGCAGGTGGGCAGTCAGTGAGCCAGTGGGCAAGTGGGTAGGTGGGGAGGTGGCCAGGTGGGCAGTAAGGCAGGTGGGTAGGTGTGCAGGAAGGCAGGTGTGCAGTCGGTGGGTGGGCAGGTGTGCAGGAGGGCAGGTGTGCATGTGGACAGGTGTGCATGTGGACAGGTGGGCAGGCAGCAAGGCAGGTGGGCAGGCTCAGCCCCCTTATAGGTGCGACTGCAAGCTCTTCTAAACATGAGAAACGCCTCAAGAGGAGTCACTTTCAGAAGGCAGTGGGCCTGGCTTTCTCCTGCCTATTTCTCACCATGAAGCTGGGAGGGGCCGGTTTTCCATCATAAATGCTATCTTGAGTGACTCCCAAGCCCTAGAGGGAGTCTGAGTTCAGCTGGTTTAGGAATGTCCCCCACAGGGAACTCTGCAATTCCTGTCCCCACGGGTGGCTTTGGGCAGGCCTTTGTTTGCCGGGATCCTTAGCTTGTGCCCGGAAGGGCTTCCCCCTTCTCCTGTCTGCCTGACTTGTGCATGGGCTCAGAATTCTATAGATCTTTGTTCCCTGGCTCAGGGTCTGAGCCCCAGGCTTCCCTGCGTCTAAGCATTGAATGATGGCAAACACTTCGCCACCTGGCGGTGCCCTACCTCCTCCAAGGTGCGTTAGGGGCATCAGCTGAGGAACAGATTCCCCAGGTTGCTGTTTTCAGGAGCTTCCTTTCCATGACAATCCACATTTTAAATCGGAGCCACACAGGTGGGAAAGGTTTGCAGTATGCAGAGACAGTGGCAGCTGGACCCTGCCAGGGTCTCAGGCTTGGTCTGAGGAGGTTAAAGGCGAGTGCATCACCAAGCAGAGTTAAGAACAAATATTTATTAGTGCATTTTTGCCATTCATAATACTTACATTTGATTCAGGGAATCGTACATGTGTGTATCATGTTCTGATCATTTCGGTGCCCAAAGGAAGGACATCATTTTCGATCCTTTTACTCTCCTCCCTACCTTCCCCATCCCGTTCCCCGCCCCGCCTCCAAATGTCTGCGTCCGCTCCCTCACCCCCACCGTCTCTTCCTTATTGCACTCTTCGTTTATATTTTGGGTTTCTCTTATTTTGATAGCTGTCCCGGGAGAAGCACAAATGCAGTGCCAAGGGGGTGCCAAGGCGAGGGCTCCTGCCTGGGGTGTGGGGTGGACCCCTAGGAGACGGGGGTAGAGCTTTGCAACAGGGAACGTTTCACCAGGCAGAGAAGGAAGGGGCTGGTTTCTGGAGCTGGAAAGGCGTAAGCAATGTTCAGGCCCTGGGAGGGAAGCACAGGTGTTCTTAGTGGGGGCATTGGGACCCCCAGTTCCTGCAAAGCCACCAGGCTTCCATGGGTAAGGGACAGTACAGTAATACCTTGGTTTGATATAGGGGAAACGCTTGATGTCAGATATGCTGAGTTTGTGTTCCCCGAAGCTGAAGAATGAATTCTAAGGAACAACGGAGGTTAAGAGTAGGAAAATTTACTGGAGAAAAGGAATGAGGAATAGGAATAGCTCCAGAGAGACAAGAGGGGTCCTGAATGGGTTGCCAATGAGACCACCTCTCAAAGGAAGTTTAATAGGGCAAAATCATGAGGTGGGGTACAATGTGGGTCAAAATTATGATCAACCAATAGGATTGCAATTGTAGTTGCTTGGGTAATATTGATCCAGTGGTAGTAAGGGCATATGGGTGACATCATTTGTCTTAGTCTTGTCCTTAGTCTTAGTCTTAGTCTTAGTCTTAGTGGTCTTAGTCTTAGTCTTACTGGGTGGAAGAGGATGACCCACCCCTAATGAGATAATGGGAAATCTCAAAAGGGTAATACCAATAATCCCAAGCCTCTGTTCATTCCTTAGGGAAGTATGTAAATGTGGCCATTGACACTTTAATCTTCAGATGCTCCTCCAGCCAGTTTCCATGCATTCTCATCTTTTGTACTGATTCCCTTGAGGGCCCAGCCCTGTCTAACTACCTATAATATTTCTACTAATTTAGCTGTCTATAATAGGTTCATGAACAATTCGGTTCACGACCAGAAGCATTTGGCAATATTTTGCTTCTGTTGGCGAACTGCATGTGGGGTGACAACCACAGTGGCATCTGTCTTCCCTAGAATCACAGAAAGAATTAAGTTTGTGAACTGAGGTACCACTGTATTTTCATTCTGGTATAGTCTTTTCCAATGTGTCACCTTATTATAAATATATATATTTCCCATTAAATCTAATACTGACCTAATTTTAAACCAGTTGTATATCCTCCTTGGGCAATCATCTCCTCTTGAGTATTTTTAGGGAATTCAGACAAAATTTAAAAAGAGAATACAATGGATAGAATTTTGCCTATTCTTTGGGCAATCCCTGCAGCAAAATTTATTCACTACTTTGGACTTTCCCAGTGTTTGCACATGTATTAAATTGAATAGTAGCGACCAATACTTACTTTTATTTGTATGTCTTTGGATGTTTAGATTTGTCAGTAAATTTTTATGGTTTATAAAAATAAAGTGTGACCCCAGATACTAATTACAAATATACTTTTGAATAATTCCACACTTCTTTCTGATGCACATTGAAAAGTGTATTTTGCACCCTGCTTCTTTAAAAATCTAGAGTGGAGAAGGAAGGCTTTGCAGTTGCTATTATTAAAGTAGAAAGTAGATAGGGTTTCTAAAAGTTTGCATGTCTAAACTATTGATGAATATTTTGAAGTTATAAAGGAAAATAAAATTTGTTTCTCTTGCCTTTCCTCCCTCAACTGAAAGGAAAATTCAGAGTCCTTTGCTTTGTTTTCATTTCAAGGTGCTGGCCCCCAAATCCATGTGGGTTGGACCACGCCTCACACACCAGCTAGGCCCTTCCTGGTCTTTCCAATCTGGGCAGAGGGAGACCAGAAGGAAGTTGGTCTGTTGGGCGGGGACCTGCTTCCTTTCACTTGGCTCTTCAGACAGTCCTTGCCCTTGAAGTGTGTCTTGAAGGTCAGTGTCCTGTAGGAAGCTCTTACAAAGATCACCTGAAAGCCTTTCTCCCTGTCCTGCCAGGAAGGGGCATTTTGTCTAAAATAACTGTAAGTCCAACCTCTTTGAAACTGAACTGAAAATAAAACTGAACTTCTTTGAAAATGTCAAGTGTCAACTCAAGATTTTGGATTTTGCAGCCTTTTCCTCACCTCTAGCTTAGAGAAGCATGAGATTTAAAAGTTAGACTTGGTTAATTTGATGGTTCCTGTTAGGGGTGTGTCTCGATGTCCCCTCATGTGGTCATAGGTGGGGCTTTTTCAGACATGACTGGATATAGTTTATGATGCT
Organism: Erethizon dorsatum; assembly: GCA_028451465.1. Classification (NCBI taxonomy): domain Eukaryota; kingdom Metazoa; phylum Chordata; class Mammalia; order Rodentia; family Erethizontidae; genus Erethizon; species Erethizon dorsatum. The sequence continues at coordinate 154,288,016 of CM051824.1, read as the reverse complement.
GGAACTGATTCATAGTGTAATGCTAGGATCAAGGACACTAGGATTAAGGGTGTGAGTGCTACCTGCACTAAGTAGTCTGGATAAGATAAAAGGGGCAGAAAGACGCTGTTGAGATCTCTTGTTGCTTTTTTTTTTTTTTTCCTAGTTTTTTGAGACAGAGTCTTGCTATGTAGTGCAGGCTGGCTTTGACCTCACTTATGTAGCCCAGGCTGGCCTCAAACTCACAGCAATTCTCCTGCCTCAGCTTCCTGAATGCTGGGATTTCAGGCATGGATCACCATACCCAGCTTCTTGTTGCTTTTGCTACCTTTACTCACCAGGAACTGTTGTCCCTTTGCTATGGTGCCACCCTGTCTTACAGCCAGCCAACTATAGACTGAAACCTCTGCAAACTGTGAGCTAAATAAATCCTTCCCTCTTTAACTTTAGGGTGTTGGGTATTTTGTATCATCAACGAGAAAAGTAATTAAGATAGATTTTGGTACTAGAGAAGTGAGGTTGTTGCTGTGACTATACCTGACCATGTGGCTCAGAAACCTTTGGGACTGGCTTGTGGGAAGAGTTTGGAAAGGTTCAGTGATGCTGGCTGAAAAAGTAGAGCTGGAATGCCTTAGGCTGTACTTGATGGGAGATTCTGGTCAGAGCTCAGAGGACCGGAAGGCTGATAGAAATCCTGCGGGTAAAGACAAGCCTCGGGGGTTTTCTGTTGGGAAGAAGGACTGCATTGCCTACTGGAGTCCAGATGATGTGTGTTACACTTTCGCAGAAAGTTTGTCTGCATTTTGCTCATGTCCAGAGATTTTGTCTGAGACTGAGATTAAGGGTGGTGAACTAATTAATCTTGCAGAAGAGATTTCAAGGCAGTCTAAAGTTGAGGTGATGACATGGCTTCTGTCAGGAGCTGTTAGCCAGATCTATGTTGCGAATCAAGAGCAAAGAGACCAGCAGAATGATTCAAAACATTGTGAGTTTGGCCAGAAAGGAAGCTCCAGTAAAGTTGTGGCCTGCAAATATGGTGCAGAGGAGAATTTGGTCACTGAAAAGACTAGAAAGAAAAAGCCAAGTATTTCAGAAGAAGACAACAGAAAAGATGGCCTGAAGACATCACAAGAACCAGCAAGACTCCAGCCTTTGCAGCCTCAGAGTTGCAAAGGTGAAAGACTGCTTTGAGAAGAGAGCCCCAGAGCACCATGTTCTAGAATGCTGACAGCCTAGAGAATTTTTGCCTTGGGATTGGGTTCAGAGTGCCCAGTGATACAGGCACTTTGTCCCTACAGCCAGGAGAGAGGGAAGCCTGGCTACTGCTCCAGCTGGCGGCAGACTTTGGCACCATCCACCTGCTGCTAGTTTTAGGTGCATGCAGAATGCAAGAGTTGTGGGGCCAGGAAAGCTTCCACCGAGATTTCAGAAGAAGGCCTGGGAGGCCAGGCAGTGAGCCCCTGAGAGGGCAGTATGTGAAGCTGTGAGTGTGAAGTCAAAGATGTTTTGGAGACCCCAGAAGGTTGAAGAAGCCAGGAATGTGCATCGTCCAAGGAAAGCTTCAAGGAATGATCAAAGCCAACCAAAGAAAGAAGCCACAAGAGCTACAACCACCAGGAGTGCCACAGAGGTGGAGCCACCTAAGCCCTTTGCAGTTTATAACTTGCCACAGATTGCTGGTGATACTGGAAGTGGAACTGTGGGATTTAATGTTTGCTTTGCTGGATTTTGGACTTATTTTGGTCATATTCTTTTGTATCCCTGTGTTACAACCTTTGGAATGGAAATGTCTATCTTATGCCATTTAATATTGGAAGTGTTTGACTTTCTTTTCGTTTGTACAGGGGCTTGAAGCTAAGAGTTTACCTTAAGTCTCAGAAGAGACTTTAGACTTGGACTTTTCAGCAATGCTGAAAATGTTAGGACTTTGACAATTCTTGGAGATGGACTAAATGCCTTTTGCATAAAGGGATGTGCATGAGTCTTTGTGGGTCAGGGGAAGAATGTTATGGCTTGTGTTTAGATGTCTCCCCAAAGCTTCACATGGTTATAGGTGGGGCTTTTTCGGAGGTGGTTGGATCTTGAGTGTGTGAAGCTGGAATTGATTCATCTTGCAATGGTAGGATCAAGGGCTCTAGGATTAATGATGTGAATGCTACCTGCTCTAAGTAGTCTGGGTAAGATAAGAGGGGCAGAAAGATGCTGTTAAGGTCCCTTGTTACTTTTGCTACCTTCTGCCCACCATGAACGGTTGCCCCTCTGCCATGCCACCCTGCCTTGGAGCCAGCTGATTATGGACTGAAACCTCTACAAATTATGAGCTAAATAAACTTTCCCCCTTAACTTTGGGTGTTTGGTATTTTGTCTCAGTAATGAGAAAAGTAACTAAATTCTATATTCAGCTCTGTAGTGGTATTTTATCAGGTAATAAACTGACACTTGGTTCTATTTTACATAAGCTGAGAGTGGAACCATTCTGAATACCACATACAACTTTATATTTGGAAACGTATGGCTAGGATTTTTAAAATTTTATAAAAGTCAAGTTATTTGCTTAAGACAAATAAAAAGCCATCCTAATGTTTTTAAATAAATTTCTTTTTTTGTGGAATATCTGAATACAATTTTAAGAGCATTTTAAATGATTTGGCAGAACTGATGTTTAAGCAATATCTTCCCATTTTAGGGTCAAGTTAAATGTCTTTTAAAAAGCAGGATTAAAACATTTCAGTGTCTCATCATAGGGCCAGCATTTACTTTAAAACCATGTTTATGGATTCTAGGATCAAGTAAAGTTAGGAACAGAAGGAGCATTGTCTATACGGAGCAGGAGAGTTGAGTTGGGAACATGAGGACTCCCATGGCCAGTCTGTTGGCTCCCTTAGATCAGCAAGAAGGCCAAGGGTTGTATTTTCTAAAGTACACTTGTGATTCATTCTTCAAAACTTAAAAAAAAATCAAGCTGGGTATACTGTAATCCTCTGAGAGGCTGAGGCAGGAGGATTATAAGTTCCAGCTCAGCCTGGGCAACTAAGTGACTTAGCTAGACTCTGTCTCACAATAAAAAATAAAAAAGAGCCGGAGATGTAATTCAGTGCAAAGGCCCTGGGCTCAATCCCAGTACCAAAAAAAGAAAAAAAAAAAAAAAAAAAAAAAAAAAAAAAGAGTTTAAAGGTGTTTACTTATACAAGTTTTATTCTGATGTTAATTTTGGGTGTGCTATACAGGACATTTTGGCTGCAATACCATTGTATATATGCATGGAGGAACTCTGTCTTTCTTGTATTTTTTCATCACCTTTAACTGGGAAGGTGCCTCAGTTCTTCATTTCATTAAAACTCCACCAACCAAGAACAAAAGTAAGAGTCCTCGATCCTAGAAGAATGGGACAATGAGCATCATTTGAAGTCAGATCTCAGAGAAAACCAGTGAGAGACAAAAGCAGGGGCCAAGATCACATATTTCCTGCCAAGAAACCATAAAGCTGTATAATGGTAGGCATTCAATGATACTCAGAAATGATTGGAAGTAATAGGGAAAGCTGCTTTTTCTTGAATGCTTTCCTGCCAAACTCTTTATCCGCATTATCTAATTTGATTTCCATAACAACTGCATGAGGCAGGATTTATTATCAACCTCGGGGAGTTTAGCAGACAGACCTGGAGGTTAAACGACTTTGCCAGGCTTCCTCGCCAGTTCAGGGGGAGCCTTGGGCCCTGTAGCCCCTCAAAAGAGGGCTCTGCCTTCACTTCCTTTTATTCTCTCATTCTTTGCACTTTGGGATTTGACAGTATAAGTAATTGCATCATCACCCCTTCAAAGAAAAGAAAAGAGAAGAAAAGAAAAGAAAAGAAAAGAAAAGAAAAGAAAAGAGGTATCTTATCCAAAGGTATGAGGTAGAGTTCTATATACTCGATTTCTTAAGAACTAAGTTCTTTTTTTAAAACATTGACTAAAAATGGTTTTTCAAACACAATAAGTATCTAATCCTTTATACAAATTATAACTAAAAGAGTCTTAAATTTAATGAATAAGAGCCATCCTGTGTATGTAGGGGTGCTTCATTCTGTCCCTTGCAGAAGCCATCAGTGTGACAGGGTTATGAGTGGCATCAGGCCTTCCAGAGACTTTGAGTAGTCAATCACTTGGTACCTGCTCAGAAGTGGCTGAACTTCTCAGCTGGGTGCAGGTCTAGAAGGGCCATCTGTCAACCTCTTGTCACATCCAACCTGAGTGGTCTTTGTGGATTGGAAAGGTCCTGGGGTCTTGATGATACTCATCTGTTATCACTTTCAGCCTCAGCAGCTAATGACGTCGCACGTGATGTCTTATCAGTTCTTCTGTGCTGGGGAATGGGAAGACAGAGCAAGGTGGTGACTCTGTCGGTGGCCATGGGCACCTGTCCTGCCCAGCAGTGACCTACCCATCACGTGTGACGCACTGGAGTTTACCAACGGCCCATTGATCTGGGCCAAGGGAGAAAGCCCAGTGGAATCCAACTGCTGACAACTTCCAGTACTTTTTAAATAGACAAACACATTTACACAACAGCGTCCTGTAATGACTCTTAGAAGCACATCATTGTCTTTACGTGGAGAGTGATTTAGAGTAATTAAATATAGTTGTCAGCGGGACAGAAAATGGAAAATGACTGGAATAAATTGAATACATTTCCCCGTTTGGAAAAGAATACAGACACTTTTGGTGATTAGGACCTGCTCTCTTCAAGAAGAGACAATTAACTCTTTTTCAATTTGTTTTTAGAAGATATTTAATGATGTAGTAACCTGCATTGCAATTCAACATACAGCCTTTTGTCAATCACTTGGTTTAATGACAGCTGTTTAAACTTAATGGCATTGAAGAGCAAACTTTCAGAAGGCTACCGACCAGATGTTCTCAATGTTGTTATTTTGAGAGGAGGAAAAATTTATTTTCACATTGCCATGGATGAAGAGAAAAACTGTCAAGGGAGTTAATGGGTAATGTGGAGCTGGTGCATGAAGAAGGACCTCATCAGTGTTTTTTTTTTTTTTTTTTTTTTTTGTGGGTACCGGGGCGTCGACCTCAGGACCTCGTGCGCCAGGAGGCGCCCGTGCCGCTGAGCGATATCACCGGCCCCTTTTTCGTATGTGGGTTTCGGAAGTCGAACTCAGGCCCTCGTGCTTGCCGGGCAGGCGCTTAAGCCGCTGAGCCATCTCACCAGCCCAACCATCAGTGTTTTAAAAAAGGAAGAAAACCCACCCCATGCCTGCGGCTGCTGGAAACTCAAAAGACCAAGTTCACATTTCTGAGGACCCCACACTATTCTGAGTAAGGGAAATCTGATGGTTCCTCTGGTCATAACGGGGAGATGCAAAAAGCACCACCACACTTACAGCTGCAGGGCAGGAGGTGACAGAGAGCAAAGAAACCTCAGACCTTTTCATCCTTCGCCACACCTGCTTCTCCCATTGTCCCAAGGCAAAGTGAACAGCCCTCACTTGGCTGTCTTATAATTTGTATCCCTGACCAGCAGACGATGGTGGCGGAAAGGTAAAGCCACAGCTGTTACTTAAAAAAAAAAAGTTAATGTTCTGAAATGCAAAGCCTGAGAGTACAAATATCATTTCTTGATTTTGTCTGCTTACTTGGTTCTAGCTGGATATTTTGTCTGCCTCCTTCCCTTTCCTCTTCCAAGAAATACCTGAAGTCCATTTTAACCAGATTGCTCTTGGAAAGCGAAGGGTGTTGGGCACAGGTAAACTCCAACCTGGCCCTCATCCCCGCTGGACCCCCAGGCATTTCCCGTCCCCTGACTTAGCAGGAAGGGCTACCTCACAGCCACTGCCTTTCCTTATGTCTGTCCCCTGGTTACTACCTATTAACCCAGAGTATGGAGTCCCCAGAAAACCACACTGGTTTTAATGGAGGCACACATATTTACAATGCAAAATAAGCAATCAGTTCAAAGACTGCAGCAAATTATTTTGTGACTGCTGGAAGGGCTGAGTGATGGTCTCATACACGCCAGCTCCCACCCTTCAAACATCAAGGGATCGCATCCGTCCTGGGTGTCAGCTTTGTCCCTCTGGAAGAGTCAGGGGGCGTGGCCCTCATGAGCACAGTGGCTGCTGTTCCCGAGAAAGGAGGCCACATCCTAGAGTGAGGTGCGAGTGTAAACACAGTGCTAGTGCAAGTGGAGTGCAAGTGCAAGGGTCCCGCTTGGGACACACTGGCCAGGACCAGGGTGCGTCCCCACCCAGTCTCAGGAACAGGGAGAACAAAATTTATTCCACAGGCAGCCAGGGAGTGCCTCCGGGAAGTCACCATGGAAAACTGACCAGGCTTCCTGCTGTGCTGACTCTGAGACTTTGAGTAAAGGATGCTGCCATTCAGCCTCAGGCCCAGCCCCAAGCCTCTGAAATGCTACTATCTAGTTCAGTTCACAAGCATGACCATTAGGTCTTTTTGTCTTCCTTTATCAAATAACAGAAGACAGAAGGACAGGTATAGAAATGTTTATTCTGTGCTTAACTTGTTACATCTTAGGGCATCTCCAAGCCTATCAGTCCACAGGTACTTTATGGGCATTTAGATGAAATCGAGTGGATGAAATCATGAGATTTTTTTACCATGTGACAGCATTTTGTCAGCCTTTTCCTGAAGAATATTCATCATCTTGTTTCATTGTTTCATTTTTTTGCACTGGTATGAACTTGATCGAGAGCATGTAGAGAAAGTGGAGTTAAAAGGAACACACTGTCCTAAGAAAATGGACTTGCCCAGCTTCTGCCCAGCTCTCAACGGGTTAAAATGCTAAAGATGATATTTTCACTTTTTAGAACTTTAAAAGGATTCCTTTTGTGCAACTGTTGCCAAAAAGCCAGCGTGAATGGGCGTTTCTCCCGGGTCTGTGTATTGTACTCAGTGCAGCCCAGAGCAGCAGGACAACTCCGCAGCAGGGCTGGATCATCTATTTTCGTTTCACTAACTACATTCTAGTGAGGACACATAATAATTGCAACATAACAGAAGCTTTATAATGATTAAAGAATATCAATAATGCAGGCTCCAGAGCGGTGAAGAGACAGGGCTATTTCCTCCTCTGTCTGGAGGAAGCCAAAAGGAGCTATCAATGAGGGCCACGGTCCATCAGCCCAGAAATCGATAGAAGAACAAGTCATTGTGCAGCAGGATTCATTCCACTCGCGAGGGTCCTCAGGACATCTCTGGGAGCAAAACCACAGCTTTGCAAATATACTGTGATTTTAGAACATTTTTGGGGTACCAGACAGCAAAATCCTTGCTTGCTCAAGTGCTCCAATATCAGAACAGCCACGAAGTTAGGCATTTGAAGTTTATTTTATTAGTACTAAGCAAACCACAGAATAGATAAAACAGTTTTATGGCCTACATCTGGTTGAATAATAAAACATATGGCTGTATAGTCAAGAATGTGCAGCTGTAAGTTACTGTAAATCCCCAGCTCACGATAGGGACAGAGATAAGCACCAGGCTCTCGGCGAGCCCCCCTACCACCCCATGCATCACCGTGTGGATATTTATGGACCCTAGACATTAGGGGGGATTTCACTAATTAACTGTGGTTTTGTTATTGTTGTTCTTTTGTTCGGGTTATTTTACTTTATTCTAGAGGTATTGTAAGTTCAGGAAGGGACCCCCATAAACGCCTTATGATTTATATTTGTGCCATGATTCTGTACAGCTGGCCTCCTGCCAAACCTTCCTGTTGGCTTTAGAGGGATACATATTCCAAGGCAAGAAAACTTTCACCCGAATTTCTTCATGCTTTGGAGAGAGTGACTGGGCTGATGAGGAATATACAGTATAAGCAACTTAAGGTGCTGCAGTAAGGAAGCTGTGAAACTAAAGACGTTCCAGGGAGAAACAGTGGAATAAAAATCAGTCCCTGTGCCTGCTGAATTATTCTTTCTGTCAGAAGCACCGAACACAAGTCAATAGCTACCCATTGGTCATTTATCTATCAGAAACACAGGGAATGCTAAACAAAATTTATTTTCAGGCCCACTATCTAGTGAAAATAAGATATTTGCAATGCATACAATGGTTCTGTATCCTAGCTCTTGCTCTGAAGAACTATCTTGAGTCTGAAGTAAGTAGGGGAGGCAAAAAGGGTTAGTGAGCTGCCCTGGATCAGTGATTTGTGACGTGAAGCTCCTGGCATTGGGCAGGTGTGCTCCTGGTTTCTGGGTGGTGGTTTTGATGCTTCTGGGGTAAACATGTAACCTTCTGACTGGGTGTGGAAAGCAGCAGTTCAGGGGCCATCTTTGAGTCCCTTTTATGTTAGCTTTTCTTGGTGGTGACAAAATATTGGAAACAAGCAATTTAAAGGAGGAGAGGTTTACTTCGGCTCATGGTTTCAGGGGTTTCAGTCCATGGTCAGCTGGTTCCATTGCTGTGGGCCTGAGGCATCATGGTGGGGTGGTGCAGTGAATCAAATCTTCTCCTCTCTGCGGAGGGAAAGAGACAGAGAGGAAGGGGTTAGGGACCAAATGTCCCAAGATCATGCTCCCATGACCCACTTCCTTCAGCGAGGCCCCACCTTGTATTTCCAATTAAGACATCAAATTATAGTTTCATCAGTGTGTTAACCACTAGATGAAGTTAGAACGCTCACAATCATGTCACCTTCCCACACCCCAACCTCTTAACACAGAAGCCTTTGGGGGGATATTTAAACCTAAAGCACAATACACCATGTCACCAAGGTGAGAAGACCAGCAGAAGGCTGTGGGGCTGGGGATGGATGAGAGAGCAAGGTAGAGGTGGGGGTTGCTAGGTTCTTGTGCCATAGGAGGGGGTGGGACAGAAAATAAGCAACCTAGAGAGTTATCAGGGAAGTACACAGCCTATTAGGGTGTATGAATCCCATGGAAAGAAAGAAAAAAGGGGAGCAGGATAACGAGGATTGGTTATAGGGATACAAGAATTTAAAAGTGATTTAAAATGCCTTAACATTTTGAACACGAGTTGATTTAATAATCTAATAGTAGCACTAAGATATAGTAAGTCACCAAAGTTGTAAGCTGAAATTTGGGGATGGCTGTATTTGGAAAGTACAAAATAAATTATATGACTATATGTGGCATTTCTCTCCACTGGGACCATCTGGGAAGAGAAGAGGCTTGTGTTATGTTTTATTTTTTATTTTTTAATTTTATTTTAATTTTTTGAGGCAAGGTCTTGGTATGTAGTCCAGGCTGGCCTCGAACTCACTATGTAGCCCAGGCTGACCTTGAACTCACGATCCTCCTGCCTTAGCCTCCCAAGGTGCTGGGATTATAGGCGTGCACTACCATGCCTGGTTTGTGTTATTATTTAGATACAGATGTACACAAAAACCTACATGTGCTCATACATGTAGAGGGCCCTTGCTGATCCTCATTGCAGTCTGGGACATCTACATTTGTAATCCCATGAAAAAGTTATTGGAATTCTAGAGAGTTAATTCCAATGTACCACTTCCAGTGCAACCCATGGTGAGAATAAAGACACTAAGGCATATTTGTAGTTGTGGGGTGCCAAGGGGGTCATAAGTCTAGCCAGGGTGGTGGTTACTGGAACAAAAGCCATGATCCAGGGCCGAACCCGGGTTTTGTTAATTCTCAATGAGGGGAGTGGCTTGGGGATGAGTGACTGTGAGAGTGGGGGAAGTACATGAGTACCGTGAGCTGGGCTAAGTAGAGAGAAGGGTATGCAGAAAGAGTAATCTGCATAACACAATTTGAGGTAGTATCTAATGTTTTAGGGTCAGTGCTTCAGCTCCGATGTGTAATCTCTATGCCCTGGGAAGTCATAGTCGAGGCTCAATCCCAGCTGAGAGTATGGCTCTCCCTTCTACCGGGCTCACACATGTTTTTTTGGGAGCTACAGGGGTGGTGAAACACTGACCTGTCACCTTGCTTCAAAGACCACACATCAGCACCTCCCCTGGACCGATTTGCATTGCTTAAAGCCAGCTGAAGGGAAAAGGAAAAGTCCCAGCCAGCTCTGTACAGATCAAAACAGGGAAATAGGGCCAGGTTGAGCCAAAATGGAGATAATTGCTTTTCTTTCAAGGAGAGTCATCCAGGTGGTCCTCCAAATAGGCAGGGCTCTTGGAAAGTGATTGGATTTGGGGGGCTCAGAGCTGACCTGCCACTAGGAGGTGGGGTCTGTTCAGAGCTGTCAGGTCACTGGGGTGAGACCTGGAACCCTTTATCTCCCTCCCAGCTCCTCCCTTCACTCTCTGCTTCCTGCTGCCATGATGCGAGCAGCTCTCCCCTGCCCAGGCCCTTCTGCCGTGATGTTTTGTGTATAGTCCTGAAGAACACAGACTGAATCTTCCTTTAAGTTGTGGGTGACTAAGACCTCATGAACACAGAGGTTCCCTCGCCAGAGAGAATCCAGCAGATACTGAATGACCACTGGCAGGGCTTTTCATTGAATTAATACATTTTAGAACTCAATAGAAGACCCCTAAAACTCAACCTAGAATTTCCACAGACAGAGGAGCTGAGGCAGTGACACTTGCTGATGTTCCGTCCCTCTATCCTGTGGCGGGAGAAAGCTCTCTAAATCTGCTGCTGAGCAACTCTCCATTGTGCCCTAAAGCCCATGGCTTCTCCCTTGCACACACTGAGCATGGGTGGGGCATGGTTGTCCTCTACTTAGCCCATTTCTGCACCCTTGCACTTCTACCAAGAGTCAGTAACATTTGTTCTCCAGCCTGTTTATGCCAGCTATCCTTGCCCTTGTAATTACATGATTTAATTAAATACAAAACAAACCAATGACGTCTGAATGTGACAGAGGAGTTGTTATTTCCATAAAATCGAAGTGATTGCTTTGGAAAATTGCCATAGGAGAACAGTAAAAATCTGCTGTTGGATTAGATATGTAAGAGAAAACTGAAAAGACTAAGGTGAAGATATAAAAATTAGATGCTTTCTCCACTCAAATTGTGATTCTTGATGATTCATTTTGAAGCAAATGTTACTGAAAATTGTATGTGAGGTTGTTATGGGCTAAACTGTGTACCCCTCAAATTTACATCCATTCCAAACCTTGTACCTCAGGATGTAACCATCCCTGAAGACAGGTATGTAGGTAAAGAGGTAACTAAATTCAGATGAGGTTGTTAGAGTCCTCAATTGAGGACATTGAGACAGCCATATTGGATATTCTAATCCAATATGACTGAACAGGTCTGACACCTTCATTGGAAGGGACACTCACACCCAGTGATAAGACCATGTAGGGGGCAGCAACAGGACAGCCACCTGCAAGTTCAGGACAGGCATAGGAGACACCAACACCGTTGGCCCCTTGATCTCAGACAACCAGCCCCCCCAAACCATGCTCTGATGACTTCCAGTGCTTTCACTGTGTCACAGGATTTTTGTTGTGGCAGCCCTGGAAATCTAACACAGATGAATCTTAGAGGTAAGTTATGCAGAGACAGACAAAATACCAATCAGAAGACCCAAGCTCAAATTGGGTGAATGGATGTTTGAAATGCTAAATTTAGTGTTTAAGGCACATCTATTATTTGCCGTGATTAGCTGCCAGAACTTCTGTTTTGAGTAGTTCACCAGTAACAGGTCCAGACCAGAAGGTCTAGTCTTTTCATTTGTTCATAAACGTCTTATTGCGGGCCTGTTGCACCACATCAAGGGACCGTGGTGGAAGGCAGGGTGATGTAACAGAGACTGTTCTGCTGTTAGGAGGCCAGGAATCAATGATGTGGGTTAAACACACAACCCTCCCCCAAACCAATAGGGCAGTGTCCCCCAAAGTGTCCCAGAAGTTCTCAGGGAGATGCGAACCTTTCGATGGAAGTGACCAGAGGATAATTTAATTCATGTTTTATGGTTGAAAGGAAGACTTGCATTCATGGAAACAGGCAGGAAGGTTAATCTATGCAGCAGGGTGGTATGAAAAAAGGCACAAAGCTTTGAAAGATGATGGGATATTTTTCAGAATGACCAGTGGTTCATGTGACCAGGGCATGGTGATCCAATATGGCACTCAGGATTTCTCAGTATAGCTCCGCCTCATGGCTGCAGCCCCGGCCACTACCATTTGCTGCCTTTACCTCTGTCTTCCAGCTTCAGGAAACCAAGTTTTCCACATTCATGGAGGAGGTGCTTGGTCCCCACCCTTCCTGGTTGGCTCAAATCCTCTGTAAGAACTTCTTCAGCTCAGTCATCAGTTCTGCCCAGATGGCGTTCCTTTCCCATAATGCATTGCTGTCTTAGTCACTTTCCTCATTGCTGGGACAAAATACCTGACCCCTGCAGTTTAAAGGAGCAGAGGTTTACTTTGGCTCACATTACAGTCTAGTGTCACCTGCTCCAAAGAAGAAACCCCATGGCAGAGGGGCGTGGTGGGGAAGAGCTGCTCATGGCATGGAGGACAGCAAGCAGAGGGTGAAGGGAGGAGCCAGGAAGGGAGATATAACCTTCCGGTCATGCCCGCAGTTTCCTGCTTCTTTTGACCAGGCCCTGCCTCCGAACAGCTATCACCTATCTTGCCCCCATAATCCAGTCATCTTCCAAAGCTCTGGCCTATGATTGCATGAGGCTTTAGGGAGACACGTAGATGTAAGCCACAACACAGGCCCACAGCAAATCACCACAGACTTAATGACTGGAAACCATGCAGGTGTATTGTCTTACAGTCCTGAGGGCTGAACGTCTGATGCAGCCTCCCTGGAGTTCACAAGCTGCAGCAGGCCGTGTTCCTTCTGGGAGCTCTGGAGAGAATCTGTTTCCTGGCTGTTTCCACTTCAAGGGGTCTTACAGCCCACGGCCACGTCCTCCATCTCATGAGCAATGACAAGGCTGGCCCCCACGTCCCCTCCCGCAGAACTCCTCCTCCGCTGTCTCATTTGGCTTTTAAGGACTGCTATGGTTGCATTGGGTCTACCTGGATAATCCAGGATAATCTCTTTAGCAGAATCTCCTAATTCTATCTGGAGCCTTAATCCCTCTTCATCATGTAGCCGATTAGGACATGGGCAACTTTGGGGAGGTGGGTATGAGGTGTAGTCATGAAATATGGTGAATGTTTAAATTTTAAAAAATTATTACTGTAAAAGACACATTGCCATGAATCCTTAAACCCTCCCCTTTCTTCAAACGTACTGATCTCGTCATTCTTGCCACTTCTGCAGCAGCTCTGGAAGCTTCTTTTATGTCTTTAGTTGCACTGTCCTGGCTGTCTCAATGTCCTCAATCCATTCAAAACACCTACTTTTCATGGTTGTTTTGACAGTGGGCAAGAGTCAGAAGTCACACGGTACCAGGTTCCATGAATGGGGTGGATGAGGACACATCACCTGGACAGAAATTGCTGTAAACATTTTGAATGGATTCAGGACATCGAGGCAGCCAGGACAGTGCAACTAAAGACAGGAAAGGACTCCAGAGCTGCTGCAGAAAGTGGCGAGGACACTGGGACAAGAGTGCAAGAAGCAAGGGGGAGGATCTTGAGGGGGATTCATAGCACTGTGTCTTTTACTGCGATAATTTAAAAATGTTTAAACATTCACTGTGCCTTGTGGTCACACCTTGCATGCTGTCTATTCCAGAAACCTTCCTCACCTTCATCATCATGTCAAGGAGGGCTTTTCATCTCATAAAATCCCACACGCAGTCTACCTCGTGCTTTACACTTACCGAAAAAGTTTATAAAAGCCTAATGGAGTTTTAAGACTATATAGATATTCCAGTATGATATTATTTTTCATCTCTTCCAGTATACTTTTTGAGGGAGATGCTGTCCCCTTTTATCTCTCTGGTCCTAGCAAGGAGCATACAGTAGCTGCATAATAAAGGAGAGGGAAATCACAGATGGAGGAATTCTGCGCCTGCTAGAAAGTTTCTTTAAGGATGGAAATCTTTCTTAAGTTACTTCCAAACTTTGCAGAAAGGAGAAAGCCAGGTCTTGGTATTTACCAGAGAATTTGTCACGCACTCCAGGTGGAGGAATCTGAAAACTACAGAATCTGCAGAGAATGAGAAAGAGCAGAGAGTGGAGTATAGACTCACGTCTTCATGAACTCACCTTTCTACCTTTTCTTTTTCCTCTTAGCAAGAGTGGAAGGAGAAAGTAGATATTACGATGTTACGGAGAGGCTGAATTCAGCTGAGCTGAGCTGAGTGGGACAAGCACAGGTGTGAAACACTACAGACTCATCCTGTGACACCAAGTGGCTACCTGAGGACCAGCTGCCACCAGGAAGGAGGCTGCTGCATGACTTTGGGGACCCACGCTGCAGTTCTGTTCTGGTCCCTGCTGCTTCCGGTTACTGTCTCCTTCAGCCCTTCTCTTCACTTTATCCAAAATAAGTATGGCATTGCCGAGTCAGCCAGAAGTAGATCTGCATAGGTGACTAAAGTTACCCCCATGAAGGTGCCCAAGAGTGAGGTTGCTTCCTACAAGGACACTGGGGCTTTCTCCTCCCTTCCTTGCAGAAAGAGGCAGGCACAGACTTGGATCTTGCTGGCCTTGGACGCATGAGTTGACCTGAAGCCCCGGATGCTGGAAACTTGGAATGCCCCGATGTCCAAGAATAACCCCCAGATCCGCATCTTTTTTTCTGTGATGCATTCCCTACCTGTTCCTGCTTGCTTGCTGAGTTGCCTCCTTTCCCTCTTCTGATGCCCGCAGGGTTCATTTTAGCTCCTCTTCTAAGAATAGTAAGCGCATTCTGAGTAACTACTCTGGGTCCAGGTCTTGCATATTCATTATTTCTACCTCAATATTCCTGGAAATAGATTTTGTCATTCCATTTTTATAAAACAAAACAACCCCCACAATAAACAGCAGAAAAAAGCGTTCCTCAAATGTGCGTCCTTAGTATGCACCTGAGCAACGATCTCAAGTAGATCTAATCTGAGTAGGTTTTGCTTTTCCAGCGATTCCAGAAGGAGGCTGCAGAGGTAGGGAGCAGGCGGTGAAAGGAGGAAGGTCACCCAGGTAGGTGAATAGCAATTTGAACAAGTGGCTCTCCTCAAGGCCTTTGAGCAGTAGCTTGTGCGGGTCCCCTTAAGAGTATGTGATGAGCGTACTTAACATTGTTTACAAGGACAGCTTTGGTGACATCTGGGATGGTTGCTGGCTTGTCAGAGAATTTCTTCTCCCCTTCCTCCAATTTGCATGATGGGAAAAACCAATCCATTTGCAACTGTGGAACAGAGTCCATTCAGATGGAACCACAGGGGTTGGCAGGGTCTACGCCTGCTGGTCAGGGCAGTGTCCCCCTGCATCTGTCCCTCCATCAGCCTGAGGACACATTGACCTTGGCACCTCTCCTTCCTGAGCCCTAGCCTGTCCAGTGACTCATATTGGCTGTGATGTTATCAGAAAACACCTCTAAGGTGTCGCCCTTGATCTTTCTCAGCACTGTCTGTGTTGGGGGAAGTTGTCCTTGTGGAAATGTTTTCTCATTCGGGGCTTACCCAAGGGTAGGGGGCAGCTAACACTGCACCAAGGGCTCCTCCATAGGAAAAGTAGTGGCCGTGGTCATCTGAAGCCAAGAAAGCCTTTCAGCACCGGCTTCTTGACCTTCAAAGACAGCTTTGATTTGGCAGGGTAGGAGTGGGGTGTCGGGGTTTCCTCCTCTGCTTTCAGCACCCCCTTCGTGAAAAGGATCTCTCAGTGCCAGATGTTTTATATTTTTTAGGATCAGTTGCCTTGAACACAGTCAACAGAAATGAAGTAAATAAAAGGTTGACATCACTTTTTATGATGTTCTGAAGCAGAACAAATTCTTAAAGGGGAAAAAAAAAGAACGTAGACCTTCAAAAGGTAGCAACCTTGGAACCCAACAAGAAAGCAAATTGCTTATGACAAGAGCCGCTCGGTAGACATGTCCTAGCATTTACCCTTTGTGTAGGAGACCCACTGGGGCTTACTAATTACTAAAAAGTCAAGGATGCAAACAAGATTGATCAGTATCTAATTCCTGGGAAGATGGCAAAAAAGCCTTATCAATAAACTTCAACAAAACAAGGAAAGCAGATGGAATGCAGATCTGACAAATTCGTCCTGAGATTAGTGCACAGTGGGATCACTGGAGGCATTTGGCTTTGCCTTTTGCCCAGATAAAATCCTACTGGGAGTCACCAGGGCTTTAGCATTTGCAGGATAGAATCATAAAAGAGACCCAGCGCTATTACTGAATCCACAGGCTTTGCTTTCAAAGCAGTGGTTTGAAAAATAAATTTGTGTGTTAAACATTAAGATGAAGTTTAATACCTACTTGTTAGAAACCTTTGAAGAGGGAAAATAGGATACTTTGTTCTGGAATAGATCACTTGCTTGAATTTGACGTTACTTTTATCACATTTCCTTTGAAAGATGTTTCTGACTTAACACTTGACCTCTTGGAGAAGATAAAAGTCCTATATCCTATGGACAAGAATGTGTGTTTGTGTAAATTAAATACTTCTGTAATCACAAAAACACAGCTTAATGGCTTCAGGATTATGTGATTTAAAGGAGATTTCAGAAATCCAAGCTTGGTACTACTACATTTGCAAATATGTTTACAAGTATATCATATAGGCATGGTACATATACAATGCCATGACGTAGCAAGTTATATTGAAATTTCTTTGCCTTAAAAATGTCACAGTGAAATGTAAACCATCTTAGATGTACTCATGTTCTATTTGTTTGGGGAAAGGAAACCAAGAGAACAAGGTCAGCATATTGGTATCATTGTTTTATTTGAATGAAGTATCTGAGATTTCTATCCCAGTGAAGCACTTGGGAAGATTTTAACAGCTCCGATGTGAGTCCCTTCTCCCAGGGGTGGCAATATAAATAAGTACGTAGTGTGGCGCTGGCACTCAGAAAGTTGGGCGGAGTCCCAGATGCTATTCATGTGCTGGCAAAGGTGAACAGCCGTGTGTTAGACCTACACGTTTTATTTGCACTAATGTAGTATTTCCTAAACTTGGAAAATCATCAGGTACATTTAATTATACCTTTATCCTCCTCCCTAAACCTGTGGTTCTTTAGTTCAAGATTAACCAGAATCACCTGGAAGCCTCACTGCTCCTATTACAGAGATTCTGACTGAAAAAGTGGGGAAGGGGCTCCAGATTTTGCATTTCTAGTAAGTTCCCAGGTGAGGGGAAGATGGCCGCCCCAGGGACCACACCTGGGGAGCTTCTGTCTGAAGCAGCTGTCACAGCATCACCAGAGTGCTCTCCTTGAAAGCCTCTCCCATAGCGGATTCACCTCCTACCTAGGAAATCCTAGCTCAGCAGAAGTGGGCGCAACCTCCAGCACTCCCTAGGTGTAGGAAAGGCTGCACTGGGGAAATCAAATCCCCCCTGATTGACAAAAAGGGTATTGAGTTGTAGGGAATCTAAAAATTGAATATTGAATCAATAATATTCGAAAGACAGGGGAGCTATGTGTGACCTTTCTTTGTCTATTTTGACCAGCAGCATGTATTTAAATAAGAATTGCTGGAAGGTATCAATATTAAATGAGTTCTGACCTTAAACATCGGGTGCCCTTGAGCTTTCCATGACAGAGGTATCGCGAGGGCGGGACTGAGATCTGTTGTCTCATTACCCCAGTTACTAACAGAATACAGGGAACAGAGAGGGGCCACGTGAACGCAGTCACACGGCAGAGTTCACGGGTACTGATGTTGTGTGCCCAATAGAGCTCCCAGGTGCAGGACTTCCTAGCATCGTGTACACGTGAGGAGGCCAGGCCAAGACACCGGGGCTAAGAAAAGTCGTTGCTGGATGGGAGTACTGTACTGGACTGGCCTACCACAATGAGGTCCTCTCATGTCTGGAATTCTAAGCTTTTGGGAGTGTCTCTGTTTATACTACTGAGTGATGCATACTCAGGAAGATCTCAGTTTTTTTTTTTTTTTTTTTTTTTGTGGGTACCGGGGGGGTCGACCTCAGGACCTCGCGCACCAGCAGGCGCCCGTGCCGCTGAGCGATATCACCGGCCCCTTTTTTGTATGTGGGTTCCGGGAGTCGAACTCGGGCCCTCGTGCTTGCAAGGCAGGCGCTTAAACCGCTGAGCCATCTCACCGGCCAGATCTCAGTTTTAATGAAAATTACTGTATATGAATATTTCACAAGCTTTGGGATATTTAGTACACACATCCATTAGATTTTTTTAAAATAGAACTTGTATATATTAGGAAAAATATGTAACTAGTATATAAAACCCAAGATATGTTACCGAATATTATTTTTCCAATATTTTATCAATATGTTATCAAGTGTATCAGGCTGAAGTAGCCATTTAGGTTTTTAAAATGTCATCTACTTTAAGGAATCATAATAAGTAAAAATGGAGGTGCTATGCTTATACAACAAAAATTATGGAAATGTTAATATTTGGGGATCATTGTTTTGCATGGTAGAAATTAGTATTTCACTTAGATAACACAGTCTTTAATACTACTTAGAATGTGCTGGGTTGTCCAATAATTTATGTGTGTGATTGACAATTATTTTCTGGGGAAGATCCAGATTTCCCCATTTTTTCTTGAATTTTGCATGTGTGTAATTTTCCTTTTACTCCTAAAGGTTGTGTTATAAGAAATTTTTTGAAATGCCCATAATTCATCACAGATCTTATGAAAAGAATTTCAATGAAAACAAAGCAAGTTTTCGTCTCCCCCCACAACCTTTTTTTTTTTTTTTTTTTTTTTTTTAGGGAAGAGGCTTTGCTTTGTAATCAAGACAATATATTCTTTTAAAGTGGTATTTCTTGACATTTATAGAGCTGGTGACAAGGTCATAATTTCCATGGTAATAAGATGCCTTTTAATAATGCATGGCTCCTGATGTAGAAAACAGTGCAGCTTCCCACAAGCTGTGCTCATGGCAAATATTTCCTATTAAGTTCTGGGGGACCCGAGTGGGTCACATGTTGTCGTAGCAGTCGCAGTGGCCTTTAGTCTATGGGTGTGCCATAATCCAAGCCTCTTCACACTGTGTCTGAATAGAACGAGAAGCTCGAGCCAAGAATTCTGGATTTTTCTGCTTTTATTTCAGGGAATGGTCAACTGTGAATAAAAGCTCTCCATGTGTTCTCATGAGTTTTTAACGGTCACAGCTGAGACTGAGGAGGAGGTGATAGGGTTGGATTTTGATTTTGGAAGCACTCTTGGATCTTTTCCAGTTTTTGAATAATGTCGCATGCAAAGCCATTGCCACACTTATGCAGGGAGAATGATTTCATCCAGTTTTACATACAAATATATAACCAGCTTTCTAACCAGTTTACAAAAATTGGTTAAACAGCAATGAATACGTATAGTAAACATTATGTAACCCATAAAATGCTTAAGAAAGAAATGAAGGCAAAAACGAGTTCTCCCGTGATTATGCGTGGGGTTTGTGTGTGGTGCGATGACGTCAGCAGGGACCTCTCGACTATCGTCCACTCTATTCATGCCTCGCCACGTAGCCCGAGTATTGCACTATATGTTGTTGAATATTGTTCTACATGTTGTTAAATACTAGAATTTTAATATTTTGCAGGTTGAAAAACACAGCTTTCACATGGACTTTTAAAAGCCATTTAGGCTGGTGATATAGCTCAGCAGCATAAGCATCTGCCTGGCAAGCGCGAGGTCCTGAGTTTGACTCCCGGTAACCACATTAAAAAAAAAGCCATTTAAAGCTATGGTTGCATTTACATGGAGAAAGACAGTGAAACAGTATTAATCTGCACGACCATCTGCATAAGGCATAGAATGTTTGACAGGCAAATGATCAGCACAGAGATTGGGACACCATGAGCTTTAGTCCATATTATACAACCAAGAAAAAACCATCGAAGTGGAATATTGATGCCTTTTGCTTGTGAAATGACACATTAGCCATAGTTTAGATGAACATGTCCCCTTCATGAAGGGAATACTGATGTCCTCTAAAATGCCCTGAGGAATTTCAGTCCGTGTGCTGATTGTGTTCGTGGTGAGTGGCTGTGATTAGATTGACCATGGCGCTACCCGATCTTCATTACTGCACCACTTCTCTCTCTTAAATCTCTGCAATATTTGAATTTAACAAGAAACTTGGCAAAATTGCTCTTGTCTCTCCCAGCTCTGGTTGTATCTTTATGGTTGCTGGCTTTCAATCGTGAATCGTGAGAGGTGAGTGATTTGCCAAGCATCTGCCTCGGTATCGGAGTGCGCATTCTCAGAGAATTCCTGGTGTCACCCAGCTGGTAGCCTACAGTGCTGGAAAGAAACACACGCTGTATTGGCACGAACATCTCTCTGTCTCTTACGGGTTTGTTGTACAGGCCTAGTCCATCCTACTGGATTCAGTTTACTTTTGCCTTTCATTATTTAGACTGCTCCTAACATAAAGTTGTTAAGTAGATTACTTTTTAGATTGTCACTTTGAATTTCTTATTCCACTGGACAACGCGGTGGTACCTCGGTTCATGAACTTGATTCCTTGCACGATCCTGGTTGAAAACCGAATTAGACAAGAACTGAATCAAGTTCAGTGGTTAGGTTCAGTGTTGACCTTATGGGGAAACTTGATTCAGTTCTTGTCCAATTTGGTTTGTGACCAGAATTGTGGAAAGAGTCAAGTTCGTGAACCGAGGTACCACTGTACTGGATACCTTTGTGTTTCTTATGACTTTGTTTTGTCTCGTAGGTGCTCATCATTTCCTTACTGGGGATGGAGGAGATCTGAACTGAAACTACTTTGCCTTCCCTTTTCCTCCGGATGGGGCTGGCTTTGTGTAACCCCTGCCCTCTTCTGACATGGTGATGGGTGATGGTTACTGTGAAGGCTGGCAGCTCCTGAAGCTTTTTTTTTTTTAATTAAGTATTTAGATATACATAATGATCACATTCATCATAGGGAACTTGTACCTGTACATGATATATCTTAGTTTTTTTTCCCCATTCACTTCCCCTTCTTCATCTTCTCTTCCTCTCATTTAAAAAGCTTTGTTTCCATCTTATCCTTTTTTTTCTTTTCCCTTCCTTCATCCCTCCTTAGTTCCCCTTTCCTTTTGAACAATTTCTTCCTGTTTCACAATATCTATTATACATTTTTATTCTTATTTACACTTTCAGTTTCTCACACCAGAGAGACAATGTAATATTTACACATGCGTGTCTAATTTTTTTCACTTAAGAGTATGGCCTCAAGATCCATTTAGCTAGAAATGTCTCCAGTTTATCCTTCTTTATGGCTGAGTGATATTCCATTGTATAAAAAACTACATCTTTTTTATCCATTCATTGGTTGATGGGCATTTGGGTTTTTTCCAAGATTTAGCTATTACAAATTGTGCTGCTATAAACATGGGTGCACATATATAGCTGTGATATGATGTTTTTAAGTCTTTGGGAAGATACCAAGTAGGGGAATAGCTGGGTCAAGTGGGACTGCTAGACCTAGTTTTTTGAAGAATCTGCACACTGATTTCCATAGTGGTTGCATCAACCTACAGTGGAGAAGGATTCATTTTTCCCCACAGCCCTGCCAGCATTTGATGATGGCTGATTTCTTGAAAATAGTCATTCTTGGGCTGGTGAGATAGCTCAGAGATATAAGGGCCTGCCTGGCAAGTGTGAGGTCCTGAGTTCGAACCCCGGTACCCAGGGGAAAAAAAAAAACAGTCATTCTTTCTGGAATGAGATGGAATCTCAGCATTGTTTTAATTTTTGTTTCTTGAATGACCAGTGATGTTGAACATTTTTTATTTGCTATTTGTACTTCTTCATCTGAGAAGTGTGTATAATTTCAGATGCCCATTTTTGGATCGTGTCTTTAAATTTAGGGGTCTGATTCTTTTCGATTCTTTATATGTTCTAGATATTAGTTCTTTGTCTGAGGAACAACTAGCTAAGTTTTTTTCCCACTCTGTGGGTTGTCTTTTCACTCTATTGGTGATTTCTTTTGCTGTGCAAAAGCTTTTTAACAAGACAAGATCCCAGTTGTTGATTCTTTGTAGTATTTCCAGTGCGACTGGGGTTTTGTTCATGAAATCTTTGCCTACACCTATGTCTTCAAGAGTTCTACCTGTTCTGTGTTCCAGCAGATTTAGTGTTTCTGTTTTAATATTTAGAGCTTTGATCCATTTTGACTTTAGTTTAGTGCATAGTGATAGATATGGGTCTAGTTTTAATCTTCAGTATGCGGAAAGCCAGTTTTTCCAGCACCATTTATTAAAGAGACTATCTTTCTTCCAGTGAACATGTTTGGCCCCTTTGTCAAAGGTAAGGTGGTTGAGTGTGTTTTGAGTTGTTTCTGCATTTTCTAATCTGTTCCATTGATCCTCAGGTCTGTTTTTTTGCCAGTACCATGCTGATTTTATCACAGTAGCTTTGTTTTTGTTGCCCAGGATTGCCTTTGCTATTCTAGGTCTCTTCTGTTTCAAAATGAATTTTAGAAATGTTTTCTCTATTTCTGTGAGGTATGCTCATATTTTGATAAAGATTTCATTAAATCTGTGTAATAGTTTTGGGAGTATGGCCATTTTCACAATGTTGGTTCTTCCTATCCATGAGCAAGGGATACCTTTCCATTTTCTGATATCCTCTTCGATCTCTCATTTCAGAGTACTATGGTTTTCAATGTAGTGATCTGTCACTTCCTTTGTTAGATTGATTCCTAAGTGTTTCATTTTTTGGTGCTATTATGAAAGGCATGGTTTCCCTAATTTCTCTCTCAGTGAGTTTGTTATTTGTGTACAGGAATTCTATTGAGTTCTGAGTGTTGACTTTGTATCCAGCTCCGCTACTGAATTTGGTTATAAAATCTAAAAGTCTTTTGATGGAGTTTTTGGGGTCTTCTATGTAGAGTATCATGTCATTTGCAAATAATGATAATTTAACTTTTTCCTTTCTTATGTTTACTTCTTTTATGTGTTTCTCTTGCCTAATTGCTCCGGCTAATAGTTCCAGAATTATATTGAATAGGAGTGGTGACAGTGGACATCCTTGTCTTGTTCCTGATTTTAGAGTAAAGCTTTAGTTTTTGACCATTTAGTGTATGAACCTTTTTTGATGTTTCCTGCTTCACATGGTAACAGCACTTCTTATTTCTGTTTTGAAAAATTTCAGCAAAACCTGCCATGAAAGCAGTATTGTGGAACATGATTTATATTTGGGGTATTGTTATCACCCATCTGGAAATAACCTCAGGTTCTTAAATTAGTCACTGACTTCCAGAAAATAACCAAAGGTTGTGACTATTGGTGCCCTTCTAGGAACACCAAGAAAAGAAAAAACGAGTCAATTATCTTTTTGAATTAAAGTTAATTTGATTCAAACATTGCCCTAGGTAATGGTATACAAACAAAGGAAGGAATTTTTGTTTTTCACATTCTGTGGATTTATATTCATTTTCAATATTAGGGCTGCAATGTCCCAAGTACAGTACTTAAAAAATTGGCACACAATACCAAAAGCACCAAACTGCTAACAAGCTAATCTGTTATATTGATTTTAGTGCCTTTGGTCTCAGACTAATTTATTTACTTGGTTTCTCTCTTTGTTAGACATAATTGTGCATAAATGTCTTATAAGAACATTAAAATTCCCTGGCAAAATCATTCTTGACATAAGTCTGAAACTTATCAAGGGTATCAAGCCCTTCTAGAAGTAAAAATAAGTGAATATAAATTTTAATATTTTTCTAGGTATTCTGATAAAAAATATCATCTCGAATTTACAAAGCACGAAGAGTGCTCTGGCTTTCAGGTGGTTTGCAGTTTGGAAGTTAGATTTTTAAATCCATTCTGAAATCCCCTCTAGCCGGAGGGGCGCCTGGGCATTCCTCTGCGGAGAGCAGAGGCGTTTTCCTCGTTCCTCGCCGTCTCCAGACCCTGCTCGTAATTCTTTGCAAGTTAGTCCACTTGGTACGGCTGTCTCTTCTAATGCCAACCAGAGAGGGTCACGATAGCAAGAAAAATTCCTAAGGCCTGGACCAGAGATTGACCAGGAGAATCTTCGCTATCTTACTTGGTCCCTAAGCTTAGCATTTTCTTGTGCTATGCTGTACCATTTTGCATGCCTTTGCCATTTACAGCTGAGAATATTCATTTCTTTGATAATGCAAGACACAGGGTATTTCTAAACATGGAGGTGGCTCACAGCAGTACTTAAACTTTGTCGCATCTACCTCAGGATGGAATACTGATGGAGCTGAACGTATTTCCATTTGGTTTGGCTCTGTTACTTTTACTTGCATCACCCAGCAATTTAAATTATGATAAGTAGTTCTTGCATGCAATTCCAAGGTATCAAGTCCCAGCAAGATACAGAATTATGCCTGTGGCCTTTCCCCCACAGTGATACTTTCCTAGGGTCGGAACCTGGTCTCTATGGAGAAGACAGAGGCATGATCTACTTTAGAATGTGCATTTTCAGAACCGGACTTCTTTACCTAAATGCGTAGTTTCTGTCAGCAATGGGAATGCCTTATAGTGCTGAAATGGTGCATTCGTCAGCTTCCCTATCACTGAGACACAATAGCTGAAACCCACAAGGTAAAGGAGAGTTTTAATTTGGATCATGTTTGCAGGAGATTTAGACCACAGTCAACTGGCTCCAAGGCACAAATACCATGGTGGAAAGGTGTGGCAGAGCAAAGAGGCTTAGTCTACGGTAGCAGACAGGGGAACAGAGCCAGAGAGGGAGGAGCCTTACGAGACCCGCTGCGACACACCCAGAAGTGGGCTTTATGTGTCCCATAGGCTGCTCCAAGACCATTGAATTCACGAGGAAGCTTAACTATCACCAATGCTACTTCCAACTAGGTGAGACTATTGTAAGAGTGATTAACCTTGTACTTATCAGTATTCTCTGGGCCACACATCAACATCAAAAGAACTAACAGTTCAAAAGGGTGTGGGATCAGCAATTTTTATTAAGATAGAAAAAAAAAAGTGCCTTTGGCTTGCTCAGCACCGAAGGGCAGTCTGTGGACAGCACTTGAACCCACAATAATTATTCTAGCATGTTTCACCATAAATATTCTAGTCTGTTTCTCTAATATTCCACTGAAGCAGTTTAGAGTAATAATTTTCATTTTATAGGAGAAGTAAGGACTAAGAGCCATATTAACCTATTAGCAATCACAGCATAAATTTCTTAGATGGCGCGACTCACGCGCAAAGCCGATTTCTGCCCACCGGTCTAAAGCTTACCTATCTCGGTACTAAGGAAATAGCAGGAGTTACACAGAAAAATGATGACTTCGATCTTTATCCAAGGGATACCGAAATAATGAAAGAGCAGTTTTTTTTTTTTTTTTTTTTAAATGGCTCAGAGAATTCAGTAATGTAAGGACGGTACACAAGATGTTGAGTTCATAATGCAACTTTTAAAAAATGTGTCATCTTATTTTTTCTTTTTTTATTTTTTCAACCTGCTGATTACATCTTTGTGTGGCTGCAAATTTGGTAGACAGTGTTGTTTCAGTGCCCTCTCTGCTCCTGTTCCAGCTGAAGTTCCTCTTACCTCCGGGAGCTCTGCTGGATGCCGGCGCCCAGAGCGAACCTGCATCTCCGGGACCTGATGGAAAGCTCCATCTAATTGCTCTGTGGTTACGGAGCTGCCCATCTGGCCTGAAATACAAAGTGAGTTTCACTTCGCCACAAGGCTGACCCCTGGGAGGAATTCATTTCCTGATGAAGTGATGACTCTGCTTCTTCTCGTGGGTTTTGAAGAATCTCAGCGATGAGCTTCCAACATCCCTGCAATTAGGTTGGATTTACTACCTTCGTTTTGAGAACCCCTTCCAAAATTGAGATTGTGGGTCCAGAAAAGCTCATTTTGTTCCCTTCCATAATTTTAGGAAAACTCATTGGCTTGTTGGTCTAAATGAAAGCTCGCTTTCCTTGAGTGTGTGGTGGCTGGGCGGGAGAAACAGATTTACCCAGAAAGATGAACAGGCGCTGTAACTTGCTAGTTTTCTTATCATGAATTGTATATTGATTTATATTTTAATGAAACTTTGGCCCGTCTACTAAATGTAAGTTTCTCAGAGACAAGATGTTAATCTGTATTTAATGTGTGTATCAGAAGGTTAAATCTGGCATGAAAGACAGTTGAGATTACTACACTTCTTTGGTTGAGTGCTTTATGGGAGCGAACAGGAGCACAAATCTAATTTTACAAGGAAATTGCTGAAAGAATTGATGTGATAGAATGGATATAATAGAACAAGTTATTTAAAATCTGCATGCTCAGGTGGATAATAAGCACCTAGGAATTATCTCTGGCCACTGAAAAAGGCACATTTGCTGAAAAGATACTACTGTTTTTTGATAGCCACGAGTCAGGTTATTAACTTTGCCTTTCTTCAATTTGACTTTTTACTATGAAGGTGACTTTACTTCAAGCATATTTTATTGTGGATATTCCAAGGGAAGTGTATGTGTGCAAGCAGGAATTTGGATATATGCGAAATATGAGAGAGAGAGAGAGAGAGAGAGAGAGAGAGAGAGAGATGAATGGTGCTGGAAAGCTGGGCCTGAGAAAACGGGGCTGACTTGGTCACACTTATTGGATATCCCAATGCCAAGATTCAGTGGGCAGAGAGAACACAAGCGGATATGAAACTTAATCCCAGGTGTGTATATATATATGTATATGCATGTGTTTATTTGGAGGGAAGGACATACAAATGCACCATTTTATTGTAATATCAACTAGAAAGACAGGGCATTGCCATCCTTGGAATTTCTCTTTAAAATAAATTTTTAAAAAGGGAGAGAAGGAGTGGAAAGAGATTTCAACTTATACAAGATGCTGAGGGGTTTTGATGTAGGTCGCTGTGGTTTTACAGATGCTATTGAGAGTTCAAGAAGCCAGGGCAGTTCCTGCTGAGGAGCAGGGCTGCCACACCCAGTGTCCTGATGCCTCCCTCAAGTGGCCAACTGGCCGCAGGGACTTCAAACCATAGGAGTAGGGTGCAAGGTGGCCAGTGGTCCTTTGCAGGGTGGATGCGGAAAAAGAAAAGTGGGAGCCACAGTTCTGAAGGAGCAGACATTGTGGGCACCAGGAAGGGCCTCGTTCTATGAACTGGATGAGCCAAAAAACAGAAAAGAGATCAGGGTGAGTAGTTATAATGGACAATTATTTAACTACAGAGAGGGATCAGATAATATGGTAAATGATTAAATTAAAAAAACTTGCTGCAGTAAAAGACACATTCCCAAAAACAATTGGATAAGGGTGTTTGAAGTGAGGGGGAGTATTAAAGGCAGTGTATCTTTTACGGTAATAATTCTTTAAATTTAAACGTTCACTGTATTTTTAAAATCACAACTCATTGATCAACCACTTACAGCAATTTTTGTCAAATAAAAGCATGATGCTGTGTCCTTCTCTACCTTATTCATGGGATCATGTGACTTCCGGCTCATTCTCAAAGTTAACACGACCATGAAAAGGAAATGTTTTGAATCATTTCAAGATATCAGGGCAGCCAGGACAGCACAACTAAAGACACTGAGGAAAGAGGACTCCAGGGCTGCTGCAGAAAGTGGCAAGGACAATGGGATGTGTGTGTTCAAAGTAAGGGGAAGCATTTTGAGGGGGATTCATGGCAATGTGTCTTTCACTGTAATACATTTTTAAAAAAATATTTAGGGCCAGTGAGATGGATAAGCGCCTGGCTGGCAAGCGCGAGGTCCTGAATTCGACTCCTGGTACCCACATACGAATAAAGGGCTGGTGATATCTCTCAGCAGCACAGGCGCCTGCCGGCACACGAGGTCCTGAGGTGGACCCCCGGTACCCACACACACACACAAAATATATATGTATATATTTAAACATTCACCATATTTTTGATCACACCTCATATCTAGAGCTCTCCCTGAGAGAACAGCTGAGGCTGCTGTAAGCATCAATGCTACGTTTATGGTCGTGGTGTCTGCTGTCATCTTTTAAAACTAGTATAAGCCCTAAAAGAACATTTCCAGGAGGACGTGTGCTTTTAAAATAAATTTGTTACATAGCATTGGAAGGACACACAAAACATCAAGGGTTGCAATGGATTTGTTCCCAACAATTTTTGGAGTTCTCAGTGGCGAATGCACACAGTAAGATTTCCTGTCATCTCCTCCCCTCACCACCAAAGGTCGCTGATGAGGTGACCTATTTAAAAGACTGAGTTCCATTTCCTTGTTGATTTTAGTTGACTAAAGGAACTGCTATGGCTTGAATGTTTGTGTTCTTCCAAAGTTCATATAGCAACTCAACCCCAATATCATGGCTTTAGATGCTGGATTAGGGGAGGTGATAAGGTTATTCGTTCTTGTAGAAAAGGACCTGCGGGGCTGTGCTTGTGTCTCCCCTGTGCCCCTGTGTGGCCACCTCTGTAACCATCTGTGGGGAACAGGTCCCCACCAGACATCAGCGGGCCCATGTCCTGACCTTGGGCTTCCAGCTCCAGCTCCGTGACAGCGAGTTTCCGTCCTTTGTAAGTCAGGCAGTGGAAGGCATTTTGTTACAGCAGCAAAATGGACAATGGAATGGACAAACACAGGAACTTTCACTGCTTTATTTGGTGAGATTTTTAAACTAGAAAGTCGTGCTACTGACTTTGCTTGCCGATGAGTGCAGTGAGGGCCAGGTCTAACATTCTATTTGCGGATGGGAGGCTCCGATGCTGTGGCTCCTGACGCAGAGTGGCTGGTCAGAGCCCGTCCCCAAAACAAGCCACTTAACCATGACCAGTGCCAGGCTCCAAAGTGCACAGAGGCCTTGCGTTCAGATTCACCACAGGCTCCTCTGGGGTCTTTTGCACCGGCTCCTTCAGCCGGGGCCACCAGTCTTTGAGGACCGAACCCGAATTGTGACTGGTTCTTTCCATCGATTTGCACAGTGTGGACTGGGATCCCACAGGGCCTTGTGATCGGCAGCCTGAGACGGAGCCTCATGACTGTCATGGTGTGAATTTAAGGGCTGATCAGCCCTGCAGGCAGGTGGCTCTGAAGGGGGCTTTGACCTCAGGAAAGTTTGGCTCCTGGAAGGCACCAAGGGTGACTAGAAAGATGATTTCAGTGAAGCCCTTGGCAAGGGAGATGGACGGAGAGCTGGTGCGAAGCTCAGGTAGGAAAGGTAGAGGTAAGCAAGAGGCCACAGCGGAGCAGGTGCTGAGCACAGGTGCTGGTTTTGGCAGATGGGTGGAAGTTGCCCAGTTTCCTAGCAGCCAGGTACCCACTCTTTTTCTTTTTTTTTTTTTAGTACTAAAGGTTGAACCCAGGCCTTTCACACTGAGCTCCATCCTCAGCCCTTTTGTCATGTTTTATTTTGAGAAGGGGTCTCACTAAGTCACTAAGTTGTCCAGGCTGGGCTTAAACTTGCAATCCTCCTGCTTCAGCCTTCCAGACCTCTGGGTTTATAGGTGTGTACCATGACACTTAGTTAGACACTCACTCTTTAGGGATGAAGACCTGGGTAAGACAAGTTGGACTCTGGGCTGTCTCAGTGACAAACACTCTCGGTTATCAAATGTGCCAGTGGTGGAAGGCTGGCTCTCCATGTAGGCAGAGGCCAGGGGAAGATGCAGGTGACAGAGTCCTACTTGTCAGCACAGGACTAGGGCGGCCTGGTAAGCGGCGGGGTGGTAATTTGGAGGATGCTGGGAACTTCTTTACATTCTCAAAGATTGGCAGCCAAACACTGGAAGCTGGGAGAGGGGCCTGGGATAGCCTCAGAAGGGGCCCACCAGGCAGCCTTCCAGGCTCTGGACTGGGACAGGATACATTTCTGTCATTTGTTTCGGGCACCCAGCTGGTGGTGGTCTGTGCCTGCAGCCCTGGGAAGCTGACACACTGTAACTGTGACACATCACTCAAACTCAAGCCCATGGAAATTATCTGAAAAAGACCTATGTTCATTTAGATACCAGGAAATAGGGAGCTAGAGCTTTTGCAAATGGAAAGGGGACCGAGAGACTGAGGGAGGAGAGAGAGAAGGAAGGGCAGGGGATGGAAAAAGAACTACAGTGTGTTCTGCCCACGCACCAACTCCCCACAATGAATGGAATCACGTACTGCAAACGTGCACTAATAAAAATAAAAATTAAAGAACGACAGCAGCAAGACCTAGGTTGAAATGTTCCTTCTTGTCATGAGCTTGTCTACCACCTGTAACATGAAGGTGGGCGTGCACCTACCTTATGGGGACATGGGGAAGATGAGAGGAGACATCCTGGGGTGCAGACAGAGTTCGTAACAAACATCAGGCATCACGGTTCAGTGTATTTCTTGGTAATTAATACTGAGCGTGTGCGCACAGGGTTCTAAAATTTGGTGTAGTCCGAGCGTGAGCTGTTTGGATCCCATGAAGTTAGACAGGGTGGGATGGCTGATTTAAAAACCAATCTTTTGCTGAGCGTCGTGGTGCCTGCCTGTGATTGCAGTTGCTCAGGAGGCTGAGGCAGGAGGATTAAAAATTTGAGGCCAGTCTGGGCAACTTAGTAAGATCCCATCTCAAAATAAAAAATGAAAAAAGCACCGAGGATGTAGTTCGGTGCTCCCTGGGCTCCATCACCAGTGCTGAAAAAAACAAACAACCAAAGCAGCAACAATCCGCCCCCCAGATTTACAGCTCCCTCGTTCAGGGGCGGCGGATCCCCGCGCTCTGAGTGGGTAGCATACAGTGGGCGCTGTAGCACCGCTGTGTCACCCAGCAGCTCACCGGTTACGACAGCAGCTACTTCTCATGTGGCCTGACATTCACACGGACTGTCACCAGGGCAGCTGACGAATCCGCACAAAGTCGTCTCCAGACCCTGCGACTGTCTCCTTTGGGGCCCTTACAGCGTGGGCCCGAAGGCTGAACCCCATCCTCTTCCCACAGCTGGTGCTGACTCAGCAATAGCCCCTTCGAGGTGAGTGGGGCACTGTGATGGGAAACACTGCTCTGCAACGCACTCGGGGTCACACACTGCATACGAGCCCAGTAATGCTCACGCGTGCCTCTAAAACATTCTTCCGTTAAATCATCCGAAGATCTTTTCACTTTGCCTATATGTTCGCTTTTATTTCCTCCCTTGGAATGATGATTCCATGGAATGATGACAGAATCGGTTAGCCATTACTAATATATCAATGAAGATCTTTCCCATGAAGAACAGAGAGGAGGAGGGGAGAAGAGGAAGGAAGAAGAAGTCGGGGAGCAGGAAGAGATCGCAGATATTTCCAGTCTGGAAACAGGAGCACGGACAAGTGTTTGAGGCTAGGGCCTCCAAGTTGTCTCTCCGAGGGGCGCGAAAGAGCAGAAGTAGAGGGTGTCGTCATAGCTGGCTTGGCTCGCCATCAGATGAGCCAGCGCCCACCCTGGCTTGCAGGCACCTTGCTGAACTGTCCCCCTCAGAAGGATCTGCTAGTCAGCTGCAGGGTGTGATTTCAATCTCGGAGGGATCAGAGTTAGAAACCAAAAGGTTAGCACCACTCTGGTTACCTCAGTGCTCCTTAAACCTAGAATAGAATAAAGATGTGCTGATGAAACACGAACCTCCTCTGTGATCCTACAGAATCATTCGGGATGACAGAGTCTCAGCGGGCAGTCGGCAGCAAGGGAAGTGGGTGCCACCAGCATTGTCCTCTTTTGCTGACGATTCACTTCTATTACTGGCAAGCAAATCTTTACAGCACCGAGGTGCATCTTAAAATAGTAGTGGGCAGACATCTGCAGTGTGGCTGACCACCGCTCAGCGCCTCTCCTCAGGTGAGCTGGACAGGTTAGGAACAGGAAAGGAAGAGGCAAGCATTCAAATATGTCACTTTCCCCCACGAGCTATTAGGGGGCGTCAGGGGGTTTGCAGGTGGCCCCGAAGTGAATGGCTTTTCCGTAAGTCAAGAGAGTTCTGTGTTCAGGGAAACAGCTGTCCGCTGCTCTGCCCCATGGCTTTGCTTCTTGCAAAGCTCCCAAACTAACTCCAGGCACATGAAAATAGCCTGTGCAAAACTCCTCAGGAGCACGGCTCTTCTGGAAACATTGTAAAGGCGTAAATCGCAAAGAATTTCTATTGTCCTACATTTAATACCTTAGATTAATGTGTCCAGTGAAACCCTTCAAAGTTTTGTTTATGTATTTATTTACACACACAAGTTTGGAGAATAGAGTATTGACTTTCTTCATACAGAGCTGGTCTGTGTGCATACCACACCCCAGTTCCTTTTTCATCCCCTTTCCTCCCCCTCCCTCCATCTCTTAATTCACCTCCTCTCTGAGAAAGATCCAACTCTCTACCTCCTATTATTTATTTTGATCTTTATTTATACTTAGGATTTCTCGTATAAGAGAAACTACATGATATTTAAGCTTGTATGTCTGATTTTTTCCCCCTTAATATTATGCTTTCAAGGTGCATCCACTTCCCTACAAATGACTCAACTTTATCCTTCTTTATGGCAGAGTAGTACTCCACTGTGTATAAATACCACATTTTCTTTACCCGTTCATGTGTTGATGGACATGTACACAGCTTTCACGATGTAGCTATTATGGATTATGTGGCTATAAACAAGAGTTTGCAGGGATCACTGCAATATTATGACTTTGACTTTTCAGAAAAATATCTAGAAGGCAGGTAGGTGGGTCAAATGGAATTTCTAGTTTTAGTTTTTTGAGGAATCTCCACACTGATTTCTATAGTGGTTGCTTAAAACCTAAATGAAAACACTGGAATGTGTCAAAGTCCCCGTACTTCTTTTTTTTTTTTTTTTTAATTCAACTCATTTTCTTCAGGAAATCGCTCGGCTTAAGTATTTGCTCCGTCCTTCACTTGAAAGGAGTTGCTTTTCCTGAACCTGCATT
Organism: Erethizon dorsatum; assembly: GCA_028451465.1. Classification (NCBI taxonomy): domain Eukaryota; kingdom Metazoa; phylum Chordata; class Mammalia; order Rodentia; family Erethizontidae; genus Erethizon; species Erethizon dorsatum. The sequence goes on along the minus strand of CM051824.1, from coordinate 154,255,216 downwards.
TCTCTTTCTGTGTGCCAAGACTCCTTCCTGCCCAGCTCTCTGACTTCCACCTTGAGCTCAAGGCTGCAGTGAGTTGAGGAGGGACAATCTGGATTGAGGGTGACAGCCTGCGAGGGAGTGTGGTTTCCCAGGCTGGGTGGGGAGGAATGTGCCTGAGGACAACCTGGGCGCCTCCAGGTACTGGGGTCACAATGTTCAAGTCGCTCACGTAACAAGCGCTGATGTGCAGAGAGCCAAGAGCAGTTGCGAGGAGACATTCAGAATTGCATCAGGTTGTTACTTCACTGTGGCGGGAAGGAGATTCAAAAAGATAAACAACTCCTGGGATCTCGGCTCTTTAATTACTAGACTCTTTGTGAGAGTGCAGAAGTGTGCCTTCTCTCTCAGGGTTAAATTTATAAATCCTACCACCGGGAAACTTTTCTTAAATATTTTTCTCAGTTTTCAAAAAAAGATAGCAGTGGGGACCACACTGTGCCAGCCTTTGCCTGTGCGATGTGATTAAGTGGTGTCCGTGTGTGTCAGAAGGAAGATGCGTTTGAATGTGTGTGATCCAATGGACACTCTTTGTGAAATAAAGGGAGGGTTATTAAGGTAACTGTAATTTACCTTCCAAACTTCGTTATGTTTTAAAACATTTTATTTAAAATAACCTCAAATTTATGGAAAACTTAAAAGTATAAAGAACTGTAGTCCCTCAACATCCCCTGAAGACATTGAGGTTCTAACCCCAGGACCCTGGAAATGTCACTGTGATGTTTAGGGTGCAGGGTCAACTTGACTGGCTGAGGGATTTGCCCTGGGGGATTGGTGGAGCAGCCTTCTGGGTGTTTGCCAGTGGGGCATGGAAATGTGGCCTTGGCATTTACGACTTTGCGTCCCCGGCCCCTTCCTCTCTGGCACTGTTTCCCTAGTCTGCTTCCTGGCCACCATAAGCTAAGCAGCTTTGCTCCCCCACGCCCTTCTGCCATGATGCTTCTGCCTTGGAGCCTGCTGACCATGGACTGAGCCCCTGAAAACCTAAACCAAAGTAAACCTCTCTTCCTTGAAGTTGTGGGTGTCAGTTGCATTGTCCAAGTGACAAGAAAGTGACTAGTACACTCTCCTTCTTGGCCTGCATTGAGTGAGTCCCCCAAACTTCTGGATTGGGCTGGGGCCTCCAGCTCTAGCCCAATTTACATCACATGTCCTCCGGGTGTTGTAACGCATCTCCCTGCTCCCCTCCATGAACTCCCTCACCTCCGTGTGCTTGGCCATCATCTGCTCCTGATCGCAGTGAGCTGAACAGTGTTTCACTCCTGCCCAGCACCCCACGAGCACCCTAGTGTAGATTACCCTGTCTTCTGTGGTCGCATCATCTTATCCTTTTTGTGTGTTATACCTATCACAATTGCAATCACTTAATCATCTGTGTAAGTAGCAGAATGATGAGACAGAAATTTTAAAAAACTGAATCTCCTAAAAATCTGGAAGCAGGTCACCATGAAGCAGATTTTGCTAATTTTAGGAAAAACATCTTTTGACTTCCTTCTGGTGGCCTTGTGGCAGTGATGTAAGTGGCTCCCTGATTGGGTAAGGGAAGGGGAGCCATCTTGTTGAGTCCCATGGTCCCATCCCTGGGCACTACCTCTTCAAGCTTCCACTGACTCCCAAAGGTGCCATGGCTGGGACCAAGCCTTTAACAGATGACCTTTGAGGATGTTCGAGGTCCAACTAGAGCAGCTTCCCTTTCACTGGGAGATAATTTTTCACTGTATAATAAGAGGAAAAAAAACCCCAAACCAAAAACGCCTAGCTTACATGTATACTCTGTTGTACACAGTTGCTGTGCTGTTCAGGCATGATGGGAGCCACCCGATGGTGGCCACGGAGATGACCCAACCCTGAGGATGGTATTGAACCCAGGGTTCAGGAAGAACTGGGATGAGAATGGGGCCTGGGAAGTGCTGGACGTGGATTTCATGGGGTTCACAGTTGTGTGCGGGGCCAAGCCTGTTCTTTACACACCAAGGGCTCTGTAACTTGATTTGGCTGACTGACATGGAAGTTTGTATCAAGTGGGCTTAGTAACTGACCTTGGTCTTCTTCCAGAACCACAGTGGACATTTTCAATAAGAGAAAGTCTGTTTAATAAACATACTTTGTAAATGTTAAATCGAATTCACTAAAAGTTTCTTCAACTTTTATGCAGCTTTACACAATAAGTTCCATCTGGGAAAAGCCACATTTCCTGGAGGCAGGAGTGGAATTCTTCTATTTTATTGTCAGTAAACTTTGTGAATTCATCAGTCTCTCTGGTTCTTTTGACCAACACTAAATTCTCAAAGTAACTGGGGGAGATTGAGCTGCTTATTATGAATCAGCAGTAATTTCTGCATTACTATTTGAGTTTTAATCCAGTGGACTGATTTTTTAGCCAGAGAGGACCTACTGCAAAGTATGCAGTCCCAAAGAGTATTAATTATCTAAAGTTATTGTTCTACTTACAATAGCATCTCATTATCCATGTGTCTTTAGAAAGTGGTAGCCTTTGGGATGGGTCACATTTCTTTTCAACAGGAAAAGAGGCACACCAGATGTGGGTAGGATCATGAGGAATCATCCAGGAAACACAGCCTCTTCCCAGAAGAAATCTCAAGTAAAATAAAAATAAATTAATAAATAATGGGATCCTCAAGCTCCAGTGGTAAGGAAGGCTCCAAATATTAGGGCTTATTTCTGGGTTCTTACTTGCATGGTGTGTTTGTAGATTTTTTTTTTTCCTGAGTCTAAGCAATTCCAAGTCTAATTCCACATTAGACTTAATGTGTTTTCCCAGTGACAGAAAATTATTCATTCATATCCATATCCAAAATCCCAAATTGAATATAGAAATTAACTGAAGCTGGGGGAAAATGTTCTGTGGTGGTAGCCAAGGCTCCAGTTGGGGAGAAGCCACAACTCTCTTGGACACATGAAAGACAACTGCTTTGTGTTGTTTGAGGAAAGAATTTTGTTCCTCTCCATTTCCCTTTGTGCCCATGAGTGCTACATGCACTTTCCCACAGTGTGGGGTGGCTATGCTACCTGATCCGTAATCCTGATATGTCAACTTTGTTGGTTTAGGAAGCACCCAGCAGACCAGTAAATTCCTGGGTGTGTCTGGGTGGGTCATGGAGGCATGAACTTGACTACTACATATGGTTCCTCACCCTTTCCTCTCTGGCACTGCCCCCTGCTCTGCTTCCTTGCTGCCACGAATTGAGCAGCTTTGCTGCACCATGCCCTTCCTCCATAATGTTCCTGCCTTGGAGCTATCCCGTCATGGAATCAATCTCCTTAAAATGTAAGTCAATTTAACGCTTTCCCTTTAAAAAAATTTATCAGCACATGTTTGCAATACACAATGAATGTATTCATTGTGGGAAATATATATATATATATATATTTGAATCTAGATGGTTCCCCAAAACCTCATGCACTCATAGTTGAGGAGTTTCGAAGTGGCTGGATTAGGGTATGTGAATGTGGATTAAGGGTGTGACACTGGGATTAAGTTTGTGGATAATGGAAACCTCACCCAGGGTGTAGGTGGCACCAATCAATAAGCTTGTAGCCTAAATGGAATATAAAGGGACAGAATGAGAGCAGGCTTGCTGCTGCTTCTGCTACAGCTTGCTGCTTCCTGCCTGCCTTGCTGTGGACTGTTTCTCCTCTGCCATTTCCCTGTGCCATGCTGCTCTGCCTTGGAACCAGCCAACTATGGATTGAAACCTTAACAAACTATGAGCTAAAGTAAGCCTTTTCTCCTTTAATTTGTGGGGTATGGGGTATTTTGTTTCAGTAATGAGAAAAGTAACTAAGAATATATATATAATATGTATTAATATATAATATATATTATAGTTAGCCTTTTTATTTCCCCTTTCCCTCTCATGTCTCTCCCTCTCAGAATCCTGAGATCCCCTTTCTATCTGTGAAAGGTCTACCTCCCCTCTTTTAAGCTGTGGGTGTCAGGTGTTATGTCTTAGTGACAGGAAAACTGATTAATACAGAAAGTTGCTACCAGCGAAGTAGGGTTGTTGCTGTGACTATAACTGGTTATGTGTTTAGAAACCTTTGGAATTGGTTAGCCGAAGGAGTTGGGAACATTTTGAGATGCAGGCTAGAGAATTCTGTAAGCAGAGCCTGATGAGTAATTCTGGTTAGAGCTCAGAAGACCAGAATACTCAGATGATTATGGACAGTAAAAGCCAAGCTCAAGAGATTTCAGGTGGGAACACTGGCAGCTGGACCAGAGGCCATGTGTGTTATGCTCCAGCAAAAAAAATTTCTACATCTTGCCTATGTCCTGAGACTAAGACTAAGATTAAGGGCAGTAGACTACTTAATCTGTTGGAAGATATTTTAAGACAGCCCAACCTTCAGGCTGTGGCATGGGTATTGCTGACTGTTTTTACCAGATTTATGGTGAAAACTGAGAGCAAAAGGCAGAGCAGAAAAATTTGAAAAACTTAAATTTTCACTTAGAAGGAATGATGTGTAACATTGGGGCCAAGGGAGGTGTGGCTGCTAAAAAGATTAACATCATTAAAAAGGAAAGCAAGTATTTTGTACAGACACAAGAAAAAGATGCCTTGAGGGCATATTTTGGGCATCAGCTAGACCTCATCCTTTTCAGACTCAAGGGTGAAAAAGTGTCAGTCATTCATTTGAGAAGAACATTCCTGGGACACCTGTTTGAGAAGGGTCTCTTAGAGAATTGGTTCCCTGGAACACATTTCACCATGTTCTGCCAACCAGGCACTCAAAGACCTCTGCAGTCATGGTGCAAGGGAGCCTGGCTACTGCTTCTATCAACTGCAGACCTTAGCTTTGTCCATGTGATGCTGGTTTTACAGGCGTGCAGAATGCTTCTACCCAGATTTCACAGGAAGGCCTTTTTCTGGACAAAAGGAGCAGCATGTATGCACAGAGAGGGAAAGAACGGTAGCCACTGTCTGGTGGATTGTTTTCCATACTGTGTTTATGCAGCACTAGGCCCGCTCATCTGAGGTTTCCCAAGTGCACTTCCATTGCTTACAAACCAACAGACTCCAACTCATCAGCTTCCCTTCCTCATGACCAATCCTTGCTGATTGTGGCAATTATGCACACAAGGATTTGGGAAATATCTACAAACATTAGTGCTAAAAGTAGAGAAGGGGTGAACAGAACAATAATAGAAAAATAAGAAATAAAGCAGGAAACCCTGTATGAAGTTTGCAAGAAACAGCTAGGAGAATTTCCTATGCATCCCTCCAGTGTGTATTAGAGAAAGCCCTTTTTGAATTGATGTTCAAGAGAATGAATTTCTTAACAGACTGAGGAGCTGGGACTCATTTCTTCTGAGGCTGCTCAACACGGGTCTCATAGAGTCAATCAGTCATTTACTGATTGATGCACAGGACAAAAAGCAGAGTGCCATCTGCGTTTGGGCACTGCACTTGACAGCGGGGACGTGGTATGAACAATACAAGAAGGATAAGGCCCATTGTCACCACGGTTGCCTTAGGATTCTGAAAGAGGGCTTTTCCTCTATGTTACAGACACAGCTCCATCGATGGGAACTTGGAGGATTCCTCTCCCTTCTCCTTCCCTCCATTTCCTGCAAAACCCCAGGCTCACATCCCACAGCACAGGGAGGAGGGACACGCCACAGCCCCGACAGCACCCTCCCCCTGTTGTCTACACCCCTGGGCTCCCTTGTCACCAGCTACTTCCAGCTGCAACGCAAAGAGCCTCTCAGCAGGTGAGTCAGTCTGGCTTTATGGGAGGGTGAGGCTCTTTGGTTTATTTTGTTTTTGTTTGGAAAAATCAGCTCCCGTCTGGTGGCCATATGTATTCACACAGGCTTCTCAAAAAAAACAACTCCTAATGACAAAGCAGGGCTCATAATGCCATTTTAGTTCTCCATGAAAGGGCTAATTTGAATTTACTGTTTTATTCAGCACATGGAGAAGATGGGGCCCTCAAGTCGGCTAATGTGCGATGATATTTCTCTGCCAACCCTCTGTCCAGGCAGGGTCTTTCTGCTCCCCTCTTTTCAGCACCCTCTCTATCCCGGAGCCCCTCATTTGGGGACAGGACTTGGCTGCCCCTTCCCCATCCATCAGTTGCTTTTGCTCCTTATGCAAACACAGTTTTGCCATTATTCTAAAAATAGGTGCTTTCAAGGAGGCTGGTAACCAGTTTGTCTTGTCCTTTTCTGCAGCTGTTTTTACTTGTAGCAGCAATAACAGGACGTGCCCACAAATTTTCAGTGGGGTGATATGATAAACAACTCACCTTTTGGCCTTGTAGTTTACTCACTGGGGAGTATGATTAATATTTTTATTGCCTAGTAAAATAGTTTGCCTGTGCCATTATAGCTTAATTGGGAACACAAAGTAATAAATAATTTAAAAGAAGAAATATTGCCACTTATCTGGAGAGGAGATCAAAACTTGGCCCCCAACTTGGTCCCTCTGGTGTCACTTAAGGGTTCTAGAGCACAGGGCTTTAAATAGTATTTGGTGCCAGTGATGCCTTGAAACTTCACTGAAGCCCCCATCTCCAGCTTTGGCACAGCAGCACCGCGAGTTGCCTTCATTGTCTGTAAGCAGACTGGTCGTCTCCGGCCATCACATTTTTCACACAGAAGGATGCTAAGACCTCTGCACTTCACTGACTCGCCTGTAAACTGGTGATGATAACAGGCTGTGGAAAAGACTTACACAAAACAGCACAAAAAGAAAGAACTTATCAGAGGGACTGGTACAAAGGAGAGACTGAGGAAGCAACACTAACAAAGACAGGCAGTGCTTTTTGCAATCTTAAATTAGACCAGAACCACACTGTTCACAGGAAGGATGTTTTTGGCCACTTCCAGGGGCACCTGTAGGGAGAAGGTATTGGTCTGGAGTGGGATGTGGTGCCCTATGCTTTCCATCATCTGCCCTGTGATGGTTATTTTAGGTGTCAGTTTGGCTGGGCTGTGGTACCCAGATGTGGGCTAGGCATGAGATGATGCTGTGAAGGCATTTTTCAGTTGTGATTAGCAATTGTTGTCAGTCGACATTAGTAAAGCAGGTGGCCCTCCATCCTCCAGGCCTCATCCTGTCAGTTGCAGGCCTCAAGAGCAAACACTGAGGGTTCCTAGAGAAAGAGGAATTTTGTCTCAAAACTGCAACATGAAGAACCTGCCTGAATTTCCCACCTATTGCCTTCCTTTAGGATTTGGACTTATATTGTTTGTTCAGTTTACCCAATGCTGGGCAAAATACCCACATCCATGACTTAAGGGAGAAGAGGATTAATGTGGCTCATGGTTACAGAGGCTTCAGTCCATGGTCAGCTGGCTCCAAGGCAGGAACTTCATGGTGGAAGGGTGTGGTGGAGCAGAGCTGCTCACTTCATGGTGGCCAGGAAGCAGAGGACAGGGGAAGAGTGCTGGTGATGGATGTACCCTCCCAATGCCCCAGTGATCTACTGCCTCCAAATGGACCCTACCTCTTAATTGTGCATAAAGCTGTGAACACCAATAGATCAATTTGTTGATGAGCATAGATCCCCATGATTTAATCACCTGTCCAGGAATCTCTCCATCTATTGGCGTTGACAATTAAGCTTACCTGATACAATTGGCTCTTTCCCCAATTCCCAGCTGCCACCAAGTGATTTCAGACCTGCCAGCCTCTCAACTGCATGTGCCAGTTCTTTACAATCTCTCTCTCTCCCTCTCCCTCTATCTCTCTTTGTGTATAGATATATCTCTCCTATCTGTTCTGTTTTTTTGGAGAACACTGACTCAAACACCACTCATTTTTACCTGAATTTATTTTAAACCATGTATATGAATTATTTTCAAACAGGAAGATATTGGAGGGCTGGTGAGATAGCTCAGTGGCATAAGCGCCTGCCCAGCAGGCACAAGGTCCTGAGTTAAACTCCCAGTACCCACATAAAGGAAAAAAAGGGCCAGTGATATCGCTCAGCGGCACAAGCACCTGCTGGAAAGCGCGGGATCCTGAATTCGACTCCTGATACACACACACACACAAAAAGAAGATATTGGATTTCGGGGTACAGATAGATGTGATGTTTCATGCTTTTTCAGGCTCTTTCATTTGACCCCTAAGCCACGCGGTTATAGGACATGACAGTCATGGAAATGCTTCGGAAGTCATTGTGTGGGTGTGTCACCTCGTGGGTTCTGGCCGGGCATGTGCTAATTTGACTCCAACTCAAAAATTGCTATTGGTTTCCAAATGGTGGCAGCTGTCAAAATGTAAAATGCCTCTCAGTGATAATCTGGGACCTATCATATGGCATCCGGAAATCATTGCAATGTTGTAGTGGAATATGTGATATCCACTATGTAATCACTTAATCTTTTGAAGTGCGGGGATGATTTCGGGGTATCCCAAGTAACTATTTATATCTGAGTCACGGGGAAGGTCTAGTGCCTTCGGTAGCCATGTGACTCTGGCAAAGCCCCTATTTCTTCTGGGTCTTGTTCCTTGCTGAAAACAAGAAAGGTGAAAGTAAATAATCTTTTAAATCCATTCTCAAGCTCCACAAAGTGAAAGTCTGTGCATAGTGCACTGCCTGCTTAGTCGGATTTTGATTGGCTGGTTAGATAATTTATAGCAACAACTTATCCCACCCTGCGAAGCATATTTCAAGATTATTTTCAGAGCTCTCCTCACAAAATGGGGCGGTGTCTCAACACCTGTGAAGCACAGGGCCCGCAGGAGCTCTGGTCTGGAAGCGCAGAGAACCAGTGCTGTTTTTTTTGGTTTGAGAAGTTGACCAAGCAGGCCTGGAGGAGCCAGGACAGGGCAACATGGTGTTGTCAGAGACTCACGGGGCCACCCACATGTAGATATTCACTCCTCTAAATTCTTTGTCCTGGGAACTGGCTGTGAAAGTCTTCCCCTTCAGCGTCTGGCTGACACACCCTGTAGATGAGATAAGTCGCATAAACTTGCATCATTGGGTTTGTCTCATGGTTAGTCATGCATGCTTGTCTTTGTGAAGTTATGTGAAGAAAGAATTCGTGGCCACAGGGCCTGACTCAGGAGGGGGGTGAGCACCATGACCTAGGTGCTGCCGACAGAGCAGAGGGGCCTGGTAGCTGAGCCATCGGGAACAGCGTGTGCACACACACACATGCACGCACACACACACATACACACACACACACACACTCCTGTTCCACCAGGAAAACCTCTCTCTGAGAAGCAGAGGGGGGACTTTGTCCCTGGAGAGTCATTGTTAAATTATCCACTTTACCCACAGCACACAGGATCGAGAAGCGTGACCTGGGTGTCATCCTGGTTGAGTGTGCATGGCAGGAACAGAACACCCCAGGCCGAGCTATTTCAAATGAACATAAGATCGTGGGCTCACAGTTCTGGAGGGTGGGAAAGTACCAAAGTTCAGGCACCCGACAAGGGGCTTCTAGCTGTGCCATCCCATGATGGAAGGAGAGGGAGAAGGCAGGTCCCAATCCATCGTTTTATAATGGCACTCACTCACTGGTGAGGGTGGGGCCTGCTCTGCCCAGTCACCACTGACAGGCCCCTTCCTGTTACCATGGCAACCATGTTAGTGCCCTATCGCTGTAACTTATAGCTGAGATAATCCACTGCAGAAGGAAAAGGCTTACTGTGGCTCTCGGTACCAGAGGTTTCCATCCATGATCGGTTGGATCCATTGTTTTGAGCTCAGGGCGAGGCAGCATGTGGCAGGGTACATACATGTGGCAGAACAAAACCACTCACCTCGTAGCTGGGAAGCAAATGGGAGGAAGAAGAAGGGATTGAGGCCACATCATCCTCTTCACAGATATGTTCCCATGACCCCAAATCCTTCCCCTAGGCCCTGCCATGGCCTTTAAGTGACACGCTGGAGACAAGCCCTACTTACCACATGGGCCTCTGGGGACAGATCAGATCCCAACTCTAGTAGCAGTTGAGTTTCAGCATGAGTCTGGAGGGGACAAGCCTTGCAACCACAGCAGGCACTTTCTATTCTAGCCCTTATGCAGTGACTTAGTCACTTTCTCGTTGCTAAGACACAATACCCAGCACCCAAAAAAGGAGGACAGTTTTATTTTGGGTCATATATGTAGTACATGGTTGGCTGGCTCCAAGGCAGGAAGACATGGTAGAAGGGTCTGTCGGAAGAGACTGCTCACATCATGGTGGCCAGGAAGCAGAGAGAGAAGGGTGGAGCCAGGGAGGGAGACACATCCTTCCAGGTCATACCTTCAGCTACCACTTCTTCCTTCCAGGCCCCACATCGTAATAGCACACTTAGCTATAAATTCATCAGTGGACTAACCCACCAATGAGTATAGTGCTCCATGATCCAGTCACCTCCCCAAAGCCTCACCTGTGACCCCACAAGGCTTTGGGGGGATTTCCAGATATAAATCATAACAAGTAGCATGGATTTTTCCATCAAGTTATTCGATTAAATCATACAGTGATGTACCAAGCTCCACATAGCAGGTTTGGATGCCCAGGGCAGCCTGGGCTGGTCTGGGGCCAAGGTTGGGAGCTGATCACGGGGAAGCCAGGGTGGACAGATACTTGAGGTCCTCCTAACAGGGAACATGGAGCAGTCAACACTTTGAATATCTTTGGGGGGAATGACAAAATTGGGCAAAAATATTAACGCCAGTTAGAAACGTAGTGATCATCGCTTCTCGGCCTTTTGGCTAAGATCAAGTGTAGAAACGTAGTGATCTTAGTTTTGAAGCATTTCCATCAAAATAAGTCAGGTTTTGGAAAGATCGCAGAAGCCCCTATTCTGAGTAAATATGGACTGGGCAGAATACAGATATGGTGGCCGTAGTCTCTCTCTCTTCCCATCATGCTGGTTTTCCCGTGATGCGAGGTGGTAGGAGGGGGCCAGGGGGAAGGCTTGGTCCCCCCACCCCCACCCCACTCGCTCTCTCGCTCTGGGGCCTCTGTCACCTGTGAAATGAGGAGGTCGGAGTGGAGGACATTTCAAGTTCACTCTGGGTCCGAAACGCTGGGATTCCTTCACAACCTCTGCTTGCTTTCTGCCCCGCACTCTGCTTTTATAGGGAAAGGGGAAGAGGAAAAGCCAAGAGGGAGAACAAAAGAAAGAAGAGACAAACACTGAGCGAGCATCTATCAGGTGCTAGCACCACAGATGCGCTGTTTCATTCAATTCTAACGACAACACAGTGTTCTCTTTGCTGTCTTATGGGGGTGGGTGCTGAGGTTAGAGACAGATGGCGGGAGGGAGGGAGGGAGAGCCTTGAGAAGATCGGAGAAGACACACACGCTGTGGACTGACCCAGGCGTCACAGCGGAGTGGTCACCACGCAGCAGCCTCACAGGCCCTGACTGCCACGTCACGCTCCTCCGCTCCACAGTGGGCTGCGACTCACTTCCCTTGGGCCGTGGTGGCCCATCCGGTCCCAGCTCTTCACAGACAGCTACGTTCTGGGCCGAGCAGAATTCTGCAGCCCCCTCTTGGGGTCTCTGAGGTCCTTGCCGGGGCAGTCAGAGACACTGCAAGGAAAATGGGTGGATGAGGGCTGGGGGCCGGTAAAGACAGGCCTTCATTTCCCCACTCCTCCCTGCAGTGTTCTCTAAGATTGACACGGAGGTGTAACGTGTCTCCCAATTTAACCCTGTAGGAGTGTGCCTGAGACGGCAAACTCAGATGTCGTGGGCTTCTCAGTCCAACTCCTTCGTGCCGTCCTCCGAACCTCGGCTGCCCCCTTCCCTGATCTCCGAATGGTCACGGCAGCCTCGGTGCGAGATGAGGCCCCTCGGCCTGTATCCCCTGGACAGGGCCGTGAGCTCTGAGTCTGGGGTCCAGCGGACTGGACACGGTGCTTGTCCCTTGGAGTCAGTTTGGAGCCCACGACCTGTGGGCTAGGGACACGTGTCAGAAGCAAAGTCTTAATCAGCAGTGAGCCTGACCGCAAACTGTCACGGCACTGTCTTTCAGGGCAAGGTCAGTGGCGACATCTTTCCTCCGTCTCTACTTGAGCCATTACATTTTCAATTATCTCTCAGTTTTCCTGATGGGTTCAGCAGGGTACACTGTCTTCCCTCTCTGCCCTTGACTCTGACATGCTCCGTGCGACTCTGCCCTGTCCCTGGGAAAAGTCTCTCCCGTGCTTCCTGATGTCTCCACTCCAGCCTGGCACTTCCTGTCCTTTCTCCTTCTCTCTCCTGTACCGTAAGTAATGACCTCGAAGAAGGCGGGTGTCAGGCGTGGGTACTCCCTGAATCTGTGTCTGTCTTTTGTTGGCTCCTGAAGTAGGGGAGGCGGCAGGGTATTGGGGGCTGAGTGTGAGGGCAGAGGCCATGCTGGCCAGGGACCTCCCTGTGGGTCTCTGAGGGCCTTGTGTCCAGGGTCCCGCAGTGCAAGCTGTCCCCTCAGGTCGGGGTCTGGGGTGGGAGCCCAGGCCTTCCCCTTTGCTGCACATCTGAGGGGGGACGTCTCTGCCATCAGTCTGGAGGGACCGTGCAGGCAGCCCCAGGTCCTGGGAGGGGACAGGCATGCTGCAGACGGGCACGGAGGAGACGGAAGCGGAAAGGCTGAGAAGGGCTCCCGGGAACCTCACCGCAGCCCTCTCTCGTCACAGCCGGGCAAGTCCTGCTTGCGAGTACATCCTCCACCTGGTGTGAGGTCAGTGCAGGAGCCGCCGATCCAACTCCTCTAAGCTTTTCTTTCCTTCCGTACTGGGGATTGAACATTGAGACCAACGCCTTTGCACTGAGCTACATCTCCAGCCTCTTTTCCACTTTTTATAACTTTTCAGACAGGGTTTAGTCACTCAGTCGCCCTGGCTGCGCTTGAACTTGCTCGGCCTCCAAGATGACTGGTTTTACAGGTGAGTGCTGCAACACCTGGCTTTTCCTGTTTTTTAAGAGCTAAAAACAGAGCCTGAGTCTTACCCATGGTCCTCCTGACCTCCTGGACTGTATGGGTTTCTGAGAGGGGCTGTCCTGTCCTTGCAGGATGATTGCCATGGGCACCCTTGCACTTTACCCATGAGATGCCATAAGCACTGCTCCCCACACACAAATGCACACACCCACACCATTGTGGCACCAAAAATGTCTCCAGACATCGATGACTGTCTCCTGGGAGCAAAACTGTCTTGGTGGGAAGCCGAGATAGAGACACTGGCCTTCCTCTCTAGACCGAGTGACGGATTTTCTTCATTGGGGTTGTGCAGAGCCACTGTCACCTCCACAGCCCTGCACAAGTCTGTGTGTGACACACGCAGGAGGCTGCCATCCACGTCCACCTGGCATGGGTGAGGGGCTGTTCCTTGCTGCCTTCATCTTGCTGAGGCTGAAGCGGGGAGGTCCCTAGGGTCTGTGGACCGCTGAGCCTATGCTGTTCTCCTGCCCCCTGCCCAAAACCTGGGGTGCTGTAGCCAGAACTGGGTCGCTCTGCTCCTTCTACTGGGAGGGAAGGAGGGGTGACCGAAAGTACAGTGTGTGCTTACACTAAAAACATTATTACACTAAAAGACACATTGTCCTTAATTCCCCTCACTTTGACCCCATCGTCCTTGCCACTTTCTGAAGCAGTTCTGGAAGGGCTCTTTCCTGAGTGTCTTTAGGTGCACGGTTATGGCTGCCTCGATGCCCTGAATCCATCCAAAACATTACCTTTCCTGGTTATTTTGACTTTGGGGAAGAGCAGAAGTCACACAGTGACGAGTCCAGTGAATAAGGTGGTTGAGGGCACAGCGTCATGTTTTTACCAGCTTGCCTTTCTGTTGCATTACCCTCAGCAGCAGCATTCACTATATTTTTGATCATGCCTCTTAATGACGCCAAAGATGACTTTCAAAACTGGTTTGGAAAGTGGCAAGGATGACGAGACATGTGTGTTAGAGGGCAGAGGGAGTATTTTGAGGGGAACTCATGGCATTGTGTCTTTTAATGTAATAAAGTTTTAAAAAAACAGTTATATATATTTTGATCACCCCTTGTATGTGCCGCTCATATTGTACCTACTTGATTTGTGGTTTTTGTTCGCCTTAAATGAAGGCTTTCCTAGATTCCTTAAGTTTTAGGAGAAAACATGTTGTCTTCCTTGAAGGAGAAATGATTGTTTTTCTCCCCTTGAATTACGTAGATGGAGATGTGTCTCTTGGCTTGTCTCCTGTCTACCAAGATGTCATTACTTATAGAAGAGCCTGGGATTCTCAGGAATAGTAACATGGTAATTTGTCTTTCAAATACTATTTTACTTATAGCAGCAATAACAGGAAATGTGTACTATTTTTCAGTGTTATAATGTGATTCACTCTTTGATATAAACAGCTTTATCTCATCTCATTGTTTATACCACATTCCTATTCCTCTGGAAAGAACAATATTTTTCCCCCTGAAAAGTAATATATTCTTGTCTAAGGATGGCTTAAATAAGTAACAGATGGTCCTTTTTGGTATGCTCCCTACCCCGACTCCTTCTAGCATTTGATCAGATATTGAAATCAGTAGTTTTTGAACACTTCATGTTCCCGAACGTAGAAGTTTGTTAGCAACTTGGCTTCTTTTATTTATGTGATGATGGTGTTGCTTGGATAGGTTTAGACTATGGGCAATTTAGTAAATTTATTTGCACTTGTCACAAGGAATGTGCTTGAGCAAATCTCTTTCCTGGTTCACGGTTACCCAGAATAGTCGTGGGAGAGATAGGCTTTCGCGCTCAGCCTGACACACGATTTGGGCCGGGAGCTAGAACTCACCGTGCACCAGGCTCTCGCCAAGTAACGCACTTTTAACTTAGTTCTAATGTTAAAATTTATTCTGGGGCCAAGACTGAATCTTGCTTGCAAAAAGCAGTTTGGCTTGGTTCAAGACATACGACTAGGAGCCAGATTTCCTTTGTCGTCTTACTAGTTTGCCAAGTTAGGGAAGAACGTCACATGATTGTCCCAACCCTGTTCGCCGAGGTAACGCAGGCACCTTGCCTCTCACATGGTTATTGAGAATGTCGCATGAGGTATCAGTGAATGAAAATGCTTTAAAAATGTCAAAGCAACGAAGTGAACACTTTTTAATATTAAAATCGGGCAATTGAGTAAATCTATCGTGTAATGAAGGACTTCTGTATATAACAGGCAATTAGTAAATTAGCCTTGTTGTCAAAGGGCAGTCTCTCAAAGATCTTTCCTTACTTGTCAAGGCAAAATGCACAAATATGCTCAGGTCATTATTGCAAACTTCTGGTAGTGTCACCCTGGTGCAGGGAGTGGGACACATTCGTTTCCGCCCTTGGGCGTTATATTGAACAAAAGCATGACTATTGTTGTGGATAAGCCATTCTAAGTTTTGTTGCCAAAATTTTTAAATTTTTAAGGTGATACAGTTTTGTACACTGCATTTCTCCATTTTGTAATCACTGAAATTGTCTTTTTTTCCCCTTTATTGGACAGTAAGTGGAGGACATGACCCCTCCTCCTATTGACAACTTTTCTTTGTTGGCTTCTTTTTGTGATGTTTATGTGACATTTTCTGTGTATATCATTATAAAGCCTCTACAAGATTATTGTAGAGAAATTGCAAAATACAGATGTAAAAAAAGAAATGACCACCCTGTTATTTCCCAAGGTACCACAGGGACAGCTCCTCAATGTATGTCGTAGTCTATAGAAAAGCAAGCCACAATATGTACAACATTAGTATTTGCTGTGTATATATATCTATATCTATATCTATATCTATATCTATATCTATATATTTGAAAGTTTGTGTGTCTATAAATGATATTTATGTATGCAAATGAATAACAAAAACCTAAGAACGATATATTGAAGCCAGGCGTTGTGGTGCATGCCTGTAATCCCAGCACTAGGGAGGCTGAGACAGGGGGATTGCTGCAAGTCTGAGGCCAGCCTGGCCTACATAGCAAGACCCTGTCTCAAAAAACCCAATAAATAAATAAAGAAATAAATAAGTAAATAAATATTAAAAAAAGACACATGGAAACGCACAGGTTAATTCCAGGGAGAAAGCAGACTGGAGAAACTGAGAGGAGGGAGGAGCATCCTTTGGGAGAGTGGATCTGAGGGGAGCCCGGAAGGACGGAGAGGGAAGGAGCACATTCGAGGGGTTCGCCTGTGAGTGAGGGCCCACGGCCTTGGCGTGTTTCAGTGCAGAGAGGTCGGTGCCCCCCACCCCGCTGAGAGGCCGGAGACTCCCGGGGAGGCGGGCGGTGAGTGGGCGGGAAGGGACACGCGGGTCCTCTGAGCGGCGGGGAGCGGCCCGACGCTCCGAAGTGGTGAGTAAGACGGAGAGCGGAGGGCCTTCGAAGTCGGGCAGGTGGAGGTGAGGTAGAAGGGCTGGGCGAGGAGCGGGGCGCGAGGGCCGGTGGCCGAGCTGGAGAGACCTGGCCGGGAGGACCGGGCCCCTGCGCCCGCGGTGGGGTGGATGGGGCGATACCGGCGGGCTCGGGCGGTACCGGGATCTCGGGTGGTACCGGGGGTCTCGGGCGGTACCGGGGGTCTCGGAGCGATACCGGGGGTCTCGGGGCGGTACCGGGGGGCTCGGGCGGTACCGGGGGGCTCGAGCGGTACCGGGGGGCTCGGGGCAGTACCGGGGGGCTCGAGCGGTACCGGGGGGCTCGGGGCAGTACCGGGGGGCTCGGGCGGTACCGGGAGGCTCGGTACGGTACGGGGGGGGGCTCGGGAGGTACCGGGGGGCTCGAGCGGTACCGGGGGGCTCGGGGCGCTACTGGGGCCTCGGGGCGGTACCGGGGGGCTCGGGGCGGTACCGGGGGGCTCGGGGCGGTACCGGGGGGCTCGGGCGGTACCGGGGGGCTCGGGCGGTACCGGGGGGCTCGGGGCGATACCGGGGGGCTCGGGGCGGTACCGGGGGGCTCGGGGCGGTACCGGGGGGCTCGGGGCGATACCGGGGGGCTCGAGCGATACCGGGGGGCTCGGGGCGATACCGGGGGGCTCGAGCGGTACCGGGAGGCTCGGGCGGTACCGGGAGGCTCGGGCGGTACCGGGAGGCTCGGGCGGTACCGGGAGGCTCGGGCGGTACCGGGAGGCTGGGGCGGTGGCAGCTCCGAGCTTTTCGGCCCGAGCGCCTGAAATCCAGGTGCTGCTGCCGGAGGCGGGGAAGACCGCGGCTGCGCTGCGTGTGACAAACGCGGTCGTTGCTTTCTTTTTTTCCACTGGAAGCGCTCTGCGTGCACAGAGTGGGGACGCAGTGTACGTGGTCAGGAGTTTACACTGCCCGTTCTTGGACGTGCGAGATACAGGGCTATGATGCGGTTTGCTGCTGCAGGTGAGGTTCCTTGCTTTGCCATTGTCAAGAAATACGAACACCTCCAACACAGGCAGACCAGGGAGCCCCACGGCTAGGTGGGGGGTAAGCGCGTGGTTTTCCAGCAGCGAAACGCACGGCCAGCCTGGGGTGCAGCTCTGCCTTCCCCAAGCCCCCCGGATGGGGCGGCGACCGTAATGCACGGGGCGGCTCTGCGAGGCACGCGGGAGGATGGCGCGGCCTGCGCGGTTGTTTGGTCAGCAGGGTTTCTCGGGTATGCAAGAAGACGTTGGTGTATTTATGAATATCAGTGAACAGGAGATAACTAGGGCTGTGATTCGAGGGCTAAGGACAAAAGGGCATCCCCAGGGAGGATGAGTCAAGAGTGAGCAAGAAGAGCGATCTGGAAATGTATTTACTGGCTTCCTGGAGTGTTCCTGGCTTTTATTGCTCACGGCCCCACGCAGTCTTCAGATTAACACAGCTGCCCTTTAATGGCAGGAAGGGTGTTTGAGAATCGGCTGGAGTTCCTGTTTTTCACGATATTTACGTTGTTTATGTCTTTTACTCTTTTCTATCATTTATTTAGCTGGGGCAGTGTTGCAAAATATTTTTCACACATTCAATTAATATATACCATGGAACAGGTACAAATTCAACATATTTAACTACAAAGTGTACCTTTATAAGATCTTTAATAAATCCTAAGTTAGAACAATTCTGATCACAATAAGAATTAATTTCTTACAGCAAAAACAGCTAATATATTTATAATTATCTTCTTTGCCTGAACATTAATTATGGGTCCTTAAAGAATTATAAATTATTTAGAGGCAAGTTGATTTCATACCTATTGGTATTAATTAGAGAGTATTTCTGGCATGATATGTAGGTAGAAATAGGCAAGGAATATATTTGAAATGAAATTTGCCTGTTTTCTTAATATTTGGTAATATTTCATTAATTAACAAAAAGTGTGTGGTTTTGCTCTTAACCAGGCCTTTTATTTATGACATGTGGTCAAAAACTATAGTGAATGTTTAAATTTTAGAAAATGTATTACAGTATAAGGTAGATCTCCATTAATCGTTCTTAAAATACTGCCCCTTGATTCAAACACATTTCCTGTTTTGCCACTTTCTGAAGGAGTTCTGAAATCCTCTTTCTTGAATGTCTTTAGTTGCAGTTGTGGCTGTCTCGATATCCTGAATCCATTCGGAAAGAGCCGGAAGTCACAGAGTGCTGGCTCCAGGGACGAAGGTGGACGAGGATGCAGTGCCGCGTTTTTATGAGCTGCCTTTCCTTTGGAGAGCGCTTGCGGCAACACTCACCTTATTTTTGATCCCAAACCTAAAGACACTCAGGAAGGAGGACTCAAAGAGCTGCTTCGGAAAGTGGCAAGAAGGATGGGATGAGTGTGTTCGAAGTCTGGGAGAGTGTTTTGAGGGGATTCATGGCAATGTGTCTTTTACTGTAATAAGTTTCTTTTAAAAATCTGAATATTCACCATATTTTTTGTATTCCCTGACCATAATGTTCTAAAATCCAGATGGGCAGGTAATGAGCAAAAGATCTTTACCACAGAATGTCCCTCATGTGACCGGAACAGCGGTAACAGCCAGAGGGAGAAACTTTTTTCCTCAGCTTGAGAGTCATCGTCTACCCTTTGCTGAACACTTTGAAGGACGGTGGGGTCACGTGCCATGTGTATTTCAATCTGCTGTCCTGTCTATTTAGGGAAAATCATGTTGTGTGAAGGGACTGATATACATTTGTTTTAATTACAGAGTAAACCATTTAAAGGTATACAGGATTAATATCTAGGATCTAAATAGAGATTCTCAAAACATAAGCCAGGGCCGGTGAGATGGCTCAGCGGCATAAGCGCCTGCCTTGCAAGCGCGAGGGCCCGAGTTCGACTCCCGGATCCCACATACGAAAAAGGGGCCGGTGATATCGCTCAGCGACACGGGCGCCTGTTGGCGCGCGAGGTCCTGAGGTCGACCCCCCGGTACCCAAAAAAAAAAAAAAAAAAAAAAAAAAAAAAAAAAACATAAGCCAGCTGGGTATGGTGGTGCACGCCTGTAATCCCAGCACTTGGGAGGCTGAGGCAGGAGGATTGCTGTGAGTTCAAGGCCAGCCCAGGCTACGTGTGAGTTTAAGGCTAGCCTGAATTGCATAGTGAGACTCTGTCTCAAAAAAAAAAAAAAAAAAAAAAAAAAAAAAAAGAAAGACAAGGTAAAGTTAATCTAATTAATACAAGGTCCTAACCTGAAGTTATCAGAACTAATGCAATGTGCTTGGTATTCATAATAATCTATTAGTAGGTAGAGTCACCATTCAATTCACTAATAGCTTTAGTTTTGAGCTACAAATTGCATGTGTTTAAACTAATTAGGTGTACAGTCTTTTCTTTTATTCATATTCCTGCTTTGTTGATTGCTAATTTTTCATCCTGAGGATCAGAATAATAGCATTACTCATTTGCATTGGTTTCCCTTCTTTAGATAAATGACTTTCTAACATCACCTCAAACAACTTTAATGTCTTGGCTCGCAGCGCTCTTTCCAAATAAACACGGGGAAGTCCCCTGGCTTCCTCTGTGCTGACAAGTGACCGTGTAATCCCGTAGAATGGTCTCTTTGGCCATCACTGGCTAACATCTTGCTGTTAATCTTTTCTAAGAAAAATAAGCCTTTCCTCTTGCAAGTTTGGGACTTTAAAAATACTACTATGAAGTATTCTCATGTGGCAGATGCTCACCTGAAATTATTTTTTCCCCTGAATCCCACTGTGACTCCTCTAGAGGGATGAAGAAAGCGGGGAAAGCATGGTGCGACATCTACCCGTGGAGGACACCACCCTCTGCACTGCATACACGCCCTGGGGGATGCTGCTTCTCTTCCCTGGGGCCACCCAATAAGGTACAAAAATGACTGCTTATAGCTTAAAATGTTACTCCTTTCTGGGGAGTCCGTGCACAGAGCTAAATCAAATAAATCAATTATTTAAAATATTATTAAAGCAAATACATTAATCTCTCCTGAACAATGCTGGAGTCACTGATCTAATGTCACTGATCTAATGGGGAGAATGAGAGAAAGCCTCCGAAATAAAAAACACTTTTAAAATGCTTGAGTCACAGGTGGACTTTGTATTGTTGACTTCTCTCAGTGTCGGCCACGGATCTTTTAAATATACATAGGAAGCTGACTTTTTAAGTTAATATATAGTAAATAGACTTTTTTTTTGTCTATGAATTTTGACCCTGTACACGTTTATGTACCTTTCACCGGAATCAGGATACAGAACTCTAATGCCCACCAAAATCTCTATACCTCTTCAGTGTTACACCCAACTCCACCCCTGACATCCACCCATCTTCCACATGGTGCTACTGGAGAGCTTTTGTCTTTTTGAGAAAGTCGTCTAAGGGGAGCGTGCAACCTTTGGAGACGAGCTCCTTCATTCAGCTTCATTGAGATTGTATCTACAGTGTCTTCCTTTTTATCGCCCAATCATAGCCATTGTGTGGAGCCACCTGTTGGAAACACCTGGGCGGCTTCCAGGTGCCAGTGATTAGGAACTGATCTGCATAAATATTTGCCCCCATGTTTCTAAGGTAAATATCCAGGAGTGGTGTTGTCGTCAGGGTTTGCAAGAATAGATTTAATGCAGGACACATAATTTATAGGATTATTTTATAATATTCACCCAAAAAGTCAAATACAGAGAGTGCAGGAGATCTGTCCACACACTAGAGACCCAAAGAATCCCGTTGAGGGCCTGGATCTCATGCAGTGTCCTGCACGAGTCCAGCTGAAAACCTAGAGCCCATGGCAATGTCCTACACAAGTCCAGCTGGAGGCCCAGAGCCTATGACAATGTCTCACGCAAGTCTGTATCAAAGATCCGCACTGGGAAGGCCCAAAGGTCAGAGGTGGGAGCTAGAAAGTCTGCGCCAGCGAGATGAAGGGTCTGTGCCAGCAGCTGAGGGATCTGCACTGGAGCCAAGAAGCGACGCTCAAGGTAAGGACCAGAGCTCCCCTGAAGAGAACTGCAGCCATCCTCAGCAACAGCGAGGACCCGAGCTCCTCTGACTATGAGAACAGTTCATATCAGGAAAACCAGCATGACAAGCTTCTCCAGGAGAATCAACAGCACCATCTTCCCCTGCAGTTCTCCTTTTATGCTGTTGGCAACAATCCTCAGGTGGGCTCTACACACCCAGCACCACGCTGATTCAGTTCAAGTTGACCATTAGTTAATCCACCACAAGTGGGATTGCTGGGTCCTATGTTAAATGCATGCCTAATTTTAGAAGAAATTTGATCTTTATAAATGATATTGTGTTTTGAAATTTTGGTTTCCAGTTGTTCATTGCTAGTAACTATGCAATTGCTAGTATCTATTTCTATGTATTTGGTTTTGGGTGTTGACTTAGTATTCTGCAGTCGTGGAAAATTCACTTTTTCTTAGGAGGTTTGCATTCATTTATTTTTCAGGTCTGTGGAACTTTTTACAGACCGCCCTATTCTCTGCCGATACTGGGAATTGTATTTCTGCCTTTTCAATCTCCGTGCCTTGTACTGAATACAATCTTAGTGAAGTTTCGTGGTTTTGTTTTTGCTGCTTGCAAATGCTGTGTATCAGACATTCCCTTCTACTTTTTCTGGTCACTAAGAGAACCTTTTCTTTCCATCCATTGTAAATAAACATGAAGTTTTGTCAAGAACTTTTCCTACTTCAACTGATGTGATTGTATGTTCTTTAGACTGTAAATATGGTGCCTTCCATTGATTCCTTTCCAGATATTAACCCAACCTTGTACTCCGAGGATAAACCCCACATGGCTATGGGCTGTGGTTCTTTTTCCATATTTGATGGGCATCTGTTTTGTTCCCTTGTTCACGGGGTATGCTGCAGCTTTCTTTTCTTGTCCTGGTTTTGGCTGGCTTTGGGGTCAGAGTATATCAGCCGATTGGATCGTTTCCAGGCACAGTTATTGCCGAGAGGCCTTCTGTGCACTGTTTCTGTGGCTGGTGTGCAGACTTGCGGGCTTCATAAAATAAATCCGAAACAGAACCTCTGGTCAGCATCTAGCCTGCCTGTCCTCCCAGGGAAGACACCGCACTTGTTCCTGAGCCCAGCATGCTGCTACAAACGCGTAAAAGCCCCTCAGTGTTAGGAGGAGGCACCCTCCAATTACAGCCCAAGACGATCGAGTTGAAGTTTTTGTTTATTTATTTATTTATTTTTATGTGGGTACCGGGAGTCAACCTCAGGACCTCACACTTGCCAGCAGGTGCTTGTGCCGCTGAGTGATATCACCGGCCCTTTTTTTCCTTTACATGGGTGCCGGGAGTCGAACTCAGGACTTCGCGTTTGCCAGGCAGGTGCTCATGCCGCTAAACTATCTTACCAGCCCCAAGTTGAAGTTTTTGAAGAAAAATTATTAGAAATGCTTTTGTGATCTGGGTTAAGGTGACAAGCTCAGCTCACAAGAGCTTTTCTCCTTCCCCTTCTGATGCAGGCGTATCCCTGATGCAGAGCCATCACCTTTAACTGGGTGGGTGAGTGCCTTCCTCGGTGAGGCAGGGAAGTTCCCGGCTGGTGGCGGGCGGTCTGGGCTCTTGATCCTGGATTGACACCGCCCTGGGTTGTACCTTCCCTTTGCTTCCATTGCACCCTTGGATTCTGCTCCACAAGGCCAAAGGCAGAGAGCAATCATCCAGAAGGGCACCCCAGGGCCATCTTGTTCCAGTCGTTTCCACAGGGAAGGCACCAGTCGCATACCTGCTTGGCTTTTATTTCCTCCAGTGCTATGGGACGGGCTCAGAGTGTGGCGGGTGGCCGAGGGCCCAGGGAGCGCTCCCTCCCGGGCGGGATCTGCTCATACTGGCTTCCTGGGAGCCTTGGCCTTCTCTGCCGTGCACGGAAATAATGCTTCCCAATTCCTCAGGGGTCAGCGTGAGTGTGTGCCAGTGGTTACTTTCCTTGTGTTCAGTGGGCAATCGATACATGCTCTGTGGCTTGAGTTGATATTCATTAGCTTCACTGGAAGGTGGTTGTTTAGTAAAATGCACTGGCCTTAAACATAAGAGTACTGACTGAAATCTCTTCATCTGGTGAACATGTTCAGGTCAGGGGTCAAAGGGACCAAGCGGACAGACAGGGCTCTGGATATCTTCATAACTGCCACTGTGCCGGCGTAGGGACAGATGTGAGTCAGTGCATTGAGCAGTCACTGCGTCACAACTGTGGGCAACAGTGATGTGCCGATGTTGTCTCCACGAAGCTCTCCGGGCAGAGCCCACCAGCATCCACAGACACGGACTCACCTCTGGGTCCAGATGTTCACAGGTTTTAGAAATGTGGATCCCGGTTGCAAACCCATGTTTCTCTGCTCCTTGAGCATTGGTCTTTTTTTTTCCCTCCTGAAAGACTGGATTTAAATATATGCAATCAGAGGTGATGGGATTAAAGAATTTAATGAATTACAGAGGTATTCTATTAAGGGACAGAGATCATTCTTATAAACCATGAATTAATTTTTATGAATTAGGTCCAAAGAGCTTAAGTAAAATATGGCTAATATTTCATAAGTAATTTCAGCCTCTTTAATAGTACAAGTCTCTAGTGTGTAATATTTAGGTAATGATTATCATAAAATAGACATCTTCCGAGGGCAATTACGTGTTCTCTGTACTCCTCTACGAGGGAGCAGGGGCGAGGCAGACAGAATGTTTGAAAGAATATTTATCCCACCTGATGTGTGGGATAAATGGGAAATATGAAGGAAATGTGGGTACCGTACAGACAGAGGTACAGAAAGCACTGCACACCGATCGCACCCCCAAACCCACTTGGACATGAGAGGTGGTGCCACTCAGCACTGCGGGGTGATCGAAAAATACGGTGAATGCCTCAACTCTAAAATTTTTTTATAGTAAAAAACACATTGCCATGAACTCCCTTCAAGATACTAAAAATCCTGCTCCTCCTCACTTCAAACACACTTATCCCATGGTTCTTGCGCTTTCTGAAGCCGCTTTGGAAGTCCTCTTTCATGTCTTCAGTTGGCTGCCTTGATCTGAATCGATTTGAAACATTTCCTTTTCAAAGGTAATTTGATTTGGAGGAAGAGCCAGAAGTTGCACAGCACCAGATCTGGTGAATGAGGGGGATGTGGACACGTGATCATGTTTCTCTTTGACAGAAATTGCTGTTTGATCAATGAGGGTAATCAAAAATACGGCGAATGCTTAACTTTTAAAAACTGCAGTACAAGATGCATTACCATTGACCCTCCTCGAAATGCTCAGGACCCCCTCACTTTGAACACACTTACCTCGTCATTCCTGGCAATGTGTCTTTTACTGTAATCACTGTTATTTGTTTAATTTAAACTTTCACCATGTGTTGGGGTCACTCCTGTAGCACCTCAGGGTCTGGGAGTCCTGAGCCAGGACGGAAGGGAATTCAAAGAAGCCCACATATTCAGGATGGCTCCAGGTGTGCCAGGACCCAAGCAAAGCCAGGATCCGATTTGTTTATGAAAGCAGAGGTAACACAAGGTGCTGATCGGAGGGTTTCACGTAGGATTCCAATTCCACGGTCACCGACTGGCAGCACGGTCATTGCTTAGAACCGTAGAAGAAAAGACTTGCTGGGCGGGGTGTGGTTGTCGCTGTCATGGTTGAGCTTTGCCAGCCTGAGGCTAACAGAGCAGACTTTGTTGGTTTTATATTGTTTCCCACTGGGGATGATGCGCCCCCTTCTTCCCTGACAGGGCTGCAGCCCCGACTCACCGCCCTCCTCGTGCGGACCAAGGTAGTGGTCATTGCGCAGGAAGAGGGGAGGACATGGTTTCCTGAGGATTTTGTGGAAGGGATCAATCCTGCCCTGGGCCTTGTCTACACAACGCTGCATGGTTTCCTGGTGCAGTTGGGGTACCCACATACGTGCTGACTGCGGGTGCCTCCTTCCAGCTCTTCTCTCTCCCTACCCTGCTCTGCTCTTGGGTGGAGCCCCAGCTTGCTTGCCTCCAGGTTCCGATGCAGTTGGCAGTGGGAGCTACATGTGGTTCTAGAGGGAGGGGGAAGAGCGAAGCTGGGCCTTTCTTCCCTCCTTCCTCTTTCCTGAGGAGTCCTGGTGATTGGCTGTTCTCCACTGCTACAAATCTTTCCCAGGCTCCCCTTCTGGGCCACACCCCGATACCTCTGTCCTCCCTGTGGTCTCAGGGGTGGGGTGGCGACGGCTCCCACAGTCCCAGCTGTGTCAGGTCCCTCATGTTAGTCCCTGGCTGCAGCAGCACCCCGGGATATTAGGTCCTGGCCATACCCACATCCCTGGACATGGGTCCCTGGCTGGGTCTGTGTGCCTGGGCGTGGGTTCCTACCCAGGTCGGCCTCCCCAGACCCTGGACGCTAACTGTATTGGTGTCGGTCCTGTCGAAGCCAAGCCAAGTCCAAGTCAGTATCCGTAGACCTTGGTCACCCGCTGGGTTTGCATCCCTGATGTTGCCTCAGCCTTGCTGCTCCTCCCACATGTGCTGTCCCTTGGGTCCTGGTCACCCCGCCAGCCCTTGCTGCCACCCTGCCTATGAAATGCATCAGTTGTGTCTTGCTTTTATTTTCATTTTTCAACATGTGCCACACCCCTAATCTTATTCAAAGTCCCTAATTAGAAAAGCAATATTTTCTTAGTCTTTGTGAATTACATCATAGTGTCTAAGTGCTCAAGAAGTACATCAGATTCCCTCTGATGCCATAGTAAACATCTTCTGATGTCACAGTAAGCTTCCGCTGTCATCACAGCAAACTTAATCTGCCGCTGTCATGCACCCTTCTTCTGATGTCACAATGAACCCCCTTGACACCACTCTCGCTGGCATGTAGTGAACCCTCCTAGTAAGACTGACGTCACAGTAAACTCAACCTGACATCATGACAAACTCCTCTGACGTCACGGTGAACCTCTCTGACATCATAGTGTGCTCTCTCTGACGTCACAGAGAACTCCTTCAGCTGACTCTGCTGTGGGTCTTATGCTTAGGCAATCACTTCTGAGACTGCCTGGCTCGGCACAGACAGTCCTTGTCATTTTTAGGACCCTGGGCCACCTTCATTCACCTGCTTCTCCCCAGCTCAGGGATGGGACTGTCGTCTTGTCCACACTTCTGCTCTTCCCAGGTCAGCATGGGGCAGGGAACCAGCCTTCTCATCTTCCTCACACAACCCGGGTGTAGATGGGGATTAACTCGAATAATAAACAAGGAGAGGGTTAAAGAGACAAGACATCCTAGAAACTATTAGTCACACTTCCTTTGTCTTCTCCCAAATAAAAATAGCTTTGTGTGTAGCTTCTCTCCTTGTCCTTCGTTACAGCCTTTCCCATGGGAGTGAGTCACTTGGGGACCGAGGCTCCCGGTCACCTGGGGGTGTGGCTCAGGCCCCGAGGCTGAGGCCCAGCGGGCCGGGGGCAAAGAGTGCTGAGAGCATCTCTCTTGCTTCCTTTTGTCAGGCCCTTGGTTTCACAGCCCATGTGTGTGAAAAGTGGTTCTTGTGGCCTTCACATTTTTCTTTCTTGGGGCTTTGTTTATCTCCAACTGATGTCTACAGCTACTATGCTTTGAAAGCTGTATTAGTTTTTTTGTTCTGCCATAAAAATGCCACCAGCTGAGTTACCTCAATGACAGGAATATTTTCTGGGACTGGAAATCCAAGACCGAGGCGTGAGGAGGGCTGCCTTCTCCTGGGGCCTCTTCTCACCTAACAGAGTGTCTTCTCTGCATGCAAATCCTTGATATCTTCTCAGAAAAGCTCCAGTCCCTAAAACAACCCTATGATGAGGAAGAATTAGCCTCCCAAATGTCAGAGGAAGTGATGGTTAGAGGAGAACAAGGAAGTCAGAGCTTATGATTCATAGAAACTGAGTACCCGGGATTTTTGAGGTGGCCACAGCCATTCTGGCAAGGAAAGGAGGCTTGGAGAGGGCTGGCAGTGGGGGATACTGGGGACTTGGTGGCAATGGACTTGATGTCCAGTGAGGGGCTCCAGAGTGGGGCATGGCAGGTGGACCTCCAGCTGGGCGACAATGTTGTGTCTCTCCCTATGTGCCTGGCAGTTACCATCCGTTTTGCCTGATCTTCAACCAGAGTCTTTCCTGCTACAGAGAAGCTCACGGTCTTAGCTTTATGGATTTTGTAGAGGGATGTGGTCGCCATGTCACCCAGTAGAGCCAGAGCTGAGAACAACACATTAGATTTCATTTCAACTGAGGAAGACAAAGGAATGAAGGCAAAACAAACAAGATCTAGGTCTTTCCCAAGTGAATGGGGGACGAGGGTATCTGGGTCCTATGGTCCCCCCACCTGAGCTGTCTGGGTTTAACCTTCGCTGTCTGGGGCTACAGGACACAGGCTTGGGCCAATGTGCACTAAAATGCACTTGGAGAGCCTGGGGGGCCTCCAGATTGTACAAATGAATATAATAACTTTGATAACTTGGCCTAGGTGATGAAAATTATTCATCCTTCTAGCAAAACATTCTTTTTTTTCTGAGATGGATAAATATCTGTTAATAGATTTTGTCTCTTTTACAGTGTCTTAGTCCATTTGTTGATGCTATCGCAGAATACCTGACAATGGGTGATTTATAAAGAACAGAAAGTTATTTCTTACAATGCTGAAGGCTGGGAAGTCTGAGATCAAGGGGCCAACATCCAGGGAGGGCTTCTGCCTGCATCATCCCATGGTGGAAGATGGAGGAGCCAAGAAGAGGCCAGCTCCTCCTTTCATAGCAAAGCCACTCCCCTGACAACGGCATCAGTCCAGTCCCTTGCCCTTGTGGCCCGATCGCTTCTCATGAGCCGCCACCTCCCACCAGCATTGCGATGGGGATTAGCTTTCCTGCAGAGCACATTCAAACCACAGCCACAGAGAGATTTACTTTGCCATTGGTCACCTTAAACAACATGGCAGCGCCTGCCTTCCGGTCTCCTCACTCAGTTTTTGTGAGCTTAGCTAGGGCGATATCAACCGCCTTGATCCGCTCAATGAATGACCATCCTTGCTGGCTGGTGGCAACCATCATTTCAGTGACTGATGTGTTTTGTTGTAAAGATGCAATTTCCCTCACTAGTAGAATACAGTTTCAACAGCAAATTAAAGAAAGCGTCAAACGAGCTCATTACGGTAAAGCAGATCACGTGCTCTGTAGCAGTCAGTGGTTTCTCAAAAGAGCACTTTGGCATAAGGTCTTTTTTGGTTTGGTTGGTTTGCAAAAACAATTTCTACATGGAACTTCAGGATGGAAAAATAAAACTAGATCCCCCCCCTTCCTTTGCAACTTGGGGTGGTGGCCGCAGGTGGCACACACGTACAAGGACCAGGGCAGCCCCGAGACCCCTCCGCCTAACCCAAGCTTCATGTGGGAGCCACAGCGCTCCCACCCAAACTGCTTATTCTGTTCATGTTCACGTTAGCGGCAGACCGGACAGGGCGAGACGTGCTGATTAAGGGTAACGAGAGGTCAGTCTGGGAGAGATGGCTAATAATCCATCATTGAGTGGGAGAGGGGTTAAGAGCATTCTTGGTAAGGTTGTGTCTACAAAGTAATAAGCTGTCAGAGTAGAACTGATTTAGGAGGGCCAGCGGAAAGAAAGAAGCTCATTTTGCTGGGACAGCCTGAAGTGGCTTTGCCTTTTATCGATGATAAGAATACAAAAGTTGTGGGGTCTGAATTATTTATCTCTCCATTAATAATAATGAGTTTATGGTAAAGAAAAAGAATTTGTTGTCAGTCTCCAGCCTGAAGAATATGTACTGCAATGCACCCAGCTGTTGGTGGCATGTTGGTGCAGAGCCACGTGTAGCAGCCCTCAGTGATGTTTTATGCCATTAGTACATTTTAAAAAGTTAATAAGCTTTATTTTTAGAGCAGCTTTGGGTTCACAGAAAAATTGAGTAGTAAGTACAGAGTTCCCACACCCTCCCTTCACTCTTCCTGCCTTAGTTTCCCCTATTACTGGGATCTTGCTTCAGTATAGCCCACTTGTTATAACTGATGATTGATATTGATACATTGTCACATAGTTTATATCAGCGTCCATTCTGTGTTGTACATTCTCCGGGTTTTGGCAAATGTGTAGCACCAGGTATCCAAGATTACTGTGTCCTGCAGAATAATTCCTGTACCCTAGGTCCCTGCACCCTGAGAAACCCATTTTTTTTTTGTCTCTATAGTTTTAGGTTTGTCCAGAATGTTCTGTATTTGTAATCATGTAGCATGTAGTCTTTTCAGATTATCTCTTTGCACTCTGAAACGTTCATTGAAAGTTTCTCCATGTCTTTCTGTGGCTTGAGACCTCTTTTTGCTTTTTCTTTCTTTTTTTTTTTTTTTCTTCCGGTTACTGAATAGTATTCTATTGTGTACACACCCCGCAGC
The DNA here is from genome assembly GCA_028451465.1 of Erethizon dorsatum. NCBI lineage: Eukaryota > Metazoa > Chordata > Mammalia > Rodentia > Erethizontidae > Erethizon > Erethizon dorsatum. The sequence goes on along the minus strand of CM051824.1, from coordinate 154,225,476 downwards.
TGGTTTATCCATTCATTGACTGCAGGGCAGCTCACCGCCCTCCATGTTTTGGCAACTCTGGCTAAAGCTACTGTAAACATGTGTGCTCAGGTTATGTGAGGATCTAAATTTTCAAATTGTCTGGGTGAGTGTAAAGGGGCACAAAAGGTAGATTGTATGCTAAGAATATGTTTAATTTTGTAAAGAAACTGTCACAGTGAATTGCAAAGTGGTTACTAATATTTTTGTGTGGCACCTTTTGTTTCCATACTGATAGCTGGGTCTCAATCTCTTTGCTACTTAGGTGCTGGTGACATTTATGAATTGCCCATGAATTCTCGCACTCATATCTGCTTTCTCAGAGGAAGATCTTAAAAATGTAGTTTTTTTTTTTTAATTTTAAAAATAAGTGTGTCAAGATAGGAAAACACAAAGAGTTAAATTTTTGTACCTATTAGTTTATTTTTATTTTTTTTATTTTTATTTTTATTTTTTTTTTTTGTGGGTACCGGGGGGTCGACCTCAGGACCTCGCGCGCCAGCAGGCGCCCGTGCCGCTGAGCGATATCACCGGCCCCTTTTTCGTATGTGGGATCCGGGAGTCGAACTCGGGCCCTCGTGCTTGCCGGGCAGGCGCTTAAGCCGCTGAGCCATCTCACCGGCCCTAGTTTATTTTTAAATTTAAATTTATTTTAAAATTTTAAGGTACTGTTTCAAAAGTGCTTTGCAGAATACTGGCCTCCACTTCCTATTTGTATTTCTTTGTCCTAATTTATCTATATAGTTAAGGTAAGATCACAATCATACAATTTTCCAGTTTTTTTTGTGTTTAATAAGACTGTCAAAACTGACCTCACTGGGTTACAGTTTGGTAGCTAAAACAGCGTCTAGACTTCAGGGCTCCATCTGGCGCTTTGGTACTTTATCAATTAAACTCCCTTGCTTTCCAAAAGGGAAGCTATCAAAGGTATGTATGTGTCTCGCTGAACGCCCGATTCCAGATCAGAGGGAAGTTCCATTTCAGTCTGATAAAGCCTTATCAGGCTGAGAGAAACACAGCAGCCAGGAAATTGGGGTGATGAGATTAGCCGCCACTCCGAGGCCATCCCTAATGACTAACCCAGACTTTGAAACAGGGTTGGTGGTCGGGCCACACCTCCTTGAAGGTGGACGTGATTCTTTGTGCTGCAGGGTCCTCTGTGCCCCAGGTGGCCGCTTGTCGTCCTCTGCCATGGGTAGCCTGGGTCCCATCCCTGGGGAGGCAGACCTTGTGTCCCACCCAGGCAATCAGGGGAGGATGAGTGGGGTGATTTTTTCAAGGAAAGTTCAGGCCAGATGGTGATTGCCTACAAAGAACAGCCATCTACTTGTTCAATAGAGAAAATATAAATTTTTTGAAAATATATGAGCTTTATCTCATTAGGTCTTGATGAACTAAGTTAGTGAAAGGGCAGCAAAATGGAAAGGCACAGCCATAGGTCTGGGACTTTTAAGGAATCTTTATCCCAAAGACAAAAAGAGGCACCCTGCAGGTCAGGATGAGTCTAAAAGAGCCATTCGAGCCAGCCAGGTGCGGTGATGCATGCCTGTGATTCTAGCACTGAGTCGGCTGAGGCAGGAAGATGAGGGCAAGATCAAGGCCATAATGAGACACTGTCTCAAAAAAACCCGTAATAAATAAATAGGCCATCCCAGAACAACTTTGACTTCTGGAAAATGGAGCTGAGAATTCCTCTATCTATTGCTAAATCTTCTGCTTCTAAGACTCAGAAGTAACCTATCTGGGGTGTTTCTAGAATGTCAGTGCAGGAGGCTCCCAGGTGTCAGGCCAGCCGTTAGGGCATGGGGGGTGGGGCAGAGCTGTCTCCTCACCGCCTCCTCCACCATAACTGCTGGCTCTGTGGGTCAGAGGCCGTGACCCAAAGTGGTTTCCTGGGTAAGCTCCAAAGTCGGTAGAAGAATCCATGCAGCTTTTCTGGGAAGTATATTTTGAAGCAAATCGGGGACAGAAGGGCATGATCGTCTCCCCAGGAGGCTGGGAAGGGTCCCTGGGGATCGCCACGACTGCAGCGAGGTGAATGCGAGCTCTCCAATCAGGTGTCCCATGTATGTGGAAATCTCTGTTCCCAGAAATCCCCTTTTAGAGACTTTTTCAGGCAGCCTGGGTAGCAGAGAGGGGAGGGGATCCAGCGTTCTGTGTTCCAAGAGGCAGCTCTCGCCTGAAAGCCCACGAAGCGGGGCGCAGCCGCCCTCTGGGCAGAGGAAAGCCACCCAGGTCCCCGACGTCCCTTGATATAGGCAGTGCCGCCACTGACCCTGCGCTGGGAGAGCTTATTTCCATATGCAGAGCGCAGCAGCACCTTACTCTTTCTTCTGCCTGACACGCCGTGTATTTTTAGAAGTCTATAATCTACAGTAGACAGAAGGTGAGGCAGGAAATCTTACAGTGGCAACATCTGAACACCCTCTACCACGTGCGGAATGTTAATTAAAAGATACCTTGTTTTGCTTATTTTAATTGCTAAGCGACACTTAATTCCACCCCCCCACCCCCAGCAAAAACGCGCTTGACACCGACTGCTTTTGTGCGTGGCCGTCTTGCTCCTGTGCCAGGGAGGCCTCTGATGGAGACATCAGTTTCCATGTGTCGAGGTGGCGGGAATGTCCCTGCTCTGGCTGCGCGGTCCCCTCTTAACGTCAGCATCTTACTCTGCTTCCATAGCCCAGGGAGGTGGGACGGAGGCGCGTATGGTTGTCAGAGAAACCCAGGGGTGTAGTATTAGATCTTTCAGAACTGAGCATTGCTGATGTGTGCGGAAACTTCGAGCTTGAGCAGAAAGTTGTCCGCGATAACAAAGGGAGGCGAGACAAAGGCAGACCGCAGCTCTGCTCGGGTTTGCCGGGTTGTGGTTGGGGGGGGGGGTCACGTGGCTGGGGGGGCTCCTTGTTCCTGGTGGCTTCCTTCTGGCTGAGTCACAGCACCGTCCAGGTGCTGACTAAGCCAAGGCTGTGGGAACCGATTTCATTGTCTAGCAAGCCTCTTCCAGGTACAGCCGGCCCCCGGGGAGTCCTCCCTGTGTCACACGTCCCGCTGCGCTGGGAATTTCAAAGCGCATCCCTCCACCCAGCAGATAAGCCCAGCCGTGTATGTTGGCAGCAAGGACCGGGGCCGCGGGAGGGGGGCCGAGCGCAGCGCGAGGCCTGTTTTGACAAACGGCCGTGTGTTTTTCTGCCTGCGCCTCCGGCGTGCAGGTGAAGCATCGGGCGGCTGGTATCTTGGCTGGCCACTCGCTCTCAGGCTCTGCAGGGAGTGGCAGGCCATCCCGGGGAATGTTCCCCGCCAAGCTGTGAAAACAAGCCAGGCAGATTAGTTGGATGGGCTCAGCGCCCTGCCCTGGCTGCCCTAGGACCGCAGCCCTTTCCCATTCTGTCATTTAGCAACGCGGCTATCAGGGAGCACAGGGGCTGCAAGGATATTTTTCTTCTCGTCCCCTGCCCCATCTCCTCCTTCTTAGGGTGACACTGTGTTAAGCCAGCGTGGTGCACTCACCCTGGGACCTCACTTTAATGCCGATTCTCAGATTTAAAGATTCAAATACAATGCAACATTTCTTCTCCTTTTTTTTTTTTTTTTTTTGTGGGTACCGGGGGGTCAACCTCAGGACCTCGCGTGCCAGCAGGCGCCCGTGCCACTGAGCGATATCACCGGCCCTTTTTTCGTATGTGGGATCCGGGAGTCGAACTCGGGCCCTCGCGCTTGCCGGGCAGGCGCTTACACCGCTGAGCCATCTCACCGGTCCCTCTTCTCCTTCTTAAATGAAGGGGCTGAGGCAGGAGGGTCACAAGCTCGAGCCCAGCTGGGGCAATTTAGTGACTCAGCTTAGCGAGATCCCGTCTCAAAGCAAAAATTCAAAAAAAGAGAATCTGAGTCATTTGTAGGAAAATGGATGCACCTTGAGACCATCACGCTAAGTGACATAAGTCAGACACAAGCTGTAGCATGGTAACTCTTACACGAGAAACCCAAAGTATAAATAAATTAAAGAGCAAGAGAAGAGACAGACAATAGGAAACAGGGAAATAGCTTTTTTGCAAATGGGAGGGGATCAAGAGACTGAGGTAGGTAGAAAGAATTAAGATGAGTTTTGCATGGATCAAGATATATATACGCACCAACTCCCCACGATGAATGTATGCATGTACTGCAGGCATGGACTAATAAAAATAAAAATTAAAAATACGAGCTGGGAATGTAGCTCAGTGCAAAGGCCCTGGATTCAGTCTCTAGTATTGAAAAAAAGAAGATGACTTTCATTATTTTAAAAGCAATGTGTGTTCACCGAAGGAACCCTCAAGAATGCAGATGAAAAGGCGGGAGGGTCGTGCTCTCCACGTCCTTGTGCCTGGGTTATCTCACAAGGCAGAGAGGGGTCCCCGTGATCTGTGTCACTCCAGTGACATAAACCTCTTCCAACTTAGGCCGTTGATAAGAATCATTTCCCCTCTGGGGGCACCTCAGCGTGTGTAAATACCCCTGCCGCTGCCAGGCTGAGGCAAGAGCTCTTCAGAGTGACTCAGTCCACGGTTTCCGTCTGCCTCTGGTTTGAAGCCAGCGCCATCCAGGGATAAAGTGAACTTGGGTCCCTTTTGAGGTGAAATCAGAGTGAATTAAAAAGAGTGATTAGAGCCTTCTTTAATTAGAGGCCCCAGAGAGGGCAGGGGCTTTGAAAGTTATTTTCATATTTCCTTGAGCATTTCAGAGATATAGCACATTTTAAGACTTGTCGTTTGCTCTTAAATATTAGACCCTCGTGTCAGCGCTTTGTCTGTGGCTATCCTTCGGTGCATCAGGAGGGACCGAGCTTGCCCTGGCTTTGTTGGGCACAAAGCCATCAATGACCAATGCTCTTGGAATCTCGCTGAAACATTTATTCTTTCTTAGTCGCTCTGAACCTTGCATTCTTTTCTGACATGTAACAATATAGCTAACATATCTAAAGTATGGCCCCAACAAAAGGGACTTAGTTATAGTATCTTTTTTTTTTTTTTTTTTTTTTTTTTTTTGTGGGTACCAGGGGGACGACCTCAGGACCTCGCGCGCCAACAGGCACCCGTGCCACTGAGCGATATCACCTGCCCCTTTTTCGTATGTGGGTTCCGGGAGTCGAACTCGGGCCCTTGCGCTTGCAAGGCAGGCGCTTACGCCGCTGAGCCATCTCACCGGCCCAGTTATAGTATCTTAATTTTGCTTGAAATAATAATCATGAAATGATTAAATACACCACTTAACAAGTCTTCCATAGACACTTGGGTAGGTTGTGCACTGCATAAGGCAAAGAGTTCTCATTTTGCTATTCAAACAAGTTTAAAAACAATAGTGTCTTGTGTGTTTGTATCAGTCATATGGACTACTTATCTTGAAATAGTGTTAAAGCGGTAAAAGGAAATGTCCCCCAAGTTCACATAGCAAGTGTTTATTTAAACTCTTTGCAACTACTTAAGGGAAACACTACACCTTTAGGGAACTTTAAAAATAAGCTCAATTTATTGGAAATTATTTAATTAATTGAATATCACATGTTGAAAACCTCTGCATTATTTGAAAAGGTAATCTTTTGTAAAAGAAAAATGTCAGCAGATATTAAAAGTTTTAGACTGATAAACAAGATTTAAGCAATAAACATTTCGTGTCTGTTTCCAAGAACTGGGGGGGGCCTGAATTCCTCATCCACGACTGGTGGGGTACGCTCAGTGGGTGTGGAGGAGGGTGAGGGTGTGTGTTGTTAGGAACTAAGTGTGTGCTTGCTGCTTACCCCGAGACTTTCAAAGTTAGCAGCAACCACGAGCCATTGGTAGTGCCAGGTTTCTCTCATGTTTTTTGGCTTTTATTTTATTTGTTTGTGCCCATTTTTATTGGAAAATAATACGATGATATGACTAATTTTACCTGGCAGGCTCCACTCCTACTGCAAAGCTGGCATTTGTGAAAAGTGGGACTGGATTTTCTTATTTCCAGAATAACAATTTGGAAAGCCTAAAAATCATTTTATTCTTTCATTCTTTACTATGAGTAGCTAATTAAAGTATTTTAGGTAATTAAATTTTTAGAGAGTATTTGATTTCCAGGTTAAAATTTTCACATCTTACAAAACTATAAGGACTTTGAAATGAAAATAAAGAATGATTCTTTCTTTTTCTACTTTTATATTACTCTGTTCCTTTGTTGGCCAACTTTTAATTTTAAGCAGTTTAAAATATAAAACCAACATTGTCAACTTCATTTTAGCTCCTCAGAATCTGCACAATTACAGATAACATTGCCAATATCGCTGCAATTTATTGAATCTTATTTGATGTTATACTTGCTAAAATGAAGGTAATTTTTAAAAATTGTCTAGAAACATCTACATTAGACTCAAATTTGAATTAAATGGTACCATCAATATTGTCCTAATGAAACTGACCTGATTTATTATTTTTTATCAAATTCTATTTTACGTCTCACAATTTTGATTTCTCTTTAGCATATCTCTTCACGATTTCAAGAATCTAGAATGAAAGTATTGAAACAAAGGTCTGAAATCCTCTTTATTTCATTCTACAAACATCATGGGCTCTGTCTGTCTATGAATTAATCATATATTGATCACACAAAGTTAGCACTGTGTAAATGAAAATAGGAGAGCAACAGCGAAATGCACCCCACGCATGTGTTAACAAATTAACTTCAGTGGCCAATGTTTTATCAGACAGGACGCAGTGTCTTTACTGTTACGAATAATATCAATATCTTGGCATCTGATAAATGCACAGAATACCTGTGAAGTCTGTTCAAAGCAGACCGTGGGCCTTCGTAACGGAAGCCAGAACATTGCCTGCTGCGCCAGAGTTAGATTTTACTGGGCAACTTTTATGTGAGCTTTAATTGCCTTTCAACAAAAAGACACAAAACACTGACTTGTTAAAATCTAGATATGAGGGCTGGGGTGTAGTTCAGAGGTAGAAGGCCCTGAGTTCAATCCCCAGGACCCTCTCCCCCGCATAAAATAAAGTCTACGCATGGGCTTTCTTAAGCCAATAATTAGATAATACCTTCCAATGGATGCAGGATTTGGACTCACACATTTTTGACACTAGTCATTTAATGACTCTTGTTTTTCTTATTTCTTAAGAGTGGAATTCAGGTACAACAAAGCATTGGGACGTTTGCAATCCTCCGGCAATCTTTTCGATCAAATGCAAGACATTACAAAGATGGAGTCAGAATTAAGATTCTTGGACAGCATAGTATTTTCATTGGCCTGCTTCATGGTTACCATTCCTGGTCTGCCTGGCCATAGTTAACACTGAGCTTGGTTTTTATGGGCAACAACAAACCTTGCTTGGATTTAAGTGGCTTTGACTGGAGCAGTTATCATGCATATTTCTATAGAATGCTCATAATTACCTATTTTCCTTGGCAAAAGCCAGGCAGCATCTGAACATGTTGCATATTGAATACTCTTTTTGTGTGTGTATGTGTGTGAAATTTAATTCATTATTTTAAAATATATTCATTGTACCTACCATGATTTTACAAAATAACTTCTTAAGTTGGGGCTAGGATAAAATCTCTCGTTATTAATTAGGGTTATTTTATACAGTACGACCACTGAATTTTATTACATTTCACCTGTTCACAGAACCACCTGAAAGAAGCTGAATGCCAATGTCATTGCCTTTGTGTAGAGTAAATAAGGCTCGGGGCACGTGTTCAGACTAATTGTTTTATCTGACAGTAATGACATGCTAATGATATTGGAACAGTTCAGACCTATAAGTGACTAACCTTTTTGCACTGTGAGTTGATTTTCCCCATGAATTAAATTAAAATAGCAACTGTGTGGTGAAAATGATCAGGGTGGCCCACTGAAAGTATTTCCTTTCACAGGCTTTCTGTTTTCAGTTATCAGTAAAGTACTAGGTAAATTGTGCAGATATTTTTTGTTGGGTTTGGTTTATTTATATTATTTTTCTATAAATGTGGAGTTTATGAACATCGAAACAAAGGTCTCAGATTTTTAGAGAGTATTTGATTTCCAGGTTAAAATTTTCACATCTTACAAAACTATAAGGGCTTTGAAATGAAAATAAAGAATGATTCTTTCTTTTTCTACTTTTATATTACTCTGTTCCTTTGTTGGCCAGCTTTTAATTTTAAGCAGTTTAAAATATAAAACCAACATTGTCAACTTCATTTTAGCTCCTCAGAATCTGCACAATTACAGATAACATTGCCAATATCGCTGCAATTTATTGAATCTTATTTGATGTTATACTTGCTAAAATGAAGGTAATTTTTAAAAATTGTCTAGAAACATCTACATTAGACTTAAATTTGAATTAAATGGTACCATCAATATTGTCCTAATGAAACTGACCTGATTTATTATTTTAGTAAAATAATACTGATTTATTTATTTAGTAAAAATCACAACAGTTATTAATGTATTTGTCACCCAAACAGACTCTACAAGATGTTGCTCCAGCCCGAGATAACTGAGAGATATTTCCAATCAAGTTTCTTTGTAGTGCTTGAAATTTTTTAGTTCACTGTAAAATTTCAATACATATATTTCAGGAGCAAATATGCCCTCATTGTATGACCTCTGAGAAGTTGGTAATATTTTATTGGCTCCACAAACAAATTTCTAAGGGGGATATACTATAAATTTCTGGGGAAAAAAAGTCATTCAGAAATTAGCTCCCTTCAAGTATAACAATTCCAGACTCCAAAAAATACAATTCCAAGTTTCAGGAAACAGCACGCCACAGAAGCTGCAAAGAACATTCAAGGTGAAATTTTGATTATTTTCCTATGAAAATGAACTTAAAAGTAATGTCCACGTCACGACCAGATTCCCCGAGCTTTGCTTGGAAAATTGCTTTTCCTGCTAAAATGGGCCAGTAGTTCTTTATTCAGGTGGAGCGATTTGTACTCAGCTATTCCTTTATAATATTTAGATATCTTTATCTTAATAAAATCGGTGCAGTTTCAATGAAGTGGGACAGCTGTTGAGAAGTGCCTGTGTGGAGGAAGTTGTTGCCTTGCTTCTCAAAACATCCCAGGGTCAGCAGCTGACCTAGGCCCTGGACAGTGGACAGCCTGTTGCATACTCAAAGCTGTATTAGAGCACCCAGCCTCTTATGGAGTAAAATAAGCCTTATTTATGGTTCCAAAACCTTGCTATTTCCTTGTCTCTGAGAGCGCCAAATATTTTATAGGACTTCCCTGTTTACAAATCAAAAGCAGCGTTTTTACTTGGGCAATCCCGTAACCTCACCGCTGACTATATATCCTCCATCAGTCTCAGTTTTTCTTTACCCAGTGTTAAATTTTTATGATCGGGGGTGATAACTTTAAAGGCCTATCATGAAATTGAATTTTTGTCATTCTGATTTGCTTCGTTTAAGAGGACACACTGTATATTTCTTTTTTCACGTAAATGGGAAAAGAGTTAGGGTCCCTCAAGGTGCTGGAAAGTAAATGTGGGTCTGGGATCGCTGGGGGTATGGTCTCAGATCAGGAAAAGCCTGCATTCACTTTTACTGGTCTTGTAAATTCTAAAATGACAGTTTGATGTTTTGATTTTGAGGCTGAAAGGAGACCGATGCTAACTCTGGTTCATAACCACCGCGCTTTTCCTGCGTCTTCAGCTTACCAGCCAGTTGTTAAACATGCAGCCTCTGCAGTGACCAGGGGCCCTGCCTTCCGAAAGGAGGGAGGGAGAGGCAACCCCAGCAGCCCTCCTTATCTCCCTCATGACCAGGAGTGGTATCTTGCTTACACAGCCTGGATCTGGGCCCTGGGGCTCAGTTGCTGGGCTCCATCATTATTTCTTGTACCTGGATATCAGTTGCCTTGAAGTTGGGAAAAAAAGGCTGCAATCTACTTTGATAAGGGGATTTGGGACATCAGACTTCCAAAGCAGGAGCAAGATAGACATCTGGTAATAAGCGTTGCCTCCAGGGAAGACAGAGTGGGAAAGATCTGCACTGAAAGCACAGGGGTCTGTTTCAAGTCAGTAGGGAAAGTGGAGTTTAAGCAGGAAGGGTTAGCATCTAAATCAGTCCAGGGCTCTGCCATCTTTATTTGGGGATGGCGAGCTGCTACGGCCCAGCCCACGAACACAGCTGGTGTTTGCCTCTTCTTCAAGAGATCAAAGCCAACTTGAATGCCGATGTATGGAAGCAGATTTAGGATCCAGATTTCTCCTGATTTCTTCTTGTTCTTTATGATTTTCCAAGCTTCAAAGCCAGGGTTGATTCGGACATTACACCACAAGGAGGCTAAGCCAGCACTTCTCCAGTACTGACTGTGTGCACAGGGGTGCAGAATAGGATGCCTTGTGGGTCTAGAGGCAGGGAGAGCTGAGTGATCTTGGACAGGTGCTGACCTGCTCTGTGCCTTGGGCATCTTTATGAAGGAGTGCTGATGTAGTATCTGTCGCACTGCTGGGAGGTGTGAACCCCGTAGTTTACAGGAAGCACTTAGAGTGATGCCTAGGGCCTCCTAAGCACTCTAGTGTTGCCAGTCATCTTCTCTTTCTCTTCCCTGCCCTGTGAGGTGAGAGGCTTTCTTAGCGCACCTGGCAGAGCCCAGGTTCCCTTGGAAGCAAAGCCTGTGGCAAATAAATAATTTCCAAGGGCAGAGAGAGGGCAACTCGAAGGGAGGAAAGTCCATGAGATGATGCAATGTGGAGCTGCCCAGCCCACACACGGGGCCATTTGAAAGGGCTCAGAAAGATGCTGGGGAGGGAGACTGGGTGGTCTATAGGGTGCTCGGTCTCCGGCCCCATTGTTCTGTGCGTCAAGGCTGGTGGAAGGTACTGAGTGTCCGCCCATCCCTTAGCACTGGTTCTAGTGTGGATGCCATACTGAAATGGGATGCTGTCCTCCTGACCTCCTCAGAGCTAGTGGGCACTGGCAGGAATCTTTGATCCACCAAATAGTAGTAATGTGAGCTGAATAAAGTCATTTCACTTTCATAGCTCAATTCCTTCATCCCTAAAATAGGGTTGCATGGAATGAGTTCCTGTTTGTAAAATATTCAGACGAGTGCCTGGAATATGGCTAGTACTCTAAAATGTTATCTAATGTCAGCAAAGAACACGCAAATTAAAATGTAATGTTCTTGAGAAAATTAGTGTTGGAAACCACTGGAGACCAGAATGGTAAAAGGCAATTATCATAGCAAGGCAGGGAGAGGTAATATGGCGGGCGGCACCCAGCATGGAAAGTGGGAATACAAAGAGAGCATTGTTGGGAAGATTTTGCTGAAGATAAAGATGCAGATGCATAAATATTTGCAATCAGGAGGATAAGCAGAGGAGGGATCAAAGAAGAACCCAGAAAAAGAGAATCCACTGCCTAGAATGGTTGTGGTGGCCTGAACAGAGGCTGTGTGTGCATTCAGGTTTGGAGCTGTGGGTATGGAGGACCCCAGGTGGGATGCTCAGGAAAAGCACCTCTGACTCGGGACAGTGAGGACAGTTGATAGAAATCTTGGCTCTGAGAAGACTGTGCAAAGGTGACGAGCAAAAGGCTATGGTAGAGGGAGAGGAGGGGCCGGGAACAGCATGCATGGAACAGGGCAGCAGAGTCTGGGGACATAAAGAAGTGAACGTTCAGGAAAGAAGAGACCGGGACAGCCCAGTGTTACATAAACCTGGGGAAGGAGTGTGGAGAATGTGGGGTCAGTACACCCAGGAATGGGCAAAGGCCACTTTATGTGACTTCTGAACAATCATTGGTGACCTGAGAAAATCATTTCAGCCAAGTATGAGGTGTGATCCAAATAGAAGGTGTTTAATAAATGCTTTTATTACAGTAAAAGACACGTTGGCATGAATCTCCCTTGAAATACTCTTCTTTAACGTACTTACCCCATTGTTCTTGCTATCTTCTGGAGCAGTTCTGGAAGTCCTCTTTCATGAGGGTCTTTATGAGGTATGATCAAAAATCCAGTGAATGGCACTGCTGAGTGCCAGCCAGTGGAAAGGGAGGCTCGGACATTTAAGTGTCTTCATTCACCTTAGTCACTGATCTGGCACTGTGACTTCTGGCTCTTCCACAAAGTCAAAATGACTGTGAAAGGGAAACATTTTGAATCAATTCAGGATACTGAGGCAGCCGTGGGAGCACAAGTAAAGACACTAAGAAAAGCAGACCCCAGAATTGCTTCAGAAAGTGGTGCAAACAATGGGATAAGTGTGTTCACAGTGAGGGGGATTCATGACAATGTGTTTTTTATGGAAATAAAATTTTTGAAAGTTTTACATATTCACTGTATTTTCGATCACACCCACAACAAAGCAGATTGGAGGGTGGGGAGGTCCCAGAGAGTTCACACAACCTGTTTCTTAAGAGGGCTCTGCACCGATTTGGTAGCTCTGGCCGGGAGCTGACAGTGGGCGTGGTGAAGGGGAGCTTTCTCTCCCACCCCACACCTTTGCCACACAAGCACAAGGACACACCACAGACAGAAATTCTCACAGAAGAATGCCAGGCATCGGAGCAGACTGGGGAGGGAGATGCGTCCTCAGCAGGTCGTCTTTCAGCATTCTTTGTCTTGCCTGACACCGGGCCACCTGTGTTTATGTTCTGCAATTTCTTCTCCCGGCTTTCCAAGTGTATCGGATTCACCTGGGAGCTTGTGAGAACGGAGAGTCTGGGCCCTGCCTTAGAGGTTCTGTTGCAGTAGGTCTAGGTGCGGTCCTGGAATCTGCACATAAAAACACTGTGGTTCTGAGTGGATCACGTAGTCCCTCAAAAGGTAGAAAGAATACAGGGCAGAGAACTGCTTTCCTCTGCTGTTCCTCAGCCCCTTAAAGCCTTCAATTTTGTCTCTTTCCTTTGTACCCTAAGGGAATTTTAAACACTTGTTGGTCCTTTGTTGTTCTTATTTTTAATGAATGGGGAGACTTGGGCTTAAATATAATCACTGGGTAGCAGCTAGAATTGAAGAAGAAATGGCAGTATACGTGAGAGAGGAGAAAATCCGTGGAGGGCTGAGCTTATAGATACGATTTACAACTAGTATGACTATCATGTAAAATCCCTCCTCTTTAGGTGTCTCAATGTTTTCAAACTGCAAACAACAGTGGTAGAGACCGAAGGAAGTAACTCTCCTTTAAATACCCGTGTCCTGTCTACACCAGCTTCAACAGTAGAAATCCTGGATGTGTGCCTGAAGAGACCTTGGTCAGTTACGTTTGTGTGTCTTCTTTACCATTATTACTTTTTTTTTTTTTTTTTTTTGACTCCAAGCTTATTGGACTACAAAAGTGATTAAAACTTTGCCCTTGTGGTTTTTTGAAAACATGAATCCTACGCATCTTTTGTGATTTTGTTTGGCTGTGAGGCCATATGATCATAGACAACACTTAATGGATCTAAAAGGTACAACTTCATAGAACCAGGAACATTTTAATAAATGAGGAGGTGCATGTGCTACTCCAGAATTCTTTTGGGTCTGTCTCATTTTATTTGTCTTTCTTACCCTCTGCATTTTAAATAATGCTGTGTCAGCAATGAGGGTATTCAAGTCAAAAATGTTGTCTGAAGGTTAAAGGGTTTTGGATAATCAGATTTTCCAGTTCTTGACATATTTTTGATAAAAGATAGCTCTAAGTCTATATTAACAATAAAGAGTGATGATTCTGAGAAGTTTGGTGTTGTGATGCTTTGGGTGTTGTAATGTTTTGTCAAGGGTTTTCCTATTTTGTAAGGTTTTGTGAAGTTTTGTTTTAAGAACAGTCATTTTAAAAAGTCCAACTCAAAGATCAGTTTAGAGTAAACCTTCTTCCCCAATTCTCATTTAAGGTTTCAGGCAAAAGCTCAGATTGTACCCAGCTCAGTTGAGGAGTATTCATCCCCCAAGCGCAGACGGGATCCACCACACGCCCGGCCTGCTGCTGAATTCCAGAATCACTCCCAAGGGTGCTGGGATTCAGATTCAGGCTGAAGAGTATTTCAGATCGCAGCAGTGACTGGATGTTCCAGAGGACAGAAATGGGAGGGGTGAGAGATTACAGTAACATTCATTTTGAGGCGAAAAAAATAGGCTGACCTCTTTTGAGATTTCTTTTGAATTATGTTGAAGATAATTCGTTTGTTGATAGAGTGGTTATAGATGTGGGTTTTTTTTTCACCAGTACTTAGATCAACTTGTATTTCAGAATCTGGAAATGTCCTTTAGAGGGTATCAATTTAAGCTGAAGGTAAGTGGAAGACATTATTTCAGCTTAATTGCAGAAACATATAGAAATGGAGCGATTCTTCATAGCTCTTGGAAATGGAAGGAAATTTTCTTATTGTGCCTTTGTATTCATTTTAACTGATATATCGACTAAAAGTAGCCATATAAAATAATTCAGGGAATAGGAAATGGGTATAAATTGCTTTATGGCTTTTTATGGTGATGATTTATTGGTACTATTCATAAATAGGAACAATTGAAATGAGCATTTGATGGTACTATTGAAAGATATTCAAAAGATTCTAGCTTTAGTTAAGATGTGAATATATTATTTTATTTCTTATAAGCAACAACAGTATATATATATATATATATATATATATATATTATAGATTACTTATCAAATAATGTTTGATAATTTTGAGAGAACAACTAGTAGGTCACTTGAGAAGTAACATTTCTACTTATATTAAGAGAACATAAAGACAAAATTGGGGCTACATCTATTTAATGTTAAAACATACATTATTAAGCAGTCTGTAGCTCCAAAATATTTTTGTATATTTACCAGCAAAGTTGGTGGAAAGCTTGGAGAAATAAATAAAAAACATAATTAGTGTATGTATTTATTTATTTAATTTATTTATTTTTATGTGGGTACTGGGAGTCGAACTCAGGACCTTGCGCTTGCCAGGCAGGTGCTTGAGCCGCTGAGACATCTCACTGGCCCTAGTGTATGTATTTAGAAGGCACAGGAGAGAACAGCAAGGTAGGTTGAATCTGATCTCTCAGTGTGGCGATTATTAAAAAAGACGAGAACTTCTAAAATGAATAGCATGTAAAATGAAAAGCAGAAATAGGGAGGTGACCCACCATATTTCACCCATAGATCAAAATAGCAAAATCCACATCTACAAAATAGAATCAGTGAGGAAAATATCGACAGTGTCCTCGATGTTAACCCCCTGGTAGTCCTTTAAGACAGTTGTGAGTACCTATGATCATCATCTCCTTTCTGGAGGGACTGACTGTATCATAACCAAGTCATTGTTATGGGGAAAAACTTCAGAGAAGGTGAATCCAAAAGTATAAATTTGGGCTGGTGAGATGGCTCAGCGGCATAAGTGCATGCCTGGCAAGTGCGAGGTCCTGAGTTTGACTCCCAGTACCCACATATGGAAAAAGGGCTGGTGACATTGCTCAGCGGCATGGGCGCCTGCTGGCGCACGAGGTCCTGAGTTTGACCCCAGGTACCCACAAAAAAACCCCCCAAAACTAAGAAAAAACAAAAGTATAAATTTCTAAGATGAAGAAGTGATCTTTCTTATGCAGTTTAATAATTTTCTATGAGATTTAATTTATTAGTAAAATCTGTACTTTTTGCTTTAAAATTTCCTTTGTTGCAAATTTTTAGATTCCACTTTAGTCCGAAGCCCTCAGTTCTGCTCCACGAGAGAGATGCTTTTGAGGTGCCCAGGATGATCCGTAGAGCTACCTTCCCTGCCAGTGTGGGGCAAAGACCACACCAGCCCCGCTCGAGGACAGGCAATCTTGCCTGTCCAGGAGCTGTATTTCATCAACCTTTGCCACAGTGACGAGGCAAAGGACAGAAGAGTGGGATCCTACAAGAGTAATATTTAGGATAACACATTTAACATCACGCAGGATGGCCTGTCTTCAGGTTTCTTTCAAAGCACAGGGGATGAGGAGTTTGAGGACAGGAATTCACTGCATATTCCTGCTTGGTCCAGTCTGAGAATCCAGGGCCGCAGGGCAGACTCAGGTCTCTGAGAAGAAGGCGGAACTCATGTTGCAGCCAGAGTTCTCCGGACTCTTTCCACTCGGAAGTCCTGGAATTCTGATGTGGGCTACGGGGAAAGGGCTGCTTGATTTTTCTACTTGCAGGAGAGTGAGTGCACAACTGTGCCTAATTGGAGAACAAACGATGTGGAAGGAAATTCACCAGTGAATCTGAGATTCTTCTCTGGCACTAACTTTTTAAGCCATAGGGGAAGTTGTAAAACTTTGTTGCAGGATAAAGTGTGGGTTTGGATGACGAGACAGCACTTACAAAGAAACAGTGTTATCTCAGTATTTTCCATTACGATGAGGAGAAAATGTTGTTATAAATATTGTTCTGATGGATCAATGCTAACACTTTTATTTTTATTTATTTATTTATTTATTTATTTATTTATTTATTTATTTTTTTATTTTAAAGAGAAGAAAAAACAAAACAAATCAAAAGAAGAACAAATTTTCAAACAAACATAATAGGAGGGTAACAATGGTTAATACATTACGTATTACTATCTTTAAGTTAGTTATTCAGGACAATGCTAACACTTTTAGATTCGTTTTATGGTGAATGAAAGTAAAATGTGAGATATTTAGAAAAATATTTTATGTTTATAAGTAGTGCAACAATTTTACACCATTCTTGAAAAAGAAAATTAGAAATTCACAGGTGCGCCCTGTTTTGAAATTGTCATTCATTTCTTGATGAGGATTCGTGGCTTTTATGGCGTGAGTGAGTTCTGTTATTGCATCGACAACTAGAAAATATTAAAGTTGTTTTTGCTTCTCATTTATCTGAACATAAAATAAAATAAATGTGTATGAAATCATTTTCTAAAGCAACATTTAAAAATGTTGCTTATTAGTAGAAGAAACAGATCTTTTTAGACATAAAGACACTGTCGATATTTTAGTTTTTGTCTTAATGTGCAAGTTCTGAATTTCTGCTTTGTGTACTTGGAAAGGAATCTGGTTGCAAAAGCAGGAAAAGAGTTTAAACATGCAGGCTAAGAAATGACTGTCCTGTTAGGAAGCCCCTGCTGACTGGGAGTGAATCCTCATTGTCTTTGCACCCAGGGAACAGCCATTTTCCCAATGTTCAATTCTTCCTGTTGGAAATGAGCCTTTCTGTATCTTGTAATGTAAAATAGATACTGTAAAAGTTCTGAACTACACCACTGGTCTTTCCCTCTTTCTCTTTTCTGCTATTTTTTTCCCCTCTAATTAAAGTAAAAGAAATAAAAAAAAAAACAACTAAAAGCAACTAAACAAATCATATTAACAACTCAACTTTTGCACTATTCAAGAAGTCTCCCATTGGTGAATGGCTTGGAATGACCAATTTGCATTAGAATGAAGCCTCTTTGGTTTTCTTATAGAACATTAAAATCACAGTATTTCCTTCTCCCAAATCCCAGACAGTGTATGGTTTGTAAAATTGCCATGGTTTGTACAACTAGGCCATTACTTCCGTGTGAACTGATCTCTTAGAATAGCTTTAGAATTGGCAAAGAAAGGAGTGCTTCTCACATGAGCGTAAGTGCGCGCCTGCCACTCGGTAGCGTTCTAAGTGCGGTACCAGAGTTTACTCGGTGAGCGGCGGGTGCTCGGACCTGCCACATGCTCCATTAGTATGCAGTGACAATTTTAAATATGCTGTAAAATTAGGTACAAATCCTCTAGCACAGGGACTCTTTCTTTTTTTAATTTTTTTTATTTTTGGAACTAGAAATTGAACGCAGGACCTTGTGCTTGCCAGGCAGGAGAGTGGCACTGAGATATAAACCCCGGCCGGACTCTTTCTTTTTGATGCAAATCCATACATTTTGTTGTGTGTGTCAGGAGTTGACTTTTTTAATTGTAGAAAAATATAAACAACATAATATTTATAATTTTAATGATCTGGAAGTATAAATTCAGTAGTATCAAACATATTCACATGTCTAGCAGACACCATCACTATTTGTATCCAAAATTTTTCATCATCCCAGGTGGAAACTCTGCCCTCAGGAAGCTCTGTCATCACAGCCTTCTTCCCTGCAGCAGCCTCTGCTGGTCTCTATTCTACTTCATGTCCCTGTGCACTTGCCTATTCTAAGTCCCTCATTAAGTGGTACCAAACATTTGTCCTTCCATTTGACTTCTTTCACTCAATGGAATGTTTTTAAAACCCAGTCATGTTATAGCATGTATCAAAATTTCACTCCTTTATAAGGTTGTAGAACACATTGTATGTGTGTTCCACGCGCTGTTTGTCCACTTGTCTTCTGATGGATATGTGCTGTTTATCCATCCACCTTTTGGCTATTTGGAATAAATGCCTTATGAACACAGGTATAAAAATATCTCCTGGAGTCCCAGTTTTCAATGCTTTTGAATAAATACCTAGGAGTGGAATTGTTGAGTCATGGGCTTATCTTTTAAGTAACTGATGAACTGTTTTCCACAAAGGCTGCACTTTTTTATTTATTTATTTTTTTGTCGCATGAAAATGTAGATTCAGAGTCTGATCAAGTTCTGTAGTGCATTTTGCTATTTCTAAGACTGTAATCATTTAATTCCCTCAAAATACTTCTTATTCATCATGCTCATGTTAATGGAAATATTCTGATTGGAGCCGAATCGTTTTCTGGGAAATTCATTTAGATTGTTGCCCAGATAAAAACGATCTTAATTAGATTATTTTATGGAGAACATTAGACATGAAATACACCTGTCTGGCTCTACGAGCTTTCTCTGGACAGATTCTCCCCGGCTCCCATCTCTGGCTCCTCGACTTTTCTCTTTGCTTCGTTGCCAGACGTGTTTCTTGAAGTGAGTCTTCATTTTCCACAAAAGCAAACTCAAACGCTGAGCGTGGTGTTTATTTCCTGGCCCCATCCTCTGGATTCGATCTTACGTCTTACACCCGTCTCTAGCCCTCTGCGTATTCAAAGCTGAAGGCGGCCCTAATTCTCATTTGCACTCTTCGACGTTTGACCCTGCTGTGCCTTGCACCAGGAAGAGCATTTGCTGTCCAGATCTCAGAGCTCATGCAGCCTCCTTCCTAGGGTCATCTGTGACAGCTGCCTTCTGTGTCCCTTCCTCCTCCCCTTGTCCTCGCACGGCAGGATGCTGGGCTGAGTGGCCCTGTGGAGGTCGGTGCCCAGGCCTGGAGCCTTGGCTGGGAAGCCCAAGGGAGAGCAGGCAGGAGCTCAGGAAGACGGACAGTCAGGGAACTTGGCCTTCAGCTCCTGCGATGGGGTTGACTGTGTGAGCTGTGCTGCTTCTCCAAGGACTCCTTCCCTCCTGTTCACCTCCGAGACTGGTTACTGCTCTCATCACTTGTCCCTGTGACCTGGGGTGGGAACAGCTCCTGCTGAGCTGAGCTCAGTTGCTCATTGTGTTTTCCAAGACTCAAAGCTCTGTTTATTTACAGAGGTCCTTCCGTAAATAATCCCTCCCCAAGGTCCTCCAACAAAGGTCCCACTGTAAAGAATCCCTCCCCAAAGCCCTTAAGCAGTCTTGTCTCCCCGGGGACATTCCCTGACACATCTTCTCCCACACAGGTGGAAGTCCATCTCTCCTTCCTCCGTGTCCCCAGCGTAGGCTGGTCTTGTTTTATGGAACTCAGTATAACAGATTTTAGTGATTTTTGCACACATTTTAACTCCCAGTTTTAGTCATCAATTTCCTATGGGAGGACATCGTGTTTTACTTGTTGTTACATTTGTGTTCTTTCCTTGAAGAAATTATTTTTTATGACTATTATAAAACCCACACTGAAATAAATACCTCTGGTTTTAGGGAAAGATTTGACAGCTGTTGTAGTGCCAACAAGACCACAGTGTACGTTGGAATATCTACTGTAAAGGTCATCTACCTTCAAAGGAAGTAAAACATTGAAACTCATTAAAAGTGAGGGAAAATCATAGTAGTGACATAGCTGAAATGAACTTAATTAGACTGAGAATTTGAAAATTAATAGCTGCCTCTCTATGAAATCATCAATTTCGAAGTAGCTTGAACTTGTGTTGTTTTAGGCCATAATAAATTTATCCCTAATCCTAGAGTGGAGTATTTCTTTCCTGCTCTCTGCAGGGTATGTACATTTTCCAAGTGGGATTTCATGCAGTGACGTCACCAAAACACCCAGTTTAACCAGGGGTTTACAAACTTATTCTTCCACTCTGTGTTATTCCTTGCAGTTCACAAACCTGTGACATCCACTAAGGACACAAACAGCTCTTGCTTCGCTTCATCTCTCTTCCAGATCCTGCTCTGTGCCGTCCACTCACTGTCCTGGATCCTCACCTTCCATTTCCCCTTATCAAATTCATTTCAAGTTTTGTTCCTGACCCCTTCTTGAAGATAGTTCTTGCCAAAGCCACCAACCAACATCCTGTCTAACCCAGCGACTGGTTCTCAGGGCTCTTCTGACTTGATACCTGGGGCGCATCTGACTTGGTGGACCAGATTTTCCTCCTTAAAACATGCTGTCAGTTGGCCTCCAGGCCACGCTGACAACTTCCCCACCCTCCTGAGGCCACTCCTTCCTTGGCCTCTTCCTCTTCACAGGCGTTCATTGAGGGGGCTCGTTGCTTTGTAGGTCTCCGCCTGTGAGTTGGTCCTGACTGAGTTGACAGGTGCCCAGCAGGTGCTTATGGTGCCTCTCCCCATCTGGACTCTGCCCTGAATGCTGGAGGCACAAGTCCTACCTGACCTGTCCATCAGCCCCGCCGGGTGTCCCAACTCAGACGACCACACACAAGACCGCCACTCCCTGCTTCCGCTCCACATACCAACCCATTTACCAGGTCCCCACTGGTCGGATCAGCTTAGCCAAAGTCAGCTGTCCCCCTCAGTCCTTCCTCTCTTTTCTCTCCATTTAAATAATGTTGTGGGCCGGTGAGATGGCTCAGCGGCTTAAGCGCCTGCCCGGCAAGCGCAAGGGCCCGAGTTCGACTCCCGGAACCCACATACGAAAAAGGGGCCGGTGATATCGCTCAGCGGCACGGGCGCCTGCTGGCACTCGAGGTCCTGAGGTCGACCCCCCGGTACCCACAAAAAAAAAAAAAAAAAAAAATAATGTTGTTCATTCACTTGGAATGTGTTTTGTGCCCAGGTGAGTAGTAGATGTCTTTTTCGCTCCCCGTCTTTTCTGCACACAGCTGCATCTCCTAGTAGGTAACCACTGCTGCCCGTCTATCTGTGCTTCTAGAGAGGCTAACAATTGGATAGAAAATGGAAATAGAGTCTTAATTTTCTGCTTTTTTACCCAAAGAGGAACATAATGCATATACTCTTCTGTATCTTGGTGTGAGTCAAATTACTAAGGGTAAAATTTATATTCAGTCTTTTTTAAGTCTTTAGTGCTGAGGATTGAACCCAAGAGCTTTGCACTGAGCTACGTCCACACCCCTTTTTCATTTTTTTCTTTTTCTTCTTCTTTTTTTTTAATTTTGAAATGGTCTCACTGAGTTACCCAGGCAGAGCTTAACTGCGATCCTCCTGTCTCAGCCGCCCAGAGTGCTGGGTTTACAAGCTTGTGCCACCATGCCTGGCTATATCCAGTTATTTTGTGGAGCCCCAAGCCTAACTTTGCCCCTGCAGAAGTGTAGGTTTGAGTATGGGTAGGTGCTAGCCACTGCATAAGCACCAACCAAAGCAAGGCAGAGAATATGCCCATCACCCCTGCCAAAAGCTTCTTGGTGCCCTGTGAAAGTCAGCCCTTTCCCTAGCCCCAGCCCCGGCCCCTGCATTGGATTCCTGCCTCGAAGGCTCAGCTTTTCCCAGAGTGTGGTGCAAAGGCCACATGCAGCCCACATCCATGGCTCGTGCCCCTTCCCTGTGGAGCTGCACGCTGTCCGACGGGCACGTGCCTGTTTGCTCACCTAGCGCACTTTCTTTGTCTGTGTTCGAACACTTCCCTGTTCCTCCTGCTGCTGTGAAGTAGCCTTCTGCACGGATGTAGCATAATTTAATTGGCCTCCTAGAATAATTTCTTCTTTCCTCTTCCCGCCACCTACACACAGTCCTGCTTCCTGCTCTCTCCCCATGTGCTGGCCCCAGTGGCTGCTCCCCAGTGCCCCTGAGTGAGTACTGCAGAGACCTAGTACAGGGACAGTCATTGAAAAGGACCCCTTGGGGTTTGACATCCAATGTCTGCACCAGACTCAGGGATATGGCTCGCAAGGGCAGCTTACACTATGCTGGAGCACTGCAGAGCTAGCGCGAGCTCCCTTATCTGCAGCCTTGGGCTCCAGGACTCTGTGCAGGCTCTGGTGTTCGGCAACCTAGGATGTTTCTGCAAAGTCCTCAGCTGGAGTTGGACTTTTGTGCTGGTCCGATGGTTCTCCCACCTTTTCTGATGCTTCTCTATTGCCTTCCATGCAGGAATTTCCTACAGTGAAGTCCTTGCCTCTCCAGTGCTACATTGGCACCTGTTTTTCGGAAGTCCTGGATTGATGGAGTGCCCACTTTTCTCTGCCACCCCTGTGGCCTCAGCTGACACTTTTGTCACCAGATCCCCCCAAAAATCACATGCCCTAGAAACATCACACACCCCACTGTGTTGTCTTGCATCCATTCCTGCCCATGGACAATCTGTCCCTTGTGTCATGATCTTCCAAGCATGTAAACAGATCATGTCATCAGCATGCAACTCCTACCAGGGTCCATTATCTCAAAGTTAAAATCCAAATCTAAATGCCCTACAGCAGTGGTGCCCAACCTCTTTGGCAACAGGGATGGGTTTTGTGGAAGCCAGGGTGGTGGAGTTCTTCTTTTTTTTTTTTTTTTTAGTTCTTTATTAGCGTAAGTTTGTGATACATAACAATTACAATCCCTGGGGCTCCCATCACTGCCTCAGCTCTACCTCCGACCATCAGGCATTGGATTCTCTCATAAGGAGGACACAGCCGAGACCCTTGCATGTGTGGTTCACAGTAGGTTTGTGTTCCTATGAGAATCTTGATGCTGCTGCTGATCTGAGAAGAGGTGGAGCTGCTCCAGCTATGTGAAATTGCTGCAAATACAGAGCAAGCTTTACCCGTAGGCTACTGATCATTGCAACCCGGTTCTCAACAGGCTGTGGACCAGTATTGGTCCATGGCCCAGGGCTTGGGAGCACCTGAGATATAGGACCTAGTCCTGGTTTTCCTCCTCCACCCCTCCCCTTTATCTTCACTATCTGAATCTCTGCGGGACATCCTCGGAGCACGTGCCATTCCTGCACAAGTGACAGCTCTGTGAATTTATATTGCAGATTATCTTAGTCTGTTTTCTGTTGCTGTAACAAAATACTAGATACAGGGTATTTATATTTATGAAGAATAGAAGTTTACTTGGCTCGTTGCTCTGAAGGCTGGAAGTAGCAGATGTAGTGAGGGCTTCATACCGCATCATAACAAGGCAGAAAAGAGGAAGAGCAAGTCGGTGTGTCTGGGAGAGAAAGAACATGAAGGTGTTTCTGCTTTATAACAACTTGTTCTCACAATCACTGATTCTCTCCTGTGTCTCTGGAGGGTGAGAATTCACTCCCATGAGAATTCCTGCAACTGGGGAGAGAGTGGAACTAATCCTTCTGAACCTCCATGGCCCAAACACCTCTCAAAGGTCCTATCGTCTCTCAACACTGTTACACGGGGACCAAATTTCAACGTGGAATTTGTAAGGAAAAAACCCACATCCAAAGCCAGCATCAATCATTTGTTTAGTTGATACTCTGTGCCCTCCAGGAAGAAAATTCCACACTCTGAATTTTATCTGTGTCCTGAAGAACATTGTGTGGCACTTAGTAGATGCCCAATTAGTGTTTGCATAAAGAATGAAGGGATGTATTTTAGAGGCTAATAAAAAGGGCCTCTAGGGCCGGTGAGATGGCTCAGCGGTTTAAGCGCCTGCCTTACAAGCGCGAGGGCCCGAGTTCGACTCCCGGATCCCACATACGGAAAAGGGGCCGGTGATATCGCTCAGCGGCACGGGTGCCTGCTGGCGCGCGAGGTCCTGAGGTCGACCCCCGGTACCCACAAAAAAAAAAAAAAAAAAGGGCCTCTAAAGTTTATGTATGTAGTATGTATGTATGTAGTGCATACTGAGCAAGGCTTGGTGAGCGCATGCCTTTTCTTTATACTGGCCATGATCCAAAGAAACTGTGAGAACATGAGAGGACATTTCTGTATCCTGCATGAAGCAATATTTCACAGCACTACAGGGTATTATTAAATTCATACCTTTGATTCTGAGTGACTTGGGAATTAAATGTGAAATTTCATCTATGCTCTGAAACGTTATCATTGATTTGATTATAGCCTCTTGGTAGTAACAAATTTGGTGGTATATCCAAGAGCAAAAGTGTAACTGAATTTTAGTAAAACAAATAGGGCACCCTGGTTAGGGGACAAAGAGAGCAGATGTTGCTAGGGTCCAACAGGAGATCCACAGGATGAGGGCCAGTGTGTTAAGAATGAAATATTCGGGCTGGTGAGATAGCTCAGCGGCATAAGCGCCTGCCTGGCAAGCACGAGGTCCTGAGTTCGGTTCCCGGTACCCACATAAAAGAAAATAAATAAATAAATAAAGTGTAAAAAAAAAAGAATGAAATATTATACAACTTTTCACGTTTCCAGGAAGAAAGATAAAAGTAATTCTGCGTTTTTAGTGGCCATGTTGGTCTAATAGAATACCATGTGCAAATATGTGGTTGTTTTATGAGGTTTTTCTTTCTTGATGATTAATGTTCCTTTACAAGCGTCAGTCCACATCTGCTACGAAGCTGAGTAGGAGCCCTCACTCCCACAGATGAGACCTTGGGGTGAAGGATAACTCATCC
Organism: Erethizon dorsatum; assembly: GCA_028451465.1. NCBI lineage: Eukaryota > Metazoa > Chordata > Mammalia > Rodentia > Erethizontidae > Erethizon > Erethizon dorsatum. The sequence continues at coordinate 154,200,650 of CM051824.1, read as the reverse complement.
GCCTCAATTCCTCTTTCTTATTTTCTTTAGTGTTTTGAGTCAGCAAAGTAAAAGCCAGAAAAATGATTGAAATGAAGCAATTAAATCAACTAATTGTAGCTTTTAGTCAGTTGCACTTTTTTCCATGGGACTGCGGAAGTTTTTCTTTGTTAAAATATTTGTGACCCATAATTATGTTATTATTTCAAAATTCTAGTATCTCTCTAATGTTTAGGAATATTCACACATGATTTGCATTTAAATATATTCATTAAAATTTGTAGATTTGTTGAATATCAATCTCTAAAAATGTCACCACTGCCCACTGCCCCAGGGACCCATCCGGGTTTGAGGATGGGGATCTTTATGGACTTAGGATAACTGAAGTTAGCTTGGTTTGCATAGGACATATTTCATGTTTTTTCAGTAATTTAAGACATTCCAGTAATGGTACAAAGAAGTACCATTGACGAATTTGATGCCTAGCAAAATTGTATATTTAAGTTTATTCCTTCTGCAAGTGATGGTTAGAAAAGAAATCAAGTTAAATCCAAAACTTCTTTAAAGCAGAACAAAATAGACCTAGGAATATTAATTGCCATCTTTCAGGAGAGTGCTGAATGTTTTACTCTTCAAAAATATGACCTCTTTTTCTCCTTCTATGTCAGCATACATAGTTTTCTCTTATCATAGCAGTGAACCAGGAATTATACGCAGATATGGTGCTTACTCTGAAATTTAAAATGGAAAAAAATGATATAAAATATTTTTTCAAAAGAACAAATTGGAATTGACATGCTACGAAAAGTGCCGTGATTGGGACGCAGAAACATTACTTTACAAACTCTTGCTGTGGTCAGTTACCTCAGGAGGCTTCTGAATCCAAAATGGCTTTGACTGGGTTGAGTCAATGAACTATTTATGGATCAAAGGGCCCTGGAGATGCTTCCTATGGGAATGTGTGTAATAATGCAGTATTTATACAGCGCCGTCTTTGATGTGCTCGCAGCGTTTTGAAGACGTTATAGACTCCATCCACACCACCCATGAAGCGGGTTGGAGGTAAGCATGAGGCTAGGCGTGTTTACAGATGAATAAAAGGAGGGAGCCCTGAGTCTCGCAGTTGGGAAATGACTGAGCAGGAAGCCCCTGTCTGTTCAAAGGTGCCAGGAAAGAGATTACTTTCATAATGTCTGCAGGGATTTTGGACCTCCAAACTTCTAATTTCCCTGGACACCCAATACCTTGTGCTTCCTGACCTTTCTGGCCCCTTCCAGTCCGAGAAGTCCACCACTGAATCCAGAGTCGCAGCATGCATGGTGGAGCAGAGGTCGGGCCCTGCAGGAGGAGACGCTGGCTTTGAATCCTGGCCTTGCAGCTCATTAGGGAGGTGGCTTTGAGCGAGTCAGTTAATTCCTGTGAGCTTTGGGGTTTTTGCCCTTTATGACACGAAACATGAGGTTGTATTGATGACCAACTCAGGAGATGTGATATAAGGGGGTGTGATCAAAATATATGGTAAATTTTTAAATTTTAAAAAGTTGTTACAATAAAAGATATGTCGCCATTAATTTCCCTCAAAAGTGTTCCCCCTCACTTCAAACACTTAACCCATCTAAGGTTCTTGCCAGTTTCTGAAGCAGTTTTGGAATTCCTCTTTTGTGAGTGTCTTTTCATGGCAGCCTTGATATACTGAATCAATTTGAAACGTTTATGGCAATTTTTGTCAAATAAAAGCACTATTGTATGTCTTTATTCACCTGTTCACCAGACCTGGCTCTTTGCAACTTCTAGCTCTTCCCCAAAGTCAAAATGACCAGAATAGGTAAAGGTTTTGAATGGATTCAGGACATTGAGGCACCCAGGACAGCACAACTAAAGAAATGCACAAAAGAGGTCTTCCAGACCTGCTTCAGAAAGTGACAAGAGCGACGGGATGAGTGTGTTTGAAGGAAGGGGGAGGATTTTCAGAGGGATTAATGGCAATGTATCTTTTACTTTAATAAATTCTTTTAATTTTAAGCATTCATTGTATTTTCAATCACTCATCACAATTTTGTTGCAGAATAAGACACATAGTAGGCCCTCAGGGACCCTTGTGAACCATGTGGTGTAACCAGTTGAAGGTTTCAGGATGAAGAGCAGCTTTGTGCCTGCCTACCTCCTTCATCAAGGCGGAACCACCTGGCTGCGTAAATGGATTCTACAGGAATATGCCCAGTGCTGACGGAGTCTGGGGAATTCTGTTCTTTTTAGTTACAAAGTCAGATGTTTGAGATCCATTTTCTTTTGTAGGCATTGTCATCCTAGGGATGGCTGAGTAATGCTCAAACTGTGGAATCAAACGTGTGCCTGAAGTGTGGAAAGAGCATGGAGAACAGTGTGGGGGGCTCCTTAGTTTAGGACTGGGAGGAGTGGCAGTTTGGAGGGTGTTCATAAAAAATCATGCTGGATGAGGAGCCACACCCTCCTGAGCTGCTTCCTGTCCCCTGAAGATCTGGACACGGGACAAACAAGTGAGAGAGGAACAAAGATGCACAGTGATTTCCAGGTAAGGAGGGTCGCTACATCTAAAAATGACATCCTCGTGTATCAGGTAGGGTTCATTAAAGGAACAGTTTCAACACACACAGACACACACACACACACACACACACACACACACACACACACACACACGAGTGCGTGCATGTACACGTCACATATAAAGGATTTCCTAGGTAGGCTCACAATGGCTGCCTGTGGAGTCCCGGGTGGGAGGAAACAAAATGTCTGTTCCCAGGAGAGCCAGAGGGTACAGTTGAAAGTCAAAGGCCTGGAGCTCCCTGCAGAGTTGGTTTCAAGTCTGCGTTGGAAAGCCAGAGGGTCTGCTTTAGAAGCCTGAACGAAGTGGAGACGATATCCAAAGGCGATGGAGAAGGCAAGAGCTAGAACGATCTTTGGGATCATGTTGTCCAATGCCCTCCTTGCAAGCGCTTCCGTGTGACAGGTATAATTTCTTTCTCCAGGACACTTATTTACCCAAAAGAATGTCTGTGATGCTTTATTAATAAAGGAATCAATGTATATAATCAAAGACTGAAGGAAAATAGTCATTATAGTTACTTTGGATATAAATTTGACATCAATAGTTCTTTTTTAGTGGGAAATTTACTATGGATATTTTGAATGTTTAGATTGTGTTGCAGAATATGAACATTTTAACAACATTAATGCATTCCATGTGGGATATATTTATATTTATTTGTATATTTTTCAGTGTCTTTCGTCAAAGTTTTATAGTACTATATTCAGAGATACAATTTTACATTAAGTACAAGTTATTTAATTTTGATATTTCCCATGTTTTGTACTCAGGGGCATACATTTATGCCACATGTACCCTTTTGTCTGAGAAGTGTGTAACATTAATGGCATTTTTGTTTTCCTGCATATATTATCAATAGCATTTAATAATGGTCCACATATTGGCCATTTGATAACTTCACGAAGGAATTTATGCATATTTTGTAATAGATGAGGTGAGAAAAAATGATTTCTAAAGGGAAAAATAAGTCTTCACCAAGTTATGCATTAAAATGAATACACTTTGATGATAAGGATTCATCGTATTTCCTCTGAGCAAATTCCAAAGGGAGGGGTCCAGCCAAAGGGTGTAGGCAATGGTGTGATGAAAGCTAAGTCTCAAAACCCCAGATGTCCTGATGTGTAATCTTCGTCGATTTCCACTGCGTAAGTACTCCCACCTGGGTGGCCAGGTGGCATCAGGGAATGCGGTGAACATAGACGGCCATGAGCTCAGCACCAGCTACCCGGGGTCTGCTCTGGGATGGACAATAGCAAGCAGGGCCCACATGGAGATAGGAGACCAGAAAACCATAAAAACTAGCAGGGGGCCTCCAAGAGCTCAGCACGCTGGAGATGTTTGACAGAGGACCAAATAGAGTTGTTCCACTCAGCACAAACACAGCGCAATCATTTATAAACTTGCTGATGCTCTGAGTGAGAAACAAGGTCAGTGCTGAGATTGAGGGCCGTAGCTCTCTGAGTCTGGGGTCTCACTGAGCCCCCGGAGTTGTGCGGCGGCTGCGGCTTGGCCTCTCTGGACCTCAGCTCCCTTCTCTGTCTGACACAGGTACTCATTGTGTTGGCCTCAGATAGCTGATGAGAAATTAAAGACGTTGCTATGTGCAAATCATCTAGAAAGTGTCTGCCACATGGCGTTATGAGCTGAATTGTGCTCTCCCGAATTCATACGCTGAAGTTGCAAACCCTAGTATCTGAGACTGTAACCCTATGTGCAGGTGAGGTCTGCACAGATGTGATTGATTAAATGAGCTCTCATCCGATGGCACTAATGTCCTTATAAGAAGAGGGAGAGGCACTAGAGAAGTGCTTGTGTCTAGGGGTGACCACAGGAAGGGGCAGCAAGGAGGTGGCCCTTTGCAAGCCCAGGAGGGAGGCCTCAGAGGAAATCGAGTTGCTGGCACCCTGATTTTCAACTTCTAGCTTTCAGAACTGTAAAAGAAAATAAGAGAAAATAAGTATCTGCTGCTTAATCACCACCAGTCTGTGGTGTTTTGTTTATGGTGGCTCTAGTGAACTAATACAAACTAATAGCAAAATCAAGGCTTGGTTACATTTTATTAATGCAAATAAGTCATGTATTTTTCAATTTCTAGACTTGAAAGGCATAAAAAAATATAAGGGAGGAGAAGAAATGTTAAAGTATGGTTTTGGAGTGTGAGTAGTGCTAAAAATTCAGTCCTTTAGAATGACTTCCTGTTATAGTTTATAGCTAGATGTCACCCCAAAACTTCATGTGATCATAGGTGGGGCCTTTTAAAGGTGATCGAATTATGGGGGCTTATAATTGACTTGCTGTTAGGAAGTGGGGTCTACCTGGAAGAGGTGGATCACTGGGGGCCTGACCTGGAAGGGTTTACCTCCCTCCCTAGCTCCTCCCTTTCCTCTCTTTCCTTCCTGTCCGCCATGACATGAGCAGCTCTCCTCCACCAGGCCCCTCTGCCATGCCGCCCTGTCTTGAAGTCTCCCGGCTACGCACTGAAACAAACGTGAGCCATAATAAACCTCTCTTCTTTCAAGTTGCAGAGGTTGGGTAGTTTTTACCAGTTTTGAAGAAAGCGACTAAGACCCTTGTTTTTTTAAGGCTTCTGTTTGATAAATATTATAATGTTGTTCGTACCTATTAGGAAAAATCAAATACCATGTGTCAGACCAAAATAACTGCCTTGTGACAAAAATAACTTCTTAAAAGAAAGAGCCATGGTGCGTAGTAGGTATTTCCAGTATGCACTATGTCTGTGTGCAGAATAAATTTGCAAGCAGAGGTACGTGGTTGTAGCAGCAGTGTGTACATGGCACAGGGTGGTGACTGGTGATGGTTTAGTACGTGTTCAGTGAAACCTATGCCTTTAAAATGTCCCCAAATTCCCTTTGGTTCACATAGGATAACAAACCCAGTCTTGCTTTGTGATGCGTCTGTGTGGTGCTTGTTTTGTGTTTTGTTTCGGGATTAAGTAAGCTATCGTAAACTCAGAAGCCTTCTGACCTCTTGCTGGACAAGCGCCCAGGTTGAAGTCATTTCTTCAAAGATGAAATAAATATGTCCGGTAATTCGTGCAGAGGAGAAAAGAAAACCAGTCCCTCCCGACTCCGAATGTCCGGCGGGGTCTTGCTGTGGTGAGCCCTGAGGCAGGCCTCACTTTGTGTGACGAGTATCATTTGTGGCGCACTGCCCCACAGGACACCCTCAGAGGCAAACTGGGGGTGTAAGCGCTGAATGCAGATGGCAGAGAACACAAACATGCAATCAGATGCAGCTATAAAAACAGGACAAGAGCCACGTAGAGTATACAGACACCACGGTGCTTCAAAGAATGTTTTATTACCATCATTAAAAAGTGCCCATGACCTCTGACAAAGGAGGTGAACTTTGAAAGGAAATGATTGTGATTGTGATACAATTTTGTTACCTTTTTAAAAAACCTTCAAAATCAGGGAAATTATGTAAATAAATATCACCAGCTCCAGAGGTTTAGGAGGTCCTTCATAGATATTATAAAAGGCCCTTCATTAAAGTATAAATAATGAAAGCACATTGTTTTAGAGAGTAATATATTCATTTTAATTAAGGCCAAGAGTTTTCAACATTTACGGTACAAAAGAATCACTGGGAGAGCCAGGCATGGTGGCATGTGCCTGTAATCCCAGCACTCTGGGAGGCTGATACAGGAGGATCTGCAAGTTCAAGCCCAGCCTGGGCAATTTGGCAATTTAGTGAGACCCTGACTCAAAAAAAAGAAAGGACTGGGGATATAGCTCAGTGCAAAAGCCATGGGTCCAATCCCCAGTATGGCAGGGGACCCTAGGAGATCTCTTTAAAATGCAAATTCTGATTGCATAGCTCTGGGTTTTGGAGGGACCTAAGGTTCTGCATTCCACAAGCCCCCTGGTGACACTGCTGCTGGCTTGAGGACCCCACTTTGAGATGCAAGGGTCTAGCAAGTGTTTCTCTGGGCCACGACTGAATCACCTCCGTAAATCCAGATGCAGTACAGCAGTTCTTGTTGATGAGCTGAGCTAATGAATAATGTTTGCAGGATGGATAGATACATGGATGGATGCATGGATGGATACATGGATGGATGGATGGGTGGGTGGATGAGCAGATGGACATATGTGCATACTATAAAGACAAAACTCAAAAGGGACTAAGGTGTATTTTAGTTTTACTCTATTTTCTGGGCCTTCTTGGATTTCTACCATTACCACATTTGCATGGCTAAAACAAAAATTAGTGGTTGGGGGCAAATACGAGTTTTCTACTCAAAATAAGAAAACATTTGCTATGAATAAGAGTTTTCCAGTTATGAACTGTAGATGTCCTGATGTTATGAATTTTCTGACATGGGAAGTGTCCAAACATAGGTGGGATAAGCATTTGAGTTTATGATAATGCATTGACTCTGGGACTGCAGCATAATTCCGATGTTACCCAATCCTAACATCCTATGAAAAAGAAAGAAGCAGAGGGGAGATTAGGGAGGTAAAGTCATTTAGACTTTATAAAGTCTGAGAGTAATTTAAATTCTGGCAATATACTTTCTTAAGCCTCAGTTTACCTCTCTGGAAAAGAAAATGAGTGTTGCTACAGAAGTAAGTTCAATTATTGTTATTACAAAAGTAACACATCCCATAGTAGACACTTTTTTTCAACACAGGGCAGTGCTGGTCATTGCCCCCAACAACTGACCCCCAACCCACAATACCCTGATTTGTAGCGTTTGCCAATTTCCACACTAGAGGTATTCACACCATGGCCAAATTCAAGCCAACAATGGTGAGACAGCCTGTTTGCAAAGTTCCTGAGAGTTCAGCTGTGTGCTCCCGTGAGCCCATTGTGAGTCAGCTGCAGCACACGCCTGCCTCCGGGGCTCCCTGTCCTACGGCCCTTTGTGATTCGGAAGCACAGAAGCGTATCACTTTTCATCAACTCATATCCCATGACACGAAACAGACAGACTCAGCATCTGACTCGCCTCTGTCCCGCATCTTGGATGAGGAAGGGTGTGCAGGGGAGGAGGAGGGCTTGGCTGGCACAGGTGTGCGCCTGCAGGCTGAGTCAGTACCCGGGAGAAGCCAGGTGAGACGAAGGTCCTCCCTGAGCTCAGAACCTGCACAAGTTTGCCACCAGGAGCTTGAAAGGAGACTGAAAAATACCGTGAGCTGGGAGGAGAAGTGGGGAATAAAAATGATCAAGATTCAATATGTATATGTACCAATTCCCCAAAATGAGTGTAATTATTATATATTGCAAACATATACTATTAAAAATAAAACAATTGGACTTTTTTTCAAAAATAAGCCATTATTCGATCACATGTTGGTGGGTGGGAGACTAGCGTCATCGAGTACTTCTTACCTGCCCTGCAGTTTATGTTTACCATTTTATGGGTGAATTTCTTTAATAAAATTTATCCTAATCTGTCAAATGGAGCCAACAATACCGTCCTGAGCTAGTTCGTATACGACTCAATGAGATCTGGAGGACAGCAAGTCTAGGGCACAATCTGGTACTTCTGAATCTCTCAGAGTGTGTCAGTTACCTCCTCAACCATGGCGCTTCTCCCGAAGCACGGGCGGAAGCCCAGGGGTCCACATCCCAGGCACTGTGGTTGTCGCGCCACTGTCTTAGTGACCCTCTCCACGTGTGTCCTAGCCCTCTCCAACCCAGCTGTGGCCATGCGCCTTGTGGGGCGTTGCCTGAATTTCCAGGGAGTTTTGAGAACCAGCACATGACTTATAAGAACAACAAAAAGAGAAACAAATGAAAAGAGAAAAAAGAAGGATACTGTAGGCTGGAAGGAAAATTGGGGTTGGAATCGGCCAAACAGTGAGCAGGTGTATTAAAACAGATGGCTTTTTTAGTGTGTGTGTCTAAAATTTCTAATGTGTAAAACTCCCTTATGTGTTTCCCAGATTAAAGTGCTATATTCATGAACTTAATTACTCACTAGTTCTTTGTTAAATGAATTTTGAATTTTAAAACCTTGTTCTTCGAAATTAGCCATGAACTCTGTGAGCATTTCTATTTGAAATTAATTCCATTACCTGACAAGTGTTAGTTCTTCATAATAATGACAAAAGTGTGATTAGATCATTAAGTTCAATGCATCAGAACAATTTTCAAATGATACGCACTTCATACATTTGTATTAGGTTATGGTCTAATCCAAGGCCAGAAATCAAATACATTTCAATTTTAGTTAGAAGAGTGACATCCTCTGGCCAGGTTGATGTCAAATCATGTGACTAGTTTCGCTCTTCCATCTGTAAAATTAGGTAGTAATGAATAATGAGTGCATTGGACAAGTTAATTTTTTTTTTTTTTTTTTTTGTGGGTACCGGAGGTCGACCTCAGGACCTCGCGTGCCAGCAGGCACCTGTGCCGCTGAGCGATATCACTGGTCCTTTTTACATATGTGGGTTCCAGGAGTTGAACTCAGGCCCTCGTGCTTGCCAGGCAAGTGCTTACACTGCTGAGCCATCTCACTGGCCCCAAGTTAATTGTTTAATACAGGAAAAAAAATCTTAAAATGAAAACTAAGCATATACAATTATGAAGTCCTTCAGACCGCCTTATGCAGGAGTTGCTTAAGACCAACTGTTTTGCCCGATTTCTAATCATTCACAAACAAAAGGAGATTGGTGAATACTATTTCAGTTTTTCCATTTTAAGATTATTCAGGAATCACAAAGTTTTGAGTGTAATCACTAAAATTAAATAGCTGATAGAAATGAATTGCCTAGGGGCTATGTGATGCATTGGATATTGATTTTAAGCATTGGAAAAACACATGCGTAAGTTTGATGGAGTTCTTCCCTGAAATTCTATGAGGTGGTCAGAGAGTTGACACTGACCACTGGAGCAGGCCCCAAATTAATCCCTGTTCTCTTTGTGTTGGGTTTTCTCTCTCTCTGTTCATAACCTGCACCCTAGATAGGACACAGGTAGAAGGGGAGCCAGTTTTTTGTTATAATAACTGACAAGGTCTTTTCAACTTGAGGTTTATTAGAACAATAAAAAGATTAGTTGAGAAATGAATTCTCTGGGATTAGGTGTATAGAAGTGTTTCAAAGGTAAGTCATGTACAAATATTTAAAAAAAATACACAATTTATGACAAATTTGTCATGTGAATCTTGTGTAAACCAAAAACGTTTCTTCACTTGGTCATCAACGCAGATCTCAGGTAAATGTGCCTGGGATTGGACCTTTGTGTAGCTTCCCTTTTTGTGTCTTGGCTCTGTGACTTCAGTTTGCAAGGCGACATTTGAGTTACATCCATGGGTATCTGGCTGTCAAGGATCCCAACTTGCTATTTGAAACAATCTTTTCTTTTAGGCCACGAGGTTTTATTTTCTTCCTTGCGGGTTTTCCCAAACAGAGTAGTAATGGTCTCAGCTCCCCTTGGAAAGGATTTAAGAACAAGTCTGTAAAATTTCAGAAACACCTGTCAATGTGAGACTGTGCCTAAGACCATCCTCCCCCCACTTGAGTAAGAGTGGATCCTTGTGATGTCTCACGAGTGGGGCTCTGCGGCCCTGATGCCCCATGGCTTCCAGAGGTGAGGCTGCAAACACTGGGCAGCATTTCCCACTTTGCCCTGGGCTTGCATTCTTGTGGCACTGTGCAGGCTGCAGCCTGGAGGACATTGGCCTTGAGATGCAGGGGCAGGAAGGAGCCCAGCTCCCTGGCACCTGGTGGTTGAGTTGTCCCTTTGGCCATGTGAATGAGTGAAGGGCTTTGTGGCACCCCACATGCCCCAGGCACCTCCTTATTGTCACTGTAGCAACCACTGACAGCACACAATCCACTCCCAACTGCACAGCAAAATAAAAGACTGTTATTGCTCTAAGTGACTTCGTTAAGTGTTTTGTTTATTGCACCAGAAAAACAGAAGAGCCTGTTACTTAAGTCATGATGGGTTCCATGTGTTGTGTTTCAGCAGCAAGAGCCCCCAAGGATCTGGAGAAGGTGACATTCTGATGAGGATGCTTGGGGACCTCATGCCTAGTTTTAACACCCACAAGAGCCCAGTATTGAGGTCTGCAAAAGAACCCGACAAAACTGACTTCCATAAAGAAGTGCCTCAGTTTCTGACAAATAGGAGAGGTTTGGGAAAGGCATGGTGTCATGGTTTAGATCTAGATGTCCCCCAAAGCCTTATGTGCTCAAAGGTGGGGCTCTTGGAAGGTGATTGGGTCATGGGGTTTATAGCTGATTTGCTGTTGGGGATGAAGCATGGTGAGAAGATGTAGGTCACAGGGGACCTGGCCTGGAAGGGTGTATCACTCTCCTGGCTCTTCCTTTGCTCTCTGCTTCCTGTGCACCACAAGGTGAGCAACCCTTCTCCGCCAGGCCCTGTGCCATGTTGCCCTGCCTTGGAGGCAGCAAACTATGGATTGGAACCTCTATAAATGGGGGCCCAAATTAAATCTCTCCTCCTTTAAATTTTAGGTGTCAGGTGTGGCATTTCAGCCATAAGAAACTTAAGTGACTAAGACATGAATTCTTGGTGCTTTGGATAGAAGGGACTTTCGGGAATTGAATGTCGCTAATTGACCATTGGTGTTAAAAGAGACATGAGTTTCCAGGTTATTGCAGTGCTTTGACAAACTGTACCCTAGCACATGGGCATGGTGCTTTTCTTTTCTTTTTTCTTTTTTCTTTTTTTTTTCCTGGCTTCAGACTGGTTTCTTTTTTGTATAAAAGAAGACATTATATTCTGTTTTGTTTTCATTTATGAAAGTCTAGCTGTAGGATTCAGAAACTCTTTGCCACAAGTATGGAACATAACCAGCTTAAAATTTCTAGCGCTCTGTTCCTTATGCTCCTCTTTCCCGCTGCAAAAGCTATCTGGACAGGTGGAGGGGAGGGAACTTCCCGCCACCCTGGGCTGCAACAGCTTTCCAGGAGGGATGTGAACGTGTGTGGCACCGTGCCTCAGAGGCTGTGGCCAAAGGCCCAGATATATCATCCATCTCCTTTTCACGCCTGCCGAGTACGTCAGGTGTCTGAGTGCTTTGCAGTCTTCCGCCTTCCCGTCTCTAAGTATTGGTAGCTCTTGGTTTACGGCTGCTGTGTTCATACAGAAACACCACAGGAGCCTTGCTGCGAGAGTTCTGTAAATGTGATTTGTGGCTATGTAAATAGGGCTGTGATTCCGTTGTATGTTAGACCTGCATTTTCACCTCGGATCTTAACTGACAACAGCACATGTAGAACTCAGGACGGGAGGCTCTTGTATGGTGACCCTCCCTGGCCCCAGTCCCATGGCTTAGGCTTCCTAAAAATCACTGGATAGGTGCTGGCAGGATGCGTTCTGCTCATACGCTGTGTCCTGCAGTGGGATATGGAATGAGGGTAGTATTTTTAAAACCATTCAATGAACTGTTCTCTCATTATTGCCATAGAGGATAAATATAGGTCTGAACCCACCTTACCTAAGACATCCTGTGCTCAGATGGCGGCTGGAGAAGCTACCTAGGACTGCAGCTCCCAAGACGTAAGATGCAATTGCTCAGGAACACACCAGCCTCCTGAATCAGGCTGTTCTTTTGAGAAAGGATTTTCTAGATCCTTTTATTTCCATGTTTGCCATTATTAACAATGGGGTCAGGTAGGAGGCCTTGGTTGATAGGATGTTCTTTTGCTAGTTAGAAAAGCCATGAAGGTTTATCTGGAGACAAGAAGGAAGGCGTGACATAAGAGAAATGGACAACGTCTTCTTCCCTTTACCAACAGGATGGAAAAGAGAAGAGAGAGTACCAATCTAAGCAACTGGACGGGACTCTCAATTTCTTTCTTATCCCTGCCTTGGTCTGGACTGGAGTGCCACATTAAACAACCACAACAAATACAACAACAGCAACAACAAACCCCTGCCATTCCTGGGCTTGTAAAAAGACCCCTGAGAATTCCCCTGCCCTATGTCTTCATTCATTTTTCTCTTTCCAAATTATTTGTATCTCCAGCGGGCCTCATAAATGCTTTCTGAAAACAATGAACTCAGGGTTAAGCAGAAAGTAATTAGAACCATTGCACAGGAGAATAACCAGGATATACATTTTGAGGGTTTTCCAGAATAAATAAGACAAGGATACATCAGGCTCAAACCCTTCTCTACATTGGCCCAACTTCTACCTTTTAGCCTCTAACTTGTTGCACTGTTGGACCATTATACCAGAAAAAAGGAGCAGCATCCATTTGATAACTGGCCATTACAAAGAACCAGGGCCACAGCAGGAAACAGAATTGAGCTCAGAACCAGTGAGGCCTGAGTCCCTTCGACCCAGGACAGGTGGCGGAGTGTGAGTGAGGGGGCCCTTGGAGGGTGCTGAGGCACCAGAGACCATCCTGGTGGGAAAGTCTACCAAGTCCAAGGGCTGAGATGGCGAGGTGGGCAACCTATGCAACAACAGCCTGGGGGAAGCCTGCCTGGGACAGCCATCATTGCCCAGGGAGGCCACCATGCTGGGGACTGGCCATCTTGAATTTTCCTCAAGCTCTGGGGTTCTGGAAAAGAGAGAAAACTAAGAAATCCCACACTCTTGAGTCCTAGAATTTGCTTACTGTGAGGAACCACCTTCCCCCAAGAACCAAGATAAGACTCAAGGAGGCCTCCCAGCCCCACTGTCACTTTGTTTACCTGTGACACAGACCCCTCCAAGTCACCCTTTCTGGCCTCATAAATAATGGGCTGAGCTGTTTGTATCCCTGAATCAGTGGGAACAAAACATTTGTTAACCAGGCTTTAGTTACGTGTCGTCTCCTTTCTCCTAGGTCCTGAACTTTGGCCCATCTTTGTCATGAGCCAGTGCTCAGCTGAGCTTCTCACAGACAAATTGTTAGATATGCAAGTGTTAGCTAAAGAATGCAGACATTAAACCTCTTATTAGATACCACAATTTCTTTCCTTCCAAAAAATTAGTCCATTTCAATACGCCCACAAGCAGCATGTGAGAGCTTGTTTTCTCAAATTCGTGCCAACACCGGGTGTTATTATTCTTTTAACTGCTGCCAATTTGATAGTTGAAAAATGATGCCTTATTATTATTTGAATTTAATTATGTGTGAGTTTGCCCAGCTTTTCAGTCATTAATGGCCGCTTCTCTTGTGTCTCGTATAAAGCAGCTCTGTGTACCCGTTCCCCCGTCACAAACACATCAGATGCCTTTCCCTGTGCTTTACAGGACAGTTTCATAATATTGAGAAAACTTTTTGCCTGTTGTCATGTGTGGTAAATACTTAAAACATTTTTCCTTCACTTTCTATGTTTACTGATTTTTGACATGGAGAATTGACTTTCCATATTTCTACATTTTTGTGGTAGAGGGGATCAAGCTCAGGGCCTGGTGCACACTAGACAAGAGTTCTACCACTGAGCTACATTCTCTCTCCCTCTCTCTGTCTCTCTCTCTTACCCTCTCTCTCTCTCTCTTTCTCTCTCTCTCTCTCTGTTTCTGGGTCTTACTAAGTTGTCTGGCCTGGTTTAGAACTCACAATCCTCCTGCCTCAGTAACTTGGACTATAGATGTGTGCCATTGGGCCCAGATCAATTTTTCTATATTATATCTAACAGATATCTGTATAATAAATCTATCATCTATCTATCTATCTATCTATCTATCTATCTATCTATCATCTATCTATCATCTATATCTGTCATCTACCTATCATCTTTGACTGGCTATCTACTCTTCACTTTGGCCTCAGAAAATTTTTACTGGGCTAAAATGATATACATATTCATAGTCATTTCTTTTACCTTAATGTTTTACCTTTAAATGTTTGCTCCATCTGGATTTCATTTTGCTGTTAAGAATGAGGCAAACATGCTGATTTATTGATTGATTAATTTTCAAGCTGCTGGTGTGCTTTGCCCATGCTGTAGATGGTAGACGTCCTTCCTCCCTGTCATTGGCAGCTCCTTCTCCTTGGGGGCTGTATCTGTGTCCACGTGCGTAGTTGCTTCTAGCCCTAGCTCTGCTGTCTTCCGTCATTATTTATCTGCGTCATCACTGTCTTAGTTACTTGCCTCGCTGCTGAGACAAAATACCCGACACCCAAAGTTTAAGGAGGAAAGGTTTATTTGACTCACATTTGTAGATGTTTCAGTCCATAGTTGGCTGGCTCCAGGATGGCTTGGCAGAGGGGAATCTCAGAGGAGAAGCAGTTCACGGCAGAAAGAGGACAGCAAAAGCAAGTGACCAGCTACAAGTAATTAGCAGCAAGCCCTCTTTCGGTCCCTTACTTTGTACCCAGGCTACCCGCCCTTAGGGCAGATAGCACTCACACCCTTAATCCCAGCATGCTTAATCCTAGCATTGCACTGTGAATCAATCACACACTCTAGATCCAGCCAGATCTGAAAAAGCCCCATGAATGACTGCATGAGGCTTTGGGGGGACATCTAGACACAAGCCATAGAAATCACATACCATTTTAATTATTATTTCAAAATTTGCTATTTTTTTGTCTTCTTTTAACTTTTATTAGAATGTTTGCAGTACGTAATGATTACATTCACTGTAGGGGATTGGTACATGTACACAATACATTTCAATTCTCTTCTCTTCCCCCTCCACCCCCTTTTATTTTTCCAGCCTCAGATTCATTTATTTATCTTATCAGAACTTATAAGATTAATCATCATATATACAGGTTCAAAGCCAGACTAACATGTAAGAGAATTGTACTAAGTCAGAGTGCATTGTTAGGTATATTATCTGAACTGGATTACAATACTTTTTTTTCTTTCTCTTTTCTCCTATTATTTATCTTTTATTTTGTACTTTATATATTTATTGAGTTTCTCATATAAGATAAACCATGTAATATTTAGGCTTGTTTGTCTGAATTAACTCACTTCACATATGGTCTCAAAATTCACTATTCTCTTTGCTCCTTAGTTTTTTGTTCATTATTTAAAAATACACCCTTCTAAATAAATTTTGAAATAACTTTATTAAATGCTAAAAGAATCATTGGAGAAATTTGGTTATAATCACAATCAACCTACCCGTTAATGAAGGGAGAATTTGTCTCTTTCCAATATTAAGTTCTCCCACACCCAAGCCAGTCATCACCCGATAAACCGTTCATTCGCATTGTATCATGTGTCTTGCATGTTTCCTTTACCTTCCTGATGACGTTAGACTGGGACCATTTCCAAAAACTATCCCGATATGGAGGCACACCAACCGGGGCTTGCAGATATTGCTTCTGCCAGACTGTAAGATCTACTCTGAAAGGCAGTTCCAAGATGATTTAGAAATATTGACAATCCCGGGCAGCAGGAAACTCTATGCTTTGACATGTTTTTTCAGTTGCATACGAACAGTCCCAAAGGACACTGCGCACAGATCCAAGCAAGATCATCAGCACAGAGTTGGTCAATCTGTTGACCCATCGGAACCCACGCTCACCTTCCTCTTTGTCCACTCTCATGGGGGCAGCGTGGCCTGAGATCCATCAGAGAGGGGCCCTGTACAAATCCAAGAGAAGTGCTAATCATTCTGACATGGAAGGGTTAGTGGCGAGAAGCCGAGTCCACAGCAAATGGGAGAGAGATGGCCACTTCCCCAGCCACTCAAGACTTAGTTGCCCTGGAATTGTGGGTTTGTAATTCTCTTACAGTGTTGGGAATCACAGGAACACCAGACACATGTATATTAAAATGTAAGAGCGAATTTCCATCCAAATTCAATCCTATGTTGGATTACCCACTGTCTTTAAATATTTCCACAACTTCACTTCACTTCCAACTCCATTCCCAATTCCTTACCTATAATTCTGTTTCATACACAAACTGATTAAAATATGTGCTCTTTCTTAGAAAAAAAAAGTTGGCTTAAAAAAGGGTGAGTGGGTAATTTTTCTTGTCAAGCTGCTCCTAAATTTGTATTGGATCACTCTTGCACATCAGTGCCAAACGTTTACCAGTATACCCACACTGCAAAATCCAGTATCACTGAAAAAGGAAATTAATTTGAAAATTCCTTACAAAATCAGACATATTTTGGTCTGTCTCTTTTCTGTGCGATGACATAACAGTTCATCTGCTCTTATGAGGTTACTGTTTCCAAGCCAACTATCTTGTGATAAGGGGGAGAAAAGCTCACACAAAATATGATAGATCACTTGAACGGATTTCCATACATTCCTGAACCACAATTCTTATTTCCTGCCAATAGTTTACTTTGCCAAAATAAACTCTGATTATGGCAGTAAATTTGGATAACTTATGTTACATTTTGGATAACTTATGGAGGAGAGGAAAGTCACAAGACATACAGTTTACAAAATTAAGAATGACTTGGAAGCCACAATATTAAAAAAAAATTAGAAAGCCTACAAGTACCATTTTTCATATCACTTGGGTGTAATTGGTTCCTGAAAGGTTAGTTCCTGCATATCTTATCTTTATAAGATGTGGTTCATCAGTTTGCATAGGAAATAATTTAATAATTGTCAAATAAGAAAGTGGTTTCAAAATAAGAAAGAAGAAAATAATTTTTAAGTTTTGTGTGTCATTGATAACACATCATCTAGCTGCTGGGCTGATAATAATGCCTGTATTTAACTTTGGGTGTATTTTCTTCTCTTTGAAATAGCTTTAAATAATACTGTTTATCCTTAAAACAATTAGAAGTATATTTTAACAAAATTTACTAACCTATATTTTTATTATGAACATTTTCAAGCTTTGAAAAAGGTGAGAAAATTGTAGTAAACTCCCACAAATGCAAGTATTAGTTTCATATAGCTGCCGTAACTAATTCCACAAACGAAGTAGCTTTAAAAACAGATTTATTGGGCCGGCAAGATGGCTCAGTGGCATAAGCGCCTGCCTGGCAAGCGCGAGGGCCCAAGTTTGACTCCCAGAACCCACGTACGGAAAAAGGGCCGGTGATACTGCTCAGCGCCACGGGTGCCTCCTGGCGCACGAGGTCCTAAGGTCGACTCCCGGTACCCACACACACACACAAAAAACCAAAAAAACAAAAAAACCCAGATTTATTCTCACAGTACAGTTCTGCAGGTCAGAAGTCCAAAGTCAGTGTCAAATGGCTGAAATAAGGGCACTGCTGGGCTGTGTCTATGCTGAGAGCTAGGGAGAGAATTTGTCTCTAGTCTCTTCCCGTTTCTGGTGGCTGCTGGTATTCCATGATTTGTGGTCACACTATTCCAGTTTTCAAGGCTAGCATCTTCAGATGTCTCTCTTATCCACCTTCCCATGACTTTCTCCTTGTGTGTGTTAAGTCTCTCTCTGCTTCCCTGTCAGAGGATACGTGTGGTAGCATTTATACCTTATTTGAAAAATCCAGGAGAATTCCCTCAGGTCAAGATCCTTGATGTAATACCATCTTTAAAGACCCTCTTTCTGGGCACATATAGCAACATTCACAGGTTTTGGGGCCTAGGATATGGACACATTTTGGGAACCAACTGTTTTTTCAACCTACTACAATACCTCCATTCCATTTTTGACCCATTGTTTTTGCTGTATATATTATCGAAAGAATAACATTTACCCCCAAATATATCAGGTTGCACAGTAGACACAAGGACATATATCTAATCATCACAAATCTGTGACAAAATCAAACAAAGTAATCACTCATTCCTTACGGCATGTAAGAGCTGATTCCTAATAACTTTTTCTTAATTTGTCCTTGAAATGATTTTTATGACTTTGTAAGCAAAGTTCCCACATCTCACTTGGTATGAATTCCTTCACGCCTCTTCTTTTCCCTCTTGATATTGGTTTGTTGAAGAAACCTGGAATCTCTACTGTAGAATATCTCTTTTTCTGGATTTCAGTGACTGATTCCTCACAGTGATATTTAGCTGACTTCTGTGTCCACTGTGTTTTCTATTAATCAGAGTGTAAATGTAAGTTTGATTGTATCCAGACTGAAAGAAATTGGAGTTTTTCATAGATGATGCCATGTATTCCATACTGCAACACATAGAAGGTGCACCATGTCCCAACATCAATGATGCTAAGATTGATCATGACATTGCATGACTTCGTTCTCACTTTGATTATATTTCATTTTCCTCTTCCCTATGTGAATCTAACAGACTTATCCTTGTCCTGATCTAATTAGAAGATAATCATCCATTTGACTTCACAAAGTAGCCACTGAAGGCCCCATGTAATTCCACCGCCTCACCAACACACCCTTCCATTTACCACAGTGTGTGTGTGCCCAGGTGCATCTATCCCATAAAGTGTGAGGATAAATTATCAAAATTCTTCACTAGCAGGTAATAGATTGAATCTCGTAGATGAGTTGCTAAAAATTGTTGAAATTAAGCTTATAAAGGAGAGTTGGTATTTATTAAAAGGAGATCATTCCTGACGATGCATACAGGGATTCATTAATGCTAAAAATCAGCACTTTTTTCTGGCTTCAAGAGCACATTTGTGCTTTCTCCTCTCCCACTTTGGAAACAAACACTGGTTTAAAGGGAACTATGGTCCCATTAAAGCAGAAAAATAAAAAGCATGGGAGCAGATGCTAAATATGCACGGGGAGGATTGGGACATGACAGAAAAACAATGTACAGAAAAATGATGTTTGAGATGGAGAATAAACCAAGAGAAATAGTTTGCCAGACTTTAAATGGGAAAGTGGCTGAAGAGGCCTTTTAATCAGAAAAAATCTATGTACCAAGGCAGAAAGCTTTTATTTGTTTTTGCTGTGTTATGTTTATTGTAGAACATTCTGAAAAGAAGACAGAACAGTATGTCAGGCCCCGTGTATCCATCTCCCAGTATCAGCAGTCACCAACTCTTACACCGTCTGGTTTTTCCTAGAGCTGCCCACTGTAACAATGGCAGCAACGCACATACTCAGTAGAGATGCAGGTTTCCTCTTGAGTATTTTCAGCCTTAGGTTGGTTGAATCCAAAGATGTGGGGTACAAAGATAATGAGGGCCAACTTGTTTCTACTCACCTCTAACTCCCTCATATTGCTAGAAGCCAATCTTTCCTTTCACTAAAAACTATTCAAAATGTTTCTCTAAAAGATAAGGGTTCTCAAAAGTAAGATGAAACACCCACATTTAGCTAAAGCAAACAGCAAAAATTTCTGAACGTCATCAAGCATCTAAGGTTCACATTTTCATTTTTGCTGTCGATTTGTAGGGTTTTAAAAATTTTACATCAGAATTTAAACTAAGTCTATCCTTTCTATAACTGGATGCATCTTTAAGTTCCCTTTCTCTCTTTTAATAATTACATCAAGTGAGATGGACAGGTCTTAAATACACGATTCGATGAGTTTCGATAGATACTCACTTTTCTAAACCAACTCCCAACCACTGTGTAGAACGTTCCCCTCCCTTCTTACCAGGTGCTTATCCTCCCTTCCTCCTGGTCTCTATCCTTCATGGGCAACCATTACAGAAGGTGGGAAAAGAGAGAACTGCCCCTGACGAAAGCAAAAATGTCATGAATACATTGAATAAAAAGACCTCAGCTCCTACTTCACAGATTTCTAGGCTTAGTGTCTGCACTGTATGTTATTCCAATCATTTTACTTCTTACTCTGACTTCATACTGATGTATTTGTCTCTTGCAATCAGTATTCAGTTCCCACCTCCCTCAGAGAGTCTAGAGTTTCAGTTAAAATATTTACTTCCTTTACATTAATGTAATTATTGATAAAGTTAGGTTTATGTCTGTGCTGTAATTTATTCTTTAATTTTTGCACGTGTTTTGGTTTTTCCATTACTTTTTCCTGCCTTTTTTTGGTTAAGTGTATGCGTCTTTTGCACTAATTATCAATTCCTCTATTGAATTGCAAGCCATGTATGCATGTATGTATGGTGTTCCTCATGCTTTAGTATAGGCCCAAATTTCCCTTTGGCCTGAGAGATTTGCTTCAGCCGTTCACATTGGTTGGTGCTAAGTTTATTTAGATTATGCTTATCTGAGAATATATTTATTTTATCCTAATTTTAATGTATTTTTTTTCATTTTTGGTGGATATAGAATTTTGAATCGGTGATTTCCCCCTAATGCCTTAAAGATGTCATTCTGGCATTGTCTCCTTCGTTCCGTCCCTTCCTGAAAGTGGGCTCTCCAAGGTTAATAGTGTTTTTTTTCTTAAGTGTTTTAAATAAACCAAGCTGTTTTTGTTTGTTCAAGCTCCCACAACAGAACACCAGAGAATGGATAGCATAAACAACAGAACTTTATTTTCTTACAATTTTGGAGGCTGGAAGCGGAAGGTCAAAGTGTAGGCAGGACGAGTTTCTTCTAAGACCTTGCTCCTTGTCTTGCAGGTGGCTGCCTTCTTGGAGTGTCCTCGTGTGATCTCTGTTGTCATCTTGTGTGCCCGAATCTTCACTTCATATCAGGACACCAGTCAGGTTGGATTAAGGCTACAAAACATGGCTTCATTTTAAGTGAATCACTTCTTCAAAAGCCCCATCTCTGAATACAGTCATATTCTGAAGTTTTGGGTTGGGAAGTCAATATATGAATTTCAGCGGGACATAGTTCAACCCAGAACACAAACCTGAGCATTTTTAGACACTGGTCCTTTTGTTGTTTACCTTTGCCACTATTCAGAAAAGTGACATCAGTAAAAATGCTTATAAATCTTTAATAAGAGTCAGGCACACAAATGTACTTTAGTTTCTACCATGTTAACACAAAGGGATTTGTAAGGGTGAATAATGACTCATCTCCAATCTGTTTAGTTATAAACACCATAGCTTTTCAGATTTCTTTCTCCTTCCCATTCTCTCTCCTCCCTCATACTTATGTGTACGCTATCAGTCTGACAGAACCTATTCTTTTGCTTTTCTTCAAGATGTTTTGATGATGAATAAACCACACCAAAATAAGCTCAAATGCTAACATGGTGATTGTGATTATTGTGATCAATTTCACCAATGATATCAAGGGGTAGGTGGCTTTCTGTATGTCTAGGAGTTTGATCCTGTGGAGTCCAGAAGTTTGTAGTTTTGCACAATTGGTGCTTTTTAGGATTTTATTCTTATGCCTACTGAATAGGTCAGGGATAAGAAAAAGTCCTCAGAAGTTTGTTCCCTGTATGTTATGCTAGTAGATATTCAACTGGGGTTATAAATTCTCTCTAAAAGGCAATGATCCTAGGAAGGGTTAAACCTATTAGTCACTACATCTTTAAATAGCTACTTTAAAGTGATGACTTCCTTCCAAAATATCTTTTTTTTCCTCCAAAATATCTTATTGATCACAATGCAGTGAGCACAAGGGCAATTGGCTGGGAAGTGTTGCCAGGATTTGGGCCTTGGGGACTCTTGTGGGAAGGCAGCTCTATCAGTTACAGGGTGTTGGTCTGTCTGGTGACCCAAGAAATGTAAAGATTCTGGGTATTTTGAGAATAAGCAAAGAACTTACACCATGAGATAGGAGAACAATCTTCTCTTTACAAAAATAATAACCATCACCTTTGATTCAGACCGATATATCTGAGTGATTGAATGAGTACTGGAGTTTCCACTGATGTGTTTGGCTATTTCCTATGGTTCAGAAAGCACTGTGGAAAGAAAGCAAATAAAATACTATGTTCCTACTCTGCAGGAATTTCTGTTATGCTGAAAATGCAAATCAGAGGGGAGTGCAGAAAGTTCTAACCAAGACAACTTTTTTTTTTTTTTTTTTTACTTAGCTTTTGTTATGTGTAGGCACCGAGTTACCTCTGGAGATGCACTGGCAAGTTAACAGGCAAAATTCCCCACCTTTGTGGCACTCACAGTCTAGTGGTGCAGAGAGATTATCAATGTGGTAAATAAATGAACTGGGAGTTAGAAATTGTTATAGCTGTACAGCATGTTAGACGCTGTCTAGTAGCTTATGTACTGTTAAGTGCTGTTAAAGAAAGAGCAGAGTGAGGGTCTGAGGATGGTGTGGTGGAGGCGGAGAGATGGACAGATGGGTGGACTTTGCTGAGAAAGAGTCACATGAGGACTTGGAGGAGGCAGTGAAGACAGTGACACAGATGCTGGGGAGCAGGATCACCCCAGGGAAGGAAGTGTGCAGGAACGTTCTGCGGCGGGAGGTCCTGACCACTGCAGGAAGAGTGTGTGGGATGCGCACTGCAGCAGGGTGAACTGGGAAGGAATTAAGGTGTGTCGCACAGAGGTCATGGGAACAGATTGGGTGGGCTTGGAGGTCACATGAAAGAATTTGGAATGTCCTCTGAGTGAAACTGGAAATGCTGGGTGGATTCAAGCAGAGGAATCACGTGATCCACCATGGTCCAGAGGCTCTTGCAGCTGCAGAGAGCCTGGATGCATGAGGCAAGGATGGGGAGCAGGAGGCAGGCTGTGGGGACGACATTGCACAACTGAGTCAGATGATGATGCCCAAGGATGACCACTGTGCTGGTGAAGGGCACCAGTCAGATTTGAACACACTTTCAGGGCAAATCCTACAGAATTTCGTCTTGGATTGTAAGCAGGTATGAGAGGAATTGTGTGCTCAGGGATGCTTTCTTGGAAGTTGGAGGCTTGGGCTGAGAGAGAAAGAGGAAGAAAGCAGGGTTGGAAGCCAACATCGATGTCAAACTGGTTTTCCTTTTAATCAGACAAGGGAGAAATCATTGGAACCCCTCTCAAAAGGAAGGAAAATTCGGGAAAATCTTGTCCTGCTTTGATGAGAAAAAAGATATGTGTTTGAGAAATTATGGGAAGTCATAGGCTTTCTAATGATGGTCTGGGTCAGAGCCCAGGGCCTTTCCACTGTGCAAATCTCAGCTGAAACTCCAGAGTGATGGAGACGTAGTAGCAGGTTGGAGAAATGCTTCTTCTTGCTTTTGTGTATCATAGTAATCACTGAAACATACTGAGCTGAAGGCTATTCATCTAGTGCTAACAATTTGGGATGTGAAATTTTAAATTCCAGTTTTTCAACCCTTCATAATCCCTAGGAAGTATAGTGATTTATTGATTTTTCCAAGGCTACGTTTATTTTTATTTTCAACATCTCAGAGTGCTGATTCTATAATACCCTTTCCCCCAGCAATTCTTATTCTTGCTGTGTGCTGTTGTATTTCTTCTCTTCCTATTCCACAATTCTAACTTCTATCCTTACCATTAGGATGCTCATGCAGTTTTGATTTTTCAGCCATTTCTAACCCCTTGCAACAGGCAGGTTAAACTGAATAGGAAGATAACATTGAATCTGTTATAGAACAAGTGACAGGCTATTTAGAGTTTATGTATGCTTATTATTGTTATTTTTGTGTGATTAAATTCTATCCCTAAATCAGGGCAATACATGTCTAGGCTGTGCATTGAGATTAATCTCTAATTGTGGAAATGCTGCCCCCAAAGGCTGCTTAGGTGTGGTTCAGCACTGGGCAAAGGAGCTCAGGTATGGGGAAAAGGCAGAGATGAGGTGTACCAGGTTTGGGAGTTTCCATAACAAATACCAAGGACTGGGTGGCTTAACCGAAATGTACTGCCTTGTGATTGCAGAAAGCAGAAGTCCAAGAGCAGGGTGCTGGCTTTCTCCTGGACTTTCAGGTGGGTTCTTCCTCCAGTGATGTCACATGGTCCCCTTCTGTGTGTGTCTGTGTTCCAACCTCCTCTTCTTCTAAGGACACCAGTGACCCTCGATTAGGGCCCCTCGTGTGGCCTTATTTTAACTCAGTTTCTTCTGTAAAGATCCTGTCTCCTGGGCCGGTGAGATGGCTCAGCGGCGTACGTGCCTGCCTGGCAAGCACGAGGGCCCAAGTTCGACTCCCGGAACCCACATACTAAAAAAGGGCCAGTGATATCGCTCAGCGGCACGGGCGCCTGCTGGCATGCGAGGTCCTGAGGTCGACCCCCGGTACCCACAAAAAAAAAAAAAAAAAGAGAGAAAAAAGAGATCCTGTCTTCTAATACCATCACATCGACCTGGACAGGGGATTTGTATGACACAATTCTGCCTGTCACACAGGAAGTGGGCTTTACTGACCCTGGAGCAAAAGAGCCCCTTGAAATGAAAGCCATGGCTCCAAGGAGAAGCCCAAGGCAGGACGTGTCCCCACCCCTCGCGAACCTTCTTACACAGATGTAGACACCACCAAGTCAGGGTACCTCAGTCTATTTTTGAGGGACTTTTGCTCCATTTATAGGTCAGAATCCATGAATGAAAATTTCATAATAAATAAAACTAGGTGATTGGTGACTCTTGTTAATGGAAACAACAAAAATTCGTATTAGGAAAATTTTTTCTTGGCAGTTCAGCACTACATGAGCATTTATTTCTTTGACATTACCCATTATCACGGTTTTTACTTTCCCCATCACTAAATACTATGAAATTTGTATAATGTTGTAATGTTAATGAACAGTGTAACTATTTTCTAAAATAAAAAGTAAGAAAAATTACCTCTTACATGTTTTGCACATCTATTTGATGTTAGGCTTAAGCAACACCTGCTGTATTCTTGCTTATGCTTCTTCAATTTATTTGCGATGTGTCGATTTGGTTAAACCTTGTGATAGAAATCAGTCTCCCTCAGATTTACATTAACCCTCCTCAAAATCCCACTTGCTTTGAGCGCACTTATCCCAGTATTCTTGCCACTGTCTGAAGCAGCTCTGGAATCCTCTTTCCTGAGTGTCTTTATGAAGGGTGATAAAAAATATGGAAATTCTGCTTCTGAGTGCCATCCAACAGAAAGGCAGGCTCGTAAAAACTTGATCATGTGTCCTCACCCCTCTTAGTCACCAGATCTCACACCATATGTCTTTTAGCTCTTCTTCAAACTCCAAATGACCATGAAAGGTGAACATTTTGAATCAACTCAGGACGTTGAGGCACCCAGTACAGAGCAAATGAAAATACCCATGAAAGGGGACTTTCAGATCTGATTCAGCGAGTGGCAAGAATGATGGGATAAGTGTATTCAAAGCAAGAGTGTGTATTTTGTGGGAAATTAATGGTAATATGTCTTTTCTGTAATATAAATTAAAAAAAAATTCACCCTCATTTTCACATTCACACCCCCTACATGCTAGGATCTTTTCTGAGTGCTATATATGTATTTCATTATTATTAGTGTTATTATTATTTTGGCACCGGGAATTGAACTCATGACCTCGCACTTGCCAGGCAGGCACTGTGCTGCTGAGCTATATCCCTGCCCTATATTTCATTATTGACTCTCCAGAACACGCTTATAATTCCGAGGCTTTACTGATGAGGAATCTAAGGCTTAGGTCGAGTCACTTGTCCAAGTGCACAGCTAGCAACGGGTTGGCACTGGAGTAGTCTGTGGTGTTAGTGTCTACGTGATCCTCATCAGCGTGTCGCTCTTACACGGTCACCCAGTCCTGCTTACACTTAGCTATGAAGACACGTGTTCTTTGTCAGGTCTTACGTTAAATCTCATCTCTTCCCAGTGAAACGAGAGTGATGGATTTGCAGTGTAGCTCTTAAATTGCACTCAGCTTTTCCAACCACAACTACTAAGTTTTACTCCTTCTGCATACTTGGCTGGCCCTCCTCTTTGTATTAATATATTTAGAGAGAACACGTGTGGAATCATTTGCATTGTGGTAAAACTACATTTTAAATGTATTTATAAAGAGATCCACATAAACCCATGGAGAAAACTATAAAATATATGCCATATGATGATTTGGAATGCCTGATTCTGCATGGAATGAGGGTTTTCCCTGGGAGGTGAACTGAAAATAGAGAGCACAAGGTTGTGGGAAGGACCCAGGCCGGGCTTCCAAGAGTGAGCCCGAGCGGCATCTCAGCAGTGGAGGTGACAACCGTGACCAGCTCTTAGGTACACATTTCTGTCCTTTAGGATTAAAGTTTCTTTTACTCTTGGTCATGGACCATTCTGGAAATTAAAGGGCTCCAGCCAAGCTCAGGAGATGAGAGGCACTTCCTCCATAAACGGGCGCTGGGCTGCAGGAGAGGTCCTGCTTCCTTCCCACCTGGAATGCCAACCAGGGTGCCCACGAATCCTCCTCCCTGCAGCTCAGGCGTCACAGGGCACTGCTGTGACTGCAGGACCAGCTCAGGAGTGGTGAATAATCGGGCTTTCCACACCTGGACTCCGGAGTTAGAGCTGCAAAATCTTGTCAAGCTGACTCAGAGACCAGCCTTCCAGGCACCATGATAAGGAGGAGCCTGGTGCTAAGTGATGCCTTCATAGTAAGGACTCAGGTTATCCCTTTAAGTCAGCTACCAAGTCCAGCTGCCTGGCAAACCTACATTTACTAACTCACGTCCCTAAACCAAACTCTGTTCCCCGGTCTGCAAGGAGGTTTACCTGCACATTGCACTAGGGCTGCATCGAAGCACCAGGTAAATGCCATGGTCCTGTGTTCCCCTGGCTCCCCCTGGGCATCCTCATCCCTTTGTCCCACTTTGCCCAATGTGACTGCTGCTCTCCCGCTCGACTTTGATGGGTCGAGGCTGCAGGGTTGTTACTTCACCTGGCCTCAGGGGCAGCCAGTGGATGGGCTCTTGGCCTCGTCATCCATCCTGGCCATGTGGATTATAATGCTGGTATGTGCCGTCTTTCACATGACCTCCCCATCTTGCTGTTGAATTTCCAATATGGTGACACTTAACAAAATACAAGATGGTAGTGCTTTCTGGTAAAATTGAGTCTTCTGCTAGTGAATCTAACATCTGTGACTTTGCTTTTGGTGGGGACAGAAAACACTTTTGACCCCTTTCAATTCTCCCATTAGGATGTGCTTGTCTTCAATTCAAATACAAACACGCACACACACAACACATCCATGACACACTCAGAGTGCACACCCACCCACACTCACACACACAAAAGCACTTTAATCATCGTTAACTGCAACTGATCACCTCCAATAGAAGTTTAACTTGTTCCCCCAAAAGAGTTCCTTATATCTCCTCTCGCTGTACTATCAAAGTGTACAAATGAAAGAAGATGAAAAGCAAGATAGGCAAAAAAGATCTGTGATGAAAAAGATTTTGTTCACATTAGCATTCTAAACGGACTTCATACGGAAACGTGATACATCTTCATTTAATCCGGAATCCTTCCAGTCTCTTTTTCCTCTCTGGCACGAGTCCTTTTTGAATTTTATGGGATGTCAAACTCTGTGGAGCAGTGTGAGAAATAGCCGGGCGGTTCTGAGTAAAAGGTTTCAGGCAGTGATTGACACAGCCCAGTGAGGGCATGTGCCTCCCTGACAAACTGTAAATCTGGCAGTGAGTTACAGGGTCCAGGTGCACCTGAGGAGGGCTCTGATAGATAATTTGTGACAATGGCCTATATATCAACGGAGGGCTTGCCAACGGCCGCAGTATTGGAGGGAGAAGCATATATTCTTTAAGACAGTGTCTCTGTGTGTGTGTGCGTGTGTGTGCGCGCGTGAGTGAATTATGGCGGCCAGTGAAAGGGGATTATGGATTATGCTGATGAAAAGTGCAAGCATCCCTCAGAGCACCTTTGACAGAGACTTCCAATCAAGATCCCACTTCCCGGCCCACTTCCTGGATTAAGTTTAAGAAAAAGTGCTTGAAATTCCGTGGGGGAGCAGCAAGTCACATCTTCACAAATAAACCCTGACAACAAAGGTGCTTGCAAATATATGCACGTCCGATTTAACAAATGTAAATCGCAAAGGAGATGTCCCTGGGAACTGTGGTGTCCCGGCTGAACACGTGCTTCTTCGTGCGAATAAGAATTTACTCTTTTTTCTTTTCTGGCAAAATCAAGGATTTCTTGTGTCATTAGGATTGGAGATAAAAATAGGTTCCAGATCAAAGGAAAGGGACAAAGGGACTTTATTAATAATGATATCCTACAAATATTTGTAAGAACTCGATTTATTTTAGTCATTCATGTGAAAATCTAGGTGGAGTCTCTCTGTACCTTCTTCCTCCACAGATCCATTAACGTACTGATTATCCTGTCGGTTCTTTGACATTTGTATTAACTTGATATTTTCTACTTCTTTGAAAGTGTGGTTTTCAGTTTTAAATTAATCTTGCTGTACATGAACAATTATAACTCTTCTTTGTGTTTATTTTGCTTATTGGTCTTTTTTTTCCCTCTGGAATCATATTTTGTGGCCTTATAATAAACAAAGAAGAGGTGTGTTAATAATATAAAAAAGCCAAAGACACGGTGCTAGCTGAACAACCCTTCCTATTGCTAAGAAGCATACGCTAGATTTTTCCTACCAGTATATGTATCCTCTGATGGTATATTAATATACGATTATATGATATATGATTTTTTTTATGTTAAAAGGACACATCAGTGTACATTTTTGCTTATGTTGTTTTTAAAATGTTAACTAAAGGCAGGCAAATAATTAAAAAATTAAAATTTTCCTTATTAAATAACAAAAGGTCAAGAAAATATGGCAAACCATTACCAGAGTAGAATACTTGTTTTTGTATCATCGATTACTGGCAGAATTTTACAGTAAAATCAGAAAGAGACAAAAAATAGTATGCAACAAAAATCAAACTGTTAAAAATGTGCTTAGCGATTTTTGTTTCTCTCTTAGGTTTTATATCAAGAAAATAAAATGTAGTTCATAAATTTATTTGTTCTGCATACATTATGTTTCATATAAAACAAATCTGGAAAATAAATGAGGAACATTTAAAATAAAATTCTAAATATACCTGGGAACATCATTTATGAGGTTAGTATTGCTGTGTTATCAATTTTCTTTGAGCATTTATTAAAGAATATCTTTTGTTTTAATTTGCCCCATACAAAGCAGTTTAGAGAGATTTATGGTGATGAAGAGAGATCTTCAATTAACCTTGGTTGCTGAGATATTTGATGTGCATGTATTATAATATAACAGAGTAATTACCTAATACCTTTTGTGAAGGAATTCTAATAAAGGAAATTGATTTATACATAATGAAATTCAAGCTCTTCATTTCATTTCTCATTTAATTTTTATTATTAAAATGGTGTAAACTCTTATTTTGAGACCAACGGAAAAAGTTTTGAACTTACAAAGAATGTTGAAAATATTCCCCTATTATAATTTATTTTAAGATAACTAACGATGAATCTACAATTGTAAAATAATGTACTCTTCCATGGTGTTACAGGCAGTGTGACACTGTGTGACATTTTATTTTCCAGGGAAATTAGACAAAAGGATCTAAGGTTTATTCACATATATCTCATTCTAAATATTATTTGATCTTTGGGAGGATATTTTCTGAACATTTTTAATAAGTATTCATTTTGATCTGTTTTCAATCATAATCAATGTATTAGTTTAATATGAAAGACGTACTTGTTCCTGAAAGTAACTGATGAAAAAATAAAGCGAGTACTTTTAACATTATGTAAAAGTTTGAAATCCTTAAAGATTGTTTTGAGCTTATAAGAAATATAACCTATACACAAAAGTGAAAATTACTCTGCAGTCCATTTCTTCTCTTCTTTGCTGAGGAAAGAGCCAATTAACATCCCTTGTGGTGGCTGTTGTTTGTGACAGGGACTCTCTCTTCTTGGCGTCAGTGTAAAAAGAACTCGACTTTAAGTGAGGGTGGGAAAGAAAAGGTAAACAGCTCTGCCCCCTCCTCTACCTCCACCCCCACAAGCTTCAGAAAAGGTGTGAAGAAAGAAGGTATTGTTTATACCAGATACCTCAGGGGAAAAAAAAAAAAAAAGAGAGAAGCTGGATATAGCAGCTTAAAATTTTTTGACATGTTTTCCTTAATGAAAGTCATTTAAAAATAAAATTTCCTCATCAGATTTTTATCTTATGCCTATTAATCAAGGCAGAGAAATTTCTTTGCATCGGTATAATACTAATAAAGCTTAGCATGTGCATAACTGCATGCACAGTCTGCATATAAAATATACAATAAAGATTTTTTAATAATTGTAATAATGACAATTATATTGTTTTTCATCTAAATTTGTTTTTCAGTGACTATCATGAACAATGTGTAATTGATAAATTCAGTTCCAAAGACTGAAATAACTGGAATTCTCTGTGAAAATTATTTTTCTTTCTTTTTTCATTTGGGAGCTTGGCAACTGTGTAAGCTGAGTGTCTTAGTTATTTTCTTTACCCCTGACACCCGTAAATTAGAAGAGGTGAGGTGTACTTTGGCCAGCTCCAAGGAAGGATGCATGGCAGAGGGGCATGGCGGAGGGAAGCTGCTCACCTCATGGCATCTGGGACAGAGGAATCGAGGGAGGGGCTGGAAAGGGAGACACAGTGCACCCTCCCAGGCCACACCCACGGCCATCGGCCTTCCAACCAACAGTGAGTCAACTGTCAGCAGGTGTAATCCAGTCACCCGCCAATTGCCCCACCTATAAGCTGATGAGGCTTAGGGGTGTGTGTGTCCAGACATAAGCCCTAACAGGGAATGTCTACAAATAATGCCTGGAGGAAAGCAAATGGGGTTAACATTTCTCTGCAATGTCTCTTCCCTTTGGCACTATGATTAAAAGTTTAATCTTGAAAGGCACCGGAAGTGGATTCTTCCCTCACTGCTCCGTTGGGGAACCTTCAGGCAGTGGCCACCAACACTTCCTTGTACTATATCTAAACTTTCCACGGCCAAACTTGCTTCTAGTTGTGCAGCATTTGATGTTGCTGCTTTTCTCTTCTCTCTCCTGCCTTTTCCTTTCTGTCTTCCTCTTCCTTCTGTCACCTGGATACCAATGTTTTGTTTTTCTTCTTTCCTTTCTGTACACTCTTTCTAGTCACATTTACTAATTCCTCTACCACTGTGCATCTCTTGGCTGCTGAGAGATCCCAGGTATCTTTTCTAAGGTTTCTTCCATTCTCCACCTGCCCTTTTCTGGGACCATGTGTTTGCACCAGTGAGCATCTGCGTGCACACAATTCCCAACCTGAAACCTCCGTCCTGGGCTTCTCTGAGTTCTAGGCTCTTGTGTCCAAGCATTAACTGAACATCTGTGCTTGGACGTTTCCCTAAATGCATCACTTCTGACACCAAGTCACCTCCCTCCTCTTCCATGTTACTGATCACCACTTCCCATTGGTTCTCATGAGTGATTCTTGAGCCTGTCCACTACTTTCCCTTTTCTGAGACCAGGAGTCAGCAAACGAGAATCTGCATGTCAGATCTGGCCCGCCGTCTGCTTGAGTGAAGAAGGTTTTATCGGAACATGGCCAGGTCCATTTCTTTGTACCTGTTGTCTATGACTGTTTTCTTGCTATAACCATGGAGCTGAGTTTTGGTGACAGAGAATATACGGCCCAAGGAGCCTAAAATATAAGCTATCCTGCCTTTTATGGAAAACCAGGTGCTGAGCTTGATACGGAGAACACCACGCACACAGGTCACCTCAGCGATGCATCCTAATTGTTTGCGTATCCTCCCTCCTGCTGTTCTCCACTTCAGATCTAATCCTCACAATACAGTGAGAGTCATTAGTCACCATCTCACTCTCATCATGACTTCTTATTAGGCCTCCTGCTTCTTTGCCTTAGGAAGAAATTCCAGACTCCTAGAAGTGGTGTGTAGACCATTCTGCAAGCTCGCCCTGCCTTGCAGCCCTCACTGTTCTGGAAGCATCAGGATCCTTCCTCAGGACTTCTGCACATCTTCTTCCTCCTGTTCCAACCTACAGGTTTCTCACAACCGACTGGATAATGGACCTCTAGGTATCCCCTCATGACCAATAGCATCAGATCAGGAGCTGCTCTTTGTGCTTGGACAACCCTGCGTGTTTCTTCTGTAGGCTCCTCGCTGAGTGGACAATGCCTGCTTGCCACTTGACATGTAAATCTTCTGTGTCAACTTGGTGAGGCCCTGGTACCGAGATATTTGATTAAACACAAGGCTGGATGTTGCAGGTCAAAGGTATTTTTCAGATGTCATTGAGCTTGGAGTGAAGTAAATTATTCTCCACACGTCCATGTGTGTGAGCCTCATCCTATCAGATGAAGAGCTTAAGAAAACACAGATTGACTTCCCCTGCAAAACGGGAAATTCTGTCTTCAGTTGTACTCTGGCTAAACTGCAAAAACAGCTCTTACCCACATCCCTACCCTGCAGATATCTAACTTGCCAGTTTCCAAAATAATGAGTCAATTCCTTAAAATAATCCCCCCCTCTCACTCTTGCTCTCTCTCTCCCTACTACCCATCCATTCATCCACCCATCTACCCATGTATTTATCCATCTGCCCACTCATCATCCGTCTATCCATTCACCAACTCACCCATCATCTATCTATATTATTCTTTCTATCCATCATCTATCTATCTATCTATCTATCTATCTATCTATCTATCTATCTATCATCTATCTATCTATCTATCTATCTATCTATCTATATCTATCATCTATCACCTATCTATCATCTATTATCTGTTATCTATTATCTATTACCTATCTATCTATCTTTCTGTCCACCCATCTTTTCACCCATCCTTCCATCCCTTTCCTGTTGGTTCTGGATCCCTGCAGAGCCCTGCCTAGCATAGCCCTGCCCAGCATACAGGGTGCATATCTATCTTGACCATTATTATTGCACCAGAAATTACCATGGTGCCAAGAATATTATAAGTCCATTTGAAACGAGAGTAAATGACTGGGATGTTCACTCATGTAACAGTGTGCAAAGACGGGAAACATAGTGGAGAGAGAAAGGAACAGATGCAGTGAGAGTACCTGGGTCTACATGTAATCTGGAGTGATTCAAGCCAAATGAAGTTCCCTGAATGGCCCCATATTGCTGGATAGAGAGGGCTCCACCAAGGTCATTTCCTGGAGACACAGTGTGAGTGTTTGAGCCATGACAGTGAGAAACTACAGATGAAAATCTTTCAACCTCTCAGAATATCACAAATGAGAGAAACAGACCCACGAGCTGGGGTTTTTCTCACTATACACTCCAGTTGCTGATGGAGTGTTTCGTGGGTGCAGTTATTGTTAATAAAAGCTGCTCTTCCTGCACTGTGAAGGGATACCTGGTTTGCAGTCACCTCTTCTTGGAAGCGCTGGCAAGAGGCGGGGACAATGAGACTGCAAATTCAGTGGAAGTAGAGTCAAGACCCTGAAGTAACATGAAACTAACTTCCATGCTATGATGGACATTGCATTGACCACGTGGCCTCTACAGAAAGCTCTCGGTTATATGCACATATTGGCTTTGTGCTGCAGTGTCCACTCATATCTGACCTGGTCAGGTGCCCTCAACAGTAATTTTCCACCCAGAGATTTCACCAGGGACTTCATCACATGTAGGAGGCATGTTCTCTGGGGCTTCCCCACCATAGAGGTTATTCTTTCAGCCTGTTTGCGTATCTGACTTACTCACTTGATCCATTTAATAAGCATGAATAGCATGTATTATGTACTGCCATTGTTCCAAGTATTTTCCTAATGATTAATTAAACAATAGTATTTACTACTTAACAACACCACTAGATAAGTGCTATTGTTATGCATATGTTATTAATGAGGATACTGAGGCACATAAAAGTCAGATAAATTATCCAGATCCATGTAGCCAGAGAGCGAGAGAAGTTGTGTTCATCCCTAGCTGGGAGCCGGAGTCCAGGCTCCAGCTGACTTTCCCACACTGCCTGATCTTCACTCCATTTCTTGCTCTTTTAGCAGGACGGCATCAGATCACCTCAGGCATTCCCTTGGCTGGCTGTCACAACCCTTGCTCCATATCCAGGCACTTAAAGCCACCAAGTCACATTTTGGGGTCTTTCTACATAGACCTGGTTCTTTTGTGTTATGTTTTAGATCTACAGTGGCCCCAAAAGCCTCCTGCGTTTGGAAGGTTGATTGGATTATGGTTTACAGCTGACTTGCCTATATGTGGGGTCTGATCGGAAGAGGTGGGTCACCGTGGGCGTGACCTGGAAGGGACTGTTTCTCTCCCCCATTCCTCCCTTGCTCTGCTTCCTGGATGCCATGAGGTGAGCAGCTGTTCCTCTGCCAGGCCCCTCTACCATGTTGTTTCTTCTTTGCCCAATGATGGATTGAACCGTGATCAAAAGAAAACCTTTCTTCAAGTTGTGATTGTTGGGAATTGTGTCCTAGCGGCGAGAAAGTGACTACGACATCTTGCCTGGTCCATTGTTCAATTGGATGGCCAGACTCCAAGACAGGGCGGAAGGTCATGCTGAAAGTACTGGGCCACACTGCAGGAAGCAAGTTATTTCTAAGAAAAAGAGCATAGAATAGAAGGAAAAGAAGGGGAACTTCTTGGTAATGTCTGAGGCGAAGGTGGGAAGAGATGGGATTCTCTGGGCAGCAGAAGCCCGGGACACACCCGGTTGAGCACATAGCTTCCAGTTCAGGGAAGGGAGACACAGCTTGCATGGCTCAGCTAATGAGTGCTGAGTGACGCGAGCCAGAGAAACTTCTCCTCTGTGGTGGTGACCCAGTGATCACACAGTGTCCTGCCAAGCTGGTGACTCAGCACCACTAGCGCAGAGGGCTGCTTCCCTTTCCCCTTGGGCTGCCAGCGAGTCCTGAGCAACTCCTGCTCCTCCAGCTCCAGCATTCTCTCCTGCCTGTCTACCTCTTGCTTTCTGTTTTCTGATGTCTTCCTCTGCCCCAGGCCTCAAATACAGTGTTCAGTTTGCTTCTCTAAGTGGAATGGGACTGAGTCATTAATTTTTCTGCTATTTTTGAGCTTTCTAAGTTTCATTAGGGGCACATACCTACATTTTATAATCAACAACTGAATGGGGCATGCTGGGGGCTGCATGTAGCCTCCCAGGTCACACATCACAGCAGATTTTCTACCCCACAGTCCCCAAATATTTTCA
This sequence comes from Erethizon dorsatum, assembly GCA_028451465.1. NCBI lineage: Eukaryota > Metazoa > Chordata > Mammalia > Rodentia > Erethizontidae > Erethizon > Erethizon dorsatum. The sequence goes on along the minus strand of CM051824.1, from coordinate 154,165,312 downwards.
AGAGGAACCGTAAGTTACAGATTGCATTCGTGATGCCCATTACTGAAGATGTTAGCCATATTTCCCCTCCAGTTCCTGTGTTCCCACAAGAGGAAAGGATTCAATGATGTTGAGGAAAGCCGACAGCCGTGGTGCTCTTTACAGAAAATCGGGACTTTGCAAAAGGAGCTGTGATGCAATGGGGCCACTCTGAGAAACTCTGCTGTTCACCCTGGTCTCTCTCGCTGTCCCCAACATCTGTGACTTGCTTAGACCAACAATAAAGGAGAGCTGTAGGCAAGAGATTGTGTTCTTAATTATAAATGTTGTCTCACTTCTGATATTTTCTTAAATTCAATGTTGGAATGAGTTCTGTACTTATTGGGGTGCTTACTCATATCTTACTAAAAGAAGAACAGGATTTTTGTTTGCTGTTATTGGTTCAGCTCATGGTAAATGCTCAGCGAGCAGGTGCAGATACCCGCTCAGAGAATGTAGATCGGTATCAGGTTGGCCAAAGTCCTTCACAAGGCAGTGCCAGTCTGTGGAGGGGCATCATTTCCTGTATTAAGCATATAAACAGACACGCAGTGTATCTACGGCATTAAAAATTCCTGGTGAAGCGGGATGTGGTGGTGTGCACCTGTAATTACAGCTGTCTGGGAGGCTGAGGCAGGAGGATCGGAAATTCAATTCTAGCCAGGGAAATTTAGTGACTTAGTGAGACCTTCTTTCAAAATAAAAACATAGGGCCGGGATGTAGCTCAGTGGCACAGCACCTGCCTGGCAAGTGCAAGGCCCTGAGTTCGATTCCTGGTACCAAAAAAAAAAGCAAAACAAAACAAAAAACATAAAAATGCTCTGGGGATTGGACCAATTCAGAGGCCCAGGCTTCAATCCCTGGTACTACGAGGAAAAAAAATTCTGGTGGAGAGAAATTAGGAATGAAAGATCTGTGCAGGCTCCTGGAGGTGGGGGGAGATAATGAAAAGCTAGTTGAGGAAACCGTTGAGGCACAAACTGCAACTAGCATGCTTCAACGGCATGGGCATGGGTTTTGTTAGATTACAGACGTGCTCACGTCACCTGCCACCTTGTGCCACTGAGGCTGCTCAGTGCTACTCTCTTTCAAATGCAGAGAAATCATCTCCCTTTCAAGGACAAATTAACCATAGGCCTAAAATAATTTGGGGTCAGCTTTATTTTTCTGGAAAAGGCCCATTATGAATCAAACATGGTAACAGTGGGATTTTTAAAATGCAATTTGAGAAGATGACCCAGAGGTGTTTGAATCCCTTTTCTTTCCCTTGTGTATCTCTTGAATCCATCAGGCTTCTTTTCAGCAAAGTATTCTGAAGATCACATGCAACCCACTGTGTTTTATGCTGCGTGCTGCAATTTGGGAGTTAATCAAGAAAATATCCTGTTAATTAATTTCCTGAGAACTTCTTATCAGTGTACAGGCAAACCGTCAAGCTCATTTTAATGAAAACATTTCTGTTTCAGCTATTGGTATTTATTAGTCACTTCACTGGTTTCCAAGTGTATTTTAGGGAATGGAGGAATATGATAACTTGGGTCTGATAGATTTCTTAAAGGCAAGAAAGTGGAATAGGCTGAATTGAAGAATGAAAGTAAGAAGACAAGTCATGTGAACACAGAAAGAAGAAATTTCTAAAATAGAAAAATCAAGTGGTCATGGTTTATATCTGGATGTCTCTCAAGAGCCTCATGTGATTGTAGGTGGGGTTTTGAGAAGGTGATTGGATTTCACAGTGGTATCATGGCCTTGCTGTTAGGAGGTGGGGCCTGGTCTGAGAGGGAGGTCACTGTGGTGTGACCCGGAAGAGTATCTCTCCTTCCTGGCTCCTCCTTCCCCTCTCTGCTTCTACTATGGATGCCATACTGTGAGCAACTCTCCTCCACCATGACTCCCTGCCATGCCACTTCTGCCTGGAGCCAGCAGACCACACAAGGACTGGAACTTCTAAACTTCTCCTCCTTTCAGTTGTGGGTATCAGGTATTGCGTGTCAGTGACAAGAAGGTAACTAACACAAATGCTAGTTAAGTAATGTCATGGCAAGTTGGTGCTTTTACCTCTCCATTTTTCAAAATTTTATAGAGTGTGGGGTCCAGACCCTGTGTGACACCTCCTAATTTTCCTTGTCGTGGCAGGCAGGACAGTGGCCCCCAAATATGCCCGTCCCTTGCTACTGGCATGGGTGACTATGTCAGGTTATGAGGCAAAAGGAAATTTAGATTGCAGATGGAGTTAAGGTGGTACATCAGCTAATGTAGCAAAGGAAGAGATCTTGGATTATCCAGGGAGATCCAAATGTAGTCAAGAGAGTGCTTTCGAATGAAAGAGGAAGTCAGAAAAGTGTTAGAATGGTGCTATTACAGATTTGACTGCTGGCTTGAAGATGGAAGGAGTCTTAAACCAGGAAAGGGGGCAGCTTCGACCAACTGTAATGGCAGAAGAACTTTTCCTTGTGGTCCCCCAGAAAGGAAAGCAGCTGCACCCACACCTTGATGTTTAACCAGTCAGACCGGCCCGGGGTAGACATCAGGCCTCTAGGCACAATTTGCTCATCGAATCTCAACAAACAGATGTGAAGCAAATTCTGATGTTTCTCTCACAAACAAGGAACCTAGACTAAGATTTTAAGCTGTTTGTTCAAATACTCAGAGCCACCTGGAAGCTCAGGTCTCCCTGACTTGTACAATCTGTCCCCTTTCCGCCACACCACACAGCTTGTTAGTCCACCAAGGACAGAAAACAGTGTTGGGCACACATGTCTTTCTACGGGAGCAGCAAGTAGGTTTGTTGGTTTCTTAATTAACTAATTAATTAATTTCCAGTGTATGGTATATATGGTACTGAAATAAAATGGTTGATCAACATGTGAGTATTCAAAGAATGAAAACAGAAGTCCAGGAACAGGTTGTGGCACTGCTCCAAAGAGCTGGATCCTGAAGCATCACAGAAAACAAAGGGATTGCATTCTGGGAAACACCACCTGCCCGTGCATTTTCTCTGAAATTTCCCCAGCAGAATTAATTGCTCATTCATTTGCATTGCACTAATGTACACCATACTCCTGGGAGAGCTTGGGCTGAACACACACACGTGGGTCTCTCCTCGAGTTTGAATTCCTGGAGGAGCTGGAACCTGTCTTCCATAGTCCTGGGTGCGTCATTGCAATGGGCCCTCCAGGAAATGTACTTCCCTGGCATATATCAGAAAGCGACTCTGTGTCGCTCAGGAAAGAGGGCTCAATGGGAAGATGCAGGTAGCTCCTAGGGGCTAAGGAGGAGCTGACTGCCCAGCCCTTGGGACGGTGACAGGCAGAATGGCTCCAGATCTTCCACGGTGGAGTTTCAGCTCCCTCCCTACCTTGTGATCTTTGCCCAGTGTTCCCAGGCTCGTCTAACTTGGACCATGAGTCACCTCTGGGACCATGGGCTCTGTTATGTGGAGGGTAGAAGAGGAAATTTCGCAGCGGAAAGTGGGGATATCAGAAGAAAGGGCCAAGAATTTCAGGTAGGCCAAAATTAGAGGGGTCTTTAAAAGTGCATCTGCAAGGGCAAGCAGAAACACCAAAAGGACACACGGGATTTGGAGGCAGATTTATTTACATCGACCGGCACTGATTGGGATCATTCCCAGAATATCAGGCCCTGATCTCAGGTGGTCTAGGGCTTATATGGGATAAGCAAGCTGAACGGCTTGTCAATTGGGGATTGGTTTATATAATGTGCATCATAGTGACCAGCTATGCGTCACAGTGACCAGATGTTTCTAAGAACCAGAAGCAACTGGAACTGGGCAACTAAGAAACTGAAGTATACTGGCTGGGGGGGAGCGTTTTCTGCTACATATCAGGTGTGACAGTCATGGGTTCAAATCTTGCCTGTTCACTATTTATTGGACTTTATTTGAAATGATTTCCTGCCTCTCTTAAAGGAAATTATAATATTTTCTCCCTTACAATACTGTGGAGGAGATTGAATAAGACAGTACATACATATATCATTGGCTAAGTATTAGACACAAAATCTGTAAGTAATGTTTCTTTTCTTTTTCCAGTACTTGCTATTGAACCTAGAGCCTTCTTCCTGAGCTACATCCCCAGTCCCTTTTCAATTTTGAGACAAGTTTTCTCTAATTTGCTAAATTACTCAGGCTGGGCTTATACTCACAATCCTCCCAGAGAGCTGGGATTACAGGCTTGCACCACCAAGCCTGGCTGATGACAAGCTTTCATAAGAGGAGGGTCATACCCTAAAACTCAGGGATCATGTCCTTGCTGGTGATTGAGGTAACGATCATTCTCCTCGTTGCTGTGACTGCCCGGAGGACCTGTATTCCAGTTGGTGCACATGACCAGTGTTGCCCACTGGGGATGGGCACTGGGTTTCCCAGCAGCCTCGGGTGGCCTGGGATTTCAAATCCACACAAAGGCTGTTGGTGGGCAAAGTATCAGGTGGCATTGCTGCCCCACAAGTTGGTAAATCTACCCCCAGATAAAATCAAGTTCATGGTATTTGATTTTCATCCCCGTTTTGCTCACTTGAATTTGCTTACTAAATGCTGACCAGTTTCAACCTGCTTAATTTATGAAAATTGATAACATCGCAGGCCATTGTTCTGTGGCTTCAGTAGTGCAATTTTCGTTCCCCATATTCATTCAGGTTGTTTGAATACCATGTTATTCTTGTCCTTGTCTTTTCATTTTTTTCTACTGCATTGTTGAGAAACCAAAGCAAAAGCTTTTAGTTAGCTAATCTCATTCTGTGGAGTTGACAGTCTCATAAGGTTAGAATTGTTTTATTATGAAAGCAAACATTTGAAACCACAGATATACAGCTAAGAATGTTTGACTGGGCAGGTGACTTCAAAGATGAATACCTAGATATACTTCTACAGTTTTTCAGGTTTTATGAAATCACATGGAACCTTTTTTTTTTTTTTAAAGTATTCTTTTAAAATGTTTTCTTCTTTTCCCTGATGATAGGATCAGTATTGCATATCAAAGAACCTGATCTCAAATAGGCACAAATACATATATACACAATTACTCATTTCGTTTCCTTCATTCTTTTTGAAAAAGCAAATATTTTATGACTCATGAAAGATCAATTCTCATGCTCCTGACCTGGACCAAGTCACCCAAATGGGAGGGAGGCTCCACGAAGGGCTCATGTACAGAGCCCTTCAATTTCCAGGTTGCATTACTCTAGCCATCTAGTTCTGTCAAAGCTTTTGCATCAATGTGATAAATAGATCAAGTTTTAACAGTTTAACATTTTTTTCAATTTTTAATTTTTATTAGTGCATGTTTGCAGTACATAACAGTCACATTTCTTATGGGAAGTTGGTGCATGTACACAACACATCTCAACTCTTTTTCCATCTCCTTCTCCTCTCTTCCCTCCCCCTCCCTCCATCTCTTGGTCTCCTTCTCACTTGAGAATTATCTATTTTCCTATTGTCAACCTTTCATTTTGATTTTGATTTATATATTGTGTTTCTTGAGTAAGAGAAATCATGAGATATTTAAGCTTGTGTGTGTGATTTCAGTTAACATTGTGGTCTCAAAGTACATCCATTTTCCTGCAAATGACTCAAGATTTTCCTTCTTTATGATAGAGTGGTACTCCATTGTGTATAAACACATTTTCTTTATCCATTCATCTGATGATAGATACACAGTATAAGCTGCTTCCAAGAGCTATCTATATGTATTGTGTTGCTATAAACATGTAATGCATGGATCACTGTAATATGATGTCTTTAACTTTTTTGCAAAGATACCTAGAAGGAGAATAACTAGATCAGATGGAATTTCTAGTTTTAGTTTTTTGAGGAATCTCTACATTGGTTTCCATAGTGGTTGCACCAGTTTACATTTCCACCAACAATGTAGAAGGGTTTCTTTGTAGTCAGCATTTAATGTTATCTGATTTCTTGATGATAGCCATTCTTTCTGGAGTGACATGGAATCTTTGTGTTTTATTTTGCAATTATCTAATGGCCAGCAATGTTGAATGTTTTTCATGTATTTATCAGCCATTCATACTTTTTCTGAAAAGAGTCTATTCATTTTAGTTGCCCATTTTTTGATTGGGCTTTTTATTTTGGGAGGAGTCTATTTGGTGTGTTCTTTATATATTCTAGATATTAGTCCTTTGACTGAGGTGTAGCTGAAAAAATTTTTTCTCATTCTGTAGGTCTCTTCACTGTTCATTGTTTGCTTTGTTGTGCAAAAACTTTTTATTTTTACATGGTCTCATTTATTGATTCTTGATGTTATTTCTTGTGAAATTGGGTTTTTTTTTTTCTGGAAGTCCTTGCCTATGTCTATGTTTTTAAGAGTTTTTATTTATTTTATCTTCCAGCAGTTAAGTGTTTCTCTGTTAACATTTAGATCTTTGATCCATTTTGATTTTAGTTTAGTACATGGTTAGAGATATGGGTCTAGATTGAATCTTCTGCATGTGGGTAGTTAGTTTTCCAAGCACTATTTATGAGAGGGTATCTTTTTTCCCACGTATATTTTTGGCCTCTTTGTCAAAGATCAGATAGCTAAATGTGCCTGAGGTTGTTTCTGAATCCTCTATTCTGTTCCACTGATCTACCTCTCTGTTTTTGTACCAGTATCATGCTGTTTTTATCACTGTGGCTTTGTAATATAACTTTAAATTTGGGATTATGATGCTTCCTGCTTTGCTCATGTTATTCAGGATAACTTTTGCCATTCTGGATCTCTTCTGGTTCCATATGAATTTTAGGACTGTTTTCTCTAGTTCTGCGAGGTAGGCTGTTGGTATTTTGACTGCTGTTGCATCAAATCCGTATATCAGTTTTGGAGGTGTGGCTGTTTTGATTGTAGTGGTTCTGCTTCTCCAGGAACATGGGATATCTTTCTGTTTTCTGATATCTAATTCAATGTCCTTTTTCAGAGTTCTACAGTTTTCATTGTAGAAGTATTTCACTTCCTTTGTTAGGTTAATTCCTAAGTACTTAATTCTTCTTTATGCTACTGTGAATGGTATTGTTTTCCTGGTTTCTTTCTCAGTGAGTTGGTGTACAGGAACACTGTTAATTTTGTGTGTTGATTTTGTATCCTGCTACATTGCTGAATTTGGCTATTAATTCTAGGAGTCTTCTGGTAGATTTTTTTTGTAGGTCCTCAGAGTTTTTATCATGAGTGTTGTCAAAGGCTTTTCCTGGGTCTATTGAGATGAGCATGTGATTTTTGTCCTTGTTTCTGTTTACATGACGTATTACATTTGTTGATTTGGATACATTGAACCATCCTTGTATTCCCTGAGATGAAGCCCCCTTGGTCACGTTGCGTGACCTTTTCGGTGATTTGTTGCATTCTGTTTTGCAGTATCTTGTTGAGGAGTTTTGTGTGTATATTCATTAAGGCGATTGATCTGTATTTCTTTTTTGGTTGGATCTTTGTCTGGTTTTCGAATCAGGGTAATGGGAGCTTCCAGGAATCACTTTGCGAGTACTTCTTCCCTTTCAATTTCATTAAAGAGTTTGAGGAGTATTGGTGTTAGATCTTCTCTGAAGTTCTTGTAGAATTCAGCAGTGAATCCACTGGGACCTGGGCTTTTTTAGTTCATAGTTTTTTGTTTTTTGTTTTAAATCACTGCTTTCATTTCCTTACTTGTTATTGGATTATTCAGGGTTTTTATACCTTCTTGATTCAGTTTTGGTAATTCATGTGAATCTAGGAATCTATGCATTTCTTCTGAATTCTCCAATTTATTGGAATACAGATTTTTAAAGTATTTACATAAAGTCTTCTGAATTTCAGGGATGTTTGTTGTGATTTCAACTTTTCCATTGCTAATTGCATTGATTGGTGTCTTTTCTTTCCTTTTTTTGGTAAGATTGCTTAAGGGTTTGTGTATTTTGTTGTTCTTGAGACCATAATATTAAGCAAAATAGATCAAACAAATAAGCCTAATGTCACATGGTTTCTCTTATATGAGAAACCCAAAGTACAGTGGAAATAAATTAAAGAGCAAAATGAGAGCTAGATAATAGGAAACAGGGAGATAGGTTGTTATGGTTTGCATCTACATGTCCCCCAAATCCTCATAGGGTTTTTTTCAGAGGTGGCAAAATCTAGACTGATTGATTTGTAGTGCGATGCTGGGAATAAGGGTGCTGGGATTAAGGGTGGGTGATGGCTGGGTCAGACCACTGATTGGACTGGCACCACCCTAGTCCCAGTAGACTGGATACAATATAAGGGACAGAAAGAGGCTTGTCCCTTACTCCCTCTTTTTTTGCTTTTGCTGTCTTCCCTTGTTGATTTGCTAACTTCTGAATGCCACAAATGTTTCTCCTCCGTGATGCCCCTCTGCCACGCCCCTCTGCCTTGGAGCCAGCTGATTGTGGACTGAAACCTCCACAAACTATGAGCCAAATAAACCTGCCCCCAGTTAACTTTGGGCGTCTGATATTTTGTCTCAGCAACAAAGGAAAGTAACTAAGACATAGGTCACTTGCAAAACAGAAGGGCACCAAGAGGTGGAGGGAAGAAGAGGGGAAGAGAAAGGGGATGGAAAAGAATTAAGATCTGTTGTGTCCAGGCACCAATTCCCCATGATGAACAGAATCATTATGTACTACAAACATGTGCTAATAAAAAGAAAAATTAAAAAAAGAAAAACAAACTTGGGAATGTGCAGTCAATGTGGACTTTTCTGGTTCTTTCACAGTTATCGGGAAAAGTGTGGTGACTTACGGACCTGTAACAAAGCTGCTAATTCTCCCATGTTACTGCAGGGCAGGCTCCTTCCTGGCACTTCGTTCAGCAAGAATTAACTTTTTCCTCTGACAACTTCAAGCAGCAGAAGCAACAGGAATGTGGCAACAGAAAATTTATAGGAAGAGGGGATGGGGGGCTGTTTTGCTTTAGCAAATAAAAAGCAGTTATGGGAGGAGCAGGAGGGTTTGTTTGGAGAATGGAAAAACAATTTTGTTCCGTGTACACTATGGTGTTTGCATCTTTACAAAAACAGCCATTGGCATTCAGTGCAAGTTTCTACCTTTTTCTAAAATGTATGGTGCCTGGGGTTAGCAGCTGCCTCTTTAGTGTCTGGAAAAAAAAAGTTGGCATGTTGTTATAAATTGCATATTTCTTACCAAAGTTTTTAAAAAGTGCTAAGGAACATTTAATAGCAAGTATAGGGGGGAAAAACCCACATTGGGTGCATCTTTTTCCAAGAAAATGTCAAAAGCTAATTTGCTTAATTAAAAGTCTGAATTACAACACCTAATTTTTTAATTGAATGGGAATATTATAATAATTAAAGACAAACAATGTTTCTGAACAATTTAGGATTAACATTAAACTTAGAAACTCAATAGCTGGGCCGGTGAGATGGCTCAGCGGCGTAAGTGCCTGCCTTGCAAGCGCGAGGGCCTGAGTTTGATTCCCCGATCCCACATATGAAAAAGGGGCCAGTGATATCGCTCAGCGGCACGGGTGCCTGCTGGCGCGTGATGTCCTGAGGTCGACCCCCCGGTACCCACAAAAAAAAAAAAAAGAAACTCAATAGCTCACAGCAGAAATGATCTTTGTTTCTGCCATTTAAGAATCCATGCTATATGTTGTTTTGGAGGGTGTGGGTCTTTTCAATTAGCAGATTTGTTAGGCAATGGCTTTTTGTGCAGAAAATGACCTAAAGTGCCCCGGTCTCACTATTTCTAGCTGGAGGCTGGGGTCCTACTTGCAGTCCTTTATGGTGTTCTGTGGAACATGTGGGGAAATGGGTACGTTCTCATTCAGAGTTGGAGGCTGAGGGGTGGTATGGTGTCCCCAGCGCAGATTGGGTTTTCTAAGGGTTAAATTCTCCCTGGAAGGTCACTGAATAGGGTGACAGGCATCACAAAGGAACTAAGTTATGGCCTGAAGCTCATTTGCACAATCACCAGGAGTGGGAAACGGTACTTCTTGCTACCATTAGTCCTGTGAAGCTGGGTGTGGGAAGGAGTCACCTTCCGTGGGGAGGTGAAGGCCAGTAGCTCTGCTGGTTGACATTTGGAACTTGAAGCGGTGAATGTGTCCAGCATGGGGGATGTATTATCTCACATCCTTGCCACTGAGACACCGTGCAAATTGATCGCATTCACAACTCTAAAGACAGACGCCTTTGGAAGTGCTCCTGGCTGGGAAGGTGATGATAGACGATATATGGGAAGAGAACTCACCAGCAAATCTTGGGGTGCCTTTTAATCCCATTTCCCCCCCAAATGTAAGCGGGGAAAAGCACCCTTAGTTTGATTCATGAGTCTGCTGTGTAGACAAGCACCCTCATGAAGGTAAAACGCTAGGTCAGTAAATTGAACATGCACTTGGCCCCCGAATGTACAAACACAGCTGCATTCATGCTGCTGGCCCTGGGGGAAAGGTATGCTCAACTGCAGCGTCGAGCTTGGGCTCTCGCTGTCCCGGACACCCTCACTAACTAGTGGCAAGCTGAGCCCACAGGTGAGACCCGGCTTCTGCTCGAGGTGGAGGGGGATAGCAGGAAGAGATGGACACAGCCTTTCTAAGCAGGGCAGTGGAAAACCTGGGGAGGAAGGCGTTCATTTCTCAGGGCTTTTAGGGGTAATCTTGTTAAGAAACGGAGGATGATTACTTAAATGCCTCATAAGCTGCTCTTCCCCCCTTTTGACGTTTTCAATGCCAGTAATCTGGCCTTTGTTTTATTTCGGGGCTGCCAGCCTGACTAGAGATAGGGTTGGCACGCAGCATATTTGGCAGCTCACTGGCTGTCTTCAGATGCCAATTTAAATGGATGCCACACATAGTGGGCTTCAAATGCCAGCTCTGATTTGTGTGAAACCAGCAGGTAATTTTCTTTGTTTGGGGTGGTGATTTTTTTTTTTTCCTTTTCATGATTCACAATTAATTTTCTGGCTGGAAAAGCATCTCTGGAAATTCTACACTGGTGCATACAATAGCAGGCATATAAGGAAGAAATCAGCAAAAAAAATGCATTTCATCAAAATTGTATGTGTGTGTCTGGTATCACGTTGGTGGGTTCTGCTGATTGGTTTCCCCAAAACTTTAGCCTAAATGTTTCTGAGAAAGTTAGTGCTTTTCTTACTGTGTTCTGAAATAAGAAAAACTGTTTAAATACTCAAATTATGCTGTGAAAGTTCTTCTACAATGCTAATTTAGAACCTAGCTCTGGCGCTGAATGGCAACAGGTATAAATGTGTGTAATAAACTGGGAATAATAATTTCAGATAAGACTGAGAATGTAAGGTATGGGTTTGCCTTTAAGCAGGTTGACATCCTTCACTGGGAATTTGGCTTATTAATGCTTCCTTCTTAAGTAGCGAGCTAGCTGAAAAACCTCAAGTTATTCATCTTCTCTCCCATTTCCAGAAAACCTCAAACTGCAAAACAAGCTGACTTTTTGAGCCATTCTCAAAATATATGGTCATTTGCTTGGAAGAAAGAATGGTATTGGGTCGTTGATTGTGGAATGTGGTTTGCACTCAGTTATGCTAACATTTCATCTAATCCCTTCAAAATTAAATACATTAAATGCTAATAAAACTCTTTTACTGAGGTGTCTACCAACCCCATGAAGGTCTCAGAGGGATACCTACAGCTGCATTTGGGGTCCCCGTAGAGTGTAAGATTATTTTCTCAAGTTTCAATCTTAAATAAGCTGAAGATTCTGTTGGTTCTGGGCTGGGGGGTGAGGATTAACGGAGCTATTTTGAAAACCATCACTAATCAGGCTAAAATGAATCTCACATTTATAGGTGCGCTGGACTTCTTCGTACTTGTGTGTGTAGTAGACGCTGCATACTTAGTATCTTTTGTGAACTCATTTAAGTCAGTAGTAATTCCTTGTTAAATATCCAAATCTGTGGGGAATCAAGCTGTAATCCAAAATAAACTAACTTTGGAAGGTCACATGTGTCTGACTATTATGAACTCTCACGATACAGGTAGCAAGATGATTAGAATTTCCATTTGACAACGGCTCGCTATAAAGTAACAGTTCCCCGATGGCAGGGCTCACTTGATATAAAGGCATCTGAATTGTTTGCTGAAGGTTCAAAGAAATATTTTTCTTTGAGATATTTGAAACAACATTGTTTTGAACAAAATTTAGTAGTGCCTGCTAAATTAAAAAGGAGAGAAATATTTATGTTTATGAATTTATTACTTGTTTATATTTCCATGGCATACGAAAAATTGTTTTAAGGATGTTCCAAACCAAAAAACTAATCCAACAATAAAAGTGATGGATAGCAATAGCTTTTTCTTATAGGTTCTTATTTATGAAATCACTCTGAGACACGAATTTCTAGAAAATTCTGTTTCTGTGACCAAAAATGCAAACAAATGTTTGGAGAATGAAATCCTTAGCTTGCCAATAGTTGTGATCACTCAAAATAATATGATATACTGGCCGATCTCAGAAAATGTGGAATATATTTAGTCGCACAAGCAGAATCTGTCCTTTAACGATAATGTGTAACTCTGGGCGGAAGTTGGGCTAAGTGGGTGGGGTAATCACACCCATCCCGTTCTGGTCCACCCTGACTACACTTGTGTCCAATAAGGAAAGTGTGTGCTGCAGATTTCACCCTGGCAGCTGCTACTCTGGTAAACTGTAAAATACATTAGCATGATCCCTCGTTCTGCATGCTTGTGGGACAGTTTTAGTTAGCATCTGACAGAGTTGGGTGGCACGCAATCCTTAGGCCATTGGTAGTTTTACACTAAACTGGCTTGACTGAAGCAGAAACTACTGTTCTGCAATCTGGGTGAGAAGGCAAGAAGGGGCTGACATATTCAATTCATTTAGGCAGGATAAGAGCAATACAAATAAATGGCAGAGTGGTTTCATCAGTTGGCTGCCTAGAAATGATTATTATGCCTTATGTTTGCAGTTGGAGACTCATGAATAAACCTCACGCATTGGGGTAGAGCAGAGTGGAATTTTGCTCAAGATAAAATATTTGCTTTGATCTATGGGATAGAAAAATATAAGGACTCCCTCTCTCCTGGTTTGGGAGACCTGCAGGAATTTGGTGGGGGAAATGAAATGAATTTCTGTTCCCTGAAGAGACTTGGTAATATGCAAGAAAACATACGGGAAAGCCCTAGGTGGAAAAGGCATCATTAGTTTGAGATGCAGCAGGACAGTGTTGCAATTGTCTAAACACTAAGCTATGGGACGTGGGCACTTCTGGAGAATCTCAAAGAAAATGAAGTGATGTAGGGAAAATGTTCTTTAGTCACACAGCCGCATATTCCTCAAATCATTGCTAGTATAGGTTTCACTTTATTCTTGGGTCCGAGGTCTGTGATGTTGTGGTCAATGTCACTATTTTCTTTTCACAGAACCAACCAAAAGGCATGCTGAGGTTTTAGACAGTTCTTTTTTTGTCGTTATTCATAAATGTTTGTTCAAAATTTAAATTGGACAATGTTTTAATCATTTTGGCCATTTGTGTGTTTTCAAGAATGAGGTAATCCAATATCTCAAATGCTGTAGAAACCTTGAAGTGGAAAAAGATATAAAATAAATCTCTCTTTCACCAGTGCTCTCCTATGCTGATTGGATCGTGGTCAAGTATCCACCATATTTCCTATTTCTGTTCATTTTTGAAGGGATTGAGGACTGTAGAGCTAATCCCTGGAATTAGTACAAATGTGGTTTTGATGCCCGGCTCCTTCCTCTGCTTGGGTCCACGTGGCTCCATCTCTTGGTTGTCATCCTGGCCATGCCTTTCTGAGTGCTGTCCTGCTTTGGTCTCTGCAATTTTATGTGGCATGGTGCCCGGATGCAGTCTGCTCAGATCACTGACCACTGGGTGGGTTTAATCTTGATGACTCCTGCTGCACTCAGAGGGTGAAAAAATCCTAGCTTTTAAAGACTCTTTGAAGATTACTTTAGACCAAATCCCCAGCATAAGAAGTCTCCTTTGCAGCCCTCCCAATAAATATTGTGCAAGAAAGTAGGCTGAAGTATAGCAAGGCTATGGGTGAAGGTGTCCTCCAGGGAAGTGGTAGATGAATATTAGCAAAAGGCTAAGTTAAGTAGAAGGCGTCAAAACATAAGTGGTTGAGGGTAGAGTAGTCAGTGACAGAGATGACTAATGGAAGCTTGCATTCAGGGTCAACAACAGTTTCAGTTTCAGCTTCCAGTTTAGGTGCTAGCAGGCAGAATATGATCCACTTGTCTTACTTCCAGCACCTTTGGTCCTGATGGCTGTGAAATTGAGATGAAGGGAATTGGAATACTTAAAAAATATCACTTTGTATTTGACATTAAATTCTAGAGTGTTTCTTGTGATGGCAACTGTATTGCCACTGTATTGGTCAGTTTTCCCATTCTGGGGGACAAATTACCTGACAATTATAATTTAAAGGAGAGGTTTATTTGGCTCACAGTTTCAGAGGGTTCAGTCCATGGTCATTTGGCTCTAAGGCAGGAACATCATGGTGGAAGAGCGTGGTGGAACAAAGATGCTCAGTTCATAGTTGCAGGGAAACAGAGCAGGAAGGGGTTAGGACCAGATATAGATCCCAAGGTCATGACTCCATGATCCACCCAGAAGTGTGCTTCATTAATATTGAAGGCGGCTCCTAAGCCAACCAATTTGGCAACAAGCTGAACTGTCCCGGGATACTTACTACTTTAAAGGCAAACATTTTGATTATTGTTTTAAAAATATATTGACTATCCTATCTTTTAATGGTATTCATCTTGAGCTATAGAGTATTTTGTCAAATTATAGTAGCTTGATGAGAAAGTCCTCTTCCTTTAAGAACAGCCATTTACTAGACTCTGCTCTACCTGCACAGGGGACTTATTAATGTGGATATGTTTAAACTTATGACAATAATTAAGGATTCTTGAATTCAAAAAATCACATCTTCTGTGTTGGAACATAAAATATTTGGTATTAGAAATTGTTTTGGAGAATTTCAAGATCTGGAGGCAAAGAGGCCCCAAGTAGCTGAGAATGGAGGAATTCAAACCACAATTTTAAGGAGAAACTTTAAATGGATATGGGAAAATTGTGGTGTTTACTCAATAGGCATTGGAATCCAATTTATATTATGATTGTAAGATACAGGTTGTAGACTTGCCAGAAGGAAAGCACTGGACAAACATTAATAGAAAATTAAAATAAATGTAAAGATTAATAAATGAAGCCATTACATGGGGCAAAAAGACAACAGAAATGCAGAAGTGTTCTATTTTTCTTTTCTGGTGTCTTTGGATGACTGTCTGCTGGTAGTAGCAGGACTGTAGGTCTTACAGAGAGCAGTTGTAGCTGCAAATCACTTGATAGCATTTGCTAACTTTGGAGCAGTTGGGGTTGTTTCAAACACACTGTCATTCATAAACTGTGATTTCTATTTTACCTCTGAATAACCAAGCTAATGTGGTTGCAGATGTGTTTTTTGTTGTTGTTATTGTTAATTTTTTAAGGCACTGGTTATTGAGCCCAAGACCTTTGGATTGGGCTCCATCCCCAGCCCTTGAACATTTTTAAAAAAATATTTTTGAGACAGGGTCTCACTAACTTGCTAACTTGGGCTTGAACTTGTGATCCACCCAGCTCAGCCTCCCAGAGTGCTGGGATAGCCAGTGTGTGCTACCGTGCTTGGCTGACTTTTGAACAAATTATCTGAGATAGAGTCTTGCTAAATTGCCCAGGCTGGACTTGAACTTGTAATCTTCCAATCCCAGCTGAGTGGACGGGATTACGCATGCCGCTAGGCAGGTGTGCTCTGATCTGCAGGCGTGCGACCTGGACAGGCACGCAGTGCTGTTCTCTGGTCTGCGGGTGGCCATGATTCTATTTTTAGGTCTCAGCATTCTCAAGCTTGCAACTGTGCAGTGGTCAGGTGGAAAATCCAAATGCTGGGTGACAAGTTGCTGGGAGGGGTCTCTGTGGCACTGAAGATGTTTCTTCCTCTCTGGCCACAGGCTTCCTTCAGCCACCAAAATGTCTCCAGTCTCAGCATCTGCAGAAGCAGGCTCGTTCAGTGTGTCTCTGCATCCTTCTGCTGCTCCACCGTGGGCGTTCGTGTCTGTCAGTGAGCCCTGGGGAGGAGGGACGGTCCTTCAGGGTCTGCTGGGACTGTCTGTGTGTGGGCGTGGGGGAGAAGGAGCGCTGATGCTGGCGACAGCTGATCCAATCACACGTCTGCTTGTAGGAAAAACTCTTTCTCTTTCTTGTATACAAACCCACACACGTATCCAAATGAGTGCCACTTTTATGTCAGGATGACAGTGTTTCTTCTAATGTGTGGAAATGTATCTGAAAAAACTGAAGTGTGTCTAGCATTTCCTCTGACAGTACACATTTGCAGATGGCTTGTTAGTTTGTGCCTGCTTCTATTCCGCTTGGTGCCTCTCTGAGGTATGAGAGCTGTGGATTGATGAGCTGTGTTCGATGCTTTATTAACCCCTTCAGACACAAGATCAGTAAAAAGAACACAGTTAACACAGCGGAGCACTGACTGTACACTAGGTGCTATTGGATGTCCTCTTCACCTGTAGTCATCGCAGCCTTACGTGCATCTTACAGAGGACCAACTGAGGCACAGAGAAGAAAAGGACCTGGACCCGGGTCACGGGTTCTAGGTGACAAGGCTGGGATTTGAACCACAGAAGCTTGACTGGAATGTTGATAGTCCTCAGCAAATGCTGTCTTGCCTCTCACTAGTTTATCTATGAGCATCCCATTGGTTGAACACAACAAATTCTTCTCAGATTGAATGAGGACTGATGTTTTTGTGTGCCCAGCACCTCTCTCCTTTATTGTCTTTCTCTTTGGAAAATGTTGTCAATTATGTCCTACATGGCTACTGCCAACCTTTCATGCTAGTACAACATACAGCCCTCTTGGTACCTCCTACCCTGTTTTTCTGTGCTGGGAACCCCCACTGCTGGATCCAGCATATCACTTCCCCAAAAACTATGGAGCAGGGAGTGGGAATTCATTCTTTTTCCATCAGGGTGAGTGTCTTAGTTATTTTTCTCTCATTGCTGAGACAAAATACCAACACCCAAAGTGAAAGGAGGAAAGGTTTATTTAGCTCACAGTTTGTGGAGGTTTCAGTCCATAATCAGCTGGCTCCAAGGCAAGGTGGCACGTGGCCGAGGGGCAACAGTTTATGGTGGCAGAAGCCAGCCAAAGCAACAAGAGAAAGCAAGAGAGAGAGACAGGCCTCTTTCCATCCCTTATGTTATATGCAGGTTATTGGCCCTAGGGTGGGTGTAGCACTCACACCCTTCATCCCAGCATTGGATCAATCGCAAACTCTAGAAGCCCACCCCTATGACTGCATGAGGCTTTGCGGGCACATTTGGATGCAAACTATAACACTGAGCAAGCATGGAATTGGCTTCATGTTTTCAGCCACATGGACCAGGGAAGTGAACTTTGTCACCAGGACAGGAGGGAGGACTGGGATGCCAACAAGGGAATGGAATGGGAGGGACAGAGCCCACACTCACACCTACATCCTCATTCCAGGTGTTCTGAGCACCTGGATGTTCCCTTTTCCTGGACCTTCTGTGACATACGTTTGTAGCCTTTAAGAAATGTTTAGTTTGGCTAACTTTGGTTGATCTGATTTCAGTTACTTGCAATGAAGAGCTGGCACTAGAGGAATAAACATGCAGCAATGGTTACATAGTTGTTACTGGAATGCCAGAGCCATGTCCCACAGTGACAAAGAATGAAACTATACAAAGAGGAGGTAGGGTGCTAGCAAGTTTATTTAAAATACACAGCGACAAAAAAGTAAAAGATATAAAGGCCAGGAAGTAAAGCTCCCACTAGCTGGGAGGGGCTTCTGAGTAGGACACCCACAAGGACTTTTTATCTAAGGTTTTCTAACGATATAGAAAGCAGCCCTGGCTGTTGTGTAAGCAATATAATCTCTACCCTATTGGAGACCACAATTTTTAGGGTCCAATCTCTCGAGTGGTCATGCAGTGTCCAAGCAGGGCCCATAAACCCCGTAGGCCAATGGCCTGCCTGACCATGCTCTGGGGAGGTCCCAGACAACTGACAGAGGTTTTTGTAAGATTCCTGGACAGTTGTGTCTCAGAAGACTCCATTTTGGGCTTCCTGACTCCATTTTGGAGCTGCTATCCTTACTGCCTGATAGAATCCTAACTAGCGTCTCAATAATGTTGTTACATAATCATCCACGGAACACATATTTGGAAAATGCACTTCTTAGGGTGGGGTGACATTTGGTGCTGGGGATATCAGGGGAAATCAAGACTGACAATGTCCCTGTCCTTGTGAAGTTTGCGTTTGAGACCTGAAAGCCTAAACAAATGAAGAAAAAGAAACAACAGGAAGACATTTCAGAGGGACAATGAATAACTGGACAGAGTAAGCATCTGAAATGTGAAAGGTTAACGGAGGTGTTGGTTGTGTGGCCTGGGGTGGTTTCTCTGAGGAGGGGACATTGAAACTGA
This sequence comes from Erethizon dorsatum, assembly GCA_028451465.1. Classification (NCBI taxonomy): domain Eukaryota; kingdom Metazoa; phylum Chordata; class Mammalia; order Rodentia; family Erethizontidae; genus Erethizon; species Erethizon dorsatum. The sequence goes on along the minus strand of CM051824.1, from coordinate 154,146,807 downwards.
GGTCTGAAGGATGGAAGCCAGTGGGTTCTAGAATGTTCCACACAGAGGAGAATATTATGCAAAGTTCTGAAGGGGACAGGGGCTTGCTGTATGCAAACTGGATGTGAAGAGGCAGCATCAGGGAGGGGAGGGCGGTGGTGAGGGGCAGCTGTGCAGACAGACTGAGGTCAGCAAAGGGAGGGAGATGCAAAGGTTGCTTTTTCCCCTGAGAGAAAAACAGGCTACATTTTAAAAACAAAAACACATTGGAAGCTTTCTCAATGCCACCTTATGAGACTGGATGAGAGAAAGAGAGGGAGGTAAATACTGCATGACCCCAAAGGACCTTTATTCTGAGTGAAAATGAAAAATCCAGGGCAAGAGGGCGTCACGGGCCGCAGAACAGCTGAGGAGTGTTCTGGGCGAACCAGGCCCTCACACAAGCTCTTTAGACAAAGAGAGGAACAGACTTTATAGAGCAGCCACTATCTTGAGACCATGGCATATTTTGAAAAAACTTATTTTAACTTTTAATTGCAAATTACAGTTGTACACTGTATATTTATGGAGTGCAAAATGGTCTTATGATGTACACAAAAGAGAATGATCAAATCAATCTAATAACATAAATTAATATATTATTTTATATAGTGGGAAGATTTTAAATTCACTTTTACCCATTTTGGAATACACAACACTTTATTATTAAGTGAGAGTTTTTGTGGTGCTGGAGATCAAACACAGGGCTTCGTGCTGGACAAGTACTCTGCCACTGAGCTACATCCCCATCTCCTACAATACAATACTATCATCGCCACACTGTGCAATTGATCTAACAATTATGTATTCCTTTTGTTTACCTGAAACTTTGTACCCTGTGGCCAACATGGTTTCCCATCCCCAGCCCACATCGCTACCACTAACTGTGCTTCGATGAGAGCAAGCATTTTCAAGTCTGTATTTAACTGAGAATATGAGGTACTTGTCTTTCTGTGCCTAGCTTTTTTCTCTTAACATGATGTCCTCCATATTCAATGAAGTTGCAAGTGACAGAATTTTCTCCTTTTTCAAGGCTGAAGATTATTCCACTGTGTATATACCCACATCGTCTTTATCCGGTCATTTGCTGGTGGACTAGCAGGTTGGTCCTGTACTCGGTTATTGTGGATAGTACTGCTATGGACGAGGGAATACAGATGTCTCTTTGGCATACCGATTTGATTTCCTTTGGATTTATACCTGAAATAGGGATTGCTGAATCATCATAGGGTAGTATTTTTGCATAGTTTTCCATGATGTGTCTTAGTAACTGAATTGAAAGTACGTCCTCTGGCCCATACTCCTCCATCTCAATGTTATTCTCAGAACCCGTGGGGGTGGTTACCTCTCATGGAGAGGGGGTTCTCCCATTTAGTGCATCAGAATCATGTGGCAGGCACCATAAAGCATAGGGAACCCTCTTGAGAAGATCTGATTCCTAGCTGGGGCTAAGAACATGGCTTCCTACCAAGTTCCCAGCTGCTCCTGCGGTTGCTGCTGATTTAGATGGGAGAACCAGAGATGGAGAGAAGGCTCCATGGGGTTCATGTCGGAATCACTGGGGAGTCAGGTCTGGATCAAAGAATTCCTTCTGATACAGGACCTGCTGGTGACTAATCTATTCTGCATTCAATCTGATGGACTCCATAATGTCAATCAATGTTACATTCAAGGGCCACTTGAACAGGAAGTGAATTATGAGGCCCTGGAAAATCTCTGCTCTCTTACAGGTCCAGTGTGCGATAAGGGACATTGGTGGTCATTTTCTCACACTGCTCTTGGGGAAAATAAGCTTAAATTTGCAGAGGAATCCATTTGACACAATTCATAGTTTTGACTTCATTAAATTACAACTATATTTTCACTTTTAGGTCTGGAATTTACATACATTAGTATCTGAACCAAAAGTACTAAACTTATAAACATATTTTTCTTTTACTACCACCATGACAGACTTCTAATTGCTTTGTTTTTAAGAAGCTGTGTGAAGTATTTTGCATGAATAATTATAATTATGTAGACTCCAGAAGAATTTTTTTTGTACTAAGTAAAATGATTTTTACTCTATGGCCTGAATAAATACTTGGTAAGCATACTAAATAGTTTCCTGTGTCATACTAAAGAAGCATAAAGTTTTAAATTTGTAATTAGGTCATAAGTGACAAGAATGCTCTCAGATTGTATTTTTTATTCTAATAGACTTATGTTTAATATGAGTAATTGACATATACCACAAATGAAAAAAAAAACACATTTTCTTTATCTATGAAAAATAATAAGGAGCTGGTTATGGTGGCACATGTCTGTGACCCCTCAGGAGGCTGAGGCAGGAGGATCATAAGTTTGAGGTCAACCTAGCGAACACTCAAAATGAAATATAAAAACAGACTGAGGATGTAGTTCAGTGGTAGGGTGCTTGCCTAACATGCATCAGGTCCTGGGTTTTATCCTCAGTGTCAGAATAAAAGAAAAAAAAAAAAAACAGTAAACACTCCTAAGGAACAAAAAAGGATGAAATTTTGTTTGTGATATTACTTATGTGGATTAAGATGTAGAATAATTTTCAGCACATTTTATATTTTTTTATTAAGAGATGTAAGCACACATATGCAGTTCACTGTGCCTGTTAATTATGACTGTCAACTTGAATGGATGAAGAGACTCCTGGAGATGTGATTGTATCATGGGGTGCAATACTCACCCCATGAGTGGATTAATCCACTCTGTTCATAGCTGAATGTGCTATTAGAGGTGGACCTGGTTGGAGGAGGTGGGTCCCTGGAGTGAACCTTTGGAGGGTACATCTATCCCTGGTGCTTTTCCTCTGTGATCTGCTTCTTAGTCACCATGAAGTGAGCAGCTTTTCTTTATCACATCCTTCTGCCATGATGTGTCTACCTTGGAGCCAGACAACCATGGACTGAGCCCTCTGAAACCATGAGCCAAATGAAGTCTCTCCTCTTTTAAAATGCAGGTGTCAGATATTTTGTCCCAATGGTAAGAAAGCTGATCAATACATCTACTAAAAATTACGTATATCTGCTTATATGATTATTTTTTTCCATGTTTTTCTAAATTCTTACATTAAATACCTCAGGTAGAGGGTCCAGCCTTGCTGTCTCTGGTACATTGTTGGAGTTAGATATGCATATCATGGTGAATTCTGAGCTGCCACACTTTGGAATCCTAAAAGGTCTTCTCTCACAAGAGAAGGGTCCTATGATGTGTTCCCGGAAGAAAAAAGAGGAAGCTGCAAAAAGAAATGACAAATACTTTTAAGGAGATGTCAGCACCCTGGTTTCTGGTTGCTTGCTTTTCCTAGGTATGTCCTACTTTTTTATCCTCTCCTGTGCTCTGTCTCCATGAAGATGCAAACAGACTTATAAGCTTGAGGTGACATGTCTGTTCTGTGGTCACAGCACCTGCAAATACTGTTTTAAGTCTTTGTTTTATAAACAGCCATGAGATGGGTCCAGTTCTGTTGTTCTGTGTGGCCTGCAGTGCCGTCTTTGTATAGACACCACCCTGGAGCTTTTGGCCAGTTGGTGGCTGGCCTTCCTTGTGTGGTCTTGGTCACAGTGGAGAGTGATCTGTGGATTTCACATTGTCTTTCCCTCCTGGCTGTTTAATGGAATCTGGGACATTTTCTCGGTTATTATCACATCTTCAGGCAGCTTTCCTTACAATGTAGACAACTTGTTAAAAATCAGGTACACCTCCTATTTTTTCACTGGACAGGAACCATCTATATTTTTTTTTCCATATAGAGTGTTTCATGTTCTTATTGCTTAAAATAGTTGCCAAACTCGCCCGTGGCAAGAACCAGTCTCTTTTTATTATGTTTCACTTAAATCTAGTCTATCCCTTGTTTTATATTAATCTGGAAAGAAGAATCTAATTTTGATTTACAGGTTAAAAGTGTGAAAAATCAGTTCTCCTAAATTCAGTTTTTTCCAAAGCGTCCCCTTGTCTTTTTCTCTATCTTACTTTCTCAGTGCTGTTGAAGTCTCATCTTTCCTTATTCGGGGGTAGTTGTTGCTCTTTCCCTTATCTTTGTTTAAAAAAATAAGTAGAATGAACAAAAACAAAGGGAAGCACATCGACTGAGTGTCCTATTACTTGGGCCTATTTAAGGACCTTGTGTTAAATTTCCCATGGAAAGATTACCCTGGTTGAATTCTAATTTCAGTTAGTATCGCTTACCTAAAGTTCCACAATGATAGAATATCGATTTTGCTCCTTTGTTTTATTTCTGCATGAACTTATCTAATACAGGGAATAACATTAGCAACAGTGTCAAACTAACATAGCTTCTCAAAGTGCATGTTTCTTGTGAACAAATTAGAGCAAATGATAACTCGTGTTTAACAAGTTTAAAATCCCTATTAGAAGCTGATTGTTGCCAGGGTGGGAAATGTTAAGGTTTAGGTTTATTTTGAGGTTTATAGATTAAAAGTCTTTCCTTTGTATGAGGCTTTGAATAAAAACCCTAGCCTACAACCTATTTACATTTTCATATTTATTCTAAATTTCCATACAGGGAAAAAGAAATTTCAGTTAATTTATTTCAGATCTTAGTTCTCTAACAAGAATTTAGTTAAAAATTAATTTTTTTCTGAATATTAAATATTGTTTAGATTTTTTTCATATTATTAGTCAATGACATATGAAAAACTAGGGGAATGCAACTCTGAGGTGGGATACACTTATGGATTATTCTAACGCATTATGCTATGACTTTTTACATGGGTTACCATGGAATCTGTCACTGTGGAGAATTTTACTCATATCCATTAGCAGCTGATTATATTTGAAAAATGTTTAAATGAAATGAACATTAGAAAAATAAGGAGAAAATGGAAGCACATTTTAAAGTTTGACTTCTAATAGTCTAATTTATAGGCTTTAAACAGCCCAGTGGATGCTTTGGCTAAAAAGTCATCATTGTTCTGTTGCTTTGAACAAAAGTGAGCTGGGAGCAGAGTCCTCATCTGTCTTTCTGGGAACCTGTTTCCGGACCCTGGTCTTCAGATAGGACAGCTTTTAGGTTCCGTCACACGGGATGCAGAACGTACGGGACGGCTCACTGCCCTCTGTGACATGGGTCACCACAGAGCCTGGTCGGGGAGGGACCCTTCAGTAGGACCCTATCTCAGCAAAGCTGCTGCTGTGCTTCTAGGTTGTGCTTAGGGATTCATCTTTTAATTCTCATTTGTTTTTATTCCTAGGTTTTAACCAAATATGTTCCTCTTTTAAAGTCCATTTGTGAACATCAACAATCAAAATAAAAAATAAAAATTAAAAAAACCCAAGCAAGCGCATGTTTAATTCTGCAGAATCCCTTCCTCATGAAATGAAAACCTATTCTTTTTTTTTTTTTTTGTGGGTACCAGGGGGTCGACCTCAGGACCTCGCGCGCCAACAGGCACCCGTGCCGCTGAGCGATATCACCGGCCCCTTTTTCGTATGTGGGTTCCGGGAGTTGAACTCGGGCCCTCGCACTTGCAAGGCAGGCGCTTATGCCGCTGAGCCATCTCACCGGCCTGAAAACCTATTCTGAAGTAGCGAAATATTTGAGCAAGCTTGGTACCCACCCCTGACATCTTCCCTTCTGATAAGTAACATACAGTAGAGTTGGATGCAAGAACCTAACTTTCTGTTACATCCAGTCCATGATGTCCCACATAAATACACAGGTTGCAGTAAAAAGCATACTCATAAAAATAATATATATAAACATATATGTATATAAATACAAATATGTGTATATATATACTTTATGGAGGGTAGAAATAACCTCTAAAATAAACTAATCAGATGAAATAAGTCTTTGACTGCTTGTTATTCCTTTAACTGGGCTTTAGAAGTGCGAATGTCATATAAATGTTACGGCAGTTGGGGACCCGCAGTGTGGAATGCATCGTGTACATTGAAAATCAGAAGGACGCCTTTCTCAAATCGCAGGTCAGTTAGGGCAGGCTGTGCTAGTCACAGCATCTCATTTTACTCGGAAGCATCTGCAAAGTTTGAGTACGTCCCCGTAGTTCACTAGGTGAGTTACTACGGAGTGTCAGGCGCAGAGACTGTGGTCAGGTGCTGAGGCTACAAGTGTGAATGACGTCCTCCTGGATGCAGGTCAGGGCGGAGTAAGGAGCTGTGCACCACCAGGGGGACCTGCCCGTGACTTTCCTCCCATCGTGAGTGGTCCTCGGACACTGTCGTTGAAGCACATAGCCAGGAACTCTTGTGCCCCAGCTTTTCCTCGCCACGCTGAATTCCTAGATACCCATTAAGTTTGCACTTGGTACCAACACTGGCAAACAAATCCTCAGCAGAATGAGCTAATGGAGCTGTGTGGGTGGTATTATTGTTATTTTTCTCTAAAGAAACATCTTGAATTCTGAGATAAATGTGTATTTCCCCCAGATCCTATCTTGGCCTGGCTTTCTAATTTCCCTGGTGTTTGCACGTGACTTTGCTAGTGGTGGACTTTTCACTGGCTCTTACTTACTTGGTAACTTTGGTGCTCGAGGACAAGTTGGAACGATATTCAGTTTCTAGGAGTCTTTATGATTTTTAATGGGTTATACTGCTGAATACTAATAAGACTTATTAATACAATTGGCAGGAAGAATTAGGATTTCTCAGGGAGATTAATGACCATTACAATTTCTCTTTGAATTGTTCCACACTGTCTCTGGCCTTAATGAAAACCAAGTGAAAACAGCGAGCCAAAGTCTAGAATCGGTGTTGGTGCTTTTACAGTATGGCCAAAACTATTCTGATGCAGATTTGAGTCTCTGCTTCTTCTAATGATTGATTAATTAGTGCATTCATTCGTTTAATGAAACCATGTATGACATCCCAGGCACAAGGCTCAACGAAAATTAAACTCTTAATTATCCTCGAGCATCTTATGGTGCAGGAGGAGTGACAGATGTGTAAGCACATGGCCGCCCCACAATGTAACCAGAGCACATAAATTATGGCAGTGGCTCAAATGGGGAGACCAGCTTTTCTTGGATTGGAGAGACGCTGTCACAAAAAGGGAGGTTTTTGAAGGAACAATGGGTTTTCCTGTGATGACTGAGCAGGAAAATGTATTTCAAAGAGAGAAAAGTATCTGAAAATGCATAAAAGCAGGAAGCCGTCTGTTGGCTCATGCGTGGGTCATGGCTCACAGTGGCTGGAGTGTGGGGAGCTAGGGTCAGAGAGCAGGTGACATGGACCAGGGGAGTTGGACCCAGAGAAGGAGGAGAGGCCACGGCATGGCCGGCACTGGACAGTGGGGAAGCTGAGGATTTGGAAGCACGGAAGCACATGAAAACAGATGGTGACCTCGTGGTATGACTTTTTTGAAAGTTCACTTGCAGAGCAACGTAGGAAGGAATGAGATGGACTTGGGAGACACAGGAGGGTAAGCTGGAAGGGAAATGCAAAGATCCAAGAGGAAGATGAGGGCACATCACAGCCATCTTTGCAACTTGCTCCATGGCATAGCCTGCTTGCTCCCTAAGTGACCGTGGAAAGAACCATGAATTGGGAGAGGCGGTGAGCATGAAATGTTTGGGAGCCCAGCAGCAGCTTTCTCTCTATCAGAGGGAGTGTCCCGGGCACATCAAACTGGAAAGGCCATGTTGATGATTAACCGCGTCTGAATTGGCCAGTCAAGCACAACCCCTTCATATATCAAGTTTCCTACTGAGGAGATCTTAGAACAAGAACAACGGGCTGGGAAGCATGAAGGATAATGACTCATTAGAAGAACATGATGTTAATAAGATTAATTAGGGTGATGAATTTGAAAGGTCTTGGTATGCTGTACACCGGGACATGAACCTTGGAAGGTGCTATGGTTTTCCATATACTAACAGAGTGTGGGCATTAGCCCAGTCACCAGGAGGCACAGACATGCTTGTCCTGTTCCACGGCCACAGAACCTGAGCCTTGACAAAATCACAGTCTCATAACTGCCTCACTGAACAAGCACGAGTCTAGTTAGTCATATATCTTAACAAGTTAGGGATGTGGTTTAGTGGTGGAGTGCATGCCCAGCGCACACAAGACCAAGGGTTCAATTCCCAGCACAGGAAAATATAAGTCGATAAATCAATAAACCAGTAAATGGCATTAGCATCAGCTTTGTGTGTAAAGAACAGCACTCAAGTGTCCTTAGTTATTGGGTAAATTTTCATTCAATTCAGGCAATGTTTCTGGAGTCCCTGCTGTCTTTAGGAGAAAGCTGGCTCTGGGAATTTAATTGTAGACATGTTCCAGTTCTGATTTCTCATGATTCTTCCTTTGGTGAAGAAGACAGTGGCTAGCAGGAAAATTCAAGTACATAAAATAAGGGAGCAAATGCTGTGTGAGCTAACGTCAGAACTGGGCTGGGGTGGGGAGGCCAAGCTTTGTGTTTTATATACGGATGTCCCCCCAAGACCTCTTGAGCTCATAGGCAGGGTTTTTGGATTATAGGGGCTTGGAGCTAACTTGCTCTTATGAGGTGGGGCCTGGTCAGAAGGGTTGGTTACTGAGGGAGTGGTCTAGAAGGGTTTATCTCCCTCTCCAGCTGTTCCTTTCTCTCTCTCCTTCCTGCCTACCATGCCATGGACTGTTTCTCCTCTGCCACATCCCTCTGCCATGCTACCCTGCCTTGGAGCCAGCTGACTATGGACTGGCATCTCTACACACTGTGAACCAAGATAAATCTCTGCTCTTTTGAGTTGTAGGTGTCAAGAATTGTGTCTCGGTGATGAGAAAGGGACTAAGACACCAAACGTGAGGGTCAAGGAGAGAAGTCACATCTAAGGCTGAGGAGAAGCAAGATCAGTGAAGTCAAAGGAGTTGCCCATTTGGGACAGAGGAAACTATGGCTGAACAGAGAATATTGCTGCTTAAGAGCTGATAGAATCTTGTGTGAGTGACAGTGGAAATGGATACAAGTGGGTTGAGTAGAGAGATTGAACGGGTGCTGTCAAGAGTTGGTGACTGATCAGGTGTGGGGGCCGAGAGCAGGAAGGGATGGAAGGGTAACGGCAGTCTCGGCTTGTGCACATGGGTGCAACCACATGCAGTGACCTGAGCATCTCTTCTTATGTACTAAAAAGTTACTGCTTCATATTCATTTTGATTTACATTTTCATAAGAGATTCATTTATTCTTGGCATACAGGTGATATAATAAAATGCTCTAACTGGTTCTTCAAGATGAAAGAAAAAATGTATGGTAGTAACACAGGATGACAAGCAAAGTAGTTGCATTTACTGGGGAGGAAGACAAGGTGGAAAGCAGGTTTGGCAGGAAGGTAAAGAGTTCATTTGCTGAGTTGGAGGCACATGAGACAGGAAGGGACAGTCTCTGGTTGGTAGTTTTGAGTTTGAGATGAGATGGGGAGAAAGAGAGAAAAAGAGAGATAGTGGGCATCCACTGGGTGATAACTGCATTCTATAAGATATGATAAAATTGATCTCATATAAGAAGCATGATAAAAACATAGAGTGAATGTTTAAATTTTTTTAAAAAATGTATTACAGTAAAGGACACATTGCCGTTACTCCCCCTCAAAATCCTCTCCGTCATTTCAAACACCCTTATCCCATCATTCTTGACACTTTCTGAAGCAATTCTGGAAGTCCCCTTTTTTGAATGCCTTTTAGTGGCTGTCTTGATGTCCTGACTCAATTCAAAATATTTATTTTTTTTTTAGTAGATGTGCTGCCTAAGCGAGCACATTTATGGCAATTTTTGTCAAATAAAAGCATTATAGTATGTCCTCATCCACTTTATTCACCAGATTTGGCTCCATGTGACATTTGGCTCTTCCAAAAGTCAAACTGAACACAAAAAGTAAATGTTTTAAATCAATTCAGAACACTGAGGCAGCCAGGACAGTGCAACTAAAGACACAGGAGAGAGTACTGCGGAGCTGCTTCAGAAAGTGGCAATAATGATGGGACAAGTGTGTTTGAAGCGCAGGAGAGGACTTTGTGGAGGATTAGTGGCAATGTGTCTTTACTGTAATACATTTTTAAATTGAAACACTCACTTTTTATCACACTTTGTAGAGATCATCGAAACAATATTGATGCTTAATACAGGAAATTTTGTGTGAAACCAGGATGATATAGTACTTAAGGGAGTCAAAGATGCATTTGAGAATTGGAACCTGAATGAGTAAGGTTCAGGCAGCCTCTGCGGCATTAATACTAGTCATTTGGATCTCTTAAAAATTCAGTTCTTTGGCACCTAATACTATGTGACTTTCCCACTAGATTTTATGTTTCTGGCAAACATTTATTTATTTATTTATTTATTTAATGTGTGTACTGGGAGTCTGTCTCAGGACCTCACGCTTGCCAGCAAGCGCTTGTGCCGCTGAGCGATATCACCGGCCTTTTTTTTCCTTTATGTGGGTACCGGGAGTCGAACTCAGGACCTCACGCTTGCCAGGCAGGCACTTATGCTGCTGAGCTATATCAACAGCCCTATTTTTAAGTGCCTAAATCATCACCACATCTTTCTGCTAATTATTAATGTCTATAAGGAGTAAATACCAGCTCTGGAATTCTAAAAATATTGAAATATTAAAAACTGCCAATCCTGTAGAACTCATTTTCATATATTTGTCCATAAATGGGTGATTATCAATGGAAGGGGTTTTCTGATAGAAAAAAGTAATATATTTGAAAATAGCCTACTTTCTTATTTATAGACTTAATGCTTTCTTCTGCCTGAAATATACAATTAGACAAAACTTATTCAAAACTTTCAAAATTTTGTGTTTTAATTTAAAATTTATTTTAGTCATTTGAATTGTGAAATAATTCCAGCAACTTCACCAGATGTATTTGGTATAGGATAAAATGATCTCTTTCAGGAATAATAGTGTAAACAATGGTGCATTCTCTTTTAACTTTTTTATATTAAATTGGGTATTGACATGTCTAAATTCTTGCTTTTGGTTTTTGTTTATTTTGGAAAGTACATCATTCTGTATATGGCTTCCTAAAATCAACTAATTTTCACTTACCAATTTTATCGCAGATTCCTTCCATGTCTTGGAGGATTTGCCTTCATTCTGATTGCTGGGTTAACATTCCAGGATTATGTGCCATAATTTACACAGTGAAACTCTAACCTTCAAGTTGTTCTTGGCTTGAGTAATTACCAACCAAACGCACAATTGCTTCCCAAGTCAGTTCTTTTATTTTTGTAGGATGAAATGAGCAAATGAATAAGAAAAAGACAAGTAATTTAATATACTTGTAGATAAAATGATATGGTAGGATTAGTTACAGAAAAGTAAATGCAAATGATCGATACATTTTGGAAGACATTCATGTCATTAATATTCAGAGAAATGTAAACTGATACAAAAAAACATGTAAAAACAAAAATAACTAAAACCTCTAAATGCCATGTCAACCCATGGTGTTGACAAAAATTAACAACATTCATAACATCCCACAGTGGTAGAAGTGTGATGAAGTGGTGATCTTTACCATTATTGGCAGGACTATAAACTAAAATTTTGAGAAAGAATTTGTCAGTATTTATTAAAATTAAACAGTATAAATCCTTTGATTTAATAATCCTCCTGGAAATTAAATTGGGTTACTTTTTACAAATACCTGGAAATATTTGGGAAGTGAGTGATACAGTGAATATGTTCCCAGTTACTTTTATTGATAAAAAGAAAAGTAAATATAAGTATCAGTAAATATAAGTAGCAACTGGGAAGGGAAGTGATGAACATTTGTCTTAATATATTAATATCCTGCTCCGAATATATGGTATTTTCACATACTATTTAGTGACTCCTTTTGAAAGAAATTGGCAGGCACTGGCATTTTCAAACTGTTACGGCTTATATCTAGATGTCCCCTTGGAGCCTCATGCAATCACAGGCAAGACCTTTGGAAGTGATTAGATTATGGGCCTTACAGCTGACTTGCTGTTAGGAGGTGGAACCAGGCTGGCAGAGGTGGTCACGGTAGGTGTGACCCGGAAGGTTTTATCTCCCTTCCTGGCTCCTCCCTTGGCCTCTGCTTCCTGTCTGCCATGCCTCTGTGCTATGCTATCCCGCCTTGGAGCCAGCCAACTACGGGCTGAAGACTTTACAAATTGTGAGCCAAAGAAAACCTCTCCTCCTTTAAGTTGTGAGTGTTGGGTATTGTGTCTCAGTAACAGAATGTGACTAAGACAAAATCTGCTCAAAAGGTATAAGCAGAGGGCACAAACCATGTGTAAACTGACCAGTGAAGTATTCTCCATGTGAATCCAGCCCAGGAGCTCATGGGGATGCTGGTGTGAGGTGCCCTGGTGTGGGCTGGAAAGGGAAGGGCTGGTCCTCTGGGTCAGCCTGTGGCTCTGAACTGATGTGACACCTGTATGAACTGTGATGTTGCTTACGCCACAGGACATGTTTGGTACCAGGGAGGACAGGCAGAATGGGGTGGCCCAGCACACCGTGGACACTTGAAAGGTGATGGGAGCGTGTGCTGTGGGGACTGAGGCAGTGCGTTGGCTGCGAGCTGTAGGGCATGAAGCGAGGCTGCACGCACAGGTGAATGAGGAGGTGGATGTCTGGCAGGTGATGGCCTCAGGTGGGGCCGTGGAAATGAGCACTGGAGCTGGTGTCCAGAGCTGTTAGCAGCGTGGGTGCCGAGATCTAGGCAGAGTTCGGTGATGATCTTCGGAGGGTCCTTTCAGGCCTCTGCTTCAGATCAGGAGGCTGACTCCTGAGGGTGTAGACATCACAAATTAAATCTACGCCATTGTAGAAATTTCTTATGGCTGTCTTAACAAACCACAACGAAGTGGGTGGCTTAAAACAAGCCCATCTATTGTGCTATAGTTCTAGAGACCGGAAGTCTGAAATCAGGACAGGATCAGGGCCATCTTCTTTCTCCTAGCTTCTGATGGAGGCCATAACATTCTCGGCAGGCAGAGGCTTCGTCTAGTCTCTGCCCCCACAGTCACAGGACACCTTCCCCTGAGAGGCTGTGTCTCCGCATGCTGTGCACTCACCATGGCCCTGTGTCTTCTTTCCGGGACACTGGTCACTGGGCTGAGTCTACCCTAACCTAGCAGGATCTCCTCTTACCTCAATTCGATCTGCAGAGTCTCTGTTTCCAGATAAGCTAACATTCACAGGCATCGAAAGCCAGGAACACAACCTGTCCTTCTGCAGGGCACCATTCAGCCCACAGCTCCGCAGCAAGCATGAGGTCAGCGGTGCCGCGTACCTGGCCTGGTCGGGGGCGGCCATGGCTGTGAAGAGCGACGTTCTAAAAACCATGTTTCTCTGAAAGGAGGGCTCTAGGGTAGGGTATTGATCCCCAGACACAATGCAGAGAACTGAGTGTAGACAAGCAGAGTGCCATTGTCACCCACAGCTGGCAGTGTGTCCATTTTATTTGAGAAGAACAGAAACTTCAATAGAAATGAACTGATAAAGACTCAGTTTGTACAGACTGTGTTTTCAGCAAGTACACAGGCACAAACTGAGAACGAAGCCTGGACGCGGAAGCCGACATCCTGACACACGGCACTGACCCGAGCAGTGTGAGTCGTTTAAGGAGCGCAGAAGCAAAGCCACCCAGTCACTGTTCACCCACATGGGGCAGGCTGGGCACCAGGTCCTCAGCGAGGAGAGCAGACACACTATTGAAGGAGTCCAGTAAGCGCCTCTCTGCACCAGTAGCGGAAAGTAAATCTTATCTCTGCATCTATATCTGCAGCTGCTCTGGAATCTATATCTGCATCTGCATCTACATCTCTATCAGCACCTGTGTCTGGATCTCCGAACTGTGTGTGCATCCGTACCTACCACAACAAAGGCATCTGGATGTGTGTCTGCATCTATATCTGCACTGGTGTCTCCTGAGCTCGAGATTCAGCCTTTCTTAACAAAAACTTTTCAGCTTCTTAAAATCCAGTATAACACTGTTTGGAAGGTTTATACTTGGTGTCTTAGTTACCTTTCTCATGCTGAGACAAAATACCCAACAACCAAAGGGTAAAGAAGGAAAGATTTATTTCGGCTCAGAGTTTGTAGAGATCTCAGTTCATAGTTGACTGGTTCCCAAGGAGGGTAGCGTGGCAGAGGGACATGGTGGAGGAGAAACAGTCCATGGTGTGGCGAGCAGAAGGCAATGAGCAGTAGCAGCAGCAGCAGCAGCAGGGAGCAGCAACATCAAGCCTGACTTTTTTCTGTCCCTTTATGTTCCATCCAGGATACAACACTATTGATTGGTGCCATCCATACCCAAGGTGGGGCTTCCATTATCCACACCCTTCATCCCAGCATCATGCCCTTAATCCACATTCACACATCCTAATCCAGCCACTTTCAAAACTCCCCACCTACGACTGCATGAGGCTTTGTGGGGACGTCTAGATACAGCCGTATACTTGGGAACTGAATTTAGGCACATTCTACCTAACTTTTTAGTGTGATTCATTATAAAACGTTTTTATCAGGATCTGTTTGTGATGTATGATTACGTTTACCTTGGGGATTTGGTGCATCTTCAAATCACATTGTGGTCATTTTTACTCTGCTTCCTCCCTACCTTGCTCTCTCACTTCTTTCCCGGATCCTCTTCCCATCTCCACAGAGCTGACGTCTCTTTCCTACCCTCTCTCTTGTATGCTTTTTTAAATTATTTATATTTTGGGTCTCTCATACTGGAGAAACCATGCAATATTTTAACCTTTTTCAATTTACTTCACTTAGCATTATGCTCTCAAGAGCCATCCATTTTCCTACAACTGACCCAATTTATCCTTCTTTATGGCAGAGTAGTGTTCCATTGTGTATAAATACCACAATTTAAAGGCGTGATTTTTTTTTTTTTTTTTTTTTTTTTTTGTGGGTACCGGGGGGACGACCTCAGGACCTCGCACGCCAGCAGGCGCCCGTGTCACTGAGCGATATCACCGGCCCCTTTTTTGTATGTGGGATCCGGGAGTCGAACTCGGGCCCTCGCACTTGCCGGGCAGGCGCTTAAGCCACTGAGCCATCTCACCGGCCCTAAAGGCGTGATTTTTGAGCTCCAAACACAAACACACGAGCAGATTCCTGCCCCAACTCCCCCCCCCCCCACGCTGCTTTAACTAGACGTCTTCTCTTCAGGCATGGTACCTTCCTCCCAACACCAGTGCTGTCCTTCTGAAAGGGACAGAAGGAAAGGCAGAAGGGCCCACAGGAAGACACAGGAAAGCATGGTTTCTTCAGCGTGGATCCAAGGTCAGGTCAATACCCAAAGCAGAAGTTGATTTAAGAATTGTAATAAGGCCAGAAATGCCAATAGTAATCACAGCCACTCTTATTTTGCCAGGAATTGTGGTAGGCCCTTGTATACTACTTATGTTACTTGAGTGATCACTGCAACAATGATGTGTCAGTCCTACTCTTCTGATGAAAAAACAGAGGCCCAGCATTGTGCACAAGTTTTCATAGCTTGTTAAAAAAGAATCTGAAAATCAATCCAGGTCGGCCCGACTCCAGAACCCAGGAGTTTATGACCCGTTGTGTCTTGGTCCCAGCACTGGGGCAAGCAGCCAGGGAGCGAGGAGTCAGTGGTCCTGGTTAGGAGGGGGCGGTAGTGGGAACTAGAAGCCCGGGAGGCAAGAGTAGTTAGAGGCTGCCAGTTTTGCTGACCACCAGATCATAAGTGCCAGTAGCTGGCCAGGCACATGTCTACACCTCCAGAACGGCTGTGGAGAACCCGGAAGAGACAGCAGTGTTCCTGTCCTCTGAAGAGATGACCGGATCACAACCAGGATGCTCTTGGAAATCACCCAGGGCTTCTTGAGCCTTTGCTTTCTATTCACCTTTTTCTAAATGCTCTTGAGTGCCTTGTCTCCCAGCTTCTAGGGCAGAATGTTTCCTAGCTGCTGTGTGCCCCCCGGGACAGCCCCGTTATTTTATTCATGATGGGTTCCTCTCAGACTGGGCTTCCCTGTTCTACTTTGTGACCCTCAGTTGAAGTAAGGAGTGTGGAAGGGCTTTGGAAGTAACACACCAGCCAGCTGTGAATTGCTGCTAATGACATCGTAACTGCGGATTGGCTTCCTGGGCGTTGTTACACCGTTGCCTCCATTCTTCTGCCCAAGATATTTCAGAGTCCATTGCATCTGTGCAACTTTGGTGCTCATTCATATTTCTAAATAAGTTCATAAAGCATTTTGAAGTTTAGCAAGCATTTTTTACCATTGGCAATAGCATAGAAAGAGAAGTGCTAAAATCATGGATAGGAGCCATTTATGAACTCATGAGAGGTCTTGACATCTGGTGGCAGGATGCACCGCTGGCTGCTCTGGACGTGGATACGGAGCCAGGTCTAGTAATTAAGATCATCGCTGATTAACTTACCTACTTCGGCCCTTTCCGACTAGCTCCTCTGTCTTGTGGATACTTGGACCAATTGTCCCAATTTTGCAATCTGGATTGCTCTTTTATTTTGATTTTCTCTCTGAGCTCTAAACTAACAGATCTCAGGATGGAGAAGTCAGACAACGAAGGAAGAAGTTCTGAGTGTGACATGCGATCCATTTGCAATCTGTAATATTCGATTGTGTTTCAGAGTCATCTTGGACCTCCGCCACCTGCAGAACTCCTGAGCAGTGGTAGAAGGGGCTCTCGATGTCCTCTCCACATCTAGGGTGTAAGCATACAAGGGGAGGATGGGTTGGTCTCTCTCTCTCTCTCTCCTTTTCTTTCTCTGGACTTCAGCCCTGCTGTAGAGCACTTAGGAATAGAATTCCTAAAAGGCACCACATCCATAGTAATTTCCATAGCAAGAGTAAGAGGTGTTTGTAGTAGATTTAATGTCAGCAATAACACAAATCTCTCCCATAGCACCCGTGAGTAGAACTAGTTGATGATATACAGAATTTATGATCTGGGAGACCATTTATTTCTAATAAAATTAGAAAACCCAGGCACTACTTTGGGATTTTGGAAAACTTTGCTATTCAGTTCTCAATGTTGAAATATGTGAGATATGGAAAGTATCATTTCAAAATGAAACAATGAATTAATCTGTATCCTTGAACTACAGCCAGGAGAAGCAATATTGAAAGCAGAGAAGTCACCCTTGTGGAACATGTAAACTCACCATCTTGTTTCTAGAACATTCAAATGCCCTCCTGGATATATAAACAACTTAGCTCTCTTTCTCATGCCATTGTTTTAGTCTGACATAGTGATACATAATAATGACCAGCATCGTTAACTGAGGGTTTATCACTCTGCCAAGCACTACACTTTGATGCCACTTTAGTTTTCTGCAACCTTACCATTTTCTTAGGTGACATAATTCCTCTTTAACAGATGACAAGACAGGAAAGGTAGATTACTGGCTCAAGGTCACACAACTTGTAGGTCAAGCACTAGGATTCAGAACTAGGAGCCTAGATGGTTTCAAAGTCTGAACTCTGCACAATACTGTGAAACTGGCCGAGAAATTGTTCTCAGAATGGTGCTTTCCTGGGTGGTATATTTGAAAAAGAATCTTTGAAAATACAACACATTCAAACAAAGGTGAAAAAGATGGTGGCCCTTTGGAAGGCAAATGGCAAGAGAGGCAAAGCTGAAATTACCGCTGTCACTTAAGTCCAGGAAAAGCTGCTAAAGAAGAACAGGGTAGCTTTCCTGAAATACTTGGAAAGCTGTCATGTGTAAGGGGGACCATGTTGGTGGAGGCAAAGGATCTTAGGCGACAGTTGAAGGAGGTAATTTTGATCTTAAGGAAGTCAAAGCATTCTGAGGTCACTTGCTCAGCTCTGGAAAGAGGAGCGAACTGATCACGGGGGTGATAGTGATGGCTGCTTCCAAGAGTATCGAAGAGTAGGTGGCTGATTAAGTGAGAGGCTGGACTCGATGGTTTCTGATACATACGTCAGTTCTTTGATTACGCACATGCCAATCCACAAGACCTTGAAATGAGTGAGTTTGCCAGCTTCTCTTATTTGTGACAGAAGAAGACTAGGTAACCTGGAAATGTCGAGCTAGAAACGAAAATGTGGTCTAGAAGTTTCCCTGTCTGTTCAATAGTTTCACTTAGGATTGGCCTCGTATTTGCACTTTCTCCATCAAAGAACAACAGGAGAGTTCCAGTCATGATTTTCTTGGAAATTCTGTTTCTGAATTTGAAGAAAAATAAATGTATATAAATTTTCATAAAGCTAATGTTATTTTTAATGGCTTTGAGAGTTCTGACTAGATTTTTAATGGATGACAAAGAATCAGGTGTGAGGTTTTCCGGGACGGTAATGTGTGTGACTGAGTTGTGACAGGATTTCAGAAAGGACCCAAAATATGAGTGATTCATTGCAGGAAGAATGATTTCTTCCATGAACTCTGTCACGGAAGTGTGTATGAACCAGTAGTGTTGGTATATTAATGTACTGCATTTGAATATATGTTAGAAAAGTACACAATAACTTTTCAAAATGAGTGTTATGCTCATAATATTTTTTTATCATATGCGAGTACCGGGAGTCGAACTCAGGATCTCACGCTTGCCAGGCAGGCGCTTATGCTGCTGAGCTATATCACCTACCCATTCATAATATTTTTTAAAGCCTAGAAGGACTGACATCCTGGAAACTCTTAGGCAAGTACCGATGAGAAGACAGGTTTAATTAAACTCTGGGCACCATATAATATTACTATGATTTTATTAGATCAGGAAATCTTGTCATGGTCTTCCTCTGGAAAACTAGAGATCCTGATGATACTGACTATTCATGCTATTGATTCACAAATTTGACACTTTCAATTATAGTAACTTGATCTGTCACTACCGGCTGCATGCATGTTGTAGTCAGGGTTTACAAGGGAATAGATTTAATACAGGACACATAATTTATAGGATTACTTTATAATATTCACCCAAAAAGTCAAATGCAGAAAAGTGCAAGAGATCTGTCCGTGAGCTAGAGACTTGGAAGAATCCAGCTGGGGCCTGGGATCCCACAGCAATGTCCCACATGAGTCTGGCTGAAGACCTAGAGCCCAAGGCAATGTCTCATGCAGGTCTGCACTGGGAAGACCCAATGGCCAGTGGTGGAAGCTAGGAAGTCTGTGCCAGCGGGATGAAGGATCTGTGCCAGCAGATGAGGGATCTGCGCCGGAGCCAGGAAAGGATGCTCAAGGTGCCTCCAGGAGAGAACAGCAGCCATCCCTGGTGACAATGAGAAGCTAGAGATCCTCCTCCAGTGATAACAGCCAAGTCCTATCGGGAAAACCAGCCACAACAAAGCTTCTCCTGGGAAATCAGCAGCATACGATCTTCCCCTCCTGTTCTATGCTGTTGGCAGCAATCCTCAGGTGGTACTTCCACGCCCAGAACCATGCTGACTCAGCTCAGCTGGATGTTTCCACTTAAGATGACCATTAGTTAATCCACCACAATGTGACCCTTCCCACTGTTACTCTCTAGAGATCCCGCTGCCTCCCTCCTGCTCAGGTTTCTAATGGAATGAAGCCATGGAGTCACTTTTGTTTGGGAGTGCCAGTGATGTGGTGTCTTTTTAGGGAATGCCCTGTCCCCCAGGGCCTCCTGTCCATTATAGCAGGAAGGCTGTTGCTGGCCCAAGCACAGGCCAGGTACCCCTCAAAGTGGCTGCAAAGATGGCACCCCCACTTAGCTTTTCTGTTGACTCCAAGCCACCAGTGCAGATGCACTCAGAAATTTTGTTCCAGCACCCACACTGCCTTTCCCTGTTAATGGATCTTAGTGGGGTCACCCCTGTCCATGTTACCCACTCACACAAGCTTCAGCTATCAGAGTGGGTATCGGGATGGCCCTGGGCACCTCTACCTCAGTGGTTCATTTTTCCACTAATTGATGTAAAGTTAATAAAAGGTCGGTTGCACCCTATTCCCTGCCTTATACTTACACAATACACAAAGTGCACACATATGTGATATTAGTATGCATATATATATTCCTATAAAAAGCAACCATTCAAGTGGTCCTTTCAGATGTAAAAAGATATTGTTCAAAGTGACCATATATACACAAGGCATAGAAGATACTGACATAAATTTACCCAGCTTCTTCAAAAGGCCTCCCTCCTCATTTTAGCACTGGAACTATTATACATCTATTGCACCAACAATAATTAAGCATTTGTTGAGTGTGTCCTATATAATAAGCCCTATTAAAGGCCTAATATGTTTTATTTATTTATTTATTTTTGCAATGCTGGGGATCAAAGTCAGGGCCTCACACATGCTTGGCAAGTGCTCTACCACTGGCCTATGTTTCAGACAAAGCTTTAGAATGATTTGATGGGCACACTGCTGTCCTCATTTTACAGACAGGAAAGCAGGCTGCAGAAGTTAAAAGGCACAGCTAGCATCAGCGTCAGGGATGAAAGAAAGTTCTTGGATTGCCATCTGTACTCTTACTCACCGAGGACAGTGGACACTCACACATTATTTGGCCTAGTCACCTCATTGGTGAGCATCAAGCATTAACGCTCTTCATAGATGACTGTTTTTCCACCAAAGGGCACAGAGTGATGCCTCTCCAAAGTGCTCTGTAGGTTTATGCATAAAGGACAACTGGGCCTCGCACAGAGTGTGTACACCCCAGCCTCCTTCCCAGACAGCCTGGTTCTCTCGTGCACCTGCTCTCCAGAAGCCGGGAGGACTTTGATGTGTGTTTCTCTGCATTTGCACCTCCTTCTCCTCCATCTGGAGAATTGTGAGAGCTCAATTTTTATTCTTTGCCCTTACTTTTAACATTTTTGGCCAGAATGTACCTGGGTGTAACAGCTTTTAAAAATTTCTTCCTGTAGTATTGTGATAATCTTAATCTGTTACTGCAAATCCTTTCCTAGCTCAAGAGATGGTTCCTCTTAACAGCTCTGATTTTCTTTTCCTTGTCGTATGTTGGGATCCTGGAGTGCTACTCGTGTCTCTAGTCTTAGTCTTGTATGACTGCTCTTCTCTCTCAAGACTTCCATTTCCTTGTTGTTGTCTTTGTCACCCTGGGACAGATCAAGTGTCTTTGTCTCCACGTCACTGATTACATTTTCTGCAGTGCGACTTCTGCTGGGTGCTTTCTCCTCCACAGAATTGTTAACCTGTTACTAATATCCTTACCATTTTCTCATTCTCATTCACTTTTCTTTTCTTTCCACCCCACTGTTACCCCCATTGCTCTCTCCATTATGTGTTCTGCCCTGTCTTTGCAGGCCCAGACTTCACACACCCTGCCCAGGGTGTTAAACACTTTTCTGAAATCTTATGTCGTCTTTGTCTAAAGGCTCTTTATTGGAATTTGAGCCATGACAGCCTTTTCCTATATTTTCTAATGTTTTTATAGGCCTTACATTTACTTTTTAATTCTTTATTTAATGTATTAGTCAGCTACTACTATGATAGTGCTATGTAACAAATAACCTCAGTGTATTGGTGGTCAATATCTATGTATGTTCTTTTGCACCCCATAATACTTTTTTTTTCACAACACTTTTTTAGGCAGAATATAAGGAGAATGATTAGAGGCACTGGTTGTTTGGTGTAGAAAGAGTGATGGTGGCGGTGATGGTTGTTGAGGGTGGGAAAAGTACTTGAGTCATTTTAAAAAACTTCCTGCATTGATGAGGGGAAGAATGGTGAGCTTTCAGCACAAGGCAAAAAGGGAGGTTGATATATCATATGTCTAACTTTTTGAAAGTTATGAGGCACACTTAAAGTGTTAAATAGATGTTTTATTGTCTCTTCTTGACAAATAGATCTTTAGAATGTCAAAACTGAAAAATATGCCTAAAGTTGTAGCTTTTTTATGTTGATGAAATGAGACCAAACTTAATGATTATTGCATGTCCGGGTGTTCTAGTGAGATGCCAGTAACTTTTGACAAGTATAAAGGAGTCACCCAAGCTTCATAAATTCATTATGTAGCAAAAAATTTTTTCTTGACCTAAATCAATCAGAATCGTGAATTGTTTTCATAACATGTATTTTCATGAAATTTTTTCTATTGAGAATATAAAGAACTAAAAAGGTAATCTTACAATATAAATACATTTTGTTCAAAATATAAAGATTACAAAATGGAAAGTTTCAGTTGTTTAGATATTTTTAAAGTTACTTATGATTCAAACTTAATCATTAAATGTATTAAAAATATAAATGCTAAGTAATGAAAATAAAATTTTAAATCAAATTACTTAAATCAAATTAAAAGTATAAAATCTGATTTTTGAAAATTTACATTTAATTGCTTACAAATCGAGTATACACATTCTTGAGTAATTTAAATTATTTCTCACTGCTTATTTCTTGGCTACCACGCCCACATGTATGGGACAAGCAATGAGCAAGAAATAGGACATCTGTCTCCATCAGAAGGCACGCTTCACTATATAGGAATGTATTATACTCTTATGCCGTTGTGGAAGAGCAGTTCACGTGTTACTGATTTGCTTTCTGCCTTCCTTTGGGCTTCTGCTCCCTCCTATCGCCCTGCACCTCCGGATTCTGCCCATCTTGGCTGTGACCAGAGCTATGTCCTGCAAATCCACATGGTGCCCAAACAGAATGGACTTGTTTCAAGAACAGGGCAAAAGCTGTGGACCAGGAAGACTGGAGAAGAGAGAAGGACCTGGAATGGTGTAATTCATGGGGAAAATCTCTAATAAGGAGCCACTCATATTGGTTGTTTTCTAAAATAGTTTGCTTTGTGGATTTATGAAATGTAGGACCTGAGGCAGGAGTCCATTTTCAACTTGTTTTCCTGGTTGGTAGAGAAACTGGGTCTCTCAATCAGGGAGCAGACAGGTGAGAGGTGGGATGCATCTTATTACCTTTCTATGCTATCATGATTGTCACCAGGGCAGATGATTATATATCTACAGAAGAATAACAATTTTGAAAGGAAGATGGTGATTACATATTGAACTTTTGCTATGTTTAAAATATAGGAGTAGAGATTTTTTTTAAAGATACCACATTACTGTTTTTCATCAGAAATATTAAAGCTAATTTGTAGTATCTTCAGCATGGATTGATGTACAGTATAATGTCTTCTATGCTCTTTTGTATGGAAGATTCTCAAAAGCCTGATGCTTCGATTGTCTCTCATTTAAATTACTTTCTTGTTGCCAGTCACTAACTTTCAGCATGAAAAGCAGCAGAAAATTACTATATAGATATACTGAATAACATTTAGAGACCCAAGATAGTTAGCTTGCCAAGCTAGTTGGACACACACAGGAGCCAGATAAAGTACTGGAAGCATTTTTCTAGTTAGAGAACAGCAATTAATGTGCAATGATCACAAGTCAAATTGTGTTTGTTTTATGTGTGTATTTTGCCGTTTATAGGTTATCGTCCACTTAGGGTGTATACGCAACAATCTTTTTTACTCATTTCTAGCTGAATTGCTGTTTCATGCAGATGTTTTAGAGACTTTCATAAGGAACCCTCTCCACTGTGTACAATAAAGCATTTCAATCATTGTAACCTGAACTATTCTCAACAGAAAGCAAATTTCAGTTATTGATCAGTAGAGAAATTTTGATATGAATAGCCAGTTAACAAAACACTTAAAATTTTCAGGACGTCACAGAGTGTCCATAGTAAAGACCTTAAAAGTAAATATTCCTTTTTTTGTGTGTAGAAAGAAAGGCTCCAAACTTTGTTATTAAGTGACCAATACTGTACAACTTTACTCCTGATTTTTCTTTACCTACTTATTAAACATCTTAAAATATATAAAAGACACTTGTGATTTTAATAGTGGCTGAACCAAGGCTGAGCTAGGGATGATTAGACTAATAAATACAAAAAAAATCTCTTCATTTTCAAATAGAAAAGCAGATTCCCCCTTTTCCTTGAGCGTTTCAAGGTTGAAATGGTTTTGATGGTCTCAGCAAGCTGCGTAATTCATGAAATGGACTCTGAGTGGGTTGTATGATTGGAAATTGATTTAATTTCATTGTTTTCACTTATCATTAGGATTTAGGACTTTTCTGAGCTAAGTCGTTTTCATTTTAATTCTCTCCGTTTGAGATGACTGCATCACACAGATTTTTGGGGTTGTTTTTCAGTATCACTTTCTTTTTCAAGGAGTGTACCGTATAATCACCGAACTCCTCTGTAATTACATGGCAAAGACTATGTAAATACGTAATTATGTTCATGCAGATTACTTGATAATTATACTTCCAGTTACCAAGTAATGAACGGAATAATCATCACGCACCTCGCAGCTCCCAGATTTTCAGCATGGTCTTTGTTTTAGAGACGGAGCGAACTAGATAATTACTCTATGGTTACCCGGCACTTACATTGTCACCAGTCAGGCGTTCACTGTGCTAGTACATGGTTATTTTTCATCTTGTGAAATGTAAAGCAGAGTGAGACAGCTTTTTAAGGAAGTCTTTTCCTCCCCTTTTCGGTAAGAAGCCTGCATTTCACAGGCCTGCGTAGCCAGGCCACGCTCGTCTTGTGTGTGCACATTAGAGCGCAGGGCTGCTCCCAACGAGAGCCAGACAGGCCTCTGAACCCCGCCTGGCCAGCACAAAGAGAAAACAGCGGCCTCGGGTTTCATCAGTGGACCATGAAACGCACAGTTACTCATCCTGAATCCAAGAGAGATTCCCTAGCCAGCAATGGTTTTATGTTGTTGATTTAGCTTCCACAGTGCTAAGCAGTCTTGATTCTGTCTGGGGTGTGCTTCTGCCATTATTCCAGCCATCAGCTTTGCTGCTCATCCTTTTTTGGGCACCTTGGTACCCGTCCTGTGCTTCTCCCTTGAGCCCTCCACAGACACTGTGTCATGGCACTGCTTGTCTTTCCTTCCCTCCTTTTTCCTTCATTCCTTCCCTCCCTTCTTCCCTCCCTTTCTTTCAAGGTATTGGGGATTGAACCCCGGGCCTTTGTAGTGACCTACATCTCCAGCTCTTTTTAAATTATAAATTTTGAGACAGGGCCTCAGTTATTTTGCCCAGGCTGGACTCAAACTTGGGATCTTCCTGCCTCAGCCTCCCAGAATGCTATGACTACAGTCTTGTGCTTGTGTTTCTCATAGTTTGTTCTCAGTGTCTTCTTCGCTAGCCACTGTGACTGGTTGCTCTTCCCCTGTGTTCTCCAGGGTCCGGCACAGAGCATATGTATGACAGCTCATGAATACGTCTCTAGTGAATACATCAGTTCAAAGAGAGATGTGTGAAGCACTAGTTACAAAACCGATTAGCGAATTCCCAAACTGTTACCTTTGGCTACGACTTTGGTCTAACCATGCATGGATGGGCATCCAATGATGAAGAACATTTTCAACAATTTCACACCATTCCAATCTCCCAAACAAACAAACATACAACAATTCACAGTATTTATCTTACATGTGCATTTCTCAGTGATGTGCTCTGCCTGGGATTCTAGGAGCTTAATGAAGTCCCAAGTAAAAAGATGTCGCTTAGCATCCAAGCATTCCCATCACTCAGCTGACGCTGACCACCGTACAGCACAGTCAGTGCCCTGTGATTGACATGGAAGATATTCAAACACGCACGAGACCTTTCCTACCTTTATTAATTAACTCAACAGCCATGGCGGGAAGGATAACATTCATCTTAAAACGAGCTATCATACAGAGTAGAAGAAATGAGCTTTACAGTCGAACGTCCGGAACCACACTAGAGCTTTCCTTGTGATTTTAAGCAATGGTTTATTTCAGTGGCTACTTTATTTAGTTTCTCTCACTTGTCCATGCCTATTAAAACAAATTAACGCTTCATTTGTTTGATCTTTGTGTGAAGGATTTATAGTTAATTTCACTCATTCATATGAGTTCCTACAAAAATTGTAAAACATATAATTGTGTTCTTATGCTAAGAAATGTTAAATGGTGATTACCATTTCATTTTTTCTTCCTTTTCCACTTTTTTGGTTCATCAGGCAATGTGAGCTTGTTTAAAAATGTTTTCTGTGGCTTTCGAAGGATAATATCATAGTATGACCATTTGATGACCGTTTGAAATTTGTATGAGTTTCGCTAAAATATTTTCATTGAAATTTGAAGTTTACTATAATAAATTTTTGAAATATAAACACTCACTCTATATTTTGATATCTATGTATCTATCTATCTATCTGGTTCTTGGGATCATAAATGACATCTATAGGTGTCAAGTAACTTTAATATTTCTTGTTTTAAAATCATGAAATTGATAGTAAATTAAAACCAAGAGCTTGTGCATGAATCAAAAGATAGATGAAAAAATCCAAATAGGAGAATTCAGTATGTAAACTTTATACTTAAATATTTAGGAAGAGACACCTGGAGAGGAATACAAACAAGTTAGAAGCATCTTAAATATTGAATGCATAAAATGAAAATATAATAGCTGAAAGATAACACAGAAAGAAGTTAGGTGTTGAGTGAAAAAGTCCTATGAACTCTGACCACAACAGAAAGATGCATATTTGATTATATAAACATGAAAAATTTGTTCATAGCATAAATATGAATTAATTTTATTACTATATAAAGGCAATGTAATTCACTAAAAAGACTCACAATACGAAGGGTAAAATAAATCAATGACTGGTTCACAGAGAAAAACACGCATGTCCATACGCATAACTGCCAAAAGGGCAGAAAGATGCTTTCTACTGAATCATGGTTTAAAAATATAAAGTGAATAGGTTGGCTGATGTTCTTTACTGATGCCGGCTGGGCAGCCTGTCATTCCTGACTGTCGCAGTTGGTGTGTGGCATGGTTGTCATGATTCCCTTGCGTGTCCTTCCTCACACGGCATCTGGGCTCCCAGTCCTCCAGAGGCTACAGCTCAAACCCTGCCTGGTGTGCACCCACCTGCTCTCTTGGTGGAAGCCATTGCAGCACCAGCTTGGATGCAAGGGATGGAGAGATAAGCACCCTTGTGCGTGGCAGAGTAGCAAATAAATCATAGCTATCCTTAGTCCTTTCTAGTTCAGTTTCTCATTTCTTTTTCCATTACTTTTATTTCTATTTAACAGTTTTATCAGTGCTTACTGCTGAGCAGAAAGACTGGGAGACCAGGTATTTGGAATGAGAAGGACTCTTTATTTTCACTTCTTTCTTTTATATTATTCGGTTTTTATATTTATAGCATTCAGGCATTTTTACTGTTAAAAAAATGTTTTTTAAGACAGCTTAATCTATACATGCTGATGTGGAAAGATCTCTGAGATATAAGTTAAAGGAATAGCAAAATACAGAACTATATATAACTGAGGTATGATAAAAAATACAGTGAATATTTAATTTTTTTAAACATTTATTATGGTAAAAAACACATTGGCATTAACCACACTCACAATCCTCCCCCTCATTTCGAATTCACTTTTTCCATTGTTCTGGCCACTTTCTGAAGCAGTTCTGAAAATCCTCCTTCCTAAGCTTCTCTAGGTAGAGTGTCATGGCTGCCTCAATATTCTGAATTTATTTAAAATGTGAACCTTTCGCGGTCATTTTGACTTTGGAGAACAGCCAGAAGTCACCTGGTGCCAGATCCAGTGACTAAGGTGGATGAGGACACCCCGTGATATTTTTTACAAGACTGCCTTTCCTTTGGATGGTACTTGGCAGCAGCATTCGCTGCACTTTTGATCAAACCTTGCAAAGACACTCAGGAAAGAGGACTCCAGAACTGCTGCGAAAAGTGGCAAGAATGATGGGATGAGTGCGTTCAAAGTGAGGGGGAGGATTTGGAAGGTGATTCATGGCAGCGCATCTTTTACTATAATAAATTTTTAAAATATAAATATTTACGCTATATTTTGATTATCATCTATGATCTATCTATCTATCTATCTATCTATCATCTATCTATCTATCTATCTATCTATCTATCTATCTATCTATCTATCATCTATCTACAGCTTTCTGGTTCTTGGGTTCATCAGTATATGGCTTCTGATCCCGAGCTCGTGTCTATGGACGTGGTCCCCCTGTGAACACAGTCACACTGACGGGCGATTGCCACGGAGTGTTCAGGGTGAGGAGGAGGACAGGGTGCCGTGTTCTCGCGGAATACGTGGCCCACATGCGCACAGTGGGCAGGTCGTTACCTTGCGGATCTCTCCCATCTCCATCCCTGCTGTGGCTGGGATTTCCAGCTGGTGTGCGGCATGGGATCTGTGACCCTTCATCTTGGCACAGTGTGCTGCTGGGTGTGCACCACAGGGCTGATAACGACCCAGGGCCCGGTCTGACTCAGAGCCACAGCTCATTTAGAACTGGGACGTGACACGCAGATACTCTTGGGTACTCTCTCCAGATAAGCCTCTTATCTCCACTACTGGAAATGTAAGCTTCTGTCTTAAAGTTAATTCTACTGCCTGCTTCTGGCTGGAGAAGTAAATTCAGGACTGTAACAGATTCTTGACAAACCCATGTTATAAAATGCAGTAACAAGCCAGGCATTTTAATCCCTGTGAATCTGCATTTACAGATTGCGAAATTCTCAAAGAGGACAATCTTGCTAAGCGCACCTATGGTCCTCCTCACCTTTGCTACTGGTGGTCCCAGATGACTGGCAGTATCATAGAGAGGTGAGTGGTTGTACCTCGAAGACTACAGGTGAGCAAGTCACTCTTTTCCTGAGTCACAAAGGCTCATGTGCTTCCCCAGGACCAACACACAGACCTGACATATTTAGTTGTAAGCTGAGAAAAGGAAAATGTCAAAATACGCCTACTCACCCCATGCATCTTCTGCTACTGCAAGGCCCAACAGTTCTGTGGAGACACAGAGATTCTGAGAGACCTCTCCATCCCCCTCTCCACCACTGCCCTACCCTCTGTCTCTTTCTGCATTCCCTGGACACGGTGGTTCTGTTTCCCATGACAATTCTGAAGTTATTGTTCGTATGGAATCTTAAAATCCCACCGGGGGGTGGGGGTGGGGGTGGGAAGAAAATCTTATTCCTAAAGATAAAAGCTAAAGATAAAGATGGAAGGGTTACTAGAGCGTCTCATACACAAGCTGCATAGATGGAAAGTGTATTGGACAGTCCCATGGAAGTTTGTTCTTGGCTGTTCTAGTGTTTTGGATCAATGAGCAGTGCAATAGATATTGATGAGTGAGATAGGAAATGCCCCAGTGTGCTACAGACCTTAGTCAAGGTGGGACTATCTTAGGATATTGTGCTGTAGTTCCTAACCAGGCATCTGGTGTGGGCTACAGTGAATTAGTAAGTATCCTGGACTATGTGCAAAAATGTGTACTTGTGATTGTGAGCAACTCTTTGGAGACAGGATCCCTCAATGCACTGAGCTGCTTAAAAGGGCAGTTGCTTACAATAGGCTGAGAGCATTCTGCTGAAGGATTTTATGCTTTACAATTATTTTTGATGAAGTGAAATAACAGGCTTTAAATGCTTGGATGAGAAAAAGTTCCTGACACATAAATTATTAGTACTTATGTAGAAAGTGTTGTGTGTGTGTGTGTGTGTGTGTGTGTGTGTAGGTGGCTGTGTGTTAGTGATATAAAGCACCATTTCCTTTTTGTGTGCAACTCAGCTCTACACAGTGAGAGCTATTATTTCTTGTCCGAACTATTCAGTGCTATTACTTAACTGACCAACTCCATCTGATGGAATTCAGACACAAAAGAGTCTGTTTTGTCACTTGTAGGAACAATCTGAATATAGAACAAAAATTGTTCTTAGACACATTACTGATGATGGTAATCTCCATTTCTTTTTCACATTTTTCAAACTTTGCTTCAGAAGTTTGTAACTTAAAAAAAAAAAGAAATTTGTCACTTATGGTTTGAAAATAAGAAATTCGCTCAGCAGTAGTCCAATTGGTTGAAACTCTTGGACTGAGTATCTGTTGCATGCAAAGTGGTGACCACATTACACACAATAATTTCAGTATTAGAGGGATCTCCAAGGGGACTCACTCAGGACAGACTTGGTTACGCTGCAGTGATGAAACGCCTCCAGTAGGTAGTAGCTTAAAACACGGGTTTTTTTCCTTCACTTTTCACTCATTTTCCATGCCCATTTGACATGGACTCTAGCACAGGGTGTCCTTCACTTTGTGTCATTGCAAAGGTGTAGGCTGCTGGGGTTCTACTACGTGAAACATCCCTGGTCAGTGACATGGCCCACGGCAGTAGAAAGAGAACAAGCAAATCACACAAGGGCTCTTCGTGGTTTCCCTCTGAAACATGTCACATTCTCACAATTGAAGCTATAAACTCATGAAGCGACCACTGCCTGATTTCAGCGGAAGGGACTATGATCAACCTTAGCAGCTGTCCAGAGAGGGACGGTTGGACTGTGGCTGGACAGTGGAGTCAGTCCCACAGCAGAGAAGGTGAGCTTTTGCTCATTTTATACATGGGACAGACAAGAGAGGTTAAGTAATGTGGGCAAGGGGAACAGCTGGGCAACATGGTGCATTTTGAAGGAAGATATTATCAAGGAATGGTCACTGGAAAATATGAGAATGCCATCAAACTCAACATTGATTTGATGACCTAGAGCATATTCAGAGGGACATTAAGTTTTTCAGATTTCCAATGTAACAATTAATTTATCAGTGCGGGGCATATTGGCAGGTTCCCAGGACATGTGAATAATCCACCCTATTTCTTTCTGAACTTCACCCAACTAGCCCTGCCCCTTTGCACAGTTACCCGACCTTGCTGAATCTTGGTTTTCTTCCCTCCAGAAAGTCACTGGGTTGTGGATGTCCCTTTCACACTAACAGCCGAGGCGCTGTGCTGAATGCTTGGCTGCAAATCAGCTCTGACTCCTAATCCTCCTTTTTCTGTTGAGAGATGAACCTGATACTTTGCAACTTGATTTCTAATTTACACTTATTTGCAATCTTAACATCACTCTTCAGAACTCCAACCTTTTACAGACTTGTGGCATCTTAACCTAATGCACTTTTAAAAGATTTTTCGCTCCTCAAAATAATCTTCCTTATGTTGGTTCTTACAAATGCACTTCAAAATTAAGCTGCTGGTTTTTGAAATTATTTAAAGTCATTCTCAACAAACCATATTCTCTTTAACAAGTAATTTTTAAAATATATCCTCAAATATAGGCATTCTATTTGGTGGTGTAGAGTTGCAAAAATATGGTGTCACTTTCTGCTCTTAAGGGCCTTGGCTTATCATAGAGAAATTAAGAAAACATCTTTAGAGATATTGGTTATATTGGATAATAAAACATTGCCTTTTATTTTAAGATTATAGATTTCATATAGAATGAAAGCAATTCTGATATTAAAAACACAGACAAACACATTTCAATTTTCTTTTTCTTTTCTTTTTTTTTTTAATGTGGGTACCGGGAGTCGACCTCAGGGCCTCACGTTTGCCAGCAAGTGCTTGTGCCGCCAAGCGATATCACCGGCCCTTTTTTTTTCCTTTATGTGGGTACTGGAAGTCAAACCCAGGACCTCGTGCTTGCCAGGCAGGCGCTTATACCGCTGAGCTATCTCACCAGCCCCCACATTTCAATTTTCACCAAAAACATTTTCAAGTCATCGTTGAAACACTTACCTTATAGAAGCAAAATAAACTGAAGACAATGCATCCAAGCAAAAATTAATATGCATCTGGATTTTTTATTTTTTATGTGGGTACTGGAAGTCGAACTCAGGACCTCGTGCTTGCCAGCAGGTGCTTATGCCACTGAGCTATCTCACCGGCCCCTGGATTGTTTTTAAGTGCAAGGCTAAGAAGAGTATAATCCAGAATGATTTTTGTTCTCCTCTGCAC
This sequence comes from Erethizon dorsatum, assembly GCA_028451465.1. Taxonomy (NCBI): domain Eukaryota; kingdom Metazoa; phylum Chordata; class Mammalia; order Rodentia; family Erethizontidae; genus Erethizon; species Erethizon dorsatum. Next base: position 154,115,025 of record CM051824.1, on the reverse strand, counting down.
CACGTCTCTGCTAAGTCAGTTAAGCTTCCGGAGAGCTTGTACCCACTTAGGTTTGAAGGAGTGGGTTTCCATCTCTTCTGCGGTCCCAAAGTGAATCTCAGCCCCTGTCACCTGGTGAGGGGCTGAGTGATGGGGACAGGCCCAGAGGGGGAAAGGCCTTTTGCATCAATGATACGTTTTCCACTGCAGCCCAGATATGGCTGCTGTCCTCGGAGATGCCCCACAGCCCAGGGAAAGCTGCCCATCTCAGGACACGCGTGAAAGAATAGTGGCCAGGAAAGGGTGCTTTGACAAAGCAGTGATCCTGGACATGGAGGTTCCTGGATGCTTACTGGAATTGCTACCTTCAAGGCAGTACCTGAAGGCAGTGGAAAAGATTTTTTTGTATTTTACTTTTAAAACATTTCTTGCGAAAACATTGTATAGTAACAAAAGGGCCAGTCAGGATAGACACATGAAGGTCAGAATTAGACAAAACTAAGGTAAAGAAGTAAGAATGCTTTATAAACTTTTAGTATGTAGTATTTTATTATTTAATTATTATTTGTTTTACAGTTTGGTTTCATATCTCTTTAGGGGAGGTTCCCTTTAGTTCTGAGCAAACTGAATCTTTCACACATAAAAAGGGCTATTTACAAGCTCCAGTATGTTACAGTAAGCAAGAAATATGTTTTCAGAGCTGGTGTATGCAGTACTTGTGTTAGCAGTGTTATTAAAAATATCTTGGTTCCATACATCCCTTAACTTCCTGTTACTCTTCCTTCATTTTGCTGAGAAATCTACCTTTGGTAAAGTGATTTCCCATTTGTGTTTTCATCCTTGCTTCACAAGATCTTAAGATAGATAGGGCAGGTGGTTTCATTCTCATTTTATAAGAGAGCAAATTAACTCTTAGAGAAGCAAAGTGATCAACAAAGTTCTCCCAGGTACTATTTGGCAGGTAGCAGGTCAAAGCCCGTTATTCCCGAATCCACTTTCTTGCAAAGAAAGCATAAACTTCACAAAAGCAAAGATCATTATCTGGTTGGTTTCCCTGTTTTACTGTGATGGACTCTGGATGATCCAGAGGATGTGCTGTGTAAATGTTAACTGACTGATTACGTTCACATTAAACATTTTCTGGAACTCTACACAATTAAATTTGTCTTTGAGAAGGAAGGGCATCAGCTCTAGGGGAGAACTTATGTGATGTCTCCGAGAAGGTCCTGGGCTTTGAGTAAACACTGCAGTGTTCAGTAGCAGCTATTATATCAGCAGGCGATCCAGCGGAGAGAGGCCTTTATATCCCAAAGTCCGGGGAATAAAACAGCATCTCCTCTATCAATGGAATGTGACATTGAGAATTAATTTCTGAAAAAATAATAAATTAACAGTTATACTTAAAGATGGGAAACAGCTTTACTCTAAAAACATAAGCAGGGATTTAGACTCCATCTTTTTCTCTTCTGAGCTCTCTACAGCCGGTCCCTTCCTCCTGGTCAGCTTCCTGCTTCACCTGCAGCAAGTTGTTATTTACATAAATGCCATTTATGTCACTTAGAGCACATGCCCTATGCTGTGTATTGCTGGCATCATAACTGAACCCAGGAGAGGCCAGAGAGAGCTAGGATGACCGTCCTGAAAGAAGAAGAGTGCAGAGGGAGGAAATGAGAGGTGAGCTGATGGGGACCTGGACCTGGGGCTGAGTGTGGAATTAGAGACCAAGGCTGACTCAGTTTACAGGACCTGAACAGAAGGAAAGGCAGGCGGCAGCAGGGGATGCAGCCCAGCTCACGGTGGAGGAGCTGGGTCCCGGCCTGGCTGTGCCATGGATGGATCACTGAGAGGTGGGCGACACAGGGCTTTGGCTGTGTCTGGTGTAGAACTGGGGCCAACTGGTAAAGCGAGGCAGAGGCTGGTGGTAGTGTCTGGGAGACTAGGGGTCCTTGGGGAAAGTCGTGGAAAGCGGCTGATGATGCTGGCTGGGGAAATTGCTGGGTGCCGTGGGTTACAGTCCTCCAGGCCAGCTGGGCAGGGATGCCCAGGCAGTAGGGATCTGTGCTCAGGGGCAGCCCCAGTGGGGCACAGCCAGCAGGTGCTCCACATGGGCATCACCCAGCCTGCAAGAATGGCCAGGACCCACACACTTCCACCATCCTCAGCACATAAGGCAGGCAGAACCATGCAGGGGCACCAGGGACTTCTTCACTGCAAAGGCCAGTGAGAAACCAGCGAGGGACACGAGTGCACCTCGCATATGGTGGCCACAGCAGGGTGCCACGGTTGGGAGCAGTGAGGGGTGACTCTTTAATAAGTGAGCCTTTACCTGAAAGAGATGGTTACCAACTAGGAGGAGGGGGTCGGAAACAGGGGAGACACCATCAATGGCTGACTTGTTTCCCTGTCTCCCTCAGAAGGGTGATGGCCTCCAAGGATGATAGGATTCGTTATAAGACAATACGAAACCACACTTTCTTGCCACATTTGTGTCTACTTAACATATTTGTGTCACATTCCACATATACCCTTTTGAAATTGGAAAGTTCCATGGAGGACTATATTTTAAACCTTGAAAATATAAGCCTTAATCCTGCAGGTTTTTATAGTCATAGTTACTTTTCTTGTATTTGGGACACAATACCTGATACCCATAGCGTAAAGGAGGAGAGGTATATTTGGGCTCACGTTTTAGAAGTTTCAGTGTTTGTGTGGTCAGTGGCATGATGGGAAGGGGCTGGAAAAGAACTGCTCATGGCATGGCAGACAGGAAGCAGAGGGGGTCAAGGGAGGAGGCTGAAAGGCAGTAAACCCTTCTGGGTTACACCCCAAGTGACCTCTTCTTCCACACAGGCTCTACCTCCTATCAGCAAATCGTCAAGAAACATCCATAATCCAATCGCCTTCCAGAGGTCCCAGCTATGAGTGTATGAGGCTTTAGGGGGACATCTAGATATAAACCATAACATTTATCCACAGAATGATTCACCCATTTTACCGATTGTGTAGAAGGAAGAAAGAGCAGTTGGAGTTGGGAAGTTCATTACTTCTTCTCTGTGGTTTTTAAAGAAAACCTGGCTCACACATGAGCTGCCTGTTGGTGAATGTCGGGGACAAAGGCACATACTATCTGTGGTTATATTTATGCCTGTGCATCTGTAAGTTAATGAGCATGGTAAAAGCATTAAGTAAGAAGGTATAGACCGAGGGCAGAACTCAAGCAACTTCCTCTGTGCACACCGAATTTCCACCTTCCATCTGCAGACGGCCCTCTCTGACTGGAGGTCTCTTCTACTTCTCCAACACGCCAGATTGTACTCAAAACCATTGCTAAACTCACACAGTTCACTTAGTGCAATTAAGGTGCACCAGCTAAAAGAATCACCTTTCCTAAGAAAAACAAAAGAATATCTTCTTGAAGCACTCTAACACAGTAGACGAGAAAGTAAATAAATATCCACTATTGTGAGGGAGGAAATGTATATTTGAGGGATTTTTGATTGACATCAGTAAGGAATATCGTTATCTTAGAGAAATGGTTTACGGTTTGCCAATGTAGCTGTTGACACCAACTTAGCAAAAGTTGTCACTTGGAGTAACATCCTAAAGTAGTGACTAGCTTAAAATAGTGATTAGTTCTGCTTTTACTAATCAGGCAGGTTCTTAGGCTAACTACTTTCAGTTAACATGGTTAGTTAAGTCACATTGTTCAACTGAATTAAGATTCCTGTAACAAGTAGTCCAATCTCTTCAAATGTCTTTTGCCGGAAGGCCACTTTATAAGTGTCAGGGTGACCTTTCTTTTTCACAATGTCTTACAGAGGAAGGAAAAATCAAAGAAATACTGGCTGGCTTTTCCCATTTTGCTGTGGCGGATCCGTCCCTATTGGTGAGATTGGAAAGCTCCCCTCTCCCAGTGTGACAGTGTCATCTCTATCACTCAGAAGCAAGGCTGGCCAGGGTCAACATCAGCGAAAGTGTACAGATTAGCCCGAGATTGGAAAAAGCCCCAGAGAGGTGAGATGAATCCTTTGAAAGTGTGCGACTTCCTGATAGGGCAGCTGGCCTCCTGGGGTAAATCACACAGGGCTCTGTGTACCTGATAAGAAGGGAACAGAGAGAAAAAGCAATGAACTTAACGACCCAGAAATTATTATTAGAGGAAATTAATACCACCTTTGTGAGATTGGTGGCCCTCTCCACAGCATTGGAAAGAAGGAAGGATTCCCTTATATTCAAGCTGCTTTTCATTTTAAGTGTAGACGCATACGTCTGCATTTGGTAATACGAAGGTGAAGTATTTGGCTTTGAATTAGCAGAGGCTTTTCAGAACTGGACAGGCGCTTGCGTGGAGATTGTGGGATATTGGAGCGATATGTCCTCTCTTGACATCTTCAGTTCTCTTCGCAGCAACTATTTTATATTTTGGACTACAATTTTGAGTAGTTACTGATCTCTTTTGAGAATTGGACTCTTACAGTGAGAGGGAAGGCTCACTGATGCACTCTCTACATGGCTACAGGGTCGCAAGGCCGCACGGTCAAATCCTCTCCCTAACGTGCATTTGTCCTGTCAGTGCTTTGTTGTTTCATCTGCTGGAGATGATGACGAGAAGGAAGGAGATGGAGGTGACATTTTCCCCAAATCTTCCCTTCGTCAGTTCCGGTCTGTGGGCAGCCACCTCCACCTCCACCAAGAGCTAAGCAGTGGAGATGAACTCAGTTATCTGCTGGGCTTGGAGGCAAATGCATTCTCCATAGACACAGTATTGCAATGGCAAGCAGAAACACCAAAATGACACCCAGGATTTGGAAGCAGATTTATCTATGCTGATGGGCACTGATTGGGATCAGGCCCAAAATATCAGGCCCTGATCTCTGGTGGTCTAGGGCTTATATGAGATGAGCAAGCAGGAAGTACAGAGGCGGAATGGCTTGTCAGTTGGGGATTGGTTTGTACAATGTGCATCACAGTGACCAGCTATGTGTCACAGGGACCGGCAGCCGTTTCTAAGAGACAGGAGCAACCAGAACTGGAACAGGAACTGTTACCTGGGCAACAAGAAACTGAAGTGTACTGGCTGGGGGAGGCGCATTTTCTGTTACAGTATCACAGAATTTTAGGGCTAGATAGAAGCATCAAAATATTAATAATAAATAAAAACATTTGAACTTATGAGAAACGAAATTTTGGTTGAAGCTCTTCATAGTATAAAAGAGATACAACCAAGAGGGTTTCAGTGGGCGAATCCAAGACGCATGGCTCGTTAGTGGTAGAAATGGAACCAACAACAAAAAAACATTTTTCTCATTAAAGTTGATGACTTTTATTACGTTAATTTTTTTTTTTCTGGAGCCCTGTCCTTAGTCAAGTTTCATTTCACCCTTTCTAACAAGGTGATCGGAATTATTTTCAAACGGTAACATTATGAAAGGTAACGACCTTGTGTTCCTTTACTGAGAGGAGAGCCAATGGTAGTGGGGTAGGAGTCCATGAGAACCTTAGTCCCCCACCATCCTGAAACTCCTTCCAGGACACCTGAGGGTCCCACCCAGTGCCTTGCACTCTGAAATCCTGCGTTATTTCATGCCCCAGCCTTAGCTCAGGGGGCAGGGTGAGGAACCCCAGAGATTCTTCCTTCTCTTTGTATTCTAGGACAGCTGAGACCTGCATGTCCAGGGAAAGGATATTGAGTTTGTTTATTATCCAAATAGGTTGATTTCTTCTTCAAGGAGTTTTGTAGATTCTAGGAGCAACTCACATGGAACAGGACCAAGTTTCTCACTAAGAAGTCTGGAGAGTGCCTTTGTCAAACAAAATTAAGCCAACATGTAATTGTCATTTACTTTATTCTTATGGAAATTGGACATTAGCATGTGTATAATTGATCTGAAGTCCAGATGCTTCAAAGACACCAATCTATATATCTGTGGGTTTTTAATCTAATTATAAGGAGCTCCATATGTTATTACTCAAAGCTTGTTTTCACTTTAAAAAAATTTTTTTTAATTAAAAGAAATGTTTTTTATTCCATGCCCTACCCCTGGCTTTTAATAATCTCTTTCCTTTTTCCCTCAAATGACCAGAGCTGCAGTCATCAAGCTTTCCAGGGCCCTTCAACTGAACACTTATTCTTTTGAAAATCATCAACACAGGACCTGTTGCCAAGTGGAGGAGCCAATTCTTGTCTCCAAGCGGGGGGAAATGTTTTCTTTGCAACGTCGTTGGCATGGAGGAGGAGGGCCTGGAGCTCAATATTGAAATCCAGTAAGCGAGCTGCTACTGGAAACAGTATTCAGATTGAAGGCAAATACATCCAGCAGTTTTACTTAAGTACCCCCCTATAACCACATGAAATACTGTAAACGTGGCTCCGTGAATCTTTCTTATGGGAGATCAATAGAGAACCAAGTCTGCTTGTTTTATTATCACAAAGTATACATAGATTAGCTTTCATATCAATACATTTTTTTACCAAAAGAGAAAATCAAATTCAAAAATTAGAACAAATGTTGACTGCAATAGAACAATAAAATATTTTAACCTCTTAAGAGTACTTGTATTTCTCTCCTCCATAATTGTGATTTCTATTTCTTCTGACAATTACAGGATAAATAAGAATCCCTTTTTAAAAAAACACACATGAAGGGAGAGATTTAAAAGGAGGAGTAGAGTTCTGGTCCCACCTGAAGTTTTGGGGATTCTTCCACACACTGGGGACACACGTCTGGCTGTGTTTTAGCATAATATGGAGAGGGTACAGTTCTTTTATTGTGTATTCAGAAAAAATATGCTATGTAGCATGAAAAAATGTTCTTGCATATGCATAAATCTGTAAAAGGTGAACAGATGCTTGTTTTTATAGCTTTTCCCTGTTTTTATGATTTTGGGTGCCAATAGTTTAACCTGCTTTTATTAGATGTTGCTAAGGTTTTCTACGATAAGTAAATTAATGTTCTCTGTACACAGATGGTTAAAATTATTTTCATTTGGAAAAGGAAAATTCCCCAAGCTAAGATGTGTTGCTGGCACTACGGATGAAGTGCTGTAGGTCATGTGCACATGGATTGTTTACTGCTCTAGGACCTGCATGGCTGGTTTGTGTATGTTTGTGTGTGCTTATGTGTGTGCCTGTATGTCTGTGCACGCTTGTGTTTATGTGTGTGCATGACTGTGTGAGTGAACAACAACAAAAAACACAAAAAAACATTTCTTTCTGGCACCATATGCCAAAAACAATTTTCATAATAGCTTTTATATGAAAATTTTGTATTCATATGACTAATTTAAAAAATCTGCCTTTGATCCCCAAATGGATCATACTGAATGTAAACTTTTTAAAGCAAACTATTTTTAAAAATTCAAATCAGTTGCTGGAAAAAAAAGTCTCTATGTTCCAATGTCTCTGAACAATTGTTACACTTCAAACTTAAAAAATTCTACAATAGAATTTTCTGTTTCTGCTCTGAACCCTGCTCCTCCTGAATCTTCCTCATCTCAGAAAACGACCCCCAGGACCTGTTCATATGTACCTCCAAGTGTAAATTTTGTGTGTAGGCAAAGTAGAGTTATTTGATGGATTCTTTTTTTTTTTTTTTTCTTGTGTGGGTACCGGGCGTCGAGCTCAGGACCTCGCGTGCCAGCAGGCGCTTGTTCTGCTGAGCAATATCACCGGCCCTTTTTTTGTATGTGGGTTCTGGGAGTCGAACTCAGGACCTCTCACTTGCCAGGCAGGCGCTTACCCCGCTGAGCCATCTCACCAGCCTTTGTTTTTCTTTTTGAGAACCTACCAAGGGTCGTGTCCTGTCCTTTGAATTTAAACAGTCTTGGAGAAAGAAAACAACACGAAAGAATTAATGAGATCTCATCAGAGGCCACCTTACTACTAGAGATTTCCGTTAAAGACACATCAAAATACCACAAAATTCCTTCCCTTTCAAACATTAAGACCGTTTTATTTTTGGTAGAATGAAATAAAAAAATGTAAAACTAAAATGAGTAGAAAATAATCCAGAACCCTCTATAAGCAAGTAGGAGCTAGCTTGGTTATGTAATTCACGCATACATTAGGAATTCGGAGTACATGAAATAATACGCCAAGCCCGGAGTCGTTCTTTAAACAAACACATTGCGCACGGTTTTATACACTGCATGCATTTGTATGCTCACCTACTGCATGTAGTTGAGACATTTCTTGTTTCTTTTGTTCAACACATGTTTGTTGTGTCTGTTCTCTGAGGTGCTGGGCTCGGTGCTGTGAATAAAGGGTCCGTGAGGTACATCTTTGCCCTCCTGCCTTTGTGTGCAGGTGTCACTTGCCTCCACTGTAGGACCATCTTCCGAGTCACATCTGCTTTCCACATGCTGACATTGCCTTTCACTGGGAGACGAGCATCGTGACTCCTTATGCGTGGTCACAGTTGCCAATCACCATCTACCCAGCAACCTCACTGGAATTCGGCTCCAACTCCGCAGGACTGTAGCAGCCCGTGTCTGAAGAGTCAGCCGCCTCTTGGGTAAGAGGTCTGGTCCAGACCCTGCATGTTGGCCTCCCTGAAGGGGCTTGAGATGTGCACCTCGCCCACTTCTGAGGCTTCCTTGCTTTGGTTGGCAGAGCACAGGGCACCAGCCTGGGGAGAGGGAGGGTCCTCGTGCAGCTCTACCTGGCCAGGTTTCAGCGTTCTCTTCCACACAACAAGGATGTAAGAGATTTTAGGGATCTCTAGGTTCCTTCCACTCTCTCCACAAGACAAGCCTGTGAGCTAAGACTATGGAGCGAGCCCTACGGCTCAGTCTTTGTTCCAGGGCCTCTGGAACTGCTCCTCTGATGAGGGGATGTGGGTATCCTCACTGAAACCTTCCTCATGTCACCATGGTTACACAGTGGGGTGTTCCCCCAGGAGTTCATCACAGAGAACTGGAGCACCAGGAGTCTTAGCAGGTAGCCACTCACCCCAAGACTTCATGGTGGGGGAGACTGAGGTCTAAAAAGATCAAACCAGAAGCTGTCGTGACTAGCCATCAATCTCTTACACCGCTTTTCCTAAAACTAACACACACAGCTTTTTAAATGGTAGAACAATTGATGGAAATACTTTTTGAAGTATTATTCTCTGCCTTATTTCTAAGACCATAAGTTATGAACGTTGCTCCTTTTGAAAACTCAGAGATGCTTTGTTAGGAACTGCATGGGGTTTTAGTGGAACAGCATCTAGAGGGAGAGCTGGGTTCCAATCAGAGCTGTATCTGTTATTAGCTTCGTAATGGAGGCAGAAAGATTTAACCTTTCTGAGCCGCAGGGTCCTTGCCTGAAAATGGAGGTAATAATCTATGGTACCAAGCTCACTGGGGAAGTTGTGAGAATTCAGTGACTTAACTGCATGTGAAACTCTTAAAGTGCCGGGTGCTTGACGTGGGCTCACGACAGCATCTCAGTATCTTAGTTGCTGTTATGGTGAGAATGTCATCGGGAACGTTTCCTCTTCTTGGGGATTAGCTTGAATCTTTAACAGCTGGTGTAGCTCGAGTTCTTCCTGTATCTCCTCGTAAATCCCTCCCTACCCTGCCTTCTTCTCACGTCTTCTCTTCCATCTCGGGTGGCTCCCACGTGCCTTCTGCACATCATGGCGAACTGAACGTCATTGTGTCGGAATGAACACCTTTCCTAAAGCAGCAGAGGTTCTCGAGGAAGGGTTACATCGCGCTGGGCAGGGATCCTGACTGGAGTCTTTCCCTGCTCTAGTTCTGCTGCTTCGGAGCCCGCAGGCTCTCACGCACCTCCGCGCCGTCCAGAGGGCGGTGGATCCCCTCTGCACTGACCGCTTTCCTCTGGAACAGCAGATCCGGCTGGTGTAGGACCCCCTTCCTCAGTCCGATGGAGTGCTGCCGGAGAAGCAGTCCTTGAGGACGTCCTCAGCCCTGTCATTGCACTACACTGCACTTCAGGGGACTCTATGAAACTCGTCACCCCACAGCACCCTGCTTCTGTTTCAGGAGTTTTCTGTGAGTTCTGTCGCTCTCAGCCAGGTTACTACTCGTGGGTGCGATCAAGTCTATTCCTACCTAGGTTTGACCCCTTCCACCTACCGCGATGCTTTCAGTCTTTATGTAGCAAAGCCCCCACTTTGAAGTGGGTGTAAAGCCCTCTGAATAGCGCTTTCACGACCGCCTGTGGAAGAAGATGCTTCAATGTTCCTGCGTGGGCTCTGTGGTCATTCTTTTGGTGGCTGAGGAGTGGATTTTCTTTCATTTCTATTTTTCTGTGTCATTCTAGGTAACTTGGATCCACAGATTAATATGGTATTAAAGACTTGCAGCAACATTTTTCTGGTATTATTGGAAAACGAGGTATTTCCTATCAACGAATTTTCCTCTTTATGAAGTTTATCACCTTAGGGAATAAAACTTATAACCATTTTAGTTGTGTTCGGCATAATATGATTTAAAATCTAAAAAAAGAGTTTGACTTGTATAAATAAGAAGGCCGAGTGACAGTGACTGAGGACACAGATTGGAGTCAAAGCTGACGCAGAGAGTTGTAGCTTCCTTCCTTCCCTTAGGAGTGGCACAGCGTGGAGCCCAGGAGGGACATGTCTAGCTCCTGTGCTTGGTCTGAAGGTGACGGTAACCCCTCTACAGAAAGCCAGCAGCATCAATGTGCTCGACCTCCCCCTTTTCCTGCTCTCATTATTATCATTATAATTTTTTTTAAATCAATAGCAACAAGAGCAATACAACCAATCAATTTGACAAAGAGTGAGAATGCATAATTCAGAAAAGAAATAAAAACTGGTAACAATTTGAAAATATGTTCAACCTCGCAAGTGCTCAAAAAACTCAAATTAAAATAAGAAGAGAAATGTTTCACTTATTAGATTAAAAAGTCAGATGGAGTTGAAGATAGATGGGCTCTCACCTACATCAGTGTTAATGATGAATAATTTGGTAGCATTTGTAAATATTGTCTTGCTTGACCCACAGTTCAAACTCTAGGAAATTATTCTAAAAGTTTTTACAAATATGCAAAGATATATGTAAAATATTCTAATTGTCAGATTGTTGGTAATAAGAAAACACTCTAAATTGTTTTGAAATGATAAGGAAGGTATTGGTTAAATACACCTATGTATAAGAATATTATCCAAGAACCAAAAAAAGTGTATTTTGACTAAATACATATTTTTCACAATACAGAAAATGCAAAGAGCAAATTGAGAGGAAAGGTAAATTTACAGGCTGATGTTAATTTGGGGAAGATCAGCCCAGTTCTGATGAGGAGTGGGCTTCTGTGATTCAGCAGAGGATAGCTGCTTCATCTCACTTCATATAGTCTTGATTCTTTAAAAACCGTGCCTGTTAGCCTGGCATGGCAGAGCACACCTGTAATCCCTGCACTGAAGAGCCTGAGGCAGGAGGATTGCAACTTTGAGGCCAGTCTGGGCTATGTAGAATGACCCTGTCACAATACATACATACATACACATATACATACATAAGAAAGAAGGGAACAGAAATATTGTGGATGCTTATTCTTTTTTAACTATTAATTTGTAGTTTATTGGAAATAAAATCCATCCTTTATTGCCTTAAAGAGGCTATGTATTGAACAAATTCGTCATGCCTGATATCATGTATTAGCATGCATAAAAATGTACAGTTTTTAATTTGAGCCCTAAGTTGGTGCATTTCCACATCTTCTGTATCCCACAGGGTAGTTATTGGGATATGATAAGCTTTGAGGAAATACCTATCAAAAAATTAAGTAGGTATTTAAAAATCAAAATCAATATTGTGTTGTAGGTGATATTGTGGGAAACTCTCTCACTTGGTTACTGCATCTGCCTTGGTGGCAGAAGATGTAATTTCTACACAAGCTTTTTCTGCTCCTCGGGCTCTGGCTTCCCTCTTACATCTACTGAGCCCCATGGTGCTGACTTGCGTGGCAATGACTCAGGAATGGCCCCAAGCATGTGTGGATTCTTTCCTGTGCTCTAGACCTTTGACGTGAATGTGAGCCCTGATCTCACGGATATTTTTGCCTGTGCCATTTTTCACTCTTGCAGAAGTTGAGCAGGGAGCAGGTCATACACAGATGGGGAAGGTGAGTGGTCCAGGTGTCACCGTTGGTCATGATGCTAAGGGACTGAGAGTTATAGCTATGTGTTTGGACTGTGAAAGCACTACTTCATGTCTGTTCTTGAAATTTTAAAAAATATATACCAATAATAAGTTTATAAGTTTCATAAAAGTGCATGACTCTTGCCTGTTGAGATCTTTATGCCACAGCTTTGTCTTCCTTGGGAATCTTTAGATTCAGTCTTGACATTAATGTCTGTTATATTTTAACTTGGAAAATGTAGGCTGGGACTTCTCAAGATGCTAAATACCTTCCTGCAAGGCATTGCTTGGGTAAATACTTGATATCATAGAAAAGATTATGAAAAAATATTTCATTTTCATCCTTCAGCTAAAAGATCTATAGGTGAGCCCTTGAACATGAATAGCAAACCAACTAAAAAGTAGAGTTTCTTGTTGCATATTTATTCATAAAGCAGACATTTAAGAACTCTGTGTTGGGTGACTAGGTAGTGTTTTGAATTTTATTTTCTCCAGTACTAAGATTTATTTTTGGATCACTATCAGTTCTTTGTGAATAGCAAATACAAGGTAGATGGGCATTTAGTCAAAAAATTTTTTATGAAAAAGTGATCTTTCTTATTTATGCATTTGCATTTAGGGTTCATTTGTAGTAATCATAGCATATTTTTCTCAGTTTATGACATGGAGCATAAATAGTCCTTAGCTAAATGAAATCTTTCTTCTTGTGTGTAGTATGAATATTCAATAAAAAGGAAGACAAATGTTTTGAGCATAATTCCTTAACATATGTGCTACATGTGGGCCAAGACATGATGCATATTCATGCATATACATCAGTGTATTTGCCCAATTCTGAAGCAAAAAAATGCAGGTGTGTGGTGGAGAAATGTGTGCTCTTTGACCTAAATGGTATAAACATCATGTAACTTTCAATGATATCATTAAATTGAATGAATATTTGGTCATTCCCTATGCCTCCTCTGTAGCCATAATTCCCACTTTTTTTTTTTTTTTTTTTAACTAACTCTTCATGTTCCTTCTTACTTGCTTGATTTTCCCCTTTGGTTTTTGATAAAAGTGCAAATATGAGGGATGCTGGTAATTTTGGTTCCTTTTCCTCTTTGTAACAGGTTAGCCAATTTCACACAGGAAAACATGATTTTATATCCATTCTGTGACTTCTTGGTTGGCTTATCTGAAACATCACTCTGAATATTTTTTCCTTTGAACACAGGGAATGTTTCAGTGATTTCATGTCTTTATTTGAAATGTGTCTTACATAACATATGAAGTAGTGGGGCAAACAGGTGATTCCCTGTAAGTTCCTGTTCCATAGTTTTCCTTTCTTTTCTGATGCTTCTATAAAACCTCAAGTGTACATTCCCTCCTCCTACCAGGTAGACATTTTTATTTCATACTTTCAACTGGAATGTGCCTATGGCATTTTTAATTGTAGAATTTACATTTCTACCTCTATTAGTACTTGTCAACTCTACTTTAAGCCTCTGATATGCTTTTTTTGTTAGTACATGTTTGTAAAACATAATGTTTATATTCCTTGTGGAGGATAGGCATCTATAGATAACACATCTTAATTCTTTTTTTCATTCACTTTCCTTCCCCTTCTCCCCCTCTTCCATCTCTTGATTCCCTTCTCCTTTAAGAAAGAGTTGTCTACCTACTCCCTATTGTCTATCTTTTATTTTGCTCTTTATTTATGCTTAGGGTTTCTCATATGATAGAAACCATAAGATATTTAAACTTATGTCTAAGACTGTTGGTGGAATGTAAACTGGTATCACCACTATGGAAATCAGTATGGAGATTCCTCAAAAACCTGAAATCAGAAATTTCATTTAACCCAGCTATTCCCCTTCTAGGTATCTTCCTGAAAGAGTTAAAGTCATCATATTACAGTGATACATGCACACCCATGGTTATAGCAGCACAGCTTGTAATAGCTGAATCTTGGAGTCGGCCTATATGTTTATCCCAGATGAATGGATAAAGAAAATATGGTGCTTACACACCATGGATTATTACTCTGCCATAAAGAAAGATAAGCTTGAATCATTTGTAGGAAAATGGATGCATTAAGACCACAAAGTTAAGTGTTGCATTTTCAAAGTGTATTTATAAGAGTAACAATTAAACACAAATCTAAAAATGTAAGGTATCACCTGCAAATGATATGAGATATTGAGGGCCAGTGATATAGCTCAGCAGCACAAGCACCTGCCTGGCAAGCACAAGGTCCTGAGTTCGGTTCCTGGTACCCACACATACACACACAAAAGCTATGAGATATTGAGATGATTTGCTTTATAATATACAGCAGGCGTTGACCAATAGAGCCAGCCCCTTTGTGCATGTGTGCAGCCTTTAAAACCATACTGATTCTAAACAACTTAAAAATATTTTTGAGAGAATTGTAGTCATCGTTATATTTAGGTTTTTGTAGTATATGCATATAAAGTATAAACTTTACTTTGGTGTCTGCTGAACCACCGGCAATGCCTCCATGGATTGCGGTGGTCGTGGAGGTGGTAATACCCTGTGCTCCATCCACTGTCAGCGGGCCTTTCCGGTTGTCTACTCTCCACCCTGATTCCTTTACTTCTAATCTTGTATACTTTATCACTGGGCGAAAACTCAAGGAAAGTTATACAGATGAAGCCATAAACCTTATTTCATACCATAAACACCAGTAGGTAATAAACTAACAAGCATGACACACCTCTGCCGAGGTGCACCCCGCGAGTGCTTTGTCACAGTGCCTGGGAACCCACATAATTGATGTTCCATGCCTGGTTTAGTCTCAAGTGCCTTTCAAACCTGAATGCTGCTTTTGTTTGTGAAAATATGCATACTAACATCTAAATATTCTGCTAAATTTAAATTCATTCAGGTACTCATTAAGCACGCATACTGCTTCCTTTTGCTTTGCAACAATAAGCCTCTGAGCTCGGTGCTATTGTTTTGACCAACTAACTTGTCCAAGTTCATATACGCAGAAGGTGGAGGGTGGGAGTTTGAACCCTGACACCCTGGCTACAGAATACATGCTTTGGAGCTATTACTTAATGCCATATGCATGCAACAGACTTTCTGAGGGTACATGTGATAGGCAAGAGAATGAGCAAGAAATGAGGGAAACGAGATAAATGCCTCTGTAGTTGAATTCATTGAGGTATAGGCTATGTAGGATATAAATAGCCACACAGGTCGCTGCAAGAATCTGGAGTTGGGAGGAACCATCCTGAGTGGAAGTCTTTGTTGGAGGAAATGGTCTTTGGAATCATAAAAGATAGGTTGAATTTTAACAAGCATTCATATTTAGGGAGTCAACATTGGCAAGAGGAGACTCCAGGCAAAGAAAATGGTGCAAGCAAAGCCAGATTTTGGAACTGTAAGCCAAGACTCTGTGGGGGACACTAAGCACAAGGTTTGACTGAAATCATGACGCACATACTGGTAGATAAGACGGACAAGATCATCATTTGGACCAAAGGCTGAAATTCTAGACTAAGCATTTAGAGCTTAAATTGATAAACAGAATTAATTCCACTTCCTTACTCCAGATGCACTTAGTCTCCTCCAGGAAGAAGTAAGTGAGGATGGGTCCCCAGGAGAAGGTAGTCTACTTGTCACTCTCGTCACTACAAAAGAAAGGTGGCCAGGTGGGTGGGGACAGGGAGCAGTGGGGTCTCTTCTGGGGACAAGGAAATGTGTCCCTTTCTCAGGAGGACACTGGTTTTCTCAGGATTTTACTTTAACCCCAGTCATCTGAGCGAACCTACAGAAGCTTAGGAGACGTGAGGTGTGACAAGGTTTCCGACAAGAGGGCAGGGTGGGTTTGAGCTTGGGTGTCTGCGAAGGGCGGTAGCCAGCTGCCTGGGACTGAACAGCGAAGGTGATGATAAAGGTGGGAGACGCTGTCAGGGCATTTAATGGGCCATCTTATTTCCTCTACTTTTTCTTTAATAAGAAAAACTACCTGGTTTGAAGTTATCAAACAGTTCTTAAACTAACAAAGCGGATTCTGCGGTAGTTTTCTGACTGCTGTCTCACAGACATAAGTATTCTTTCGCTGTCTCAAAGCTCACGCTGTCATCTGCAGTGTCGCAGGAAGTCCCTTTGCCCCTGATACTCAAAAAAGCTTTGTGATAACAAAACAAAAGGCCAAAACAAATTATTTTCAAAAATACCGAAAAATCCAACTTCTGAGTTATTAGATCAACAAAATTCCCTTTTGGTAGGAATCCTCCCTGGGAATATGTGTTTGTGTGTTGATACGGTGTGAATGTAGAGTCTGCCTCAGAAGAATCATGCATTCAGAGGTTGGGGTTTGGGAAGGTGATTGGATCATGGGGTGACAGACTCATCGGTGGTTTATCCAGTGATGAACACATAGCTGAATGTGCTGCTAGGAGATGGGGTCTGGTTGGAAGAGGGCGGTAACTGGGGGCGTGACCCAGAAGGGTGTTTGTCCCTCTTGGTTCTTCCCTTCTCTTCTGCTTCCTGGCTGCCATGACATGAGCAGCTCTCCTCCGCCACACTGCCACACTCTGCCACCATGCCCTTCCTGGCTTGGAGCCAACCAACAATGGACTGAAACCTCCTAAAACTGAGCCCAAATAAACATCTCTTTGTTTAAGTTGTAGGTGTTGGGTATTTTGTCCTGATAATGAGAAAGTGATTCAGATGCATGTGCAAGTGTGCATATAGGTATGTGTGTCTGTGCATACGTGCATATTCATGGAAGAAACCTCCTGAAAAAGCCCTCAGGAAAAAAAATTAACCAATGTGATTTATTTCAGAAAATATCTTTGACTATAATAAAATCCTCTAAATTAAAACTCCAAAAGGTAATTTCATTTTCCCTAGCTTGGTTTTTCCTTCACAAGAAATCAAATCAGGTGATCAATTTCATATAGATTAATTTTGAAATGACTCTAACAAGTGACTACAAATAAGTATGGCAAGTATATCATTGCCAGGAATTCAGAGAAGTCTGGACTAGAAATATGAAGCCAGGCGTCACTGGCATGTAAATGGCTCTGAGCCTTGTGGATGGATTAGATAACTGAGAAATTGTTTTGTAGAATCAGAGGACCGTGACACACAAGATGATGTGATAAGTCAGACTGCACAAATTGTTGGTAAGCGGTTTGTTTTAAAACACTATCTGTTCTTAAGGAAATATTACTGACATTAACTTCAAAATCTGTAATTTTCATTGTGGCTGTAGAAGGATCTTAAAGAACATTAAACAGTTTGCTAAGTGTTTAACCACATTCCAAGAGTGGCTAATGTTTATATTGTCTCTTAAAAGATTATGTTTGATGTGCACAGTGAGTGGAAGATGATCAAAAACTCACTTGTTCTCATTTTTAAAAACACATTGCCAAAAGAATGAGTAGTAGAACTGGTGTTTGAATTTTTGGGCAGATTCTACAACTGAATTATAAACTTCTAAATATGCTTGCATGTTGTATAACATTGGTGATTTGGTATGTGTGGGGGAAATAAAACTCTGAGAGGCCAATAATTTACCTACAAATACAATGACACAGGTGAAAGCACTTTATCTATGACAAAGCCCAGTGCAAGTGTATTAACATTTCCCTAAACCACTCATTAGTCAAGTTAAAATGTCTTCCTGTGTAGATAACGCATCATCTGCCAGGTGTTCACTATTGATACCGCCCTTGAGTAGAGTTCTCTGTAGTAAATGAAAGAGGATGGTTTGTCTAAGAGAAGGTGAAAATGCTTTTAGGTCGGAATCCAAGTTAGCCGCAAAGTTGGAGAGAGAAGCCTACATTCTTCCTAAACTAGGGGAGGGGCCTGAGCCTTGTACAAATGTGGACCAGCTCCCGAAAAGGAGGTCAGCTTAGACTGAAGATAGACATAAAGGTCTAGTAGAAATTTCTTAAGTGACAGAGCCAAGGAGACTCTAGGTTCTAATGACTACATAGATGGAGGTAGAGCAGAGGAAACCAAGATGGGGTGCACCCCCAAATCCTGAATCCATGGCATGCTTCATTTTCTGTATTCCAGGTGAGGCAAAGCCTTAGGACCAAGGAAGGGCTTAAGGAGATCCAGACATTATTTCTGAAGGTCCCCACAGGCTGAAGGTCCCCATAGTGTTCCCACCAGGCATTGGCCAGAAGTGGAGAAAGCCTGAGATGTGGTAAAACCACCCAGATAGTCTCCCCTCTTTGAGAGCCACCAAAAGCCCACTCACTGCCCTGGATCAGTCACGGGGCAGCATAGAGCCTGAATGGTGAGCGCACCTCAGTGTCTGGTCCCGGTCCACCGCCAGGGCAAGAACCGACCTTGGTAAACCTCTCAATGTTCTCATTTAAAATGAGAATAATATCCATTCCTTCTTAGTTTGTGAAAATGTTGTGTAGATTAACACGATGGAATTTGAAAGGTGCTATTTAAGTATAATATGTCATTAAAGTATTATTCTCGCTGCTGGTGATTATCTAGAAAGTTTTAGATCACCTGGCTATTTCCTGGATTCAGTTTTCATGGTCAGGTGTTATTTCTCCTTCCAAAGACATCATGTTTCTTTGTCACATGGCATGGACCTTGTCATTTTGAGCCCTGGAGTCATGGCCACAGGTCTGGGTTTTGCCTGAATTACTTCAGAACTGTGGCAGCAGTAATAAGGGGGCAGAGGCTGATTGATTAAAAGGAATTTTGCCTTGTCTGTAAATTTTTATTTTGGGGGGATAGGTGTGAAAGATGGACAAGGCTGATTCAGGTACAGAGACAATGAAATAGGAAACATCCAGAGTTTGCCTACCTCATGAGCCCACCTGCCTGGCACATGTTGGCTTGCATCCTATCCCACCTTTTAAAACTGTGTACCATTTCTCACAAGGCTGTATCTTCTTTCCTCTTTTCTTTCCAGATAGCTTGTGTTCAGCACCTCTCACCAAGATTCATTTTTGTTAGCACATGTTTGCAGTCCATAGTGATTGCATTCTTCATGGCAGTTGGTGCACGTAGGCAACGCATTTTAATTGTTTTTTATCCCCTTCTCCTCCTCACCTCTTGGACCCCCTCCCATTTGCAAAAGATCTATCCCCCTATTTCCTATTATCTAGCTTTTATTTTGCTCTTTATTTATAATTTGAGTTTCTCATATAAGAGAAACCATGTGATTTTTAAGCTTGGGTGTCTGGTTTATTTCACTTAACATGGTGGCTTCAAGGTGCATCCGTTTTCCTACAGATGAATCAAATTTATCTTTCTTTACAGTATTTTATTTGTTTAGACTTGCTCCCATAAAAGTATTTCCACAGTAGGTAGAAATTCTTACGGTCAGAGCTGTGTAAAATTCTTTGTAGTCCAGGTGAAGTATGTTTTGCTCTTTTTAAACCTGTTTTGCCTTTTGACCCCCACTATAATCAATACTGGGTTGTTTTCCCTTTACTTTATTTGGTGACTGAAAGCCCCTTGATTGAAGGTCTCTCTACTTCCTGGGCCAAGACATCCAACTTATTAGACAAGTCAGGGGTTCAGTGTACCAAGGTACCGGTTGGGGACTGAGGTAGGAAAATGAGAACAGGACTACAACTGGGATTTTAGAAAGTGCTTTGAGTGTTAAATTTTTTTTTTTTTTTTTTTTTTTGGTGGGTACCGGGGGGTCGACCTCAGGACCTCACGCGCCAGCAGGCGCCCGTGCCGCTGAGCGATATCACCGGCCCCTTTTTCGTATGTGGGTTCCGGGAGTCGAACTCGGGCCCTCGCGCTTGCCAGGCAAGCGCTTAAGCCACTGAGCCATCTCACTGGCCCTTGAGTGTTAAATTTTAAGAAGAGTCTTAAGATTTTTTTCTCCTCCATTTTACTACATTTACATACTTGACAAAGAATCAAGAGAAGCAGTCACATTTTTTGACTTTTATTTGTTCTTCCTTATCAATAACTGCTTTTCTAAAAAACTATCACGGTACACCCCTTAGTGATGCAGGCTATGCCTCCTCCCAAAGTCTTAATAGACATTGAAACTCTGGTCACTTTCTTTCCGTCTGTGGGGACTTGCTCGTGGCTGTGTGGAAGAGCACCTTTCACAGTTTATTCATTTTGAGAGGGCTCAGCATGAAGAGTGCTGCTTTTGTTATCAGGCTGCCCTGTCTACACACTTGTAGACAATACCATACACCTAAAAATGGACTCGCTTTCATTCTGGTGGACTTTCACTTCTGCATCGATCACACCCTGTAGGTCCTTTCTTCAGTCACACTCTCTCGGAAGAGCTCTGCACATGAATCACGTAGGAGTTTTCCACTAAAAGTCACCCTAGCCGTCTGTGCTCATTTAAACAAAAGACAAAAAGGGTTATTTATTTTTTTTGTAGATAGCAAGACTGCTGTTATTTATACAATGCTGGAGACACACAATGCCCCTAACACACAAAGCACTTGGTGACGGATTGTGCAATTTTAGCTACCCTCTCTCCGAGAGCTCTGTGCAATGGGTCCCCTTCTTATCTATGGGTGGGGCCTTCCTGTCATGGGAATTGTAAGCCTGTACATTAGGTGGCAGGTCCTCCCCACCCGGCCCCCAGAGAATAATGGGGAAGCCCAGTGTTTCTGCTTGGGCAGCCTGCTTTCCTTATCTACTATGGTGTTTGAGTTCTTACCATTCCAGGGTCTTCAGTTCCTACTGTAGCAGCAAAGAAGAGAGCTAAGCGTTACAGCTATTGCTGAAAGGTTTAAAGTGGCTTGTAGAGATTAATCTGAAATGACACCGTGCAGCTCAACATTTTGAGATGGCTGTTTTCATTTGTTTGACCATTCTGTATGCTTCTGGCCTGAAAAAGCTTCCTCAGGAAATGACCCTGTTTTATGGACTGTTACTCTAAATGAAACAAGTGTCAAAGCAAATGATGAGTGGGCCCTCACTAGAGTATTAAGGACTGCACGGGGTACATTTCTAGTAAACAGTTATTAGTGAATATTCAGGAAATGTGGACAAGTAAGCGATGCACAATTCAATCAACAAATACTTGCCCATTATTTTCCTGCAAACTCTTTCCTCGTGGAAGCACCGTGTCCGTGAATGAACAAGCCACTCTTTGGCTTGACTGGCACACTCACTTACGAACTGTTGCTCATCAGTTAGGATGCAGGGAACATTTCTAAAAATCTGTCAAATCCTCCGTTTTTCTCAGGCGAGAGTTGGTTGCAGCAAACCCGAATGCTCAGCTGTGTGGTGTCACACCAGCTGCTGTAGGCTGCTGCTTATTAGAAAACTGTTAGGACATGTGTGCTTCTAAAACTGTCTTTTCTCTTCTTAAAATATGCTGTTGTTTAAAAAAGGTGCAGTTTATACCATTAGAGAGAACACTTTGTCATCTTAATCTGTGACAACCTATGAAATAACTAACCCAGGGTGTCCCTCCTCACGTCCTTGAAGCCCCGGCCCCATCTTTCTCTTCTACATTCTCTGTTCAAGAAGTGGCTTCCAAGATAGCTGTTTTATCACAATATCATTCCAATCAGTGATGTTCCATCTCAAATCAGTAACATCTAAAGAAAAAAGTTAAAAAGAAAGCTCAGTTACACAAATGTTTTTTCCACTTGATCCCTGTGTGGTTCCCCCACAATTAGAACAAGAGACACAATTTGTATTTCATTTGGATGTCAAGACTGGAGGGAGAAAAAGGGAGAGAGAGACAGGAAAGAGACGGTGGGGGGGAGAGAGAGAGAGAGAGAGAGAGGAGACAGAGGGAGAGAGAGAAGAGAGAGGGAGAAGAGAAAGAGGGAGAGAGAGAGGGAGAGAGAGAGGGAGAAGAAAGAGAGGGAGAAAGGGAGAAGAGAGAGGGAGAGAGGGGAGAGAGAGAGAGGGAGAGAAACGAGAGAGAGAGAGAGAGAGAGAGAGAGAGACCCATAGAGCGCTAGCAGCTCTGTTTGTTATTCTTTGAGGCCCTCATCTTGTTCAAGCAAATGACTTCATCCTTTTCTTGACTTCCTGTCTGTTCTTTTCAATCTTTTTGATGAATTTTATTACTTTTTCTGTTATCGCTGGATGATCATTCAATTAGAAACTCCATTGTTTATTAGAAGTCTATAGGTTGCACAGCTCTGTAGAAATCTGTAAAATGAAGGAATTCTGACTTGGTAGGTCTTATATTTTTAGGATATGATTATCAAAACATCAACTGACTCCAAAACATGATAATATTACATATTTATGAATGCAAATGAGTGTAATTTAAGCTGAGTACATAAACACAGACGAGAAGTTTGGCTTAAGGTATTCCTCGTAGTTGCAAATTGCAAATTACAAATTCTTATATTTGGCGAAAGGTAGCTGAGCTGGTACTGAAGAAGGAAACTGAATTTTCAATCCCTAGAAGTTGGCATGAATAATTATTACTCAAAAGGAAAAAAAGACAAAGGCATTGAAGTATTTTTAATTCTTTTATTTGCCAGAGTATGGAAGCATTAAGTGCCTATAACTTATTTATTCTGCTGATTGTCTAAACTGGTGGAGTGTAAGCCCTTCGCCAGCTGCTTCATATCTGAGATCGTGGAATGGTATGGCCTTCTCTGTGTTTTCATCTTGCTTCTATTACTTCTTATTAGGGGCCCAGAGAGGAAAATGATTTTGGTCATAAGATGTATTTGTACAGGGAGTTTGTTGTTTTCCCTTCTGTGCTGCTGTGCTGGGGACTGGAACCCGTGTCTTGCACATGCTAGGCAAGTGCTTTGCCACTGAGCTACATCCAAGCTCCATGCTGTGGGAAGCAACACACGAGGATGGAGTGAAATAAACTGTGTTAGTGAGACAAGTCCTAGGACTCCAGATTTCTAGGGTTGATTTCAACATAGTATTTCATGAATCCTCCTCCATCTCTCCTTCCTTTCTTCCTTCCTTCGTTCCTTGCTTTCTTCCTTCCTCCCTATTCCTTCTCTCCCTCCCTTCCTCCTCTTCTTCTCTCCCTCTTCCTCTCTCCTCCATTCATATATTTTGCAAATGGGCAGGGCAAGCATAGCTGCTCAAACTAGAGGCTGCCACGACCTCTCTCCCTTCCCTCCATACCCTGGAGCCCCCTTGCACCACTCATTTCGGGAGGAATAAAAGCATCAACAAGTTGCCAACTGGATATTTCTTTTACATGAGGGAAATTTCGTGACAGTGTTACTCTCTAAGTTGAACAGTAAGCCCTCTTTCATCTTGCTTAATGTGTCGATGTCTCCTGTGTCCTTGGTGGTTGTCTTGGAATTTGAAAACGTTTTGTGGCTCAGTCTTTGCTCAGAGGACAGAGCAGGTTATTTCCCCTGTCAGTATGAATCTATATCATAATGCATTGAGATACAGAGATCTCAGCTCTTCCCTAACTTCGCTTATCATAGCAGTATGAGCTATAAGGCTCTAACTCAGACTGAGACACTGAGTCATCGAGTGGAGAAGTGGAGCTTTCTTTCCCGGTGACCTTAACAGAATGGGACTGGGAGCAGAAAAACATCCTGGATGAAATTGAAGGGGCTCCTCACCTCCGATTACTAGACTAACTAGACTAGACTAACGAGCAGTGATTTAGGGCTGTCTAGTTAAGAAAGAGAAATGCAATCAGAATTTAAGATTAGTCTGTGCCTTCAGGTGGGACCACCCAGAGATTCCTTTCTTGGGCAAATCATAAGGAAAAGAGAAAATGAGCATTATTCTATAGGCTCAGAGAATCATGTCCTTGTAAGTCCAGCCCTGTGACCCCAAACACCTGAGCTGAGACACTGCAATGTTCTTGGAGACCATTGCATTTTCTGAAAGTCAGCTCACCTTGAAGGCCCTAAAACATGCTCGTGACTCAGTTTCCTTTCCAACCATTTGTTATCCAAAAAAGCAACGTCAGCTGTTGCAAGATCAGCTAAAGTGACTTTACCAGTAGACTTTACCAGAGAAAGAATTCATGTACTTGGATTGTGAAGGGCAAATCTGCCTAACTGGTCTTATTAAGCAATTGAAGAAGAAAAAACAAACAAACAAACAAACAAAAAACCCAAAAGATAAAAAATCACAGAGAAACAGACATATTTTTATTTTGCTAATAATTAAATGTACAAATGTCTTCCTCTAAAATGGCAGAAATATTTTCCCAAATTACATATCTACTACCTCGGATGGTTGTGTGGAATGCAGGGTCCACTTACTCCTGTAGCAGATGATGCATTGGGCAAAGGAAACAATTTTGAGGGCTTAGATCTGCTCGTATTGGCTGGAAGTTATCTGCCTGCTTCTGTCCCATCCCTCAGACACTTTCCATTCAAAGCAGCAGAGCACTTGGCTGGTGGATTATGGTGCAAATTGAAGCACATGGAGAAGTTAAGGGGAAAAAAACCACCTGAGAGTTAATAGACCTCAGAGGTAACAGACAATCAACTCTACAGTCTTCTCTCCCTTGTCCTTCTGACCTCTCTTCTGATCACACTGTGTGGAAGGGTGAAGCATCACTGATGGGACATAAATGAAAAGCCCTATGAAATAAATGGGTTTAAGGAGGGCTCTAAAGGGATTTTCAACTGCCAGAGTGGCTATTCCAACAGCAGAAAACTTTCAGTCTTCCCTGAGCTAAAAGACTGCAGAGAAGGCAGATAATCTTCATTTCAGCCACGGAAAACAATGGGTGCAATTATTTAAAGTCCCAGCCCTTACATTTTGTGGCAGAATAAAGACATTCATAATTTGAGGATGTTATCTTTTCCCATTCAGAGGGGTCAGTTTATGATACCTTGGAATCTAAATTAGGTGAAAATGAAAAATCTCCTTCTTTATTTTTTTTCCCATAATTTGCTGAATGTTATCTTTTCACATTCAAAAGGGTCAGTTTGTGATAATACCATGAAGTCTAAATTAGGTGAAAATGAAAAATCTATTTCTTTATGATTTCTGCATTCTTAGCTCTTCCAAATTCAAGTGGACTTTGGGGATGGGCGCTGTTGGTAAGAGAGGCAGAGATAACTCTTGGACAGGGAGGTCCCTATAGTTAGATGTCAACTGACCACGTGCCCCTGAGAAGGTGCACGCTGCAGAGACTTGTGGGCTCGTAAACTTTTTATTGAGATGCCATGGACTGCCCCTTTCAATTGTAACTTAATTTTCCACAAAGACATGTTTCTACAACTATATCTGTATCTATATGGAGAGATTTTTGACCTTCATTATTACTTTGACCTTCCCAGAACCAGGTAACACAGTGGATGGGTATTTATATAATTTTCCTGCTGGACGAAATACAGAGAACCTCCCGACTCCCCAGGAAAGCCCCAGTTTAATGCTGATTGCCAATGAACGCTCCTGTGCACCTGGTTTTATGGTTGGTGAGAAATGATTTCTCTCAAGGGTCCAATTTCTGTAAACCTCCTTTACACGAGTAAGAAGATGGTATATAGACAAAACTCAAGTTACTCCAAATATTTTGTCTAGAATTTGCTCTTGAAATCCAGTGGATATTAGAAATAAGAATTCAAAATCCCCTGGGTACAAGAGGTTACTATTAGAATCTGTGAATGTTTTAAAAGGATTGAATTCAAATGGAAATCCTTAATTTTAAGTTTCTATCATAGCCTCCATCCTGAAAGGCTAACTAAATTACCGGAACAATTTCCTTGACCATTTGAAAAAAAATAGTGTGGCTTTTAAAAAAAATAATTTTTTTAAAACAAAGTTTAATATGGAGAACATCTTCGCTTTGGAGTAGGGATTTACAAGAGTGATATTTGAGACTCCTCTCTCTGTCTGAGGAAAAAGCGCATCTTTCCCTGGTGGAGGAAGAAGGGAGCAGAACAGGGAAGCAAAAGAGAGGACAAAGCTCTCAGCCCTGCGAATCTCAGAAACCAACCACTCTCATTTTAAAAGGCATTTTAGTGGTCTTTGGTTCAAATTAATGCCTCATAGTTAGGGGTTTACTTGCAGTTTATTTTTGGGTAAATATCACTCGAGTTTGAAATACTAAAAGTTTCCTGAGAAAAGCTTGTAAAACCCTTTGGATGGTGCTGTTCAAAGGTATCAGAAACATGAGTTCAAAGTTCTCTGAGAACATGGGGCTCTATGTGTTTGAGATGATAATTTGGGATTTTCCTGAATCCCAAATCTGATCTGTGTGGCTTCTGGAGGGAGTTTCAGATGTGGGACTGTGTTCTCAGTAGAGCTGGGGCCACTCCTCCCTCCTCAGAAAGGCCTGCTTAATATTTCTATGTTGGGGGGAAAAGCATAGTGTGAATTTGTTTTTCCCACCACAAGTGGTCTTGAGGACTGCCACAAAAATTTTGGTTTAACCAGTATTGAGCCCCGTCTTGCCAGTGGTGATCAGGGGAACTTGCTGCTGAGACAGTGAAAGATACAACTTGTGCCCTGGGCCTCAGTTTCCTGTTCTGTCACATAAGGAATGAGCTATGCCACACCACAATGCAAAACGGGATCCAAAGATGGGTGAGAATAATGCCTCAGGTGCAGGGGGGCTGCTTTCAATTTGTTTTACCATCAGATCTATAAAAAAGCACCGCAAAAGCAAATACCGTCTTGGACAGGATCTTCGTGAGCAACCATACGGTGTCGTTTCCACCCCTCTTAATTTAGCAGGAAGGTAGTCATGATGTCTGTGGTTCCTCCAGCTGTTGAGTGAAAGACTCCAGAACGGAGGAGCCAGAGCTTGCTGCCCTTTTAGAGGTGCTTATTTGAAGAGGGCAGAACACAGCCTGTACCAGCCAATGGCCCATCCTGTTCTGCCCTATGAAAATCCCTGCTGTACTCTAGTTACCTGCTTCACATTTTATTTCTTTTTGCATTAGGAAATCTATCTGAGCTCTTTGAGGGGAAGATTTTCTCTTGGACTACCAGAGGCTAGATTAAAATCTCAGAAAATAAAGATGGTCCATTCCAGTTTTAAATCCTTGATACATAAAGCCTAAAATAATGTCTCACTATGTCCACGGAGAGAATCTTAGTGAAAAATCTTGAAATTCACTTCCATGGAAGCAGAAAAACATTTCCGAGAATCAAATGACATTTAAATTTGTAAACAAGCTGGCAAAATATGATTCACTGAGTTTTGAGTGTGTTTTTAACTGGAGTGCTTCATCCACAGGATAACAGCACTTGGATAATTTGGCATGGTAGAAGAATTGAGGTACTCCATTAAGACATTTTCCAGATAATGAAAAGATACTCAAGTGTTAGCACTTTGGTCTCTGTACTAGTTTTGAAGAGCATATCCTGAATGTATTCCATGCTTCCTTCCATCTTCAGTACACAGAGGACAACTGAAGTCCAAGGTCAAGGTGCCTTCATGGCTGGTTTCTAGTGAGGCTCTGTCCTTGCCTGCACGTGGTCTCCTTCCTGTGTCCTCAAAGGCTTCTGTGTGCATGCGCACCCTCCTGTCTCTTCCTCCTCCTACAAAGTCATCATTCTTGCGCCATTAGGATCCCTGACTTATAACTTCATTCAATCTTGATTACTTCCTAAAAAGCTGTATCTCCGATATAGCCATGTAGGGACTGAGACCTCAATATACACATTTGGGAGGGACACAATTCAGCCCATGGCGGAACTGCTTGAGAAAGTCTGGCATCCCAGCCTGATGCAGGGGTGCACATCTGCAATTTCAGCTACCTGGGTGCTGAGGCAGGAGAATTGCAAATTCACAAGTTCAAGGCCAACCTGGACCAATTAGTGAGACCCTGTCTCAAAATAAAAATAAAATTAAAAACAGGACTATAGATGCAGCTCAATAGTAGAGCCCTTGACGGCATGTATGAGGCCCTGGGTTTGATCCCTGCAGTGTAGAAAATCAAAGGTCTGGGATCCCAAAGAGATCTCACAGCCCTTCTTCAGCTCAGCTCAGGGAGTGCCAGGCCGATGGGATCATTGTGCAAGGCACAATTTGAATGTCCTACAGTTGGTGGAGAGGAAAGAAGTCTGAATACGTAGGTATGTCTTTGTTACTTTCTTGAGGCCGAGACACAGTACTCGACACCCACAACTTTAAGGAAAACAAGTTTATTTTGGCTCAGTCTGCAGAGGTTTCAGTCCATAGTTAGCTGGCTCCAAGGAAAGGAGCATGACAGAGGGGTCTGGAAGAGGAGAGCTGCTCACAGCATGGCAGACAGACAGAGAGAGAGAGACAGAGAGGGAGAGATATCAAGTGGGGAGGGAGGAAGATGCACCCTTCCAGGCCATGACCCAAGTGACCCACCTTCTCCCAGCAGGCTTCACCCCCAACATCACATTAGCTACAAACTCACTAGTGGACTAATCCACTGAGGAGTATCTCACCCCCATGACCCCGTCACCTCCCGGAAGCTCTGCCTGTGAGTGCATGAAGCTTTGGGGCAGACACGTAGCTAGAAACCATAATGAGGTATAACCCCAGGACCTTCCACAGCCTGGGCCTGGTGTGGGTAGAGTCATGTGCGATTGCCCTTTGCATCCTGTGTACCAAACCAGTCAGGGCTCTTCGTCAGATCCTGTCTGCAGAATTCGAGTGTGACAAAGGTAGAGAAAATTTTATATGTCTACAGCACCTCACAGTCAAATGAGACACTACTATATCTTCAGCTGGAGGGAATGGGAAGTGAATATCCAGGGCTGATCATCTAGTCACCGTAGCTGCATAGAACATTGTCACTAATGGGGCTGCAATGAAATGAAGTCTCCAGTATTAACTTGGACTCAGGCAGTGCTTCGGGGCCACTAAGTTGTGCTGAACTGCTTACCTAGATCCGCAGTAGACCGTTGCTCTGTCCTCCTGCCTTTGTGGTGCTACGTCGCTCTGCGCAAAATTGCTCCTATGAAGCTCAAAGAGAGTTCACAGTTTTTAAGGACTAGAGCAGGTGGATTTATGTACTAAGCCATTCTTTTTGCACTCAGGTTTTTAAAAATGTAATATGTGTCTTGAACTGCAGAATTTTCTAGAAGGCTGATCTAGACATTTTCTAACAATTGAGAAGTTAGTAAAAATTACCAGTTTGTAAAGTAAGTCTTGAAGTCTATATATTTTAAATATATTTTACAGTAGCTATTTGGGTTGAGCAGACATAATATTTAATTTAAGCTTGCCTATATGTCAGTGCATTGCACTGCTAGTCATTGTAGGTAAATCGTGGTCCACACTGGCTGGGGGAGTAGATAGTGGGAGGTACCAGGTGGTGTAGACTGCCTCAATATTCCTAACCACTGGCTTCAGACTTCCGTGCCTGTTTATGTTTTCATTACAAAAAAAAAAAAAAAAAAAAAAAAAAAAACTCTGCAGCCTTTGTGTAAAAGAAATCTCATATTTTTAAAAGACTTTTTTTTTTTTTACAGAAATTATATAGAACATTGGGGTAGAGAGAATCTAAAACCGTAAAAGTGAATGAAAAGATATACGTACCATGTTGTGGTGGTAGTTATTCTAACAAACTGTCACATAATTTTCTTGCCAGATCCAATGAACATTCCTTTTCTCTGTAAAACCCCCTGACAGATGTTGTGGGTGGCACAACTTTAACCCAATAATAGTGAACGTCTCCTTATCCACTTTATTCTTAGCAGTTCAGCCAGTTCCTCTCTACTAAGAATCAGTAGTTATTTGGTGTCCTCCAGACCTAGGAAAGCTAGGTTTGTGCTTGTACTTGGTTTGTGCCTAAACAGTGTAAGTTCTTAGGGCATAAAATGGTGCAGGACAAGAAGAGAAAGAAAGTATTGTAGCTGTGAAACCCAACCTAAATGCTTCCCAGTGCTTCCAAAACCACTCATCACTAAAAATATTTGCTGCCAACTAATTGCATGCAACTCAACCAAAGAAGGAAATTCAGGCTCAGGATCTTGCATGCCTTTGCCTTCACAGCTATCTTTGTGACCACACTTCACTTTAGAGATGTGGAGATCACAGGTGATGTGTTAGAGGGAGCTTGAAGTGTGAAAGATGACACTGAATTTCAACCAGGGAAGCCGTATTCAGAGGGGGAGTCTCTCCTACATTCATTGCCTGGCACATGAATATGCATTCACATGTTTTTAGTTAAAATCTTTAGAATAGGCATGTGTCATTTTCATCTTACTCTGTTTTAATCAACTTTTTCAACCAACTCATCAAGTACAGGTGCCAATCATCTTAGGTAGGAGTGCTTCCTCCTTGGGAAATGTGCCTATATTTAATGAGGAGAGAGAGTTTTGGTGTTAGAAGGAAGGAAGAAAATTCAAAGCTATATAGCTAGTCTGGAATTATTGGCTAAAACTTAATAAGGTTACAAAAAACTGGAATTATTTAGGACAAGAAAAACTGGCTTCTTATCTCTGCAAGTCTGTATCTACCAGGGAAATGGGCAAAGTTGTTACGAACAGGAAGGCTCAAAAGTGCATGGTAGGTGAGGGCAACAAGGAGACAGACACTATTGGCTGTACGTGAGATGCAGATAATTCTGCAGGAATAATAGATTATCCTGTAGGAAATGGGAAATCATTAATACATCCCTCATGAGTTTACAAAAGGGCTGATTTCAGGTCAACTGAAGGGTACCTTGTCACCCAGAAATGCTGCTTGAAAATGCCGGCTTCCTCAGGAGAGGTTAAGCCACTAGAGATAACCCAAGCAAGGATTCTTAACCTATGTTTTCCTCCATGGGTCTTTTTAGGCAGACACTGCTCAAAATAATATTCTTAAATTCATACAATAAAATGCTTCAATGAAAATAAGTCATATTTTCCATACTTGTTAAAATAATGAAAAAGTACACCTTTTTGATATAGCTTTTCATGGTGAGTATAGTAGAGGATTTAGGAGTAGGTCCATTTGATGAACACAATCTTTAGCCATATCTGATATAAAAATATGAGTAATTTCAGTGGTGACAAAGTATTAGGTGCTGCTATTACTATGGTGGTTTTTTGCATACCATCATCATTGAAAGAAATGCAAAGGAAGAAGTAATTTTATTTTTTTCTTGTGAAATGGTATGGATTTTCTGAATTCTATCCATTGCATAGAATACATTAGGGCTTATGCGCTTCTATGAAGTATCATGAAAAATCCTGAGTGACAATGACTAATTAGAGGCACTCCGAAGATTCAATAACATAGAGATAATCATGGCTTCTGCTTTTCCTCCCTAGTTTTCAGAAGATCTCAGGAGAGCGCTTTCGAACAGCTTCCTTGTTCTAAAGCATGTATTTCTAAAGTGTGGAAATTTTTACAATGGTCATTTATTGATGTTATAAGAAAAAAAATAATGTGAAAAATAGTTTTTCTAAAAATATGGTTTTGAGAGAGAGAAAGAAAGAGAGAGAGGGAGAGAGAGAGAGAGAGAGAGAGAATACAACCTGACCAACCTGCCTTTGCCTCAATAGGGAAATGGTTAACTAGATTACAATAGTTCCTACCTATAGAATACTAGGTTTGCTTGATAAGATTCTATTTTTGTTGGCTTAAAAAGAATCCCTTAATGATGCATACTTATTCACTGAGTGCCACACTTGAGACTTTTCTACCCCCTTGTGTGTAGGTTATACCTTGATTAAAAAAAAAGTTACAAACAAGCAAACAATCACACTTTGATGATTAAAAAAATTCAGGAGAGCAACCAGAATGGCAGCAGGTCTAGGATTTGATGGTAGGTGTGAAATGAGGGAAAAACTAGGGAAATTTGATGAGGATAGAAGACTTAGAGTTCACACAATAGCTTATGGACACAATTGAAAGACTGTCATGCAAAGTAGATTGAAAAATGTTGATGTTGAAGATTTGGGCAAGTATATTGCAACACGAGGTGACAATTTATGCTGCTGATTTCCTATAAAAGTAGCTGGGACAGTTAAAACAGTAAATATACATTTATCCTTCAGCCCCAGTCCCTGGCACAGAGTCTGTAAGGCCTTCGATTGCAGGGATAGAAGCAGGTTTTGCTGTAACGTTTGGTTTTTGGTTTCCAGTTCTTGACTCAAGATCTTCTAAGACACTTGGAATCTGAAGGTTGTTGATTCTTTTTACATATTAATGAGATGGCCAGAAGGTGGGGACCTCGAGATACCCTCTTTCCCTCAAAATAAGACCTACCCAGGAAATAATCAGCCTTGAAAACTAGAGATCAAAACTGCCAGCCCCAGTCAGCCTGTCCTTGCTTTGCCTGTCTTACAAAGTAGCCTTGAGCAAGAGAACAGTGATGACAGGTGAGGCAAGGATAGGCTGAGTGGGGCTGGCATTTTTGATATGTAGTTTTCAACGCTGATTATTTTCCAGTGAGGGGAAACATGGTAGCTCCAAGAGGGTGCTGGTTATTACAGGAGCCAACCGTGTCATTAGAGGGTTGAAACTCTAAGTCCTACCCCTGGACCTTTGACTGTCCAGTCACCAATAGCCAGTAATTCAATCAATATTTCCTACATAATGGAACCTCCATAAAATCTCCAGTGATGGGATTTGGAGAGCTCCGGTTAGGTGAACACATCAAGGTGCTGTGATGGCGTGCCTGGGGAGGCTGTCACAGCTCTGCACTCCTGACCCCTGTCATACCTTGCCTGGTGTATCCTGTGTTTCTTTTCCTGCCTGTTCCCGAGGGGGAGATTTTGTAATAAACTGGCAAACATAAGGCAAGTCTTTTCCTGAGTGCTGTGAGCTGTCTCTAGCAGAATTATGAACTTGAGGAGTTGAGGGGCCCCCTGACTTTAGAGACAGGTATCAATTAACATGAGGGGAGCATGCTCACTCTGGGGTGTCAGAATTGCACTGCATCATTGGGTACCAACATGGTGTTCAGAGAGTTCGAGAGCTGGTTGTTGGTGTGGAAAACCCTGGGACATTTGGTGTCAGAAGTGTGAGTATACCTTTGTCATGCATTAGCCAGCAGAGTATTCGGGGAGAGACGGAGGCTAAGATCCATAGATGTCTCTAATTCTAGCAGTCTCTGGTTCTTTGATGATTGGTGTACACTGAAGAATATGAAGTCACGGGGCCGGTGAGATGGCTCAGCGGCGTAAGCGCCTGCCTGGCAAGCGCGAGGGCCCAAGTTTGACTCCCGGAACCCACATATGAAAAAAGGGCCAGTGATATCGCTCAGCAGCACGGGTGCCTGCTGGTGCGCGAGGTCCTGAGGTCAACCCCCGGTACCCAAAAAAAAAAAAAAAAAAAAAAAAACACTAAGGCTACTGGAGCTTTGATTCTTGAGAAGCTCCAGTGCAATCTATTTGAGCCTTGGTTTGACATGTGCAAAAGAATATCACATTTCCACACCTCTGATTCTCAATCCCGTGAAGCAAGTCAGCAGCAACTGTCTACATATTATAAACTTCGCAGTAATCTTTAAACAAATATGTGCTAAAGTGTGAATATGAAATGAATCTTTAAAATCTCAGAAAATTCAGTCATCATTGAGCATTCAAGGAATTACCAAACATTTATACACATTGGTTTAATAACTAATAAAAATCCAGTGTTATAATCAGTATAATATAAAATGAATTTTAATTCAATGCTAAAAAATTAGTTGAATTTTAGTATCAGAAATGAACTTCCAGAATTTTGGCTGGATATTCATACATTGGACATCCAATTATTTGATGCAGAATTTATGATGGTGTGGTTGATTTGATGTGCATGAGATTTGGGGAAAGTGTATATAATCAGATATTTAGTCAAACATTGAATTAATTTATCTTCTTGGGTTGAACAACTGATTCAAATTTTTTGATGATTTGATTATAGATCTAGGCATGATCATGATTTATTTGGACTAGACATGGATAGACAATAATATAAAAAATTGAAATTCCACTATTGCCTGTTTCATTTGCTTGTTCACTCAGCAGCTTAAATAATAGTTCAGTACTGTTTTAATAGCAGTACTTAGACTATATCAAGAGCAGGTCAGAGAGTGAAGTCACCATGCCAAGATTCAAAATGTATCAGGTGGGAAACCATCAGGAATTTGGGGAAGAAGAGATGAGATTTTTGATGTGATCTGGTGTAACTGAATATCTCACAAAGCCACACGTCAGATTCTGACTATGGAAGAGAGGTCTGATCAGACTGTCAGGCTCTGTGTTTAATGGAGTGTTGCGAGGACTTTGACACAAACCATTACCCACTATTTACCTATTCCAAGCAGAAACCTACTGGAAAATTGAGTGAAATTATCCATACTTTAACAGCTTTGAGCAGACTGCGTTATGATCAAAACTTTAAAACACACCCTTCTCATTGCATAGGTATTAAATACTAGTGAGTTCTGTTATAACATTTTAATCATCGTGTTTTACAAGGTTGTTTCTATCCGCTGAATATAAAGTACCATGGCACAATTGTAGGATAATTTAATACCGACCGCTGGATCTGTGACTGCTTGGTAGCTGTGGTGTCTGGAAGGATGCAGATAGCACAGAAAGTAGGTTAATTTTCACATTTTTCGTTTCTTGGCACTTCTGTTTTATTTCCAAATTTCTAATACTTGCTCTTAATTGGGGTTTCTTCGACAGAGTTAGTTACACAGTAAACCAAACACGAACTTTCCTGTGTTTTAGGCTAATTGAAAGAAACCTTTTCAAACAGAATACAATAGGACTCTGAAATGCAGTGAATCATTCCAGGACTATTTTATTTTTTAATCAGATGTTAACATTATACGGGAATGTGCTTCGCCTGTGGCCGTCGGTGCCATTGAAAATGGACTGGAGCTATGGTTAAAATTGGTTTTCACCCCCTGAAAAGTTATAATAAACAACTGAAATGGGAGAAACCGTCAACAAGTATTGATGTGACATAGTGAGGGGAAATACATAAAATTAAATAAATGCATTCAAAACCTCTTTTAGCTCAGAGAATTGAATTGGTTTATTGATAAATGTTTTATGCGTAAGATATCCTACAATTCATGAATATAATGAGAGTTATTCTGTCTCTTACTGAGTGGGACAGTTAAGCTTAATTGTCAGCTTGATTGGCAGGAGAGACACCTAGATTGGAAGAACACGCTTGTGGGTGTGTCCAGTGGGTCATGTCGGGGTGACCTTGGGGAGTCTTTCTACTCCCTGGCCAGTTCCTCTCAGAGTCTCTTTCCTTGTGCTTCGCCTCCTGGCTGCTATGAGGTGGGCAGCTTTGCTCTGCCAAATCCTTCCATCGTGATGTTTCTGTTTTGAAGACAGCAAACCATGGACTGAAACCTGGAAACTGTGAGTCAAAATAAACCCCTCCTTCTTAAAGTTGTGAGTATTGCATATTTTATCCCAGCAAAGAGAAAGTTGATCAATATACTAAACATCTAAAATGTGATGCAGAAATTTATTCACAAATTCCATGATCTTTGTCCCTAGTTTCCTTATTGGTTGAAGGTCTACCACACATTGTAAGATAAAACTAATTGTTTTCATTACACAGTCAAGTGACATCAAGATAGATCCTGAGGTTAATAGGATCCGTCAAATACTCAGTTTGAACAGAACTCTACTGAAAAGCTCTTTAAGTGTCAGCAGTGACAGTGGGAGCGATTGCAAAGCTCAGGCACCAGTTTAACAAAAAGATACCCTCTGTGCTGTGTCCTCTCTTTGTTACTGAATATTATAACATTAAAAGCATCCAAGCAACTATACAGTAAATTAGTAATGTGAAATTTTACTGATCGCCTGTACATGCATTGGAGGAGTCTTATTTTCAGCCTAAAGATTTCCTGGAGAGACCATTTCTAAACACATGGGATACAAAGTTCTGAAAGTGACTGCTTTAAGGAAATTGTAGCTGAAATGGCAGTATAATCTTAAGGGTTCTTAGGTCTTATTTGAGCCATATATTCTGTTCTAAACTTACAGTCAGAACAAAATTTCTCAGACAATGCCACCTAATGAGCCTTCAAATGGTCATTAAAGCCACATTGTGATTCCATTATCAATCCAGTGTATTTAAATCAGACTGTCTCTTATTCTATAAATGTATAAGACTGAATGTGAACAAATGGGAAGAAACTAATTGAAATATGACATATTGGCAACAAGGTAAGATTTTCCTATGAAACAACTTGATAGGTATTCAATGGATATGGCTTTTTATATAATGATGTTGAAATAAACTATTTTTTTCTTGTTTGGCATATTAACAGTGATTAGGAATTGCATGAATTTGATGCTTTGACTAGTAATGCATGCTGTTGATGAAGAAAGGAAGATAACCTCAGATATAGAAACCAAACAAAACCGAGGAAGAAGAGTAGGAGGTAGAGTTTTAAAGCTGTGGTTGTTGTCGGGAGTGTGGTGGGTAAATGTATCTGTCACCCTCACCGATCTTACCCAGAAGCTGATAAAACACCCTCTCATTGAAGGTTTCCTGGCTGGCACCATCTTGCTTTTGGTTCTTGATTGGTGCTGAAATGATAATGTGGGAACTATCTTTTGGTTTCAGAAATAATGTATATCTTATTTTCTGATTATGAAAGCAGTATTTTGTTGAGGAGTCAACAAATTGAACATGGAGGAAGGCAAAAAGAAAAATGCAACTGTAATCCTACCACCCAGGGTTTCATCTTGCTGTAATTCCTGTATGTGACTTTGTATAAGATAATTCTTGTAAGAATGCATTTTGATTTTAAATTACTAAGGAAAGTGTTTCTTCTCCAGAACAATAACAGGGTAGGGAGGGGACATCTACACAGGAGATGACATCCATCTCTTCGGTGTTCTCACCAAGGTGACCAGTGTGTGGCAAATCCTCTAGAAACTGGGGCTGACTTTGAGGATGGGTGGGTTTTATGTTTCGAGTGCATATGCATCACACCAGGTGTGCTCGGCACCAGGTCACAGTGCCTGACCAGAAGTAGAAACAGCAACTCCTCACTCTGCCTCCCATGAGCAGAAGGTGAGCGCTTATCTTTAGCCGCACCATGTTGGGGTTTGAGTCTCAGTGGCAGGTGTGTCAAGGCAGGAAGCCACTGGGTGTCCAGGGAGGGCCTTCCTGGGATGGGAGTTCTCTTCAGAGTCCCTTTGCGTCGGGGAGGAATATCCTTCCAGAGGGCGCCTAGATGACTCAGCACTTCATAACTCTCTGAGAAGCCAATCTCTGCCTAAGTGAAAAGGTAGCGATCACTTTTCCTTCACACCCTACCCTAGGACTGTGAGAGGAATGCACTTTCCCCAAACAACCAGGTTTCTTTAAACTGAAGGAAAAAGAACAAAGGGAAGTTGGTAGAAAACTGATTGTATCTATCTCGCTCTCCATCCCAGCTCAGCCTCTGGCCCCAGAATCACGTCATGGTCCTGACTTTGTTACTATTCCTAAACGTGAATCTCAGGATTCAGCTACTTGGTTGGTCTTTCATGAACAAATTCTAAAGACCTGCTGAAACATGAAACGACAGAAACATCTCACCTAATTTTTCATGGCTCCACATTTTACACTGTCCTGCTTGCTATTTTTAAAAAGTGAAAGAAAAAGAATGAGTAACTAAAAAAAGCCTCCTGTGTCTGAAAAGATTTAATACATTTCACAAATCTATATGCATTGAGTACAATATCAAAAGTGATAGCAGAAGTGAAAGGATTGGAAAACAAAGTATACCAGCCATAAAAATAATAAAGTCAGGATACAAAATGTAGACCCTAGACTCCCATACCTTTGCTTGGAGTATAACAAATTTTGCTGCTCTAAATTTCTTTAAAAATCAAAGGGTGGCTGGTCCTATCAGTTGTGAGTTACACAGTACATATATTTAAATAATTAATAGGTTGACAGTTTAGTAAACTTTCTCCCATGAACACTCACTGAGATTTTACTGTATATAACAAACTTCATCCCTGTTAACATTCATAGAATGACTGTGATTATAACCCCCTTCCTACCATTAAAATTACCA
Organism: Erethizon dorsatum; assembly: GCA_028451465.1. NCBI lineage: Eukaryota > Metazoa > Chordata > Mammalia > Rodentia > Erethizontidae > Erethizon > Erethizon dorsatum. The sequence goes on along the minus strand of CM051824.1, from coordinate 154,077,127 downwards.
TAGCCTTGAAGTAGTGACCCTACTGAAAGAGAAAGAATGGCACTGCTATGGTTGTGATCCAAAATGTACCCCCAAAGGCTCATTGTGTCCAGGCTGATGGGCTTTTTGGAAAGTGATTAGATCAGGAGGCCTCTAACTTCATCAAGTGGATTAAACCATTAATGATTTCATTAGTTGAATGGCTGTGAGGGGGTGGTGCCTAGTTGGAGGAAGTAGGTCACTGAGGGCATGGCTCGAAAAGTGTATCTCGTCCTCTGTCCTTTATTCTCTCTGTCTTCCTCTCTACCTTTCTATGACTTTCCGCCACCACGCCTTTTCCACCATGATGTTTCTGCCTGGGAACCAGCCTACGGTAGTCTGAAGCATCTGAGATTGAGAGCTAAAACCAACCTCTCCTTTAAGCTGTGTGTGTCAGGCTTTTTGTCCCAGCAACTGAGAGGTAGGATCACCAGCACGGTAGGTGTGAGCTGGGATTGCTGTGGGCGAACATGACCTGAAGCCCCTCTTCCAGGGTTGCTCAGGACATCCCTTCAGAGGAGGCGGCTGTAGTTTCTTCTTTTCCCATTCCCCACTGTTCAGATGAACTCTTCAAAGAAACCTGGCTATGAAGGGAAGGACACAGCCTGGGACCCTCATCAGCCTCCTTCACACCCCTCTGCCTCCCTGTTCCTTTAGTGCTTGCAGCATCTGCCTCTAACCCTTCCCACAAAACAGAGCTCAGGGGCCACCTGTTAGCACTCAGCAGCCACCACTCCTCGCTGACAGTGGCTTCTGGGCCACTCTAAAATCTCCATCCCTCCTCTGTCCTCTGTCTTCTGGAATCCACGCCATTGCCTCCCCGCTCTCCTCTCTGTGCCTGTCCTTGGGCTCTCCGCCTTGTTCTGCTCTCTTATGTCCGTATGATGCTCAGCACACACGAGGGGCAGGGCAGCCCAGTGGTTCCAACCTCTGTCTGAGTCCAGACTCCATGAGTTCAACTCCATACCGTGGTGTTTGCTTTGTGTCGCCCTGGGCAGAATACTTCCTTTCACGGTCCCCAGTTTCTTCAACTGTAAAAGAGGTGACAAGGATACACAGCTCTCATGTGTGTGTTGCAAGGACTGGGCAAAGCAAAATACAGAAGCACACACATCTCTACGAAGCTGTTAGCCTCGGGGCAAGATGAACAAATTTTCCCCCTTCATTTCTGTTCTCTTTGCTGCTCCCCTTGCTGGGGAAGCTTATGTTCTCTCATGACTTCTCCCGTCCTCTTCTTGCTGAGGCACCAGACCACCCCACCCAGGTCCACAGTCCTCTCCTGAGCCATAGATTCCAGCTCCCCTTGCCCCCAACTCACCCACCAACTGCGAACTCATCCCTTTCTCTGCGAAGCCTGATGCTTCCTTTATTTTCCTTCTCTACCAACAGTGTCCAAATGCGCCAGCAGGGTCCTGGGAGTGACTGTCGCTCACACCTCTCCCATTGCCCATCACATTTGTCCTTAGGTCCTGTCAAGCTCCTGACTTAGTGTCTCTCATCCTCTCACCTCCCTCCTGTCCCGCAGCCCTCAGCAGAGACACAGTCGCGATGCCACGCCAGGATTGCTGCGGCAGCAGCTCCTCGTTTATCTCCTGGCCTGGGATCGGACTCTCTGTAGTTCCCTCTCCACATAGCGACTGGAGGGATTGGACTTGATCGGGTTACTCCCTCCTTAAAGTGAGTCATAGATTTCTGACAGTCTTCAGGATAAAGCCCAAAGCCTTCAGCATGGCAGGCCTGATCCTTCCTAATCTACACTCTCCTCCTACTCTCACTGCTTCAATTTTTGACATGCTGTCCCTTGCCATGTGCACTGCAGCCAAATTGATGTACATATGGAATCAATATGTGCTAATCCTGCTGAGTTAAGCTCCAGATAAATGTTTATCAAGGGAACCCTTGGTCTACCTGATACAGTAAACCTAATAGCTTGTCTGAATGTTCACATAGCACAAGTGAGTTGTATGCAGTTTGTTAAGCATTTTTAAATGGTATTGAAATAATCTCATTGGGAAAACTGTTTTGCATGCTGATTTTCTATTTATATTTGATTTATTAATCAAGCATCGCTATCATAACATCAAATATATCCTTTCATAAAATTGAGATTTCTCATCCAATTGTTTTCATTTGTAAGATTTACATTGTTCCTTTCATTTCTACCAACTCTATTTTATTTTTCTACCGGGAAAATTTTTGGATTAAAATTTTAGCATGTCTAGTTTTAGCCTTTATTAGAGCTTTGTTCATTATAATTTTCAATACATTAATCTTTCTTGTGAATTGGATGAAAAACATATTCCACGCATGTTCATTTAATTCAAGAGAATTTAATAAGCCACTCTCTCCAGTACCTCAAATAGCCCAGAACAGTCAGAGTGATCCATTGTGTTGACAGTTTATTCCTTTCCTTTTCCTTTTTTTTTCTTTTTTTTTCTTTTTTTGGTACATTGCTGGAGATCCAGCCCAGGGCCTGACATATGCTAGGCGAGTGTTTTACCCCTGAGCTACACCCTCAGCCAGAACAATCTACTTTTGTGAATGTCTTACCATTTTCTTTATCATATACATATAGTGTTTTCTCCTCCTCCTCCTCCCTCTCCTCCTCTTCCTCCCTCTCCTCCTCTTCCTCCCTCTCCTCCTCCTTCTAGTGGAATGCAGAGCAAGCCACAGGATTAAAATGGCAGCATGAAAACACCAGACTCAAGTGAAAAATGACTGGAATGGTTGTATCAATGTCTGTCTCTTGTGCTTCCTATATCTAAATGTACCGTGTTCTTATTACAGTTATTCTCCTCATATAGTAGGACTTGAAGAAAACCCAACTCAAATAGACAAGTGAGAAAGTACATGTGTTTGTCAACACTAGAAATTTTCTCTCTCAACATTTGTGGGAAAAAAAATCTCAAGAAGTGATTCTAATTAGCCCACCTCGGGTCAGGTGCTCACCCCGGGCCAATCAGTAGGGCCTATGAAGTTTCAGGCCTTCTGACTGGTCATTCTTGGGCTACATAGAGGCCTCTGGAGCAGGAAGGAGGAGCTAATTTTGGAGTTGAGCTAGGGGAGCAGTTGTAGCCTAAGAAGATTCCCTGAGAGACAGCAATGGTGAGCTGAGCCTTCCACTGGCCTCCCCCTTTGTTCCCCAAACACACGACACATTTTTGTCGTTTATTATAAAAAAATATTGTGACTTTCTGAAACTTGATGGCCTCTTCCATGAACTGGAACCTACTTAATGATGGGGAAAATGTCTTGCTTACATTTACCTGAGCAAGAGATAAACTTAACAGAGAGCAAGTGATAAACCATGTGTGCTGACAGACTGCAGGAAGTTGGAATAATTTTCAAATTTGCTGTTTCGTTTTAGATTCTATCTGACCACGAAACCTGTAAAAATCAACCAAATCCATTTTGGAGATATTTTTTCTTTTACATTTTAAACTCATTCAGTCTGTTTGCATTTAATCTTGGGGTGGGGATGGGTAAGGGTGAGAATTTAAGACATTACTAGGGAGAAAAATTTGAAAATAAAGAAAAGTTCTACACTTGGTAGCTTTTGAGCCTTAGAAGGAATATAGCAACCAGAACAACAACAACAACAAAATGCTGCAGCAAAGAGAAGAGAAAAGGCATTCTTTTTCTTTCCAGTTGCTTGAAATATTATGTATTAAGGGGACACAATCTTTTTGAAAGATAGCCTAGTAAAATGTTAAATTTGGGGAGTGAATAGGGATAAGTCATCACCAGGGTTGATAAAAAGCAATGATTATCAGCCATTTTCAACAGTGATAACATTTTTGCAACCATTTTAAGTCAGTGCCACACAGAAGGTGAAAGCCTGCCTTTGAAATCACTGATAAAGGAATAAACCTGCCATGGCATAAGATTTATTTACTACACTGCCAAGCAAGGAACTTAAAGGTCACCACTGAATTAAGTTACCTTTGTATGACTTTCTGTCCTGGATGTGAAGATATACAGCAAGGTGGAATCCACTCGACTACAGTGGACAGTGCGAGGGTCCATGAATTCAGAAATGGGAGTAGGTTTGCCTTTCTGCAAAAACCCTGTGGGGATTCTATGGGCATGGTTTGGTTCTTGGAGCCAAATGGAGCATTAAAACAGAAGACGGCTGTGGGAATAGGCCCAGGGACCAGAACCTCTTCCTAAAAATAGTCATTGCCTGAGCAGGCCATACGGTAGCCAGGGAGAAATCTTATCTGTCACAGCCCATGAAGGCTTTGTGATAGTTTCGTGGGGAGAGGAACTGGCAGCCGTCCCCAGTGCACACTGGAGAGGGACTGGATGAAAGCAACGTAACAGAAGCTGCTGCCACCGTCCTGGGGAGCAGAGAGATGGCCAACGGCGCAGGGCAGGGGACAGGGCTCTTCATATAGTAGAGGAGCAGCGCATCAGTCCAAGAAGCCAGAGACTCAGTGACAAGACCATCTTCTCCCCCAAGCGGAGCCAGAAGGTGCTGCCTCTGTGGCTTCCTGCTGTGAGAAGTGTGCCAGACAAAGAGGTTGCTAATCAAGGGAACCACGAGATGCCAGCTGACCCTGGTGACAACATTGGACCAGAACGTGAGGACATATGGTGCCCTCTCCCATGGAGCAGAGGCCGGTCTATACAGGGTGCCCAGAGACAGAAAGGGTGAACCTCAGTGCTCCACCCCAAGGCAAGAGGACCACACAGGGACAGGATGCACAGGCTGGAGGTCTGGTGGCACCTAGGGAACATGCAGGTCCCAGTGCTCTGTTCCTGTTTGTGGCACAAGGGAACTTTCAAGCCAGTTGGAGCCTCAGCTTCTTATCTGTCATTGTGACAGCTGGGACCCTCAGGCCTGGATTTGGGGTGCACGGGGCTGCTGGGGGACAGGGCTCTGTGGAGATAGAGGTGGCTCTGGAGGTAGCCAAGGGGACTCAGAGAGGGAATTATTATCAGTTACTGAATGTTTTGTAAATTCACTAAGGCTATGCCTGGGATGCACTTTATCTGTAAATAGACCGCTCGCCGAGTGTGCTTATTTGTGGTGAAGAGAGTGGGAGGGGCGAGCAGAACAACGCAGACCCCGGCTTCTGGGTTTCTGCTGGCCGGGCTCCCCGTGGGGAGGACGCCTTCACCAACTGCCTCCTGAGGTGGAGACCCGTGACGGGCCGCTGGCCTTTCTCTCGGGCTCTGTGCCCTGTTCTCCGAGGCTGGCCAGCTCCAGTGTCCACTCTGCCTCTTGCCTCCTTCGAGTCTTCCTGCACCAACACTCAGGCCAGTGCACACTCACTTGCACACTTTTCCTTATGACTTGATTACCCTCCCTCGCCGCCCTTCTTCTCTTCCCTTCCCTTTCTCTACAATGCAGCTTTCAGACTGTGCAAGGCTGTGTGCATGCGCGCGCATGTGTGTGAACATGTGTCGAGACTGTGCAGATATGAGTCTGTGTGAGAATGTGGGGAAGGTATGAGTGTGTATGAATATGTGAGTGTACAAGTGTGCATGCATGTATGTGAGTGTGGGTGTGGTGAGAAGGAACGTTTGGAAATCCACAGGCAATCCTTACCTTTTTTTCTGATCATTGTAAAAACCTTTAACCATGTAGGAGTACACGCATCCTTCATCTCTCAATAGGAAGTTGTCTACTCTTGCCAGTATTTCCAGTGGCTCATTCTGGAGTTTTCCTTCATGCTTATATGTGAATATATTTAGATATGTATGAGTGTGTATGAATTTAAAAAAACAGGATCATTTCCTATGTATTGTCTGCAACTATCCTTTTTTTTTTTTTTTTTTTTTTTTTTTTTGTGGGTACCGGGGGGACGACCTCAGGACCTCGCGCGCCAACAGGCACCCGTGCCACTGAGCGATATCACCGGCCCCTTTTTCGTATGTGGGTTCCGGGAGTCGAACTCCGGCCTTCGCGCTTGCAAGGCAGGCGCTTACGCCACTGAGCCATCTCACCGGCCCTGCAACTATCCTTTTTTAGAAAATATCTTTTCATATCAATTTACCTCCTCCTTTAAACTCTTCCAGAGAGTGGGTGTATAAATACATGCAGATATTGGCTGATATAGTTGAACTTGTTTTCAGTGATGTTACAAACAGTGCTACGGTGAACATCTTTTCATATGTGTACAAACATGGGTGTGCACATATATATGTATACATATTTCTATTGGCTGGAGCCCTACAAGTAAAATTCTTAGACTAAAGAGCATTTGCATTAAATTTAGAAATCACACAAAGTGCTTTCCATTAAGTATAAACCAATTACACTCCCCACCAGTAGTTGATAAAGACATTGATTTTCCTAAGCATCTACTGAAAGGAGATTTATCAGTCATTTTAATGCTTTGCCAATCACACGGAAGAAAACGGTTGTCTCATTGCTTTAATTTGTATTTCCCTGATAGTTTGTGAGCATGTTTTTATAGGCTTGTTTATTATTTGTATGCTTTCCTCTAAATCGCCTTTCCATATTCCTCGCCCATGGTTTTTGCCCATTTCCTTCTCCCTTCTTATTGACTTGGCAGCAGCTGTCTACATATTGCTGATACCATTTCTTCCTGATATGCATATATCACATAAAGACATGCACACCTAGGTATGTATCTATGCGTATACACGTGTGTATGTATATATGCACATATAACCAAGTATCTGTTGTTGGGTACAAACTACCCTAAAGGTGACCCACGAACAAGGTATTACCTCTCATCCACCTGAGGATGACTGCACACAGATGTGCAGTTCTTGCTGTGTGTCTCATGCAACTGTGGCCCCCCCAATACCCCTGGAATAGTCAGAAGAAGTCTTCCCAGGGCCAACTGTCCACGTGGGCACCTCCTTGTGGTGGGAGTCCCTGTTATCTCTCTGTGGAGCTCTGCTGGGGCTCCCCTGGGGCACTGTGTGGCCTTGAACATGTGCATGTGGCCTTTCTGGTTTGTAGGAGCAAGTGTTCCAAGGAATGGGGTGCAGAAACTGACGGGCTCCTAAATTCTGGGCATAGAAAGTGGTGTGGCATCACTTCTGCTATAATCTGTGGTCCTCGGCAGCTAGGGAGTCAGCCCAGATTTAATGGAGAATATGGCAAGAAAACAGCAAAAAATATTTTGAACTTCTTTAATGCACCACAGTCCACCCTCTTACCACACATTATTTACAGTTTTCCACATGCAAAATTTACTTGCCTGTCCCTCCCTCACTTCCTGTCACCTTCCCCCAGCCAAGTTTCTTTCCATTGTGACTTCAAGTTCAAGGTCCACAGGTTTATCATCTAAAGCAGCTCCTGGTGAGGATGAGGCTCCTTGGGTGTGGGTAGGAGCCAAGCTATCTACACACACACACACACACACACACAGCATACATACAACATTAAACAGGCATAGAAAAACCACAAATGACATTCCCATTCAAAAGTGGGGAAAATGAGAGACACATGGCAGTCATTGGTCCGTAGCAACTATGAAACCCATCTGGGTACATATTGCCAATTCTTTGAATTAATCTCATCCCTGGGAATGGTTCTCCATGGTTCTTGGCTTCATGCCCTGGTTTCTCATTTCTTCCTTCAAGCCATCTTTCTTTTTACAAAAAAATGCAGACCATTTGCATCTTCATGTTTCCTCTGCTTTTTTACTGCCCATTTGTATTTTGGAGGAAAACAGGAGGACAAAAATATATTTTTTTAATTTTGCATTATTGCTGACCCCTTCAACTCAAGCTGATACACTTCTTTTAAAAACTTCATAGATTCCTTGTGTATCAGATTATACCTCTTTAGACAAAAGCCATGCTCCATTTTACTAATACAGCTTCTTTATTTGAGCTGACAGTTGAGGTGCTATGGAACAGTACCCTGAGATTCTCAGAAGCCTTTTTCTTGAGCTGGAAGGGTCTTTGACGCATACACCAGGTAGTAATGATCCTGGGAAGCTGCACTAGGCACACATTTACATGTTCTGAGGGCTCATCTCGAGTTCATAACTGCACTATTGGAGTCATCACCCCCAAACCAGGTGTGACTGACTGTCCTCTGGATCTTACATTTGTCCTGAAACCATTTCTTATTTTGAGAATCTTCTGCCATCTGGAACAACCAAAGGTGAGCTATTGCTTCCTCTTCTATCCCAGTAAACACTGTCTTCAATTTCCTCTTGAAATTCGACTTGAAAACTAAACAAATAGCTTTGTATTTTTAGTGGCTCAGCTATCTATCCTTTTCATACACAATTAAAATTATAAAACAAAAACAGTTGACTCATTCAACATTCTGACTAGGGATGTCCTCAGCCAAAACGGTCAGTTCCTTAGACAAGTTTTTAATTTTTCATGGTGAGGCTGTTGTCCAAACTTCTCCTTCCGTGTCACTGGGGCCACTTTCTCCAGACTCCAAGAGCATTTTTTCACTCTCATTTAAACTCTCACCAATTGTCTCTTCAAAACTTCCCTCCTCCGTCCCGCAGGTCCCAGAGCAAATGTGACATGCACGACAGTTTGTTAGGGTGGCTCTCTAGAACTCCATACCGGGTGCCAACTGTGTTTCATTTATCTTTTGCTACTTTACAAAAAACAAAACAAAACAAAAACTAAAATGTAGCGGTTTACCACAAGTGCTTGTCCCTCACAATGCCCGCTCTCTCCCGGGCTCACAGGGTTTGGTCGCCTGTGCGGCATCGTAGCAAGGGCTGGACTTGGCGCTGTCGGAGGCTGAACTGGGCTGGGTGGCCGGGGGAGCGCAAGCCTGCGGCTGAACCCTCTACGGGAGGCGAGCTGAGGCATCTCAGTGGTTGCTCTGTGTGGCTTGGGTTTTCACATGGAATATTGGCTCATTTCCAATAGCAGTGGTTCAAAAATACCAGAAATGGAAACTGACATTCTTTTAAGGCCGAGGCTCCCCAAAATGGCTTAGTACATTCCAGCGCGCTCTGTTTTTCACAGAGCCCACCTAGGTTCAAGGAGGGGGGAAAGTGAAAGTAATTGTGTTCATCCTTAATCACCATTATCTGTTAATAATATTTTTCACAAAATAATCTGACAAGTTCCAAAGTATATACAGCTAAGGGTGAACAATGCTGGTTAAATTTAAAAAATGAAAGTAAGAAAGACAGAAACAATAATAAGAATTTGGTCACATATACATTAGCATATTTAATTTTAATGTATTTTCATTAAAAACAACATATACTTACAGAAAATATTCATAAAAATATAAAAAATAAAGTGAAAAGATCCTTAATTCTATATACTGACATATCCTATATTAGCAGCTTCAGACTTGCTTCATTTTTGTTTCTTTTTTTTTTTTGTGGGTACTGGGGATTGGCCTCAGGACCTTGCACTCCAGCAGGCGCCCATGCTGCTGAGCGATATCACCGGCCCTTTTTTCGTATGTGGGTTCCGGGAGTCGAACTCGGGCCCTCGCGCTTGCCAGGCAGGCGCTTACGCTGCTGAGCCATATCATCAGCCCTCATTTTTGTTTCTGATGTACACACAAATACATATTTTCTAGAAGTATACATAACAAGCTCAGCCTTCTTATATATCTTTTAACCTGAGTTTTACTTAGCAGTAGATGCTAGATGCTTGGTCTGTCCATCTCAATAAAAGTATATTTGTAAATATGTAATCATAGGCACATCATCATCATGTTTGAGAACTGCCTGGTGTTTTTACTATTTGTACAACAATCAGCACTGGGTGCCTTCTATTCTCTTCTCCATGTGGTGTTGGGATCCACAGGTCCATCGGTTTGACAGGTTTCATTCATCCCTGTCTCCTCTCCAAGTCCTGAGGCCAGAGTGGGCTCACTATGGATTCTTACCATTTCCTGTTGAGGCAATGAGTGACTGAGCCAATGAACGAGTGATTCCATCAATCAAAGCCTGTTTTCCTGAGCACAGACTTGGGGCCTTTAGAAGGATCCTGCATTTCTCTGTGTTGAGTTGTCCATCTGGAAGCTGAGAGCCATAAATGCCACATCCCAGGAAGTGTAAAGGGATGAAAGAGATAATATTTATAAAATACTGAACTTCTTTGGGAGGACGATCTGGCCTAGTCCAATGTGTGTACTATTATCATTGATTCCGCCAGCACTGTAGTCACGCAGGGTTTGCTGGCCGGAGTTCCGGGCGCAGCTGTGTGTCTAACCTCTCCTCGTGAGAGCACTCCAGGAGGCCAGAGGAGTCCTCTTCCGTGTGAATGTCACACTTTCCTTAGCATCGCAGCGTGTTCTACACTAATTAAAAAGGTGATATTTTTTAATGCTCCTAACATCTCCATGAGACAGAGCAGGGCTATTATTAGCCTAATTGTGCAGCTAGGTGGACTGACCGAGAGGCAAGCACTCAGCATCCAGTGCAAGATAACTGAGGTACAACTTGAACTGGAATCTTTTGGTTTCCAGTTGCAAGGTGAGGGCACAGTAAAATCCATTTCAAATGCAATAAACTTCCTAAGTCTGTGAGAAAAATAAAAATTTTCCCTCTGTAAAATGATATAAGGTTTAAAAATAAAATATTGACTATAAAACTATTCAGGCTGTAATTTTCATCAGTGGAATTGTCTGTTACACTGCCCTTCACAGCGAGCACGTGGGAGAAGATGAAAGTGTCTCCCCAACTTGGGTTTTTTTCTAAACTTGGAATTAAATCAAAACTGCTGTGATTAATACGTAAGACTGAGAACAAACAGCCCAAAATGCAAAAAAATCGAAACGTTCTTCTGTTATGGGGGGGTAATTTCGCTCTATTTTTCTCAGTAATTAAAACAGATTGCCTATGAAAAACAGACCAGTAGAGGAGGGCTGGTTTCCCTATTAATTATCCTGACATTTATTGGATAGTGGAGATGAACGAAGAAGATCAGGGCCCTTCCTTGTGGAACCTGCCATAAAGGAGTGACATGAAGCAAGTGACAGAAATGGTTATTAAATGCCATCTAAGCTTTCTAGGGTGACCCACACCATGAATGAAATAAACTGAAGTTTACAGTGTGATAGAGGGGTGGGACTTCTCTAAGGTGGTGGGGAAGGTCCCTCTGAAGAGACGCCCTGGAGCAGGGCCCTGGGTCTCGGGGAGGAGAAGGTGAATTAGGGCTCAGAGAGAGGATTCCAAGCGAGGGAGCAGGCACAGAGGCAGCCACTCTTCTTCCTGCCTGAAGGGCTCTGCTTTTTCTCACGCATCTTTCTAGTTCTGGCCCTAACAATTTGTTAACCTTTTCCTCCTTCTTGATGCTGTTCTAATACGTCTATTTTTTTAAAATTCAATTTATATTTTATTAGTCTGTGTTTGCAGTACATAATGACCCCACTCTTCATGGGGAGCTGGTGCACGCACCTAACACACTCGAATTCTTTCTATGCTCCCCCGTTCCAGTCTCCTTCTCCCCGTCCCCTTTTGCAAAAGATCTATCTCCTTGTTTCATATTATCTATCTTTTACTTTGCTCATTAATTTATTTACACCTCGAGTTTCTCATTTAAAAGAAGCCATGCAATAGTGAAGCTTGTATGTCAGATTTATTTCACTTAACACTGTGGTCTCTAGGTGCATCCATTTTTTTCTACCAATGAATCAAGTTTATCCTTCTTTATAGCACAGTAGTACTCCACTGTGTGTAAACACCACATTTTCTTTATCCATTCTTCTGTTGATGGACATATATGCCAACGGCAAGATTTAGCTATTATAAGTTGAGCCACTATAGAGAAATATGTCTGTTATTTCTTTGCTACGACCTCTGTTTTGTTATTTAATATGAGGACAGCCCTTGGGTATCTCTGCAGCTCTTTGTCCTCCAAAGCAGGTTCAGAGTATATTACTTGTACCAGGGTGCATATTCCAGAGTGGACACATAGCAGCCGCTCAGTAGAGTTCTAGAAATTTAACTCTGGGCCCCAGGCTTCCACATTCCTACAGATTCTGCGGCTGCTATGTGTAGGAGGCCCGGCCAGAGCACAGGTGCTCTGTGCTCCAGCCCTGGGGATGGAGAGTTCCCGAGCGCCAGTGTTCTTCTTATCTTGTTTTATTTGCCTGACTTCTGTTTGGCACTAGCAGAGAATGGGACACAGGCAACACCTTACCAAAACAACGATTCCTTCCTGAATCGTCGCTGCTTTCTGGAACAAGCTCTTGGTACCACTTGGGGCCATTTCCGCCCTAGGCTGTAGATAAATCGTGTCTCACACACTCAGAACACATCCTCCCCTTTCAGAGCTGCAGATGCCTTGAAGAATGTAGGAATTAATCTGCTGTGGTTGCTCTTTGTGCAGAACATCACCTGCTGAACCACAGAGTCAGCCAGTTTTCCCGGAATGCTGCTTCTCTTCTCCACACCTCCCTTTGCCATTCTAGTTCTGTTTGGAAAGTGTAGAAAGTTTCTGAATATGTGGGGTGCTTTGTGGTATTCTTCTGTCTGCTCTCCTTTCTTTGAAACATAAAACAACCTGCAAAGATTTGCTTCTAGGACTCCCTTTCTTTTCTATGCATGCAGGGGTGTGGGGCATTAAGCCAACAAATCGCTGTCTCTCAGCTCCCTTCTTCTTTCTGATGGGAAAAGGCTCCGAATCTCCACCCGCAGCATTCACTTAAATGGAGTCAGGGCAGATGGGTTATCTTGGAGGTGGCTTGTGGGAAAAGGCTCTGGCCCGGTGTTCAAGAGAGACAAGGTGCAATTAGGAGCTCGCCTGTTTGCCTCCTACGTCCTGCAGACGGCATTCCCAGGAAGTGGTAATTAAGGCATAGCTTGGAGGCACCGTAGTCCCACACTCACAAATGGGCCAACTGGTTTTGTCCAAATCATATTCTAGCAACTCTTTGATCCCACCTGCAAGCCACACCTGTCGCTCTTCAGCTCAGCCTGCCTGGGTTGCACACAGTCTTCTCTCCTCCTTGGACCCAGACACACATCCACCTGTTGCCCTAGCCTGTGTCCCCTGGCTTTGATCTCTCTGCACTGTGGAAGCCATCAACTGTGACAGAATTTTGGTTAGGCCTCATTGCCGTGGAATGCAAATCTCCAGGGTTCTGCCCCTGGAAATTTGATAATGAGTGGTAAACGTTCTAGGAGGGCAGGCTGGCATATCTGGGTGTTTCTAAGACACCGGCCTATGGCTGTGTGTTTCCAGGGCACCAGCCAGTAGTAATGAGTAGTCCATGACTCTAGAGATCAGGGAACCTTCCAGAGCTTGAAGACTTGTCCCCACGCCCTGACTCATTGCTATCTGCTTGCATATTTGCAGTTTGCTGTTTCTGCCCTGCATTTCTGATTCTGTAGACTCAACTCCCTCTCTATGAGCAGGTGGGAAATCTATATAAAAGTGAAAGCTTCGGGCATGCATGGGGCTGGAAATCTTTTTAGCAGAAGAAAGATGACACAGTTGACCCTTACATGAATTGAATCTCTCTCAGTATATAAGGCGAATGCTCTTTTATTTTTTTTAAGAGGGCCACCTAAAATGTTAAGAGTTATTTGCCAAGAGCCACATCTGATTCTAATAAGGAAATCTGTTGTATATTGCCTGTGCATGTAAAACAAAATCCAAATGCAAGCCTGCATGCTTTTATGTTCTTCAACGACAGCAATCCATATCTTATTTGTGTCTATCTTTGATGTCAATTATGTCGTCTGAAGTGATTACATTGCTTTTATTTAATAAAATTTTTTCAAGTTGTTTTAAGTCTCTAAATGAAAAGGCAAAAAAAAAAAAAAAAAAAAAAAAAAGCGAGCTGAACCCTTAGGTGCTGCATCCCAGCTTTTACGTCGGAAGCCGTTTATGCAGAAGTTTAGTCTAAACAATTTACAGTTTTCCGGATTAAGATTGTGTAGAAGAAAAGATGAAAATCTTAAAAGAATCATAACATAAATGCTCCTACTACCCAGGAGTAAATTAGATATGTGTCAATTCTGGTGGCTGGGAATGCCATGGGGTTTTGTAAAGTGGGCAGAAGGTGAGAGCGTTTGGAAGAGCTACTGGAGGGAGCGAGATTACATCTACTTCCAAACCTGAATGCTCAAGAATGCAAATACGCCCAGGCTCAAAAACAAGGAGGCAGCTCAACGCTTTCAAGTTGGCTGAGGGAAAACAAACTCATTTAATGTCCATCTGCTGATAGGGATGGTAGGAAGGGCCTGGGTTGCTGACAGAGCAGTTCCCCATAATTTTGACTATTATTTCAGGTTTCTATCTTTTCCTCTCTGTTAGGAAGATATTAAAAATAAGTTTCTGGCACAAAATACAGAAAAACACAGAGCCTCTGAAATTGCAGCTGGTACAGATTCCTGGCCAGCAGCCTTGATTTTTAGTGCTTGTCATCATTCTGCAGAATTTGCTCACTACAGTATTAGGAAACTCTGGACGGTGTTAGAATGTTTCAGGAATATCTTACAAAATCTGGGCTATGTGGTGGGAGTCCTGGGGATTACTGCATACATCCCAAAGCTATCCTTGGCATGCGTGGAAGCCACTTTGAAATGGTCGAGCTCTCTGATTGCTTGCATATATATTTCTGCTAGGATTTACAGGTTCTAATGTGCCCAGTGCCATAGCTCAAAGAGCTACCTCTTTCATCCCTCTTCTGTGTGTGACATCTGTCCAGCATGTGTTCATTTCCACATTAAGATAAGTTAACAGCTTTGAATAAAAAGGGAATCCTAATTGACTGGGGGTGTGGAGGACTAAAAAGAAACACAGCTAAATGTTCTCTCCCACCCAAACATTTCATAGATCAGGACTTTATTTGGACGCTGGTAACTAGGAAGCACCCGGGGAACTCAAATGCTTTCCTTAGTAAGGGCCAAAGTCCAGGTATGGAGGGAGAGGTTCCTACATAGTGCGATGAGCAGGGGAAATGTTATTTGTTACCTTGCTGTTTGCTCTGCCCTTCTCTATTAAAAAAAAAAAAAAATTATCCATTACTTTTACCATGTCCTGCCCGAGGGCTTGAAACTGCTTCCTAACTTACTGTCCCTACTTCATGCTCCTGCCCCATGTTCCTGCCCTTTCAAAACTTATACCACCACCTGTGTGCTTTTATTGCAAACCAACCCCGATTACGTCAGGTTCTGAAAGGCGAAAATCTCCTTGTCTTCCTGCAGCCCTCAAGGAGACATCTTTGGCTCTGCACACCCCACAGGTTCCTTCCAACCACTCCAGCCCTGAGTCTTCATTTCCTGAGCCCCTCTCCCCCTACACCGACCTCCTGGAGAAGGTGAGGTCTCCCTTGCCTGCTTCTGAGACAGCTTCCTGTTCCAGAGCAACCTGCAAAAGAAATTGTGTTCTTCTCTTCTCCCTTGCCCTCTCCCTCTCCCTCCTTCTCTCCCTCCCCCCTCTTTTCCCCCAAATCCAAGAAGAACTCAGAAAAACTATTGAAGTTCACGTGGCTTGGAAAGTTTCTTTCAGAAGTGAATGAGTAACAGAGGGAAGTCATCAGCTCTCACGTCCATGCTAGCTCAGCCTGGGCCGAGGCGGGGTGTCTGTGGCCCGATCCCCGAGTGGGGCAACAGGGACATCTCAGAGGGACACAGTGTGCACCCTGTACCAGCCCTGCTGGGGGCTGACCCTGTGGTAGGAGAGCCAGCGTGGGCTCTACCCAAGTTAGTTCTGATAATCAGAAGACCCAGCAGTGTGGAGGGACGGACGTCAAATCAGCGGGTCAGATACAGGAATGTGCCGGCTTCCCGAGGCCTGGGGTTCGGATCCAGATGTGAGCCAGCAGCTGCTGGGACTGAGAACTGGGGACCCCTCAGCATGTGGGCTGTGGGACACTGAGCAAGGCAGCATTGGGTACTGAGTGTTGGATTCAATTCAGTGACATAGGGGCTGCAGGTCAGCCCAGGGAAAATAATACAGGTGGTGAATGCGAGAGCTTGGACAGAGAGTCTAACTTTACATTGCAGCACTGTTCTGCTCTGGGTCTCCTAATGAGGGTGGGAACAGGTGAAACAGCAGAGTACCCACCCCGTGTGGAGCTGGAGAGGAGCTCTGTGGGTGGCCATCTTGCAAACGTAGCTTCAGACACAGGGGAGGGAGTGCCTGACACAGGTGTTTCCTAAAGAATCATGACGCCCATGTCAAGGCTTTTCATAAGCCCATTGTTTCTGATGCCTTTAATTATGAACCTAAAAGCAGCCCGATTAGCATTTTCTTGGGAACAAGCTGAAATGCATTATGGTAGGCAGATAGCTTGAATCATAACCGTATCACTATTTATAGCTGAAGAATAATGCTCTCTCTCGATAAAAGCTATTAGACCACATGTGAAAAAGGTGTAAAAAGGATGTGAGGGGGAGGCAGCACAGGCAATTGCGGCCAGGTAATGAAAATTCAAGTGGGCTAGTGCAATGCAGGTCCATTCATTATCACTGCTCATGTTTAAGAAGCTCTGACACCGACTAATTCACATACAACAATGCAGTGTTAATCACCCAGCAGTGGGTAAGTGCAAACCGTTGGGTCAAAATTGTATTCTGGCTCTTTCACCTACTGACCATGTGGCTCTGTACAAGCTACTTCTGCATTCTGTGCCTCAGTTTCTCCATCTATAAAATGTGTGTAATAATAAACTTATTTTGCAGGATTGGCATTAGGGTCAAACGAGATGATCTGCATGTGGCACTCAGAAGCCCTGGTACAGAGGAAGCACATTATCGGTGTTCTCTCGCCACTGTCGCATCCTTAGCCTGTGATTCGAACGCTGTTGTAAATCTTTGTCAACTTTTCTTAATCAGATATCTAGCATTGGGATTTCTATGTCCAAAATTAAAGTAGCATTTTTTTATAGTTTCTGCAATTTATTCCTTGCAGCAAAAGTATAGTTGAATTGATTTTCAGTCATGACCCAGCGATGTAGCCATGTTCATTACTGAAATATCCAACTACTTCTGTACTGAGTAGCACAGAGCTGTAGATGTGGCCCCTCTTTCAGAGCCCAGGCAGTGCACCCCTGCAGGGAGACCTCAGAGACCCCGGGAAGGAAGTGAACCCACCACCGCATCTCCCCGACCTCTTCTCCATCGCTGTGGTCTGCATTCATTCCGACCGCTCACAGCCATCCTAAGCCATTAAGTAACTGGGTTAATACTCACTCCAACCAGCAGTGCCATCGCATTGTATTTTTCAGTGAATATTCAGCAGTGTTGCTTGGAATCATTATCCAAATAAACCCTTTGCCTCTTAACTATATATGAGCAAGATGGTTTAGCATTTAATTCCCATTCCTTGGGCCATTAGCAAATTGAACATTTGCTTTCATGTATCTATCATCTGTTTGCATTTCCTCCTTTGCAATTTTCATGCTTCTAATTTCGTATATTTTTTCATGAGTGGTCTTGTTGCTCCTTTTAATGACTTTTAGATGTTTATTAAAAATTGAAGATATTAACCCATTTTAAGTACATCGATTATGACTAGAAACCAGTTTCTAGTTTCCTTGTCTTTGAATTTTGTTAATCTCATCTTTGAAGTTAACTTTAAACATGTCAGAAATTTTAAATTGTGTCCATTCGGTTTGTGCTTAAAAAGTTACCCTGTTCTTCAGCAGAGGCCAGAAAAAATATTACATTCTTTTATCTTTTTGTTTATGTATAATACACATGAAATTCTTCCACCCATGTACAATTAATTTTGCTCTATGATGGGAAATAAGTTCAATATATTTTGCTTCCAAATAGCTTGTCTTCCCGATTCTATTGATTTTGATGTTTCCTCTGTTTTATTTTTGATGACTTTTTGATTATATGTGTATTTTTAAACTTTTTCAAAAATGAAAGGCTGTCCTGCGTTTAATTTTTTCCTTTTAAGTAGTGTGTAGTGACTACAGCTACCAAACAAGCATGATATCTTCAGAGTCACAATGGGTCAGTGTCCTCGTTCTGGATGTAGAAGCAGCAGCAAAACTCTCAAGTAGAGAATTGTTCTTCCAGGACCGTGTCCTGGCTCGGCTACTCAGTCCTCTAAAATACAGACAGTTTGTCAGGACTTTTTGTTGTGGCCTTTTGAATAAGGAAGGGACTACCTTAGAGAAAATGAGGTGAGGAGACATATTCATCAGCTCTGATTTCACAGCATGGGAAGGATATAGTCTAATCCAGACTACAAAATTGTCCTTTCATAAAATAAGTTGACAAAAGAGAGGAAAAGGAGGATGAATTTTCAAGGATTTATTTTCACTGAATCAATCCATAAAAGAAAGAACCCCTGAATGAAAGGGATTCTTGGATCAAATAAAGGAATTCAATTATTTCTTCAAGCTCTAATGACAGTACTTTTCTGTAATTTTAAAAATACTTTGGGTGAGGGTTCCTTTTTGCTTTACTATCAAAGTGAGCACAGATAGCAGGGACTGTGCAGGAGAGAAACAAGTATGGTTTTGTTTCATTTTGATCCTTGGTATTTTTAGTTAATCATTTCTGAGATTATACAATTCCTCCACTCACTTCGTTGCATATTCAGGTTGTACCAGCCCCTGACTACAGCATGTACTTGCATTTACTTATCTTTTAACATATCCTTAGACATTAAAATATCTGTATTGTCTTTCTCTCTTACCTCATAACCATGGCCTCCAGCTAAGACCAAACTGATGAGCAGACTTCAAAGAAATGGAGGTATCCATTGTAAAAACCCACACAGAATTAGTGCATATGGATTCTAAAGTGAAGATTTCATATGAAGTATAATTAAAACTCTGTCTTAATAGAATTTACCATTACTATAGTGTGATATAGTAGTATTACATCACACAGGGACACTTGCTATCTATTAGAAAAAGATCTAACATTCCTAGTGCTGAAAACATACAACACACAAAATTAGTGCATGTGAATATTAAAGAGATTTTATAATAAGTATTGTTAGTGCTTTATCATAAGATAATTTACAGTTACAATCGTGATACTACTGACTGTATCTCCATGGTAACGTCTACATTATCAGAAGACCTGGAATTCACAACAACAACAAAGAATGCATTTGTATAAATTGTTTTGTGAAAAAAGTAGTAATAGTACCCCAACTTATTTCCTTCCTCATGCCTGTGAAGTTTCAGGAAAAAAGTGGAGGAACAGTGAAATTTCAAACTTTTCAGATTGATTGTAAGTTATACTACACTGTCAATATGTCCAGGTTTTTATTTTTTTTTTTGGTATTAAGGTTTTTGTTAGCCTATCATTTTTAAAGAAGCCTCGAGCAAAGAGCGTTTATAGCTAATGCATAAATCTGTCAGTGTCTTTAAAAGTGCTATAGTGTTTCAAAGAGAAGCGCTGTTCTTTACCTTGCCCGTAAAGCAATGAAAGCAGAACAGGCTGATTTAGTGCGAGTCTCCAAAGCTGCACGGTCATGTCCCTGATGCTAAAAGCCCTGAATTTACATTTTCAGAAAAAAATTATAGAATTAAATATCTTTGAACCAGCAAGACTGTTCATTACAGGAAGTTATTATTTTGATCAGGCTGTTTGTTTCTGAAGTCCCTTGGCAACAATACAAAAATAGCTTTCCCTTGTTACTAAAGAACAATCTGGAAAAACAAATGAGAAATGTGTTAAGAACAAAATAAACGGACCTTTTTTTTTTAAACTTGGAGGCCTCTGAATTTCACAGACTTCTGGAGTCTGGGGGGCTCCACCCAACAGCTACTCATTTTATTACCCTGTTACAGGTTTGGCACACGAGAAATAATTTTCCAAATGTTGGAACAATGTGGATTCACATTTTTCCAGAAGGGGAAAAAAATCCTCTATCTTGCATATTAAATTCTAAACAGAGAAACAGTGTCTGTATTACTCTTCCCATTTTATGATGGAATTTGAGAACTGAAAGAAAAATTACATATATGAAAATGGTCCATCTCAGTGTCGTTGCAACTTACATCTGGAGAAAAGATTTCTGAATCAGTGTAGAAAAGTCAGTTCACGGAGCTAAACCCCCATGTTGTGAAATCCCACTTGTAACAGTCCCTGCAGCCCGGTCACCTGGGATTTGTTGAAATAACTCCTGTCTAGTTCTTACTGCTACATATTGTAACGCATTGCAGGCTGCTGCAGAGAGCTTGCTAGAGCTTTGGCTGCGAAATAGTTTTCTGAGGACTTGCTTCTAGGTGATCAGAAATTCGTATTGACTTAATTGCCATTACAGCCAGCACACCTGTTTGGGGTGAAGGAAGATGAGCGCTTTGCTTTTTAAAAAGCATGAGATTGCAGTGTTTCCAAGGTATACGGAAGAAGATACCCCCCAAAAAAGTCTGCAATGGAAAGCGATTGTTCCACGTTTTCTCCATACTCTCTGAAATGGGAAGGGCAAAAAATCCAGAGCTGTCCATGACTTGTAGGAACTGATCTTCCCAACGGGAATTTAATCATTGCGCCTGGTGGTGTGGGGCCTCTGGAAAGGGATGCGTGACGCTGAGCAAATGAAGAGTGTGCGGAGGAATGAAGAATGAAAAGATGAG
Source organism: Erethizon dorsatum (assembly GCA_028451465.1). NCBI lineage: Eukaryota > Metazoa > Chordata > Mammalia > Rodentia > Erethizontidae > Erethizon > Erethizon dorsatum. The sequence continues at coordinate 154,056,675 of CM051824.1, read as the reverse complement.
ACGCCGCACAGCGTGGTGCCGCGTACCTGGCGAGCTGGCGGCAGCCTCGCCCCTAGATGTGCAGAGCGCGCAGGTGTTGGGGAGGCAGTCGGTGCCAGGAAGCACAGCGCCTGTGGATTTTGGACAGTTCTTATCTCTTCTGCTCAGACAGACTCGTCGCGCTCCTTTTATTACAGCCCCGTGTTCACATCCAGGAATGACATCCTCGCTGGAATGTCCGTCCAGAAAATTGTGTTTTTTCTGGCCTGACCTCCCTTTCCCTGACGTCTGCATTTCTGTGGGTCCCTGTGTCACCTCTCTTTCTAGCTGGTTCCCGTTCTCCCGGCCTCATCCACACCTCCCCTCGGTTTCTGTCTGCTCCGCTTCCCCTGTCCCAGCTGTCCTGCCACCGCCCTGGCTGGAAGACAGGGCTTTCTCCTGGTCCTCTCCTGGGGGACCCTGGCTCCTGGGCCCAACAGGAATAGCTTTGCTGGCCCCTCAGCGGAAGCTGCCCGACTGGCTGGGGACAAGGCTGCAGGTCCAGGCGGCAGGAGGACGTGACACATGGCAGAGCAGTCGAGCAGTAAACGAGGCGGGGTAGGCGTGCTGAGATTTTAACTGAGTCTGGAGGGGTGGTAAACCGAATACCTTAGTGTTGGGAACTGAAGCATTTGGCAGCCCAGCCTGTGGCTGCCAGGTGGGGAAGGGGTCTCTACAACAGAGAGACCCCTCGGTCCAGAGGTTCAGTGATCTCACAGCTGGGGAACTGGGTGGCGGTATGTGTGTGTGTGTTCGTGTGTGACAGAGAATACAATGTTGGTTGCTTTCTTCTATAGGCTTTTTTTCCTCACTTGGAAAGATTTTCAAAATGCAGAAAATATTAAAGGATAATGTAACAACAGTCTTAGTTACTTGTCTTGTTGTTGAGACAACACCCAAAGTTAAAGGAGGAAAGGTTTATTTTGGCTCACAGTTTGTAGAGGTTTCAGTCCATAGTTGGCTGGCTCCAAGGCTCGGTGGCTTGGCAGAGGGGCATTGCAGAGGACAACAGTTCAAGGTAAAGCAGGGCAGGCAGAAGATAGCCAGCAATGAAGTAGCAACCAGCAAGTGACAAGACAAGACAGACCACAGTCCTTCCTGTCCCTTATACCTTACCCAGGCTACCCACCCTCAGGGCAGGTAGCACTCACACCCTTAATCCTAGCATCACACCATGAATCAATCCCAGCATCACATCCTTGATCCCATCAGCACAAACTCTAGATCCAGTCACCTCAGAAAAGCCCCCCTATGACAGCATGAGGCTTTGCGGGGACATCTAGATACGAGCCATAACAACAACAAGACACCCTCTCACTACCCATAGGTGAACTGGCTGTCCACAAGCAGAAGACTGAATCTAGGCCATTTCTCTCACTGTGTACTAAACTAGACACAAAATGGATCAAAGAACTAAAGGTTAAAACAGAAATGCTTAATCTGCTGGAAGGTAAAACTCTTGAAGTCATAGACATAGGCAAGGACTTTCTGAACAGAATTCTAGTTGCACAAGACATAGTGCCAAGAATCAACAAATTGGGCCACATCAAATCAAAAAGCTTCTGCACAGCCAAAGAAACCACCAACATTGTGAAGAGACAACCTACAGCGTGGGAAAATTTTTTGCTAGCTATTCCTCACACAGAGGACTAATATCTAGAATATATAAAGAACTCAAAAAGTACCCCCCCCAAAATAGAACGCCCAATCAAAAATACGGGCAAGTGAACTAGAGACTTCCCTGAAGAAGTACAAACAGCCAACAAAAACATGAAGGAATGTTCGACATCTCCGTTCATTAGAGAAATTCAAAGTAAAACAACACTGAGATTTCATCTTACCCCAGAAAGAGTGGTCACAGTCAAGAAATCAAATAATAACAAATGCTGGTGAGGCTCCAGAGAAAAAGGAACTCTTCTACATTGTTGGTGGAAATGTAAAGTAGTACAACTGTTATGGAAATCAGTATGGAGATTCCTCAGAAAACTAGAACTAAAAATTCCATTTGACCCAGCTATTCCTCTTCTAGGTATCTTTGCCAAAGAGTTAAAGACATCACATTACAGTGATACGTGCCTACCTACGTTTATAGCAGCACAACTCATAATGGCTAAATCTTGGAAGCAGCTTATATGTCCATCAACAGATGAATGGGTAAAGAAAGTGTGATGTTTATACACCATGGAGTACTACACAGCCATAAAGAAAGATAAACTTGAATCACTTGTTGGAAAATGGATGCACCCTGAGAGCTTAATGTTAAGTGAAATAAATCAGACACACAAGCTTAAATATCACATGGTTTCTCTTATATGAGCAAGCCCAAATTATAAATAAAGAGCAAAATAAAAGATAAATAATAAGACATAGGGAGAAAAATCTTTTTTTCAAATGGGAAGGGGATCAGGAGGTGGAGGGAAGGGGAGGGAGGAGGGGGAAAGGCAATTTAAAAATGAATTAAATTATGTTATATGCATGTACCAACTCCACACATGGAATGTAAACATTATGTACAGGAAACATGTACTAATAAAAGTAAAGTATCTGCAGTGACTAATTATAGTACAGAAAAACTTAGGTAATAAAGATCTTTCAGGGGGAGAAAAAGATCCACCCAGGAAGAGTGTATGCTCATGCATTTCAAGAAGGAGGATGTCAAGAAAAGTAAAGATAAATGCATCAATCCTCTTCACAAAAGGTGAGAAAAAGACCAAAGAGCAACCTTCTCAATAAAAGCACCCTCTCTTTGGCTACCACGGCCATGTCTTCCCTTCCTTTCCTTTTAGAAATGCAACATCCGCCTCCATGAGTTTGAGGAGAGTGCTGTCTAAAGCAGTTGTGACAAACATACTCGTGCTAGCTTGTACAGCACTTTCTGTTTCTGAAGATTCCCCCCAAGAAGAATTCCTCTTCTTAATTTTTACAGAGCTGACTGAAGTATTGGTCATCAGTTTTTGATGCAAGTAAATGGTACGAGATGAGGTGGGTGTTTAGAACACATCAGCGTGTGTGTGAAAATAGAATTATAAGATCCTAGAAGGTACAATGGCTTGGCTCTACCAAAACACAGAAGCCCAGAAAGGTATGACTTTACCATTTTAGTCATCTTTGGATTTTTTTTAAAGTGCACTGATGATTTAGCTATTGCATGTTAGACATGATGAATGGGCTTATTGTTATGGTTTATACCTAAATGTCCCACTAAGGCCTCATGGGACCTTTGGAGAGTGATGGGATTTGGGGAGCTTGGAGCTGCCTTGCTGTTGGAGGCGGGTTCTGGTCAAGGAGCCAGACCCCTGGGGGTGTGTCCTGGAAGGGTTTATCCCCACCCCAGTTTCTCCTTTGTCTTTCTACTTCCTGTCTGCCATGAAGTGAGCAGCCCTTCCTCTGCCAGGCCCCTCTACCACGCTGTCCTGCCTTTGACCCAGCCGATTACGGACTAAAACCTCTGCAAACCTTGAGCCAAAATAAACCTCTCCTCAAGGGGTGCGTGCTGGGTATTGTGTCTCAGCAACGAGGAAGAGACATTAATTAGCCTAATATAAAAAGTGTTTGCAGATACGGTTCTCCATAGTCCGTATTTGAATGTTTTGTCACAAGTCAATCGCTTGATTATACAGGGAAGAAAACCAAAGGCTGGAAAGTTGAAATTACTTGCCCGTGAGCTCATAAGGAGAGTTTCTTTTAAGAAAAGACATTTCAGAAAGATCGAACAATTGGCAGAGGAACACGGAAACAGCAGTAGATGGTGTTCGTGGGGTTGGGCCTCCCAGCAACTCCTGCTGATTCTACTCAGGACAGACGTCTCTCGGGAGTTCCCATTTCCGCCATCACTTCCTTCTGTGTGGAGGACATGCCCTGGATAATAGAAGTCGCTCAAGAAATATCTCCTGGCTTAGTGAATACACCAGAAAGGGGCAGCATGGCAAAATCTCCACGTCTGTGCAGGGGTTTGAAACCTGTCCCCAGAAATAAAAATGACTTCACTCAAGGAAAGAACTTCTGTCACTTCGTCCCGTCTCCTCCCTCCCAGGCTCAGCAGGAAAATCTTCACTGCAGGTGGGGTCAGCAAGGAAAGCGTTGGTAAGAACGCGGGAACGGATACGCTGATGCTAGAGAAAATTCTATGCCATATAGCAGGGAGCACCGACACCCCGGGAGTATGCGTGTGTGAGCGATTTATTTTAATGGTACGGCTGCTATCATTAAGATGTTTGCAGATAACTGCACAGCTCTGTGGGGTTCAGTGTGAAGCTTTGGTACATTTATACATCGTGTGTTGATAACCCGGAGCGCTCAGGTTATCTTTCATCTCAGTTGTCATTTCTTTGCGACTAGAACATTCCAAATCCTCTCTTTTAGCTGTTCTGAGGTATGCAGTGCGGTAGTTCTGACCACAGTCAGCCTCTGTGTCAGGCAACACTAGAACTTACTTGAGCGATGTCGCCTGGCTCTGTGCCCCTCAACACTCTCTCCGCCCCTCTCCTCTGCCCTCCCCGCCTCTGGTGGACACCACTCGGCCCTCTACTTCCATAAACTCAGTGTTTTTAGCTTCCAAGATGAGTGAATCACAGTAAAAATGTAGGAAGGAGGTTTTTTATAGCTAACTATTAGGATGGAGGCATCCTAATAGAGAACATTAAGCAAAAATACATCCAAAGCCTGGCAGTATAAAAATTGAAGACCTGGTCATAGTGGCACATGCCTGTAATCGCAGCACTCACAGGAGGGTTGCTGCGAGTTCAAGGCCAGCCTGGGCTACAAAGTGAGTTCAAGTCCAGCCTGAACTACCCAGCGAGACCCTGTCTCAAAAAGAAAAAAAGAAAAAAAGAAAATCGAAGAGAGGAGATCTTGATGGGGATAAATTTTAAACTTCAGTGATAAAAAGATTTTTTTCAGATGGGACTTCAAGGCCTAAGCGTGCTTTGAGAATAGACAACTGCTTACTTTCAGAGAGGCAATGTGACGAGAAAGGTAGTTACCTCGGAATATTTAGCAACGCTGGTTATATTGAGTCCAAGAAATACCTGAGTGACTTTCAAGCTAGCCAGCAAGGAGACCGGAGAGGGGGCTCTGAGGGGGACAGGGGCGGTGTGGGCTGAGCAGCAGCCAGGGCTGCCGGTGTTAGTCTTCACACCACAATTCGAGGAAAGCGACAACACACGTCCTTAACTCTTGTGATTTCTACGGCTGTGATTCACACAGCTGGTGTCAGGAAAGCGAGGATTCACACCCTGTTCTCCGTCAAAAGTCAAGCTTTGCAAGAGGAAAAGAACACTAACATTCCCCTGTTTGGAGGTGACAAAGGGGGCCAGGTGGCACAGTGGCTCTCAGGAGAAGCCAGTTCTCATCACGTGTGGAGATTACTCATCGAGGCCCAACGCCTTCATCAGCAGAGTCCTCTTGCACCTTGCTGGAGGAATTTTATTAGACAGCACTGATGCGTCAGAGTGAAAATGTTTGCCGAGCGTGTTGTAATCATAGCAAGCTCAAGCCAGCTTGGTCCATGGGATCCCAGTGTGGGTCCACGTGGCACCCAACTCCAAAGAGCTCTCTGAAATACGCGGCGGAGCTACTGCTTAGTCGTATCAAGGTTAAGTTTTAGAAGTTACTGTGGTCAGGAAAAAGGACAGATGACTGAGCTGTCTCATCCTTTTACAATTACTATGGCATGAGATTTGTAAGAAAGGAACATTTCTTTACAGTTAAAGGCTGTGTCTTTGACTCTGAAGATTTCTCTTTGTTCCAAAATGAATAAGAAGATATTAAAGAAAAACACACAAGCACAAAAGAAGTCATTGAAATATATTTTCTGAGCTATCTATTGGATATAATATATAGAAAAGACTCGGGAATAGGACACTTTATACTGAAGGGATTAGACAGAAAAACCAAACTAGTTCATGCTTTTAAATCTAAGTGTTTTCAAAATTTACAATGTAGAGTGCATTTATGGCATGACATTTATTAAAAATAGCATTAGTTAATTATTCGATGTTGAAGGAATTCAATAAAGTAAATGGCTTAGTTATGCTTGAAAATTATGGTATAGGCTAGATCATGGAGAAAATTTATTAGGTTAATTTACAATTTTGCTAATTTTTAATTCACATCTTAAAGAAGGAAACAGTACTTGTGATCCCAGCAAGTGTGTAAAGTAGAATGCATGGGGAAGCTTTGCAGGACTTGTGGTTTCCAAGCTAGCCTTGTCCCAGGAACACCCAGGAACATTCCACAGAGAACCTCCAGCAGCGGGCCATGGGTAAGACATCCTAGGAGATCCCCATGCCCAAATCCTAGTTCATCCGCTGTCTGATTGGAACAGGAACACTAATATGTACTTGTGTGGCCAGAGCAAAACTTTTAGACGTGAGCATCAGTTACACATACGCTCATATTTGTGAAAATGACAATAATCACAAAAGGCAGGGAGGGGCGTGAGGTTGTGACCCAGCAATGGATTATCAAGAAAATATGCAAATGGGTGGCTGATTCACTGAACTGTACCGAGAATATTCCATTCCATTTGAGTAAGGGAGTGCCCTGAAACTGGCTGGTACTCCTCTTCTCCCAAAACTAAAACAACAGAGAACTTCGAAATCTGCTATGCAAGGTAAGAGGTGAGTGGCTTATGAGTGGACGTGGAGTGGATTAAACATTCTCTAAACATTTTTGTTTTGCTGTAATGGAGTTCAAAACCAGGACCTTATGCATGCTCTCTAAACCTTTCTTTCCAGAGTGAACATGCTTTCTTCTCTTCAGGGGATTTTCCTCTCCACTATTGCTTTTTACTTTATTTATTGATTTTTTACTTTTTCATTTCATTTTATTTTATTAGCACACAATCATCACATTCATCATGGGCACTTGTTCCATGTACATAACACATCTCAATTCTTTTTACATCCCCTTACCCTCCCCCCTCTCCCTCCTCCCTCCATTCCTTGGTCCCCTTTCCATTTGCAAAAGTTCTATCTCCCTGTGTCCTATGATCTTTTATCTTGCACTTTAAGTTATTTAAATGTTGGGGTTTGCATCTAAGAGAAACCATGCAATATTTAAGCTCGCATGTCCGATTTACTTCACTTAATGTTACGGTCTCGGTGGAAATCACTCTGGTCTTCTCTGCAGTGTCATGGTGCAGATATAGGACAGTGACATTCCCACGGGGCTTCAGGAGGAGGATCCGCTTAGTGCATGTATGTGTGGGTCCCAAGACGTGGGGTTCCCCATTACCACAGCCTGGACCGGAAGGAGCACAACCAGAGAATTAGCTTCTAATTTCTTATCCTAGCAACATTCTACCCTCCTACCAAAAAAGTCAGCCTACCTTGTCTTTTTTTTTTTTTTTTTTGTGGGTACTGGGGGTCGACCTCAGGACCTCACGCACCAGCAGGCGCCCCTGCCACTGAACAATATCACCGGCCCTTTTCTTCGTATGTGGGTTCCAGGAGTCGAATTCGGGCCCTTGCGCTTCCCAGGCAGGAGCTTACGCCGCTGAGCCATCTCACTGGCCTATTTTGTCTTCTTGCAAGAAGGATCTTCAGCTGCAGTAAAAATTGCAGGGCTGCAATCTAACAGCAAGCAAGAGAGGGGGGGAATAAAAAGTAGTCAACTTTGTTCAAAATGTTGAGGACTGGAGGAGGCCACAGGGCTTTTGTGAGTCTGCATACTGCTCATAGGTTTTTGCTGAAGTCCTGGGCAATTTCCTGGATTTCGTGCAGACTCTCGGACATTCCTCTGCCTGTCCCCTTCCTCTCTGGAGTTTGATCCCCTGCTCAAGGGAGGCAGCACTGCAGCGAGGGGAAGAGAGGGAATGCGGCCTTGAAGGGGTGACCCCGGGTATGGGGTGCAGCCCTGCAATCCCACATCCTCTTTGGCTGAGATGAAATACCCACATTTTGGCAGTTATTTATGTTTGTATTTTCACATTGCTATCAGACATTCCTCGTTTCAGCATGCAAAATGTTTTTTCCCAAATATTCAAAAACTAGATTGAAATACTGTTTTTCCAGGTGATATGGACACGAGTTTGCCCGTAGCATTTTCTGGATTGTGTAGGTGGAGGAGGGTGTGTTACCATGCTGGGGGGGGCAATCCTGTCTCTTCTTAGTCTTCAGGGTTTGGAGTGCAAATGCAGACCAGTTTCAATGGCCCTCCAAAGCCCCCCAAAGCCCCTCAAGCAGCAATGCAACACACCCGCCCCCTGTCCTTCCTCCGAGAATTAGCTTTTGTTTTTGTACTGAGTATCTTGTTTTGTTAGCCTGTAAATTAGAGTTGAAGTTCTGAACAGGACCTTCATCATTATTTTGCAATGTAGTTATATTTTGGAAATATAGTCTCCTCTCTAGGTCCATGGGGATTGGTGGCAGGAACAAGTCCCTTGGATACAAGGCTTCGTATTTACAGTTAATCTGTTTCCATCCTCCCATGTACTTTAAAACATCTCTAGAGTACGTATAATACCTAATACAATGCAAGTTCTGTGTAAATAGTTGTTAACTGTGGATTGTTTAAGGCATAATGACAAGAAAAAAAGCTTGTGCATGTTCAGTATAAATGCAATTTTGGTTTCAGAATATTTTTAGTCCAAGACCGGTTGCATTCCTGGATTTAAAACCCACGGGTATGAAAGACTGTGTGCATGCCTGAGTTTGTATGTGTGTGTGTGCGCGCGCGTGTGTGTTAATGTGAGTTTGTAATTACCACTCTGTTCATGGTTACTACTGAAAGCTGTATATTTTTTTACTTTTCTCAGGACAGGGTGAGCCGTACCACGCTCTCAGTAACATGCATCGTTGTTTATTAAGCCATCAGAAAGGTAATGACACTCGCAGCGAATGCATTATTGAACAATTGTGTCGCTCTTACCGGAGTCAGACAGTGAGTCAGTTAGTTTAGCAACAGTGACAATAAATCACTCTTAACGTCAAAGGCTCTGGGCTCAGTCCTCCGGGCCTCTGCTCTTGTCTTTGTCTATCCCCTTCGGCGACCTCACCTGTCTGGTGCCTCTGCTTTCTGTTTACACGCTGAAGAAGCCCAAATTTACACCGCAGCTCAGACCTCTCTGGAGTGACAGACACATTCTTAGGGGCAGGCGTTGTCCCCGTCTAGAAGTCTAAGATATTCCATTCCCAGCAACACCCCCTCTCTGCTCCCTGCAGACTCCGTCCAGGCTGGCGCCGCCTGCAGGTGTCACCTGTCTTCCCTGTCCTCAGACCGCACAAGCACAGTCAGGAAAGGCTGCTGTCCTGCAGCCACCCCCGCCGTGCCTTCTCCTGCACTGGTCCCCAGTCACAGGGTCAGCAAGCAGGATGCCTCTCTCTCCTCCCTGCTTCTGTCCTCACCACGTACAGTCTGGTGTCAACTCCACAGCCCCAATATCCCTTCAAAACATGGGCAGCTCGGTTGTGCACTGCTCAAACCCTTGCAATGACTCCCTTCTAGTCAGAAATGAAGCCACAGCGGGTCAGAGTCCTAAAGACCCTATTATTCATTTCCAGCCCCTCTCCCACCTTGCTGTGCCATGTGGCCGTGGCTGCAGGGCTTGGGTGACAGTCCCTGACTGATGGGTTGCAGGTTGGTTGTCCGCTCTTCCTGGAAACATATTATAGCCAGGACCCCTGTCCCTTCCTCTGCTCTGTCTTCTTCCCAGTGAGCTCTCACCCCGTCCTACGCTGCCTCAACCTCACGTCTCTCTGACATTGTCCACTGTCCCTTCCCCTCACAGGGTCTCCTGCATCACTAACTCCATTATCTCTACGCTTGGGGTCCCCTCTTCTTGCCCCTGCTTCTTTGTGGAGGCCTTGTTTCATTGTGATGCGTCCCCCATCCCTCAAACAACGCAGGCACCCAACGGATGCTTAAGAAGTAGTTCTCGAGTGAATGAAATCTTCAATGCGGCAGGGCCGGTGATATAGCTCAGTGGCATAAGCGCCTGCCTGGCAAGTGCGAGGTCCTGAGTTCGACTCCCGGTACCCGCATTAAAAAAAAAATCTTTAATGCGTGTGGAGCTAAAGGAATGAACAGCAGGGATCCCCACTGAAGCTCTCACTAAACATGAAGTACTGATCCAGGCGGTCACAGGGGAGGAATCTGGGATGAAGGGAAGACCCGAGGTGGCTGTGGCTGGCAGGAGCTGATGCTGGCTCTGGTCACTGTGCAGAAATCAATGCCTGGGACAATGTGAGGCCCCCTGCGCCTGTCAGCAGAAAGAGGCTGAACTGTCTTCCCTCCCCCTCTGCCACCTCTGAGCCTTCTACAAGCTGTTCCTCCTGCTGAGACACCTTCCCCTCCTTTGTGCCAGTGGGTCAACCTCTGGCCTCGGTGTGCATGGCACTTCCGGGACCACCCTGTCATCTGCACCCCCAGCTTCCTGTGCTCAGGGCTCCGTTACCTCACTCTTCCTTCGCGTCAGACTAGCTTCTGCAATCTTTCTTCCCGACCAGGCTGCAAAGTTCTCAGGGAAAGGAGGATCTTTGTCCTGTTCCCAGCTGGAATCCTGACACCCAGCGGCCATGGAATGTTCAGAGGATGAATCCTGTGGGCCACACCTGGATCCAGGTTATATTAGCAATTATCGTGGACCGAGAACCTGGATTCCACATTGGCAGCACCCGATTTCCCAGGCAGACTGTCTCCCAGCCCAGCTGTACCTAATGCCTTTTATTCAGTGAAGAATGACTCATAAGACATATTTTGGAGGATTACTCTGCCATAAAGAAGGATAAACTTGAGTCATTTCTAGGAAAGTGGATACATATTGAGACCATAATATTAAGTGAAATAAATCAGACACACAAGCTTAGATATCACATGGCTTCTCTTGTATGAGAAACCCAAAATATAAATAAACTGAAGAGCAAAATAAAACATACATAATAGGGAATAGGGAGATAGATCTTTTGTAAATGTGAAGGAGACCAAGACATAAAGGAAGGGGGAGTTTCTTAGTTATCTCCTTGTGCTGAAACAAAATATAGTCATATCTTGGTTCATGAACATTTCTGCTTGCAAACTATGCAGTTTGCAAACAGAAGTGTCCAGCAAAATTTCGCTTCTGTTTATGCACTCTGCATTGGATGATGAACACAACCACCACCATCTTCCTCAGAATCGTGGAACGAATTAAGTTTGTGAACCGAGGTACCACTGTACCCGACACCTACAAGTTAAGAAAGATTTATTTTAGCTCACAGTTTGTAGAGGTTTTAGTCCATAGTCAGCTGGCTCCAAGGCAGAGAGGCATGGCAGAGGAGAAACAGTCCACGGCATGGCAGCCAGGAAGCGACACTCTTTCTTCTTCTTTCTCTTTTTGTTCTACCCAGGCTACAAGCCTATTGGTTGGTGCCACCCACACCCACGGTGGGTTTCCCTCATCAATAAATTCATTCAGTCACATGAACTCATCAGTGGACTAATTCAGTATCACACCCATTATGGAGTCACTCACCAAAGCCCCACCTATGACCGTATAAGGCTTTAGGGGGACATCTAGATGTAAGCCATACTAGGGAGGGAGGGGAAATGGATGAAAAATGAATGAATATGTGTCATGTACATGTACCAACTGCCTATGATGAATGTAATCATTATGTACTTCAAACAGGTACTAATAAAAATATTAGAATAGAAAAGAAAAGAATATAAAAAGAAAAAAAATAATTTCTTCCCAATTTGCTGTTATTTATTGACTTGGCATTGGTGGGTTCAAAATTCCTGGTTGAGGGCAAGCATAGTAAACACTTTTTAAAGCACTAAAGCAAATGTTTCTGGTGAGACGTGTTACCCTGGCTGGGGTGGTGATTACTCAGCCCAGAAGGCTCTGCGGACTTCACAGAGAGCAGGTTGGCAGATTGGTGGGCCAAAGTCAGGCCACGAGAGTGGGGTGGGCTGAGGGTGGTCTGTGTGCCACATCTGGCCAGCTGCTACTATCCGATTTGTATGGTCTAGGAGCTAACAATGGTTTTTATGTATTGAAATGGTGAGGGGAAAGAAAAAAACTATTTTATGGCACATGTAAATTATATGAAACTCAAATTTCAGCTCTCATAAGTTTTATCGGGACACAGCTATGTGCACTAAATTATGTCTAATAACAGTAGTGCTACAGAGCCTGTATAGTTCAGTAGCCAGTAGCCAAAAATATTTACTTCTTGTCTCTTCATAGAAAACTTTTACTGAGCTCCAAACTAGAGGAGAGGGCATGTGCAAAGGCCCAGGGGCAAGCTCTTCAGCTTGACTGGACTGTGAGAGGAATTTGTATGAGTCTGTGGGGGGGCATTCATGTGTGGAGCGGGTATGACTTTGAGGAAATGAGGTTGAAGAGAGAGGCAGGGTGTGATCTCGAATAAATTTTGTATACAACGTCAAAGGTCTGAGCCTCCTTTCTGCCTGCATGAGAGGCTCATGTAGAGTGACCAGCTAGACTTGTGCAGTAGCCAGCTAACGGTCTGGAAATTTGTGCGTGTGGGGGTCAGCCTGGCAGGAAGACATTGTTTGGCTAATTGACAGTTGATCCTACCGTTATCATTACAGTATTCCACTTTTTATAGCTCTGCCAAATCTGCACCTAGACTGAAGCATTTACTTTCCTCTGCTTTTTCAGGAAATGTTTTCACATCTGTGGTCTTAGTTATGAGAATCGCATTGCCTTGTCTGGAGGAGATCTCAATCTCTATTACTCTATCATCTATCTATCATCTATCTATCTATCTGTCATCTATCTATCTATCATCTCTCTGGAGGAGGGGGAGAGAGAAGAGGATGGAGAGAGCTTTCATGGGAAGCTTGTAACTCACAGTGGCTTTGTTTTTGTTTGTTTCTGGAGCATTTTGCCAAGAGTAACCCTGGACCATCATCCAGGAACAATTTTTCTCCACCTTCCCTCAAAAATCTTTGACTTCAAAGAAGACTCCTTGTGGCTGGACGGCAGGAGAAATCGGCCCCAGATGGGGATGTTATCAGCATCACCTGTCGGCATCTCTGGAAATGTTTACATTTTCAATTGCAATGAGCCAGCTCTGGCCACTTTCTGAGGCCATGCTTTGAGGTGTATCTTTCAACTCTTAATTCTCTACTTCAAAGAAAGTGCAATTCATGAATGCAGCTGCAGAACATTGAAAATATTATCCCAACCACTGTGGTCTCTTCCAGTTCTGTTTTTAAAACAATGAAAATCAAACATCAACCTGTGGCTGAGAATAGTAAGAGCAGTGGCATTTCTGGGTACAGAGGAGGATGTGCGCTGTGCCTCTTCCGCCTTCCCCTTGCTTTTCCATTACCTCTGTAAGATTTCACTTTGCTCCCATTCACAGAAGTGTGCACACTGATGAGGAAAAATTATACACAAATACCAGAGCCCTGACGGATAGACACTGTGGAAGCTCTATCTTAGTTTCTCTTTAAACACAAGAAATCCACTGGGTGGGTGGAGATGGAAGGTGAAGCTTTCAAATATCCTTTATGCTATTTTTTGCTAACAACTTTCCTTTGCTTCATTTATTTTTTACATGTTTTTAAAAAGGCAGTTCTAATGCAAAGCCACAGTTTAAAAAACATTAAAAACAATTATTTGAAAAAAAGTTATGCATGTTATTAAAGATATAGGAAAACATTATATATGCTATATGAAGGATGACATTTTATTTTGTTTATCAGCATCAAGTGATGAATTATAATTACTGTTCATATTAATTCATTGATATCTTCTTGGATGTGTTTCCGAGAAGGTGAAAGACAGTCTACATTTGTCACCATGGAGTCTGCACAGTTAGACAGTTCCATACATAACATTAGCTTCTTTTTGCCTAGTATGAAGGAGCAATGTTGTCCCCTGGCCTTGAAGAATAATAAAACAGCTGGACGATGTAGGTGGAATCATAGCAAAAATACTTGGCATATTAATACTGCTTGAAGCTTATATTAATTGTTGCTACAAAGAAAAACTGAAGGGATACACCAGGAATGGTTAGTATGCGTAAATTTCACAGGGAAGACTCTTGGTTGTAAATTGTGGAAAACCGAATTCAAGCTGGCTTGGGCAAAAAGGAAGCCCACGGGCTCATTTAATCCACAGGAGGGAATTGGCTGGGTGCAAGGACTCAGCAGAAGGGATTGGGTGGCAGCCTCTCTGCTTCCATCCCAGGCTTCCATTCTGTGGTCACCGGATGGCGGCCACCAGGTTCTGAAGTGGGCCTCACCTCCCTCTTGCTTACTGGGGACAGAAGAGACTCCTCCAGGACTTCCTCTCCACGCCACGCTCTCAGTGCCGTCTCCATCTGTGGCCGGGGGAGGGGTGCTGACCAGCTTAAGTTTGGTCACATGCTCCCAGTGGCCCTGGAGAAGGTGGTCTGAGCCCGGGGAGGATGCTGGGCGACATCACTAGGATACTTGGTCAGCTCTGGGGCTGCAGACTCTCAGTTTGCTAGATTTCTGACAAACTCCTGTCACCTCTAGAGTAAAGCAGGGTTCAGGGCATTCTGTCCGGCCACATGGCCCTTGTTACTTGAGAAAGCAATAGACCATGAAATAATTACCCGACCTTCTTCTAACATGGGTCTGAAGACCCCTGTTCCAGAAGGATCCTTTCCATCCCAGGAGGAAAGGAGTGAAGACACAAAGAAGCTGCACACGTGAGCCTCGCCAAGCTGTTCATTGCCATTGGACCACACCCCGTGTCCATCCACACTTCTGCTGCCCGCCCACTCCTCCCCACTTACGGGCATGATTTTCCTTGTTTCTTTGGAGCCTCCAATTCTGAAGGGTTCTGTGTCATCTGAAATTTATATTAAATACATTTGTTATGGTTTTCTTCTGTTAATCAGTATTTTGTAATACAGGTCGCAGTCATGCACTTTGATGTGTGACCTTTCCTCCGCTAGCGTAGCTGATGCTGTTGATGATATCGAGGAGGGGTTTTCCTTAGAGATAGTGAGTGTTCACCTTCTGCTTCCTCCATGTCATGGGCAGGGCCACTGGGGGCTGCCCTGACCTTATTCTTCTGAAGATGACTTCGGAGGAGCCACTTCTGTATGAGGAAACATGGTGGGGTGGTGTAGAAGACCCGAGAGACCTAGGTGCTGAGGGGCTATGGGTACCAGCATGGAGCCCAGCCAGGAGCTGGCCCTCAGGGATACCATACTCAGAAGGGCCCGCACTTGGCCAGATGCTCTATTCTACCATCTTGAAAGACTTAACAATGTTTTTTCTTTAAAGAAGAGGCCCTATAATTTCATTTTGCACCAAGTCTTGCCAATTAAGTAGCCAGTCCTGGTGACAGGCCACAGCTACACTGAGAACCTGAAGACCAGAGGGAAGCCATGGGGGCGGAGACACAGCCCAGGAGCCACAGTCACAGCAACCCCCTCAGGGAGAACTTGCAGCCAACAGAAAGAGCTTGGAGGATGTCACTGACACAGGGACAGAGTGATGTCTTTAATGACAGCAACCAGAAATAGAATTTTGTGATCTCATGAAAGGAACCAAAATGAGTCATCTCCATTGAGGTGGTGTCCCCAAAGGATTCACTGGCACCTTCCAACACAAAAAAGTTACCCCGGAATAGACCCCAAGTCCAGGGAGTGCAGACCTCTGTGGTCCACTCCCCTCCTCTTCTTCCCTCACCCTCTCTACGGAGCGGGGAGCTAGGAGCAGCTGAGTGAGGACAGAGGTGGGGGAGAAAGCAGCAGGCTTCGAGGAGGCAGAGAAGCCCAGCTCTTCTCCCTGCAGCGCCCCCCGCCACAGGCCAGGGCCAGGAGGGAAGAGGAGAGAAGCTTTAACCCCAAGAGAACTTCAGAATGGGGACAATTATACTGGTTTGGACAATTTGGCTGCTGAAATTGAACCATTTTTATGGCTGAGAAGGACTAGAAGACTTTCCTTATCTCAGAACACCCTGAAACATCACGTGATCTGTGTGAGGTGTCATGGAAGGATCCAGACCTGTCTACACAAAGGAGGTTGGAAAGGGCTACAGTGAGAAAAGACAGCCCCTGTTTTGGCGTGTGCCAATGGAATCTGCCCTTTCCACTCAGCAAAAAATAGTAGGAGCTCTTTGCTTGTAAATCATATTAGTAATCTGAAACAGAAGGTATCTTTCTGGGCCTTGTTTTGAAAACAATTAAATAAAAAGTTTAAAAGCCTTCAAAAAGTTTTATTAACACCATAAAAGAAGCTGTGTGCTAATTAATATTAGAAAAAAACTTTTATGAAGATGTTGCCTCCAAAAGATTTTATTCATAGCAGTGAGTGATATTTGGAAATGAAGGAAAACCCATCACCAGGCTTGGGACTCAAACAGCAATCTGTCTGTCTATTGGGTGATAACTGAGTCTCAGTTGTGGTGGCTTCTGGCATCAGGGTCACACCAATGTTGTTAAAGAGAGGAAATTAAATGCACTAACAAGAAAGTCTCAAAGTACAACTTGAAGTACATTAAGGTTGTGACAGAAACTAGCATTAAGGAAATTCACAATTTAAGCTGACCCCCATCCACAGACTCAAAGCGACACACGAAGGAAGTAGATCTGAAGACGCCCTGTTGAGCGTAGGTATTAGAAGCAGCCTGAGCTATAAATTTCCTTGTTTTCATTAGCTTGTGTTACAAGCCCAGCATTTTTTCAGTGCCCTTTGAGGTGAGTGCGCTCCCCTTGCTTTTCTTGCAAGTTCCACGGTAAGTGAGAGAACCTCTGCGCTCACCGAACCACACATTGTATTTCTATTTTATGTAATTTTACAAGGAAAGACAAACTTATCCTTTACCTTATAATTGCCTATCTTGTCCTGTATCACAATACTTTCTTTGTGTCACAAAACATTCTTCCAAGGATTTGGTAAAACTGGTGGAGCAGGTTCCCCTGGAGAAAAAAGCCAAGTCAAGCTGTAGCTCAGGAATGGAATCTCAAAGATTTATTTTCACATGTGAGTAGGCTTGTTAACTGCACGACCAGCATTACAATACATGCAGGAACATCACCTCCTCCCCTTTTTTGAACATTCAAAAGGAGCATGAAATTGGTTCTGGCTCTAAAACAAACACCTCAGGCATTTGGGGATCAGAACCTGGGCATGCAGTTCACATTGGCACCAATTGTCCCAAGAGTGTGCACCATTTTGATGGCAGCCTTTGGCTTCCCCCAGTATTTTGGCTCTATTTTATTAGAAAAACAAACTAAATGACCCCTTTGAAAATTAGCGTGTGTGTATTACTGAATTCATTTACTGACTAAACACTGAAATTACGTGGTTTATTTTTGTAATGACACAAGTGACTATGATATTTCATTGCCGTTTGCCTATGCCAATGTCAGGAAACTGGAACAAAACTGCACCCCGCATTATAATGCTCCAATTTTAGAACTGTGTTTTTTACTACAAAAAAGAAGAAAACCAGTAAAAGTTGGAGGTGAAATTCCTTAGCTCCTTTTACATTAAAATAACATTTGATTAATATCAACTAATTATAACTTTTATCCCAAAGCCTCTTCCCAGCAAAGAGTCCCTCCAAAATATCAGTTTTTGGTAGAATTCTGCTTAGGAAAAACAACAACAACACCTTAATTTCTATGCCACAAATAAAATTCTAGCTCCCAAATATTTGCATATGTAAACATTTTCAAATTCATTTTCTATATGTACGCCTAACCTCTTGGTATCTGCACATGTTTTTCTGATTAGTCTTCAAACTTTTTGTTGGCCTGATATGTCAAACTCATAATTCAAAGTGAGGTGTTAGGGGTGTATAATAGAAATAACAACAAGGAGAATTTATTTTCTTCTTTATTAGCACTTAAAATTATGCTAAACTCTTAAAAATAAATTATAAAAATTCCAGACAAAAGTAATTTTAATTTTACATGCCCTTCCACCCATATCCCAAATTTATCAGGATCTCTGGCCTTGGCAGCATGGAAGAAATTGGTTAAGACACGAGGTAAATGGCATACATCCTGCTGGAAGAAGATGGTTTTCTTTCCTCTGCAGTTGAGGGAAACTCAGCTGCATTTGTCTACGTGATTCCGAGTTTGATGCATCGCAGTGAATGTACGCGGGATAAACTAAAAATACCCTAACGTAGACACAGCTACTTATATCCAACTCCCTCTAAAAAACACTGGGGAAATACGCGAACTTTCTAAATAGGTATAACTTGGCTGTTGAAAATTAAAGAACTCTAAGTTCCACGTGACTTTAGTGCTTGTGAATTTCACTGTGCAGGTAATTTATAGAAGACTCACCTGAATAATTATCTTGAGAAGAAGTCATGAATACTCATCATGTCAAAGTCTGAACCCACTGCTTTCCATGCTTTTGAAGAGGGTAATAATTATTATTCATTTTCCACTCCTTCAAAAATTTTTTAGTTCTTTTTTTTTTGTATTTGTGGCCCCTTGATTTAGTGTGTCCTAAGATTCAAACCAGTTTTAGTGCTTTTATCTGATCCTTGGGAGTTGTTCAGACAAACTGTAGTATGAGAAGGAATCAAGCAATCCTGTACTCATTTTGTCACTGATTCTTCTACCGCGCTTTCTTCAAAAATCTTCCCTTTGACAGAAGAAGAATGCTATTTCTGTCTCTGTCATTCTTCAGCAATTGTGTGAGACGTGGCTTACTCACTCTTTCATCAAGTGTTCATTGAACACTTGGTCTGTGCCAGATGTTTCCCTAGTGCTTGGAACCCAAAGAAAGTGAACCCACTCATTTTCAGAGAGCTTGCGCTGTGTTTATGTCTTAGGTCACTTGGGCTGTTATAACAAAATACCATCTCCTGGGTGGCTTATAAGCAAGAGAAATATGTTTTTCACAATGTCGAAGTCCACGAATCCAAAATTCAGATTTGGCATCGGGTGAGCTAGCCCCCTGGTTCATGGATGGCAGCTTCTGATTGGGTCCTCACACAGTGGAAAAGGGAGGGACTTTCTCGGGCCACTTTTATAAGGACACGAATCCCATCCGTGAGGGCGCCATTCTCATGACCCGAAAAACAACACTTTTTAATAGCATTACCTTGAGGTTTAGTATTCAATATAGGACTTTTAGGGTTACACAAACATTAACATTATATATATGTGCTAATAACAGTCACATTTATGCATTATTATGCATTCTTTTAGATATAAGAATCTTCATGAGATAACTTAGTGTCTTTGTAAACACTTTTGATATTATGATTTGCTTTTAGTCTTAATACTGGGGCTGTTGCCAGGTAAGTTCATTATCTTTGATGATAGAGATTGAAGTGATGCTAATGGTATGGCGTTCTTCCAAAAAGTGGACTTCAGTGTGGAAAATAAAGTTAAAGCCTTTCCCAACTGAGGGGTAATGATGTATTAGGTAGAGAAAAAATTAATTGCAGAAAAGGAAAATATTTAGTAACCCCAAACAATCAAAATGATCTTCAAATAGTATTACAAGAAAACTGAAATTGTCACCAGACATGAGCAGAGAAAATAAATTGGCACCCTTTTTTTTTAATACATCAAAAAATCTATCAGCCCTATTGACACCTGGCAGCCCTTTCACAGTTTCTTACACCAGGAGTAAGCTCAGTTGCAACCTTAGTGGGCACGTATTAATTTAGCTTCTCTGAAAATGAAGGTTTAGATTGGCGTGTTGGAGGCACATGAGATGGGGGATCCCATATCCAAAATAAATATCTGCATTTCAGGAAACTGATGCTGGCCTCCTGTAGGAGAGAGACACCATTAATTACGTGGCACATATCCATAGAAAATTGGTCTGCTATTCCAAATGACCATAGCTGCAATGTACTAGGACCTACAGTGTCTGAGACCACTGTTTTAAGAGATTGGCAATTGTCCCAGGAATCAGCCCAAAGAAACTGCTTTTTAGGGAATGCTAAACTTTGGGTGTGTGTCCCTCCAAAATTCATATGCTGGCACTTACGTCCTAGAGTGATGGTGTTACGAGGTGGAATGTATGTTTGGGAGGTGAATGGGTCATGAGGATGCTGCACTAATGGATGGGGTTAGCGTCCTCATAAAGGGGTTCTGAGGAAGTGATGTCATCTCTTTTTAGTTCTTCCCTTTGTGAGGACTCACTGTTCTTATACTCTGGATGATGCAGGAACCAGCTGGAAGCAGAGATCAAAAACTCACCAGACACTGAATCTGCTGGAGACTTGGTCTTGGATTTTCCAGCCTCTAGAACTGTGAGAAGTAAATTTTTTATTATAAATTTCCCAGCAATTTGTTATAGTAGCAGCAATGGGCTAAGACACAGAATAATTACGGTAATATCTTTCATTTTTATTGAGGTCTTATAAGGTGTTGGGAATTAAAACATTATGAACATCATTTAAGCCTTCACATAGCCATGCATGGTTGGTATAGTTATTCATATTTCACAAATTAAGAACCTGAGTTTGAGAAAGGCTAAATAGTTTCTCTGAGAGTTCACAAATCAAAAATGGCAGGATTGCTTTGTACACAATGGAATGCTACTCTGCCATAAAGCATGATGCACTGGAGTAATTTGTAGGAAAATGGATGCATCTTGAGACATAATATTAGGTAAAATAAGTCAGACACACAAGCTGAAATATCACATGGTTTCTCATATCTAAGAGGATTATAAAAAAAAGAGCAAAATAAAAGATTGATAATAGGAAAGGGGACATAGGTCTTTGGCAAATGGGATCAGGAGAAGGACTGGCGGTAGAGTGTGTCCATGTACCAACTCCACACAAAAAAACAGTACATACTGCAAGCATGTGCTAATAAAAATAAATAAATAAGTAATCCAGATATGTCTCTAAAACTTGTTTTCCCACCATTATTCCATATTGCCAATGAGAAGATTGGCTTTCTGCCATAAAATATACTGCTGGGCATTTTCAGGCCTACAGTGCTCTGTTGCTGATATTTTGACATGTCCTGAATACAGCTCGATAGGAACAATAAACTGTGTAATAGAGGTAGATGGGTTCAGCTCTATTGGTAGCAGAAGGACCACGGAGTACAGATTTGTAGAGTGATCATTATTCATGGCTGTACTTAGAGATTTTGCTAGTTGACTCGTATCTAGAGAATTTGGTGGCAAACTAAGGGTAGACCAATTTGTTATCATGGAATTGTTGAGACAAAAGGGCACCGAGAGAGCAGAGGTGAACCTTCCAAGCAAAGGCTTTCAGCTATTTATTTGCGGCGCCCATACATTTGTCAAATGCTTTGTCCTGAGTGTGTGATTTCTTGAGGATAACTCCCAAACTGCTGTAAAATGCTTTCAGAGCCAGAGATAAAAGGGCTGTGTCAGAACTGATAATGCAGGTGCTACATTTGAAGTTATAAACACTTTTATTTCTGCTATTGTTGTCCTTCCCTGGTATTTTAGGGACTTAGCTCTTGTCACTGTTGCCTTTGGAAGATGTTTACTGTGGATTGATATATTAGTTATTATGTTTTTATTGTCACATAAAAATTCCTATTTATTCCAGAGAGAGACAGTAGATAAATCAGAAGTAAATAAAATAATAGTTATAGTGGTTGTAATTTATTAGCATTATGTCTTTAATTAACTTATTCATAATAATGAATATGTGATTTATGCATGGTTCTGTGGACAGATATATTAGTCAGTTTTGCTCACCTTGAACGTGTTTAATAAATATTAATAAGCCCAATTTGGTGGGCCCTGGTACTTCTATATACATGAAAAATAAAATGTATGTGGAATAATTTTAAATTAAATTAAATTTATGCATGATATATGAAGAATCACATTTGATATACCAAATGGCTTGTAGTATGACTCCTTCCCTTAGTAATATTAAACTAATTTAAAGCATAATAAAGTTCACCTATTTTAAGCATGTGTATAAATATATGATTTGATAATTTTTGGTAATCAATACACTCATGCATGCATCATCAAAACAAATACATAGAACGTTTCCCAAATTTTATCATGTCCCCTGCTGGGGAAACTCTAATGTGCTTTCTGCCACTGCTGTTATAATTTATTTTTTTTAGAATTTCATTTAAATGGAATTATACCATGTAGCCATATTAGTCACAGATCTGCTGAACAATAGGGCCAGAGGGATGTATGTGTACACATATACGCATGTGTATATCTTTTTTTACAGGATGGACTCACTGGAGTATTGGGCCCTAAACGTCAGCTGGAAATTCGGCAAGCACTGTTGGTATGTTCTTGAGACCAAAGGTAGCCTGGAGGCCAGAAGTCCCTCCTTTGTGGGGACACTAGGGTTTTCTCCTAAGGCTTTCACATGATTGGAAGAGTCTACCCTCAGTATGGATAATCATCTTCTTTATTCAAATCCCACTAAAAATGGTAATAACATCTAAATACATCTTCACAGCAACATGTAGACTGGCAATTGGCCAGTCAGCTATGTACCACAGCCTAGCCAAGAGGACACATAAAACTGCCCATCATGTGGCCTTTGGATTTCATTCACTCAAGCATGTTTATGAGATTTTGCCATGAAATTGCATCTATTACGATTCCTGTATATTGTTGAGTTGTGTTCCATAGTGTGACCATACCATAATTATTTATTTAGTTACCAGTTAATGAGCCTTTGGATTTTTTCCAGCATTATCTAATACGAGAAATGCTGCCATGCAGAATGCAATTCTAATATGACTTTTTGACTCTTACTAAAGTGTGATCAAGTTTACCCTCTATGTTGCTACCTAGAAATAGCTAATATTTATATTGCCCTTTAGCATATATAGAGGGTTTGCATTTGTTCTCTCATTTAATTTTCACCACAGAATTATTCTGATAATAACAGACATGCAAAATAGTGCTGTCCAAACACATTTCTACATATGCTACCTCATTTATTATATACAATTCCACAGTTTAAGTATTTTAGCTGAATTTTGCAGTTGAAAACTTTTGAAATTCAAGGATATGTAGAGACTTATGTAAAATGACTGTTGTAAGAAGTTAGAGTGGAATTCATACCAGGTTGTTCTGGCTCTGAGCCAGTCAACCCTGTTCATTGGTAAGAGTTAAGGGTATGTCCAGAAAGTGATAAAAATGCAACAAAATATTGGAAAGAGATATGATCAATGCTCAATAAACCTGAAAAGTTAAGTTTCCTGATTTACAAGTAGAAAGGATAAGGTCTAACTTCTCAGAAGAAATACGGATGGCCAATAAATACATGAAAAAAATTTCAGCATCTTTGGCCATTAGAGAAATGCAAATCAAAACAAGGCTGATATTCTTTCTACCTTATTCCATTAAGAAGGGTCATTCTCAAGGGACTCAAAAAACAATAAATATCAGTAGGGTTGTGGGGAAAAAGGAGTCCTCCTACATTGTTAGTAGGAATAATATAAACCAGTACAACCACTATGGAAATCAGTATTGAGATTTCTCAAACAAACAAAAAAACTAAAAATAGAAATTCCGTTTGATCCAGCTATATGTCTCCTGAGTATCTTTGCAAAAGAGCTAAAGTTATCATATTAACAGCAATACATGCACACCCGTGTTCGTAACAGCACAACTCATAATAGCTCAATCATGGAAATGGCCTATATGTGAATAGATGGATGGATAAAGGAAATATGGTATCTATACACAATGGAGATAATGTGTACACAATGGAACCATCAAGAAGAATAAATCTGAGCTATCTGTAGGAACAAGGATGGATTTGAGACATAACACTGAAATAAATCAAACACAGAAGGTCAAATATTGCAAGATTTCTCTTACATGAGAGACCCAAAATATAAATAATTTAAAGAGTGGAATAAAAGAGCCATGGTAAGAAGCAGGGAGGTGTACTCTGGGGAGATGGGGAGGAGCTGTGGGGAGGAGGTGAAGCAAAGGTGGGGGGTGGGGGATAAAAATGATCAAAATGTGCTATGCATATGTATCAGTCCCAAGCTGCATGTAATGACTATTTATTGCAAATGTAAACTGATAACAACTTGTCTTTAAAGATAGAGAAAAGAAATGATAAAGTCTTAAACAATCATGCCAAATTTGAGAATTGGGAAAATTCGATGTGATCTTCTGACCAGGAATTAAAAAAAAATGGTTGCTTCCCCATTGATGTGATTGATGTGATTAGCCGTCTCATTCCCAATCTCTCTGAGTGAGTGACTCTAGCCCACCCTGGTCGCTCTCAGATGATCTGCTCTCCTGGCTCCTGACCTGGCTGTCACCCCTGTCCTTCCCTGGACAGCGTGGCTGGCTGGTCCTGGAGCAGCTTCCTGACCATTGCTCTGCTATTTCAGGTGTCGGGAAAGACATGGAGCGGGTGATTTCTAATGTCCCTGTGCAATTCAGTGTTTACATTATTTCATTTCATGGCTTGAAAATTCAGATTACTCCTATTTATTGCTCACCTACTACAGATGCTAAAAGCATCTATTTCTTACTTATCCATTTAAGAAATAATGTGATGGTTTAATTTTCTAAATAGTTGTAAAATGATGTATAATATAAAAAGTACAGTAATTTCCCCATTTTGACAGAGCTACTCATGTCATGGTGGGCAAGAAGCAGAGTCCAGGGAGGAGGGAGGGAGGGAGGTCTACCGCCCTGGGTCACGTCCACGCGAGCAGGCTCTTCAGCCGAGGCCCCACCTCAGGCAGCAAGTTGACTATGAGCCCCATAATCCAGCCACTTTCCAAAAGCCCTTCCTATGAATGCATGAGGCACCTGGGGGACATCTGGATATAAACGATAACACTGTCTGTGAGATAAAACTGGAGATGTTGTAGAGGGGTCACGGAAGATACTGTCCCTGCCACAATTACTCAACTCTACTTGTAGCACCAAAGGGACCCCAACAAGATGTAAAGAGGCGATGTGGGTGGGAAAGCTTAGTTTGCAAAATCAGTCTATGAGCTATAGGTCGCCAACTTAGACTTTTGGGGGGTTATCTTTTAGCACTTTTAAGTTTTGGATGAATGGAGAGATTTAATACAATGTTTTGTCTAGAAAGTTGGATGATACATCCTTGAATAGAATTCTGTTTTAGTGTCTCCTATCTCCGGGAGTGCGAGGAGATGGGAAAATTGCCATCTTAGACATTGTGGGCAGACCTGAGAGCTCAGAATGATGAGTTAGCTGAAAGGAGAGAATGGAAGTTGTAACATGAAATGGAAAAGCAAGGTCTTGTGAAAACCTTTGATTCTTTGCAAAAGACAGCATTCCCTTCTCTGTATAAATCTCTGGTTTATGTTTTTATTCTGTGAACAACCCTTATGCCAGTTGCTTAAGTTTCCTGGTGCTGGTATAACAAAGGATCACAACCTTAGTGGCTTCAGAGGGCAGATGCATTGTTCGGAGACAGAGAGGAGAGGAGTGACTCCCTGGGCCAGAGCAGAGGGCGCAGTAGAGAGAGCGAGGGAAGAGAAGAGACAGAGGACTGACCACCTGCTGCTGCAGGTTTCCTTCTTGATTGATAGACGCCTTACAATTGGGAAGGGGACCAAGAGATGGGAGGAGGGGAGGAGGAGAAGGAGACTTAAAAAGAATTAAGATGCACAGTATACTTAGACTAATTCCCCACAATGAATGGGATCATTATGTACTGCAAACATGGGCTCATAACAACAGATATGAAAGAAGAAAAAGTTCTAGAAATGATTATGGTGATGATTGCACAACAAAGTAAAAACCATTAGGTTATGCATTCTAATGGGCGAACAGTGTTCTAAGTGAATTATACCTCAATAAATGAGTTTTTATTTTTATTATTATTATTATTATTTTTTATGTGGGTACCAGGAGTCGAACTCAGAACCTCACGCTTGCGAGCAGGCATTTGTGCTGCTAAGTGATATCACCGGCCATTTTTTTTCCTTTATGTGGGTACCAGGAGTCGAACTCAGGACCTCGCACTTGCCAGGCAGGCACTTATGCTGCTGAGCTATCTCACTGGCCCAGGAGTTTTTAAAATGGTATAAATTTATTGTTTTGTAATGCTAGCGGTCCAAAGTCACGCTGGACTAGTGAAGGTGCTGGCTGGACTGGATGCATCCTGGGGCTCCGGGGGAGAAGGTCCCTCCTTGCCTTCCCAGCTTTGCAGGTGGCCTGTGTCCCTTGGCTCATGCCCTTTCTTCCCAGCAGTCCAACCAATCACTTCTTCCATTGTCAAATCTCGTCTGCCACTGGCCCCCTGCCTCCCCCTTGTAAGGACCTTGTAAGGACCTCTGCGGTTACACAGAGGTGATCCAGGGTAGTCAGCTACCTCAGAGTCCTTACCTTCACTAGCTGTGCCATGCGAAGTAACATATTAGGGACTCTGTGAGTGAGGTGCCACTGAGGGGAGGGCATTATTCTGTCTGCCACCCCAACCAGGGCTAACAGTAGAGTCTGGGGACACCATTTTCACAGGGCTTCTCTGGCTGAGGACCGCTGTGGTTTTGGAAAGCCTGCTTGATAAGCAATCCTGGCAATGTGGACTTGCAGTGTTTCATAAGTGTAAGCATTCGCCGGGCCTCTCTCTGCACTGTCCCCCTGCTGAGCATATAGGAAGTGACAGCCACACTGACTTTGAGGGAGCTGTGAGTTTATCGGTATGCTGGCATTCCTCTCTTCGCTTGTAGCCAAGTAATTTGTACCGTTCAAAATGTAGCCATTGTTAAGGAAATGATTTAAAGATGATTCATGTGTTGATGGTATTTAGCACCTACTGGAAGGATTTGTTAAATTTGCTTCCTTGCAGGCTTGCATGGAAGTAGGTAAAGTCTCCCTTTTAAAAGGATTTACATAAAACCGCCCTGCGTTAACATGGGTGTTGCCCTGAGTTTATGAGCATCATTTGTTCGTCCTTATACTTGGTGAGTAACAAAGCATCAATGGTTTGTAGATATTAGATCTTTCAGAGTTTTGTGGAGAAGGCCAGGCAAAGAGTCTCACCAGGAAAAAACAACCTCAGGAGGCCAGCTTGGCTGACTTCTGGGGACTTTAAGGCAAAGAAGAAGGAACTCTTTGCACAAGGTCACTTGGATGAGTGGAAAGCAAGGTGAGGACTGGCACTGTGACTCCAGTGGTTTCCCAGAAGAAATTGAAGTGACCAGTGATAAGCAGGCTCTGCTGAGCTCTGACAGGCCCCATGTGGGGGCGTCTCATCCCACTCCAGGGACCACAGAGTCACTCATAGTATGCTCTATGTCGTAACCCGGAACCAGCCTCTCTGAACCCTGCTGGCTGAATGGAACGGGTGTGCTGCTTGGAGGAGAGCGCAGTGTTGGATCTAAGAGCCAGAAGGGCTTCCCCGACAGGTTACGGTGCTACCTTATGGGGACATCGGTGTCTGTCTCTGAAGAAGATGTGACTAATGCCATCCTATTTGTGAAAGCATCAGGCTTCAGCTATTTCCGTGTGTAATCACGGTACTGATACCTAGGCTGATGAGTTACTTTCCAACCTTCAGATTCCTTCAGAGAAGGATATTCCTCAGCTTAAACAGCAGGAAGCAGGGTTTAAGTGAGATTTAAACCTTGGCTGATGGTGAGTGTTATTAAGTACTGAAACCAGCTATTGAAGAACGGAGAGAGGTCTTTCTGGAGATCTTTAATAAAGGCTTAGGTGCTGTCTTGCCTGAAGGCAAAGGATATTTTCAGTGTGCTGAGTTTGCATATTACAGATTTGGGGAGATCTTTGAGAAAATCTTTGAGATTCTCCTTGGGACACAATAGATCTGTGTGCACTTAGGTAGCCTACTGTTTCTCTGCTTTCCCTCTCTGCGCAGCTGGTCACAACTTCGAGCTGACACACTTCACAGCTCTCTCTGGGGTCTGGGAGCTCTAAGAAAAACTAAGAGTCTATCTCAGACCTTTCTAAGGGCTTTTGAGTTACAAGTTATTAACCCTACATTCTAGGAAAAAGAAAATCCAGAAATTCCTCAAGACTTGAACTATGCTAAGGCTCTGTTCTGAGATCCATGCTCATGTGATGCTACGCTGCTCAAGATAAAGTATGGTTGGTGTGCTGAGATTTGAGCTTGGTGACTTGGAGGAAAGGTGAAGTCTGCTGAGCAAGAACATAGCACTGGCCTTTGCAGCATATCGAAGAGGAAGTGCACAAGCACTGGGAGACCAGGCCCCAGGAAGGAATGAGTTGCCATGGGACCTGAAGCCCACTGGCCTGTTAAGCAATCTCTGGGAAGCATGCAGCAGTCCCTGCAGAGGCAGTGGTGCACCTGCTGGCTGACTCTCAGAAATGGAAGGTGCTTATGGTGGGCAAGTTATTCACTTCCCTCTCCAGTGCCCACTGCCTCTCCCTCTGCTTCTTTGGCCTGCTCTGGTAGAAGAGCCAGCTGCTGTTTCCCAGGGCTTCTGCTGTCCCTGTGGACAGGGTATGTTTCTCATTTCTGGTGAGTGCCGAGCTTGAAGCCCGCCAGAGTCGAGCTGATCTTCCCATGGGTGACCTGTATGAAGCCAAGTAGCTTGTATCTATGCATTGCGCAGAGCTGGGAGTGGGGATACAATGGATGGCCCAAAAAGGAGGCTGAGAAGACGCATAGGGACTGTGGTCAAAATGTTCAGTGAATGCTTAAATGAAAAAATCATTACACTGAAGGACACATTGCCATTAATCCCCTTCAAAATCTTCCTCTCACTTTGAACACTCTTACTCTATCATTCTTTTTTTTTTTTTTTTTTTTGTGGGTACCGGGGGGTCGACCTCAGGACCTCGTGCGCCAACAGGCACCCGTGCCACTGAGCGATATCACCAGCCCCTTTTTCGTATGTGGGATCCGGGAGTCGAACTCGGGCCCTTGCGCTTGCAAGGCAGGCGCTTACGCCGCTGAGCCATCTCACCGGCCCACTCTATCATTCTTGCCACTTCCTGTAGCAGTTCTCCAAGTCCTCTTTCCTGAGCATTTTTATAGGTTGTGATCAAACATACTGTGAATGCTGCTGCCAAGTGCAGTCCAACAGAAAGGCAAGGCTTATAAAAATACGATGGTATGTCCTCATCTATTTCATTTGCCAGATCTACCACTGTGTGATTTCTGGCTCTTCCCAGAAGTCAAAATGACCGTGGAAGGCAAAGATTTTGAATCTATTCAGGATATTGAGGAAGCCAGGATAGCATAAGTAAAGACATTCATGAGAAAGGACTTCTACAGTTGCTTCAGAAAGTGTTCAAAGTGTGGCAGAATGTTTTGAGGGGGATTAAACGGAATGTGTCTTTCACTGTGATTTACAAAAATTTTTAAATAGCCACTGTATTTTTCAATGATACCTTGTAAATAGGTTCAGCAACAAATCAAAAATGGGAAGATAAAATTTTATGGCATTAAGTATAATGTCTTATAATTCAACCTTGAAAAACTGAGTAGATCATATAAGGCCCTCACCCCATTTATTCTGTGAAGTCACTGCTTAGGTGTGGAACTGGAAGATGGGGTGTCTGTTCAAAGAAAGGTGATCAGGCACTGTGTAGGTGACAGTAGGTGGTCCATCAGCATGGACATGGGGGTGAAGTAAGATCTAGATGATGGGTTTCACATGACTTCTTCAATGTTCCTCCTTTTTCCTCCCCAATAATACATCTTTGCATTTCATTCTGAACAAAATTCTCCCTTATATCCATCATAGTTTTGAGAAATTCCCAACTTTATAGATTAGATACATAATTCACCCATGGAGTTAATTCTCTTCCTCATTATTTCCTGGTCATTAAATAATGTAATGCCCAGCCCAACTCCAACTCCACAGTCCCATCCCCTGAGGAATTTTTGTCCAAAGGAAAGGTTTCTAGACATAATCGTATTTTAAATTGATTATTCACAATTTCCTTCCACATGCATACAGCTGTATGTTCACTTTAAACATGGCTGATCCTAATAGTTGCATTTAGTTCTTGGATTGAAGTATAATATTTTATACATTGACAGTTTTATAAAAATTTTATATTTTTACAGAAATAAAAATCCAATACTTTGGTTTCTCTTCAGATTGTATAAATCTTCTGCATTTTATTAAAATGCTGAATAGTTATTCCTTGAGGAGTATAAAGCTAACATAATCATTAATGTTAATTATTTATATCCTCAAATTTTATTAGTACATCCATTATTAATAAATTGAGTTCAGTGAAGTATTACAATATTGGCAGTCGAGGAAAGAATAATCCTTAACTGTACCACATGTTTAACACAATATCCTGAAACTTGATAGGATGGTGTTTTTTCTACAAAGTTAGACTTAAGTGATAACCATTTTGGCAAATAAACAAACTTGCCACGATCATTATAATAATGAAGGCATGATATGGTTTGTGCAAATAATATATTGTAATCACTGTAACTCTTTGTAGATTGGTAAGAGCATACTAATAAATAAATAAAGCATGTTGTACAAGAACTCTTCCCTAAAGGCTTAGAGTCTCTATTACTCAGTCAACAAAACTTAGACATAAATAAATATTGACAGCGTGTAGGGCTTGACTCGCTGCTTTCTCAGCTGTCGCTAGGAGTCTACAGAGAGCATGTGCAGGTGCGTTCCTTAGTAAGACATATCAGTTGAAATACGAGGGAAGAAGTCATCACTGCATACCCATGTGCTTGCACAAAAGAAAAAGAAGGGAATATGAGAAGCAGTTGATAAAAATGGAAAACCAAAAGAAGATTATGGTTAATGGATTTCAGAGTCCAGATTAACCTATGAATTAGTACTTCAGTTGGAAATGGATATATCTGACCAATCTTTGGAAGACTTAAGGGCTTATAGGGTGCAGGAATTGTGCTGGTTACACCTGTGTAGGGACTGAGACGGGGTGCACAGTGATGCTCAGGAGAGATGCGGTGTGGCAGGTGAGCAGGGAGGGCTTGCAGGGTAGCAGAGAAGGGACTGCGTGTGGACACAGAGGCTCCCCAAGACGGAGAGTGAGTGGGATTCAGTCATGAGGACCATGGGTCCCAAAGTACCGTGGCCTGTATGAGGATGTTCCAGGAGGGGCTGTGAGAGAATCCAGAGGCGCCAAAAGCAGAGACGTTCATGGGAAGTTAGGCGTGAATGGTGTGGTTGGCGGAGTCAAGGCCACACAAGCCTGAACACGTTAGGCTCCATGGCAGAGGAGGATCAGGCTGCAGGAGGAATCAGTGTAACTAATCACTGACCCCAAAATAGAAAGACTCTCTTGGAGTATTCAGGTGGGCCAACAGCAGTGACACGTCCTCAGAAGTTCACAAGGGAGGCGGCAGTCAATGCACGTGCTACGAGGACACGTCCCGTGGTGTCAGGCTTTGGAGATGGAGAAAGGGGCAGTGAGCTTAGGAATGCGGGGTCTTCTAAAAGCTAGAAGAGGCAGTGGACAGGGTCTCCCCATAGCTTCCAGATAGGAATTCAGCCCTACCCATACCTTGGCTTGAACCTTGTGGAACTCGTGGTAGACATCTCATCTCCAGGATTGTAAAATAATAAATTTCGGTTGCTGTTGAAAGCCTTGGAGTCTGAAGCATTTGTCACAGCAGTTACAGGAAACTAATAGAAGCAGAGAGTATTTCCAGGAAAGGCTTCAGAGGGCCGAGCCTCGGAGGACACCTGGTACCCTGCCGTGGCGTGCCTTGTAGCCTCCTGGTCATCGGGAACTCTAAAAAGGTTCAGGTAGTGAGCAGTGGGACTGGATATGTTACCTGGCGCATTTCTAAAGGATTAGAGCCTGCATATAGGATTTCAAGAGAGAATGAAGTGATTTGGGAAACTAATTCACCTGAATCAAAACCACTTGCTGAATGATTAGTCGTGTGTGTGTGTGTGTGTGTGTGTGTGTGTGCACGTGAGCAAGCATGTGTGGCATAGAAAGGGCAGTGTCAAGAAGAGAACCCTGTTTTTAGTTAGAGAGTTGGTGAATGCTGAAACCTTCACTAAGAGAAAAACGCAGCAGAGGGCATGAGTTTGACAATCCATTTGTAGGAAGTTGGTACGTTCCTGCTTGTGGCCACTTAGCTCCCTGAGAAGTTGAAGGTAAAACTGCCCACTGAAAAATAAAGGGCTAGAGGTCTGGAGTGAGATTTCTGAGGGGGAAAATCAAATCAGGTCTGCATCTTCTTCTGGGATCAGGAGTTAGAATTTTTGCTCACAGTGAGTGTAAAGAATGAGTGGGCAGCTGTGAAGGCCCAGGTGAGTGCTGGGGCTCTTGGACATTTCACTATTTCTGCTTGGACAGGTCCCCCTCAATCTTGGCCTAACCTGCTATTAGCATTCTCATGATTGCAACTGGAACTTCCTGTTAATCTCTGGGCCTTTCTGAGAATTTAGGTAGCTGCTGTGGACTTCTGTTGTTTTTACCTGCCCAGCGCCACTGCTTCTTTGTCTGATACCTCTTTTCCTTTCAAGACCTGCTTCCTCAGTCATTCCTGGTGGGGATACATGTCACTGTATTAGTCACTTTCCCATTGCTGGGACAAAATACCCGGTACTCACCTATAACTTAAAGATGGAGAGGTTTATTTGACTCATGGTTTCAATGGGTTGAGTTCATGGTCGACTGGCTTCAAAGTAGAAATGGCATAAAAGAAAGGCATGTAGAGAAAAGGTGCTTACTCATATCCTGGTGGCCAGGAGGCAGAAAGAGAGGCAGGGGGTGAGGGACAAGAATACACCCTTCCGGGCCATGCCCCTTTGACACATGCCCTAAAAGCACATTTGACTATGAAGTCATCCATGGATGAATCCACAGTTGAATGTAGCGTCCCCATGATCCAATCCTTTTCCACACACGAGAGATGTTAGGGGACATTTTAGATCTAAACCATAACAACTACAAAGGCCCATTTCCTCCTCATGAAGCTGCATATATGAGCTGATTCTACAGGGATGGATGTGGAAACCAAGAGAGGGGGCCTCTGTCCCCAGTGGGGTAAGGAAGGACCAGGGGAAGCTGGAGCCGCCAGGGACCAGTGTTCTCCAGACTAAAAGCAGGCTTGGGAAGAAGGTAGACGAAGACAATGGGGAGAGAGACAGGGACCTGAAGTCGTTATTTAAAGCCCTGCACACTGGTCTGCCCTTTGGACTCGAGAGTCAGTGAGACAATTTCTTTTTTTCACTTAATTCAGTTTGCTTTGGCTTCTATCACTTGAAAGCAGAGGATTTTTCACCAAAGTTGAGTTTTCCTCTGTGGGTCCTTATAATTCCCCTCTCACAACACTGACAGGCTTCGTAGTTGGTCACCACATTGTCTGTTATATGAGTTTCCAAAAGCTGCTTCACAAAGCATAAACCAATGGCTCAAAAAAGGACAGAATTTAGCCATGTTGGGTGGTGCATGCCTGCGAGGTCAAGGCAGGAGAACAGCAAGATCAAACCCTGCCTGGGAAACCTAGGGAAACCCTGTCTTAAAAGAGGGTGGGGATGTGTGCAGCGGTAGCTCAGGGCATAGTCCCTGGGTTTAATCCTCAGCATCACAACTTTTGAAAAAGAGAATTTATTGACTCACATTTCTGGGGACCAAGTCCTAAGTCCTAAATCAAGATGTTAGCAGGGGCAGCCTCTCTCTGAAGGCTCTGGGGAGAATCTGTCCCATGGCTTCTTCTGACTTCTGATGTCCTGGTCATTGATTGGCCTGTAGATGCCTTACTTCATTCTCTGGCTCCATCTCCCCTGGATGCCCTCCCCTGTTGATGCATCTTCCCTCTGTGTGTCTCTGTGTCCTCACACAGTGTTTTCCTCTCCAGATGTTGATATCCAAATTTCCCCCAGCTTCTAAAGACACTGGCCATTGGATGAGGTCCATCCAGAAGAGTATGACCTCATCATAATTTGCATCTTTACTGCATCTGCAATAATGTTATTTCCGGGCCGGTGAGATGGTTCAGCAGCATAAGCGCCTTCCTGGCAAGCGTGAGGGCCCGAGTTTGACTCCCGAAACCCACATACAATAAAAGGGCTGCTGATATCGCTCAGCAGCACTGGCCCCTGCTGGTGCACAAGGTCCTGAGGTTGACTCCCGGTACCCACAAAAAAAAAAAAAAAAAAAAATGCTATTTCCCAATCAGTGCACTTTTACTGTGACTGATGAAATCAATGAAACTTGAACATATCTTTTCAGGAAGAGAGGTAATCTTACCCATTACACTTTTAAACATCATGCATCAGTTTGTAAACTCAATGAGAGGAGAGGTGGCAGACTCTTCTGAGTCTTCAAGGGCTTGCCCAATGCCTGGCACAGTGACAGGTTAACAAGCAATGAGTTCTCCCTGTAGCCAGAGGACAACGATGGCCTTTCCGTGAAGAGGTGGAGGCCAGAGGCGTCGCCGTTGTGTCAGTAGCAAGAGCAGAACTCAGGTGGCGAGACTGGAGACAAGTCACTCAGGGGCGCACCCTGCGAAGGACAGGAGAGGGGCAGGGGCTGGGAAAGTGTTGGGTGGAAGGATGGGACTTTAGTGTTTGAATGAAAGATAAGGTTTCCAGTGAGAACTTTCCAGATGTCTTCAAAGCAACCAGACAGTGGGTGAGCGTCTGCCTGGATGGCCCCTCTTGAGTGTGGACAGGGGGGCTGTGACGTGGGCACCCGAAGGTGAGCTCCCTGGGCAGCTTTCATCTGGCTGCCCTCGCTGTTCATGCTATGAAGTTTGTGGAGCCCAAGGCTGTGAGATGGCCTTTGCCCCGCAGCAGGTGACCCCGGATTGTGACCTGGGGCGGGGGTGTTGACAGCATTCGTTCCCTTTCTGTCATCTGCTTTTTCTTCATCTATACATACAATTAGCACGTAAACCTCTATTTTCAGCCCAGAAGAATTGAACACAGAGCCCCTATAGCACTGAGCTGTATCCTCAGCCCTTTATTTCATTTTACAGCATTTTAAAATTTTGAGATAGGGTCTCACTAACTTGTTAAGTTGCGCAGGGAGGACTTGAACTTGTGATCCTGCTACCTCAGTCTCCTTCAGTGCTGGGATTGTAAGCAGGCACTACCATTACATTTTTTAGAAAACCAAATATTCTTCATACCACAGTTTTAACTATTCTTTTCATTTGCCCAAAGATTTTTTTCTCTGCCGTATTTCTTCTCACTCTTTCTCTTTCTCTCTTGATCTTAACTTCAAGGTGATCCATTGGAACCACTTCCTCTGGGAGGGATGCTACCAACTGGGAAAAGATGCATAAACCTGGGCTGATTCCTTCTCTCACAATGGGAACCTTGCAAGGCACCAGCTAGCAGGTGGCAAGTCGCTGTAACTCTTGGGCTTATTTCTTGTCCTCCACAGCATATTGTAGAATCATGTGTTACTGGAGTATGAAGATGACCTTAGTTGTCATGGCAAGACCTTAATCTCATGCTCAGTCCTTCCAGGTTGTTCCTGGGTGCCTGGGCGATGTCACCCAGCCTCATCTGAACACTCCTGGTGTTGGGCATCTCTTGTCTTTCAGTGATGGCTCATTCTGTTTCAGAGTCTCCAATCATTAGAAACTGCTTTCTGATATTGAATTAAAACCCATCTCCCTATAATTTTCACAGGCTGATGATTTCTGCAGCAGCATAGGGCCCACAGCCCTTCTTGAATCTGATGACCCTTTCAGTATTGGAGGGCAGCAGGTACACGATTTCCCAGTCTCCTCTCCTGGGGCTAAGCAGTCCCAAGTTTTCAACTTCACCGGTTTTCAACTGTTCTCCAACCTGTCAAGTTTTCTCCCTTTCACTCTCCTGGCTTTGTTTCTCTCAAAGCGCCATATGTTGTCACATTTTTCAGAAAGTAGGAGGACCATAGTTGGAATAAAAACTCTCTAAGTATTGTTTGACTGGCAAAAAAGTGGAGTAGAATAACATCTCCATTTTCTGTAATCAGAGGAAATTGCTGGCAATTACACTCCTAGGATGCCCTTTTCCCTGTAAGCTCTTCTCACCAGCGAGGCTCCATCTCCTCTTTTCTTCCCTCGGTCTTGTTGTCTTGATTGATGCCTTCATTCAATAATATCCACTGGGTGAACTCTGTCACTTAGGTACCCCAGTGCCTATGGGACCAAAAAAATGAACCAAGCCCACATCTGTCCACCTCTGCCACAAGTAAGAACAGTGTCTATTCAGAGTAAAATATGAGCAAACGATATGGAGCAATAGATTGATCAGGAGGAGCATTCATTGCATTGGAGAAAGGAAATGTACAAAGGATAGGAGAAATGGATTGCATTGATGAGTTCCTTTGTTCACCTGGTGGGTATTGAATTTATTGCCGCTTGCTCTTCTGAACAGCGGTTAACTAAATAATGTGTACGATTCAGTGATGGGAGATGGGGAAGACCAAGAACTAACAAGAAAATATGCAGTAGCCTTTGTCTGATGTGGGTGTAACTCTTGGGCTTATTTCTTGTCCTCTACAGCATATTGTAGAATCATGTGTTACTGGAGTACGAAGATGACCTTAGTTGTCATGGCAAGACCTTAATCTCATGCTCAGTCCTTCCAGGTTGTTCCTGGGTGCCTGGGCGATGTCACCCAGCCTCATCTGAACACTCCTGGCGTTGGGCATCTCTTGTCTTTCAGTGATGGCTCATTCTGTTTCAGAGTCTCCAATCATTAGAAACTGCTTTCTGATACTGGTCACCTCTGGCTTGTGAAGGAGGCACTCAGACAAGAGGATTGGGATTGTGGAGGAAAGTGTAGCTTGACCCATGGACCTGAAGGGTGAGTAGGGAAAGAAGAGATCAGCGGAGGGAATGCGGCAGGCAGCTGTCTAGACTTCTGGGAGATAAAGAAGAACAAGGGACCCTGAAGTGGAGTTTGCGGAATGGTGGGAACAAGGCTGGAGGGCCTTGTGGGAAGGCGGAGTTTTGCTTGGCTTTGGATTGGCATCCTCCCAGGCCATTCATCCTGCTGATGTCACACAGAGACACGGAGCAGGGAAAGCGAGGACGAGGAAGCCCTTGGGCAGGTGATGGGATAGAAGCAGGCCTTTCCCAGACTAGGAAGGGCTGTGTTGTTAGGGAACGAGGGAGAGCAGGACACAGATACTGATGGGTGTGAATGTGGCCGAGTGACCGGAAGTTCTTCCCCGGATGCCTTGATTTCCTCTTCAAAACAGAGGTCAAGGGCTCCCTGGAAGCAAGGGGAGCAGAGGTGAGGGCTGCACGTTGAGGAGAGCCAAGGTGGGAAGTAGTGCCTTAGGAGTTGAGGCCAGAGGTCAGGTGGACCGGAAAATGTGGGGTTCACTGGCAGCACTGAGTCTGGAGCTCGGTGGCCACGCAGGAAAGCAGAGGCCTGTCACCAGCTCGGGTCTGCTGGACTCGGCTCCCATCCTGCCCAGAATCCAGGGTAGGTGGAAGCAGGGTTGGGGTTTTGCCGGGGCACAAAGAAGGAGGACCGGAACTAGGGGTGAGCACGTGGCAGTGCCCGTCAGGAGGGAGCCAGCATGTCAGCCAGGCCCAGGAGGAGAGGCGGTGCGCGCCCAGGTCTGTGGCCTGGAGGCCCAGCTGCCACTGGAGCTGCTGCCGAGGACCGAGGACCGGGGCAGGGCTCGGAACGTGGGCTCCGCAAAGACGGCTGGGCACGGACTCGAGTTCGCTCGCGAGCACACACCTGTTAACGCTGCAGTAGATGAGTGGCGTTGCCGAGGCCAAGGGGGCCTTGGGGACAGGATGTCGTCCAAGGACAGTGCCAGAGTAGGTTCTCTACAGGGCCCACAGCTGGCCCTGTAAAGTGCACTGGACCTTGGGTCGTTTGTGGACCCTGCTACCACCTCTGACATACACAGAGTTGAAATTATATGTTTTCATTTTATCAAACAAGTTATTTCATGTATTTTTTTTTTCTGTAAACAAATAGGGCATGGTGGCACACACCTGTAATTCTAGTACTCTGGGAGCCTGAGGAAGGAGGATCACAGTTTTGAGGCCAGCCCTGGCAATTCAGTGCCGAGCAAGACCCTGTCTCAAATATTTTAAAAGTCCTGGGGATGTAGCTCAGTGCAAAGGCCCTGGGTTCAATCCCCAGTAAGATGAAACAAACAAAATAAAAACAAACAGAAAAAACCCCCTCAAGTTACTGATTATCTGCAGTTCCTTTCTTCCATCTGCTATATATCTTTAACCTTCAGTTTGCCTCACCTTATAATGCTTATGCCCCCATCTCCCAAGCACTGTGTATTGGTATTTTAGTGTTGTGCATTCATTGTGTAGGAGTTATTCTAATGTAAGGGAACTTTCAGCATTTTATAACATTCCTACTTATTTAAATGAAATTCAAAATGCTATTTAAAACACTTTTAAAGGCAAATATTATGGTCACAAGTATAGAAAGCCATTATTCTTTATAGAGGAATGTATGATTTTAAAAAATATACACCTCCAACTGGGAGCTACTAGTGACATCAGATGGCTGGGCATGTTCTCCACTGGTCAAAGCCCCGTAATGACCATTCCCATCTTCTCTAAGTTGTGCTCAACTAATGTCAAAAGAGAGAGCTTCTTCTTATGTATCATGTCCCAGCAGACCATGTAATACTTTATTCATAAGACTTTTGGTTGAATAACTGGAAAAAAGAAAAAAGAAAAAAAAAAAAACCCAGCGTGTGTGTGTGTGTATCTGGAGGTGGCTTAGTTTAGTGGGATAATCTACTTTAGAGAATTTAAAAGAATGTTATCATTGATCATAGAGAATAAAGACCAAGGATAAGATTCAATAAATACCATTTATAACCAATTACTTGTGGGTTTTAATTTAATTTGGTTCTTTGCTTGAAGCCAAACTGTGTCCTAAGGTAATGGATAAATACTTTACTGGTGAAACTTTTAATTACTTAGCAGTTCTTTCCCAGAGAATCAAGCTCATGTTTCTTTGCCTCTCGTCATAATCCTTGGATAAAGGCAAGCAGGATTCTTTGGAGAAATGAGGCTTTTGAAGGAAAGTGCAGATGTAATTGGTTGTGTGGTTTGGATGAGGAGGAAAGAAATTTAAAATTGGTGGGCTTCATTTAGGGTTTAAAATGCACGTTTTAATCAAGCACAGCTCTTACACAGCATCAAGGTCACGGCCAGCGATTGGCTGTCACGGAGCTCAGAGGATGTATTTCAGGTGTGAGGCATTATCTGCTTCAGCCAGATTTAACGTAACTTAATGCCGGGGAAAATATCAACGGAAACACGACCCACTCAGCTAAGGTGTTCTTTCCTTTGCATAAAAATGGAAACAACGTTCTGAAATAGCTTGATTCTAATTGCCCATTTTTCGCACTGAAATAAGGAACATACTTTCCTAAAGCAATGCTCTTTGTTATTATTAGTTTATATAATGAATTATTGTCCTCTTTGAGCAGAGACTGAGCCACTCTTTGCAAACCCAATAAGATAGCATCATTATTTTACTTCCTTTCATGAAGCCACAATACTCTATGTGAAGAATGACCTATTTATAGTTATCCGAAAGTTCTACTACAAGATGTATGCTTTCGAGCAGCCAGTTCTTAAGACAGAGGATACCACCTCGTCGTGTGTTCAGTGAGCACCAGGTAATACCCCTGCGCCCAGCACGAGCATCACTGCACCCTGTGCTGGGTGTGGGGATGAGGAGGCGGGGGTTGGCAGAGAGGAGCCTACCATGCAGACCGCCCATTCTCAGGGGGGGTGATGGTCCTGGGGCAGCTCACAATGTCCAGAGACGGGCTGGGTGGTCACGACAGGGAGCAGAGGGGTGTGACTGGCATCAGCTGGCTGGTGCTCAAGGGTGCTGAGAAACATTGAACAATGAGCGTCAGCCCCTCTCACAGAAGGAGGTATCCAGCCTTCACCCCAAGAGCACCAAGGTGAGAAACACATTGATATTTATAATTCAATAAAGTAAAGACAAGAGTCCAGCTACTGTGTATCCCGCGCTGTCCATCTGGAGCTGGGGTTGGGTGCTGATGAAGAATTCGCTTGACAGAGGAAGAGAGGTGGAATTTCTATGGCGCAAAGCTCGTACATGCACTCACAGAAGCGAGAGGTGCACAGTTGGAGCGGCTGGACCTGCGATCCCTGCGATGGGTCGTAGGAGACATGTGGTGCACACTTGAAATCCCAGCAGGAGAACTGCAAGTTCAAGCCCAGCCTGGGCAGCTTAGTGATTTAGCAAATAAAAAGTTAGAAAAAGGGGCTGGGGATGTAGCTCAGTGCCAAAATCCTGAGTTCAAGCCTCAGTGCCACAAAAATAAATAAAAATAAATAAATAAATATTAAAAAGGTAATTTTGGATGCTGGTAAGAGATAAAATGGTGAAGAGATGGAGCCCCAGATAATACACTTGGGCTGTCCCCCTCTACTAGGGAAGAACACAGACCGGCGGGCAGGGCAGCCCACACTTCCTTCCTGTCATCAGGCCTTGGGTCGGTGGTCCTGAGCGTGGCTTCACCGTGAGTGTCGGACCCAATGCGTGGTCTTCAGCAGGCAAGGGATCTCCAGTGAGATGTAGAGGGTGGAGATGGTAGACCTGAGTAACGAGATCCCTGGGTGAGTGAAGAAGAGATGGAAGAGGACACAACAACTTTTTGGCTTAAGATTCTGAGTGGACACTAGTGTCACTGCGTGATATGTCAGCGTTGGTGGTCACCCTCCCTGGGTTGGCCCTGGTGGAGCTGCCTGTGGGTTTCCTGGCCAGGATGAAGGAGTTCTGGGAAAGGGCACTGTGAGGTTCTTTCAAGTGCCCAGGTGAGCTGCACACATTTGTAGGACAGGAGATCTAGAGGCCCGAACCATGGGAACATCAAGATGCGAGAGCTGAGGTGGCACAGGTGGGTGTGTGGGGGAAACTGAGGACTGACTGGGAAAGGAGGGGCGGATCAGCAAGCAGTGTCGGAGAGTCCAGGGTGAGCGTTCGCATTAGTGTTCAGGAAACAGCTGGGCACCTGCTTAGGGGGCCAATGGAGGGGGAGACAGAAAGGTTGCTGGGAAACACTGGGAGAAGGAGTGGGGTGGGGGGAGACAGGATGCAGCAGGAAAGGAGGCCCTGGGGACTGTGAGGACCCGAGTGTGGCTCACTCCACACACACTTGGCTGGCAGTGGCGTGACCTAGAGGAGAAATGTGCCGCTCACAGCCGGACTGCAGCAGGAATGCTTATCTGCTAAGCAGGCATGGCCAGCCGTATTTCATTACCCCTTTTGATTTTTTTTATGGTTGTTGATATTGTTATTTTTGTGATTGTAATTGTTCCGAAGACTGGCTTGGATCTTCGAGCTCTGCTAGGTATAACACCCAGCACATGAAAGGGTGTAGACTTGATTGAAAACACACAACCTCAGTGCCTTTACAACAAAAGGGGCATTCCTTTTAGATGAGATGAACCTTGGGTGAGAAAGTCATTCATGGTCACAGAAAAGCATCTGAATGGAGGGTGGGTGCAGTTTGTTTTGTATGGGGGACCCAGAGAACAAAGAGGTGTGCTCTGAATTGCACGGCAGGCAGCAGATGGAAAGGAGGTTGTTTCAAAACCAGCAAATGAACAGAATGAAAAGCAGGAGCACAGCCAGCGCGGAACTTCCGGCCTTGGCATGCTGGAGACTTCCATTGTGAGTTTGGTGGGCCGTGGGAACATGGCTGGACAGGAGCTCTGCCTGAAGCCCTCTCACCCAAAGTGGTGGCCAGTGGGTTTCGCCATCACCAGCCAAACTCTGTGACCCTCTGTCCTGCAGGTCCTTGGTGACCTTCCTGTGGCACTGTGTGGCTTGACATGTGTGTGAACTTTGTCGATGTTCTCCTATTGACTTGCAATATTCTAATTAGTTCCTTCAATATTTTCTGGATCCCAGTAACTCTTCAGACTTAGTAGCAGCCGTTGGAGAGCTTGATACCTAACAGTTTACCAATATACGTGTCGAAGTGCGACTGAAATAAATTCACTCCAATAAAGGCAGATCCAGGTATGATACAATGTATGCACACATTAGTGTTTTTCCTGGCCTAACTTAATTAAAATCAATAACAAATAAGTATCTGTGGATTATTCAGGTCTATTGTCATAAAAAGCTTCCAGAGAATCAGCATTCATTTATTGGATGTGATTTAAATGTTCCAGAGAAGAGTAAATCCGGGTTCTGGGCTAGATTCAGTTATAGATTCAAGGAGCAATTCTCGCCTTGTTATTTACATTCTCTCACTCGGTATGGTATCTCACTCAAAGTAATATTCGCTTCCCAAGGATGGAACAAAATATAAATCAAAATTACTATTTGAGTATCTCTTTT
This sequence comes from Erethizon dorsatum, assembly GCA_028451465.1. Taxonomy (NCBI): domain Eukaryota; kingdom Metazoa; phylum Chordata; class Mammalia; order Rodentia; family Erethizontidae; genus Erethizon; species Erethizon dorsatum. The sequence goes on along the minus strand of CM051824.1, from coordinate 154,014,535 downwards.
GGAACAAGAGGTGAAGCCTGCTTATTTTATACAATATTAGAGAAACACTGACATTGACAGGGTTTGGCAGAGTGGTAGAGTGGGAGAACACTGTTAGTGATTCATCATTTGTGGTTGGAGAATATTCATCTTCAAACATCATCTATACTCATGGGCTTAAATATGACTGTTTTAAGAAAAAGACAAATCAAGGTATATTATGTACAGGTACAAATTCCCTATAATGAATATGATCATTGTATATACCTAAAATGTACCAATCAACTTAAATTTTTAAAAAATGACTATTTAGATAAGTGGAATATAATGATTTCATCATATTCTGTATCTTTTTAGAATTAGGTTGAACCATCTGAAAGAGTAATGTTCACAGGTCACAGAAAGCAAATTTTGCCAATTGCAGATGGCTGAAGATAAAGTGGAAATTATATTCACTAAGAAAGAAGTGGCATTTCAAATGCTAACCTAGAATGAGAAATGGTGGGGCCACACTCATTCTCCTCAGAGCCAAAGGCCTGCTCTCAACAGAGAGGAAAGTAGTTTTTCTGTTGCTTTAAAATGTTGGCAGATTTCATGGTAGATTATTGTTCAATCCCTTCATAAACGGGGAGACGATGGAACGTTTTTTGAGGCGGAGCTACAAGTAGATCAGCTAAACATATTTCAGGTTATACCAACTAAGTCTGAAGGATTATTTAGCTGAGTTCATTGAAAATCATGGTGACATTTGTTTGGAAGTTGGAAATGGCTCGTAGAGTGATGGCCATTAAAAAACTCTGAAAAAGCCTTATGTTAATAGACACAGTCTCCTTTGAGAAACACTATTATCTTTTATTCATTAAATAGAACAAATCAAGTTCTAAATGCCATATTGAAATTGCTTTGCTTTTGTTGTTTTTTATTACTAGAATAAAAGAGTCTAGTCTTTCTTTCTCTTGGCCTTTGAGTGTTGTTTTATAGAGGAAGTCAGGCATTATTTTGTTTATAATTAAAGACTATGTACCAAAGCACAATTTGAATAAGCAACTTTAATTAATCAAGGAAAAAACCCAACCACCTTCTACACCCATATTTCGTTTCTAAGAATGAGTAAAAAGGGTTTTCTTTTTTCCTGTTGAGGTTAGAAGCAGGTCAGGTCAGTAATTGGAGCTGGCTAGTCATCAGCTGGTTTGACCTGCTAGGCTAGAATTTTCTTTACTACGGGAAAGTGTAATCAGAAAACCAGATGTATCCCCATCCTGCGACCGGAGTGTAATGAAAAGCAGGCAGTTCATTTATTTCCCGAGGCTTTTCAGATCTTCACTCGGCCTTTGGGGCTTGACTTCGCGCTGGGCTGAGCATTATTTGACTGGATTACTGTCCAGAGATGTAGAAATTGAGATTCAAATGTTCATGTTGTCTCCCCTCTCCTATTTCCTTCGACAGTTGATGTCTATTACATTTTTTTTGGCCTGAAAATATGGAATAAAGTATAGGTTTCAAATAAGTAAAACTAAGAGCTTGCCATGACAGGTTTACTCTCAGTCCCAGGAGCATTCTCCTGTGGTCTTATGGATTCTGAGTCAGGGTTGGGTGGGAGATCAGTGAGTGCCCGAGTTCCTGCACCCCCTTCTTGGGGGAAATGGGGGCCACATACAGTAAAAACAGGGACATTCCACGAGACTCTTGTTTCCACCCCACAAACTACATTATTCTGTGTTCCACTCGGCCTCTCTGTCCTACTTTCATCTTAAAGCTCTCCACTTGTTTTCCAACTTTATTTCACTATTCAAATTCATCTGCATATCCTAGTTTTCAAAAAGAAAGAGGTCACCTAAAAATTTCTTTGTTTCTTTTCTTTTTTTTTCCCTAACCAAAGTTTTCCAGACAGAGCCATGTACATCATGGTACTACTGGAATATTTTTGGAACAGGTTGAGCTGTTCAAAGGCCATCTAACTAAAATAACGAGGATTAATTGGATGCATAGATGAGTAAAGGCTGGAATTCAGTGTATGAAGCCATCGGCCTTAGGCAAGAAGGTTTAGAGACTGCAACTGAGGAGGACGCCTCACTGCAGACTGCAGAGGGGATGCTTCCCCTGGCTTCTGAGAGGCTTTGTCTTGTGGGCAGTTGGGTCAACACTGTACCTGTGCCTCCTCCGACTAATTTTCAAGGAAGTTAGTTCACATAATAATCTGGAAGAATCGAAATTCTTAAATATTTTAGATACATGTGAGTCAAAGCTGGAATAGTGCCTGGAGCTCAGAACAGAAGTCATAAATTCTTTAGCTTCTGATTTTAATTCATCAGAGGTGTTGAAGGAAATCAGTCAAGTCCAAGTCCGGTGGAGCCCGTGCTTTTATGTGGCTTGGATGTGGTTTAAAGATCCAGGAGACGGAGAGGAAGAATGGAGAGCAGAACTGGGGATGTGCTCTCTTGGAATGATCTCATCTCACTTAACCATGGCAAATATCTAGTTATAAGAATGCTTTTAGCATGGCGGGTTTAATTGTTTATGCCAATATTAGGTATCTGGTTGTAGAAAGGTCTGGGAACTGTTCCTAGAAATACAGAAGAGGGAAACTGAGGAGGGAGACTGACTACTTTTCTTGAATCAGAAATGTGAGTGATTCTCCTCAGGGAGATGGGAAATGGAGCACTTCCTCTTCTGTGGCTGAACGCCCCTTTTGGGGGTCGACTCACATTTAGTTCACAAAGTAAAATGACTTGTGGTAAGTCGCGTTATGACGGTGTAGAATTTTCTCCTATGAAGTTACTCTGCAGTGAGGAATAAAATATCACTGTTTTGGATCAGGTACCTCATCTGGTGTTGGAAATGATGGGGAAGGAGGAAGAGGGGAAGATAAGGAAAGTTCTAGAAGGATTTCTGGGGATATCACTTCTTCTTTCCTTTTCCAGAGATATCCACTTTCCCAGTGTGGCTTTTCTATTCTCAGCTTCCCCTTCTTCTTTATTCTATTTGCTTTCTTTGTAAACTCCCACTCCAGTGATTCCCAGGTTCATCTCAGGAGACGTAAGCAGGAATTGAAGGACCTAATCACAGCTCGGAGCCTCTGGGCAAGCAGAGATGGTGGCCTGCACGGGAAAACCGGTTTGTTTCAGAGACACTGCCGTGAATACGCTTGAGCCTACCCTGAGGAATTTACCAAGGAAGCCAGCTGTCTCCCAGAATAAAATATTTTCAACATTCTGACTTGGAACAGTGATCTGACTGCTGGACAAACGTTTTGGTGTGCCAAAGTATGTTCAGGAAAGGAAGGAAATGAAGGGATAAGAAAATAACAAAAATAGCTACAAAAGAAAAAGTAGGAAAATGGAACAAGCATCCTGGGTGGAACTCTCATTTTTTCTAGGTCTTTCCCAGGCTCCCTCCCTCTGCTGAACCGTGTCTTTTCTTGGACTGGACACAGGACAGATGGTCATCAGATGAAATCCGTCCCTCGTTCTCTGATCAGTTCCGTCTCTGCCTGATCAGTTCTCCCTGCTCCTGCTCCCATCTCTGCACACATGCCCCAAAGATTTCCTGTTTCTTTGTTTCCTCTCACCCACCTCAGTGAGGTACTTGTGCTGGGTACCATTCTTTCAAGATGTGCTTCCTCTGGTGTCCACTGAACCCTGGTGAACTAACTCAGCTCAAGGCAGTCACAGCAAGTTCGGTCCCCAATTCAAACCTGGCCCCAAGGGGACCTCATAGTGAGTGGCAGCCTGGCGTTTGTCATAGAGGGGAGGAATGGTCATTGGATTGTGGCTTGGAAGACTTAGTGATGCCCCTCAATTTGACCCTGCAGATTCTAACTTGTGCTGCCATAGCTTTAATTCACTGTATCCTTTTAATATTTTTATTCCTTCCTGTCTTTAAAATTTATGCTATCCCATCAAAGTCCACTGTGTTGCAAACATTTGAAAAAAATGATACCAAGTCATGTAAAAAAGGCTTGCTAGTTTTTAAACTAAAAGTATACATTCCACCTGTTGTAGAGTTGAGGTCTCAGAAATAAAATTTAAAATGGCAGATGTGTCTATCAGACATCGTGCATGAAAACTACACTGTACTTCTTGGAGATAAAAACACAAATTAATGAATTATGTTGACAGCAAATCTAGGCAGGTCTTTCAGGTTTGCTTGTTCAAAAATGTTTCAATTACCTCAAAACTGAATATTTTTTCTTAACTGTAAGTACACTGTAATTTCATTCAGTCTGCGTGAGGGTACTATACTTCTCCTTAAGGATATAGATTTTATTCTTGGGATTTTCTTAAAGAGTTAATTCTATTAGCAGAGTGTAGGTTTAGAGTACAACAGCATCTTTGGAAAATAGGTATTACAAATATAAAGACAAAGCAGATAAAAAGGTAAGCAAAAATGATTCAGCAATGTAATGATATGTTCCTAATCTTTGTTAATTTCATGTAAGATTAATTTTTATCAGTTTATGAAAAGTAGACATTTAAATATCATACACAGAAGAAAACTTATAAACCAGGTAAAATTCTTTGCTGTAATAAAGTTTATGTTGGTAACTAATAGTAAAAATTTTTGGCCAAAGAATATATTTAATTTGAGTGTAAAACTGTCCTTTAAACCCCCCAGAAGAATAAATAGAAGTCATAGTCAGATTCTAGAATTTATTTATACTACTTTCGTGGGGCTATAATAGTTGCTATTTACCATTGAATATGTAGTCACTTTTAATTAATCTCATTTATTTCCATCCAGATTAATACCAGAGAGTTACACTCTGGCTTCACTTACTTGTGAATCTGCACCAAAGCCCAGCATCTGTTGAGGATAAAGTAGTAAGAACTAGGGTTTAGTGCTAATATCAGCATTTCCCAGATTAGCTATTTATCTGTCCATATATATATATTATAATATATATATATATATATAACTTTATTGTAGATACCTGTCATCAGTTATATGTATTATCTATTTTATATAATTTATATAATATTAATTGATAAAGACACAAATACAGAGAGAGCTCACATTCCTGAGAGACAAGGTATAATACCATAAACCGATGGAAAAATGGCTTTGACATATGAAAAATACACTTGGAAATTTAAAAAGGGATAAAAAATTAAATGTAAAAAAGAGATAAAAGAAAGAAAAAAAGAAAAAAAGAAAAAAAGGCATTGTTGCACATTACACGACTGGTTAGGTACTGGAAATTAAATCCATTTTGCGTTCTTTTTTGAAGAGTGTATTTCTTTTGCCTGAGAAAGGGGAGAACAGTATTGAGTGTATCTACTTAATCAGTGTCTGATATTTAGCCACTTTAAAAAAAAATCGTTGACTGCTTCAGAATATCTATCTAAGCAAAAATAATGCATTAACCCTAAGAAAGAGTTTATAACGGAAGCGGTCTTGCCTTGCGTCTCTTCCTGGGTTTCACTTTTCGCTTTGTGGCTGAAGCCCTTGTCCACCTAGTCTGTTAGCACAACTATTTCTTTTGTTTCCCCTGTGTCTTGGGCTTTTCCCCCACATTTTTATTAGTGCGTACTGGTTAGAGGTCAGTGGGTTTCACTTTGCCCTCTCTGTACACTCGCACGGCGTACTTGGGTCACTCCTGTGTAAGGTAACCGCCTTCCCCACTTTGCGGGGCATTTTCATACGCAAAGTGCATTTTAATCATATTCATTCTCCCCATCACCCGTCCTCACAGGCTCTCCAGCTAGAGTGCTTGCCTGGTGTGCACAGGAACCAGCACAAAAGGAGAGGCACTGGGAGGATACAGAGGACAGTCACTCCCTAGTCGCTTCTGGCCACAGCACTTATAATTCAGGAAACTTCTCCAATTTTTATTAACCGCACTGCATTCAGGTTTGCCTGCACCCTGCCTTCTCGCATCCCGGACTCCTCAGGGTTCGAGTTCCCTGAAGTCCGTGGCGGGGACTTGCAGAGAGACGCGCTTGCCGCTGCTGGGTGAGGGCGCGGCCGCGACTCCGGTCCAGGCGCTGGGACAGGGACAGGAGTGCGCGGCTTGCACAGCGGGCGGGAGCATCCTGTGTGAACATCCCGGAGGAAGAGGCCGGCCAGTTCCCTTCACCAGCCTGCGTGCAGTCCGCTGGACTCGCGATTCAGCACCCGCTGCCCACACCCTTGCCTGGGTGTCACGGGTTTGCAGTTGGATTTGCTGACGCACAGTGTCATTCAGGAGGTGTTAGCCAGGTTGATAGGGTGTAGTAAGGTAACATATCTCTTTTTCGCCTGGAATAACTGTTTGATTTGAAGTCGAGTCCTCTTTTCCTGTTTTACAGCATCACCGTTTTCTGTTTTGCTAGGCAGGTGTGTGCAGGGTGCTTTGTGCAGGTAGATGAGGAGGCTACACATGGATGGGTTGAAATTAAAGATTCTAGATATTGTGTGTTGTGCCTTAGAAATGGGGACATAATTCAAGATTTATATTTAAAAAAACCAAATTTCTAAACCCAAGCAGATAAATACTGTCCTTTGAATAACTTCCTTAAGATTTAGAATTTGCTTAGTAATTGACATTAACCAAATTGCTTACAGCTCTTTTTGAGGCATTGCTTCCAGTCAGTTTATGACTAAAAAACATAATCCATCTCTTTCATTTTGGAGACAGACTTACTTTGATATGACACAGCTTGATTAACAACTCTTATTTACCAAGCTTGGCTCTGAGTAGCCATTGCTTCTTTCCCTTCCCCTCTAGAAATAAAATCAGGATCCAAAATGTGAAGACTGTCTGCCACTGACAATTTCAGAAAAGGGTTTAGGAAGTGAATGAAAAGAGGAACTGCGAATTTGGAAATGTTGTAGAGTAATGGTGGCCCCCCAGGAATGATGCTGTCATTTAGCCACGAGGGTGAGTGTGCAAGCACACCACACACCAGGCCTGTTGGGGTGCAGGTGTTAGTGTGGGTACCCCCACAAGCGCTCAGGGCACCTGGGACAGCGAGGGGCAGGAGCCATTGCACCTTGCTCTCCAGGCCGGGGTGCAGGGACCCTGAGTGGCTGGGTTTGGGATGCTGGAGGAGGCACTGCAGCACCGGGTGGCACAGGCTGTGATGCCCCAGCCCCTAGAATGGTGACATCAGGGCGCTGGGATCAGGACTGTGACAGCAGAAACGGATTTCTGCTGCTCACTCAGGCTTGTGCCCATCCATGTGTCCATTCCAACTTCCCATGACACTCTCTAAAAGGAATCAGGGACGCAGTTTCCAACTCTTCAGGTTTGTCCAAAGTATTATGTTCAAGAGGAAGGTGTGAATTTACCCGTCAATCAAATCTGTTATTGGGTAAGAACGGACACTGGATTGAATGGCAAGGTCCTAAATCTAATTCCCAGCTTTGTGAATTTGGGTAAGTCACATTACCTCTGTGAGTGACAGGAATTTATTTTGTAGTGCTACAAAATAATCTCAGAATGTTCTTTTACCTTTGTGATGTTCTTACGTTCTCTCTGTAAGATTAAGTATCTAAGGATTTTTCCAGCTGTTACTCATTATTCTGGAAACTCATATACAGGGAGAATCAAATATGAATACGGGATCTTTTAACTTGAATATAGTATCTAGTGTTTCATTTGCTTATAACTATGCAGGACAGGCAGGATCAGCCTAGGTAAAAGTGAGGGTATGTTTACTGCTCTTCACTGTGGTAGCAATTTAAATTTAAATTTCATAGGCACTTGCTTTCATTTTGTTTTATTTTTAAATAAACTCCTATCTTGTAATTCCTTCAGGTTATCAAATAGTTGCAAAAATATTTGGTTCCTAAAAGTATACAGTGGGCCTAAATGATTTACAGGCCCATTTTACATCGGAGACACTTTCTTTTCAAGGTTTCCATTTTAATAAGTCTTTTGCAGAGCTGGCTTTGTACACAGCCAGTTGCTCCACACGTCATGTAGATCTGTATTTCTTCTCTTGAAATATGCGTGGATTGCGCACCCTGATGTGCTTATAAACTAAATGCAGGAAAGGCACTGCAGGAATAATTATTTCATGCACTGCATCCGCAACTTATTTCCACTGTTTAACCTCAGACACATTGTTCTCATTTCCACTCTTCACGAGACATTTGTTCTTTTCACTGTTCTCTGCTTTAAGTGGATAGGGATCATCTGGTTTGTTGATGTTATGAAATATGGAATTCTCATATTAATGGCTCCCAAATCATCTGGGAATACTTTACACCGTGTTTGTGCCATGATGCAGCGTTACCTTGTATCATATAGAATGAGTTAACATGATATTAAATTACCCCTTTTTATGTCATTCACATTTTTTTTAAATTTTTTTGAGGACCTTTGTCTTACTTCCTCTTTAGGAAGTGGGTGACTGTGACACCAGAAGAGGAAATGCCGCCGTGGCGTGTATTTGGAGTTGACCTCTATATCGAGTTGCGGACATCAGCGCACGATGGGCTGTAGGGCTTGAGTGAAGGTATGCTGGAGGTGGCGATCTGAGGAAATTAAATTAAATTATCTTTTATTTATTTGATCAATCAGTTCAGATAAAACAGATCAATAGGTTTAAAAAAAACCTGTCAAAAAAGAATCTGAACTTTTCCAAATCATGTCCACTGAGTTTTCTGGAGTATTAATTTTGTTGCCTAAGATAATGTGTGTCAAACATTCTTTAGCTAAGTGAAAACAAGCAAAGAAGATCAATGCATTCTTATTTTAACCCTTGACGAGCCGGTATGCTTAGACAGCCACCAGTTCACCTCAGAGCCACATTACTGCTGTTATCACCTTCATCTTATCTTTCCTTGTCACGGTGCTGTGCGAGCGGCATTTCTGCTTTTAAACTAAAATGCAAGATTCAAGGACTCTAGCAGCTGAATTTAAATCGAAATCAGAATTTGAGGATAGATTTAAGAACTGCAGGCTCTTGACAATAGTCCATCTCCTTCTGTGTTCTTCCTCACAATCCACAGGACTCACAGAGCTGCTCAGTGAGGTCTGAGGATCCCCAGGCCAAGGACTGTGGGACTGGAGAGGCCGGCTGAGCGCACAGCCTGTGAGCTGGGCAAGAGAGAGCAAGAAGGGACGTCGGGACGTCAGAGGACCAGAGCTGCCCGCCAGACCCGGGCTTCAAGCCTGGACTCCTGCACTTCGTTTTAAGAAGTTAAGAGTTCCAGTTGGACGTGGTGGTGCGCACCTATCACCCCAGCACTCTGGGAGACTGAGGGAAGGGGATCGCAAGTTTGAGCTTAGCCTGGGCAACTTAGTGACTTAGATCGGGTCTTGAGCAAACAAACAAGAAAGAAACGAAGGGTCCCAGTAAGACGCCACTGTGCGTTAGACAGGCGGGAACTCACTGAGTCCCGTGCCTGTGCAGCTGCAATGTCCTGGCCTAATGAAGCCGAGTGTTTCCACCCTGTGGGAAGCAGGGCACTGAGAGGAGACCTGGTGCGCATGTCCACAGCATCCTTCCAGCTGCACAGGCCACAGGCAGGGGCTTCTGGGTGCCCAGTTCGGTTCCAGCGGTCAGAGGGTCCCAGGTGCCATGCCAATGGGGCTTGGCTGCAATCTCCAGGCCCATCATCCCAAAGCCAACCTCGTGTCACTTGGACATCGGGCCCATCTTTGCCTGATGTCCCTAGAACACCCAGTGCGCCCCAGCCCCTGGCTGTTGGTGTGTGCTGGCAGGGTATTCTCATCACGCCTGGCTTCCCCTGGGCAGGACACCCCATTTCCAGTATCTGGTTGCTGCACAGCAAATCCTCCTAGCTGATGAATAAATGGGCTTAAAACAGAGAGAGGAAGAACTGGGCACCACTCTCACCATCAGGCCTTTCTGCTGTCATTCTCGATATCTCAGAAAAGAGCCTCCTGAATACAAACTGGCTTTTCCTACATCTTCATCCCCGGCACAGAGGTTCTGGTTACCCCAGACCGCGCGGCAGTTTCATTTCTCTGCAGTTATGAGGTTGGCAGTGTTGCCCTAGACTGTAGTCTAATGAGCCTGGAGAATGTGCTTCTGCAGTGAGTGAGGCTTGTAAAGTGGAGGGCCAGGCCTGGGCCTGCAGTGGTGATGTTCTGGTCCCCCCAGTGTCACCGCGGGGCCTGAGTTTGGAATCCGCAGCCATCGCCCACTGTGTGGCCAGGCTCTGTGTTTTGGTCTAGTTTAGACTGGCTATTGTTATGGTACAAATTGCTTCCTGGCCCTGGGAGGCTCAGATAATGGGTCTGATGTCTGCTCTGACTTGGAATTTAATAAACTTCATAATCTAATGCAGATTTTGGTTAAATAAAAATTCCAAGGGAGAAAATGCCCACATGTAACACGCTGAGATTTTTCTGCCGACGTGTGACTTGTACCTACTGGCCGGCTGTGCTTCACTGCGCTGCAGTCTTTCCTCAGAGCCCCTCCTCCTTTGCCTGCGGTGCTCCCTGGGTCTCCATCCCCTGTCCCCACCACGGTAGGCTTCAGGAGCATGGACCACATCCAGGCACATGGGACCCACTTGCAGAAGTTCCCTGTGCTCTGCTTAATGTTCTGATGTCACTGTCCAGAAATTCTTGCTTTTTGAAAAAATGAAGTCTGCCCTGGAACCCTAAAGGGCTGCCTATATGCTGATAATGAGAAAATCAACTTCCCCACAGGCAACCTAAACTCCAGGCAGAGTCGGTACTGCAGTCTCCACGCCACTGCTGCCTGGATGGTCACGTTTCTAAACTCAAGGCAGCTCCCCAAAAGCTTTCCCAGCCCAGGTAACGGAGCCCCTACTCCTGACTCAGGAGCGAGACTAGAAATCCTACACGTCCCCTGTTCCTCTCCTTCCTGGCCTGGCTGTGTTCTCTGGGTTGCATAACTCCGCCTCCCTGCCACCTTCATCCCCTTCCTTCCATCTGGCACGATACTCTCTCTTGGGTATGCCCCTGGGTGGTCGCTGGCTCTGGTATTATGTCGCCTCTGTCTATGGTCCACATGGCACTTTAGTAGTCATTTTAAAATAGTATCTCTGGTAGCAAGCAAGGAGCTGGGAGTGGTGGTGCATGCCTGCAATCCTAGCATTCTAGGAGGCTGAGTCAGGAGGATATCTAAGTTCAAGCACACCCTGGGCAACTCAGTGATCTAGGGAGATCCTGTCTCAAAATAAAATTTTAATTTTTTTTTTTTATGTGGGTACTGGGAGTCGACCTCAGGACCTCGCACTTGCCAGCAAGCACTTGTGCCGCTAAGTGATATCACTGACCCTTTTTTTACCTTTATGTGGGTTCTGGGAGTTGAACTCAGGACCTCACGCTTGCCAGGCAGGCACTTATGCCACTGAGCTGTCTCACCGGCCCCTCAAAATAAAATTTTAAAAAATGATCTGAGGATGTAGCTCTCAATACAAAGGCCCTGGGTTCATTCCCAGTACCACAATACCTACATACATCCACACGTACAAATCATATGCATGGAGGTAGAGCATCCATCTTTTCTATGACCTTCAGGTGTCCATGTGTGAACCTTGCCTTTAATTCTGCCTGAGTCCTTTCACCTGGGTCTCTCAGGTGAAACTTGTGTGTGTCCCTGTCAGGTGGCCACCAGACTTTCCTACCCCAGTTTTGGGCTCAAGGTGTTCCCAGAGCATTTTTCTTCCGGTCCTGACTTTATTTATTTGTCTTCCTCCCTTGGAAATGACAACCTTGGAAACAGATCCTGTTGGATTGTTTACTGTGCCTCAGCGCACGCATGATAGAGGGACTGAGAAGTGTGAGGCCCGGGGAGAGCTGGGGTGTCAGGGATGGGAGCTTTGCTCCTCCCCACTGATGAGATTCCTGTGCCAGGCGCCCTAACCACCCGTGTGACTGTCCTTGGAGATAAGGCCTTTGGGAAGTAACTGAGATGTAACAAAATCACAAGGGCAGGGCCCGGCATGATAGGATTCGAGTTCCGGGAGGGAGGGGCTCCAGTGTGCTCTGTCCCTGTCTTCCTGTTTCTGCTGGGTGGCTGTTACCTGCTGGGAAGCAGCTCTCAGGGCTCAGGGATCAAGGGTGGCAGGACGTTGGCCTTGAACTTGTCCCCCTCCAGAGCTGTGGACTTGAGTTGTTCATGGCTATCAAGGCTGTGCTTTCTTGTTTTAACAGCCCAGATGTTTCGTGTGCAGTGGTTTAGGCAAAGTTCTGCAGTTGTGCTTGGAACTACTTGTATACTGGAGGAGCCAGAGGCAGTAAGATCTCAGCCAAAGTACATTGCTGTCTGCCTCTGTCTTTCCCTCTATGAATTGGGCTCAGGAAGGGCAGGGAGGAAGGGTTGTAGTGAGGATGATATGAAACAGGACAGGTGAAATGCTTCCAAACATGGCTGGTACGTAGTAAGCCTGCCATAAATATTAGCTGTCATTATTACAACATGTAGCCATTTCTGCAGGCAGCAGGAATGTAATCGCTTAATTCAATAGGTATCTGTGGGAAAATATTTGCAAGGGTATTCCAGTACTAGATGCAATGCAATAAATTTTACACACTGTTCCTATTCCCAGAGACTTGCGATTAGTTAGGGGGAAAATTGTCCTATTTGCAATGGCACCACTAGAAAATACAGCTCTCTTAACTGCTCCCTTGTTTATTCCACAAATATCTGCAGACACACGTCATGCCAGGCCGTTTCAGGTGGTGGGTATGGAACAGAGACCAAGCCCACACAGCCATGCACTGTGGCAGAGTGACCAATTATATTAAAATGTAAGCACAATTAAAAAGAGTAGAAGTGTCCACTGAAGGGTTTACTGTCTTTTGGAACCTGGAGGGTTTTATTGTGGACAAAGAGTCCCTGGAACAGCCGCCATTCCATGGAGCCAGGTGACGTGGTGGTCCGGAGATATGGAGGAGGTCATGAGGATTAACAACTCTGCCTTAAAGAGGGATACACTTGAATCATTTGTAGGGAAATGGATGCACCTTGAGACTCTAATGATAATGAATAAATCAGACATGGAAGGTTAAATATCACATGCTTTCTTTTATTTGGGAAACCCCAAGCATAAATAACTAAAGAACAAAATGAAAGATGGATAATAGGAAGCAGGAAGATGGACTTATTGCAAAAGGGAAGGGGACCAAGAGATGGAGAGAGGGGAGGAGAGGAAGTGGATGTAAAAGAATTGAGATGTGTTACAAACAGGTACCAGGTCCCCACGAGGAATGTGATTATTATGTACTGCAAACATGGACTGATAAAAATAAAAAATTTGAAATAAAAAATATTAACAATGAGGCAGGAAGACAGGTGAGCAGGACAAATGACAGCCAGCCCTGTCACAGGCTTAGTGTGCTTCTGTCTCAGGGATGACCTGACTGCAGTATCCAGATGCCTCCAAATCATGGAAGGACCTTCACCCATTTCCTGCCTACCTAGGCATTTCCTCAGTGCCTCACTCTCTACCTGGAACATAATCACCATTCAGTAAAAATGTGTGGACTGCATGAATGGAACAGGGAGCGTTCGATGGTAGTCCAAAGAATTCAGACTGTTTCCTTAGAGCAGTTAGCGCTCTATTTGCAGCAGCCCAAGGACAGAATGGGAATAATCAGACTAATGCCCGAGAGTGATGAAGATTGGCTCATAAGAGGCAGGATTTGGAAGGATGTGGAAACTCTTACAGTAATTCTAGCTGGAGGAGCTGGGATTGGATTGGGAGGGAGACAGGGAGAGATGGGGATGGGGTAGGGAGGAGACATAGTTTGAAAGTGCAAATCCCTGTAGTCTGGTTACGTGAGGATGAGCAACAAACTCCAGATGAAAATGGCAGCCAGGCTGAAGGCAGACAAAGTCAAGATGCGGGCAAAGGGAGAGGCCACAGCGGGTCTCTTTGGCTGACAACATCCACGCTCTTGGATGGTTTTGTTAGAGAGGCTGAGTTGGGGTGGTGATGGGCACCTCGCTTGGTCCTTGGCAGGTGCGCACTGGTGAGGCTGTGCTGGAGCTTAAGGAAGGGCTGTACCTTTCATTAGGGTCCCTGTTGGGGATGGGGGTGCCCATGTCCACGGGGAGTGTGTTGTTATTCCTGTACCCATGTCTCTCCCTTTTCCTCAGCCACTTGCTCCAGGTACATGGATTTTCTCCAGTCTGACTGTTGTTCATGATGGCTTGCAGTGATCAGAAAGCACAGAATACATCTACACCAACATGTCCTTGGTACGTCTGTCTTGGCCAGTACTGGACAAGAAGAAGATTCTTCCACCAGAGATGGTGGGAACGTAAAGGGAGAAAAAATGAGGTACTGAGGACTTTCCTCTAAAGCCCCTGGGTTGTAGAATGGCTGCAAAGAACAAAGAGCAAAACAACACATAGAAGCATGGAGTTGGTGTTTGTCTCACTGGCGGAAGGATCAGGACTGGCTGCACTGGAGAAGCGTCATGGATGGGGGTGGATGTTTCACTCACCACTTCCTCCAACCCACAGGATCACTAAGAGTTACAGGTGTTAATGGTATTAATCCACCTGAGGAAAACAAACAAAGAAACAAACATGTTTTCAAAAATAAATGGTAAAGTGCCCACTATGTATACATATTTTATAACATCTTGAAGCCACTCGAAAATTTTCTATTGAATTGTCTCAACTGGTAGAAGCAGTTGCGCATTCATTCATTCATTCAACAATAGTTGACACCTTCTTTGAGCAAAGCGAGTTGCCAGACTCTGGACTCACATCACCAGCTAAATGATGTTTCTGCCCTTCTTGAGCTTACAGGCAAGTGGGACAGAAGTCACAGCCCAAAAGAGAGTGAGCGTCCTTAGAAGTATGAATTTTCTTTTATTAATTCATATAGATATAAAGTACACTTGCTCTAAATGCATTGCTTAAAGTCAGGTGTCCGTGGTGAGACTCAATTCACAAACTCATGATATGCAGGAATGAAAGAGCAGTTTGTTACGTATGACCATCTTTGATGGTGTTTTAGGAGGCTTTTTTGTAGGGTGGGCAGGACATGGGGACCTGAGAGCTTCTCCATCGACCCTTCCACCTTCCTGAAACTGTGTCTAGAGGGCTTGGAGAGGATCACAATGTTAGAAGCAGGAGGTCCTGTGTTATCGTTTAGATCTAGAATGTCATCCACAGGTCTTATGTGTTTAAATGTGGAGCTTTTGAAAGGTGATAGGGTCATGGGGGTGCTGTACTCATTGTGAGTCCATCCATTGATGAGGTAGTTCATAGCTAAATGTGCTAAATGGAGCCTGATTGGAAAAGGTGTTCACTGGGGCCTGCCTTTGGAGGGTGTATCTCCCTCCCTGGATCCTCCCTTCTCTCTCTACTTCCTGGCCGCCTTGAGGTGAGCAACTTTTTTTGCCATATTCTTCTGCATGATGCTCCTGCCTTGGATCAAGCTAACTATGGACTGAACCTCTGACACCATGAGCCAAAATAAACTTCTCCTCCTCTGAGTTTCCGGTGTTGGGTATTGGTCCCAGCAATGGGAAAGCAACTAATATACCCTGTTTGAATGGACTTCTTCTCAGTCATCTCTCTTAAGGTCCATTGTGTTCATGGGACAGATCCAACTAATCTGGGTTCCCCTGCTTGGTGCACAGGTCTTTCACGGGCTGCCTGAATGTCCTATAACTGGAACCATCCTTAATTTAGTAGGCACAGAGTTTTGCCTCCAACATGAGTCCTTTGTTCCAGGGTCCAGCAACCATCACTACTCACCAGCCTCCCTGCAGCAAACCTGAGCATCTCTTTCTAATCACAGGAAGTCTTTCTTTCTCCATAATCTGTGGTAGGGACACCCTGTTTACCATGAATGTTAGGTATTTTTGAAACAAAATACAAGGTTTTTTGCAAAGGTGTGACTTGGGTAGCCCCTGAGGAAACAGCTTGAGTGAATACTACTGGCTTCCATGGGGAGAAGAAAAGGGGTCTAATATACAGGGAAAAACGAAAAATTTTTAAAATCCCAACGTAAGTGTTTTCGTTTCCTCACATTTTCCAGGAAGCTGTACCAGTTCATTTGGTGGCTTCAGTCCCTTTGTTGCACAAATAAGTAAATTACTTTTACTTCATGAGTATCTGTCTTTTATGTGCTGCAGACATGTTCCCTGGGGATGACATTCTAAGGTAAGCCAGGGCTGGAGGAAGGAGGGCTAGTTGAGGTGGCTTCTGTTCCAGTGTCAAAAACCTCTCACTCCAAAAACTCTGAAGCTTTCCCGAAGCTGAGCAGAACCCAAACACAAGGTTTACTCCACTTGCTGGTTTCTCAGCCTGTTAATGTGATTCTGAGTAGTGTGATAATTGTTTGTTCAGCCAATACTGGTAATAAAACTAAGTTTGTATTTGGAATCACTGCAGATAACCTTGTATTTCATTTCCTTTTGTGTTTTTCATTTCCCCTTACTGTCTTTGTGCTTTTAGTAAATTCCTCCTAGTACTCTCTGGTTCGTCAATTCTCTCATTACTTGGTTCTGTACTGGTCAGTGGTTTTAACTGTACATTTGAGGTGCACAGTTTATTTCAGTCAATGTGTCTTTAGTTTTCATGATTTCTAATTTTAATGTACCATATCTATCTAATTTTTATTGGGGGAGGCAACTTATATTGATTCCAACCATTAAATGGACTCCACAGTGGAAGAATATGATAAAAGAAAATCCAAATGAATAAAAATAATAATTGCCCTTTTTGTTTGTTTCCATTTCCATTTTGTTTGTTTACATATTTGAAAATATGTAATGAGTGCCAAGTAGAGACATAACAAGGCCTGCATTAATAAATAGGTTCTTTTAAGGAATCAATGAGTGAAAGGTTCAGAATTCTACAAGATATTTCAGAAGCATTTTTCAAGCAAAGTCCTTGTGTTCTGTATCAAGATAACTTTAATTCATACTTAAATATTATGCATAATAATTTCTCAGCTAACAGTAGGATTTCTATCCTTAACTATTGTACTTTGTCAAGAGTATGAGCTAAGATTCTGGAATACTTTCCTTCCTCCAGTCTGGGGCAGGGAAACCAAAATTGTGTAAACATATCAAGCACTTTGACATCAGGGAAGATTGTATATTGCATGATTCTAAGGGGTTCTGCTCACAATGTATTCATAGAGATAGGGTTTTGTTTGTTTGATTTTGTTGTGTTTTTGATTATAAAGTGTTTCGACCACACCTCAAACAAATGGACTTAGTAGATATCTACAGTGTCCACCCTACTGCAAAAGAATATGCATTCTTCTCAGTAGCACATAGAACTTTCTCCAAAATAGACCACAAACTAGTCCACGAAGCCTGTGTAAATAAATATATAAGAATCAAAAACACCTCCTGTATACTATAGATCAGAGAGCTTAGAAGGTAAAGTCAATCAGGGAGATAGATCTTTTGTAAATGGGAAGGGGACCAACAGATGGAGGAGGGGACATAAGTCGTGTATGTGAACCAACTCCCACGATGAATGTGATCATTATGAATCACAAACATACACTAATAAAAAGAAAAAACAAAGTGTTTTGAGAAAATGGAAGCTTTTTCTAATCCCAAGAAGGTGCCCTCTGGATGAGCTGAAGGGACAGACTTCGGACTCTCATGTCCAAGGTGACTGATGGAGATGACACTCGTGTAATTCGGGGTAATGTGTGGCAGGCTTCATATCACCAAATGGATAGGACAAAATGACACATGTAACCGATAAAAAGAAACTAAGTTTGAAGAGGGGTCAGACCAGAGGCCATTTTTACAAAGACTCTCCCTTTTAATTTTTCTTTTAACATTTTCAGTTTTTTTACTAGAAAACTTCTGCTGTGAAATAATAGCTAGGGAAATATTTCTTTGTGGAGTCCAAGAGACTTGTCTCTGCTCTCTCTTCCTTTCCTCCGCCTGGGGCCACCTCCTCCGCTTCCTTTGGCAGTGTTTGTTAAGCAGTTATTGTTATGCATTGCTAGTGCACCCAACGCAGCTTTAAATAAAACAACAAGGAAAAGCTGAAAAGACACGCAATACAAAAATAAAATATTCGCAGCATACCCTTTATGTAGATGAGCTCGGCTGGGGGAAACGGACTTTAAAATTAGATCATTAGCTTGGAAACTGGAGGAAATGAAGAAGTACAAATCTAGGGCGTTTTAAGACAACTTGGGGGAAGGCAGGAGAAAGGAAGGAACTTGTAACTGTGACAAGAAGTCTTGGCAACAACCAAGGAATACCCACCCTAGGGTGTGAGTGGCTCAGGAGCAGAAGTGTGACCCCTGCAGACTTCAGGGGGAGCAGTGTGGCATTTTATCTTCAGAAAATTCCCCAGGCGCTAGGCAAAGCCACAAACCAGGGGACTGTTCTGCGCTTAGCCAGTCTTGCTAGAAGGGGCACGTTCTTGCAAACTCTGTTTCCCTGCCCACCCTTATAGTCCCCGCAGGTACATGCTGCCTTGTGTCCCTGATGTGGCTCTGGGACATCCTCGGTCCTGAGCTGCTCAGCTGCGGGGCAATTTACAATCCCACTGGCAGGGCCACTCCCTCTCCCTCCACACCCTGCTCTTTTCCAGCAGGGACAAAGGTTCATTTACTCTGGGACGGGTTCCTAGTTTTATTTTCCAGTGAAAGGGAATAAGCCATTTAGAAAGATAAGCAAAGAGACAAGGTCAAGTGAGAGCACAAAAATACGATCCTTAAAAACTGCAGCTGAAACCATGTCTAAATTCAGTCCAAGACCCTCCGGAATCTTGGCTTCTGTCTCCGCTCCTGAATTATCTTTCCTGAATGTCCAGTTTGATTTTGATAAGCCTCAAAAGCATTGTCCTGTTCCAAAGACATCATCAACTTTTTGGGGAAAAATGTCTCACTTTTACTCCTTAACTGTAACACCTGATTTTATCTCAGGGCAGGGCTCCAGGCAGACAGTGTCCCCCGAACTCTCACCTCAGCTCCCTGTGCCCCCCCCCAGGGTAGCTGACTGCCTTCCACAGGCAGAGCATGCTTCCTCCTCACAGACAGCCTGCCGGAATGCAAAACGATGAAAATTAATGCTATTATTAAAGGATTTTTCAATTAAATGCACAGTTCAGAGCCAGATGCTGCCTTCTGAAAGGAAGAGAAGTTTAAGTAAAAAAACCTGACAGATATTCGTTCCATCTAGCGTGGCAGAATTTATAGTAGATTACGGTCTTTGATTTCTGTGGGCTGGGGTTGTCAGGTCCACTTGCAAATGGGCTGTGGGAAAGAATTGCACTTGTGTAATTTGAAAACATCTGGGACATCTGGTAGATATTACACCCATAACTGTTACAAAGTTTTGCTTCCTTTGAGGCCCTTTCTTCTTTGCCTGTACCCGCCAGTGGAGTATTTGGGAGAACCCCATTACTTTCCAACTCTATTTTCGCCTGCAAAACAATTTGTTTTATTCTGATACTTTAGAATCCCAGTGGGGGGGAAAAATCAAGAATTTAAACCTTTATTTTCCTCCATGGGTAACAATGTCATATTCTACAATCTTTGATCTTCTTTTAAGCTAATGTTTATCCCTACGGTCATCTTTGTGTTCTAAGATGTAGGCTAAGTAAATCAAAGTTGTGCGTTATGTTTTCTCTCCAAGGTTGCTCCCCTCCTTATATCGATATTTGGATATAAGTTGAATAGATATTGGCAAGTGCTTACCCTAAGCATGCACATATAAACGTTCATACACACACATAAATTCCAGTCTCAGGATTTAAGAAGCTATTATAATCTGGAAAGTTGTAGGGGTTATTATAGAATACAAAATCCTATGAGAACTCAAAGTAGTGAGACATCACATCTGAAGAGAGTGCTCAAGAAAAACCTCACTGTGGAAGACGTGTTGGGGATAAGCTGTAAGGGGCCATAAAAGGCAAAAGAGGATTTGGGCAGGCTTCCTCCTGGGAACGGCTGGGGGAATGTGTCTGTAAGGAACACCCCACGGTGTGACGGCTTGCTGCTGGGTCCCAAATCTGGAATCGTCAAGAGGGGACCAAGAAGAGCTGTGGGCACCCGGCACACACATGTACTAAAGTGCAGAAGTCTCCGGGGATAATGGCAGGTGCAGAGAAAGGTGCATGATCACCTCTCCAGGTCCCCCTAATTAGACCATGCAGGTAAATAGGCTGGCAGGGAGCATTTTGTAAAGCTCTTTGGGTGACTCTGTTGATCAGGTTTGAGAGTCCTGGAGCTATGGAGCACCATGGCGATGAGGACAGCCCACGTCCACTCACTGTGGACATTGGCTGCGTGCCGACGTGGGAGTCTGGCCCTCTCTGTCTCTCTCTGAGACTTTTCTCCAGCAGTGGGCTGACTCAGTGACACTGAACCCAGGGTGATTTTCCTAAAATGCCAAGTCAAGCCATGTGACTTCCTGGATTAAAGTACTTCTGAGGCTCCCCGTTGTGTCTTGGAAAATGTCTAATTATTACTAAGACACTCAGGGTGCCATATGATTGGGTTCTTGCCCATTTCCCATCTTGTCTCTTCCCAGTTCTCCTTTTAGACTTCCTGACACAGCCACATGGAGACAGCCCCTGTCGCCCAGGGTTGGGCTTCCACTCATTCCCAGCTGTCCCCTCACACCTCCTCCTCCTCCAGGTCTCCTCGTCCCGTCGGGTAAGGACGCTGTCCCCACACCTCAGTCTACCCAGAAGCCTGCCTTCTGTGAACCCAGAGCAGCTCCTGTGCTTTCAAAGCAATCATTTATTTGCGATCCATTAGACAATGGACCTTGTGAAAACAGGAGCTTGCTCAGTGCTCTGGGGCTTGACCTTCCTGGACCGAGGGCTGGGTCAACAGTGTCCTCATTGTAGCACTGCTGAAGCAAGGGTTCAACCCAAAAGGGATGAGTGAGGAGCCTGAGAACGTGTCTCTCTTGAAGTTCTACAATAAACAGAAACTGAAGAGCACATCTTATACATAGTATAAAAAGAGATTCTGACAGTGTTCTCATGCTTTTGCTATGGGTTGATTGTGTATGTGTGCGTGCATGCACACACGTGTGTACTATTAAGGTTTGAACATTGAGCTACATTCCCAGCCTTCTTTTTTTAAAAATTATTTATTTATTTATTTATTTATTTTAAGGCAGGGTCTCTCTAAGTCACTTAGTTACCTAGGCTGGGCTTGAACTTGTGATTCTCCTGCTTCAGCCTCCCAGAGTGCTGGAATTACAGGCATTGCCACTACATCTAGATAATATCATTTAATTTTAAGTAGAAATTTTTACTTCACAATTTGCTGATGAGGTTATACTAAATTATGCCAATGAACATTATCATCCAATGAGTTTTATTGCAGATATTACGACTCCTTTTAAGTATATGCCTCAGATTCATAGGGCTATCCTTGAAAAAGGTCAAATAGTTTAAGGACTATTCTAATTTTTTGGAGCAATGTGTTTTTTTCTTCTCCACCTGCATTTGGAGATTATTTAGTTACGATTAATACCAAATAGTTGAGAAAATCTGTTAGACACTGAAATATTATACTAATTCAAAAATGTTATTAGATGTTTTGCAATAAAAAACTGTTTAAAAGAAATTTGCCTCCTGAACTACTATAGTTCTAGCAGGATAGTGAATGAGATATATACTCCTTGGTGCATTAGGAGATCTCTAAGTGGTGCTGCTTAACTTTTTATCATCATTTTATCAGTGATAAGTAACTTTAGAAATATTGTTTGCACTTATTTATTTATTTATATTTTATTTGTACATTTTAGATACACATAATGATCACATTCATCATAGGGAATTTGTACCTGTACATGATATATCTTGATTCTTCCTTTTTCCCCATTCCCCTCCCCTCCCTTCAACCCATCTTCCCCTCGTTATTTACAAAGCTTTGTTTCAAGGGAGGGGGGAAAAGAAAGAACAAGAAAAAAAAATAAAAAGAGAGAATAGAAGGGAAAAAATGAAAAAAAAAAGGAAAACATTTGCATTTATATTCATAGCAATTGTAAAAATTTTCCCAGTTCCAGTTTAAAACTGGAGTTCACCAAGTCCAGTTTATTTGTCTCGTCAGTAGGCTTCAGGGGAGGGAGGAGTGTCTATAAACCTACTGCAGCTGTATATAAAGTTTCTGCAATTTAATTATGTGTCTTTGGAGTGACACATTTGGTCTGTAAGTGTCATGGGATTTTCCAGAGTTTCTATCTGAAAGTGTCCTGGATTGCTGAGTCTTAATTCACCTAATTTATGTAAAGCACCTGGCTGCAAAATAAATATATGTGACCAGGAACCAGGTACAGCAAAAGCGACTGAGCCTGCAAAAGAAGAGTACAGCAGGACAGGCTGTATTGCTTCAGATGGCCGTGCGTGTGTCAGGGACACGTGAACCTGGGCTGTCACAGAGGCAGCATTGAATGAGGTTCTGATCAATTCCTAAGGGCCTCATCTCCTGAAAGGCACTTTGGTGGTGCTGGGAGAGATAAAAACATAATTAAGATATATAGCCCTGTTTTCAAGCAGGCTGCACACGCACACACACGTTCACACACATATACATCATTTTTAGAAACGACGGGGAGACTCAGTTCAAAATGCCACGGGAACATTCAGGAAGGCATGGGGGGAAGAAGAGGCACAATTGGGAGATTTGGAAAAGTTCCCAGAAAAGCTGGGGCTTGAGCTGGTTCTGCAATAAACTGAGGGAGAATGAAAAAAGAAGAGCAGATTCATTGACAAAGTCGGCAGTGGGGTACGCCCGCTGGGTGGAGCAGAGGTTGGGGTGTTTTGGGCAGGGGCAGAGCAGGGCTTGGGGAGTGGACTATCGTGGGAGCTACACAGGAAGAGAGCAGTGGCCACGCAAATAATTTGAATGCTGGGCTGCGCATTTCTCCACCCATGGTAGAGTCAGGGGAAGTTTCTGAGTCTAGATTAATAGGAGCAGAATTTTGCTTAGAAACATGGGCATTAACAGCTCACTGTGGGACAGTGTGGGGAGGAAAAGTCTTCGTGTCAGCCAGCTTTTCATCACTGTCATAAAATACCAAAGGAAGAATACTTAAAACTGGAGAGGTTAGATTTGGCTCACGGTTTCCAAAGTTCTGTGGTTGGCTGGCTCCGTTGCTGTGGGCCTGAGCTGGGGCAGAGTGTCACAGTGGAAGGTGTGGTGGAGGAAAGCTGCTCACCTTATGGCAGCCAGGAAGCAGAGAGAATGGGAAGAAGCCAAGGTGGGAGCACGAGAGGAAGGGAGCAGGGATCAGATATCATCCCCAAGGTCGAGACCCATGATCTTTCCCTTCACCTAGGTCCTACCTGCTGTTTACCTCACCTCTGGATAATGCCATCCATTTATAATCTCATCATTAGAGCCCTCACGATCTAGTCACCTCCCAAAAGTTCCAGTGGCTGACAAGCAAGGGTTTGGCACATGGGTTTGAGGAGCTATTTCAAACTCAAGCCATTAGCATCCTCTAAGATGGAAGACTGTGTTCAAGACATCAAGGTTGGACACTGTGAAGAGCTTTAGAAGGACTGACCCATGGTACAGAGAGAGGGATCGGCTGGGACTTCCTGTTTGCTTGGAAGTGGGCCTGAATGAACAGATAAGTCAAAGACGATTGTAAAGTGTTAACTTTAATTTCCTGGGCAGTTGATAATGCCATTAGTGAAAGGGTGGAATCCAGCCCTTCCCCCCAAAAAAAGAAAGAAAAAGAAAGATTAGGGATGGGCTGCTGTGTACTATTTGGAGCACGTCTTGGGGATTCATGTAGACAGGTATAATCCATAGGCAGAAAGGATTGCAGAAGATGAGGGCCTGAGACCCGGACAGGGAAGTCACCAGCAAGGCAGTGATGGTTGAGTCACAGAACACATAAAATGTGAGAAAAGATGGGGAAGAAGGGGCCAGGCCAGAGAGTGTCACAATGCAGAGGTCCCCTGGGTGAGTGTGCCCAGGGTTGGGAGGTGAGGAAGGCACTGGCTGCTGGGCTGGAAAGGTCCAGTAGAACCGGGGCAGAATACTGACTGCATGGAATTCAGGGTAACAAGGAAGAGAGGGTAGAAGCAATGCGTATGGGTGAGTCTTTTTTTTTTTTTTTTTTTTTTTGGTGGTACTGAGAATTGAACCCAGGGCCTTTGCACTGAGCTATATGCCCAGCCTTTTTTAATTCTTTATTTTTATATTTTGAGACAGGGTCTCAGTGTGTTGCCTAGGCTGGGATTAAACTTGGTGATCCTCCTGCCTCAGTTTCCTAGACAGCTGGGATTACAGACATGCACCATTACACCTGGCTCGGATAAGTGTTTTAAAAGTTTAGATGTTAAAGTTTTAAGAGGAAGAAGATCAATAAAATAGATCAGTGAGGAGATGCGTGTTGAGCAGGATAAGGGAGACAATGGACTTATCTTAGGCCAATAGAAGAATGCTTGGAAAAGGAATTGGGGGTATGGGGGAAGAGATGACATTATTGTTGATGCGAGGAGACGAGCAATATACAAAAAAGAAAGGATACAAATGCACTAAGTATGTAGCAAGAAAAAGTTGTGAGCTTCGAAATGTAGCATCATTTCAGGTCATAGTCAAGACTCCTTTCTGGCTGACTCCAATTGAGGAGGCTTTCAGCTGATCTTGACAAGGTGCAACTTTCCTGCAGGGCGATAGTGTGCGTGTCCCACATCCACAGCGCTAGCACACCGGATTTTGCACAGTGCAAAGAGAAGTTGGTTCTTACTGACAGAAGGCACGCACTAAAAACACTCTTCTTTAGCGTCCGTGAATGGCCTCGACGGGCACGATAGCTTTTTTAAAAGGCTACTTTGAACGTGAAGGATGTAGGCAATCTGAAGGTAACAACGCTGGCATGACTTCTACTAGTAAATCATGAATCAAATTTTACACTCAAGAAACACCTGTTACAAAAAGGAAGCATTCCTGAGAGCATTGTGCTGTTTTCCGTAAACAAAAGTCACTGAGTTTGAATACTGTGTTACTGTGGACACAGACAGTTTACTCTAAGATCAATAGATAGATAGATAGATAGATAGATAGATAGATAGATAGATAGATAGACAGATAGAAAGACAGACAGGCAAAAGAAGGCAGCCCCCATGCTCCAGTGACTTAGCAACATGTATTAAAGTATTTTCTGTCTATTAACCTTAAAATCTGCCCACAAGGAGATATTCAGGAATAAAACAAAGCTTGTAATTTATGCAACTTAATTTATTCTGAAAATGTGTATACTCAGCGCTTATCAAAATCAAAACACAGTGCTTAGAACTGTGGGGTCTTAAAAAATGAAACTACTAACACTGAAGTGAGAACTACTGATTTTTGAGACATGGCTTTAAATATTTTATCCTTTCAGTGACTTAGTAATATATGGTCATATTTCAGAGGAGAAAACTAAACTTGCAGCTGTAAACTAACTTCTTCAAGGTCACACCAAGGGTCTCAAGGGCACAAAAGGGTTTATTGTAATGATGGAAACTTTTTGTTCCAGCCTAGAAGAATAAACATGTAAATTTCCAGGAGTTTGCAGCTGTTTGGTAAACGCAGCCATTTCTAAAATTTAAATGATATACACAGGATTATTTAAATTATTTTAAAGAAAGATTTAAAAATAATCAAATTCTTTTCTTCTTAAAGGTTGGGTTATGTGTTATTATTATCTATGCTTTTGAACTTGTGTGTATTTTATTCCTAGATGAAAATATCATACGACATGGGCATGTTCCTGCCCGCACCTCTCTAACTCTGCATTTGGCAAATCAGATTGGAATCACTGCTCACAATCAGCTGTGGTAGGCAGAGAATTTACAACACAGAATTTGACAAATACTGCAGACTTCTAGGTTTATACCCTAGAAGGGCTGGTTGCTAATTCTTTCCCAGGACACCACTGGGTTTGCACAAAGAGCTGTGACTATAAAGCTGCCCCTGTCTTGCAGGGGGTAAGAATACCGCACAGGTGACCTCTCTGTCCTGGTCCTGGGCCGTGCTACATGGACAGTGCTGCACAAAGCTTTATGAAGCTTCAGAGCAGCCAGAGGTCTGACCGCAGGGCAGCTGCTGGGGTGGACTAAGGGAGAAGTGCCTTTGCTCTTGGTCTGCAGAGAGAAGCTGGATTGAGACACAGGAAGCTGTTTGTGGGGAACAGGGTTGAGGGAGACCAGGACTGTCAGAAAGAGGAGGCTAAACAACAGGTGAGGCCTGACAGGCAGACAGGTGGGCATTAGCCTGGGGGAAACAGGAGCCTTTTCTAGGGAGAGTAATGGAAGGGGAAGGAGGGCTAGGGCCACACAGCCTGAGGTCCCGTGGCGGCTGAGCTGTTCCACCAGGCCTTAGAAGCATTTTGATCAGGGAATGACAGAGTCAGAGCTTTGAGTGACAGCAGCATAGGGGAGACTGAAAGTAGGGAGGGATGCAGCAACCGTTTCTGCAACAGTAGAAGTCAACAGGATTCCGAAGTCTTTGGTTGTGGTGGGAACCAAG
This sequence comes from Erethizon dorsatum, assembly GCA_028451465.1. NCBI lineage: Eukaryota > Metazoa > Chordata > Mammalia > Rodentia > Erethizontidae > Erethizon > Erethizon dorsatum. The sequence goes on along the minus strand of CM051824.1, from coordinate 153,988,192 downwards.
AGGCAATGAGAGACTTCCTTTAGTGTTTGGTGACTGCTGAGACATGCAGAAGTAGAAAAGGAGGCAGAAGATGACTCTGGAATGAGTGTCTGGGAAATTTAAATCATAACCCATCAACCTTTCTCTCGTGCAGAGAACTGTGTTAGCAGTTGGAAGCTGTCCCGTGCATGGAGACCATGCTATGGAACTGTGGGTCATCACCCGGGAAAGGTGGCAAGTGTGCACCAGACCCCTCAAAACTGATGCTTTCACACTGGGAGAACTAATCAGGGATTGATTAGTATTATGCTTCTGTGTCCTTGCTTAGTCCCGTTTATTTTCTTTTTGATGCATCTTAACTTCTTTTGACTCTCATCTCCCATTTTACTTCTCTGTTTTATCAAGATTTGTATATAAAGTACGCACTAAAAAGCAATATTCTGGGAAAATGCCCATTCTAATTTAGCGACATGATAGAAAATTAGGCCATTTTGTACTAATTTTCATATACTGCATGGGAAACTGTGTACTAGAAGAATAACCATTTCACATTTAGTATGATGTGACATAATGTGTTAATTTATTCCTCCTCTGGAGCTTGGATTCCAAATCATATAATCTGCATTTGTCACAATTCTGCAAATTTCTTGTTTTGCTATATTGGCCAAATAATAGTTGCACTACTTAGAAACTGAATGAGTTCATCTCAAAAGGGAGGATGGTAAAAATTCCTACTTTTCAGCCTTTTGGTAAGTAGAAATTTCTTTCGCCTTTTTAAAATTTTAATTTTTATCCGTACATGTTTGCAATATATAACGTTTTCATTCCCACAAGGAGTTGGCACATATACATAATACATCTTAATTATTTTTACATATATAAAATGTTTCCTGTGTATTTTCATGTGTTACATAAAACTGGCAGATACACATAATCTCACTGTGAAACAGTGATGGGGTTGAAATGTATTTTTGAATTAGGGTGACGTGTGAGAACATCAGAGCTGTCCATCAAGGTAACTTTCCTCCACTGTGGTAAACACTTCCAAGCCTGCGATCTGCAACATTCTTCTAGGTTTCTATGAACTGAGCTGGGGCGCCATTTGGTTCACCATGAGCAATGGTATGGGCATGCTGCTTTGCCCTTACTATTTTCATTTTAAATGTGGTCGACATTCCCTCTTCTGCCTTCACTTCCGGGGCTCCTTGCACTCCCTGCGCAATACCAGGACCAAAGCTGAACTGCGGAGTCTGAGGCCCAGCTCCCGGGGAGCATGCGCAGCTCGGCTCTCCCAGCCACGCCCCCTTCGAGCTGGGGGAGCGCGTGGTGTTTTGGCACGAGCTGGGATTAATTTAGGATCAAAGTTGCCTCTCCATCTGTTTTTTTTCCAGTGCTTCAGTACGGCTTGGTAGCATTTTGCGAGTTCCTTGTTACACGTTTCGTTCAACATCTATCCCTGTTTGGGAGGGCCTCGGTGCTAACGAGAGCCACTTTTGGGGACTGGGATGGTGGGACCTACTTCTCTCCTGCCTTGTACAGTCAGAAGCGCCTCCTCCCCTCTGTACTGTTCGTAACAGAGGAACATTCGGGGAGATGCTGTGTGGATTCCATGGTTGCATCTGCTCCACAGACTTTACTCAATATCCCTCTTGACTGCAAGAGCGGTCTACGTTACTTTCCTTAACTATGGTCACCTTATTTTTCAAAATCGAGGGCTGGAAGATACGAAGTCCTTCCCCACAATGAATCTTCACTTCCCTTTCTGAAACACGGCTTTTGAAATATGGCTGATGTCTTTTTTACAATTCCTCTTATTGTTAAGCTGTAGTTTAACTGCTAATATATTTTCTTGAGGCAAGTAATTGCCAAGCAACTGAGAGCATAAAGGGAAATTTGTACTATGTAAATGAGGGACTTAATGCATTAATTAGATGGATTGGAACATTGTATTTCCATGTGTTTCATGCCTTCATTCTCAAGCTGAGGGTTGGGACCATGGGAGGGGGAGCTGCTATGCAGTTCCAAGTGGATTTTGGAACCAGAATGTTGGAGTTTGTAAAACCGTGTGGTCATGGAAGGAGCCAACTTGAAGGAGGAAAGAGCGATGGATTCTTTTTAAACCACGTTGTTATGCGGTACTGAGACAGAGTCAGAGTTCCGAAGTGCGATTTGGTAGACATGGTCTCTAATAAATTAAAACTGTATTTATTTCCACTTTCCACTGTGGTAGGATGAACCAACACCCCCTTTCCCCCCTTTCCTGTCAGAGGGAAGTCCAGAGTCAAAAGAATTTAATCAGAGCTGGCATCCTGAAGCTGGCATGGCGCCTTCTGGAGAGCAAAGACAGCAGCCGGTGACAGCTCCCTGTGTGTCTTGTCGCACAGCCAGACCTCCTTCGGGGCAAGAAAGGGCCCAGTCTATGACTGGTGGAGGAAGCCAGGCAGCTGAGAGGTTTTCCTAAATGCAAAGCCAAGCTCATGGTAATAGGAGACACGTCATCCTTGATGTTCATTTTTCTCTCACTATTTTCTCAAAAAGTTTATTGAATACCTCCACTAGGGTCGGTGCAAGGGCTACATGGGAAACCTGTTCTTGGAGGTTTAGTGTCTGATACCAAGTAACACCACTGTCGTGTGCACAGTCGCGGAAGGCTAACTTCGCTTTCAAGGAAGGGACGTGGTTCTGTGAAGACCTAGCGCAGCGGAGTCTGGCCGAGGCCATAGGAGAATTATCTGAGAATGTGACCAGAAACAGAGTGAAAACATTAGCTGATGTTCCCAGGTAATGAGCTGATTTTTTTCCCCTTTTTTTTTGCTGGAGTTCATGGCAGAGGGATCAGCCAAGGATTTACAAAATATCTAAAAGAAAATCAGTGATGATGCTGTTGAGAAAATGAGAAGGGCGAGATCTGTGGGTACCAGATATCAGCTCAAGGACTTGGATCTTCATCCATAAAACAGGGGAGAACGTGGTACTTTATGTAGGAGGGGACACCCTAAGTTAGGGGACCAAGCTCTGGCCTCTAAGGAAATGCAGTACTTATTTGCAAGTGGGCCAATATATTTGTGCCTATGTCATCCATAGGAGATTTCCTTTTGGTTGAGTGGGTTGGTTAGAATTGATTTTCCACCACGTAAGTACCTGTGGAGACAGCTGGGTACCTAGTCACTTAGACTAGGACCTTGGGCTCATCACTGTCCTCTGCACTCACCATCAGTCACTAAATTTACTAATACCACCTCCGAAGCATATCACTAACCTGTAGCTGTCCTTTATTACCACACTTCCTGTTCAGGGGGCATTGTGAGAACCTTTATTTCAGTCTTTCCTCTACTGTTGGGCAAAGTTCATTTTCTTTAAATGTGACATGTTAATTTAATTCAGCCATCTATCTCTATGCTAATGATATGAGGAGAAGACTCATTGGAAGCAGGTGTTTTGGCATGGGGCCAGGTCTAAAACCAAAACATCAAAGTCCTTTCCCTCCCTCCCTTTTATTCCCTTCTCCCTCTCTTTTTCTCTTACTATCAAAGATGGTTTTCAACGAACGCCCTGATGTCACTGGACCTCTACCTGTCCTTGATGCTCATGTCCCTGGTGGCCCAATACCATGCCCTCCCTACCTCACACCGCATCCTCACTCTCAGACAGATCTTCACTCCATTCCTACAAACAGATCTTCTTCTACTTCCTGTATAAAACTCAGCATGGTCCGTAGCATGTTTGCATTTTGCAAACTTCAAAATGCAGCTGTGCAGATCTCCAAGACCTACATCTGCCACTAATTTTGCAGAATCCCCTGTTCAGCACTGCCACCCTGTCCTCCTCTTCCAGCTGAGTTGGACTCTCTCTCTGGGCCATTTTGCGTCCTTCCCCCTGAGAATCCTCTTCATGCATCCTTGCCTGCCCAAGTCCTCCTTCCTATGATGCAAACATGATGGTCCCTGGTGCCATGGGGCAGAGTGATCAATTTCCACTCTGCCAGGTTCTTCTGCCATCAGCCCACATTCCTTCCTCTGCTGGTGATGGTGACAACTCTCGAGACAGGCTCCACACACGCTTTGAATCCACATCTCCTCAGAGCACCATCGCTGTCTCTTGAAGCTTAATTCTTTCTTAAAGCAAAGCCCATCTATACAATGTTCAGCAAAATAATAAATATTTGCTGTCTAGACAGAAAATGTCCTGCATTATAGTCAGTTAACTTTGAGCACATTGCCGTTGTCGAATATCTCTGAGAAACCTTTTTCTTTCCTAACCCAAGAAAGGTACCAATGACCCATGGCACTTTGGGAGGGAAAAACTCCAAGTTTTGTTAATATGAAGATTGGCAGACTATCTTCCTCCTTATTGGTTATTCTTTTCTTTGCTTTTACATGGCTTATACAATTTTTTTCCAGGCCACAGGATATGGTAATACTGGCAATGCTGTATGAGATATATCAATAAAAAGGCCCCTTTCTTCTTATGATAATGTTTATATTAATTACAAGGGATGTTGTAATGAAAACTCTTTAGTTTTGGAATCAACCCGCAGTTTGTACCTGTCTGTGTTATCCTTTGGCAAACTGATTTCCTTTATCCAAAACATATGAATTAGAGGCGTTGTCCATGAGTACTTAATTCTGTTATTTTTTGGTTTAGAGAAAAGCTTTTCCCAGAAGGATACCATATTATTGTTTGTATCATTAGCTAATATAAAACTTTATTGTGTGGAAAGTATGGTATTAAATTAAGATCACATTTGGCAAATCGGTCATATTGAGTAGTCCAATGGGCTGTTGTTGGAGCCAAAAGCAACCGAAGATGTAGGCGGCTGCTCCTGTCCTCCTATCACTTCCCAGGCCGTGACACACAGGCAGCCCCTGGTTTCCCAGCAGAGAGGCCACTGGTTAACACTGGTTAAGCTGACCAGATAACACAGTGTCCTTGCTCTCACCTCCAGAAATATGCCATCCCCAAAGTCACACCCTTTGGCACCAGTAACTGATTGGCTCTATTAATATATTGAGTATGATTTCTAATTTTAACTGCAATTATCTTCTGTCAGTTATGTCTTGATATGATTAAAACAAACTCAATGACCTACAATACTGTTCAAGAGGCTTGTAAATGATAATCATAAGAGTATTTTAGTCAATTACCACTGTTTTCCGTATTAACATTTCAACTGTTAACGATCTCCTTCGTATTCTTAACAACTTTTAAGTGGGCACAAAGTACTAGTGAACTTCTAGTGAACACAGTTTTGGCAATTGGATTCAAGGCTGTGTCGTATGAATATTGAAATTAGCACTGCAAGTGACATGAAGCATTGCACCGTATTCACGCCCTGGATGACCATTGGCCTTGTGAATTGGGATCACGATCTGCTGCTCTTCAAATTTGCTGTATCCCGTATCATGCTCTCTTCCCTCACAGAATCACCTTTTGATCAGGGATGTGGCTCACCTGTACACTTAAATAAAAAAAACCCGACTGCCTCAAATAAGTGAAATTGGAAAAAGAGAGAATATTATGCTAGTCTTGGGAATAATGGTGTGCACAGATTAAAAGCAGAATTGAGAACCAAGACCTCAGAAATGTGGGAGGGAATTTTTATGTCACTTCTTTTGGCACGAGACCATCACAGTTTTCTATGGCATTGGCGTATTATGTTTCCCATTGCAAGTTCAATAATGGACCCATAGCTTTGTTCCTCCAAATCTGCCACTATGGTTTTGAAACAAGGCCAAAAACCATCTATTCAGTGAATGAATGAATGAATGACTAGATAAATAAACTATTGTTTTGCTCTAGGTTGAAAAGAAATAAAACATTGTTTGACATTTTTTGTTGGATTATGCTGCTGTCATCTAGATAGAATTTGAAGGTCAGGTTTGTGGGTTTTTGGTGAAGAGAAAAGAACGTAGAACAGGAGCACATGTTTACATCATCCATGTCACATTTTACCCAACCTCAATTCATGCACCCTTCCATACAGTGAAGGACTGGACTTGTCATGTTCATTATTAACTAGTTTGGCCGCAGTTGATTTGTTGGTTTGCTGATTAGAAATGGAGACAATTTGTAATGTGTTATTAATTGAATGTGTGCTAGTTCTTGCTTCTATGGTATGATATTTCTCTTTGCAAGATTTTAAACTCTGAAGATCTAATTAGTTAATATTAAAGGATATTCCTCCAGTAGATTCTTAAGAACAATTTGAAAAGAGTGACTAGAAAATGTATAAATTCTGGTGCTCTCCTGCCCCAGAGTTAATGCATGAGCCTGATTAGATCATGTGTGGGTGAATTTTGTCATGAATGTAATTTTTTTCTCAGAAATAAAAGCAAGGGGTGTTTGAAAATATGTGCCTTAAAGGGTGATTGTTAAAAATGCCTCCCAGATGTTGTCCTCCAGCCCAAAGCATGATAAACTTGGGGTGGGGGCTTGGGAATCTGCATTTTAATTAAAATTCTCCAACAGACAATGGTATGCATTGAAGTTCGGGAATGCTAGTTTGATTCCAACTTAGATCTAGAGATCAAAGAACTTTCAGTAAATGGTGTTCCAGCTTGCAAGGTGGCCCAAATGGCTAAGGAGTTAACAGGCTCCGCCACTGAGCTCAGTTTTCACTTAAGGGAACTCTTGGCTCTTTCTGGAAGTCTCAGAAAGCACCTTTGAACAGATGCCCACAGACAGCCAGGTGGACGAGGCCCCCACAGGTGCCACCCCATGGCTACTTCCTGTCCTGCTTCCTTTCTGGCCTGCTCTGCCTACCCCACCCCCGGGAGGGGCCTGTCTGGCACTCGCATCACCGATGTTCCCAAGTTCAAGGCGGGGCAGGCGCATCCCAGGCTCCCATCCCCAGGGTGCTGATGTCCACACAGAAGCCCAGGGGAAGCTTCCTTCTGGTCTCAGAGGCAAAGTTAGTTCCTCAGTCTGGGGAGCTGTCCGCTCCATCACAGGTGGCCGACCTCTCATCCCTACCCAACACTGGGGCTAAACCTGACCAGGGCTGACGGTGTGGGAGAAATCCTTCCGGCTTCTCAAGCTCATTTTTCTTCTTTTATTTTTAAAGTCCTACTTTTACCAAAATCCCTCCTCATTCACCACACAACAAAAAAACTCTTTTATTTTTTTGCACATGACCGGAGTGCTCTATGTGTACGTGCATGTGTGTGTGTGTGTTTGCGTGTGCGCACATGCGTTGTTAGAAGTAGATTGCAGTGAGTGCCTTAAAAAGAAAGTGAGGAACAGGCTCTTTGTGCACCTTGCTATTGGTGGTAAGATTTTCAGTCTTGAAGGCCCAGTAGGTGTCTGGTGCCTTCTGTCAAAACATATTGAGACAGCAAGGCAGAGTGTGCGGGAGTAATATCACTCAGCACTATCAGGGAACAGAGAATAATGTATGTGCTGCCATGAAGGGAACATGAGTATACAAAATGGAAACTAAGAGGAAGTTGCTAAAGGTCATTCATAAAAATCAGGGCTGTGATGTTAAATATTTACTGTTGGTCCCCACCTCTTACAGAGTAATCCCTGCTAGGTGGCATTTGCCAATTTCTGAAACATAGATATTTTCACCATGGTTGATTTCAGCTACCAACGTGACTTCGGTTGGCTAGCAAAATTTAAGACTATTTACCAGTAGGTTCTCTGTAGCTAGTGAGAAAATAGCAGTGTTTGGAGGGAAGTTCAGAAGCGGGAGAGGTAAATGTTTGCGTACAGCATTCCAGGCACAGAGACAATTGGCTCATGTCAGAAGGCAATGTGGGCCCCAAGTGTGGGGTGTGCTGAAGCTATGCGGGGTGTGGTGTCCCTGGGACAGCGCTGCCTTCTAGCAGATTCCCTTCTGGGGAAATTTCCGAGGCAATTTTCATTGTCACAATGAGCCAGAGGTCATAATGATTATTGGGTTAGAGCCAAGGATACTAGATATCCTGCAAAGGTCAGATCTGCCCTGTACAATAAGAACTTGTCCTGATGCAGTGTTTCCCTGAAAACAAGACCTAAGCAGCCAGCCTTGAAAACTAGAGACCAAAAATGCCAAGCCAATGAGTCTATCCCGGCTTTACCCACCAGCACAATTCTCTTGCTCAGTGACTACTCCAGTTGCAGTCAGAGTAGTGGAACAAATTCCGTGACCAGAATCATGGAAAGAATTAAGTTCGTGCAATGAGGTGCACTGTACATGTAGCAGATGACATTTGTAAATGTCGTGGCCTCCTCGTTTCTGGGTGGAGTGTCCACACCTGAATATTTTAAGTCTTCTAGACTGTGCATTTAAATTTGAAATACTTGTTATTCTATTATTATTTTTATAAGGACATTATACAAAATTAGGAGTATTATATGTTACTAAGGCCTACTATGTATTTTATTTCATGATAAAAGCAGTATTACATATTATAACAAAATTTACACTAGGAATATTCCTGATCCCTTTGAAATCTGCCTGTATTGGTACCTGAACTGGTCGTCCTAAAGACAACTCCAAGGCCAAAGAGACTCGGGACAGCTCAGTAGATTTATCTGAAAATTATGCTTTCTGCTGCCAGTTTTAGTGTGAGAGGTGTTCAGAGTTCAGGTTTTTGTCCCAACTCTTGAACGTCTTCAGCGTGGGGTGTGAGGCGATCCAGAAACGTGATGGAAGAACAGGTGTCGTATCACGAGAGGAGCCATGATCCCGAGCCACTACTCATCACAGGGACACGTTGAGATGGAAGGAAAGAACCAAATGGGCAAGTGCACATAATTCTATAAACACTATGTAAAATTACCTCGCAATGGGCGAAGTGTGAAAGAAAAAGTTCAATTCAGTCATGTGAGGTTGTACACCTTGTACACATGTATGTACATGTACACATGTACGTATAAAAGTAGACATGTCCCTGCTCACAGGTATGGATATATACACACACCCAAGGATGTCGTGTGTCCAGGTGAACTCTGTGAGACGAGGGCCCAAGAATAGTTTATTTGCATCTCTAGCACTTATGAAGGTGCCTGCTATCTCAGTCGCATTCTCCTTGCTGGGACAAACACCTGACACCCACACTGTAAAGGAGGAGAGGTTTATTTTGGCTCACGTTTACAGTCTGTGGTCTGCTGATGCAAGGCTGAAGCAGCACAGTGGCAGGGACCAGGGGAAGGAAAGCTGCTTTTTCCCGGCGACCAGATAGCAGGGAGAGAAAGGAGGGAGGTGAACCCTCCCAGGTCACACCCCAGTGACTGCTTCTTGGGACCAGCCCCTACCTCTCAACATCACATGTAGCTAGAGCTCCCCTGTGATCCCAACACATTCCAAACACATGGTTTAGATCTGGAGAACAATTCAGAATTAAACCATAATACCGGCACAGAACAGGAGCTCAGAAAATGTTTAATACCTTTATGCATTTTTGTTTTTTTGCAATACTGGGGATTGAACCCAGGGTATTCATGCTTAGCTACATCTCCAGCACAATGTCTTGTGCTAAGTCAATAAGTTGCCCAGGCTGGGCTAGAACTTGCGGTTCTCTTGCCTTAGCCTTCTAGAGTGCTGGGAGGTGTTTCCCACCACGCCATGCTAGGATTGCATTTTTAGCAAGTTCCTAGGTGATCTAGCCATGCTGGATCCTGGTTCCACGTTTTGATTAACAAACCTCAGTGCTTCCTACTGAACAGTATGTTGACCCTCTGCTGCAGGGTAAGGCTAGTACTCCAGGAGGAGAAAGGTTATGGCTAATTAAAAATTGTAACCTATAATTTGGCAATGCATAATATTTCATGCACACATCAGAAGTTCTCCTTTTCATTGTTAATACATATGTGGTGATTCTCATGTTTTAGTCTTTGCTATCACAAGTAATTATAAAGATTTGTGAGCCTGTCTCCTGTATACATATGCAAGGATCTCCCCAGATTGTATGTGTACCATAAGACAACTTACTGAGTTGTAGAACAAGTGAATCTTGAAAGTTAATGTCATATTGAGTTACAAAGTGGTTGTACTATACCCTATTCTAGCAGTTTTGGGCTAGTATTCCCAATGCCTCATGATCACCAACATTTAATATTGTCAGACTTCATGAATTTTGCCATCTTATATGTATGAAACAGTGTCTTGGTTTGGTCTTAATTTATATTCCAATAGTTAAGAATGAGGTGGAGAATTTTTACCTGGTTTTGAGCTATTAGTGTAGAGGGTCGTTCATGGCTATTGCCAGTGTTTCTGAAGGACTATTTTTCTTTTTCCTAACAATACCTATAATTCTGCTGTGCTCTGAATAGTATCCCCCCAATATTCACCTTCATCCCCAGTGCAATAGTACTAAAAGATGAGGCTATGAGGAGATGCTTAGGTAGGGACTAGAACCCTCATGGGTAGGGAGGATGCTCTTATAGGAAAGGTTCTGGGGAGTTCCTTTACCCTTTGCACCACAGGAGCGGGGAGCAGAGAGAAAGAGCCACCTTGAAGGAGCCCACTGAACCTTCACAAGACACTTAATCTACTTGCAACTCTGCAACCTTGGACTCCCAGCCTCCAAGACTATGAAAAATATATTTTTATTACTTATTAATTATCCGGTCCAAGGTGTTTTGTTACAGCATCCTGAATAGACTTAGACAGATTCTATTTTACATTCTGGAAACTATTTTCGGTTGTATGTGTTGCAGAGACCATCTCTAGTTTATTTTCTGTTTTACATATTTTCCATGGCGTCTTTTGATTAGAGAAGTCTTAATTTTATTGGAGGTTGATTTTAAAGAAAATGTTTCAAAATATTTATCATTAGAAATTACATGTGCTTTAAGTTTTTCATAAGCATATTTATCTTGTTAAGGGATTCTTCTTTTATTTTTTGTTTGGTTAGACTTTATTATGAATAGATGTTTCATTAAATATATTTTTTTTATCTAGTGAGATGATTATGTGGTTTTTTTCTTTGATCTTTTAATGTGGTGAATCAAGTTTTCTTTATTGAATTCTCCCTCCTTTGCGTTTCTGGGATTAGGCCAACATTGCCATCTATTTTCCTTTTTTTTTTTTTTTTTGTTTTAATATGGCTCATTTGGGTTGGGTAATATAGTATTATGAATTTTCTCTATTCCTGGGTGAGATTGTTCTGAATTTCTCTCACACCCTGTCCTGTCTGCTTTGGGATCAAAGTTACATAAGCCTCATGGTATGAACTGGGGAGCCATTCCTATTTCTCTATTTTCTGGAAGAGTTTATATAAAAGTGGAATAATATGGAAAAGTCCTATAAAACCACTTGGGCCAGATGTTTTTCTTGTGGAAAGATTTAAAACTATTCATGGAGGTTTTTAAAATAAGTTGAATTCCTTAGGCTTTCTGTTTCTCCTTGAATCTGTTTTGAAAAATTCTATTTTCCTAGGAACTTGTCCATTTGGTCTCTTTTTAAATATGTTGGCATAGATTTACCATAATATTCTTTTTACTCACCTGGCCTCTTCTCTGTGGCTGTATCCCCTTTTCATTCATGGCAAGGAATATTTAAAACTCTTTTATATTTGTGGATACCATTCACACTAGAAGTTTATTATATTAGTTTTCTTGAAAAGTTGATTTTTGGGTTTGTTGATTCTTTGTACTGTATTTGTTTCTATTTTAGTAGTTTCTACATTTTCTTCTTTCTTTTCTTTTTCTAAGTTGGATTAGCTCTACTGCAGCGTACTTCACTTGTTAAGTTAAGGGATCTATCCCATCATTCCTTTTCTCTTGCAAAAACTTATGGATCCATTTTTTAAAAAATATTACTTTGTTGAATCCCACAAATGTTAAAGTTTTTAGTATCATGTTTTCATTTCCATTTTATTTTCTTTTTATCAATATTTAGAAGTATTTTAGTTTTTCCAAATATATGGGGAGTTTAATTTACCTTTTCGTTAACCTTATTATCTCATATTATGCTTTTTTTAATGATATACATCCTTTAATATTTGGGGATTATTTTCATAAATGCGTAAAAGACAATTTACAAAATTCTATGCATGCTCAAGGAAGTGCATATTCTGTTTTCTAGGTATATATGTTGTTAGGCCTTTTATTTTTCTTTTGCAAGTTTTCCCAGTCTTTAGTAATATTTTTGTTCTCTTGACATTTCAATAACTGAGCTACCCCGCGGCTATGAAGTTGTCAGTATCTTCTATCTGATTTTCTTGCTTATTTCTTGTGAGCCTGACTATAGTCAAGGGTCCTCTCCAGACTTCGGAGGCTCAGGGTGTCACTTTGTCACCTTGGTGCTTCCCTGGGTGGCAGCTGAGGCAGGAATCCATGAACAAATGGGTGATCTGGAAAGGCTGAACGAATTTATTAATGTGACTTTTTGTGCCAAATGCAATCCATAGTCGCAGGATAATCTGAAGGACTGCGCAGGGGCAGATTACGCCCGACCCTGCACAATAGGCGAAGATCGGGTAGCCTCGCGAGGGGCCTGCCTTCCAATCTCGTTTACGTCGTCCTGGGGTAGAGTTTCCGATGAAAGCGGAGGGAGCTGCAGAATTTGAAGTCACGCCTGTTAGGTAAGTGAAAGGCGTTTCACACTTTCGCTTTTATCAGTTTATTCATGCTGATAGGTGCTTTTAGAGTGAATTCACAACTCATGAAAGGCTCAGAATGAAAAGATCAGTGAACAAAGTCTCCTGTTTATCTGTAGAATGTGCTTTGGGACGGGAATCGCGGGGCCCACAGATTTCTCCCTGGTGTTTAAGCACATACAGCGGGGGCACAGCCACCGAGGGACTTCGTGTGTAACTAGAGTTCATTCGATTAAATCAGTATTTCGCCCAGACATCACTCCAAGGCACATATGCAATACTGAGGCTCATTTTATAGGAAAGCTAGTGATTCTTTAAATCATTCAAGTATGTTTAAGTTTTTCAAGGACCCTTATAATCTTAACTCTGCTCCAGTTTAAAATCATCGTAATTCTAAACATACTCTGTGTGAAAGACTCAGATCCACACCACGGCTGATTAAGCAATGAAAATGGGGCCCTACCCGTCCTCTTCTTAGCATGTGCCTGTGACAGTCTTGAGAAGCAGCGGCTGGCGATGCTGCATTTCAGAACCTCCCTCGGGGGGTCCTCGCTCCCTGCAGTCGCCACCCCAGTGATTTGCTGTCTCCTGCCCTCCTTCCACACTCCAGGAGGGCCACCATTGCTTTTTATTCTCACTTTAAAAGAAGTTGTTTTAGGTAGTAACATAAATGTTCTTGAAATGGGTTTTTCATTTAAGAAAGTTCTTAGATGAATGAGAAGCGACAAATAGTGAAAAAAAAAATGGAACTCAGAACTGTTTCTTTTGCGGTTGTCTTCTCTACTGTCAAACACAATACCCACAAAAGTTTCAAGAATTTTCTGTTTTTTTTTCCCCCTCTCTTTTCTTCTGGTTAATTTTCACAATGTGCTTTGAAGAGAGAAAAGATTTGCTGATGTTGCATTTGGGGAAAATGCCAGCATACCTGTCTATCCTAATCCTATTTTTTTCAAGAATATTCTATGTTTGCATGGAATTTGAATTTCTTAGGGGAGACTATGTAGCAATTTTATTGCTACTTTATAAATTGTGAGGATTACTTCATAATAAATGCTGGTAACTACTGACAGGTTCCTGGTTTTAATATATTTTAAACTCCTTAAATTATTTGAAAAGCAAAATAGAGCTTGAAAGTCTTTTACAGCAAAATTGAAGCGATAAACATTTTTTTATGTGGCCTGGTTTTATTCTTGGATGGGTAGCAATAAAATATCCTTAAATAGTTCAAATATTAAAAATCATGGTATCTATTGAATATAAGTATTTAGTCATTTAAAAAGTGATATATTATCTTAAAATACTGTAGAATTGTGAAAATAAAAAATTAAACTAATTTAAATTAATTTTACAGTAAGCTCATGTAATAATACTATCCTAATTTTTCACATTTTTTTTTCTGAAAATATCAAACATTTTTTCATATATCGTGTTTTGTAAGCATAATTTTTAGGTTTTGGAGGTATTTCACATAATAATTAAAAAACAATTCACACAAATTAAGCAGAGAATATGGATTATTTCACTTAACTTATTTTAGTCTTTAAAACATTCTATTTTTTATGACCAGAATGTATCCAAACTATCAGCCTAGGCAAAACTAAGTTGATGTGAACTAACAAATATACCAAGTTTTTACTTCTACCTCTGCTCCAATTTCCTCTCACTTTCTTCCTGTCAGAATATTCACGCTTTTAATCCCATGCCTCTGTTTACCCGGATTACATTTATTGCTGGCCGTTTGGTCCTGTTTCATTTCTGATGAGTTTGCTCTCGCGGCTGGGCTGCGGAGTGTGACCTCCAGGGCGGCAGCTGACTTTTAATCTTTCTGCTCCTTCCTACCGTTGCCATCTCGCCCGCTCTCCACATGTGGGGCCACCTCCGTACATGCACATTATCAACGAACTTTCCCCCTTCGGTCTTTGATCTCCCAATTTCCTCTCTTAATTGCTTTCAGAAGTCTCTCACCGCTGACCATTTTCTGATTAGGTGTTTCGAGTCTCTTCCCACACCCTGTAGCTCCCGCCTTAGACCAAGGAGGAGATTTTTAAATGGTGGCAATGTCAACTTCAGGCACTTGGTCATAAACATCAGGCTTCACGTTATTTTTCAACTTTCACCTTAGTATTTCTTAATATATTTCTTTCTTGTATATTATATTGAGTTGAGTTTTAAAAAATTCCTTTTTCTACTGCTTTAAGGCCTAGTTCCCTTAATAGATAAGCAGTCTTACACTTAAACTGGGATGTAACTTTAACCATGTTCTCATGCCCCAACTTCAGTTCTTATTTTTGTTGTGCACAGGGGGACAGGAAATCATTCTATCTCATTCCCAATACATCCTGGATGTGTGGGGAGTGGGCTGAAATGGGCAGAGTAGAAGACCACGCCTGCCGGGGCCATCTAGTCCTGGCATGTGCAGAGGTAACGCTGTCGTGCTTGTAGTAAGAATGCAGGCAGGGATTAACGCTACAGAAAGAACCATGGCCATGGAGTAAGATAAAACCAGCAATCCTGCCCCCACCCCACATACAGTTATCTGGCTTCTTGCTTCATGCTGTACAAAAATACAGATTTGAGTAATATATATTTAAATAAAGAAATTAATTGTAGTAAATAAAACAGACAAGCAAAACACACCACATCTCAGGAGTGGGCAGGAAACTCAATTCTCACTCATATCAGTAAAGAAATGGGGATGCGGACCATTCTAAAAGGTCGCGTGGTGAGGATCAGGACACAGTTCGTTGGTAAGATGATCTATATTTCTCCATGGGGCACACTTTCCAGGGATCCAGGTTCCTTTTGAGGACTTTGGTTTTATTCTTGCCTTAGAGTTTTATGGGCGTCGATGCAAATTCTAACTAATACAACATGTCCTATGATCTGTAACAGCCAAGATTTATCAAAGGGAGATGGTTAGGGAGAACTCCTTTGAGGACTAATAGAGGGAAATGTTCTCCCATACTGGAGAGCGGACACAGGGTGGATATCCCAGGAAGAGAGTAGGAGGCAGGGCCCCAAAAGAGATGGGAGATGGGTGACACAGACACGGGCTGGCGCCAGATGCATGATGTCTCCCAGACTTCTCCAAACTTGTGGGCCGCATCCCAGGGCGAGGCACAGGGAGACTGTAGGTGAGTCAGTGTAACAAGAGAGCCCCGAAAGCTCTCCCCACAGGGCTCTCCAGATCTCTGGTTATCTGAGCAAATCCCTGAGGGGATTCCCAGCAATAATTTAGTGTCAGGGTTAAATTTCCTTCAGGTGAGTTCAGATACAAGTGTAGAATCAGGTGTCATGTTTATGTAAGAGAAAACAAAACAAAATGAAAACAAGGACATGGGATTTTTCTTCTTGGGAGAGAATTTATTGATAAATAAAAACTGCGTGCTTTAATCTCTGCATTCTTGTGCATCTGGATAGCACACCTTCAACATAAGCTAAGCTCTCTCGGTCACTACTTACCTTGATCGATCAAACAAAAATTTCGCAATCCACTGGTGTATTTACAACAGTGCTCGTCTCATCTCTAAGATAGCACCTCGTGAAATATTTAGAGTGTGGCTGTGGTATCCTCAGGCTTGATGCAGAGAGAAAGTGTTGCGGAGACTGAGGGGAAAGAGCTTGGTTCAGCTGACCTTCTCCAAGAACTCACCAATTCTGGGTGTCAGTTTTAGCTGATTTTGTTCAGTGAAATGTGCTTGTTCCAAGTAATAATTTATAGTTTTGAAAGGCTTCTATCATCTTGGGGCCAGGGACCACAACATAGTGTTTAGCAGACAGTGCACCCTCTGAGGGATAGGAGCCCTCCATATTGAAGACCCCAGACTTTAAGCATCACCACATCACCACATCATTGCACAGTCAGCTTAGGATAACTCCGGGGTATGAAGCGCGTGCGGCTGAGCCCCATCTCCTCTCAGGGACTGAGGAGCCCCTTGCCAGACGCTGCTCGGAGAGCTAGCTCTCTTGCTTCTGAGGTGATCTTCTCAGGATGGGGTTCAGGGACGATGCCACAATGAGCTCTGTCTCTGGGTTCATCGTAAATTAGCCCTTGGTGTTAGAGTCTCCATTAAGGTTCGCCTTAATGACTCTCAGCAGAGTTGGAAGACAGAGGACACAAGTAGAGGCTTTGGGGCCTCCTGGGCTACCTGGCTCTGCAGTTCAGGACAGCACACAGTTTTCTCCTAAGCTGCCTCATTTGCATTTCTTGCATCCCAGGTGGTCCCACTGTTGCACCTCATAGGTGGGTCAGGGCCTGAGGTCACTGAAGAGTGCATTTTGAGAGCTTTATTTATTTATTTTGCTTTTAGGAGCAGCTCCTACTCACTTGCAGATAATCTTGAGACGTTCCATTTCCCACTCAGCCCTCCTTGCTGCTTGCACAGGGCTGGTGGTTCTTGTTTCCTGGGGTGATGATGCGGGAGGTTGAGAACTAACGTGGCACCCACAGAAGGGTTCTGAGTCCCTGTCCTGGAAGAGATGCTCAGCTCTTTCCACTCTTTTATAGCCTGCCAGTACAAGCTAATTACTAATTACTAATACAGTGATTAGTAAATAAACATTAAAAAATTAGACCCATTTTTTTTCTTGTTTTAGCTGGGATATGTTCCGTTATTCCCTGCACACAATTTTTTTGTTGTTTTTTAAAGAATAGGATGCTTATATGATCCTTGGATATGAGATATAACCAAAATATATGGTGAATGTTTAAATAAAAATAAAAAATTATTACAGTAAAAAACCCTCTGCCATTAACTCCCTTTGGAATTGTCCCCCTCACTCTGCACAAACTTATTCCATCATTCTTGCCACTTTCCAAAGCAGTTTTGGCAATCTTCTTTTGTGAATGTCTTTATCAGGTGTGATCGACAATATAGTGAATGCGCTGCTGAGTGCCGTCCAATAGAAAAGCAGATGTGCATATCTGATGCTGTGTCCTTGTCTGCTTTATTCACGGGGTCTGGTACCGTGTAACTTCTGGCTCTTCCTTAAAGTAAAAATGTCCACGAAAGGTAAAGGTTTTGAATTGATTCAGGACATTGAGGCAGCCAGGACAGAGTGCAACTAAAGACTTCCACAAAACAGGACTTCTGTTGCAGAAAGTGGCGAGAGTGATGGGATAAGTGTATGTGAAGCAAGGAGAATATTTTGAAGGGGATGGATGGCAATGTGTCTTTTACTGTAATACATTAAAAAAGAATTGAACATTCACTGTAACTTTTGATCACACTTTATGAAAACGTTTGCGAAGAGCAGGCTAATTAACCTGGACATGTCTTTAAAAAGGGTAGAGACAGTCTCTCGCCCACAAGTGGCTGCATTCTAACCCCTTTTAGAAAGCTGTTTAGAAAACACCTCCTATGAGAAGTCCCACACTTGGTGGCCGGGTACACAGACCATCCTCAGCTGCTGAGTATGATACGGGGCTCCAGGTGGGACCCAGGCCAGTGGGTGCAGGGCCCTCCTCCTCTCTTGCTTTCTCTGGTGGTCACAGAAGGCGTGTCACAAGCCAGAAGTCACCTGTGCTGGCTCCAAAGCTTGGCTGTGATGGGGTTGTGTGTGTGGGGGGGAGGTGGATGGAAGAGGAGGAGGAGGAAGGAAAGGCTTACTTTGCGTCATTGTGAATCCACCAAGAAAACTCTCAGATTCTTGGCTTTCTTATCCAGCATCCCACACACCACATTTCTGCTCCACCTCCTTCTTTCCTGTTCAGTAATGTGCAGGAAGGTGCACTCTCTCCAGGGATGGCTGCTGACCAGCACTGATCCACGCTGTCCTCGCAGATCCGGTAGAGGATGATCTCTCCTCGGGGTGTCTGAACCTCCTTCCTGCTCCCAAGGTCAGCTGTGGTCTGCAATTTCTGAAGATTCTTGTTTTAATTCCTTTCCCTGCTTGCTCTCAGCTGGACTCCTGGGGTCCCCTCTGAGGAGGCAGCAGTGCAGAGAGGATATTGCTGGGCTCTTCTCCCTGCAGGTCTTTGGAAAGAATCTGTAGTTGCCAGTGCCACCTCCTCTTTGAGGATCTTTGTCCCTGGAACTTTCTAGCAAGATAGCAATAGTGGCTCTCTGTGTAACAAGGGGCAGGCATATGTACAGCGTACCAATCGTCTCCTGCAGGATACAAGGTGTCAGGCCTGGAGAAAAATCCCTGTTAGACATGAAAGGACATAAGGTGAGGGAGTGTTTGGAAAATGGCTTAATTGAAGCATTTTTCAAACACAGGGGCTCTGGGCTTTATGATAAGTATTATAACAAATAGTGTGATTTTAAATATGAATTTTTTTTTTATAGAAATGGTGGTTATCCATGCAACCAGGTCAGCACAAGCCCTTGGCCGAAGCACATGTTTAGACAACAGTGGATTCCTGGGCTTCGATTCCTACAGATATCTGGGGTTCAGAAGCTTCAGACACTTTTTCCCAGATCCAACAATGCGTTCATTGTCCACCCAGACTCTGCAAGCCTGGAAGAAGGATTTTCCTTTTTTGTTTGTATCCAAGCAAGAGATTCTAAACTTTCCCTTTCTTCTTCCTTATGTATAAAAATATTTCTTCGTTCTTATATTTGTGTAAAGAAAGCACAGGAAGCTGAGTCGGAAACAGGCGTAACCAGGTATTTAAAAATACTCAGAATGCTTTTTTTCCCCCACTCCTTTTGAACAGGAAAGAGACATGATTTTTACTAGGTGTCTAAATTAAGAACAAAATACTTGGAAAAGTAGTGGCAACACCACGGATGAAGGGCTAAGATGTGTGTAACTTTGGGGGAAATAGTCTGCTTTTTGTTCTTATTAATAACTTCAGGTGAAGTGATTAGCTCCATTTATTTGTTTCCTGCTTTGTTCTTCAATTCTCTCGAGTTCGAGTTTTGCCTCCATATTAGCCTTTGACAATAAATAGAAGCCATACTGAGCTCTGTGGTTTTCCATTCGGGTTCTCAAGCGGCCCTGTCACCTCTGTCAGTGTGGAATTTTTGTTTCCAGTTGTAATGATTTTCTAAATAATTTGAAAGAACAATAATTAGATCTGGGTTTATTTTTCGCCCGCTGTGTGTGGTCTTCTCTTCCCATAGTCTTCTAATTTAATCAAGTTATTTCTAAGCTCCTAATTTGTACTTTTTCCTCTACTGAAATGCTGACATTTTATTGACCTAATTCTGTAACTTTTGCCATCCTGGGCTTATCTACCTTAGACTTTGTTTCTTTTTGTCCTGTCATTTTTTTCTGCACAGCTGGTCCTGTCTCTAGACCACCCATCTGGATTTAAGGGTTCAGATTTTCTGTTCCATAACACAATCTTGGAAACTGGAACGAACAGTTAATTGATAAGTCACATGATATTAAGTTTGCCTCATGAATTGAACCATTCAAATATACTTAAATGAACCCTAGCCTGACCTCTCGTGCATCTAAGGATCATTGAATATTTGATTATTTTACACCTGTCAGCGGGAGTTCCTATGGGAAGCATTTCTGGGCCCATCAGATTATGGATCCAATTTATGACAAAGTCCACCTCAAGCCAGTGTGGCATAAAGCAGTGGCAGAACCACCTAGAAAGCTACACACAGGAGCTTGGGCCAGGATGTCTAGAACCTTGTGTGGGTTGAAGTATATCATTTTGGAGGCTTTCAAAATGTTCCACTCTTGATTCATTTGCTGGTAGATATGGAAACAAGTAATACAAGTAATTATTTCTTTTCTTTGTGTCTGTTAAAGAGGAACTATAACATCCATTTCCCTCCATGGGTGGCTATTAAATAAGTTCAAATAAAGAATAATATATACAAAGTTTTCAAATAGAGTGAGTCCCAATGAATATTTATGAAAGTAGTATTTTAACAGCTTTGCTGAGATTATAGGTTATACACCACACATTCACCATTTAAACTACAAAACGCAGTGCTTTCCAGTACATTTATAGATATGGGTAATCACCATGCCCACAATCTCATTTTAGATCATTTTTATCATCCTAAAAAGAATCATTAATTTTTGCTTAATGATTTGCCAATTCTGGATATTTCTTATACATGAAATCACACAGTACGCGGTCTTTTGTGACTAGTTTATTTCACCAAGCATAAGATTTACAAGATTCATCCATGGTATGGCATGTAGCAGTACCTTGGTCTTTTAATGTCTGAAAGCATTTATTGAATGGTTATACCATTCTACTTCTCTACCCATCAGTTGAGGGACATCTGAGACATAAGTTAAAAAATAAAATGAAGCATGAGTCCATCTGGTGAGGATTCCCCCATTTCTCTCCCCATCCACTCTCTATCTATAACCATTTCATTAGCTTTTGCTTATTCTTCTAGAATCTCTTTATGTACAAACAACAAAACAAATCCTGTGAATATACTTCTTTTCCTTTCTTATGTTAAATGTAGCATACTATATGTACTAATGTGCTTGAAACATTTCCCTTAACACATCTGCTTTCCAGATCAGTACATATGAACATTCTGCAAATCTAATAATTTATCTAATTTTACCAAAATAGCACTATGAAGGCATAACTTATATACCAAGAATTATACGTATTTGATAAATGTGCAAGTTGATAAGCTTACGCATATGCATATATCCACAAAACCGTCATCAAAATCAAGGTAATGGGTGTGTCCACCACTATCATAACTTTCCTCTCTCCTGTATAATTTCTCTCTCCCTTTCTAGACTTTAGGCAACTACAGATCTGCTTTCTATCACTACACATTACTTTGCATTTTCTGTAATTGTTCAAACAGAATTACACAATACATATTTATTTATTTTTGTCTGGCTTCATTCACCAAATACAACTCTTTCCGAGCACACTGCTGAGAAAGCATGTATGAATGATTTATGTGTTTTTATTGCTGAGTTGGTAGAGCGTCGGTGTTTTTGTAAATACCTCAATGTGTTTATCCATTCCTCTGTAATGGACATCTGAATTATTTCCAGGATTTGGCTATTTCAAATGAAGCTACTGTGAATGTTAGTGTATACTTCTGATATAGACAAATTCTTGTAAGTATTTGGGAGTTAAATAGCTGGATTATTTGATTGGTGTGCATTTATCTGTGTAAGAAATTGCTAAATTGTTTCCATAGTAGTTGTACCATTTTACACTCCTCCAAACAGTACACAAGAGTTCCAGGTCCTTTACAGTTTTGCCAACACTTTTATTGTCAGTCTTCCTAACTTCAGGCATTCAATATATATGTAAGTGCTGTTTGTTTTGATGTCAATTTGTATTTCTATGATGACGAATGATGTCGAGAATTCTATCATGTACTTATTTAATAATATTATATTTTCAGTGATGCCTTTTAAAATCTATTCATATGTATATATATTTAATTGCTTTCTTATGAAAGTTTGAGAATTCATCAGACATTCTAGATAGGAGTCTTTTACCAGATAAATCATTTCCAAATATTTTCCCAATCTGTAGCTTATCTTTCCATTGTTGTAACAGTGTCCTTTGAAGACCAAAAGAAATATTGATGCTGTTTAATTTATCAATTTGTTCCTATTGAATGTTATTTTGGAGAAAACTTTCTGTAGTCCAGGTTTACAGAAATTTTTCACACTTGTTTTTTGTACATTTTTGATGGTTTAGATTGGTCTCCAGTCCATTTTATGTTAGTTTTTGTGTATGATGTTAAATATGAATCAAAGTTCTTATTCAAAAAATATGATTATACAATTACCTCAATTTTTTTTTTTTTACAAAAGTGTGCATCCTTTACTGGATCATCTTTGCACATTACTTGATCAGTTGTTAACCCAACTGTAGTTTGATTAGGGAACTCTTAATTCTGCCCTCTAATCTACTCATCATCTTCACAGCAAAGCCTTATTGTCTTAATTATTTTTGCCTGTGATGTCTTGAATCAGATAGCATTAGCCCTCCACATTTGTGCTTCCTTTTTCAAAGTTGTTTTGACTACTATAGGTCATTTGAGTTTTCTTCATATGAGTTTTAAAATCAGTTTGCCAATTTCTACAAAAAAAAAAAATCTATAGCAATATCATTTACTTAAGTGTTCTTTGGTTTTGCCTAGCATTGATTTTGGAATTTCTACAAGTCTCCAGATCTTTCACATCTTTGGCAGATTTATCTTAAAACATTTCATATTTTTGGTATTACAGTAAATATTCAAATTTCACTTTCTAACTGTTGCTACTACGCAGAAATACAATTGATTCTCATGTTGCTCTTTTGTCCTACAATGTTGCTAAACTCATTTATTAGTACAAATAGCTTTTTGTTAAATTAAATAAAATTACCAGCATAGGTCATCATGTCTCCTGTGTGCATACTTTTCTTTTTAAATTTTGATGCCCTTTGTTTCCCGTACCTTATTTCTCTTGCTAGAACCACGGGTAAATACAGTAGTTTGAATAGGAAGGATGAGATCAGATGTTTGTACTTGTTTCTAACCATAAAGGTAAAGAGCATGCAGTCTTTTAAAAACTAGATGGGATGGGGAACAAGGCCCTGAGAAAGCGGGCTTCAGTGTGCCTCGGCCACTTCTACTTTCCATCTCTGTGCTCTTAGGAGCTCCCCGCAGTGCGGTGAGGTGTGGGGAGGGGGTCTTTCAGGGATTCACAGCCTGGAGTCCATAGGAGTTGTTAGAAGGAGGGCCCAAAGAATTTGCCATTTTCAGTGGAAAATGGTTACTCAGTCTGATGACTTTGTACTTTGCATTCTAGTGTACTCCACTTTTCTTTATAAGAAGACACCAACTGCTTATGAAATGAGGGTGTCTTAATTCATGAATTTAACAGATGAGAAGGACGAGTTAAGAGGTGCAAATCTCTTGGGAAAGTAGATCAAACTCTTGGACTCACATAGCATAGTAGATAGGTTTGAAAATAAACCAATGCCATGGAAAACCCAGATAGGGTGTTAATTGTGACTTTTTTCTTTTAATCTTTTCCTGTCCTTCTCCTTACCTTGCTTCAGGAAGAGAAAGTTCTTTGCTGAGAGCTTTCTAAATATCAGTAATGGCTGCTGGACTTGGGGAAGTGCTCCTTTTGCACCCAGTGAGATGGTAACCTGACCTTCTGGTTTCACTTCGTTAATGCAGTGAATGACATCAACTGACTTTTATAAATTGCTGCTATGCTAACCTTGGATTCCTGGAATAAATCTCATGTGGGTACTGCATTTGTTTTCTCTTGCCACGTGACAAATGACCACGAGCAAATTGACTTGCGGCAACACTCATTCATTTTCCCCCAGTCCTGCTGGCAAGGAGCACGGACAAGAGCTGTCCAGGTTTCACAGGCCAAGACCCTCACACGGGCGGGGCGGGGTCTCATCTGGAGCCCACTGTGCTCCTCCAGTCTCATTCTAGTAGGGGAGGGGGTGGTAGGTGGAGGACTAAGGCCTTCAGTTTCTTGCTGGGTGTTGGGTGGGAGGGCGTTCAGTTTCCCCCAGAGTTCAGCCATGCGGCCCCTCGTAATAGAAAATCAACTTCTTCAAAGCCAGTTTCTTGCTCTTTAATGTGGAGTCATATAAAATATGATGTAATCAAGGCAGTGACCATCCATCCAAATTCACAGATCTCAACCACATATGATGTAATCAAGGCAGTGACCATCCATCCAAATTCACAGATCTCAACCACACTCATGGAGAAAAGATTGTGCAGGCGATTCAGAGCCTCTGACAGGGCTCTGGGGGACCATCTTATTTTTATTTTTATTTTTGTGGGTACCAGGGGTCTACCTCAGGACCTCGCACACCAGCAGGCTCCTATGCTGCTGAGCGATATCACCGGCCCTTTTTTCGTATGTGGGTTGCGGGAGTTAAACTCGGGCCCTTACGCTTGCCAGGCAGGCGCTTACGCCGCTGAGCCATCTCACCGGCCCTGGGGGACCATCTTAGAATTCTGTCCCACATGGTCAAATTATATTTTCCCTCCAACAATATTTTGTTGGATCCCACTTGCTAAAAGTTTACTTAAAATTTATGCATCTATTTTCATGAGGGATGTTGGTATGAGTTTTGTTTTCATATAATATTTGCAGTGTTTCATTGTTGGGATAATTCTAGAGAGGAGAATTCTAGATTCTAGGCCCATGGGTCTAGAGCAATGATCACTTACTTAGAAATGTGTCATTTGGTTTCCAGATCTATGGAGATTCTCCAGAGGTCTTCTTTTTACTGATTTTTAACTTAATTCCATTATGTTTAGAGAAAGGCACTATGATTGGAATCTTTGAAATAGAAATCACCACCTAAAAACTGAGTTTTATTTAATTATGTAGATTTCCTGTAGTTTACGTAGCTAATGTTCTATTGCCAAATCTGCATAATCTTAATTGTATTTTTGTGCAGGTTTAACAATAGGACCACATCCAGACTTCCAACAACTGTATCAAGAGGAAGTTACATCCATAATTTTGAAGGATAATTCCAGATTTCCCCCTGTTGATAAGTATCCTGCCATTCTGTATTCCCTTTAGCGGTGTTTGGTAGTGAATACTTTTCATATGACTGAGAATACAGCTTAAAAGAAAGAAAGCTTCAGTGTAATGAATATTTCACTAGATACTTATTCCTAACCACCCTCCTGACAGTTTTGTGACAGAGCAACAAAACATCACAAAACTAAGTCTTTTTGCAGGGTGGATGACTATTTTCTCATAGGCTCAGAATTAGGGTGACCACATGCTTCATTTTGCTATTTCTTATGACACTTTTCATGGAGCAACTGGACAGTATCATAGTTTCTTATCTCAAAGACATAATTCTTTCTGTTGAGAGAGTCAGTTTCCACTTTCTTGCTTTAAAATTTAAGTTTTTTTGATCACTTCTGAGGACGGTTACCACAGATAATCGTTTAATCATGTAACTCCCCTTCTAAGACTCTAGGTATTATGTGAGGCCAAGTGAAACACTTCTCTGGGTACAGATGTTGCTCCATATAGGATTGTATTGCGATTTACGGTGGGGTCACATCTCCATAAACCCACCATACACTGAAAATATCATTTTGGAAATGCACTCAGCATAACTAAGACAGCTTCGGCAACACAGTACCTTGTGGAGTGCGGTTGTTTGCCCTGTGACCAGCTATGTACTTTGCAGCCACCGCTCAGCTTTCCAAGAGAGTGTTGCAGTGAGTATCACCAGTGTAGGAAAAGGTCAAAATGCAAAATTTGAAGTATCACCTCTACTGAATGCATATCTCTTTCATACTATCAGCAGGTTTAAAAAATTGTAAGTGAACCATTTCTACTTAGTTCATTGAAGAGTAAGGTTTGTGCCAATAATGTTTGGACAATTGAATGCTAATGTCTGGTGTCCTGAATAACTAACTTAAAGATAGTAATACGTAATGTATTAACCATTGTTACCCTCCTATTATGTTGTTTTGAAAATTTGTTCTTCTTTTGATTTGTTTTTTCTTCTCTTTAAAATAAAAAAAAAATTGTAAGTGAAACCATCATAAGTTAGAGACCATCTGTATAATTATATGACCCACTTTACTACATAGCTTTACCCTCTGGTATTCTCTTTTCTAGTCATACATATATATGGAACCATGTTGTAGGGTTAAGACATATTTAAAAAATGAGGACTTTAAAGTTGACGAGACTGGAGCAATAGTAGTTTCTACGAGTATACTTTTTACATAACCAAACTCAAATCTTTACTCATTTCATTCCCCTATATCTGATTTGTTGTTTTGTTTTTTGAGATAGGTTCTCACTATGTAATCCAGACTGGCCTTGAACTTGTTTATGTAACCCAGGCTGGCCTCAAAGTTGCAGTGAACCTCCTGCCTCAGCCTCCTGAGTGCCAGGATTACAGGCATGCACCACCATGTCCAGCTATGTCCCCTATGTTTGAAATACCTTGGTCTCTTTTTATAATTCTACTTAATGAATTCAGTTGCTGTTAGTAGCAGTAATTGTCCCATAGCAGATAATGGCAAGTGGCTATTTGAGGTATATGTTAAAATGTCCATAAAAAGCAGTAGAGAAGCAAATACACCTACTTGTATCTTGTGACTCGAGTGGTTACTCTTATAAACATGTTTATAGCAGCATAACTCATAGTAGCTAAATCTCGGAAGTGGCCTGATTGTCCATCAACAGATGAATGGATAAAGAAAATGTGGTATTTATGCACAATGGAGTACTACTGTGCCATGAAGAAAGATAAACTTGAGTCATTTATGGGAAGTTGGATGCACCTTGAGACCAAAATGTGAAGTGAAATAAAACAGACCCACAAGCTTAAATAGTGCATGGTTTCTCTTATATAAGAAACCCAAAATAAAAATAAAAAGCAGAAGAAAAGATTGATAATTGGAAATAGGGAGATAAATCTTTTGCAAATGGGAGGGAGACAAAAGAGTGGAGGGAGGGGGAGGGAGAGAAAGGGATGTAAAAAGAATGAAGAAGTGCTATGTCCATGTACCAACTCTATGCAAGGAATGTAAACATTGTGTACTGCAAACGTGTTCCAATAAAAAACAAAAATTGAAAAAATATATTTGCATTCTGAGATTCTTTTTTAAAATGGTTTTGCTGACCATGACCAAGGTTTTTTTCTTTTCTGCATTATAGGCAATCTAATGGGAGTTTCCCTCTACTCAAATAATGATAAAAATTATATCATTGTGAATGAAGAAAAAGCAAGTGAGATAATTATGAAGAATTTTAAATTAAATCTTCTCCTTCCTATGCAGGCTAGAAGAGAAATGTTTAGAAACAAAAACAATTAAGACTTCAAACCAGCATAGCTAATTCTTTTATTTCATGACAGAAGGGATTACTTTTTTTTCCTATGTCAATTGTTTTTTCAAGTTATAATTTCAACATGAAATAAAGGTTTAAATTTAATTTAAATAATATGCCGAATAATTACTTTTTTGCATAGCACAACCCAGGGAAATATCTTGGAAGCGAATTACTAAGAAAACAACCAAGTTTTCTTTTTTATGACAACACAGATTAGAATTCTCCGAGTAGTTGAGCAAAAATAAGAATCAGATTTAGTGATCACATAAAATAACAGAAACATTATAGGGAATTACACGGAGATGATTACAGAATGCCTGTTGCTTATAGGAACATTTTGTGATTTATTTGTCACTTTTAGAAGACAAAGGAACTAATTTAAAGCCATTTAAAACTGTATTTATAAAACTGAGATGTATGAATATTTAGGGGTAATTTTGCACATTCATATAGGCCTAATCGATCTAATTACCCATTAACCAATCACTGCATTGGAAATATATTTATCTTACTGAGGCCAAGCAAATTTTTCATGTCACCCATAATTATTTTGTCAGAGAGTATATATCCCAATTTCTCATGATTATTATCTTAGTCTCAAAATATATTTGTATTTTAGGTTGACTTCAGTATTTTTCAAATTTAGAAGATAACGCCACACAAATACCATCATCAATAGCAACAGTTGTATAACATAATGATTTGCCATCTCAGAACATGATGAGTGACCATAACCTAGAATCTGAAGGCTATCAAAAATTTTCCATATGCCTAATAGAACAATGTATACCACAGCTTGTTTTCTGGTTTAAGAAGCAAGACAAAGTTCTCTGAGCACATATGACAGGTGCAAACGGTGCAAATGGATTCCACCGCACCATAGAGGCAGTGCGCACATCCCAGAAGGACAGGAACTCAGAACCTGAGGAATCCTGGTAGAACAATGGCCCAAGGTGGGGTTTCCTCAGGGAGCGGTAAGTAGGTATGAAGGACAGCAAAACAATCTGAGAAAAGCATTCCAGCGATGGAGAAATAAAAAACAGATAGCACAAAGCTCAGATTGTGCTTGGGGAGTAAGCAAGGCATCAAGTTAACGAGCGAGATGATACAGGAGCTAATAGGCAGTTAGGGCCATGGGGCAGAGGTTCTCAGTGCACTGGCACAGGTTTTGAACTTAAATGCTCATCTGAGCTAAATTATAACACCTAAAAGTATAAGTTGCCAATTTTTTTTAATGCTTTACCAATCTCTATCAGCCACTATTTTCTTCCTATTTAGAAAGCAACTAGAGCAGGAAAGGGTTAAAGAATGTCTTCAAATTGAAAATCAACATCTTCAAGTATTTTACCACCTAAGGTGCTAATAAATTATATGAACTTGTATAAATTATTTTACTTCTCTGTATGACTTTGCATTTGTAATATGGGATGGGAAATTGGCTGCATAACTCACCATTCTTCAAAAAATAAATTTAAGCAATAAATGCACCAAACATGGCAGCTAGCATTTAGGAATATCAAGATAGTCACTGTTGTCAATGAGATTCTGACAGCTTTCCAGAAAATCTAGGGTAGTTCTCAGAGATGTAGAGTAGCTTTAACACTCACCTGTTCAACTCTGTTCCAGGTGCTGAGAACGGAACATGAACAAGACAGGTGACCTACTCCTTAGAGTGCCAGCATTCTAGGGAGGGAGTGTGTTAGCTTGCAGAGACACTGCAACAAAGTCCAGCATGCTGGGTGGCATAAAGAGCAGTTTGTTGGAGGCTAGAACATGATACCCAAGGCCAGAGGATCCTGCACCATGTTATATATGGTCCTTCTTCCGTTTCTTTCTGTGCTGTTCCCCTGTTCTGTTTCCTGACTGGCCACCATGAACTAAGCAGCTTTGCTCTACCATGTCCTTCTGCTGTGATGTTCTTGCCCTGTAGAACCAGCTGACCATGGACTGAATCCCCACAAACCATGAGCTAAATTAAACCTCTCCTTCTTTAAACTGTGAGTGGCAGGTATTGAGTCCAGCAAGGGAAAGGTAACTAATAGACACTTTCATGATTATTAAGGTCCAAGAGAGTGGAAAGATTAGTCAACTTCTATCTGATACATGGCAAGACATAAAAATAGTGCAATTTCTATAGATCTGAGCATGACAAATACCAATGACTTCTGGGTTACACGTTGTGTATGTGTGTAGGGCTGGGATGAAGGGCATAGATATAAAGAAGAATGAAGAGGGTCCAGATAAAGATGATGAACGATGACCATAGAGAAAATGGGTGTAGGACTCTGGGCCAGGCAAAGCTTAAAAATTTCAGACCATGATTTACTGTACTGCATTTGGAAATTGTTGCTAAATTACCTCACACATCCAGTAGTGAAATGCCAGTCAGTGCTTCTTGAACTTTCCACACCTCATTTGCAACAGCTTCATAAATATACATAAACGGAGAATAGTAATGTAAGAGGAACATTAGTGCCCTTATCATGAGCAATTGTGTACTGAACCGGCTGGCCGTGTGGATTGTGTCATATCCCTGAGTCCTGTGATGCTGTTGCCATTGTAACCACTCATCATTGACACCACTGAGGAGAAGTACCTTGCAATTTTGTGTTGTATTCATAGCATCTGTTGTCTTTTCTTATCAAACAGCCTTTTCAAATCAGCAGTCTCTTTGTTAAGAATAAAGTCTATAAATCAATGAAATCTTTCCAAAAGACAGTCGACATAAACTTGAGGTGAGGGAGGACTTATAAACTGAAATTTCCTATTCTGCATTGTCAGGATCAGAAAAAAAAAACTACTACTGCTATGTGTAGTCACTTTATTTTTGTTAGCATTAACACTATTATAACTGAAGTACCCTGTTATTATCTTGAAATCATCAACAGATATTTCTTGGGCACTTTTTGAATTTGTAATCAGACTACACACTCCATACCCTGTGGAGATGAAATTCTCCATTCTACAATATTTCAGCCTTCGTAGCAATTAGTATTTGTTTTTTAGGTGGCATATCAATGTGGTATAGACATATCGAATTGTGCATTCATAACTATACTTAAAATAATTGTGTCCAGAATTTTTCTTAAAGGATAAGAACTCTTCCATTTTTATCTGTGCTTCATTCAACTCAGTGAATGAAGCTTTTCTACCTGTATTCACCTGTTTATTTCAGCGCAATGTTGAACATTCACACTTTTTTCTTTTATCAATGCATTATTTTTTATTCTCTGGTTTGCCAGTTTTGATTTAATTGTAAGCTTTAGGTTACATTAAGGGAAAAATGTGTGTTGTAGAATCTGAGCATCTTTAGAAACCTGAGAATTCATTTAAATCAGCTTACCAAGCGGTGGAGCAATGTTTTGCACAAGACCCTTAACACATTGAATAACGTGAAGTCTGTAAGGAAACACATTCCATTTTTATGAATATCATTTTGTTAGAAAGGCAAAGCAGAGATAAGGACCCATTGGCTTAAAGATGAATCAGTTACCACTTCAAAGTCTGCAATAAATTTAGGATTTTGAGTTTTGTAGTCTTATCTGGATATTTTAATTTCACTTCAAATGCACATATTTATATCAGTACTCACTTGTGTTCTTCAAACTGAGAAGTCAGGATGGCATTATGATGACTTTTATCCTTCTGAATTTAGAAAGAAATTTAATATTTTAAAAATCTCTAGTCATCCAGCATAGGATTCCCAAATTTTGATATATTATGTAATTGCTTGGGACTCTCAAAAACTCTACAGGAGCATTCAGATCAGAATAGATCAGAATATCTGGGGGTGGGATCAAGCACCAGACATTCTCTTTTTAGTAGTTTTTATTTGTTAAGATCAGTCAGTTTAAATTCATAGCAAAATTGAGCAGAAAGTGCTGGAAATGTCCATAGCCCCTGCTCCCAAGCATATGCCACCCCTTCCACCGCCCACATTTGCACTACAGCAGTGTGTTTGGTACAACAGATGAACATTCTGTGACATACAGGGTGTAGTAAAAAATACCCTGTTTTTATTTCAAAAAAGTATTACAGTAAAAGACACACTTCTATCTTTCCCTCTCAAAATACACCCCTCATTTCCAACACACTTATCCCACAGGCCTTGGTACCTTACAAAGCAGTTCTAGAGGTCCATTTCCTGAGTGTCTTTAGTGGTACCATTATGAATACCTCAAGTTCCGGAATTGATTCAAAACATTTCCATTTCATGGTCATTTTGACTTTGGGGAAGAGCCAGAAGTCGCACGGTGCTAGATCTGGTGAATGAGGTGGACAAGGACACATGATCATGTTTTTATGAGTGGCCTTTCTGTTGGATGGCACTCGGCAGCAGTGTTCATCGTAATCTTGATGACACCTTGTAAAGATTCTCATGAAAGAGGACTTTCAGGACTGCTTCAGAAAGTGGCAAGAATGATAGAAGAAATGTGTTTGAGGCAAGATGGATTATTTTGAGGGGAATTTATGGCAATATGTCTTTTTCTGCAATAATTTTTAAAAGTTTAAGCATTTGCTGCCCATTTTGACCACACCTCTTTTCATTATTGCCTAAAGCCCCCAGATAATTGGAATACTCAGCATGGTTTAGAAGCCCTGACGCAGCCAAGTGGTGTGTCCAGAGCCAACGGTGCACAGCTGGCATCCTGTGCCTTCCTTGGCCTTTAGGTTTCAAGCTGGTGCTGATTGATCAGGAGTTACCATGGGCGGCCAGTGGCCACGCCATAGTCTCTTACTGTTAAACGTTTGGAATTCCACTCCGTGATGTGGCTATGGAATCCACCTCCACACTAACTTGCAGGATCATGATATTATTGTGTGATGCCCCTGTCCCAAGGGCCTTTGCCTCTTTCCTGTGTGATAGGGTTCTGATGGGCTCTGGCATTTCGCAGTGTCCAGCAAAGCTCACAGGCAGAACTGGATGTCCAGGACAGACTTTGGAAGTGATATTTTAAATTATTTTTGCAATTGATTTTCCCTCCCCCAAAATAACCTTTAATGTCAAAGTGCAGCTTAAAATGTAAAACAGCAGGATCGTGGGACACCAGATGAAAACACCTTGCTTTAACCATCCCTGCCAACGGCTGTCTGCTGTCCAGTTAGACCCTGGAGGCCATGGGTAGTTTTATGTGGTTTCAGCAGGCCTGTGATATGTGCCCAGTGGACGTGGACTTCACTTTTCCATAATTCCAGTCTTCCCAGCATATATCAAGAAGTCCTAAAATTTTCCTAAAATGGACAATCTGGTAAAATAGCCCAAAATAACTCTAGGTAGAAACCGGAAAAAAGAAAAAAAAAAAAAAAAAGCACAGGACTTGCTGAACCATTTCTGAGTTGATAACACAAAAAAGAATGCCAACTTTTAATATTTATATTCTTTATATATATTGAGCAACAGGCTTGGGAAACAGTATGATGCTGATCAGTTAGGAAAATTGCACACTTACTTACAGATAATATTATACCTGATTTCCCTTATAACAAGAATACTTAGCTAATTCAGTCCCTCTTTGGGGGGGGAAGACAGATGTATATATACATTTATAAATTTACTCATGTATATATATATTGAGCGAGTGAGAGAGAGCACTTATTTGAGCCTGTTATCTAAAACAGTGAGACAGATGAGCTAATTTCTATATGACTTGTCTATCCTTTTTATCAGACAAGAATGTATGCTCCATTTGCTTTCCATGTGCTCAAATACATTTCTTTTCATGCCATTTCTTATTAAGGCTACTCCTGGTAATAGTAGTATTCAAGCTCACATTAAACCATGTCATTACTTAACCTCTCTCATCCCTGCCTTCCATCCCTCTGTGCCTCCTCCGAGCCAGCTCGCCTGCCAATCTTTACGGCTTCCTCTCCACCCACTTCACTGCTTTACTGAACCCCTTCCATACCCTGAGACTTCGGTGGTGAGCAGCGTGCGTTGTTCCAGGTGGACCCAGCTTTACAGAAGATGGGGATCCACTGGTGAGAGTCGTGCGTGCTCAGTCATAAGAGGTGGGGTCTGTGAGGTGTTTCTCTTTGAGTGTCCTTTGATCTCTGTAAAGGTTCTCTGCTGGTGGTGCCACCAGAGATTTTGGGCAGAAGTAGTGGAAGCCGAGCCACTGGAGCAGAGTCCATTGCTCCATTTGTTTTGATCAAAGGAGAGCGTTTGTCCTGATGCATCGCCGTGGCAAAGGGAAGGAGGCAGGGAGGCATACGGAAAAATGAAGGAGTTGAGTTAAAGGACTTGCACGATGGACACAAGAAGTGAAGGGCAGAGTGCACAGTGACTTTGGCAAACTGTGCTGCCACACCCACGGAGGTGACACATGCTGCCCCCAAAAACCCTTGGGTCTTTTCCATACTTTGATTAAAGCAGTGGCTCTGCCTCGCTCCGTGTCCACCACGGCGGCTCACCACACATTCAGGTTCGCTCCACACCAGCGCTGTTCTATACAGATCAGCCCCTTTGATCATCAGCATCATCCCACCAGGAGGTTTTATCATTTCCATTTTAAAGAGAGGAAACTGAGGCACAGGGGGTTGCAGCAAGCTCCCCTCTGCTAGGCCCTGTTCAAGCCCAGCAGACCAGGGCAGAGCCATTGTCTTGCAAGTTGTCCCCTGCCAAGCACCAAGGGAGACATCCAGGCAGACAGACTGAGCCACGTGGCGGGTGACTCCGAGAGCAGAGACAGTGTGGGTGAGCGCTGCCCCTCGCCCTTCAGGAGCGGCACGTTTTGGGCAGATGCTCTGTTTGCTGGTGGTGGCGTTCACAGACTGACCCCTCCACGTGGAAGGGATGCAGAGCTCAGGGAATCATTGCTGTACGAATTAGAGTTGAGCAAGGTGTATGTGAGAGTCCATAGGGAAGAGATAGCCTGATCAGGTAGCGAATCTTCCTGTGGTGCAGCTGTACGGATGCAAAGAAGAATCGCCTGGGGGCTTCAAGACTTCTTCACACCCAGGTTTCACTCCTGACCAATTCCTTGAGAAGGCCTCGTGGAAGAATCAGGCACAGACATTTTCAAACCTCCTGGGGTGATTTTCGGATGAGAGAATGTAAGTGTCACTGATTTAGGACTGTGGCTCTTAAACTCTCTGTGCATCCCAATCCCCTGGAGATCCTCTGAGAATACAGATCGCTGGGCCTGCGCTGAGTGAAGGTCTCCAGATGTGTGGAGACACCTGAGGGCTGGGAAGTGGCTTTAATTCCAACCAGCATTTGATGGCTCTGCCTTGTGAGATGACTCCATCAAAAAATCAGAAAGAGAATTTTAACACCATTTGCTTAAACCAAAGAACTCTTCCATCTCTATCTTTTGCAAATGCAAGAAATCTGTTTTCTCCCCAGGGATTAGACACATCAGTGTACTATTCCACTAGGACATCAGTTCTAAGAGATCAAAGACTGGGGTGTTAGAGGCGAGTCTACTCTAAGCTCAAGCCTGTACTTACCATGTAGCATGCTCTCAATCAGTATTTGTTGGATAAATAAATATCAGCGAGCTCTCTCTACACTGTCATTCATTCACTGTAAACATTTGGCACATTCCCTGGGCATCAAGAACTGTGGTTTTGTGGTAAAAGCAGGTAAATAAAATTCACATGAGTCCTGTTTTCTTAGATGGAGCCTACAAACTATAGGTGATAAATATTTGGTATGTTTTATTTGGCATATTTCTGTTTCTGTTGATATAAACGAGACTTTACTTCCTGTAAAACTCTGACCTTCAGTTTGAATTAAAAACTCTATAAAATGCTTTCTTAATTTGTAGTAGTTATGTGTTTTGAGATTAAGTAGAATTGAAGTTTATGTTTATATATGTGTCTAATGTGAAGTGGCTCTTCCAGTGGGGCGGATAAGATAAATAAAGAGAGAAAATTCTGCGCAGTCCTCTTGAAAACATTAAAAATGTTAATAAACTTGACAGATTGTTTAGACCGTATGTGAGTTAGTGTCCTAGCCTCAAGCTGATGTCCTGAGTTTGCCAGTACTTCTGGGGCAGCGCATTGAACAAAGTGTTATTTGGATTTTATACCACAGAAGGCTAGTTTTGAGAGCAGTGTGTGTGTGTGTGTGTGTGTGTGTGTGTGAATGATGAAGTAAAAGTGGGAAAGAATGCAGTGTGTGGACCTGGAATTATAACAAGGTTTGTTTCAAGAGTGTGAACTCAGCTTGTAGTAACAACACAAGGTTAATGAAGACCTCAAAGTTTTCTTTAATTATGTTCATAACATGCCTAAGAATCGATAATCTGGCTTTGAAGTGAATTCCTCTATTCACAGAGAACTCTCCCGCAGAGAGCTCACAGGGAATTTCCCTTTCCCACAGCACTGACTTCTTTATTTCGAATTGCCATCTCACCCTCTACCTTCACTTATTGCTACTAACACTCATGGAGGGAAGGGGAGAAATACAGCCTCCTGTTCGCCATGGTGATTTCTCAACTTCCTTCATGCCTTTTGTTTATCCCTTCTATCTTCTCTCCAAGAATACCTTTGCAGTTTCTTTACATATTTGTGTTTCCTCATATAGCAAATATTAAAGATCTCCTCCAATTATGTTCCCTTCTGAATCAGATGCATGTACATGCATAGCTAGAAGGACAGCTAGATGGACTGTAACAAGGAAAGTAGATAACTACCCTTGTGCACACGGCACCTGCACTCCGTGATTCGGCCTGCTGAGAATTGACAACTGTGTTCTAGGTATCAACTTTAATCCTTTATACTCCAGTTATTAATGAATGCCCTCGTTACTCATGCCTACTCGGAGTGACACATTATTCCCACAACCTAAAAGATGTTACACAGTGGCGTGTCTCTTCACCGCTTTCTCTTTGCTTTCTTGATAATGAGGTAAGACGCCAAAGGACTTCACAGCCAAAGGTGGTCAGTGGATCCCAGAACTGGCTGGGTGTGTGGGAAGCTTTTGATGTTCATGAAGAATTTTGACTTGTGAACTTTCTTTTAAAGATAGGATACATAGCTTCAGTGAGAATCTCAAAGTGTCCTTGATCCACAAAATATTAAGAACCGCAGACCTACAGCCATTTAGTTCTAGAAGGCAAAATCTTTCAAGTCTGGAACATCTTTTCCTCTTCATCTACTTACAATGGTGTATGATTTTTATCAGCTTCCGCAAATCCATCTTGGAGTAACATGGACTATAAATGCACAATTACCCTGGTGACTATTTTAATTGGTGGCCTGGGAGTTGTTTTTATGAGCATTTATGAAGCTTCATTTAACAAGGGCTTGGGCAAATCAGCCTTTGCTCTAGACAACTGAGGGACCTTCTGTTGAAGGACTTTCTTTTGGCAATTTGCTTAACCTTGTAAGCCTCAGATATAAAATGAGAATATCATGTTATCTTCTTGTGTTTGTCCAGAAAATTAAAGGACATATATCAAAGTGCTGTGAGGAAAACTTCTTTTTCGTTGTTTTTGCCCTAATAATGCCTCTGTGATAGAGACATTTCCAAGTCCTTTACAAATATTACTACTGCTGTCAACACCAGTCCTGGTTTCTAAGAGGGGAACTGAAGCCTCTTAATCACCCACTATGTCTAAGAGCCAGGTTTTGAGTTCTCTGTCTACATAGCCTGCGTGTTTTTGTTCACACGTGTGTTTTTGTTCACACGTTTTTTTTTGCCACTCTGCTCTAACGCACTGCTTCCCAGCAGCTAGAGGAAATAATCCAGAAAGGGGACCTCTGAAGAATGGGGAAACATGCTTTTCTCCACCCAGCTTCTAGCATCTCTGCTCTTCAGGACTCCCTTCTACGCAGACAAGAGACTTTTTACTCTAGGGCTGGTGGTCTCATAGCTGTTGTCAATTCTGCCTTTCTTGAACCTTCTAGAAGTGCCAGTGAGTAGCTGTTGGAAAAGGTGAGGGCCAGCCCCTGGTGCATGAGCAGGACATCCCTTGCTAGCTTTGACAGGGTGACCTGCATTGGAAGGGCCACAGGTTCAGGCAGGGTAGGGGCAAGGCCTACCCTTGTGAGATTTCTTTCCAAGGGAAGGTTTTGGAGGCAATAACTAATTCCATAACATGGGCTGAAGTTCAGGCATCTTGGTGTTTATAAAATTCACACCCAGAAGCACATGTTCTCTCTTCAAAGCTGGTGATTAATGAATATTTTAGAGTCTGTATATGTATAACAGTCATGTAAACTCTATACGGGGTGAACAAAACAGTCATTAATTTGAAGATAAATTTGTATTCTTAGTCAAACTTTCCAATGTTCCTTAAACATGTGGTTTATGTAAAATTTATTTATAGCAGATTTTTGCCCGCTCTCAGTAATCACTGAAGAGGTATATATTATATATGTACATGAGCTGTCTCTGTTTAATTCCAGCTAACACCTTTGTTATTTATACCAGCATGTATAAGTCTCTCTTTAGGACATAACATCTGTTGTTGGAAGAATAGTTTTGCTGGCAGAAATGAGTAATGTATTTCAAAGCAAGCAAGAGAAGAAATCAATCACAAGAGAGAAAAATAATCTTGTTCCATACGTTGAATATGCTTAGGGCCAAAGTTTAACACTTGCACACACATCAACATAGCCATTTAAAAGTCTTTCTAAATTGTTCATAGATGA
This sequence comes from Erethizon dorsatum, assembly GCA_028451465.1. Taxonomy (NCBI): domain Eukaryota; kingdom Metazoa; phylum Chordata; class Mammalia; order Rodentia; family Erethizontidae; genus Erethizon; species Erethizon dorsatum. The sequence continues at coordinate 153,950,330 of CM051824.1, read as the reverse complement.
CAGCATAAACTGAGAATTTTGGCTGTGTGTCCTTTTACAGATGACTTGGCAAGCTTTTAGGGGTCCCGTGATTTATCCCATTGTTGATGAAAGGATCCTGATTTGTGACCATTTTGTACATATGACATTTCATATTTGACTTTATCCATTATGTTTCTTAAAATGGTCAACTTTGTCATGATATATATTTGATATATATTTGATGGTTATATTTTTGTCAAAATGAAGTAAGTTGATATAAATACAGTTCTGGATTAAAACCCTAAGATGATTATAATTGTTATGTATTAAAAATATATGCCAATTACAACAACCTTATTTACCAAAAAAAAAGAATGTATTCTCCTTTTTTGGGAGTAGGTTAATTTAAGAAATTATAAACCTAATGTGCACTGTAAAAAACTTGAAAGATATGGAAAGACAGAATGAGAAAAATAAATTTGGATACAATCTACCTCTAAGACGCCCTTCTGCTATCCCCAATACTGAAAGGAAGTGTTGAAATTTAGAGGAATGAAAACTGCAGAAATTAATTGGTAGTAAGTTTTCATTAGAAAATATTTTAAAATATGATTGCATGTTATACTAAACAATCATATAACATTCCTAATAAGTAAGGACATAATCATTAATTTTCATTAGCCCAAGATTCATACCTTCCGAGTCACCATTTTATAGACTATTCACATTTTATCCTTGTCATTAATGTCACATTTTCCTTGAGACTTACAAGTCCTACGAAGTCTGCTAGATCACCTATAATTCTGCAAGATGAGGCCAATTCATATGCACACAATATGGGTGTAGAGTGATTTCATCAGCCCTGGTAACGCATATCAGTAGGAATCACCTGTGTGAATTCTCGTTTCCTCTGCTCATTTTATTGTAAAAAGAAAATGGCAAATTTATTGGTGATTTTGAGTGGCCTAGGGGTATGACAAGGAGGGCAAAGGGGAGATTTGTTTCTAGATTCTTGTTACTAGAGGAAAAAAACTAAAATAGATTCTAAATTTATGAAAGATAATTGGATTTGTTATGCATTGATATATTGTACTTAAGCATGTTCTCCAGGCTACAATTGTAATGACGCTGTAAATCCCCACTGGCATTGGGGATTCTCCTTCGTTCAGGAAATCACAGGTTTGCATCCAGAGCCATTGTGGGTTGAGGCTTTGAGGGCCTTTGTTCTCCATGGTGGTTTTCCAGGGAACCAGGAGCTCTGCAGTGGTCCCCTTGCTCGTGGAGTTCTCCTCCTCTCCTGCCAAGGCTGCACAGGTTCTACCATCTCTCCTTCTAACTGGGAACCCCAAAAGACTCAGTTCTTGAGTGTTTGCTCATCCCAGACTACACACTGCCCTATTTCAGTCCCTCCAGTCTAGGGACTGCACTGACGATAACAAATTAATGATTACCAAATTAGCACCTTTGGCTTTTCTCTTTTCATCTCTTCACTTCATTTTCTCAACCTGGGAGCTGAATGTCTTCTCTAGAAGGTATTGAGGTCACTTCCATGTGGTGAAAGGATGCTTTTCTTTTTCTTCACCTGAAACCTGCAGATGAAAACATTTGAAATATTTGCAGATGACACTGGTTGCAGGCCAAAAGCTGAAAACCTCGGAGGAGGACTAGCACTGCTTTTCATTCTGCACTGGCAAGCATTTAGCCACCAGTTTTTCTCAGCATCAGCAACAGCAGCAACAACAGCCCTTGATCTGTACCATTTGCTGATCACCACAGAGTAAATACTTCTGCCACACTGCTTTAAGCTGCCACTGGCTGTCAGTGACTGTGGAATTGGAAAGAGAATCTCCCAGTTGGCTCAGGTGGCAGAAGCTGGCACCAGGATGACACAGGCAATTCTGAAATTAATTCTGGACAACTGGAAAGAAGTGATGTGCACTTTTGGCAAAAGCTAGTTAAATTAAAGCGTAAATAAATGGTTCCTAAGACAATGTAGAAACAGTCTGGGTAAGCTTTATTTGCATCTAGTGAATGTAGCCATGAACAGAGTGTAGGCTTAGATATTTACAGGGTGGCATTAAGACTTTAATTTCATTGAAAGAGTTCAAAAAATATCTCATGAACTCATGTAGCAGTTAGAGAAATATAGACAGGATAGCCAAAGAGTTATGTAGATAGATAGCTCATTGAGTCAATCCTTAAAATGTGTTGATGGAGTACAGCGAGTCTGGCTGAAGGTTTCCAGTAATATGGCACTGGGCTCAGTCTTTTTTTTTTGTGGGTACCGGGGGTCGCCCTCAGGACCTCACGCGCCAGCAGACGCCCATGTCGCTGAGCGATATCACCGGCCCTTTTTTCGTATGTGGGTTCCGGGAGTCAAACTTGGGCTCTCGTGCTTGCCAGGCAGGTGCTTACGCCACTGAGCCATCTCACCTGCCCTGGGCTCAGTCTTTGATTCTCCCAAAATTGTGTGGTATAATTATAATTTTTGCTATTATTGATGCATGGAGTTAGCTATTATAGGATGGGAGAGTCAGGATTCAAAGAAAATTTTGACAAGTTAAAATAATGCATCACCATAACAACAAAAAAGAAATTTAATGGCAGCATCGGCTTCTGCAATGAAGTAAAAAAAATCATTTACAAAAGCATACATGTGATCAAGTTCAACAATATTTGTTGAAAGAAAAATGCTTAGGTTTTTTAGCTGATTGGAAATGCAATACAAGGAGGCTATGGTTGCTAAAGCAGGATAGGCATCCTCAGGGTGAGTTTAACAGCTGTACAGTGTGGGGAGAGGTGTGGCAGCCACCGTGTTGACCAGCTGGCCAGCTGTGCAGAGTGCTGGGCCCTGCCGTGACCCTGCCATCGCAGCCCCAGGAGCTCACTCCTATTTCCCAGGAGGCCTTGCAGCCTCACATCATTGCCCATGCTGTTCTTCTCTTCCTTCTCTTAAAGCTCCTCTATGTTTTACTGTTTAACTGTTAACTTTTTCTTATGTTCACAGGAATTCTCATGCCTTCCCCACCTACTTCCTCTAGCTTGCTTCTACTCATATTTAGCACTTATTTTTTTCCCCTTTTCTTCGAGATAATTGCCTGTGTTTCACTTCCTGTAAACATTTATTGATACCGACTTAACGTCAGGTGCGATACTCTGCCCTGCTGTGGACTTGATTTCTGCACTAGAAGCTGCTCCTCCGGGGATGGAGATCCTGTCTCCCCATCTGAGTTAGTGTTTAGTGCAGAGAAGACTGCGTAGGGAAGGAAAATGACTTCCCTGGAGGGATCATGACTCAAATTTGATAAGACCCAAATTTAAAGTCATTAGAGAATCACCACAATGAAGAATTTTGGGCTCTTTCAGAGCTGGGGAGGTTACCTAGTACAGACTGCCCTTGACTTTGGGTTCTAACAAGGATACTGTGATCACTCACAGGTGGGCAAGGGATTGTGCTGGACCTGAGAACACTGGGCTTTTCATTTACAACTGTTTACTCCAGAGAGCTGTCAGACCTTGACACAAAGCTGGTTGCTGCCTGCAAATTCTTCTTAGAGTAAGATAACCCACTGTAAGTTATGCGCTGACATTCCAGTGTGTTCTTCAGGGCTCCAAAGAACTGAAATAACAAAGCCTCTCTGTGCTTTTGATGACTAATAGTAATAACACCAGCCAAGAATCCTCAGTCCAACAGATCATTACACAGAACAGAGGACACAGAAACAACTCCAGGCTTTTGAGTCATCTGATCATTGACAAAAGGACAAAATAACATCCTGGAGGAAGGATGACCTCTTCACAAATGGTGCAGGGTACTCTGGTTCCACATATGCAGAAGACTAAGTCTAGGCCCATCTCTCACCACGTACTAAAACAAAATCAAAATGGCTAAAAATCTTGATATTAAAACATAAGCAATCTGCTGGAAGATAAAAGAGGAAAAACTCTGGAAGGCATAGGTAAAGACTTTTTGAAAGAACCCCAGTTGCATAGGAAATAACATCAAGAATCAACAAATGGAATTATACCTAATTTAAGAGGTTCTGGACTCCAAAGGAAACAACCAAGAAAGTGAGAAGGTGAGATACTGAAAGGGAAAAAAGATTTTGCCAGCTAGTCCTCAGGCAGAAGACTAATAACGAAAATAAATTAAAGAACTCAAACATGATGAGACCCCTAAATAAAAAAAAATGAACATTTGAAATAGATACTTCGCAGAAGAAAAAAGGTCAATAAATACCTGGAAAAATGTTCAATATCTCTGAATACTAGAGAAATGCAAATTAAAATATTATTGAGATTTCAGCTTACTCCAGAGAGAAATAGTCACCAAGTAATCAAATAATAACTAATGCTAGTAAGGCTGTAGGGAAAAAAGGAACACTTTATGTTGCTTGTAGGACTGAAAATGGGTATAACCATAACAGAAATCTCTATGGAAATTTCTCAAAAACTAAAAATAGAAATTTCCCTTCTTGGTATCTTCTTAAAAGAGTTAAAGTTATCGTATTACAGTGATGCATGCCAGTTCATGTTTATAGCAGCATAACTCATAATAGCTAAATCTTGGAGGAGTCTTATGTGTCCCACAACAAATAAATCAATAAAGAAAATATGGTACTTATACACAATGGAGTACTACTCTGCCATAAAGAAAGATAAACGTGAGTCATTTGTAGGAAAATGAATGCACCTTGAGAGTGTAATGTTAAAGGAAATTAATCAGACATACGAGCTTAAATATTGTGTGGTTTCTCTTATATGAGAAACTGAAAATATAAATACTTTAAAGAGCAAAACAGAGGATAGCTAATTGGAAGCAGGTAGTCAGATCTTTTAAAAATGGGAAAGGGACCTACAGATGGAGGGAGAAGGAAGGGAGGGGAGGAAGGGAAGGGAAAAGAATTAAGATATCCTATGTAACTCCCCACAGTGAATGTAATCATTGTGTACTACAAACTTGTACTAATAAAGACATTTTAAAAGGAAAATATCTAGTTCAATAAATTCACCTGGAAAAAAAGAATCCGTAATCCAGTTCGGAGTCTTGCCATACCTCTCTCTATTTTTCTAATTTTCCAAAGAAAATCAGCATGGGTGAAGACAGCGCCTTCTCAGGGATTTCTGACAATTTAGCTCCGGGCAACCCAGAAGTGACGGACACTGCTTGGGCCCAGTTCTGGAAGTTGGAGTTCTAGGATCAAGGTAGCAGCGGACTCGGAGCGTGATGAGAGCTGGATTCCTCGTCCATAGGTGACTCCATCTCATTGTGTCCCCACGTGGTGGAAAGGACGAGGATCTCCTGGGGGCTCTTTTATAAGAGCACTAATCCCATCCTTAAGGACTCTTTTATTAGGATCTAATCAGCTTACAAAGACTCCCCCTCCAGTGCCATCACTTCGGTGATGAGATTTTGACATACCAATTTGGAGGAGCATAGCATTCAGACCTTGACACCCGTTCAGGCAGCAAACATGAAAGGGACTTAGTGCCTGGGTTTTGTGCATTTGCTCAATCTGCTCTCCTGAAGTGAATGTGTACAACAAAGTAGAGAGGAAAAAAAGAAAATCATGAATTCGTTTGCTTTCTGTGAATTGTGAAATCTTCATAAAAGAAACTGATAAAATTGCCATATTCATACTTTATTATTCACAGAGCAATGGTCCATTTGCTTGTGAACTGATGACTGCCAAGATTTAGATCGTCAGATTAAATACTTAACACAACTGTGCAAACTAGAATGGGGGAGGGGTTACCTTACTAGGTATAAATACTGCAAACCACAACTTGAATTAATAAAAATGTTAAAGTTTCTTTTAACCTGTGCAGGTAGAAGCGCCCCAATTCTTAAGTCATGACAAATAGGCTGGCATCTATCCATTTCACGCACTAAGTGTATGCTGACAGTGGTTGAGTGTATCATTCTTTTGACTTAAGCCGGAATGTCTTTGCTCCCATTATCTCTGTAATATTCATTGTGCTGCTGATGGGAAGATGTCAGATGGGATCCCTGCCAATTTAACATCTGAGGAGTTGAGTCACAAAGCAGTTCAATGACTTTTCTAAGGTCATGACCCAATCAGCAGGGATGTGCTCTGAGTTGGTCCTAAGCCTTCTTTCTTCACAGAAAGCCACGGTTGCTATCACTTCATAGTGTTATATTACAATAAAAACTGTGATGAGGGAGGATTTCTTCTTGTGTGCTGTCTCCACTGCTCTTTCTGATGGCAACTGACTCAGGTGCTCGTCTCCAAAGAGAATTCAGCTCACAGTGTGTGTGTAGAATTTCTCTCTGCAAGGTGGTTCCATCCCTGCCTGCTTACGCATGTACTTTGACTAATAATATTAGTCACATTGGGGGAAAGTTATTCTGGGGAAGAATGAAGAAGATTGAGTGACTATATCATTCTTAGTGCACGAAAAGGCAAGCTGAAAGGAAGAAGAAGAATGGACTTTGATTGTTAGTAGAAGCTTTAAGACTCTGAGATCATTGTAATGTGGAGTTTTAGTTGCACGTGCAATGTCTTCTTTAAGATTCATTCAAGGGCCGGTGAGATGGCTCAGCGGCTTAAGTGCCTGCCCGGCAAGCACGAGGGCCCGAGTTCGACTCCCGGAACCCACATACGAAAAAGGGGCCGGTGATATTGCTCAGCAGCACGGGCGCCTGCTGGCGCACGAGGTCCTGAGGTCAACCCCCCGGTACCCACAAAAAAAAAAAAAAATTCATTCAAAAAAAGTGTGTGAGCATGTGTGTGTGTGTGTGTGTGTGTGCACAAGAGATGTATGTGTGCCTTGGCATAAGTGGCCATCTCTGTGGCTTTCCCTAGTGTTTGAAATATCTTAATAAATCAAATTGTTCTACCACTTTATTATGTGAACAGAGCCATGCCTGTAAATGCATTCATCTTCAGTGACTTTACTTTTTTGTATTGAGAAAACATATAAAAAATAATTACTAAAGTTAATTTTAAGGGCTTAATTACGATTCAAGGTGACAAATGGATGTTTACAAAACCCAGGAGCACTCCTGCACAAGAAGCACATATTAGAAGAAATCTATTTCTCTGGAACTGGAATGAAGACTTTGTGAGTTGCCACTGATAGCTAGCCTTTTATGATTGAAAGTGGAGAATAGACTCCAGCGAGCTAAATGTTTGCATTTTTGAGTAATAGAAAGAAACATCAGTCCTGGCAAACACATGCACTTTGAGTACACCCATGTGCCTTCCATTGTTAAAAGGGACATTCTATGGAAGGACCAGTGGCATTATTTATAATCTAGTTTTGCACATTCTTGTGAAAGGAATCCAGTGTATCCACTATGATTGACTGATCATTCCTCACTCGGACAGGTAAGTGGTATTCTTGACTTTTGATTTTTTGATTGTGGTAACTCAAAATTTGTTCTCTGTGCTTCCTATTTCTGTCTAGAATTCATTCTTGAATTAGAGGTGTATACAGGATTCTGTCTTATACTGGGGATGCGTGAGGTGTGGTGTTATTATACTTGCTATTTAAGTGTAAACTTGCTGGACCATTGATCATGTTCACATTGTCTACTATCACATATTACTCTGTGGTTTTTGACTTACATACTAACAGTGACTCTTGGTCTTTGAGTTGGTTGCTAATGGAATGCAGATGGGTTTGTTTTAATGGCAACTCTAATAATGTAATTTTTCATAAATGAAAGTCCTAGCAGCAAGTATAAGCAGGCTGCAATATATTACAATCACAGGGCTTTATAATAAGGTGTTAATTGTAACTTGGCTTCACATGTTATGTTTTGTATGCAAATTGGCCCGCAGGGAGTCATTATTGGTACACCATTGGTAGGAACACTAACATTAGTTTGTAATTTGTTTGAAGTGGCACACCATTATTACTAATATGTTAGATGTGGTTTATAGGAAAATATTGCTTCCTCATGGAAGAGAAATTTGTTTGAGTCATAAGTATTGGATATTGTTATTATAATTCAGTGGAAAACAAAAGGCACTCATTAGACTAGAACCTGAATGTTTTGTGTGGTGAGAGAATGGAAATCATAACACCTTTGTGATTATGCTACGATTGTGATTAAAAATCTTTTTTTACCTCGAATTAATGTGTTTTCCATACTCATAGCATAGAGTATTTCTACTATACTCATGTTTGTAAAAATATTCTGAGGCCGGCTTAGGTTATTATTACATTAAGTTGTTCATTTTCTTTCTTATATATAGTTAATCTGAAAAATATGCACAGGTAAAGAGGTTTCATTGATTCAGGTGAGCAGCAGATGTGGAAGCCATGTGAATAGTTGTGGTTTCCTTCCCAGCTGCCTTCTGCAGTCCTCTGGGTGACTGATTTAAAGTTTATCAGGGTGTGCTAAAGATACAGTTAATGTTTAAATGTTATTTTAAAAAATATTATAGTAAAAGACATTTCTATTTATCCCCCCTCAATATACTCCTGCTACTTCCCCTTTCTTTGGACACATTTACCCCACAGTTCTTGGCAGTGTGTCTTTTACTGTAATAACTTTAAAAAAAATTAAGCATTCATTATATTTTTCAGTTGCTGCAACTTGACTGAGAAACAAGTAGTAATACAGCCATAGTGTGCAGAAAGGGGTGTAGACGAAGTTGTGACTCTCCTCTGCCTCTGTGTCCTGTCCACAGTAATTTCTGATGTCAGGTTAAAGAATCTCTTTATTCCTCCATGATTATTGGAAGCCATGACTGGAAAAAATATTAAAAAAAAACCAGGCCGGTGATATAGCTCAGCAGCATAAGTGCCTGCCTGGCAAGTGTGAGGTCCTGAGTTTGGTTCCTGGTACCCACATAAAGGAAAAAAAAAAAAAAAAAAAAAAAAAACAGAATGAAGCAGAATTCCAATAACTGAAGTCACCTAGTAGATTTCCTAAAATGTGCTTGCAAGAGTGGATAGGAGTGCATCTAATGGAAGTGAATTGCATCAAGGATTGGGCATCAAAATAGCATCCAAAGCTTGCTTGGTGGAACTGGGAACCCCAGCCTGGACAAGTCTGTTTTGGTGAAATGAAATTTCTGCTGGACTTTTGCAAGTATTCAGGAAGCCCAAGGTTCCTAACAGGTCCCAGCAGTAAGTAAATCACAGAAACTTTCCATCGAGACAGAGAGCAATTAACCCATTCAAAGTGGTTCCACTGGTTTGGTTGTATTTCATTTTTACATAAAGCATAGTATTTATTACCACTGAAGTCACTGATTTGTGGATTTTTCTAACTACATTTTGATACTACCATTATTTCTTTAAAAATTGCTTTCAGAAAACTGAAGAACACAGTAAAACAAAACCTCACTCTTCCTAAGTACGCTTATATTTTACTAGATTAAAGTATTTCAAAGCTCTGCAGAACCACATGGCCAGGCAAACACCCTAGTCTTATATGTGTCAAACCCCACTTAGGGGAGGCCTGGGTGTGGGATGCTCTTAACAAACAGACAGGAGACTAGAGAGTTCAGGAGGGTAATTGATTTGAAGAATAAATCAGCAAGTTCACACTGGGGCTGGAAAACAAAGCCTCCCTCAGCATTGTAATAGATAGGCAATCATTAATTTTATCCCAAATTACAAGCATGCTTATAATGTTTCAACAGCTGTTGATTAATTGTTGAACAGCAATAATAGGAGGATGAGAAACCTTGTTGATAGAAAGTTCATGAGGGTCAGCAAATTTATATGGCGCACAGCTGTCCCTTCCAGCCCCCAGTGGAGCTGTCAGACCACAGTTCTGCCTTGAACTTGCTCGTATGTGTTATAAGAGGTACTTTTCCCCCCTCTCTCTTTTTAAATAAATTTGCTGACTTACCATTACAGCTGTTGCATGTTTTTATGTAAGAGCACTTTGCAATTTCAATATTTCAAGAAGGTCTAAAGTCTATAAAATGGTGATGCATCCATCTATGTCCCTTAAGCAAAACATCTGAGCTCTTGGAGATGTGTCTGAGTGTTGTGGCTGATGCCACCATGTTTAAAAAGGGTGCATGGGTGTGCTACTTTTTAGGTTGACCCTCTTCAGATCTTTGAACCTAATTTTCCTGTCTTTAAAATGTGACATGACACAGTAGAAATGAAGAAGAAATCTTGTAAGAAATCAGAGTAGAGAAACTGGTCCATTAAAGCCAAGAAATAGCCCTCTGCTATTCCAAATACACGGAAGATTGAGTAGATTTGTTTCCGTTGAAAATCAAAAGAAGTTAAGCAATAATTTGTTTTGTCTCTCGGTTGTATTACTCCTTATCTATTTGCATGCCTTTCAGATCACAAGGCAAACTGAACTAAATTGTAAGTATAGTATATAGCACATTCAGAACTATCTGTTTTATTAATATTTTTACAAGAATATGTGTAATCATGTATTTAGGAGATAGTGATGCTTTTCATGCTATGAAGTTAGACTGGCATCTAATATTTCAGGATTATTGTAAGATAAATATGAAGGAAAAATCATACCTAAGAAGATTTTTCAAATTATTTGATCCTAGCTATTTGAACAAGAATGGTAGTTGGATTATCTTTGGGGAGTATTTATGTGGACAATGGACCAACTGGGAAGTAACATGTGGCTCATGTGTACAGGTGAACTTCAAGTCATGGCAACAAAAGATGATTCTCTATGACATTCACAGCTACAGCTATCTGGATGAAGACGAGCTGCCCAGACCTCCTCAGCCAGCAATCTCATTTATAACATTACCACGGATAATTGAGTCCCTGCCTATCAGGACCGAGTTTCTTTGCAGGATGGTGTGAAGAAGGTCTGAGCACAAGGTCCTCTGTCATTGCTGCTGCCTCTGCTACATCACACGAGAAACATTTCCTGGGGACCAGAAGGGTCAACACTCCGTTTAAAAAAAATTCTTAGAGTTGAGAGTGTTGTTAGAATATACCAGTAAATAAAACAGTTATGCTGTATAGAGGAAAGACACAGATGTAGGCTCTCAATTAATTCAGATGTTAGTAGCAATGAAGGGAAGCAATTTTCTAAACTCCTTTCTTGGAAGACATGAAAACTGACACCAACTGAGGCAGGCTGACCCTTTGTCTTCAAGCAAATATTGATTCACTTAACTGTCCCGAGAGAGGTGACTAAATGCTGCATGGTTTCAATGAAAATCTGTCTCTAAGTGCAAGGGCACTCTCCTTCTTAGGTCTGACGGCAACCTGTGGGGTGGAATGGAGCTCCCCATTTAAAAATGATCTTTTTTTTAATTGCATGGGGATTTCCCATAATGGTCTTCAGCAGTGCTTTGCTCAGGCCACTCTCAGAGCATTGAACACATTTTCTGTGAAAGATTCTGCACTTGAAAGCCCTGCACAAAGTACAACCACAAAGTTTTTGTATTAATTGACGGTACTGCTTATGTTCTTCAATTATTTCTTACTGAATTTTATATTCTTAAGGGCAGGAGTTGTGATTTTTACTTTGAACATAATGGACACTCAGAAATGATCCTGAATAAATGCCTTACTTCCTTAAGTGGTTCCAAGTCGTGCTAGCAGCCAGCCCTGGTAGATGGGGATCCCGAGAGAGGAAGCCCTATACCTCTCCAGTCCCTTTTCTTCTGAGCCACCTTTTCAGAGATGTAGGAGATGCCCCTGTCCCTGGTCCTGCTTGCTGTCCACCTCTTTCTGTCTTTACTTTCTGTTTTCCACAATGAGGTTGGGCCATTGATGGTTTTGGGAAATGTCTGGACTGGATTTACTACATTGCAACTTCAATGTTATCTGTCTTCACAATCAGTTCTTACCTAGTCTCCTTGGGGAAGAAAGAATATTGTGTTTGTGTCTGTCTCCTAGCTATGGTGTTTAGAATGCCTGGATTGATTTATTAGGTCACCTCTATGCCCAACTAAATGCTGATTATCAGGAAGGTAGTTGGAAAGGGTCCAGATCTCCTGTGATGGAGAAAAAAGAGGTGGCCTCCACCTTCCTATTGCTGAGAGGGCAGCCAAATGTTAATATGCAATCTCATAGACAAATAAGCTGTAAATTGCAATAAGTATTAGGAAAGAAGATGTCAAAAACAGAAAATCACAGCGCATGGGTCAGCTGGATTTTGTTGGGAGTTCAAGGAGGTGTCTCAGAGGTGATTTTTATGTAGAGACCTATATCTTCAGTTAGAATTCCCTAGAGAAGTAGGGGAAAGGGATCTGGTGCTCTAAGGACAGTATCTGTGAAGGGACTGGACCAGCAGAGGACAGCCAGCATTTTCAGCTCACATAGAGACGGGGCTGGTGTTTGAGAAGGAACTTGAAGAGTGGCAGAGGGTGCTGAGAGTATGCTGAAGGCAGAAGCCAAGAGAAGGTGGAGTAGTCAGTGGTTCCAAATCCTGCAGGGGGTCTGGAGCTCTTCAGCTTGAGAAGCCACTGCGTGAAGCAACATGGCCATCTCACAGGTGGCCCTGAGGCGGGAACTTCCGCGGACAAGGGGGCAGGAGCCCAGCCACAGTGAGTGGGAGGCAGCATGAGGAAGAGCAAGAGGCTACGTACATGGTGCAGGGAGCACAGGAAGGAGTCTGAGACATGGGGTGGCTCCTCAGCTCTAACAGAAAGAAGAAAAGACAGCGCAAGTGTGGTTACATTTCCAAGTTACTTTCTGTTGACATTGCAGCTAGCGGTTGACCCTTGGCAACTGTGAGACTGTGGCAAACAGATCACCCCTCTGCTCTTGGACTTACCACCTTGAGATGCTTCAATCCGTGAACACAGGAAAACAGCTTTATGAAGTACAAATATCAAGCATGCTTTCTCACTGTGGGGTGTTACGATTGTTATCAGTGGCATGAGGTAGTCTGAAAGATATGGCAATTAGATCTGGAGAGGCAGTGGAGGTTGGGAGAAGGACAGTGAGGCAGGTGCTGGGTCCTTGATGAGGTTAGGATGGCTTGGAAGGGGTCAGAGGACCCCCCTAAAAGTCAGTGACTAGAGAAGGGTAGACCAGTTAGACAGTGTGAGCTTTACACAGGCAGCCATGTTATGGGCAAGAAGAGCATGTGGCTGTCTGGCGGTGGTAGAAGAGAATCAAGCGAAAGATGCAGATTCCTGAGACAAGTCTGAGGGTTAGGAAACTGCTGATTACAGGTCACGTGCTTTAGAACACGGCAACTCCAATGAGGAAGTACAATTTTTGTTTCAAAATAAAACTAGCTATTGCTGTGTTTATTTTAAAATTATACATATTCATAGCAATTTGTGAATAATATGGAATATTACCTTAAATAAATAAAATATCAATCAAAATCTTACCTCCCTAAAACACCAATATTTTTAACACACCTTATTCGAAATACCTGTGTACTCATATAATTTTACATAAGTGATAGTATGAAATCCCTAATTATTTTGTAACTTCCTTTTATCTTAACAATGAACTCTTTACATTTAAATAAATATATTAGAAAATAAATTTTAATAGACATAAAATATATTTTTAACTGATTTTCTATATCTGAACCTTTAGATTTTCTTCGTTTTTTTAGTATCACTCTGATCAGCATCCTTGTATGTATACTCTTAAGAAGTTTTTTAGAGTTAAATGTTGTATATATTAAAAATTTGTCAATACTAAGAGTAACTTTCAGGAAAGTTGAGGAATTTCTATTCACACATAAGTTGTACTAACTAATACTAATCATATTTTTAACCACTGTCTGTCTAGTAGGGAAATAATTATTATTCCATTTTCACTATTTTGGCATACTGCATGCAGGGGCTACACGTTTTAATGATGTATTTATTACTCATTTGCCTTCCTCTTTTTACAGCAGAATGACTTTTAGAATATGTTTTCTCAATCTTTTTTCCTATAGTATTTTTTTTTTTCATACTGGCGTATCAGAACTCTTGGTATATTAGAAAATGGCAACTGTTTTTTTCTGCATTTGTTGTTGTTGTTGTTACTTGTTTTAATCTTGGTTACACCTCTTTAAACTTGTGAGATATATACGTATGTATATTTTTATATGTATATTTGTCTCTATCAATATTTTGCTGATGGCTTAGCACGTTTCTCCTGTGCATTAGTATTGGTGCATAGCCAGGATTTACATGGATGTTCTTTGTCTCTGCCCTAATGCTCTTGGTTTACAAATGAGCTCTTACACAACTAAGCACCCAGTGGAAGAGTTAAGTGTCTCTTGTTCTCTGCTGGGATGTTCCAAGTGTGACAGTGGTTGGGAGGAAGAAAAAAATACAGGAATCCCTTGGAAACATGCAAGTCTTGGAAAGAGTTTCACTACCACCCTAGGGTGGGGTGGGTGAGAATGTCTGGATGTTTAGAAGGTGATTTCCAGCTAAGATGACTGCCCCAGATGCTATTGAGGAGAGCAGTGAGCAGCACTGTTGATAAAGAAATTAGCTTTTCAATTTTAAATACGTTTATTTGATAATGACTGTTAGTTGGCCACTGCTACTGGTATCAGTGGGTTTTTTTCAGAGTACAAGGAAATGCTTGGCTTATTGCTATATCTGAAGAAGCCCTTGTCCTTGCTTAGGGTTATGGGGTTCCTGAATTGATAGACATGTTTGGTGCCATCACTGTCTTCAGAGTCACTAGGTGATTCTACAGCTGCGTAAGTGAGGATCTGGTCAGACGGTGTCACATATCCTTGCCCTCCTGCACACTAACCATGGCTCACTGTGACATTTAGTGAGGCCACATCTGGGGGCGAGATTCTAATGGCATGGTTGATGGCTAGCTGATGTTAGCATTATTTTTAATAAGAAGCGTGTAACAATAAGAAGACCACATTGGTCTAGGCACTTGCATGAATAATCTCATTAGATCACCATTTCTCATATAAGGAAACTGGAACTGGAACTTGCTTCAAATCACCTAGAAACATAAATAGCAGAATGAGGATTCCTAACTTTCGAAAGAGCTCTGCAGTGGTGTTATCTTGGAAGCCACATCCATTTTTGAAAACCCAGACAGAAATGTTCCGAAGGGTGAACCGTGCTGTGTTATCTTTATCCACTTGGGATTTGTAGCAGTTCTGGTACAGAATAAAAGCTAAGTCTCAAGTAGTGGAAAATTTACCAGAAAAAAAAATCTATTTTATGAATGCTAAAATTTTTGGCTATAAACTAGGAAATATTTCTGTAAAACATAACACTTCAGAAAATGTGACATGCCATAAGAAAACTGGCAAAATAACAGTCTTAGATTATCCAAAATGAGGTAAGAATAGCTAATGTTGCCACCCAGAGTCCAAGGAAGTGGAGTTTACCATATCTGCAAAACTGAGCTACTATTTGCTCACTTGGGGAAATGCATCCAAATTTATATCTTCTGAGTGAATTCCTTTTTGTGTGTGTGACAATAATGCTTTCCTTTTCCTCTAGGGCAGGAAGGAAGAGTGGATGTCTCAAAGAGTGAGCGGCAACTTTCAAAGATTCTAAGTTAACCTGCTTGGGCCAATGTTCAGTTGCTTTGAGGTTTTGGGAACTGTTAGACCAGTTACTGTTTATGTTACTGTTTATTGAATTTAGATATTTCAGTAACAACTCCATGAAGGATAATGCCACTGTGTCTTCATCCTACTACATAAAATCTTAAGAATTTGTAGATATGTCTGTGTTTGTAGAATACACTTTTTTCTTTAAAGTTCATTTCTGTCTGGCCTAGGTCTGCTCAACATGGCATACATGAAAGCAACAAAATTAGCTATTTGTAAAATTACTTATAGCTGTCTTTTTTTGCTCTTCATATTTCTTAACTTTGCAATAACATATAGACATCTGTATACATCTCCAATTAAGAATCACTGCACATTATGGAAGATGTACAGTTATATTTCAGTAGAATTGTATGAGATTTCCAGGACTTCTGGTGTCCATTAATTTCTTAGAAGGAAATCTGGTGATAAAACACTGAAATTATATTGAACTTTTTTGTGTGTGTGGAATTTAAAACTTTGACAAGAGTTAGTCCTCAGATTTAGTTCTTTGAAGAAAAATTCCATATAAACACTAATTGCTTTGTATCATTTTTGGGTGTGTATCTAGGTGTATTCCCATAATAAAAAGCACTATACAAGAAAGTATACAATAAATAAAAAATATGAACTATACAAGTTGAATTGTAAAAATGTCAATATATAAAATAACTTACAGTGTAGCAGAAAATGCCCCACCAGGCAGTATACTTCAGTTTGTTAGTTGCCCAGGTAATAGTTCCTCTTCCAGATCCATTTGCTCCTGTCTCTTAGAATCGGCTGGTCACTGTGATGCACAGCTGGTCACTATGATGCACACTGTATAAACCAATCCCCAACTGACAAGCCACTCTGCCTCTGTGCTTCCTGCTTGCTTATCCCATATAAGCCCTAGACCACCAGAGAGCAGGGCCTGATATTCTGGGCCTGATCCCAATCAGTGCCCGTCCATGTAAAATAACTCTGCCACAAAATCCTGGGTGTTGTTTCAGTGTTTCTGCTTGCCATTGCAACACCATATTTTACCAATTATGTTGGAGCCAAATCAAACACTTCGGAATATATCAAATTAGAGGGTTTACATTTGTCAGTTTTTGTAGAGATTTCCACCTCACGACTGACAGTTTAGATAATACCTGTGCTTGGATAGAACCAACGTGGGCCAAAAAGGAGGAAGTGGACTCCATTATAAAATGGGAGTGAAAAAACCTGTCCCCAAAGCTCTAAATCTACTGGCATCACTGCAGAGAGAAGCCATTGGACAGCATGGAGATTTTCTGACACACTTGTCCCAGAAATAACCCTCAGGTCTGACTCCTGTTCACTGGGGTCTGAAGAGAAGCAACTCCAGTGCCCATTTTCTGATAATAAAAGGCCTGAGGACTCATGGATTTCAATTAATGCCTTTAACTCTGATTTCTTTCCTTAATCCATTTTAAGTCCACATTCGTGTTATGGGTTTGATCTGCATTTGATTAGGAAGATGGATGGGAGGTAAAAAAAAATGTCTTTTATACTTGCTTTTATCCAGGATTCCACCTTCTTTAAAGGAAATATTAAATGTTTACCACCCCGATTTAATCTTCTTCTGACTGTTAATTACTGTTTTCCTTTTTGAATAATAGCACACAGAGTCTCTAGTATTAGCCTCTATTTTAAGTCTGGATTGTTGAGTCTAGAAGCTTACCCTAAACTTGAAAACCAAACATAACAAGAATGTTGGATGATAGAGAAAAACAAAACCCAACTTTTCTTGTGAAATTCAAACTGGGATAAGAAACTTGTAGCAAAGGACTGATTTCATTTATTCTGGTCACTTCCATGAAATGTTTTCCTTCCTAGCTACTACTTGAAATTTGGAGAGAAAGCTGCGAAGTTTCTACCACTTTACATTCTCTCCTTTGCTCATTGTTCGATTTCCAAAGTTAGCCAGCCTGCAGGTAAGAGGTTCCTACAAGAACAGCTTTGGATAGTTCTGCCACAAACAACTGGGAATGAGGTTAGGACAGAGCCAAAGTGTGCATTACCCCGTGGGGGGAGACGCAACATTGCCTCGATTGATTCTTTGATCTGTCTGAGTTTGAAGTTTGGATGGAACAACAAGCACATTTATAAATCAGTTCAGTGTGCTTTCTGTAGGAAGCCCAAGTAGTTCATGTTTAGCACACTAGACATATTCATCCAGGAATTTTTTTATCTGTCTTTTTTTTTATTGCTCCCAAAATATCTCAAATGAAAACCTCCAAGACCATAAAAGGTCACATAAGTTATCGATGTCAATGCTGCTTTCCAAGAAATCCTCTTTTATTTAGTGTTTGACCCCCATTTTGTTTTTTTTCCTCCCATCTGGTAGTTGTCACTTAGGCAGATGGCCAACAGCTGGGCAGGCCGCCTGTGCTGCCCCTGGTGGGGCCTCTGAAGACCTGATGAGCTTGTATGTTGCATCACCCCATGAGGTGGTCGCAAGCTTGAGTTGTCACTTGTCACCAATCAAAGGCTTCCTGAGGGGCCTCCTAGGCAAACTTAAGTTCTTATGATGCAATTTTCTGATGTCATCGTGCCTCATATTGGCTTCATACAAGACAATGTAGCTAAAATACTGACATGGTCCAACACTCCCTGTTAAGCTGATGCATATGAAAGCAGTATGAGTGACAATAATGAATATCAGGAGAGAGACCAGAGAACAGCAGATGAGTCTTTAAAGAAATGCATCCCGACTAAGGTCCCCACAGACTTTGATGTTTAAGAAATAGGCTTATTCTACTCTAAAACATATCCCCATAATTTTACGATTATCTTTCCAAAATATTTAAATTTAGACATTGTTAATATAGTATTTTATTGATCTACGAAGATCTTGTTTGTACTATGTGCGCTGTGGTGCTAGACTTCTGAAAGAAACTTCTGCCTTTGCAAAGATTGTTTTGTGACACTGACTTCTTACTGCCCATTTTCCAGTTCCTCTCCTTTGATTTCATCTTAGGATTCAGCTCAGCTCTGGAGCTTTTGGGTCAGCTAGAGGAGATGTGGTTCTACAGGAAGCCCTCTTCTTTTTAACAGACACCTGCCATTTTTTTTTTAATTTCTTTTCCTTTTTTTCATCATTGAATATGTATGGCAGTGGCATGGGATAGATAAAAATAAAAGGGGCATTAATCATTGTTTGTATATTTGCATGTTTCTTTGCATTTACCTATATATGCCCAAGACAAGTAGAAACCACACACACACACACGCAGACAGGCACATAGGACTTGTATTTGTATTGATCTAAATCCAGATCGAACCATTTCTATGTATAGCTTTCGTTTAGTCTTCCATGGTGACTATGTTATTTTGCTTCAAAACCCTATAATTTTAAATGGCTGCGTACTTTCAATTTTGTGTGTAGACCATGTTTATTTAAATGTTCTTTCATGTTAGACATTTGTTTCTGATATTTTAAAATTATAAATAACATTTCAAAATAAACACATTTATCCATTTTTTTGGCATATGTTTGAGAATTTAATTCTTAAATGTACAATTTATGGGTTTTAGGGTATGTACAAATACCTTAAAAATTTGTCCGGTCAAATTTCCCAAGAAATGTACGTCCACCAACTGTGAATGGGAGTGCCGAAGATGTGCTATTTGCTTTGCGCTCTGTGACGCTGGCCTGCCTGCCCTGTCATGTGCCTGGAACCCTGGTCCTGCCACAATTGTGCCCCTGACTGTCTCAGAGCATTCCTCAGACATTGGTTGGATTTTCTTGGCATTCCAAGCTTGCGCAACTTGAGGTCACCTCATCACATGTGAGCTCTAAGGCACCCTCTGCCCTCTATCGTCTAGACACATCCAGACCAGGATTTGATAAGAACAGTTATGCAGATGGTGGAATACTCATTGTAAAACAAATCCCATTTTTTGTTATTTTTGGTCATAGGTGATGAGGGTGATTTAAGACTTCCATTGGCTTTTCTGAACCACAATTTTTTTTGCCAATGAAACCTGCATGAATATTTCATAGTGATGTGTCTTTCTCTTTCCTTACACATGCAATGTAATTTTAGAGTTATTCCAGTTAGTATCTGAGTAAGGCCTGTCATACAAATTGTATCTTCCATGACTGACTAAAGCATGCCTTGTGTTCTTTCCCATTCCATCCCCAGGCACTCCACGCAATGCCTGAGGCTTTGTCCTTGCTGGGTTAACAAATGAATGCATCACAGTCTCCCTGCCTTATGAGAATTGGATGCAATGAATGTTTGAAAGCACTTTGAATAATAGCAATGACTATAACATATAGATTACTATCATCATCTGAGGCAGCGGTCCTTGCATGTTTGGTCTGTTTGCATTCCATTAACTCAGAGAGCTTGGTTACAACGCAGATACTTCACCTACTCCTGTCACCCATTCTGATGCTGATGTGGGCGAACTCCAAGAGGAGGGCTTGGACTCTCCTGTTCTCAGCTGGCCCCAGACTGAAATCCAGGTTCTTACTCTACAACCGTGCATTGTGTTTCATGCAATGATTTCTATACATGCACCTCAAGTTTTCTGAAATGGATGAGGAGATGCAAGATAAAAATAATCAGACCCACTTGCAAGTGGGGAAAATGCAGCTTGGAAGGTGAGCAGACTTTCCAGGGTCACATGGTCAGAAACAAGATGTGTAACGAGTTCTGATATATCACAAAGTCTATAGCCTTGTGATTAGAGAAAGTTGTTTTGCTCTTTTCACTGTTCGCATGTAACTGATTAGCTAACACATATCAGAAAGCCTGAAAATGTTAGCCATTCAGTGGATTAAAGTGTAAAGTGACAGTGTCTTGACAAGTAAGTTCATTCATGGAGTCCCTGCACACACGTTTATTGAGAGCCTGTTGCTACCGGCTCTTAGAGGTTTTGCCTCCAAGCTCAATATCACATAGGCACAAGTTTTTATCTTTCACTTTCTCAAAACAAAATAAAAAACTGGCTCTTTTGTCTGAACCTTTCAAATTTTTTTCCTTCTTGTCCTGTTTTTGGATATTTTCTATGCTTCCAAGATTTTCATTCAGAAAGTCTTTATTGATCATCAACAATTTGTCATGATGTCACGTCATGGTGAGGATTTAAATATGAACTAAAAATGCCTCCCATTTCCTGTGATTTCAAACTCTAGTTG
The DNA here is from genome assembly GCA_028451465.1 of Erethizon dorsatum. NCBI lineage: Eukaryota > Metazoa > Chordata > Mammalia > Rodentia > Erethizontidae > Erethizon > Erethizon dorsatum. Next base: position 153,929,751 of record CM051824.1, on the reverse strand, counting down.
CTGAGCGTACCTCTGTCTAGAGAAGGTTTCTGTTAACTGGAACAAGACTTACAGGAGCATGAATAAGTATGAAGGGAGATTGAGGGGAAGGAAGTGGATAACATTGGCTTTACATCAGTTCAGACTGAAGTCCGCATGGACTCGGAATGGATAATTCCAGCAGCAGTTGGAATTCCGAGATCTCAGCTGGTGAGGAAGATTTAGCTGTGGGCAGCCAGGGTCTGCTGGAGTGTAGTTGTCATTCCTCCATGGAGTCCATCTGTGTGACTCAGGAGAAGAAGAGAAATGAAGTCAGAACTCCACAGGATCTAGTAGAGGAAGGTGACAGGAAGGACTGTGGAGAAGAGGTTGGTCTGAAGCAATAGCCATGAAACTCTACAGTGATGGTCCAGAAATCCTGGAAAGAAAGTATAGTCTGAGAAAGCAGGTGCTGAGAAATGAGTGGATGGAAGTCAGGATGGAGAATAAATAAGCCAGAGCATCTGCTAGGGAAACATGACCATGAAAACCATGAGTGAGATGAGCTGGTGTGCTCACGGTGCAGGAAGGTGGTGAGTTCAGTTCAGAAGTATATTGCTCATTCAAAAAAAATGGTCAGTTATTTTTATATGTGGTTGTTTCAGGAGCAAAGTCATCAGAAATCAGTAAATTTGGATGTCTCTTTTCAGATCTTTGCATAGTCTTCTTAGTTACAAAACTGGGAGAGTGTTCCAGTCCAAAAGCATATTTCCTAGTCTGTTTATATGTGTCTTGGGGTACATTTGCTTAAACACTTGTTTAACTGTGAGAGCAAACCATTCAAAGAAGACATTATTTAACATATACACCAATTTTAACCACAACAGACATGGTATCCTAACGTGATGATAAACGTGTTAGGGTAAACTTCTTTACTGGCTCTTTAGATACAACATTTAGACAAAATTGCTATAGAAATCATAGGTTCACCTTACATCTCTTGCATGGTCAGCAGCATGTCTCCAGCATTATGCTCTTGGTGAAAACTGCATTGCAAATATTTGCGTATAACATTTAGAGAATATAAGAGGATTTTAGCTGTGATCTTGCCAGTCATCAAAGCTTAAGCTAAATGACTTTCACACTCTAATGGCTGACTGAGAGCTCGGAATGTACATCATTTTGGGTCCCTTCCTATGACTTGTCTATGTACTATTATAATTTAGATGGATATGTGTAAATGGAGTGTCGAATATTTATTTGATGCTAAAATGAGAGTGGTTCATGTACTATATGAAAGAAGAGAGAGTAAATAAATGACATCCTTTTATCTAGAGACCTCTATTTCAGAGGGTTAACTAATCTGCAGGTATTTCTGAATCTATCTTGATGGAAGAAGAAGTGACAATCTACCCAAGAGGTTAAATCTCTTAGATTATGGTTACTAAAAATATGTAAAAAAAGTTATTGTATCATTTACAAGGGACAAACTCCTTTGATAGCTATTGCTTGCTTAGTTAGGATTGGGTTGATTAGGTTGAGTTAAGAGGTTAATCTGGTGTAGATGACATCAGGCATAAGGTTTAAGTTCATGGCAGGGTCTCTACGTATTCTATACTGTGGATCAGGCTGCCTCCCTCCCCACTCCACTCATGGTTAATAAGCTGTAGTGGCTGATTTATTGTGTCAACTCGAGATGTTTAGAAGCTTAACTAAGTCAGTTCAGCAATTCTACAACCTAGGGTGCAGAGGACCCACCCTAGGACAGCTCATGGCCTGGGTGGTATAAAAGGGAAATGAGGAAGGATGGACGGGCTTCTGTTCTTTGGAGGAGCTCCATCCAGTCTTCGCCTTCAACTTGGATGTTGTCTCCCAGCTGCTGGCACAGACTCTTTGGCTTCCACATTGTATCCTTCAGCATTCTGGTGTAGACTCTTCAGCCTTCCATTGCAGATCCATCGACCTCCTGATACGGACTTACGCAGGACACTGCAGTGAGCTCCAGATCATGCACTAAAACCTTCAGTCTCCACTGTGCAGACACCCCCTGCACACTTCCTCATCCAACTCTGTGGCTGACCATCATAAGCCAATTTTGTAATTTCTTATGCATTTGTGTATCTTGTGTTATATGTTTCTGTAGTAAAACTCTGACTGATACATAAGCTTTGATTGAAAATTAGTGAAACACTGAGATATTTTTACCTTGGTGAATTTGTGCTTTCACAAAACTCAGGACCCTTGTTATTTTAAGAATTTTTCTATAGCTTATTTTGACTGTCATTGAAAAGTTATTAATCTTATTTATTACCTGTTTTGCTTAGACTTTAATTTTGATGGTAGACTTGTAGTTTTACAAGTAAGTGTTTGATATGCAGATGTATTTGTTATTGCCATCTCTTTCTGCCTAGCGATCTGTGTGCTAAGCAATTGTCTGAATGGCACTTAGGTCTGCGTGGGGGGTGGTAACACTGGAAATCAGAATCCCACAAAGACAAGTACTCTACTGCTCTAGCAATGATCATACACAAATTGGCTTATTTAGCATTTCATTGTGATCCTACCACAAGTGTGCCATCTGTATATATGAAAGTTGTGAGGTTGTTCTACCTCTTCAGGAGTGATTATTAATAAGTGTTTTCTTTAATTGCTAAATTATCTTTTCAACATATCTGGAATACTACCAAATTAAGATTATAGCTCTGCAAAATTTATTTAGAAATGCTAATGAATATATTTGTATTTCTTCCAGATTATTTTATCTCCCTCTACCTGTATATATAAAAAGGGCAGCAAAATTTGATAAAACAAAGCATTTTCATGGGATGAATTCCCAAGAGTTCAAGTGAGTTGGGAACTAATAACTCTTTGCTTTGTTCAGAGATGGCCAACTGGACAGAGCAAATTTCAGTCTAGTCACATTTTGTCTCATCCAACTCTTCCCAGCCTCTGCCATATAGAATATTTTTGAAACAGTATGCAAAAATCCACTTATTCTACCTAAATTCTTCCTGGTTCAACTTTAACCACCCATCAACTACTCATGTCATTTTTAATATGTCTGGGTGACACTGAGTGAAACTCTCCTATTGAGTGTTTTTCTCCCCTAACTTGTCTTAGAGTTAATTGTTTAAATGTCTGTTTTACCTATTTTTAAGTTACTTGAAAGAACATTAAACTATCTCAGTAACCTTCTGTGCCATTATTTTTCAAAGTTATTTATTTTTATCCATTAGAAAAATTAAAATGAGTTTATATAACAGAAAGCTTTGTAAGGCAAAAGTTGAAAATCAAACGATCAAACAGAACTTCAGTGTCTCCCACGTCTTTTTTCCATATAGCAATATGTGGTGGACTGCTGCCATTTTGACACTAAGAAAAATACCTTATACCTACATCTGTGCAGATCGGCATTCACATGAGAAGCTGCAGAGTCAAAGGTTATAGGTATTACTAATTCTGGAAGATATTTCTAGATAAGTGATGTAATAATTCACTTATCTGGCAGAAATATGTGACAGGGTGGTTTTCCTTCATCCCTGCCAGAAGCTGGATGTGATTTCTTTATCTAAACGGTGATCCCCTGTACTTAGGACAGACTCGTGCTCAGATCTTTGGGGACTGAGTCACTGGTATTTCAGAGCTGCATTTCCTTTCTAGTCTTTTAATAAATACTAATTTTTTATTCTTATAAAGATTCATAGTCTTTATTCAAAATGTGAATTCATAACTGAACTAAGGTCGAACTTTGAGCTCAAGTGATGTCAGTATTTATTTATGCCTTTGAACAGGAACGTCTTTGAAGGTTTTCTTTCTTGTTCCATGTTATTGGTACCTTTACTACTACTGCTTCTATGACCATAATTACCAACAACATTGCTTTGTGTTGGAAGGGGTTTTTGCCAGCATTATTCAACATTTATTGCCCCAAAATGCCAAGTGAGAAGGGTGAAGTCAGCTATTTGCTTATGATGTTTCTGGATGATATCGTCTGACTTTTCCTACCATAATGCTATTTGCATGTTTCTATATTTCCCTACATCACATAGCACCTTATTCCTTTGTCACTGGTTATTTGAAAGATGCAAATTAAATCATCATGGAGATTCCATCTTGTTCCAGAAAGCATGACTATCATCAAGAAATCAACCAATAACAAATGCTGGAGGGGCTGTGGGGATAAAGGAACACTTCTCCACTGTTGGTGGGAGTGTAGACTGGTGCAACCACTGTGGAAGTCAGTATGGAGATTCCTCAAAAACTAGGATTAGAGGTTCTGTTTGCCCCAGCCATTCCCCTTCTTGAAGAATATTCCTGGACAAATTAAAAGCATCATATCACAGCGATACATGTGCACCCATGTTTATAGCAGCACAGTTTGTAATAGCTAAAATCTTGGAAACAACCCAAATGTCTGTCAACCGAGGAATGGATAAAAAAAAAAAATGTGTTTCTTTTTATACAATGGAGTACTACTCAGCCGTAAATAAGAATAAACCTGAGACATTTCTAGGTAAATGGATACACCTTGAGACCATACTCTTAAGTGAAATAAATTGGACACACATGTGTAAATATCACCTTTTTTCTTTGGTGTGAGAAACTGAAAGAGTAAGTAAGGACCAAAATGTATAATAGATATTATGAAATAGAAAGAAATTGTCCAAAAGGAAAGAGGAACTAGGGAGGGGGAAAGAGGAAAGGAAGGAAGGGGAAAGAAAAGAAAACAATAAAGGAAGGATAAAATGGAAACAAAACTTTGTAAATAAGGAGGGGAAGAGGGGTTGAAGGGAGGAGAGGGGATTAGGAAAAAAAGAGGAATCAAGATATATCATATACAGGTGCAAAGTCCCTATGATAAATATGATCATTACATATATCTAAATTGTACCAATAAACTTAATAAAAGATTATTTAAAAGTTTTATAACTATAGAAAAAGAAAGTAAGAAGAAAGATTAATGAGTTTGAGGAAGGGGGAGTATTTTGAGGGGGATGAATAGTGATGTGTCTCTTACTATAATATATTTTTTGTATTTAAATATTTACTATGCATTTTGACCACTCTTTGTACTTTCAGGTACATTGTGACTGAGCAAATAAAAAAAGGAGTTTTTGCAAAAAAATAAAAATAAAAAAATAAAGTACAAAGGTCTCTTTCACCTTGCTTTTGACTAATCTAATGATTTGTGATTCGTATATTTAAGCCAGAAATATTAACCAAGGTACTTAAGTATGTAATACTGATATGTGTCTGGTGTTATGTATGTTGTAAAACATATATTCTCTTTTTAAAAATGTGGCCTTTATCTTAATCCTGTTACATTGGTGTGATGAAGTCTTTGCTTTAATATTATTGACACAGAGACCAAATTTCCCAAAGAGGCCTTCCATGATTTCTTTAAGTACTTAGGACCAGTACAAATGAAAATAAGATTTGCAGCAGGATTTTTGATTCTAAGTCAAGTGTTTTCTGGCATTACTTTTCAGAATCCTAAGTGCACACAAATCCCTTAAATATTTCAGGGCGAACAACTCTTAATAGAACAAGCAATTTTTATTATCTATTGGCCTTGTGCTTTGTTTAGTATAATTTTAGTTAAATGTGTCTTTGATTAATATAATGGAAAATAAATTAATTTTAAGTATATTTTTCTTGAGGGAAAATTGAAAATCTTTTATACCATGAAGTTCATAGAAGAATATACAGGACAGCTTAATTGTGGAAATTTGCTTTAAATTTAACAAAATTTAATTTTGGAAAAACATCACTTTTAAGATCAGCCATGGAAAAGGTTTCTGAAATTTAAAAATTGAATCTGTCTTTCACTCTGCGTGTTAATGTATATTTGTGTACGTACACATACACATTTTAGTTCTCCTACCCCCTACTAGTTTTCTTAGTTGTATCTATAAACAATAATACATTCTATATTTTTAGTCAGGTATGATCTAGGTCACTACAACTGTAAGTGTTCAGAATAGGAAAAGCACACTGTAGATGTCTTCTTGTGTTTGCTAAACTCCTTGAGCCTGACCATCATACTGAGATGCATTTCTACATGGATGATCGATTTCCCCTTTTTGTGGATGTTGATTTTCCTTGTTCTGCTCAAAGTCTACCCTGAACCCTGGACAGACTGTGCCAGACTTCTGTATGGAAGCTCGATGACTGTTCCCTGGAACCCATTTAATGAGATTCTCGAAGGAAGGACACCCCTTAAGAAGGGGTGACACTTATTTCATGATTGTCCTCAGTTATGTCTGTTTATCCCATATTACTTCTCCATGTGTGATTCTGAGGTCCTTAAATTAATATTCATTTGTTTTTCCTATGTAAACAATAACCACTAGAGCAACAAATCCTGAGTTTTGCTTTTTGTGTGTCTTTGAGTCTATTTTATCTAGTCTGCAGCTTGGTTTTGTTTTTAATGTGTGTTCTCTCCATCTTTTGCTGTTGATACTAACACCAATTCATTAAAGGGTAGGATACCATATGTGCAATTAGAAAATATTCCAATTTATTCATTTTAAATTCTAGCATTTGCAAAGGAGTTTATTATTTACTTTTAACTTCTAGTAATTTGTATCCTTGCCATTTTTTTTATCTTGACTTTTATTTTCAAAGGATTTTTATCAATTTTCTTATGTTTCTTATTTTCTTAAGGTGGATTTGTTGTTGTCCTTACTGCAAAGAAAAAGTAGAAAAGATGGAAAGCAGGGAATTTTGCATTTAAGTATAACTGAAGAAACATGTATTTTTTTGAAACCTAATACACTAAAGGTAAAAATCACTCTTTAACAGTCCTAAGAAGTAACTCAATATGCCATGCGGTAGGAAGAATCATAAACCAAGGTATACTTGGATAGGCCCTAAAAATGATGCATAAAATACGTCTCAATATGGAAATCAAAGAAAAGTTTATGAAACAATCATTCTTGAGATTTGGGCTACAAGATACAAAATATCTGCATAAGTCATTTAAAAATTGAAATCACACCTAAAATTGACGTTTCCATGTGCACACCTTTTTTTTTTTTTTTTTTTTGTGCTCTGAGCTACATCCTCAGCTCTTTTAATTTTTTACTTTGAGACAGGGTCTTCCTACGTCACTAACTTGCTCAGGCTAGGCTTGAACTCACAGTCCTCCTGCCTCAGCTTTCTAGAGTGCTGAGGTTTCAAGTGTGTGCCAAGTGAGGCTATGCACTCATCTATTTGTGATGATAGCTATATCATTCTCAAATCCTTGACATCAGATGATAACAGTGCTTACTGATTAGTAGCTATTCATTAGTGTAACTGTGTGTCTTTATAGTTTTGCTTCACTTTTACTGAGCTACCCTTCAGACCCAGAAGGGAGGCATATGTAGGCAATACTTGCAAGTGGAATTTGCTAAGCAAAAATCTATTTATGTATGTATCTATGTGGGCACACTGCACCATTGCTATTTAAATATTATGTAGTAATCAGGTTGCCGACATTGATTTCCTTACTTGGGGCCATCCAAGTAAGTGTGGTCTTTTATACTCTTAAAATTGCTCAGCAGAAATATGGCTAATAATCTTTCCAGATTGGTACAATCTGTAGAAAAATATTTCTATGAAACAATCTTTGAGACAATAATTTCCTTTAAAATGACGATATAATTTTAAAAATTCTGTATGTGCCTTTATTTCCTATTGTCTTACAATTCCTCAGTGAGAATTGAATTTCTAATATCTGCTTTCTGTTTCATTTCTGGAATGTATTTGAGAGAGGTGCACTTGCTGGACATAAGTGGAAGTCAAACCAGTCTATCTATGGTGCTCCGTGAGGCCACTCCCACCACAAAAGAAAGCTAGATCTGAGTGTTGATTATTCTTGAAAGTTGGCTTCAACTTATCCTATTGGCTGGCAATGAAAATATTTTAAAGCTAACCATGGTTTCTCTAATTTTATTACCTTCCTATTTATAATGCCATCCTTATCCTTATAAAACTATTACACTATTCATAAAAGGTAAAGTTGAAAATCAGAGAAGGAATACAATTAATTGGCTAAACTTGGTGATTTCTGGCAGAAATTCTTGGTCTAACTTTCTAGAATCTAGGATGTTGTTGTCTGATCCTTAAACTACTCAACTGGAGTGAGAATTATTTGAAAGACTGTGCAACTGAAATGTGTTTGTCTTTTGTGATTAAGAGACATAAATTCAATACTGTATCCCTTGGAGAGGTACTTGAAGAAAACAAAACAGGCATCCATAAGAAATTAAATTTTGTTGTGAGGACCTAGGTTGAAAGGGGTGGCCTAGAGGGAGGATCCTCCTCGTTGATATTTTTTATTGGTATTTCATTCTGGGGTAATTCAAGGGTATATATTAAGGGTTTAAGTGCAGGTGACATTTAAACTGTTTCTCAAAAAAATAAAACAATAATAATTACAGAGCAAGAAAATCAACATTGTAGGCTAATGTCTGAATATTTATGAATTCTGTTGAGCGTTTGTATAAATTCTACACTAATCTTTCTAAATTCTTAATTTCCTTGGAAATACACAAGTGTCAGGTGCAGATGCATTTAGAATGCAATTCAAAATGGACAAGGATTGATATAATTCTAAACTGGTAAGTATATATGGCTGAAAAGGAAAACCTGATAATTTCATGTCAAATTGCTTGGTGATTAGAAAGTAACTGAACAGACATTTTGAATTAGTTAGTCATCATAATCTGTAACTATTGGTTTTACTACAGTAAACTAGGGGAAATGTCCCTTTTTCATATAGCATTTAATACTTCTAGGGCTACATTAGGTTGGCCTTTTTTTTGAAAATCATTTTTACTTTTTTCCAGTAATGTTATTTAGTACCTGCTGAACACTATCATAATAAAGTACTTAGCTACCTAGCTCAGGATTTTATTTTTTGAGAGCACATTTGTGAACACTTCTTCCCCTCACATCCAGTCATAACTGGACCATGCCTCAGTTATTTTTAATTTTCATCTTTTCTATACAAACAGTAAAATAATTCTCGCATTAAAGCCTTCTGCTTTGAACACTTGAAACACAACACTTAGAAATGCTGAGCCAAGATACATTCATAGAGCAAGAAGTGCAAGGAACTTAGAGAAGAAAATGTAGTAAGTCCAATCTATCAGCTATGCGCTGTGACTGGCCAGCCCCACCTCGCTGAGCAATCATTGTCGGCTGCAAACGTGAATCTCGGGTTGTAGCCGTTGTGTGCTACGGCATGACAATAGCTCAAGAGCACCAAAGTTTATGTAGAGATGCCAGGTTACAGGAATGATTCCATTTCCTACTTTTAGATAGGCGTATTTGTAATTTGCTCAAAAAGAAAGAGCTAGGTATACTTATTTTAGGTGGATAGTGGTAGATATTTGTAAACATATGCGTATATACAAATGTGTATACACACACATCCTCACTGTTCTGTTTTGTAAGTGAAATAAATCAAACTCACATGTGTAAACATCGTATTGTCTCTCTGGTGTGAGAAACAGAAAGAATAAATAAGGTCCAAAATGTACAATAGATATTGTGGAAGCGGAAGAAATTGTTCAAAAGGAAAGAGGAACTAGGGTGGGGGAAAGGGGAAAGGAAAGAAGGGAAAAGGGGAAAAATTACAAGATAGTTATACACTGGTTTCTCTTAGTTCACTGAAAAGAAAGGTTTGTGCTAAGATCATTTGGAGAACTTTTTATGCCCATATCTTGTACTATGAGTGACTACTTTGAAGATAACAATACACAATGTATTAACTATTGTTATTCTCCTATTATTTTGTTTTGAAATTTTATTTTATTTTTTTCCATAAAAAAAAAAACCTAAGGGAAAGAAAATACAGGTAGTGAGCAGAACATCAAAGGAGGGAAACTAAGTGCACACAAGCTGGAAGGGCAGTTATTAAAGAAAAGAGTGATAAAGCTTAACACAGTGTTCAATAACTTGATTCCTTATGCTTATTTTCTCACCCATCTCTGCCCACATGCACACACATACGGAGTCATCAAACATGTAGTCGTTTTCTTACCCCCAAAAACAATTGTATGACTTTTTGCTCTCTGTGTTGTGTGATCTATTACTTTATAAATGTTTGGACTGAGTACGTAAATGCCATACCTCTTGATGCAGAGGAGTGATACTATTTTATCAGCCTCAACCACTGACTCTTACCCAAACAACCAGGTTCCTTATTCCCTCAATTCAGCCCAACCCAGATTGTGCAATATGCCGGTCCCTATACAAGATACCTGAAGGTATGCAAAATGCAGACCCTGAGGAGCGTGGAATCTAGTCCAGGAGATAGAATATGTTTGCAATTCACAATATGACAGACTATTAGGTGGAATAAGAGAGGGGTTATAATAGGGGGACAAATACACATATGTATGGTTTTACGAAGCAAGGAAACGCAAATTCCTGCCCGGGAGAATTGACTGCAAAAGCCATCACTCAAAACATGGCATGTGAACTGGATTTGACCTGTAGGAAAGGGACAAAAGCAGTTCATGGGGGACAGCGTGGGGTAGAGGTGTGGGAGGCCAAGGTTTTGGAGGAGAGGGTGGGGGATCTGAGAGCACAGACCACTGCATCTAGGGTCAGAGACAATACAGTTGGAGCCCGTGCTGGAAGGTCCGATTGCCCCTTGCTAAGAACATTGGCTGCATTCTATGTGTGGGAGAAAACTACAGGGGTTTGAGCAAGAGAGTGGAGCTGAAGCTGCACGACGGGAAAGTTCGTCTTATTTCAGTATAAAGGACAGACAGGAGGTGGATGAGGTCAGCCTGGGAGCACCTGTCATTTGTGTTTGCGTAATGAGTGATTACCAAGCACCAGTCTGCTCTGAGGCTAAAGAGGATCATGCCAGAACAAAGGGCTACAAACTGGGTGGCTTAAGATCACAGAGATTTATAAGTGTGTGTTTAAGTGAAAAAATTTATTACAGTAAAAGACACATTGCCATGAATCTGCCTTTAAAATAGGCACCCTTGCTTCGAACATGCTCTTCCCATCTTTCTTGTTACTTTCTGAAGCAGTTCTGGAAGTCCTCGTTTGTGAGTGTCTTTAGTTGCGCTGTTCTCGCTGCCTCGATGCTCTGAATCAGTTCAACACACTGACCTTTCATGGCTAGAAATTGCATGGTGTCAGATCTGGTGACTGAGTACGAGGACACAGTGTCGTGTTTTTAAGAGACAGCAGCAGCGTTCACCATAGTTTTGATCATACTTCCTAAGGACACTTGGGAAAGAGGACTTCCCGAACTGCTTCAGAAAGTGACAAGTGGTATGAGATAAGCATCTTGAAAGCGAGGGGGAGGATTCTGAGGGGCATTCATGGCAACGTGTCTTTTACTGTAATAAATTTTCAGTGTAAACATTCACCATTCTCGTTAACCATCCCTTCCATTCTTTCATAGTTCTGAAGCCCGGAAGTCTGATCTCAGGTGCAGGCAGGGCCGCGGTCTCTCCAAAGCCGGGGTGCGGGGAGGATCCCTCTTGCTGTCCCTGTCTTCTGATAGCTCCAGTGTTGCTTCCATCGCTGTCTTCACCACGCGTCCCCACCTGTGTCTCCTCTTTGCTTGTAAGGACACAGTGACATTAGGTCAGGCCTCCCCGAATGGCCTCATCTTTGCTTGAGGACATCTGAAGTCTCCCTGTTTGTAAGAGGTCTTGTGCACAGGTCCAGGAGGTTAGCAGGTCAACATCTCATTTTCAGGGTCGTAATTCAACCCCTAACAGGAACAGAGCATGGGGCCAAAAGACAGAGGTGGTGGCATGGCAGACTCGACTCCATGCCATTGAGGGGCAGAGGAGCAGTCAGAAGATTCTGACCTGGGAGCGAAAGAGAAGGAAATGGCACCGTCTCACCCATGCACCTTCAATATCAGTGACGTCTGTCCTCACCTACACTGCATGTATAATTTTCCCTTTCAATTTTATGAGCCAATTTTTTTTTTTGAAATCCTAGATATTTTGTAGTAAGTACTAACTGAATTCAATTTCCTCTGGAGAGGTCTTGAATTCCTATTTCCATTGCCAGTCTAGCAATTATAATTTTTGAAGAAATGGGAAATTGATTTAACATGATAGATTTCAACATAGGCAGGATACGAATGAATTAGTCTTCTGGAAGCATCTTCAATTTTTGGGGAAGCGGGTAGTGTGGATTATCTAAGGTACTAAATTTCAGTTCTTAACCATATTTACAAAAGTAGCAAAAAATCTGGAAGGCAGCTAATGTGTATGAAATGATGTGGACAAGAACTGTTAATAGGCAAAAGAATTTGTAGAACATTTACCCTAAATGCAAAATGACATAATGTATATTTTCTTTACAAAGATTGTTGAGATGGGTTGTATTTCCTGGTTTTTAGAGAAGGCCTCATGCAAAGATATATATATATATATAATGCTTAAACAATACTTCTATAGTAAATGTATATGCGTATTTATGTGTATTTATGTGTATATGTTTATACAATTTTCATTGTTTATATACAATTCTAAAACATCTTTTCATATGTGTAATTGTGTAGCAGTGGTGGCGAACCTATGGTATGCATGTTATTTGTTTTTCTTTTAAGACAAAAGATGTTAATGCATAAGTTGTTTTTTCTAAACTAAAACCTCAGTATTCTAGTTTAATTGCAGTGTTGGCACTTTGCAATAAATTAGTGGGGCTTTCAGTTGTAATTTGGGCACTCATCTCTAAAAGGTTTGCCATCACTGTTATATAATATCATGTCTTTATTTTATCATGCAGATTTTTATCTGAGAAATAAATTTTTGCTTGCTTGTAGGATCAGTTGACTTTTAATTGTAAGCATTTTTCTGTATTTATTGCTAATATTCATTTATTCTTATGTTTCGCATAGAATGTTTTTAAACAATATATTACCAGAGAGTTGAAAGGCTATCCTTCCTGGGCATCTCTGAATTTTTCTCTTGAAAATTTCAATGCTGCTGAAGACCAAAACCAACAAACTTATTAATAAAAGCAATTACCATCGTACAGAACTTTACGGTTTACTGACCAGTTTCTTAAAACATTTTCTCACTTGACCTTTAAAATGTCTTTGTGGACAAAAAAATCTATGTGAAATAAACAGGAGGATTTTTGTTGACCTTATTTTAGCAACGAGGAGACACAGACCCAGGGGAGTTCATCGTTTTGATTAATGTTCTACCCAAGCCCCTGCTGCATCCTACAGACTCGGGAGGCCTCCAAATGCTTTTTGCCAGAATGTCTACTGCCCTTTTCATGAGATATTTTCCTTTTTCCTCTAAAAGATAACATGTATTTCACTGACATGTGCTTGTTGCTGATTGGTTATATGCAATAGTGCATCCATAATATATGTTGACAACATGATTTTCAGTCTGTCCTTATATTAATTTCCAGTAACTTCTATAACAAAATTCCTTAAACTGTTTGACTTAATGCAGTAGAAGTTTGTTGTCTTATAGCTCTCGAGGTCAAATGTCTGAATCATGGTGTCAAGAGCAACACAAAGAATTTCTAGGGGAGGGTCAGGGATATAGCTCAGCAGCACAAGCACGTGCCTGGCAAACACAAGGTCCTGAGTTTGATGACAGGTACCAAAAAAAAAATTTTTCTGGGGAAAAATTCTTCTTTGTTTCTTCCTTGCTTCCGGTGGATGCCAAAATTTTGGTGTCGTGGGGCTTGCAGATTTACCGCTTCAATCACAGGACATTCTCCACATCTGTCTTCACATCGCCTTCTCTCTTCCTGTGTCTATGTGGCAGCACTTCCTTCTTATAAGGACACCCGTGACTGGGTCAAAATCTGCTCTAAGCCACACAGACAGAGAAGCTACTTCCAAATAAGGCCACATTCAGTGGTTCTGGGTGAAAATGCATCTTTGAGGGACACTGTTTCACCCAGCAAAATCCTTAGCATTAAAGTTCTTTTGATATTTCATGATTGGATGGGCTTAGTGCATGTAATAAGGAGAACACATCAACTCTTCAGGGAATTTTGAGAAATGTTCTTGATTATGCAACTGTCGTCCTCTGCAGACAAAGGCTTCCTCCACTACCCTGTCTTCAGCATCGGCTGCAGTATGTTAAGGAATGGTGAGTTTGCCTCGTGTCTCATCCTAAACTATCTGCTCAGTAGTTATTTCTTGCCTTTTCAATTCTGCCATGGGCCATTTTCCTCTTTATTTCTGGCTGTACATCATCCTTGCCCAAAACCCTGTCCCCGTCCCTCTGCCAGGCACTTGCTTTCTCTCCCCTGAGTCAGTGGCAGGGTGAAGGTGGGGCTGACCTCACTTCCCTTTATTTCCTGTTTCCTGGGCTTATTTGTTGACACATACAGTTCAGAGCCTCGGGATAGATCGTCCCTCATGTGACCCTGTATTCTCTTTCGGGGAAATTTGATTATTCTCGTAAGGCTTGTTCTAGCGCAAGAAGTCCAGGACCTAAGGACTCATGTTTTAGCAGTCTGTGTCCCAGACTTCGGCAGGACTTACACCAGGTACAGGAGAGGGATGAGTCAGGTCGCCTTCCCCTGTGTTTCTCTGTATCTCTCTGCCTCTTCCTCCATCTCTCTGCCTTTCTTTCTTTTTCACTCATACACACACATGCATGTACACATGCACACACACAAACACACACTCGCACACTCCTAGAGCCTAAAAATAATTCTCAGGGACAATTTAGTCTAGAAGCATATTTAGAATAAAATGATTTTAGAAGACAAAGTTATCAGGTGTAATGCCATTTCTTCTTATTTTCTTTCAGATTTCCAGAATGTCCCTCGGGGCTGAAGTAGAAAGAGTTAGGTCCATTACTCAGCTGTTCCCCCAGCAATGACAATAAGTAGGTTATAGAAGCTTCGAAGTCACGATGCTCTCTCCGTCTCCGCAGCATTTCTTGGCAGGTTGCTTTCATGGCATTCTGCTCTAAGGCACGCGCTGTCCATGGCTTGAGCTGGCTGCCACTCTCGGGTAGGTGGAGCACGTGCAGTGGCTGAGATCTGCCTCCAGCGCATAGCCTATTGACGCGGGGTCAATGGCGTTATTTTTATGAATGTGGCAATAATGTAAAGTAATTGGAGAACATAAGAACAAATGGTCATCCCTGGTAGAATCCATTCATTGAGATCTAGAAATTAACGAGGTCTCGTTGAAGGTACATTGAGTGAGGCTCTGCGGCATATGCCCAGCGCTGTTCCATAATTTCATAGTCCACAAACCATAATGGCTCACTTTCCACAGAGGTGCATTTATCTCTCTAGGTCTACTATTAATCTCTTCTCACTGTGAACTAATTTGGGGGTAGTAGGATTATTTACATGAGCCAGAAAATGACCAAGAGGGGGAAAAAAATATGAGGTACAGGATTGAAACAGCCTTTTCAATACATTTACCATGAAATTTATTTTGTTTTTGAAATTCTGGATAGAGATTTGGTTTTTAAAGTAGAGTTTCTAACTGCATATTCAAGCAATCAACTCATTTATTCAAAAACACTTGAAAAATATTTGTAAGCCTCCACATTTTATGAGGCACTGGATGAGACATGATGTTGAATTTGTACTAGTTCCCCAAGAGGAATGTAGTTATTATGTATTGCAAATATATACTAATAAAAGGAACAGAAAGACCTCACCATCAAGGCAGTTGTAACTGAATACGGGGACACAGGATTTGGGTGACAGCCTCCTCTGTTCCATGGCTCAAGAGTCACTGCATAAATGTGAAAATTAAACAGAACTCAGTTCAGCTGAGCCTTCCTGAGAACCATCATAAGCACATGGAAAATCTGATGGGTGTCCAGAGAAAAGAAAGGAAAAATAACTCCTGATAGATTAGCCTACATTAGGCAGCCCTACTTTCTCACAGTCGAGTTATTTTTAAAATGGTGCACATTTGTTTCTCTGCTCCAACTATAGCACGAAACTTCCTCCTTCCCTCCTCTTCCTTCTTCCTTTCCCTTCCCTTCCCTTCCCTTCCCTTCCTCCCTTTCTTTCTTTCTTTCTTTCTTTCTTTCTTTCTTTCTTTCTTTCTTTCTTTCTTTCTTTTTCTTTCTTTCTTTCTTTCTTTCTTTTCTTTTTCTTTTCCTTCCTTCCTTCCTTTTTTGGCCTCCCCTCATTTCTTTTCTTTCTTCTCTGCTCCTCTTCTTTCCCCTTCTCTCTCCAATTCTTTCTCTTTTCCATCTCTTTCTTTTCCTCATTGTAATTCTTCCAAACTCTCTTTTTATCTCTTTCACAGTCTCTATCTTCATCATGATTTTCTTTACTTTTATTTACTTAAATATAACCAAGTTATCCTGTATACCTTCTAACTCTCTGGCCACTAGTTTTTTTTTTTTTTTTTTTGTGGGTACCAGGGGGACGACCTCAGGACCTCGTGCGCCAACAGGCACCCGTGCCACTGAGCGATATCACCGGCCCCTTTTTCGTATGTGGGTTCCGGGAGTCGAACTCGGGCCCTCGCGCTTGCAAGGCAGGCGCTTACGCCGCTGAGCCATCTCACTGGCCCTGGCCACTAGTTTTTATTTCCCTTTATTGGCCTCCTTTCTTTGACAATTTTGGCTTCCAGAATTCTACCAAAGACTCCCATTTCTTCTGATACCATCCATTCTAAAATCTCCAAGATCTGACTTACATATGAGGCTCTGGAGAAGGCAAGACTATGGTAATAGAGGAACCATCAGTGCCTACCAATTGCTGAGGCTAGGAAATGGTCAGCTACAGAGATACGAGGGAGCTTGGGGGCTGGTGGAAATATTGTGTACCTTAATTGTTATGACAGTTACAGTGCTGTGCATTTTCTGAAATGCTTACAACCATCTACCAAAAAAGGGAAGTTTTACTGCATGTGCATTTTACCCCAACAAACCTAAAACACAAAAATAACGATAAAGAAGAAGCCCACTGGGGACATTGTGGATCAGCACTCCAACTCCTTGCTCGCCTTTGCTTAGGAAACATGAGCAATGCCTCTTCGCTTTAAGCCTCACCTTAGGTAGTTTGGCATTTAGTAGCTTCTGCCCGACACGAGAAAATTATCTTGAAATTATGGTCCAAGGAATCACAATTACTCAAACATATTTTTGTGCAGGGATTCTATCTTTTGATCTCAAGTGAGCATGGCTAAAATGGGAAGTGTCTCTCAAGTATTCTAATTTGGTTATTTGAGAATCATGGATGACAGTAAAATCTATAATATTGTACTTGTGCTCTCTGGCATTTTAGAGTGATTAAGGCAATAAAAATTTAGCTGGATTTTTTTCTTTAGCCATTAAAAATAAGTGAATTTTTGTTTCAGCCTAACTCATATCTAAAGAATTAGGACCATATTTTTCATGACTAGCAGCATCCAGGGAGAAGGGCTCCAGCTCATAGTGGAAATTCAGTGTTTATAAAGACCAATGCTTTGCTCCATTTCAAGAAATTAGCAAAGAAGAGAGAACGACAGAGCTTCTTAGTTCTTTCTGATGTAATCTGGGTGAATGATAGGGGACAGTGGGCTTTTCAAGATGGAAATATAAATTCTCAGTCTATATTGTGCATCTTTGTTTTGAACAAGCCATGAACCCCCTTTTCCTCCCAAGGAGACCCTTCCCACCTCTAAGGACAGCTGCATGTCACCGGCAGCGCCATGTGCTCGGGGTTGACTCTGAAGACATTGCTCCCTTCCTCACTGTGACACTGGGGAGGACATCACTGTCTACATCTTTATCTTTTTGCTTAGTCTGCAAATGAACATGGGTTACATGATTGCTGAGGCTATCTTTATAAATTCAAATGTGTGTCTTGCAGTGCTTACTTATTCTGCTGCATTGTGAATTTTTACATTTCATCAAATTTCCTTTTTAGATTCCTGCATTTTGGGTGTTTGCACTTCTCCCCCAGGATGGCCTCTATCGATCCCTGATGCACTCCTGGTCACTGTCACAATCTAACTCCTGTGGCCTTTGCAACCTGGGCAGTGGCCATTTGTTGGAGTCAACAGGTGTCAAATCCACTCTCAAGCCTGAAGGTTTCCAAAGCTTGTGCTCAGTGCTTCACATGTAACACTCTTCAGTATTGGTAAAGTGGCCTGCCGACTTCCACAATGAATATTTTAGAACACAGGGCTTTGAAAAAGAAGAAAAACCTAGTTTAAAAGTATTTACATGAAGCTTTCTATACGTTGAAGTGTTTTTGGAATCAGCTTGTCACCTGTGCAAGCACCAGCAGTCAGGACTGATTGGAGGCAGGGGCAACTGGTTTATTGGTGAATCTCTGGTAGGTTCTAAAGAATCCGTGAAGAATCAGTAAAGGAAGGTACCTTGAAATACCTGCTTCACAGAATCTTTGTGATGGAGGAAACATTGAATTTAACCAAATATGAAGTTATTTACCTTCCACTCAATTTCTGCTCAAACTGATTATTTGAATTTGAAATGTGCTGGACACCTGGGTTAGCTGTGGGTATTGCATACATATGTAGATTGCTATGTGCTGAGAATGTGTTGGGTCAGAGGAGGCTTCGGCTCTGGAAAGACTTGCAAATAAAGGTGACTTTCCAAAGCTTTTTGCTGCTCTACTGTGGTTCACCTAAATTCTGGCAGATATTTTGGGTGATTTTCCAACTATAGTGTTCTTCATGGGGGAGATTCTTCATACTTGGCAGCTGAGAAGACAATTTCTCTTCCTCAGGAAGTTCCTGATAACTTGAATACCTCCTGCTTCTGTTTAATTCCACTCCTTCTTGCTCAGTCTTGAGTGGGAGTACAGAACCAAAGGGAAAGTTCATCTTGCTTTCAGTAGGGAACCCCCACACAATAAAGCAATCTTATGCTTAAAATGCATACTTATGTGGCAACTTGGGAAATGGGAGCTTGGAGGCAGAGCAATTAAAAAAGAGGAAGTGAGAAAAATAGAAGACAGTTTCAGAATTAATGACTGCATTATCATTTAACACATTAGGAAAGGTATCTAACTTGTAGGAGTATGTCTAAGGGTGTGGGCTCAGAGTGTACACCTCATCGGGATGCTGGAAAGACATACAGGAAATACAATATGATAAATGGAATTGGCTCGGTAATATTCTGGAAGATAAAGTGTTGGGAGGAAATGAAGAACTGTAAATGCAGTAAGATGGTTGACATGTCTTCAAAGAAGAAATCCTTGGCTGCACTGGGAAAGGCCAGGAATCTGGCAACAGCATGGCACATGGACTTGCTGAACAGAATTCTTTCATGTCAAGTTCTGTTACATTTCTATCATCTTGAAAGAATTTGGAACTGACCATGATGAATGTCACATTCTCTATTATAAAATCATAAAATGGAAACCACACAATGTAAAAGGCTCCAGAGTAATTATTTTAGGCATCATTAACTTGTCCATAATTAGAACCTCTCCCATTCCACATCTCCCAGGCCAATTATGGATGGCGTAGTAGGTAGGAGGTTGTTGGGCAGCAATGGGAACCCTGGCAGGACCTCAAGGCATCTCTTATCTTTCCTTTTTACTGCAGCCAACTATTCATTCACAAGGTGAGTCTAGGTCTATGGTGCAACTCTGTTGGGACAACTCATGCAGCAGGAATAATCCTTTCCATGGACATTCACAGGTCCTTTCATTCCTGTAGCGTTTACAAGACATGTTAGCTGTCCTGTAGCCAGCGAGAAGTTTCAAGTCTTACACAGTAGTTCCAGACTACTAATTCTTATAAACTTTTATTAAAAATTAGAGTAGAAACATTCTTGAAACTCTATGATATTTATTCTTCCATTCATCCATTGCCAATTCACTTATTTTTATAAATATTTACAGAATGGAGGAACTTTGTTGGTAGTAGAAATATAGTTAGAGCAGAGCAGAGACATTTCCTGAGCTATAGTGATTCTTTTATTTAATTTACTTTTGGACAGTACTGGGGATTAAGCCCAAGGCCTTACACCAAGCTGTATACCCAGCTCTTTTTTTTTTTTTTTTTTTTTTGAAACAAGGTCTCACTAAGTTGCGCAGGCTGGTTTTGAACTTGCAATCCTCCTGCCTCAACATACCCTGACTTATAAGCACACTGCACTGTGTCATGGAGATTCTTGTTCTTGCGTATGTGACTGAGGTTTTAACAAGAGCCAAGATTGGGAGTGTTGATGTGATATGCGTGTACGAAGGAGGGAGGAACAGAGAATGCGGTTGAATGGGAAGGGTGGATACTTTTAATTTCTAAGACTTGGAATTTACTGACTCATCTCAATGAACCTGTGCCCAAGTGAATGTCACAAGACTCTGTGAAATAGCTCAGATATATGTTTAAAAATATACCAGATTTAGGTGTGTTGCTAGAAACAGATTCCAATTTCCCAAGCTCATTAGAAAATCTTCCCTTGGTCACCTGATGGTCTGGCCAGTAGATCTCTACCCAAGCAGCCATTGTCTCTCATCACTTCCAGATATTTTACATTAGACATTTACTGTCACAATCTGCATCACATATAGTGGCTTCGGATTTCTTCTGACCCAGAGTTAGGATCATACTGCGACACTGAAAGTGAAA
This sequence comes from Erethizon dorsatum, assembly GCA_028451465.1. Lineage (NCBI taxonomy): Eukaryota > Metazoa > Chordata > Mammalia > Rodentia > Erethizontidae > Erethizon > Erethizon dorsatum. Next base: position 153,909,266 of record CM051824.1, on the reverse strand, counting down.
TTGTGGAGAGATTATCATCCAAAATCTTCATAAATTGTATGTCATACTTAACAAGTGGGAAGACCATGGTTTTAATAATCAGATATATTTTAAAGTTTTCCCTCTAATTAATGGTACAATCATAGAGAAGCGTCGGTATCCATATTGGCAAATGGGAATAATTATGTCTACCTCGTAAAGTTTTGGTTGGAGACAATTGGGAGTAACTATGCAAAATGACACATTCTGGCTGTTCACTTTCACCAGCTATGATGACCTTCTTTTCTTAGCAGGAAATGTGCTTACCTTCACAAAGAGTGAACCAAAGCCTGTTTTTTTGGGGGGAGCATAAGATTAAACGCTTGCCCTAAAATTTAACTGAAAGTATACTGAAAAGCCAGTTAGAACACAAACAGTGCCGTGCAAGCTCAAGACTCACAGTGAGCAGAATTGTCGACCTGTGACTTCCTCCTTGTTGACTGCGTGAGACTAACTTCTAACCTGGGACAGCCCACATCGGTGTTGGACCTGCAGTACTAAGGCGCATAATTCACTTTCAATTTGTCTTAAGGCAGGAGGAAAAGGGCCACACAGAGAGGATTAAGAGGAAGGATGAAAAAAGAATCCTTCAACATCCTGGCTGCCCCTTCTCTCACCAGTTAGATCCACTTCTCTTTAAACATGCGGAAGAGGATAGAAGTTGTCACCACTCAGCTGTGGTGGGAGTGGCCTCACGCCCATGCCTAGGTGGGTTTGGAGAAGTCTTACTTCAGAACCACAGCCAGAACATTGCTCCTGCCTGGGAGTGTGCAGGCTAGGCCCCGGAGAGGCGATATGCAGAACGATCACTTTATTAGACCAGCAGTGCCACGTCCAGTGCATTTCACAGTGCCAAGCGTGCATTCCACATCTGGTTGTTGGCTGACCACACTCTAAAACAGACAGAAGACACAGTTACAAAACCTCTGGTTCTTTTTTTAATGGGCAAAGGGGAATGCCAACAAGAAATTCCCATATCCTACTATGATTCTTAATGGGCCCAAATGCCAAATGGGATGTTTGTCCTTGCTTTGCTTAAAACAACTACATCAATAGATATGTTCTAGCTGCAAACAGTGGTTTATTAGCCTTTTGGAATCTTCATTCTCCAACCCTGGCACCAGGTTTTGAGGTTAATATATCATTAAAGAATTCTTTGCTCTTTTTGTTTTTTTTCAATGTACATGGGCTGCTTGTAAGATACTACACAGTTGTGTAACTAAGAAAATACCGGAATTATACAAGCACAGCAGGAAATTAACAATGCAGGAGATAATCATGCTCAGCTATAGATAATGCATTCAGTGCTTAAAATAGCAGTTTGCCATCCATGTGTCACTGCATACCAGATGGTTGGAAGAGCATAGGACATAGTTTTTTTTTTTTTTTTTTTTTTTATATTGGTAGGGTACATATAAAAATCTGTTAATAGCAATGCACTGAAAAAGGAAAAAAAATCTATAATTTAAGATAAGTGAATTTTGTCAAATTGCCTTCATCTATATTGAGCTCAAAGCTATTTTTATATATTTAGGAAATAAAAATATCCAGTTCAAAGAAATATCGAATAAAATTGTGACGTTAAGTTTTTCCAGAGGTTTGAGTAGAGACCCTCTCTCAAGTCCATACCCAGCGTGGACAGGTTAATGGAGACTTCTAGGACAAGTTTTGCTTTGGGCTATATTATTGTTGTTGCTTTATTTTAAATTCCAAGTCTCAGGAGAAAAGTCACAGTCCCTCTAGCAAGACAGCTCAAGGCAGTACTGAAGGTAGAAGTCACTTAATACTCTCAATAAGATGGGCTCAGTACAAGGTTTAGGGGTCCCCTCGCTGGAAGTTTATGGGAATATAAATTAAGCTCCCTAATCTTCAATGTGTTAAGACAGCCTCTGAATGAAAAGATGAGGTGTTGAAAACAGAAGCTTCACCATGGTTGTAAGACAGAACTGTTTGTGCGGTGACACAGGAAACCCAAGTTTTCTACCTCACGGCCTGAGAAAGTGCTTCTCAGATGGAAAGACCCCATAGCCCTACACACAAGCACCGCGAGGCAGCATCTGGTGACACTGAAGAAGAAGGCCTCTGTCTGTTTGTCACACTAGGGGGGGAGCTACCTGGGCCGGGTCAGGTAGGCACCAAGACCACTGCTCATTGTCCTACAGTGATGACTCAGCATCCTCACAAAGACTTCCCAGGAGCTCCCTGGGAGGATTAGCCATGCATGTCAACTTGCTGAAGCTGTGGAAAACAGGCGTTGAATCCGATACTCATCTGGATGTTGCCATGAAAGTATTTTATAAATGTGGTTCATATCGACCTTGAAGGGACTTTAAGTAAAGTAGATTACACTCTGTAATGTGGGTGGGGCTCATTCCATCAGCCCAAAGCCTCAGAGCTAAACTCAAGGATTCCCATAACGATAACTAGTGGAATATGAATCTATAGATGTACGACTTTGGTGCTGTTTTCTGGAGGTCCCTATGGAAGGAATGTTTGCGTCTCCTTGTATTAGTCACTTTCCTGTTATGACAAAATGCCTGACATGCACAATTTAAAAGAGGAGAGGTTTATTTTGGATCCCAGTTTCCAGTGTGTTCAGTCCAGAGTCAGCTGGCTTCCAGGCAGAACATGGCGGTGGAAGGGCCTGGTGGAGGAAAGGTGCTCACTTCAAGGCAGCCAGGAAGCAGAGAGTGTACAGGGAGGAGCCAGGAGGGGAGGTACACCTTTCCAGGTCACACCCTCAGGGACCCAGCTCTGACCAGGTCCACCTCCTGATAGCGCATTCAGCTATACAGTCATCAATGGAAGAGGAGCTCAGCGTCCCCATGATCCAGTCACCTCCCAAAAGCCCCACCTCTCAGCATGTGAGACTTCTGGAGGATGTCTTAGATTCAAACATTAACGTCCCTCAGAATAACTCTCTTGATATTTCAATTTCCGAGGCGATGGTATTTGAAGATGGGGTTCTGGGAGGGAAGGAGGTCATGGGGTCAATGCACCTAGTACCCTTATAAGGAGAGACTCAACACTTGCTTGCTGTCTCTTGCTTTCTGCCACGGGGTGTCACACTGAGAAGAGAAGTTTGTCATCAGCAAACCAGGAACTTGGCCCTCATCAGACAGCGCGTCTGCTGGTGCCTTGGTCTTGATTTCCCAGTCTGCAGGACTGAGAAGTAGTTGTTCCTTGTTTAAGCCCCCCCCTCTGCGGTGACAGTCTCAGCAGCCTGAGTAAGCTAAGATGGATCCTGACTGATAGGGTCCCAAATGGTAGCAGTTCCAAGGTTAAGAATCCCTGGGTTAGGAATTTCAGTGTAGCCTCAAACTGCAAGGCGAGTGTACAGTACCAGCAGGTTTCCGTCCATCTTTGGTGGAGGTGGCCACATTGCCCAGGGACCTCCAGAACCTTCTGCAAGCCACACAGGGCTGCCTTCTTCCTACATGTGTGTCAGACGCACTTGGCGTGTCCTACACACTTGGGAACTCCAGAGTATCCATCCCTTTGTGATGGGACACATAGGCTCTCATCAATTTCCTTCATTTCTTTTCTCCTTGACATTCTGATTTCCTTTCTCTCACTTGGTGACACTTGTCTAAATTGCCCTCTGCCATGTACTGATGTTATTTTCAGATTTTTGCCTTCTGTATCATTTTGGGGTAAAGGTGATAGAGCTCTTTATTACTGCACACTGGAGTTTAGCATCCTTCACAGGGTTTCGTAAACAATGACCTATTTTCTATCACACACACACACACACACACACACACACCCCTTACACATGACATGTGAAAACATAGAGATGCTATCTTCAAGTTTTGAACTTTAGGGTAATGGTTTTAGATGCTATATAAAAAGAGTGAAACCAGGCATAGTGGTGCTCACCTGTAATTCCTGCACTCTGGGAGGCTGAAGCAGGAGTATCGCAAATTTGAGCTCAGCCTGGGCAACTTAATCACTTAGTGAGACCCTGTCTCAAAAAACAAAAATAAAAATAAAAACAAAAACTGAAGCGTTGAGGTTGTAGCCAAGTACAAAGGTCCTGGGTTCAATCCCCAATGTTACAAAAAAAAAGAAAAAAAAAAAAGAAAAAAGTTTCAGAATGAGTGGGATGAGTTTTAAACCTTTGGGATTTTTCTCAGAGGAGGCGCCTACCCTGCCAGGATCAGTGTGCATAAACGCCGCTTTGTCTGTGGGGTCCTGTAAGTTCCACATTGTCCAGGAGGCATCTCCAAGGGGGAAGGTTGAGGATAAGAGGATCAAACGTTCAGAGTGCTGCTTTCATGGTGATCCGTGTTCCTGCGCCTCTGACAGCTGTCTGTTAAAGACGCCCCAAAGCCTCCATGAATCAAAGCCTTGCTGTCAAAGGGGTCTGCTTGAGGGTTAAAGGCGACTGGCCTTTGCTGGCTCAGTGGCCCACTTGGAAACAGAGATGAAATCATCCTCAGGCTAGGTCCAGCTGCCAAAGGGAGCAGCAAGCATGGCCTAGCCCACAGTGGGTGTGGCTAGGGCCTGCGACTTTGCAGACTCTGGCCTTGGTCATTGCACCAGGGGCAGCCCAGGAGGGTGCAGGGAGCAGGCTCGCTGCTGAGGGTCGCACAGGCCAGACTCCTCCTCTGTGGGCCACATCGTCCCTCTGGGAAAAGGTTTTTTCATTCCCTGCTTCCCTGGGTATCATCCAATCATCTCTCCCACACACTCCTTGCAGCTGTACTTTATGGATGACAAACATTCTTGCTTTATTGTTCTGGGATAGCTGCAAACATGAAAACCAGCCGACAACCTAGCAAGGAGTTCGAATGCAGATTATGCAGTGTGAATCCGTAGTCGCTGTGTGGAGGCCCCGGGCAGCAGCACCATGCTCACTCGGTGGCTTTAGTGTGAAAGGTTCCAGTTCAGCTGCAGCTTTCTCGGGGAGAGGAGGCTTTGGGAAAGAGCTAAAACAGAGCACTGAGGTTTTCTGTTTTCTTTTTCTTTAGTGCTTTTCCAAAAAAGGCTCTATGCAAGTGACAGGTGAGAATTATTCACTGTGCTCTCCTGGAGCACATGATGGGGGGAGCAGAAGCAGGGTGAAGATGCTAAAGTTTTGCTCAGGAATGAGGAGTCCCAAGGTTCAAGAACTTCAGTGCTCACGGTGGGGCTGGAGCTGATCCTCCTCTCTCAGTTGTCAGGAGGGAGGGTTGCATCCCGGATTGCAGAGTCGAAGACAGTTTCTAGACAACATATCTTTAGGGTAAAGGGATTTTTCAGTGTGGTTCATTGAGATTCTGGGGACAGTGCTCATACTTTTTAAAAAGCCCCATCCCTTGCACAATCACAGCTTGCTCACCAGTTCAGACTCTGCACCATGTAGCCCAGTGTTTGCAGAAGGCTTAGGAAAACACAGAGGAGCAAAAGTGCTCCGTTTGAGCTCTGGGAGAGAGCGAGGGAAAATCGCTCTCAAGAGATGTAAGCCTGTGTTAACTGGCGGCAATGTTTGCCTTTGGTTCCCAGTCCTTGCGCGCTGGAGAGAAAAACACAACAGGCAAGCTCAGCGCAACAAGTGCAGCAGAGGGAGACGCGGTCAGCACTGACTGTTTTGCTTTGAAAAGACAAATCATCGGCATGCATGGGAAAGGAGAGGAGGGTCAGCGGGAGGCGCCGCTAGTTAAAGGTGGAAAGATATCAGGCTGGCCGCCCAGCTGTGCAGCCCTTCTGGAAAGAAAAAGTGACACAGCCCATCCAGGGCCCAAGGAGGGGACTCACAGGCAAAATCACTATAGTGTGTGTGCGTGGCTCTACGGTTGTCCCCCCTGGTCCTCTTGACATACTTGGAGATGAGGCAAGGCAAATGGTAGGAAGCAAATTCTTAGAAGAAAGAGAGTTGGCCTGGCAAGAGGAAAGGCCCACTTAGTTCACGTGGCCACTGCTGATTCTTGGTACTCTGCACCCTTCTACACCACAGAGCTTGTCTACTGGCTTTAGAGGTTGGCATGGTGAATAAAAGCTATGGAACATCCATCCCATTAGAACCTTCTTGACATGTAGCTCTGTTTGCTCATATTCAGATATAAGAACAAAATCACAAATAAGAGAATACTGTAAACAGGCTCACCAAAAATAAAAGTAAAAAAGAGCTGCAGTTCAAAGTGGGAGAGAAGCTCTGCCATCCCCAGGCAGGTTACCTGGAGGGTTATTTAATCATGTTCTCTGCTTCCTGGCCTGCAGAACTGTGTGCTATAATGGCTTCCTGAAAGCCGAGGACATCATAAGATACCATAGATAAAATGCCAAAGGCAGCACTCGGACAACAGCTAACTCTTACCCTCAGGGTCAGTGATGTTCACGCGGCAAGAAGAAGGAAGTGCGAACAAGTTAGTGGAAAACACCTGCCACAGTCACGAGAGAGCCTTGAATGCTACTGTAAAGGATGGTTTTCTCTGTCACTTATGACAACAACATCCCAGGTCCTGTCCAGCTTCCACGAGGTCCTGTAGAAGACGGCATCCCACTCTATCCAGCAGGGAAGCATCACACACTTGGAAGGTAAAAAGTCAGAACAGCAGAGCCAACAGGAAATCATGGGCAAGAGACAGTGCTGTGACTACTCCTGAAAGTCATCATGACATTATGATTAGCCCTGTCATGAAGATGGTTCTGCCACAGGTGACAGTGATTTAGAAGTTAGCCACAGGTTAAAATGAAATCTGAAGTCACTCATCAGGCCTGAAAAATGTTACCTGTCCATTTGTTCTGTGTTGAAGCTACATAATGTAGGTGGCAAGGGCCTCTGTTGCTGCCTTCATGAAGCCTTTCCTGTAGATGAACAGACACACATGGTCTCTTTCTTAGCTTTTACTTTTATTCAGCCCTAACACCATCTTATTGGACAATTGGGATGACTGAAGAAAGTGCTCATTGATGATATTTATACCTTGTCTATCATGTTTCTTTCAAAGGCGGTAAAGTCCTAGACACGGAAGGGGGCTCAGGCCAACTGGACAGCCCAGCTCATTCAGGAAGTTGGCTGACTCCCCCTGAGGAACGGTTCCCCACAGTTCTGAAGGGCTTTGTAATCTGTGAGGTGCATTATTGTTACTAGACCTTAAAAAGCTCCAACATAGCATTTTGTATTACAGAATCCATTTATATAAAGCCTACTTTGAAGACCAATAAAAACAAAACACAGATGTGACCAGTGAATCACTCGAAATAGAAATGCTGTAAACGTGCATTGTCATCCTTATCTCACTCATCCTTTTATTCCTTTCTCAAATTGTTTCACCCTTCAGGACAGATTATGTTTGTTCTTTTGGCGGATTCAGGATGTGAGATTGGGACTCTCTGGGTCTCCACAATCTTACAAGTGAGCTTTTTAAAAAATGATTTTTCTTTTTTAATTAGCCTTTGAATTCTACCTTTTTAATATCAAATTTTTCCTATACTTTCTTAGATAAGGTGTCTAGCAACTGCACTATAGACTTACAATTCCATGCAATAAGGGTTTTCTTGGCTACTCAAGTGGGTGTCAGGGAAGGACTGGCGTCAGTTCGAGTTGGAAGCCAGGCTCTGTCATGCAGCAGTTGCTGGCGTTTGCAAGTAATCCAATGGAGCTCCTCAGTGGATCGATAACATCAAAGACCCATTCTTCACTCCACCCTCTCTCCGCACCCTTCCTCAGAAGGGAGCCTTGTTGTGCGCCCACTCCAACTCTGGGCCTCACGCTCTGACCTGCCTTACCATGGGATGCTAGTGCAGGCTTGAAAAAGCGCCACATGTCCTCCCTGCAGTCTCTCTCTCTGCAGTTGTCACAGGAGGACACGCCCGAGCCAGCCTGCTGTACTTGAGATGAGTGGACCCCCTCTGAGTCACTCCAGAACTAACTGAGGCTAGCTGAGAACAGCTGTCACCTGGCCTGCCCCTCCAACACAGAGGACTGGCTTGCCTGCATTTGGTCACATACACCTGAGAAGGTGCAGGCCCGGTGTGTGGGATCTGAGATGGATCATCCTAACCTCGCGCATACCTGAGCCCCGAGTTATTACGATAGGCCGCTGAGATTGTATGACTATTTATTGTAGCATTTTTGTGGCAATAAGTAACTGAATCTCTCAGGTTCCTTTCTTTCAGATCATTAAGTATTTGCAGCTATCTCAAATGTTATTGTAAAGATTAAATGATATAACACATGGAAAATGCCTTACCCGCACATGCCACATAGAAAATATCCAGTAAATATAAGTTATTGCCATACAGAAATCAAGGATTTCTTGACTCCCTCTATCATCAAATTTGCTCTACCTTTCTTTTGGGCAGATTCCTTCCTCTGAATTTATATTTCTTTTCATAGGCAAGCAAATCATTTTGCTATACATGTCACATTTTAACTATGTCTTTGTCGTAATTATTTTTTCCTTCCCCTTAAGGAATATTAGGTTTGATTTTATTCCATCTTTCATACTGTAGTAGTTAGCTTTCCCATAGCTGAGACACAATACCTGACATCCACAATTTAAAGGAGTAGAGATTTAATTTGGCTCATGGTTTGGGGGGATTCAGTCCATGGCTAGCTGATTCCAAACAAAAACATCATGGAAGAAGGGAGTGGTGGAGCAAGATATTTACCTTATGGTTGCTGGAAAGCAAAACAGAGGAATAGTGCTGGAGAGGAAGGGACCAAGGACATAGACCTAGAGGTCATGCCTCTATGACCCACCCAGATATACCCATAGGTCTACTTTACTAATTCCCTGAGTAAATCCCAAAGCTAATCAATTCAATGCTCCATCTTAAGAGTCACAGCTATTACGATAGGTATAGACTTACTTTTGTATTTCCTTGCGCCTAATTCTACCATTGTCCCTTGCAGATCCATGGTTTCCTATAATTTATTAACTTCTTGGTACTATTTTCAGAGGTTTTTTTCTTACTTTTGCATATCTTTGCATTTATTTCAGTTGTGACTTGTAAAATTTGAGGATCACTCTTCTATTTTTCCACTGTGATTCCCTAGGACACAGCCACAGGGGGTACATATAACCCTTGTCCTTTGATTATGTGGTACCCCTTTTCTCCATTGGCAGATCCACCTCTGCTTTTAAGACTGGTGGCTGTGTTAAACCAAGACCAGAGAGCTCCTTGAAACACACTTTCACTTCTGTTTGAATTTCTGTAAACACATTTTTGTTCTTAGATTTTCTCTTCTACAAATGATGTTCTTTGAAGATGCTATGGTGTAGCAGAATTGATGTTTGTTTTCTGTTTTATTTTTAACAGAGGAAATAAAAGGGTTCACAACTCCTTTTTTCTTTCCTTACATTTTTTCATTTCAAAGTTGTTCCCAGTGTGTTCAGCGATGGACAACAGAGAGACATTTTAATGCCTACTTGACAAAGCTGCTTTTCAGTGCGAGTGGGTCTATCCCTTCGATGCTCTGTACTCCTACAATATGTGCTAGTGCTACGTGATAAAATTCTCTGATTCCTAGTGCCAAGGGTCCAATTCTGTGTATATAACTGAATGCACCCATCCATTCCTGCTCCTTTTTTCATGGCACTTAGAGTAAAGAACATCCTTTGCAAGTCTCCCACATTGTTCCTTAGAGATTTTATCTTTGCTCAAATTGTGGAAGAATGGCAGCTTGTATTTGTGTCCAATGTACATTTTAACATGACGGATGCAATGCACCATGCAGCTATAATTTTCTGGAAAAGTCAATCTTTTAGGAATTATTTTTCAGATCTTCAATATTTTTTCATTAAGTTAAAAAAAATGAGGACCAACCATTGTACCACAAGGGAATCAGATTTTGTACCATTCACACATGCTCTTTTATTTTTGAGGACATATAGTAATCTCAGTACAGTATTTACTGATTTAAATAAAAAGAAGTCTGAGCCTCAGATGATGGTACCCACCTATAATCTCAGCACTCGGGAGACTGAGGCAGAAGGCTTGCCACCAGTCTGAAGCCAGACTGGGCTACATAGTGAGTTCAAGGCCAGCTTACATAACCAGACCTTCTCTTAAAAACCAAAACCAAAATATTTTGAATAGGTGTGTGCTATCGATTGAATGCTTTGTTTGTTTCACTCAGTAAATTGTGTTGAAACCTAATCTCCAGTGTGACAGTTTTTGGAGAAGGACTTTGGAGGTGTTTAGTCTGTGTGCAGTCTTCCTAAATGGGACCAGTGCCACTATGAAAGCCCTAGAGGGATTCACAGCCTCGTCCTTCTGCCCTGTGAGGACGCAGGTAGTAGATGCCATCTACAGACTAGGAAACTGAAACTGGAGGTGTCTTGGACTTGGATTTCCCAGCATTCAGAGCTGTGAGAAGTAAATTTTGGTTGTTTATAAGCTCATCAATTTATTGTATTTTGTCATAGGCAAAAGTTTTCAAGGCAGTATGTGATTTAACATGTTTTGGAATAAATAGATCTGTCTGTTCATGACATTTTACCCACTGAAACAAAACATAAAATAAATTTTCTATTTTTAAATTGATTAAAGTGGACTGATTTTCTGGCTTGGATCTATGCATCACCCATCTATTCAACCATGCACCCATCCATGTATTCATTTATCCACCATCCATCTACCATCCATCCATCCATCCACCCAGTAATACAGTAGGCAGTTTTCATTGACTTCCTTTGTTGTTAAGTACTATTCTTGGCCTCCAGAACACATGGTACTACAAAGCACAATCCATTTTCTCTATATGTTGATCATATAGATGTTGGATTCCGTTGTGCAAAAAGTCAGCTCAGCAAAATATTACAGGAACTGTGATGGATTCATGCATATAGGGCAGGTTCCAAGAAGGGAAGCTCATTGTGCAAGGACATGGCCTTTCCTTGCAATGGTGACAAATGGACAGATGATGCCTCTGGATGTGGCCGGGCAGATGCTTTTCTGGCAGAAGGAGCAAAGCAAGCGAAGGTGTGGAAGGCCCGGGGAATGAAGCCTGGCGCACAGCTGCACCCGGAAACTTAACAACATGACACAAGAACAAGGTTGGAGGAAGGGCTGCTGAGGCTCACCAGAGCAGCCAGAACACAGAGGGTTTTGTATGCCACACAAAGGAGCTTGCACCCATCCTATAGGCAATGGGAGCCGTTCCCAGTTCTAAGTCAGGGTCAGCGTGATCAGACTTGTGTTTGGAGAGTTACTTTCGTAGTGAGCAGAGACAGGGTTGGAGAGATAGGAGTCAGAGACCAATTAAGAGACAAATTATTAAAAGAAGAAAGGGGAGGAGCTGATTTAAGACAGTAGATAAATAAATTCACTTTTATTACTCAGACAAATAGTAAAGAACACCTGAAATGTGTATGGCTGTGGTAGGTGCTCTCAGGTATATGAAAAAGAATGCAATCATATCACTTCCATGATTAAGGTTACAGGCAGGGAATTAACCTTCCAACGCTGCAGCAGAGCATTCTGTGTGACATGGTTCATACATGTCACATGGACAGTGATAGGGATCAGAAGGAAGGTAACTCATTTTGTGGGGTCAAGCAGAAAAGTGAATATTTGTGGCCAGTTTAGGATATCAGATGGGCCCTGAAAGAAGCACAAGGTTTTGGAATGGAAAACTGCAGATGAGGATTCACCAAGTGAGGTAACAGCAGAAGGGAAAGGCATAGGGCCATATGCACAGCCCAGTTTTGATGAGCAGTAAGCTGCCCTGTTGGTACTTGTAGAGGAGAGGTGTGAACCAAGGCTGGAAACAGAGGGCTGCCATATGGCTCTGTCTGAAATGCAAGGAGAGCAGTTTGTGTGGCATTTAGTCCATCACAGGGAAGGGCTGCAAGCACTGAAGGTGCCGATAAATAAGGACAGCATCACTGGAGAAGGATGGAGTGGAGGAGGAGAACGCGGAGAAGGCTGTCTGCATGCATGTGAGCTAAGGGCAGCCAGGATCAGAGAGATAAGCTTAGAAACACAGAGCTTGGGCTGAAATAGACCCCATGTATCTTCACAATCGGTTGTGTGTGAAGGATTGGGGCAGAGGACTGAGTCAGACAGGGCACCCCGTGTGGAACTTGAATGATGAAGCAAAACTGTGGCCCACTCCTAGAAATCAGGAAATAGGAAAAAGAGCAGATTGAAGAAGATGATTCATTTGATTTGGGACAAATGGAATTGCAGGGCTGGAAGGATATCCAGGTAGATTTCTGTGTCTCTCAAGAGGGACAACTTTGCTGCTCAACCTTCACCCCACAGGGGATATTTAGCAATGTCTGGAAACATTTTGGTTGTCATAGTTGGAGCCCAGGAGTGCAACTGACATCTGGTAGGTGAATATATTACAACACACAGGGCCACATCCCATGACAAAGACATATGTGAAACAAAACGTCAGTAACAGGAAGGCTGAGTGTTAGGGTTTAGATCTGAAATAACTCCACAAGCCTCCTGTATTTTGGAAGGTGACTGGATCATGGGGGCAATATAACTAACTTGCTTTTTCAAAGGTGGAGTCTGAAGTCATAATTCTGAATGTACAAGGAGTGATTGAAATATTTGGTGCATGGTTAAATAAATTATTATGGTAAAAGCAAATTGTCATTAATCCCTCTCAGAATACTCTACCTCACATACAACACTGTTATAGTGTTTGTCTAGATGTCCTCTCAAAGCCTCATGCAGTCATGGAGGTGGGCTTCTAGAGTTTGTGATTGATTCGTGGTCCAATGCTGGGAACATGGGTGTTAGTGATACACATGTGCTAGGGCAGGTAGCCTGCATACTGTATAAGGGAGGGAAAGAGGCTTGCTCTCCCTCTCCTTCCCTTTTGCTCTTGTTGCTTTTGCTGTCTTCCACCAGTATGAATTGTTGCCTGTCTCCCACACCACTCTGCCTTGGAGCCAGCTGATCATGGATGGAAAACTCTTCAAACTGTGAGCTAAATAAACCTTTCTCTCTTTAACTTTGGGTGTCAGGTATTTTGTCCCAGCAATGAGAGGAAAGTAACCAAGACAAACCCACTTATTCCACTGTTCTGGCCACTTTCTGAAGCAGTTCTGGAAGTCCACTTTTCTGAGGGTCTCTGTGAGGTGTGATTGAAATATGGTGAATTCTGCTGAGTGTCATCCAAGGAAAAAGTGGCTAGTGAAGCATTATTGTGGGTCCTTATTCACTGCATCTGACACCGTGTGACTTCTGGCTCTTCCCCCAAATAAAAATGATCATGAAACATAAACAGTTTGAATTAATTCAGGACATTGAGGCAGCCAGGACAGTGCAACTAAGGACACTGGCGAAAGATGACTTCCAGAACTGCTTTAGAAAGTGGCAAGAATGATGAGATACGTTTTTTTTTTTTTTTTTTTTTTTTTGAAGAGGATTCAGGACAATGTGGTTTTTAACTATAATAAAAATTTTTTAAAAATTTAAACATTCACTGTATGTTTTGATTATACCTCACAGACTCAGGAGTTAGCTAGCTGGAGGAGTAATTGAAGCCTCTGAGCGAATGCAGCCCTTGGAAACCCCACTTCTGTAGGGGGAAGACAAAAAAGGAGCCCATGTGGCAGAGAGATAAAGCCTCCAAGACACATGACAGTGGCAGGCAGGGTGGTGAAGGCAGAAAGTGGCACAGAAGATGTGAGCAGAGGCTGCAGGAGGAGGCAGACGGAATCCAGGAGGGTGCAGACATCAGGCATCCCCTGGGGCTGCCTGCTGGCTCCATTGTGATGGACCAATTCTAGAACCTTACTCTGTTTTTGTCAGTGTTCCCGGTTCAAAGCAGCTATTACAATACTCCCCTCAGGGGCAGTGAAGATGACATTTGTTTATATATAGCTTCTTGAAGATCACTTGGCGTACAGTAGACACTCAATATATGTGAAGCATGGTAAAGCAAGGGAGTGACTGAACAGACAGCAGACCCACTGGAGAGCACAGGGATTAAAAGAGCCCCAGGCATTTAGGGTATTCCTGAAGGATTGCAATGATTAGGCTCTAAGGAAACTGAAAGTTCCTACTTGTGAAGTGCTTCATTGGCACCCGTGGAGATCTTTGAAAATGCAGATTTCCAGGCCACGGAATTTCTCATATTTTAGGCACTTGCACACACAGAATTCTGGTGTTCAATCAACCACCTAAAGAATTTTCCAGATGCTGGGAACAGACACATCAAAGATTAAGACTAACTGTGCCCCTGAGCGGCAGTAGAGGAGACACAGATGCAAAGAAGAAATGACAACCCGAAGTGACCCCTGCTATCAAAGATCTAAGGAATGAGGAAGCCAGGAGAAAGACTGACTCCTGAAAATGCTCCCAGAGCTGCTGAAGGAGGCTTTGGAGGCTGACAGAGTCCATCAGGAGAGAGAAGGAAACCCACCCATCCCAGCAGCAGTGCGTGTGAGGAGATGAGGGGCAGTGTGGAGGTGCAGGTTCCGGGAGGCCACAGGAAGGATCTGAAGAAGCAAGTTGGTAAAACCAAAGTAGAAGCATCACTTCAACCTTAGACACAACAGATGGATAGATAGGTGAAGGGCTTACAGGTGGTGGCCAAGATGGAGGAGAGGAAGGCAGTGAGTTAGCAAGGGTAATTCCATGTATTTTCAAGGTAATTGCTTTTTCATGATATTTAATTTTTAATTAGTTATTAAAAACAATATGTGCAGGCATGTGGTTAAAATATAAACCCAGGTACCAGCAGGGAATCCATGATAAAATCGAGGATTCCATCCTCGCTCGTCTACCTGACCTGGGGCTGCTGTTGACAGTTTTACTGTGTTTCATAAAAGGAGCTTTCCGTGAAGGTGCAGGTATTTCTTTCCACCCATTCATCCCTGCACTTATCCATGGATCCATCTTTTGCCTGCCTAGTTACCCAGTTATCTACCTATCTACTTGTGATACTTAATTTTACGCCACCTTGGCTAGGCTATGATAACCAGCTGCTTGGTCGTACACCAGTTTAGATGATGTTGTGAAGATATATTTTAAAGACACAATTAATTTAAATCAGTAAGCATGGAGTAAAGCAAGATACACTCCATTATGTGGGTGCCCCTCATCCAATCCATTGAAGGCTTGGTAAACAAAGACAGAGGAATCCCTAGAAGAGGAGGGAATTCTTCCCAACTGTCTTTGCTCTCAAAAGTGCAACATCAGCTCCTGGGTTTCCAGCCTGCTGGACTGTCCAGCAGTCTCTGGACTTGCTGGATTTTATGACACAAGATTCTCTCTCTCTCTGTCTTGCTCTCCTTCTCTCTCTCCTATGTATACTCTTATATGTTCATTCTGTTTTTGTGGGAACCCTGACTTATATATCTCTTATGTATCTAATCTTAAAAAAGCCCAGGAGCTCACAGGAGCATGCCATCTTCATTGCTTTATCCTTTTTCATTTACTGATGCTCCCTCGTAATCCCACATGTCAGCCTGCTTTCTATGTGACGCTGATGTCCCCTCGGGAGGAGGAAGCACTCTGACTGTCAGGAGCGTCCTCTGAGTCATCGTGAAGTACACCCGTGTGCGTGGCTAACAGTAGAATTGCTGGGGCAACACGTATAAGCATTTCACATCTCGATAAAAATCGCTAAATTGGTCCACAAAAAGTTTTCAGCAATTTACAAAATTGGCACCAGTGCATGAGGTGGGCTGTTTTTCTTCACTCTTACCACCATTTACCAATGTCAGGTGAAAAATAGACTCTCATTGTTTTTGAAACTTGCATTTTTTTAAACTATGTATAAAAATTGAAATTCAGAGTCACCAGTTCATTTTGCTTGAGTTGCTCTAA
Organism: Erethizon dorsatum; assembly: GCA_028451465.1. NCBI lineage: Eukaryota > Metazoa > Chordata > Mammalia > Rodentia > Erethizontidae > Erethizon > Erethizon dorsatum. The sequence continues at coordinate 153,893,519 of CM051824.1, read as the reverse complement.
ACTGGTGTCCATTTATTATTTTGCACTGCAAAAAATACATACGCGATGTTGTGAAGATGCGGGGAGCTCCAGTGCTAATGCAAATCTGTGTGTAACGCGCGAGGTAATTGGCTTCCAGCTTTGCCCTCCAGAACTGTTGGCTCCGTGGGCCCCATCAGTCATTCCATTAACCTCACAGCAACACAGTTTTGCATTTGATGGGATTTCATTTTTAATACCCAAGTAGAGCATTATGGGAGGAACTCATTGTTTAAAATTAAGGATGAAAATTAACTGTACAATTATATTAAAATATTTATTAAAATTTAATGAATATTACTGTAAGTTTTTTTTTTAAAAAGACACCATTGACTGTAGCAACAAGAATTTATAAAATGTACAAATAAACCCAACTACAGAAACATTTTTATAAAAGAAATTTTATATATGAAGCCTCATTGACAGCTTCAGTCAATGGCCAGTCAACTCATATTGATTCAGGTTGGATGAGCATAAACGGTTCAAGATGTCAACTTTCCCAAATTGACTTACATATCCCACAGAATCCGATGAAAATGCCAATTGGTTTTTGGTAGAACTTAAAAAGCCAAATCTAAAATTTACATGAGACTGCAAGGGTCAGAGAATTGTTAAGACTCTTGAAATAGAAGAACCCAGTAGGAGGATTTGATTTAACAAATGTCAAGCGTTATCATAAAACTTCAGTAACGAAGACAACATAGGAAAATATAAACAGGTCAATGGAAATAACACAGAGGTAGCACTGCAGAAGTGAGAAGACTATATTTTTTAATGAACAGAGAGGAAAAAGGGGTATGTATATCCTCACAACATCGCCAAGATTGATTCTAGCTGTATTAAAGGCATCAGTGTAATAAAACTATAAAAATTTCAGAATATAATATAGGAGTGTATATTCCTGGTCTCAAAGCAAATCTCCTTAATCATTAAAGAATAGGTGATAAAAAGTGACTACATCAAATTTAAGATCTTATATTCATCAGAATAAACCATACCAGAGTGAAAAGATAGGCTGTGAAATGACATGATTATAAAACCGCATCAACACCCTCTCTAAGTCTATACCCATATTTATATACACGAGAAAGGTTTATTTGTGGGATCTGATAGGCCCTTCTAGAAATCAGGAGGAAAAGTTAACTCCAAAGAAAAATGGGTGAAAAGCATCAAGGCACACCTTATAAAAGATGAAGTCTACTTGGATATCAAGTGTGCAAACACTGCTTTTATCCTTAAGTAGGCAAAAGCACATTGAGGAGAATGAAACAACTCCCTGTAAGAATGGCTAAAATGAAAATACAGAAACTGCAAAGGCAGCTGGTGTACAGGGGATTGGAAACTCCCCTGGACAGAGGAGTGGGTAATAGTTTCTGATTGCTCATGAAACAAATTATCACAAACTTAGTGACTTAAAACAACACAAATGTATTCTCCTTCAGTTTTGATGGCCAAAATTCCAGAATCAGTTTCACTGGGCTCAGGTGTAAGTATCGGCAGGGTCTGTCCCTCCTGGAGGCTCTGGGGTTGATTTCTTTTACATTCATGTCCATTTCCATTTAAAAAAATATTCATTAGTACATGTTTGCAGTCCTTGTGTGGAGTCGGTGCATGTATATAACACATCTCAATTCTTTCATATTCCCTCCTCCTCCTTCTGTCCCCCATCCTCTCTACATTCTTGGTCCTCTTCCTATTTACAAATCTCTATCTCCCTATTTTCCTCTTACATCTTTTATTTTGCTTTTCATTTATAATTTGGGTTTCTCAAATAAGAGAAACCATGTGATATTTAAGATTGTGTGTCTGATTTTTTTCACTTAACATTATGGTTTTGAGTAATACTCTTATTCTCATTAATAAGGAGAGTAATTAGGCCTGAAGGAGTGGCAACTGGGTATTAACTAGTCAGTCAAATCTCAGGATGCCATTTTGATGTAGCTATATGGTGATACCAGCGAGATTTAGATTTGTTGGTTACCAGAATACGACAGGCATTTGTCATTGTTTCCCCTTCACAGGAAATCTGCAGGATGACTCAGGACACTGTCACTGTGAAGTGGCCAGCATGTCATTTGGTTTTACAGGACAGGGCAGTAGCGCTAACATTCCTGCTAAGCGTGTATCAAAAGTTGAAATATGGCATGATACAGCTGTGTTTTCAGAGATAAATCTACCACATATGACTTGCACTAAAAGTCAAACCAAGAAGGATATGAAAGAAGCCAAAATTCATGGATGTCACAACAAAGCCAGCATCAGTAATTACAACCAATGTAATCGGTGAGCAGCGTCCTGAGAATGTGCGATACCTTTCCAATGAGCAGAGAGAGCCAAAGATTAGCTTTTCAGAGCGTGGCCTGGATGACTTAAGACGGCCAGAGTCCTGGTGGCTGGCCAGGCGACAGAATCATAAATCATCACCACATGGAGGTTCCAAATGATTCTGGCTGGAGAAGATGACACCTCCTGACCTCCTGGTCTCTGTTCTTAGTAGCGCTGCTAGCAAGACACTCAGTCATGGAGTGGCAGGCCTGGAGCTTGCAGATGGTTACATTTCAACCTCTGCTGCTTGTCCATCTTGAAGTCGGACACACACTGGCAGTGCGTGTCATGGCTGCTCCAACTTCTTGAATAAAGAATGTGGTTGTGGGCCGGTGAGATGGCTCAGCTGCTTAAGCGCCTGCCCGGCAAGCGCGAGGGCCCGAGTTCGACTCCCGGAACCCACATACGAAAAAGGGGCCGGTGATATCGCTCAGCGGCACGGGCGCCTGCTGGCGCACGAGGTCCTGAGGTCGACCCCCCGGTACCCACAAAAAAAAAAAAAAAAAAGAATGTGGTTGTCAACATGGCACCATTAAAGGGCATGTCACACACCTCCAATGTCAGTCTGATTTGCTCATGAAGCTGGAACAGAGAGCAATCAAATAGTCAGGTGGGGCGAACAGAAACTGTGGTGCTTCTGTTGAGGCTTGTTTCGGGCTTAGTGATCTTGTGCCTGCAGCAAGGCTTGAGACCTTTGGCTGGAATATTCTGAAATTTCCATCTGGGTGGAAAGACTGCTTGACACCGTTATCAAGGATGTATTTGTTTTGGCTCTGAAGTCCTCTTATGTCAAAGCCAAAGAATTTATAATGAGAGAACTACTTCATAAGAGAAAAGAGTAGGAAACTCACCTCTTTCAAAGTCTACCTGAGACCTGGGGACAAATGATGACAACATTTCATCCAGCCAGTTATCTACAGGGCACTCAAAATGCATTTAGAGAGTTATTTTTTCTTTGACAAGATTGCTAATATTATTGTTAAGATAGCAATACTGTAAGGTCCACTTAATACTACTTAATAATCTATTAGTATTGGAAGCATAATTTCTTTACAGTTTCATCAGAGGCATTTAAAATAGTTGAGGTTTCAGGTGATAGCAAAAAATAAACATAATGAAACTTCAACAGCCATCTACCTGATTAGGTTGTAGAAATACAGGCAAAAAATAAAATTCTACATATTGGAGAACTGTAGTTAACCACAGCTTAGAAATGAATTGGCAAGCATCGTCCAGTTGTGAGAAGAGGGAATATCCCACTGCTTGACATGAATAAAACATGCTGCCACGCAGGCAGAGCCAAGCACCAAGCCCAGGGCAGTATTCGTAACTGATGGCTGGCAAGTTCACCGAATCGCTCATCTTTGGCACTTGGAACTCTTCTCCTGGTCTTTGTCTTGAATTTCCACATTGAAACTACTCTTCCCCTTTTTATTTAGTTTTCAATTGAGAACTCAAAACTAACTTTAAAATCCTCTAGCATTGAACTTCAAGTTCACTGCAGATAATACAGAGACTCTTTCAATCATTGCTTGTTAGTGTAAGTCACACCCCATAGGAGTGTGTTTGGGCACACTGTGATTCCTGGCTCCTAACTTGACACACATGCAGTGTGTGTTTTTTTCTATTACCATCTGATTTTATTTTTTTAAATCCGTACATGTTTGCAGTACATAATATTTGTATTCCTTGTATGGAGTTAGTGCATGTACAGAACATCTTCATATACTCTTCCCCCTTCCTCCCCCTCCTGCCATCTCTAGATCTCCTTCTCATTTGAGAAATATCAATCTCACTACTTCCTATTATCTATCTTTTATTTTGCTCTTCATTTCTACTTTGAGTTAATCCTATATAAGAAACCATGTAATATTTAAACTTGTATGTCTGATTTATTTACTTAAAATTAGGGTCTCAAGGTGCATTCATTCTCCTACAAATGATTCAAATTTATGCTTCTTTATGGCACATTAGTGCCCCATTTTCTTTATCCAGTCTTCTCTTGATGGACACATAGGCTGCTTCCGAGATTCAGCTATTATGAATTGTGCTGCTATAAACAAGGGTATGCGTGGATTGCTGTAATTTTTAGTGAATCCTAGACTTGATTATTTCTTTTATAGCACTTCTCATTGGTGTGTAGACTGCTACCTGTTTGGATATTTGCTCTTTCCAGCAAATTTAATCTGATGAATAAAAACTAGACGAGGGATGGTGAGATGGCTCAGCAGCGTAAGCGCCTGCCTGGCAAGCGTGAGGTCCTGAGTTCGACTCCTGGTACCCACACACGAAAAAAAGGCCAGTGATAATGCTCAGCTGCACAGACTCCTACTGGCGCGCGAGGTCCTGAGGTTGACCCCCGGTACCCACAAAAAAAAAAAAAATTCTTGGGGCCGGTGAGATAGCTCAGTGGCATAAGCGCCTGCCTGGCAAGCGTGAGGTCCTGAGTTCAGATCCCGGTACCCACCTATGAAAAAGGGGACAGAGATATCACTCAGCTGCATGGATGCCTGCTGGTGCGCGAGGTCCTGAGGTTGGCCCCCAGTACCCACAAAAAGCAAACAAACAAACAGAAAAACAACAAAAAACTAGGCGAATGCTTACCTAACGTGACTTGAAGGGCTAACCGGTGATAGTCCCTGCTGGAAACTAGGCCAGGCATCCATAATGACCACCTTTTGGCCACACACATGGCCATTTCTAGGCAACCCCCTGGCTTCCTTTCTTCATGCAGATCAGTTGGCTGAGGGCAGGTGTTCCAAAGTTCTTATCACTGCAGAAAAATTTGGGCTGATTTTCTTCTTTGTGGGTTGTCCAACAGGAAAATAAATACTCAAATAGGAAAGGGTTTATTGTTTCTTATGAGAGGAGCGGAGCATCTATCAGACCTGGCTGTGGCCTCCAGCTTGGTCCTAGATGTCCCTCTGGCTCTGTGCAGCAGTAAAGTTCTCTGCCCAGCCAAAAGCCTAGGTCAGGAAAGTTCCAGCCCACTGGTGCTTTGCGTCACCCCACCCACTGAGGTAAGGGCCGGGGTCATTCTGCGCAGCCTGCATCTCTGTCTTGCTCACTGCTTTGCTGAATTGCTGGCAAAAGGCAGTTTGCTGTCTGTGGAGAAACAGCCCCATGCTTGGCTGAGCTGAGCTGCACCCTGAAGTGTTTGGCCTCAGAGCCCAGTCTGCATCACGCCTCTGCCTTCAGCGACTCCTCTGAGCCCTTGTGAGGATTTTGGTTTTTGAATGTTTTTCATTATGGAAGTCTTGGTTCAAAAGAAATCTCTGGATGAAGGCCAGTAGGTAAAGGGGACAATAACAACATCTACTGGGTTGTGTCCCAAACCTAGGCTTGGCCCTCTAGGCTTCTCAGTTTGTTTTCTTCCTGGAGGATGGGGGCAGGGGGCTCTCTGAGGGCACCACATAGAGAACGTGTTCACACCTCTAGGGAGTGCTATTAACATCAGGTAAACGGGAAGTGGTACCCTGGAAGCACCTGTGTGACCCCATCTGCCACGGTAAGGGCCAGTGTCGTTCTGTGGACTTGAGCTCCAAAAGCAGTCTTCTGTGTGTGCGGTTATACTGCTGGAAAATGTCTCCTTTGGAGCCATGACCACAAATGTGTTGACTATAGTTTATGCACTAGCAGTGTTTAGCAGGAAGGAGATAGAACTCAAGCGTCCAAGGGTATAAAACTGGGACAAATAACTGGAGCAGGAGGTGCTCAGAAGCAGCCAGGCAGGTAGCACTAAGGAGTCTTCTGACAAGCTCCTCAGTGCAATCCACATTTCCCTAGTGTCAGACCGGTAACAGGCTGCCAGCCGTTCCTTTTTTGATCTCGAACTTGTCTCTAGGCCAGAGAAAGAGGTGGGAAAACTCAAGCTCTTAACATCATAAAGGAATCCAAACAAGTTTGATTTCTTAAAAATAATGATGTGATTTTGCTGTTTTAATAAACTGAGAATTTTGTGGAGTCCTAAAACAAAGAAACAGAAACTGTTTTTTCCCTCTCCTTCCTACCTTCCCAAATGAAAAAAAAGTTTTGAGGAAAACACACCTATTTCCCCAAAATTTCTAAATTCACTGATCAATCAACATTTTCATATACACATGAACTGCATTGGATGGAGATGAATCTCATCATCTCAAATTTTCTAGTTTCTTATGTATTCAGTGGGCATCTGTGCCTTAAAAGAATGATATTTAATTCATTTAAATGTTTGGATCTTCATTTTAAAAAGTAGTTAAAATCTAGTCTCTAATAGCTAGAATTTATTCTGGAGTTTTTCAAACTTTCTAGATCTAATAGCATAATTTGTAGTTCATGCCAGCCCACCCAAGGTGTTAACAGAGATGGAATCTCTGCTGTAGTGTGGATTTTCAAGGCCTTTTATATTATCTTACTCTAGTACAAATATTGCAACCCATACCCAAATTGAATACCAGTTCAGTAAATCCATTGGTTTGACCCAATGTGATATTATTTCTTATGAAATAATATTTAATGTGAAAAATGCAAGATAAGTGCAGTTAATACTTCAAATACCTTTTATATGACAGCCAAGGAAAACTTAATTCAAGTTAATAATAAGAGCTTAAAATACCATTTATTTTATATGATCCTTTTGGTACAGTGTGTCAGGGACGTATCTATATGGAAACTGTTTTGTAAGCCAATTGTATTTTACTGCTAAATTATACAGCTTGAAAAGCAATAGTATGGGAATGAAATATTTAAAAAGATGTGGAATCAGTAGAAATGTTCTTATTTGACTTGAAGGCTTGGATGCTGCTTTTATAAAGATTTGCTCTTTATATGGTATTAACCAGTTACTGTACAGGCAGAATAGTTAAGAAAATCTTCTGATCCATACTGCCAGAATGGAGAGCTTGGTTTTTGCAAAAATACCAGTAACATTTTTGTTGGACCGGGACCTGTGATGGCTGGAGGCGAACACCCACAGCATCCTGGAGACAGGGCCATGGTGACTTTTCACCTGTGTGGTACACAGAGCTACTGCCTGGCCTTGGGTTTTATCCAGATAGTTCATTGCCAGTCTTTAGGTTAATAATGTTCTCGAATGACACAAGTATTTCTGGTTTGAATTAACCATTTACTCATGTATTAATTGATGTAGTCCTCATATGAATCAATCCCTTCTTCTGGTTCACTGGTCCACCAAATGAGACACAGGTATCATCACAAAATATGGTGAATGTGTACATTTTGAAAATTATTACAGTAAAAGACACAAGGCTATTAATCCCTCTTAGAATATTTCCCTCCTCAATTTGGACACACTCAGCCTATTCTCACTTTCTGAAGCACTTCTGGAATCTTTTGGGAGTGTTGTTTTGTAGATGCCTGGAGGTCTTGAATCAATTCAAAATGTTTATGGCTATTTCTGTCAGATAAGAATATTTTGATGTCTCCTCATTTACCTTATTCACTGTGTGTCTTCTGGCTCTTCCCCAGAGTAAAAATGACCATTAAATGTAAAGATTCTGTAAAGAATCAGTTCAGGACATCAAGACAACCAGGACAACACAACTACAGATACTGATGAAAGAGGACTCCCAGAGCTGCTTCAGAAAGTGGCAAGAATAATGGGATAAGTATGTTCAAATCAAGGGGGAGGGTTTTGGAGGGGGTTCATGGCAGTCTATCTTACTAGAATAAAAGTTGCTTAGATAGAAACATTCACCATAGTTTTTGATCACACCTCAAACACTGAAAGAGTGGAAGGAAGAAACCCCATCCCCCGCCCAGCTTCAATATGAGGAACCCCAAACTTCAGCACCAGCTGACCATACAGCCAGCAAGGACCACGACGACAAGAGCACCTGCACAGAAGTCCGACTCTCAGAATTGAAAGGAAATTTTAAAACAACTCTCCTGATTCAATGTTGTTATTTTTTTCTAGAACTGTCCCTGCAACTGTGATCGTGCATTCCCCAAACATCAGAACATATTGTATTACCTAAAAACAATGGCATTTTGTACCTTGCATGCCAGATTTTATCTTTTAAAATCTGATTTCCAAGGATTTTTGTTTAAACTTCATAACACAACAAAAACAAAAACTCAACAACACGCATACATAAAAACAAAGAAAGGAACTGCAGGATATCAAAGGAAATTGTCTATGCTAACACAGAAGCAGGAAAAATAGGGAGAAGGAAAAACTTACTAAATTTACCTCCTATCTGCTTTAGTTCTTAGAACTTTTTTTTCTCCACCCAAAGAGTAAAATGGAATGAAGGTTTCCCAATGCCTTCTTTTGTTCTAGAGATTTATTGCTGTGAGGACTTTGGCTCTCTTCTGATTTAGTGTCTGGGTGGTGGCTTCCCCCGATGGCAAAGGAATCTTTTGACAAGCCCGAGCGGCCTTGGTGCTGGAGATTTTCCAGTAATCAGAGTCAAGCAAATCCCGGGAGGAAGCCTGTCCGTCTCAGGAGCTTTCTTTGTGTTTCTCTATCGTTCTGGGAACACTTGGAGTTATTGTGATAAAGCCACACTGGTGTCTCCGTGAGCCTGGCTTACTAACTTGTTGAAACTCAAGGAAAGATAACTGAAGAGAGATGAAAGAGGCAGACTGGTTGTGGGACTGGGAGAGCAGGATGGAGCCAGCCAAGCTGTAGTTCGTGTCAGCACAGCTCAAACAGGGCTAATGTGGGCTGCACTTCTGCTGTGTCTGCTTTGGGGTTGCGGAAGCAACCTGGTCAGGTTCCTGCTATTTTGTTCCATTCATTTCTCATTGGAGATTTCCAGAGCTTCAACCCTGGGAAATACCCTTTTGCTGTGTTCTGGGGTTACTTCCTATAGGGTGAGAGCCTGGCTAGTGGTTCCCCCAGGCCTGTGCCTTCGGTCTGATCACCCAACACCAGCCTTGCTCCGGGGAGTGACTGCTCTTACTGAGATAAAACCAATGCTCTGGGCCCCTGAGGCCGACTGGGCGAGTAGGAACAGCTGGGCAATTGCTGCTTGCTCTACGCATCCCAGCCACTTCAAGGCCCCGGGTCGCATGGCTCTGACCTGCCTCTCTTGCAGACTGGCACGGGCTGCTGGAATCTCGACTTCAACCCTTTGTGCATATTGAAACTTATCCCTTTATCAAGGGTTCTGTTAATTTTCCCATCTAGCTCTTCCCTGGGATCGAGGTGGTGACTTACTGTACTGTAAGCTGCGAATGTTTTTATTTCAGTCAGTGAATTAAACCCAGACAGACATCTAAATGTTATGAATCTCTAATTAGGAGTGGATTCCTAGAAATTTTTCCTAAACCATCTGAAGTGATGGTGGCCCGTTAACATGGCCCAGTGAGATGCGTAGTCAGAGAACTGCACACAGCCCGGCTAACTGTTCTTCCTGTGTTAGTGCAGGTCCCAAAGACAGAGACCAATATAATTCTCACTTTCTGGGGGTCCAGTGAACTCCTAGCTTCCAGCTGTGGGAAGTGGGAGGTTGTGCTCATGTTGATGAAGCAAGTGCCAACGTCTGTCCTCAGTGACATGAGGGCACTTTGGTGAGATTTCCTTTTCTATCAACAATCAGACGAAGGTTATCTTGAAAAGTAGTACAGGCTACACAAAGAATTGGAAACAATCAAAGTATGGAAAAATGTTTTCATGTAAAGCCTGGTATTTCAGGGCCACTCATCTGAAAATTTCAGTCTATGTACGTTATTGATTTTTGGGGGGTGGGTTGTACTGGGAATTCAGCCCAGGGGCTTCACACTGAGCTACATCTTTACCCCTTTTTATTTTGAAACTGGGTCTCTCTACATCTCTAAATTACCTGGGCTTGAATTTGGATGCACCTGCCTCAGCCTTTCAGAGTGGTGGTACCATAGGCCTGTGCCACTGTGCCCAGCTTTTATTGACTTCTTAGTGACAAAAGCGGCAGCCATCAACCAGAGCCCCAGGCTGCACTTGGTCGGTGAAATGCGGGGCCTTGCCTGCAGTCCCCTGAGATCCTCCTCAGGCTTTTCCCTGGGACAAAGCCACGTGGATCTCAAGCCAGACTCACCCGGACTCCAAGACAGAGGGTGCCAATGTGCTCCCCCGAACTGAAGTTTTCGTAGCTTAATCCCCACATTTGTATGATGATGTGTTCTGGAGGGGGAGCCTGCAGAAGGTCAGTGGGGTTAGCTGGAGAGTTGAGAGTGAGGCTCCCGTGCGGCACAGTGGCTTTATAGGAGGAGGAGTGGACAGCTGCGCCAGGGCACAGCCTCTCACTCTCTACGCCACGCGGAGTAAGAAGCCCAGCAGAGCCAAGCACCACGTACTTGGACTTCACAGCCTCCAAAGCCGTGAGCCAAACTATTACATTTTATAAATTACCAGGGCCCAGGTAGTGTCTTTTAGCAATAGAAAAGTGTACTAAAACACTCCATAACTTCCTCTCACAACTAGAAAAAATAACTATCCTTTGGTCAGATGTAGCCCCTTGCACACCACAGAATCCCAGCTTGATTTCCAGTGGAAACTTGCACATCAGGCCGGGCTCCATCCACACCACCTCTGCTAGATTTTGTAACGGGCTCTCTTGCTTCACCATTATGTGGAGAGGTCGACGAGCTGTTCCCACAAACAAAAAACCAAACAAAGAAAATGGAGTGCGTGGAAAGCTATCGTGTTGTAGGATAGTAATGGCTCTGATGTTGAGGCGCAAAGAAGCACGCAGAGGTAATCGTGATGTTCTGACATGTATCCAAATGTTTGTGGTGCTTGTTTCTTAATCACTTCTTTCTTTCTGACAAGGACGATTCATTAAAGATGTAAGTTGTGCTCAGTGGGCTAGAACCATCCATACCCTTTAGAAATCTTTTCACGGCACTACACATAGAATGGGGAAAGAATAAACACTGAGAAATATTGCTCTTCTGAGTTGGGGGACCCCTCCATGAGAGATAGAGAAGCCTCTTCTTACTCCAAATCCCTTCCCCCAAGCTCAAACCTAGACAGGTGATGTGGAGGTGCGGCCTTGGACCCAGCAGTCACAGGACATCATAGCAGCGGTGAAGATATAGCTCATGGGCAGGCTGGCCATGGAACAAAGGGGCGTCTCTCTGCCCCCTCCTCTAGCTGCCTCCCTGCTGCCTGCCATCTTCCTGCCTCTGTTTTCACTGTCACATCCCATGTCAAGCTTATTGGGCACTGAACTGGCAAGGAGACCTTCTCAGCCCCAAAGGCCCTGATCCATTATTCCAAGGTAGGAAGAAAAGGGCTCATTAATTTATATGAGTCCTGATCCTGCCAAATGTTCTTAGTTTAATGTCTCAGCCTGTTTATACAAACAAATACATTAAAAAATGTCCAACATTCCTTGGCTGCAACCTTGTGGTTGCATCAGTGCAGTGTAGTGATTAAGGAGGGGAGTGTGGATCTCACCATCCTCACCCTACACTGGCAATGTGAGCCTACATGACTTATTTATCTTCTTTGTGCCTCACTTCCACAGCTGTGGAAAAAGGACGCTAGCAAGACCTATTTTATTTGTGTTCTAGAAGGTTTCAGCAAGAATCTTGGAAAGCATTTTTCGTTTTAACTGGTGCATACCAAACAGTGGGTGACAGTGAGAGTGATTATTTTTATTTAATGTTGCTTATTAGCTTCTTTAAATAGTCTCCTCTATTCCAGTGGCATCAGAGTCCAAATGTAATGAGGAGTATAACACTATTTCTTTATTCTGGGAAAGAAACCGGAAGTAATTATGCCAATTACAGCCAGTCAGAAAATCAGATTTGTGCTCTGTGAAGGTGCAGTTCAGGATGGAAACACTTCTATTCAGGAAGCGGCCACCTGCCTTGACTTGCTTCCCTCCAGCGGGACACACAGAGGAGAAGAGGACAATTAGGACCTGAATGGAAGACCGGGAATGCTCACATCCAATTTGCCATACTGGAAAGAACATGAAGAGATTTGAGGACCTGGATTTACTGTGAGGTCTTTATAAAAATAATTTCCCCTCCTGTTTACTTTTCCAAAAATGGAGACAGTCTCTTAATCAGCCAGTTTGCTAGGGTTATTCTAAAGATGGACGACACTAGTCTATTGGCAGACTTTTGGCATATGTGCAGACACTGGACATATGTAAGACATGACTGTTCCTTCTCTCTATTTCTGCTTAAGCTCTAGGGAGTGCATGTGGGCTCCATTCCGGAAGGTGGGAAGAAGCAAGTCCCCCTTCAAATCCAGTAAGCATGTTGCGAAATTCTCAGCATGCTAAAGAAATAGAAGACATTCAGGTTTCTATCACTTTTTAAAAAATATCTTGAACATAAATCCTCGTTATGGATAGTTACTGTCCCAATTAAGAAATCTACGCACACAAGGATTTATGTAACAGGCACGCATTAAACAAACTTTGATGTCTTTCTCTGAAGTGCAGAAAAGGCTTACAAATTATAAATTAAAATAAGAAAAATAAACACTTCCAGTTCTCCTTACTCTTTCTCCTCCAAGGCAATGTTCTGTTATTACCTCATGAGCACTCTTGACATCTCTGACTCTTGGATCAAAGGCCAAGACCAGGAAAACTTTCCTTCCTCCGTGGTCTTGTGAGCCCAGTCTCCATCCAAGGAGGGAACTGCAGTCCTTGTCTGAAAAGCTCCAGGTCTTGCCAGTTTCTTGAGATTGGCCATAAAGTCGCAGCCAGTTCTGTACAGACTCAGTGTGAGCAGCAGGGGAAGGAAGCTTTGTTTACCATCCGGAACTGAACTGCTAAACTGAGCGAGTCCATCCAGCCATGATGCTACACAGTAACTGCCCACAAGACCACTGGGGACGAACAAGGACAACCAAGCTCAACATGAGATACAGCTCTTTCAGCTGCTAGAAAGTTAAGTCTACCTCAGAGTCACCATCCATAACTAACGTCCCACTCTACAACTGCCTAGCTTTGCTCTTGACCACCTGACCACTTGCTTTTGAAAGCAGACAAACCCAATCAAAACCAAGATCAGAAAAATGTGACACTCTACAGTCTGCTAATGTACTGTACCTTTAGGCTCCCTGCCTAATTGCCCCCAGCCTTGCCTTTGGATCCTAAGAATTCAGAAGAAAAAGGTATTTTCAAGACAGGCTTAATGAGCATTCCACAAAGAGGTAATGGAATGAGTGTTCGTGTTGACACCTGTAAAAATCTTACTTGAAATTTCCACATTTTATATTTCACATGGCAAAGTATTTCGGCCAGAGGGAGACAGTCCAAATGGATCTGTCCTGAGGCGTGGATGTGAATACTTTCTCTCACAGAAAACTTCCTTAGTAGGATTTTTAGGGGCCTATCACAAGGATGTTTATTTTAGTTGGGGACACTGCAGATTGAATTATTCCATTGCAATAGGTACTACGAGGAGCTTTTCCTCTGGAGTTTTCCTTTTGGATGTTTTGCTCTTGGAAATATCAAACATCTGCCCAGGGCAAATAGCTAAATAGCTGCAATTTTCTAGCTCATTCCTATTTTTGGCCTTCAATGCCAGAGGCATTTGAACACCCATGTTGGAGGTTGGATTCTCACAGAGACTTGGGAACCAAGGAGAGCCAAGCTGTTTTAGATCAATTGCTCCTCGTGCTTAAAAGGCTAGTAAAAACAGGTTATAATGTTTACATGACTTTTTATGGGTCAGAGTTTATTACAGTTCTATTCTGTGGCCTACAGCGGAGGAACATTTTACAGGATTTTGCTCCATTTGACAGTTCTGTTTCAGTGCATCTGGTCAGGGAAGTTTTTTTCCTTCTTTCATTTTCTCTTTTTCTCTGTTTTACCTGACCCACCGAGTGAGCTCTTAAGGGTCCCTGATTTCAAGAAATCTTTCTTTTCCTTAGAAAGCTATATACTGGTTTAGACCCAAGAATCTGTAGAAGTTTCAGAGAAATTGTACAATTCTGAATCGTTTTTAGTCTTCCTTTTGGAAGTTTAGTAACAAAACACTGAGTAAACAGAAGGACATTTTATCCAAGACTTAAAATTTCCATAAGTGTCACGTGATTTTTGTCTTCTCTGGATTGGTCAGCAGAGTTGGGTGTGTGATGGGAGCACAGACTTTGGACCCTGCCAAGCCTGTTTCATCACTGTTCCAAGATTTGGTTGTTTTTTTTACCTCAAGCAAATGTCCCAACTCTTTGGGGCACTTGGGCTAAGTAATACCTACTCAAAAGATTGTTGACAGTGTTAAAAAGTGAGATTATGCGTGAGTTATGCATACAGTAATGTTTACTTTATGCATTAGTTCATTAGTGAGCTCTTATGGAACACCCACTATGTGGTAGACATGGTCATGAGCCATAAATGTATAGCAAATGGATGAAAGTCATGGTTCCTGTTGCTAAGTGCCACTGTGTGTGTGGACACACAAATAAATCTGTGTCCCCCAGAGCTCTGTGCCATGGAGAAACATCGGTCAGGGAGTGGCAGGTGGTTTGCCACGCCAGCTAGACTGTCCGGAAAAGCCCTGTACCACGGTGACATCTGAGCAGAAAACTAAATCTTGTGGATGGAGAAATCTTGAAGCCACCTGGCTTACCTTATAAGACTTACAATCTATAAATCTATAATTTATATGGTCTTGAGGCCATATTAATTGTTTACTTCTGGATTTACCTTTTCCAAATCAGTTTTATTTCAAATATTTAAAATGATAACCCCCTCCCAAGGGACTGTGACCCCTTGTTTCAGAGAACTGCTAAGAGTGTATTTCTGCCCTGTGAATTGTGACATTAAACATCAGAACAACTTGGTCCACTTTGGTTATAATGGGGGTGGCTTGGCTATCACACAGTGAGTCAGACAGAGGGAGGCTTTCAGCTTTTCAAGGGTGTTTGGCTTCCAGAGAGACATCCTCAGTCACAAGGCAAAGCCTCCCACCCATGTGCCACCAGAACTCAGACAGCCTGGAAGCTCCTCCCAACTGATTCTCAGGCTGTCTGTGGGTCAAATCCTTCCACAGGCGCCAGTCACATGCCCACAGGAGCGACTACATGAATCACCTGGCTGGACTGCCAGCAAAGAGCGGCCAGTGTATTCTTGAGGGAGGAAGCGAGGAGAAGAGGGAGTACTTTCACGATCAGACACCACAGAGCAATCGCAGGCATGGAGCTGTCCATCCACCCTTACAGCCCACGCAGCTAAGTAGAGGTTCATCTTCTGTATCCCACAGAACTTCAGTCTCCGGAGCCGGACCTCTGTGCAGCCGGGCGGGAAGCTCTCCGGGGTGAGACTTGAAAGGGGCTGAGGCTGCGCTCCACTCCGCCCTGCCAATCATGCCTGAAATTCCACCCCACGAGATGAATGTTTTACACACTTGACCCCTGTAAAAATGCAAACACTGCTGGGAGCGATAATAAATCATTAAAGTCCTTCTGTGAGCTCATCAGGTCCCACGTCTCTCTGTGGCAGCAGGGCTGGGAATGAGAGAAGAATGCATACCTGTGTTGGGTGTGACAGGGAAACTGAGGTCATCCTTGAAGATCAGACCTGTTTCCCAGCAGGCTCGGGGCAGAGGAGCGACTCTCAGACCAATGAAGACCCGCAGTGCAGAACCTCACGCTTGCAACATTCTTTTTGCGGGGAAGGTTGGGAGTAACAGCAGAACCTGGGATAACACCCAAATAATTATCTTATAGTTGCCACTTATGCAGGGGCAATTAAAATCATTTATACGATTGGCTTTGGAGAAGCAGTCAGGGAGCTGGTTTGTATGCCAACTTGCTGGAATTCAGCTGTTTGAAATAGCAGGCCACCACATCTGTTAAGAAATATATATATATTCTTCTGAATTTTTATGAGTTGGGCTCATCACATCTTTGTCTTGGCTTAAAAAAATAATGCGAGTTAGAATATATAACTGGTTTCCATCCCCAAGAGCGGGTACACGTATCATGTTATGTGAGCCTTGGAAAGGGTCCATTCCTCTGTGAGCTGGCCACACTTGGATGTTTTCTTATGCTCGAATCCACTCTCCACGCCAACGGCTGGACTCAGTCTCACAGTACAGGTGGTCAAATTAAAATCAGGAACGCACATATGGCACACACTTTTTTTTTAACCTTATCATATGTGGCAGCAGTATTAAAGGCTAGCTTTTGTGTGTTTGCTCTCTACATGGGCCACACATACCTACCAAGCAATGCAGCCCTTGTTTAGGTATATAAAAAGGCTCTAAACTTGCACTGGGATTTTCTAGGGAATAGTAGTTTTTCTTGGAATTCATGGCCAATGGCACATTTTTGGAGAAATTCTGAAACCCATATAATTCAGAGTTGCCTGTCATACCTGCAGGTGTCCAGAAAAAAAAAGCAATCTGAGATTCCCAGTGAACATGTGCAATAGTGATGCAGAAGGAAAAACATGTACTTTGTAGGTCAATCACCTTGTCCGTCCTTGTAGCCTGCTCAAGTCAGAGCCTAAATCTGGCATGCACAAATGCTGTAAAAATGTGTGCTGAATGAGTAGACCAAATTGAGTGTGTTGGGGACCTGGACCACAGGGCTGTGTGTCTGGAAAGGACATCTTCTAAGCACACAGAAGAAAGCAAAGTGTTCCTTACTTTTCAAGAATTTGAGTCCTAGCTCATGGACTTGACTGTTCTGGAAGTTTTTAGTGCAAGTGCCTTTGTGCCTAGAGAGTTGGGACCAGAGATAAAAGTTTGAAAATTTTCAAATATTTAAGAAGGGGTTTTACAACTATTTGAATTACATTTGTATTAAAAAAAGACTGCTGTAAAGTCTTTAAGCTCCTTAGAATTAAAAACACTCCAGAAGGCATTGGATCATTGTTCCTCAGGGTTTTGGGAAACACAGTCTCTATATGGGAACAATGGATAAATATTCTTAGAATCTCCCTCAATTCTATTATGCAATTTATTTGAACTTGTATGCATCAGTACTTCATTTCCTTCCCCTATGGTCCAGTGTTGCTATTCAATATATTTTTATTCTTTTCCCAGCACTCTTAATAGCAGTGGGCCGATGCTTTGGTGTCTGTTGATGTACACCCAACTTTCCTATTTGGCTCCTGGGAACAATCTTATAATTCTAAGGTAGTGCTCTGCAAAACACCTCATGTTCTGTACATGAACATGAATGGAAAGTACAAAGGCTTAGGCAGACCCAAATATCCTGAGATTTTTGTGAACTTACTAGTGGCTTTCTAATTGTCACAGCTGTACTGGTTCAATCAAGACACTGCAGATATTTTTATTTCAGTCAATTAATTATTTCTGACAAGCAAATACTGAACAGTTACTTCTACCTCAGTGAAAAACAGTATTTAATTCATAATTCTTTGTTATAGTTTAAAATAAACATATACTATGTAGTATGCAAAGTATAAACAATTTTTAATTCAATAAGTCATTTAGTTTAATTCCTAAAGCAAACAGGGCATAAAAGTTGATAAGACAATATCTCCCAAGAAGTTTTCAGATGTTGCTGGGGAGGAGGGAGATAAAATGCATACAGAAAGGATGAGAAATGTGGAGCGATGGAGCTGCACCATTAAGTTGATATTCCAACTCAGAAAAGAGCTTCCCAGATGGGAAGGTTGATGGGAAGAGGGGCACTTGAGTGAGCCTGAGGGTGTACAGCACTGGGATTGTGATAGATGACAAGGGCTCGCTAAAAGCAGCTGCAGGAGGGGCAGAGAACAGAGCTTGAGAAGTTGCGTTTCCTGTTACATGAAGGGGAGTCACGGAAACCAACCTGAGAAGTTTCATGGTGCAAGGCCTGGGCGGCCATCATAAGGAGCGTGCATGGGGCTTAGTCCCTGAATAATCAGAGGCAGAGACATGGACAGAGATTCGTGTTTTGTAGTTGAACTGGAAGTGATGGGTAGCACTGATTAGAACAGGAAAGGAACAGAGTTACTGAGACCACCCAAGAAAATTGTCTCACCGTGGAGACAAGAGATACCACCAACCATGAGCCCCAAAAGGATGGTGGTACCCAGACAATGTGGGGAAGAGGGATAGCAGGGATATCATGAACTTAGAATTGTAAGTGGAGCTTATTTTATGAGCCAAATATAGTGCCGTACGTTGGGGGTATGATATATCCTCCTTATTTGTATGTTTATCATATACTTTGCTATTTGAAATATTATGTACTGGAAAGGCTACTTACATGTTTACAATGGATGGGATTTCAATGAACAGCAATAAAAAATGAAAAAAAAAAAACAGTTCTACAAGTGAGCCAGATATTCAGCATGGGGCTAGGAAAATAGATAAAACAAGAACTTGGAGAGCAAAGCAGGTTTTGAGAGAGTGTCAGCCTCTGCAGGGATCTTGCTCAGTGAAGACTGGGTAGGCAGAGAGGATGGAATGTGAGAGACCTCTACAAGGGGAACATGGTCCCTGAGCTGGAGACTTGATTTGGGAATTATCCATGAAGTCGTCCCAATAAGGGGATGAGAAAACTTAGGGAGAGAACACATCTTACTTATTTTATGAATTATTTAAGCCTTCTAAACTAGGAATTTGTGTTATTTTAAGAAGTAACTTATTTTCTCAAAAGAATGAGATGTATTTATTGCTTGCGACACCTTGATTCTTGATAATATCCTGGCAATAGAGAATTGGTTCTTCTAAGAGAAGGAAAGATTTCCAATATTAACTCTCGTCTTTACTTCATGTTTATTTTGGCAATGAAATCAACATTAAGCAAGGTCTTTAACAAAATATTTATGTTGTTTAATATCATTCTGATAAACTTACACTAATTTTTCAGCCAAAAAACTGATGAATTTTTAAACGAAACACAATATACTATAAAATTTTATGGGGATTTAAGAAGGATGTCTTTGTAACTGGAATTAGGCAATGATTATCGCTTCAGTCCTAGTTCCAGAAAGGACATACTGATTTGTGCTCAACCCTGTGGAACTCAAATGACTCAAAATTCCATGGTTTCCCCTACAATAATAACCATTCACTACACTGAATTTTATGGCCATAGATTCTTCAATTATTAATCTCTTTTCTTGCTCTGCTCTCAATAATATCATGTCTGGGAAAGCAGGAAAGTAGCTTTTCCTACAACCCATGGGACATATCTGCCCCCAAACCAGGAAGATCTCACGAGATCTTGAGTTCTAGAGTCCTGGCTCTCAAACACTGTGCAACATGGAAGAACGTGAGCCGCTTTATCCCTTTTTGGACAACTGTACACATTCAACACTTTCTCTGCACAGTATCACCTCAAAAGGCTACTCTAATTAGTCAAAGAATCTTTCCTGCCGGGTGTGACATTTTCGCAGACATGATGTCATCTTCCAAAATTTCTTGGCTCACTAAAGGAAATATGAAACATGTTGACGTTATGTTGAAGATTAATTGGGTTCTAATTTTTAATTTTGGAAATCTTCTTGGTCCTTTTGAATGACAGCTGAGATCAAACTTGTGAATGTATTGGAATAAATTACCTACGGGGATACCATCCTTGGGGAATTTGCAATCTTAATAGAGATATCGTGCAAGTCTGGGATGGTTCGTGCACTACATATGGCACACACACAGAGATTTGTGTCAGGTTTCACTGGAAGAGATTAAATTTAGATAAAGCTGAACTAAATTATTCCAATATTTTAGATTTTAAGCATTTGTTATGGAACTTCTCAGACTACCTCAAATTTCTGGAAGGCTTTTGAAAATTATCTGGCTTTGTGATTTATTGTTACTATTTAATATTTTAGGATTCTTTTAAAACTTAACCCAATATACATGGTAGAAATTTTCTATTTTTAAGCAAAGCATTAACTATGAACTATTCTAGTAATTATTAGTGTACATATTTTGAAATTAACCCTTATATAATATTAATTAAAATTGATTTCAATTTTTTCACATCTAAGTAAAATTCACTATGTATGAATCAATGTCTTAGCCTTGAATGGTAAGTTAACACTACCTTAATATTACCTAATACATAATAGTACTTGAGATATATATATCATCCATAGGAAACAAAGTAAAGCTTTAATAAAATGTTTCTCACATTTGTTGCCAGACATAATTACATGTTGATACTGAGAACAGCATCTTTCCCCCTAATTATGACAAAGACTTTTGAAAGCTGAAATAAATTTTTCTCTTAGCTATACTATTAAGTGTATGTAAGAATGTTCAAATAAATCATCACCAAAGAGGAAGAGGAGGAGGAAGAGGAGGAGGAGAAGAAGGAGGGGAAAGGGGAGAGAGAGGGGAAGGAGAGGAGAAAAGAAAAACAAGGAAAGAAGAAAAGAAAAGAAAAGAAAAGAAAAGAAAAGAAAAGAAAAGAAAAAAAAGCTGTATGGCTTTAAGAAGGTTGTGACTTTGAGGAGACCAACAGGAAGCAGGAGGGCAGTGCTGGAAGCTCAAGAGATGACCATACTTAGAAGTCAAAGGAGGTCAAGGCCAAGGTCATCTCACAGTTAGGGGGCCACACGTCACCAGGGCCGTAGCCAGGCAAGCAGAATCTAGATGCAGGTCCAGAAGTTGGTCAAGGTAGAAGCTGTGTGCATCAGACTGAGGAACGCATTGTAGACTGGTCTAGAAGCAAAGTGCCCTAAAGTGTGGGTCTGGGTCTTTGAATGCATCTTGTCTAAACTTCCAGAGAGGAGGAAGTCACACCTAGAATGAAAAGAATACAAGTGGTAGAACCCAGGTAGACTTTAAAACCAACCAGACCAGGACTAGGAAACCAAATGTCTCAACAGATCATGACTTGAGCCATGGTGTAAAACAAGCAGGTGTGAGGTCCCAGGGATCAGGGTGCTCCTGTGAGCAAGAACAGCCCCTGCTCTTTCTAGTGTGGCACCAGCACTCCAAGGACACTGTCAGCATGGTGTGTGTGTGTGTGGTCTAGAGGCAGCAGGACCTACAAGGTAGGACATCGGAGCAGGTAAAGAGCTTGGATTCAATCCTAAGGTCAGTGGAAAGCCTTCAGAGGGATAAGTGGGTGGCTTAAAGAGTCAGAATGCAGTTTGAGAGGGTGGAGTTGTCCAGATGAATGGAAAGTTCATGAACATTCCAGGTGAGAACCTCAGATGGAGAGGAGGAGAAGCCAGATCCAAGTAAGATTTTGGAGGCGACTTGCTGAAGGGTGACAAGGAGGGTGAAGGGAAGAGAGAAGCCTCTGGTGGCTGCCAGGCCCTTCCTGGAGTAAACAGACTGATGCTGAAGGAAGGCTTCATCAGCAGGTTCTGAAATTCCACTCCTGTTGTAGGTCACCCGGCCAGATTAGACTGTCTTTTGTTCTTATATTCCCAGGAAAGCCTCAAGCGACTGCCACTCACTGCATGCTACCCTTTCATCTTCCCACCCTGAATGGGTCGCCTCTTGGAGAACCTAGACACATCTTTAAATAATCTTTCTTAGGAAATGTGTAGACCTTTCGCCCCAGCGTCCTACATTTCTGCCAAGTGTTTTTACATATTTTGTTCAAAGTGTACTTTATTTTAACAGTGCAGAAAGATGGCATATGGCATGAAAGTGTTAAAAACAATGGGGTCTTTGAGTGCTCTGGGTGCACATGTGTTGAGGGAGCGTTAAGACAGACAACCAAGCTGGTCTCTGTGTGTGTGCTTGTGTCCAGAAACAAACCTGAAATGTCCCGAAGAAAAGCCGAGTGCAGGCGATGAAGAAACCTGACCCCAGAATATAAACTGTGCAAAGAGTACGATGAGAGAAGCTCGCCTGGGTTGAAAACCACTCAATCAGGACACACATGGGGATTCCTGGGTTGCCCTTGCGGTGTAGACTCAGAGCCACAGTCAGACTGGGATTCCAACCCATGCACTGTTGCTCCCTGTGACCTCAAAGGAAATCGTTCTTCTTCCTGAGCCTCGAATTCTATATTTGTGAACGGCGGATAATAATACCTAGGAAGATGGATCCTCATGACATTCAGACATACTTAACATGAAGTGCCTAGCACATCTATTTTGCCAGGAGAAATTTACTTTTATTAAAATGACAAAAGAAGGGGAGGAAAAGGAGACAAGGAGGGAAAGTGGAAGTAAAAATGATTAAGATGTGATATGTACAGAGTCCGCAAAAAATGTACACACACTTTAGGAGAAGAAAACTAGTACGATGTTTTTTCAACAAATGGTGTTACCCTCAGATGGAGGACCCTAGAGGATGTCGTATATCACAAAAAACTTGCTACACTTCTGGCCCTTAGAGAAGAAACTGAAAATGCATGTGCAACAATCTCAGTGACCAGGGTCACCCAAGCAGGAGTTCACCTTACTAATAAATGTCTGGACGCTCATGGCCACCACTCTGTGCACCTCTTGTAATGTTGAGGCCAAAGGTAACTTGTATTAATCTCATAATCTCATGATGTCTCAATAAATTTAGTATTAAAATATTTATGGAAGTTTTTCTTTTTCAGAAGTGTGTGTACATTTTTTGGCAGACTCTGTATATGTACCAATTCCCTGAGGTGATTGTAATTATTATATATTGCAAACATATACCAATACAAGAAACATAATAAAATAATTAATAAGGTTATGTATTCATTGATTACCTCATTCATTTACCTGATTAAAGATTACTAACAGCTACTATGGACTAAGCTTGGGATACAAGGATAGAGGAATCTGTCCTTGCTTTGGAAGAATTCTAAGTACTATTAGAAGTAGAATCTAAAAACAAATTAAAACATGATTTCAGGAGCCAGACCTAGTGTCGCATGACTGTAATCTCAGTGCTCTGGGAGGCTTAGGCAAGAAAATTAAATGTTCAAGTTCAGACTGGGCAACTTAGCTATTTAGTGAGAACTTATCTCAAAATAAGAAATAAAAAAGAGTTGGGGATGTACTTCAGTGTGAAGGTCCCCAGTACCACAAAATTAAAATAAAACAAAACATAATTTAGCAAGGTGTGAGAAAGGATTGGAAGTTCATTTGAACCTTCCAAGCAGAGAAATGTGAAAAAGACATGAGTCATATTGAGGACAGGAAGCAGGCAACAGGGAGGTGTGAAACTGCATCCTCTGCCTTGGACACGATGAGCAGTGTGGCAGAAGGTAGGGTGTGTGTGGGCTGGAAGAAATGGTGGCAGATAAATCCTAAGAACAAGTAAGGAGTGTGGACTTGGCATGACAAAGAGAAACACAGAAGTATCACTGAGTTTTAAATTCAAGTTTCAAACACTTAATATACACATACACATCATCATACACAAAATCTTCACCTTTGCCATTTTAAATCTTATGATGTATGTTTGACATACCTGTTGCTGTAGTAAGTAGCTTTTTAAATAAATAACTTTACTGAGGTACATGTATTAGCTTTCCTACTGCTGGATACAATACCTAACACCCACAACTAAGGAGGAAAGTTTTAATCTGATTCATGGTTACAGTGGATTCAGTCCAAGGTAGGCAGACATCAAGTCAGGAACATCATGACAGAAGGGCATGGTGGAGCAAAGCTGCTTAGTTCGGAGCTGCTGGAAACAGAGCAAGAGAATAGCACCAGAGAGGCAGAGGCAAGGGATCAGATATAGTACCCAAACTCATGGCTCAGTGACTTACCCAGATATACACAGAAGTGTGCTTTACTAATCGCCTGGGCAGCTCCTAAGCCAGTCAAGTTAACATGATGATGCTTAACCATCACTGTGCACCTGACATCTACTGTAACGTACATACTAAAAGCAGACAATGGGGTAAATTTTGATGTATGTGTGAACCTAGGAAAATGTTACAATCAAGTAACATAATCATTGCCTCCAAATTTCCCCATTGCACTTTGTAATAACTCTCCTACTTTTTGGCAAACACTGATATCCTCTTGTTGCTATAGGTTAATTTGAATTTGTGATAATTTTATATTAATGGAATAAGACAGTGTGTCTTTTTTTTTTTTGTCTTTTGGTCAACTTCTTTTACTCAGCATGAATATTTGAGATCTGTCTAGAATGTTGCATTAATTAACCTTAATCATCTCATGCTGCTTGATGGCCCATGGTGTGGCTATTCAGCAACTACGGATCCACCCTGCTGTTGGTGAACATGGACTTGTTTCTTATCTGGAGATAATGACAACTCCCCCTCCCTTCTGTGGGTGGAGCTCAGTCATGTGGTCATTCTGAATCTCAGCAACGGTAGAAACATGTCTTTGAGCTGATCACCCTGCAAAAAGTATAAAAGGAAAGTTGTGGTCAGATATTGCACTGTGCCAGCATTAGAGAGCCAATTTAGCTTCACACAGTTGATTATCTCAAGTTCAGCTTCTCATGGGTATGTGAGTGACCTGAGCCATAGAGGGCAGGCATGTGCATGGTCAGTACATCAGAACTGGGCTTCAGAAGAGCATTCAGAGTTATACTGTATCCCACACTGCAACGTTCCTTTCTTCTTTCTTTTTTATTAGTACATGTTTGCAATACCTACTGATTACATTCATCATGGGGAGTTGGTGCATGTACATAACACATCTTAATGCTTTTTACATCCATGTTCCCTCCCCTCCCTCTGCCTCCCTCTATCTCTCGGTCCCCTTCCCATTTGTGAAAATTCTACCTCACTGTTTCTTTTCATCTACCACTTATTTTACCTTTTAATTTATTTATACCTTGGGTTTCTCATATAAGAGAAACAATTCAATATTTGAACCGTGTGTCCAATTTATTTCACATAACATTATGGGCTCAAGATGCATCCATTTTTCTCTACAAATGACTCAAATTTATCATTCTTTATGGCACAGTAGTCCTCCATTTTGTGTAAATATCACATTTGGGGGTCCACAAACATTTGTACCTCCAAGACTTTTCCTGTCAGAGATGTGAAGCAAATTCAGGATTTGAAGGTAATTTCATGCTGTGTTCTCTCAAGTCTTGCTCTGTTTTTATGATTTGTAAAATGAGAATTCCTTTTTAATTGGCAGTGGAAGACTCCTCTTAATTTATCATCTACCACTGAAATTGGGAGGAAAAAGACAGAGCAGCTCACAGAGTGGGAGCCTGACCTAGAGCAGGAGATCCTCTGGCTTTACCACTCTTCATCGAAACGTAGGGGTTGTATCAGCTTCCACATAAAAGTGCTCTTGAAGGTCTTTTTAAAAATTAAAATTTCAAGATCCTGATCAAAATCTAAAATCTTCCATTAGAAATGTAATGTCAAAAGCACAAGCGGATATAGTAAAATAGTTTACTTATTTAAACAATCAGCTCATCTCAGTGATGTTATATAGTAAAATCATCACCAGAAAAAGAAATCCTGCTAAAATGTATTCATACCTTTGGTTCTTACAAATTGAAATGTCCACTCTTGGTTCACCTGCACCTTCCCATCCTGCAATGATATACAGCTGGCTTTCAGAGATGCGTTGTCAATACCATTTAATTTGACAATGAAAACAGCTATTGGCAGGGGTTTAAATGGTGAAACACAGCAGCCCAGTCATATACCTCAAAAGCAAAACCCCCAAATGAAAGCCTAAGGAACTCCTAATCTTTTCTTGAAAGTTTGAGATTATTCATTTTATGCAATTCAGTAAACTACTTCAAGTAAATTCACAAAATTAAAAATCATTTTTAGGACTACATTTAGTGGAATAAGAGGAATGATGAGTCCTTTCCATTAAGTTCCAGGGGTGCAGGGAATATATTAGCTTGCTGTTGCCACTGCAGGGGACCAGCAGGAGGCTGGCCCGAGGAGCATAGAGTGTTTATCCATCCTACATTAATTGGCCCCCTAGGCTGTTGCCAACAGAACTGACTTTCTGGTTCTAATGAGTCTTAAAGGTCCTGGTATCTCCTGTCAGTGTCTGAATGGTGGCCCAGCCTGGGTTCTGCCCGCGTCAGCAGTGGTGGTGTTTAATAAAGATGAGCACCTTGCAGAGCTCCACTCCAAAATTAACTCTGCAATCACCACTTATTCCTGGCCACTTAGTCTCACAGATATTAACGAATGTGGAGAATCATATTGAAATATTCAAATAAGAGACTTTAGAAGCTAACTCAAGGGTTCATATCTTAGCATAATTTATCAAGTGAATGTGAAGCAAGTAATTGCATCCAGATTGTATAACACGAAAAGGGTTTTCAGACGTAGGTTCTGGGTTTTCTCAAGATGTGGAGAGGGAGTGGCTTAAAGTGGTCCGGGTATTCTTCCTCCCGGGCTGGTGCCTAGAGTAGACACAGAGGAATACGCCTGAAGGTACAGGGGCCAAAGTCCCTGCTGTATCTGGCATTGAGGAGAACTTGGTGGTGTGGGGAGAGGCTGTGGAAGTCCACGTCCAGCTGCTCACAGTTTTATCTGTGTCTTCACACATACGTTTCCCTCACCACTACAGCTCATGCTTTCCTGTAAAATGGTGGGACCAATGCCCCCCAAACACAGCCTCCAGAGACACAACCAATGCAAAAGTCAAACAAACAAAATACCTTGGTTGACTTAGCTTCCTCTCTCTCTTTTACTTCATTTCCTAAAACCCAGGCAGTCTGTTACCTTGTGGATATTAGGAATGTTCGTCATAACACCTTATTATCCACCATACTCAGTTCGGGCCCTTATCTTCTTTTATCCAAATTTCAGCAAGAGTCTCTGAGTTGTTCTCCACCTCCCTAGTCTTCTCCAGCCCAGGCAACAATGTTTCCCAGAGAATCATCGACTTTCTACATTGACAATCTCAAACATTCTCCCCCTGAATCTTTCAGTGGTTATTCTTTCACTGCATGATAAAATCTTGTTTACCTAGCTTGTCAAATAAGGATTTCACATCTGGTCCTCAAATACCTGGGGCAAACACTGTTTATTACCCACCCTAAGCCTACCCCTCCTTCTTTGTCTACAGAATTCAAATGTTTTATTTTATGCTTGGATCTGGGGCTTTGCAAATGCACACCTTGTGCTCTATCCACTCCAGCTATCCACGAGCTGTGTGGACAGACCATGGTAGCCCAGGTTTGCCGGGCTGACCCACGAGCTGAAGACTGACCATGTGCTCCACCTCCACCCTGTGACAGGTTTGGGGAAGTCTCCTGAGTGCTTCCAGCAGAGTGTTTCCTCTTGGACTAGAGCCACATCTCCTTTCCTTTCAGCTTTCAAATGCACTGGTCCAAGGATGCAATCCCTGAAGCCCTGAAACCATGCTCTAGCCACAAGGCAAGACCAAGAGAAAAGCAGAGATGTCATCTCCGAGCCATGATGCAGCGAAATAGCACCAGCAACATGGCAACTTGAAGAGCTTTTAATATGACAAAAAATGCTTCCCATTCTAAAGCTCCAATTAGTCCAATAGATGCCTTTCTGAACAGCCTCTGTCTAACAAAGATAACCTCCAACCGTTCCCTCCCACACATCCTGTGGTCCTGTCTCACCAAAGCTTTCACTGTATTTGGGCACACTGTTGTTCACTTCCTGTTTTGAAGTTACATATTTTAATCTCTTAGCCTCAAATGCCCTTCTCTACCATCTGGCTTTTTACTCATCCTTGAATATATATTCAACCAAGGTTCTCTGCATGATGCCTCCAATTCTTCCATGTTGCAGTAGCTTTTGATCTCATATATGTATGATCATATATATGCATATATACATATATGAGAATGTATATACATTCAGTATATTCATTCTTTTTGTCCTTATCTCCTTCTATTGTCATTTATTATTTAATGATTCATTATTATTTTATTACTTATATATTTCCTATAGCTTTAATGTGTTGTCCTCAAAGATTGTAACTTATTCCTTTCTACATACATTTGGGATAGTTACTCAAAGTATGGGTGGAGCGCAGCAGAGGAAGCAGAATAATGAATTAAACACTGCTGACTGTGCATACATTTTCCTGCCTATATGTATATTTGCTCCTGAAAAGCCTGACTGGGTGGTCTCTCTCTTAAAGAGCGGTGAGGATTATTTTGGTCACAATGGTTGGTTTGATGGTCTTATACAATTTTATAACTTACCATGACCATTACTGAATTCTATCCATAGTTTCATTACAAATTTTAAAAGCATTCATTCCATGTATATGAATTTTGCACATATTGTCAGTTACTTTGTGTTTGGTTTTCAGATGAAGAAGTCATCCATGTTCTCAGAAATTTGTATGCTAGGCACTCTTCCAAGATTCTAAGTGAAGTAAGCCAACAAAACTCTTTGAGTGCATTGATTTTATATTCTAATGAAGTATATATCAGATGCACAAATATGTACAATTAACTTAATGTTAATATACTAATTGGTAAGGTAGAAAATATTTTAAAACCCTTTTATGGTATGTTATTTTTTAAGATTGAAAGATGACAAGGTACCTGTCTAGAATAAAACACACTCAAAGAATTAAGAAACATAACAGTTTTTATAGAGCATCGCAAGATGGAAAAAAAAATTAAAAAAGCAGAAACTACCTGTGATAGGAACCACAGCAGGGGCTAAAGGGGGGTCCTTCATTTCCCATTGCTCCAGAACAAGCAAGGTAGCTGGGGGATGTGGGAAGGATTTCCCTTCTCCATTGCTGTCAAGAAATTTTGGAGATTTTATGAGTTAAATTCTTCTGGTAGTTACATTTTGTGGAGTATGAGACACAGCTGGTTTTGCACATCATTGTTTTCTTCCCACATTTCTTCAACATGCAACATGATTTGCCCTCCCTCTTCCTTTGTAATGTGGTCTCTTGCTTCACTTCTGTCCTCAAAACCAGGTCTACTTGTGTGCCCTATCCACTGCCAAAGATCTAAAGATTTACCAATTCTTCCAGGGAACAAACCCCAAATCTCTCACTGCTAGAGTGTGTATGTAGATGTCCCCCCTAAAACTTCATTCAATCATAGGCAGGACCTTTGGGAGGTGACTGGATTATGCAGGATCATAGCCAACTTGAGGTTAGGAGGTGGGGCCAGAGTGAAAGAGGTGGGTCACTGTGGGTGTGACCTGAAAGGTTATATCTCTCTTCCTGGCTGCTCCCATGGCTCTGTCTGCTTTCTGTTTGCCATGCCATGTGCCATGCTGTCCTACCCTGGAGCCAGCTGACTATGGACTGAAACCTCCACTAACTGTGACCCAAAATAAACCTCTGCTCCTTGAAACTGTGGGTATTGGGTATTGTGCTTCAGCAACTACATAATGACTAAGAAACTCACAAAAATCAAATATTCACTAAAACCGGAAATGCTATTTTCATCTACCAAGCAACTAGTGCTTAACCATTTGTTTACATCTGTTTGCATCATGCCCTTCCATGGTAGAAAGCTTATGCGAATGGCTTCTTGTGGAGGAACTCATCTCCTTTAAAACAAAGGATAAAGAGAAAAGAACCAGCAAGTGATCTGCACAAATGTACTGCAAGAAAATAAGTCACTACGCCCATAAAACAGCACTGAAAGGAAAACAGAGTGGGCACAGCAAAGCAGCCAGTGTTCACAAAGTGTGTTGAACGGCAACATGTATAGGATAAAGCACACTTTCGAGAGCAACCTGGAGAAATGGTATTGCTGGAAACACAGGAGGGAACGTGGAGATAAGATACAGAAAATAACGTTATTGGCAAATGCTTACATACTGTTTAATACACACTGGGAAATACTGCCAGCATTGTACATTTATCACCTTGTTGAATACCCATGGTAACCCTATGAACTGGGTAGGCTCTATTATTGAACACATTTACAGAGACAAAAGGGCACAGATAAATAGCTTACCAAAATTTAAAACTAAGAGTCCAATTCTGATGGCCTAAACTCAATGCCTATACTCTTACTTATGCTAACCTCCAGAAAAAATATTTGAATAAAAATGTATACGTAAAGTAGAGGGAAATTTTAAGTATGGGGGAATCAAGGAAAAAAATATAAATAACTGATCACTCTGAGGAAAAAATAGTGGATAAAACTTCTATAAACTTTTCACTAGGAAGAGGTAACTTGACATCACATAGTGAAAATAGTTTTTGTGCAATTTATCTTTAAAGCTTTATCTACAACTTCCAGATTATGTTTCAAGTGGAAAAATAACTTAAAGTTTGTTTAGTAAACACCTGATATATAAAAAATGATTGAAATAATGATCAAATCTGACTTTTATCTCAATAAATTTATGGGCATTAAAAATCTTTAGGACATGCAGATAGAAAATGAAATCATCACTAAAAAACTCCGGCTAACTAAAAATTTCTCCACTGCAACATTTAGCGAAAAAAAGGCAGTGGAAATTTCTTATAATGCTGTAAGAATAGAGACATAACATTTTCTAAGTCAAATTGCATTTTAAATAGAAGTGCAGTACAAAGTATTTTTGGTTGTAGACATGAAGACAGGGAGTATATTTGCCCATGAGTGATATATTTTCCATGAGTCAATACTGAAGGACAGAGTTTAAGTAACCAAGATATATAAAGAGAAATGGGCAAAGATGTAAGCCTTTTCCTCTAAGTATGGACTAGGATTCCATGTCATATATATTTTTGTGTAAATTCATCCTTAAAGCTTTATCTATAATGTCTAGATGATGTGTTCAGTGGAAGGATGGCTTAGATCATGGTTAGCAAACATTTTTACTGTTGCTCTGGAGTCGGTAGCCCCTCCCTCACGGTCAGACGGAAGGGTTGCCCATCTAGGCTCCAACTCAATGGGCCAGCGCTCTTGCTCTGCCTAATTAGCATCGAGTGAAGTGAACCCTGTCACTTGGAAGGGGACACCTCTCAAAGCCAGTGCTAACAAGTCCCCTCCTCTCTGCATGTGGTGATGGCCTGGCTCCCGACTGTGGGATCTCGAGGACCTCATGCTAAATCTGCCCATTTATTTCATTGTTCCCCGCAGAACAATGAGGGCCAGAGCCTTCACCAACCCAAGGGGTGTTGCAGTGGGGATGAAGTGTGTGTGTGTAGTTGGAAGGAAATCTCAGCAAGGTTCACTAGGAATTGTTTGAGTAAGTAACTAAGCCTGTCCAGACGAAAGAATATACAGGAAGCAAAATGAACTAAGCAACTTAAATATATAGATTTTCACGCCATTTACAGCTTTTTCAATTGTCTAACTTCACAGTTTTTATGATTTGTAATTATCTTAATGTAATCTTGCTAATGCATTGAACAACTTTTATAAAATCATCTCTTTTAATAACTTACATTTGATTGGTTCATGTTATTTTAATCAAAGAACATAGCAAATATAACTCTTTTCTGTAATAGACAGGACTAACTACTAGTAGGCAGGTCGTGGGGAAGATGTGGGGTTTACCTGTGACCCCAGGCAGTGATGGGAGTGTGTTCTGGAGGAGGAAAGGGGAGTTAGTGGGTTAGATAAATGAAAGTTGGTTAAGTTAGTTTCAATTATAAATATTCAGTCCACATAATAGCATGCAGCCATTGTGACATTATGGATATGCTTTGTGCATCTAACTGTACACGTGTTAGGTATACATGCATGTACGTACCTGTGTGTGTGCCCATGTGCAGGGAAGAACATCAGTCCCTGAATATTTGTCCTTCACAGTGACAACCTGAAATCAACGAGAATAAAAATACATAGGTCTCTCCCTCTTTGAGAAATTTGATTTGTATCCAATATATTACTTTCATTGAATACAACTTTAAAGATATTTTTAATAACAGCACAATAGAATGCCATAAACACAATAGAAATGCCATAAACAGCACATAAAAATGCCATTCAATACTGGATTACGCAGAAACCTCATCTGGAAACTCAGTGAATCAGAATTGTGTGTGTGTGTGTGTGTGTGTGTGTGTGTGTGTGTGTGTGCATGTGCGCGCATGTGCTGGTTGAAGATTAAAACAATACTTTCGTTTTGCTCTAGAAATGAGTAGCATATCTGAGGATAGGAGATGCTGGTCTGGTGCATACTGATTTCGCTTTGTTCAAAAGGAAAATAGAATGATTGATTAAGCACGGAGACCCTCTGACTGAGGAGAAAGTAAAGAGGAAAGAATTTTCATGACAATCCTTAGATCCTTTCCCATTGAATAAAAGTTGCCTTTTTGTTTGTCTTTTGCAGCTTTGGCAAATATTTTCTCAAACATATTCCCTTGCCCAGTGCTACAGGCGGAGGCAGGAACACGGGACCTGGAGCCAGGGAGGGCCGCTCTTACCCCAGCAGACAGGAAGCTGCTCTGCACACGCCCTCAGCAAGAACATGTGCAGTGAAGGTCAAGTCCAGGAGCGCGACTTCTCCCCGGCGATGTCCGACTTGTTGGAAGGAAGATGTCTTTTCCTTTCTGTTTTCACCTAGCTTAAAATTACCGTGAGAGACAGTTGTTGCTTTTGTTTTTCCCCTACTGTTGTAACAAGTGTGGACTTCCACTCCAGGACTGCAGGGCAGAATTAGACAACTAATTCCAGGCCTTACCAAACCTTTCCCTTCTTTCTCCCTACCCAAACCCAGCCAGCTGCACTGCAAAACCAAGATAACTCTCAGTTAACCTGGGCTAAGGAGAATCCAGTTCTTTCCACTTTCCGATATTAGTGATAGGAAGTGAACATATTCAGAAAGTCGTTTTATTTAACTTGAAAAAGGCTTGAAAATCACATGTGTGTATTTTTAAAATGTTTTTTCCTTATTGGTGCCTATTAATCATACAGCATAATGGGTTTCCTTGTGGCATTATATACATGCTTATAATATGTTTGTTTTTCCACCCAATGTGATGTTTGACTTTCAGTACATTTTATGTGAAATATTTTACATGGAACTAATTACTCTCAACAGCAAATTTCTAATCCAGTATCACTCACTCGCTGGGTACTTAAGCAAGTAAACTACATGTGCTCAAAAATAGATGCATCTGATTTGCCTTTTTTAATTAGGAAAGAATATTAATAAATAATTATCAAAGACTTGTTCTTTTTAGGCTGATTGAAAATAAAAGCTTTGGGACAAGTTCTGTGGTTTTGTTTACCTATGGGCAGGTTGTTTGAGAGGCCACCCTTACATAGGCCTCTATGCCAGCCAGGACGGGTTTCTGCATTCATCATTATTCAAATCTGACGTTTGGAGGTTGAGCACTTAAAGAAATATTCATGGCCTAGATTTCACATCCCTCCTCTGCCAATTAAGCAAGGATTTAAAAAAAAAAATAGAAAAAGAAAAATACAACAGGGAAAACAAGTTCAGTAGTTGATATGAAATCTAGTTCTATCTGATAAACTGGGGACAGTGATTTCAATAAAGCAAAGTTCAGAGAAGGCAAGGAGTTCTCTTCTTCCTTTTTAACAAGTCTTTGAACTTTTGAATTTGCAAGAATATTTCAGAAGTTTTATGTATGTTGATTATTTCGATGTCTTGTAATTGTTGTACTTTGATAAAACACAGAGATCCACGTGGAGATCCATCTTAATTTTTCCAATGTCATTATTTATGACTGTACTGTGTCATGGGTCCCATGAGTCATGATTTTATGCAAGATGATATGATGTAGTAAACTCTATCTTGGGAATGCTTGGGTTCAGAGGCCATCTCTAGCATCATTTGTGATGTAAAGTTCTGGCAATTATTTATCTTAAAATCTGAAAGACTGGAATCATAGTGTATTGGATTTTTAAAGAGAAGTAAAAAGTGTACACACACATGTCTTCCTGAAACACAAAAGCAAGACATTACTATGCTATTTTAAGGTAAATATTTACAGTTCTAGAAACACAATAGACCTAGGAAGAGACTCTTTGCTACAGGATCATGCTTTCTTGTGCGACATGCCATCTATGAATGTTCTTCTCCAAGGTGCACGAGCTCTGCATCCTAACGTACTGCCTGGCCATATTCTGAGATGGGTCACCCCAAGCTCCTCAGAAACACCCCTGCCCCATCGCTGAAACTTGGAAATGGTCCCCCACATGGTAGAAGAGACTGCCTGCAGACAGGCATTACTGAGGTTACAGAGCTTATCTGGGTAGAACTCCTGGAGGTTTCACTGGTTTCCTTTAATCACGTGAGATCATAAAGGGAATGTCCTACAGCCGGGAATGGAGACACACGCTTCTGGACACAGCCGTGGGATGCCAGGCACTGGTGGCCTCATGATGCTGTCGCAGGCTGGGATTTGGGGGTCACAGAGGAGGACCAGGGGAAGCGCCCCAAGAACTGCGCATAGGCCTGGTGGACGCCATCAAGGAAACAGGGACATCCTCAGTCCTGCTACTTCATGGTACTAGATTCTGTCAATGCACCCAGTGACATAGGAACTGCGTTTTCCCTCCATGCCCTCCCCAGGAGGCCAATGCTAGACTCTGGGCTGTGAGATCCAGAGCTCAGGAAACCATTTGAGCCAATCCAGACATCTGAGCCCTGCATCTCTCAGATCACCACCTCATCCACACCCAACAGATAGTGAACCTGAAAAGGGCGATCGTGTGGGGCACACACTTGATGCATTAAAACTTTTAGAGAAATGTTGGTCTTTTGTGTAGAGCCAACTCCAGATGATTAACATGAAAAATTGGGAGCATCAAAGGGGAAGAATAAAAGTTCTCCTTTTGGGGTCTTAGGAGTATTTTAAGTAAAGCTGCAGCTCCGACTGCAGAGATTTTAAAGCAGCCACTTATTGACTGGATCAGTCCTCATAGGATCCCTGTGTTTTTGTAAGTGATGTATTGGGCTTCCCCATGGGGCCAGGTGTTGAGGTAGACTTTTATTTGTTGGACAGGAGATTACAGTGATCTCTCAGTATGAAAATGTCTACTCTGGATTTCGTTAGGGGATAAGCGAGGCCTGGCTATTCCTGGGATTTAAACAGGGACCCAGGATCAGAGCACAGCTGTTCCTTCTCTTTCGCAGGTCAGAAAAATACAGAATTGCCAGAGATTGGACAGATCTTCTGTCCGCCCCCTGCATCTTTCAGGGTGCCTCTGAGTTCCCCTGGGCCCCAGCTGTCCCTGCACCTCATCTTCCTTGTAGTCTGCCTCCCTGCCCACCTTGCTGGGGAAAAGAGGGGCCCCAAGAAACAGTGTGGGTTGTCCCTTCTCATCTCTATTCATGCAGCTTTGTTTTCTTCTGTTGAGGACCCCGAATTTTCAGTTGCAGAGTGGTTTGAATTTTGTGAAACCATTTCCCCTAATTTGGCAACTTGTTTTCCTGTCCCCCATGGCGATCCTGACAACTTTCATTCAGAGGGTTGTCAAGGGCATTTTCCGTTTGCTGGTGTGCAGTGAGAATCACTGGGACAGGACTGGTATTATTTATTTCTACTGCAGTGTTCATCTGACTCCCCCGATCTGAATAATATACAAAGGCTACTATACAAGGAAGCACTTTCATTGTACTGATTCTAAATTTATTGCCTTTTAAATTTTATAGTTTTTTTTTTCTTAATGTATAATGCATAGTTTCGTTCTGGTAGTCTGAATATCTACCAGGACACACATCCAAAAATCCAGTCCTGATGGTAATCAGTAAACAAAAAGAGCCTTTTTGCCAGCCAGGGTCATTAGTCTCCACATTTTATTCTTCCTCAGCAACATTCTTTTTTTAAAAAAAAGGAAAAAGAAAGGGAAAGACAGTGAGTGAAAACCGTCAACTAATGTAAGACCTGTGGGTGTTATTGTCTGCCTATTTACTGCTTTGTTTAAAAACTTTTATTTTTAATCAAACCTTTCAAAAACTTGTCTTTTTCTACATAGATCGATGCCTTCCTACAAGAAGTGGGTCTACCCTTTCTGATAGTTACCTTAAAAGTTTCTAAGGGATCATTTAGTCGATACTGCAATCGGACAGCTGAATAGACTCTACCTGTAATCAGTTGTACCAAAGCATGGATTTTTGTTTCCCAAAGTGCTTAAAGAATTTTACCAGAATTGCTCTTTTTTGTCTTTACTTATGTCTTTTATCCACTTTTCTCTTGACATCTAACGCCATGCTTCTCAATCTTAGCCTCGATGTGAATCCTGCAAGGATGGTGCTGAGATTCAGATTCTGATTGGATAGGGCTGGGGTAGGACCAGAATGTCTACATTCCTGACACACTCGGAGGAGGAGATGGGACCTGCTCCCGCCCTGCCTGGGGCTCTCCTGTGGGTCAGGAGCATGGAGCCCAGGCGCAACCCGTAAGAGTCTCTGTCGTTTCTTCTGTTCAATGGCAGCGTGACTTTGAATGAGTTGTTTACATTTCCTAAATCGTAGTTTACTCATAATATTAATTATCGGATAATTTTTCAGCTAGAATAGGATGCAATAATGTATGTAAAGCAAGCCCAGTCCCTAAGAAACACTCAATAGAAGATTATTATTATTATTTCTCTTCTCTTTCTGCCTCACACTGTGTATTCCTGGTCAAGCTTTTTATCCATCTACCTGGGAGGAATCGGTGTCCAGGGCTCGTGTAGGCGGAGTTCTCATGACTGAGAGAAGAACACCGGCAGTGTCTGCTCACAGGAGCATTGCAGGGCAACAGAAGTCTAGACGGCGGATGTGTGCTGTGAACCAAATATTTGTCTACAACAACGAAACTCCCATGCTGAAGTAGCGAAATTTATTTGCTGAGATCCTGACTCTCATGTGATGGTATTTGGAGATGAGGCCTTTTGGAAGTGATTAGTTCACAAGGATGGAACACTGAGAAGTGGGATTTGTGCCCTTTACAGGGAGGTCCTGGAGAACCTACTACCATCTTCTGCCGTGTGAGACTGTAGCAGAGAGGCTGGCTGCCATCTGTAAAGTAGGAAATGGGCCCTCACAAGATGTCCACGGAGCTGACATATTTGTCTTGGACTTCTGCCCTCCAGAACCTCGAGAAATAAATGTCTGTTGTTTATAAGCTGCCCGGTTAATGGTACATTTTGAGCATCTTTTATGAAAATACTTTAAAGCAGAAGTGTTTTAGATATTGGATTTTTTATTTTGGAATATTTGCTTATATCTTGGAGAGAGGATCTGAGTCTCAGATAAAGACTTTGTTAGGATGGAAATTCAGTAATATTCTTTGTACTCCTTATGCACATGGCCTCGAGGTAATCCTATATAAACTTCTCTGTGTGCCTGGGTTTGGACGGCCATCTGTCCTGTAATATCAGCTGTGAAATTTTCCCCTTGTGGTGTCTGTGAGAACTCACAGTGTTTCTGATTTTGGAGCATTTTGGATTTTAGACTAGTGATGCTCAAGCTGTATCCTTTGATAGAAGCCCAAAATTAAGTCACACTGTGTACTTCCAGGTCTCAGGGAGCAGGCCAGGGCTCGAGGACCTTTGGGAAAATGTGACAAATGCATGAGGTCCAAAGGCACGATGTCCAGTGCAGATGTGTTGCTAAGAAGGCACCCAGAGACCCTGCGTCCATCTCTCTTGTTTACGAGCAAGTTCATTGTAGGGGAACATGTCAGGTGAGGTCACCCTGACACGGCACACGCTGTCCGGTGGTGCTTCTCTCAACATCGACCCTACGGAATCTGCTACTGACATACAGATGTTTCATGTCACCTGTTACATTTGTATGGCTCTCTATCATTTATGAAACACTTGTAGAATTTCCTCTTATTTCATCTGTATACTCACTTCCCCTGTGGGAGGAAGGAACCATTTTTACTTTTGTTTTTGAATATAATGAGGTGTAGAGAGGTCTAGAAACATTATCTGGTAAGTTCTGGAGCCTCTGACACCGGTTCAAAGGGGTTCCCATTGCCTCTGCTCCTTAGAGAAATTGAAACACCTCAGAAATACAACCTGGATGCTCAAAGTTCACAGTGAAGTAGGTTACACTGAAACTACTCATTATGTCTTCATAAAGTAGATTAATGTGTTCCAACCTCTTTACACACATTGAATATCCCTTATCCAAAGTGCTTTAGACAAGAAGTGCTTCTGATTTCAGAGGTCTGGGTTTTGGAATGTTTACATGATCTTTACCTAGTAAGGATCCATAAATTGAGTAGCTGAAATTTGAAATTCTCCAAAATCTGAAGCTTTTAAGCATTATCACAGCACTCAAAGAGATTAGAATTTTGGAGCATTTTCGATTTTGAAATTTTGGATTTGAGATACTCAAACTATATTTACTTTTGCAAAAGAGAAGGAGGGAAACTGAGCTGAATGTCAGGAATATTATGGACAAATTTGGTACAACAAGTATACCATTGTATCAGATCAGAATTCCCAGGTTGTCAATGCATTAAAAAAACTTACTGTTTTGTCTTGTTTTTGAGGTAGGTGGAAGGAAAGATGAATGGACAGCAAGGATAGAACAGAAAGCCAACAGCTAGCATTATCCATCATAACCAGAATCTCGCTGTTCTTGCTTTTCTTCTGGCACTTGCCATATTTGCTTCTCATCATTGCCTCAAAGAGAATTTTAGATTTGGGAAGTTGTTTAGAGCTCCTTATTGTAGTTATCTCACTTTCTCTAGGAGTGGTAGAGTGGTTGGAGAAAAGTTTCCATAAGAAACTGTCTCTTAATTTCAAGTCCATTTCTCAGTTCCTTTATAGGAAGCTACTCCTCTCTTGCTTTCTTTTCTTTCAAATCTAAGGGCAGAAATGAAACTCAAATTCAGCATGAGCATGCAATGCGCTCGTAAGGCCTCAGTAGTGAAATGTGTAGGTGGGTTTAGCTACCACATTGGTTAGCTCTTGCTTTTGTTTCTTGTAGAAGATTTCTTTCCCCATTTCTCTTGATGATGCATACTGATAACAAGAATGGGCAAGACTCTCTGGCAAGACCAGTTCTGTGGTGTTATTTGGTGCTAAGTTGTGGTTAATGTACTACACTCAAATTAACAACTTAGATTCTTTCATTGATTCTAATTGTATTAGTCAGATTTCTATTGCTGGAACAATGTATCTAACACTTGCAACTTAAAGCAGAGATTTGATTTGGCTTATGGCTTCAGAGGCTTCAGTCCATGGTTGTCCTGCTTCAAGGCAGGAACATCATAGTGGAAGGGCATGGCGGAAGACAGCTCCTCAACTCATGATATCTGGGAAGCAGAGAGGCCAGTTATGTCCTCACTACCCGGTTCCTTATATTAGGACATACCTCCTCATGTCTCACTCAGCTTTAAACTCATCATTCAGGGTTAGCGCACTGATGAAGTCAGTGCCCTCACAACCAGTTACTTCTCCAAGACTCTCCTGATCCAATAAATTTGACAGATCAATCAGTGCATTGACACAGATAAAATGGAAGGCAATCAGCTGCAAAAGACAAGGCCCTGGTTAGGAGTGTGTGATGGAGTGAGAACAGCCCCATGGAGGAGCTATTTGTGTCCATGGGTCTAGAAATGTTTGAGACTCTTTCGTCCCTTGGAAAAGGAATCCATTTTCACTTCAATAGTTTCAGTTCAGTCAACTTGCATATCTGTTTAGAATCTTAGTTGATAATTTATTGCCAGTGAGATTTGAAATAACCATTGTTATAGTTTAGGTCTAAAATGTCTCCCCAAAATCTTCTGTTTGGAAGGTGATTGGATCATGTGAGCTCTGTACTCATCAGGGGATCTGTCCATTGATGAGCTCAGAGCTGAAAGTGCCATTAGGAGGGTCCTGGCTGGAGGTGCGTCACTGGGGGTGTGACCTGGAAAGGTTTATCTTGTCCCTAGCTTCTTGCTTCTCTCTCTACTTTCTGACTGCTGTGGGAGCAGCTGTCCTACGGCTGTCCTATGTAGAACCAGGTCCTTCTACCATGTGTTTCTGCCTTGGAGTGAATGAACTTTGGACTGACCCAACTGGAATCTGAGAGCCAAACAAAGCTCCTCTGTAAACTGTGGGTGTTGAGTATTTTGTTCTAATGACTGGGAAGTTGCTAACACAACCACAGAAATACCTGATTTTCCAGATTCTTGTCAAAGGTTCTAATAGCTCTGTATTGTCAAAGCTGCATTCAAAATTGCTATATTTTTAACGAATATATCCATAACTATTCATTGTCCTCTGGTGCACACAGCACCATCATGCTTTTCTATGCCAAATGTCTTCCCTCTGGACCAACACTACCCATGGTAGCACACTCTGAGTTATTCCCAGAATTATGCTTTTAATGGTAAAATGAAGCTCAATGGGAATACTGAACTTGAATGGACAAAATATTGGGGAAAGTGTTTGGAATCCAAACTGTATTGAAGAGACCCACTTTTCTCAGGTAGCAACAGATGGAGATGCTCTGTGTAGAATAAAATCAGTGACCCTTGTAGGAGGTGGAAGCACTTTACTGAAGGAGGAGGTAAGTCATTAAATTAAAGTGATTAGGAAGTAAAAGGCCTCCATAAATTAAATTTGCTTTCTTCTTTTTCTGCCCAGAAGCCATTACCTCTACATTTTAGGCCAGTATATTCCCTTCAGCCTTCCTATTTATTTTGGAACTCAAATGATCTGAGTATCGTTGCATTCAGCCTGAGCAGACCCTGTCAAGGAAATTATCATTGTGTTTTTCGACTCTGTGTCTATTAAATAGTGAGAACTCTACTTTTATATTGTCCAGATAAGAAACGTCTGTAACCTGCACTTCACGTTTGTAAAACCGGATCTAAAACCACATGAGTCATGTTGTTCCTGTACTATCTTTTTTTTTATGTAAGGTCTTCAAAGCTTGAATTCCTGTAAGTAAAAATAACAACAGAAAGATTATATTTTTATTATGGAAAATACAACTTTATTGTGTAAAATACGTTTCATGTATTTTACTGTGATGAACCCATGTAGTTGCATCTAAGATGTAGGCCCCGCACCGTTTGAAGGATTCACCTTTCTTAACATGTGTAACTCACCATTATCCTGAGGTAGAGAAGTTATTGGTTTTAGTCCTATAAAATTGGCATTATAGGGGGCCGGTGAGATAGCTCAGCGGTCAGTGGCATAAGCGCCTGCCCGGCAAGCGCGAGGTCCTGAGTTCAACTCCGGGTACCCACATTAAAAGAAAAAAATGGCATTATATATGATGGAAATGTGCTGATTTTTCAATTTAGAATAAAATATTAATTTGGCTGGCACTAAAATATGCCTTTTGGTTAAGTCATTTCATATCTTTATGAACTTAATTAAAATTACGTAATGGATTTATCCATGTGAAATTTCTGTTTTTCATTCAGACTAAACTTATAGGTGAAAAAAAGACACACGGTCAGTAAGACCTAATTTATCAAAATACAGAAAGATTTATTCTGCCCTAATTCATGTGAAAAAGCAGAGAAATGGCATTCATGACTTGCCACAGACACACACACACACACACACACACACACACACACACACACACACACACACTACTGCACTTACGCTGGCCTACGCTCAAATCCTAGGACAGTTCATTTTATTTGTGTTAGTCGTATGTTCCTTCTGTATTTACCATTTTGGCTTAATCTGTTTCCCTCCTTAAATAAGTAATTTTTATTAAGATGGGCAGTAGCAAAGGAAATGTGTACAAACAGAAATTCAATGGTGTGTTTTTCTTGGACCGTTTTCTGCGTTTAGGCGACGGGCATGTGGATGGTCAGCTAAGTCTCACCGCACACCCTCTCAGGTGGGAGCGTAACTGTTTCAGCGAAAGTGCCAGAACCTGTGACGGGGAGAAAATATGACTTCTGTCCGTCCATTTTTTTGTGCGCAGAAGAGAAAGAACTTCCAGACCAGTCCTGCCCTGTCTAGAAGCACGCCGGTGAGAAAAGCCCGGGGAAGGTGGGCTGGTGAGGAGGGAGAGGCCAGGAGTGGTCAGCGGGGCTTTGGGGAGGGAATGAGAGGCTGCGGCTTGGCCCCAGGACATCTGAGAATCAGAGAAGACAGGAAAGCCATGGGGCGTCCTGTCAGGCTGACCAAGATCTCTTCGAAAGCTCTTCCAGGGACCCAAAAGGGATACAAGCGATGATGTGATTCTTAACGTTATATTTTGTTGATGGACGCTTTCAAATTGACCCTGTGTAAAAAAGGCCCTAGATACTATCTGGATATGATACATATATATATATATATATATATATATATATATTTTTTTTTTTTTTTTTAGTAAATTATTATAGTAAAAGACACTGTCATGAATCTACCTCAAAATACAAAAGATCCCGCTCCTTGCTTCAAATACACTCATTCTTGGCACTTTCTGAAGCAGTTTTAGAGATCCTCCTTCCTGAGTGTCATGAAGCTCAATAAAAATATGTTGAGTGCTGCTGCCTAGTGCTCTCCAAAGGAAAGGCGGGCTCCTAGAGGCTTTATGTTGCGTCCTCCTCCACTGTATTCACAAGATCTGGCACCATGTGACTTCTGGCTCTTCCGCAAGGTCAAAATGACCATGAAAAGGAAACATTTTGAATCAATTCAGGATATCAAGTATGCCAGACCTTCACCTTTGTTTTCTCCTCGCTCATTACCCCCATTCTCTTTCTTGAAACGTGGTTCTTTTCAGAGATTTGTTTTAACCCTTTTTACTAGACCCACACTGACCCCAGCCCCTACAGGACCTGGACATGGGTATAGTTTTATTTTTATCATTTATTATTGCATCTTTGTAATACATAATAATTATGCCATTTGGGAGAATTGATATAGAGATGGTACCTACAATTGGTTTTAAGCTCTCCTTTCAAACTAAATTCTTGTTTCACACTCTGCCTAGAAATTGCCTTACTCTAAGGTCATCTTACTCTAATATTGACTTCAGAAACTGTTTCCTCTCCATCTTCCCCAAATCCAAACCCCATATCAGCTGGCTTTCCTGAATAAGAACAGTGATGTTATTTTGTTCAGGAAGCGAAATTGAATTTAAGTTCACCCCACCTGATTTACCTGATTTATCACTGCGATTTACAGATTTATTTTCATAATGTCTTAAGGATTTTCACTTGAATCACTATTATAATTTGATCTATGCTGTCTGCTATTCACAGAAAATACTGGTGTTATATACAATATCATAAAACAGAGCTTTGGTTAAATCATGTTCATATTTAATAAAGACTTTGACTCATGCTGACCCCTTGTTCACTTAACTCATTTGCAGTACTTCATTTATACTTATTTATCACCATATGGATGTATGAATGAATGAGGAAATACAGAAGTAAAGGATGTGGAAATATTGCTCTTTTACTCATGTTAATTTTCATTAGAAACATCAGTCTATGTCCACTACCAACATTGCTTCTTTTATTTTAGTATATCATATTT
The DNA here is from genome assembly GCA_028451465.1 of Erethizon dorsatum. NCBI lineage: Eukaryota > Metazoa > Chordata > Mammalia > Rodentia > Erethizontidae > Erethizon > Erethizon dorsatum. Next base: position 153,850,154 of record CM051824.1, on the reverse strand, counting down.
CCCTCCTTATTACCATTTTAAAATGTAGCAATCTTTATTTCTCAACATATTTTTTCTTTTTTGTGGGTACGGGGGGATCGACCTCAGGACCACGCGCACCAGCAGGCGCCCGTGCTGCTGAGCGATATCACCGGCCCCATTGCTGACAATTTTGAGGCCATGATGGAGTTGAGAGTGTTCTGGCATTAATTGTGATCAATGTAGTAATGAATACAAAGATCCTGTTATTAAGCGTAATTTACATTCTGGCGTTTTTATATCAATTACAAGGAAGAAATTGCTTAATTTATTATTTTTTAAATACAAATCATAAACTTAGATGCCTGAAAAATTAACTCTCAAGTTAGCTATTCAAGTAAGTAAGTAATGACTCAGAAGCATTCCTGCATATAACTAGTTATTTATTAATTTTATCAGTAAAGAATTGTCATTGTTCCCATCCACTACACCGTGCCTTCCTCTATCAAAATTATTACTCTTGGACACACTTGAGTCATTTTGTGGATTATAAATGAAGTAAATCATTAATCATATCCTGTTGGTATTAGATTTTTTATTAATCAGAGGAATTAAAAGACTCAGTATGGTTAAGTCCATCATCCATATTATTGAAATTTACAGTTGGTAGTGGGTTTTGAAGAGATTCCTGATTTATTTCAAGATGTTATTTAGGGGCCGGTGACATAGCTCAGCAGCATAAGCGCCTGCCCTGCAAGCACGAGGTCCTGAGTTTGACTCCCGGAACCCATATAAAAGGAAAAAAGGGCTGGTGATATCGCTCAGTGGCACAAGTGCTTGCTGGCAAGCGCGAGGTCCGGAGGTCGACTCCCAGTACCCACATTAAAAAAAAAAAAAAAAAAAAAGATGTTATTTATACAAGATATTTCTTTCGTCTGTCCTAGGGATGTTATGTAAGAAACGCAAGTTCCTTTGGTGTGGCATGTCAGGATACTTTCCTGATTGGTCAGTCTCATTCTTCACATATTCCAGAAATGATCCTGGTTTTTCTTTTCACAAACAAGAGACAAACACAGATATTTTTATTCACTTCCTAAAATAACATAAATTTTCTTAGATAGTAAAACTCTCTGTGATGCCAAGTTAAAAATTAATGGAAAATCACTAGTGTTCAATTCCTACAGAAGTATTATTCTTAACATATACATGTGTGTACATTCTTTATTGACATTAGTAATTGTAATATATTGTAGGGAAATGTGCAGGTAGGGTACCATGTTCAGTCCAAAGACTTCCACGGGACAAAGCACACAAGCTTGTTATTTTTGGCCCCCCATAGCCATTGTTCTACCATTGTTAAGGCAAAACATAATTCCTCATGTTGAGTACAAGAGTGCAGGAAATTTCTAAGAATATGGGTGAAGTTCCCTCACATGTGCTGCAGCCATTCACAGCATTTTTTTCCACTATTTTTACAGAGTGAGCTCTTTGGAGGAGAGAGGTGAGTTGTCACTGCTTACTGTTATTGAAGATGATGCCTGAGGTTATCAGGGTGCTTTGATCCAAGACTTCTGCAAGTTCTTGAAACTTTTTTGCTTTGCTTTGTTCCGTTCTCTTCTGCTTTTGGTCACAGAGTACATCACAGTTTCAAAGCAAAGGCAGAGCTCCTGGTCAGGTTAGGTGCTTGCCCCATCCCTTGTGTCCAGCCCTAGCTCAGCCTTGTCTGGCATTAGAGGCCAGTGTCTACCTAATTTGGAGTTAAACATTGACAAGTTGACTCCCTCCAACTCTATTTTTGTGTCTTTAAGTGTTTTTCTCAACTTATTTCTCAACTTCTTTGGGTATAGAAGAGAGACTTTTCTGGTTGTTGTTATTATTTGCATGTTTGATTTTTAAGTGAGAACCTCCTTTGAAACCTCAGCAACATTGACTTCTAAAAAAAATCATGTGCATCTACAATGTCCTCCAGAGGTCATGAATTGGGAGCTGGTTTGCCAGCTGATGGGCTTTCAGATGATGATTGGGTTACAAGGGCTCTAAACTTATCAGTGGATGATGAACCCATTGATTATTGATAGTTGAAGGAAACTGAGGAGATAGAGCCCAGCTGAATGGAGTGGGTCATGGGGGGTGTGATGTTAGTCATCATATCTTGTCCAGGCCACTTTCTTTCTGGCTCTTGCTCTATTTCTCAGGCACCACAGGTACTGGAACAATGGTGTAACTGTCTGACTGAATCTGGACTGAATCCTCTGAAATTGTGAGCCAAATGAAATTTTCTTCCTGTAAGTTTACTTTCTCAGGTATTTTGTCACAGTGACAAAAAGCTAACACAGCTTTTATTTGTTTTGTATTTTCTAAATGATGTGTTCTAAAAAATTCACTGAAGCAGCCCCTCTGGTTCTTCTAGAAAGGTTCAAAACAATGTATCTGTGTAACATTTCCAGAATCAAAGAAGTTTAGAGACCACAGAAACCTAGTAGTTGTAATATGTTTAACACAGATGAGGTGAGACCACCTCTGTTAAAGAAATGCGCTAAACAAGAGTTAAACAGTTGGGCTGGTGGGATAGCTCAGCAGCATAAGCGCCTGCCTGGCAAGCATGTGGTCTTGAGTTCGACTCCTGGTACCCACATAAAAAAATAAAAAATAAATAAAAAAAATAGTTGAACAGCTGAATTAACAACTGGTTTGATCCTCATTTCATTTTTTCTTTCTCTCCTCATAGTCATCCCTAAATAATCCCATATTTTTCTGTACCTTTAATCATAGCTTTCCCACTGTTCTATTATTTATTATTTTCTGAGAACACCGATATAGGAAACGAGTGGTTCTAGTCTCCTTTTCCCAAAGACACTATCAATAGTCTTCTTGCTTTTTATCCATGCAGTAACCATCGAATGACCACTTTGGTAGGTCTTAAGCAGTAGAAGGTCCTAACCATAGTTATGCTGCAGGCATTTGGGTAGATCTTAGGGTAAGAAGGGTTATGACTGCGATTCCTGGCTTTTGGAATTAGATGGGTTTGAACTGGGAAATCCTTCCAGATAAGCTATGATAACCCCTCTTATTGCACACTGGTCTGCATTCGATGCTTTTTTTCTCTTTGAAGAACTTTTGGCTTCAGAATGTATAAAATAAAGTGTTGCTCCAGGTAGGGAGATGAGTTGATCTGAGAGAAGAACTGGATTTTCTCTTCCAACTTTTAACAAGTTTTGGGGTGCTCAGAAGAGTCTCACTCACACTGCATCATGCTTCTCTGTTTAAGGATAGATTACATCTGAGAACAGAGCTGCTACTCTTGACTACAGCGAAATAGTAAGAACTATAAACTTCAGTTCAAAAAGCATCTCTAGAGCCTTAAATTATGGGATTTGGAATAACTAAATAGTCTGGTTTCTTTGAAAAGTATTCTCTGTAATGCTTATTATTTCCAACTCTGCTTGCTTCATAGACAGGCAGTTGTTAGGAGAAAAAATGATGGCAGAAAGAGGTGGTAGCATCAGGAACTCTTGTGCAAGGAGGACCAACCAACATTGGCGATGTCTACTGAGCAGACCACGGTGTACTTGCTGCTGATAAAATACCACCTGTGTATCCATCTGAGTTCCAGCTCTGCGCTGAGGTCTCTCCCAGAAACACACCCAGGCTCAGCCAAGAGCGCGCACTGAGGAAGTCTTGCCACGGGAAGTAGCATTAGACTTTGATCTGAAAGCTTGACAAGGACGATGGTTGAAGAGTTTTAATCAACCTATGTCCAATGAGGAGACTTTGTTAACTTTTGTTGGGGTAAGGTGGTAGCGGGAACTAGGTTGCAGGAGATTGAAGGGAAAGAAAGGAGGCGAGGCTGTTGATCTGCTCCTAGAAGGCAGGGTCGCTGCATATCCTTGTGTCTCTTCCGCTAGGCTGGGAAAGGGTGCTGTCTTTCAGTGCACGCCCTGTACCTGGGCTGGAGTCTGGGGTGTGGTAGGTGCCCACTAAATTTGCTCTCAATAAAGAACTTCCAAACCCTTACATTTCTTGTCAGAATGGGCTAGGTTAATTTTCAGAAATGAGTAGCACAAATTCTAACTTCCTATTCGTGAATCTCCTTCCTCTCATCCTTTGCTTACTTTCAGGGTACCAAGGTTCCCGTATTAAACAAAATAAAACAAAACAAAACAAAACAAAACTTTCATCGGATATACTTAAATTGTCTATGAATATGAATTTTACCAAATATTATTCTTGAGGCTTTTCTGGTCTCATTATTGTTAGATGATTTCAGGCTGAATTGAATTGGAGGGATCGCTGTGAAGACTGAAGTTGTTTCATTAGAGAAGAGCGTTGGGCTCTGAGAGGCCCTGGGGGGGGCGGGGAGATGTCAGTGTCCCTGATGCACCTGGCCCCGCCGCGGTGGGTGTGGTCTTTAACAGACTCCGCCCTCGCCCTCCCTCTCCTGCCCCCCCCCCCCCGCCAGCTCACCTGTGCTCGCCTCCACAAGATCACCTCTCACTTCCGGATTCCAAGTGACTGAGCCTTTTTCTGTTTGCTATAGACTCCAACCAATTCTGCATTCCCTTTTTGCACTTCTTATTGTCTTCACATCTTTGATTTAAATCAAACAAATTAAACAAAAACTGCCTGTTCAGTAGCCTGAAACCGAGTGTTTCACTGGCTCAGCTTACCCTGGACTTTTTTTTTTTTTTCTAAAGCTTGTTCACATTCCATTAAACTTCCTGTGACCCTCAATGTTTACATTATTTAAAAATTTCAAAAAACCTCTGATCTTGGTTAGGATTTTCTCTCCACAAGTTACATTCAATTTCACCCTAGTTTCTTGCTCTACTTGTCCCATTTGATGTTATCTGAAGGAATCCTAAGGGGCTTCGGGGCTGCTAGAGTTGGTTCCCTGTCACGGGTAAACTGCGTGTTTCCTCGCTATGTGATTGTGAGCAAGTGAAGATACGGCTTTTCAGTTGAAATGAAAAGCAGGAGCACGTGCGTCCCCCACAGTTTCACCTTCCCGTAATTTCCCCAGAAATGCAGTTTATGCTCACCTAAGTCTTTCCATTTCAAGGAAGAAGCAACTTCTGTGGATACTTCGATGCTGAGTCAGCGAGATGGAAGTGTGGAGAAAGAAGCTTTTACCTAGAGAACGTGATGTAATAAGCTACCGCAGGCAAGCAAAGTCTGCAGCGCTTCCGCTACGCTTCTGTTGGAGCTGTAAGCTTATTTTCTCATTTGCAACAGCACAGAAAGAGATACTGTTAAATGTGGAGAAAGTACAAAAAGGTAAGGATTGTAAGAAACAAACTTCTGCAGTACCTCAAAAGACTGGATTTTGCTGCTGTGGGCCCAGGGCCCGCTTGTTGCTCTGCATCTCAGGCAGTGTGCTTGGTTTTCCCTCTGGAAGCTGGGCGGTTTCCGGAGTTTGGACTCTCTGGGTATTCAGCTGAGCACCGTGGGATTCTATGGGACAGGCACACTTGGCGTTTATTTCAACTGGGTTTCACGTATTCCAAAATTCCCACCTTAGACCAATGTGTGTGCAAGGCCTGCTTCTCCACGTTGGAATGGGAGGGACCATGCATATCAATGTCAAAGATTTGCTAAGCAGCCATTTGCAGGCCATCCATCTAACTGAAAATACAGATAAAGAAGCACCCAAGTGTGGACTGAGAAAACAGGGGACATGAAAGTAATACTTCCTTTCCTCCACTGAAGGCTCATCAATGATGATGAAGAAATGCCTTATCTGTATTTCCATTGTTTGCAAAGGTTCCCTGCAGAGTGCTGGTTACCCTCCTTTGGCTCCTGCTTTCATTTACACCTGAATATCCCTCAGATGGATTAGACTTTAATATACACATTTGTCCACGTGGTGTATCTTCAAATAAACACCAACCTTCAGAAAACACATTTCACAACCCACTCTAGAGATCGTTCAGTTTAATAACAAGCAGAGTAGCTACACTCCACGACTCATCATAACCACAAAATATGCAGCCAACTTTCCAGTGCAAGTTGGAATACCCAAAGCTCCAGGTTTAACAAAGACTGTTTCTTAAGCCTTGATTGCATTTCTACAATTCTATGTACTTGCTTTTGGGGTCATCTGTGCAACGTTGAGTATGAAGCTCCTTTCTGCCTTGAGGTGGTTTCTGCTCTGGCAGAGGTATCTAGAATCGTGACTCCAAGAGTCCTAGGACTGGGAATCGTTGTCCACAGTGCGTCAAGGTGGGGCAAGCAAAGCGAGTGTTGGCAGACGGGTCTGACCGTCCGTTCTCGCTGTGTCTCTGTTAGAGTAGTGCTAAATTCTTCTGGACTAAGTCAATCTCCCAGTACTTGAGTTTGAGAGGTACAGCAAGAAGGAGCTCTTTGGCTGCTTGGTAGTCAGGGGATTGGGACAGAGAGAAGCTGCTGGAGGAAGCGAATGTGTGAAATGTAACCTCGCATGTTCGCCTACCTGCCAATGGGGGCGTGCTTGCTACCCGTGAGGGCACAAGCTGAGCATCACAAGAAAACTGTGACACTAAGTGAGGAAGCCAAAGTCCAAAAGGAGCTATGTCATTTGCTCAAATTTATATGACCAGAAAGTAATTGAAAAAAGACCAGAGCCCTGGCCAGAATTCCTTCTTTGAATTCTGATTCAGGGTAACTTTTGTATTGGCACATGTTTGTAGTACATGATGTTCACATTCCTTGTGTGGAGTTGTACTTGTACGTAACATATCGCAATTCTTTTATGATCTTCTTTCCTACACTCCCTCCCCCTCCCTCCCTCTCTTGGTCTCCTTCCCACTTGAGAAAGATCCACCCCCTGTTTCCTATTATCTATGGTTTATTTTGCTCTTTATTTATGGTTTGGTTTCATTATTATTATTTTTTTAAACATTTTTTCGTTTTTTTTTTTTTTTTTTTTGTGGGTACCAGGGGGTCGACCTCAGGACCTCGCGCGCCAGCAGGCGCCCGTGCCACTGAGCGATATCACCGGCCCCTTTTTCGTATGTGGGTTCTGGGAGTCGAACTCGGGCTCTCGTGCTTGCCGGGCAGGTGCTTAAGCCGCTGAGCCATCTCACCGGCCCCATCGTTTGGGTTTTGATAGAAGAGAAACAATGTGATATTTAAGCTCATGTGTCTGACATATTTCACTTAACATTATGGTCATCCATTTTCCTACAGATAACTAGAGTTTGTCTTTCTTTATGGCAGGGCTGTGCTCCACGGTGTGTAAATACCACATTTTCTTCTTTATCTGTTCTAAGGGAGAACTATTTTGAGGTCATCCAGATATTGATTTTACTCATCAGAATATGAAATATGTGAATATAAAATGTATATATAAAACTTTATGTGTACATATATAAAGTAATTTCAATCAAAATTCATTTTTTCAAACATAAGATATTCAATATGTTGGCTGGGCTCTGTGAGTCCCAGATAGAATTCTTCATTAACTTTCTAGGTCTATCTTAGATAAGTAATATAGATTATTAAGTCTTAATTTATAGGTAAATGAATATAGTTTCACTACCTCTGCATCCCTCTCTCTAAATTACAGAAGGCCTGAATTTCTATTTTTTTTTTTTTTTTTTTTTTTTTTTAGGAATCAGTTCATTCTTCATCTTGGAAGCATGCATTGAATTGAATTTGTTGAACTCATGAGTGGGGGACTTTGAAATCCACATAGACATGTGGGTTATGAGCAGAGTAAATATAAAATAAAAGCAACGTTTTTACTAGGAGATGAATCTGAGAAGAACATACTCCAAGAAATGGCTACATCTGAATCATCACATATTGCATGAAGCAAAAGATATTTTGGGATGTGAACTTTGAAGTCAGTTATGAGGATCGGAAATGTGGTGCTTCAGGAATTTTAATGGTTTCAACTTCCACACACACGCACACACACACACACACACACACAAACCCAGAATTTGGACAGGTGAGATTAATGACAAAGACTCAGTGAAGTAGACTAAGTGAGCAACTTTTATGGTAAGAAACTCTTGGAGCTGAATAGGAAACCACTGCTACGCTCTTAAAGGGAGAGTCAGAGCTTCAGGCCAGTGGAAGAGCTGAGGTTACAAGAAGAAAATTACACGAATATAATTTTGGAGATGGAGTGTGTCCAGCAGAGAAGGTCAGAGGGTCTTGAAGAATGTGGCTTTCAAACCGAGCCCAGGGCAGGTGCAGGGAAGACATAGCTGAACTGGATTTCAAGGGCTTAGTTCTTGTGGGCTCTAAAGGGCAGCCTAGCATCTTACTCCTAAGATTTGCAGTTCGGAAAACAAAGTGCCCATACTGTGATGATCATGACACCATCCCTCGAGTCCTTCGTCCCTAACAGAAAGAACGGAAGTAGATGTTGTAAACAACATTAACTAGTTCTCCTTTGCTGGGTGGGAGGTGGTGACAGTGCAGTGGTTTCCCCTTTTAGGAATCAAAATGAATGCAACAAACTAACTTTCGAAAAATCAAAGTCGTGACTGTGTTAGTTCTACTTCCTCCCTTTCCTCTAGAAAGAGGCAGGATTGTCATTCTGATTGTCTCCTGTTCACTCTAAAGCCTCCCTCTTCCTCAGATTCAAAGAGAGAAAGGTTCACCTGCGCAGGTCTCCAGAAGTGCCTGCTCACAAACTCCCAGGGGTCCCCTCATCAAACACAGTCTTGGTGCCTGCTTTGTAAAAAATGTCAATAAAATAGTGGCACTGGGCTTTCTTTTGCAGTGGGCTGTTTGAGGATCTCTTGCCATGTGTGATGAGGAGTGTTAACCAGATGAGCTTGGTGCGAGTCAATCACGCAGCAGGATGTCTCCGTCTCGCTCATATGTTCTAGCTGATAGCCTTCCTTCCAAGTACACTCTTGTTTGTAAACACAGACAGTGAAATACAATAGATATTGAGCTATACAAAAATAACACTAATTCTGCAAATTTGCACCAAGATGAATTGATCAGCAAGTCGATCATTTGCATTCATCTAATCCAAACTCTTATATGGCATCTCAGGATATCTCCAGCTCTTCTGAAACAAATGTTGAAAGAAAACCATAGTCATAATTATATCCAAATTGTCTTTTCATTTGCATGGAATAAAGAATTTCCATGTCCTCAATGTATTATTTTTAGAAAAGTGCTAGCAAAGAGCAGCCCCAGAATGCCCATGCCCTAATTTAAACACACACACACACAAGCTATAAAAATATACTTTTTTTAGAAAAATGATCACAAGCAAGTTTATGAAAACATATTTTATGTTATAATTATAGTTAAATCTCAATCTACTATTTAAAATGCGTGCATGAGCATGCATTCAGTACCCAAACTCAAAATGATACAATATGCAATTTTGAATTTACTTGTTGTAAAAACTCCATATTATTTCTAACATAATTATTTCACGGTAAACTGAAACACGTGTACTGCTGTTAGATGGAAAATATTGAAATTTGTCCTTACATAGGGTGAATATTCTTAGGTGGAACCTGAATGTTGTAACATTGAATGATTTACTGACCTTTTAAAAAGTTAATCTTGTGCATTTTGTCACACTACATCAAAGTTGCAAAATGATCTTTTAAAATAATTTCTAAGGGGTTTAAAATATCACTCTGTGAAAGAAATAACGTAAAAGATATTATACTAGGGGAATTTAGATCATAATAACTCTTGAAAGATGTTAAAATAAATAAGTGAAAATAGAAACTGGAAATTTCAATTACTAATAATGTTTGCCATATACCTGTTCTTTGGTTAATGGAGTAAAAAGCTGAGACAAACTGAACTGTGGTTGTCAAGACTGAAATTTCTTGGGAAAGCAGAAGTAACTTTATTTATAAAGCCATGTAAAGGAATAAATAAAGACATAAGTCAAAACTTATTCCTTTATTAATTTAGGACAGAATTGGCTCAGGAAAAATTCTCCATTGCTGAGTGATTTGCAGAAGTTTTAACTCCATGTATATAGCACCACTCCTAGAATTTTTCAGTGAATTCCAACCGATTTAATGGAGACTTTACTAAATAACAAGAGTGGGGTTAATGTAGTAGAAAAGAATAACATCAGTAACATCAAAAACACTCCCTGTACTGAGAAAACCTGAGACCTGTAAACTGATTCAACTGTATTTGAAGAAAGAATTACTTTCATTCATCCCTTCCACAAATGCTAGGTTTATGGGTGACAGGTTTGTGTTCCCTCAAATTTCATTTGTTGAAACCCTAACCCCTGGTAGGACGTTATTACAAGATAGAGCCTCTAGGAGGTGACCCAGTCATGAGGGCTGAGTCTTTCTGATGGTGTTAGGACCCTTAAAAGAAGGCAGACAATCCAGGTGTGGTGGTGCACACCTGTAATCCCAGCATTGTAGGAAGCTGAGGCCAGAAGATTGCAACCTTGAGCCCCACTTGGGCAATTTAGCGACTTACAGAGGTCTTGTCTTAAAAATAAATGAATAAATAAATAGACTGGGGTCATAGCTCAGTGTGAGAGCCCTGTGCTCAACTCACAGTATCAGGAGGAGGAAGATGAGGAGGAGGATACAAATGGAGCTAGTCCTCTCCTTCTTCCATTGGAGGACCTCACATGGAGGGAGCCATCTGCAACCTGAAAGAGGCTACAGGAGAACTCAGCGGTGCTGACACTCTGACCTTCATCTTCCAGCCTGTTAGTTTATTGTAAGCCAGTTTATCAGAAGCCAGTTAATTCATCGTCATCTGCAACAGCAGCCAGAACTGACTCAGAGACCAGAGGACGATAAGGGCCCAGTATTGTGGTCAGCACATTTACAAAAGTGAATGGAAATCAGCATGGAGATTTCTCAAAGAACTAAAATTAGAAATACTTTTTGACCCAGCGATTCCCCTGCTAGGTATCTTCCCAAAAGAGCTAAAGACATAGTATAGCAATACATGTGTACTAATGCTTATAGCAGCACAATACATAGTAGCTAATCCTGGAGCCAGCCTGTGTATCCATCAGCAAAAGATGGGATAAAGAAAATGTGGCATCTCTACCTAATGACATACTACTTGGCTGTTAAGAATAAATTTGAGACACTTGTAGGAAAATGGGTACACCTGGAAAATACAATGTTAAATAGAGTGATAGATCTTTTTCCAGATGGAAAGAGGTCCAGGATTCCAAGGTTGAGGAGAATGGGGAGGAGAAAGCAAAGTAAATAGATCTAAGATATGTCATGTGCAGGTACCAAACACCCACCATGAATGTCAGCATTATATGCCATAAATATGAACTAAAAATAATAATAACAATAATAATGAAAATTGGGGAAGGGGATCTAGAGACAGAGGGAGGTAGGTGGGTGGGGAGAGGAGGAGATTAGAAAAGAATCAAGCTGTGTTATGTATATGTTCCTGCTCCCTAAGATGAATATAAACTTCATGTACTAGAAACATGTACTCATGAAATAAAATATTTTAAAAAAGTGAAAAATGGCCAAGTTGATGATAATGGTAGAAAGGCTACATGATGCCTAACTTTTCCTTACTGCAAGCCTGGGAAGTCCTCAGTGGCTTCCATTGTCTCAGTCACTTCATTTGGTCCTGTGACATGGTGTTAATTGCACCCCACCTGGAGATGAGAGGGAACTGAGCGAGGCAGGGCCTGCGTATCACGTTTATAGTGTGGTGGGCAAGCCAGAGAGTTGTGGCAAGGTTGTGATGAGCACATGAGCGTGTGATTATAGCTAACTCAGAACAGGCCATCTGGTCCACCTAGGACACTGTCCATACACCACCAGTGTGGCGAAGAGTGGCTCACTGAAATATTAGTTTATTCATGTTTTAAATACACACTTTTAGCACATCAAAAGTTGAGAAATGTACTTTCATAGTCAACTCTAAAGATTTTGTTCTATCACATTGGGAGGGATTTATGTTTGAATTCTAAGAAAAATTGTTGCCCAATTAAATGTGAACATTAGCGTAGGGTGTCAGTGATTTGAATTAGTAGAAATTAGAGTCTGATTTTCTGTAAAACAAACAAATTACAAGAAGAAAATGAATTTAGCAAAGGATCCCACAAGGGATCATTTCAATGATTTATTTTGGTAGTGAGCATTTAGAGTCACTGTGGATATAAAAATGACACAGGACGTTACAGAAATTGGTACCCGGCTTGGTACATAGGAGGTACTTGGCTAATATCTGTGATGTCACATGTGTCCACCAGCTGTGGCTACCAGGACACAATGTCAGGGGTCAGTGGCTTAAAAAGCAGACATTTATTTTCTTTTGCAATTCTGAAAGATGGGAGTCCATGACCAAGGTGCTACCCACGAGGTTTCTCTGGACACTTCCATCCTTGGTCTACAGAATATGGATTCTGAAGTGTCCTGATGTGGCCTTTGTCCTGCTGCGTCTTTCTGTTCATGAGGTTGCCAGCCCTAGTGCTCTACGGTGCCACCCTTATGACCTCATTTGGGCTTCGCTACTCTTTAAAGGCCATGTCCTCACACACAGTCACACTGGGATCACAGCTTTAACGTAGGAAATGGGAGGAACTCAGTTCAGCCTGTGACATCATCTGGATCTCTCACCCGCTCGGCAGCGCGCTCTGGGTGACTCGGGAATTCCCTTTAGAGCTTCAGACTCTGGCATGGGCTTGTTTATTGCTCGGTTTTCTTCAAATGAAACAGGTGGCGCTGCATGTCCCGTGTGCTGGACAGTATCCCTGGACCACGGGACACAACCGTGAGGTGTCCTTTCTGCCTCAGAAACCATGGCAGAGGAGGCAATCAGAGGGACAACGGCAGGCAGTGGGTATTGGACAATGCTGCAGTCTGTTCCTCCATTGCCTTCATGGAGTCCATTTGCCAGGTGGCCCATGGTGTCAGTTGCGTGACACATGATGGATCCACCAGGACTGGGAGTTGGAACCAAGTAATTGCACCCCAAAAGTGAAATGTGACTCTAGAGGTGACTGCATTGGCCACTTTGAGAAGTTCACCTCTGCAGTGAATATCAAGGAAGGCTGGAAACTGACTTTCTGTAAATGATTTCCATTAACAAGAATGGGAAAAGGCAAAGAAAATGATCACATGGGAGGAAGGAAAAGGCTGAGAGCTGCTGTTCCCGGAGGTCACAACGGGTAGGGGGCTTCGGTGGCTTCAGCTTCTGTATGTGCCTTTACTGAGTTGAGGGTAACCTGCTATCATGCACATCCTAACCCTAACCCTAACCCCAACCCTATGCTAACCCTAACCCAACCCTAACCCAACCCTAACCCAACCCTAACCCTAACCCTAACCCTAACCCTAACCCTAACCCTAACCCTAACCCTAACACTAACCCTAACCCTGACCCTAACCCTCAGGTGCTGCTCCAGATCACTTCTGGCCCCATTGAGGATCTCCTGAACAGGGGGACCCAGGTCTGGAGCAGGGACAAAGCACAACGGCCTTTTGAGGACAGTCACGGGACCAACACATTCTATCATGGCTCATTCGGATGGGGCACAATGCATTTTCTAATGTACAATATTCTACTTTCCGAAACTGGATATGTTATAATTTAGAAAATTCAATGCCCACATTGTTTCTGTCCATTTAATAGCTAGAGACATGAAAATCATAATTAGCAAGTAAACAATTTAAAGGTTTTAAAAACTTTAAAAAGAATATACATTTTCTTCACCACATGAAGATTTAAGCTGGTTACTGATTACAGAGATAAGAAAATGCTCTCAAGTATAAAAAAATGGATAATTTAGAATTCAGAGTTCTTTTCAAAGCCTCAGGTCTTAATTTCAAGGTTTCTATTAGACTCATAGACCCGGTTCCTTTTGTACTCTAAAAATTATGTCGCTTTGGCTTGAGAAAATTAAGTGCTGATTTTCATTGTTGCTGTCATTTGGTGCTGTCTGAGAATGAATAATTGATTTAAAATTATTTCAGAAAAGATCGACAATTACATACATTATTAATTTTTTGATTATAATTAACATGGAAGTTATTTAAAAATCAATAAAAAAATAAAACTTAACACAAAAATTAGTTTTGCTCTAGCCTGGTTGATGAATGGAAACTTTGCTTTATTGTAAAATTACTCTGCTTCGTGCAAAATACTATTTTCTTTCTCTAATTGAAGTTTGCATCAGCCAGTGAGCTACCAGTGCTCCTGACGTTTAGAGAAGCAGAATTTATAAATTCTGAGTGTGTTTGTTATTATTCACTCAGGCTTTCACCTCTGACTATTGAAAAGTTGAAAAATAACTTAGCTGTACATTCTGTTGATCTCATCGACGGTCTCTGAACCTTGGTTTATTGACATTTTGGTCTGGATAATTGTTGGTTTTTCACTGAAGGATATTTAGCAGTATTCTCGTCTCCATTCATCACCAGCCAGCAGCTCCCCTACCCCAATGTGTGACAAATGTCATGAATGTTTGTGTTCCCAAATGTCTTACAAGAAGGGACTGCACCATTGTTCCCAGTTGGGGATGACTGCTGTAAATGAGAAAAAAAGTTACATTCAAATAGTAACAGTCGTGTATAGCTTACAGCAGCGTGTGTTCTCACAATGATTTTGTTGTTGTGTGATGGTTGGAGAGACGAACAACACGAACTGGGTTGGCACACCTTACGGGACGGACAACTGTGTTGTGTGGACAGATAACCCCTTGCCCCTGGACCTCAAGCACACCCAGCATGCTAATGCACTGACGAGGGACAATAAGAAATTTGGCATAAACCATAAACCATGGCCGACGACCCCTATCTCGGGCACTCCGCATGCACAGAGGCTGCACGCCTGGGAGTTGCCCGTGGTGAGTTAGGTTAGTGGTGAGCAAGTAGGGTACCCAGGAACACGTGACTGGGCCCCTCTGCAGACAGCTAGATCCCTGCTGCACACTCGCTCTGCACAAGTTTTGGAAACAGTAATCTTTTTTCAATAAGTTAACCTTAGCATACTGTAAGTTTTTCACTTTATCAACTATTGAGGCTTTGAAAACTTTGATTCTTTTATAGTAACTCTTAGCTTAAAATATAAACAAACTATACTGTTAAGTTATTTATTCTTTATTTTTAAAAGATTTTTATTAAAACCTAAGACAACAGCCCCCACACTCGCCTAGACCTAGGTCAACACCATTGCTGGCCACCTCCACCACTGGTCCCTCTGGGAGTCTGTTGGACAACGACACCATCAAGCTGTCCCTTATGGGGTAATGATGCTTTTCCCAGCTTGAGGGTTCTCTTGAGGATGTGCCACCTTTTCCAGAAATACATCCAGAGAGGTTTCCTGGTTTGATTTCTTTTTTTTTTGCCACACACTTTCTTGTAAGCAGGTCATGCATCATGGCCATCCCTCTCTATTAATAAAGACCTTTTGGCATTTGGTCCACGTTTTCAAACTTTGTAAGGAGCTTGCTGAGGTCTGCAGCAGCTTCTGCTAAACCCCTTGTTGGATTTTCTTGAAGGTTCTTGATTTCTCCTTCTGCAGTTTCCTTTTCTCTTGCTTCTTCTTCAGCTATGGTTCCTGTTATAGTTCCATTAAAATGCTATGGGACTATTGTGTGTGTGTGCCATCCACATTGACCAAAACAGTGGGTGGTGGTACATGATGGTAGTACTTTCCCATTATTCTTTCCAAACACTCCAGGATATAGGATAAACAAGAATTGCATCTTCATTGGTCAAAGGCATATTGAGGACAGGCATGGTGGCTCATGCCTGGAATCCCAGGACTCTGGGAGGTTGAGGCAAAAGGATTTCGGGTTTGAGCTAAGACTGTGCAACTCATTGACTTAGCAAGAACCTCTCTCAAAAAACAGAGAGGAAAAGCAGGGTAGAGGAAGAGAGAGACAGAGAGACAGAGAGACAGAAAGACAGAAAGAAAGAGAGAGAGGAGAGAGGAGAGGAGAAGAGAGGAGAGGAGAGGAGAAAAGAGGAGCAGAGAGGAGAAAAGAGGAGCGGAGAGGAAAGGAGAGGAGAGGAGAACACAAAAGCAAAGGCCTATAGACGTTACTCAGTGTGAAGGCCCTGGGTTCAATCCCCAGTTGTGCCCAAAACTCATGCCTGCTCAGGGATCCCTTCCTAAGTCCAGAGCTTCCTCTCTCCACCTTAGAGTGCTATACACAACAGACTCACAACTTGTTGTTTCAGGTCTTACTGATCCCTGAGCTCTTCAAATTTAAAAGCTGCTCTCTGACACAGAAATCCTTTGAGAGTCTGTGCTCCTTGAATTTCCTCTGACACTTCTGGGTGTCATTTAGATAGTTTTTTTAAGGAGCTTCCATTTTCCCTTAATCTTGTTATCTTTTTCACAGACATTTTTCCTCTTTACCTGGGGGGGGTGTTTGGTACAAATTATTGTGTCATTATTGTTCTAAAAACATCACTGAAAAGAGATTTTCTAGCAAACAAATTGCAAGATGTAGACAAGGTTAACATAATTTCAGAGTTGGCATGGCCGCTGCCTCAGAATCTTTGTGTTCAGTCTCTGCTCCTTGAATGAGACTTGCCTGGAAAGGAGTTGAGAATTGGTGTTCCCATGAAGGGGTCCTTTTTCCCCACAGCCCCTCCAGCATTTGCTATTGGTTGATGTCTTGATGATAGCCATTCTTTCTTGGGTGAGATGGAATCTCAGTGTTGTTTTAACTTGCATCTCTTGAATGACCAGTGATGCTGAACATTGTTTCATATATTATTTGCCATTTCTATTTCTTCATCTGAGGAGTTTATATTAATCTCAGATGCCCATTTTTGGATTGGGTCATTGAATTTGGGGTGTCTGATTTTTTTCAATTCTTTATATGTTCTAGTAGAAGTCCTTTGTCTGAGGGACAACTGGCTAAAATTTTTTCCCACTCTGTGGGTTGTCTTTTCACTCTTTTGGTGATTTCTTTTGCTGTGCAAAAGCCTTTTAATAGGATGAGATTGCAGTTGTTGATTCTTTGAAGTACTTCCTGTGCAGTCTGGATTTTGTTCATGAACTCTCTTCCTACATCTATGTCTTCAAGATTTCTATCTACTTTCTCTTCCAGTAGATTGAGTGTTTCTGTTTTAATATTTAGATCTTTGATCCATTTTGTCTTTAGTTTAGTGCATGGTGATAGACATGGGTCTAGATTTAGTCTTCAGCATGTAGATAACCAGTTTTTCCAGCACCATTTATTAAAGAGGCTATCTTCCTTCCAGTGAACATGTTTGGCTCCTTTGTCAAAGATAAGGTGGCTGAGTGTGTAGCTGTGTCTGCATCTTCTAATATGTTCCACTGGTCCTCAGGTCTGCTTTTTTGCCAGTACCATGCTGATTTTATCACAGTAGCTTTGTACTATAGTTTCAAGTTAGGGATTGTGATGCCTTGCCTTTGTTGCCCAGGATCGCCTTTGCTATTCTAGGTCTCTTCTGGGTCAAGATGAATTTTAAAAAAGTTTTCTCTGGTTCTGTGATGTGTACTAATGGTATTTTGATTGGGATTGCATTAAATCTGTATAAAAATTGTGAGAGTACGGCCATTTTCACTATGTTGGTTCTTCTTGTCCACGAGCATGGGATATCTTCCCATTTTCTGATAACCTCTTCGATCTCCCTTTTCAGGGTACTGTAATTTTCAATATATAGATCCTCTACTTCCTTTGTTAGATTGATTCCTAAATATTTCATTTTTTTGGATGCTATTGTGAAGGGTGTAGTTTCCCTAATTTCTCTCCCAGTGAGTTTGTTTGTGTACATAAACGGCATTTGTATGTCAGTGGTTTCTCACCTTCACCCCAGGTTTTGAGTGTGAAGATAGATTTGAAGCAAATACTGGCGCCTCAGTCTTAGACACACTTACTCTAGGTAGCTTCAACAGCTGATGAGAAAGCAATGCACTGAGTAATCCAGAAATCCTTCAGCAAACAGATGCACTTAGAAACAATTTTAAAAATCAAAAAGGAAAGACTGACATTATCAGTGCAGGGTTATCCTATTCAAAACCTTGAAATATACAATCTTCTCTTACGAGAAAATGGAATTCACTTTACAAATTCGGGTGAACAAAAAAAAGTGAGCTGTCACTTACTCCCTGGAGGAATTTAAGAAACATGTTTGACAAAATTTTTAGGATTTGACATTATGCTCAAAAAAGAAATTCAGGTAATTTCTTAAATTAAAAGAATGAGGAAAGAATTGTAGGTGCCAGAATATTTACTGCATGAAAAGACTATAGGAAATAAAGAGCAGTTTCCTGAAGGAAAATGATAGGCAGAGTGCAAAGCTGTTTATGTAAGGAGATTAATTAAAGGGGCTAAGAGAGCATGGAGGGAAACTATGGGTGACCCCACAAGATGGGACTGGGGGACTGAGAAAGGCATTGCAGAACTCCACTGAGCATGACAGAATAGGAAAACAAGATGTGTATTGGAAATCCCCTTCCAAAAGCCAGTCCCTCAGCTGCCTTCCGTGTTATATCAATCCTCTTAACTGTGCAGCAGTCATTATACTGCAAAGGTCTCCAGACGTAGAAAATGAGATTACTCCTACTTTACAATGCCAAGAATATAGCAAAATTGCTTAAGTACCTCTGTAATCTCTACACTTCGTAAAGACAAAGTGATCTCACATGATTCCTCATGAATTACACTTCAGTGGTTACCTGGGAAATGTGCAAACCAAAAAGTCGTATATTTTATATGATGCAAGGGGACTGCACTTGTGTGAATTTCTCTGTGTGTGTGTGTGTGAAGCAATTGTGTAAGAGTAAGCTGCAGGCACACAAACCAAGGTAACAATAACAATTTTCAATGAATTTCTTAGGAAAGAGTCATAGTGAAATTTAGAACTCACAATTCCTGTCAGTAGTAGCAATTGCAATTTTTCTTCTAAAATAGAAAAGAGGATTTTATTAACTAAGAGAAATAATTATCGTGCCTCAAACAATTCTAATACTGTACTGAAACACAGCCAGTAAAAGGGAGTTACAAGCAGCTTAGATGCGTAGGATGCATCTGGCTACCAACTCTAGATCCAAGTAACGACAGCAATAGCATTGCCTTCCCTGATACTTTTACTACTCCCATCTGCAGAACAATATGTATTGCACAATAAGAATGACCAAAAATTGTCCAGGGGGCATGGATAGCTGACTAAGAGAAGTGGACAGTAAAAGCTCTGTGTGCGTACATTGTCTTCTTTCTTCAGTGAACTTGCATCTGGATGTTTCTAGGGCATCAGAACTTAAGGACCAAATGTAGGGTTTGTAGTCATAAACTTTTCTCCAGCCAAGCTTTGACGTGGGCTCAGTGACATCAGGGTGGGGACCGTGGGGAGTTCAGTTTAACCTGGGTCATCTCCATGGCACCTTTCAAGTAGGGCTGAGTGTGGTGATTAGTAAGGAGAATTGCTTGAGCGAGTAAGTACAGATGCAAGCAGTGATCAATACGATGGCAAATTTAGACTCCTTCCTCACTTACATATCATAATTTTTTTTAGGGAATTCTATACAGTGGTACTAGCAATTACATTAAAGACTGTATAGGCATATTATAAGCATTTAATAAGAATTAGCTGTTATTGTTACCACCCATCTAACTTATCTCCAAGTCCTGGTTGCAGCTGCCCTTCCATCTCCTTGGTCATTGTTTTCCACGTTCAGTGTCACTGCCTCTTGTGACGTTGTTGACGTCCCCACATCATGTTATGGGGTCATAACCAAGAATTGTGAAATGAATAAACTTTTGTTGATTAATAGTATTATCAGTGACTGGTAGACAGGTGTAACCTGAGTGACAATCACTGTAGCATTTTCACACTGAGATTTCCGGAGGGACGGTCACCTTTTGCCATGGGAGAGAATTCTTCTCATGGGAGAGAAGCCCTCCCCTCCTGTGGAGCTATGTGAGTAGACTCATAGAGTGCTGTGTGTTAAGTGATATAATCCAGGGATTAGGAGGCTCAGGGTGGGCCAGGAGACAGAGAGGAACTGCAGAGTCACAGAGCTGCATACAGGAAGTGACCTTTGGCACTGGCCTCCAATACGCTCTCTGGAAGAGCATTTACAATGTTGATTCATGCAGAGAAAACCAAAGCAACAGAAGAAGCCAGAATCTCAGGCTGAGTCAGATGTGGATCGCTTGTGGCCCTGAAGAAACCTTGACAATTTGTGTCAAAGATTCCCTGTGCATGACTCAAGTGGGGGGTGATACCAGAAAAAGTTAGTCCAGTTAGATCCATGGTTCCCAGTTCCTGGAATGTAAGGATGAGTTTTTAATGCCTTTTTCTCCAGAATTTTCCATATAACAGGACATGCATGTTTAGAAAAAAAAATTAATTAAATGGTTAAGAGCAACAATACTATGAATTCTGTATCAATTATATATACATTTGCATTTTGTTCAGGGAAAATTCACATTTTGATAATTATCAATTTGAAAGATATCAGTGCATGTACCTATAAAACGCATTTGTTTTTCAACTCCTATGGACCCTTGGAATTCTTCTTATAAAGTCAACATTCCTTGGATTCCCTTGCCTACTCTTTAGGGTCTATTAATTTAGATTTTAATTAAAAATTTTCCACTAAGGGATTTGTAGAGAAATTTTCAAGCTACAAGGATTGTACCACTTTAACAATTTTAATATTCTAAAACATTTACTTATTTTATAGATAGTTGTTTTACTATTCACCAAAACAGCTCTGACCAATTAGCTGATAACACATTAGAATGACAGACATATACAGTTTGCACCATTTTAAGAGCATATTAGCTTTCATCCTCTCCACCGATGGTTGTAAGTCTATAAATCAGGAATGAGTTCTAAGCCACCTTCTGAATTTTCTTGCCTCTTGCAAGGAGGTAGGCACAGATGGTAGACGACAGGTGAGGGGAACTGCTCTGCAGCTCAGCACTGCCTGAGTGATGTCAGGGGTGTGATGTACAAGTCAAACAGTACATTTCCGGAAGACCTGAGAATGTGTGCCACATATGGCTGCAGAAACATTTTCGAATTAGCTCTGCCGAGAGGTTGTGGGTGGGGCAGAGCACATTTCCACCAAGGGCAGAGATTGACCACTTCCAGAGGCAGCGCTATGCATTGGCCTCAAAGTGCACCAGGGTTCTTGTGCTCTCTCCTGCTCATGCCTGAATCTCTCTGGCCTCCCCGGAAGTCAGCTTGTGGCTCTGCCATGGAGACCAGCCCTCCCCAGAATGCCCAGCCAAAATGACTCACTGTCAGGTAGTGCCTTCGAGAGCAGTGAAAGGTCCCTGCGACTATACATCTCTTCGCATTTCTTATCAGTATTTGATGAGATGAAGTGGAAAGAATGCATCCTGGTGTCATTGGGATCAACTTTTATGGTTTATTAGCTCTGTCATGTGGGGCTGTTACTGCCTATCCTGAGCCCCATTTCCTCATCCCGAAAGTCAAGTCAATTCCTTTCCCAGAAGTGGGTGTGGCAAAAGGGGGTCGATTGCATGAGGTTGTAGGAGGTGCCTGGTGGAGCAGGATGTGAAAGACAGGAGGTTTAGCTAAGATGTGAGAAAGACCTGTAAACAGTTTCTTAGGAGCTTCTGAAGTCAGTTGCACACGGCAGTGTATTTATCTTTCCATTCAAACTACTCTTTCTTGGAGATGAAGGACCAGGGCCTGCCCAGGAGCATGCTGCACCTGCCCTTCCTGTCCTACAGGGCCTAACTCCTCAATAAACTCACAGTCTTGCACAGGTTCCTCATTCAATCCTCATCTCAGTCCTAGATGGCAGCTCTCCCTCACCTGCCTTTTTCTCTTTCATCATGACCACCATCTTTTTCATCCCAAACACGGACTTAGCTGAGTGGGGAAATATGAAAAAGTAACTTCATTGCCAGGTCCTAGAGAGCAATGTGCTTTAAGAGACTGTGAAATCTAAAGGTCCCAGGCAAGGCAATAGCCAGCCTTGGGCCCTGTGGTCAAATCAGGGGTTGTGGTTCCAGGCCATGCAGGTTGGATTTCAAAATTACCAGCTATTAGCTGTACGACCATGGGGAACAACTAATCATTATGGGTTTGGGCTACCACTTCTGTCAACAGTGGAGGATAATTATACTACCAATCTTCCTGATTTCTCATGAGAAGTAAATCAAGTGATAGAGATAAAGGGTTAGAAAAAAATCTCAACTAAAATAAATGTTAGGATGAGCTCAAATCTGCATATGGTTGAAGAATTCCTGCCTTCGGTTAGGCAGTGTCAGGAAACATTGTGACTTTAGCGCAGCAGCCATGATGGGCTGGGGATGTTCAAGGACATGGACCACTGGGATGGGTCCCAAAAGTCAATTCTGCAGCTGTTAGAGAGAACTGATGTCGTGTCTAAAGTCACCCTTATATGTATGGACTTTAAGTAGAATCCCAAGAAAGTCACTTCAGTGGTCACAGAAGAGACAAACTCACAGACTAACTTCTAATTTACAGACCACGGTTCATGAGTCAATTTCAAGCAGGAAAAATAGATGGGGTAAATTAACAGTTAGGATAGGGTGTGACCAGGGAAGGACCACATTGCCTGAATCCGGTTTTTCCTGCGGATGGAACAATTGAGATTGGAGCAAGGTGTTCTGGGTTCGTGGCCCACAAAATTTTTCTCATGAATAGATGCAGGATAAGCAAACCTGGCGGATAGATATGGGTGTCAACCATGGGTGACTGAGACGAGATCTCATGCATCTGAGTGTTCATGTACTTTTAACATACCTTGAGTATTCAGTGTCTTTGCATATGTGGTGTGTCATCACCCTTCAACAGTGAGAGTAATCTCAGCATTAAGTATGATGGCTTACGTGCTTTAAACACCCCAGGTGTCCTTCAACACTCTTATTCTTTTCTATGTTTAATACCCATTAACACACCTTGCAAGTGTATGGGTTGCTTTATCTATAGCAAAAGAATTACCTACTGGACAGGGTAGCAGGGCTGGGAAAGTGTTTATTGTGCCTGGGGGTCCTGCTTTGACAAATGGCCTTTGTGTAGTTTTAAGGGTCAGACAAAGAGTCCAGAAATTAGACTACCTAACTTAACACCCTTCCAACAGTCTCTATGCAGCTTACCACAGAATAGGCTCTCTAGAAAAATGTGCTGAACTGATAAATGTCTTATATTTTCATGCATGACCTATTATACAAAATGGTGTTTTTATAAATATTGGTAATTTTTACTATGGCTTCACATTAAATATGTACTTTAGTTTTTCCCTAGCAGTGCTAAGGCAGGTAGAATGAGATTTACTATCCCTGTTTTACAGATGGAGAACTGAAGCCTTGAAATGTAACTCGCTTAAAGTTACTCCCAGCAAGTCCCAGATGGAATAGACTCCAGAACTCAGATTTTCTGATTCCCAGGTTGCTTTGGACAACGAGGAGTCCACACAGTGGCACCCTGGTCAGGTGAGCAGGCAGTGTCTCCACTCAGCCGGGCCAGCATAATCTCCTGACTTCCTGTGTGTAAACCACAAATAATTTCCTTGAAATGTTTAGTGAAGCAGCTGCAATACTTGGGTAAACATTTCTGAAGCGCCAGTGCCTTGCATAGCATGATTATTTCACTAATTTTAAAACACATCTATGTTATTTTAACCATTATGAGTGGTCTGGAAAAATTTCCTGGACAAATGTGCGGTACTGAAGTTTATGTCCGAGAAGAGTAGCCAGTGTTTATAGTCAGAGCTTTGGAAAATCGGTTTATCTGCTGTAAGGTATTTAGAGACACAATCTCGTGGTTTCGACTTGATATTTGGAGGGGTCTGCAGACCCCCAGGATTCAGAAGGATATTGCCCAGTGGGGTTCAGCCTTATTGACGCCTTCCAGCGTCCTCCCTGCTCAGATAGTTTGGACAATGGAAAGGCTTGGCTACTCCTCAGCACTAGGTTCTTGCTATGGGACTCCTCGTGGAACTGGCAATCAGCAACCCAAGAAGCTAGTGAGTAAACCAACACCGGCCCATTAAAAAAACTTCCCCCAAATTAAGATATTTTTTAAGAGAATGAGTCTGTGGTTTTTGTGCCTCAAAAAAGCTAAAAAATTAAAGGAAGAAACAGGACATGATAAAGGAGGATTTAAGGGGCCAAGCCAGGCATTCTCTGTGCAACCTGCAGAATAGTTGCTGGAGCCCCTGGCATACAGACGACCAGGGCCAAACCCTCCTGGGTGGACACCGAGTGCCACCTGCAGACTCGGTGCTGTGCTGGAGCCTGTGATGCCTCAGGACTGGGATTTCCCTGAAGTCACCCGCTGTGGTCATTGACTCCATTTGCCTCAAGGAAGCTGCTTTGAATTTAGTTTGGTTTTCTCTAATTTTAGACACATGAAAGATCCCCAGGTGGGGATTTGCAATGGGTTACAACATTCCTTCATCTTGTGGCCAGTGCGTGGTACACAGCTGTGTGTGTGTGTGTGTGTGTTTATGCATCTTAGCACCTGCGTGTGTGTGTGTGTGTAGATGCAAAAGACAGGAAGGGAGGTAGAGAAAAGAAGCCCTTGCAATTTGAGCCATTATCCAACAGTTTATTAATGAAATTATAGCATTACTATTTTTAAAGAAAATCAGTGAAATTCTGAGCAAAAATAAAATTGTATTATATTGGCATGTAGACATGCAGAAATTTTTTCTCTGTATAATTTATTGTAAATTGGAATAGATATTTAAATCATAATGTATTAATAAAACAATAGAAAACAGAAGAACACATTTTTCTTCAAAAAGTCTATGTAATTTGGTATTACACCAAACAATTCAGTTTTTAGAGCTTTGGTCATTTTCAAAAGCAGTGAAAAAAATCCTGTACCTGCCTACATAAAAATGTGATAATCCTGTTTTGAGAACAATGGATTCGAGGATCTTGTTTTCATTTATGACACTAGAAAAGGAAATGTTAAATATAATTATTTCAAAATGTATTGAAATAATTACATCAAGTATATTTGAATTATCAAATTATCTGTGTGTGATAGACATATGTATTTATATACTCAAAAAGTAGGGGTCTGTACTTTAACCATGATGTCACTGTAAAAATATGCTTTTCAGTTTTCTTAATGACTTCACTTTTAGTCTGTCTACAGTACCAATCCTAGCTTATAGACATCATTCACTGGACACAGAAAAATAGTTCATTTCACTACTTTTAGAATTCTCAGGGTCTGTACTAATTTTTGAATTTGTTTTGCTGTAGGTGAACATCCCAACTGTTTTCTTTCTAGAGTACTCCAAATATAATTTTATTACTTGAGCTCTATAGGGACCTTGATCAAAGCTAAAACAGCTAGTATAATGTAAATACACATTTAAAAATCCAATTTTCATTGTACTTAAGATAATAATTAGCAACAATTTATCAAGTACTGGGTGCTTTGCTAATAATTTTGCAAACATTTTTCATTAAAACCTTATAAAATCCTAAGATGGTAGGCATTATTATCTTTATATTTGCTGATAACCAATCACAAGCATAAGAAATTTATTAAATAAGTTGCAGGAAAGATGAGAGCTGGAAACGTCACTGAACAGAAATTCAAAAACATGATCCCGTTTTGTTTCTATTGTAAATATAATGAATTTTATTTATTCTAACAATTTTAATTTATAAGAAAGATGCTACAGATTTCAAAGATCACTAGCACAAGCATTCTTGGCCCTCTCTGTAGATTCCCTTCAATACGCTCTCATGAATGAGATCTACCACATACCACAGGTCTATTTGGAAGTTGCTTCTTTTTGTTTCTAAAGGTTTTTCTTCTTAATATTAAAGCCTAAATATATTCACTGTAGTATCATTTCAGTACTTTTAAACATTGAGATGCCTTTCTTTTTCCTCTTTGGAAATAGTGAAATATAATGTGATAACCCAGTTGTCCTAAAGATGTTTTTCAAGTTGTTTGTGAAAGATGGATTCAAATGGTCCTTGAGAATTACCCTAAATCTCATCTGATTTAAAAAAAACAAAACTTCCCTTTTATTTTGGACAAATAAAAACTCATGTATATGTACTATCATGTTTTTGGCCTTATATGTCAGGAAAATAAGTGTGCTTATTAATCTCCTCTGCTTAGGGAATGCAGGTGTGTAATTTGTTAGTGAATCAGATTATCTGTTATGAGAGTTCTTATGGCAGACAAGGCTTTAGAAGAAATTCCTTCCCACCATTGCAGAAACCAGAGAGGGAAAACTGAGGCCATAACTTCCCTGATAGAAAGATCCTCTGCTAAACGGAGAGATCTTAAAGTACAGATTTTTCTAGCTAAATGGAAAAATCTTAAGGTAAAGCTTCTTTTAACAAATGTTGAAGGCAAATGTTGACTTGTTATCTCCTATTGGCAAGCTACTATCACAGGAGATGTGAACATATTTATGTTTTTCTATTGCAGCTGTATTAATTAGCTTCTTTGATTATGAAGTAATACTCCCTATGTAACCAAATTAGCAAGCAGAGATAAGCTTAGGGCAGCCCAAAAATCTTTGCCATTTTTTGGCATGTTTTTCAGTGGCGTCTTGAAACTATTGCAAATAGCTCAGTTGATTTTAATGCTTCTCTTGAATTAAAATAGAATCATTAAATGCTTTGGGCTTTTATATCTCCTTTTATCCCTCTATCTGATTGTCTCAGTGTTACTTGGGCTGTGTAGTATCAGATTACCAATCACCTTTGGCCAAAATTTGTATTCATAGTGACACCTGGTTTTCTGAAGTTCTTCAAGCACCTTATGCTTCCTGCCAGACTTTCTTTGTGCCTCAGTGCAGAAAACTTGGCAAGGTTAAGGAATTCTTCCAAGTATACAGGTGCTGGAAGCTGTGGATGGGGACCAAAGCAATAAGCATTAACAAGGATTCATTAAAATCTGGATTTCAAATGAGTGCTCCAAACTTTCCTTTACCCAAGTGAAAGTATTATCATTTAGGAAAGTCGACTGGCCTTTATTGAACATCTGACTTTCCTAACTCAAGATGGAATGCTGTGGGCACTCTATGTACCTGGTGTTCCATCTGTAAGTTACATGGCAATTTCTCTTCTAACATTTCTCTAAACCTCAGTATTCTATTTTTTTTTTTGCATTACATATTATTATCTTTAAGTTAGTTATTCAGGATACCAGATATTAGCATTCAATTGTCCAAACCTTATTGGCACAAACCTTACTCTTCAATAAACTAAGTAAAATTGGTAGTGTATCTATCTTAACCATCATATATATATATATATATATATATATATATATATATATACAATTTTTTTCCCTTTCCCTTCTTTCTTTTCCCTATTCCCCTATTCCAGTCTCTTTTTCCTTTTGACCAGTTTCTTTTTGATTCACCATGTCTATTGTACATTTTGGATCTCATTTACTCTTTCAGTAACTCAGTATTCTATTTTTAAAAACCCTCTGAATTTTAAAAAATCAATCTTATGTCTCAAATTGGGAAAACAGCCATTACACAGGGCAGCTATCAAAGTAGAAGAGGATTGAAATGGATGATCCAATCCATCTCCTCCTCTCTATTATCTGAATTCCAGGTCATCTTCAATCAGCTGCCTGCTTTCCACTTCTTAACATTCTGAGCCATTTCCAGACATCATCTACAAACCCTTGGGGGGCCAGTTTGTGTGGTTTATCTTCACTTTCTACAACACTAAGCTCCTCTGCTTCCAGCATTTCTAAAGTCTACCTAGTCTCTTCTACCATCCTTGCTCTCTACGGGGCATAGCTGATCAGCAGTGCCTGGGAGCTACTTGCTTCTTTCTTTCCTCCATTTTGTTTTTGAGGGGTGGTTGCTTGCAATTTTGGCTTCCCTGGAATTGTTATTAGTCTATACCAACACCCCAAATATAAACGTGTGATCTCTTTGAAACACCGAATTTATTAATGTGTTGAAAAAAATAATTGAACTGCATTGTCCTCTTTACACCATCAGACTACTTCTGCTCCCAATTTCCTTCTAGATAGCAACTTGGTGTGTAAGGCTCAACTGCAGCGTCTTTTTTCCTACTGAATATCGTAACTTCTGACCATGCTTTCTAGTTTTGGACCTTCAGTGTCAAAGGAGTTCATAAATCATCTTTCCTATACATTCTTCCAGCCAAGCTCTTTCCTTACTGATTTCATGCCCCTGATTTCACATTTACCCAGGCAGCATCTTAAACCAAGCTAGTTGGTGAGAATTTACACATATATGCCTATGTACATGTATATATGTGTGTGTGTGTGTGTGTGTGTGAGAGAGAGAGAGAGAGAGAGAGAAGGTTGTTAAAAGAGAACATTAACATTTCATCTGGAAAAAACCTGAATAAATTACATCATGATATTTTTACATTGTTCTTTGAAAAGGTTTTGATGAATCATTCCTAGTGACGTGGATATGTAACAATAGAGGAGAAACTGGACTCATGCAAAGATTAAATGAATATTACAGTGTTATGGACTAATTGTGTCCCATCAAAACGTTCATATGTTGGGCTGGTGAGATGGCTCAGTGGCATAAGCACCTGCCTGGCAAATGCGAGGTCCTGAGTTCGACTCCCGGAACCCACATACAAAAAAAGGGCCGGTGATATCGTTCAGCGGCACAGGCGCCTCCTGGCGCACGAGGTCCTGAGGTCGACCCCCCAGTACCCACAAAAAAAGAAAAAGTTCATATATTGAAGCCACAGTGTGATGGTATTTGGAGATGAGGCTATTAGGAGTTAAATAGTTCCATCTTCCTAGACTCTCCTTCTCTTCTCACACCCTCTCTCTCTCTGTCTCTTCCTCTCTCTCTTTCTGCCTTTCTCTCCCCTGTCTCTCTTTCTCCAATGAGAAGACATAGAAAGATGACAAACATCTGAAAACCATAAAGCAATCCTCACCCAGGCCTGAACCTCCCTGTCCTTGACTCTGGACTTCCCAGACTCCTAAACTGTGAGAAACCAATTTCTGTTATTTGAATGAGCTGCCCAAGCTCATGTGAATGGATACTAGGAAGTCTCCATCTCACATATCCTCAACGAAGTAGCTGCAGTGCCATTTTATAAAGAGAACAGTCTTTGGTCTACATTGTGTTAACACATGCATCTTTGTAAGATTTTACCATTTTAACGCATCCCTTATTTTTCTGACAACTTTCAGGAATTAGCACTTTGAAGAAATGACATTTCAATAGTGTTAGTTTGAAAAGAAAATGGTTGCATAATGCAATGGGATAGGCTATGGGATTTTCTTCCCCTGCAGTCCACGAACTTAGCTAAAAACCAAGTTGAAAATAAAGGATGCTCCAAGCTTAGGGAGTCACTGACTTGGGACCCACTGCCTCCTTTTAAGGCTTAAAGAGAAGCTGCAAAGTTCATCTTTCCACTTCACGGTTACCCTGCCATCACTAGCCCCATTATCTAAAGTGCTGGAAGAGAGAGAATATCTTCTGCCCAAATTGGGAGAGGAAGAACACGATTCACCAGGACGGTTTGTGGAGAGCCATGTGGGCTTCTGCCTCTGCTAAGCAGGAACTAGAGACTGTCTGTCTTAAGAGTCAGCGGGCACTAACCCTGCTGGGGGGCGGATGCTCCAGAGAGCACAGAAAGACCAGAAAACACGTGGACCCAAGAGAGGTGACAGGGAACCTACATTGCTCACTACCAAGTGGACAAGATGGCAGGTGATTAAGCTTGCTCCATAAAGCAGGTACCTCCAAAAAGTCAGCAAAGACTTCTGATTGGTCCTCGTGTTGGGGGGAGGGGTGAAAGACATCACAAGAGTCTGACTTCCTATGTTAAGGAAATGGGCCTTTTAGATGTTTCTGCAGGCATAGAGCAGAAATCACTGCAGGGCTCCAGCGGAGAGACTGCACTACTGACAATGAATATTAGAGACCTAGAAAGAGAGAGGATTGCATCTTTGTCCACAAAATAAAGGGCAGAGTTTAAAAATACGTACATACCAGATTCCCTCTCTCCCTTCCCAACAGTAGAAAATGTTCCAGGTGCGAAAGAGAACCCAGTGTCCCCACATAACCTTGAGGCCATACAGGTTCTGTTCTTACCAGTTCAGGGGGAAAAGGAGAGAAAAGTGTTTTAATCAAATACAAGATGAATCAAGAAATGAAAAGGAGCCAAGGGTTAAACACTAAAATCAAACTGCTCAAATCACCGGACTAGCTGAAAGTATTCACTTTCCCCCACTTCTATTAACATAAAGTCCTCTCCATGGGGTGGAGGACTGCAGCACGGAAGCGGGGGGCATTTATTAGAAAAGGAAAACCATTGTTTTATGCCATTGAGTTTAGACTTCTTATGTTACATTTTGTACAACTGAGCACCGACCTGACTCATACGGGGTGTGTAGTAGACAGTGCGTGTCGCTGAGTCACACTTCTGAAACGAGGATTCGATTGGCTATGAGCTATGTGCCCTTTGTAACATGTGGACGGCATCGACATACTGGATTTGCCATTGTTTAACATCTATGCAAAGTGATTCCAATTTTGCAAAAATGAAAGTGACAAAGTTGGTGGTCATAATATCATCAAACACGAGTTGGGATCTTCAAAGAATAAAAATAGAGCTAGTCACGCGGGTCCACAGATAGAATGAGGAATAAAGGCAGCTGAGTTAGGGCTGAGTATGAGGGTCTCCGTTCCAATGCTCAGGACTCAGGAGAGAGAAGAATCTGCTATGTTTTTCTCACCCAGTAAGGTTGTGCAGACCACATATTTAATTTAACTTAATTTAATAAGCATTTACTATTTTACTAGCTTCTCTCCGAATGCTTACATATTACTTACATGTGAACATTAATCATGTGAGTTGTATGTTGCTCAGAGGCAGATATTGCAGTCAATAAATACCATAAAATAGGCACTTAAAATGACTAATAAATATTGGTACTAAGTAAAAACTATGATTTGGTGCTAAAATTATTACAGATTTTACTCCTTTGCTTTTAGAAATTGACAACATACACTAAATTCTATCCAGATGTAGTTGGTAACTGACTTTCCATTAGGAACTATGTGTTTATATTTTAATTTTATTTTCATTACTGCATGTCTGCGGTACATAATGATTGCATTCCTCATGTGTAGTTGATGCATGGACAGAGCACATCTCCATGCCTGTTTTCAACTTCCTTCCCTCCCCTCCTAACCCTCCCTCTGCCTCTTAATCCCCTTCCCTTTTGAGAAAGGTCTATCTTCCTATTTCCTATTCTCTCTTTCTCTTTATTTATAATTTGGGTTTCTCATATAAGAGAAACCACATGGTATTTAAAATGTCATAGTTGATTTATTTCAAATAACATTATGGGCTCAAGGTGTATCCATTTTCCTACCAATGACTCAAGTTTATCTCTCTTTATGGCAGAGTCATAGTCCATTGGTGTAAATACCACATTTTCTGTATCCATTCATCTGTTGATGGACATATATGCCGCTTCCAAGATTTAGCTATTATGAATTGTGCTGCTATAAACTTGGGTATGTATCTATTGCCGTAATATGATACCTTTAATTCTTTGGGGAAGATACCTAGAAGGAGACTAACTAGGTTAAATGGAATTTCTAGTTTTACTTTTATGAGCAATCTCCATACTGATTTCCATACTGGCTGTACTAGTTTACATTCCCACCAACAATGTGGAGGTATCCCTTTTTTCCCACGGCTTCTCCAGCATTTGTTATTATTTGATAATAGCCATTCCTTCTGATAAGATGGAATCTCAGTGTTGTTTTAATTTGCCATTCTCTAATGCCAGAGGAACTAGGCAATTTTTTATAAGCAAAGAAATGGTAAACAATATAAAAATTATACTGATATTTATAAGTTTAATTAGTTGCATTTCCAAAATCTATTTAAAATTCAATATTAAAAATTACATGATTCTCTAAGGAAAAAATATCATGACTTATCATAAAATCAAAACAACCTCACAAAAGTGTACTTTTTATTTGTTATGCTTTAAAATGCCTAGGGCCTATTAGGTATTACATGGATTTGGATATAAATGACTTTTGGAGCCTACATCTTATAGATTAGGAGCCAGACGTTATAATTTTCATGGCGAATCTCTCAACTTGTTGCTGTCTCTCATGGAGATAATGTGTTCAGGGTCATTAAATCTCTTCCACCCTCTGTCTGAATCTCAGATGTGTGCCTGCCATTTGACTGGAGTGGATTAGCCACTGTTCTCCGTAGGCCTGAATGGAAGGTCACTTTGACCTGCTGCACATTTTTTCTTAAGAACTGCTTTTAACAATAAGCCACCAATGTTCTTGTTTCTGGACTGACTTGAGTTTTTGGCACAATATGAAAAGCATTTGGGAAGTGTAAGTAAAAGCCTTCCATTTCATAAGAAATAATGGCCCCATTTGCCATGGAAACCAGAGGACTTTATGAAAATGCACTCAACTGTTTTCTGTAGTGAGTCGAAAATTATTCTAAAAATAAGTTGTATTCCTGGCATCTGCTAGACCATGCACAAAGATTACATCTCATAAAGTTTTCCCTCTTAGATAAAGATGCCACATCATTTGACTACTTCATTTCTCCTATGGTGCAGAAGACACAGGGAAATGTATACACAGTAGGGTCTCAATAATGAAATTTTAATTAAATTAAATTAAATGCCTTTTGAAAGGCAGCAGATAATTTGAATACTGCTTCTGAACACAGAACACAGTGAACAACAGCAAATATAGGAGTTTTCTTTGAATTAGAATGAATCTTATTGAAACTCTTTCTCTCTTTCTACAGATAATTTTTATGTCATGATAAAACAATAATATGTTAAAGGACTTTGAAAATTTTACCAAACATGGGTGATAAAACGAAGACCCACAGTCTTTTTATTTATTTATTTATTTTTATATGCAGGTACTGGGAGTAGAACTCAAGACCTTGTGCTTGCCAGGCAGGTGCTTATGCCACTGAGCTATGTCACCAGCCCAAAGACCCATAGTCTTAACCAGGAGTTCCTTGTTATAGATGCAGACTCATCTGCTTCTGTTGTTCCCATGGGCAGACAAGTGGCGAGGGCGTGATGCAACCCACCTGCCCAGCTAGGCAAACCCAGACTGTGGCAAGGGGCGTTACTTAACTGGAGGAGAAAGAGCCCTCCTGCTTAGAGGGAAAATGCCGCTTGTCACCTGTGTCACCTGGACGGCCAAGCTGATAGGCTGAAGGTGTGAAAGGAAGAGCAAATACAAAGCCCTAAAAGGAGATGTGATAGCATCCAGACAAGCAGGATTCATTTCCAGGGGTCACGGGTCCTCATTGGCTTAAGAACAGAGTCATAAAGTAACAGACGCGCTGTACAGATCAGACCATTGGTGAACAGAAATAGTCATTGATTTGATTTTCATTCAATAAACCCTCATGCAGGTCTTCTGTGTTGTAGGCAAGATGTTAACTGCTGCAAATAAAGCAATGAGGGACCCTAACCCTCATGTTATTTATTGCTCTGTGGGAGCGAAAGTGTCTAAGAACTCCTCAGACCTCATTATAAGGAGGAGAGAAGATTGCTTCCCTAAATGCCACTTGGAGATGTGACGGTGAGTTTTAAGGAGGAGATAGTTACAGAAATTAAGCTCATCAGCTCTATTACCGTAACTCAGAGGGCTATAACATGTAATTTATTGTCCATTCCAGGACACTTGTGAGAATCCAGCAGGGTCTATTTAATAAACGCCCTGGGCCGCACCTGGGAACACAGACTCCTCACAAGCTCGGTACACACAGTTGCTCTCCCCGTAGATGCAGGATTATATTTGGGAACTAAACAGTGATTTTTCTGCATCACTGACCATCGTTTCACTGGCAGGATCCCAAAGGGGCTTTATTTGACAATTTCACTGGGAATGAATATTACTAACATAGCATAGTGCACTTAAATTTAAATAAAAATACATCCACATAAACACATAAAGAAAAAATATGGTTTAGCTGCAGTGTTTGTCAAAGAACAGATGCATCTCAGCTATTAATTGCAGCTCAGGGGTGTAGTCTAGAACTTGGGCAGAAATTTTACGGAGGGATTCATGCTTAGCTAGATAATCGGGGGAGGGTACCTTCTAAGCCTGGAAGTCTGTCCTCTTAGACAGCACAGGGTGTATCTTAAGCATGTCCATCACCTAGCTATAGATGGCATCTAGAACATGTTACGTGAATCAATATATCCATTATGAACTCTGAGCCCCTGAAGCATGGGCTGATGGATTTTTGAGGTGTCTGTGTCATCTTTTACTAATGTCCCATGTGCCCCGTTTACTCTGTGCTGCTCCCCGCAAAGACTACTCTTACAGCCCATTCTCATTTCCGCCTGTATAAAACACAGTCACAAGGTTGAAAGTCAGCCTACAGGACCTGGAGGGACTGTAATAGAGAGGACTGTTCTTGTCAATCACTAATAAAACCTTTTCTCTCTCTATCCCAATGCATTATTTACCTAAGCGCTAGCAAGCCCCTATCAGATATCAGCAACCGCACCTCACAGCGAGTGAGCAGACAGGCTGGAGCAGGGTTCTCTGGACTTATCTTGGATCTGCACCCATGTTTACCTGTGGTTCTCCTCGAGGCTGAAGGTTGCTTGTGGGTGCAGGCTGAATTTTTATGCTGTATTTACACCATCCAGGGCAAGTGATGGGTGTCTATGCTTTCTAGCCCTCGTGAAATTCAGCGTCCCTCTGTTTTCTCTTTTTACCTATTTAAATCCTTTTTTAATTAGTGAGTCAGTTGAGGACAATGTAGATGACTCGGGCTTGGATTACCTTAATGCCTAGTTGTCCTACTTAAATCCATGAGATGATTATCCAATGTCACTGCTCGTCATGCTACGCCCAGCTGGACCTGGCCTAAAAGCAATAAAATTATTTTTTGTCATAGTTATTTAAAAATATAGGAACTACGGTCTACTTGTCAAAGGGGTTTAAAATTCTATTCCCTAAGTATCTATTAAAAAGTGGAAGCAGTATTTAACATAGAAATGAGGGATCCTGTGATTCCAGAGATAGAACTGATCTCATAGGTGATCTTAATGCAACACAGAAGTTTAAAATTGCTCTGGGAAACAACGCTGCAAGGTTGAAAAGTGAGCTTCTACCAAGCAGTTGTATTTTCCCTGGGATTTCCATTATGTAATGTGAATTACTTCTTAAAAAAATTTCAGTATTTGTAGGTAGGTATTGTTTTGGAAAAAAAATGTGTGCAATTTTGTAACGTCAGAGACAATTCTTATTTTAAAAGCTCACATTTGAACAATAATTTTAGACCTTCTAAACTTCATAACTGTAGTAAACGTGTGTGTGTACTGCTGCGGTGAGGAGAAATTGCAGTCGTTCTCCCATGCAGCTCTGCCAGGGGAATATCGTGCATTTGAAATCCATGTATTCAGACAACAGGAGGAAGCCGTTTAGGAAGCGGAAGTCTGTAGTCTTCCGCTGTGCTGATGAATGAGTCCTCTCTCAGTCTGCTGGGAGGACAAACTTGGCTACAGCCTATGGCAAACTAACGAATGTGCCTACTTCCAAAGCAAATAATTGTTTTCTTTGTCCAGTCTTCTTAGGCACGCATGATGTGTTAATAAGGGAAATTTACCAAAGTCGACTTGATCTACGTATTGATCTTTGCAGCTGGAAAATGCATTTTGACATTTCTTTTAAATAAATATGGCCAGTATCAATAAATACGGGACTTCTGCATTTGTAATTTTGGAAAATTAGGACTCTTTTAGGAATTAAAGCAGATACAGGCATTTTGTTGGATTGAAAGCTAAATCAAAGTTTTCAGTGACTAGGTGGGGATATGATGGAACTCAGGCACAGGACATAGTAGGTATTCAACAATCGCAAAAATTATTTCAAGTGTTCTAATTGATCCTTATTTCCTGACAGATCATATTTTCTACCACTCTCTCGAAAGATACAACAAACATAAACAAGTCCAAGACCAGAAGCACGTGTCTTTAGGGGAAGCAAAAACAAATATAAACCACACATTCACACACCCAGGCAGTAGTTCAATAGGCCCCACGTTATAGACATTTCAACTTAAATACCCAGAGGGTTTAAAGCAAAGAACTTGGGACAGAGCTTCCTGTGAAGACTTGAAAATTTCAGGTAATTTGAGATGGGCCAGCAGCTCTGTGATATTGGGGGAGTGATTAGTTGTTCTGTGCCTCATTTCCTTATCCCAAAGTGAAGCAAATGATGGACCTGACACATATGATTTTGGGGAGGATTTAAAGAGTTAATATAAGCCAAGCACTGAATAGTGGAAAGCAATAAGCATTAGACGTATGTTTCTATTGCTGACATTAATCTTAGGTGAAGTATGTTCAGTTCAAATGGTTTTTTACTACCAATATCTGTAGTTGAGTAGTATGGGTGATAGTTTCTGGATATGAGAAAATAATAACAGACTTTTACTGAATAATGTGATATTAAATAAGATCTCAATTCTGAGTAAATGATTATGCCTGGGGTCAAAACCTATGAAAAAAGCTTAGACTGTCTTTATTTCACTGACTTGATTCTGTGGCACATTTTTGTTTCTGTGGAAAGAGGTTAATTTGTTTTACCAGAGTACGTATTTCAAAACCAGTGGGGGGAAAAAGAAAATGGGAAACACTTATTCTTTTGCAAGAAGTGGTCAGATGCTGTGATTTCATAGTTGCTTTCTTCGCTATTTTTTTCTTTGTCCTCATTATTGTTGTTTATTTGTTTGCTTTATTTTATTTTATTCCCTTGGGACTGACTCTTCACCATGGCCTAATGCTGTATCACAACACCATTATATATAGAGATATTTTTTGCCCCGTAGGACTTACTGCAAATTGAAGAAGTTGTCATAGGAAACTTGGTAAATAAATTTTAAAACAAGCATTGTTAATTTTACCCACAATTCTAAGCCAACTCTTCTGAGATCTTGGAGGTGACTTCTCTCTTCTGCTTTGAAGAAGATGCACACAGGTGATTCTTCTCTATCAGTATTATTTATGCTTGTATTTATCAATTCTACTGTTTTAGATAGGAGATGGTTGTATATACGGGTTTTTTTCTTTTCTAGATAAATGGAGGAAAAGCTGTCTGGAAATGTCTTAATGCAGATGAAAAACCAAAAGTAAACAATCCGCACAATGTGAAATTTCAGAAACTGGAATGCCTTGTTTTCCACATCAGCAATCGAGCTTGCCATAGAGACACAGTTCCATTCAATGCTTACTTATAGAGACATCACTAAGGGTCTGCCAAGACTTCCTGGATGCTAAGCTTCAGGCAGAACAACGAAGCTGTCACACGGAAGAAAAAGATTCACCAGCTCATAGCAACTACCATAGCCTGACAAAGTATTACAGTCCCTGAAGGGTACCCAGGCCTGGGGAAGAGAGGAAGGCTAGAGCTTCAGGCTGTGCCTATCACAGCATGACAGTGTAGTACTAAGGTACTTCTTTCTAAAATCGTTTTTAAAATCCAAGCATCGTTCAGTACAGTTTGTTTTCCTTTTGTCCACTGTTAGCTGTAGAAGGTGCATAGCTACATGCTGTTCCAGTAAACGTTTCCTTTACATGAACGAACCAGGAAATAATCCCCAGTAGTTCTTTCCTCAATGGAACTTTTCAGAGGAGTGCTGGTTGTCATTACCTCCTAGTTTCTGATCACCGGTCATGGGGACCACAAATCCAGATTTGTAAGAGAAACTTAGGATTCTGAAAATCTGAGCAGTTTTATACATTGGAAGGTAGGCGGTTCCAGCATGCAAAAGTACAGAGTTTATGCCACAGCCCAAGAATCACTAAGGTTTGGCAAGTTTGGGGATGGCAAGATGATTGAATCAGAAGGAGTAAATGCCGCCTTAACTCTTGAAAGGCTGAGGGTCAAATGGAAAACAGTTCCTTAGCAGAAAAATGGTGAAATCTGTAAGCCCTAAATGCCTTTTAAACCATTAATAATAGGAACTAGTAAGTAGGAAACTGGTTATGAGAAAAACTATTTTTAAACTTTCCTAAAGGCAGATAATGTCCGTGTTAGACAGCAAATAATTTGGGAAAAATATTTTCTGTCTTAAATAGAAAAATAATTTAGCTGATGAACTTCTTCAATCTCACTTTAATTTAAACTGTATGAAAACTAAATTGTCTTAATTAAAGCCTATCATTAACTTTGAAACCTCAACTTGGCATAAAAAAATCTGGCATAAGATGATATTAAATATTTTCACCCAGTCGTAAATTATCAAATTACTTTGTGAGCTGTTTTTTAACTGGAACAAGATGAGCTAAGGCAATAGATGAAGTGACGTGCATGATTTTGGGTAGGTACATGTGTTATGCAATTGCAAAGGACGATCTGTGTCACTTATCGCTTAATTGGAAAAGAAAGTGAAATGTTCCTGCAGTTCTGACGTGCACAAAGACGTCCAGAGCCTCTGCGCTCACAAATGAGGAGGAATGGGAAATCCGTGAGGATTGGGGGACGCTCGTGGTTGTGAGAGGCTGGAGTTGTGTGAAGTGGCGCGGATATAAGGCCCACCTTCCTCTCATCTGCAGGCCTTCCAGCATGCCTACAGAGGAAGTGTCATCACACTTTTACTGTTAAATGTTTACCGACTACCTCCACATACAAAATCCTTTGGGAAACATGAAGATTACTGAACATGTCATGTACCCAGATGCCTTACAGTGTAGTAGAAGTAGAAAGGCATAGACCTGGAAAATAGCTATAAAGGAGTGTGACATGTGCATGCCTTGTTCAGACTCTAAGATCAGAGGTGCTATTCCCACTGGGAAAGGCAGGGCCATGCTTGCTGTCCTCACTTCCCATGTTGTCATGTAGGATGAGCCTAGACCTGGAACATTTCCTTGCCAAGAGGTGAGAAGCCCTCCCAGTCTGGGTTTGGCATCTTGTGCGGCAATGGCTTTCTTCACTGTGGATTTAACAGTTCAGTGCCCCATGAAGTTCTTTTATTGATGATGATGAGATAGTTGTGAGACCACAATTTTGGAATTGAATCTTGTGATTGTTTTAAGATTTGAGAGCAGAGCGTTTTGCATCATTTTCCCACACTAAGTTATTAGGTGCCTAGATTTAGAGCAGTGAGATTTTAAAAGATGAGTACAAACTCATTTTGTTGATAAGAAAACACAGCAGAGTGAAAAAGTGAATGAAAATTTATTGACATCTCAAGAATGGGGGAAAGTCATTCATATCATAAGAGAGAATATAAAATGAGGAAATTGGTTCTGTTTGGAAGTGAGGCTATAGCTGGTGATCTTAGCAGCTGAATTTCAACTGACTTTGTGAATCATTTAGAAAAGCTTCCAGGATCAAGTGGCAGTCAAATATCAAGATATAGTTCCATGCTTGAGTACAAGAAAGTTACAGGGAATATCGTCTTTCTTTCCTAAGGCTTGTCATCACAAGGTATCACA
The DNA here is from genome assembly GCA_028451465.1 of Erethizon dorsatum. Lineage (NCBI taxonomy): Eukaryota > Metazoa > Chordata > Mammalia > Rodentia > Erethizontidae > Erethizon > Erethizon dorsatum. The sequence continues at coordinate 153,810,855 of CM051824.1, read as the reverse complement.
GACTTTGGCTTAAACTGTAGAAATCCACTGTCCCATACATCTGGAGGACAGAGCTTGACCAAGGCTCAACCACGTTGGTTTGCTCTAAGGCCACTGAGAAGGAATCTGTTCCAAGCTTGACTTCTGGTTTCCCGTGTTTTGGGGGTGATCTTTGGCAGTTTCCTGTCAAGGTTCTCTGTGTCTTCACACCACCTTCCCTCTGCCCACCTTTGCTTCTCTTCATATGGCGCTCCTGCAATACGAATGCAGTTGTAAGTGCTCAGAGGCTCACCCGCTTCCAGCACGACTTCACCCTACCTTATTACTTCTGCAACCACCCTATTCCAGAAAGGTCCCATTGTGATATACAAGGGGTTAAGAATTTAATGTGTAAATTGGGAGAGGAAGGGCACAATTCATCCCATTAAAGACATGATGCTTATCTTCAAATATTTCAGTAACAAGCTGTTTTCTGTGTATTTGTGCAGAGTACAGACACGAACAGGAAGGAGGAGGAGGGAGGAAGGATTGAGAGAATTTCAGGGAGGCACATTTTCCTGGTGGAGAAGGAAAGGCTTTGCAATCATCAAAGAAACCCGACAATGGCCGAGCTTCTTCACAAAGCACTGCCTATTTGGAGTGGGGTCAATATTGACCCCATTGGATATTTGGAAATATCTGGAGACATTCAGGGTGGTGAAAATTAAGAGGAAGAACTTCTATTGGCATATAGTGGGTATAAATTAGGGACACTGGACATCATGCCTCAGAGCATAGTGTGGCCATGCTTAACAGAGCACTTCCAGCCCACCACGACAGCAGTGTGGTAGCTGAGGTGCCATGGTCCACTGGACATTTAGAAAGGGGTCTTACAGAAGATGTTCCCACACTGGTAGGAAGTTCAAGGTAAATGATCCTAAAATAACTTCTAACAGCACAATTCTGTGACACTGGGTTTTATTGGAAGACTGTCAGTTTCTTTGAAATTGAATTTTTTTCTGACACCATAGTGTTGTGATTGCTATGGTAACTGCTATTAGCATTTATTTAACCAGCACCTTAATCTTCTCAATGACAATTCTTATCTCTGATATTGAGCTTGCATCTATTCATTTCATCCAATAGAAATAGAGACTATACCAGGCACTTATCTAGGTCCCAGTTATACAGACAAGCATAAAATCTCTGCCCTCCGGAAATGAAGGGTGAATCTGAGTGTAGGGATTGCAGTGGTCCATACACAGGAACCATGTTCATCTTGGGGAACTGGTGCACGCACATCATATCTTAATCGTTTTTACTTCCCTTTCCCCTCTCTCCCCTTCTGTCTCCCCCACCCCCGAGTCCCTTTCCTTCTCCACAATGTCTACCTCACTCTTTCCTACTATCTCTCTTTTATTTTGCTCTTTAAATTATTTATATTTGGTGTTTCTTGTACAAGAGAAGCCATGCAGTATTTAACCTTCTGTCTGATTTATTTCACTTAGAATTATGATCTCAAGATCCATCCATTTTCCTACAAATGACTTAAATTTACCTGTGTTTATGGCAAAGTAGTAATCCATCGTGTATGAATGCCACATTTTAAAATCTTTTCATCTGTTGATAGACATATAGGCTACTTCCAAGATTGAGCTATAATGAGTTGTGTTGCTGCAACATGGGTCTGCATGCCTCACTGTAACAAAAGAAAAAGAAGAAGAAGAAGAAGAAGAAGAAGAAGAAGAAGAAGAAGAAGAAGAAGAGGAAGAAGAAGAAGAAAAAGAAGAGGAGGAGGAGGAGGAGCAGGAGGAGGAGGAAGAAGAAGAAAGAAAGAAAGAAAAGGAAAGAAAGAAAAGAAAGAAGGAAGGAAGGAAAGAAAGAAAGAAAGAAGGAAGGAAGGAAGGAAAGAAAGAAAGAAAGAAAGAAAGAAAGAAAGAAAGAAGAAAGAAAGAAAGAAAGAAAGAAAGAAAAAAGCTAAGAATGAAAGACTGGGCCACAGAGCAGACTCTGTCTTCCCCTCCTTCCTGGGGTCTGGCAAAATAATTGCAGACTCTGTGACACTGGTTGTGAGCTTCTTTCAGGAAATCTTAAGCCTTTTCAACTCACAGGCTCATGTTAAAATAACTAGTAATGATTGAAGAAAGGAATTTCAGCCCTATTGACAGGTTTTTTTTCACCTTAACCTTTTTATTATGAAAAATGTATTTATGTATACAAGTAGTTAGCACGGTAGAAATGACGAAACTAGCATCTATATTCAGTGACTGCTAAAATTTTGGTCTATTTCCTTCTACCCTATAGGACTGTGACCCAAGGAACAATAAGTGATTATCACCTGCTTTTGTACTTTTGTAGAAGGGAAAATGAATGAATGAATGAATGAATGAACATCAGTAAAACTTCCTCTGAGTAGTGATGAACTGAAGTGATTCTTAGGAATAGTCTAAATGTGCATTCAAAATGCACAAGTATTACTGGAATTGGTGCTTGCTGTCATCTGAGAAGTGTGGTTGTGTCTCTCTTTCCTTGATGGTCAAATTTCCTTTCATATCACTTTTCTTACTCAAGCCTTCTGTGAATATACAACTAGTTTTATTCATATGTAATTATTCACAGTGGAGGGAGAGAGAGAAAGGCCTGACATTGAGATGTGTTCCCATGTCCCCTGATCCCTATGGAAGCTCCAGAGGCTCCCTACTGAGGACGTCATCACCGTCGCCTGCACAGAACGACAAAGAGGGTCTCTCTCCAAGGGTTTATAGCAGGGTGACCTCACCGCACAGGTCAGGGAACCAGAGAGTTCAGAAGGAAACTGTGCTTCCAGAGTGAAACATGCTCTGCAGGCAAAACAAGCCTAATCACCGAGCAAATTGCATCTGGGTAAAGAGAGATTTTTAAGCAAAATCTGAGTGATTCTAGTTGCTATTTGACAAGTATAAAATAAACGTAGAGAGACTTGACATAATTCTAAAGGACACATAAAAAAATCAATATGCAAGAATGTCTGAAGGAGGTTTTGTGGTTGTACATGAAACTCAATTCAAGAAATTCAATTTTCAGACTTTGCCCCATAAGTATCAATTACTTCGGTAATAATGGACCCAGGTATTAATAATAAAATGTTTGAGGTACATCTTTGCCCACTTTATGGAGGCACTGACCTTTGCCAAATTGAGAAGACTAAACAGGGTGTCCCCATTCATCCCTGACAGTATTATGGACAACTGCACACAGGTTCAAATATTATACATCTAAGTTCCACTCCTTTATCCTATCATCACGGTATTCAATTTCTGAGTAATGTATAGAAACTACTTTATTCCGCACAGTTGAAAGTTGCTATTTTATGTCTAGAAATGTATTATGTGTTGAGAATGGTGTGAATAACAAACACCAGTGTTACTGGTCAGCTCATCTTTTGTCTGAGCAAATATTGTGAGCATCGGGACTGATTTCTCCACACACTGCTGAGTCACTCCGTGGTATCATTTTGGAGCCATTCTGCAGCTCTGAAATGAGGACTTCCATCCTATTTGTCTCCAGTGTTCTCTTCCTAAATACTGTCTTCTTTAAGAAAATCGGAAGGTGATAAATCACAGAAGTGGGCACTCAAAGCATACATTGCTATTTGTCTTGATTAAGAAACAAGGTAATACTTGCACCAGTATGGGAAACAGATTTCACATTGTTTAGTATTAACAGGGAAAAATAATCTAGGAGACACACTGAACAGGAAGATAGTATTCTGGCAATGAAAGTGTAAATTCACTCATTGCATGGATATGTTGGAATTTTGGAGATAGAGTGAACTTCCGGGGTATTCTGGTCCACATCCAATATTACAGGTAAGAAAATTGCAGTTTAGTGATGTTAAACACTTGTCAAAGTATATAAGTATATGACAGACCAACATAACTACAAACCGAGTCTCCCAACAATTTAGCATTTTACTCTATCATTTTCCCTCCCAGTAACGTAAGCGTGCAGTGGTGGTTCGGTGGATAACTCGTGTCTAGATGAGGCTTCCATCTGAGAACATTTGTATTACCAACTGAGAAATTTCTACTTAATGGAGTTTGGAAGAGTAATTTTGTTCTCTCTCTGTCTCTTGTCTCTCTGTCTGTCTGTCTCTGTCTCTCTTTCTGTCTCTGTCTCTCTCTTTCTCTGTCTCTGTGTTATATCCCTACTGAGATGTAGTTTACGTTCCATGTACACTACCAATTTTAAGAAACTAATTCTGTGTTTTCTAGTGTAGTCACTAACAGTGTGCAACTATCACCAAAATCAATTTTACAACATTTTTATCACTCTCTTATTTAAGCAACCCTATGCCTGTTAACTATTATTCTCCATTTTCCTCCAAACCAGCAGCCTAGGCGACAACTTACCTGTTTTCTTTCTCTATGGAATTGTCTCCTGGACAATTATGGAATGTGACATTTTGGCTTATTTCACTTAGTATGTTGCCATAGATGTCTTCATCTCTCTTAAGTGCCAAATAATGTTCCACTGTTTGCCTGTGACACTTTTGTTCTATTTTTCATTAGTGGTTGGGTTTTTTGGCTGCCATGAATAATGCTCATTTGCAGATTCATGTACAATTGCTGTGAGGACACAGATTTCACTCCTTTGTGGGTGTAGCGGTGCCCCACCAACCGTGGCTTTGCTTTCTGAAGTTTTAGTTATATATAGCCAATGACGATGGAACAATTCATAAATAAAGAAGTCCATTAAGTTTTAACTTTTATTACAGAATGTTGTTAAAATCATTCTTTTCTTTTATTACATATTATTAATCTCTTTCTGTGACAAATCTGTAACTTAACTTTGTCTCATGTATGCCTATGAGAAAATGAGGCCCACTAGTGTTCTGCTGTAGAAATCCTCACGTATCTTGGAACTTACCCTACGGGTACGGGGTTGAGTGTGTACCTAGTAGCAGAATTGCTGGCTCCAACACTAAGCTGAAGTTTAGCAGAGCTGATAGACTGTTTTCTGAAAGGGCTGCGTCATTTTGTACCATCACCAGTAATGGACGAGGGTTTCAATTTCTCCATATCTTTTCCCTTTTTGGATGGAGTCCTTTGAATGAAAATAATAATATTGGTGAAGAGACTTAAAATCTGTGTTCTTTTACTTTGAGTTGTATTTAAGATGTGTGTAACTGAAGGAAAAGACTATTGATGTTATTTCTATCTGTGCCATACTAGTTTATATCCCATACACAGATGCAGTGGAGCCCCTCTGTACCTTCACAATTTTTATCGTGTTCATGTTTTTCTATTTGGCTTTAAGGAGTCTAGGAAGTGAGATGTTGGATCTTATTGTGGATTTAGTGTGAATTTCCCTGTTGACAGGAAATATTGATTGCTTTCAGAAATATAAATTCATCTCTGAAGTATCATATCAAATTCTTTGCCTATTTTTTATTAGTTCTTTTGTTATTTAATTATAGGAGTTCTTTATATATCTTTGCCAATCTATTGTCAGATATGTATACCACAAGGATTTTCTGTCTCTTTGTGACTTGACTTACCTTCTTTTAATTTTTTCTAATGACAAACAGGTATTTTCCTTATTTTAATTAACTCCAATGTGGCAAAATTTTTCTGTTTGACCTTTTTTGTGTCTTCTCAAAAAGCATATTTTCTAGCCCCAAATTATGACTATACATCATTGTGTTCTATACTTTCAGCTTTTATAATTAATTCAATGATTTATTTCAAGTTATTTTTTGCATTGTTGTCAGGGTGTCAGCGTGCATTTATTAACATGCATTTCTTGAGTTGAAAGGAGGTACCCTTTCCTGTTGAATACTCTTAGTGCCTCTGTTGAAAATCCATTGATCTTGTATCCCTACATGTTTGTTCTACTGATATACCTCTCCATCCAAGCACAAATACTATACTTATATAATTACTGTAACTTTTTACACATCTTAGAAGCAATCTTTTAAAATAAACTTGTCCTTTAGAAACAGTTGGCATTTTGATAAGGCTTGTATTGACTCCTATTTCAGGAGAGCTGACATTTATTAATGCTGAGTTTTCAATGCATGAATATGGTGCATTTCTCCATTTACTTAGATTTTCTTATTTTGCCAGTTGTAAGTTTTATCCTTTGAGGAATCTATTCTTTGGTTCTCTTTTATTGGCATTAAGTCATAACATCCCTGTTTTCTTTTTATTGGCTGTAGGATCTGTGATCATTTCCCATTTGTATTGCTCATGATAGTTGCACTTTTCTCTTTTTTTTCTTGACCAGCCTTAGTAAGAATGTTGGCTTTTTAGAAACTTTCCACTAGATCTACATCATCCAGGCTTCTTAAATTTCCCTATTGTTTCCCTTTGACCCTCTGAAGTCTTTGACTCATTGGGAAGGAGGCCAGATTAGAGCTCTCTGAGAGTCAGGGTCCACAGCAGTGGCTCGGCCTGTCTGGGTCTGAGAGTGCTAACTTTGGATTTCTTTGATCCTACTGGAAGGTCGTCCCCATTGTCTGCTCAGCTGTATCCATGATTCAGAGTGCAATGTTTTCATTAAAACCTAATCTGCTCATCAGGGACAGTAGACATCTCTGAGGCTCTGGCTCTAGCCTTGGTCCTCTCACTGACTTTGGCCAGTGGACGCATGCAGGAATTTGTCAGCAACTTTGAGTATCCTAAGTTACCTCAGCTCTTTTCTCTATTGCAAGATAAACATTGCCCTTGGTAGAAGCTGCTCCATCTACCTGGTCTTGAAATGAAGGGAAGGTGGAGCAGTGGCCCCTGATGGCTCAGTGTTCAGCCAGAGAGAGAAAAACCAAACTATCAAGCAGCAGAAGAAACAAGCAACAACCACAACTACTTTTTGTACTATTTTGGAATCGTTACCACAGTGTCATGCAACCTATCCCTGCTGGTCCAAATCCATGAGTGTCCTGAGTCCTGGGATTTACAAAGAAATGAGGTCAGAGATCTAACCACAATTCTGTGCCACGTTGCATCTTTTAGAACAAAACGATTTGTTTTCTGAGTCTTCAATTTCCTCTGAAAACTTTCTCCAGAGTTCTTGCTTTCCACCACTCCACTCATTGAGATATAAATCCAATCCAAGGAGTGAGTTTTGGGGCATATAATAGGCATTTGAACATTTTGTCCTTATCCAACTGCTAAAGAGAGCAATGGAGTTTAGGAAGAACCTTGCTTCTTGAGAATGGTTTGGTTTTATGTTGAAACCAAGTCTAGAAAATTAGCCTGAAAGAGGTCTCTTTGTGAAAAATTTATGAATAATGGAAAAGAGAAGAGTGTGATATGTATACTTCCCTGAATACCATTGTACTTTTCCAAAACACTCTAATAAGAGAAGAAATATAAAATTAACTTTTTTTCAGGTAAGCAGCTTTTAGAGCACAAATTATAATTTAACGGCAGTTAGCTACTATCTATTCAATGAACCAACTAATCTAAAATATTAATTTTATTTAAGTAAGAATTAAGAATATGGATTTCCCATTCATATATTCTATATTTTTCAGTTTGATATGTGGGGAATAATTTCAATTTTTGCTCTTTCAATTTAATAAGGGAAAATGTGCCCTCTACAGTGACATGATACGTTACTAATATGGCTCTTGCTGGGAGACTTGAGCTATTGGTCAGCATAACCTGTGAATCAGGACGCCGTGGAAATATTCAAATTTTATATTTCTTTTACTTTTTACCTGAGGAAAAACAAAACTAAATTTTCTAATTGTAGTTTTCTTTTCAATGTTTTATCTTTTCGTGTAAGATTAGCCAATGATTTCTAAAAACCATTCCTACTAATATGTATATGATCAATATGAATATATATACTCCTTACAGAAGAAAACCATTATGCTTTCTTAATTTTATTTTTTAATTTTGTTTCAGAGATTTTGGTACTACATTTTTTGATTTGTTTTCCTTACAATTCAAAAAATCACAAGATTTGGAAGTCTCATAGTGTCCTGACACTACTGAAATTACAATTCTCACAACGTGATGGAACTGCAAGCAACTCATTTCTAAGTTATCACTGCCTCAGAGCATCATAAGCTTTAGGTTGTTTTTAAATCAACAAGGAGTTTGCAAACCATAATGTGAATTAAATACATCTGGTTATATTTTCTTCAACTTCTCCAAGATAGTTTAACTCTGGATTGAGACCTCCTGAAATTCAAGCTGGAGAAAGATTGTTTTGTGGAAAGGTTATGAACTAGAGACTGGAGCGGAACAGTGATGGTTCCAGGCACACCAATGTTTCCCCTTGGATAGACCAAAATAAGAGGGGAAATTCATGGAACATAAAGCAAATAATGAGAGGAAATGCACAGCCTGGTTCCCGCATCCGCCCTGCTAAGGAGTGGAAGAACCAGGAAGTGTGATGGCATAGATTATTTATTTGCCTTTTCACTTTGTGTTGCAATGTGACATCACTTGCCAACAGGGATTCCCTTCACTAAGAATAGCAGATCTGTTTCAGGCTATTTTTAGTCTTCATTTAACAACAAGGAAAAAGCCTGTTTTTTTAAAGTGATCGTCAAAGAAAATTGCCTTTGGGGTAGATGAAACTCTTCTTTCTTCTATTGTTACACCAGGTACATTGGTTTTAGATACTTTATGGGTGCCATGAAAGAACCTATAATAAGTTTTTTTTTTTTTTTTTTGGTCTGGATAAAAGATAATTATTAAGTAATTACTAGTGCTATTACTTAGCATTGTTAAGGATTTAATTGTCATTTAAATACCAAGTCTAAGTGTAGCCAAACATTTTATTATTACTGATTCAGATTACCTTGTGGGTCTAACCAATTTTTGTGAATTACCACTGCTACAGTAGGAAAACTAGGAAAAGATGTCAAATTGTCTGGGCTGTGGTCATCTCAGCAACAAAGGATGAAAACATACATATACCTCGGGTTTCATTTGAAGGGATTGACGGGATGATAAGTACCCCAGTGAAAAAAACAAGTGTTTAGCTTTCTTCATTTTTCTGCAAATCACTGGGGATAGAACCCAGGAACTCGCACAAGTGGGGCAAGTGCGCTACTGATGAGGGACGCCCTGCTGTCCAGCAGCACTTAGTCATGTCTTCTGGACCTGCAGTTGGTTGGACTCCAGAGAAGCAGAGGGCTTCTGCATTACCTTTGATAGCCACCATCTCATCACGCCCTCTGTACCTGACAGCCAGTGCTGGAGGGCGGGCAGGTGGTTGAGGAAGGAGAAAAGCTCCTCCTCGTCCAGTGGAGACGGGCAGGCAGCGTACCATCTAGAAGCCTGTCAAAACTGCTTCTCAGGACGTTACGGCATCTTTTGGAAATGAAGGACACACTTGACCGTTCAAACCAGTACTCAGGATTTTCTTTTCCTTTTTTCTTTGCTCTTACTATGTGATAAAGATCTTTTAGAAATACTGCCCTATCTTGCACTGCTCAGGGATGCTTGTTTCCATTTTAGGTCACATATTTAAAGAGATATTTCAGGATGACAAGCAGGCTGGAAAGAGGGTATTCAGAGTGAGAAACTCCGGGACAAAGGGACCCGGGGTAGCAGACTCAGGGTGCATTTGGCTGCAGCTCCTGCACCACCCAGAGGTCTCATTCTACTGCGTTCACTCTTGCCAAGCTCTTCCACTTGTTAAAAATTGAATGTCATTTTCCTCTAAGTCATGAAAAACAGTTAAATGGAATCTATTTGGCCCAAGCCACAGAGTAAATGATTCAAGAAGACAGTGAATATACTGAGTTCAATTTCCAAGAAAGGAAAAGACTCTTTCAACTGAGAATATAATTTTGTGCAGTGTTAGGATGACTTCAATTTCCCAAGAAATATTCAAAGCAGTTTTATTTTTAACCAGGTTTACACAAAATTATTGATTCACATGGCTTTTCTTGAGAGTCATCTTTTTCCCTGGTCTTGTCTTCTGACTTCTTGGAGGACTGGACTATGGGAGTTTCTCTCTTTTTTTTTTCTTTTTTTTTTAATTTTATTTTCAAGAGAAAACAATTGAACAAAAATTCATAACAAGATAATAGGAGAGTAACAAAGGTTAGTACATTGCATATTGTTATCTTCAAAGTAGTTACTCAGAGTATAAGATATGGGCCTGAAAAAATTGTCCAAACAATATTAGCACAAACCTTTCTTTTGAGCCTGCCATTCTCACTAGTACCCCCTGTTTTGCTTCAACTACTTCTTTTACCCCAAGGAAACATGTGTTAGTGTTATTTGCTATTTTCTTTCTTTTAAGAGACTATTATCTCATCCACACGAGCTGAAGTTTTGGCAGGATCCTTTGCACCCTCATCTTCCATGCAGAATATGACAGCGGCACAGTGGAAGAGGTGGAAAACGCCTTCATCATAAGGACAATGACTCAGCGATGATCTAGGTCGATGACAATGCTGGCTTTGATTTCCTAACTCTATGCTAAATGTGTACCTGTGTGAGACCCAGGTTGCTTCAAAAGTGTGCAGAAACCCCTCTTCCCATGCTAAGACATGTTGTAATCTTTATGTATTCTAATCAGCCGTACTCACACTGATATTTTAAGAGGAATTGGATCACCCTAGTTATATTGAAAATCTGTTTCCGAATGTGGGTCAAATTCTCACTCTCCAAAGATTGCCAGGACTGAAATTCCCTGGAGTGGTCTGTGAGCCCATCGCCCAAACTCGACCGAAGATCACATAGATTTGGATCATGTCACCTGGAATGAGCTAAACAGAAGTTAAAGTTTGTACAAGTCCACTGTTTTCTATCAGTCCAATCATTTGTGCCTGAGAGTGGTCACTAGTTACATGTTTTTTCCTCTTCATTAGACAAATACAACAGAGTATCTGGTTAATTTTACACATACCAGCAAATGTACATTTTTGTTGTAAGGAAACTACTTTTTCAGAGGCAATTTAACTACTGGATTCTTTCATTAAGTTTGTGTAACTCTGAAATTTGTAAAAAACTGCTAAGGCATTGGAGAGCTTCTTTGTAGGTGGCATTATATTCCTTTGATGCAAATTATGAACATTCGAGATTTCCTGAAATCTTTCTTTGACTAGTTGTTTTTAGTGAATATTGACATAATACGACATTAAGCTGTAAGCCTTAGAATGGTAGAACATATTTGCCTCATCTGGTATTGCAGGGGCAACTCTCACGCTGTAGGTAAGTGGTAAATGCTTGCAGGATAAAAGAACAAGCCCAAGAGTGGTACCCCTCTGTATTCAAAGTTGCTTCCGATGCCTTGGCTGCATGAAGAGACCCTTGTCTGTTTGTCATTATCTCAGGTGAGTCCTTGCTATTGTCATTCTGATGGAAGAATCAGACAGGTACTGCTCAGGAAGTAGCATGGTTAAGATTTCAGCAGAGTGTAATCAACTGCTCTCCTATGTTAGAACCAGCAGACCAACTCTGACTGTACTCACCTGTGGTTGGACATCCCCTTGGAAGAACAAGATGATGCAGCTCACAATCTGCCTTAGGTGCATAGGTACCAGGTGGGACCCAGTTTAAGGAGCTACAGCCTTGATTCTCAGGATGAATACTTAGACAAGAGTCAGTGCCCTGAGCCAAATTATCTTGCTGGTTGTCGCTGAGGTAATCCACAAGGAAACCAAGAGCCAGACTACACGGGGTGGTGTAAAGCATGATGTCAACACCTTGAGTTAAACCCTGGGCATGTGCACATGTGCTCCATCATAGAGAAAGTTTTGTCTAAATGGACATGTAATTTTGTGTTTCCTTAGCCATACATTTGAAAATAAATAGTCAAACATCACTCCTTTCTTAGACTAATGGCATTTGAGGATATGGACCTGCTACACACGTGTTAATTCTGTTTTCTTTTAAAAGGGTTTTGTAGGGGCCGGTGAGATGGCTCAGCGGCGTAAGCGCCTGCCTTGCAAGCGCGAGGGCCCGAGTTCGACTCCCAGATCCCACATACGAAAAAAGGGCCGGTGATATCGCTCAGCGGCACGGGTGCCTGTTGGCGCACGAGGTCCTGAGGTCGACCCCCGGTACCCACAAAAAAAAAAAAAAATAAAAAAAATAAAAGGGTTATGTAAAGTAACTGGTAGTGATTCTTTTTTTTAATTTTGCATTTGTTTATTTGAAGAGGTTGTGACATCTAAGGGTAGAAGATTATTATTTTGTAACTATGGAGAAACATTTTTTATTTCCAATTATTGAAAAATAAATTTCAATGTAATTCAAGTATAATTCTTATTTAAAATAAGATAGCCTTTGCGTGGAAAACCTGTGTACAATGTCTAGGAAGGCACATGATGGTGAGTGTTTCTCTTGGCTTGAAGGTTGTATTCAAATAATTTCAATGCCAAAAATAATTCTCCAAAATGTGAGCATTAGTCACTATTTTTAAAATATACAGTAAAATGCATTTAAAAGAAACACGAATTTTATGACTTATCCAAATTAAGTGTTAAAAAGACAACCTGGCTGAAACCCTCTCTCTCTCTCTCTCTGTGTGTGTGTGTTTCTTGTTTTCCCTTTGTAATCCACCAGGAAGTTATATAAAGCAATAACTCATAAATTTTAACCTAACTTTCTCTGGTAGAAATATCCCTGCCTGATTTTCTATTCTGTTGGCTATGTTTAATGAACTGGATTTTCTAGTACTCTCTGTTTACAAGTTTTTAACTTATGTAAGATTCTGTGTAAAATTTAAGACCCATATTTACATTTAATCCAAGTATGTGCTAATTTACAAATGTTTTTCATTTACCCAGATTGCAGGAGAATATGATGGGAAATGGGATCCGGTTTTTTCTGCTCGGCACCCTCTGGATACTGGGTTATTTACTGGAGAAATCTGGTTTTCACTCAGCCATGCCTGTGAAGCATCTACAAACATTTAGAAAACTCCAGTGATTTCTTATAGTGTTTGAAACTATCTTTTCAGTTGTGATGCCTTCTTTCTCTACTTAATGAATGATTGAACTTATAATTTTGTGGCTTTCTCACAAAAGTGTCTCACTCACAAACAAGGAAATTTAAGACTGGAATCCTTATTGAAATACATAGGACAAGAATCCACTTTATAATTTTTAGCATAGTTTTGAGCAGTTGAGAGTTTTGAACTATTTTTGAAATAGTTCACTGGTGCTTAGGAAGCAAAAGGAAGAGTGGATACAAATCTTAGGATACAACTATAAAAGTTCCCCCTTGTGACTCAAAATCTGGAGAGATCCCATTCAAATACCACAGCTAAAAATAAAGAGTAAACAATCAGAGAAGCCAACTGAGAATAAATAAGTGCAAGCTCAAGAAATTGTACTAAATAGCTCTTTGGGGCAGAGCAGTTAGAGGGAGAGCTGGCCCTCATTTGATGTGTATGTATGAAATGTGAGGTGTTGAGATGGAATAAAGGCCCATTTCCCAGCCTGGATGGAGTATCACAGTGACCTGGGGAGCTTAGTAAATGCCACAGTGTCACTCCCAGAGGTGCTGACTTAATGGTTCTTGGATATAGACTTGATACTGGGATTTGTGAAATTCCTCAGGTGTTCCAGTATGTAAGCAATATGGAGGAGCCACTGCTTATGAGGTTCGAAGTCAGCCACAGAAACATCATTAATAATAAAAACAGTAGAACTAGGAAAAAAAAAGGGAACTTAATGTCTCAGCCTGACTTATCCCAAGAAGTCTTCTGTAAACAAGCTGAGCTCATGGTCTTTGGGGTTCTGTTCGCTTTCTGTGTGATTTCTTTATGATAAAACTCACACAAAAGATGGTAGCTGTGAAAAAGTTCAAGGTTTTCACCATCGAGCTGCTGAGCCAGGTGGGATGTTTAATGACATCACATGGAAAGTGTCATGGCCCTCAGATTTGGCTCGTTGGGAAAAATCTGTTTTCGGTTGAGTCCTCTTAAAAGAAATTGGACTCCCTATCAAAGTCTTATAATGTTAGCCTCATAATTATAGCATTAACAAAATACAGACTGTGTCATAGGATTTCCAGATGCAAGACAAGATGACCACATCCATTTCAAATTTGAAGAGGTAACAAATAATTATAGTATATGCTGTTAGGGTTTAGATCTAGCATGGCCCCAGAACTCTCACGTGCTCAGGGGTGAGAGTTCGCAAGGTGACTGGATCATGGGGGACTGTAGTCATCATGGATTCTCCCACTAACGAACTCAGCAGCTTAGTGTGGTGTTAGACAGTGGGGCGTGGTAGAGGTGGACCCTGGGGACATGACCTGGAAGGGTGCATCTCCCTCTCTAGCTCCTCTCTGCCCTGTTCTGGCTGGGCACCAGGACGGGAGCAGTCTTCCTGCGCAGCAGCCATTTCCACCATGCTACTTCTGTGCTCCACCGTGTCAACATGGACTGAAACTTTTTGAACGTGAGCCAAAGTAAACCTCTCCTACTTTAAGTTGTGGGTGTCAGGTATTGTGTCTCAGGGACAGGGGAAGTGACTAAGACAATGTCCTTTGAAGTATCTGTGATATACTAAAATATTATTCACTGTTCATCAAACTTCCAAATTTAACTTAAAGTCCCGTTTTTGCTTATTTCTCCTCTAGAGAGCCCTACCAGTAACTCCTTGACATCAATATTATTTTGATGGTGTTTGCTTTGGGAAAGGGAATGCATATTTCCCCTTTGCTTTTCCTCATCCATGTTTTGATTTAGCTGCCCTGTAAAGGCTGTTAATATTGACAAATGCAAAGTTAGGAATATTTTTGCTGATCTGTGCATGCTCTAAAAATTTATGGCATGCAGAAAGGAGATATAAATCTTCTAATGAATTGTACATTTAAGAAAATCGATAGGTGTGAAAGAAAATTAGTTATTTTATTTATTGATGAGAAGAATATCTGAAATATATCCTCAGTCATGTATTCAACCTTTTTTTCTCATTTCTTTTCCTTCTTTTCTCAGTGATACATGAGTTTGAGTTCTTTATAGCTGATATTACACTGCTTCAGAAAGGAAAGATTGAAATGGCAACTAGCTCAGGCTTGATAAAATGGTTGTAATTCTGCCTAATTTGTGTGTGAGAGAGAGTAAAGTTTTTTTTTTCTCCATTTATCAAGAAAACACTAGAATCTGTTCATCAGGCCTAAGTAAAGGTGTATGTTCTGGACATTAGTAGAGTGGAGGAGACTGTATTATTCTGGAATTCTCTAAGTGGGAAACAACACTCATATTGTCTTGTAATAATATTAAAACATGACAACCATTATAACTGAGAGAAAGTGAAAGAAAAATCATCAGAAATGTTTCTTAATTCTTTGAATGTATTTTAATGTTGAATATTGTATTTGACAAATACTTGGGAAAATTGAAATTTTTCCATGTAAATTTCCACAAATGTTACACAGCTAAGTATTTTATGATCAATTGTGCAAGAGCATATTGTCCAACCAGTAAAATATTTTTAAGTAACATAAATGATGGCAAAGTACTTATATGATTATTCAAACATTTCTTAACCTGTGCAACATTTTTGTCTTCTGCCCTTTAATAAAGATGGCCGTCACCAGGCTCCATGCTCTGTTTGGTGAAAGAGGAAGATATATATAAATAAATGAAGGAGAGAGTGAGAGAGATAGGAAAAGAAAGAGAGAAGAGAGAGGGGAAGGGAGGAGAAAGTGAGAAACTGAGAAGGGAAGAAGGAAGGGAAGGAGGGAAGAAGGAAGGAAGGGAGGGAGGAAGGAAGGAAAGAAGGAAGGAAGGAAGGAAGGAAGGAAGGAAGGAAGGAAGGAAGGAAGGAAGGAAAGCAGGGAAGAACGGAGGGAGGAAGGAGGGAAAAATATAGTTCTTTCTCTTTATGGTAGATTTTCCAAGAAAAGAGACAAAAAGTAAATATGAAATGTTGCATGTCTCTTAGTGGTTAAATTAGAAGAAATAAGAAATGTGTATGGGTGTGTATGTGTTTGCACACACGCATGTTTACATACACATATATGGTGTCTATGTACTAAATGTTTTAACTAGCTGTTAATTCTGAAATGAATTTTTCTTAAAGACAGAATGTGCATCCCAAGTTTAACAACTTGAAATAGTAAACTAATTTTGAAATGCGATATTCTTTCCATGTCACAGAATTGAGCAAATATTTCTGTTTTGTGGGGTAGAACCTAAATACTGCAGACATTGGAAACGATGAAACTCACTTTTAAATGTTAATTCTTTTCTTAGTCTTCAGACTGCCAATATCATCCTAAAGAACAATTCCCGCTCCCCACTCCTCCGGGAGGCACGCGGTAGTGTGTGTGAAAGACAGGAGGAGGCTGCCTGTTGACGTGTGACTGGCTCTGCTTTTGGTGGCTGACGGGCACCGTGCATGTGACGTGGCCTCATCCTGAGGGGAACCTTTGCCAGGACATGGCTGTGGTCCTTCTTCCCAGTCCTTTGCAGGGTGAACTTATCCAGGCTCCTAACGTCTTCAAGTTACTCACCAACCTAGGCTTTATCAGTTTGCATTTTTCTAGGGACCGCACTGTATTAGTTCAAATTTTAGTGACATATTAAGAATGAAGAGTTTCGTGTATCATGGGATGTATGGAGTGATTGTACCTTCAACACAGTTATGTTCTATTAACTAGCATTTCTTTTAATAATGTGAATGTGTTTATTTACACAATTTTTATTCTCTTTACTTCAAAAATATTTTCAAAAGTTAATGTCCTATTACATGTAATTTAACAGTTAATGTCCTATTATATGTAATTAAACATCTAGTTATTTTAATGTGATACTTTTTTTTTTTTTTTTTTTTTTTTGAGACAGGGTCTCCCTGTGTAGTTCAGGTTGGCCTTGAATTCACTATCTAGCCCAGGCTGGCCTCAAACTCACAACAATCTTCCTACATCAGCCTTCCGAGTGCTGGGATTATAGGTGTGTGCCACCACACCCAGATGATACCAATTTATATCTCTGATGTTCCTTCTTTCATTGTCTCCTTTTCTAAATCCTTACAGATATTACCATAGCTAATTTTTCCCTTCACTATCTTTGAAATTGTTCTTTCTTCCACCCTGAATATGGTTTGAAATAATATTTTCCACCTTCCTAGCATTACATAAATTAACAATATTGATATTGTCCTTAAATGTCTGGTTTTGGTACCAAAAAGCCATTTTAATTTCCTTTGTTTATGTTTTCCTCATTAAAAATCCATTTGTTCAGCTGCTATACTCTAAACACAACATTTTCTAAAATTCATGCAGTATGCCTATGGTAATTCACAAAAGTAAAATATTACCAGACTTCTGTTATACTATTTATTTGTCATCATTTAAAGAAGTAATTTTGATGTATAAAACTTTCCCTGTACTTTACGGAGAAAAGTTCTTTTTAAAATATGTGTGTATAAGTATCTGTAAATGCATGCAGCTTGCAGTAATGCTGAATCTTGCTAAAACCCTGCACAAGATTGGCCCAACTGTGGAACTGTGAAAATATTTTTCCCTATATTTTTTCCACTCTGTATTTGTGAGTTCCTATTTTATTCTTCAGTATTGTACATATCTTCTTCAAATTAGAAAAATCGTAAGTCATGAAATCATCAAACTTTTCTGGCAAACGTTTAAATATTGTCATTGTTTAGAGGTATGATTTCCTCATTTATTTATCTGACAGATGATTCCTGAGTACTGACTTTGCTAGGCAAAGAGGTATCATGGTGGATGCACTATAGTTACAGATTTGCATCTGATTTTCTTCCAGTTTTGAAAAAGCTTTCCTTTTCCCTGTTCTTTCCAGTGACCTTGCCCTTTTCTCATTAACGGATAGCATATTAAATAATCAGTTATTAAGAGCTTTAATGAAGCCTGAAGTAAAGCTTCACTCCACCTATAATATTCTCCACTTCTCTGAAGCATAGCAGTTAGTCATCATCTAGTGTACACTATTTATATCATATTTTTCTGGTTACGATTTTCACTCCAGCAATGAAATTGCTTAACGATCACACTCATAATTCCAAGTCAGTTAAACCCAAAATAGCTAGGGAATCTGAGGATAAATGAATTTAAATTTTCCTCGTTTTCTTACCAACTTGAACTGAAAGAAAGGAAAACAGTGAGGTGCATAAATGTTGGAACATCTTAAGAGGTTCACATGCTTGTCAAAGACTGGAAAAAGAAGGGAAATATTTGATTGTTTGCTTGCAAACTCCTGAACCCCCGTATATGCAAATTATTCATAAATTAAATAATAATGTGTTACTACACCAACTACACATGTGTTAAAATCACAAACATGAATTAGAAAAGAATGATTTTTTAGAAACATAAGTAGAAAGTTTTGTTTTCATCAAATTCCTATAATGGTTTCACAACCCTCAATTTGGAGTGGATGGACTTTGTTTTTGGAGACCAGTATAGATTATGTTTTATGCTTACATAAAATGCTTGCGATTTGTTCTCATATTCAGTATCCTGTAAAAATTACTGCATAAATCAATGGTGAAATTGCATCTTGTATAAAAAAAAAAAAAAGCAGCCAAAGAGGCTCATAACAGAGTTAAACACTTTAAATTTATACTTTCCTTAGAAGATGCTGCATGGTTTCCGGTTAGAGATCAATGAGAAATCCTTCTTCACAAAGAGGTTTGCTACTAATTCATGACATGTACCAGCCATTTGCACCAAAATCCTAAGCAAGCGGCAGGCACCTGGAAAAGGACATGCACACACATGGGCATACACACGTCTCTCAGTTTTAATTAGAATCCAAGTTATCACCGAATAAGTGATATACTAATCCTATGAGCAAGGTGTTAATTGTTAATCTCATTTTTCCTGTATAGTAGCCTTGCATAATACTGTGTATAATAGGCTTCCTGTGGTAAAAGAATGGACTACTAAACCTCAATGCATGTTTTCTAGTAATCATGTTAGTGGCCATGGGTCTTCCTAATAGTGGCTAATCTCCATAACATCATCATTAGTGGATGAGGGTAGCTAAAATTATAGAGACCCTTTGCTCTAATTATAGACTCTGAATTGCAAATCCATTCTTTAATCAACTGTAAATGCACTGTAAAAGGAATTGTAAGTTCTTTCCAGGGAGCAATATGCATTCGAGCTAGCAGAGTAGGACAGAACAGCATAAGGTGCTTGGGGAATAATAACTGGACCTGCTCCTCACAGAGCCTGCACTGCGATATGGTTCCTTGCTGGAGGGGTTGTGTGGTAAGACATAAGCTTCCCGCTCTCTGGTTTTCTAGCATCACTGCAAAGGCGTGGCCTGCAGTTTGCAGTACTCAGCAAGGCATGTTCTCCAATGCCTACTTTTTCCATAATTTGGTCATTTTCAAAAGTTCTTAAGAGTCTAAAAAGAGAATACATTTCTCAAATGCCAAAGCCCCATGAAATCTGCACAATATTGTTATAAATTTGTTATAAATGTTATTACAAAGAAAATTTCCATTTTCTTTAATTTCTGGTATCCAAAGACAAAGAAGCAAACAAAAATTTAAAAAAACCCACACACTAAATACACGTGTTTCCATAATCTCATAAATATTTTATCATTTATCATGGAAGTGTCAGACACATTTTTAGTCTTTGAGCCACAGGAAACAACATGGTTTTAATCAAATGTGAGGCAATTTGTAGATACTATATAAATTCTTTAGTAACTGGAGTAAGTTGTTGCAGTAAATGGGCCTATCCAGTTACTGTTGTCTTTATCGTCTTATTAATGATGATATAGAAAAATACAACCCTACCATTTCCTTGTCAAGAGAGTATGAGCCATGTTCACGTATCCCCTTCAGGGTCTACCTTCCTCTTCACCACTCAATTTCTTCCCATAGGAAAACAAATTCCAAATAATCACCATCTTTGTTCCCTTGAAATGATCTCAAACCTTACCTGAGGAATTCGGCGAGAAAACAGATGTTGTTTCCATGTCAAGACTGGCCAGGTTGTTCCATGCTTTCTGGAAACCATTACTTTCCCTTAACTAAATTCCTTACTTCCTTTCCTTCTCTCATCTGTGAGAGTAAAATCAAGATATCAGCTCATCTCAGACCCTCTGATCTCAATCTGTCTTTGTATTCTACTCATTATCTCCCTAATAGTTTCTGGGAAAATATACTTTATGTGTGAGTTTATAATTTTCACTGCTGAGTAGTTTTAATATATTATTCATTTAATATTCATTGAGCATTAATGAAAAATAATATTAAGCCTCCTGTATTATGATTTTGAAATGAATTATTTCTCTTCATATGGTAACACTTTCTGTTTTTAAGCTTTTACACTGAAATGTTTTAAGGTTTTGATTGAAAAACATAATTAGAAATAAAAGTTTCCATTTTGTAGGGAAGACCAGCACAGTAAAGAATAATGGCATTCAATATTAATAAAAATTTGTGTTTAGCTTTTAACGTTGTAACAGAATAATATCCTGCCAGTTTCCCGGAAATCTGGGGGTTTCATTTATTACCATGACGTTTTTCTCTTTGCTTTAATATTCCTTCGCTTTCGACAACGATTTTCTTATATTTGAATTATTACTGAAAGCTACAAAGGTTAACATTAAATATATTAACTTTTTAATGTTATTCAGCTTTTTCAGCAATTAGTCTTCCCTAGACATCTGCCACTATTTACATAATTATTTCGTCAATCTAGCCACAGCTTCTTCCCTCCAGAGTGTAATACAAGGCGTAGTCATATTTCATTCCACACAAGAAAGGCAGGGAGCCAGGCGAACGGCCAGAATGATGTCCATTCATAAGGCTGACCCAAAGCAGGTCTGAAGCGTGGTGGGGATTGCCTTCAAATCTGCAGCACAGAGTGTGAGAGAAGCTGAGAGCTTCAAACGTACAGGCAGTGAATATGCTGTTTTTGTCAGCTGGCTTTTGGTGGTAAATGTGAGATTTTAATATAAATGAACCCAGTTCTCATAGAATTCCTAACAATTCTTCCATACACTAGTGCACCATGTGTTCAACTGGAATACTTCAGACTTCCCTAGAAAGCCCAAGTTTTCCCTTTAGCTTTATCTTTACTATTGTGGGCTTCCGATGCGACTCCTGTTGGCTCCCTATGCCTGGTTGTGTGGAGATTTAGGCAGTGGGCTGTGATTGGGTTGGAGCCTTCTTGACACCATTAAATCACGTTCCGTGTTTTGGGTGATTATCCACGGAGATTTATGTGTTTCTTGGGCAAAAAGGGCAGGATGACAATGTGCTACCTCATCTCTTCCACCTCAACTCACAGGTTTGCAAGGGCAGCTCAAAGAGTGGTTTTCAGCTTAGTTTCACTGTTTTATTTCTTGTGGAAATACCACAATAACAAAGGAGCCCGCTTAAGTTTCAGACCTCACTGCCAACAGAAACTGTTCAAACACGATGAGAGCCTTATCCTCCTCCTATTCCTACCTTAACATTTCCAACTGCAGATTATAAAATGAAATCTGACCGAAGTATGAACAAACATGCTGAATTTTAGGGTTTTTTTCACCCAGTTTTAAAATTTTCTTTTTTACTTCCTTTAGCTGAAGAATGCAACTATGGAAAACAGGAAAATCACTCAAGAAAAAAGAGTGCTTTCTTGAAGCCAAAATTCCAATCCCTCTATTGTGTCAGCACTCACATCTGCTGATCTTTCTCCTCTGAAGGATTTTGTTCTGAATGTACGTAGTTTTTAAGACATTTTCTGCAGCTCATTTTTAATTTGGTAACATTTTTATCTATCAAAATAAGGAAGCTAGACTTTCTTTTTTTTAATTCATGAAAACACTGTTCATTTACAACACAGATCTTTCACTATTGAGAAATATGCTCTTATATGAAATCGAGGAAAAGTGTAAGTTGATGAATTGCTTGTATTGCTTGTCATTACTATTCCATTACCCTGCGATTGTTTATGTTAAATATGGAGAATAATATTTACTTTACGGTGAGCATCAAGAGGATTTATGGCAATGATCTTCTCTAACACATGACTAAATTCCATTTCCCTTCATCTCCATAATCCTTGTTTTATGACCTCTCCTTGAAGAGCCTTCCTCGGGCCCCTACTTCCTTTGCTATCTAGCCTCTTCTTCAACCTTGCCCACAGTCCTTCTTGTACTTTCTTTGAACTTATTCCAACTGCTTCTCATGTCCCATGGACTAATTAGAAAAATTTAAATTCCTTTGGTAAAAGAAAAATAAAGAATATCAGATCCAAAATAAAAGTTACTCTTAATGCAAATATTATCCAATTTTAAAAACAACACTTGAATATTTTCCACAGCATGTGCATGCATATTATCACTTGGAATTGTCGTTGTAATTCTGCAGACTATGGAGCGGTATTGGACACATTCCATTTGTCTCCTGCTAGATCCATTCTGTTGTTTCTCCAGGATGCTCTACGTCTACACCAGGCTTGCTTGCTACCGTCCTCCCAGGTGAGTGATAAGGAGAAGGGAGGTGGGATGGAGACACTGGGCTTCAGGTGCCCCCTCTCTAGGAGTGGCTCTTTCCTCTCAACCAGTCTCCCTTCCTTGCTGTCCTTCCTCCATACCTCCCTGACACGTGCCACTGCGTCTCCCTACAGCTGCAGGGTGATAACATCCTCCTGGTGTTAACAACAGTCTCAGTGTCTTCCCATTCTTTTAGTCCAACCACTCTTGTGTGCGGCCCCTTGGGCACCTTTATTTGAATCATCCTGGGTGACTTCCAACTACTATTCAGACCTTGACCCACAAAACTGGGCATGCCTCATCATTTATATATTTTGTAGGTAGGGAAGGTGGTGCACAGAGAAGTAAATGATTGATCTGACATCATACAGGCCATCCAGGGAGGAACCAAGCTGAGTAGCCAACCCTTCTTCTGCCAGTTTGCACCCAAGCACCCTCTTTAGAGTGCTGATCTCCATCGAGAGGGGCTCAGATCATTCCATCCTGTCCCCAGCAGCAGCCCAAGATCCTAGAGTAGCAAATCCCACTTTTGTGTGGTTGGCTCACCAGTATACCCTAGTCGTCTTCAGCTTCCCTTCTGCAGCCATTGATAGAGAAAAGCACTAACTCTTATTTGGCCTAATTGCTAAACATCAGTGTGTCGGCAGGAGTTTCAGGTGCAGGCATGAGCACCAGAAAGCATTGAACACAGGCAGGAGGAGCAACGTGTTTATGGAGCTCGTGGTCAAGTGTGTGTTTCTTCCAAGGCTCTGCTCCCAAATGTCACAGGTGCTGACCAGCTACAGAGAGCAACAGCAACCTGTCAGCAGGGACTCTGCCAGATACAAGGGAGGGTCCGTCCAGACTCAGTTCCTGTGACTGTACCCACATCCGGGTTCCCGATAGGACTTTGTGTGCTTCGTGGGGCACTGGAAGGTCTTTCCTCACCACCTTTGTACACGAGTGAATGGGAAAATTAGTTATCTTGCTGTCTGCGAATGAACTTAGGCTGTGTCCTCTGGGTGCAATGTTCCTCGGTGCTCATCTTTTCGCCATTCAGATCTTCCCCATCTTTACTGAAGATACCTTTTCCTATTTGGTATGACCTATTTTTCTTCCTTGTAATACCAGATCTTCTGTGTCTGTCCTGAATGAGACCCTTTGTTGATTTTCAAGTACAAGATTCCCCCACAGAGTCATCATCTTTCCCTCCCTCTATATCCTTCCCTCCCTCCACCCTCCCTCACAGAAGGAAAGAGAAGGGGAGGGTCCGATGCTGGTGACCAGATCCAGAACCACCTGTGGCAACTAGAGCTGAGTCCGAGCAGCAGTGCTCCATGCAGAAGCTGGAAGCTTGGGACCATTTCATCTCTTTTCATTGCAGAGAACAATAGCCCATATGACTTCATGTTATGTACAGACTTTTGTCCTCTCTTCTTTATATGTATCTCTCCTGTTTGGCAAAACTTGGGAAAATACAGTTCAAAGAAAGAATAAAAAAATAAAGGAATAAAAGATATATAATAGTTTGGAATATATATATATATATATGATTTTGTTTATATATATATATATATATGATTTTGTTTGTATATATATATATGATTTTGTTTTTGTTTTTCAAAGGAACCAGGAACTAGAGATAGGCTTATGTAAATCTCCCCATGTTCCTGCAGATCCTGGAAAGGTGAGGTTTAAAACCTGACAGGGTGTACAGTGCCAACCCCTTGTTAAAGCTCCGACCTTAGAGATATCCCCATGGAAGTGTTAGGGACTGGGGAATGTAATTTCACCATGTTCTGCTCTTTCTTTACTGGTTTGACTCATCGACCCTCATAGTTGTTTCCATTTTGATTTGCCAATAATTTTACAAGCAAAATTATAGAGACCATCTTGAAATGGAAAGTAGCAAGCTGGGTGCACACACGCCTATGCACACACATATACACACATGTGCGCATGCACTCAACAGGGTGTGTACCTGGTTGTGCATGTATCATGTGTCTGAACTAAGGGCCTCTTCATTTCTTTCATCCTCTTGCTGCTGCTGGGGAAAACTGCTGCTCTGCAGGTTGCTTGGATGTTCACACATTCTAGGACTTTCTCACTACCAGCTGCTCACGTCTGCCCTGTTACCCAACAGCTGCCTTCTCAGTTACTACCCAGCTCCCAAAGTTCAGTTGAAACGAAAGTCGTTCCCTTCATGCTTGTTCTCAAAAAAATAATTTCTTAATGTTGCTGATCTTCAAAGACGTACCGCTGATTTTTTCACATTTCTTATTCATACATTCATGTATCTCACACACACATTTTCTCTGTGACATCTATAAGATGCAAGGAACTTGCTAAATGCTATGATGAGAAAGTGAATAAGGAGGATGTTGGAACAGAGAGTGATTGTCGTGGGGTGGACAACTTCAGGAATCGTAGACAATTTGCTGTGAAAACAGTGACAGTAGGAAGGGGAGTTTTGGGAGGGGGATATTAGTGTGCACCCTGTGCTTTCCTCTGGAGGTCCTCAGTTGGGGTGGGGGGTGTGCATCTCGATGAGGGTTATATCATCCAATTATATGGATTTAAACCACTAACACATTCATTTACAGGACAACTACCCACTAGCATACATTCTAGAAACAACTCTAAGCCACACAGCCTTTGGAATTGACCCCGCTATTCCCCTTCTACGTATCTTTCCAAGAGTTAAAGACATCATTTTACAGGCATCCATGCACACCCATGTTTATAGCAGCACAACTCATTAATAGCTAAATCTTGGAAGCAGCCCATATGTCCATGAGTGGATCAATGGGCAAAGAAAGACAATGTGGTGTTTACACACAATGGAGAATAACTCTGCTATAAAGAAAGCTAAAGTTGAGTCATTTGTAGGAAAATGCATGCACCTTGAGACTAATGAGTTAAGTGAAATAAATCAGGCATGCAAGCTTAAATATCACATGGTTCCTCTTACCTGAGAAAACTAAAATATAAATGAAGAGCAAAATAAAGGATAGATAATAGGAAATAGGAGATAAATCTTTCTCAAATGGGAAGAGGATCAAGAGATGGAGGGAGGGAGAGAGGAAGGGAAGGGAAGGTGTTCAAAAAAGGAATTGAGTTACGTTGTGTACATGCACCCACTCCCCATGACGATTGTAAACCTCGCATACCACAAACACATGCTAATAAAATTTAAAAAATGAGGACTAGAATTTTTAAAAAAGTATATTTGACAATGAAACTGCTGACAAGATTTGTTTTCTATTCTAGCATGAAACAATTTTCTTCTTTGTTAACTCTTGCAATTTTTGTCTTCATTTATGAGGGTAGGTAATGTGACTTTTCAAAGTGATAAGATGTTTTACACACTGCTCCGTGCATTTCAGTCAATTAGAGTTTTCAGAACCAAGTACAGAGCATGCCGTACTTGTTATATTATCCACATTCATGTTACTCAACACATTGGATTGTGAAACAATGAAAATTCATTTTGCCAATGTATTGAAATTAATTAATGAATATTAATATCATCAGTATATATACTTCTGAAGGTGTGGTGTGAGAGTGTTTTCGGACTTGTTATGGGTGCAGCCTCCACTTTCCAGTGTTGGCTGCTGACACAATGCTCGAAGGATTATGGAAATTCACCATACGTCCCTGTGATTTCAATTCTGAATTTAAGGTATGTGTTGTCTTTAGCTCTTTTGCCTTAGATTTACTTTTGAGCACTCATTATTATCGTTTAGGTGAATATGAACTGTCTTTCTGACTTTAGTTATATATGTATGTGGATGGAAATGCTCAGGTTCTTGTCTGACACTTGCTTTCCCATCGTTTTCAAGTTCCTTGCTTAGCAAAGTATCCCTGTATTTGCAGGTCTGATGCTCCCTGCTGTACGTAGCTTGTCGTCTTCATCATCACCCCAAACACAGAGCAGTAACACTCGGTTACTTGTGTGTTAAGCCAACTCTTCAAATCCAGATCATAGATGATCTGCTTTACTGCAGAGAGAGTTATAGAAACAGCAAGAGAGATTTGTTTAAAAGCAGAAGTTCTGCAGACAGTTGTGTGAGTTCTTTCCCGGACCTGATACTTCTCACTCTGGGTTTTAAAGTCACCGGAGGTGGCTCAGGCAGACTGCACACCAGAGGACGAAGCACGCGGAAGCACCGAAGAGCAGGCTGTGCTGGGGCAACCAGGCCTGTGGTAGATGAGGCTGATCAATCGCTGTCTTTCCTCATGTTAATCAGCTACTCTTCAAACTTATTGGGAAGTGCTGAGACTTCCACATTCTCACTTTTGACAAATTCAGGACACACTGATACCTTTCATTGGGAGAAATTCTTAATAGGTAGGAAAAAGATTCTATATTCGATATTGTCTGGTACATAGAACAGAAAATTGTGTTAGAGTTTGTTTCTAGTATAACGATTGTGTGCAATCACCCCCAGCACATGGGGGATTATTTCTGAACCCTCACAGGTATCAAAATCTGCAGATGCTCAAGTTTCTTATACAAAATGGCATAGTATTTGCACATAACCTATGCATATTCTCCTCTGTACTGTGAAGCATCTCCAAGACTACTTCTAATATGTCATGCAATGCAGACACTACATAAAATAGTCATTACACTATATTGTTTCAGAAATAATAGCAAGAAAATGTCTGCATGTTCAGATATGATTTCTTCAACACTTCTGCTCCATAGCTATTACGATCTTAGGATGCAGAACCTGAGGATAAGGAGGACACCTTGCCTTTGGTTGCTTATGTAAGTATATATCAATGAACATATTTTCAAAAGCTTATTTCCATGTCAAGTTTCTCTTCTAAGAAAACAGTATTGAAAAATCACCATTACCTCTGAGAATCAGATTGAGCACATGGCTTGTATTTAAAGAAAGGAAAGTATCAGCTTTGCAATCTTTCTGTTATTCACATGTGTCTGTGTAAGGAGAATGGCGACTGATCTGCAGAGTTTGTTTTGTTTTTTGTAACATAACTGTTAAGGTACTATTGAATTTGTAAGGTTTAGTTAAGTAATACTAGGTCTTTTTTATTAATGTATGTGTGTGATATCTAATAATTACTTTCCTCATGAGGAATTGGTACATTTAAGCATTGCATCGTAGTCATTTTTAATTCTCCTTGCTGCCCTCTCGTCTCCCCCCATTCCCATATCACCTTCCCATTTCCATGATGTCTACCTCTCTGTTTCCTATCAGGATTTCTAAAACTGTGGCTCTTGCGCACTCACTAAGGAGGGCTACCTGAGCCCTTCTACAATTTTGAGAAAGCTTATCGATTATGAAGTATAAGGAAATATTCTGATATTTTGTTTTCTCGTACTAATGGATCCAGGGCCTTTGCCCTGGGGTGCATACGCCCCACCTGAAGACCACGGGAGGAGAACACTAGAAACTACACTTCAGCAGGAGGTGTGGTGGCAACAGGGTGGAAATTCACTGCATCCGGCTGAAACTGCGTCCCCTGCTTCCTCCAGAGATGCAAGCATTTCAGACATTGCTTGACCAATCTGTCGGACCTGGAGCCCAACTTAGATCTTCACAGTATGGCTTGCGCTTTTTCGAGATCCATTTTCAAATTATCAGATATCCACAACGAGATGTAAGGTTAGGTATGGTTATGAGAATTGCCCAGATGGAAATGAAACCAAGTAGGCCTCATGCTTTAAAAATTTTTTTTGCTAGATCCCTTTAATGCATGAAAATGCCCAGTTTTCAGATTTTTGCAAAATTTCAATCAAGCTGTAAGATGAAGTGTGAATTCCTTTTTGGATTATTCATTTGGATAACCCAGGTCCAAATTGGGTTACTCTCCAATATTTCTGTGTTCTCAGCATTAACACAAGTGATCCATACAAGTGTTGATGCATCTGATTAACTTCAGTATGAGAATCCATACTCTCATGTGTATGAACTTGAATTATAATTTCATCTTTTTTCTTCAATCAATAAAGAGTACTCATACAATAATCTATGTCAGGTAAACAATTCTCTGATGAAAAAAGGCTAACAATTTGACTGTGGGTTGGGTTTTAGTTTAAATCTCAGCTGTGAGAATATGGTTGCACTTACAAGAAGCTGAGATGATGATTGGTATTTATCCTGATCCCTTAGTTAGTGACAGGTTGGCCAAAGTCGACAGCATTATTCACACTTAATTTTCCACCAATGATAATAATGTACTAGGAAAATCATCTGGCATTAAACACCAAAACTTGCTGGCTTTAGAAAGCACACTGTTTCGACTGTATTGAGACTATTTCTTACAGAAGAATAAGGTTTTCAAAATAATGTTTTAAGAAGACAATGTTTAGCGCTATGAAATTTAACATTATAGACTCAGTGGGGTCCATCCTTGTGTTCTTAAATTACGTTGACACGTACTGGAGGACATTAATTTCTGGCTTAAACTCTCAGGGTTTAGTTAACACTAGACCCACAGACAGTTCTCATCTTACAGGCATCTCTGTTAGACATTCTTTCCAGAAAATATCAAACTACTTCTAATTAGGGCATGAATGAATGGGAAACAGGAAAAGAAGAGAAGGCAAGATACATTCTCCTTCTACTTCTGCTTTGTTGATTTTCTTCCAGGAAGCAGGAAAAGAAGAGAAGGCAAGATACATTTTCCTTCTACTTCTGCTTCGTTGATTTTCTTCCCTTCCTTTTTCCATTCCTCCTGGTCAGCTTTGCTCTCAGGGCAGCCCGTGGCCCACCTGTCACCATGCCCACGCAGCATGGAGCAGTGAGTATGGTTCCTGGATTCAGGTCCCTCTGGGGCGCTCGGTGAGCCCCCCAGAGCAGGGATTGCTGGAACTCACTCATTCCCGGAGGACTTTGGGTCCACGTTTTCAACGTGCTGGCTGCAGGGTGAGGGCAGAAGGAAAACAAAAAACACTGGGGTAGGAGGGTGTGGTCATCATGCCTGATGCTGTTGCAGCCTCGGGTTTTCTGCAGCAGAGGTACGAAGCCCACTCCCAGGTGTGTGGCAAGGATCACATAGAGTTCTGTTACCGAGGATTATGGGGCAAATAGGAAGTAGCCTGGGAGGCTGAAAGGGATATATTTATATGAAAATGAGAGATGGGGACTTGCTTTTCCTCTTGTAGGGAGCTAACTATTGTATGATTATCTTTACAGCAGCAGAGTAGGGTACTGTGGCAGAGTCTCTGCGAAGCTTAAAATGTTTATCATCTATCCCTTTGCAGAAAAATCCTGTCAAACCCATTTTAGGGGATCCCTGGTTGAGGATGCAGGTTGCACATGTATTTGGAGCCAAGCCTGGGGATACAAGGACTTTGCTTCCAGTGAGCATCCTGTCCCCAGGCTCACATAGCCAAGATATAGGGCTGTGTAGGGGGTGAGAAAAGTGTGGGTGAGCCCAAATGTTACAGCAAGTTGAGTCTTAGCAAGACATTGAGTCTTAAGTTTTTGAAAATTGTGGTATAGACAAGGAATGGAAGAGATTTTAGATTTTTGATTGGTTTTAGCAAAACTTATGACCAACAAACAGGATTGTCAAACTCTTCCAGTCACACAGAGTTTTTTGTTATTGAAGTCCTTAGAAATGGGCTTTCTCGTGTGTGGCAGTTAGGGTAGATTGTCATTTGTCTGGCGAATGTTTGGTGGAGAACAGTTTCTGGGGTGTCTGGGTGGCCAGCAGAGGCATGCCCTTGAAGTCTGTATCTAGTCCCTTGTTCCTTTCTCTATGGCACTATATCCCTGCTCTTCTCCCTGGATTTCATAGGCTGAACAGCTTTTCTCTACCCTACCCCTCTGCCATGAGGTTCCTGCCTTGGAGTCAGCCAATCTTGCACTGAACCCTCTAAAACCATAAGCCAACATAAACCTCTCCTTGGAGTTGTGGGGTCAGGTGTTTTGTCTAACACACCCTGTGAAGTCTTTCTTCATGTTATTGTCACTGGCCGACCTGCGATGGACAGGGAACGATAATAGGATGCAGTTAGATCAGTCTAAGTTTGCATCCTTTCTCCCTCTCTCCTTTCTTTGCTATATGCAAATAACTTCACCTCTCCATAAAACCTTCTCATGTATGAAACCAGAATAACATCACATTGTCTGGTTATTTGGAAGACTGAAGGAATATGAGTGCAAGTGCTTGGCATCAAGTAGGGCTTTTTACAACTTATTTCTCTTCAAATTCCAGGTTAAAGCTCACCTCTAATTCCATAAGTTAGAGAGTTTTTCCTGACACTGGGTTTCCACACATACTTAGTTCTTATTTCCCTTTCTTCACTTGAATATGTGTGTGTGTATTTTATAATTTTACCTATATGTAAGATTATCCCTTACTAGACGGAGAACAGTTTCAAAGGAGGAAAACTGCCTTATTCTTTTATCTCCCTCTAGAACACACCATATTTCCCAGTGTAAAGTGGACTTCAATGCATTTTTATGTGCTTTTACAATTTTTTTATTACTGTATGTTTATAGAGTATAATACTTTTCCTTCAGAGAGTGCCCATCACTGGCAAACGTTACAGAGCTTATCTGATAATGAATAAAATTAATTAAAGCATAATACATCTCAAAAGCTTATTTTGAAGTCATATAAAACACTGAAATAATTTCTGATCTAGCTAAAAAATTAAATTGTATTCATCTGGACTGTAAAAATGAATAAAATTGGTATTTTTAGGCTTGAAAATTAGTCATACATCCTATAGTAGCATTGTCCAATAAAAACCATGGATGTAATTTACATTTTTCTAGCAACAACACTAAAAATACACAAACTGGAAAAATTAATTTTAATACTATATCTTACATAAATCAATACACACCAAACATCGTGTAATGTAACATGTTAACATGTAATCAGTATGAAATTATTTATGGCATAGCTTTACATTTTTTTCATGCTAACTCTTCAGAATCCCGCTTGTACCTGGCCTGTGTAGTGTATGAATGGTCCTTGAGTTGTACGTGTCGGTGTGGATGGGCTCCCTCTGCGGTCTCCCAGAGTCAGCTGTGTCTGCTGGTCACTGAGGTGGCCTGCACAGTTGTACAGTATTGATGGCAGTGTCAGAGAACGTGACTGTACATCCATCACAGCACTTTACTCACTGGCTGGAATTTTGCAGAGAAAATGCCATTCTAAATCATTGTCACTTGGAGATGACTCTGTTAACCATGTCTCCACCTGTGCGTGAGTGTGACCAGGACAAATTCGTCCATAGCACACCTACATCTGTATTCTTGTGCTCTGTGATCAGCCACAGACAGCACTGTAGGAAGGTTTGGGGACACATTTGACCCTGTGCCTACCCTGCCGAGCAACTGGGGGTTCACTAGAAGAAACTCTTTACTGTGGGACCACCTGAGGCAGCTCAGGTCTGCATCCCAACAGGGTGCATGAGACACATTTGCGCGTAGACACGCTCGCTGAGTGGTGGACATGTCCAGGGCCAGTCCCGATTTGCGCTGCTCGGCTTCTGTGTGTACAGGTGTGGGAGCTTCTGGCTGGACACAGCGGAACCCTGCGGCCCCAGCTCTCATCCATAGCCACAGTTAGAGCCAGCCTTAGGCACACTTTTCTACTTAGCCATAGTTATGTCCATACTTTTAAACATAAGGCAAAACTAAAAGCAGTAATAAGATGCAGGTCGTGGTTAATGTTGAACCAAAAAATACAGAACAAAAAACCCTCCCAGATATCAATGACCTGCATATTACCTATTCACAGACACCATATTAGAAGCCAACAATGGGATTTTAAAATTTTTATTTTACTCTTAGAGTCATAGCCACACAATATATGCAATTTTTATTTAAATATTTTAAAATAAATAACGGAACCTTCATATATTCCGTGCTGCAGATTTTGAAAACTGTGTTGTGCTTGATAGCTTTTTGGAGGTTTTCCTGGGAAGCTAGCTTTCTGGGGAAGTGAAGAAAGGACGGAAAAGGCCCTTGGCACCTCTGGCCATCTGCCACTCAAGACTCCTAAGATCAACCTCTTCAAACGAGATGGCTTCCTAATGCCTGAAGTGTGAGTGGCTTCAAAATATAAAGAAGGGGAAATTTCCAGCTGCAACTTATTATGGAGAGGTCAATTAACCAGACTGAGAGCACCATCATCTAGTTTACATCTCTGATGCATCACAGCAGATGAAAACATGCCTTTGTGGTCTCAGACCCTGTTTCCCCCTTTCAGATAAAGAGCCGTGGAGATGCGTACATAATTGTTGGGACACATTTCAGCAGCAGCTTCCACACATGCCCAAACCATTCCCTTCCAATTGGTTAATATTCCACTGTTAATGGTCTGGCTTTTATATACAAAGACATTCAGGAAAAGGATCAGATCATTCCATAAATAACACCGCTCTCGGACTTGGCTTTGTCCTATAAAATTCCTGCCAAAGACCAGTGGAGTTTCTGTGTTTGTTCAATAGGTAAAAAAAAAAAAAAAACTTTTGCTTGCCACAAATGGTTCTCGTTATTTATCTAGATTCCTTTCCTCATGTTTTGCTGCATCCTGTTCTAAAAATATAAGCATATGGGCTCCGACAGCTCTTCTTTCTGCCCTGTCAGTATTTTGCTTATGCTATTTGTTTCCCTTAAAGAAAATTACCTGCCTTCAGCCTAACGCCTCTTGAGATTATGTTCACAATCAAAATACAGTATTTATATGGTCAAGTGATTAAACAGAGAGGCCAGAATAATAGCGGCCATCTTTAGAATTTCACATATTTTTCCAGGGCTTTAGGGGAAGTGTTTTTAGGCAGTAATTGAAAACAAATCCAAATATGGATGAAGAATAATTTAAAAGAAATGTGCAATGCAGATTCCAAGTACCCATTGAAATTTTAACCTTCTGGTTTTCAATTATGAATTGATTCCTGCAAAAAATCAGATGCTGTCTGACTGAGGTTTTCTCTTTTTCCTTTAACTTCATTGTTTCGGAGTTTTCTTGCCTAGAGATAAATATCAAAAGTAGCAACTTCCATGAGGAAGACTGAAGCTGCTTTTTTGTAAAGAGAAATGCCAGCCCAAGGAGCTGTCATTAATGTTCTGTACAGATATTTTTGAAAATTCTTCTCTTCCCACTTAGGCACAGGTCCCTGTTCTCTCCTCATCCCTACAGTTGCACATTCTCGTTTAAGACTTCAGCATACATCTTCAATTTTTTTTCTTGGGCTAAGAAAGCACCAAGGGGAAAGCCAAGGCCAAAACATGGCAAATGGAATTTCAAGATGGAAGACAGACAACATGCTTCTGAGAAGAATCACTTTAACCCCAGCCCAACTGAGCTGTGCAGTGCTGTGCTGTTCAGGCCACCAGTGTGGCCTCAATGACAGCACTTGGGACACAGGCACCAGAGCTCTAGAGGAGCAGCCTGACTACGGAAGTGCTCTGCAAAGAAGAACTGTTGTAAAAATGCTGTTCGTCCTACAGGCACTATCTTGGGAGTGCATTCTGAAGCTGATAGTTTGCTCTTCGACAGAGCATCTTCCAGCTTTTTCTCCAGATGGTTCTACTGTCCTTTACCGCTACCAGGGCCCCCTGCAGCAGGTCAGCTTTCTTTTCTTTGTTTACACCATGCTTAAGTGCAGAGTAGGTTGGTTGTTACCAAGCCTCGACCACAGTCCCAGTGAATCCCGGGGCAATGATTGGCTCTTGCTCTTTCAGGCACCAGGCTTGTGTTTGAAATCTGCTGGTACAAAACAAAAACGTATGTCCTGAACACGATTTCCGGTGACAGCAGTTCACATATTGGGGTTTTATGTGTCATCCTTTACTTTATGTTAACTTGTTTCATAGGATTTTATGAATGATGAGAGCTTAATTAAATTTCAGAAATCTAAAGCTGTGAAATGAAATACTTAAGATGTACTTGTTGAAAATTAAGATCTCATATTTCCCAACTATTTTCACTTCAAATTGTTCATATTTAATAGATGATAGCAATTTATTTTGAGATTAACAAATTACTTGATCCAAAGATAAATATTAATCATAGGCAGCATCTTTATTTTCATATCCATTTTATATGGGTAAAGTATATTTTCCTATAAAATCAACTAGATAATTTAAATTTTGTAAAATGTCTATTATTTGATATTTATTGTGAGTCTGCTTAGTATCAAGCACAGTGTTAGATTTTGAGAATAAAATAATGAGAAATAACTGGTTCCTGTACTTCAGTATTTAAGGTCTAGAAAGGAGAAAAATGCAGGATAAGTAACTGTTACAAAACGCTAATGTTTCTGTGAAAGAGCTATCAGTACATGTTATAAAATATTATAAGAGCTCAGAGGAGGTAATACTCTTTCTTCCTGTTAATGTTAGATGAGCTACTTTTGTCTATTTTATTTTTTATGTTTTAAAATATTTATATTACTGCAGATTGAACCCAGGACCTTTGCCCTGAGCTGCACCCCTTGCCCTTTTTTTCACTTTTTATTTTAAGACAAGGTCTCACTAAGTCACTAAGTTGCCCACGTTAGGCTTGAACTAGTGAAACTCCTGCCTCAGCCTCCCAGCATGCTGGGGTTGCAAAGGAACCTCTTTAAAAAAGGAGACAACACGTAATGTGGCTAAAAAAAGGTGGGGGTTTCTCCTGTGAAAGACGGGGGGGGATTAAACTCAAGAAATCCAAGGGAGGCAGCATCGTCATCAGGTGCCAAGTTATCCTTCCAGTGGTCATTCCGTCAATGGAGGTAGAGAGAATGGAAGGGGAAGAAACTGGTGGGATAAAAGAATGCTCAGACAAAGAGATAATTATAAAAGTTTGGGTGAATATGATGAGGGCGAGTGTAGGAAAGCTGGAAGGCAAACAAATGAAGAGTAAGGCCCAGATCTAGATGCATCTGAAGTGGAATCTATCAGAGTGGGACGGAGCCCTGCAAGAGGTGGGGCCATGTAAATGGCAGGGATGGAACTGATGTGTGCAGGGTGAAGAGTCCTGCTGGCATCTGAAAGACGGGGCATGGGATGCTCGTTCTGAGAAAGGGGCGACGAGTGCAGCATGATCATGCTGTTCAGCAGTGGTCCTGAAAACCAGACACCCTGGCTACCCAGGAGAGCTCCTAATGTTATACACAGCTAAGTTAGATAGAAATATTATAGGCAGTCAGATAGGGCTGGGCCCTTGAAGGAGCCAGTGGGGAAGACTGGATACCTTGCAACTGTGGGGGAGACAGGCACCTCTGCTGTGGGCCAGACTCCAGACAAAAGATAAAACAAATGCACACACATACTTCCTGAGGATAAACGTCAGGGACTGATATTCTAAATAGGTATCATCACCTTGAGGAAGCCAGGAAGAGCCACTGACCCACCCCCCCTACAGAAAAAGCCCCTCTTCTCTATTCATGCCCACTTACTACGTGGTGACTTGCTTCCCCATTTGATCCCGGTTTAATCAATTTTACCTGGGCAATTATACTTGTAATGTTATTGGTTAATCATAGCTTTGTCCCACCTCATGCCCACCTTGCGATTTCCCATTTCTCCCCACCTTGGACCCACCTCTCTTCGTGGATTTGCTCTATAAAAATTCCTAGAAAATGTAGGGTCCTTGGCAACCCGCTTGGGACCCTTTCTGTCTCTCTCTCGGATAGAAGCTTTCTTTCCCCCAATACATATATTCTGCTCTTAACTTCTGTTCGTAAAATTCATCCTTTGATTTTAGAGAACACAAACACATACCAGACATCTAGATGGTTGGGAGTTTCTTTCCCCTATATCGCTGGGGACAGAGTCTCAGACGCCAGCCCAGGCCTTGTGGATCAGAATGTGCGAATGTGCCTTTCACAGGTGAACCCCAGGCACCTTGAATTATGGTCTGGAATCAAGAAATGTAGATTTTGAGGTGCCTGTGTATAATAAAAGAAACGGCTCCTAAATCACCTTACAAATCAGGGTCTTGAAAGCAATTGCTTCAGTAATTAAATGAAAAGATCTAAAAAATTCCAGCAAAATGGGATCCTGGGCATAAAAAACTGGACACTTACTGTCTTTTAAGCTTTGTTTTAAAAGATGCTTGAATTAACAGTTAATATGGTATACTTGGATTGCTCACTAACATGTAAATTTTAGGTGCTCACGGAGTAATTAGAAGTGGTAAGTCTCCTGCAATATTTGTAACCACCAATGTTTTCATTCTATAATACTGTGTTGAAAATATTTAATTTCTGAGCTATGATTTTGGCTTGAAGAAGTTGCATTTCCAAAGCCTTAGAATCATGATTTTTATTTGGAGTCAAAATTGCTGCAGGGGAGTTTTGGGTTTTGTGTCTGTGCCATCTTTAGTTACAATGACACCACCGCAAATGATGCTATAAATTAGCAAGTATACTTCACCTTTTTGGTGCAGCTGGATTTTTATCAAGCCTTCGCCAGTCTGTTCCATCCAATTCCATTAGCAGTGCCAATGCTGGAACTGAATCCCTTTATTAAGCTAGATCAGGCAGAGCCAATCAGGGCCGGTCAGATGCCAACTGGTTACAATAGCTGATTCTAATGATGAAATATAACCCGTGCTAAAGTCAGACCCAAAATAAACAAACATATTCCTGTAGATCTGGTGCCACATGAGCTTGCGGGAGACCCTGGGTAGCCAGGGTGACTTTTCTAAAGGACAGGCATCAGAGTGGATACCATTACAAAGTACCCTGTTGTTCAAGCCATAAATCTAGGAGTCATCTTTGACAGTGTTCAGTCCTTTATCTCCACCCTAATCCACTGGCAAATCCTGGTGATTCTTTCTCCAAAATTGACCCCAATCTCATTGAATCATATCTGATGGAGTATGAGGATTATTTTCAAGAACTATGTAATTTCTGTGCTGTGAAAATAAATACAATGCGTGATCCGATGTCTCTGACTCTCCCAGTCTCCGAGCACGATCCCCCTGCCATAGTTGATTGTGTTTATTGTAACGGTGTGATGTTTGGAGCTATTTTTTTCATGGTACTTGTGGTTTTGATCCAGGCAAAAGTCTATGACCACAAAAACCACATTAGCCTCGATCAAAACCCCCATATTTTTCAAAGTAATTCAGCACTATCCCCTCTTCCCCCAAAGTCTTCAAGATTATAATCTATTTAAAAAATATATAACATTTGAAAGCACTTTGTTTTCCTCTCAGATTAACAAAAATGGGAAACAATTTCCATTCTGAAAACCTGTGTGATACAAGCCAAATATCACCTCTAGTCTGGACAGTCATTTTACTATGAAGATAAACTTACTATCCTTTAAATTTTCAAACATAATACACATATATGTGTACATATGAATATGTTTATGTTATATACATTTTAAAGATATATGTTCCTAAAATCATCGGAGTACATTAAATATAGTACCATCATATAAATAAGAGAATAAAAATAAATATATGCTATAAATAAATCAATATATTTTGGTATTCCATTTGAGGATGTCATTGACTCAAACTCTTCGGAGTTTCCCA
Source organism: Erethizon dorsatum (assembly GCA_028451465.1). Taxonomy (NCBI): domain Eukaryota; kingdom Metazoa; phylum Chordata; class Mammalia; order Rodentia; family Erethizontidae; genus Erethizon; species Erethizon dorsatum. Next base: position 153,773,046 of record CM051824.1, on the reverse strand, counting down.
CTTTGTCATTGCTATTAAAACAAAAATGTTTTGAAATGTGAAATAAAACCAAATTTTCCTGAACCAAGATTTTTTTTCCTTGGAGCCCTAAATGCTGCACACGTGGATGTCCAAAGATAGCAGAAAACACAACAAGATGAGCAGTTTAAAATTAGAGTTTGTGGGATTAGAAAGCCATATGCTTAGGAAGGATGATCTTTTTCTCAAAGGACTTGAGTCTCGGCAATTAGTCTGGCCTTGGAAGGATTGATGTGTAAGGGACAGCACTTTACAAAATGGTGTAAATCTTGGCCTGAAGCACCAAGAAGAGTTGACTTTACCTTTTGGTCTATTAGCAAGGTGACCTTGCAAAGACTTTTTTTAAATCATGGAAATCACCCCAATGTAATTTGTGTAGCGTACTTTGGACCTCCCTAAGGTATTTATAAATGTAATACCCACTTTGCTTCCTTCTCAATTTTAAACACATCCCAGTGAGCACAAAAGAAAAAGACTAATAAGAGCAAAGTCAAAGACTTTGATTTGTTATTGGATATACACCAATTTTTGCAAGAACCAGAATTAATATCTTAGCATCTTTGAGTGTGTGTTTATTACCAGGTTGTCTTTCAGACCTCTGGTGAATTGCATTTAAATACGTTCATCATGTTAGACCGAGTCACGACTGTAATTGTATGTAGACATAATAGCACAGTAATATATTTTTAAAAAATTAAAATGTATTAATTTTGATGTATTCTAAAATCTTCACAATTTCATATCTTCAGCTCAAATCTTTCTCCTGGTCTCAGGCTCATTTTTCTAACTGATATCAACAACCATATTATCAAATATTTCACAAGCATCTCCAATTTGTCATGTGTCAAAGTGACTGAGTTTCCGTCCAAACCTGCTTCTGCGATGTCCTCCTCCTTGGTTGTGGCTTATAACTAGATGCCCCCAAAGCCTCGTGCACTCACAGGTGGGCTTTTGGAAGGTGACTGGATTGCAGGGCTTATGGCTGACTTTCCATTAGGAGCTGGGGCCAGGTTGGAAGAAGGGGGTCACTGTGAGTGTGACCCCGAAGGTTGTGTCTCCCTTCCTGGTCCTTCGGTGACTATCTCTGCTTCTTGGTTGCCATGAGTAAGCTGCATTCATCCTCCATGTCCCTGTATCATTCCTTCCTGCCTGCAAGCCAGCTGGACTATAGCCTGAAACCTCTACAGACTACATAAACTTCTCTTTCTTTAAGTTATGGATGTCAGGTATTTTGTCTCAGCAATAAAATTAGTGACTAAGGCATCAGAGTGGATACCATTACAAAGTACCCTGTTGTTCAAGCCATAAATCTAGGAGTCATCTTTGACAGTGTTCAGTCCTTTATCTCCACCCTAATCCACTGGCAAATCCTGGTGATTCTTGCTCCAAAATTGACCCCAATCTCATTGAATCAATTAATTCTCTGCTGCCGTTCATGTAGGTTTTTATTTTTTTATTTATTTATTTTTTTGTTGGAACCGGGGGTCGAACTCAGGACCTCATGCACCAGCAGGCGTCCATGCCGCTGAGCAATATCACCAGCCCTTTTATTCATATGTGGGTACCGGGAGCCAAACTCGGGACCTTGTGCTTGCCAGGCAGGTGCTTATGCCACTGAGCCACCTCACCAGCCCTATGTAGGTTTTTAAACTTGAAGACTGCTGTACCCACTTTTCTCCAATGTCACTGTTGACTCCAACCAAATTACTCTGTTCACAGCATCTAGCAGAACATTTAAATGTGTAAACTCCATGAAGTACCTCTTCTACGTAAGGGCTTATTTCATACTCGGGAGAAATTCAGGACTGTTGGCCACAGGCTCCTACTTTATGGCCAGCGTCCATCTCACCAAGCCACAGCCCACCCTCCCCCTTGCTCAGCAGCAAACTCTTACCGCACCGGTGCCCTGCTGTGGCTTGAATTGTGTATCCACTGCCCTCAAATGTATGGTAGCATCCTAACTACTGATATCTGTGACTGTGATCTTATTTGAAAGTTGGGTCAAGTTAAAAGGTGGTCATTAGGGTGGGCTCAAATCCACTATGACTGCTGTCCTTCTACAGGAGAAAGATGGCCCTGTGAGGACACAGACACACAGGAGGATCACCATGTGACAAGAGGACCAGCAGCCGGAATAGAGCAGTGGTTAGACAGGTGGCACTGAAGACAGAAAGACACCCCCAGAAGTGGTACAGTGGCCAGGAAGGATTCTGCCTGGGAACCCAGATCCTGTTGACACCTTGTCTTTGGGTTTTGAGCCTCTGAATTGTAAAGATTAAGTTTCTGTTGTTTAAGCCCCCAAGTTAGTCATATTTATTATGTCACCTCTAGTAAATGAACACCCTCTTACTGTTTTCCAACACATGAGATCTTTCGCTATTACAGAGCTTCTACCTGCGTCATTCTCTTTTCTGAAAAACCCTTTCCTGGGACAAATGCTCTCATTCTGCAAGCCACAGCCCATTCTTTCTTGCCTTTACTTAGATGTTACTTCCTGAAAGATGCCTTCTTTGGCTGCTCAGAGGGAAGGTGTCTCCCCTGTCTGCTGCCTCCTGGTACTCTCCGGTCATCCTGTCCTGCGGTTGGAAAAGGTCCAAACTCCATCTCTCTCTGGTACATGGTGTACATGGTGGGGCCTTTTGAGATCTCGCTCCCTGGCCCATCACCTCTGTGACGGGGCCTCTGCTCACCCCTCAGACCACGCTGCCTTCAAACCCAGGAGGACACTGTTGGTTTAGGACTTCTTCTTCTACTTAGCACTGGGCCCAAGCTCAAATTCCAAATTATGAGGGAGGCTTTTTCACACAGTCCTAATGAACGCGCTGCCAGATTCTATCCCACCTGCCTATGGCTGTTACATTTTTCTGGCCTCTAAATGATCTTTTATATTTAATCAGTTATTCCCCCCAACCTTTACACCCACATATATGTAAGGGAAGAAACTACAGATTTCATTTAAAATCACTGCTCCCCAGTTTCTAGGGTGATGACTACAGGCACTTAGTAAGTATTTAATAATTACTTAAGGAATGAACGAATGAATGAGCCAGTGAATGGATACTAATTACGTTCTCCTGGATTTCTTTCAAGTCCTAAATACTGGCCAAGGTTTATCTCTCTCTCTTGCCTTATTTCTTTCTCCCTTTCTTTCCCTCCCTCCCTCCCTCCCTCCCTTCCTCCCTCCCTCTCTTCCTTCTTTCCTTCCTTCCTTTCTTCCTTCTTTCCTTTCCCTTCCCTTTCCTTCCTTCCTTCCTTTCTTCCCTCCTTCCTTCCTTCTCTCCTTTTTTTCTTCCTGTTTTTCTTTCTATCCTTCTCTATGGCTTAAAATGAATCCTTAACAAATGTCCCCTCCTTGAAGCACTCTGAGAGTATAAAGCCAAGGGCAAAGCCAGTCACTCCACAGTGAGCTGCTATAACACAGTACCCCGCAGAAAATGACCCAGGGCGGGGGGAGGAATTTGCATTCAGACTTTCCACACAAGCAAGGGAAGCACCTTATTTTGTCAATCACGGCTTCTCACACTGTGGATGAATGATGAGGATCTAGGTTGAGTAGTGTAATTACCGGCTCCTTCAGGGACTGCATGGCTTTGCTTAGCTAGGTGCTTAGGGTTTTGTTTTTGTCAGAAGCCGAGCTGCAAGAAAAGGCTGTCATTTGCTAATTATAGATCTCAGTCATTTTGGAGCGAGCTTCCAGTCACTGGATATTTTTGCAAGTGGAATTCTTTTCTGTTTTCAAGTTTCAAGGGGTTCCATTTAGCTCAAATAGGAGAAAAACTATGAGGTACTTCATAAAATTTTCTATAGATCATACTATTGGAGTTTTTGTCTTTATATATATATATTTTTATTTTATTTTAAAGAGAAGAAAAAACAAAACAAATCAAAAAAAGAACAAATTTTCAAAACAACATAATATGAGGGTAACAATGGTTAATGCATTACATATTATTATCTTTAAGTTAGTTATTCAGGATACCAGACATTAGCATTCAATTGTCCAAACATTATTAGCTCAAACCTTACTCTTCAATGAACTAAGTAAAATTGGTAGTGTATCTATCTTAACCATCTTATATATATATACAATTTTTTTTCCCTTTCCCTTCTTTCTTTTCCCTATTCCAGTCTCTCTTTCCTATTGACCAGTTTCTTTTTGATTCACCGTGTGTATTGTACATTTTGGATCTTATTTACTCTTTCAGTTTCTCATACTAGAGAGACAATACGATGCTTACACGTGTGCTTCTGGTTTATTTCACTTATGAGTATTTTCTCGAGTTGCATCCATTTACCTATAAAGGTCTCCAGTTTATCTTTCTTTATGGCTGAATAGTACTCCATTGTATAAAAATACCACATCTTTCTTATCCATTCCTCAGTTGATGGGCATTTGGGTTGTTTCCAAGATCTGGCTATTACAAATTGTGCTGCTATAAACATGGGTGCACATATATCGCTGTGGTACGATGTTTTTAATTCTTCTGGGAAGATGCCCAGAAGGGGAGTAGCTGGGTCAAATGGGACCTCCAACACTAATTTTTTGAGAAATCTCCACACTGACTTCCACAGTGGCTGTACCAGTCGACACTCCCACCAACAGTGAAGAAGGGTTCCTTTTTCCCCACAGCCCCTCCAGCATTTGTTATTAGTTGATTTCTTTATAGTAGCCATTCTTTCTGGGGTGAGATGGTATCTCAGTGTTGTTTTAATTTGCATCTCTCGAATGACTAGTGATGTTGCACATTTTTTTGTATATTTATTTGCCATTAGTATTTCTTCATCTGAGAAATGTGTATTCATCTCAGATGCCCATTTTTGGAGTGGGTCTTTAAATTTGGGAGGTCTGATTTTTTTGAGTTCTTTATATGTTCTCGATAGTAATCCTTTGTCTGAGGAACAGCTGGCAAACATTTTTTCCCACGTTGTGGGTTGTCTTTTCACTCTGTTGGTGGTTTCTCTTGCTGTGCAAAAGCTTTTTAATAAGATGAGATCCCAGTTATTGATTCTTTGGGATAGTTCCCGTGCGGTTGAGTTTTTATTCATAAAGTCTTTGCCTACACCAATGTCTCCAAGGGTTTTACCTATCCTACCTTCCAGCAGATTTAATGTTTCTGTTTTAATATTTAGATCTCTGATCCATTTTGAATTTAGTTTAGTGCATGGTGAAAGATATGGGTCTAGTTTTAATCTTCGGCATGTGTAGAGCCAGTTTTTCCAGCACCATTTATTAAAGAGGCTATCTTTCTTCCAGCGAATGTGTTTGGCACCTTTGTCAAAGATAAGGTGGCTTAGTATGTCTGGGGTTGTTTCAGCATCTTCTAATCTGTTCCATTGATCTTCAGGTCTGTTTTTTTTGCCAGTACCACACTGTTTTTATCACAGTAGCTTTATAGTATAATTTCAAGTCGGGGATTGTCATGCCCCCTGCCTTGCCTTTGTTGCCCAGAATTGCCTTTGCTATTCTAGGTCTCTTCTGATTCCAAATGAATTTTAGGATTGTTTTCTCTAATTCTGTGAGATATGCTGTTGGAATTTTGATTGGAATTGCATTAATCTGTATAACAATTTTGGAAGTATGGCCATTTTCACTATATTGATTCTTCCTATCCAGGAGCAAGGGATATCTTTCCATTTTCTGATATCCTCTTCAATCTCCTTTTTCAGAGTACTGTAGTTTTCAGTGTATAGGTCTTTTACATCCTTTGTGAGGTTGATTCCTATGTATTTCATTTTTTTGGATGTTATTGTGAAAGGTATTGTTTCCCTAATTTCTCTTTCAGTAAGTTTGTTATTTGTGTACAGGAAGGCTATTGACTTTTGAGTATTGACTTTGTATCCAGCTACACTACTGAATTTGCTTATTAAATCTAGCAGTTTTTTAGTGGAGTTTTTGGGGTCTTCTGTGTAGAGTATCATGTCATCTGCAAATAATGATAATTTAACTTCTTCCTTTCCAATCATTATTCCCTTTATTTGTTTCTCTTGTCTAATTGCTCTGGCTAAAGTTTCCAGAACTATGTTGAATAAGAGTGGGGACAGTGGACATCCTTGTCTTGTTCCTGATTTTAGAGAGAAGGCTTTCAGTTTTTGGCCATTTAGTATAATATTGGCTGTTGGTTTGTCATAGATAGCTTTTACCAGGTTGAGATAAAGACCCTCTATTCCAATTTTCTGTAGGGTTTTTATCATAAAAAGGTGCTGGACTTCGTCAAAAGCTTTTTCTGCATTTATTGAGATGATCATGTGATTTTTGTCTTTGGTTCTGTTAATATGGTGTATTACATTTATTGATTTACATATGTTGAACCATCCCTGCATCCCTGGGATGAATCCAACTTGGTCATGGTGTATAATCTTCTTGATGATTTGTTGGATTCTGTTTGCCAGTATCTTATTAAGGATTTTTGCATCTATGTTCATTAGGGAGATTGGCCTGTAGTTCTCTTTCTTAGTTGGGTCCTTCTCTGGTTTTGGTATCAGGGTAATGCTTGCTTCCAGGAATGAATTTGGGAGTATTGCTTCCTTTTCAATTTCATTAAAAAGTTTGAGAAGTAGTGGCGTTAGGTCTTCTCTAAATTTCTTGTAGAATTCAGCAGTGAATCCATCAGGGCCTGGGCTTTTCTTTGTTGGGAGGTTTTTAATTACATCTTTAATTTCATTGGTTGATATTGGTTTATTTAGGATTTTTAAATCTTCTTGATTCAGCTTTGGTAATTCATGCGAATCTAGGAATCTGTCCATTTCTTCTGCATTTTCCATCTTAGTAGAATATAGATTTTTAACGTAGGTATAGATGATCTTCTGGATTTCTGCAGGGTCCGTCGTGATATCACCCTTTTCATTTTCAATTGCATGGATTTGAGTCTTTTCTTTTCTTTTTTAAATAAGGTTGGATAAGGGTTTGTCAATCTTATTTATTCTTTCAAAGAACCAACTTTTTGCTTCATTGATTCTTTGTATTGTTTTTTTAGTCTCCAATACATTAATTTCTGCTCTGATCTTTATAATTTCCTCCCTTGTACGGGCTTTTGGCTTAACCTGCTCTTCTTTTTCTAGAAGTTTGAGGTTCAAACAAAGAGTGGGAACCAACAACAGGAAAATATCATGACAAGTATAAATCAATACATATCAGTTTTAACCATCAATGTTAACGGTCTCAATTCACCAATCAAAAGGCACAGACTGGCAAAATGGATCAAGAAGCAAGATCCAACAATATGCTGTGTACAAGAAACACATTTAATTCAGAAAGAAATTCATAGACTGAAAGTCAAAGGATGGAAAACAATACTCCATGCAACAGGAACCCAGAAAAAAGCAGGGGTAGCTATTCTTTTTGCAGGCAAAGTGAATTTCAAGCCAAGAATGATTCAGAGAGATAAAGACGGTCATTACATCCTTGTAAAGGGAACAATCCAAGAGGAAGAGATAACAATCATAAATATATATGCATCAAATACCAATGCACCCAGCTATATAAAACAAGTACTAAAGGACATGAAAAATCAAATAAGCACTAATACAATTATATTGGGGGATCTCAATACTCCACAGCCACAAAAAGACAGATCAACTAGACAGAAAATCAATAATGAAATAATAGAACTGAACCAAACTTTTGAACAAATGGACTTAGTAGATGTCTACAGAGTGTTCCACCCCACAACATCAGAATACACATTCTTCTCAGCTGCACATGGGACGTTCTCCAAAATAGACCACATACTAGCTCATAAAACCTGCTTAAGTAAATGCAAAGGAATTGAAATTATCCCATGCATATTATCAGACCATAGTGCAATCAAATTGGACATCAATGGCAAAAGAAATCACAAAAACTCCCTAAACACATGGAAATTAAACAGCACCCTCCTGAACAACCAATTGGTCACAGATGAAATTAAAGAAGAAATTAGACAATTTCTACAACTGAATGATAATGACAGTACAACATACCGGAACTTATGGGATACAATGAAAGCAGTCCTAAGAGGGAAATTTATAGCATTAAATACTTATATTAGGAAAATAGAACAAGTGCAAATAAACAACTTAATCATCTTTATATATGAACACAGTGGTGCTGAAAGAATTAAATGATAAGGAAGGAGAAACAAGTAGAGAACAATGAACATTTTTAGGTTTAGTTTGTGATTCATGTCTATGTAGGTGAACATGTTAGATCCAGGATTTCATTTTCTACTCAAATGTGTGATGGAATATTTAGCACGTATTTAGGATATTAGGTGAAAAACACTGAAATCCCATAGAATATTCAGAAGCTTTAAGAGAGAGATTGTAACAGGAACAATGGTATCCAGGTCTCTAGTATAGCGACCACAGGCACTAATCTGTACATGTATGGATTAATGACCTTCTTAGAAGGCTAAGCTGTCACACAGCTCTGCTTAAACTGTGTCCCAGAACCTTAAACCAGGGAAACCCAACTTTCCCAGTCCTGGAGCTATTTCGCTGTGTGTCCATCAGCATACAGGGCTGGGTGGATGGAAATCAGCAGGCCATGTGGAAGCAATTCAGGAAAAGAGAACAGGTTTGGGACATGCTGAGTGTGTGCTTAGCACAAGTCGCCCGCATCGTGTCTCACAGGATGTGGACTGCTCAGTGCGCAGCATCTCTTCCTCAATGCAGAGCTGGGGACTCAGCTTGGAAAAGCACTGGCAGTGTGGATTGCTGGTGGTGAATATCATTATTGCCTTTCCACTGGAGGTGTGCAAAGATGGAGCTTCAGCTTGGAAGCCCAGCAAGAGAGCTTCTGTGGACTAGCTGGTTAAGGGGTGACGGTAACCCCAGTGGGTTTCCCAGCCGTAATGCAGTCATTCCTCTTTCCTATTTAGGGGTAATAGGCAATCAAGGGGTGGGTTCCCTGTGCTTTGTGGCTTTCTTAAGAGACCTGGTGTCTCATTCAAATCCAGAACTGCTGGAGTGACCACTGGAAATGCACCACAACATGGGGAGCCCTGCCCTGCACCTTCTGCTGGGTATCAGTTTCCACCAGGAGGAGCTGACTGAGGATTTCAAAAAGAGGACAGAGAGCCAGGTGTGTTGCTCCACACTGTAATCCAAGCACTCTGGGAAGCTGAGGCAGGAGGATCACACATTTGAAATCACCCTGTCTTGAAATAAAAAATAAAAATGAATGGGGATATAGCTCAGATGGAAGGTTTAGAGTTCACCCTCCACTATGACAAAAAAGAAAGAAAGAAAAAAAGGACAGGCAACAGGGCAGCTATGAACGGATGCCCTGAAGGACAGACACACGTGCTAGTGTACCTTCCGCCCGGTAGAAGCCAGGCCACTGTCTCTGCTCTTTCTCCTCCTTCTCTAACTCCTCCTTTTTGTTCTTTTCCTGTGGATGTGGAGATTGAGGAGAGTGGAAAGCTAGCATGAAGTCACTCTGGCTAGATCTCCCCTCCTCGCCCATTCTTTCACACTTCTCTTTTCCTTTGATCCTTCTGTATTTGGACTTCCTGTGTTTTTCCATCTTCCTGGGAAGAATGCATGATAATCTGTCACCTTTCATTCTTCACGTGATTCCGCAGAGGCATCGTCTTTATCAGATTTATGGAAAGCTGCTATTTTTCTAGAGTACGAAAAAGTGAGCAAGATTTCATTTACTCTCTCAGTGTTTCAAAGAGCTCCAAGATGATTCCTGATCATGTTTCCCCCTAAAAATACAGTGATTCAGAACAGACTTCAGTCTGTGGGTTGCAGGGCAGTTTCTGGAAGAAAATTCCTGCATCCCAGCTCCACTGCATGTGCAGCCCAGGACCTCTGCCTACCACGGGTCTCGGAACCTCTCTGCTGAAGGTGGCCACGGTCCCTTTTCAGGAAAGACAGGCATGAATGATGCGATGTTCTTCCGTAGACAACCTTCTTCTTGAATAGAGAAATTGAACAAAAAATCATGATAAATTATCAATATCTAATAGAGCAGTCAGGGTTGAGTTCAAGACCTCCAGTCCCCAACTGAGGTACCCAAATCTGTGGGTGCTCAAGTCCTTTCTGTTAAAAGGCGTGGGATTTGCACCCCTACCATATACTTGAATCATCTTCAGATTACTCATACCTCACAGCACGAAGGTGCTACAGAAGTGGTGGTCATGCTGTGTTGTTTAGGGCACCAGGACCAGGAAATAAGGGCTCAACTTCTTCGGTCAGGCAGCTTTTTTTCCAAGTATTTTCCATCTGCAGTTGGTTTAATCCCCGGATGCAAACCTGTCAATCTTGAGGGCTGAAGGCAATGGAGTGCTCACTGAATTATTGGACTGATACTTCCAGAATCCTGAGACGACGATGATGATGATAATAATAATATAATAAGGCCACATCTGAGGCCATTTCCATAGCTTCACTTCCTGGCCTTGCGAAGCAGGAGCTGGGGTTTCATGGGTGAATCAGACACTGCTCTTGTGTTCTGTGGGTTGACAAGAGCTCCCATGTACACTGCTGCTGCTGATTCCCATCACCCCCATCTCCTCTGGGGCTGCACCTCCAAAAAACGAACTTTTTGTAACTTGTAACCTGTTTTTTTTTTTTTTTTTTTTTTTTGGCAGTACTGAGGATTGAACCGAGGGCCTTCACCCTGAGCTACATCCCAGCTTCCTTCTTCACTTTTAATTTTGAGACAGAGTCTCCTTAGGTCATTAAGTTGCACAGGCTGGGCTCATCTCTGTGATCTTCCTGTCTCAGCCTCCGAGACTGCTGGGATTACTGGAGTGTGACACCACTTCTGGCGTGTCACCTGTGGTTTTTCCTGACCCTGGCGTTTCTGCGACCTCAGATACATCCCCATCTTACGTGTGTTCAGTTCCATTCTCTAACACATGCTCTCCTCAAATGTTAAGAAGAAACAGGGCCCACCATGCCCTCAGCAGAAGCATGAGGTCTTGAGCAACGCTACTGAGTTCCCCTTTCCTAGGAATCCAAGGCTGCTGTAAGTGAGGAACGTTTTCTCTTCAACACATGAAAACTATGTAGTTTTTCCCCTACGGGATTACATTTGTCACACAGGAAAATACTATACTTAGTCTCCAGCATGATCCATTCATTATTTAATAGACCCGATGTCCTCTAGCGAGGATGACAAAACCACATCACACAGTGTTTGTGAGCGCTGGGCTCTGCTTGTGGGTCTGTCATTCCTCTGACAGCTGTGGGCTCTCCCACAACCAGGCCACACTGCAGTGCCGATGCATGTGTGTGGAGAGGGTGCACCCTAAGGTGGGGCTGAGCTTGCATGCAGTTTTCCCCGTGTGTCTGCCCCTCTTCTGCTAGCAAAGTGCACCTTAATTGGGAAGGAGGCAAAATCCATCTAGCAGACGCTCTTCTTGGGGAGTGAAACTCCAGATTCGGTTCCAGTTCTGTTTCTCGCCACCATGATCTTTGGACTTCTCTAGGTTTCAGCTGCAACCTCTCTAGATTCTAGATGTTTCTAGTGTGAAAATTAATCACATGTATTGTCATGCTTCTGAGAAGTGTTTTTCTAGAGAATAATTCTTATTGGTGTCTTTGGAAGACACTGGTAATTTAGGATTTATGGACACAGTATTGGTTAGGTTGTCTCTTTATTAATAATAGTTAATTGAATAACCCTATGGAAAGATAGAGGGAGTTACTTTGTAGTTTCTTAACTCATGAAATAATCAGGACAATTTTGAGTTAACGTTACATCGTTATTTTTAGACATAGAAGAATCAAGACTCCAATGAGCTGAACATGTTTCCCACACATCTGCACCAGGATAGCCACTGGGCTTGAGTCCAGATCTTGCCAGTTCAACTGCTGCCTGGCCAACTGGTTGTGAGACTCCGGATTTGTAGTACCCAGCACAGAGGGGTCCTTTTCACCAGAAAAGGCAAAACAGGTACCAACTTTCCAAGGTGCCCCTTAGGCGCCCTGGTGGCCACACAGGTGGATCCACATAGGAGATGCTCTGGCCTCCTGGGTTCTTCTTTTGCTTCCAGAGGACTAGAGGTGTCTTCTGTTTGTGAGGGTTGTGTTTGATCATCAGAGAAAATGCCTGTCTTGACATGCAAACAGAGGAGCCTGATGTCAGTGTCCAGATTCTACCAGATCAACCCTGATCGTGTCTCACCCGAGAAGCTGGCACCAAAATGCGCCAGCAGGGAAGTGGGGAGAGGTAGCCTTTTCTTTTCAAAGGATCTAACTGGGTCTGTCTTATTAGGTGTGCTGAACTACTTCCTGAGCAGTGATACAAATTCATTGATTCTTCAACAGGATCCAGTACTACTCCCCTCCTACCTCTACACACCTTAGGATGATGCAATTCTGGAATAAAGAATGTGCCCCAATACATATCCAGCATAGAGTGCTAAGTGTGAAACAGAACTATTATTACATAGAAGGAAGGAATAATTCACAAGGCAAATCTTGAAAATTATTAACACATGGCTTTCACCATGAGTATTCAGACTGTCCCCAGCTACCCACCAGTGCCCCAACCAGGGGTCTGTGCAGGTCCCTATGTTGTGACTGTGTCTCACAGTGGAAAGATATTGAGGACAAAAATAGGAGTAACTTCTTTTCTCAGGAGAGCTTGGCCCCAACGTAGTGGGGTGAATTTACCATTGTCATTTGTGAGCCTAGGAAAAATACCATGTAAATTAGTAGCATTTTTGATGTTAACAAATTGACTATTCACTACTCCATATTTTTAACTATGAGCAATCTCATTGTATTTCAAAGGATTTTAGGTAATTAGATTTAATAGAATCTGGTGAATACTCACTAGCTTTCCAATTCATTGCATTTGGTAGCAATTTTGTGGGCAATTATATATATATTGAGGGTTTGGATGCCAGGAAACTCAAGTATGTTTTTGGTACTAGAGAGGAATTAACAAAAAGTGATTAAGTGGCATGAATAAATTTGCAAATAGACAATAAGTCATTGAGTAGGGAAGATATTGATGGAAGAAAAGAAAGATAAATGAGCAGGACGACAAGGTGACTAAGGAGGGTGGGAGGGAGTTTTTTTTTTTTTAATTTTAAAACCTGGACTCATCATGTTAAGTTGTCCTGTCTGGGTTCCAACTTGCCATTCTCGTGTCTCAGTCTCCCAGAGTGCCAGGATTATGGGAGTGTGCCCCTGCACTGGCTAGGGGTCATTTCAAGGACGTCCATTCATAGGAAAACAGTTGAGGTCACTTCTGAAGAACTCCTTCCCTTCTCCTTAGTGCATCTGAAAGAATCCAAGCAAGGAGTTTATATTTTGAATTGAAACCATTGGTGGGTCTTCCCTTTCCTGTATTTAAGGTGAGATGTCCTCGTAACTCTCGAACCACTCCATGGTTTTTGTGGTTCTTTCTCTCACCTTCTGCAGTTAGGTCAGTAGTTTTCAGAGGTCCTCACTCTGGCAGGGACAGCCTCCACCAGTGTCCACAGGAAAGTCAAGAACCTACTAATCCCATCCCAGCTGACCCAGAGAGAGACACTACTGTTGAGGAAAAACTTGGGAGGGTGTGTCTTGTTTCGTTAAAAGAAATGACTGATCCCTAGTAGGAATAAAAAATAAAAAAAAAAAAAGAAGAAGAAGAAGGGAAGTAAGGACATTGTGTGTCCACATCCATCTGACCAGGCCCAGGCGCACAGAGCTGGGACAGTTCCTACTGTGACTTTGACTGTGGTGTGGCACTGTTAGATCACTGTCACCTTCTCCTGCCCACCCTGCTCTTATAACCAGCCATCCTCTCCACCAGGTTCATGTTCTCCTTTAAATACAAATTCCCCAAGCCTTCTTTACACTACTGTGAAAAATTTCCCACATCTTCAAACCTGTCTTGTTTTTTGCTTAATATTTTTTTCAATTGGATTTGCATGGTTAAAGGATATTTTGTTAATAAGAAACTGCCATAAATAAAACATAGCATCATGCTTGATTAACAAAAGAGAATCAGACAGGAGGACAATGGAAGTTATGTCCTCTAATTTTAAAATAAGAACAATAAATTGGAGAACCCTGAGGTCAGCCATTCTGATTTAATTCCAGGAATGTCTCTTAGGAAATTTGGCTGGATAGGAAGAATAGGTGCAGAGGTACCTTGGGAATTGGGGTGCTGACCAGGGAGGGTTCGGAGAGATAGCAGGGAAATAGAGCACAGAGGCTCCTCATGTACCCGAAGTGGTGTGAGAGGCTTTGCCCACAGTGGCCCATGTTAAACCCTCTGCACACAACCTTTCTTGCAGCCAGTTTTGGAACAAGAAGCTACTATATTTAAAAGGAAGGACATGGGAATGTAGTTAAAAAACCAAAATCAAGACTAAAATCATTACCCCCAAGACCCACCTCCCAAAAGTATTCCTGAAGTTTTTTATTCTTGGAGATTTTATTTTCAACGCTGTCAAAAAATATTTTACCGCTTTTTGGTGAAGTAAGCACTGTATTTTCTGCCTGGGTGCTACAATAACACCCGTGAAGTCAGGGTTGGATTGTGCTAGTTACAGATGAATGTGTGGAAAATACACAAGTCCTTGTGTAATTTTAGAAACTCTGCACAGCACCTTTTATAATTTCCGGTACCACGTTGCAGGAAACACCATATGGACAGGGAAACAGAGCGGCCCCCTTGCTTTATTTAACCACCAGCTTCCTTCTGACCCCGTGTGAGGAGCAATTCTGTGACAACTCTTCCTCCATCCATGAACTCTGGATCAAAGACCCACTCCTCCCATGGTGGAGGGCAGAGGATGTTATTTTACCAGCCTGACTGAGAAGGACCTCTCTTTGGTGGCTGCATCCCTAGAGGAATATCAGTGACCCCTGAATCACCGGATTCACCACGCCCAGGAGCTGCCTGAAAAAACACTATGTGTGCACTGGGAGGAGAGCTCGCCCGCCCTTGCTTCTCCTCTCTCACACACTAGGCTACAGAATGCAAGGAGAGGGGGTAGAACATAACAAGCTTCTAACTGTCAAGGATCTCAGATAGACTGATTTTGGTCTCTTGGAAAGAGGCAACGCTTATCTCCTTTTTTTTTTTTGTGGGTACCGGGGGGTCGACCTGAGGACCTCGCGCCCCAACAGGCACCCGTGCCGCTGAGCGATATCACCGGCCCCTTTTTCGTATGTGGGACCCGGGAGTCAAACTCGGGCCCTCGCGCTTGCAAGGCAGGCGCTTACGCCGCTGAGCCATCTCACCGGCCCGCTTATCTCCTTTTTTAGGCCTACAAAATCAATAATGTAGGCCTTTGACCTGAGGGAACCCTTCAGTCCTCAGTCAGCAGCAGGACTGTACAAAGCCCAGGGGAGCCAAGAAGTGAGGGAGACCATCATCACCTGTGAGAACTCTGTACAAAGGCATCTGAGACCCAGTCATACCCACGCCTTGCCATTCCCATTGACTCTGTACCCAGACAGTGCCGGGCTGTCATCCCAGCCATCCTTGGAGAGCGAGAGACTCAGTTCTGGTCATTTCCTGGCCATAGGCACCTGTAAAAGAGGCTTGGATTAGCAAAGGGTCTTAGAGCAGTGCCTGAGCTCATGGACCCACCTCATCAGTGCCATTTGTGATCTCTTTCTCCACTCACACTTGCTTCTCTATTTGGTGTGTCACTGTTGAGAGCCATTCTGGCCCCATTCTCTGGACACTGACTTCCTGTTGGTGGTCTTCCTTGGCACAAGAGGCCAATCTTACGTGGCACACTGGAAATGAGACCTCTTTCGTCATGGAAGGAACTTCCCTGTGGACTGGATGCTCCCTGATGGGCTCTCCCTCTCCTTCCTACTCCACATCCCCCCCAAACATGGCTGAGGATACAGCCAACCTCCTTGATTCTTCCCCAGCCTTCACAGTTCTCTACTTCTTCCCTGGTTTCCACAATCCTCACCACACAACCAAGTCATTTCTGCATGGCTGGAGAGGTACCCAGTCACAGACATGGACCAACCACCCCACAGATGAGCCAGCCACCATTCAGTGACCCCAAGTCTCCCTCATACAAAAGATCCTGGGAGACCTGAGGGTATTCGATAAATAAACACTTTGCTTGAAAATCTTTTTTCCCCACAGTTACGAAAGAGAATATTTCACTTATCTGGCACATTATATGAATGCTTCTGCTTAGTCTCTTTTGAGGAAGCTACTTTGATAAACTTTCTTAATGGAAAAGATCTGCCCTAGCCCCAGAATTATTGAAGCTGAATCTATGGAAGAGGTGATCAGGACACTTCAGAGTTCAGAGCCCGATCCCTTGTTCTATCTTCTTCTGTCACTTGCTTATTGAACGATCTCAGGCAAATTATTTTATCTATATCTCAGTTTACTGATCTCTAAATTTATCTCACAGTGGTGTTGTAAATATCAAATTAGTTGATATTTTAAAATATACCAAGACACTTACTATAACACACATATAGTCTCAATGCTGAAAACTCCATTACCTAATCCTTCTCCAAGAATGTTAATATGTAGACCTTTTTTTGTGGTGCCGAGGACAGAGCCTCATGCATGCGAGGCATGTGCTTTATCACTGAGCTATATCCACAGCCTTAGTGTTCTTTTCTGTATGCAGTTATGAGTTACATTCAGATAAAAATGGCATCAATATATTTAGTGTTATTTTCACATGTTTAATTTTTCTTTTCTCCTTAGCAATATACCATCAATTATCTTTCTTAACATGTGTTCAGGAGTAAGTAACAGGAAGTGACACAAACTCTGTTAATGTGGAGAAGTAACTGGTTTTTGGAGACTCCAGGAAGAAGGAAAAACACTTCTTTCATTGAGATTGGACCAATATGATTTCAGGGGTGCCCCTGAAGAATCCCTGAATCCACAGTTACAGAGGTGAATGTCTTGTACTCAATGGTTTTGGTGCTGGAGAACCTATGGCATGCGTCCTGTTGCAGGTTCTTTGATCACTGAAAACTCTAAAAGGTTCACCATCACTGGTTTAGGGTAATTTGCTGGCTGGATTTGCCCTGTGGCCAAGGAGATGGGAGTTTGCTGATTGCGGTTGGTAGCTAATTCTGTGCCCCAAATTAAACAGAAAGGGTGCGTGGCTGAGTGAGCTCAGGGCAAATTGTCCACAGTGTCCTCTATTGCATCATCTCCTGCTTATCTTACTTTTTTTTTTTTTTTTTTTTTTTTTAATGTAGGTACCGGGGGTCGAACTCAGGTCCTTGCGCTTGCCAGCAGGCTGTTATGCCACTGAGCCATCTCACCGGCCCTCTCATGCTTATCTTAATCAATGACATAAAATCCAAGGTATACACTCAACTCCAAAGGGAACTTTACTGGACACACTTTTTTGTTTCATCACCATTAGTTGTGTCTGTCTTCTTCCTTTTCCTTCTCTCATGAGTCTGTCCTTATTTCTTACCACTGTTAGTTGTATCTTCCAACTTTTCACAGTTTCACACATTTCTTTGCTTGGCACCTTCTAATGTATTTTATTTCATTATGGAAGCCAGGGAGTATAGTAGAAGGCATATGGAACTCTAGGGTACCTAGAATTGGATTCAAATTCTTAGTAACAATCTGACTTCAGGAAAGTCATTTACTGTGAATACTAGTTAGAATTTTTAGAATGTGGGTAATGAACAACAAAAATAAAAACAGAAAAATTGGACCACATAAAAATTAGAAACTTTTGTAATCAAAGGGCCTAATCAACAGGGTGAAAAAGTAACCCATGAAAAAGGGGGGAAATATTTGCAAATAATATAGGTTCTAAGGGGTTAATTTCAAATATATGTAAATAACTCCAACAAACCACCGCCAAAACATGTAAAAACTGATTGAAAATGGAATGGGCATGACACTTGACATTCTCCAAAGAAGATCCACAAATGGATAAAAAAGCACATGCAAAGATGTTCAACATGACTTGTCATTAGGGAAAACCCAGCCAAAACCACCAGAGATGCCACTTCCCATCCATTAAGATGGTAACCAGTATAAAGCAAAGCAAAACAGAAGACAACAACTGCTGATGAGGATATGAGAAATCTGAAATTTTACGCATTCATAGAAAGGTAAAATGATATAACTCCTAGGGAAAACAGTACAACTGTCCCTCAAATAAAAAACAGATTATAGGGTATGACTTAGCAACTTCCTTTTTGGTTATAGATCAGGCAAGATTTAAAGCAAGTTCTCGGGGAGATATTTGTACGCCCTTGTGTAAAGCAGGTTTACCCAAATGAGCCAAGATGCAAGCAGCAGCACGAGTCTTCACTGACAGACGAATGAATTTTAAAAAATCACATATACTGTACCAATAGTGGAATATTAATCAACCTTAAGAACCTTAAGGGAGGGGAGAGCAGCGCACAGTGGTGCACGCCTGTCGTTCTCGCACTGCGGGAGGCTGAACAGGGAGGATGAAAATCTCAAGCCCAGTTTAGGTAATTTAGTGACTTATCAAAATCCTGTCATATATTTATTATACGAGGCTGGGGATGTAACGTAGTGTGAAGACTTAATCCCAGGAAACAGGGAGAGAGAGAGAGAGAGGGAGAGAGAGAGAGAGAGAGAGAGAGAGAGAGAGAGAGAGAGAGAGGAAACAGAGACGAACCTTAAACCTTGATGGCATTATGCTGAGTGAAATAAGCCCATCGAGGAGACAAGAACTGGTGACCTAGCTCAACTGAAGTACCTAGGATAGACAGGAAGTAGAAAAGTGGTGACAAGAGAGTCTGGGAGGGAAAAAGGAGATTTATTTTTAATAGGCAGAGCATCTCCCTTTCCCAAGATAGGAAAAGTTCTGGACACTAATTTCACCCTAATGAGAATGCACTCAGCTCTACTGAGCTGTGCACTAAAAACAGTTATGGTGATGCAATTTACATTGTCTTGTTCACCACAATTTAAAAAGTTTGTGCTAGAGGAGAACACTCCACCTTTCCTAAGGTGAAATTGTGATGTTTTTTCTACCTAACTGAAATAAAAATATTACACTGATTTTTAAAGATGGGGAGAATTATACCAATCAGATGACATGAGAGACAAATAAAAGAACAATACTGAGATTGTCCTTGACTAAGCAGAAATGTGCGAGCACTGTGAGCTTTATCTTTTTAACTTTTTTCACTGTCTTGCTCCACTGTGCTTAGTATAGTGTTTTGTTTTGCTTTTATTTTTATATGTGTTTGCAGGACATAATGATCACATTTATCATGGGGGCTTGGTACACGTACATAAGACCTCTTAATTCTTTTCATATCTCTTTTCCCTCCTGTCCCTTTCTCTCCTCCATTTCTTGGTCCCATTTCCTTTTATAAAAAATCTCTCTCTCTCTGTGTTTCCTATTAGCTCTCTTTTATTTTGCTCTTTAATTTATTTATGTTGTGAGTTTCTCATATAAAAGAAACCATGCAGGGCTGGTGGGAGAGCTCAGTGGTGTAAGTGCCTGCCTGGCAAGCGCCAGGTCATGAGTTCGACTCCTGGTACCCACACAAAAAGGATAAAAGGGCCGGTGATATTGCTCAGTGGCACAAGCTCCCTGGTAACCACATTAAAAAAAAAAAAAAAAAAAAGGAAAAGAAAAGAGAAACCATGCAATATTTACTCTGCTATAAAGGAGAATAAAGGTGAGTCATTTGTAGGAAAATGGATGCACTTTGAAATGATGATACTAAGTAAAATAAATCAGATACACCAGCTTAGCTTAGTTTTAATTTTCCCACTTCTTGCTCTTCCACGTGTACACTGACTTTTGTTGGTGGTGGGGTTGCTGTTGTCACTTGTAAGGGCAAGGGTGTGATGAGTTGGTTTCTACATGTGGATGGTGGAACACACAAATATCTCAGTCTGCTGAAATAACAGTGGTTGAAATATAGGCTACGTTTTGGGACTGCCCACATTCTTATCCCTCCCTGAATGACATTAAGAGAAGCCATACATAACCTTTTAGATGAGACGTAGGGAAGGTGGATGAGCAAGAATATTTCAAAAAACCATTAATCTTATCTTAACTGGAAATTTAAAGTACTCGAAGTAAGAGAAAAGTGACAGAAAACAAAGGAAAACTGATATGATCAAGCTGAAATCAACTCTGGTCACCAGTGAAGACGCTGAGCATCTTTCAAAGCAAATACTCCTGGGTGATGTTTCCCGGAAGCCAGATGGGAAGTTAGATTAGCTATTTTCTCTCCAAAATAACTTGTGTTTTTGTCATTATAATGTAACATTTACTGAAAAGCATCAATATGCTGGCCTTCTGTTCTGCATGGCCCTGGATGAAATGGTTTTATTTGCTGAGATGATGATGAAGTGATCACAGGATAAGCCCAAGTCTCCAGCCCATTAAAGGTTAGAGAAAGAAACTAGGCCAGGAGCGGGCATGAGAAAGGGACCTGACATATGAAAGCCAAGTGAGTGATGAAACCTATCTGAGATGCAGTCGGAAGGAACCACAAAAAACGATAGCAAAATTTGAGCCAATTACAATAACACTTCATTAGTGTAACAACTTCTGGGACTCGTGAGCTCCCCAGAAGTGAATCTCCAGACAACTAAGGCTTGTAAAATTGCTAGATCAGTTTTCTCTTTTACAGTTTTTGCTCGATTTGATCAAAAGTACTTCATGTACTTTTCTCACATTCCTAAAAAATAGGTGATTGTGGTTCGTAATTGACAATTTGGAGCAAATGTTGTCAGAGTCTGTTACAATTTTAGTGATCTTAGCATGCACTATCTAAAGTGGGGTGCTTTTAAGAGAGTAAGGGACACTTTTAGGAAGTGTGCTAGGACTCTGGTGTGAGTCAGCTCTATCCCGGGAAGTTCAGTGCTCAGGGGTCTTCAATTTTACATTGCTATAAGTTCTCTGTGTACAATGTTGTCTTCCTGTCTTTCTTTCCCTTGCCCTGCTGGCATGGAACTGCCTTTATCTCCCACATTTCTTCTATTTCGCTGCTTCAGAGAGTAGGGAGTGAAATGGGAAATCAGAAATGCGGACTAAATATGGAGACTCTGAGTCAGAGATAAAGCATAGTGAAAGCGACTTTATTATGTGGGTCATGAAGGCTTTTTACCGCAGGGTGATGACGCAGAGGAGAGGAGCTCTGAACAGAAATGTGTGTCTCTGAACTCGGAGACTCTTAGGTGCGCCTGAACCTCAAGTCAGGTTCTGCTTCAGTCAGGTCAGCTTTGCTCTGCACCATTTACTGCAAGGCTAAGAGACGCTGCTGTGGGCTCTGTCATCGAATAGCTCGGTGGGCACAGGTCAGTGTTGCCCTGCACCACTGCAGGGCTCTGTCTGAGTAAGCAGAGGCTCTTGGGGCTGATGGCAGGAGTTAGAGTTGCCAACACGGGTGCACGATCGTGCGGTGCCAGACACACTTTGGTAACACAGGCACATTACCTCCCATACAGCTCATGCACCATTTCCCATCGGATTTGAAATCCAGGTTCTACTAATTAATCCTGATTAATATTACAGGTCATGCTATAGTGATCATTCCTCCCAATAGGAGAGATTTGCTCAATAGATTCCACAAAAGCCGCATCTGCATGGAACCCCAGGGCAGCCGGGCACTGTAGACGTAGAACATTCTAGAAGCCACAGGGCATCCTCTTTTAGCAACTTCGAGCCTGTGGGGAATGTCAGGGCTCCAACAGCCCCGGTGAGCCTCGTCTCTATCATCACCACTCCAGGGACAAAACAGAAGCATTTCAAGCCCTTAAGATGTTTATCATCAATTATTTTTACTTTACTACCACTATCTGTGGGTTATTAAGGTAGGCACTTGATCATCCCACCGTCCTGTGCAAGACAAGTGTTGGAAAGAGCCAGCCGGCCTCGCACCTGCTGGGGAGAAAGAGACGGGAGTGTGTGAATCGCGGGCTGTGCTCTCCTCTTCCAACACTGTGCGCACGGAAAGACCGTGCTTGGCATTCATAGAAGAAGGGATTCTGCGATTTCAATTCTCTTTTTCAAAAAATCTTGACTCCCATAATCCCTAATTACCAGAGTGATTATTTTGCCACTCAGGAAACACTTAACTTTTTAGAAAATCAGGCATGGCAATACTCAATTCCTGAGGTTCTTCTTTATTCTCTTTTTTATTAGTGCATGTTTGTGACACATAATTGCCTGCATCTTGGGGAACTGGTACATACACATGTCACATATTGATTATTTTTATTTCCCCTTCCCTCCTCTGTCTCCCTCATCCCAAGATCCTTTCCTAGCTTCACAAAGTCCACCTATCTGCATATCATATTGTGGAGTGTTCATTTCCTATTTGCTTGGATAAATCCATCACAGTACAGAGAAATACAATACAGGGTGCCATCTGCACAGTGGAGGTGAGGCAATTCTGGCAGTTGCTTGATCATCCAAAGCAAGTGATTGCTTAATATCTAATGCTTGCCCACGTCAATCTAGATATAAACAGAAATGAAAAATGGAGATGGTGCATGTGGGCATGGGATAGCTCCAAGATGACTGTGCATGTCAGGGTCAAGGCCACTGAAGCATGAACAAGTGATTATTACAGCAGAGAAGTGCTCTCTGTAGAGTCCGGTAATGAGAGAACGCTCCCAAGCATGAGTCATGTCAGGGACTTGCCATCTCAGCTCAGTGGGAAGCGTTCCTGTGGCAGAGGCGATGGACCTTCCTGAGTGCTTTGAAGCAGAAGGGAGTGTGCTTTACAACCCTGGGAAAGAGGGCCATTTGGAGAGGTGGGTGTGGCAGTAGGCGGGCCAAAGTCCTGGAGATTCAGAGTGTGAGGGAGGGGTGGCACTTTTCTGTGGTCAGTGCATTTCTGGGCCTTAATACCAATCTATGATCTCTTGGTCCAACGTCAACATTATGACTTAAACTGGACTTAATTTCGCAAGTCCAGTGGTCATGAAAGGTCTACAGCTTTCACTGACTTTAGAAAAAAGGGGGGAAGCCATCATCTCTGAAAAGGAGTAAATCGAACAGAGCTGAAGAACAGTGTGTGAAGAAAGGAGGAGAAAACAAAGGGGAAAATATGAAAACTTCATTAACAGTGACTATGCACTAGATCTGGGGAAATAAGAATATAAATGAATGGCATGGCAGTTACCATTCGCTCACCTCCATAAACATTTATTGATTATTTGGTGCCAGGAGATCTGGGCAAATTCTGTTCAGACTAAGAAGGTTGAAATCCTTTTATAAACTCATATGTGGTAGATGATAACTGCATTTAAAAACAATAGGAAACAGCGAGATGGAGATTTTGCAAATGCGAAGGGGATCTAGAGACGGAGGGAGAGGTAAGGAAAGGGAGATGAAGGGAATAAAAGAATTAAGATATGTTAATATATGTACCTACTCCCTAACATGAATGTAAACATTATGTACTGCAAACATGCACCAACAAATAAAAATAAATGAATAAAAATAACTAAGATGTGCTATGATGAATATGACAGAAGAAAACATTTCAAAAGCAGAAGAGAGCATTCTTAATTGTGTCTGTGGGCTAGATGAAGGATTTACTTAGCTGGCATTTCTGGTGGGCATGGAATGGTGAGGAAGAGTTGGCCACCTGCAGAAAAGGAGTTAGCATAGCTATTTGATTGCCAGGGCTCCAGGCTTCTAGGGTGGAATCTGGCCTCTACCTCTCACAAGTCTAGAAAATTGGAGAATTTGCCCAATCTTTTTGTCATTTGTGAGTAAAGGGGATCGTAGTAGGTTCTCCACAGGATATTGTCAACTTAGAGAAAGACGGTACACCCAAGACTTAGTGACAGGTAAGAGTGTCACTAATAAGGACTCCGAGGCACAGAGCTTGGTTTGTCCGATGGTGAGTACCTGAGGGTCATGATGACTTTGAGAAATCCGAAAACTTTGCAGAAGCTGAGGCTGAGCAGGGGGCCAGGCGGTGACAGTGAGGCTGACTGGCGGGATGCTACTGCCTTGGGGTGCTTGTGAGGACAGCCTGGGACAGTGTCCAGGTTGGAATGGAACGTGAAGACCTGGTGCCCAGTGGTAGTGACAGGTGCAAGAAGTAAGATTGTGGACGATGCCAGAATGAAGGCCAAGAGGATTGGGCACATTTGAATGGTGTGGAGGGTGACAGGGACATTTCTCCCCTGTGTGACAGGTGGATGACACCATCATCAGAAGGGACTCACAGTACTTGGAGAAGAAGATAACAGAGGAGAATGAGGTGCTTCCTCAGGGCCAGCGGAATACATTTGGGTTGCCATACGGGCATCCAGAAGGAGACATCCAGAGGGCAACCAGGCACCCTGCAGAGAGCTGAGTCTTCTCCACATACATGGTGGGAGGAGCTGGGTGTGTGTCCGGGTGAAGGATCTGAGGGCTCACTGTGGAAGGAGACTCGTGGAGACACCAGGGCTGCACTGTCCTGGTCATCGGCACCCACAAGAACCAGAGACGCACGGCCCTTCTCCTGGTCATCCTTCTGATTCTCCCTGGGTTTGCTTCTTCTGGCCTCGTGACTTCCTCCCATCACTTTCTCCGCTGAGGTGTTGTCTCGGCTCCCCTGGATCATACTGCGAACTTAACTCCCCTAGACGTGGTGCTGTCAGGGTCCCAGGGACGGGAGATCATGTAGTTCAGCAGAGCCCCTAGGTTGGGAAGCCCATGTGTGGTCATGGATGGGGGAGGCAGAGGCAGTGAAGACCCCCAAGAAGAGTCAGAGAAAGGAGAAGAGCACTGGGGATGATACCAGAGCAAACAAGGAAGGAGAACGATCGAAAAGATGGGTCAGATCCAGCTTCCTTGAATGGCGTTGAAGGCATGCATACTGTTCCTCTTGCTCACTGTCCGACTTGAAGCTGTATAGTTTGCAACCTTCCGAAGACTACTGGAGATGAGCAAAAAGTAAGGCTCTTCACATTTCTAGAAGGGTAATGCTTCTGATACTAGTATTCAAATCTCAACTCACCATTTAAAGAGTGGGCGGCCTTGTGACTTAATTTCAAGGCCTGAGGTTTTTGATAGCACAAGATCAGAGTATCAAAACCTTTCTTGCTGGATTAGGTGTTAAAAGAATTAATGTATTAAAACTAACACAGGGGCTGGAACCCAGCATGCCATTCGTTTGTATTATTTCTCCTTCCTTTCTTTTCCCACACCCTCCAGTGGCTTTCACTGGAGTTTTTGCTATTTTCCTAAGTTGGTCTGAAACACTGGAAAACACCCTGAGGAGGTCAGAGCGCTGCGTGTTTCGGAGGTCCTGTCCGCGATGCTGGGAGATTGATTGCGAGGGTCGCCCCACACTTCCTGTCTGCAGAGTGAGTCCTTCGGTGCCCGGTGACATGTAGCATACAGGATGCTCAGATGTCCTGGTTGGCACAATCGTTTCTGACTGAGGATCTTGGACTTTTCACTTACATGTCAGTTATAAAATAATAAAAGACAACTTTGAAAACTGCTAATCGGTGCTTTTCAATGGGCTCTGTACATTACACTAAGATCTTTCCACAGCCAAATCTTTGCAGGAAATTTATGTATCATGCTATGCACTTTTCATAGAAGGGAGACTAGGACTGTGAGAGCTTATAAAGGGCTAGTTCAAGGTCACACACTGATAAGGCACCGGGGCAAGGGGCCAGGCCAGGCCCTTCCAATGCCCGAGATGGCTCTGCTAACTCTCCTTTTGTCCCTGCTCACCCAGGATCTGGAAGTTTCCCTTTGTTGTGTGGGGAGCTCTGAAAAGCTGAGTCGATAAAACGCACTGACCAGTTTGTTTCCATTTCTCGGCGCCAGTGGACTCCTCCATGGGTGAACTCGATCCTTCTGGGTGAGGAGTTACTCTCTGACTTCACTTCTGGGTTGCTGCTTTGGGTCCCCTGTTTTGAGAGAGAGCCTAGGTTTTCTAGGATGTTGCTTCTCCTCTACTCTGGCACTTATGGTCACTGGGAGAAGAACGCTTCGAGTCGCCAGATTAAGTCTGACACTTACGTACTCCACAGAGTCCAGGCGAATGAAGACTCACTGCACTGGTGTTGTTCGAGTTGTGCAAATCACCCAGAAAAGGAAAAATCATAGGGATTTATTTGCCGGGAGAACGGCATACGTCAGCACTTTCTATGTTACACAAAAGCAATCAATGGGGCCACAATGACCACCGCTTCACAGTTGTTCTTTCCACCCCCCACCTCCACACTCACTGCAGCTGCTTCGATTGCCCAAGCCTCTCTGCCTCCTCTAGTTGCCATTGGAGAATCTCTAGCTGCATCTTTCCCAGAACCTTGTTCCCCAGGACCTGACTTGAATTCTGAGTCTCTGGAGGCTCTGCATTTTCCGGGACCGATCCACACCTGCCTGGTTTCCCTGTACGAGCCCATTTTTCCTGGCTGTGCCTGAATTCTTGTGATGTTTCACATCCTCAGCCATGGGGAGGCAGAGCCACACCCAGTTTATGAAGAAAGGATGCTCTACTGAATTCTCTGTGTGTGTTTACGGGATGGGTGTGTCAGAGAGAGGAGAGTGAGCCAAGCTCACACGGAGCAACTTTCCTGTGAACTCAAGTGACCTTGGTTGGCCCCTGGCTTCAGAAAGCCTCAGGCTCTGTGAGCTTCCATCTCCTCCCCACCCTGTGTGACACATGGCAACCCGATGGGCTCCTGCCCATGTCTGGTGGTTGCTCTCCTGAGACAGCCGCGGCCAATCTTGCCTCTGGGTCCCAGCAAGGCTGTGCGTCGTGTCAGTTAGCTTTGCTGCTCTGGGTGGATCCCAGGGAGGCAGCCCTCAACCGCGTGCTCCAAACGCACACCAGACCTGGACCCTTACCCAGCCTGCCTTCTTCAACCTCAGCCTGACAGAGTGACCCAGAGCTCACCATTTCTGATAGCTTGTTTTTGCTCAAGGAATTGGCATTGTTTGTAGAATACATGGCATGATTGATAAGAATGTATGGTGAATGTTTGTTCAAATAAAACTAACTTATTACGTTAAAAACTACACTGCCACAGATCTCCCTCAAAATTCTCCACCCCCTTCCTGTGTACTTATGAGTTATCTTAAAAAATACAGAGAATGCTGCTGCTGAGTGTCTTCTAACAGAAAGGTAGGCTATTACAAACATTACGGCATGTCCCCATCCACCTTATTGAACAGATCTGCCACCACATGACTTCTGGCTCTTCCTCAAGGTCAAAACGACCATGAAAAGGAAATGATTGAATCAATTCAGGACATCAAGGTAGTCATGTAAGTGCAACTGAAAACACTCAGGAAAGAGGACTCCAGAGCTGCTTCAGAAAGTGGCAAGAATGATGGGATGAGTGTGTTGGAAGTGAGGGGGAGGATTCTGAGAGGGATTCATGGCGAGGTGTCTGTTACTGTAATAAATTTACTTTTAAGTTTAAAGACAGCATTTTTTTTTTTAATAACACCATGTGTGTCTCTATCCGGTCCAATTTCAGATGGCTCTCGTTTGTGCTTCTCCAGTCCCACCAGGGCAGGATCCTCTCGAGAGCAGCTGTAGGCATCCCCAGGCCCACAGTGTGCACAGATGTTGCAGTCATAATTCTGGAAGCTCTTGCTCCAGCAATGCTCCTTTGAATGATCTCATTCATAATGATGAAGGCCATAAATTCTGAGGAATTCAAGACAATCACATTCCTGCCCTGTCTGTGACTATGGGAACGAAGTGCTGTTTTCAGGTAGGGCCCTGAAGTTCAAAGAAAATCGGCCCTGCAGCTTGTGGTTTTTATTTGCATGAGTTAAAGCGGAGCCAACCCACTGTGCTTAGCAAGGTTCTAGGCAAAGTCTAACCTGTCTTCGCCATCTCAGCCTGTGTGATCCAGGCCACACTGATTATTGCAGATCGGGTCAGAACCAGAAGATAAAAAGTCATATTGCCCTTGGTTACAGAACCAAGAAGGACACATTGGAATGGAGAGAGGAGGAGAGCAAGAAGCAGGAGAGACATGGAAGTGAAAACCTGACTTGAGAACTTCTCTAATGACCCAGCTCACTCGACTCCACTGAGTCTCCAAGGAGCCCAGCCCAGTCTCCAAGGAGTCCCAAGGCTGAATGTCAAGTAGCTCATGTGCCCTTCCCCTGTGTGTCTCCCTCTAATCCCCAGATTAATTCCTAGTTGCCTTAAAACCAGGAACCATGGGAAAACATATTCTCTCTCTGCAGCTGAAAAATTCTTAAGACTCCACATGGACCCTTGATGTAGAAGAGTGAATTTTAATTATTGGGCAAAATCATATTTTGTGTCATCACATAATGAAGAAAAATATGGTTAATTTCCTCTAATAGTAAATATAAATTGCCTCACACATCCATCTGCCTTCCTCTTTCCTCTGATGAAATAGGGATAGTGCTGGCAAGTTACTTAAGGCCCCCAGGGAAATGAACAGATTTTTTAGCTCTAATTTTGCACAATTTGCTGTGTGGTTTTCTCGCAAGCCTTACAGTTTATAAAAACATAAACAGAGATGTAAGTATATGGACAGAAAATCATCGGTTTCTGATATAACTATTTGTAGTTTTCATCATATTTCCAAAGAGTTTCCATTTTCACCTGGACACAATCCATTCTCAATGTTGTAGTGAAGTGGAAATTTCGCTCCAATCACGTGGAAATATTTCATGTGATTTTACTGTTGAAAAGCTGTGTTTAAAAGTCCTTGTTTCCATACAACACAAGTTTACTTGGCATATACGTAATTTCATTTTCTCCAGCCCATTGCTGTAGAAAAATAAACAAGGGTAATGCTGTGGAGTGGATACTAATGAGCCATTTGATGATGGACCTCATCAAAAGGGGGTGCAAGAAGGCATTTACTGTAAATCAGGAGAAAGCAAGATGCTGCACCAGAAGAAAGTTTCAAGGTCTGAGAAGGAAACCTCACCATCAAGTCCAACCGATTGCAAATGTTAGGCCTTCATTGCCACTGTGCAGCTCACGGCTGTGGAGCTGGTAGCACGGGTCAGGAGTTCTCTAAGCTCTTCCCTGGGTATCAGCTGATGTGCAGCTCTGGGCAGCATTTCTGCTTCCACCCTCAACTTTCACTCAAGCACCCGAGGTCTAGACAGACTGCGGCTGTCCGAGAGCTGGGTGGTGCACTTAATCCCTGCCTCTTGTCCAGCACAAGCTCAGCAGTCAGAGCTCCTCCTCCCTCTGCTGCCTGTACTGTACAAGGGGCTTAGTGTCAAGGGGACTTGAAAAACCAGTATTTGAAAATTACGTATTTACCCACTGGTTTTCTTTATACCTTGAGGTTCACTGAATTGCTCCAATAACTTATCTGAAGATCTATCTGGTCTTCATGGTTTGCTCCATCAATTTCATTGTTTTTATCTGGGTTAGCCTAGGACATCTGCATGTATATTACATTAATCAAATTTATTCAGCTATTTTTCATTGCAGATTTTCCATTTCATTTAACAGAGAATGTTGAGAATTGAGGCAATTTTCAATAACATATAAGCCAAAGTAATGTTATTAAAATATTTAGATAACTGAAATCTTATTCAAATCTTTAGATAACTTAAATGTTATTAAAATACCCACATAACTTAAATGGTATTAAAATATCTAGATAGTTAAGGCAGCATTATTTCCCTAGAGGACAGAAGTATTTCTATTTACTTCACAGGTCAAGAGCTACCTAGACACAGTGTGGAAAGTCCAGGGTTCGGAACCTGGGAGTGTGATATTTGTCTGGGCTTTGGCCCTGATGAGCAGGGGTGGAAATGGGCACTTTGCTGCCCTGATGTAGCACATGTGCAACTCACCTTGGGGACAGTTACAAAGGGCACACCTGATGCTTTGAACATGTGTCTTGGAATTCCTGTGTTGGAGAGATGGCACCATTGGGAAGGACCACTGGGACATGAAGACTCTGCCCTTCTGCATAGATTTATCCATTCATGGATCCACGAAGGGATTAATGGACTATCTCAGGAGTCACTGTTACAAAAGCGAGTTCTCTTCGGCATGCTTGCTCTTCCCTGCCATGTGATGCCCTCTGCCACATCAGAACCCAGCAAGAAGGCCCTTACTGGATGATGGGCTGATGTCAGTGCCATGCTCTTGGACTCACCACCCTCCAGGACCATGAGCTGCATAAATATCTGTTCAGTGTAAATGACACCATCTGTGGCTATAACAACAGAAAAAGGCTCAGACTGCAGGTACGATGATCTGTCAGGAAGAAAGGGCTTGAGGAACTGCCAAATGCTACCTTAATAATATTTCCATCATGCACCTCATGAGCACAGCCCTGTCTCTTGTGCGGAGTGCAACTGTCCTCCTGACCATGACCCACTGGGTCCGCCATCCCAGAGATGGATGCAGGACGCACCTCCTGATTGCTCTGATCACCCCGCCCTGCTAATGAACCAGAGACGGTGCCTGCCAACCTTGTGTTGCACGCTGAACTCAGCATCTGCATTTTTGGTGCTGTGCCAATCTTAATGAAGTTGTCTTGTTGTTTTCTAAATACCTTTGGACACCTAAGGGCGTAATGACTGAGCTGGGATGTATGATAATGATAAAATGTGCCGCAAGCTGCGTGGGCTGGAGCGAGTCAAATTTGACATGAACTGATGAGATTTCTTGAAGTCTAATCTACTCCTTTTTCACTCTTTTCAGAAAAGATGGAGCAATGGGAGACTGCTGGCTTCTTTGGCATTGACTCACAAGAATTACACATCTAGGAGACAACATTAATTTGTATTGCATGACTCACATTGAATAAAAACAAGTTTGCATTCAAGAATCATGCATTCCCAGTTAATTAATCGCCCCTGTAAATGCTGGGGTGGATTATTGGTTAGTCACACACATTTTTTCTTCCCAGAAATAAGGCAGGTGTGACACTCTGGCTCCCTGTATAATTTTTCATGCCTGAATCAGCCTTGTCTCCTGCTGCCACTTTCTACACCCTTTTCATTAAGCTCTGTCTAAATACTTAACTGTCCAAGTGTGTTATTATCTAGTAAAACTATCTACAAGTATTTCAGAAGTGATTTAGTTTGCATCTCTGCATTTCACATCTTGGAAAGATTCTAACCCAATTCTCTTTATTTCGGAATATACACAAGGTCAGATACTGAGAAACTAAGGACTTTGCGTAGAGTGTTACTGATAATGATAGATTCCACCATATCTGAGGAAATCCACCCTCAATAAGGAAGGTTGGGGCATGTGGACCAAAGGAAAATAACAGATTTATGTACTATATCTACATAAAGCAAACTCAAATTTATAAGGAAAAAAAGATCCAATTATGGAGAAAAATAATATTTGCAATATTTATTAAAGAATATGTATATAAATGGAAATTTAAAAAACATTATTTGGGGTCAGATTCAAACTGAGTAAAATTTTGTTAAATTTTAGAATTTATTTAAATTACCATTCTATTTATTGCTAAGAATAATAGATAAGCTAAAAATGATGCAAAGATTTGTTGATGTTGCTTCAAAAAAGAAAATTTCTCATAATTTCAGAGTGATTCTTCTATTTTAAAGACATTATCAGAAGTATTTAAAAGATATATTACTGAATCAAAAGAAAGGATAAATATTTTATAAGAAGAAATATGGCAAAGACTTGGACCACTTAATTTCTAATATATATTTAGATACTCATTCCTATAGAAGGACATTTTGGTACGAATGATTCTGACCTGCAATGTGGCTATTTCATGATGCCCCCAATTTTTTTCAAAGAAAAAGACATCATCAAGAGGACTAATTAAATGAAATTTAAAAATGAGCACGTAAGAGAGGATACTTCTGGGATGACAGAGCATATGCAGGGAATAGCATTCCCCAAATAGGTTAAGACTCAACCACTGGGCTGCATCCCAGTCTGGGATTTTGCATTTCACCTTCAGTTGACCATGGATAACTAAAGCTACAGAAACTGAGTAGCAGGTAAGGGTGATTACTGTATGACATTGTAAAGGGGACATCATGCAGAAATGCTATGGCTGGGGCCGGTGAGACGGCTCAGCGGCTTAAGCGCCTGCCTTGCAAGCGCGAGGGCCCGAGTTCGACTCCCGGAACCCACATACGAAAAAGGGGCCGGTGATATCGCTCAGAGCCACGGGTGCCTGTTGGCGCGCGAGGTCCTGAGGTCGACCCCCCGGTACCCACAAAAAAAAAAAAAAAAAAAAAAAAAAAAAGAAATGCTATGGCTATACTTAAAAAATATGTTGAAATCCTAAATCCCAGTACCCATAAATGTGGCCTTATTTGGAAATAGGACCTGTGTAGATATAACTAGATTGAGATGAGGCTGGGCCCTAGTCCAACACGATGGCATCCGTATAAGAGAGGGGCAACAGAGACACAGGAGAAGGCCACGTCGCGACAGAGGCAGAGGCCGGGCTGATGCACTGGAAATCAAGGGACAGTGAGGATGGCTCGGCATGACTAGAAGGCAGGAAGAGGCAAGGAAGTGTCCTACCCAGAGGCTTGGAGGAGTATGGCTCAGTTAACTGCTTGATTTTGAAATTTTGGGCAGAACTGTCAGAGAATGCATTTTTATCACCCGAAGCCACTTGATTTGTGGGACATTGTCACTGTACCCCTAAGAAACCAATACAGATTTGGATTGATTTTTCAATATATTTTAAATATGGTAGCCACCTTGGAATACATACAAAAATAAGCATGTTCACTTATACCAATTTAAATTTAAACTTAGTTACACTTAAAACTTTTCTATCTCAAAATTCTTAATATTCAATTTACTTATTTTTTTGAGATTGTTAGCTCATTTTTCTATTTGCAGCCATTAGACTAACTTTAAATTTTAAAAGTGGTTTTCAGTCTGGAAATATCTGCCATTCAGCCAGGGGGGAGGCCACCCACAATCCCGCCCCCTGCGAGCCTGAAACAGGAGGAAAGTGAGTTGGAGGCAGCCTGGGCGACTAAGTGAAACCCCGTCTCGAAGTAAAAAAATAAGAGAAGCAAGGGCACAATTCAATGGGAAGGCCCTGGGTTTAACCCCCAGCACTGGAAAAAAAGGTCCTCCATTCGTCATGATAATGTTACATTGGATCTTCTGTTTTTATTTGGAATTTTATATGTTATACACCCACTATTGTCTGGCTCGCAGGACAGTTGTTTTTTCTGTAGACATTTGCTAATTTGCATAGCTTATTTTTTCATGGAAGCAATAGGAAAAGAATGTGACACCAGCATCAGATGTTCTTATGAGTTTAATTTTGTCCCCCAAAGAGTTATGTTGAAGTAGTTCATGACAGTACCTCAGCACATGACCTTATTTGGAAATAGTATCTTTGCATACGTAATCAAGGTAAAATGAGGTCTTTACCATGAGTCCTAATCCAGCGTGACCAATATCCTCATAAGAAGAGAAGCCAGAGAGCTGAGGAGAGCAACTGGGCTGTGCTGAGGGGGGAAATTAAAGTCATGCAGCTGTGAGCCACAGAAGTCCAAGCATGGCCAGCCGCCAGCAGCAATTCACAGAAAGGCCTGGGACAGATTTTCCCTGGAGCCTTCCAGAGAACATGATCCTGCTAGCACCTTGATCTGGGATGTTAGCTTCTAGAGCTGTGAAAGAATAAGTGTTTTTCTTTTGTATCAAGCCCCTGGATTTATGGTATTTTGTATGCCAGCCTTAGGAAACTAATGTACGCATGAAGTAATTGGACTGGAACTACTTTATGAAGCAGATAGAGAGAGAGAGAGGGGAATTATGAAAGTCCTTGACCTTTCTATTTCCAAAAGGATGATCCAAAACACTAATTCTCTGAAAGGTACAGAAAAAGCCATTTTCGAGTGGTGAGTTCATAGAATGCTGAGCAATAATTGTTGACTTATCCGTGCAGTCCAACTGTGAAGAGTGTGAGGTTTTAGGATTTTATGGGTCAGAGATGAGAAGCGAGGTTGTTCCATTTCTTGATCCTGCATGTACATGCAAAATATTCACCAGTTTTCTGCCCATTGTCACAATAAAGCATTGGACACGGAAATCAAAATAATTTTTTCAAAACAATTCAAATTCAGTCTTATTCTTAACAAAACATTAAATTGAAGTGACTTGTGTAATTGCCCATGTTTCCCTACTGCTGCACTGTTTGCTAAAGCCCTGCTCTCACTGACAGAGTTAACTCATCTTCCTAGAAGCTCTGTCCTCCAATATGTGGCTACTCCTTCCCAACACACCTTCCTACCCCTTAGAGTTGGAGCTAGCTGTCTTGGATCAAGCCAAGAATGACCATGGTTGGAGAAGTCTGTCTGAGCTACTCCAAGGGATTATAGGTTTAATAATTTTCATAGTCAAACAGAGTCCTCCCACCTGTGAAAATATTTTATGACTATACCTGTTGTTGCTTTTAGCTTTTGGTTTCAATTAAGGATAATGAATGCCACATCTACTTTCATCTCTAGCATTGATGATTGTGTTCATCACATGCTTGATAGGAAGATCGAAGTTCCGTCCATTGACAATATCCACTCTAGTGGATACAGATAATAGGGGGCTACTGGGAGTTGCTCTTTTTCCCTTGCTTTTCACTTCCCTTCCTTCCTTCCTTCCTTCCTTTTATTCTTCCTTTCTTCCTTCCCTAATTCCTTACTTTCTTTTTCAATCAGTTGCCACAATATTTTCTGAAACCCAAGGGTTATCATTACTGATTGAATCTTGTTCGGTTAATACTCAAAATGAAACCAAACTATAAAGTTTATTAATGGTACTATCTTAATTCTACATAAAATTTTTATCACACTTTCTACAATAAAAAGTAGCAGAGACTTGTGGCAGCAAATTTAGATAGACATAAACTCTCCTAAATTTGTCACTTGTATGGATTAGAGCAAAATGAAGCGTGTATCTATTTTCTAAAAGAAATCACGAAGAACTTGGGTACTACAAAACACTCAATAACGAGATTTTTGTCATTGTTTTTTCAATGCAAAATCACTTTTCATTTTACTGTTAAGTTGTTTTTGTTGGAATTTGTTTTTCCTCCTATGTGAAAGGGGATATTACAAAAAAAGATAAGCAAATGAGAATGAAATTCTACGCAAAGCGTAGACACAAATAGGTGGTTCTTTGTTGGAAAAAGAGGTAATTAGATCTATTCTAGTTTGTCAAAAGGCATTAATTTCTTGGTGTCACTACATCAAGTGTAAGGAGATTACTTTAAGAAGTGAGGGCACAGTAGCGCATCTCTACAGTTAAGAGCAGGTATGCTGATTCCTAGCAGGAGGCAAGAGGAAGTTGTTCACTGAAGAACAGAAAGGACTTCACGTAACAGAGTAAAGAGGACTGAGGAAACTCTTTCTCTGTTTTCCTTTAAGTGTGTTTATTTTTAAAGTGTTGGCACTTTGTCCAAGTGATCTCTCTCTCTCTTTTTCTCTCTTGAGAGCCCCATCCCCGGCTACTTTACCTCTTTCTCATCTATTCAGGAAAGCGTATTTGCACGTCTGTGAATAATAACACCATATAAGAAAGATACAAGGTCCCAAAAGCCTCCATGAACACGGACATTATGTGCCATGAACATGAACTCAGATTAATAATATCAACAAGAATGAAGAGGGGGAAATGGAACTAGAGAAGCAGGGGGAAGAAAGGGGATTAAAAAGAGAAACAAGCTGTGTGGTGTGCATGTGCCAACTCCCCAAGATGACTGTAAAATGCATGAACTGCAAACATGTACTAATAAAATAAAATAAAATAAAATAAGGATAATTTTGAATATATTTTAATAAAAAATAGCAGTTACCACTTCTTGAGTTATTTACTTTGGTCCAAGCAATGAACTAAATATCTTACAAGTATTCTCTTTTAAAATATTACCTCTAGGCCAATAAGGTATGGAGATTAGGCTTAGAAATTAGGAGAAGCATCAGCAAAGTTTACATTCACATTTCTAGTACTGAATTCCCACTTTTTACCACTGTTCATGTTGCTCCTGAGAACTATATGGTAACACTGGTGCTAATACTTAATAAATATCTCTTGTGTACATGAATAAATAAGCGAAATAATTTACACAGAAAATGGGAGCAGCACTCACGCTTTGGTATCATTAAGTGTTAATGCTGATAAAATAATTGCAGTGGTCCTGACAGTGACCATCAACCCATCGGTGAGTCACTAAACGGTCGGTGAGACATATTCCCTGGGTGGTTTCTCTTTATGGCAGATGCCTGCAGATTTCTTGCAGAAAGAAAGGAAGCTGAAGCCGCTGCATGCAGGTGAGCTGATGAGAAGATGTTCTTGGGAAGTGAGGATGATGGGTAAGAGCTGGGGAAGTTCTCGGGATGTTCCAAAATCAGACACCGATGCAGGTGGCTGGTCCTTACCTGGGCGAGCCCGTCCTCCAGGGTGAGAGGGCAGAACCAATACACAGAGTGTGACATCGTATTTTTAAAATTTTTGTTAGCACCTGTTTGCAGTACACTATGATCACATTCATCATGGGGAGTGGGTGCATGTACGTAACACATCTTCATTCTTTTATGTCCCCTTCCCTCCTTTTGTTTCTTGGTCCCCTTCCTATTTAGCAAAAGATCTACCTTCATGTTTCCTACTAACTAGCTTTTATTTTGCTCTTTCATTTATTTGTACTTTGGGTTCTGATGTAAGGGCAACCATGAGATATTTAAGCTTGTGAGTCGATTTATTTGACATCAGTACCAGGTTGACTTCATGCGAAGAGGCCAGTGACAAGTTATGTATTAGAACAGGCATCAAGGTGACAGGTTGGCTCATAAAGAGGGGGGACCAGGTTTAGCAAATAAAAACACAGCCAGACCAGGTGAAATGGAGTGCCAGATAAACACTGTTTTTAAAAGTACAAATATGCCACAAATATCAAATATCCTTTGAAAATAATCCCTTTTTATCCTGAAGGCTTAAACTTAAGTAGGAGCCCAATATTTTATCTGACAACTCTACTCATGGGTAATTTAGAGCCAAGTGATTTGAAAAATAAGATTAATAATATATTTCCATATCTACTTCATTTTTTATTTCTGCCCTCTTCTCTTCTCCTCTCTTCTTATCTCTTCCTCTCCTCTCCTCTCCTTTCTCCTCCCACTTCTTTCCTTCCTTCTTCCTTCCTTTTCTTTCTTTCTTTTTGCCATAACGTAGATTGAACTCAGGGCCTTGTAAATGAATTTTGTGGATGAATTGATCCTTAATGATCTTTAAAATTCTTTTCTGCTCTTATAATGGGCACCTTATACAAGTTTGTGGTTATATGAAGGGCTAGAAAAACTATACTCGCAACTGACAAGTAAGAGCTAAAATACTTAATATAATTTGTTCTCAGCCCAAAGAAAAAGATCTGATTTACCGGAGATAATATGTATCATCACTTCCAGGAAGAATTACAGGGAAAGTTGCAACCAAGTGAATTCCAAATCCTTCTCTGCCCAAAGTCAACTGAGAAAATTAGGAGTGGGAGGTGCACTTTCTTCTTTATCTTGAAAAGCATGGCCCAGATGCCTCTTGGAACAGACCTGGGTTCGTCACGAACCTTCTGAAGTCTTATAGTGCCTCATGCTTCACTAAGCCTGCTCTGCAGATGACATAATTAAGTAGTTAATGATGGTTAATTGACTCTCCTGAGATTATGCCTGAATCATAGGCAAAGCAAGGAACAGGGCTCACAGCTGTGAGTTTCCACTTCCCAGCCTGGCCCATGGGCTCTGCTTCTAGCTTCACCCAGTTTCAAAATTCACATTAGCTTCATCCACCATTGCAGATTCAACTAAGGCTGAAAATAGTGCAGGTGGCATGGAAATCACCAGGACTCCAACATAACACTGGGCCAAAAATGTACCCTGGGAGCTGCCTTCTAATCTACGTATTCATCTTTCAATGCAATGGCACACAGATGCCTTTGCCAAGAACCAAAGGAAGAGGTTCTGGCATTTCTATAACTCCACCATAAGATAAACATTTACTTGGAAAAGTAATCTTTTTTTAATACCCATTTGCATACCAACTCCACTTTCAAGGGGAACTCCAAGTTGGATGAACTAATAGGAAATGGACTTTAAAAATAAATGCACACTTTTATGTGGGTTTCAGTCTTTTTAGATGCATATTTCTCTCACTGAGTCAATTAGTCTTCCTCACTCCAGAGAGTGGGGGAGGGACACATGGCAGGAATAAGTGAGCACACACCCTAACGTCTTAAAAATGCATGTGCCTTTCTTTTCTTCCTTAAGAAATGAATTACATGAATTGTTGATATTATTTTTCAATAATTTTGAAGAATTTTTGGTATTTTATCTTACACAATGCCTTGAACATACAATTTGCTTAATTTTCTAGTTTTTTTTTTCATATTTGAGAAAAAATAGCTAAGGTAGATTCCTTATCTATTTTCCTCAACTGTGGGTAGGTGTTCTCAAATTGCAGAAACAAGCTATTTCAAGGGACACTCTGGCATTGCCCCCTAATGTCGCTTATGGTAACTTCCTGCCAGCAATTTTTCAGTAGTCTAGGCTTTCAAGAGTCCCCGCATGTGCTAATGTTAAATTAAAAGAAAAAAAGAAAAGGCAAGGTGGCTGCGCTGTAATGCCAGCACTCTTAGAGGCAGGAAAGTTGCAATGTCTAGCCCAGCCTGGATAACTTAGCAAGACTCAGTCTCAAAAGAAAAAATACAAAAAAATGAGAAAAGGTTGGAGATGTAGCTCAACGCAAAGGCCCTGTGTTCAATCTCCAGTACCAAAGAAACACACACACACACACACACACACACACACACACACACACACACACACAAACCAACCAACTAACCAAACAAAAACAATACAACAAACTCCTTTCCCAGATACATACTATACTATAGCTTGCTTTCTGTGTTCATGGCACTTTGTAACATTTTGTAATCAACACATAAAATGTTGAACACTGGGTCTCAGTAGGTTATTGCTGAATTATAAACATGTGCTGCATTGGGATGTGCAGGTGCTGCCCGTGGTGCATAGGGTTGTGGACAGAGACAAGCACGTGGCCAGGAAAAACTGCTCTGAAACCCTCCATGACAGCAGGTGACCAAGACCCTCGCCAGCAGATGGGACCTTTCATGATTTGTCCAGGCCTGGCTCTCTTTCTTCTTCTCCCCTTAATAGAGATCATTAGGTCCAGACTCCAGCAGGAGTCTGTGAGATTCTAGCAGGAGACATCCAGCAGGATGTCTGTGACCACAAGGCTGTCAGCCATGTGACTCCCACCACCTTGGAGTACAGGCAGCTATCTGCCAGGTCAGAGAGGAAGGGAGCTTGGCAGGGACAGCATTTCTATTGCCCAGTGTGTGCCCTGCGTCTGCAGATGCATTAGTTGCAGGGTGGTGCTGTAAACACCCGCCCACATCTTCTCAGCAGATGTCTTTGTGGACATCTGGACTTGGGATTTATTGCTTTCCATGAGGATTTTGTAGGGGAGACAGAGACCTGGGTGTATTCCAACCTAAACATCCGGGGAGGGCAATGCTTGAGCCTTCCGGTACATTCAAATGCACCCTCATGGGTTCCAAGAGGACCGCTACCCCCTGGCCATGTCTACTGAATGCCTAGTAGTTTCCCCAACTAGATTCTGTCTTCCTCATTCCCACGAGCTCAGCACTTTTGACCCAGGGGAAAGAGGAGATGTCTATGGATCCCTTAAATGGTTCATCAGCAGCATTTGATGATGCAAACTGACAATTTTATACTTTACGATATTCACTGTCTGAATTCCAAAGGTTGAGGTCACCAAACCACTATTGCATTGATGTTTCATGCAATCAGTAAACTCTGAGCAGTGTTTTACATAGAAAATAGGGCCTCCAGGTCATTTGTTGGTAGAATTTATGGGTAATTTTCTTAGTGTGCAAAAATTCACCTCTGGTAGAAAATAGCTCTGTATTTAGCTTCAATTTAAAATAACTCTTCTTAAGGTCACCAGTATTGGCTCTGATTTTGTTTAATAAGCTCCTTTTTTCTCCTTCCTGAATCTGCTCTCACTCCCAACCACCTACCCCACTTACCCTCCAGGTAAGTGATGATACAGCACCATTACATTGGAAAGTATCTTATTTTCTGTATCATTTTCTAGTTATTTTAACTAATATTTCTTTACGAAGTGACAGAGAAATTGTGGAAGAAAAGCTTATGTTCTACAATTGTCACTCATTTTGAGTATTAAAGTTTGTTAGGTGAAACAACAGAATTACATAGAAACATCATCATTTAACAAAATAATATAATGATACAACGGTTTACTTATTAGAATTTTGTATTTTCTAACTTTTCTACTAAATTATGTTGTAGTAATGGAGAGAAAAATAAGTTATCTTTCTTCTTTAAGTCAATGAATTAGATACTGTATGTTTCTCAAAAGTACATATAAATAAACAAAAATAATAGATGCCCAGTAAGATATCTTTCTTGTCCTTTACCTCACTAAAAACTATTTCCTATCAGACTACATAACAGAATAAATAAAGAACTTTTCTTTCTTTTACTCTCAATAATTGAATGGCCAGTGAAATTGGGAGAAATATCCACAGAATGTGTATGAATTTAAGACACTTGTTAGTCATTAATGTTGAACCTTTATACAGATATTCACAAATGTATGTTAAATATTCTGCTTATCACATTATTATATAAATGAGTCAAGCAGTTCTGGTTTTGCAAGATTCACAAAGTAGCCTTTTATCTTGATGGAGTTTCCCCAAATAATTCTCCATACTTCTTTAAAAACCAATTCACACATTGTCTTTTTATTCAAAAAGCCTTTATATGGTACCAAGGCATTTGGAATAATTTTTCCCAGAGCTCTGTCAAAGATCAACTCTTTCATTAGTCTGATATGAACAAAGGTGATAATCTAAAGTGATTGATTTATGTGAATTTTCATTAATTTATAATGGATGTATTATCTCTTTGCATTGCATGTAACACACCCAGTGTAAGTTTGAAAATAAGGAGAATCTGGTGAAAGTTTATGGAGCAAATTAGATCCTTTCTTCAACCAATCTACATGCAATAATATTATAACAACCCATATGCCTGTCCCATGCAGTGACAAATAATGCAAACACTGAAACTCCAGCATTCGCTCAAAGACATACATGAAACCATTGTTTATCTAGAAGACCAGATCTATTTCAAATACATTAAAATTAAAATATATAAATTATAAAATTAAAATATTTATGGTAAATAAATTGCATTTTGTTCCATTAGATTAGAAATAAAATCACACAGAATCCAGTAATGGGGAGGAAGAGAGAGAAATACTCATAATCACAATAAATGTTTTTGACTTTCTAAAACTACTCTGATTATCCTAGAGCTTCTCTTGGAGTTTCCTAGCAGTTAGAGTAAATAGAGGAAACCACAGGTTTTTGTGAATGTATATGAATTAATCAGAAGGTAACTTTGAGTCTAATCTGGAAGAATTTGTCACATGTATCTTTTATGGGGCATGTTGAGTGTCATGGTGAAGATTTTTTTAAAGCCGGTTTTGCCAAAATAGTAATGCATTGGTGTTCCAGTCACAGCCCTGTTTTATAGCTAACTTTCTTGAAAGCTGGTAGCAGACATTATTTGGGTTCAGGAAGGAATGAGGGTGCTTTATCTTGCCAGCTGATCAGCTGGGACAGGAACAAGTGTAGTCCTTAGTAGCGCTGAGCACACACAGCCTCTGACAGCAGCACTGGCCTGGAGGCCGGGCCACCTGTGATCAACCCCAGCTCTGCTAGGGAGCTGTGCACAAAGAAGCAAGCGAATAACACCTCTGTAAAAGGAGGAAATTGCTTAGAACACATCTGATCTGTAATAAGCACAAAACTGAAGAAAAATTAAACCTTCTTATTTTTAATTTTAATATTAATAAGTCCTTTCAAAACCAGGGATATTCTACTTGTTCAAATATCTCATAGTGAAGCAGAGTTTGCGACCAGTAGACAACCAATTTTTCTTGGTTCCTGCCCACATTTGGCAGTCACAAATGTTTTCAGAATTATCTTCCCATGCTTTAGCATGACTGTGAAAAAGCATTTCAGGAGGACAGTAATGTTCATAA
This sequence comes from Erethizon dorsatum, assembly GCA_028451465.1. Lineage (NCBI taxonomy): Eukaryota > Metazoa > Chordata > Mammalia > Rodentia > Erethizontidae > Erethizon > Erethizon dorsatum. Next base: position 153,731,055 of record CM051824.1, on the reverse strand, counting down.
TGAGCTACTTTATTATTTGTCACATCTGTAAGTCTAACACTGTTCCAGTGGAATGTAAAAAATAAATAAAAGGAAAAGAAGCTGGACTAAGGCACACAAAAGTGAACTTTTAAAATGTAAAACTAGAACATTCATGACTGTAGGCAGGGGTGAGGAGCGAAGATATCTTTATAGCCCAGGCCACGCCTCACGAGCTAAGGTGTGAAATGACAACCATGAGGAAGTCCTGGAATGTAATCTATCATTTCTTCTTTTTCTTTGCTCCGAGGTGACTATTGGGTCATATTTGTCACATAGGCAGTGGAAATTCTGGAGCCAGAATAAAATTCTTCTCTCTCCTCTCACATCATTTAAACCAGGCAACAATCTGTTTTCTGAAGACTCACATAGAATTCCTGGGGAAAATGCTCAACTTCTTTGGGCATGAGACAGCTCACACGCATTTGAGGTTTGCAGGCGCGTTCCCTCCAACAGGTGTGTTGCGTTGCCCAAATGAGAAGGAAGTCAGTGAAAATGGATTTCACATGAGATCAAATAACAGGATACAAGGAGGAGATTCCTCACTTCGATTGTCATTAACTGGGTTTGATCATTCATTTAATGCATCTGAAAATCAGCTTTACCCCTGAGACAAGGTGACACTGGCATCTATCCCAGAGTTAAGCTTTTACATTCACTCATTCTTTCATTGCATATATTTGTTGAGTCCTATTTTGTGCCAGGTAGCCATTCATCGACTTAAAAAATAACATATTGGGAAATGAAAGATGAGACTTTCAATAAGGACTCCTCATGCTTACAGCAACAGTGTCATTGGCATTAGCTTCAAAATCCTAGCTGCTAATATTTTTTTCTGCACTTAAGTGTCCACTTTTCACCATACCACCATTTTCATGGGGATTGTCTCATTTTTATCCCCCAAAGACTTCTACTTTGTAGTGCTAAAAGCACCACCATATATAGAGAGCATACGATGCTCAGGACGCTTATGTAACTTACATATTTTTCACACAGAACCCATTTGCCCTGATTATTATTAAATATTGTTCCCCACACTCACAATTTGCTATAAAAGTTCTGGAAGCTCCTGGAGATTAGTAAGTGTGGATAGCAATATCCAAGCATGGGGCATAGAGCCACTCCTGTTTTATGTAATTATGTGAGCAGATGGGACAGACTAATGACTTTTAGTCCCAGTTGCATTAAATAAGATTAAAGATGCTGACAATAAGACTGAAGGTCCATGTCGAAGACTTTCTATTGCAATACGCGTTTCCCAGCTCATCAGTCTTGCAGTGTTGCTGATATCCTTTGGGTCTGGACTGTGAGGGGTGTGTGCTTTTGTGTGCCAAGGTGGCACACGATGGTCTGGTTTCCTGAGTGGTATCCCAGATCCCCGAAAGCAGCTTTCACAACACTTTGGTTTTCTCTTTATAGGAGCCTAGAAATCTATGAAGCCTTTGGCTTCAAGCTTCATGTCAGCCCCTGGGTCTGGTACTTATTAAGAGTTGATGGACCATCTGGGCTTTTTAGAGTTGCACATGACATTTTCTCCAGCTCACCTTGGAATCTTAAATTTTAGCAAGATCTGTGCATGAATCATTAAAGAATTGTAGGAAAAACATGGCCACATTTGATTGATTTTGGTTCAGAGTCAAGAAAGCTAAAAAAGTATAGGTTAGCATAACTTGGAATTATTCTGTTTGTCATTCAATCTTTCTGCAAAGATTTTAGAGCACAGCGCTGTATGGATTGCTCTACCTCCTTTGCTTTGTGATTCAGCCTCCTTTTTTTAACTCTGTTCCAATTCCAGCTCTGGCAGTTGAATAAAATAAGGTATGGGGACATGTTGCAAATATGTTAACTCCATTTCCAATATTATAAAATGATGTTTATGAAAGTATATTGTTTCACATATACTTTCCTGAAATTGGTTGGATGATGTATCCCATGTCCTCACCGAGAGTTCTTTGTAACATAAGTGGTATCCAAAGTTGGTCTGCTCTGGCCATCATTGTACAAAGGATGTACCTAATGCATTTTCTTATGAAGAAGACTTCAGACAGCTAATGCAGTGAGCCAAGAATTGAGAAGGAATTGTCTCAAATGGGCACAGACATAAAAAATCAAACATGTGTATTTATATGTTTGTGTGTGTGCACACATATATGTAGAAGATCAAGTCTGTTGGAATGAATAGTTTTAAGAAACTGTAAACAAAATTTTATGTAAATCATTATTTTACCTATGCAAAGACTGTCAGCTATACTCGTACATAAACAACTTGTTTCTTAATATTTTGGAGTTAATAGATTTAAGAAATTCCTTCTAATAAAAACAGATTAATTTCTTTTTCATTTTGGAGAAAGAACACAAAACAGAACCTGTAAAATTTAAGTAGCTTAACTTAGTATTACTTCTGCATATTTGAGCAGTCATTGAAAGAAAAATTGACAAGAAAATGACCAAAAGTATGTAAAAAAGCGTGAAATATAAAATATAAAATTAACATTATGATTTCTGTATTATTTATATCAGTTACTTTAAAAACAATAGACTTTTATTCTCATACTATATAGTTCTGAACCCAATTAGGAATATAAATCCTGTTATTCCAACAACCCAAATAGTAAGTGTACATACTCACTTAGCAGTAACACATCACTGAACAAAATCCACATCAGTGGAATAACAGAACAGTTGAGACAATCCTACAAGATGCCAAAGATGACGAGGATGTGACAATATTGATGCTAGTAAAATGCACATTAGAGTGACCAAGGTACTTTCCTAAAAGAAACTTGTCGCTGAGAAAATTGTTAAAGACCTCTAAAGAAAGCTATTATCTGAAATATTTTCTTCTAAATGAAAAGAGTATATATTTTTTCTTCTCTGTGTCCATTTAACAAACTTCAACTTTATCTGGCAGAACTTCTATGTTTTTCTCAGTTCTTTGCCTACCAGCCACAATCATGGTGGCAGAAGTTTTGGTCAATCATAGTAAAGGACAAATTTCTCCCTTTGAGACTTTGGACAATTTCTAGTTCAGTTCAACTCTCTCTGACCATACACACATACCTGTATCCTGGTCCTTCTATTTATTTTTGGTGGTAGTTTTTCCAAACAAATATTCATTCATTTGCCTAAAATTATCTGTAAAACATTTATGACTTTAAAAATATTATTAAAAATAACCCTGGTATTCTGAACTTCATGTTACAGAAAAGACATTATAATACTAATAGGCTTAGCCAACAATATGATATTTTTTGCAGTAAATACAGGGACACATTTCTTTAAGTGCTATTGCCAAAGGCTAGGAATTTTAGTCCTTTATCTTACCAGATATTTTCTAGAAAATAAATTTAATATAGTTGGAAATATTTAAATACTATAAAAGTTTCCTTTCTCTAATTTACTTAACAGACTGTCCCTTTGTTTTTTTTTTTTTTTTTTTTTTTTTTTTTACTTTACGTAGAAGTATTGTTTGGGAATGAGTGATTGAGAGAATATTAGTTACCTTGGGAAGTGAAATTCAGGAGGTTACACTCTGAAATTAGGAGTGAAGGAAAGGAACAGAGAATACTATGAAAGTGATCCCCTCATCCCTTCCTGGGTCAATCAAACCTGAGTTTGGATTCTGGCTTTTCTATTAGCTGGATATTCTAATCTACAGTAACTGAACTTTTGAATTTGTTGATTTTTAAATGACAATAAATATAGATGTTTATTCCACGAAGACATTAGGAGATTCTCTAACTAGAAATGGATACATTTGAGGATCTGGTATGTATTTCATAAACAAATGTTCTTTTGTATAATGTCTAATACAACTGGTGGTACAACATAATGATAAATCAAAGAGGAGAATTCTTGGAAGAGTTTATAACAGGGCTTTGTGTTAAACACTGTCAAAACAATGACTTGATCTAATTCAGTAACTTCTACATGTACTCCAAAGGAGAAGAAAGACACTGCTGAATCAAGCTACCTCTTGTCCTCAGGTTGCTTCATGGAACAGGTGGCAAGAATGAAGACTCAGTGTCCTAATTTCCAAATGGGACTGCTGCCAAATCATGTCGATTTCCTTATTGCCTTAAAAAGAATACTTGGCTAACTGTGAAGTTCCCTGTATTAATAGAAGAAAGATCAGAATGTAGGCAGAGGACAGTAGCTATTATGCAACCTTTACAAGAATCAGGAGTTCTGTCCCACCTCCAAAGAAAAAGAAATTAATGACCTAAATAGTTCAATGATTTTGCAGCTAAAAAATGGGAACTAAAAATTAGGAACGGAGAAAAAATCAAGATCTTTTGTAGTCACATTACACACCAACTCTTTGTTCTTTATGGATCATCTCCTTTTCTTTTGCATATATTTCAGAAACTAAAATTTTTTTTCTGAATTTCTTCCTTGATGAATTTGTTATTTAGGAGGAAGTTCTTTAATTTCTGTATATCTGTACATTTCTGGAAGTTTCTCTTGCTATTTATTTTTAGTTTTATTGCATTGCGATTGGAAAATACAGGCAATATGATTTCAGTTTTTTAAAATATGTTGAGACGTGTTTTGTGGCCTACATGCATATTCTCGAGCTTGGAGAATGTTCCATTCCTGCTGAGAAGAATGGCTGTCCTGAGCTGCTGGATGGAATGTTTTGTAGATGCCTCATACGTACAGTTTTTCTAGGGCGTACTTGAAATCTGCTGTTTCTTTGTTGATTTCTGTCTAGGGCAGTTTCTTTTAGATTGCACTGTTCTGTTCTTTCCTCCTTTAGAAGTCCATGTGTATGGAAAATTAAAAGGGTGAAGGTCTCTTCCCCTTGATAGTTGCTTCCCAACGTTTTTCTCATTCTCTAGATGCTAGAGATTTGGTAAATATTTGTACCAGTATTTACTGATTGAAGTTTGATCTGCTGACAATTATAGAAGTGATTTTCTAGCTGACCAGGCAACATGTTAGAATGTATTCCAGCTGTCCTCAGAGTGACACAGTCAGCACACTGCATCTTCCTGGGAGATTCAGAGGTGGGAGAAATCACTTATATCTAATCAAGTACTGCCAGATTATGTCAGGGCATTTAAAATTCACATCAAAGTTTCAGATAAAACTTAGACTTTAAGAATCTGATATGTCAGTGTGGGGCATTAGGTTCTGACATTGCGGGGTTGGACCTGGAATAGAACTGAAGGACAAGCTGAAAGGCCTCATTATAACTTACTGGCACACCGTCTACAGGACACGGTTTAACCTTCCTTTACTGACACCGATCGCATGGTCATTGCTGAGACAGGTACCCATTCCATTCACCACTGTGACCAAAAGTTGTGTCCATAGTGATCCTTTATAAAACATAAAACACAAGACAGATTGCAGACTTTTAAATCACATCATATTGTGCTTAATTTAAATATTTTAAAATAACTTTGTAAGATTCATTTGTCTTTATTGGATATATTTAATCAAATATTTTCTTTAAAATCCATGAAAGTGTACATGTTAAGTGTGCATGTGTGTGTGTGTGTGTTTGATAAATTTTAGTGAATGAAATTCTGTTTCTAAGAAAAGTATTTCCTCTTTATAGCAGATTCTCAAATTGAGTTATAGTACAGTAGTGGATCTTTACTGTGCATAAAACTGAAATTTCAGTTTCTAAAACAATTTACAGTTTTCATGGTAGGTATACAACTTTATTTATTTATTTTTTTACCCAGCTGATACTTCTCCAGGAATACTTTTATGGAACTTGTGGAAATGGAAAATTAGGAAGACTTTTCACAAACAGTGCATTTTTCCAGTCTTACAATTTTTGTGCTTCCATAAATGTTTACACACATATAAGGTACAGGAAATTCTCAGAAAGTTAAGAATTTGCTTGGGCTGGCTTAATTGGTTTATTGGCTTAGCTACAAGAGCTTTTGAAAAACATATGTGGAACTTCTTAATGATAACTAATTTTTTAAAGTTTCTTAAGTAGAATGGAGGTTTGCAGTGGGTGAATTTGAGCAGTGCCTCCCTAGGCTAAGCAGGCACACACCGTTGTTGTCTTACAAGGACATTGTATCTGTAAAGGGTTGGTATGCACTGCTTGTGACTAAATGGCCCTTATGGGTTTTTCTCCCCTCTTCTGTTACATTAATTTCCACCTGCAGTTAGTTCTCCCTCCTTCAGTCATTTTGCCACATATTCTACCTTCCCTGATTTTTATTGAGTGCTTAATCCTAAAATCTTTACCAGCCCCCATTCCCTACCATCTCAAAGAAAACAACACCTCCTGTATTTTTAATATGTGAAGTGTCCATTGTCTTTGTGTATTTCTTGATTTTGTTCCTATTTGTAGCTGTGATTCAAAACAATATTTTAATGTTCTTTTGACTTTAGCTAAGATTCTAAGCCTCACTTAAAATTTTTATGAATATACTTAAAAATAAGACAGATGTAGGGCATTCCACAATTAATGTAAGATCTGTGAATTTACATAGAATTTCACACTACAATAATGGATTTCTTGTAACTGACAAACTAATAAGCTAAGAGCATGGCTTCAAGAAAAGCAATGAAGGAGATTGCTAGGGAAGTGTAAGGCTGAGCCTGAGAAATAATTACTAAAAGTGCTTGTCTGATAACAGAAGTGGCCAGCCTTCAGCTTCCTGTGTTTATGTAATACTTCATTTTATGGCTCTGTGTATAGAATGCCATATTGAAAACTTTGGATAAGATGTTTGACCTCTTTAGAGGGTTTATGTTATTTTTCAGTTGCCAAAATTTGCAATATGCAGTAGAGAATCATAAAGTAAAATCATGGAAATGCTCTTAGATTTTTTTAAGTAAAAAATTAGAAAATTTGTGTGTCATTTTCCTAGTATTTATACTGTTTTCTTATCCTCTAATGAATGCAGGGAAGTATTGATGAAGTAAACATAAAGAAACTTACTAAGATTAATGGAAATGCTAACACATTGTTCTTCATCCCTACAGTAGAGTAGTTTAGCATGGACTTTTATGTACTAAACTATATAAAAAAAAAGCCAAATACCCTAAAAGTTAGGAAACACAAATTGGAGATAGGATTTCTGTCTTCGTAGCTTCTGTTGTTCCAGAATAATTACGTTTATGTTGGAAAATAGTCATATTTTGATGTATAAAATTATTGCAGCTTTCACAGCGGTAGAGAGATTGTCGGTTATTTGTGACTGTAAGAAGAGACCCACACCCAGGAGCTGTAAAAGGAGCTCAAAGACCCCCACAGTGACCCAGCTATGTCTCCCCCTCCAGTGTGGCCTTTTGCTGCATTCAAGGCCAAGGTATGCAGGTGGCCGCCACGTTGTTCAACTTGTTGGAAAATAGAAAGTTTGTGATAATTTCTGCAGGTATTGGTAAGTTCAGCTCATAGTTTGGTGCCCTTAGCCAGTGTACACCCTCCTTGTGGCTCTTCCATCGGGGAAAATGTTTAAACACAAGTGTATTTTAGTTGTTTACCACTTGTAGATTATATAGTTCAAATATGTCAACTATGTGCTATATTTTTGTCAATATTGGAAACGTTTATAGACAGAGAAGAAAGCGCAGCTAATAAAACTACATCCACTTTCACTGTTATGGAAACTTGATAAGAGCGAATACTTTTCAATTTTTTTTACAGCTATATCCCAGTGACCAGAAAAAGGCCTCATATACCATGTGGTGGGTCCTTAGCAGCTATTTGTTAAAAAAGAAAAAGAACATGGTATCCTACTCTGCTCAGTAAGAAGAGCCTGAGTGACCTGTGTTTTAGATTTGGTACTGGATTAGGGACCCCAAGGAGAGTAGGTTTTGGACTCAAATATGCCCAACTTAAATTCTTGTAACAATGCTTGTACTGACTCTGTGACTATCAATCACACACTTTAAGTTCTCTTTTAAAAACCCTAGTTTTCTCATTTATAAAATTACAATAATGTACTCACCTCAGGGATATTGAAATTATTAACTAACATATACAAATTGCTTGGCAGAGCACCTGGCATAAATTGGACACTCAATGAATCTTGTCATCTTTCCTTTAACTGCAGGAGTGGCATGGGTAGGTCACGATCTCACACCCAGGTCTGTTATTCTTGCTCTTATCTGGATATCTCCAAACTGCTCTTTCTGCTTTGATCTGGTCTGTGACAGCTCTGGAAAGTGATCTGACAAACTCTCATCCAATTAAAGTCCTAATAACAGACAATGGATTAAGACTTCAAGAGCAACCAGTTACTCTTAAAAAGAATTCTTACAGACTTGAAAGTCTCAGCACAATAAGAAAAAAGATATGATTATAAACTTTTAGATACAGTGTCAAGACCATAAGCAAGATAATTTATAATAAGAGCAGGACTTTCCAACTGGCAATATCATTTTATATGGTTACCTTTGCTAGTATTAACTCAGTGGAATGAATGTTCTCCAACTTTCTGGGATTATTATTTTTTTTTCTTACTGTATAATAAACTCAAAGCACATAAGTATCTGAATTCTTAAGAAGAAAGGTTCATGGGCCAGTTTCTTCCCTCTGGAATCTCAGTACATCATGTAGAAAAAGAAAGCAGGAAGAATATGTAGGCTTTTCTGGTTTTAGAATGTTCTAGCTATGGTTTGAGTGTTTCTGGTAGATCACGGGTAGTAGTTAGGAAAACTGGTTTATGTCACAAAGACATGACTTTTCACAGGATCTACTATCTTCATTAAGTAGCGGATGTTCCATGGACCAGGTCAATGATTTCTAATAGACTCTAGAAAACAGAATTCCATTGAGGAGATTAAAAACTGCCTTTCAAAGATAACAATTACATCACTTCATGGATTGTAGCAATGCAGAGAATGTTGGGACCTCCATGTTGTAAATCTCAGCTGATGGTGACTACTGGCTACCCAAAATATATTTTAGTAATAATAAAATTAGAATAATAAGACCATGTACTTTGCAGAGTTATTCTGAGTATCAATTAAGATAATTAAATTAAATAACAATGACCACAGAATCTCCATCCCAGTCTTCTCAATCTTAAAAGCACTATGTGACTCAATTCCAAATTGGATTATAAGCAAGGATTTATGTCAAGGATTTCACCTTCCTGCACGCAGTTAGACAAGGGTTTTGTTGGTATCTTAACACCTTAGTGAATCTCCCATTTCTTCAGAATGTGCTACCACTGGAGGAAAGATAAAAGGAGCTTATGTTTGCAGTGTGAACATGATCACCAGCTTATAAAAGTCGCAGCCTGTCTGTTGCAGGTAGTAATCAAATGTGCACTGACTACCTACATTGTTTGAGCTTCCTCAGAAAGCCCTATAGATACATGAAAAGCAGCACTTTGCTCCGGAAGGACACATATAGGTTATGGAAATCATCAGCCATGAGAAAATGTTATAAGTGCTATAAAATGGGAGTGCACGTAATGTTTTCTGAAAACACAGCAGGGAAGACTATCTTCTGCACAGGAAGAAGGGGAGGATCAGGAATTGCTTCAAAGCTTCAGAAAGGATGAGTAAGTGTTTCTGCACAGACCAAGAAACGACACGATTACAGAGCTTTGGTCTAGGCCCTGGCCATCTTTCCAGTCCCATCCTTTGTGGGAGTCTCCCAGGATATCCTATGCCATAAAAACCCTGTGTTTTACGAGGCTTCCTGGGTGTAGTCTTTCCTGGCACCTCCAGAGACTTGCCATTAGCTAGGAAGAAGACATTCACCGAAGTATCAGGATGCCAACGAAGGCCCCTTTCACTACAAGCAGGAAGCTCGGTGAAACATGGGATTTTCACAGCTCAGGAGCCACCGAGGGACCAAAGCGAAAGGGTGGATCTGGAAAGAAAACTCTGGCTCACACATCGAAGGGCCATGTGCACCAAGTTAAAGGCTTTAGTCTTTGTAGTCACAAAGAACATTACAGAATTTTGAGGAAAAGCAAAACACAGTTGGATTTGAATTTTGTGAAGGGTACCCTCAGCAGTGTAGAAAGCCATGTGTGAGTAAGCAGGACAGGAGGCAGTACTGGCAGTTGGGAGTTTGTTACAACAACTCGGTCTTGAAGTGACAGGTCCAGAAGTCACAGCAGCCTTGGTTAATGTTGGCCGGGATCTATGGGAATCACAGGTGCGGGATGGGAAACAGTGTGTCCATCAATGCAGGCTTTGGTTAAAGGAGGAAGCAGAGTGAAATATTGGGTAAGTAAGCGGCATTCTATGCCATTTTCAACAGGAACTAGTCAGTGACACCGAGCGATTTTCCATCTACTTCTCCCATAGCTCTGGCCTCTCCTAAGCTGATGGTCTGGCCCAGTGTGACAACATTTACCTTGGAGTGCTACACAACAGTAATTCCTGTGTTTTTCAACTTTGGATTTGAAAGTTTGTGTTGGCAGATTTCCCTCGTTTTGGGTTTGGTTTGTTTGGCTAGAAAGTGGCATATTCAGACAGGCTTAAATAGCAAGGCTAGTGAGTATAATCTTGGGCTTTTCGCTTTCTAAAGTCCAACATGGCAGTGACCCTAGGTAGACAGCCCTAGCTGATGCGGGACATAGGACACATGCTGGCAGGAGGTGGCAGCTCCCTCGTGAGGACGGCCTCTCTGCCTTTCTCCCCGGCGCAGGGCTCGGAAGCAACCTGGATCTGACATCTGAAAACTCACTTCAAGCCTGACTCTGCCACTTGCTTGGTTCATTACCTCAGGGGAAATACATCAGATTAAGTTTTGGGATAAACTGCAAAATAATTCAATTTCAGATGCACTCTATAAATAACTTCCTGTGCATTTTCTTCTCATTTCAGTTTCATTAGCTGGAAAACTTTCACAGGCAAACCCCATGTCTGTTTTGTGTCCATACCAGTTTATCCTCTTGTTTTAAGTAGAATAGACTTGTTGAAAATTTCAATAATCTTCTGCATATTTATAAGTTATGACATTACTGGCTTAAATAAAACTATTACTGGCATTTGATAATTTAATGAATCTTTATTTTTCCTGGAACCAAGCACATAGATGTTGTAAGGGAAATGATTATAAATGTTTTATTAAAAGAAAATCATACAATTAAATATAATCTAGAATCAAAAGAGAGGCATAGAGTTTGGAGGACTGGATGTACATAATGCCTTCCAGCAGAAAGTAGCCAGGCGTGGTGGCACACACCTGTAATCTCAGCACTTCAGAGGCTGAGGCAGGAGGATCGCTGCGAGTTCAAGGTCAGCCTGAGCTACATAGCAAGATCCTGTCTCAAAACACCCCCCATCAGAAAAGAAAGTGATCTGTATTAAAAGAAATAGCCATCAGTTATCACCTTGACAAATGTGGTCCCGGAGTGTCTACATCTAATATATGGAGTCTCCAAAAGCTCATCAGCTACTGTCTCTGAACTTGTTTAACCTTTTCATAAGATGGAAGGAAGATCAGTCACTTTATTTCACTGGTTGTGAGAAGTAAATAAGACAATGTATAAAAAGGAACATTGGATATTTAAAGCAATGTACAGGTGTTTATTGATATTATTCTAAAACACAGGAGGCAAAGATTTTCATTAGTAGAGAGAGCTCTTAGAAAACTGACACAATGTGGAGTTTTCCATAGAAACCAGAATTTTGACTCTTAGATAATACAAATGGCTAACTTTGCTTCAATAACCCAGGGAAAACCATCTATCCAGTAAGGGAACTGGAAAATGGCACTGTAAAGCATACTTGTAGACAGTGCTAGTGAGAAATATTAAACTTAAAATGGACACGGACCATTCCCTATCGCAGCATAAGATACTTGCTTTAAAAATTGGCATGAAGAATATTGGTGCAACCAAGAATGGCAAGAAATGTGTGTGAAATATGCTACAGAACTGTGATAGAGGGACTTTTGTGACAGAGGAAAAAAAATTACCACTCCACCTTATTTGACAAGTCACCCGGGATTGCGAACGTGATCTTGCCCACAGAATAGTGATATTATTTAAATTAGAATGATTTAATACCAGAAGATATGATATTCACTCGACAATCTGACATCCATGTGAAAGCTGAAATGTATTGATAAAAATGATCAATGTTCAGAAGTGATACGAAGATTTTCTTCTCCAAAAGTTCTTCACATGTTAGACTGATACACTTCAAGTATAAATGTTGTAGTGAGTGTTTTTTCAAAGAGTAAAGAAAACACATGTACAGTTCTTTATAAATGTTATCCCAGCTTATTCCCCTCCCCCCCAAAATCTTAAAGTAGGGACTACTTTCACCCTCAATTGCAAGTAAACTGAGTTTAAGATAGTTAAACAATTATTCTTACATCACATAGCCAGGACATAGCCCACCTACAGTGAGCAGAGATTAACCCGATACTTTGTGTTTTAAAGAAATTTATCATATTCATGCTTCACAGGTCATTATCACTTCTGACTGAATTTCAAGCTATCTGTTATAAAGGGCCAGTTACTACTTTTACTTTTTTAAATTTCCAGTTCATGGACAATTCCTTTTTTCCCCTAAAATACAATAAAGTGCTATAGTAATGTCAAATTGTTGTAAAAGTGTTAAATGCCTCTTCTCACATTCTGCACTTATTATAATTGTTTTTGCTTCAGCTTTATAGAGGTATAACTCACAAATAGAAATTATATACAGTTAAGGTAGACAACTTGACTTTTTATATGCATGCATGTTAAATGATTACCACGTAGAAGGTATGTAACACATCCATTACTTTTTGCGTGTGTACTAGTGGTAATTAAGACCCACACTTTCAACAAATTTCAAGTATACATTGTATTATTAGTAAGGACAGACACCATGCCACATATTAATTCTACAGATCTTCTCATCTTATAACTGTAAGATGAGATCAATATCCAGATTCCTCCACACTGTGTTCCCTGGTAACCACTATTCTATTGTTTCTATGAGTTTGAAGATTTAATTTCCACGTATAAGATTATACGGTATCCATCTATGTCTGGCTTATTTTACATTATTGCATTAAGTCCTCTAAAATTATCCACATTGTCACAATGGCACCATTTCCTTCATTTTTAAGGCGAACAATCCAGTGCACATGTGTTACGCCACATTTTCTTTATCCATTTACCCATCAATGGACATTTAGGGTATCATGAATGATAACGCAATGAACACGGGGGTGCTGGTATCTCTCAGGTTTCATTGCCTTTGAATATATGCCAGGATTGCGATTGCTGAATTATTTAGTAATCTTATTTTGAAATTTTTAAAGGAACCCCCATACCAGTGATGACAAACCTTTTGGAGCTTTCAAAGATACAAAAAGCCGGCTGCAGCCTGTGTGCCATACGTTTGTCACCACTGCCCTATACTGATGACCAAAACAGCCATACCGATTTACACTCCCATGTATATGAGTTCTCTTTTCTAAACATCTTTACCAAATTTGCTGTTCATGTTTTGTTAACAGCTATTTTAACAGCTGTGTGGTGATATCTCATTGTGATTTTGACCTGCATCTCCCTGATGATTAGTGATACTAAGGATTTTTCTATACACCTGCTGGCTACCTGCTTGTCTTCTTTGCAAGAAAATGTCCTTTCAAATCCTTTGTCCATATTTAAATTTGGTTATTTAGTTTTTGCTATTCAGTTGTTTGAGCTTCTTACACATTTTGGATGGTAACCTCCTTTAAGATACTGAGTTGGCAAATATTTTCTCCCTTTCTGTAGTTTGCCTTTGCACTTTCTCGACTTTCCCATAGAAACTTCAGTTTGATACCGTTTCGTTTGCTTATTTTTGCATTTGTTGCTTGTGCTTTGATGTCATACTCAAAACTTTCTTGCCAAGGCCTATGTCTTGGAAACTTTCCTTATGTTTTATGCTAATGTTTTCTGGTCTCAGGTCTTATATTTAAGCCTTTAATCCATTTTTAGTTGATGTTTTAGATGATGTAAGATAAGGGTCCAATTTCTTCTCTTCTTTTTGGCAGGTGGATATCCAGTTTTCCCACAGGAAGCTATTGGAAACTTCCTTTTCTTCATGTGTATTCATGGCACCTGTGTCAAAGATTAGTTGAGGTTGCATGCATGGGTTGATTCCTGGGCTCTCAATTCAGTCCCACTGGTCTATGTTTCAGGTTTTCAGCCAATCGTTAGCTAATATGTAGGAAAACTTTATTTTGGCTCATCGTTTCAGAGGATTCACCCCATTATTTGTTAGCTCCATTGCTCTTGGGCCTATGGAGAGGCAGGATACCATGGCAAAGAGGATATGGTAAAATGAAGTTGCCTGTCTCATAGTGCCAGGGGGCAAAAAAGAGAGAAAGGCAAAGGCTGGTGTGCTGATGTCCCTTTTAAGGGAACACTCCAAATGACCCAGCTTCCTTCCATGAGGGTTCACCTCCTCAGGTTCCAACCACTTCCCCATAGTGCCACCAGCTGGCAACCAAGCCTTTGAGGGACATCCAACATCCAAGCTATAGGAGTAGACATTCATTGCTCTAAATTTCCCTCTTGGAACTGACTTTGATGCATTTTGTATATTATTGTACATTGCATTGCCATTTTCTTTCCTCTTTAAATTTCTTTTATTTTTTATTTTTTGTGGGTACCAGGGGTTGACCTCAGGACCTCGCGTGCCAGCAGGCGCCCGTGCCGCTGAGCGATATCACCGGCCCTTTTTTCATATGTGGGTTCCGGGAGTCGAACTTGGGCCCTCGGCACTTGCCAGGCAGGCGCGTATGCTGCTGAGCCATCTCACCAGCCCTCCTCTTTAAATTTCCTGATTTCCCTTTTGCTTTCTTCTTTGACCTGTTGATTGTGTAGGGGTCTGCTGATTAACATCTGCATATTTATTAATTCACCAGTTTTACTTCTCTGACTGATTTCAAATTTCATCCCATTGTGGTTGACAAGATGCTGGATATGATTTTGGTCTCCATAAAGAGGTTAAGAATTATTTTGTGGGCCGGTGAGATGGCTCAGCGGCTTAAGCGCCTGACCGGCAAGCGCGAGGGCCCGAGTTCGACTCCCGGAACCCACATACGAAAAAGGGACCGGTGATATCGCTCAGCGGCACGGGCGCCTGCTGGCGCGCGAGGTCCTGAGGTCGACCCCCTGGTACCCAAAAAAAAAAAAAAAAAAAAAAAAAAAAAGAATTATTTTGTGATCAAATACATTATCTCTCTTAGAGAACGTTCCATGTGCAAGTAAGAAAGTTTGCTCCGTAGCTGTTGGATGAACTGTTAGATGAACTTGTCCAAAAATGTCTTTATTTAGACATATTTTAAGGACCCTTATAGAGTTCAATGTTTCTTTCTTGATTTTCTGTTTGGACGATGTACCCACAGTTGAAAGTGAGGGTACTGAAATCCTCTATTGGTATGGCATCGCAATCTATTTCTCCTTCCAGATCTGTTACTATTTGCTTTTGATATTTAGGTGTTCCCACGTTGGGTACATTTTGCAATTGTTAATCTTCATGACGAAAAACCGCTTTAACATTACATAATGCTCTTCTTTATCTCCGGTTACAGTTTTTGACTTAAAATCTATTCTGTCTGATACAGGTATTCTCTACTTCAAAGCTGAAATGAGCCTGTTAAGCAGCATATAGTTGACTCTTTTTTTACTCATTTGGCTAGTCTATGTCCATGGTTGAGAATTTAATCTATTTCCATTTAAAATAGTTATTAAGAAGTCAGAACCTACCTTTGCCACTTTGTTAACTGTTCTTCTTGACCATTAATAGTTTCTTTTGTCCTCTCTTGCTGTCTTTCTTTGAGTCTGCATGACTTCCTTAAGTGGTAAGCTTTTATTCTGTCTTTTGTATCTACCATAGCTTTTTGCTCCGTGGTTTCATGAGACTTAGCATAAAACGCTTTAAATTTCTATACTTTTCTCATTGTAATTCTTTTTTTTTTTTTTTTTTTTTGGTGGGTACCGGGGGTCGACCTCAGGACCTCGCGCGCCAGCAGGCGCCCGTGCCGCTGAGCGATATCACCGGCCCTTTTTTCGTATGTGGGTTCTGGGAGTCGAACTCGGGCCCTTGCACTTGCCAGGCAGGCGCTGATGCCGCAGAGCCATCTCACCGGCCCTCATTGTAATTCTTTTTGCTTGTTTTGATACATGCTTATATTGTGTAATGTTTAAATTACTATATTAAGCATATCTATGTTCTCAAAATTTATAATTTCTTTATGGTAAAATTCAAATTAT
Organism: Erethizon dorsatum; assembly: GCA_028451465.1. Taxonomy (NCBI): domain Eukaryota; kingdom Metazoa; phylum Chordata; class Mammalia; order Rodentia; family Erethizontidae; genus Erethizon; species Erethizon dorsatum. The sequence goes on along the minus strand of CM051824.1, from coordinate 153,714,883 downwards.
TTATTCTAGCTTTAGAAATATACAGGAAGTTATTGTTTTCTATAGCCACGGTACTGTGCAGTAGCACCAGAGCTTATTCTAATCTAACTGCAACTTACCACCCATTGATCAACCTCTCATTTTAATTCTGTGATAACTGTTCATAAACCGTTTCCAAACCCTGTTTAGTAGCATGAACATAAATTCCAATTTGGGGTTGCCTAGCATTCATTTCCTTTAAGTTGCTGGAATCATTGAATTCAATTTCAGAGACATTATTTTTTTTCCAGGAATATGATTATATGTATTCTTTGTAATAAGCAATATAAATGTCTAAAATAATTTAAAGGCACCAGGAAATTTTATTACAATAGCTCCCACAGAAGTCCTGACCAAGAAATCTTCTTGGTTAGCTTTGTGGACTGTGTACTGTAAACATGACAGTTTATTAAAGTTTTTACTTTGATAGCGTTTTCAGCATTATCCAACATGTGATAGGGTGGCTTTAGGGTTTATGGTACTAAGATAAATTGTATTATTTGGCAGTCGTATTTTGTTTTTGATTCTGAGTATTTGCTTTTACCTCAGAAAACTTGATCAGGGTATAAAGTTTGGTGGGGATTTGCTTTAACACCATATGGCCATTAGAATGCTAGGGATCTCTCTAGACACATCTACTAATTTTTCCAGCAAGTCTACATTTAAACAAGCCAAGATCACTTTCTCTGGGTCCATAGTTTGAGTTGGATATGTATTTGAAAAGAGAAAGCATGCTATTTTGAGTCAAATTTTGGGCTAAGAGAATATTTTCAATTATCTAATTATGTCAGAGTTGATAAAACTCTTTTTGTCTTCCAGGCACGTAGGTAATTCAAATGGTTGCAGACATCTAGGGATAAAACAAAAGGGCTTGGCGAGAGCTTTGGCAAAATGGACAGCCTTTGTGACTTTCAGTTTTGTAAGTCACTCCATGTAGCAATCCAAAAAGATGTCTAGGGAAGATTGCCTAATGGCATTTCTACTTTCACCCCATACACACATCAGCAGCATACATTTTCAAAGCTTTAAAATATAATAAAATCAAATTCTAAGCCATTAAGTTTTATCTAATATAAAAGTGCTTTTAATTCTCTGATATATAAGGTACTTATGAGGGTTTTCCCTGTGCAAATTTCTCCCAGCGTGGAGCATTGTAATGATGAAAGGGGGAAATGTATGAAATAAGAAGCATAATGTGAAAAATATTTCAGACTAAGTAGCAGGGTCACTGCCCAATAGCCCCTAGTACAATAAGGCTGCTGTGTTGGTTTTGTGTGGGGTGAGGCTAGGTGGGTTAAATGGTGATGGGGTTGAGGAGGAAGACTGAAATCCACTTAAGGAAGTTCTACTCATGCCTAAGATTTAATGATTCTTACTGTGTGCTGAGCGCTGAGTTAGGGACGTTCGTAGGGTATTTCAACAACTTTATGAATTAGTTACTCTCACTTTCTGATGAGGTTAACAGTGTTTCACAAGGAATGATTCCATGTGTAGCCATGCATCTGTTAGTGGTGGTGATATATTCTGAGAGATAAGTTATTAGGTGACTTCCTTATCCTGTGATCGTCATAATGTGTACTTACACAAACCTGGATGGTATGTAGCCTACTACACACCTAGGTCGCATCAGTATCAATGGGACCATCATTTCTATGTGATTCCTCATTGGCCAAAATATTATTATGCACAATATGACTACATGTATATTCTTTTTTACCTCTTTATTTACTAAAGTCATGTACATAATTCATAACCCCTTACAGCAAATATTGAGGAGTGAAGAAAGTTTATTTATTTTAAGTGCTCTTATTTGCCTAGTTTGGAACGTATCTTCCTTATCTTCTAGTGGTTTTGAGATTTTCAAGGGAAGGGACATGCCTTCCTTCTCCTTGGATCTTCTCCATGGCCCCGCAGAATCTAAGCTTCATGAGGGAATAGAGTTTTCTTGTTTAGTTCATTGATGAGGCCCTCACATTTGGAATGCCATCTACAGCAGGGTAGGATCTCAATAAATAATTCAAAGAGAATAAGTGGGTGAATGGATTTTTCCAATTTTATAGATGAGAAAATAGTAACTTACTTAGTATTACATGAATAAGACAGCCTGAATAAAATCTATTACTCTCAACAATGAAGTTGTTCCATGAGAATCCTTGGTGATATGTGAGCTAAGGGTATGGTGGGCATTGAGCCTAAGAGGGAAGATTTGTAATAAAATATGGGTGGGGGATCAGAGAGACAGTCTCCAGGACGAATTGATAAGGATAGACAGGAAAAGGGTAGTCACGGATGACGTTATATTTTCTAGGGCTAAAACTGAATCTTCATGGTGCAGTCCAACAATTCCATTCTCCTCACTGATTAAAAGACCACTTCCCATGATTTTCAAGTATTACCTTTTCAGCAGGAATGTGAATTAAGAAAGTATTAAAAGAGAAATGTGTCTTCCTCACCAAGATACACAGATAAATTAAACCTGGGCATTCCAGAGCTTGCCAATACTACTTCTTCCTCAAATCCAGCTGAAGACACTAGAAAGAAAAGGGGCTACAGCTGATGACCCCCACCAGGGTCACATAATGCAAAGGCCCTTTTATAATTTCCCCATTCAGATTGTGTAAGAAAATACAAGTCTAACTTTCAGAAGAAACTTCTTCCATCTTCCTACCTATCTACCTCCTACCTACATCACTCACACGAAGGGAGGCATTTATTCAATTAAGAAGGTGTTTTTGATATATTCCTATTATTTGAGCACCTTCATCGTAAAAGTATGATACTACAAATTGTAGGAGAGATGATAGATGATAAATAGATAGATAGATAGATAGATAGATAGATAGATAGATATAGATAATAGATATATAACGAGCAGATAGATATCACTTAGCTTGATGATTCCCAAGGAAAACACACATACCTGGAAGAAAAATACTTATCTTTAAGGAGGTGAATTTTCTGTTTTTTGGGTAATAGGGTATCATCAGCAAAAAAATTACTTTACTCTTGGGCCTTGAAAAACAATTCATCTTCTAATTGTAGGCAATTTATTCTGGGGTTCGGTTTATTCAGTGGGAGTAGTAGACACAGTCAACATCTGTGGAATGATGGAGGGAACTCAACCAGATAGAGTTTCAACTGTCTTGGACTATATTTTTGAAATTCACTGGGTGATCTAATAAGGAAAATAATAAATATCCAGAAGTTAAAGTAATAGTCTTAAAGACTCTCCTAGGACTCTTGAAAATCTCCCTCTCTCCCTCCAACAATTTTCTTTTGCTGAAGCAGTTACTGACTTACTGTCACAGAATCAGGGTGTATATTGCATTGGAATCCAATACAAAATGAATCTTAATTCCAGATGTAGCCTTTATCACAAAAGCCTTATGGACATTGAATTTAGGACAATTTATTCTAGAGATAACATAATCTTGACAGCATGATTGTTTGCTAAAAACAGTATAATTCTAAGCACTGTGACTCTTTATGCCAATTAATGATCTCAGGATTATTTACTAGGGAATTTCAAGTTCACAGAAAGTTTTAAAAGCACCAAGACTGTTTACCACACTGTCATCGCAAAGCAATAGAAATGAAAGCAAAAGGAAATGCTTCAACCATCTTCATTAAGGAGTTTATTGAGCTGCTCATTTCAACAGCAGGATATAAACAGAGAAAACAGCCCTTAGAAATAAATATTAAGAGCTCATCTCCATAGACCTATAGGAAAGAACAGAGAACTAACAACCTTTGATATAGCTCGGGAGAATATTCCGCAGCTGGAAACACACCAAAGAAAACCTTTCCAAGAAAGAAATCTTTTTCTGAGAAAGAAAAGGAAATTTTCTCAAAAACCTATTAAAACACCCAGTGTGAAATAATGGAAAAAATTAAAGGATGCATCATAAAATAATACAGCCTAAGAAATCAGCAGGTTATAACAGAAAAGAAAAAATACTACCTCAGTCATGTTAATAAAATGAAAAGTGAAATTAAACACTATAAATAAGATTTCTTACAGTCTTTAAAAAGAAAATGGTTCTAAAACAATAGTTTTTCTGAGGCTTAACTGTTTCAAATAATTCCTCTTTAAATCAAACACTATCTTTCTGAGTTTTAGAATGGTTTGGGATCTTGGTATCTGATTGCTGAGTTGTATCATGGGGTCATGGGGAAAACAACAGCGCTTTGCAAGAAAATAAAACAAGGTTCAGATTCTTCCCCTGTCCGCAGGTTGACCTTAGACTATCGGAAGGCATCACTTCTGTTTTTCTGGATTCATCATCTGGTGAGTTGGGAAAGGTCCACTGGATCGTGTCTGAGCACCTGGGTTTCCAAATGGGGAGACCTGGTTTGGACTCCACCATGAAATACGGGCAAGCGAGTTCCCCTGTGCAGATGCATCAGCTTCCTAACCTGTAGGAGGGGTCCTAACGGACGCGTCCCACAATCGCTAGGATTACCTACCCATGTGGAAGCATTTGTTTTAGCACCAGCCACTTAGTGCTTAATAAATCGTGGTCAACAGAATTTTGATGCTGGTAGGAAGGGAGAGTAAATGATACACCTACTGTGAAGTACTTGAAATCTGAAAAGTTCTGGCTGAGCAGGAGTTCAATTGCACTGCTTTCCACTAAAATATAACTTCCTCAGTGGCAAAGACTCCTCATTCCTGTCTTGGGCACTTTCTCATCCCTGAGACACAATACTTGACACCCACAACTTAAAAGAGGAGAGGTTTGTTTTGGCTCAAGTTTACAGACGTAGGGTTAGCTGGCTTCAAGGCAGAAAACCCATGGCGGAAGGGCACAGCAGAGAAAAAGCAGCCAGGAAGCAGAGAGAAAGATGAAGGAGTCAGGGAAGGGAGTTGCACACCTCTGAGTCACACGCCCATTGATCAGCCTCTCATGAGACTGTATCTCCCAACTGCAAGTCAGCTACGCGGCCCATGTGATTCCTTCACTTCCAGAGGCCTTTGAGGGGCTGCCTTGATCTAAACCAAAACAACTACTATTGTGTATGTTGCACACACCTACTTCGTTAATATTTGCTAAGTGTTTGAACAAAAGCACACACACACACACACACACACACACAACATGTCTTTCAACCCTATAATGCCACAGAATGTAGAAATCTTACTCGTGAGAGTCTTCATTTGCAAAAAGCACAGCAACCTTTGAGGCAGATAGCATAAAAGCCTCATCCTTCAAAACAGTTAGGTTTCAGCAAAATTGACTGGGCGAGTCACATGGCTGGTCAGTAGTTTCTGCCCTTCCGTCACTTAATTCAGTATACTTTCTACAGCCACATGCTGTCTTTGGTTCACTGTAGAATTTCGTAGGGACAAGTGGATGCTGACACCAAGAAGTGGGCTTCTTATAGGAACACACCAAAATCCCCCCAGAAGACACTTCAGGGAAATACACAGTGTTAATAATTCTGCATCCCTCTTTGGAGTTGACCCCAGGGTCACAGTGCCTCTGAAGATTTCTTCTCTGGAAATGAATACAAAACCAAGTGTCATTCTGTTCACATCACAAAAACTGAATCTTGTGCAATAATCAAATCCAGGAACTTAGCATATCCATCACTTTGTGCATTTATCAGATATCGCTCAGCACCCCATGGATATGTACAAATATTATGAGTTTATTAATAAGGATGTAATAGATCATGATGCCGGAGGCCTCTAAAACCAGCACCAAAGCTGAAAAGCACAATGATCTAGTTGACTTAGATGTTCTTTGAATTAAAATGCAGGACAAAGTGTCACACGAGGTTTCTAAAGTCAGCAAATGTCAAGGGGCTGAAAATGGCTAGCAAAGTGAGAGAAGAGGATGAGCAAAAGAAGGCAGAGGAGAAACGGAACTGAAAAGAGCAGAGGGCGGTGGAAGGATGTTTTCCTCTCCTCGCTCCCTCTTCCTGCACTTCTTATTAACCTTGTTCTTTTTGCGTTAAGTCCATTTGTAAAAGTCCTGTCTCCCAACTCCCCCTTCCCTTCCTGTCTTAAGCTCTGTGGATTAATGGAACCAACGGTCAGATCTGGGCCACCAGCGACCACAGGTGGCTCTTGCTTGTAAACACAAAGCTAAGGTGGTTTCATTGTTTATGTGGAAGTCCCTGAATAGATCAGCCTCTGGATTAACTTGAAACCTCTCCTTCCTGGGAAAGGTTGGACTGATTCACATAGGAAGAGTTCCTCCGGACGCATTCCCTCTGCCAGAGAACCACCTCAAACACCTGCCCGATCCATGTCCCCTGGGCTCCAGGCCACCCATCCATCTTATGAAAGGTAGTTAGTGATCATGTCACAGTGCCTGCCAGTCTGATATTTCTCAAATGGAAACACTCAGAAGGGGCACCCCAGGGGGGAGACCTTGGGTTTACATGGACATGTGAGAGGAAGCATTAAATTAATTTAGAAAAAGGCCGTTATTGCTTCAAATAAATGGGGGGATCTGAAACACAGCTGACATTTTGCAGCATGTTCTGAGACTCATTCTTTGAAGGGGTAGCCTAATTATTCTGAAAATGGGGATGTCTTTGTTCCGATTAAGGAAACAGGAAAGTTGGTATATCTCTCAGGACTCTGCAGTCATTCAGTTGATTTTTAGTGACTTGTGAAGGAGGTGGGCTTCACTGGGATGCTGACCAGGAAGCACTGGGTAATTTGTGCTTCCTGTTGCAGATAGGTGCTGGGTTTTCAGGGCTTTCTCAACCTCTCTGGCTTCATTCGCAGGAACACTACATTGTAAGACACGTGTGCTGTATTTTGCAGTGGGTGTCCTACACATAGAAGCTCTTCTTTCACTGTGGACACATCCCCTGGACCCGTCATTCCTCACCATTGCCTTGTCATTGCAGCATAAGATGTGTGCTTCTATTCCTTCCGTCTAATTCTCCTTGCCCGGCCGCTGTGGTCTGGCACTCAGCAAAAGTAGCAGATGCATTAGAAGCTTTGGTCACTCTTGGCAGATTTGTCAGCAACTGAGGTGAACCTAAGTTTCTTATTGAACTCGTTCTCTCCTGATCACTGTAGACAGTCAAAGGTAACGTAAGAAATGTAATGAATCATTTTGTCTTTGTACCTTGATCCAACACACTGGCTAATTGCTTCTTGTGATTGTGAGATGGTGGGTAAATAATGAGGACAATTATACTCATAGAAGCTTGAGTTATTGAGTTAATAATGGCCATATTAGGAATGCAAAGAGTAAATAGCTAAGTGTTTGTGAGTCCCAGTGAGCACAATGCAGATTGCAGTGCTAATAGAATAAAGCATATTTTTATGCCAATAGATCAATAGGAAGAAAAAGAGAAATAGACTTGTAAGTGAATGAATGGCATGCACGAGAAAGAGACAGAGCGTGTGAAAGTGGGAGCTATCAATGCTCAGCCGTGACCCTCGGTGGAAGGGGGGATTCTGCAAAAAGACTGTGCAGGGCTAACCCAGACTTCCTGCCTGAGGATGGCAAGACACTGGCAACCAAACACTGGGATCAAAGGACACGAGGGATCAAATAAGAAGGCCTTTTTTAGTGTCCGACTTCCTGGAGAGGGGGAATATAAACAAAGATAGCAGCTTTCACAGAAGCAGTACTATCCACCAGACCCTGCGTGTAAAGAGTCCTCTGGAACAGGAACTTCTCAGGGGTATTACATCAAAGCACCACCCCTGAACTCCCTTCTCCCTCCCTCTTGTGTCATAGCAGACTGCTCTAAAAAAGTAAGTGATGAATTTTGTGTGCGAAAATGCTGTGTCTGGAGGAATGCAGAAGAAAATCAAAATCCCAGGTCTCTTTGTAACGTATCTGAAAATCTTCCCAGGCCTCTCCTGCTGGCCTCTCTTTCTCTTTCTCTGGATCTGCAAATTGCAAAGGAATTCGTGTAGATCAAGAGGAAGAAACTCCAGCATTGTGCTCCTGCCCTGCTTTGGAAAGGCCAGTGCTTGTCCCTGGGTCTCTAATTTCAAGGCAACAATTAATTAAGTAAGTAATAACTAGGTGCCCATCTCTCTGTCTTCTCAGAAAAAAAGCTGGCACAATGCCAAAATCCATCTCCTTCCCTCCAGGCCTGACTTCACCAACATGCTCTGCTCATCATCTCCCTTCACTGCTAATAACCCAATTTTTAGAACTGTGACAACCCTGATTGCTCTTTTTTTTTTTTTCTTTCTGATTCCTTAGATTTTTTGAAATTGGTAACCTAGTAACATGTGGAGGTATAACTCTCAAACTTGAAGACATTGTAAAAAATGCCAATTCCCTAAGTGTATGATCTCAGGAACCACGAGTCCGAGAGTCCTTATGTAGCCCGGAACACGCATTCAACCGACATCTCAGGCGTCAGTGATGAAGGCTGCCTGCAGGCTACAGGGACAATGGTACAAAGCTGCTCCCTGGGTCTGGTCACAGCCTAGGTCTCTGGCCTCACATTTTGAGCACTTCGTGTAGACAAGGTCTGCCTTTTTAAACTTGTATTGTCCTCCAGAGACTGTGGCCGCACTGCCCTACTCTCTACGGTGTTTGCTAACTTTGTTGTATTTTTGATTCTGGTCACAACTCGGCACAATGTTGTCTAAAGCCCTGGAACAAACACGGATGCTTTCCTTCCTGCAATGTAGGCAAAATGGAATGAGAAAAACTGGGAGGTATTTTTTATAGGGTCTCTTACCTGCCTTCGATCTTCATTAATAGAACCAATAGCATCCTTAAATATCCACCAAAATATTTATAAGAGGTTCAGGAAGATGAGACACATCCAGGGAATGTAGGAGAGTCAGGGACAGGAGCAAGGGGAGAAATCACATGTATTTGAAAGTAGTGCTTGGACATCAACTACCCTGAATTGATTCCTTCACAAATTCACAAATGGATCAATAAGCTGGATGTAAGCTTTTCCCTCCTGCAGCCAACTTTAATTGGATTTTTCTCACACACTTAAAGTTTCCACGGGTCGTTGCAGAAGAGTGGAGCATTCATCATATTTAGCTGCTTCGGATTCTTCCGTCCTCCCCTCTGCACATAAGATCGCTGCTGCGTCCAGCTGGGTGGGAAGCTCACCACAGAAAGCTCTCCCTCAAATGCCTGCTGCCCTGTCTGCGGTCTTTTATCAGTGCTTTTCATAAGACAAGGGTTATTCAGTATTAACTCTTGCTCATTTGATTTATAAATCCTAAATCTTTATGCTTTTATTGATTTTGAACACCAATAAATACTAATTGTGGATACTAATTATTTGACAAAGATCAGCTACACTATTTTATTTAATACCTTTTCTTTATTCGTGTGTGTGTGGGTACCGGGGTTTGAACTCAGGACCTCGCGTGCCAGCAGGCACCTGTGCCTTTGAGCGATATCACCGGCCCTTTTTTGTATGTGGGTACTGGGAGTTGAACTCAGGACCTCACACTTGCCAGGCAGGCGCTTATGCTGCTGAGCTATCTCACTGGCCCTTATTTGATACCTTGAATAATGTTTTCAGACCTACTGAATGTTTAATTAATCTTAGATAGCTCACTAGGTTGACTAATTTAAATTGACAATGTTTAAACCAATATGGATTGAAACTACAATATGTAGGTGTCCAGACACTTACTTTAGACCTGTTTTTCTTTGCTTGAGTTTGTACGAACCAAAGAGTGCAGGCATGTTCTTAGTCTCCATCAGTACTCTTCCTACAAATCCAAATGAAATTCTCAACAGGTCTTAATTTTTTGTCCAACCACCAGTTAACCTTCCTGTAAAGGTACTCATACAACTCTAATAGGATGTGTGATATTCTTTCTAGATTTGTTTTCATTTTGAAAGAGAGAGAGAGACCATAAAGATAAAGAATGTTTAAGACCGAAGTCTTTAACAAACAATGTGATTTTGGAAGTTATAAATAGCCAGGCTCCTGGAAAACTTCAAGTTATGCTGTAAGAACCTTCATGTCACTGCTTTATAGAGTTTCATATAAAACCACACAGCATCTACATGAATAGATGTTGTACCAGTGTCAACTTGGAGAAGTTTTTGACTCAAGCCTGATTTTTTCTTTTTGTAATCTTGAAAGCAATATTTTCAATTCCTATTTTACAGTATCATTGGTATCAGTAGATTTATTATTGGTATTTGAATGGCCCCCTTACTCCTAACTGGTGCCTGCCTAACACGGAGCCCACACAAAGGACAACAGCCTGTACTACCCAAAGGGACTTCCATGTTCTTTTTTGGTCTCAAAATGGACTTCCTGCTTCCTTTTCCCATGTTGCCAAGTATTGTCCAATCCCTGGGTCACACGCCCCCTCTGATGTGACGCCCTGAGCTCACATATAAAGCTCTATATAAAGTCCTCTCTCACGCTCCTTCCTCTGAGAATCTCTTGCACTCTACTGCAACCTTCCCGCGTTGACAATAAAGACTTTCTTTGACTTTATTCCTCGTCTTTACTTGCGCCAAACATAACAGTATCAATGGATGCATGGTCTATGTGGTAATGAATAAGAGTTGAAGACATCTGTATGAATGCATATTTAGCTTCATACAGTTTCAGGTGGCTGCATTTGGAAATATATAGAATGTGTGTATGCACCCAAGTTAGTATGCACACACATATGTCCTTACTCTGTCAACTGAGAGAAACTAGAAGGAATAACACTCTGAGTGTAATGGTTAGTACATTACGTCAACTTGAGAAGTTTAGAAGTTTAACTAAGTGGCTCAGGAGGGGCCAGGGTCCTCACTTTGTAAACATCCTCATCCTGTGCAAGAGGAGGGCACAGAGATGGTGTGAGTGCTACACCTGCTCTAGGGCGGGTAGCCTGCTTACAATACAAGGGAGGAAAAGAGGCTTGCTCTTCCCCTCTTTTGCTCTTGTTGCTTTTGGTGTCTTCTGCCACCTTGAACCATTGCCTCTGTGCCATTCCACCCTGCCGTGGAGCCAGCTGATTATGGACTGAAATCTCTACAAACTGTGTGCTAAATAAACTTTTCTTTCTTTAATTTTGGGCTTTGGGTATTTTTTTTTCAGCAATGAGAGAAAAGTAACTAAGACAAAGAGCAATAAGCAGAACTAGCATTCAAATACAGCTTCTCATTCCATTCTCCAGTAAATAGAACCAAGGCCAATGACCAAAATTGGAACAATCAGTGCGTGTAAATAACTAAAGAGTGCTAATTTGTAGCCCAAAGTATATAAGAAAAGATTGAATAAAAAAATAAGTGGGAAGAAAAGCCCAGTGTCTCATGCAACATTCCAGATGATGTGTGTAGGTCATCCACCTCAAGGAAATGGAGAAAGCCCCACCTCCTTAGGCACTGATCACCCATGGTGACTTCCAACACTACACTATGGAAGGAGGTTGGAAAAAGAGCAACTTCAGTCAAGAAACCTGACAAACTGTCTCAGCAAAGTGATGAATGCCAATATCAACAGTGCTAAATCCTGTTCATATTATGCACCCTTGATATGACGTGCTGACCCAGTCTAATTATGGAAACAAAAATCTGACAAATTTTAGTTAAGGACATACTATGAAATATCTGACCAGTGCTCAGTTAAACTGCCATGAGCAAGAGGAGCCTACAGAGATATAACAGGTAAATGTAATGTGATGTCTCAGTGGGATCCCAAAATGGTTAAAGGGTATTTAATATGTTTTAGATCTAGAACATCTCCCAGAATATCATTAGTTCAGAGATGGGGATTTTGGAAGGTGATTGGATGATGGGGGAGCTACTCATCAGTGAACTTATCCATTTGAGAGTGCATAGCTAAATGTGCTCTTAGGAGGTGGGGCCTGACTGGAAGCAGTGTGTCACCAAAGGTGTGCCTTTGGAGGGTGTATCTCTCTCCTGGACTCTTCCTGTGCTTTTCTTTTCTTCCTGACCACATGAGGTGAGCAGCTTTCCTCTGCCCTATCCTTATACCATGCCATTTCTGCCTTGGAGCCAGCCAACCATGGACTGAATCCCCTGAACTGTAAACCAAATTAAGTCTCTCCTCCTTTAAATTATATCAGTTATTGTATCCCAGCAGTGGGAAAGTTAACTAATACATTTGTTAACTAAGGAAACCTGCACAAAACATGGATTTGGTTCAATTTTTGTTACAAATAAACAATACTTTGTAACATGTTAATGAGAAATTGGGTACAAACTAAATGGCACTTCTGTGTGCTATCTGTTCAGTTCCCCTGTAAAACTAAAATTGTTCTAACAAAGTTATTAAAATGTGGCAAAAATATTCTTTAAATTTTTTGTAATGAAAAATAGCATTTTTATTTAAACCACTAATATAAACTTGATATCCTCTTATATATCCAGAGTTTTTAAGTTTTAAAATTTTTAAGAGTGACTATTAAATATTGTAAATTTTTTGACCCCTCTTAACTGTGGTGGTAGCAACCTGGTAGGGAAGAAATAGACTACATTATGCAACTTATTTCCATATGTTCTTTCCTCCAAATACATGTATTGAATCATTTTTTCCTATGTGACACTTCCCTTTATTTTTGCTCCCTTAGTTCTTTTATTATAAACTTTTAAAGATAAAATTTGAAACTCTCAATAGTACATGTAATAATTTAAGCTTCACCAATTAAATATGGATTAAAATTTCATCTCCTAGTTACACAAAGATAATTTAAGTGACACAAATTATGTTAGCTCACTTAGCAGGCAAAGCCTGATCATCTCCATAAAGCAGAAGGTTTGCGATACATTAAAACAATGTAAGAGCTTAATCTGGCTACATTATTTGAGTTTACTAAAACTGACATTGCAGAGACAGTGGAGATGTTCCTTTTAAGAGAGACAAATAAAAATGTTTTTAATAAACTAAACTTATTATGCATAGATTTAATGATTCTACTCTCCAGTGTGTATTTTTATATTATAAATGTTTTTCTATTAAAAAGTATGAAACATGGTTAATTGGTTTTAATGTAGAATTAAGGAGACTTGTAAGAATCTATTTTTAGAATAAGTTTTATTTTGTTAGCAGTTTTATTTTGCACTCATATTATACATACAGAATTAACCCATTTTGTCTTTTTAATGTACAAAGTTTAAGTTGTGGAGAATGCGATTATTTCTTGATTACTTCCACTCCACATCTAGTGTCAAATTCTCATTCAATGGGCCAAAGAATCCTCTATTTAGAAATCTCATCATCACCTCTCATGTGGTGTTTTTGAGAAGTTTGCACCCAATTCTACTTGTGAAGCAGAAACTGTGGCCCAGGAAGGGATTTCAATCAAGTCACTTTTGGGTCATGATGAAAAGTTTAAAAGTTTATGTAAAAGTTGATGACTCAATGAAATAGGTAAATGAGGTAACAATAAAAGATGATAAGAATTTTTGAAGCTAGATGTTGGTGGTCATGTTCCCAGCTGACACACTTAGGTCAGCTGTAAGTTCTGTGTGACGCCTTGGAGACCCATGGCCAGCAAAGTGACAAAAGTCAATTATGGGAATACCTGTGTCTGTCAGTAGGGTGTAAGAATAATAACCAATGTCCCTACCTTCATCTAAGCAGGGGGCTATTGGGAGGATGAACAAAATGATTAAATAGGAAAAGAGAGGGAGGGAAGAAAGAGGGAAAGAAAGAGAGAGAGGATAATGGCAAAGAAATGGAAGGTATTCGAATTAAGGGCAACACACAGCTTAACAAATCACCCTCAAACTGCACAGTGACTCAAACACAGTAGAGATTTATTTTTTACCATTTCCCAAACTAAGGAGTCTTAGATCTGTGGTGCGGCCTCTGTTCCATTCAAGTGGAACATAATTCTTCCATTCTGGAGAATCAGGTTGGTGTAGGATCTTCCATTTCTAAACCCTAAGATGCCAGAGCTGAGTCCATCTGAACAGCTAGAGAGGAGAGAATGTGGAAGGTGACAGCAGGAAAGTACTTATGGTTAAGCGACTCAGGTTTGGAAATGCTGCTCATCATTTCCCTTTCCTGTGAACCCAACTCAGTGTTCTGATCACAACTAATTACAAGGGACCCAGAGGGAGATAACCTGCTTGTTTGTAAGAGTCGGAAGACAGCCTGGATTCGATGACCAGAAAGCATCCTCAGCCGTAGTGAGTACATACTTACACTCCAGATTACACTAAATTAAATAGAAGTTGGATTAACATGGGGAATTTTTGTTTTAACATTTCAAAATATCCAGATGGTTAATGGTTAATATTGAAAATTTTCTTTCCTCGCTAACATCATGATGTCGTAGAGCTATATCCTGAATTTGCATGTCTCTGTTATTTTCTCCAACTGGAAACTTCATTCTCCACTCCACTGGACTAAAATAACTTCCTATAAAAAGATCTAGGGATTCCCACAAGTACAGCTCAGTCAGAACCTTTATTTAGCCTCTTTAAAGTGGAAAACCATTTGGAAAATAAAAATTTAAGGATGTAATATGATGGATAGAAATTGTAATTAAAACAAACAAGTGCAAAACAGAGCAAGAAACGAGTCTTCATGGAAAATTCAGAAAGAATGAGGACACGCACTCTTTCATGGCATTGTCACTGTTGGTGAGTAATTGATTTTAAGACACTAGCACACTGCCGTGTTAACCCACCAGTGTCCAGGCTTCAACCGGTAGCCAGTCACACAAACAACTGTAACTTCTCTGTAATCAAGAGGTGACATCCTTGGCTCCTCAGAGTAGGAAAGAGTTGATCTTTCCCTCTCAGCTTGACCATCTTGCTTCTTATTTTTCTTCCACTGATTCTGTTCCTATGCTCCATAATTCATCAACCCATCTCCTTCCTTTTCTTCAACAAGTACCTCTATGAAACTTTTTCCATATTGATTGATTTTTTACATCATGTTAGATGTTCTGCCATCACCTAAAAGCAATAATGTTCAATGCCATGATGTCATTCCCCTGCCAATACTTCCTTTTTGTCAGTACAGTTACTTCATGGGGTTGTTCAAGGGATACCCATGCACTCTTGGCTTTCAAACTCTGAGTTGTTCTCCATCACTTTCTTTTCTTGTGATGGATCACCAGTCAAGGCCAGATGTTGTTCATTCAATCCTGTGATAGTTCTCATTTACCTTTACTCTAATTTCCTGCCTCATTATTCTCTGCCTGGATAAGTGCAATGACCAATAGCCCCTTAACTAAAATTTATCTCTAAGTCTCACTCATGTTCATAGCTCATATTTTTTGCAAAATGAACCAAAATCGTAGATATGATAAACTCACCTCACACTCAGAAACCTGAAGCAGCTTCTCATTAATCTAATGGTACGAAAATCAAACCACTTTCCCATAGCATGAAAATATGTTACGATTTTGTCCAAAAGTTTCTTACAGGATAAGTCTTCACTTTTACCTCATTCTTTCTCTTACGCTTTTTTTTATAAACCTACCGTCAAACCTTTGATATCTATCCTTAAGGAACTCAGTTATGCATACATACTACTGTGTACAGTACATATACCTAGATCAAATATAATATTTCCAGGGCAAAAATGTGGGTATATGACTCTTCATAACCAAAATAAATATTTATTTTGAGTCTTGCACTTACCTTGATGGCATGAATTTTATGTAGTCAAGTCAGCATTGGTTGAATTTATTCCCTCCTTTCTCCTTAGACTGAGCTACCATTCTGGAGATATTTTCATGGTAACTGCATAGGGCTGCAATGACAGGGTCTTGGTTATCTGGTCCTTACTAGCATTCATGGAGAAGGTGCTATTCTTTCTGGCCTTGCACAGATCCACTGAGCTCTCACATGAAGCAGCTTGGTGGCGTTGGTGGGCAGCACACACTGTCATCTGCAAATGTGTGTCCGTCTAAGCCCTGTGGTCTCTCTCTGCAGCCTGTGCCTGAGATGGAACAAACTTTCCGAGGATCTGGGAAACACTGGCTGCTTGGCAGGTGCTCTCTAGGGCACCAGTGAATTTTCCAGGGCCATCTTAGGCCACCGGTGTCCTTGTACTGCTCACACCCACATTGTCCTCAAGTCCAGGCATTCACTGAGTTCTGTAAGCTTCTGTTCTTCTTTTTGCAAGTGGGATTTGGAACACAGACATTTTCAACTTTCACACTCATAAAATTATTTGGGTTGTAATATCGTTCTCTTTGATAGAATTGGTGATGAAAAAAAAAAAGGATGTGGGGAACAGGAAGAGAACTAGACTCAAAGACCTTCTCATCACATCTTAATTCCACACCTCTCCTCTCCACCAAGCCCAGAGGAAAGAAATTGATTTATTTCACCTGGCGTCATCTCAGTCACCTTGGGCTGCCACAACAAAATAACCATTGGTCAGGTGGCTTAAAAAAAACAGAAATTTATTTCTGAAAATTCAGAGATTCAGAAGCACAAGACCAAGATGACTGCATAGTCAGGTTCTGGTGAGGCAGTCTTGGGTTTCTAAGGACCACCTTCTTGCAGTGCCGCACATGAAAAAAGAGAGGCAGACTTCTGGTATCTCTTCCTCTTACAAGGGCACTAATCCCTTCATGGAGCCCCACCCTTGCGACCTCACATAAACTTCATTACCACCTTCACCTTATAATGTCCCCGTAGGAGTTTAGGAGGACACAGATATTTAGTCCACAGCAGGCCCTTTTTGGAGCTGGACATTGTTTCTAAGTATCAATAGGCCATGTCTTTGAAATCTTTTTTTCAAACCTTACTTGAAATCAACAGTTTTGCTAGCTGTATCATTCTTTCCCTGAGCTGGTAGCTTTGTGAAACTTAAATCATATGCTAAAATGTGGTGAAGACTCAAAAGAGAGACAAAGGAAGTACTGGAATTCAAAAACAACTCTTTTAACATCTTCAAATAACCTTCTTGAAAGGAGGTTAGACCCAGCTATGTAGATAAAAACATACTCTCTGACTTGCTTATAGACACTGTTTTGAGGATGTAAAGATGTGTGAAATACGTTGAATTAATGGAAAATCTATCTTTTTATGTATATTTGCTGCTATTTCTAACCAAATCATGTAAGGAATAATAAAATCTAATTTAATTGAGTAGCTGCTCAGTACTCTATTTTTATTTGATAAATGAAGCAGTTACTAAAATATTATGTTTTAAACACTGGTAAGAGTTTGTCATTTAATTTGTTTCATTCACTTGTAGATGTTCACAACCTATCAGTACATGCTGATATTTCTATAGCTTAGGTATAAAATGAAAGCTTTCAAAGTACTGTTTTTCTCAGTGCCAGATATTAAAGGCTTAAATGGCCAATTCTAAAGATACTTGAACATTGCTTACTGCTTTACAAATACTTTATATAACATGTACAAATGACATTTATTAGCTCCCTGGTTATTTTTCTTTATGACTGTGAACAATGCAGCCCAGGGAAAAGAAGAAAAGGCATTGCATTTGAAATCTAAAAAGGCTACAAATAATTAACTGGGAAATAAAACAACCAACCAGGAGAATGAGAGAAATAAAAGAGTGGAATTAAACTGGGATCCAGGGAGAGTTTCAAAGTGCATTCAGAAAGTAAAAGGCACACATTTCCTCTTTTATTGCTTATCTGAGAGGACTAAAATACCATTTTAAAATTAAGAAAGTAAAAAGATTTCTCATCTTAGAGGAATTTGAAAATTATGATAAAGATACTTGATTGAGAAGTGACCGGCAACAGGAATAAATTGAAATTCTTTTAAAAATAAGCAGCATGATAAAAGTTATGTTTTTTACTCTATTGTATCCATTCACTGGTCATGATTACAAAGCATCTGGCAGGATTATGGTTTCAGTATAAATGTTGCACCAAAGTTAAAATTACATAGTCAAGAAAATATAGCATTAGGAATCATAAAGCTTGAGTTCAAGGGCAGATTTGTGCTTCTTTTTAGCAATTTGAGCACGATCGATTTACTAAATCCTTTGAATCTCCTCTTTTGTCATATATAAAAGGGGATGATGAGGAGGATGATAAAAGGTCTCATTTACCAACTTGGTGCATGAAACATCGAGTGTGTTAATGCATATAACTATGCTTTATAAACTGTTAATTAAAATAAAATGTTATATATTTCATATTTCAGTCTAAGATTTTTCCTTTGCATTTCAAATTTTACTAACTTTTTTGGAAAATATCAAGAGTGTGAGAGAAATATGTAGTAGATGGTAGTGTGAATTATTATTTGATTCAGGTTTTACCATTTCCACCCACCACACTCATTGCAGTAATTTTCATCTCCTCTACTTCTGAAGTCTCTCATGCCATATGATATCTATCTACTTTAGGTCGAACTGCACTTAGAAAATTATTTCTCCGTAGAACTCAAAGAGAGCTTGATACCACGTGAGGCAGGTATTACTGTAAGGCATTGTGACTCAAAAGAGAAGAAAGCTGCTCATTATGTCAATTATATTTATGGGAAGCAAGGGAACCCAGTTTCCCATCCCTCTTGTGAATTCTTTCAGTAAATTAAATTATAAGCATGCAGACTTGTTTAATTAATGGAGTGCACTGCAACTTGGAATCATAGCCTCTGCACACAGAGAAATCATCAAATCACAGCTTTGGGGTTGTTTTCCTGGACCTTCCATCGCAGATGCCTGTGCACGGCCCTCAGTGTGGAGAGAAGGGAATTTCACTATCGTCCTGCTTAGCTAAGACATCAATAAACTCGGAGTTGAGCAGTGTAGACTGGGCTTAGGAGTTCAACAGATATGTTCAATTAGAAGAAAAGAGTCTAAAAATACAGAGCATGCTAAGAGTACATTATTTTCCCAGTAATTTTGACCAATGAAGAACTGCTATGCTTATAAAAATGTCAGAGATAGGGCAGTGGCTTGTACCTCCTTGGCATGGTTACATTGTATGATCAAAGCTGGTTGGATCAAGGAAAATAATCTGAAGAACTCTAAAATATTTCTGTTCCTAAGTGTCCAAAAATTCAATTTAGCAAATGTTTGTTGAGTTTATGTTTTATGCAAAGCACTTTCTTAGACATGCTGGATTATAAAGCTGAGAAAACAATTTTGGCAACTCGCAGTTAACTAAGAGTGACTGAAATGTAAATATAAATTCCTACAAATCTATGTGATCTGTCCCTCAAGAGGAATATTTGCAAAGTGGGGTGGGAATATAAATTCAAAAGCAATTACATCCACCAGAGGAAGTGATGGGCTTACAGAGACGACGACCAGGGAAATTTATATAATCTAAATATTCCTGCTAAGAGAACAGTTTAAGCTTAAGCTAAGAAGTGAGTCTCATTGCTGGGAGAACTGAGCGGTCCAGTTTGGGTTGTAATTGGAGATGGAGTACAAAGGGACACTCGAGTAGTCTGCAGTCCATGACCGGGAATTCAAATATTTTTAAGCGTTGCAGGTGCCCAGTGAGGTGTTCCAAAGAAGAGTGACATTATTGTACCTGACTCTGTACAAGCAGTGATCTTATCTGATCATCCAATTGCAGGAGATGGCATCTGTGCTGGACAGGGATGCACAGGAAATGACTGAGTGCTGTGTCCTGGCAGGGGAGGAAGGAAGCTTGGTGGATATAGTGGGGCTGCAGAAGGCAGAGCAAGATACACACCAGTTGTTTGTTATTGGAATCCATTTTCTGTCCCTCTTGGTATCAGGACAACTTCTGTTTTTTTGACAATCTATCTCTCCATGTGGTTTGAGGAGCTGACCCTGTCCCTCCTCCAGTGGAAGGACAAGTCACATGCACATTTCCTTTATGAAGACATCTCAAGGGATCAGGAGGAGACGTGTGCCATCAGGATGAACCTTGGGGCATGCTAGTGACCCAGACAAAGGTATTTTATACTTCGTGTATGCAGAGGTGTCCAAGACTGTGAAGTGCTGGGTGATTTACTGGGATCGAGACACAGAACCAGGGCAGACAAATGGAACCAAATGATCCTTCAGGCAAAGGAATGCAAGAGGCATTTGAAAATGAGTGTCCCAAAGTTAGGAAAGAGGTTGGAATCATTTGCATGTTGTGAAGGACTATTGTTTCTGAACCA
This sequence comes from Erethizon dorsatum, assembly GCA_028451465.1. Taxonomy (NCBI): domain Eukaryota; kingdom Metazoa; phylum Chordata; class Mammalia; order Rodentia; family Erethizontidae; genus Erethizon; species Erethizon dorsatum. The sequence goes on along the minus strand of CM051824.1, from coordinate 153,694,892 downwards.
TAGTGACCAAGGGGGTTTTTATAAATAGAATGCAGGGGGCCAAAGAAGAACTCTCGGGGAGCAATGGCATTTAGGAATTGGATTGGATGTACGGGTGGGTTACTTAAAATTCTCACATCCTCATTTATAATTTCCTGGAGTTGTATATTTGTAAAATTGTCACACATTATATTTTTAATGAATGTGTATTCTTCCTCTGGATCAGCTAAGAAAACTGAGTGAAAAAGTACCATCTTGGTTGAGGATTATCGGGGAAAGTAGAGTGTAGAGAACATAAATTTGTATACAAAAGCTTTCAGGGAAAGGAGCGGCAGTGGTAGAAAAAACATTGCAGGGTTCAAGGAGAGAAAAGTTTCTGATCATGAAGGTTTCAGCAGGCGGCAATATTTCAGCTGTCTTTTGAAGGGTGACTCAGATTTCAACATTAATGGTTGGATTGAGGAGGAAAACGGGAAGAAAAATGTTCTCTCCTAATGACCAGACCACTTTCTGAAAATTTCCTGACTGGTCATCTGTTTTTCACATTCTTGTTGCACCTTATTTTCATCACATGGTGTAGGGGAAACCGCTTCAGACCCTGGTCTTGTAAACATGTGTACAGTTTCTGAGAGCATGACGTGGATGGATCTGGTTATAAGTCGCAGCTCTTAATGACAGGGCAACGTACCTATCAGTAGCAACAGGCTGGAGCCTCCTTTCTGTGTAAAAGACGATGAGATATCCCACTTTGATCTTGCCATAACTGGAGTCTAGACATTTATGCTTAGGACACAATTAAACACTTTCTGTAAGGGTATTCATTGCAGGCTTATTTGTTGCAAGAAAAAATAAGAGCTTAAATCCTTGCATGGCAAAACAAGGGCATGGATTAAAGGAATTATAAGATGTCAATGTAACGAGATTTATGCAAGACATAGAAATAATGTAGAAAACCGATGATGTGGAAATCTTTAAAGTGTATTGTTCAGTATTCCCAACTATGCATTTATGTTAATATGTATGAACACATGTATGTGCATGTGTGGTTGCATGTATACACACAAAACCATTTTTTACATTGTATTTTACAAAATATTGAGGCACACAACAAAATGTTGACATCGTAAAATTTCTGGGTGTGTAATTTATGAGTGCTACTTGCCTTCACTTATTTATATTTTCTAGTTAATCTGTAATGGACTTATGGAACCCTCATAACAATACCAGTAATTATATTTCATAAATCTGTTTTTATGAAAGCAATACAAGCTCAGGCAACGGTGCCATCCCTTCTAACTGTGAGAGAGAAGTGGAGAAGGAGCTGGTTCCTCAAGCCACCAAGGCTGGTGCAATGAGGACGTGGTGACAGTTGTGTGAGGAGCAGCCTTCATTCCTTTTGGAAAGGGAGACAGACAGGGAGAGGGAAAGAGAGAGAGAGGGAAAGACAGAGATTTCCTCAACTCCTTCCCGTGAGTTCAGAGGACCTAAGTCAATCTTAGTGAGCTGCTCATGAGGTTCTGTGCTCCTGTAGTGAAAGACAGAGCATTAGCATCCATTCTACCACTGTGAGCAGTGTTTGTGGCCCGGGGCAGCAGTGGCAGTGCTCTAAGGCCTGTAGCAAACACAGGCTACCCCAGTTTCCGGGGGCGTGGGGAGTGGGCCCTTCGGGTGTGTTAGGGTTGGCCTGTGAGACAAGCGTGTCAGGATCATGTGTTTAAATTTCTTCAGAGAAGCTAGTCACAAATTGAGAGCCTTGATAGAACTAGAAGCTGCATAGGAATTTTTGTGACACATCTCACTGGCTGTGAATGAATAATAGGGAGATTTCTGGCAAATTAGAGCTGTAGGGGGACATATTTATTATCATTCTTGATCTGACTGTGTCCAGGGAATCTTGTACTCTGAAGAAACAGTGTCACCATCTCAGGCTGACAACATGTTCTAAAAAGCGAAGTACGGTGGCAGCACTAGGTTTAACCCCATCCCATCTGAACTTAATGTAATGACCTTTTATTTTTAAATCACACAATATTAAAGTACTCAATTCCTTTCTCGATTTTTTTTCCTGTGGGTTTAACATTTTTTGATCTTCTATTTCTTTGGAAACTTTACCATTTCCAAATCTCAATTACTTCACATGAACATCTGGATCAAGTCAATTATTGTATCTTTCGAATATTGTATATTTCGTTCAGTACATGAACAAGCACCCACAAAGAACTGCATCCGCTCTTGGTTAATGGCATTAATATCTCAGAGAGTACAAAATAGTTTTCTATCATTGAACTTAAACAAAAATCTGTAATACCTCAGTCCTCTTCTGGTTGTCCACCTATAGACCCTAGTTACTGAGAAGAAAATGTTAATACAATAGTAATTGTATTAGTATTATAACAGTTTTACAATAGTAGTTTTTATAGTAATTTTTATAAAAATGATTATTTCACTTCCTGTTTAATTTTTCTTTCAAATACCAACTAACACCATTTGACAGAAAAAACTCTCCAGGTTCCCTGAGAAGAAAAGAATAATGGAATAAGATACTTCTCCGCGGCAAGGAGATAAACGAGGGAGGAAGTACTGAACAACTTTGCCTCTCAGTCTCAGTGTTTTACAGGGGGCAATCGCATCATTGCCTCAAATCACACTGGACACATGTTACCTTAAAACGAAGAACTCACAAGGGCATTTCTTAGACACCTCCTGGTTCTGTAAATGTCCTTAGGCCTGCAGAACTACATAAGGGGGGGGTGGAAAGTTAAGATTCATTTTTAAATAGCCATATACCAGGTGGGATCAAAATATATGCCAAATGGCTACATTTTTAAAAATATTATTACAGTAAAAGCCATATTGCCATGATTCTCTCTCTCCCTTGCTTTGAACACGCTTAGTCCATTGCTCTTGCCCTCTCTGAAGCAGTTCTGGAAGTCCTCTTTCATGAGTGATTTTACCAGGTGGGACCACCAATGCCACGGATGCTGCTACCTGGTGCCAAAGGCAGGCTGGTAAGAACATGACCTTATTCACCCAGTCTGGCACTGTGTGAACTCTGGCTCCTCCACAAAGTCAAAATGACCACGAAAGGGAAATGTTTTGAATCGATCCAGAACATTGAGGCAGTGACAACTAAAAGACACTCATGAAACAGGATTCCAGAACTGCTTCAGAAAGTGACAAGACTGATGCGATGAGTGTGTTCTAAGCAAGAGCGAATATTTTGAGGTCAATTAATAGCAAAGGGTCCTTAACTCTGAGAATTTTTTCACTGTATTTTTTATAACTTGTAGACTGTAGTTTCACTGACTCTTTCCTTTGTTGTTACCTTTTTAAATAAAGCCTAATGATTGCCTTAAAAGTTGGTCAAAAAAATCAAGACAGAAAGAAAACAAAAACTCAATTTAATTTGATTTAATCTTGGAAAAATGGAATATTTGTCATATTTGATATAAAGAGTAGAGCAGCTTAGAACCAAACTAGACAGCAACAGGGTCTTAGGGCAATAAAATCCAACCACAAAACCAGTTTTTGGAAGGATAGTATTTCAGGCAAATAGAGCATTTGGTCTCCTCAATTCCCTTTAAATTAGAGCTCATTGCTCCTCACGATACGTTTGATTGCGCTCAGATTCTCGGTAAATGTACCATGAGAGGAGCCAGCATGGTTGCTGTGGTTACCCTTGACCAGCAAGCACAGCCACTTCTGGGTAACTTTGAGACAAGTCGCTCTCCTGCAGGGACAGGGGAAATTGGGAGAGGACAGCCCTCAGAAGTGTGAACTTGGGAAGAGCACAGAAGGGGCAGGGGAAGCAACTCATCCACAAAGCAAAACAGGCCACAGAACCACACCGAACACCCGAAAGCTCATGCCGCAGGCCCTCACCCTCTCAAAAACCCAGAGCACTAGCTCATAGGGTGCACTGCGCCCATCCTTGTTTTCTTAGATTCCTGGTTCTGTGTGTGTGTGTGTGTGTTTATTAGAACTCTCAGGAATATGAAAACCAACTGCAAAAATACTTCTGTATTTTCTAAACATGCCCTGCTTCGGCCCTGCAGTTCTGCTGTAGCTCACCGTCTCTTTCTTAAAACTGATAGAAGTAGGAGAAGAACGCTTGAAGGCTGCTTGGTGGAAGAAGCAGTGCTGGTAGAAGAAGCAGCAGTCTGATCAGGGCTGGTGATGAGGCCACTTGTCGGGCCACACCGTCAGGTAGGAGCCGTGATGCCTTCTAATAGTAAGCTCTGTTTTCCGTGGGGTTCCTAAGCAAGATGAGGTTCTTCCACTACACGGCTTCCAGGACTTTGTGATGGGCTATAGAAAAGTAACCTAGAAATTCTTTAAGGTACAGACCATCAAATATTCTGATCAAAAGCATTTAAAAGGGATCAGGATTTGATTTAGATTGTCAAGATATCTTCAGTTGACTCTGATGGTTAATTAATGTACACAGTTTTTCATATTTAAGTTGCTATGGAGATTCTATTACATAGTATACACCTATGTATAATTATATAAACTGCATAAATCCACCTAATACATATACAATTAATACACAGTATATCGATATGCTATTCTTCTCTCATATTCAGTCTCAATCTCTCTCTTGCTCTCTCGCTGTTTCTCTCTGTCTCTCTCTAGTCAAAGTCCATAGATCTTTCTTTAGCTTTAAAAAAACAAATGGTGGCATTATTCATTTCTTTAGTGTACCTATGCTGAATTTATCACAGAAGATAAGCAAAAGGCCTAATTTTTATCCCCATGAGGAAAGTAATAATTATACTCTCCTGCAAAAATACGACTTTCTATGGCCATAAGATAGATAGGTTTTTGTGCTTATGAAATTGCAAATCCAGTGAAGTTCTCCTTGCGTGTTAGACTGATTTAAGCCATAAACCATTCCTACTTTTGCTTTCTATTCTTGTGCTTTCAACCCTAATTTTACCCTCGAAACTGGGCAAAGCTTTCTGATAAGCACAGAGATTCCTGTAGAAGTGGGATGTCTCCCTTCTACCCCCTAAGGTTAGCTGTATGTGACCTCCTGTCCTTGAACCCACATGAGCCCCAGTTCTTCTGGCAGCCCAGGTCTCCCTCTGAGGGTCCTTCAGTCCAGTCTTTCACTTGCCCTCTGGAATTCAGATCTTCCTTCACACTTTTGGCTGAGAATCCAATGTCTAAACCATGTAATCTGGGTTTCCTTTTAGTCCGGTTCTGGAATCCAGTCAGGTCTTTCACTGAAAGTTTCCCCAGAAATTGACCTCAAGCTTTTACAAAATTCTGGGTTTTTTCCTAAGTTTTCACATCCCCAACTGTTCCCTCAATTCTCACTAGTCTTGCCATCCAGCTATCCGAATTGCATGTCCCCTCTTTACTAATCATCCGTCTTTCCTTTGGGACAGAGAAGCATGGTATTAACACATTCTAAGAGCCTCCTTCAAGCAGTCCTCCTCCAACATAAGGCTTATGAAGCCCGGTTTTTCTGTGATTTTTTTTTTTTTTAATATGCAGGCACCGGGAGTCAAACTCAGGACCTCACACTTGCGAGCAGGTGCTTGTGCCACTGAGCGATATCACCAACCCTTTTTTTCCTTTATGTGGGTACCGGGAGTCGAACTCAGGACTTCACACTTGCCAGGCAGGCGCTTACGCTGCTGAGCTATCTCACCGGCCCTCTGTGATTTTAAGGATGCACTATTTTACTACGTTCTCCACTTGGGAAAACTTTCTTCTTGTTCAAATTATTAACTTGTAGCTCAGGGCTGTGGGAAAACTTGTGCCCGAGACTGTTTGATTGGGAAAACAAGCACACTCTATGTTCTGTTTTCCCAGTTTCATTGTTTAGTCTGCTATTTCTCAATATTGTAAGACCTCATTCTGAAAATTGCTGACACCATTATATGCAATCGAAACAAAGAAGGTGGAGTAGCTTGGCTCCAGTTCAAAGTCACTTTTGACTCCTGTTGTTAGTCACAGCGCCATGAATAAGTCTACTTATAAAGCCGACACGTATGTCAACATCTACTTGACATTATCTATTAGCAAAACAAACATGTCACACACTTTTTAAAAAATAGATTAAGCTCTCCCCACTGTGTCCCACAGTGTATAATCAAACAAAACAATTTCCCTGCCTAGGTACAATAGGCAGATAAGAATTAATGAATGTAAAACAACAGGGTTCTATAATATTAAATACGATAAAATACTATGAAGTAATGGGGAAGAAAGTAAAATCACAATCATGTTTAGGAGACAAGAAAATCTGGGAGAACTTAGCAGGTCTCAGAAAAACCACTTGGAAAGGTAGGAAATGATTCTGGGTCTTTTTTGAGTTTTCTAGTAATCTGGTGGAGGGATTTCTCTGATTGATGCAGATTTTTGTTTTGTGTTTTTTCCTAGTGCATTAATCTGCTTGCATGGTCTTGCTAACATGATCCCAAGGAAGATGGCCTCAATTTTGATGATATCCAATTGTGACAAATTTCTGGGGAATGTAGGAATGTCATGAGCTAGTGGCTCTAGAATTCTCTCTCTTGAGTGGTATCTATTGATCTTTCTGAGTCCTTTCTTCATTCATAATAAAGCATACGAGAATTATTTGGGTACTTGTTGCAATCTTGATCCACCTCATGGTCACAAATACTCTGAAATTTTATGTCTTGAGTGGAGCCTGGAAATCAGCAACTTTGACAAAAATCCCAGGTTATTCGGATTCAGGCTGTACAGAGGTTCCTTGCTGGTAGAGACAAAACCCTAACCATCAAGTTTGTTTATGATTTGTAATGAACTTTGTTAATATTCTTGACTTTCAAGTCTAGCAATTTATTTTGTCATTATTATCTTTAAGTATTCATGCCCACACTACTCAAAGCAGTTATTTTTTAATTTTAATTTTAATTTTATTAGTACATAATGTTTACATTCAGCTTGGGGAGTGGGTGCGTGTACATAATACATTAGTCTTTTTTAAATCTCCTTCATTCCATCCACCTCCCTCTGCCTCTAAATCCCCTTTCCCTGTTTACATTGCTGTTGTGTTATTATTCTTAGCTCATATTCGTGACATACAATGTTTACATGCATTGTGTGTATTTGGTACCTGTACACAACAGAGCGGTATTCTCTAAGTATGTCCCACAAACATTGGTGACAGTGATTTGGGGGACTCCTTTGCTACAGAGCAGGGGTTTCATCCTCAAATATGATGGGAAAATATTGGAAGGCAAAGTGCACCTGGCTCATTGCTTATTGGTCCCCTCAGAATAAGAATGTGCTTAGGGAGTCTTGGAAATCACTAGAAGGTACTGTCCATAGCACTTCCCCAAGGAAGCGTGGGAGATAATACACAGAAGGCACAGGCAGTGTGTTCTTCTGTTGCTCCTTTCAATTTGTTTTCCTTTATTAAAATAAAAAATCATCAACACTGGTGACAAAAGGTTGCCACGGACCTTGCTAGAAGAATTGGGGGCAGAAAGCATAGGTAAAGAGCCAGACAGTATGAAATTCAGGCTTCTCCAGAAGCCCTAAATTGAGGTACATGAACGCAGACTTCATCACAAAATAGAGCCACAGGCTGTGGTCTTTGGATCATAGTTTTCTGACCTCTGATCTAGAGTTGGACCACCAACATCTGGAAAGAAGTGTCTTCACTTAATTTATTCTTCCTAACTTATATTGCTCCTTAGAACACAAATATGGAGGAAACACATGTTTTTCTTCAGGTATTTGATAAGGGAACGTTGGAAGGCAGTTCCTTTACTCATTCCTCCTCCAACAGCTGGCTGAGCATCTACTACATGCTGGGTGGGCTGCGCTCTTCTCCCCATTTGCTTCAGCCTGGCATTCGATAAATGTGCTTGAGCATCCTCAAGTCTCAGATTGGGATAATGATCTGCACAGTTTTGGGAGGTTTGCATTAAGGATTTCAGCAGCTGCTACTCTGTCACCTCATCCCCAGTTGTAGCCAGTTCCCAAATCTTTGTGAGCTTGAGCATATAAAACAGATTATTTTTAAGGTAAGTTGAGAGCTGTACATTTATCAATGGTCCTTTTTGTTTGCTTTTCTTTTCATTGTTCAGTTTAGGTCTATAGTTTTACAGATTTTTTGTAGTATTCTCCATAGCTATCTCACACAGATTTTAAAGAAACTGATTGTAATATCCTTAACAACGTGTTATATACGACATAGTCCATAATAGACTTTTAATAAATACTCAAGGGAGGAGTTATGTTTCTACTATTTCAGTGTATTGGGATAATTTAAAATTCAGTCTTTTAAGCAAAATGAGATCTGCAGTTCACTTTGGTAAGTTTAATACTTATTCTCATTTCTAAAATTTTGCATTCATTTCCATAGTTTTTTAATAAATGTTCATTTTGCAGAAGCAATGAGGGGAAAAGGTGGCTGAAGAATATCTCTTGTCAGATCAAGAATAGGCCTAAGTAAAGTATTGATTTTTTTCATTAAGTCTGTTGCAAAGCATATGAAAGACATTTACTCTCAAGAACTACTCATCAAAAAATCAGGTAAAAGGTAAAAGAGGTATATTCAGAAATGCAATGATTTGGAAGATATGCAGAAGTAGATTCCTTCTCAGTGTAGAGAAGGAATTTCTAACCCTGAATCTTTAAATATTCATCATGGAGGTGTTCTCATATAGTACAGATTGCATTTGCTTTTATTTAGATCTGACCACTTGGATAAGCAGATTATTTTCTGAGAAGAAAGTGAAATGTACTTAAACCTTAATGAAGGTGAAGACCATTCAAGATATTGTGCCTAAAGGAGATAACTACAGATTGCTTAAAATGAGCTGTTAAGAAGTAAATGGATCAAAGAACAGAAGTGATCCCTGTTGATATAGAAAATATAGAGATTGATGATTACATTGTATCATACGAGCACATTAATAAACACTCCTACACTTACATTGTTCTCTTAGGAGATGGGTGTCCAACCAATTTTCTACACATCTCACTTGAGGTTAGGTTTATGTAGGATTTATTCTTTGTAAAGGGAACATTTCTTGATGGGTGTAAAAAAGCCTTTATTTCCTTTTTAGATTTCCACCAACAATTTGGCAGGAGTAACACATTCTTCTTATAATTATATTTATATCTCTGTATTTCCTAAATGGTATTTGTTATATTTCTTTCTCAGGGGGGATTTTTTCCCTTAAATGTATTTGAACAATAGGTCAAAAGCCAGGAACAATTAAAGAGCCACATTTGGAGTAAAGCCCGTGCCAGTGCTTTGCTGTCTCAGGTTCTTCTTTGTATTCACCAACCGTGGTCTAAGCTGCATGGCGCCCAACTTCCGGTAGCTCCGGCCCCACTGTCTTAAGTTAAAATTAAGGATAGTCATATCATAGTCCACACTGACATTTTAAATAAGGTTCAGTGTGGACTTACTGTTTTTGAATCAACTCAAAAATAAAGTCAGTAGTACTTTATTTCTTTCATTGTTGTCAAAAGTACACACGCCCCAAAGTGGTTCCCACATTTGAGAAATGTCTGGTACTAAAGTGGCTTTTTCCACTCCTGGGCTCTTTGGGGCAGAGACTTTGATGCACCCTCACCTGTAATACATTCAGGACAGACTTTAGGGAGCATACGGCCAATGCACACAAGTGTGAAATGTGCACACCTGCTCATCCTGCAGCCCTGCCTCCAGAAATTCATTTTATTCCAACACAAACACAGGGGAAAAGCTATATGCATAGGGATGGTGTTATGATTTACAACAAGGATGTCCCCCAAAGCCCCAGGGCTTGAAGGGGAGGCTTTGGAAGGTGATTGGATTGTGGGGGTGCTATACCCATCTGTGAGTTAATCACCTAATGAGCTGGGTAGCTCAGTGTGCTCTTGGGAAGGTGGCCTGGTCAGTGAGGTCATGACTGGAAGGGTGTAGCTCCCTCCCCAGTGGTTCCCTTCTCTCTCTGTTTCCTACTCGCCCTGATGTAAGAAGCTTTCCTCCTCTGCAAGGTCTGTACCATGCCGTCTTTCCCTAAGAGCCTGCTGACCGTGCATGCACCAAGACCTCTAACACCCTTGTGCCAAATAGACCTCTCCTCCTTTACATAGTGGGTGTCGGGTACTGTGTCCCAGTGATGGAACAGTCACCAAGACAGATGATCAGGAAAGCATTGTAATAGCAATAACTAGAAACACATCAACTCCTTAGCAGTAGTGGGAGGAGTTAGGTAAATGACAGTGTTTGCAAACAACGGGATCCTGGGCAAGGATTTCTGAAATTGAGGAAAAATACAGAAAGGTAGTCCCAACAGAACCAGAAGTGGGGAAAGCAACTTGATGCACAGATTTCAAACTCAAATGCTCCTGGGGCCCTGCCAGATTGCCTGGGACCTGGTGTGACGTGGGACAGTTGACCTTGTTCTCTGCGCTGCTTTCACAAGGGGAGCTCCAGGAAGAACTGAACAAAGCGGCCTCCTGGTGCTCCCCGATTGTTGCCATGCAGGAACCAGTGGCACACTTTGCTAGAAATTTCAGTTTTTTGAGAGAAAGTGAGTAGATCTAGATGCTAATGTATAGTCTTGTGTGTGCATGGTTAATATTTTTATTCATTGAAATGTATTGATATGTGAGTAGAACATGTAGCCCAATTTTTGCCAGGCCATAATGCATAACTCTTTCTGTCTAGACATCAAAAATATATTTTTAATTTTTTTTGGTATTAAGATTATTCCTCATTTTTAGAATTTTTATTTTAATTAGTACATATTTGTAGGACATAACACTTACATGCATTGTGGGGAGTTGCTATATGTGCATAAAGCATCTTTATTCTTTGTTCATCCCTTTCTCTTCTCCTCCATTCTTTCTCCTGCTGTCTGTCTGTCCCCTTTCCTTTTGCAAAAGACTTATCTCCCTGCTTCCAATTACCAACCCTTCATTTTGCTCTCTAATTTATTTATATTTTGGGTTCCTCATAAAAGAGAAACCATGTGATGTTTAAGCTTGCGTGTCTGATTTATTTCGTTTAACTTTATACACAGCAGAAAATTTAGAACCTTATATTGAATCATGACGATGATGGTTTTGCAGAGTAGCTGGAAATGGCTTGATTGAACAGTATCATGGTTTATACAGTCCTGTGTTTGCTTTTCTTTCAGTTCATGGACCCTGTATATTTTCTATGCCCATATTGTAAATAAATAAATAGATAGATAGATAGGTGAGCCATCCTATGATATTATGGGAGAAGGCTATCTCACAGACAGACACCATTCCTATCCCAATGACTTAGGCGACTTATTCTAACATTCTAGCATGCCATTTCCTCCCCTGTGAAAAAGAGATAAGGTGTAGCTTCCATATTAGCCAAGAACCCTGTATGTCGGTGTTTACATCTGCCTTACCTGTTATTCTTTCTTGGCCACTGTTCCTTTCTTCCCTATCGCTATCAAACCCTGCATCATTTGCTGATACCAAGAAGCATGTGAGCTCTATGTACAGAATATTCTAAATCAAGATTTTTAAATGTGCTTATTTATTCAGCTGGCAATAAATATAACAATACATGTCCCCCTTTAAGAATGATTCTGCATTAAAGATTCAATAGATCCATACTTGTTTTCTTAATATAACAAGATATGGGAAATACTACTAATCTTTTCACTTGCACTTTTGGTAAATTATTTCAGTTATTTTCTCTTTCAGTACATCTTCAGGCTTTAAGAGGTAACCCTTAATTTTAATAATGAATAACAATCAATTCAGGATGTAGCATTCAAAATGTTTAAAAATGTAACCATGTCCTTGTAAGTTATTTTTGGATGGTAGTGGGGGCTCTTCATTGAAAAGCCTGTCCCCTTACATATTTAATATTTAAATGACCTATCAAAAACAGAAATTAAAAAAAAAGATTGAAAATTTCTTTGTATAAGGTGGCAAACCCTGATTTTGAATGTAGACATTTTTTCCTCTGTGAAATTAAAATTCTAATTAAGGAATGTGTGAAATTATTTTATGTCAAAAGGTATGCCTTGCTACCACCTTCCCAATACAGGCTTAACCCAGAAAAAGCCTCACTCTGTGAATTCCAGTATGAAAACCACAAAACAAACAAAAAAACACATGAATGTCACTCTTTGCAAGACATCCAGGAGAAATGTGATAAAGGACAGTTGAGTTATTTACCCCTCAGAGCCTCAAAAGCCCAAACAAACAAGTGGCTAAATGCAATAACCAATTGTTTTTGTGCTGAGGATTGAACCCAAGGCCTTACACATACTAAACCCGTGCTCTACCACTGAACTATGCCCCCAGCCCTTTAGGCTGATATTTTTAAAAACATCTAGTGAAATGCCACTGTTGAGAGGGAAAGGCAAGATTAGTCATTTTACCTGGAGGGGAAGATGATCTGAGGCTTCACACATGAAATGTCGCCTGCTCGTTCACACTGACCAAATTCTTGTGACAGGTGTGAAGTAACACTCGGTTGCGAGATAGTGAACATTTTCTCCATGACTTTTCGGCAAGTGTCTCAGTCCCAAGGTGTGCCCCCAGTGAGGGACACAACATTGTGGTGCTGTCGTGGGGTTCCCTAGGGCTCGCTGCTGGGGAACTGAGCCACCAATTCTGAGAGCTGTATTCTAATCACAGGTAACACACAGCAAGACACAATTCTACCTGTGTTGTTTCATTGGCAGAGTTATTCATTCTAGAAATGCTATATTGTCATTTTTAACATTTTATCCATTCTTAGGTGAAAAAAAAAATAAAGCCGCAGAGAAATTCACGAATTTATGAGTAATAATGAAAAAGCAGAGCAGAATCCTCTTCCTCATGAAACTGCTTTGCATCTGGACATAGTAAACATGTAGACACTAAGTATATGTGAAACGTTTGGAGGAGGTAAGGTCCAGAGAATGCAGAGGAGGATGCAGAGTGACTTGGGTGCTGCAGAAGCCATGGTGCTTGCCCTTGCCAAGGTGAGAGACTCTGAGGTCAGAGCCAGTCGCAGAAAGGCAAGGCGAGCAGACGCAAGCACCAGGAACACAGTGGTAAAGGAAAGGCGTGTGTGAAAGTCTCTAGGCTGAAGGGCGACTGCAGAGGGTGAAGGCTCACCACGTGGTGGCTGAAGCAGAGTGTGTGGGAGGTGCAGGAAAGACCAATCTGAGATCAGAGGGAACCAAGGAGCCTGGCTAGAGGAACCCTGGGTCTGTGAGGAATCGGAAATTGTTTGAATGAATGGCAACCCACTGGGGTCATTCCCACAGAAGAAAGACTCCAGCCAAGCTTTAAAAGTAAGTGATTCTGTATGCCAATGAAATGCTGAACACACGTCACTATGCATTTGCCTAAATCCACAGAATATGCAACATCAGGAGGGAACTTAATATAAAGTACGAACTTTGGGTGACAACGGCAGACACAGGGTTGTGGCAAAAGGAACAGTTCTGTTGCTGGATGTTGGTAGGGGGAGGCTGTGTTTGAGGACAGGGACTCAGGACAACTCTGTAGTCCCCACTTAATTTTGCTTTAAAATATAAAGTCCAATGAAGACAAAAGATAACCCGCAGCTTCACTGACATTCAAAAATAAGGTGAACTTGGAGCATCCAAATGACAAGTTAGATTTCAACCATTGTCCTTTCATAAAATAGTGTGTGTGTCTGGTTAAGAAGTATCCAATTCTGGATCTATTTTGAAAGAACAACTGATAGTATGCATGTTTAATGGACCGCAAGGGTGTATCACAGAAAATGAAGTAGCAAAAATTACTTTAATATTTTTGGCCTGAGAGACGTAAAGACTTGAGATGCCAGGTTCCAAGACCAAGAGTAGAACAGAATCGGTTTCAGGAGGAAGATGAAGAGGGGAGCCGCCAACCTCACTAGTGATGTGGCACATTAGAGAAGTTAAGGGACTTCCGTGCAAGTCACACAGGTGTGTAGATAGTAGAATTGAGACCTGCACCTGGTAATCGAGACTCAGGAACCTGACTCTGACAGCAAAGTTGGTGTCTTAGCCACCTTGCAGCAGCACTTAGTGTAAGCTTCCAAGTAGAACAGACACTCAGTAAATCCTGAATGCCTGGAAGCAAAGCACTCCACCAGGCTGACTGCGGCGGTGGTTTCACTTCCCATCCTGCGCCTAAACACGAGGCAGGACGTCTTGGAGGAACTCAGAGATATGAAAAGCCATTGAGGAGGGTGGTTTAACTCATGGATAGTTTTAAAATTGAAATAGAAATCATTAGACATGAAAAGGCTGAGCAAGGTACTGAAGACAGATAGAGTAAATTTTCTTTCCCATGGGAAAAACTAGAAAAGTGACTGATGCTATTTTCTGCATGATGAATGTAGGGATGTGAGAATGTGTTTCTTATGAGAGAGAATTAAAACATGCATCAAGGACAAAATGGAACTCAAATTTTACATATTTTGTCAATAAATTAAAATTTTAGGTGAGTTTTAAATGTTTTACAATCTGTTAGAGAAAGAGCAATTTATAAGAAAAAAAAACTTCTAGGAGATAAATCCATGCCACTGGGCATGGTGATGCAGTCCTATAATCCCAGCTACTCCTGTAATCCCAGCTACTCCTGTAATCCCAGCTACTCCTGTAATCTCAGCTACTCCTGTAATCCCAGCTACTCCTGTAATCTCAGCTACTCCCGTAATCCCAGGTACTCCCATATCCCAGCTACTCTCATAATCCTAGCTACTCCTATAATCCCAGCTACTCCTGTAATCCCAGCTACTCCTATAATCCCAGCTACTCCTGTAATCCCAGCTACTCCTATAATCTCAGCTACTCCTGTAATCCCAGGTACTCCTATAATCCCAGCTACTCCTGTAATCCCAGCTACTCCTGTAATCCCAGCTACCCTGGAAGAGGAGGCAAGAGGATTACAGGCTGGAGGCCAATCTGAAAAAATTAGTGAGCCTCTGTCTCAAAATAAATTAAAAAGGGCTGGGGATGACACTCAGTAATAGAGGTTCCTTGGGTTTGATCCCGAGAGGGAGAGAGAGAGAGAGAGAGAGAGATCTATGCAGCAAATTGTATGTCATTCATGACAGACCCTAGAACTGAGAAAAGTGTTTTCTACAAAAAAAGAAAGGCTACTCTTTTTTAATATAAAGACAGCACATGTTGATAAACAAAAAAGCACTAAATATGCCAAACTAATAGGCTTAAAACAAGTAAGTGTCATGTGCTTCGATCTCCTAGTGCAGTGGTGGCGAATTTACAGCATGCGTGCCATAGCCAGCTGTGTGTTATCGTTGAAAACTCTGAAAGGTTCCCCATCACTGTCCTAGTGGGTGGCAGAGCAGCCTCTCTGGACAAACATCCACAGGTAAACTCCAGCTCCACAGATTACATGAAGACTCAGATTGAGCCCCACAGTGGGCAGTCGAACACCCTAGGACTCCCCTGCTGGACTGCGAGCCAGGAGACAGGAAGCAGAGCCAGGGTCTTGAAATCAGAGTCCCAAGGAGAAGTGTGCACTCAGCTGAGCCTTAGGAGGAGATTTTCGAGACTCCTTCTCCACACTGGTGTGTAGGCCATTATGTTAAGTTGCTTGAATTGTGAATCGGCACAATTCAAAAAGAGAAAGTGCAATTGAGAAGTCATTGTCAAAAAGTATAATATCAATAATAATCAAAGAAAGACAAACTCAAAACCCCATTCATTCATCCAACGTAGGACTTTTGAATATCTGTGACCTGCAGGTACCAGGATTACAGCAGTGAATGGACTCAACAAAAATCTTTCCCTTCGCAAAGCCCACACCATTGAAGATGATGAAAATTATATGAAATAAATCGTAATTATTTAACGTGTTTTATATACACAGTATTAGATGAAATAGTAAACTAGGAAGCAAGGCAAGTGTCTGGGGAAGGATCAGTGGGGATGCCAGGCTTAGCAGTGCTAAATTGGACACAAAGAAGAGACTTTCAGGAGAAGAGGGGTGTGTGAGCAGGCCAGAAATTGCACTTTATTCTAAAAAAAATCAGTGAAAAATACACCAATGCCTGAGCTTTGAGTGCTACTGTGAGACCACAGCCCGCTGGGTGCTGTGCTGTGGTTTCCTCTTTTGCAATTATGGCTCGGGATATTTCCAGTCTCTTCCAACAAATGACAGGAACAAGTAAGATAATAACAAAGAATGATTCCACCCTGTCTCACGTGCAGCAAGAACGAGAGCTTAGTTTACACTGATTTTGTTAGAAAACTATTGCAGATTATTTCATGCTGGTAAAGACACCTCAATTCCTTTAAAAGGATGGCACACAATAGATACAATTAAGGAGAAATTTGAGTTAGGATACTTTCAGCTCTGAACAACTAGAATTCCACCTTCAGTAATGAAGAACTATGCAAATACTTGGTAGGGAATTTGGAGTTGGGGTAGTCTTCAGTGCTGCTTCATGTAGAGGTCCACGTATCCAGCATCTCCAGCTCTCGTTTAGGCTGTGCATTTGTGGAGGAACTTCACAAGTGTGCAAGCAAAGCTTTCGTTCATTCAGGAAAGTGCAGAAAGAGGATGGAACCTGGCAGCAAGCACCACGGCAGCAGGGGCAGAGCGTGCACCCAGACCGTCCTGGCACACTTTGCAGCCAAAGTGACTATTTCCTTTTTCATGGACCTGGGTTTTCTCCATTGCTCATCTTGACCATCTCTAGTGTTGCTTTCCGAAAACCTGTAGCAGGAGGTAGACCTTTCGTCCACCACTAGGCGTCCTAGTTCTCGTCACAAGGTAACTCCTTTCCTCACTGCCGCTGCTGCTGACAGTGCAAGGGAAGTCTCCAGCTGCTTCTAGGTTCTTTTCAACCAACACATACAGTGTAGCTGCCCAGTACTCCAAGCAGCATGGGAAAGACAAATGAAAAAGTTGGCATGTCTCTTGCATCAACATAGTACACATTTTATCCAGAGGTCGAGTGGAGAACACAGAGCAGTATAAAAATAAGGATTGAGTTATATTAGTTTGAATACTTTAAATGCATGCAACAGAAATCCAAACCTAAATAGAAAAATGTAGATTTTTTATAGATACCTAACAAGGAATTGGAGGAGAGGTAGCGACAGGGCTGGCCTAGTTAGAGATTCCCAAATGTACCTAGAATGTGGGATTTTCCCATTGTTCCTATTTGTAATCTAACACTAAAATGTTGACTTCCGCTGCCTATAGGATAGTAGTCACCTTAAACACAAACATGACACTACCTTTATGCAGTTCAAAAGCAGCAATCACTAGCAGTAAACGACATTTCACACTTAAATTAATCGAAGTTAGATCAATTCAAAATTCACATGCCCAGTGCTACCAGTCACATTTTAAAAGCCAAGAAATACACATGACTGGTGGCCATCATATTGCACAACAAAGACCAAAAATATCTATGACTTTCCACAGAGCTCTATTGTACAGCACTAAAGTTTAGCAAAAAGAGTAAAAATCTTCCTGTGATGCTTTTTTAAGAGACAGGGCATTTTCCCAAAAGTATCTTAGTATCTTAGATATTTTTAGATCTTTGGGTAGAACTGATTTTCATGCACTTTTTGGATCAATATCCTGATAAGGGAAAGAGATTATTGTCAGACCAATCAATCCAGCACAAGGTCTGTGTGTAACTGATGTCTCACCCACTCATTGACTCAGCTACAGTGTGTGGCTGTGTTCAATAAAACTTTATTGATATAAAGTGGCAGAGGGCCAGTCTGGGCCTTCATGCTGTAGATTGTATGCCTCTATTTTAATCTGTAAGATTGAAGTCTGTAGTAGCAGTTCTTTGGTTTGTATTTTAAGGATTGTAAAATACGTTCTTCAAAACTCTCTGCCTTGTGATCCATATTTAGTCAGAATTTGAGGCTAAAATTTTCAACGAACAAGCCAGGGAAGGTTTGAACAGCAGAATATAATCATTTATTATATCATTCATTGGACCTGGAAAAGGTAGTCTGTAAAATGGATTTCTCATTACAAATAAAAAAGCATGTTAAATATGATTTGAAAAATAAACACATCACATAAGTTATTATTACCTACGGTACCTCCAAATAATGGATATTAGAAAGAATCACGTATAGTTGCTAATAGGTAGCAAAACACTGGCAGCATCAGATGGCATAGCCTATTACTAATAATTGTACACAAGGCTTCTTTAATGACAGTTCTTACGTCTGAGTACCTAGACCAGTGCTGATTGCTGAGGAGGGGAACAGGCTCATGGCTGCATCCAGGTGGTAGGTGAAGGCAACTTACCACCTCCCTGGACTGAAACGCTGGTCGGTATCCAGGATTCCCAAGGGAAGTCAAGCTAGTTCTATTGCCAAACCAGCACACCCCACATGTCTGGCTTCTCCAGCTCTCGTTTAGGCTGTGTATTTGTGGAGGAACTTCACAGGTGGGTGAGCAGAGCTTTCATTCACTCAGGAACGTGCTGAAAGAGGATGGAACCTGGCAGCAAGCACCACGGCAGCAGGGGCAGAGCGTGCACTCAGACCGTCTTGGCACACTTTGCAGCCAAAGTGACTATTTCCTTTTTCATGTTCAGTGAAAAAAAAGTGAACCGTATCTATGTCATATTAAACTGCACATCATGACATGATATAATATAGCTCACCTTTTCTGTGGGAGAGAATGTATATATCATGTTGCTTTCCCAGAATATTTATAGACTTCCTAAAAGTGAATAATTGCTTTCCAGAATTATATTTTTAGTGGCCTTGTCTGCACAGCTCTAGGAAATGTTAGACTGAAAAACATCGCGGACTCTTGGTGCATGTGTCAATGAACTTCCATCTGTTGCTAGTGGTTTCCTTACAGAATGTGCGGCTCTCTGAAGGAATGTTTTAGAAAGAAGTCATTTCAGCTTCATGTCAACTGATAGTTTTACAAGCTACCGGTTGTAGTTTATTTTATGTGAGCTTGGCCCATTCAAGGAAAGAAAAAAGCTCTTGAAGTAATCTTTCAAAGACTGGTAGGAGATATGCGTGAGAAGAGTCTAAGAAAACAAACCTGTGAACTGAAACTAATGGATTATCTATGTATCCAAGTTCAGATTTCCTAGGTTTACTTAAGAAGATGGATCTATCTAGAGAAATAAATGCCATTACTATTCTTTGTCTGCTAGGAAATGGCATTATCAATAGATTTTGTTCTATAAGACGTACACATTGCTTTACCTGGGGTAATACAGAAAATATTAGTAGCCGGAAATAATGTAAATTCCATTTATATATTTATGAAATATATTGATGCTGTCAGTCTTTATTTATTATCCTGTGCCACATAGTCTAGACAGAATAATAGTACATTCTTTGTGAAGGCATGCATTTTAAAAATCATTAAATCTGCTGGAATGCCAATCCCTGTGTCTCATTCATGAATTTTTTACAGTCGATTTTGCATTCCTATAGAGAAAAATATAATTAGCAACACTTTTTCTCTTTCCAGTGCAGCTAGAATTTTACTTTTTGTATTAACAAGTGACCTTTAATTTCACTGTGGAGCGGTGTCTTCATTTTTTCCTCTTTTGCTTCTTCTTCAAGTTCCAATTTATCATGCAAGTGTTAATAATTTCAAATATTTCCTAAGGATGCTTCTTGTTTATACAGGTTGTGTTGGTACAAAACACACATTTTCACATTCTGATTCATGACAGACGCTCATCTAGTTGCTGTACAAAACAGCACCTCTCACCCCAATGTTTTATTTTCCATTAGCTTAAATTCAACCTGATTTTTTGAAAAAGTAAAAGCCATAGCTTAAAAAAAAAAAAAAAAACCCTAAGTGTAAGGTAAAACAGAGCTAACGCTTGACAAATCTGAAAGGACCTACTGACAGAGAATGAGGAACCTATTAAATCTTCAAAGATCCAGTTTTCTGTAGCCTGGTCTCTTTGCTGTAGGCAACCTGAAGTATTCTGCATTAATCATGCATTAAGTTCCTGTTGGCCCCACACCTCCTTCATCTGTTCCCCCCTAAAATACAGCGTAGCATCTGTTATTGCTATCCCTGGAACTGACGCAGTGCCCACTACCACTCAAAAGAAGAGTATATATTGAAATTGTGGTCTGTCTTGCAGTTTAAACGTGTTTATTTTCCTCTTGACTTGCTCTTAGTCTTATCTGCAGGAAATTATTTTTTTACATGACAGCCATCCATTTATACTAAGGTGCTTTGTGCAAACTTCTTTATCTTCTAGCTGATGGTCTTATTTTCTTCGTGGTCTATTTGTCTGCCCTGATATTTTGTCTGCATGATAAGGAGGTTATTTACCAAATAGCAGTCGACTTACTGCAGGATGGAGGCTGTTCCATTTCGATGATCTATATCATGTTAACTTTGCTAGGGAAAAGACACAGTGGATGTCCATTAAATGCAGTTACCTTAAGATTTACTTATTCAGATATACAATACGAACGTAAGCTTTCCATCGGTAAAACAGAGGAATAACCCTCCATAAGGAGGCTCTATGTGTCTCTGGGAAGGTTTCTCTCCAGGCAGACTGACTTCTTCGACCCATCTCCACCTTTTACTGCCTTTGGCCTTTGAGCAGGACACTTTAATGTGTACACGTTTGCACTCCTCACTCACAGTGTGTACATCTAAATATCACCGTCTTCCTGGCAGCTGTGAGGACTGAGGGAGTGAACACACATGAAGTTCATTTTGGTGCCTGGCACACAGCAGAAAGACACCATTCAATTAACGGTGGCCATCCTTGTTATGGTGAAGATAACTGTGCGTCAGAATCATCTCAGACGCTTTGTCGGTGTGGCAGACTGGTATTGCCATTGCATTAATCATTTCAGAGGTAGAATCAACCGAATTATCTATTATCGAAGTTGAGTGACACTTAGGCCTGACCAAGGTATTCAGAAATATTGAAGAACCATATCTCCCTCTACGGTCAATGTAACCAGGAAACTGTAAGTGCCATGCTCTTCCTGGGGTGGCTTTCTGGGCTAGGCATGTGGTTCAGGGTAACTGATCAACTATCTGTGAAAGAGAAGACTCTTATCTGTAACGTTAAATAGAAATAGGGGAATGTGATAAATGTAATAGCTGTTCCTCCTGTGTGTGTGTGTGTGTGTGTGTGTGTGTGTGTGTGTGTGTTATGAAGATTTTCTGACAGGAACTAGGAAACTTTATTCCCTCGGCACAGACACAACACACTTCTGTAGATACAATAGGCTGCATTATATTTTCAGATGTAAAATTGAGAAAGGCACCTAGTAACATGCTGATGCTGGGAACACCAGGACTGTCCTTGACTCCTCTCTCTCTCATCCTGCACAACTGAAAGAATTTAGAGAGCATCTAAGTAATTTTTTAATACCTAGTTGTTGTATTTAAAATGGGCTGAAGAAGAAATGTAAATTTTGACTTGGTCAGTGTCAGACCTAATCAACTAAATCGTCATTGCAGTTATTGGATCATTGAAGTAGATGATGGCATTGTCATGAATAGTACCATGTCTAGAGAACCGCCTTACCATCCTATCCGTGCAAGTGAGATGTCTTTGGGCTTATTATAGAACTCTTGCTGTCGCCTCTGTTTCTTCTTCCATCACAGTTGTAAGGACTACATAAATATCTAAAGCACTTAAAACAATGCTTCCTAACAGGCACACTAACCCTAATAGTTTAGACAAAATCATCTCAAGGAAAATTTCTCCTCCTCCCCGAATATCAATTCGATATTTCTCTAACATTTCCTGTTCTAATGTACTAGATAATATAGAAGTCTAAATGTATTCAAAGTGAAGAGACTGAAAAAAATCCTGTGACCTTGTATCTTGACTAAGAAGCCTGATTAATAAGACACATTCCTCTCTCAGAAGGACAAGATGCATTTATACTGGTGTCATATGCCGGAGAGTTGCCCAACATGGGCTAGTTTTACTCTCCACTTTTAATTCATTGACTTGAGTGGAGGGACCCAAACATCCCACAGTGCACCTGGCAGGGCATTTCCCAACAGGACAGCTCTGGGGGACACTTTGAAAAGAGAAATCAAACCTTTTGTGGGGATTCTTCAAAATCCCAGAATATGATTATCTGAGTAGGTGTCCTGCCTCTTGAGCTAACAAAAATGTCTAGGTACCTCTGTTTTCATGTATTTTATTTGATACATTTCTTTTTTCCCCCATTAATACCTCAAAATAAGCTTTCTTGGAAAGGAGACGAAGCTCAACAAAAATCACACTGAGTTAAACTTTCCAAGCTTTATAAAGAACTTCATCAGGTTCTTAACTATGTTTCAAAAAATTACATCAACGTGATTATTAATGTCCCCCGTTCACCCACCCAGACTGCTTTATGGAACATGTAATCCCTCGGTGTGCTACCACAGAAAGATACACTTTCCAAAATAAATTTGCTCTTGAGAAACAATCAGCCTGCTTTGGATGAATTTTGAAGTCTCTGTATTTGAAAGTACCCTGTCCCCGTCAATAAATAATTTTAGATATATAACAATTCAAAAAAACTTCATCTCTTAAATTAACTGTATTTTCGCACATTTTCATCAGTGAGTTTATTTTTCTTTTCATTTCCAAAGATGCATTAAGTAAGACAAAAAAAGCTTTTAAGCAGACTTAATTAAGAGGCAGAAAAGCTATGATATATTTGCATGGATTGTACATATGGTGGAAATTCTTTCTGTGCCATATTTTCAATGCATTAAGAATATTTTCTACTTTATGATATTCTATAAAATTATTCCCAGCAGCTCTGGGGAATATAGCTATTATATCCTTAGGATGATGAAATGATCCTCTTTCCTCTGGGGGTTTTACGTAGTTGAGTCTTATAAGCCGTAGAAAGTGGAAGCTAAAATGATTTTCCTTAATTTTCTTTTGTGTGTCTAATTAGGTCTCATAAAATGCAGAAAAGAGCAGACATAGGAAGTAATAAATGTAAAAGTGTCATGTATCTTCACTGTATTTCAAGTATATATTGACTCATTTTGCCTTCATAGTAAACGAGCTTGGAAATCACTGCTTCTATACATATTAGATCTATAAATATACACGTCCTTCTAGGATTGCTACGTTGGAGGCAAATAAAAAGCTGCTACTTCCCTGAATTACTGCTACATGTATTTTAAAGCCAAAGTATATTTACTGGTGATGACATTTGAAAACAGGAACATTGGGATGATTTGGGAAGTTGAGCCCATTCTGAGATTCAGCTATTACCATGGTAATGTGGGGTTCAGAAGTCTTCACTTGGAGGTAATCAGTGGTGTTCGCAAGTACAGCATAGATGATGTAGTCTTGCTTTTGTCAGGAAAGTTAAATGGATTCCACTAATAAATGGGAAAATGGAGAGACTTGGAAATGATGTGAAGATATGGTCCAGCATCCATAAATGCAGATGTCATTAATGGCTTGGCCACCCCAAGTCAGCCACCAATGGTTCAATGTGCTACACTCAAAGTAGGGTAATCACCTCCCACCCACAATCTGGGATGGTACATTGTAGAACTCCCAAAGAGTGAAGGATGTTAATAGGTTCTTTTACAAATTTTACAAATCATTCCTTGTTTAAAACTTTGACTAATTAAGAAAATGAATTCCCTTATATAAAAAACCACATCTTTTTTATCCATTCCTTGGTTGATGGGCATTTGGTTGTTTCCAAGCTTTAGCCATTACAAATTGTGCTGCTATAAATATGGGTGCACACGTATTGCTGTGGTATGATGTTTTTAATTCTTCTGGGAAGATATCAGAAGGGGAATACCTGGGTTGAATGGGACCTCTAATCCTAGTTTTTTGAGGAATCTCCACACGGATTTCCTCAGTGGTTGCATCAGTCTACACTCCCACCAGCAGTGGACAAGTGTTCTTTCTTCCCTACAGCCCCACCAGCATTTATTATTGGTTGATTTCTTGATGATAGCCATTCTTTCTGGGGTGAGATGGAATCTGAGTGTTGTTTTAATTTGCATCTCTCAAATGAGCAATGATGTTGGACATTTTTTCATGTATTTATTTGCCATTTGTATTTCTTCACCTGAGAAGTGTGTATTCATCTCAGATGCCCATTTTCGGATTGGGTCTTTGAATTTGGGGGGTGGGATTTTTGATAAACTTGAGACTTTTATAAGTAAATGGATGCAACAAGAGACCATACTCAGAAGTGAAATAAATCAGACCCACATGTGAAAAAATTGTAGTGTCTCACTAGTATGAGAAATTGAATGAGTAAATAAGATCCAAAATGTACAATACATGCTGTGAATAGGGAAGAAACTGTTCAAAAGAAAAGACAAATTATGATGGGGCAAGGGGAAAGGAAGAAAGGGAAAAAGAAAAAACATATATTTATACACAAGATAATTAAGGTAGTTATACAGCTAGTTTCTCTTAGTTCATTGAAAAGAAAGGTTTGTGCTAATATTGTTTGGACAAGGTATCATGCCTATATCTTGTACTCTGAATAACTACTATGAAGACAACAATATGCAATGTATTATTTATTGTAACTCTCCTAACCTGTTTTGAAACTGTCTTATTGTCATTTTTGTTTTTTTCTTTTTAAAATAAAAAAAAGAAGATGAATTCCTATCAATTAATCCTATGTATCCCTGAATCAGAGAGGGAAAGGAAAGTTGAGCAAATGTTTCAATCTCTCCCTTGCATGAAGAGGGTGGAGACATAAAAACACAGCTGAGTAAAATAAAGCAAAACTAAGATACTTTGGCAAAACTTCCAGGAATTTTATTAAAGGACCATCACAAGAAAGTGCCTTGTCTCTACATTAGTTATGAATATGAATATTTAGCTTAAGGAGAATGAAGTGAACTCTTAATAATCCCCTATTTTTAATATTAAACTTAATTTCCTATAACACAACAAATCTGTAGAACTCAACAATGATAGCTGGTGGTGGTGGAAAGGAAAAAGAGACTTTAAAAAACTTAATCTATGTACAGACTGCGCTTGATTGTGTAGAATTTTAAAGGGATCTTATCATACAAGAGATATGAGGCTTTCTTATTTAAAAGCTCCTTAGGGATAACCACAGCCCCAGAGGCCAGAGCAGATGAGCAGAACTGTAGCTCAGAGGCCTCCTTGTGTCCGCTCTGTGGGATTTTCTGTACGTATTTCTAAGCGAACCACTGCCGCTCTGAAACTAATGCATGTGCGAAGCATACTTCCAGACACCAGAAGTAGGGTTTTCCTTTGGCATTTGAGATTTGTCTTCTTCTATTCTATAGACATTCACTGGGAATCCACTGAATTAAAACACACACACAAAATGTCTAAAATAAAATTTTCTATTAGAGCAAAGAATGCTGTTAGTTTGGGGAATCAGTGAATGAAAAATATTAGTTATTTTTTAACTTGCCTTAATCTAGGGAAACACAGCTATCTACATCCCAGCTAGAAATGTCGTAAAGCCTTGGTATGGTGTGCTTTCATGTTAACTGCCAGAGCATGATCTAAAGGTTATTCTGCTTAGTTTACCATCCCTAGCTGAGGGTTCCCTCAACTCCGCCTCCTCTGTGGCCCCAGTGACAAAAAGTAGTTTCTCCGTGACCTTCCGTAGAACACACCAGATGTCTAGGGGCCTGTGTTTGTCTTTGTGCCTTTATCTCGTGAATTTTCATAACCCTAGGTATACAGAAGTTGACAATAATTATCTCATTAAATGCTGTATTAGTTTTCTATTGCTGGGGAACAAATTCTGATAAACCAAGAGGCTTAAGCCGCATGCGTGTGTCCCCTCACGTTTCTGTGAGCCAGGAGTCTGGATACACTCGACCGGGTCTTCCGGTTGGTCCTAGTGTCAACCAGATTATTTTTTCGAGCTTGGAAGGGTTGGCTTTGGCTGCGGTCTGGATACTGGGTATTCCGCAAGTGTTTGTGTGTTAATCTCTTGGTCCTGAGAGTGGTGATAATGGGGATATAGACAAGAAACAACAAGGAGTGTGATTAGGGAGTGTGATACAGTGTGTGTGTGTGTGTGTGTGTGTGTGTGTGCTTGTGTGTGGGGGAGAGAGAGGGAGATTTTAAGAAGTGGTATGCCAGTCACCAGTCATTAGAAGAGCTATATAAATAGATCAAAAATTCATTGCATGCCATGTGGTATGTCCAGTTACAAAACTGATTAAGGATGCCCCTCTAAAGAAGTCACAGTTGAGCAGAGCGCTGAATGAAGTAGTGAGAGAACAGGCTGGCTGTTGTTCCACGCAGATGTTTCAAGTGCAGGTGTTTGCAGATGTCTCCGCCATGAAGGAGCAGGGAGAAGGGGGACACAGCAGGTTCACACGATTCCTCAAAATGTGTCATTAAATTTTCAAATAGGAGAGCATTTGTAACAAGGGAGGTTTTGTCGATGTTATCATTCTTATGAGAAAAGATATTGCAATGTATTTGTGAGTATGTAAAACTAATACCAAGAAGCACAAATATTTGCTAAATAACGAAACAAGTGAAAACTTCAAATGCAAAGGTTGTGGATTCCCACAAGGGGATTAAACCGAGTGCTCCATAGGCTTGGGCAGGAGAGTGGGAAGGTAGAGTGTTCTTGGGTGTGGTCGGACACGAACGGGTTGGGCGGTCTGCTCAAGGGAAATAATCTGGAAGTATCCTGAATGCTTTCATTTTCTCCGAGAGATAAGAGGCTGACTGAAAAAGAAGGAAGGTGTAACAGACTGGAGAAGTGTTCTGTAGTGAGTGAAAGACCAAATGAAAGGTGGGATGGTTGGGCATGGTCATGGGCACACTTTTACATTTATGACCTGGAATCTCAAGCATGACCCATCACCATGGTTACCTTTCTGTAATCATGTTTACCTGTTTTGGAATAAGCCATCACAGGGAGAGGAGATAAGAAAACCATGAGTATATGTATGAGAAAGTTTAGGGTAAAGTGTGACCAGACCACTTGCTAATGGTGCAGGCAGTGGAAACAAGTCGAGTACAGTGGACCGGAGACGTTGAAAGGTTGAAAAATTGTGAGGGAGGTGTTCCGGAATGGGGTGGGGATCTACAGGGAGGACAGGAGCAGCCTTCCCAGTTCTGTGGTCTCATGTCCCCTCCCATCCCCTGTCCATTGAGAAAAGAGCTATGCAGAACCTGTAGAAATGTCTGTGGCAGATACTATTTTAAATACTATTTGAAGAGTGAGTTGGGTGATACAATAAGTGAGATCACTGCTTCTGGTAACTTTTAGGATGACAGTAGAACCATCACACATCTGCCTTAAAAGTACAAGTATAAAGAGAAAACAAATTGCTTCTCTTAAAAGAATATTTGTGTTATTCACTTTTCCATCACTGGGACAAAATACCTGACACCTGCAGCCAAAAAAAAAGAAGAGGTTTACTTTGGCTCACCGTCCCCAAGGTTTCAGTCCTCAGTGGGCTGGTACCAAGGCGTAACGGCACAGTAGAAGGACATAGTGGAGAAAAGCTGCTCCCCCCAGGGTGGAAGAGAAGGGAGAAGCTGGGGACAAGAATACAGCCTTCCAGGTCACCCCCTACCCCATTGACACAGCTCTTGCAGCCAGACCCCATCTCCTAACAGCACACTGAGCTTTGAATTCATCAATGGATGAACCCGTTCGTGAATACAGCGCCCCCATGTTCTAGTCAGCTTTGAAGAGCCTCACCGCAGAACACTGGAGACTGGGAGAATATTTCAGATTTAAGCTATGACTATATCACCCTGTCCTCATCTCACCATTTCACACATGTGTGCGAGGACATCTGCCTGGGACCGACTAAACCAGTCACTCTTCATAGAAACAAGAGGCCATCCTGAGATCACTGCTCAGATCCATCCAACCTGCTCTCTGCTGTGATGCACGAGACAGACACCAACGAAATGGCAAACTGCAGAGGTGAAGAACAGGTGAAATCTCAAACCCTAAGTGCTCCGCCGAGAGACTAAAGAGACTTGCAAATAAATTGTGAATACATGGAACGATGATAAGTAACATACAATTCTGAGATTCCAGGGGACGGTTGGGGCTGGTAGGATAGATTCCATAGCACCAATGTGAAAGCCATTCATAGATTAAGTGGAGTTCGCAGGAGAGCGAGTGCAGATAGAAAATAGAAGAGGTCCAAGGACCAAGCCTTCCGTGTGGCTATGTTATAAGGATCCAGATAAGAGTGGAGGAAACCAAGAAGGATCAGCCCGGCACCTGAGAGGGGAAAGGAGCTCCGTGCAGTGTGAGTGTGAAGGATAGCGAAGAGGGTGATGTTCATCTTCGTTCTACTTCAAGGCTGCTCCTTTCCCTTAAAAATATTCCTCATCTGCCCATTCTCCTGACTGCATAGAATAGTGAGCCATGAATACTGGTGTTAGGCTTCAGAAACATGAAAGATTTTGAGTGCATCTGTAGTAATTGATTCAACCACAGAGTTGAGGTACATTTGATAGAATAAATCTAAGGAAAAAACAAGAAGGAAAATGAAGGGCAAGCAACTCATTTGGAAACATTCTGCTTTTTGAAGGGGCAAGCTGGAGAGAGAAATGGGGAAAGATTTAATTATTTAGGATGATGAAAGAAGCAATAGCATATTTGTGTTGTGATGGGCATGGTTTATTAGTGAAGGAAAAATGTGTTCATGCAAAGGGGAGGGGGGAGACTCACTTCAGCAAGGTCTGTAAGTGACCAAACGAGACTGAGCTCCAGGCACTTTGGGGGCTCAGAGGTGCAGGGGAGGCCGCCGCAGTAGAAGGACGGGGTGAAATGTGCAGATGCGTATCTCTCAGCTCCGCAGCCTGTGGGAGCGCCTCCTGACTGCTGCTGTTTTTTAGCTGAAACCAAACCCAAGAGCGAAAATGGAGGAGGTGTTGGAAGGTGGAGCAGAGGAAAAGGTGAGAAATAGAGATGGAGAGGGAGGAGAGCGATGGAGGTAGGAAAGCGAGTATGGTTAGGGTTGCAGGTGGCACTCAGGGCATTTGTGATCAGGTACTTGAAGTGGACCTGTCACAGGGGTGGGTACTATTCCTCAGTCATCGATAACCCTGAATGAGGTTGCGTTAAGTGCAGGCTCAGAGGAGACAGACAGTTGATTCTACTGAAAGCCAGACTGGGGCGTTTCTGTGTGGCTTCGGTGGAGGGAGAAGTTAGATACTGAGAGGACATTCGGGGTTACTGTACCTGTTGCCATCGAGACAATTCTGCAAAAAGAGTGGAGTGGCAAAGGGAAGCGTGAAGACACAGGGGAAATAAGGGGTTGTCTGTTCCTGTGATGTCAAAGTCCATGGAAACCTGGGTGCTAGTGTAACTGTGGGTTACGGGGTCCACGGATGGGATTCTAGGTCAACGGAGCACAGGACTACAAAGAAACCACAGCAGTTTATTTATTTATTTATTTATTTGTGGGTACCGGGGGTCGATCTCAGGACCTGGCGCGTCAACAGGCACCCGTGCCTCTGAGCGACATCACCGGCCCCTTTTTCGTATGTGGGTTCCGGGAGTCGAACTCGGGCCCTCGCGCTTGCAAGGCAGGCGCTTACGCCGCTGAGCCATCTCGCCGGCCCCCACCAGGGCAGTTTATTAAAGTGAAAGTAAGCCTGGAGCATGCAGGCTTGCGGTAGCGAAAGTAAAGTTGCTAGAAATAACATCAAGAGGGAGAGGCAACAGGACTTGACAGTTGGTAGATGAGAGCAAGAAGGAGTAGGAGGAGCAGTAGAGTGGATGGTCAAAGGTGGGTTTTCAGGAAGGGAAAGCGCCGTCTAATAAGGCGAATGAGAAAACCCCACGGCCCCTCCAGGCTCGGCAGTCCCTGTGGGGAACGAGCCCGCCTGGGTGAAAGCAGACAGCAGCTTCAGTTCTCACTGCTAAGTGCTCCATGTCCTGTGCAGTTCCCAGTTCACATTCCTGCAAAACAAAATACGATTGTCCAAACATGCATGCATTTGAATCTTGCCATGGGAGCTTGTCATCAGCCGCTCCTCGTCCTGTGTTGGTCCGTTTGTGACTCAGTCATCGGGACATGGGTGTAAGAGCTAGGCGTGACTGGGGATTATGGTTCATGGCATTTTGTTTTATGCCCTAACTTCCTAGACACTGTGGCCTCATTAATTAATGGAAAAAAAGATTTCAGTTAGGAAGTTATGTTGCATGCAACCACCCTGTGTGGTTTGTTGCATGCAAACACCCATTTTGTGTGTGTGTTTCGGATGAAATGTATCCTATTACCATTCTGCTGTGCTACCCAATTACTACCTGGCAGACGTGAAATTGCCTGGCTCTAAAACAATTCTGTGAAAGGTGGTGTGTGAAGCAACAGTTCCGCCTTCTCCCCCTCACTTTGTCCTCCTGGTGGGATTTTTGAGGTGCAGTGTTTACCTTGGCCAACTTATGAGAAGTAGTGGCCCCTGCCATCCTCAGATACTGATGGTCTGCTAAAATTGCTGTGAAAGATAAGAACTAGCACATTTAATTTTATTGCTATGTTTTTTAAAAATTGTAACTACTTAGACAAACCCAAAGATCAAGAGTAAAGTGAATCATTTTTTCAGAACACTGTTACTATTTAGAAATAATCTACTTCTTCAACCAACATGTACATGCATGTACACACACACACACACACACACACAATATCTAAATAATAAAACCAAGCAAGTCAGAAGAGGCTCATTTTATGTTACAGCTTTAATAAAGTCTACTATGTGATAGAGTGAATCTTAAAACCCAGAGTGTATGCTCAGATACTTAATCCTCAAAGAGAAAAATAAAATACGGTCACAAGTTTTTAATTCTTCAAGCCGGATTGTCAGCCAATTGAGTTAAATCAGTAAAATCAGAATGTTCAGTGGTTTTATAGGAAAGTCCCCCACACATTTTGTTTTACTGTGTTCCTCCAATGCTGGATTTTGCACACACACACACACACACACACACACACACACACACAGTCAATTTGCTAAATTGTAGTGAAGAATATTTAATGGACTTCTAGCCCCTTTTTTCATCATCTCTTTCAAATTCTTTCCAAAAAAACAACATATCAGAGAACAGAATATGCACCCTGGTCTAGACTTGTAAAGAGTGATTATTTGCTCGGTGTTTCTTGACTGACAAAGGACGTGTGTAGCTGAAGGTCAAGAGTCTGGGTAGTGGGTGACGACGGGGACTTAGAGTCCATGGTGCGGTTTGCAGCGTGAACCCCAAACCGATCTATTCTTGCCTCCACACAGTTTCACTGACTGGGGGCTCTGGGCACCCCTCCAGCAAGAGTGGATTAGGAAGCTACATCTGTTCCCTTTTATGCTCTACTACCACATATCCTGTGCGCCCTTTGATTGTGGTTTAGTAGTAAACCGAAGTGAATGCAACCTTGAATCAAGACCAAACTGTTTGCTCACCAACTGCCTTGTTCTATTTCCTGGATCTCACCTGTACAGCAAATGAAATGCACGCACCGTGCACACCTGCTGCTTGCACCCGTAGGTTTAGAACATTTTACAGGCAATTACCTGATGACTGCTTCAGGTGTTGATGAAAAGTGTGAAGGTGGCAGGTGACCCTGAAAGAGAGCAGGGCCCCTCGGGGCCTTGAGCCATGACATCTTCTCTGTTGAGTAAGGTTGGAAGGTAGGTGTCAAGGCTCTTCCACATCTACCACAGACAACTGGATCCTAGCTTCCTGCTCAATCTCTATGTAATAAGATTCCTGAAATCTACACGTGGGTCATTAATACTATTAATTTCTATTTTTCATTATGCTTGTGGTTCATGGAACTAATCTCTCTAATACTTCTACCCACTGTCTGTTGGGTACGCTTCCTCCGCTAACAGCAGTCTCTTCAGGGCGGTAAGTGTGTGCGCATGGACGTTTGGCCTTGTGTTTATGCTCTTGACCTCTGCGTTTGATCATGAACTACAATAACAAGGACTGCGTCTTTCTAATTAACTCATAAAACTATTGATCAAAACTACGCAATGGTTATTGTATCCAATACATTTAAAAGCACAGATATTTTTAATGTAAAATAGAAGTCTTATCCCACAAATCGCTTCAAATTATATGAAACCTTTCACTCACTTTGTTTCACTGAAATATTAGTAATGACTTTTTGATTTCATAACTATTGTTCCTTTCGTTGTTAATGCAAACAAACCAAGATCCAGATGTGAAGGAACTTTCAGAAGGCATAGAAAGCCTTCTCCAGAAAAGTTATACATAGTAAATTTTTCTTGCAAGAAAAAGTATGCAACTTGTCAGAGAGAATATCACAGTGCTTCATTCTAATATAGGCAAACAAAAAACTTGAGATTATATTATCCACTGATTAAAACATGTGTCAACAGAATAAATTCCTTTACCCATCTTTGTCTTCCAGTTTGTAAAAAAGGAGCAAAAAATAGCCAAAAACCTGAAACTAATCTCCAGAGAGAATGCATTGTTTTATTGGGTGTGAGCCTTAATCTTGACATGTGGACGCCATTGAACTAAGAACCACCTAGCAAAATAGTCAAGCACACTCCTGCGTATATCTGAATGGGTCATGGAGTAGTGGCCTTGGGTATTATACATGGTCCCTCTCCCCGTTCTCTCTGTTCTTCTTCTGTTTCCTGGCCAGCATAAACTAAGTAGCTTTGCCCCACCGTGTCCATCCACCATTCTGTCTCTACTTTGGAGCCTCCTTATCTTTGCCTGAAATGTTGAGCAAGTTGAACCTCACTTCCTTTAAATTGTGAGTGCCCAGTACTGTGTCTCCGTGTTGGAAAAACTAATACATTATTTCTCCAAGAATCTCTGAAAATATGTGATTCTCAAAATCTATGCCTAAGTCTTAATCAGAATGGGCATTCCTAAAGTTGAATCCAGATCTGCTAATAAATAGATGTATATCTGTCAATGATTTCAAGTTCTTAGACTATGAAATGTTTTCAGTATATTTAAAAAGAAGACAGATTACCGGCATTTCATCAGCTCCTTATACACTTTTTCTGCTGTGAATATTTCAGAGGACAAAGATTTTGTCAAGACAAGCTTTTTCTTAATTTATTCCTACCAGCGCCAAAAGTTGTTATTTCCTTTTTAATGTCCATTTATTTGGCAAAAGATTCTCGTTTCACTGTTGCCAATTCATTTTCCCTGAAGATCTTTAGTTTTCTCATTTGCAAATGGCATCCCTTTTTAGTTTCAAAGTCACATGTCATTTTTTACTGTTGTCCTTCAAATGAAATAACCTTGGAATCTTTTTTATACAAAATATATTGCAGTCTCTTTATCTAATTGAGACAGTACTGAAATATTAAAAAACAACTGCAAAAGAAAATATTGTGGCTGCAGAGTAACAATTCGGGTAGCAGACCATTTAATGAGGAATGAAGCAACAACTGTAAGCACCATAGAGGAAAAAAAAAATTTTTTTCAGAAGATTCAGTACAAGATGCATTAACAAGGAACATATTTGCCATCTGACTGGGAAAAAAATGAAAATGGATAAAACACATAGAACAATGTTTTACACAACATTTTACATCAGGAAATGAAGGACACTTACCCCTGGGAGGTTATAAATAAACAATGTGACTGCTGTCATTTCCCCAGTTTACATTAGTAAGTGTTTCCAAACTGTGGAAGAGCCAGGCGTGGTGGAGCAGGTTTATAATCCCAACACTCAGGAGCTGAGGCAGCCGGATCACCATGGTTTTGAGGCCAGCCCAGGTTCCTCGGTGGGTTCAAGGCCAGCGTGAACTGCATAGAGAGACCCAGTCTCAAGGCAAAACAAGACAAAACAAAGCAAAGCAAGACAAAACAAAACAAACCCCAAGCCAAGTTGTGGAAGAACACAGGTAGAATTCAGTGCAAATCTGAAGTTGAGGAGAGAGAGACAGAGGAAAACATCGATATTTGCCAGAGATCTCCTTGGTATTCAACTGAGTACTGTTCAGGACTTGCATGAAAAAACTACCAAAGGCAAGAGAAAGAATTATCTAAAGGAAATAGAGGTAAAGTCCCCTGCAGTCACACAGAGAAAGAAATAGTGCTTACTGGCAGCTAGTTGACTGGGAAACCTCATACTTCATTTAATAATGAAGGGAGCACTTAGAAAGATTTTGCCTCACTAGTGATAAATAGTTAATCCTGGATTCAGCACTGTTCCAGGTCCACCTTACAAATCATAAAGGCAAGACCCAAAATACTGAATACAACTCCAATGAACTTAAATGAATTCAAGAATAAAGGGCTACAACATTTATGAGAATACAAAATAGGTAATGTTCATTCTAGGGTATTGTCCAAAGATATGGCTTCTAAAAATAGGGAAAAAAGAAAATTAAAAGTGATTTAGAAAAGAATGTAAATACTAGAATCCATAATAAAATCCAACAACTGAAACTGACCCAAAACAGATAGAGGAGTCAGAGTGGAGAGTCCAGGAAATCACAACAATTATTTTAGCAGTATCCTGAGAGTTATTAAGTTAGATATATAGAAGATATAAAAATAATAAGTACATATATACCAAAACAAACTTCTGGAAATGAAAACTAAATTGGTTCAGATAAGAAATTTAAGAGGTTAATATTAAATTAACCAGTGGAAAAAAGACTAACATTGTTGATAAAATAATCCAAGCTATCCAAAATAAAACTAAGAGAGAAAACTTTTAAAAGTGAATAGAGGGCCGGTGAGATGGCTCAGCGGCTTAAGCGCCTGCCCGGCAAGCGCGAGGGCCCAAGTTCGACTCCCGGAACCCACATACGAAAAAGGGGCCGGTGATATCGCTCAGCGGCACGGGCGCCTGCTGGCGCGCGAGGTCCTGAGGTCGACCCCCCGGTACCCACAAAAAAAAAAAAAAAAAAAAAAAAAAAAAAAAGTGAATAGATGGGCCAGTGAGATGGCACAGCAGCATAAGCGCCTACCCGGCAAGCACGAGGGCCCGAGTTCAACTCCTGGAACCCACATACGAAAAAAGGGCTGGTGATACCTCAGCGGCACGGGCGCCTGCTGGCACGCGAGGTCCTGAGGTCGACCCCTGGTACCCACACACACACACACAAAAAGTGAATAGAATTTTTTTGTTTTTACAACTTTGTTTATCATAGAAAACCATACAGATAGAGAAATACATAGAGAAAATAAAAATTCCCCAGTATCCCTTCCTCAATACAGCAGTGGATACCCGAGAACACCTGGGCAACAACTCTCATGGCCAGTTGACCTGATACACAATCCGAGCCATTGTGATGAGCAGATGATCTCAGGAGGAGGAGAAGGAAATGTTGTGCTGCTTGGAAATTTTGCTTGTGCCATTCCTGGTATAGTCAGGGGAATGAGAGGATCCCTAGACTCTGGGACTCTTCCCTAAGGAGTGTATAAAAGAGTAGGCCATGCATTTGACACTGTGGCTGGACTGACGTGCCACAGTGAACTGGGTTCTGTGTGGTTTGCCTTGGAGCACTGACAGAATTGGTGCTGGAGTTTAGAAGCCACTGAAAGGAGGCCAGCAGCATACTGGAGTTACAGGTCTGCTGGCAGCCCTAGGAGGTGATCAGAAAGGGTTTGAGAAGTGGTAGATCTGCCAGTTGCTTTAAGGAGGTCTTTCTCAAACAAAATCACTATGCAAAGACTGGAAGAAGGGGTTTGTTTTTTAAATGCTGAATTCCCACAAAAAATTTAGAAGACATGGAAAGAAACAGAGAAGTATTGGCCAATAAAGGAAATACTAATACTCCAGAAATTTTTTATAAAAACCCCACAGGTAAAATCAGACTGAAATATTTTCTTCTAAACAAAGCAAGGACATTGCTCTCACACCTTCTATTGAGCATACTATTAGAGATACTGGCCTAAGCTACAGGCAAGGAAAAGAAAAGGCATGCAGATTAGAAAGGGAAAGGCAATTATTTCTGTTCACAGATATCATGGATTTATATGTAGAAAATTTTAAGAATTTGCACACACATGCACAAAAATCCCTGTTAGAACCAATAAACACATTCCACATAGCTACAAGATATAAAATCAACACACACCACAGAAAAATCAACTGGGCTTCTATGCACAAGAAACAATCTCAAAAATATTAGGAAAATTATTCCACTTATAATAGCATGAAAAATAATCAAATACTTAGAAATAAACCTAACCATGGGGACAAAAGACTTATAGGCTGAAAATGACAAAGCAATGTCATTGGTTCTCAGACTTTCTGGCATGAGGGATCAGTTCCATGGAAGATAATTTTATGTAGGTTGGGAGAGGGGAGTTTTTTAGTTTTTTTTATTATTAGTATATGTTTGTGACACATAATAATTACATTCCTCATCGCTAGCATCACTGCCTCAAATCCAACCTCAGGTCACCAGCCACTAGAGTCTCATAAAGAATTTACAACATGCATCCTTTGTGTGTGTGGTTCACAGCAGGGTTTGTGCTCCTATGAGAATCTAATGCCACTGCCGATCTGACCGGAGGTGAGCTCAGAGTTCCGCAAGGGATGGGCAGAGGCTGGGAATGCAGAGCGGGCTTCCTTAGAGTGCTGTTCACCTCCTGCGGTGAGCCCTGTTCCTCACAGGAGATGGATGGTTGTGGGCCCCTGCTACAAAAAACATGTGAAAGAAATTAAAGAAGATAAAAATAAATGAAAAGTCATATTCTATTCAAGAGTTGAGAGATAACGTTGTTAAGGTGTCCATGTTACCCAAAGAAATCTACAAATCAACACAGGCCCTGTCAAAATCCAATGGACAGTTTTTCCTGAAATAGCAAAAAAATCCTAAAAATTCATAGGGAATTTAAAGGACTTTAATAACCAAAATAATTTTGAAAAAAAAAAAGAAAGATTCATAGTTTCTGATTTCAGCATGCATTTCAAAGATACAATAACCCAAACAGTTTAGTTTTAACATAAAAACAGACAACCAGACCAAAAGACTATGTTAAAGAGGCCAGAAATAAGCCCCCATCTCAGATACTATCAACGAATGGCATTGGAAAACTGGATACATATGCAAAAGAGTGAGAATGAATCCTTTTCCTAAACTACATAGAAAAATAAACTTAGACCAAGGCAAAATCTGAATACAAGGCCTGAAGGTACAAAACTGCTGGATTAAAACATAGGGAAAAATTCAGGAGTTTGGATTTGGCAAAGATTAATTGACTGTGACACTAAAAGCACAGAGAATAAAATCAAACAGGCAAATGGGGAAGCATCAAACTAAAAACTTTTGTGCATTAAAGAAATGAATTTACAGAGTGCTAAAGCAGCTAATAGAATAGGATAAAATATTTGCAAATCATATATCCAGTATATAAGGAGAACTACAATTCAATAAGAACTACTTGTTATCTCAAATAAACTTATTTCAGAACTTAGCAAAGGACTTGAGTATGTATTTCTCTAAAAATAATGTAGAAATGACCAAAAAGCACAGGCCAAGATGCTCTGCATTTTTAATACATAAGAACAACCAAAACCACCATGAGACATCACCACACATTCATGGGATGGCTACTTTCAGAGACAACAAACAAAAACTAAAAAGCAGAAAGCAAGTCTTGGTTCTTGGTGAGGATGCAGAGAAATCAAAGTGAGACTGTAAAATGGTGCAACTGCTATAAAAAAAAAAGTAGGGAGATTATTCAAGAAATTAAAAATAGAACTGCCATGCCATCCCACAATGAGGGTATCAAACAGATATTTGTATAATCGTGTTCATAGCAGCACTATTTAAATTAGTCAAATTAGTCAAGAGCAAATTTGTCTATTTACAGATGAATTAATGAATAAAATGTGGCATGTATATGTGTATATGTTATATATGCCACATGCCACATTATATATATATCATATATGCCTCATTATATTTGATATATTATGTCATATACAGTAATACTATACACAATTATAGTATATAGTAAATTACGGTAATCTTTCAGCTTTCAAAAGGAAAGAAATCCCTTCCTGCTATAACATGGATGAACCTTGGGGACATTATAATAAATGCAAACACTGTATGATTTGTAAGGGCAAATATTGTATGATTCCAGTTATTTAGACACCTAAAATAGTCAAATTCATAGAAACAGAAAGGAGAATGGTTACCAAGGGACATGAGAGTGAATTAGAAGAATTATTTAATGTATACTCTAGTTTACAAGATCAAAAACACTGGAGAGCTTTTTCACAGCAGTGTGATCATGCTTAACGCTGTTGAACTATACACTTAAAAATTGGTGAAGATGGGAAATTTTATGCTGTGTTTTTTGTCACAAAGGTAATAGAACTGAAAGAACTAGAAATTTCTAAAAATGCATTTAATATCTTAATATTCCCTTTCAGTAACTGATAAAAGAAATAGAATATCAGATAGATATATTCATTTATTGTCTCATTTGGAATAATTTTTTGTGTTGTCTTTCATCATCATCATCATCATTATTATTATTATTATTATTATTTGTACAATGGGGAATTGAAACTAGGGCCTTGGCACTGAGGTACATCCTCAGCTCTTTTTATTTTTTGTTTTGACACAGGGTCTCACTAAGTCACTAAGTTGTCCAGGCTGGCTTTCTACTTCAAATCCTCTTGCCTCAGCCTACAAGAGTACTGGGATCATAAGTGTGTACCACCACACCAGGCCCAGAATGACAGTTCAGTTTTTAATTTTTTCTTCTATTTTTTTCATTTTTTAAAAATTCATACATGGAACGATAGTTTTAAGAGAGTAAACATATTTTAAACAACTTAAATTTATTTTAATTTTTCCTCAATGAAGCACTTAACATAAAGATCACTTTAAATATTGATTTCCCCTCATTCTTCAATGTAAGATTTTTAAAAGAAAGGAGAATAATTTGAAAATGATAAGAAATTAAAATGTCATTTTTACCACGTACACTAAAAATAAAAATGGAGATCTGAAAGTTAATTATATAGGAAAAGATAGCCACCTGCCTTTTAAAACACAAATGTAAAAAAAGAAATAGACGTCACCTGAAAGTTCCCATTGCAGGCTTGCCTGTGGGTCCACCTTTCCTCTGTCTGTTGATGTGGTCATTCTCTCGTTGCTGACCTCTTCATGAGGCAGTTTATTCAGCTCTGTTTCCATCTATAAACTGTATCTTGGAGAGAGAAATTCACACTGCCCTGGCAGTTTGGCTCAGGAGTTTCGTTCAAGCTGAAGGTTACATTTTTTTTTTAACTAACATTTATTTATAGATCTAATACTGTTTGTGAAGCTCTGTTCTCAGATCTGAATGGGAGATGATGAAACACTCTAAAGTAGTCTCCTCATTATGGGAGACAATTGATGGACACCACAGGTTCACAATCTTCAGAGTAATAAAACAGAGAAGAAAAGGTACTCTGCATTGAAAAAGGCTGATCTCACATTTTTGCAATTTGTGGTTGCTGTAATTCCCTAAGCATGCACCTAGATGCACTTCCTCCATTCTATGTGTGTTCCACCACACTATGAGGTCCTCGAGAGTTGGTGCTTCCTACATCTCTTTAAGAACCCTTAGCAATTATTAAAGCTTGCGTATGTTAGGTGAATTTGCTTTGAATAGTTCAAGGACGTGAGTTGCACTGCTAAGCAAACTGGGTGGTCCAGTTGATAGAAAATCCTTCTATACCCAGGGGCATGGAGGGCGGGAAAGTAGATCAGAGAGAGGGCCTGATTGAAGGGCCATTTGATTTGCCTTCATCCACAGCCTCCTTACTCTTTCCAAGCTGGAGTGACTTTCTTAACCACAGCGCTTCTCCCATTGGCTCCTCCTATCATTTTCTCTAATGTTCTTAAATACCTTTAATCATTTTATTGGTCTGGCCAAGGAATAAAACAGGGAGAGCAATATTGCTTCCCTTTCAAATTCATCTGCATGTCCACCAGAGGGTGATTTCATAGATTTAGTATTATCATATGACTTTCCTATTTAAAATCATCCTCTCACTAGCCTCTGCAATACCTCCTTTGCAAAGCATTTCTTTGCATTCTTGTAAATATCTGACCTCTTACTGGCCTTATCCAGCCTTCTTTACTTTAGCCTTCACAGCAGCTTGCACAGTAGTCACACAACATTCCCAACCAACATGGCAGGCTCGTCACTTTCCCAATACTCCAGGCTTGTCACATTCCCAACCAACATGGCAGGCTCACCACATTCCCAACCAACATGGCAGGCTCACCACATTCCCAATACTCTAGGCTTGCCACATTCCCAACCAACATTCCAGGCTCACCACATCCCCAACCAACTTTCCAGGCTTACCATATCCCCAACTAATATTCCAGGGTCACCACATTCCCAGCCAATGTTTCAGGCTCTTCTGGGCCATTGCTCATTGAGTCCCCTCATTCAACATCCTATCCTCTCTCTTGCCCACAGATTCACTCATATTCATCCTTCAAGATAACAGTCCAGGGTGGGAAGTCTGAAGAGCTTCTTCTCTTCCTCCAGGGGAGCTGATTGTTGCTTTATCTTCCCTTGGTTCAGTGCCCATAGCTTCAAAGGAATGCCTGCTGTGATATGTGCTACCCCATCAAGCTAAAAGGGCTATAGGGCCGGTGAGATGGTTCAGCAGCATAAGCGCCTGCCTGGCAAGTGCAAGGGCCCGAGCTCGACTCCTGAAACCCACATAGGAAAAGAGGGCCGTTGATATCGCTCAGCGGCACGGGCGCCTGCTGGCACGCGAGGTCCTGAGGTTGACCCCCGGTAGCCACAAAAAAATAAAAATAAAAATAAAAATAAATAAAATAAAAGGGCTATAACTTATATCAGCATGTGTGCCTGGCACTCAGCAGTATTGGAGTAGATTAAGCACTATTTTAAATAATACGAAGCTGAATTTTTAAAAATAGCTAATTAATGTTGTATGTTTGTTTATGCATCATAGATGTGGTACAAAAAATCCACTCAAAGATGATAATTAACAAGTGACCTGAGATATGCATTTAAGCAGCTCCCAAAATATCAGAAATTAACATGCTAAGTATTTTCTGAAATTTTTTCTGGCTTAGTAAGAGGACAAGTTTTCTTTCAAAGACCCAAGTGGAAAAGGACTGACTTCCTGATATGCGGAGACATCCTCTCCAGTCTGGTCCTGCATCATCTCTAGAAAGGCAGTCTGTGG
Source organism: Erethizon dorsatum (assembly GCA_028451465.1). Classification (NCBI taxonomy): domain Eukaryota; kingdom Metazoa; phylum Chordata; class Mammalia; order Rodentia; family Erethizontidae; genus Erethizon; species Erethizon dorsatum. The sequence continues at coordinate 153,653,855 of CM051824.1, read as the reverse complement.
CCTGGTGAGCAGGTGGGTACCAGGGTGGGGCTGCATGAGTCTAACCACGGGCTCTTGGCTGAGTTCTCCATCCCTTCAAAACCTCACAACTACCCAGGAAGAGGAATAAACAACAGCTTTATGTGAAACAACAGCTGTCGAATGGATTAACTGGCACGATACTGCTACTGAGCTAGGACTTGCTGCCTGATCCATGAGGAAGCCAATACAATGGCACTGAGATTTTGTGAAAGTAAAAGGCTTTACTTTGTGGGTGGTCAGCAAGAAGGCCCTGATCTACCATGCACATCTGTCTCCCTGCTCAGTCCTGGCAGAGGCATTAATAGGAAAGTAGAGGAGAAGAGTTGCACGTGACTAGACAGCGTGATTCTCCATACATCAATGGACCACTTGTTTCTCTTTGGCAGGTGAGTGTGGTAGCTTCAGCCAGGGGCTTCAAATTTGTAATAATTGATGGAACAAGGTGGCTGCTTTGGTTCATGTCCATTCTTAAAAGTTGATTCTAAACTAAAAACTCATTAGCAGCAGCTCTGGATGCTTTTCCTGGAAGACTACTTAAGAATTTGGGTATTTAAACTTTATATCCTGGTGCGTTCAAGCCTTGTTTAGTTTCAATCTATGTGAAGCAATGAACACATTATGTCCTGAGATTGAAAAACATGGTGAATATTTAAATTTAGCAAAATATATTACATTTTATTACAGAAGACACTGCCATCAATCCCCTCCAAATATTCCCCTCACTTCCAACAAACTTATCCCATCATCCACACCACTTTCTGAAGCGTTCCTGGAAGTTCTCTTCCATGAGTCTGTAGTTGTACTGCTGTGGCTGCCTCAGTGTCCTGAATCCGTTCAAAACACTTACTTTTCATGGTCACTGTGACTTTGGGGAAGAGGCAGAAGTCACATAGTGCCAGATCTCATGAGGAAGGTGGATCAGGACGCACCATAATATATTTACAAACCTACACTTTGGATGCTACTGGGTACTGACAGTCACTGTATTTTTTATCATACTTTGTAAAGACCCTCATGAAAGAAGATTTCCAGAATTGTTTCAGAAAATGGCAAAAAGGACGGGATAAGTGTGCTCAAAGCAAGGTAGAATATTTTGAGGGGGATTCATAGCAATATGTCTTTTACTATAATACAATTTAATTTAATTATTCACAATGTATTCAGTAACACTAAATATTTGTATGTTGTATACTTTAAAAAGCAAAATGCTAACTCTTATTTTTATAAAAGTGTTGGCTCCACTCAACTTATCAATATACCTTTCCCAGCTCCAGCCCCTGAAGCTGGACACATAGACAAATCCAGTGCCAACAGGATAAAAAGAGGAGACAACTGCGAGGCCATAGCTATGTGCACACTCTATTATTTATCTTAATTTTTAAGGTTGGATCTTCTTTGCATTTCCTGCTGTGGAGTGGTAAGAGGTCCCATGTTGGAGAGGCCTAGAAAATCATGCTTTCTTCTAGCTAGCCCTTCACAGGTCTGATCATTTGAGTGCTTGACATCATCTATCTTTCTCCTTAACTACCCCTACAATAGTAAAATATGGGATTAAAGTGGCTCTTATCTCCAGGGAGACAGTGAATATATTTTATGTCAGTTCTTGAAGAGGGGAAGCCCTTTAGAGCTTCAGAAAATATCACTGGAGAGGTAAAGGAGTGTTTAGGAAGAATGTTTCTGAGTATTACCTCTTAGGGTTACAATCTCTCTGCTTTAAAGTAATTATAATTTTCATTTCAGGATCTATTAAAAGGTTTTTACCTGAAAGTAATCTTTCTCATACTTACAGGTCATTATTAGAATGAAGGCAAGAAAGGAAGATGTGAAGGGACTGTTTACCAAGTGTGTCTGCCCAGACAGAGGGAAAGGTGGGAAGTGCTGAGTCCTGGGATATCTGCAGAGCACAAATCATGTCAGGGGTGAGAGAGTTCTGCCCTAGCTTTTCAGGAACAGTTCATTCCAAGGGTGAGCACCTAGCATGATTTTACTTCACATTGGTATTTCTTCATTGAATAATTTCGTTTCAAATATAGTCTTAATTTTTAACATCTGGGATAATACCAGTTTTCTATGTTATCATTTGTGCCAACAAGAAGGGAGATTTTCATTTTTTTTTTCTATTTATATATTTATATAAGCAATTGAGCATCCCTAGACGCTGGATATTGCAAAAAGCTTTTCAATTTTATGTCAGTAATAAATGTTCCTGTGACAAACATTTGAGTATATATAATGATTCCCATTTATATACTAGAAAAAACGTTTGAAATTTACCAAGTTTCCCAATGACCCTCCAAGGTCTCTGTAAAGGAAATACCATTAATTGCAGATCTGTCTTCCTCCAAAGTTGACATTCTCCATGCCACATGGCACTCCTCATTCAAAGACAGGGAAATTCCTTACATTTCTTACATAAATAAATCATTCAGATTTCACTGGCATGTGGCAGTCAGGGTGGAGGGTCACCTTGATTGGCTTTGGGATCTTGGTGGAGCACACTTCTGTGTGTCTCTGGGTGGGTGACAGAGACATGGCCTTGGGGTTCTATGTCTAGTCCCTCTTCCCTTCCTCTCTGGCACTGTTCATTTCGCAGCACTCCAGCTGCCATGAACAAGCATTTTGCTCCACCAAGCCCTTCCACCACCATTGTATTTCTGCCTTGAAGTCAACTGAACATGGACTGCATCCTTCGAAACTGTGAACCAAACTAAATCTCTACTCTAAATTGTGGGTATCGGTTATTGTCTCTAGCAACAGGAAAGCTGACTAACACCCACCCCTATCCAGATTAAATGGCCACCCCTGGCCACAGGTGCTCGAACACTTGTTTTGGCCATAAAGGAATCTTCAAACTGCCCAAGCAAGAGCTGCATGTCTGCAGTGAGTAATAGGAGGAGGTAGAGTGAATGGTGATCACATTAAATGAGCCGAGTAAGTTTGAGAAAAAATAACTTACGTGCCTTCTAAAGTGTGAAGGAGAAGGAAGACCTCTTCAAGACATTTAGGTACTGGTACTTTTACCCATTTTCAAGTTTTTCCTCTTCATGTCACGAGATAATTACACTTTAAACTAATGCTGTACCAGCAGCTAATGTTTTAGCATTAGGAGAGTGCCACAGTTTCTGAAAGTATGTCACGTATCATTTTAACTAACAAGGTCATCCTCTTTCCATGTATCTATCCAAAAGGGAATTTATTAAACAAATTCAATGTAGAGCAACTCCACGTTGGTCATTAATGTTTGATGGGTAGTCACAGTAATCTATGAAGAAACTAAAATATCATCTAAACCAATTACTCTATTATTCTGTCATTTGTGATTTAAGTAGGTCTTTCAGAATTGGGGAACTGACTGACTTTCTCACCTCACTGTGCAGGTATTAGTAGCACCAGAACTCAAAGCAGACGGTATGGCCTGCAGGAGGAGGAGACCACAGGGACACACATGGTGTGTGGCCTGGATGCTGACTCTCTGTCATCTGGAATTGGCTGTCCAAGTCTGTAATTGGCTATAGTTATGAGAGCTAAGATTCTTGGTAGGGGACAAAATCCCTGATTTGCTTAGCTCATTGTATGGGTTTGATGGGCTGATTTTTAATAAAGACTCTAGAATTTCAGCTGAAACTGTTTTTTGAAGTAACTCAATAGTAAATCGGGAATCCAGAGTAAACTACAACATGCAAATCAGGAAGACAGCTCCAATTTATGTGTTCTGCATATGCATGACCTGCTTCAAGTTGGAAAGAAAATCATAAGGTTCTCTTTATCTAATGGTCTCAGAGTAAGCTGTGACAAGTGTGGCTGAAGACAGAGGAAACATTACCTCATGTGGAGGCTGGGAGCCTTACGGGAATGCAGGAGACCCAGCCAGCACCAAGCAGCCGGTACCAGAAACCCATCCTGCCATTGTCAGCTGCAGGCTATTTTCCTCCTCCACCAGAGATAACACTTTGCCTACAGTGTCTGGTGTCAGGGTGACCAAACTGTTGGCTTCTGTCCCTGTAGGACTGCAGAGAAAGCCAAGGCATACAATGAGTGTGCCACCTTGTCAGCCCTCGGCCAGAGGAGACAAGAATGCTGTAAGTTATGACTCGTTACTTTAAGTATTCAGGGGCCAAAATAGGGCAAAAGAACTTTTTTAAGTATGAAAAGACATAGTTGAAATTATGCTTCCTTGTACGTATTTTAGTTTGGAGTATTTAAAGATCAGAAACAAAAGAAACTCTTCATTTTACCTTTTAAACTTTGTGAAAAGACCAATAAGATTCAGTCTCTTCCTAGTTATCTTCCAGGCTAATTTATTCAAAATGTAAGCAACTCAAGATACCATATAAACAAACAGCTAATAAATGTTGTTATAAATCAGATGAAATGAGGACAAAGATAAAGGCAAGGAGGCTATATCAAAGAGGAAATAAATGAGATGTTTGCAGAGCTTCAGTGTGCAAAGAGCACATCAAAGGCTTCCGTGTGAACCTGGCATGATGAGTCGATGCATTCAGACTTGGAAGCATCTCTTGGAATCACAGAAAACACGCACACTAAAAAACTCTGGTCCCCCACAAAAAATTGGAATCATAGTTCCATCAAAACCCTTCTTGCAGAAAACAAGGGAACTTCACTTCTATGTCATTCTTCCCTCCTATTTATTACCCAAACCCAATCATGAGAAAATGTCAACCAAAGCAAAATTAAAATATAATTTACAAAATACCCAAAACGGACAAGTCCTCTTCAAAAATGTCCAAGGCATGAAAGATAAGGTTAGAAGGAGGAACCATGATGGATTGGAGGGGCTTAAGGAGACATGAAGTTTAGATGCACTAAGGTATATGGGAAAGGGTCCCAGAATAGAAAAACAGACATCTGTGGAACAGTTAAGGGAATCCCAGTAAAGACCATATTTCTGTTAATAGTGTTATATGGACATTAATCTCCTAATTGTGACAAATGAAATATAATTATGAAAGATGGTAACATTAGAAAAAGGTGAAGGGATACTTTCCCCTATCTTAGAAACAATTTTGTGACTCAAATATGATTTCAATATAAAATATAAAAAATTTTAATGAAAAGTTTTGGACTCTAAAAGATAGTGGAGGAAGAATGCTTCCAAAATTATAGAGAGAAACTAATATTTAGGCTGTCCTCATAGCATCAGCCAAATGTGAAGGTAACACTTTGATATTTTTATAATATAGGAAAATCCAGAAATTTTACCTTTCACCAACATTTTCTTAGATAACTACTTCAGGATGTGCTGTAGCTAAAGTGATGCACAAAATAAGACAGAACATGAAATGGGCTACAGAAAAAACGGAAGTAATTTATGATAAATAATAAAGTTCCACAAAAACAGCAGTGTAGAAATCAGTTTTGATTGGAGCAGAAGATGAATGCCTTCAGTATATGAAATAAATTAAGGAAAGAAAAAAATTTGGAGTGACTGATCAGATAGAGATGTAAAAGATTAACGTAGTAAAAGGCATTAGAAAGAAAGAGAGAAAGAGGAAAAGTTATGATTTTTATCCAGATGTCCTCCAAAACCTCGTGCTTTCATAAGTTGCACTTTCTGGAAGTGATTGGATCACAGGAGTGTGATAGCAGGGGATGGGTCCACCGATGAGTTTACGGCTGAACGTGATGCTGGGAGGTGGAGCTGGTCGGAGGAGGTGATCACTGGGGACATGGCCTGGAAGGATCTAGCTCCCTCCCCAGCTTCTCCCTTCACGCACTCTCTCTCTACTTCCTGGCTGCCACGGGGTGAGCAACTACTCCTCTCTCATGCCCCTATGGCGTGTTGTTCTCCCTTAGAGCCACCAGACTGTGGCGTGAAACCTCTACAAACAAGAAACCCAAATAAGCCTCTCTTCCTTCAAGTTGTGGGTGTCAGGTATTGTGTTTAAGCAGTGAAGAAAACTAAGATAGGACAGAAGGAAAGGAAGGAAAGACTGAAGGAAGAAGGAAGCAAGGAAGGAAAGAAGGAGGGAAAAAAAGGAAGGAAGGAAAGAAAGAAGGAAGGGGGATCCAATGAAAAATTACATGAAAATCAAAAGGTTGCATGTATAAAAATAGATACTATATGAACATTATTTCCTTCTTGACTCTTCAGAACTGTATTTACTTAAGGTGCTAAATACACTGAAATCACTCCTCACTGATGTCAAAGAGCCTGGCACTGACATGCGGTAAGCATTGTGAAGGGGCAGACATCAGGCCCTAGGACAGCACGCAGGATGGGTTCTGAACCTGATAGACTTAGGAATCAAGAACAGCTTTCCCCCAGAAGTGCTTTCTAAGCTGAAATCTAATAACTAACTGGGCTGGAAATAAGATGGAGAGGATTCCCATTAGATGAACCAACATTTGAGATGGTCCAGAAGTAAAAGAAGACTGCCTGTGTTCCAGGTACCAAAATAAACTGAGATAAATGGGAGCAAAAAGTCCAGGTGTAGGGGAATAGCAAGGAGGCAAGAAACAGAATTTTAGAGGTGAAGGATACATTATGGAGTCATATATATTTTTAAAGTGTTGAACCTCATTCTAAGACCAAGCGGTTTAAAGAGGAAAGTTGCAGTTACTACACAACAGCTAGAAAGATTGCTTTGGACACCATGTGAGGAGTGATGAGAATCAAGAAAGAAGGTAGGGAGTAGTTACTGTGTCCGAAATGGGTTGGTCCGGATTAGAACCCGGCCAGTCAGAACGTTGGAAGTGCATTAACGAGAGTCCTCGGGGTAAAGCACAGGTAGGACTTCACGAGTTTTGAACTTCATGAGTAGGGTGGAGTGAAAAAGCTCATCCACTTTCTGACCTGAGTCACTTTGCTCATCACTCAACTGAGCCCCACATCTAGATCATGTTTGGGGTGTAGGGTCTGAAGGGTCCGAGCAGGAGCTGACTGCTCCACTGCAGGTGTCTTGGGTACCCAAGATGGAGATGGGTCAGGCCCTTGGAGATATGATTCCAAGTTCAAATCTGACACCTGGGCTGGAGACATTTTTAAATAGCATCTGATAGTGATTAACAACTGAAGTTGTGGCATTGAATATTATGTCAATGTTCTCTTGAGAATTATAACTTTAGATGACTATCTGATGTCTTCCTTTTTAAGGGAATAAGGCAACAAAGAATTCAGAAGTTCCTACAGGTAAAGTTCAACTACAAATATGTATTTATACTTTCTCCTTCATTTACTATGGTGCTTTGAAAATTTAGAATAATAACTCAAGGTTTCTTCTAGTACAGAAGATCCCTATAAACACACTTCATTGTATTACAAGGCATTTAATTCTATATAGAATTTCATTATTCTCTTTGGGCACATGGAAAAACAAAGATAGAGAAAATCTAGGGAGAAATATTCCAATCCGTTGTCATTTCATACTTGCTTTATCATATGTCTCCAGATTTGTCAAGTATAAGCTATGCCCTGATACCAATTTAGATGTTCTTGGCCATAAGTCATCTCTACAACCACACCTGTATTCAGGTGTATTTAACCTACTAGTCTAGAGCCTATAAGCAGTTAGACTACCAAGAAGAAATACCAAATACCTCGGGAGAACTGGCTCATTCATTGGTGCACTGCCTGATGATTGCCTGTAGAGGAGCTTCAGAGGTCGGACTTGGAGAGCTGGGGCCGAAGTTTGGGTGGAGACATTTCCTGGGTAACACATTTGTTTATGTCTTTGGGTGACACAAGCTTTGGCAAAGTTTCTTACATTTAAATATCTTACATATTTTTCCAACCCAAGGGTGTGTTTATTTGATTCTATTATACCTAATCTTCTAGAGTCTGATCAACCTGAGGTTGCTGATTGTACCCTATGGTGTTTATTGACTAACAGTGTGCTTTGATGTTGTATACTAAATGAAATCTCTATTGAGCCTGAGGGAGGCCCACTTTTACTAGCAATTAGAAGGGAAGATTCCACCGTGGAGTTTCAGACCTGGACAAGGCCCATGCAGGAAGAGCGGCTGGAAACATAGCAGCCTCCAAGCGCCACTGCATCTGAGCATTAGGTGAACCTGGGTGGTGAGGAGCCCCGGCCAGTGCAGGAGAGCAGCAGGGGCAGTTAGGACACAGGAGGGCTGCGGGGGTGGGGGTGGGGTGGAGGAGACTGGGAGAGGGACTGGCGTGTGAACCAAGCAAGGCGCAAAGCACTGCGTGTTAAAAGCGTCTCCGCACTGCACTGCCCAGTGATCTGACAAGAGAGAAAGTGGGAGAAGCTGTAGGTTTTCCATGTTTCACAGAAAGAGCAATGAAAATAATGAAACAAAAAGTAATTAAATATAGAGGGAAGGGCTGACTTTCTTCACAAGAAGCCCCTGCAGAACTGCTCAAGGAGACAAGGTTGGCGCTGGTGGAATCTATATTAAGCCTATGGTAATAAATCATTATCAGATAAGAAAATATAAAATTATTCCCCAGACAAAAAACTTGTTTCCTCAGGTAGCATACACATAAAGACATAGCACATAATAAAGATATTACTTATTTCAGATATGAGATTTTATTTATTTATTTATTTTTTTTGTTTGTTTGGAGAGCTGGGGATCTAACCCTGGGTCTCATGCACATTAAGCAAATGCACCAGCCCCAGATGGGACAGTTTTAAACCCACAGAGTCCAAGTCTCCTCACCACCTTAGTCGGGCAGGCTTGACTCAGGTGAGCGAGGACTCGGATGGAGCAGCACGAGCAGGTGGAGCAGTGTGGGGCGACTCCTGGACTTCGCCATGAGAGTTTTGGGAACAAAGTGGGAATGAATGCCCACAATGATGGCAACTGACAATGAAGCTAGCTGAATAGGAGGGGAGAGAAATGGTTCCCCTCAAGTCACTTTGTGAAGAAAAACATAAAAAGTTTCAGTTAAGATTATAAAAATCAGAAGACAAACAATGATGATGTGGGAGTTTACAGAAGAAGCAGTGGCACGGTATCACACACAGAAATGGATGATTTTAGAGGGAAAGCAGTTGTTGTAGGAAGATGATTTCCACGTTTAACACACTGAACTCACAATGCCAATTGATCCCCCCGAGGATGACGCTTTGGCCACCCAGCCAAATAGGACAGGGACACTAGGCATGTAACATAAAGTCCCTGGTAAATCCACCGGGAAAGAGAAACCTGGGGCCTCTCACGTAGGGCAATAGAAAGACATGTTACAAGGATCCGTGCGTACCCCTATTTATATCAGTGCAGCTCATAGTAGCTAAGTCTTGGAAGGAGCCTATATGTCCATCAACAGATGAGCGGATAAAGAAAACATGGTGTTTATACACAATGGAGCCTTACTCTACTATAAATAAGGAGAAATTTGAGTCCGTAGGAGAATCTATGCACCTTGAGGCCACAGTATTAAGTGAAATAAATCAGACACACAAGCTTAAACCTCACATGGTTTCTCTTCTATGAGAAACCCAAAGTGTAAATAATTAAAGAGTAAAACAGAAGATAGATAATAGGAAACAGAGAGATCTTTTGCAAATGGGAAGGGAACCAAGAAATGGAGGGAGAGGGAGAGAAGGGAGAGAAAAGAGATGTAAAAAGAAACATATACTAACAAAAATATGAAAATAAATAGAAGCTGGGCATGGTGGTGCATGCTTGTAATACCAGCACTTGGAAGGCTGAGGCAGGAAGATTGCCACAAGTTTGAGGACATCCTGGGCTGCGTAGTGAGTTCATGGCCAGCCTAAACTACACAGCAAGACTCTATCAAAAAATCAAATCAAGGGCCGGTGAGATGGCTCAGCGGCGTAAGCGCCTGCCTTGCAAGCGCGAGGGCCCAAGTTCGACTCCCGGATCCCACATACGGAAAAGGGGCCGGTGATATCGCTCAGTGGCATGGGGGCCTGTTGGCGCTCGAGGTCCTGAGGTTGACCCCCCGGTACCCACAAAAAAAAAATCAAATCAAAACAAAACAAAACAATCAAAAATAAATAGGAAGACTCTGTGACAGTGGAAAGGGAGGGTTATGAGAGTTAGATGAACTGGGGAACTCAGGATCCACAGAGGCCAAAGAAGGTGAGAACTATCAAAAGTCATCCCAGGTCCACCATGGGGTGCTGCAAAAGTGAGGGGTGACAGTGGTGAGAGATGGTGTGAGGGAGACCATGGTTAGGTGCTCAGGTAACCATTAGCTCTCTAGGGAACTCAAGAAGGAAATACACTGAGGCCCCAGGACCCCAGAGCACCAGTAGAAGAATTCTTGGTAGAGATTTCTCTACATTTCCATTTTAGGTCAGAAGACTTTGAGAACATGCTGAGAGAAAGATAAATTTAAAAAAAAAACATGTAATTGGCATTTTTGGCAAAGAAGACTTAGTTTTAGAAGACTAAAAATTGAGCAGCAATATTTAGCACAAAAATAGTGTGCTGTGGAATGTTTGTCAAATTCCTGTGGCATTTGAAGGGCCACTTTATATTGAAGCTTTTTCTTTTCTTTTCCTTTTTTCCAGTAGCTGCTGTTTCCTATATTCTTAGAGCCAAGAAGCAAGTCATAAGAATAATATCTATAGTTTTATCAAAGAATTAGTTACAACACCCTAGGTGGTACCATCAGAAATAATGCTGTATTTTTCCAATTCAAATGTATGCCTTTCTCAGTCAGATTGCATCTCCGATATGAGGTAGGTGTAGATAGAGTGGTAGATATCAACATAAACAAACGAATTACTGGTTTTAATATTATTCAGTTCATTATTGATGTTGTTATATATATTTAAAGAAAGATAACAAAATTACATTCTGTCCCTTGTACCAAAGTTATTTCAGCTCAATTCTGTATAATAGCAGAGAGCTGCCGCAGAACCCTCTACAGAAAGTCGCAGGGAGCGTTTTCAGGGTTGCTTTGGACTCCCAGCTTCCCACTTCCTCCGTCCCTCTCCTTGCTTTCCTCTTTATGTCATCCTCCCTGCTCTCCCCTAGTTCTGCAAACTTAGCAGAGGTTTCCTACCCAGAACACTTCATATTGTTTCTCACAGGAGAGGGGACACATGCGGGCAAAGATGGTGCCCCTTGACTCTGCTTCTAGCTTCCTCATTGCTCTTGCTTCCTGAGTACCATGCAAGGGGGACACACAAGGACACTTTGGGGGTCCTTCAGGCACCAGGAGCACACCTAGGCTTCAGGCAGAGGAAACATACCAAAGACCAGCCACTCAGAAAGGATGGTTGTCTGAGGTTGAACACACATCTTGTTTTAATCTTGATCGTGTTTGTCAAACATGATGCTGATTATTTGCTATAGAGGTGGCTTTTAAATCTTCAAGCCCCAAATCTCTTTCTCTTTCTATCATCTATCTACCTATCATCTATCTATTATCTATCTCCTTTCTTTCTTTTCTCTTTCTTTCTTTCCTTTTCTTTCTTTCTTTCTTCTTTCTTTTTCTCTTTTATCCACCTATCCATCCATCTATCATCTCTCTCTATATTTTTAAAGCAACTCTACTGTCTTTGTAAAGGACCACCAAAACTTCACTAGAAAAATTTTTTGAAAGACACGTGGATAGCATATGTAGTAATATTTTTTCCGTGTACTTAAATGTTTCTTTGGTGTCTTAGAAAGATTATTCCCTCTCAAATAAAGGAAGTGGTTACATTTATATTCTATAAAAATAAATATGATAAAATAGGAATAAGAACTGTAACAACTTATAACATCCCCTCTTTATTCTATAATGATAACCTCAGAAAGGCAAGGATTTTGTGAGAATAAGAAAGGGCTTTATCAAGAGTCTTCCTTGTTCTAGTAATTGTGTATAACCTTGCTGTACTGTCCAGATTTTATTAAACAGGCTCTTTTTTTCTATTGAGTGCCAAAATCCTTAGGTTTTTTTGAAGTCCCTGTAGTGCTCCATGTGGTCTGATTCTCATTACTGTGTCATGCATGCATACATTTTGTGAGTGTGTGCATACATAAACTGACACACATCTTTTGCATTTGTAATTTTTTTACACAGTTGCCTCATAAAAGATTAAAATAGAAGATTAGAGTCCATTCAAGATTTCACAATACCACAGTAATAAATCAGTTCTCATTTGAAGAACAACATTTCAGAACTGCGAGGTGAGACAAAAGCTGATTTGAGATTCATACCGTCATATACCTACTCTCAGAAGAAGAAGAAAAAAAAAAACAAAACAAGCAATTTACACATCTGCAAATCTTAGGAAATGGCTTAGGAAATTTGCATGATTTGGGCACATGAAGCCATTTTAGCGCACAAATTCTTTCCTTTCATCTCTCAAGGGTGCAGAAAGGATATAAACATGTTTTTTGCAGATGATGTGAATTATTGACTGGCATAAATAGCAACTCACACTAAATCCTTTAGAAATGTGCTTTTTATTGAGTGAAGATGCATCTGGAACAAACACATAGGAAAATCACGTTTCATGAGTGCCGAAGGTACAGAGTGAAGTGCACCACCTCTGTGTGCGTGTGTGTGTGAGTGTGATGCAGTGAAAGTTAACATTTGTGCTGACCTTTGTTTATACCATCTAATGTTTATAGCATTGGTTGAGGCATTTCTACTCTAACATGACAAAATAATGAACAGGAAAGTCAGAAAATCTAGAAAGTTTTCACTATCCAGAAAATCTAGAATCTTTCACTGATGGTATATATAGCATCGGTAACTATATTAACCGAGGATTTTTTTTTTTTTTTGCCTACAATGGGAAACTAGTGTAAGCACAGAGCATTTTTTATGATATTATGCAGTGTATTCTGAAATGAACCCGGGGCTGGTGAGATGGCTCAGCGGCTTAAGCGCCTGCCCAGCAAGCGCGAGGGCCCGAGTTCGACTCCCGGATCCCACATACGAAAAAGGGGCCGGTGATATCGCTCAGCGGCAAGGGCACCTGCTGGCGCGCGAGGTCCTGAGGTCGACCCCCGGTACCCACAAAAAAAAATAAATAAAATAAAATAAAATAAAATGAACCCAACTGGATGTTCTCCTAAAAGGCTGTATTAGTTAGGGCATTGTAAATAGGGAATAGTTTCTCTACAAGTGGAATTTTTACACCATATTTCAAATAAAGCAAGAACACTGAGCTATAAGCTGCAGTGGGGAGTGCACAGGCTACAAAAGCTCTTGGTGTTCTCTTGTTCAGTGATTCTGCTGCAGGGGGAACCTGAGCCCCCGGCAGCTTCCATGGGTGGTAGCAGATCTCACACTACGGTGATGACAGCACGAACCACAATTAAACCCAGTCGTCATCATTCTTTTGACCAACACCTACCATTTTTCTACAACGCGTATTACACTACCTCTGTAGAATGCTGAAGCGCACCTTCAAGCCTTTTGCAGTCTCTCTCTCCAGGTTCCTGCCCTTGAGTGATGCTTACCTTGGGAGATTTTCAGATGAGTCTCGGTGGCAATGGCAGGATGAGCATGCAGTAAATAGTGCTGCTTTATCAAGGTAAGAAAGTTGGATGTGAATTTTTTGTCATTTCGATTTATTGAAGGTGGTCTAATTGGCTCAAAAAAGACAATGTTTAGAAGTGCTAAATCTGTTTTTGTTTTTCTTTTAGCTAACTATGGTGTCCTTCAGGAAACTTAACTGTGGCTAGAGGGTAGTAAATGCGAGAGTACTTCCTCACAAACACATGGCATGCTGATCTTCCAATATTGCCAGCGGACAAAGCGACTGTGTGTTAGTAATCAGCGGTGTTAGACCTCTTCTCTTACATAATTTTATTATCCACAATTCCCTTTGATGGTTATTATGGTTAGATAACTGACAAGCGAAGAATTCTTTTAATGACCTCAAACATGTTAAAAGTGAATGGAGTCATTTTCTTAATAATATCTTAATATCTTTCTTGCTCCTGTCACCTACCTTGTCAGATCTCTACTCCGCACCCTTCACCTGCATACCCACACTAACTGGGGTCACTGGACATGTGCTGGTCTTATTTGTTAATTTAAAAAATATTTGCAGAAAATGAGAGAAGAAAAGAGAAAGAGGAAGAAAGAAAGAAATTGGGAGGAAGGAAGGAAAGAGCAAGAAAGATCTCGGAATTTATTTAACATAAGATATAGAGTTAATCGATTAAGATGGTCAAAGTGTATGAATGAAAATCAGCTGTGCTCCGTCGCTAGTGGTTGTGACCAACACCGGTGACACTAGCAAGAGACTGTCCAGGAGGTACCTGTGCATTTAAGGTTTAGATTGTGATTAAACCCTCAGAAAATAACCCCAAAGAATTAAGTCTTGATTTTTAAAATGACCAAACATATCAGATACAAAATGCAGAAGAGGTATAGATAATCAAAACTTAAATGATGATCATTATTGGTAGTCAGAAGAAAGCAAATACAGGTAGTGATATATTTTTCACCTTATAGCTTGATAATGATTTTAAAAATTAGCAGTAGTCATTATTATTAAGGAAACGAATAAAAGCATTTATTGTTGATCAGTATCAACTTATGTATCTTTTGTGGAGGTCGATAAATAATATTCAAATAACAATTTCAATATGTAAATATATAAAGAGAACTACTTGGCAAAGTGTTTCTAATAACTAAGTGAAGCAGTGAAATTTTTATTACTGAAAGGTATTAAATAATTAACACTACATTCACAGAAATAAATCTAATACTATTTTTTATGTGTTGCTTTCTCCATTCATTTCTTCCAGGCTCCATTCATTTTTAACATGTTTTTTTTTTTTTTTTTTTGTGGGTACCGGGGGGACGACCTCAGGACCTCACGCGCCAACAGGCACCCGTGCCGCTGAGCGATATCACCGGCCCCTTTTTCGTATGTGGGTTCCGGGAGTCGAACTCGGGCCTTCGCGCTTGCAAGGCAGGCGCTTAAGCCGCTGAGCCGTCTCACCGGCCCCATTTTTAACATGTTTGAGGTCATTAAAAGAATTCTTCACTTGTCAGTTATCTAACCATAATAGTCATCAAAGGGAATTGTGAATAATAAAATTATGTAAGAGAAGAGGTCTAACACCACTGATTACTAACACACAGTCGCTTTGTCCGCTGGCAATATTGGAAGATCAGCATGCCATGTGTTTGTGAGGAAGTACTCTCGCACTTACTACCCTCTAGCCACAGTTAAGTTTCCCAAAGTAAAATGATCACTGTGAATAGTAGTCTGTAAAAGACAAAACCCATCCTTTCCTAGCCATTCCAAATCATTTCTGGATGAACTCAGAGCATCAGAGCCTTACATTTCTGGACATCATTCTGTGTCCTTCCTCTTCCCTTTTTCCAAAAATGCTTCTGCTAAGTTGGTCTTTGAATGTTCCTGCTTTATCTGGAGGAATATCTTAAGAAATAATCGTAAGATGTTTTACAAGGTGATGTCCATTATGTGACAACATCTATTGAACTGACAATTATCTTCTGTATTTACCACAGGACCCTGGCCTTGGCTATTGGCTGGCTTGCTGTTTGTCTGGGGACTTGGGAGTTTGTGGTCTGCATTTCCAGTTTCCCTGCTCTGGGAGACACGTAGAGTTGAACTTGAAGCTCCTTGTTAGGAAGGGCAATGACCTCATCACAATTTTATGGATTAACTGTGCTCCTGGCTTCTCACTTTTTGACATTCATTTTCACTTGTTTCGTCTTTGTAATTTTTAAGGCAAACTTACTATAAGGCAAATTGAATTTTTAATTTTTTTAAAAAAGACTAAATTTAAAGACAAATATTCAAAGTAATAATACGAGCAGATATTGAAATTGGGAAGCCTGGACACGCGTGGTTATTTCACATTTTGGAACAGTGTGTTGTTTCTCTCCTTGTTTTCCCTATGATTACTTTCCAATCAATCCAAACTTCAGTCACCTCTTAGTCTGTGTTTGTGAAGTAGAGAGCTGGAAATTTACCTGATTTAATTTCGTCAATCAAAAGAGTCAATCTGGGTAATTCAGTCAGCTAATTTAACTCTGTCTACATTGATGAAATTAACTAGCACATTGCCAAATCCCTCTCCTCTTTTTTCTTCCTCTTCTTCACAGAATGCAAAGGAAAAGAAGAAAAGTAGAAAAAGGAAAGGAAAGGAAAGGAAAGGGAAAGGAAAGGAGGGAAAGGAGGGTAAAAAGGAAAAATTTTTTTTAAATTTAGGTTACATATAATATGAAAGATCTTTCCAAAACGGGTATAGAGTAACCTGGAAATTTGTTGGGTTTCTTTACTCTTGATTATGGATATATAACACTTAACCAAAATGGCACCATAATGTGGCACGTAGAAAAGAATATGGGCTCTGGGAGCGCAATTCAGGCGACCCCGCTTCGCATTTGTGTGTGTGTGTGTGATCCAATGATTCTGCCTATCTGGTCTTAACTGGAGAGCACATAGAAATTCCTACAGCAACAATACCATTAGCCCAACACGAAGTGGGCAGATCTAAGGCCAAGGAGGCTGTTCACAAGGATGAGCAGACGGAGGGTGGCGTGTCATGCAAAGTGCTCATCAGATTCAGACACGGCCAGACTCTTCATGACCAGGAAAGTCACCGTTAGTGAAGGATTTGAAAGGGAGGAAAACAACCTGAAACCCAAAAATGAAAATTAAGACAAGGGAACTTCCTGGCTGGTACAGGACAGTCTTCCAGAGATCTATTTTCTGGCACCAGGGCTTGGACCCAGGGCCTCCTGCATGTTAGGCAGGTGCTCTACACTGGCCTGCATTTCCAGCCCTGCTTTTGTCCTTTTTGAAGTTGTAACCACTCCATAAGATACAGATAACTCATAGCAATTACAAGAGCACAGCTTACAGAAATCCAGAGGAGTCCTGTCCCAGGAAAAGGTTGCAGCTTCCTGAAAAAAGCCATCACTTCCCTGTTAAAAGCTGTGGAATCTGTCATCTATTTGTAAATGTATTTCGGCATTCCTGATTTACCCGTGTGTGTGTTTCTTTGGCATTTTGTGTTCTGCTGTGAACTGGTTATAACATCTCATTAGTTTCTTCATTAAAGAGTTAAACAGAATATTTGAGATGTATTCATTTACTATTTACATGATTTTCATGCTATTGCCTTTTTAAAGAAAGTTATTTTTAAACACCGATGAATTTTGTTCTCAACAATTCTCCTCTTTGTATGCATGTCTTAAATACTATGTTTAGGGGCATTTAGCAGCATTCTAGCAGAGACTTATTTTCAGCATTTTTTCTAAGTATATGTGCTTTTCAGTTGAGTGTCTTACGGCCAACAACCACTGGACCTAGTTATTATCTGCTACAAAATAATACTTTAAAAACAGCACATTTAGTGATTCAATTGAAACATAGGCTGGCTCTTTCCAGAATCCTATTTTATAAACCAGTGACATTAAAAACACTTTAAAATCTGAGGTCGTGATGACTTGTGGTTTGTAAGAGCTGAAGAGCTTCCTTCAGGAAAGGAAAACCCAGGCAGGAAAGTGTGGCCAGCTGAGAGCAGAACTTCAGAGAAATAATTTTTATTTCACAAGTGTCAGCATGCAAAGCCTAGACCTCCCTGCTAATAGTGGGACATTTCCTTGAGGAATGGTTATCTTATTTTAATCAAACAATATGCACTACATTTTAAACTAAAATATATTTATATTTATGCCAGGATATAAGGATAGGAACATAGTGATGTAAGAATTTATCTCAAGCCATCCTCAGAATCCATATTCAGCCAAACTAATAAAGGATGCAGGAACATGCATGATTTATCCTGCAATTTGACACTCGATTAAGGAATCCCACAGACCCATCTATAAGTCAGACGAGGATAAAGAAACCTTCCCATTGTTGGCGTCTCTAGGTTTTATTTGTTCCTGTAATGTTATCAACTTCTCTGATGAGGATCAAATCAGCTTACAGATTAAGTAAAAGAAAAGAAAAGTCTTAGAGAATCAAACTTCTGAATCTTTTAGTGGCATACAGAGGATAATGTTTTGTAAGATATTTTCATAAGTAACAAATTATTGTCTTTGAAAATCGAGTGTAGTATTTCCTTAGCCTATTTTAAAATCAATTATGGGAACTTTCTTAAATGACAGATGTAATGCAACATTAAAATATATATTCTAATAACTCAAAATAATTCTTATTAAAGGGGGCTTTCTTTATAAATGAATGGTATTTTTAGACTTTAAAGTATATTGTGGTTAGATGATGCTGTTCAATTGATTCTGGATTAGGGTTTTGTACACTTCTCTGTATCATCTTGCTCTGTGAATTTTGTAAAATGTTAGGACATTTTGATATAAAGGTTATGGGAGAAAGAAAGGGACTTAAAATACCTTAAAATAAGACTAATATGCCTTTAAAATTAAGAAAAAGTGCAGTGATGTGCATGCATAGCATACATGTGCACACATATGTTTAGAAATCACTCTTAGTTCCAGGACTGAGATGAATAGGTAAAGACAGAAAAAAGAAGAATCATAGTTAAAGTCACAAAGCTTGTCGTAGTTCCAGAAAGTGAAGATGTATATGAGAGAAAATGCTACTGTAAGTCTACTGTTAAGCTAAAGAAAAGGATATATGCTATCGGAATTAATGCAAACACCGATGTTATTCCTATTCTACCTGCAACAGATTGTTCAACATTGTTTATTTTCCTCTTCTGTTAAATAAGACAGCTCTAAGCAAATCCCTCTTGGTTTCCTTTAATTCAAATATTTCGATGCTATATTTCCAACTATAGTTTGGAGATAAAATTGTTTTATTTCATTATCTTTAGCAAAAAAGACCCCTAATTTTATAAGCTTACACATTTGAATTAGCATATGCATTACTTATTAGTCTTAATTTAGAGAGGTTAGGCACAAATATATATTTTTTTTTTCATAGAGAACAGGTAAGTACTATTTATAAATCTTATATACGTTGAAAAAGTAACAAGATCAATGATACAAATGCTTGTAAAACTCTTGCCTTAACTGAAAAATCTTTCCTAATTGGAAGAAAATAATTTTAAATATTTACTTCTGAGATATCCAAATTCCTTAGTTCAATGTTTAGATAATATGATGTATTAGCTTTCTCATCACTGGCACAAAATACTCCACATCCAGAACTTAAAGGAGAAGAGGTTTAATTTGGCTCACAGTTTCAGCAGTTTTAGTCCATGGTCGGCGGGCTCCAAGGTAGAGACATCATGGCGGAAGGGCATGATGAAAGAAAGCTGCTCAACTCATGGTGGCTAAGAAGCAGAGTGCATTGGACAGAGCCCAGAAAAAGGATCCAGGACCACATGTAGTCCCAAAAATCATGCCTCCACTAGCCACTTCCTCCAACTAGGCCCCGCCCGCTAATAACCCATTTAGCTGTGAGTGAGTTAAGCCACTGATGAGGCTAGTGCCCTCACAACCCAATCTCCTCTTCAGGAGTCTCTTAATCCAGTCAAGCTGATAATCAACAGCCTATGGGACAAATAAAATTCATTTTAATAATGTAATCTCCATATTCAGGAATTTAACATAAACAGTCAGTAGTCTAAAAATTATGGGTAAGTTTCAAAGAAATGATGTCTTAAAAATGTGTCAGCATAATGTGGTCCACAAAGTGTAGCTGCTCTTGTTTTAACACAGCACCTTGCTCTGAGTTCAGATGGCAGGCAAGTTTATGCAAAAATCTGACTCTCCAGCGTGTGTTAAAATGAAGCTCATACTTTCCGGTGGTGACCCCTATGGAGAGAGTGTTTTAGACAGTGGACATATCCTCCCACCCCCAACTCCTATAGTCTCCAGACTCAACCCATGTGACATTGAGTTTTCATTGACTTCTGCTGCTTTTCGTATAGTTAGAGGGAAAATAAAATATTTCTTGTACCCGTATGTCTGTCAAAGATGCAAAATAACTCAATGGTTAGTGTAAGTTTCATTGTAGAAACCTTTGATATTTTAAGGTAATGTGTCAAAAGTATGCGGTTCCAAGCATTATTTATAGAATAAATGCAATGGAAGGCATCACCAATATATGCAAAGATGTGCAGTGCAAAGAAAAGACCAATGTAATTGTTTGCAAAGTAATTCAATGAATGATGCTGCAGTGAAATTCTTCAAATGACTTGGCAATGTTGAGTTTACCAAGCAGTGCTGACCAGAGTGACCACTCCATTGTCAGGGCCTGCCTGGTCCCTGCGGCCAGCAATTCTGCAATTCCTGGGACAGGAGAATATACTTTTTGCTCTGTGCTTCAGATCATCTCTGTAAGTTTAATTTCACTTGAATTTAATGGATTGATAAAGTATCTTCAAGGTAAAAGTTTGATTTTTGTGAGATGGCTCAGCGGCTTAAGCGCCTGCCCGGCAAGCGTGAGGGCCCGAGTTCGACTCCCGGATCCCACATACGAAAAAGGGGCCGGTGATATCGCTCAGCAGCACGGGCGCCTGCTGGCGCTCGAGGTCCTGAGGTCGACCCCCCGGTACCCACAAAAAAAAAAAAAAAAAAAAGTTTGATTTTTAAAAAGTATAAATACTTTACAATTCACTGCAGTGAAAATGATTTAGTAAAGCTTTATTCTGCTGCTTTCCCGAAGGATCCTCCTACCCTCATGGTTTAGCACATCCCTTCTCCGCTGAGATTCCAGTGTAAACACACTGACAACGCTGCGTGTGGAAATAACAAGCCAGCACAGAGAGGTTTTTATGACGCGGAGTGAAGGAGAAGTGGTAGAACCAGTTCTACTTTATTTTTAACATAAAATTAATTAAACCTGGGCCGGTGAGATGGCTCAGCGGCTTAAGCACCTGCCCGGCAAGCGCGAGGGCCCGAGTTCGACTCCTGGAACCCACATACGAAAAAGGGGCCGGTGATATCGCTCAGCGGCACGGGCGCCTCCTGGTGCGCAAGGTCCTGAGGTCGACCCCCCGGTACCCACAAAAAAAAATTAATTAAACCTATTTCGGCAAATATCTTTGTCATTTACCAAGAAGTGCAAATGGGTTAAATTGGGTCTTATCTTCTCAAGATATTTTTCTTGATGTGATTTATGGAATTCAAAGTTGAATGATTCACCAAATTTTCATTGTTTTTCATTCGTGAAGTCTGAAATAACTTTTCATGGAATCTGAGTACAAAAGTTAGGAATGATTTTAATATCAATTCGCAAGCAAGTTATAGTAGCCGCTCTGCTACTTCTCAGGCTTTAACCTTGAATAAATCCCAAGCTGGGAATCTCACTTCTTAAACAGTACTCTCACTAATGCACATTTGCGCTCATTAGAAAAGCATTCTTATATGGATTTGAACCAACTGGTCCAGGTGCTATCACTAGAATAAGAGAAGCCCAACATACTCCCTCCTTTCGAATTTTTGAACCCATTCATTCCAGTTCCTTGAATTTTCTCTTTCTCTGTGCTCTCTCTCGTGTGACTCTGTGTTTAGGCTCTGAGCCTTTCCAAATGCTCTCCTCTGTGTTGGTTGACTTGGTCCATGTCCCTTTCCAGGACCCCTGGGCATAGATTCTCCCCTCTGAGGTCTCCTTAGCCTACCACATACTGGAGCGAATGCACCACATTAGGGGAAGTTTGCAGTGATCTCAGTATCATAAAAATGAGATTCTGTTATTGGTCCTTGAAAGCATATCCCTAGCTGCTCAGGCAGACCTCCTGATGCTATATATTAAAATGATTTTATAGTTTAAATTGAGAGCTTTTGAATGTTACACTTTTGGAACCAAAAGAGAACCTTGAAATCAAATGGAGATTAGAATTAATGCTCCAGTTCCACTGCCAAATAGTGATGTGGCTTTGAACAAATTACTTAACTCCTCAGGACAGCTCTGTTTTGTAACCTGGGAATAGTAATGCTGTCTCCTCCAACTGCACAGGATTTTCGTAGGGGTTTAGGAAGAATGCGTATCAAAATCCTTTAAAATGGTCAAACCAGTAGATACCACTGGCTTACACATGAATCACTCTTCCCCTACTGTCTTATCATGCTGCTTCACGAAACCGCTTTTTAAAAAACTGTGATGATTTCTCAAGAATCAGCCAATGCTCTAACACCAACCGGATGCTCAAAGGTACCATCTGACTAAGCCCTCAGAGCCAGGGTAACCCTACAGGATCAGGGCCTGGTCCACAAGAGGATGCCACACACTGCAGGGACACCAGAATACCCCCACTACAGACGCTGGGGCTCCTCCACACCCTCATACTTCAGCTTTGATAACCTGACAGCACCACCAGAAAAACACTGAATATGCCGTGCTTGGTGATCCCGGTGTATTATAAAGGGTACAACCCAAGAACGGGCCAGTGGGGGAGCACGTGGGGCAAGAGCAGCCCACCTGTCCTGCCTGTGCTGCATTTGCTACTGCAGAAACTCTCCAAAGCTGAATCTCGTGGCTACGTCTTCATAACCTGCTCCCCAGCACTGCTCTGGGAAGGCTCCCAAGTTGCGGTTTGGGGTGCAGCTGTGAGTTCCCAGCTCTGAGCAAGGAATTTGGCCCTTTGGGTAACCTGGCTTGTCCTGAACTTTTCTAGGACCCTCATTCTGAGTCACCTTACTAACATAAGTGGAAGTGTGGTGGAAAATGTTCATTACAAATAACAAAACACATTACCATTACTGAGGAAATCCTGGGGTTTTAGTGGTTCTGTGCTGGGAACAGGGACTGTGACCCTTGGCGTTTGACATTATGCCATGCTGTCACTGGTGGTCACCAAAGTTTTCGTTTAGTCACTCTGCAGCTGGCACTAATCTTACTCCTCTTGTTGGCTCCATTGCTCCAACTGTGATGCTGTGTTCCTCTCCTCATTCTCCTTAATTTTGGGGGAGCTAGAGGGCTCCTCTCCTGTTTGGAGTCCCTAATACCACAGTCCCACTGGTTTCCTTCTACACTCCTGGCCGTTCCTGCCATGTCTGCTTGGAGACACATTGGGAAGAAGAAAAAGGTTACAACTCGATAAAGTGAGAACTTGACATATTCTCCAGGTAACACACACATTTGTACAGTCATAAATGGTCATTTTTTATTTGCTTAGGGAGGAAAATGTTAGCGTTACTATCCATTTTTTTTTTTACAATTGAAGCTCTATCTTTATAGAACTGTAAAATAATATAGTCAACAACAACCAAAAGTGTACACACCTATGTAATCAGATAATCACCCTAAAGTCCTGCTGGAGGAACACCTAGCATTTCACTGAAAGGACACTGTGTAATTTATTTCTTCCATTGCTGGACAATTTCCTCTCTCATGATGATATTAATCTCTAAAGCTAATGTTTTTTTATCAAAAAATGTCCAGATCAGTTTCCTGAGGTTTGACCTGAATATTTACATGGCTACAGCAGAATTTAAATTAACAAGATGGGCATCCTTGCATTTGGTTTGTAATTCTAAACCAATGTACTATTAAGTGAATACAAAGACACGAAAATAATCTATGAGTAGTTTTCACAAAGAATTATGGGTTGGATTTTTAATAACCTCTATTTTGTGCTCTTCCAAAACCCACAAACCAAGCTTAAGAAACTGTCTTTACTCAGTTTCACCTGCATTTGGGTGAATTTCCTCAAATGGGCTAAGGTGCCTCTTAGATAAGAGGTGAATTTTGTTGCCACATATGAATCTTTTGTTGCACATTTGGGTGCTTTTTCTGGGAAGGCTTTGGCTCTGCACAAAGCCAAACTTGTTCTCCAGTAAAGGGCTTCTCAGACCCGATTAAATGAGAATAATTTCCCAGTATGACTTCAAGTAATGTGGGCACAAAACGCCCAATTATACCTCACTAAAGAGGAAGACTAATTTTTAGTAAACCTATACAAGTATCTACCCATCATTTCCATAAGTAATTAGGAAGATAAGTAAAGCTTTTGACTTCTAGGAAATCAGTGAAAATCAGATTTTTGCTTTTTCTTTCTTTCCTCCTTTTTTCTTTTTCTACATTGCCCAAGTTGGCCTGGCTTCAAACTCATAGGCTTAAGCCATCCTCTTGATTCAGCCTCCCAAAAAGCTGAAATCACAGGCTTATACCTTCTTATCTGGCTGCAGTTTTAAAAATGTGGTATTTTATCCTAAAAGCCCAATGAAAAACTCCTCCTTATATCTCTCTGAGAAGATAAAAATAGCATTAACAATATCTGCAAATCTTGCCTTCTCTCTTCAGTTCTTACCTGTGTAATTACTTCTTGTTCTCAGGGACCCTGCGGTCAGAAAGGAGTCTACCTTTGGGTCACCCAAGGTTCTGGAAAGCTTGACCCAGTGTTTGGTCCTGGTCTGAGCACTGATGAAGTAACGGCAGCTCAGAAGCTGGTATGGAGAAGTACAGGAGTTAGGTTAGAGTCATGGGTCAGACATTTCCACCTAGCCTGACTAAACCCGCCAATTCTGGAGTGAAGCTTGCACCAGATTCTGCAGGTGACCTTCAGCATGAAGAGGACCTCCAGTAGATGTCATCCTGTAGATGACATCCCTTAGGTGCTGGCTGAGTAGCTATGGACATGACATCTATTATAACCAGTAACATCGGAACAGAGAAGAGGGCGATTCTCCCTGAGAATTTTCTATGTTGACTTTAATATATCTTTGCTTATTAAAAAACAATGTAATATTTTCTAGATATTGAAAGAGCTAAGATTATTTACCTTCCAAGTTTACTTTAAAATATTTTAATGTCATTTTGATTAATTAGTTAACCAATCACTATTTTTTGGGTTCTCATGATCTTATCTTAAACAAATATCCATATCTCCTCTGACAATTCTTTACATTTTTGACTTTTGAAGAGCATATCCTAAATAAAGAAAAATAAATGAAATGCTTGCATACCTTTTAAACCTCAAATTATTTTTCAGAGATTTCACAAAGATTTGTTCTTTCACCTAATAGAAACAGCAATGCTATAAATAATTAGGTTTTTTGATGCACTCAGTATTTTTTTAACTAACTTCAACACTAGTTCAAGGGCTGTATAGCAAGAGTTATTAAACTAGACGAGACATGCAGTCATTCTTAAAGTCTGAATGGGAAAATATTATCGTATCAGTCTGCTTGACTGCCATAACAAAGTACCACAGATCTTATGGATTAAATAGTGGAAACTTATTTTCCCACAGTTTTGGAGGCAAAAATCCAAGATAAGGGAGTTGGCACAGTTGCTTTCTGGGAGACGCTCCTCCTTGACTGGCAGGCCATGGCTCTCTCTTTCTCAGTCTCCCCTCACCTTCTTCTGTGCATCCCAGCCCCCTCGCTCTTCTCGTAAGGATCCCACCATATTGGATGCGAGCCCCACCACGGGGATTCCATTGGGTCTTATTTGGGTCCCCAGAGATTGTATTTGCAAGTGTGTAGTAGTAATCTCAGCTGGTATATGATACCATTGTTTGGTAAGAGTTTGGAAATATCTTCTCAGTGTTAAGAATATTTCCTGGATGGCCGGAGCACTGGCAAATCTCCAGACGCATAGTACCAATTGTAAGATTTCTAAAGTCCTTGTATTAATTGTTGGAGACTTAACTGTGTCGCCTGAAATTTATATGTTGAAGTTCTAATCTCTTCTTTCATGATAAAAAAACAAATCTGAGTCTCCATTTCTCTGAGGACAGAGCCCCAGACCCTGTTTACCTATGGTTCTGAGGAAAGAGATCCCATCTGCAGGATTCTGCATTGTTCTTAGGTCAGAGAAACAAACCATCTCTCTGGTCTCCAAGGCTCTCCTGTTCTGTTGCTATTTTCCCTTCCTTCTTTCCCTTCAGTGCCTCTATGAGCCAAGATCTCCCTCACTTTCTGGTTTAAGCAACTGTCATGTCTCTCACCTTCCTTCTACCGGTGGATCTCAGAAATGCTGTTTTCTTTACATGCGATGATATTCCTCTAATGCTCCCAATTTGCTACCTGGTTCACACATATCTTCCCAGTTCATTTCTGACTTCATCTCATCTTTTCTCCTTGACTACTAAGGCAAGACTAAATCATCCCCTCCCTGAGCACTTGAACACCATTGTAATCTTACACTGCTGTCCGCGACTGAATTTTTCTCACTGATTACATAGTGAATTTCAGGAAAGCATGGCCACATTGAATTGTACTTAGTATATTTCTAGGACGTTCTATAGAGTTGGCATATTTAAGGTGCTAAGTATGACTTTATTGTTTAAGTGAATGAACAAATTGCTGCTCTTTTTTTTATTGCCAAATCTTCTACTACACTACATAGTATGCTACTTCCAAATTTGCTAGGTATCTGGAATGGTTTGACCTAACACCAATAGAATTCATTAAATAATAAGAGGTTTAGTATTTTCCGTCACAAGGAGAGCAGAGGTAGACCATGCCGGCAGTTTAGTCTGACGATCAGATGGGGGCACAACTTGAAGTACATCTTAAAGAGCAGACTTATCTTGACAGAAACCTGAAATATCTTTAAATTCAGTCTGCTCAATAAGAAAATAGGGATGCAAATGTCAGCTTTCACAGAGTGGCCCTTTGAGAGTCATTGAACTAATGCATCAAAAAATTTCTGAGTATTGTTTAAGCACTTTAATATTATCTATTACTACAATTTCCCTCGGTATCTTGGATATTATTCATTTGGGCCTATGCGTGGCTAACCATTTAAAAGACATCACTAACTTTCACTACCGCCTTACTTATTACATTAGTTAGGAGTAGGTTCACCCATTGGTAACAGAAAATGTCACAGCCTGGCTTAAACGCAACTTTACTTCTGCAACAGGAAGTTGAGACGTTGGCAGCTGGGGACAATAACCTAAGGAGGTCCTTCGTAACTTGCTTCCATGGAGTCAGCACCTTCAGGTAAAGAAACTCAAGAAAGAGAGGTTGCAACACCAGCAGATTGATTTGCGTGCCACTGTGCAGGAGTAGCCATTCCTGCCTGGTGTGTTGGCACAAGCTGGTAATCTCAGCACTGTGAAAGGCTGAGGCAGGAGGATGAGAGATTCTGAGCAACTCGGCCATTAAGCAAGTTGCTGTCTCGAAATGAAAAACTAGGAAGGGCTGGGGAGGTGACTCAGGGTGAAGACCTTGGGCTCCATCCCCAGTGCTGTGAAAAAGAAGAGGAAGAGGAGAAAGGGCCAGAGGAGAGGGAAAGTCGAGTTTCTGCAGTGCAGTCAGCCGCAGCGGTCTCTCTGCTGGGGTTCATACCTAGCACCCCGTCTCCGTGCCCTGCATGGAGTTGAGTTCACCATCGCCATTATTACTGACGTACCATCCCACATCACCCTCTCCCAAAGAGTCACGCAATAAGCTTTACTTAATTTTGATACAAGGTTGAAAACAATCCAGAAATACACGTGAGAACAAATACCAATCAGGGCTGATGTGATGTAGACATTAAAAAAAAAAAAAGAAATACTTTTCATATTTGAGCAGCGTATGCAATTCTTCATTTGTTTTTTTGAATTTTGGAGTAGCAATTTGAAAGAAAGGGGAAAAACATTTTCTTTTCTTAAGACTGCCAAGAATAAAGCTTTTCTCATTTGTTAAAATAAAGAGAGGTAATAAGCTAAAATAAGAATGCATTGACCTTACTCTCGAACCCAGCTGACTCTAGAAAAAACACTGTGTTACAGAGAAATCAAGTCTGGTTATTTTTGCAGTCACTGCTTTTGGGCAGGCGCTGGCTAGGGTTCAGGTTTTAGTGATAATAGAACTTAGTGGTTGCAAGCAGGACTTTTAAAGTCTGTTGTGGAGCACGTGGGGCCTCTTCTGACTCTCATAATTCTTACAAAGGAGTTGCCTTATGGCTTTGAACCACTCAAGGGAGCTGGTCCTTTATTTCTATCAACTAGACTTGCGGTTTCATGGAGATTATCATAGACCTTTGTGCATACAAGAATTTGAACCACAGTAATTTAGTAACTACAATGTTACAGGGACCTGAACTTTCTACTACTGTACCACAGCATCACCACCACACTAATTTCCTTCACCACTCTGTTATCAGAAGCTGTGGTATTCAATTGTGAAAAAAAAAATAATAATAAGAGCTCAGCACAGTGGTGCACACTTATAATTCTAATACTTTAGGAGTCTGAGGCAGGAGGATCTCAAGTTCAAGCCCCTCATCCCAGGGCAATTTAGCAATTTAGGGAGACCTTGTCTCAAAATATAAGATAAAGAAAAAGGTTGAGACTGTACCTCAGGGCGAAGACCATGGGTTCATTCCTCAATATTGCGGGAAAAAAGACCTCATTTACTTTTTTGGTAATAGCACAATGTAAAGAGTAGATTCTATAAATTCAGAATAGTTGGGACAACAATGTCCACAATATTTATTATGAACAGTATTATGTTAGACTCAGCATGTTGCCTCAAATAAACCTCAATCATTTGGTGACTGTAGATACTGGTTATATGCCTCCAAATTTCTTGTAAACCCTGAATATTCATGACACTATATTAATAGAATAATGAGAAAAGTTTGCTAAAATTAATGCTGTTTTTTGCTCCTTATTTTAGTTTTTTCTTTCACAGTTATGTCACTTTCTGAATCTAAATTTTTATTTTGACTGAAACATGCACCCTTAATTTTAGAAAACCTTTATATTTACAGAAAAAACACAAAGAAGTAGGGGGAGCTCTCATATACCTGTACTCAATTTCCTATGTTATTCCTTATTATTATTATTCTTATGTCTTTCTTACATTTGTATCTTACGGCTATGATAATTAAAGAAGCAGTGCTCGTGCATTGATTTTTGTTTGTTCGTTTTGTGTTTGATTTTTTTTTTTTTTTTTTGGTACTAGAAATCGAACTCATGACCTCGTGATTGCCAGGCAGGCTCTGTACCACTGAGCCACATCCCCGGCTTGTGCATTATTTCTAACGAAAGTCATATTTCATTTTGATTGCTTTAACTTTTACCTACTATCTTCTTGGTTTTCTGGTTCCTTGAATCTACGCAGCACGTAAGTTCACCTGTGCAGGCTCGGCCTGACTTTGACTCACTAACTTTTCGGAGTCTTCCTCTACGGCAGTTTATTGGATTTCTCTTCTTCCAGTGACCTTCACAGCTGTGAGGACTGCTGCACTCAGGTGCGTCCTCATCACATTATCTAAAGAGCTGAGGCCGTTTCCAGTGAAGTGGGTGCTCTGATCTGCACGTTGATGTTGCACTGCGATGGCTACTGTTTGAGGGAGTGTCTGTCAGGTTTCTCACCATAAGGGTAACTCCCCTGGTTTCCATGCTGCTCTCCTTGGAGGAAGTCTCTGCGAAGCCCCACACTCAGAAGTGCAGAGGCTGCCCTGCACCCGTAGGAGCAAGGCAGTAATATGAACTATGGAAGTTCATCTGTGTGGGGGACTTGTCTGTGCTCCCCAGTTCACTTTCTCTTTCAACCATCTACTTTTGTCAAAATGATGCATGGATTTCTTTTGTAATTTGGTTTGCAGTGCAGTCCTATTTCACGTTTCCTCAAATTGTTCCAAATGCAGAGACTTGGCGCTTTCATTGGCTGTGGGGCCTATTTGACATTATTGTGATTATTTTTAGCCCTTACTTCCTTACACTTCATGATATTCCAAGCTCATCGATACACGATGTAACTCAGCCCTAGAATTACCCATTTCTCCAAACTTTGGGCAAAGTTGTTATATATTCATCGTTGCAATATCATATCAAATTGTTTCATACCCCTCCCCTCCAATCCTTATGATCCACCCATTCGACCTTTCCAACTTAGGAAGCCCTGGTAAGCACTGATTTGTTTACTATCTCTAAAGTATTACAGTTCCAGAGTATTGTATAATGGACTCATCAGGTATGTAGCTTTTACAAATTGGCTTCTTTCATTTATTAACATGCATTTAAAAGTCTTCTGTATCTTCAGATGTGTTGAAACTCATCCTTTATTTTAACTCATTGAATGATAGTGCTTTGCATGGATATACCACAATTTATTTAACCATTTACCAACTGAAAGACATCTTGGTATTTTTTAAGTTTAAATTACAAATAAAATGGTTTTACAAGTATGCATGTTGTTCCTTTTCTCGTGTGGGTGCATGTATGTGTGTGTGTGTGTATGTGTGTGAACATGATTTTCAGATAAGTCAGTTAAATACCTAGGATTGTATGATAAAACTATATTTTGTTTTGTAAGAAACTGCAAAATTTCTGCCAAAGCCGTTGCTCTATTTTGGATTCTTGCCAGCAAAGAATGAGACTTCTTTTTGCTCCACATTTTTGCCAGCAATTCATATTTTCAGGTGTATTATTGGGGGTAAGCATCAGTCTTTTAGTAGATGTTATTATTTGAGTTTTCTTTCTCTAATAACAAATGATATTGTATTTTTGTTTTGTTTTCTCTTCTTTGAGACAAGGTCTTGCTATGTAGCTCAGCCCGGCCTGGAACACACTATAGCCTAGCTTGACCTTGATCTTGCAGTGATCCTCCTGTCTCAGCCTTCCAAGAGCTGGGATTGTAGGCATGTGCTAACACATCTGATTTAATATTGGATTTTTATATGTTTATTTACATTCTGTTTGTCTTTTTTTGTAGTGTTCATTTGAGTCTTCTATTTTTTTAATAATGTATTTATTTTTAGTGTCTTTAAAAAACTATATTTTATGTGCAAGTCATTTATTAGATAAGTTTTGTAAATTCTTCTAGTCTGTGCCTTTCTTATTCTTCTAATATTTTCTTTCATGGAGCTAAGTTTTCAGTTTTAATACAATCTAATGTCTATTTTTTATGAGTTGTGATATGGATGTGATATTTAAAATGTCATAACCAAACCAAGGTCATATGAATTTTCCTCCTATGTTTTCAGTTTTATGGTTTTCTTTCTGCATATATTGGTGATTAATTTTGAGTTAACATTTGTGTAAGGTAAAAGGTCTTTGTGTA
The DNA here is from genome assembly GCA_028451465.1 of Erethizon dorsatum. Lineage (NCBI taxonomy): Eukaryota > Metazoa > Chordata > Mammalia > Rodentia > Erethizontidae > Erethizon > Erethizon dorsatum. Next base: position 153,623,056 of record CM051824.1, on the reverse strand, counting down.
AGTTTATTTATTCATTTATTGCATATAGACAGCCAATTAGCCCTGTACCATTTGTTGAAAAGACTATTCTTTCTTCTCTGACTTGTTTTTACCCCCTGGGTGTGTTGAAAGCTTGTTCTTTTTTTATTTTATTTTATTTTATTTTATTTTTTAATTTCATGGATATACCACAATTTAAGCATTCACCTATTGAAAGATACCTTGTTTGTTTTCAGGTTAAATTACAAATAAAATGGCTCTGAAGGTGTGCATGTTGTTTTTTCTCTTGTGAGTGTACACAGGTGACATTTTAAGAGATCAGCTGACTACACTTGTGTGTACTTGTGTCTTGGTTCTCTATGCAGTTCCATTGATCTGTTTAATATCATGCTGACTTGGGGAGAAGTAGCATTATAATAAAGTTAGAAATCAAGTTATGTCTGTCTTTGACTTCCTCTTTCTCTTACTGACTTTATCTTCAGTAATGTACTGCTTTCTCTAGTTCCTTTATCATGCATGTGAAATTTAGGAGTGGTTTGTCTACCTCTACAAAATAACTTGCCTTGATTTCCATTGGAGTTATATTTTATCTACACATCAATTTGGGAAAATTGACACCTTTTTCATTGGTACACTTTAGATATACATAGTGATCACATTCATCATAAGGAATTTGTACCTTTATATTATATTTATTGATTCTTCTTTTTTCCCCCATCCCCTCCCCTCCCTTCAACCCCTCTTTCTATCCTTATTTACAAAAGCTTTGTTTCCATTTTTTCCTTCTATTTTCTGTTTTTTCCTTTTACTTTCCTTCTTCTCCCCATCTTCTTTCCCTTGTTCCCCTTCCCATATGAGCATTTTCTTCCCATTTCTCAAAATCGATTATACGTTTTGTTCCTTATTTACGCTTTTACTTTTTCACACCAGAGAAACAAAGTGATATTTAAACATGTGTGTCCTGTTTATTTTACCTAATACTATGGCCTCAAGATGCATCTATTTGACTATAAATGCCTCAAGTTCATCCTTCTTTATAGCAGAGTAGTACTCCATTGTATAAGAATACCACATCTTCTTTATCCATTCATCCATTGATAGGCATTTGGGCTGATTCCAAGATGTAGCTATTACAAACTGTGCTGCTATAAACATGGGTGTGCATGCATAACTGTGGTACAGTGCTTTTAATTCTTTCAAGAAAATACCAAGAAGAGAAACAGCTGGATCAAATGGAAGGTCTAGTTTTAGTTTTTGAGAAATCTCCACACTGATTTCCACAGGGTTGCATCAGTGTGCACTCCCACCAACAGTGGAGAAGGGTTCCTTTTTCCCCACAGCCCCTCCAGCATTTGTTATTGGTTGATTTCTTGATGATAGCCATTCTTGCTGGAGTGAGATAAAATCTCAGTGTTGTTTTAATTTGCATCACTTGAATGACCAGTGAATTTTTTTTAATGTTTATTGTTGGGGTGTGAGTTATCTCTAGGTCATAGACAATCCACAGAGAAAAATAATCAACAAATAAATGCATGTAAAAATTATCACAGTGCTAAAAACAATTACATATATACCTAGTATATTTAAAAAAATATGTCAACAATTTAGAGGCTACTTTTTATTAAAATAACTTCCCACATCCCCATTTTACTTTTTTTTTTCAATGAAATCCAGTATGAAATTTTTTGAACATCAGGGAAGAGATTCCTGGCAACCTCTGAGTTATCCCCGCTTTTTAAGTAGAGTGGCAGCACAGCGGGAGGCTGATGGAAGACATACACAAGAAAAAAGATCTCAGTTGTCCACATTTTGCTGAGGAACTCAGACACGTGTCAGGCATGCAGATACACATGCTAAGGTGATTATCACCTTAGCTGCACTCAAATAAAGAGGGAAATTGGGAGAGTGGGATGCTGGCAGGCTGCTGCTAGTCCAGCCTTCAGCGGATTTCATCTATTGTACCTGAAATGTCCAGTTCTGTGGTGGAGAGGTTCATATTCATGCAAAGTGTCAGGAACCCACACTGTTTCCACGAGGAGTCATCCTTTGCCATACGTGCTATGGGACAGTAGGGAACGACCCATTCTGAGATGAGAACACACGGCACAGACTTAACAACCTGCGACCCATGCATTGCTCTCACCTGAAAGTTTCACAAAAGCTGGCCCAGGCGTTCTCATGCCTTTGCTGCCGTTTGGGAGGGAAAGAACTTCAAAATAGCTACGTGTCAAGGCAAGCATGTGTGTTCTTACTTCAAAATGATATAATTTAGTAATTGAATAGTCATAATGAAAATCGTGTCATACATCCTATAATATTTATGTGTACCAGATACACCTTTTTGTGTAACTCTGTTCAATTCCACACATTTTATTTTAAGAACTTCAATAAAAATATATAGACAAACATATAACAAAATTTAATAATTATGTAGCAATAGGATAGCTAACCAGAGTTACTCTAGTTACCTATTTTCAATTCATTCAGACTACTGCGGTTATAAGTTCTGTCTTTACACATTGTATAATAAAGTATATCCTAAGGCACTGTCATGATTTATCTTATGAATATTTCATGGATTCCATTACATAGAATAATGTCTCTGCCTCTTCTGTCTATTAACCATTAAATGTTAAACCATGCTAGGGACCTGTGGTGTGAAAAACTGAGAAAGAATATCTGCAAAATGGCAAAGGCATCCTGTTACTGAGAGTGACGATTGCAAAGTTACATTTATATTTGGATTGCTCATGTTTGGCTCAAGATAATAGAGTGGCTTTTAGATAGCCAAAAAGAAAGCATCTATAGTATGGGAGAAAGAATTCTTGATCTGTCAGAGAAGTTACATTTCAATGCAGCTTTTGCTATTGTAGCTGTATTAGTTAATATTGGTGCTTAACAGATTATCTCAAGCCTTAGAAGTTTAAAATAAAAACAAATATTGTTATCGCTTTGATTCTATTGGTAAAGAAAAGTTGGAGATGGTTTAGCTGGATGGTTCTGGAGTAAGATCTTTTAATGAGGTTATGCTTGTGATGTCAGCCAGGACTGCAGCTACCTGTATGTGTGACAAGGGCTGGAGCATCAGCGTCAGAGACACATTCGCAGAATACATCCATCCTTGCAAGCAGCTTGAATATCCCCACATCCCAGCCACTGGTTTCCCTCTGAATAAGGAATCCAAGCAAGAAAGGGTAAGGAGGAAACCATAATGCCTTTCATGACCTGATCTTAGAAGAACTAATCACTCGCACACATTTTATTAACGGAAGAAAGTCAATAAGATTGAGTCACTCCTGAGCAGAACTGGGCTCTGCCCTCGAGGTGGAGAATACTAAAGAATGTGTGGGTCTGTTTTATGACCACAAGGCCAATACAGTCACCATGTGATCTTGAGTCATTAAATGTCTCTAAGCTTCATTTTTGAGCATAAGTAAGGGCCACAAGCTTGATCCCAGAGAATGGTTGGTGGCATCCAGTATATTGAAGCATGTGGCATTTTTGTCAACCGGAAACTGCTGGATAAATGTGAGGTCGACCAGATGAATGTATCAGTGCACTGTCAGTGCTCTTTCATCCTATACTTAATATCACACACACACATTGAGCACATCTTGTTTAGCGACCTCTGATCCAGGCACGCACTGGATCTATGCAGATTCCTTTACAAAAAAAACCATGTAGGCCGGTGAGATGGCTCAGCGGCTTAAGCGCCTGCCCGGCAAGCGCAAGGGCCCAAGTTCGACTCCCGGAACCCACATACGAAAAAGGGGCCGGTGATATCGCTCAGCGGCACGGGCACCTCCTGGTGCGCGAGGTCCTGAGGTCGACCCCCCGGTACCCACAAAAAAAAAAAAAAAAAAACATGTGGATCTGTGCTAAAGGATGTGGCACTGCTGGCTGTTGTGATGTGCACCTGTAATCTTGGCTATTAGGGAGGCTGAGGTAGCAGGAGAGAGAGTTCAAGGCTAGCCTGGGCAATATAGTGAGACCCCCATCTCAAATACTAGTAATAATAATAATAAAAGTACATTACACTAACGTACTGTGACGTTTATTTTACTTCGCTCACACAGAATAATCACTTTCTATAAAAACTTTTAATTTTCAATGAATGGTGCAGAATTAAAGAGTTAGAATTACTCGTCATATGTTTTCTGTGGCTCAATCCAATACAGATTGTGTTTGTTTGTTTTTTATCTTTATTTCTTGTTTTTCCCCATATGACAGGGAATTGGGGACTGCAGGTAGCAGGAGGCTGACAGAGTCGCCACAAGTCCCTAAGGGTCACAGGCTCAGGCTCCCGTGCTCCATGCAGTAACCTGGCTCCTGTCCTCGGTAGGCTATGCTGGCTCCACGTGCAGCATCTGTGTTCCAAAAAAATGAAAGAAGGACAAAGGACAGATGTGTGTACTTAGTGTGTTCTTTTTTTTATTTAAATCTTTTTACTTTGAAATAAATTTGGGCTTATGGAAAAGTTTTAAGAAGAGTAGAGACTTCCCACATGCCCTTCATCTAGATTCACTTAATGACAACATCTTTCATAAACATAACGTATTTATGGACATGAGAAAGAAAGCATTTACTCTGAGGTCATTAACTACCTGCTATTAGTTTCGCCATAACTGCTAGAATAAAAATTATTATTAAATATTATTTATTAAGAATGTAGCTATCATACAAAATATAGTAATTTGTGATAAAGTGTAATGTAAAATACCGTAACATAGGACATTAATGATAATGGTGTTAATAGTACAATACCATTGCTATCTTTAGTTAACAATACTGATTTACAGACTTACTAAAACTTTTCATTTTACCACAATGCCTTTTTCCTGGCTCCAGGACCACAGTGCGTTCATCTTTCATGTTGCCCCCATTGTCTGGAACCTGTGCCAGACCCCCTTTTCTTATCTTTTATGATCTTGAGGGTTTTGATGAGTATTGGTCTGTTACTTTGTGGAATGCTCCTTAATTCGGGTTTGTCTGATGTGTTCTTATAATTAGACTGAGGTTATGCAATTTTACAAAAATACTTTATTTTCCCATTACATAATATCAGGGCTCCATAAGATGTAAAACTGGCATTGATTTTGATGTTGTCTGCCAGGTGTTTTCACCCTAAAGTGACAATTTTTCACTTTGTAATTTAAAGTATCTTCTGGAAAGCTATTTTGAGGCTATGAGAGTATTCTGTATTTTTATCACACATTTTCCCACTAATTTTAGCATCCATAATGGCTTTTGTCTGCAACAGCTATTTCTGTATTGTTGATTTGATTTGATGACTCTACAGGTATATATAAATGAATCAATGAAAAATCACGGAAATCAAATTCATAGCTTAATACTGAAACACGACCATCTAGTTAGCAAATTAACAACAAAAGCTGGGACAATTTGGTTTCATAAGTAGAACCAAAGAAAAATTTTGAAGTTTGAATTTCTGGTCATAAGGCAGCAATCTTATTCTTCTAAATATAGGAACAAGTGAATAGATTTACAATAGAACCAAGTAAACACTTGCAAAATTTAACAGAATAACAAAACACCAAGTTAATATTTGCAAGTCCAATACATCTAGCTAAGAACTAGAACTGCTGAGGTGATATATTCTTCAAACTGGGAAGCAAAGTGAGTGTTTATCATGGCATAGCTGTCAGATGTGGTGACCCTTGAATTCATGAGACAAGGGGAGAAAAAACTGACTCTTCTTCATTCATTCTGTATCACCATCAAATTCTCCAAAACATGTAAAATAATTAATGTTTCCATTACCTACTAGAAGACAGGTTTTAAATAGAGAAAAGTGTGTGTAAGTTGAGAGGACCTGGCAGCTGTCCAACAATGTCAATAATCTGCCCCAAGGAACCCAAGACAGATTTTCTGGATTAGCTATCTGTGCAGAAGCGTGCCCGCGTCTGAGAGAAATAACTGAGCGGCATCAACAAAGAGTTGTTTAAACAAACCAATCTGGATGTCAAAAGGTTATGGGTGGCAGAGAAGCAGTGGTGTGAATTCTACACGGATTAACACCACTGCTAGGTCCTGAAACAGAAAGGATCTACATCAAGGGTGTGCCTGGAGACCTTTCTTGTGTGAACTCTAGATCAGATGTTTGTCTTTTTCTTTGAACCAGTGAAGTGATCTCCTGCCTGTGACTGGTGAGGCTGAAAGAATAGCCCAAGAATCAGGAACTTTGGGAAGAGAGGAAGACCCCTTGGGCCCGCACTGCAGAAGGTTCTGACGCTGAGCCTCCTGGGAGCCATGCTCCAGCGCCTCACGTCAGGACAAGGAGTTCGAGGACTCCACAAGCCCAAGGACCCACTGCACAATTAGCCTTGCCTCACTTTCTTGCTCAGTCTGGAGCTCATTTGGAAGAGCAAGTCTTTTGCCTGGATTCCTCTCCTGAAGTACAGACCAACCACAGTATTATTACTATGTGTGTCTCACATCAAGAGGTTCTGATGTCACTTGATATATGTGTCCACAGGGCCCAACGGGGCCAAGGAGGACAAATCAAAGGACTGATTGGAGATGAGTGTTTGTGGGGGTGGAAAGCATGAGGAAGGAGCTTGCCTTGCCCTCCTTATCCTATTCCAGATAGGGGACAGAGAAATCCTGCAAGCCTAAAATAAGACCAAATGTACAACTAACACAAGTGAAGGGACTATAACTTATTTATTTATTTAACGGGTTGTTTTCTTTTTTGTGTACTATAACCTAATATATTAAAATACACATTAAATGTAAGTATACATCTGAAATATAAAACCCACCATTTCAATATAAAATTATTGCAATTCAGCGCCATTAATTGCATTCACAGTGCTCTGCAACAATCACCACCATCTATTTCCAGAACTTTTTCATGATGGCAAACAAAAATCCTACTCCCATGAAACACAGCTCCTCATGTTCCCTTACCCCAGCTCTTGATAATTATTATTCCATGATGTATTTATGAACCTGCCCATTCTAGGTATTTCATATAAACGGTAACATGAAGTATTTCTGCTTTTGTTCAGACTTATTTCACATAGCTGAGTTTTTGAAGTTTATCCCTGTTGTAGTGAGTGCTAGAACTTGTTACTTTTTATGAATGAATACCACTTTATTGCCTACCCATTCTTCCATTGATGGACACTTGCTTTGCTTCCACATTTTAGATACAGAGAGTAGTGTTCCTATGAACATTGGTGTACAAGTACCTGCTGAGTCCTCATTTCAGTTGGGCATGCACTTAGGAGTGGAGTTGCTGGATAGCATTAAAGGTGAATGCTTAACTTTTGAGGAACCACCAAACTAACATTTTCTAGGTTTTAGCTAATATGACTTGTACATATAATATCCAGACCTCTGTGGTAGCCAGAAGCCTTAGTTACTTTCTCCTTGCTTAGACACAATACCCAATATCCACAAGTTAAAGGAAGAAAGGTTTATTCCAGCTCGCAGTTTGTAGAGTCCACAGTCAACCAGTTCCAAGACAGGGCAGAGGGTCAGAGGGATACTGCAGAGGAGAAACAGTCCATGGCAGGGCAGGAAGCAGTGAAACAAGCCTCCCTTTCCCTTTTGTTCCATGCAGGCTATAGGCATTTTGGGTGGTGCCGCCCATACCCAGGGTGGGCCTTCCCATTTTCCACACTCAGAACTATGTGAAACCAATTAGTGGACTAATTTCACACTGCATACCCTTAATCCCAGTGTCACACAACCTAGATCCAGCCAGCTCTGAAAGGCTCCATCTGTGAGTACATTAGGCTTTGCAGGAGGGACATCTTGATATACACCATAATACCAGGGATCCTACAAATATCAGGTAGGGCCTGACAGCAACTTTATACTGTATAGATGTAGGGTATCTGTCCATCCTTTTCAATTTTGTTCTATCATTTTCTCCTTCGATTCCCATATTTAACCCGTGAGAAATCTGTTTCCACCAGTGTTCAAGTGTGGAAGCTTTTGTATTACACTAAAAGAAAAATGTCCAAGTCAAGCTGTTTTATAGCATATCACATGTGGCTGAAACTAGGAAGTAAAAAAGAATATAAAAAGAAAAGTTGATCTTCTGAGGTTGTCTGCACTAGAGTAGCTTGGATAAAAATTAAACTTTAAAATTTTTTGAGGTTTATATATCAATGCCACTGATATTGAATAAAAGTTATTACTAGCTTTTGGAAACTAAAGAACTTAGTTCCCATCCAAGGCTTTGTAGAAATTTTTGCCTTAAATAATATAGTTTAACAATGAGTCTTTTAGAACTGTGAAAGATGTCAGAAAGAAAAGTGAAGAAAGAAAAAAAAAAAAGCAGAAATTAAAGGAAAGAGCAAGAACTATGTGAGCAATGAGACCCAATTCAAACTGTTTGGGTCCAACTGGAGCCTTTTGGGTCTTTTGAAGCTCACACAGTATTCTGATCCCTAACAACCCATATTCTTGAAAAATTAACCAGAAAACTAGCATGAGCTAAGTGTCTTTGTGTTTGAATTAGAGAAGAGGGAAAGGTCTTGCTGCCTCCAGGGAAAGCTTTTAATCAGAATGTCTCTTAATCCTGGCTTTTGACCTTCCCTAACATTTCAATTGTTTTTTCACACTGGCCTTGAAAAAGCCCATAGCTCTAAGAAAAGAAGGATGGAGATATGCACCTTGCTTAGCATGGTTTATGTCAAGATTGTGTCCTTGTAAAAGCACCAAAGTGAGCTGGTACAGACAGACAGGGACTATGTTTCCAAGGCACTTTCAGCTTTTGTTAAACTTCTTTTTGCAAAAAAAATGAAAGCACTTCTTACCACTGCTATGCAAAGTTCCAATTTTAATGAATAATTTTTGGAAATTATATTTTCTGATGAAACCATGTATTTCCCCAGCTAGTTTCCTTTCATATTCATAGTAATGACACCCTGCAGTTTGCATCACCAATAATAACCTTTCTGCCCTATAAAATTTCTATAAGTGTATAAATATGTACCCATAGTCTATAATTAAAATATCCTACTTTTCTCTTATTACAGTACTTTAGGTTTATAGTTTTTCAAAGAGATTTCAGATTCACTACATAAGTAGACTGACCCTTTTTTGTTAGTTTTGCCAAAAAAGAAACAAAGAACAGAAGATGCTCAGTAACTTGCTCATAGTCACATAATTAATGACTGTTGGAGATGGTCTTTCAAATAAGTAGGTTCTGATGTAGTTTTCCAAATGAGTTAGGCCTTCCTGGCCTCTGGTTTATACCGGGATGGCGTTTGGGGCTTAAACTATTTTCTGATTACCTGGCAGAGGACAGACAAATTGGGAAAACTGCCAAAATGTTTAAATTCAATAAGTCAAATTTGTTACTAAATTCCTTGTGGATTACCTTGCATTCTAGTTCCCAAGGACTGGGGAAGTGGGAAAACAGTTGCCCACTGCAGAACTTCTCAAGGTTGCTAATGTTTTGTGTCCCACTCCAGCATCTACAGTGCCTGTCTTGTTCTGGAAAATGTTCAAAACTTTTAAGTAAGGTTGTGGACACCTTAAATGTTGGAGAATCCCAAATAATATTTCCAAAGGCTATTAGGACGTGGTAAAATATTTTCCTGTTTTTCACACAGTGAGAAATTGTTGAATCTTTAAGTGTTCTACATAAAAACCTCAGGCAAACATCAGTATCCAAGAAAGGCCTCCCTCCCTGTCCCTATTACTGCAATGTTCCTTATCTCCTCGGCTCATTCTTTTGCTAATATCATGTAGCAGCTTTGACATGTATTGTTCAGTACTTTAGTGAATCTTTTGTCCTCGAATTTAAGCATCTTGAGGGTAGGACGGCTTTTAATTTAAACTTTCAATATTATTTGGCTTCTGGTATTATTCCATGTCTTGGCATGTGTTTTAGCTCCCTTTTCATTTCTATGATGAAATACCTGAGGCTGTTTGTATGGAGGCGGCTGAAAGACCAAACAGCATAGCACTTGCTCTAGCTGTCCCCTTAACTGCATCACATCATATCAAATGGAACTGAAATGGCAGGAATGCTTGTGAGAGTGACCAATCACATGGTGACACAGGAAGCCTGAGCAGGGGAGGAACTAATCTTGCAACTTCTCACTAGATACTTGGTTTTAAAGTTCCTACCACTTCAACTTCACCACTCTGAGGACAAACTTCCAATCGTATGAACCCTGAGGGAAAACCACCTCCAAAATGGAGTAGCATTCAACATATTTTTATTGATGAGTTCATAAGACAAATGTGTGAGAAGTGAAAGGACAGATTTTGGGGAAAAATACACAGATATTCAAATGTTTTCTACTCAGTTCTTTATCTGTTGAATATATATTAGCAATATTCACTGAAACAAAACTAGATATTAATAGTTTTTATTAAATTGCACACTAGTTTTCACTAAAAGTTTCATGCCTAAGAAATTGACAGAACTGGGAAATGAGGAACTTTCAGAGATACATATACCTGAAGGCAGAAATTACATGTCAAACACCAAAACTAGAACCAACCACCTGAAAACAGAAGATGAACAAACCCAGGATCTCTGCAACTGAGGGGAGTATTTACTGTTCGTAATTTAGCACACATATTAAAAGACTGTTTTGTTCTCAATCTTAGACTTTACCTATATATCTCTCCTATATTAATTATTTCACTATTATGTGGCTGGAAATCTGAAACACAGCATACACACACACACACACACACACAAAGTCACTTACCATTTATCACTTAGTCGTATGGGAAAAAGTGGAATTTTGAAGTCTGAAGAATGAGATGCTGACAATCTAAGTTTCTGACACAAAACCATATTTAATAAAAGGTACTGTTGAGAATCAGAATAATTAAAAGATCATTTGAGGACAAACGTGACAATTGTGACTCCATTCTGATGGAAGAAGTCATTACCACCGGATAATTTGCAAATATGTCATCTTCTTTTCCCACTCTCTGCTGCTATGTTTTATGCAAAGAATACATTATGGATTCCAGCCCTGTTTCTCAGAGAGAAGCGAATTTATGAGCCATGTATTTATATCACTTTGTCCTTCTCACCTCGCCCACACCTCTGCTCTTTTTCTCACCTTCTCTGTCCCTGAGCCATCTCTACCTCCTCTAAAACCAACTGGGAGCTTCCACTGAGAACCACGGTCTCACTTTGCATCTGTAGCTCCCTCCCTTCTGGACATACTTGACGGATTTCAGAAGTCAAACTTTCTTTGCTATAGATTCTCATTCTTCTCCAGTCTCCCTCTTTTTCATTAATCTCTACTAAAAATTGCTGTATTTAATGCTCTGAATTGTTATACTGATCTTTCCCTCCAGCGTCCTTCTTGAACTGACTCATAGATGGTTGGCATCAAAGCTGAAGAGGCACGCGATCTTCCCTTTTCAGCACCGTTCCCAGCACTCTGTCAGCGAAATGTAATCCATGAGTGAGTGGAATTTTCAAAAGCATGGAATGTAATAAACGAGTATCATCACTGTGTAAAAGTAGGCTTCATAAATGATTTCTTTGACAGTTATTGCTCATTCTGTCTCCCTTTAGCATAGGCTAAAATAGAAAATTTCTTTTATTCTAATGATTGAATCAATCACAAAAATGCACTGTTGATCTCATTTGTTAATCAACTAAGTATTACTAAGATGGTTAGAGGACCCATTTGAAGGTCACGGTTAGTTCTCCATAAGTGTGTCATCAAGCTTGGAGGCTCATTGGAAGGAAATGCATGGTGGAGAATGGAGGTCCCAAGTCCGTCAATTACACATGTCCCAGTGACAAAGTAGATGTGAGTTTGAGATGCCTCCTTAAGGTCTCGATCTGGCTTTCCCTTGGGGAGGAAGATCCGGCTTCATGCTGCTGGAAATCAAGTGGATTTATGAGAATAACTTTTGAACAAGATGGAGGTTGCTAGTAAATACAAACAAGTCCTTATAAGTTGAATGTCATAAATCTAAAACTGCTTTTATAAATACTCATAATTTTGCCACTATAATTTTGTGAAATGTATGCCATAAGAGTTTGGGAGTAATTCAGAAAAGTAACTCTTGTTGGATAACATCCCAAATAGACCACACACATACTGAATCAAGCCTCACATAGCAGCTTTTCTGTATGTGCATATGTATATGTGTATGTATATGTATATGCATACATATATGTACATGTATATGTATATATATATAGCTTTATTTATACCTAAATCTAGCACAAAGAGAAGTTCCACTCACTAATAAATTTATATAAAAGCAAACACTGATACTTGCTGTTTTTATTGTTATGTTATGGTTAAAATATATGTAAAACAAAATACATTTTATTAATGTCTTAAGCAAGCACAGAGAAAAGAAATTAGTGTTTAAGAAGACCTCTGGGAATACAATAATTATTTTTTTGCCAAGAACCATATATTTAGGTACAGATCACTGATGCTGCTTTCTTTTATTTTTATTCAGTGAATGGTACATGTTAATTCTGAAGGCAATTAAAATCCAAAATTGTAATATGGGACACTTTTCTTAAATGTTTTTGTTATCAATATGGCAAGCTCTGGCTATATTTAATGTAATTTGCATGCTCAAGGGCCATCTGCCATAAAAAGCTTTCTTTCTAGAGAGCATTTTTCAATGCCCTACCTTATCTCTAGTCATCCTTGGTTTTTAAGTGTTGTCATAGTTGTAAAACTTATACCATCTTATTTTATATTCTTGTTATCCTAAGTTTCAGGAAATTATATTTTAAATGTTTGTAATTATTTTATTATGTACTCCAGAAATAATAAATAGCAGCATGCATAATTCTAAACAAAAAATTTTAAATTTTCCAAAAAACAGAAGTCAGTGAACTCTACTTCTTTAGGTATACTACCTCAGATGAGGATTAATGAAGAGATCGTCTTTCCTTGTTGATCATTGGATAATCTGGATATCATATATCATTTTTCCTCATTAGTGTTTCTGTTTACTAATTGGGAGTTACTAAGTTTTACTGTGGTAAGAACGATTGCATCAGCTCAGTATCTTACGGTAGAGGCCGACGCCTCACATGTGTTATCTATTCACTGCCAGTTGGCCTCAGCCTTGCCCCTTGTTATCTCTCGTACAAAGTCCAGTTGAGTATGTTCTCTTCTGAAAATCGCTGGCAATGGAAGAGAGAGACACCATGAACTCTGTACTGTCTCAACAGTGCTACTTCGAATAGATATACTACTTCTCCTTTTATTTTACTTACCAAAATGAGTGCTACGATGACTGCCGACGTGGCTTATTGTTTGAACATTAGTATGATGTACCAGCATATCACAGAATGGTATGAGTCAGGTCTATCTCAATTTCTTTATATATTTTTTCAGAATCTAATATAAAGTAGAAATCGAACAAATAAATTATTTTCTCTTAGCTAAAATCAGTGTTCTAAGTTCAATGATTTTAATTAGAATATAAAAATTCAGATGTCTCGGGTTTTATTAGATTAATAATATTTGCTTAATTAGTTTCAATAATTATTTATTGTGCTTTTGGAAGTAAAAAGAACCTCTTTAGACATGTTAAAACACACACACATATACACACAATAACATTAGATAAATTACTATAACTTAAAAGATTTTTTAGCAGTTATGTTTTAGGATATGTGTAGGAGGAACTCAGTAAGCATAAGGATTCTGCTGGTGGTCCATCAGCCTCTCCAGAGTGGTTCCCCCATCAAATATATCTGCACAGGGAAACATCAAATCTGACCTAATGATTGCAGTTACCTAAAATGTCCTTAAAATCTAGTTATGTTGAGCTTAACAGGAGAAAGATTTTGTTGATGGTGAAAATAGATTCTAAAATTTTTGCGTTCTCTCAGAAAACACTTTTGATTTGCTAGTGCATGAGAATTTAGGTGAGAATCATCCTACTTCTATGCTATCCTTCAATGATTGGATTTTTGTAATTTTAGCTCTTCAAGTACTTTTCCTCTCTTGCAACCCATTTTTTTTTTTTTTTTGTGGGTACCGGGGGGTCGACCTCAGGACCTCGCGCACCAGAAGGCGCCCGTGCCGCTGAGCGATATCACCAGCCCCTTTTTCGTATGTGGGTTCCGGGAGTCGAACTCGGGCCCTCGCGCTTGCCGGGCAGGCGCTTAAGCCTCTGAGCCATCTCACCGGCCCTCTTGCAACCCATTTGATCCATTGTCTTCATGGCATCACATTTTAGAAATAGAGCAGACATTAAATTATTGAATTTCATAAGTATTTAATGGTTCTAGTTTACCATTATCAGATTACAGGTGTATTCTGTACTTTCCAGAGCCATCAATTCCTCAGGCTCCATATAAGAATGTAATTTTTCTTTTACTTCTTTTCTAAGATATCCGATAACCAAAACACAAAGGGTTCTCATTACATACTTATGTAGGATATGGTTCCCTCTACATAATGTGGCACACAGAATATTTTATTTCCAGCTGAAGATAATTATTTTTAAAGTAACTAAGAAGAAAGAAATAGGGATGAGTTGACACAAATAGACAGCAGTGAATTCAGAATTCATGGCAGAATGTTCAAATTAAAGCAAATGTTTCCATGCCCAATTACCTAATTTGTAATTGCAACTATTCATTGCACTTGATTTTTGCCTTCAACTCTCTCCTTTCCCTCCCCCTAACTCCTCCCTCACAGTATCTGTATGCTGGCTTGGTAATAAGCCCAGAATGGCTGCCTATTTCTTTCCGAATTCACTTCACTCCCAAGACCTATGGTCAGAATTGCATGCAATAATGATACACTCAGTGTGAAGCTAGAATTGTTGTAATCTCCTTGAAGATTTTTTTTTTTTTTTTTTTTGGTGGGTACCGGGGGAACGACCTCAGGACCTCGCGCGCCAGCAGGCGCCCGTGCCGCTGAGCGATATCACCGGCCCCTTTTTCGTATGTGGGTTCCGGGAGTCGAACTAGGGCCCTCGCGCTTGCCGGGCAGGCGCTTAAGCCGCTGAGCCATCTCACCGGCCCATCCTTGAAGATTTTTGATGTGAACACCTGTGTTAAACTTTCTGTGCTGAGAGACAAATTAAATGGAAATGGGGTGTGTGAATGTGTGTGTTGTACACCTTTAAGAGACAGACTGGCAGTAAAAGAATGTGCTGGCCCTAGCATTTATGAGATGCAGAGAAAGAAGGCATAAAGAGCTATATAACTCTACGGAGAGAGGTAGCAAGGAAATAAGATACTGTTACTTAGATATTATCGTGGAACACTAATAAGAATGTTAGCATTTAAAAATTGACCACTTATAGGAAAGGAAGAGTCAAACCACTTTAATCCCATTGGCTCAAGATGAAGAAGAGTAAGAAAGTAGAAACAATGAATGTCTAATGAGGCCATCTGTTTGCCTTCACAGTTTCTCAGAGTGGAGCTCATGGGATAATCCTATCAGGGTAAATTCAGATGATTGATAAAATTACACATTTTAAGGCATGACACTATGTGTTTCTCTTCTTCTTTTATTGTGCTTTTTTAAGAGCACACATAACAAAATTCATATTTTAACTATTTTAAGTGTACAGTTCAGTGATATTAAATACATTCATCGTGCTGTACAACCGTCACCATTATCTATTTTCAGAACTCTTTGTTTTGCAAAACTGTAACATTATACTCATTTAACATATTTCCATGTTCTGTCCTCCTTAGCCCTGGCAAAACTGTTCTACTTTTAATATCTGATTTTGACTAATCCAAAGTAAATCATGTAAGTGAAATAATAAAGTATTTTCTTTTTGGTAACTGACTTGTTTTGCTTAATATATTGTCCTAAAGTTTCATCCATGTTGTAGCATATATCAGAATTTCCATTTACTTTCACTCTTTTTTATTAGTCCATGTTTGTGTACATAGTGATTATATTCCTTGTGGGGAGTTGGTACATGTTCATGACACATCTTAATTCTTTTTTCATCCCCTGGTTTCCCAACCCTCCTTTCTCCTCCCATCTCTAGATCCCCTTCCCATTTGCAAAACTCTATTTTGAGGCTAAAAAATATTCCATTGAATATAAAAAGCATCTTCTGCTTTTCCAATCATCCTCCAATAGAAATTAGGGATGTTTCCATATTTCAACTATTGTGAAATCTGCTATTATGCTTATGGGTTTATAAAAAAATCTTTTTGAATCTCTGCTTTTGATTCTTTTAAATATATACCCAGAAGTAGAATTACTTGATCTTATAAAAATTCCATTTGCAATGTTTTGGAGAACTATCGTAGTGATTGTACCATGTTGCACTCCCTTCCACAGTGTACAAGTGTTCTATTTCTGTAAGTCCTCACCAACACGTGTCATCTTTTTAATAGTAGTCTTCCTAAATAGTGTGAGACTGTTTTGTTTTGATTTGCACATTGTTAACGAATAGTGATTCTGAACAGTTTTTAGCCACTTATTAGCCATTTATATATCATATTTGTAAAAATGTCTATTCAAGTTCTTTGTCCATTTATGAATGGGATTATTGACTTCTGTTATGTTGCTGAATGTTACAGAGTTTTTATATGTTCTATATATTGATTCCTTATTAGACTTCAAATTTACATATATATTATTGCATTCTATGAGATGATGTTTTATTTGTAAACCTTAGGTCTTTGACTCATTTTGAATTCATTTTTATATGATTTTAGGTAAGGGTCAAATGTCATTGTTTTGCATGTGATTATCCTCTTTTCCCAGCACCATTTGTTGAAAGGATAGACTTTTCCCTACTAAATGGTCTTTATATCCTTGTTTAAAATCATTTGACAGTCTGTGTGGATTTGTTCTGAATTCTGTACTGATACATATGTTTGTTTTAATGGTAGTACCATACTGTTTTGAGTACTATAAATTTGTAGTAAGTTTTGAAATTAGTGGTATGACTTCCCTGTATTTGTTCTTCTAGGAGATTATTTTGGGTGTGTGTGGGGGGCATCTCCTGAGAAACTGTAGGATATTTAGGATGGGTTTTTCAAAATGATGTCAATGAAAGTTTTACAGCTATTGCTTTAAACCTGTAGACCATTTTGGACCGTGTTGAAGTCTGTTTTATGTTGCTGTCACAAAATAACTGAAACTGGGTAATTGGTAATTTAAAGGGGTCTATTTGTTTCATATTTCTAGTGGCAGGAGTGTGTATTCACACTACACCAGTATGCTGGTGAACACATGGCAGCATCACAATGTGGCAGAGAAGCAGGGAGGGACCAGCCGCATACAGAGGGGACCCAACCATAGGGTGTCTTTCCTTTACAACAGCCCATTCCTGAGAAAACTACTGCAGGCACAGAGACGCAATCCTCTCTCACAAGATGAGAATTAACCCATTCATAGTGTGAGAGCTCTGTGATTTAACCGTTTCCACCAGACCCAATCTCATGAAGTTTCCGCCATCTCTATAGAGTCACATCGGGGCCCAAGCTTCCAGGACATGAATCTTGGGAAATAAACCACACCCACATTGTAGCGGACAGTACCGTCGCCTTAACAGCATCACTCTTCCAATCCACAAACGTGGAATGTCTTCCCATCAATTGACTGATTGCTGCCTTAATTTTTATCAGAAATGTTCTGTATTTTTATTGGGTAGGTCTTTCACATACTTGAATACATTGTCTTTTTATTGTAATATTTTTGATGCAACGATAAATGGGAATTTCATAATTTTCTTTTTGAATCATCTATTGTTTGTGTATAGAAATGCAAGTGATTTCTTGTGTTGACTATGTTCCCCACTATGCTGAATTTGCTTATTTTTTTAATTTTTGTAGAATCTTAATGTTTTCTACATATATGATTGTGTCATCTATGGATAGAAATTTGTTTGTGTGCTTTTTCCAATTCCCCTATATTTTATTTCTTTTTCTTGCCTAATTTCTCTGGCTAGGATTTCCAGTATGATGGCAAATAGAAGTAGCCAAAGTGGGCATTATTTTCTTGTTCTTGATCTTCGAGGAAAACTTTGACTGTTTTATCACTCCATGTGATGCTTGACACATATTTTCTACACTATTTTTATTATGTTGATATAGCTTCTTTCTGCTACTGTTTAAGTGTTTTTATTATGAAAGTATATTGACGTTTGCAAAATACTTTTTCTGCATCAATAAATAATGATTTTGCATTTTCTTTCTTCCACTTTCATTCTGTTAATGGAGAGTGTTACATTAATTGTTTTTTTTTTTTTTTTTGTGGGTACCGGGGGTCGACCTCAGGACCTCGCGCGCCAGCAGGCGCCCGTGCCACTGAGCGATATCACCAGCCCCTTTTCCGTATGTGGGATCCGGGAGTTGAACTCGGGCCCTCGCGCTTGCAAGGCAGGCGCTTACACCACTGAGCCATCTCACCGGCCCCATTAATTGGTTTTTGTATATTGAAAATTACTTGCTTTCCAGGAATAAATCCTACGTAGTCATGGTGTATAATCCTTTTAATAAGGTACTCAATTCATTTTGCTAGATTTTGCTGAGGTTCATTTTTCAATCAATGTTCATAATGGACATTGTTCTTCAGTTTCTTATCATGTCCTTTTCTTTAGCTTCAAAGAATGAGTTGGAAAGTATTCTTTCTTTTTCTTTATTTTGGAAGAGATTCAAAAGAATTTGTGTTAGTTGTTCAAATATTTGGTAGAATTCAGCAGTGAAAACATTTTCCATAACTTTTTTTTTCTTTAAGGCCTTTGTATTTTACATTAGTGGTTCCATCTCCTTACTAGTTATCAGTCAAGTAAGTTTTTCTATTTCTTTTTAGTTTAGTCTTTAGTTTAGTCTT
Organism: Erethizon dorsatum; assembly: GCA_028451465.1. Lineage (NCBI taxonomy): Eukaryota > Metazoa > Chordata > Mammalia > Rodentia > Erethizontidae > Erethizon > Erethizon dorsatum. The sequence continues at coordinate 153,604,310 of CM051824.1, read as the reverse complement.
AGGTTTGTGTTTGTAAGAATTTATCTGTTGGATATGGGTTATCCAAGTTGTTGGCACACAATTCAATATAATAGTCTCAGATTTTTCTTTATGTAGAATTGGTAATAATGTCCTCTCTTATAACTTTAGTCTTTGTTCTTTCTTTCTTCAGCCCAACTAGCTAAGAGTTTGTCAATGTTTCTGGTATTTTAAAGAATTAACTTTTAATTTTGTTGATTTCCTCTAATATTTTTCTACTCCTCTAATATTTTCTCCATTTCACTGATCTCTGCTCTGATCTTTACTATTTCATTTTTGTCTGCTAGTTTTGGATTTAGTTTGTCTTGATTTTTCCAGTTATGTGAGTTGTACATAACTGATTTTTGGTTGAGTTTGTTCATCGTTGGTTGAGGTTGTCGACTGAGTTCTTTCTTGTTTTTGTAATGTATACTTTTATTCTTTTTCCTGTAACATTGCATTCAGTAGGTCTCATAAATTTTGGCATATTGCCTTTCCATTTTGATTTACCTTGGAATATTTTCTCATTGCACATGTGATCTAATCTTTGGTCTATTGATTGCTACAGAATGCATTAATTTCCACAAATTTATGAATTTCCAGTTTTTTTCTGCTTTTCATATCTAAGTTCATCTTATTTTGGTTTTAGAAGACATTTTATATGACATTCATCTTTTTAAATCTTTTGAGGTTTAATTTGTGTCCTATGATGTGCCCTCCTCTGAAAAATACCCATAAATGCTTGAATAATATACTAGATATATACTTCTGGTAGACGTAGTTGATCTATTGTGTCAAATTTTCTATTTCCTTATCTTCTGATTGTTCAATACCAATGACTGAGAGTTAGGTAGTGATATCTCCAAACATTATGGTAGAATTCTATATTTTTCCCTTTAATTCTGTCAAGTTTTGTTTTATGTATTTGATGGTCTGTTATTAGGTGCATAAATGTTTGTAAGTTTTATACCTTCTTGCTATAGTAAATGTTTTAATACATAATTCTCATTGTACTTTGTGATCTTTTTCATTTAAAATCTGCTTTGCTTGATATTAGTATAGAATCTTTCTCTTCTTTTATTACTACCTCCATGGCATATTCCTCTCCATCCTTCCACTTTCAACATGTTTATGGTTTTAAGTCTAGAATAAGCCTGTTATGCAGTAAAATTAGGTCTTTTAAAAAATTCATGCTACTAATCTCTGTTTTTTTGATTATAGAATTTAATCTGTGTACACTTAAAGTGATTATGTAAGGATGCATGTCTGTCATTTTGCTACTTGTGTTTTATATGCCTTATCATCACTTTGTACCTCATTTCCTGTATTACTATCTTCTTTTACATTTAGTTGATTTTAAAAAAAATTTAAACCCTTTTTCATTTCCTTTGTGTCATATATTCTTTTTTCTGATTTTTTGGTTACCATGGTGATTACATTGATATGCTAAAGTTATAACACTGTAATTTGAATTTATGCCAACTTAATTGCAGTAACATACAAAACCTTTTTTTCCTTTAACAGCTCCATCCATCCTTTCAGTTTTCTGTGCTACAAAATATATCATCATATACTTCATGTCCAAAAATAAAATAATTTTGATATTTTTATCTTGTATGTTCTATAAAAAACAAAATGTGTTACAAAACAAATTTATCATACTAGCATTTATACTAATAATTCTTTTTCTTAATGTTTTAGTCTCATAAGTCATGTGCAAAATGGAAAGTGGACTTACACAGGATTGTTACAATGACATTGACTTTTAAAATTGCCCACGTATCTTCTTTTAGGAGGATTTTAATATTTCCATAAGGCATTGAGTCCCTTTCATTTTACTCTACCTGTCTCCGTTAGCATTTCTTTCAGGGCAGTGTGTGGGAATTAACTCCTTCAGCTTTTGCTGATCTATAAATGTGTTAATTTCTCTTTCTTTGGGAGACAATTTTGCTGGATATAGTGTTCTTATTTGACAGCATTTTTCTTTTAAGACTCTGTGTGCCTTGTGGTCTTTTACTTGACTACTAGACATTTGAATGTAATAATGTGGTAATTCCAGGAATCAGATTCTTTTCCAGCATTTCCCACTTCTGTTTTTAATATTTTTTTGCTGTTGTTTTAGACTTTTCATGGGCAATCTCTGCATCAAGTGCCATCCTGAGGTGTAAGCTTATTATCTTCTCCAGCCTTCTGAGCTTCTGTCCTTCCGCTGCTAACTCATGGTAATTTTCTAATTTCTCCCATCTCTGCAGTTGCTCTTGAATATTCTTCTCTTCAAGGTCTGGTTATTAAAAGAGAAAATGAAGGGAGAACAAAAATTACCAGACCTTTAGATGCCTTGGAATTCTGCTCAGCCAGTAGAGAGAGGCTCACAATAAAAGAGAAGGTGTGATGACAAGGGCCTGTCTTTTCTGTGGGTGGTCGGTCAGAAGCAGCAACCAGTGATTTGAGCAGTGATATTTGTGATATGTGCAGAACAGGCTGGTTTTTGTTTTATTAGTTCATGTTTGCCATACATAATGACCACATTCTTCATGGGGAACTCGTACACGTACATAACACATCCTCTTCCTCTCCCCTCACTGCAGCCCTTCTACCCCTCCACATTTGAAAATGCTCTGTTTTTTCCTTCCATTTATTTTTTTTCTTTAAATCCCTTTTCTCTTCCTTCCCCACTCTCCCTACCCCTTGTTCTCTTCCCATTTAAAAAAGTTCTCCCTATTTCCTAATATCTATCCTCTGTTTATACTTTGAGTTCCTCACGCAAAAGAAACAATGCAATATTTAAACTTGCATGTCTAATGGATTTTACTTAAGATTATGGTCTTATTTACTTTAAAATGCCTCAAGTTTATCCTGTATGGCACAGTAGTACTCCATCATATATAAATACCACATTTTCTTTATCCATCCATTGATGGACATATGGGCTGTTCCAAAGATTTACTGGTTTTTGTACCCATCTGGATTTCTGAAATTTCTGCAATAGCTGCTCCAAGAACCGGTGCCCATTCATCTGCCATAGAGCTGAGAGGTGGAAGGTGGATTCCACCATTGTGCTAAGAGCTGAAGTCAATTAAAATTTACCCTGAGTTACAGTCCATGCTCCAGCTCCAAGTCTTCCCCTAGAACTTATTCTCAGCACACTCCAGACCTCCAAATAGTTACATCCAGAGGACTTCTGGCCCAAATCCCATCTATGTGCCAGGACAGGTTTCCGGGGCTACCAACACCATCCTCTTTCCAGAACCCTCTCCTCTCAAACTTTTTATGTCATCATTTCTGATAGATTAGCCCAGTAACCTACATTTCAATATTCTCTAGGAGTCTCTTTGCCTACTTTCGGATTTCAAACCAGAGTTATCCTTCACGATGCTTGTAGTAAAACAGAAGCACCATTAAACCATGGTTCTGGCTATGGTTTTCAGACAATTTATCTTCCAAACCAGAAGAAATTCAAGAATGAAAACTGTCATGATTCAATGATGCATAATTCAACAATAATAAAAGATATGAACTGGGACAATGTGAGATAGGTTTTTTTTTTCTTTTTTTTCTGAGGAACACAGATAAAATTATTCTTTGCTTTGGGAAATTTCTTTAAGGGATGGTAAAAACATGATTTTGTTTAATATTTTTTTGTATCAAAATTCATAGCGAAGTAACATTTACCACATCCAAACATTACTATGAACAACCTAAAGGCACTTCCTCACTAAGAATTTAATATAGGTCATCAAAAAATAAATTCAGATATATTGAATCTATGTTATACCTTATGAGTTACAATCATCTTATTATTTTGTTTGTTTTTGCATATTCATATATAGAACATGTATGAAACTCTGTGGTTTTCTGACGCTAATTTCCCATTGCTGTTCCTCAATGCCCTGAGGGCTCTCCCAGCCAGAGAAGGGTGTCTTCCTACCCACCCAGCGTCCATTAGTGTCTCCTAGGAATCGTCTTCTGCTCTTGGTCCTTACCATCTTGCATGGGCTTGATCCCTTCCTTGTATTAGAACCAATATTATTATTTTCAGAAAACCCTGGTTTTCTTCCAATGGCAAGTTCCCAAATAAAACTTTATAGCCGAAGCATTATAGTGCTGTTGCCAACTTTGTTTCTTTCAATAAAGTGCAATTGCTATAGGGCAACTGTGCACTGGGATGCATGTATGTGTGTCTATGTGAAAAATAACATTTGACATGCTTTGCAGGGAAGAGTAACCATTCTGGGATTGAAGTGAACATTAAATTGGCTTTCCATTTGGAAAAAATTCACATGCGTGAGTAGTTCTTATATAAAAGTATTAAACATCTCACCCTAAATTACACACCTCAGGGGATGTTATGATCACTCTAATAGTTTATGGGGGAAATATCCACTCTTGGAAAACCTGGCTACTGACAAGATCTTGGAAAGAGAACAGCAACAAATACCCAACTGTGCTTCAGTGGGGGAACACAGTTATGTTCCTGGGCCACTGGACTCTCATGGATTGAACAATCCAAACAATCTAGAATCATTAGATAAACAAAACTACAACTTCATCATGTAGTATAGTTCTATTTGAATTAGATTTGAAATAGATTTGATATCAAATTGATGTTTCAGCTGTCAATGTTGAAATTAACCATACTTTGGCATTCTATTTTTTCATCAGCTAATGGAAGCCAACCACTGGTGAATTCATGCTCCAAACATATTTTCATGTTAATTGAACTATAGATTTTCTTATTTTTAGTCTGTGATTGTTCAATCTCTCTGTCTCTCTCATTCTCTCTGTCTCTGTCTCTCTTGTCTGTCTGTCTGTCTCTCTCTCTCATCAGTATTGAGTATTGAACCCAAAATCTCTCTACTATTGAGCTGCTTCCTTAGCCTTCTAAAAAAAATTTCAGATGGAGTCTTCTAAAGTTGCCCATGCTGGCCTCAAACTTCAATCCTCCTAACTCAGCCTCCTGAGTCTTTTTAGATTGGCTGAAGAAATGTCTTGTGGTCCTACATACTGTATCCACATGGTTTCTGCCCAGTGTCCCCCAAGGGACCCATCACTGTAATTCATGTCATTAAAAACTGGATAAGCCCTTCCGGGAAGGAAAAGAGCACTCCAGTGTCACAACATTCCTCACTTCCATCCCGTGGAGATTTGGGTGTTTCCTTCCTTGCACTGTGACAGGCTCAAATTGCCTCTCCTGCTTTATACATTTTATTAATAAAGCTTTGTGTTTTGGCTCATGAGATCCCCAAACTTAATTTACTTGCTTCTGCTTTGATGAGCTACTCATGTGGTGTTCAATAGATAAATAAAAGAGAATGCACTGGACAAACAGAAAAAGGCATACTTAGAGTAAAATAAAAATATATGTAAAATACATGTAAATATATATGTAAAATAAAAATATATGAAAATAAAAATGTATGTCTGAGAAAAGACAGCACCTGTATGAACATGAAAACTTTCTGGCTGCCACCCAAAGCATGTGTTCTATCAATATGATGTCAGTGATGTGGGTGTGTTCTTTCCTTCTATTTTGTTATGCATGTTTCATTTAGGCGTGGCTTTTGACCATTTCTGTGTAATTTAAAAAAATGGATTTAGCTGTGTGAAAAAAAATTCTAATCGTAATTGGCCATGACAGAGTTTAAAAACATGTTAACCCCAATGACAACTTATTTCTGTAGTTAGGTCTTGGGAGAGGTGCAAAAAGATCTGGGGGCTAAAGCAAAGTTCTTCTTCCTATCTGTGTCTTCCTGGGTTAGTCATTTTTCCCTGGAGTCTTATTTGCTGTCTTTGCTCTCACACCTGCCATTTTCCCAAAGGAATCGCTCAGCAGGAAGTGAAGTTTAGCATTTTTCGTGCAATCCTGACTGTGAAAATGAATGAGCTCAGCTTCAAACATTTCTATAATAGAAAATTAGCCTTTGGTTTTAGGGCTGCGTAAAACAAAATATAATTTGGGTAACGGATATGAGCTCAAATATTAAAAAAGAAACCTCAAGTAATAGGAAGGTGTTAAACGTTCAATTATATCAACTATCTCTCCATCCTTCCTGCTGAAAAGGAAGGCCCTGGTAAAGGGCTGGAGGGATGCTGAACCCAAAACTGCTATCTATGAAGTTACTATGTCCAGGGAATTTCTGGGAACCACTCATGGATATTGCTTGCGATCCTTCTCATGTATTCTGAATGTAACTAAATCTATTCATGTCTACTTTCTTCAAAAGATTCTTCATGTACAACTATGAATTTAAAGAGGCTTATTCTTACTCTTTGGGTATTTTCCTCAATTGAATCACATTTTCTTGGCAGAACTTGAGCTTTAAAATATAATAGAACCAAGTGGTATTTAGAGGATTACAAAAACTAAAAATTAGGGAAATGTAGAAATAACATAAACCAGTAATATCAAGGTATTGTTTCTTTTATCAGGACTACACATTTTATGACCAAATGAGTTTGAACATTTTATTACTATAAGTGACATAAAGGAGGAAACAAAGAACACAAGATCAGGTCACCTCTGCACCAGCTTGATGCTTTTTCTCATGTGATCACTGTGAAGTGGTTAACATATCAGTGTAATTTTCTTACTTTCGCATACATTCTTTTACATGCATACATTCTCACTAAGGACAGAATGAAAGGAAGAAAGAGAAAAAAGGAAAGAAGGAAAGAAAGAAACCTCTCATCAAATAGAAATTCTTTGATAACTCAACATCTTGAAAAAGTTACTATTCTATTACTCTTGACCTAAATCAGTAACTCTTGACATTTAGTCTTGAAAACATGTCAGCATTCTTGGCTGATGTAATCAAGAGTTGGAAGCCAGCTTCTCCTGTGGGATCATGCAGACCAACAGGTGAACATCGTGTTCTGTTCCCTAGGAAGTCAGCAGGTGACAAAGCCTGCGTGTGACATTGCTCTGGTTTCATGTTCCGAATTCTGTTCGCGTTGATGTGGATGCATGAAAACTGCCAGAACATGGTCTTGGCTCGTGGGTTCCTCCCTGACCTTTTCTCCTAAGGTTCTTGATACAGGGGAGAAATTAGTGGTGGAAACCTGAGAGTAAGTCTTTATTAGGACCTAGGTGGCTTTCTTTTCTTCAATCCACAATTCTTTTGCTTTCTTAGTTTCTGTAATTCTTGGCAAGAACAGATCAAATCTTGTATTTTAATTAGGATTTCTCAGTGTGCATGGCTTCAACAAAATGAAAAAAAAATTCTGTGAATCCACGTGAAAAAGAGGGCCAAAGTTGTTTACTTTGCGATTAGTAGTTACAGTGTGTAAGAGTAAATGAAAACTTAAGATTAGATTTGTGATACAGAACCAAAAGAACTGAAAGGAGAGCATAATATTTTTAATTAGTGGTATAATACTGTGTAAATCTGTGAACATTAAATGAAAATATGAGAAAAAAGTAATAAGATATTTCTCAATTACAAGATTTGCAAACAAACATTTTTATGCCATCACTTAAATATCAGTCAATACTAAGGCATATATTTTTTTTGAATTTTTAAGAATCTTAGTAAACAGGGAGAGCTTGCCAAGAAATAAATTGAATAGCCTTCTAAATGTCTTTCCTTATAACCGCAATTACAATTTCCTTATGACCAAGCCATGAATTATGAAAAGAATATTGATATTTTTCTACATTTTCTGATCTGATAAACTTGAAATCATTTCTTAGAGTGGGGATGATATTATAATAATGAAAGTTTTGTTAAGTCAATTTTTTTTTTTTTGTGGGTACCGGGGGTCAACCTCAGGACCTCGCACGCCAGCAGGCGCCCGTGCCACTGAGCAATATCACTGGCCCTTTTTTCGTATGTGGGTTCCGGGAGTCGAACTCGGGCCCTTGCGCTTGCCAGGCAGGCACTTACGCCACTGAGCCATCTCACCAGCACTGTTAAGTTAATTTTCAACCTAGGCTAAATGTTTAAATCAGTGTTTATTTCAGTTAGGGGATATCTTTACATCTTTGGATTTTTTTGAAATAGCAACTTTGAAATCAGTGTTCAAGTGATTCTTTATAGACAAAGAGTTTTGTTTATGAAGTTTAATAAACAGCATATAAATTACCTAAATTCATCAAATCTCTTTGTAGATACGGTTTTTTGTGTGTGTGTGTGTGTGGGTACCAGGGGTCGACCTCAGGACCTCGCAGGCCAGGAGACACCCGTGCCGCTGAGCGGTATCACCGGCCCTTTTTTCGTATGTGGGTTCTGGGAGTCGAATTGGGCCCTCGTGCTTGCCAGGCAGGCACTTATGCCGCTGAGCCATCTCACCGGCCCTGTAGATATGTTTTTAACTTGAACTCCATATATAGATATACAGTTATATCTACATACAGGTATAGCCACATTTAAAAAGATGAACCCATCCCAAAGACCTGTAGTAAAACATATCTCTGATGTGTGGCATATATCAAAACTACTACACCACATTGAATGTCCACTATCTATAGATTTGCTTATTTTTCTAGGTAGTCCAAATTCCCACATCTTGTTTTTCTTTTTCAACAAGACTCATTGGAAACATAAAATATTTAGACCAAACTCTTTCTGAATCAAGTAAACTGCTGTAGAAGCCATGAGAATATTGACCTTGGACTTCTGCATGTGTCCGAGGTGCAGTAAGTTCATAGCAGTGTTCTCTCCATCGTATCCTAGCCTCTTCTAGAAGTTTGCTGCCTTGTAAGAGGCAGTGCAATCACTTCTTAACCAGTGCCATCTGTTTAAGGTTTTGCCTACCTCGTTTCAGTGTCACTCTTCAGTAAGCTACTTAAGAGTGTACTGGGGATACAAGACAATCTACCTCATTCCAGACAGAAAGTCTACCCAGTTCTTAAGATTCTATGAATTCCTAAGACCTTTATAATAAGCTAGGTTGGTTACGCGGCAGGACACTAAGTCCCCCATCTCCGTAGCTAGGTGCTGTCCATATCCTGGCTAAAGCATTTCCTGAGTGAGGAGCATGTCCTTCCCCAGTGCCCATAGCAGAGCTTAGGAACTCAGGGTGGGACACATTCCCCGCGAGAATGTGTCACCTTGGGACGTGCCTCTCCCTAGTGCTTGGAAAGTTCTAACACATGCACAGGGGTCGGCATGAGATGAGATGGGTTGGCCACTTAGGGCTTGTTTTCTTATGCCTCTCACCAACAGCTGTTTTCCAGTGCAGCTCTTGTCCGTCCATGAGTGTCAAGGTGTTGGCTGTGACGATGACTTGGAACGTCATCCTTTCAGGCCCATCTCGGTAACAGAAAAAAGAAAGAGAGAGAAAAGTGAAGTGGTGGGAGGTAAGATGGGTGCACCTCTGAGCCAGAGAGCCGAAGAAAAGCTAAAGATACAAGGGGGAAGACGCAGTGCCAGCACCTGAGCCTAGAAGCCACTGTGAGCAGTGGTGCGGTGGCCACTCTGGACCCTGAGGACGTCAGCTGTGGTCACAGGGTGACAAGGGAACAGCAGCTTCGCTGCTTACACTGAGAGCCTGGGCTGGGGCCTCCCAGATCTGACGACGCTGAGGACAAGTGCCCCTACCACTTTGGGGGCGAGCAGGGCTAATGCAGATGAGCTGGGGAGGAGGAGGAGGCTGCGCTGGGGGCTGGCGCCCGAGCTGTGCCCAGATCATCGTGCGAAGGCCGACATGACCGTGAGGCAGGCTCAGGACCGGAGACTGCAGGCAGGACGGGCCGAGGCTGCCTGGGAGTCCTGCGTCTCCACTGAGAAGGAGTGAGCTGCAGCGGTCAGAATTCCCGTTGCTGGGCCGCACACTTGACACGAGACCTACCGGAGAGGCCGTTCGGGGTACGATGCGGTTTCAGACCATGGTTGGCTGGCGCCAAAGCAGACACAGCAGGGCGGACGGGTGTGCTGGAGCAAAGCTGCCGCTTCGTGCCCGCTGGAAGCAGAGCAGTGGGGAGAACTGCCGAGAGAAGGAGCGCAGTGAGGAGATGCTGCCCAAAGTCAGACCTCCGCCTGGAGCAGTGTGCCTTACCAGTTTCCTGGGTGTCTCTCTCTTTCTTTCTTTTCTTTCTTTCTTTCTTTCTTTCTTTCTTTCTTTCTTTCTTTCTTTCTTTCTTTCTTTCTTTCTTTCTTTTCTTTCTTTCTTTCTTTCTTTCTTTCTTTCTTTTTCTTTCTCTTTCTTTCTTTCTTTCTTTCTTTCTTTCTTTCTTTCTTTCTTTCTTTTTCTTTCTCTTTATTTCTTTCTTTCTTTCTTTCTTTCTTCTTTCTTTCTTTCTTTCTTTCTTTCTTTCTTTCTTTCTTTCTTTTTTTCTCTTTCTTTCTTTCTTTCTTTCTTTTCTTTTCTTTTCTTTTTTCCAACAGGTCTCACTATGTGGTTTAGGCTGGACTTGAACTCATTATGTACCCCAGGCGGGGCCTCGAACTCAGAAAGATCCTCCTGCCTCAGCCTCTGGAGTGCTGAAATTGCAGCTATGTGCCATCCTAGGTGACTTATAATCCAGTCAAAGTGATAATCGTATTACCTATCACAAAGGTGAGAGAAAAGAGCACTCCAGATGAACATAACAGTACAAATAGGACAGTGTGTAAAAAGTGCTAAATATGTTAAGTAGCTTTACAAAAGTTAAAAAGACACAGCACCAAAATCAGTTTCCTATTGCTGCCATGACCAATTACTGCAAATCTAGAGCATGGTGGTGCAGTACTCTCAGAGGCTGAAATAGGAGGACTAAAAATATGGGTTTAACCTGGGTAACTGAGGAACTTAGACACTGTCTCAAAATTAAAAGAAAAAAAATTAAAAACAGGTCTGGGGATGGAGCTCAGTATAAAGACCCTGGATTCAATTCCCAGTACCATAATCATACGCATACACACACACACACACACACACACACACACAAACACACACACACATGCCATATTCATTTTCGTATAGACAGAAAAAATAATTTTAAGAGACTCAATGCACAACACGGTAACTATAGTTAATAACAATATATTGTATTCTTAGAACTTGCTAGGCGTAGATAACAGTTGCACTCATCATGAGAAAGGTAGGTGATGTAATACACATATTAATTAGCCCTCTTTAATGTTTTACAATGAGTATATATTTCAGAGAACTGTGCACACACTAATATGTACAATTCTTAGTCATCAATTTAGAAACATTTAAAACTTTAAAAAATAAATGTTGAAAAACAGAAAAAAATGTCTCATAAAAAGCAAAATAGGAGAAGAAACGTTGTCTACAAAGAAATAACCACTAGAGACACTCTCTAGCTCAGTTTCCCTTTATTGTTGTGTGGGGAGACTGCGCAATTCTTCTCTCTCTCTCTCTTTTTTTTTTTTTTTGTAGGTACCGGGGGTCGACCTTAGGACCTTGAATTCTTCTCTCTTGACATTCTATCTTCTCTATGTCTGATTCCATATCTATATAATAACTAATAAACTGGAGGCACAGAGGAATGAAGAAACTAGCAATGGAAATGAACCAGGTGGCCAGGCCATGAAGAGTGCTGTCCCCTTTATTTCATGGGGCTCTTGAGTCCGTAGGAAGGCTTGTGATGGCTTGAGATCTCTTGGTCAAGGACACGTAATTTACATGAATTAAAGGAACCATTTAACACCAAATAACCGAAGTCATAATCCAGAGAACTTCCATGTTACTAAAATGAGCTCATCAGGTAGTTATTGTTAAAGAAGATACAATAAAAAGTAATCAGCAAACAAGTTGATTGCCTTAAGTTGGACATGCTGCTGAGACCCTGTGTTCTTCGCAGAATAAATTAAAATACTCGGCTATTATTTTAGTGTCTGTAAAGAAGATTCCTTCGGATGAGGGACAAGGACATTAATATGTCCTTCTGACTGTTCATTAAGTTCGTTATCTGGAATTGGCATTGCTTGTAAATACTGCACACGTGAAAAGTATTGAATAGGCTTTCACGCAGAGCCCCCTTCTAATCACTTCCTGAGGCAACTTGGAGTACTGAGCAAAGACCTCCCATAACATCACAAAACCTCTGAATTTTGAGATCAATCAGAGGTGGCCATCATTCACTAACTAGAATGCAAAAGGCCTTATACATCTGTGGTTTGTGCAGAAGTTTGCTGATAAATTTTGAACAGGGTCTCATGGTTGGCTGAGGAAAGCCTTATCCACAGCTTTTGTCTTCTTTCCTATGTCCATGGGCCAAGGTGACCCATTTACTCACAAGACGTGACTGAATTCCGAGCACAGTTGGCTGGTGTGAGCTAGCTCTAGGATATGCCTGGTCTAGTGGCCTAATTCTGAAATTCACTAACTCAAATAGTGGCCTTTTGGTCACCACTAGTTGAGTAAAGTATGGGAGTAGAGAAGCTTGGGTTCAGGCTCTGTAACATTTATAAAAATGAGCCTTGAAAGTAAACAGTGGAATTGGTCTATTGTTGCATAACTGAGATGAGCGAGTGATGGAAGAAATTGATTTCTGTTATCATGGAAAGAAGAGAGCTGAAAGGTGTTTTCATTTTCTTTGCATTTATAGAAGGTTTTGTTTTTTTCTTGACAGAGGCTTGCTCTCAGCTTCTTTGTATCCCGAAGGATGACACCAAGATAAATGCATCCTTAAATTTTCCCCTTTCCTACCCAATGGCTGTGCATTGCATTAAAATCATTTTGGGAAAATTATATTTTTAAAAGAAATGCTTTCTACATTGTCTGTTAGTGGACTGGGTGTTTCACTTTAAGCAGCAAAGAAAAAGGTCCACAGTAAAAACTTCTCAGTCTATATAATATGATAGAGTTAAGAAATCAGGCAAGGCAGGAGCCACAACTTCTATGGAGTCATCAGAGATAGGAATTTGAGTCACCAACACCCAGTTCTGATTCCTCGCGTGTAACTACGCCTGCTATATTCTAAATTGTGACTCCAAAGTTCACGTGGATTTTCTCTGCGCCCCTCCCTTAGGGCTCTCGCCTAGCTCAAGCTAATTGTCATAATATTGTCATTTTTCAAATTTCAATTAAAATGTGCTAAGTAAAGAATTATTGACCAAATTAATAATTTGGCCACAGATCTGATAATTCCACTCAAAACTAACATTCTATCTTACAATGTGCTTCAGGGGGTGTTTATATTTTAAGTCAGTTCTTGATGTTAATAATGCGAGATTGAGTATCTTCTGCACATGCTTTCATTGGCTCACTATGAAAGATATACTATTTCCAAAATGTTACCAAATGTAGCTGGCACTGAGATTTATTGTTGTGATGTTTGTGGGTTTAGTCATCCTGAATCCATTTCCTAAAGTACAAATATTATTTTCTATGGAAAAAGACATTAGATTCTATGCAAGAAGAACTTGCGATTCTTCTGTAAAATTATATTTGTCTAAATCTTGAAAATATATCAGAATCACTAACCGGGGCAATCCCTAGTGGGAGAAATGAAAGTGATAGTACATAGACTAGGTTAAATAGACAACCATCTGTTCAACTTAAAATGGTTGTCGCAAATGATATAATAATTCACAGATGATGGTGGATTCAGAAATTTCATTTGTTATTTATTAATTAATTTATTTAATTCTTTTCAAAGCCATTATTTTGTGAATAGCGTGTGCAAGAAAGAAAAGAAACACTTAATGATCTCCTCATATTTGCTACTTTTTTATATATTCCATTTAGACAAATATTTAGGCAGATGGTACATTATTTTTTCAGATAAGAAAATTGAGGCTTCAGTTAAATGACTGAGTGAAAGTTACAGAATTTCAGTGCAGAGTGACAACGTGAACCTAATTCTTACTGGCTTCAAGATCTTCCCTCTGGACAGTGCTGAGGCTATCACAGGGAGGAATGAAAGGGAAAGGACAGTGGAATTTGCTATCACAATTTTTAGCATAAATAAGAAACACATAGTCAATTACTAATGCTGTTTTAAAACACTTTTATTTTAAAAATGACAAATATTAAATGTATGATAATAGAAATATTTCTAGAGTAGGAAAAAAGATATTCTTTGTAAATTGAGAAGGATTAGGGATTCATTTCCATTTATATATTGAATATAAGGAAATAAGCTAATATACCCATCCATCCGTGTCTCATTTCACATCGAATTCAAGTAACTACTTTTTAAATAATAAGATGAATTTATCCAGGTTTCTATACACGCAAGAGTATTTTGAGACTAAAATATGGATAGTGATAGTTTTATTATTGCATTCATCTTTCCAAATGTATCCAAATTACATATTCTAGGACTTACAGTGATACAAATAACATATATGAAGAAAGACAAATTAACAGATAGAAATTTAATACATAAAACGTGTAGCTTTCTGGGCCACTGTCTGGGAAAATGAAAGGGAGTTGAAGGGTATGATGCAAACTTTGGGGTGACAGAAATTTTCTCTTTTATGATTATGTTAATATGTGCATTTGTCAAATTCACTGAACGTATGCTTGCAGCATACTGTATGCATTTTATTCTATGTGTATATTTGTGGTGGATTAACTAATGGTCAGCTTGGAACACCCAGCTGAACTGAGTCAGTGTGGTGCTGGGTGTGGAGGGCCCGCCTGAGGATTGTTGCCAACAGCATAAAAAGAGACCTGGAGAAGAAGATGGTGCTGTTGATTCTCCCGGAGAAGCTTGTCATGCTGGTTTTCCTGATGTGAATTCAGTTGTTCTCATAGTCAGAGGAGCTTGGGTCCTCGCTGTTGCTGAGGATGGCTGTGGTTTTCTTCAGGGGAGCTCTGGTCCTTACCTTGAGCATCGCTTCCTGGCTCCAGTGCAGATCCCTCAGCCTGCTGGCACAGATCTTTCACCCCACTGGCATGGACTTTCTAGCTTCTACCACTGACCTTTGGGCTTTCCCAGTGCAGATCCTTGATATGGACTTGCATGACACATTGTCATGGGCTCTCACCACCAGCTGGACTTGTGGAAGACATTGCCATGGGCTTGAGGTCTTCAGTTGGACTTGTGCAGGACATTACTGTGGAATCCAGGCCTTCGGCTGGATTCTTTGGGTCTCTAGTGCATGGACAGATCTCCCACACTTTTCTGCATTTGACTTTCTGGGTGAATATTATAAAATAATCCTATAAATTTTGTGTCCTATTTTTAATCTATTCCTCTGTAAACCCTGATGATAACAATACTTCAAGAACAATTGGTTTAAATGCATAATTTAATTATATTTACTACAGAGACAATCAGGTAGAACAAAATAGATGCTTCAAAATATTAACTTGAATGAGGAATTGATTCAGTCGAGACAAGAAAAAGATCAGCTGCATTTCAATAAGAAGCATGACCGCAATCTCAGCAACTTAACCCAGCGAGTGCTGCTGGTCTACACTGCCCACGCCGGCTCCAAGAGGCTCGTCCTCTACATATGGACCTGGCTGCCTCCATCTGTGGAGCCTCTGTTTTAACCCTAGCTGTGGTGTTCAGGGAGAGGAAGCTGGGTGAGCCAGAATCATCCTGAAATAATTCATCTTAGAAACAGCACACATCACTTTACCAACAGGGTCCTGGCCAAGGCACACCATGCGTTTGTATCGAAGCTGAGGTTCTGGAAGGCAGAGAAGTGGAATTCAACCATTTGTCAAGGAAATACAGGAAACCAGAAATGCTGATGAGCAGGAGAAATGTCTGCTGTGCTAAACAAATATGGCATAATCGTTACTATTTAGGAGATATTTATAAGGAAAAATATTTACAACACACAAAAGAACATTTTAAAAATATATAAATACTAAGAGAAGAAAATGTAAAACCTGTCTTAGTCCATCCTATCCAAAAACCACAGCCTGAGGCTTACACAGTGAGCTCTCCATTCTGCACTTCAGGAGGCTGAAAGCCTGGGGCTCAGGGGGGCCCCAATGCTGGCTTCTGTCCAGGGTCCTTTTCCAGGTGGTGGCTGCCAACGTCCCACTCTTCCCGAGCACAGCAGACAGCAGAGAGCTCCCCAGGATTATAAGGCACTGATCCCATCGGCAAGGTCCTCCCTCATGAACAAGTCTCCTCCCAGAGTCTCCAGCTCCTGATTCCATCATACACTGGGCTAGGGTTTCAAAATATGACTTGGAAGTCAACACAGATATTCAGCCCACAACAAACCAGAAGGTAAAAGTCTAAGAAATGGTCATTTTTCATCTCCTTTCAAGCCAACACTAGAAGAAAACATTCCTTCCCATTTGGTGCTTAGAGTCCATCTTGAAGAACAGGAAAAGGAATACAATGTTACATACACATACATGCATGTGTAAATGCATGAGTACACGTGCACACACGTAAGTATTATATGCAGCACATCTGGCATTGGTAGATAATTGCTATGCTAGTGCATATTTATTATAGTTTTCTTTCTAATTCCAGAGGGATTTTTAATCATTTGTTCATATTATATATATTTTAATGGAAATTCTGAGGTTCTTTTTGCAAATCAGAGCAGAATAGAAAGATTTTACTGTTGACAATTGTGCCCTCAAGTGTTAACAATATTCACAAATGTTTAAGAAAATAATTAGGTTCATTTCATCTACCATCTTTGTGCTATAATTATAACATGACCTTTGTTCTATTTATACATACAAGTAGTATATTCTAATAGGATTTTGTGTGTGTGTGGAGAAGAAACACTTGATAATAGGCTAATTCCCTAACGGAATTATACAATAGTTCCTAAATGATCTTACCTTGGGAAAAAAAAAATTAAATGAAAGACACCTGCACTATAGATCAATTTCCCAATGTTCAGTTTAAATTCACCACGCTGAGCTATGGAAGGACACCTTTCTTGTCCTATCATCCGATGTAAATGATTTCCATGTGTTTTATGATTCAAGTCCATTCTGCCCTAGACAATAGAGTGACTTCAAACATTTCAACTCTTCAATTGACTGGCTAACTCGGCCTTATAAAAATTGCTACATTTGTTCAGAGTGTTCTACACTTTAAGAAATGCAAAATAAATACAGGGCAAGAGCGGTAGCTCCCACTTCATGGAGTGAATCCGAGTTTAGTATTATTTACAAATATGACACTGAACATTAGGGGTTTTGTTTCATTTTTATATCAGAGGAATTCTAAATACGATGTGACAACCTTAACTCTGAGTTTCCTTGTTCGTGTCAGTTTAATCCAGATCTCTGCTACTCGGCTCTGGAAACTGCTACGCTTCTAACTTTAAACGAGAAACAGGTGTTTAAATACTTTCATGCGACTCTGACAATTTGACTACAGCTTTTTATGTGATGCTTTGGTAATGCCTAAATATCATGTTTGCAATTGCCTAGAATCATCTTAGTTTTGCTTTACTGGTTCTGTTAAAGAGCACATTAGTAAAAATGTTAACTAAAACTGAACGTTAAAAAGACTTCGGTTCCCTGGCCCCTCCTCTTGAAGGAAGTATCGTCAGTTTTGCTACGGATTGGGTGTTGGGCGCATGCTGTTTCACTTTGCAGGTGTTTCCAAGATACTTTGGGATTCACTGCTCCTTGGCACACCTCAGTTTGTCCTGGAATCATAGATGCATGTCCTGCAACTGGGATCCTGGAAGTTTGTCTCAGTAATGGGATTCCAACGTGCCCCGGTGGGATCTGCGTTAACTCTTTGGGGCTCCAGAATATTGAATGGCGCTTCAGGACATCGCCGAGTGTTCTGCAGCCTTCAAAGTGTAAATTTTGGCCATATGGGGATGATTGCGCTTGCGAAGACCAATTTGCACACTCGGCATCACCGCATCAATCCTCACAGGCTTTCTAAGCTCGTACATTTGTAAGTAGAATAGAGAAGATCTTAAAAGGAAGCAACTCAGAAACAGATGAGAAGTCCCTGCCCTACAGGCAGGCGTAGTATCAGCAACGTTCCTTTCCCTGCTTTTACATCAATATGTCGCCCCACAACTGGCATAATTACTTCAATCTTAATTCTCCCCCACGGCTCACGTTTTGATATTTGTCACCAGCCTGGAGCTGTTTTGGGCTCCAGTGAAGCCCTCAGCATCACCTGAGGGTAAATTTCTATTTCCTTTGGATTCTTCTGATCCTCCTCTGCACTTTGTGTCATGGGTGAGCTTTCTGTTTAGTTCAAACAGAAAATGAGGAGAAGAGCCGTACAGAGCTTTCTGAAAGCAAGTGTCAGTGCGGTCAGAAGGGAGAGCCAAGATGAAAGAAGGACAGAGACTCAAGGTGAGAGAGTGGAGCACTGAAGGGACTGCCTGGTGTTGGGTTCTCCATTGGAACTTTTCCCTCTTTTAGAGTTAGGAGAAAATAGACTGATGGGTGTCAGTGTGCCAGGTGGGTTACTGAATACGGAGAATGCACCTGGTAGCTGTGATCATGCAATCGGGCTTCCCATTTCTTCCTGTTGAGGTCAGCACATCACTAAGCTGTGTCCTAAGGACTCCTGAGGACTGTGATGTGCTGGCCTTGGAAGTCTATGGCATGAAGTAGCAGAGCACATGAATGTCCAATGGCTCCAAAATAGTGAAAACCAAGTGGAACGGAGTCAAGTAAGAAGCTATTGCTCCCTTCAGCAGAAGGAGAAAACTGTCCTCAGGGAACACTGGAGCAGGGTGTGTGGGGCTGCACCTGCTTGGGGACGGGAGGCTACCTCCCCTCCAGACGCACAGCGGTGCTGGACCAGTGGCTTGTTCCACTGGATAAGACCCCTCAGGGGATTCCTATGATCCTTTACAGTGTACTGGTTTAAATTCATTCTTCATGTTCTCTTGGGGTGATCTGTTTTCTGTTCACTGATTTCTACCATTACTTTTCTTCTTTTACCTATTTTGAATTTAATTTGCTTTTTTATCTCCCTAAAATAGAAGCATAGATACATGGTTTTAGACAATTAATTTTCTTACATGGGCATTTAGGAAATACTAATTTCCCTCTTTTACCTGATTTAGCTCCATTCTTCAAGTTTCACCCTTCAAGTTTTTATTTGTTTTATTTTCACTATCATTCAGTTTGTCCTCTTTTGATTTTCCTTGTGATTTCTGTTCTTACATGTAGATTATGTAGAATTATGTCGCTTTCTTCGTGTTGTAGTCAGTATTTGCAAGATAAATAAATTTAATGTGGGACACAGAAATTTACAAGATTAGCTGACAATATCCGCCTGGACAGTCAAATGTGGAAAAGTGCAAAACATCTGTCTGTGAACTGGAAACCGGAATGACCCAGTTGAGGGCCTGGATCCCAGGGCAATGTCCCCTGCAAGTCCTTATCAGGAGGCCAAAGGATCTTTGATGGGAGACCAAAGGATCTGCGCCACAAAGGCCCAAGGGCCAGTGCTGGACGCTGAAACATCTGTGCCAGGCTGCAGGATTTGAGGCAGAAGGCTGAGGGATCTGCTCTGGAAGCCAGGAAGTCACGTCCAAGATGAAGATGAGGACTGAATCTCCCAGGAAGAAAGAAAACAGCCAAAGCTCTTCTGAAGAAAAACCGCCAAAATTCCTCCAAAGAAAAGCAATGGAAATGAAGCTCCTCCCAAAAATATCAACTGAAATCCTTCCCATACCTTTCCGACGGCTTTAGAAAAATTACCAAATAACATATTGCATTAAGAAGAAAATGTTCTTTGATCAGGATGAAAATACAACCTTATGATAGTAACACAAGATTATAGAGATGGAATATTAAAGTTTACAGGCATGTTTTACACAAAATACCCAGACACCAATATTTTCATTATTATTAAGTGTTATTTTCCAGTTTACCAAATAAATACAAATATTAAGCTTTCTATCTTATTAAGCTTAAAGTGAAAAAAAGGTTTTCACTTCTGAATACAAAGCATATACCCAAAAAATGGCAGCTACATCTTGGTTTGATGGGTTGAAAAGTCTGGTGTAATTTAAAAGCAACTTTCCATCTGGATGGTACAGTAAGCAAATGGAATGAAGAGCAGGTCTCTGTTTCTTGGTGTGAATGATCGTAATTAGTATAATGCCTTTGGTTTGATTTTATTCCTGTTTTTACTTCTTTTTGGGGTGTCTGTGAGGATATATATACAGGATGACATTTCTATTATATGTTGGCTTAAAAGTAAAATAGAAAATTGCATGCATTTTGGATGTGTGTGTATTTTGGACACATTACACTGTTGCTTGCCCATTCAGGAGCTTGCTGTTTCTTTCTCGGCAGCCTCCTCAGTGTAACCACATGTGTGCAGAAGATGATGTTACTCCTGCTAAGGGTAAATCCCAGCACCTGAAGCCAGTCATGCTAATTCCATTAGACTAGAAAGCGAGCACAATCTAGTTTTTACCGTGACAGAGGCAGGAGACTGCGTTGGAGGACATCTCAGGCAAGTTTTCTGTGCAAGCAGAAAACGGAGGCGTGGTCGCCTTTCTTTAGGTGCACAGGGCAACATGTGCATGTGCTGCTGAGCTACCGTGGGGTCCAGGAAGTGAGAGGCGGCCGAGCCATAGAAGACCACCGTGGAACCACACCCCCTACAGATTCCTGGGGTGGAAATAAAACGCATTTTCCTAATTGTTAATCTGTTTTCCATTATTTGTAGCTGAGCACATGTCGACCAACAAAATTAGCCATACTTACGTGTTCTGAAATCTATGCTCATTCAAATGAAATTTAGGTTTGAGTTTTCCTGTGATCAAAGATATAGTATTTTAGGCTGCAGGTGTAGCTTAGTGGTGAGGGTCTTTCCTAGAAGGCCCAAGACCCTAGATTTGTTCCCCAGAGCTACATACAAATGAACAAACATGGAAACATAAAAAAAATCTCAAGCAATAGTGTGTGCGGGTGTGTGCATGTGGTGTGGGTGTGCATGCATGTGTATATTATTAAATAATATCTGGAACAATTTTGACCTAGATGATAATGGTAGTCTTACATCTTGATTATTTGACATTTTTTAGGATTTAATATCACAATAAATGTTTGTGTGTATATATGTGTGTATATATGTACCTATACATGTATAATATATATGCACACATTTTTATTGAAAAAACACAGTACTTCATCCATTACTTATAAATGATAAAACATATTTTTTATATTGATACTGTGTATAAACAATGCAAAGTTGTTAAAACATTTTGGAAAATAGTGTTATGAATAGTCAACTCCCTCTAGAGTTTATAGATATTCTTAATTATTTGGTATTGTTGTTTCATACCCCATAAAAACCCTTTGTTAATAGTTTTTTTGTTTTTTTTTTTGTGGGTACCAGGGGTCGACCTCAGGACCTCGCACGCCAGCAGGCGCCCGTGCCGCTGAGCGATATCACCGGCCCCTTTCTCGTATGTGGGATCCGGGAGTTGAACTTGGGCCCTCGTGCTTGCCGGGCAGGCGCTTAAGCCGCTGAGCCATCTCACCAGCCCTGTTTTTTTTTTTTTTTTAAAGACAGTTTCACTATGTAAATCAGGCTGTCCTCAAACTCGTGGCAATGCTCCTGCCTCAGCCTTCTGAGTACTGAGACTACAGGCATGCAGCACCACACCTGGCTTATTAACAGTTTTTAACTAAAATAATCATTATTGTTATTCCAGATCCATATGTTAGTAAATAATCCAGAAATTGCTGACGAAGTAGTCTCTACTAATATATTGGTACAATTTTTGGATAATTGACTTTTTCTCTTAAATATTTCTAAAATAAAATTTCCCTAAACATCAAACAAAGGCATTTTTTAAGCTAGTCACTTATATGTTTGCCAAACACGGATGACTGGGAGAACGCTGACTGTAATGGAACATTGTAATGTTTAGTTTTGTACATCTGAAATTAATAAAATTACTGCAATTCATAACCTATGATCAGCCTTAACCTAGAAGTGTAGAAATGTAAGTGCACATTGAAGTCATCTCCTGCTGCATCCTAGCTGCACCAAAAAATTCTTGTGTAACTTTTAACAAACACAGAACAATGAGCATTCACTTAGGCATCCGAGGACCTGGATTAAGTACTGTGATCCTTGAAATCATGTGGAGAATTCACAGAGCTTAACTTTAAGGTCTTAAGGGAAGACTAAGGTAATGTTGAGAGAGACAGGAGCGAAATGAAACGCAGGTGCATTCCCTTCTGCTTCTGAGACGATTCTTGCTGGAGTAACTTGGGAGAGGAACTGACTTCACTTCTGGTTTCTTTTGGCCTTGGGTTTGACATAGCCTTAGTGTCAGGAAATTCTTCCCTCAAAACCTCAATCGCTCGCGCTCAAATTTAAACACACTTCCTTCTCTGTAATCAGGGAGAAGAAAGCAGCTGGTCACCATCTTCTACACACTAAATCTTCAAGCCTTTTCTTCAGAATAAATGATCCTGCTTCACAGAGTCATAAAATGAGAAGGAACCTTGAAGTCATACCATCCTTCCTCTGCCTTTAGACAACACTACCCTTTAACCGTCCCAAACAGATGAGCACATCCATCCTATTTTTAAAAGAGATCAAGAGAAAACTAATCAAAAGCCTCCAACATCACACATTCCTCTGATGAGAAACCCTTGCTTTCAGGAAATCATCATCATTATCATCAAATACCATTTTCTAAACACCCACATGTGCAAAATGTGTTTGTATTTTCAGGCCCTAAAGAGGCCCTGGAGCCTCGGAAGAAAGGATTGCCAGGAACTGCAAAGGTGCGTGAGCCCCAAGGCTCCCGGTGCGTGGGAGAGCCCAGCCCACAGCCCACAGCCCACAGCCCACAGCCCACGCTCACTCAGACCTACAGCAAAAGCAGGGAAAGCAAAGTACTTTTAAAAGACCTTCCTGAGCGTCAGGAGATTTCTTTTTTATTATGATTATTCTTTAGGAAAATATCCTTGCAATTAAAGATTACATCCGTTGCGTTTTCTTCTGTTTAAATATTAGGGTTTAGTAACTACTGTCAAACTCAAGCATAATGCTCACAGAACAAGGTCCCTAACTGCATTAAATCTAAAACAAATCCGTACGGAAGTCTTTACATTTGTGACACACACAGTGCTGCATCATGGACTCTATTACCAAGTGGGGAAAAGGAGTTGTTTCTGGAAACTTTTGATCTTCTCTTCCCTTCCACATGAGGTTCCTCTTTCCTGCTCCTGGAGCTCTGCCCTGGAGACTGAATGCTCCCCGCTTAAAGCTGGAATAACTCCAAGTCCTTCCACTCTCCTTCCAGCCAAGGCACCCCAGTCTCTGAATCACACTGATTTCTGCTGTGTTGAAAGTGAATCAAAGCAATGAACTTAGAGGTAGGCTGCCTCTTTATTCAAAAATATTTGATTAAAGGGAAAGTTATTAACTCAGATTTGCCAGTGAATGGGCTAGGTGCTGAGGCAGATGACTGTCACCAGGGTGGTCCCGAGCTTGCTCATCCCTTCCTAGGAAATTCTGCAAGGGAAGGGAGTACAGTATCTACCCACACATCATCCACATTCACATTCTTCAACTTGGTGGGTTTTGCAGCTGTACCCCATTGTTCATTTTTGTAAGTGGCTTCCGAAAGTAATTATAGTGCCCTGTGTGCTGAAGCTGGCCATGTGCCTCAGGTCCTCCAACGACCCTGTCAGGACTCATACTGCCCCCAGCAGGCTGCACTTCACTGGCCAAGCTCAAGAGGTTGGGGGGATTATAGGATTAACTTGGGCTCCTAAAGTGCAGCAGCCAGTGTAGTCGCCCACTGCACAATCCCTTAACACTGGGTAGCGGAGATCTACTTGTATTCTGTAGCAAGCTTGGCCATACACATAAAATATATTAATAGAAATACAACAGGGTTGGTATATATTTCTCTTTATTTTCTAGTAGATACATTCATTCTACTTTCTAAACTTAAAGAAAGCTTTAATTTTTCACTATAATAGGTGACATGCTTACATTTTTTAGAGAAATGATAAAATGGTAAACTGCTATATTAGTGATATTGACTCTCTCTCATATTTGAAAGGAGGGAATGTAGTGCTTGAAGCTTTTATATGTGATCGCCCTTAAGCCACCCGATTGCATTTCAAGGCAAGAATATTTATTGTCATTTTCTTCTGGTAAACAACTTGAGCTTCAAAGAACAATTCTTTAAAAATAAGGTGAACTGAAATACAGGCATATCTAATTTCAAGGTGTGCAATTTTATAGTTAATTTGCTTTAAGAATCAACAAAACTACAAGTGCTAGGTTTCTAGAATTTATCAAATATCCCCTGGTAGTTGACCATTTATTGGTGATTTCTCCCTTGTAATATGAAGAATAGAAGTTTATTTTGAGATAAAACAAGAGCCTTCTCCTTATTCAGTCTTGTTTTTCTGCAAACAATCCTGCCACTCAGAAATGTTGTGCTAGTTCTCACTGTAGACTTTGTTTCTCACTGTTTGTCTGGGCTTTCAGTTCTGATTGCAGTTTCCCAAGAGAATCCAGACTTCGTGAACACTGTATCTAGTTCTTTGCATACGGTTGGGAACTGACACTTCTCCAACCAGGTCAGGGCCTCAAGGGCGGCATTGTTTGTGTTCTGTCACTATGACAAAATACCTGAGATAATGGTTGTAGAAGGAAGAAAGGTTTGCTTTGGTTCACGATTCCAGAGTGTTCAGTCCATGGTCACTTGACTTTGTTTCTTTGGGCCTGGGGCACCACAGTATATCATGGTGGGAGGACTAGTGGAGGAATCCTGTTCATCTCATGGCAACTGGGAAGCAAAGAGAGAAGCAGGAAGGGCAGAGGTACCAATTACCTCTTTAAGGGCACATTTACCATGACCCCATTTCCTTCCACTAGGCCCCACCTAATAAATGATCCATTCCCTCCCCATAGGGCCATGGGCAGGTGACCAAGCCTTTAGGACAACTTATTTTACCAACATCAAGAGGAGGAGAAAAGTAGAGAAGGCTCAGGCTGAACTCCTCTCTGTGAGAGCTCTTACTAGCTGTCCCCAAGTCCACCAACCGACAGAGGAAGACTTCTACCTTCTCCCTTTCTTCTGTGCTACAGGTAGAAATTATAGACCTATAAAAATAAAATAAATATTAACTTCTTTTTAGCCCATTTAAAATTCAAGAAATTCAATATATATGCATTTATGAAGAAACAGACATTAAAATGTGGTGTGCAGCAGGACTGTTAGAAACAAAATTCACTCTTCTTTGCACAGTTAGTCTATATTTTGTAAATTAACATACCATAATTACCGTCCTTAGTATTAACTTCAGCCTCTATGCGTAAGAAAAATTATAACATTGCAGAGATAAAGGACTTAAGAACTATTGGAAATTTTCCAAATGCAGACCTATAAAGTAACACACTTTGATAAAACATTACTGAACATTTTTTATTCTTATCAGTTGTTACTTAGGCTAGATTTTGATTCCACAGATTTGAAGTACATGGGATAATTCACCATCCAGGGATTTCAATCTAATCAATTTGAGTCCCGTAAGTTCATAACTGGACAACTGGAAAGTAGTCTCCTCTTTCCTCCTAGTTTCTTTGAAGCTCCTAGAAGTTTTTTAAAGTTTTCTGGTGTTCATGTATAACTGGATGATCTCCAAGTGAATGCTGTAATGTATAAAAATAAAGGAATTTCTTATCTTTGAAAATAAAAGATTTAAGACAGTTCCACTTTTTTTTTTTTTTGTGGGTACCGGGGTTGACCTCAGGACCTTGCGTGCCAGCAGGCACCCGTACCACTGAGTGATATCACCGGCCGTTTTTTCATATGTGGGTTGCGGGAGTCGAACTCGGGCTCTCGCGCTTGCCAGGCAGGCGCTTATGCCGCTGAGCCATCTCACCAGCCCGAGAGTTCCACATTTTGACCTCATTTGTGCTTACATTTTCTTGTATGCAAACAAAAGTAGTGGATGTGCTCCTTAAACCTGTTTCACAAATTTAGAACCTCAAGCAAATTTTTACCTTCTTTGAAAAATAAACTTGTGTGAGTTGATGAGATGATTTTAGTCCACATCTTGTTACTTGTTATTTCATCACATTCTGCTCGTGAGCATTGTGGCTCCCAAGTAGGAAAATACCCGGCCACAGCAAGCCCAGGTGGCCTCCATCGTCAGTGTTAGAATGATGAGGAGAAATTTCCCTTGCTAGATAAACTTCAGTCTAATTCATCAGCATGACACCATTACAGGTCTGTACAGCTGGAAGACTTAGTCATTTCTGTTTCATTGTTGTCTAGATTTATACTGGTCCCCGACTGAATCAAAAACAGAGCTGCTGGCACCATCCTTGAAATAGATTGGATGACTGCATTCTTTGTGAAGTAATTCTGACATTGGTATTCTGCGATCTTCTTAGGCATTTGTTAAATACTTGTGGTCATCTAGTATAAGCAAGATAGCAAATTTGTGGCTAACCAGTATGATCATTTGTAAGCCATGCATACTACTATTGTACTTCATCAATGAAATTGTATCTGAGCAATTGGAATCCCACCCTAGCGAGCCTCATGTAAGTTATATAACATTCCAGTGTCTTGTGTCCACTTACCTAACGTTCCAGCCATGGCCTCAAACAATGGCCTTCAGAAGGGTTTACCACCATCTCCTGTACACACTGGGTTTAAGTGCATTTCATTCATCGATTCTAGAATGCAGTCAAGACCTTGCTTCTGTTGGAGCCAAAAGGAAAATAATGATTCCATAAGCAGATGCAAATGACATATGTTACTCTATTTTTCTGCCTAGGCTTCAGTACATGTTTTATCTTGAATTTTCCCATTTTGAAAAGCTTGAAAAGTCAGCTCTCAGACATTTCATGGAACAAGTTGCTGTGAAGCTACATCAAACACTATTCCGATTTTGACAGGTTACTCTATACAGTTGCACATAGCTGGCCTTCAAAATAGGGTAAACTAAAACTCACTGAAGAAGAATAAAAGGACTGCTATTAAAATCCTTGAGGATTTCAGAAATCAATGATCCTACAGAAGGGGAATAGGCCATTTATCATTACTGTCTCTTTGATGTCAAGGGAAGGGTGAAAAAGCCAGAAAAACATTGCCTTTAACATCTCAGCTGATATCTGTTGCTTTAGAACTTATAAAGCACTTTATCCCTGCATTACTTCTATAACTCTCATTATGTCATTGCAGAGCTAATATTAATATTGTGTATTAAAATCATTCTGTTTGAAAGCTCACAACATAAGGTCAAATAATTTATGCCCTTTTCAACTGATAAATGATCAGCTAAGCAATGACTCGAGAGTCCCATTTCCAAGGGTTGAAGAGTGAAATCTACATTTTCTCCAAGTTATGGCCATTTGTATTTTTCTGAGAGAAGTTCTAATTATGAATCAGAGAATAAATTTTTAATTAGAGTCATCAGAATACATCCAAAGCATTTCAAATAATGATTCCTAAATGATCTTTGGAGTAAAATGAAAAATAAAATGTATGTTTTTGTTGTCACTTGAAACAAATACATATCCTCGGAGACAATGTGTTCTCAATGATCATGTAAGCAGTATTCCTCTAGATTACTTGAGGTTGAGAAAAATTATTGAAATTAGGCACCTATATTAAGATTTCTTAGCCTTGGCACCATTGGCTTTTGGGCTGAGTAACTATTTGTTTCTGGAGGCTGTCCTTTCCATTGTAGGATGGTGGGGTTCTGGCCCTCTACTTCCTAGTTGATGATGGTATCTTCAGACCTTGCCCAATCGCATTTAGGTAAGCATCACTAGTTTATCTTAATTTGATTGACAGGACAGGTGCTATTTATTAATATTGCATTACGCAATGAAAAATATTTACCATAATTTGGCAGAGACATTGATCTTTTAGTAATAGTATTGCAGAGAATACTTTGGCATTCTGTGTAATCTTCTAAACTAATTTCATGTATGCAGTACACCAAAATGGACATTATTCTGGCATTCCTTCTAATTTTCTTTTTCCTCTTGTATCTGCAGCGGACATTTTCTTTGGCTTGTTTGGTTTCCCATTAGTGAGTCTCTATCAGGAGACAATGGGACCCTACCATTTTCACACTCATTGTTGAGTCAGGCTCTAGCTGCACTTCTTTTTTGGACTGTCTTTCCAAGGGTGCTCATATACACCCAGCATTAGAAAAGAGAGCTTGTGTCTCTCCGTGAATTAATACACAGGCATGTCTGCTTTGCATCGTCACATAGCTTCCCAAAGCTCATCTGAACGTAGTTTCGCCAGATCCTGTCTGCATAGCTCAGTAGGAATTAAATCTTGGAGGGCCCAACAAAAAGGGTGATACTCTGGCTACTGCTAATGTTGGAAGCAATAAACTAACCCGGATTTCTGACTCAGACAACTCACTGTTTACTGCCAGTATCCACATATCGATATTCAACTCAATTTATGTTTTACAAGTGAAGTTAAAGATTCAATCCTTCACATTTCTTGAAAAGTTTATCTTTTGATGTAGATAGAAAGTTAAAGGCTTTTTATTCCTCAAAGTGTTAACTTCTACATATATCAATTCTCTCTGCTTTTATAGATATCACTTGAAATTTCTTGTTATGTATATATGTTGGCTGCATATTCTTACAAATGCTATCCACTATATCATACAAATTTTCCAGGGTATATAAGTATATTGGCATTGTAGAAAAGCAACTATACTTTGCATAAGCAATAATTTCATTTCATTTTATGGACAGCACAAAAGCTGTGAGTTACTGCATCTACAGCCTTGCCGTGTCTTGAGGAAATGAAGGCTTTCTTTCTCAGCCAACTTCTAGCAGCTGAGCAATATCACTTGGTAATAATGTTTGGTGTTAACCTTGCCACTGATTTATTATTTTTCTGCTTTTAAATAATTGGACATCTGGGGAAAGAGAACTTTAAAAATATGCCAAAATCTTAAGAGGTTCACATAGCAAGTCCCCTTCGAACACATTTTTATTATTAATGGGGAAAAATCATGCGAGTAATCTCCCCTATATGCCAATCTGGATCAAGAAGATCAAAAGATATTCTGTGTGTGTGTGTGTGTGTGTGTGTGTGTGTGTGTGTGTGTGTTCATGGGGAGAGGAGTTGGGTTAGATCCAAGAGATCCTTTTGTAGAAAATGATTGAGCTCTCCCAAAGATGTTTGAGATAGTGATGGAAAGTACAGTATGGGAAAGGTGCTTGGCGAAGTGTTCAAACAATATGGTCAGTCCCAAGAGTGTCAGGAGAACTGTCCAGTGTATAACAAAGGCCTAGTTTGATTCTAGTTTTCAGCATGAGGTCTGAGCCTCTCTTATGGCTTAGATTTAAAATGTCCCCTCACTGTATCATATGTTTGGAAGGTGATTGGATTGGGTGGGCGCTATATTCATCAGTAGAGTCATCCATTGATGAGCTCAGTAATTGTGCAGTTAGGAGGAGGAGCCAGGTTGGATTCATGGGCACCACCCACTTTGGCAGGACATCTTTCTTTGGGCACAAAATGCACAAGAGTTGGAATGTAAGTTTAAAGACGTTTAACTGTTGAGCAGTATGGGGCAACTCCTCCTGTGTGGGTTGAAATAGAAGGGCTCAGTGTCCTCCTCCTGTGTGGACTCCACGCCCAACAGATGCCTCTCCTGTTGTCGGCATCAGAAGCCACTGCTGCAGCCACTGGAAACCGGAAACTCCTTGCACTTCCTGCACTGTCTCCAGGAGAACTGAAGTGACCCTGCGGTTCTCGGACTTTGTGGAGTTTCTTTGTTGGCTGAGGTGATTGAGAAAAGTGAGGGGAAATACTTAATAACATACACTTTTTATGCTATAATTAATAATACTTCCAAATCTTGAGCTCTATTCTCTCATCTATTTGTTTTGTGTATTTTTTTTTTTTTGTGGGTACCGGGGGGTCGACCTCAGGACCTTGTGCGCCAGCAGGCACCAGTGCCGCTGAGCAATATCACCGGCCCCTTTTTTGTATGTGGGATCCAGGAGTCAAACTCGGGCCCTCGCGCTTGCAAGGCAGGCGCTTACGCCGCTGAGCCATCTCACCGGCCCTGTTTTGTGTATTTTTGAGAGTGCGGGGAGATAGAACCCAGCACCTTGTGCATGCTAGACAACAACTCCAACACTGAGCTCCATCCCAGACCTTGTTGTCCCGTTCTTTTATGTCCATTTCAAAGCTATTCAAGCTTTTGTGCATCAAGTTTACTTATGAATTTAACCCATCTACTATCTATTAACTTATTTTTACATATTTGGAAAGACATGAAAGATTTTAGTAGATTAAATCTCACCACTACAGGAATATATATATATAGTTTTATGTATATTCCTAAAGGAGGAATGCTGTCTTTTATGACTTCATTGTTGCTCAGGGGGGAAATGGACACAGTAATGTTCTCTATCTTTTCAGAATGGATTCTTCTGTAGAACCACATGCATGAGCTGTGATGTCAGAGCTGGAAACTGGTTCTAGAACCAAATGCAGAAGAATTAACAATATTGTCATCTATGAACAATTCCCATGAGTGTGAAACAAGTAAATAAAATAAAGAAGGAAAAATGACTCCACTTACTTGGCACTTCTGGGAATCCAGGTGAATTCTGAGATCAATGAAGGACCCTGGCCAGTTATCAGACAGTGCAATCTATATCTCTTACATTTCTTTCAGCTTAAAATATATATCATTTTAAATGCTTTTATTTGTATATCATATTAAATCAGGAAATAGTCTTTTGGCTTGGTGTTTGAGATCACAGTGCAAAAAGCATTCTGGTTTGAGTGCTATGATATTATTGACCATCATATATCTACGGCATTCTGAAAGAAGTCTGAGGAAAGTACGGGAAAAAGGGGTCATTTCACAGAACATAACATTTTTTGAAAAACTTTTGTTTTTCATTTGATTTCAAGTAAATATCTGTTTATATCACATATCTACTGTATAAGTCATAAATTGATGAATACTTATATTTATAATGAATTTTCAGTAATAGTAGACAACTTATACCAGTGCTAAATAACCTTTGTAAATCAACTTGTATAATCACAACACAAACAGAAAAAAAAAAATCTAAACTAAAAAGAAGCCTGAGTGTTTGGATCTGACCCAAAATGACCATTAAAGTTGTAAATTTCCCCATTAAATTGATAATAATGTAAGCCATTTTCTATATCGATGGAAATGTCTACATAATTCTGAGTAATAACATCCCTTCCAAGTGGCCTTTGATATTTTGATTTTAGCTTTTATGAGCATGAGCATATTCTTGATTTTGAGGAGTGTGTTGAAAGACGGTGTTGGATTGGAGGGTCACCCAAATCTAAAGAAACTCTTTGTTGATTGTAGCTATTACAATGTCTTCTTTATTCAGTAGATTTCTCTTATGTAAAATAATGAGCATTCTCAGTAGATATACAGCCCAATTGACTTATCTTTTTTTAGTCCCAATAATGATTACAATGCTCTGGCCTCTCTTTATGACTATTCACAGTAGGAATTCAGTACAAAATTGATGACAGTGGCCACGCATTCCAGTTGAATCCAGGGGATTAGCCTCTCTCTCTGGAAGAGCTGCTGACTCCTGCGGGGGTCACAGCTGCTGATCACTCACTGGCATTTCTAGTGGTCATATGGTGTGGTGGGTGGAGGTCCCTCTGCTTTCTGATGTCTGACCAGACTCTGCAAAGAGAACGAGCACACCCTGGCACTGGCACCCACAAATGAAGGGTGCTTTCGGTGAACTACCTTGCATACCCAACACCTACTGCCCTGGAGTGTCCGTGCCGTCATCGCGCATGCTGACGTTCTCAGGAAAGTGTCAGATTGTCTTGGATTCTCTTGCTTTTTGGACACATTACCTCTTTGTTTTTGTTTCTCTCAGGTTCCTTGTTGCAAAAAGAAAGGAAAGCTGTGTACCATGACCAACATTTCTATTTTGTAAAAGTTTTACTTTGAAAAATTTCAAATCTAGAGAAAAATTGAAACTAAAATACAATGAATACTAGTGAAATTCTTTCATATTTGTTTGCCGGTTGTGATTTTTCCACATTTACTTTTTTTCCCATTCAAAATGGCTGTACCCTATGTCCCCACTATCATCTATCATCTATCTATCATCTATCATCTATCATCTATCATCAATTTATATCTATCTATCTATCTAACATCTATCTTTAAATACCTACCCATATTACTAGAACACAAACACATGTACACACAGAGTTGTATTATTTTTCTAAATCACTTAAACATTTGTTGTAGGAATCCTGACATTTTTATTACATATAAAAGTCATATAAGAGGGCCAGTGAGATGGTTCAGCAGTGTAAGCGCCTGCCTGGCAAGCGTGAGGGCCTGAATTCGACTCCCGGAATGCACATACAAATAAAGGACTGGTGATATCGCTCAAGGGTACGGGCGCCTGCTGGCACGCGAGGTCCTGAGGTCGACCTCCGGTACCCACAAAAAACAAAACAAAAAAAAGAGTCGTATAAGAACAGCGATATTATCCAGATGTGGTGGCACACACCTGTAATCCCAGCACTTGGGCGGGTGAGGCAAGAGTATTGCTGCAAGTTTGAGGCCAGCCTGGGCTACACGGTGAATTCAAGGCCAGCCTGCCCTACATAGTGAGACCCTCTCTCAAAAAACTAAAAGTAAAACAGTAATATTATCTAATATACATAGTTGCTTATATGTAATTTGGTCATAGCTTTTTTCTCTGAGTCAAAATGAAATCAAAGTCTATATGTTGCGTTTATTTTTCTCTTTCATTTTGGATTTTTTGTCTTTTTGTTTTCTCTGTTCAGTCTTTTTCAATAGAGAATGGATTTTAGTTTGTTTGTGTGCTGGCTTGGATAGATTTGGTTTCCTTAGCACAGAATTTTTGAAGAGTCCGGAACAGTTATCCTTAGAATGTCTTGCATTCTAGATCTGTTTCATTGTGTCCTGGCATTTACAGCAAAGTGAAATATTGTGGGTAAGAATGCTACATGTGTGATGCCATGTATTGGGGGCAATATCATAAGAGAAACTTAAGTTTATGATGTTCCACTAATGCTGATGTAGATTTTGATCATCTGGATTCGGAGTGATTGATATTTGGATGGACAATATACGTACATATATTTGGAGAGAGGAGATGGCAAGAGGAGGATTCTCACCTTTTGGCAATGTAAGAGTCCTTTCTGATGAAAATGTTCACCCAGTAGTTTTTATCATCTGATGTTGGTCCTTATCAAAACCAGTAATTATGGGTTGTAAAGTGGTGATCCTGCTGATTCTGTTATACTTTTCATATTTTAGCATTCTTCTGGAAAGTTTTCTTTTCATGTAAAAAGGATTCTGTCTTTCTAAGTTATATGCTTATGGTGTTATAAGTATTTTAATCATTCTAAAAAAGTTTAAAGGCATGTACTGAAATTGGATATATGCTATAATTTCCATTATTTTATATGAACAACATGTTCTGGTAATAATAATACATTAAAGAAACCATGAAGCTTTTTTGTATTTTTATTTTTTTTGTGTGGGTACTGGGGATCATCCTCAGGACCTCACGTGCCAGCAGGCGCCCGTGCTGTTGAGCGATATCACAGGCCCTGTTTTTGTATGAGAGTACCAGGAGTCGAACTCAGGACCTCATGCTTGCCAGGCAGGCGCTTATGCCGCTGAGCCATCTCACCGGCACCATGAAGCTTTTTATTTTATTTATTTATTTATTTTTTTTGTGGGTACTGGGGTTCGACCTCAGGACCTTGCGCGCCAGCAGGCACCCGTGCCACTGAGTGATATCACCGGCCCCTTTTTCGTATGTGGGATCCGGGAGTCGAACTCGGGCCCTCGTGCTTGCCCGGCAGGCGCTTAAGCTGCTGAGCCATCTCACCGGCCCTCCATGAAGCTTTTTAAAATTTATGCAACATACATTTTTTTTTTTTGCTTTTCAAGCAAATATGTTAAAAGTAGAATAGTGTAAAATCTACAGTAAATTTTCAATTTTCTTTTCAAACTAATCACTCCCTGTGTACAGAGAAGGGTCAAGCATTCACTCTCTCTGCCTGTCCTGAGGATTTGCTTCCAGCAAGGGCCTATGTCAGTCATGAAATGCTGCCTAAGTGTGTGCTGCTACATCCACTCATGGAATGAGCAATACATAAATATATGCAGGTGCATTTTTTGTGGGTGATGTATATACGTGTGTCCGCAAATGTATACACATATACACATATGAGCATATAAATATATATATTCATATCCAAGTCATAAAATGGGCTGAAGGCCCAAAAACATAAAGTTCTTGTGGCTGCAGGTGACCATGTCATTTGCACTTATTAGAGTACATATTTTATTCATGGAATTTAAATGAAGTTTCAACCTCAGAAGCTCCCATGGAGACCCAGATGATTTAAGATAGTATGTAATATGCCTAAAAGCTTAATTTTTTTTCCCTTTGAAGATTTGCTATTTCCATGGAAAAGTTTTCATTTTATGAAGTCTCAAAGTAAATCTCTCACTAACGAAATGTAAAGGCACAGCTGTACCCATTATGCAGTCCATTATCACCTTTCCACTAGACTTTCTTAACAAATTTCCCTAAAGTATCATTGTTAAGATAGGAGGAAAATATTATCTACTCACTGGATTTTCTTGGTAGCTTGATTTTGGAACCTACTGGTGTATTTTTGGTAGGGGTAGTGATAATTTACACAGCCTAATCTGACAAAGTATGTTTAAAGTCTACATGATAACAGATATATTATACATCTAAAGAACTTTTACAAAAACACAAACGCTTGTCTAGTGCAATATTTATAAAATGTAGCAGATTCAGAAAACTTCTGGAGTGAGAGATACAAGATTTAAGTTCTGCTCCATTATTTGTTAGATCTATGACCCTGTCAAGCTGCTTAATTTCTCCGAACATTACTTAGCTTGTCCATTAATAGAGAGCGGTAATGTCCTAACTGATATTTTGACAGGCTTATTCAAGCTCAAATGATATGGATGAAGAGCCGAACACAAAGGGATCTTATTAGTCAGTGTTCTGCAGAAAGAAAGAACTGATAGAAAGAACGTGTGTCTCTACATGCGGGAGAGGTTTAATCTAAGGTGTTGGGTCGTGTGTGTGTGATTGAGGGGACCTACAGGGCAGAACTCCAGGTTGGAAACGAGAAAAATAACTGTGCTGTGCTTTAAGGCTGAAGCCCATCTGGACACAGAGCTCCCTCTTCCTCAGGGGGCCCCAGACTTTCCCTGGGGCCTTTGACGGATTTGCTGAGCTCCACACTGTCATGAACAGCAATTTCCTGAGTCTCCTGATCTAGTTGCTCATCTCACCCAGCAAGTGCTTGCACAGAAGCATCTCGACCACACTTCTGTGGTCTCTCGTCTAGCCAAGTTGACACAGTAAACTATCCCTGCACGGTAGATCTCAGAAAAGCAATGACCTTTGTTAAAACACCACTGAATTCAGCTTACTCCTTGAGAGCAACACCTGGAGAGCTCAGCTCCCAGCAGACTCTCCACTCGTTTTCGTCAGTTGTTTGAACATTGCCTTAAATCACCATCTCCCTGTGTACAGGTGTGTTGGGGGCCTTTACAGCAGGAACAGTGTGGGTGAGAAATACAGTGTGGTAATAGACCTGTTCAGACCTGTGCCATCCCTTCCTGGACCCACAATTCTCCCTCTCTTGCCAAATAAAATAAAACTGGACTTGACCTCCTGGTTCCAGCATCTGCGTATTCTTTCTAATCATCTAGGTAAAGAGAGAAGGAGGAAACCATTTCTACCCTAGGCCTGAAGAAATTTGGAGAAGCCACTTCTCACTAAAAAAAATCTAACCTTGAAAGTTCCATTTTATGGGTGCTGATCGCAAATTTTCCCTTGCTTTAGTCTAGTGCTCAGTCATTCTGGCCTTGAGGCACCACATCATCTAGCTAGTTGTCTCATGATGGATTGGCGCACAGATTCCATCAAAGGTAGCTGAAGGACAAGGAAACTGAAGCTGGATGCTTAAGTTTGAAAATGTATCAATAAAGACTTTCTGGTCAAATATAGAAACCAAAGTCAGGAGATACCGGACAGTTACACCTGCTGGAAGGGCCTTCTGCTCTTGGGCAGTTGTGTGTAAGATCCCTTTTTCATAACCTCTGTACCTCTGCTTCTTTCAGTAGGGTTGACACAGGTGACTTTGATGCTTACTACCTCCCCGTTCCTTGCCTGTGAATGCATTTTCCTCTCTTCGGAAGGCACGGCCAGTTAACCATCGGTGTCCTTGTCCTGCAGCGCTGAGGAAGCTTTCCTGGGTGATGGTCAGTCAGAACACATCCCACACTGGAAGGGAAGTGACAGACAACATGAGGTGGGGTTATCAAGCCCTCCTTGCCAAACTTGAGCAGTATCAGAGATTTAGAAAGAGTGCCTCTTGGCCTGAGTTTATCTAGAGTTCACTGTCAACTCTTTATTGGGCAGAGACCCATGAAAACAGTTACTTCAATTTCTAATTCAGCCTTTCTCTCAATTGGTGCTCCACACAGTCCCCCAAAGAGAGGACAGCAATTGCCTCACCAGCTGCCTTCCTTACAGCCCTGTGTCTTTGCATTGAACTTTGTCCTCTGTCTTCAACAGGTCCCCTCTCTCCTAACAAAAGGTCACTGTACAGGGTGTTTTTTTCATGAATCCAGCAGTACATGCAAGCAAACAATTTAGGAATGAATGGGTCCCATATTCCCCCAAGCCACACTCCACACTCACTGAGCTCAGTTGACACCCCCTAAAAACAGTGATTCTATTTATTTTACAAATGCTATGTCAACTTAGAGCTAAGGACCAACATTGTAATTCACTTCGATGACTCGATTTTGAAGAAGAAATTTAGCCAAATATCTACATCTTTAATGATCACAATCCACATTTCCTCTAAACTTTACCTCATTTGAGTCAGGGAAACAGCCAGATATCTTCATGTTTTCCATCACATGTTTGTATTACCATGTTGGAAGCTTTTGATTAAGTTGGCATTGTAAAAGACACTTTTCTATTTCCTTTCATGTTATTCTTGACAAGACTGAAACTGT
Source organism: Erethizon dorsatum (assembly GCA_028451465.1). Taxonomy (NCBI): domain Eukaryota; kingdom Metazoa; phylum Chordata; class Mammalia; order Rodentia; family Erethizontidae; genus Erethizon; species Erethizon dorsatum. Next base: position 153,567,407 of record CM051824.1, on the reverse strand, counting down.
AATTCTGGCTGGTGGTTCAGGCTCGTGTTTTGGGGCACTCTCATTTATCACGGAGGGAGTCACACTGCTGTTTTTGTTTCCACTTTGTTCTGAGAAGCACCCACAGAAACATTACAGGAATGCAGGGTTTTGCAGCAAATAAATTCTCATGCATGGTCTGCTCTGAATCTCCACAGTCCATCTATATATATATATACCTGATACTTCTTTGGTCTTCATTTGCTTTTACTATTTCCTTAATTTTAAATTCTAAGCCCATGGATATTTTACGTATAAAAAGATTCTCAATTTTCTACTTTTTTGTATGCTTTCTTAACCATTTGCAGTTTTGCTCAGAGGAAAGAAGAATCTATAAAATATGTTTCCATAAAAGGAGAATCTTTTTATAATGCTACACTTAAATTATCATAAAATGAAAATTAAGTATTGGTAGATCAAATATAAAGTGACCAGTGACATTAATTCATTTGAAAATTGAGCCCAGGACAAGCAAAGATCACATGCACGTACTGGTCCTAGTTCTCTGATTCTAAGTGGTGATAGAAGGTCTGCTACCTAGGAAGGAAGAAGTCTCCACAGGAAATGCCAGAGCTCTTCCCAGGGGTTAAGGGAGCTGCACCATTCTTTCAAATTGCGTTGTGACTAGAAAACCTACCACAAATTAAAACACAAAAAGCGAGCTTTTGTGTTTAAAGTGTGGGAAGACGGTATTGGGTGCATCACATCTGGCTTCTTCCAAACACTGAAGTCCCATAGGCCTCTCTGTTTTCTGTTAGGAACTCAGAGTGAAAACTCCCACACCAGGAGAAAGTTAGTGTAGAAGCATGAATGAAACCATAGAGAGACAAATGGTTCATTCACTGTTACCAAGCGGTGGACCCAACAGATAGACTTCAGGCTCTTGTGTAGAGTGAGCAAAGTATTGCAAGTGTACAACTAATTGCTTGGTAAAAGAAAAAGCAGCTACATTTATTGAAGATAATGAGAAGATGGCTCAGGGCAGGTCTGTGTCACCAGAAACTAAAACAGAATAGAAGTGTCAGGGTGACAGCAAAGAAACAGCACACTGATAAATCAGGCTTTCAGATTTTAATAGAAGTGCATGCCAGCGCAGGTGCCTATCATTGGGTCTTCAGATGAGATTAACAGAAATGATTGACACCATGCTGAGTCATCTTCTGGGGCTTTCCACACACATCTGTCCCAGAATCTACCCTGCTTAAATTACATACATGAGATGCAGTTCATATTTATGAACTTTTAACCAGATTCCAGGAGGGAAAGTTTCTTGAAGGTCAGACCAGGAGCCCTAACATGCATGGGCTCTGGCCTGGAGTTTTAGAGATTTCTTGAGTTTTTGTTATTTTTATTTCTGCTTCCCCTTGGCCCTGGGAGTCTACCAAATTCAAGTGGGTGGACAGGGAGTGGTCTCCGAGGTGCAACTGTGCTACCTGTACTATCACTACTGTCTCCCCTAGCCCTGCAGCACCCTGGAGGATGGTGTTCCAATAGGTCCTAGGGTCTTCAGAAGAATCTCTGCAGGGTTCTGCTTGGGCACTTGTCACCCACAGGCCTGGCGGTAAAGTGACCCAAGTCAGATTGCAAGTTGCAGTGAGTTCCCCCAGCGCTGGGCTCGGATTCCCGTTTTCCACGCTAGGAGTGACGGCTACATTTTTTCCCTCCATGGAAAAAAAAAAAAAGAGAGTCATCTATCAAGTCTAGATTCTTTCCCACTTTTCTTATATTTCTATGTTTTATAAATAATTCAAAACATAATAACAAAATTGATGAGTCTTCCAAACGTTTTACTTTTGTCTTTTAAGGTTGGTAGAAGTAAGAATGTGTCATTAAATTCTGAAGGCAGACATTACTTATCCATAACGGATATGTTTCATTCTACTTTCTCATCCTGTGTGGATGTAAGAACATTTAAAGTACAAATGAGCCAGACATGTCTTGTTGAAAACGTATATAGCATGTCTTCAAAATATATACACGTAATATAGCTTGATATAATTTTAATTTGTGTGGAACAACACAAACTGAATCCTAAAAACCGAGCTGTCTAATAATGAACCACAAGGTTTAGAAAAAAAAAAGTTGCATTTCTCATCAGTAGAAATAAATAATGAGCAGTAGTCCGGGTTAGGGATGATACTATGGAGATTTCATATCCATATGCCCAGTTGCTTATTTAAAAGGAGGCAAAATGACAGATATCGGCCTTACTTGTCTATGCTCCAAGTCTTCGCATACTATTTTGTTGTCAGTTTAATACATTAATCCTGATTATTGGAGTTGGCTAATTAAACTCAATTCTGTATCATGGCATGCCATGAAATAAATACTTTGGAACTGTCATCTGTAAAAAAGCAAAGTGTCAAATTTTGATGATTTCATGTAAAATTGAAATGATGTAAAGTAATCCTCATGGTGGTTTATGTTTTGTCACACAAACACAGGCACACAGAATAAAACAAGCAAAAAGCATTTTCTTTAGCAATTATTAAGGAAAAATCTTAGTTTGGAAAAATTGAAGTATCAACATTAATCGAATATCCTAAATTTCTCTCTGTATTTCATATTTAGTATGTAAACATGATACTGATTTCAAAAGAAAGGATCTCAGTTTCTTGCTGATATGAATGTCTTAAGACACAACATTTCTTTTTCGAATCGATTTTACCTGGTAAAATCAGTGTAACTTCTGTCTTGATTGGAATCCAATTTGGGGGCAGTCACATGGGTGGCTATGTTATCTTTTATTAGCCACCTGAAAACCTATAGTGATTTTAAGGATACTCCAATAAATGAAAAGAAGTCATGTGAATTTCCATGAAAGTAACTTATAATTGGTAATTAATAGAAGCATCTAGTATGGAATTATTATTTTTGGATGAATTAACAAAGAACTCTAACCCTTCTAATTTGTTTTCCAATTTTGTTAAAATTAAATTAAATATTTTTCAAAATAATTTTAGATAGGAACAGACATTTAGTTCTTCAAAAGATTGGGCTCACATATGCAGAATTCCATTAAGTAATAAATTTTTTAAACTGGAATCATAATTAGTCATAAGGGGAAAGTCATTTTAGTGGAAAATAAAATTCAGAAAAGCTAAACATTAACTGCTGAAGTTGCTTTTTGTCCTGTGTAAATTCTTTCTACATGACATAATTCTTCATGTATTTTTGAATCCATATTTCCAAAGAAATTACTTTTTGTTTAATATAAAATTCTAGGCAATTAGATACAGAAGTGTAATAAGGCAACATTAAAGTTGCCAATTTAAACACAGGGAAGAAAAATAGCTGAGGAGTTGAAGTGCTGAGAGCCATGTTAACTAGCACACACGGGCGATGCCCAGGAGGGCACAGAGGCCCACTGGTTTCCAGTCGCCGTGTGGTGGAAATTACCTTTCATGGGGAACCACATAACCCTAAGATAAACTCCTGACTGTCCATACCTGAAGACATTTTTCCAAAATGAAGAAAAATATAAATGATCTCAGAAACATTATCCAAAATAAGTATTTCATGGTGCTGCATTAAAGCATTTCCTAGGCACGCAAATTCACAAGTGACTTCTGGCAGCTATTTCTGAGACCAGACAAGTTATTTTTTCTTTCTGTTTCTAATAAATGTACAAGTGGATTACAAGAGAACTATAACGTATAAACAAAATAATAAATTACCAAACGAACCACTCATTTTGCTTCCTGGGCCAGCCTGCTCAAACCACACCACCAAAGTCCACAAGTTAAAATATAGATGTACTTGACAATTTCCCAAGCAAAACTCCTTACTATAGTATCTGATCAGCTTTTGCCTTCAAATGCCAAGTTGCATTTTAGACACAAATTCTGAGGTCAAATCCAGACTCCAACTGGGTATTGTAAAGCAAGTGTTTCTGATCCTCAGAAACAGAAATGTTGAACCCTGCTTTGAAGTGTCCCTGTAAGGAGCAAACTGGAGAATTGGGGTATAATGCAGGAGACCAGATAAAGGAAATGCATAAATTACAAAGTGACAGACATGGTGCACATCATTATTTTTATTATAGCTGAATAAATATAATTGTCTGAGAATTTTATTTAAGAACATGCGTAGGGTGACTAAGGCTTCGGGATATATGTTCAAGGTTTTGTAACGAGATTTGGAAATAAAATCCACTGAAAATTTCCCCACCCTCTTCCGAGTGCTCCCTTTCTTTTATTGGGTGGATGTTAATCATCCTTGCTTTCTGCTTTGTTTCTGAAGAGGCCAAGAAAAGTATGGCCTGTGTGCCACACACCCATGAAGAAAGTAAACATGGTGCCCTATTCTGTGATGTCTGTAGTACAATGGATGGGAGGTGTTTGTTTGCCCCATCCACTTAAGAGCTGGTACATAGGATATATGCGCCTTAGGAGCATATTCTTCCCTTATCTGTTAATCACAGTACACTGGTTCCCCCATACAAGGACTTGCTTCCCTTGGTTTTAGTTAGCCCAGTCTAAAAATATTAAATGTGAAATTCCAAAAATAAGGGCCGGTGAGATGGCTCAGCGGCTTAAGCGCCTGCCCGGCAAGCGCGAGGGCCCAAGTTCGACTCCCGGATCCCACATAAGAAAAAGGGACCGGTGATATCGCTCAGAGGCACGGGCGCCTGCTGGCGCGCGAGGTCCTGAGGTCGACCCCCCGGTACCCACAAAAAAAAAAAAAAAAAAAAAAGAAATTCCAAAAATAAACAGTTCATAAGTTTTTAATTATGTATAATGAAATCTTGCACCTGAATGATTCCTTCGTCTACCATATCCTAGCTATACATGCTACCCTACTGTTAGCTTTTTAGTAGCCATGTTATTATCAGGTTGCTTATTGTGATATCACACTGCTGGAGTTCAAGTAACTCTTATTTTATTTAACAATGACCCCAGTGTGCAACATTAGTGATGCTGGCAATTTTGTTATAACATTGTTATAATTGTCCTGCTTTGTTATAATTGTTATAATTGTCAATCTTTTGCTGTCCCTAATTCATTGGTTAAACTTTATCATAGTTGTGTAAATATAGGAAAACATGCTATACATAGGATTTGGTACTTATCTTACTTTCTTCTTTGCTGAGACACAATACCTGACACTTAAAAATTAAGAAAGAAAAAGTTTATTTTGGTTCACAGTTTGTAGAAGTTTCAGTCCATAGTTGGTTGGCTCCAAGGCAGAATGGCATGACAGATGGGTGTGCCAGAAGTGTGGCTTATGGCATGGTGGTCAGGAAGCAGAGTGATCAAGGAAGGAGGAGGGAGATATGCCTTTCCAGGCCACGCCGCAGTGACCAACCTCCTCCACCAGGCCTCACCCCCAAACATTACACTCAGCTATAAACTCATTTGTCACACTCTCACAATCTAATCACTTCCTAAAAGCCCCACCTATCATCACATGGGGCATTGAGGGGACAGCTAGGTACAAACCATAAACTTACTTTTTCCCTGTTCCAGGCATTCACTGGGGTATTAGAATGCATTGCAACAAATATGGTGGAATTACTGTCAAAATTCAGAGGTATGAGAATGGTGGATGATCAAGTACAGTAAAAATAAGAAGGATATCCAATTCCAAATTAAAACTATTCAGACAATTTTATAACACAGGCAGAAATTTCAGAAGGAGAGAATGCCTACATAACCGTTGCTTTATCAAAACAACCACTTTCATCTCTGTCCTCGCTCTCTTTAAATTATGTAACTGGACATGTGGGCAAATGTGATTGAAGCACAGACAGCAGCTGGGCTGAAAACTTCTCTCCCTTTTCTCTCACCACACTCATAAATCTGCTTTTACTTATTTCTCTGTTCAGAAGTTTTTTGTGTTATGAAAGATGAAGAATGGAAAAAGTGTCATGTAGAAAGATATGAAGGAATTATGAGGCCAAAACTGAAGGGAGGCTGAACACAAAAATTGCCTTGAGGTTAGTTTCTACTTCAGAATAATATGAATTTTTATATTAAATGACATCGCACCAGGGGGTATAAATTAGAGCCAAAAGCCTTCCAAAGTTGGAGAGCATAATAGAGTACCTTATCTAACTTAAGGTAAAACTTTAGGAGTCTCACTTCAGTTAAATTGAATCAGAAGTAAATCAGAGATTTGAAACTCAGATGTATATTGCCTTGGGAGATTCAAGTCTCTCTTCAAGGGACAAAGTTTGTAAGATGATCTTGGGCTAGTATTATACCCAACCTAAGTGCCACAGAGGCAAATTTCTGGAAAATGCCAATTTCACTACAGGTTTCATTTTTTAAACATCATTTTTAGCCTATACTACACATAAACCAAGTACAAGTAGAGAATTGTCTGAGTGGGAATCAAGAAAAACAATCCACAAATTGAACAGATATTTGAATTATCAGGGACAGTATAGAAATACTATGTTTAATATTTTTTAGAGAAAAAAGTAAGTATATGCAAGGAAATAAGGAACTACATAGAGGATGATCTAAAATAATTATTTATAAGACAATCTAAAATATTTGACACTAATTCAAAGGAATTTACATAAATAAAATCTAAATAAAATACATCAATGCATGAAATGAACAGGACATTAGTTAGCACACTAAGACAGAATTAGTGAGTTAGAAAATCTTAGAATAAATTACACAGAATACTGTGAGGAAATTAAACTGGATGGAGGACACAGTGAATGATTAGAATGTACACTGAATCAGCATTCTTGAAGAAAAGAAGAAAAAGAGAATTAAGATGATATTTGAAAACATAATTGTGGGGAGTTTTCCAAAGGTGATGAAAGACATCAATACTCACATTCGAGAGCTGAAGACATTCTGAACGGCATAAATGCAAGGAACTTTTCATCATAATGAAACAGTAGAACCCCAAAAGAAGCTGAAAAACTTTTGTGTAACCCACGAAAAGAGATTATAAGAAATTAACCTGAAAGGAGAAATATGTAAATCAGTAACTGATTTGTCAAGAGTAAAATTATTAACCAAAAGAGAGAGCACTGGTATCTTCATGAATTGAAATGCTATAACTGTGACTATACAATTCCACACCGAGTGAAAATTTCTCTCAACCACTAGAACAAAAGCAGATCCTGTTCTACTGAAAAACACAGAATATGCTGCCAGCAGGTCCACATTCCAAAAAGTTCAAACTACAAACTGTACACGGAAAGAAATTTAACATTGATAGTTAGCTGAGCTAGAAGAAGAAGATAATGATACACAGTGTATTAATTATTGTTATGTCTTATTTTTTTATGAAATATTGTTTTTTTATAAAATAAAAAAGAAAAACATTTTCACAAATAAATTAAGAAATTTTTGGATAAATATGTAGATAAGTCTAGATAAACTTCAACTGTAAAATCACAAGTAATTCTTGAGGGGAATGTAAAAAGAAATAAAAATAGGGTTAAAGTACCTCCAACTAAGCATATATTAAAGTGAAGGCTAGAACATCAGAAAATGATTCTAATACCATGGAATTTTCAAGAGGGATGCAAAGATCCCCATTTATTTTGGATTCAGGTAAATTAAGATTATGTGATACAATTTCTAATGAAGAATATTAGTACCCATGGCAATTCTCAAGTCAGTTGTGAGCATATTCTTAAGACACTGATATTCAACCCATTTAGCAGGGCCAGCAGGCCAGGAAGACAGTGCTGTGATGAATCCCAGAGGGCAGGAGGGGAGACTTCACATCCAGGGTGAGGGTGAGGAAGGGATGGAAGGAGACAGGCAGATACAGAGGCCACCCAGGCTCTGACCTTCAGTGAAGAGGAAATGTTTCTGCTGGATTAAGGAAGAGAGATGATCTGTTTGATGAATTCCAAATCAACTGATTTGAAACTTTAATATTATCTGCAAATCCTTTCTAATAGCAGGTAGGTTATAGTTTGATTAACACCTAGGAGAAGGAGTGTGTATGCTCTGAAATGTCCTCTGAATTTCCACTGGAGAATCTCCACTCTTAGGAAACCTCAGAAGATGCTAGCAAAGTTACAGTAGAAAAGATTTATCATAGCATCCATTGAAAGAAATTATAAAATAAGTGCAAAATATATCAAAAAATCTACAGAAAGAAGATAGAATAAACACAAGAATAAAACTCACGAAACCTCAGAAGATGCTAGCAAAGTTACAGTAGAAAAGATTTATCATAGCATCCATTGAAAGAAATTATAAAATAAGTGCAAAATATATCAAAAAATCTACAGAAAGAAGATAGAATAAACAGAAGAATAAAACTCACGAGATTGAAACATAGAAAGTGAGGTTGCAAGGATCAGTAAAACCCACAGTTGTTTCCTTGAAAAGACTGATGAAATTGGCAAAAGAAGGATGAGTTAGAACAAAGAAAAGAGAGGCATAAATATTTGGAAGTAAAAAACTGGCACTTAAGTGTTGTATCCTCAAAAAATAGAAAATAGAGAATTTTACAAAAGCCCTATGCCAATAAACTTGAAAATTTAGATTAAACTGCAGAATTCCAAAATATATGTTACTCAAGACATATTGAAAATGTACATTTTAGTGCCAATTCAAAAAACTGAAAATCTAAATCTTCTATGTAAAAAAATTTATAACCACATGTCTTCTAGAAATATACCAAAAATCATACATATTATATAGAAATATATAAATTGTATATAGTATCATAAAATACATGTGATACATTATTCTGAGGTTATGCAAGATAATCATGCAATATCTTTCAAAATATTACACATATGTAGTATATATAAAGTAGGTATGGAACTTCAGTCTCAAGTACAGGCTAGTAAGACAAGATCTCATCACATTATTGATACCTGGCATAATCTTATTTCAAATGTGAATAAGAAAATTGAAGAAAATTAATGTCAATATGAACCCCATCATATATGCAAAAATTATAAACAAAAATTAGTAAATCAAATGAGCCATACATCATAAAAAGAATTCTACATCTCATCAAATTTAGTTTATCCCAGAAATGCAGTAACATTACAAATTTAATAGATGTACTTCAGTATGTATATAAATTAAAAATGAAAATTATACATATTTTTTTGTATGCAGAAAAATGTGCAGCCTGTTTAGAATTTTTAAGTCCTTCAGTAGTAAATAGAAGATAATTTTTGAATGTGAACAATATCTACAAAGTCATGTGCAGCGAACACCACACTTAGTGTTAAGACAGTGATAGCTTTCTTTGAGCTCAAATAGAGAAAGTCTATTATCATGACAGCAGTGTGATCGCTTGTATAATAAAGGAAAAAAATAAAAAATGTGTAAAGTTTAAGAAGACATAAAATTGTCTTTCCTCAAAGTACATAATTTTGTTAGTAGAAAATAAAAATGGATCTGTAATTTTCATTTTGAAAGTATTTTAATATATATGCTAATTTGTTTCATTTATACTACTAGTTTTTCTTAGTCCATTAAAAAGGAATTTTTGTGCTATTATCGGTTTGTTTATTCTTTTTAAGAATCCTTTTTGTCTGTGTCTTGTGTCTGAGAACTACTTTGAAGATAATGATACACAGTGTATTAATTATTGTTATGTCTTTTTTTAATGAAATATTGTTTTTTTATAAAATAAAAAAGAAAAACATTTTCACAAATAAATTAAGAAAGAAGAATTTAGAAAAACAAATCCAAAAACTTTGTGGGAAGTAGAATATCATAAATGAAACAGCTGTATTTTATGTATTATTGTATTTTTCAAGTAAACAAGGAAGTTCAGGTCCATAAATAGATGAGAAATGAGATTCATATATAAAATCCAAGTCTGTACTTAAATACATAGAATGCTTTATTAAAAGGTAAATGTGGCATTGCAAAGGTAAGAAAGATGATTATTCAACAAAGGGTAAAGAAAAGACTGTAAAATCTGGAAAAAATGAAACAACATTTAAATTCTACCTCATAGCTTCTATTTGACCCACTCGGCAAATATCACATGGTGTAAACAAATACAGGAAGAAAATAGGAGAATTGTTTGTGGTTGTTTCACTTTTACTGATTACAATGAATAAAGTCATTTTTTGTGTTATAACGAACACAGAAATCCAAAAGAAAATAGTATCTGGCAACATAAAAAGCATTTTCTGTAGTGAAAAATATAAAATCCAACTGAGAAGAATTGATATAAATAGTTAATTTCCTATTACTTTACTGTATTTAAGAGCGTCTAAAGCTCCACTAAAAAAGCAAGTCATAGGCTAAAGATACAAACAAAATTCCTAGAAATTTCTTTCAAACACATGGCAGGAGACCCAGACTTCCTCGGAAGAAGAGAAATAAGAAAATCGGTGCGGTGGTAGCTTAGGTATAAATGAGCAAGAAACAGAGCCCTCAGTGAGGCACCTTGATTAAAGTTAGGGAAAACCAGATTCTTATTGAGAGAAAATTTTCATAATGTCCACGGAGGACAGTTGGGTAATACATATCAAAATTTTAAATGCTTAGAAGTTTTACATACGGATTCTACTGTTTAGTATATCACCTCCAGATGAATTCAGACAGGAGCAAGAGTAACCACTGCGGCCTTATTTATATGTCTAGAAGGTTAGGAACAGCATCCAATAAATGTGTGATCGGATAATAATTATAAGACATCTCTTCAATGAAACATTAGGCTTACCCGAAAAAAAAAAAAAGAATTCTTATGTTACCGTGTGCAGCTATGTTACAGAGGTATTAGTGAACATATTCCTATTCGTTCTGGGGGTACAGGGGATTGCACTAGGGCCTTACAAGTGCTAAGCAAGCGCTCTACCCTAGAGCTATATCCTTAGCTCAACATGTTGCTGCTTCTTAGAGAGAATCCCTGTGTATACCTACAGGCACAGGATGGGTGTGTATAAATCACGAGGTCATTTTAGGTAATCAAAAGATAATTGTAGGGCCGGTGAGATAGCTCAGCGGCATAAGAGCCTGCCTGGCAAGCGTGAGGTCCTGAGTTCGACTCCCGGTATCCACATATATTAAAAAAAGAAAAAAAAAAAGGTAATTGTACGCAGGAAGGAAAGAAGGAAAATTGTGCCCAGTAAGTGCTATACACTTAGTAAATATTTTTGAAATGAATAAGTGAATAAAGGAATTAATGAATGCATGCTGTCTTGGAAGGTTTTTGCTATGCTGTATGATAAAGAATTTATTTGAGAATTATTTTATATAGCTGTGCACAAGAAAGCTATGATACAGTAGTGTCTTTGAAGTTACTGAAATTTGACAGGAGCTGTATTCATCTTATATGAATTTCCAGAATCAAAAGAAATCTTGCTCCCCTCTTCCTGTCAGTGAGTGGGGTATGTCTCTCCCAAATTGTCTTGTGTTTTAATTGGATTAGAATGGGTATCAGTAGATGCCACGTTAATACGCGACAGGAGCTGTTCACCCAGCTCCTCCTGTGGGAATCATCAGTGATTTGTGCTGCGAAGGTGTGGCCAGACCACGTTACCTTCGAAGGCTTCGAGCTGCAGAAGCACGCAGCAGGTCCCGTGCAGCTCGGATGCCAAAACACAGCTAACACACATGGGAAGCGATCCAAGAAGCCCATATGGCGCTGTGCGCGGAACATCTTTTACAGCGACGATTCCATTCTAACCCAAGTTCTTTCCCTTAAATAGCACCTTTTTTATTTCCTGTCGTCAAGCTGGCTGCGCCAACCCCACTCTCGCCAAAGTCATGTCTGGGATGTGCATCTCCAGGAATCGAAGTGCTAAGCCTTTCTTTTCACTCGCCTGCCCTGCCAAAATCCATCTGGACGCACCTTAGATTATATGCGATCAAAGCCTGAGACTCCCACGCCGTCAGGAGTGGAGAGATACAAATGTTTATCTACCGCGTTAGGGTGGCTGCGGGGAGGGTGCTGGCGAGCTGGGCGGCGTTTCCAGCGCGCGCTCAGGACGCTGTGATCTTTGACAGGTGAGGCGCTCAGGCTAACTGGAAATGAGGTTTCCGCGGTGACAGCCAGAAGCAGGGACAGCGCAGTGCGGTCAAAGCCGCTCCTGCCACCGACACAGCATTTCTTTTAATGGACGTCTACATTTTTGGAAGGTCTTATAATTTCTCCTTAAAATATAAGCCCATAAATGTCAGGAAGGATATTTCTCTTTCTAATGGCTTTTGCTTGCCAGGCTGACTGGGCTGCAGAGCGCAGGTGGGCTCGGGAAAGGTCGCGCAACTGGAAGGAACTTCTAAGTATGTTCCCTTCCGGAGGGGATTCTCCAGGTAAAATAGAAACAAGCCCTGCGGACTCGGGTTTCACGTGGGTAAACATATGACACGATCACCAAGCAGAACTTCTAATGAATCCTTGATGGAAGTCACTAAAATGCCTAGATCTAAACAATCCGCTATCCATTCTGAGATGCTCGCTGAGATTAGGAAATTAACGATTTGTGCTGTTGCCAACATTAAACTTTTTTGCTGGGGAAATTGAGTGATTATATGTCCTTGGTATTTCTGTGACCTTAATTTTTCCCTAATTATTTTGAAGGTTCAGAACATGGACGCCTTTAGGAATATCATGCATATCTGTATGCTGCTTATGAAACAGTTCAAACACAACTTTCTTATAATATTTTCTACTTTCATGGTTTCACAGTAATACAATTATAATAATATTTCTTAACATAATTAGATTACATTTCCAAAAATAAGAAGCAGTTTCAATATGAGAATCTCTGGAAAGTTCATTTAAAAATAATCTTCATTATCTCATACTCTGGAGAAAAATGAAATGTTTGCTTTAATGCTTATTTCTGAAAACATTCATTAATTTACATAGAATTTAGTAGGAAGATAATCATATTCCCGAAGTTATTATGGACAGGTATATTTAGTGGACAAATCAGTTTTTTATATAGTCTTTTTAAATTCAATTTCTAATTTTAGAAATGATAAATATTCAGTCATTCATTTAAGTTTTCCAAAAAAGTGTTACTCCCAAATATATGTTAAGTCCTATATTATGCATTGAGAACTAAAAATTTTAACATGACATGACTCAGACTTTTTAAATATAAAGGGAACTGAAGTTTTTATATTGTTTAAAATAGAATCCATATGTGAGATATAAATTAAATATAGGGTCAATGTTTAAATTTTTAAAAATTACAGTAAGAAACACATTACAATTAATACTCCTCAAAATATTTCCACTTGCTTTGAATACATATCCCATCATTCTTGCTACTTCTTGAAGTAGTTCTGAAAGCCTCTGTTGTGAGTGTTTTTATGAGGTGTGATAAAAAAAATACAATGAATGCTGATGGCCAGTGCATGGACAGACAGTTTCACAAAGATTTTATGATATATCATCCTCCAACCTATTAACAGGATCTGGTGCCATGTAACTTTTGGCTCTTCTGAAGTCAAAATGACAATGAAAGGTAAATGCTTTGAATCTATTCAGGATATTGACACCCCCCCATGTCTCCAGTATTCCTACCCCAATAGGTGTCTCAGCCTTAAGTTATCCAAGCTGGACTCAAACTTGAGATTCTCCTGTGTCAGCCTCACAGAGGGCTGCAACTACAAGCATGCACCACCACACCTATTTACAATCTCAAATGTGTTAAATCTATTGGTGTTTCCCCTCTGAACATTTATCCGACTCCCTGAACTTCTAAGTTTGTAAGCTGAACCTTAGGAAATGTTACTTCTACCACCCTGGCTCATTTTCAAACAGAAGTAAAAATGAAACAGACCAGACTTCCCAAGACCTAAAACATCAAATATCCTCTTTGACTTTCTAGCAAAAATAAGTTATTTAAATAAAAAAATTATGTATTTGCTGTTAAATAAATTATTTCCCAAACAATTTGGCCCCATAATCCTATTTTTCTGTGGAGTTCTGTCCTTTGATTCTATGGATTTTAAGATGTTGACTCAATTTAATTTTCATGTTTTGCAGTATACTGAGTCCAAGCAGGCTGATCCTCCCAAAAAAAACCCACATTCCAGGAATTCTTATGAGCTCCTCAGTAGAAGCTAGAGCCATCCAGTAACTTCTTTGTATCAAGTAGACTTTGAAAATCTATTTCAGAACTGTCAGGAAGATGAATCGTCTTTAAAGATTTTACAGTGAGCTGCAGAAAGTTAAATCTCTGACTCACCCTAGTATTCAGGAACTGTTCTTTGGGTCTCTCCCTAAAACAGGAATATCAGTCTCCCATGATTAGTGTTTATAAAGACTGACAATTTCTTTTCTCTCCAATTCTCTATTCTTTGTCTTAGGAATTTGTTCTCCAAGTACTGTACGTGTAGAAATGCTCTGTTGTTATGGAGGTATGCCAATATCAAGATTTCTTTCTTTATAGGTCATTTTCTTGATTTGTAATTAATTCATCTGAAGTGATGCATAAAGACTTTTCAATCCCCTTGTGACATATTTACCCCTGAGTTTAAATTTGATGCTTCTGTATCAGAAGTAGGCAAAGGGGCCAATCTGTGGAGCTGAAAGAGTTTGAATCCCCTCCTCAACTGTTGAAGTGATTATGTACTGTTTAATAAGCTCCCACCCACATTTAGTGTCTGTAAACAACTACTCTGTGATAGTTCTCAATATTATGGGTTAGGAACTGACAGGAATCAGCTGGGTAAGCATTTCCGGGGAGCAGTCCAAGATGTGCAGGTAGAAAGGCTTGATAGGAAATCCAAAATGGCGTCACTCATGTCCAGCTACTGGCAGGGATGCTGTGGGGCTTGGCTCACCTAGGACAGGGAAAAACACCCACCTGTGACCTCTACAGGTTGACACACTCAGGTAAATGGACCTTCTTACACATCAGCTGAGAATGTTCTAATGTTTGCAGCAGATGCAAAACTGCTTCTGAATTGCCCTGAGAGTCCCAGAAAGTTACTCCAGTGGGTACCATTAAATAAACACATCACTAAGACCAGCCATGAATCAGCACCATCTTTAATCTAACTTAACTAGCTAAGTTTCAGACTGTTTTTCTTTCCTAATCTCATTTTCGCATTTTCTTAATTGAGAATAAAACACTAAATGCCAATGTCACAGTTTGTTATGAAGTTATTCTTTAATTGTAATTTACATTAATTCCTAATTTGTTCCTATTGAAATTCATCTGATTTTTGCTTCATTTTTAATTATTCACTCTTGTGACTTGGGATCCTCAAATTCGCAATACTTTACACTTTGGAAATATTTGCATTAAGGCTCAATTTTTCAAAGTCTTTTAGAATCTGTTTTCACCGGCGCAATATCTACAGTATCTCCCAAGGAGACACACACACACACACACACACCTTGTCCTACAATTCTATTTCACTTATGTCTCCAGTTCCCTCTAATTATTTATTTATTTTTTTACTTCTGTGACATATAGAATACTTCACAGGCTTTGATCTATGTTTTCTAATTTTCTGAAAGATGCTGTCTTCCCTTGGATGTCCCAATTTCTCTCTCCTTTTTTCAGTAATCTCTCTTCTAAAAAAAAAAAAAAATAGAAAAAACCTTATCAAAGGGACTTTTCCACATTGCCCTATCCTAAATGATTCTGGCTCCCATACCGAGCTGGTTACTGTCCATACTTTTATCCTTTATAATATCTTCAAAGCACTTATCACCACCTGTATGAATGTGTTTGCTTTTGACATGACTCAGTGGAAACCTCGTGATAGTATCACTGTGTTTTTGTGTTTTTTTTTTTTCTGAATTTCTAGCGTATGGAATAAATTCTAGCCCAGAGTAGACATTTAATAAGGAAAATAAATGAATAATCGAAAGAAACACAAGGAGTTAATTCAATTGATGAAATATTATTTTATTTAGACAAGTTGATGTAAAATTACTGCTTGTAAAATTTGACTTAATTGAATATTGGGTATTTCTCGCATTATCTTAGGTTTGTCTCCAAATATAACTGCACTGCAGATTATAACCAAGATGTTCCCTTTCTGTCCCCCCATCTCTCATTTTTTCTTTTTCAATTTTTATTTTTATTAGAATATGTTTGCAGTACATGTGCATAACACATGGTACATGTTGGTACACGTGCATAACTCGTCTCAGTTTTTTCTTCATCTCATCCCTTCCCTCCCTGCCCTCCTACCTCCATCTCTGGATCCCTTCCCATTTCCAAAAGATCTATCTCCCTACTTCCTAATATCTATCTTTTATTTTGCTCTTTACTTATATTCTGGGTTTCATTTTTATTCTAGTTCATGCTTGGTTTGGGCTGTGATCTCAGCCATACCCTCAGCATGGTGGCCTTGGCAAGTTTGTCCATCTGGTCCATCATGGCCTTAGGTTGTTGAGCCCCACAACGTAATCCCATTATTTGCTCGTGATGGCTTCACAGAACGGATCTCTCCACAGAATGGTTTGGCCGAGTCTGGCATTAGAGTGAACCAAGGTGGATTTGCCAAGTGGCTGTGCAAGCAGAACTGTCAGTTGCTTTAACTCAGAGTGCGCCAGGCACTCCTGTGAACTCGAGTGAGGAAACATTAATCTGACCAGTTCCATCACCTCAATGTGGATTTGAGTCTTCTATTTGTATGGAAAATAGGAAAAAGGAAAGAATTAATACATTTAATCAAGACACATCAATGGCTAGCTATCCTTTATAACAACCACATCAACACCTTTCTCCATTTTCAAATTAGTTTTTGGTTGTTTTGTACAAAGAGATGCTTCACCACACATTAGAAGTAATGATAATTAGCCACATGTTTTTTGTTATGGCAAGGGCTTTGAACATTTCTCCATGCAGCTATTGGACGTGTCAGCCACATGGAGAAAAGGGAACCACAAGATTTCAGGATTTTTTTTTTAGGGAAAATGGGCAACACAATTTTAAAGCAGAAGCATGAAATGCGAGAGATTGCAAGTCTCAGGTCAAATAACGAGTAACATGCTTGTGTGAATATCAGATATTTGTTTTCTTAGTGCTTTTGATCTCAGAACACCTAGCAGGCCCGCAGTGGAAGCTTTTTGCTGACTTGTTGCATCAGTGCTGAAGATGAAAGCGAACAGTCTTCTCAATCACCCTGGTGTTGATTGTCCTATAAATAGGACACTATGGAGTTAACCTAGCCTGTTGTCATAGGGAGACTTTTATTAAAAATAAACATTGCATAGCAGGGTAGTAGCATGTGTGATTTCTGCTTAAATGCCCACAGTTCTTTCAGATACTTCATTAAAATGTGCAGGAGGACTCATTCCTTGTCATGGCTCAAACATCATCATGGAAACTGAGGTCTGTTACAGCTCAGTGATTTACACGGGTTATTTAATAAGTGAGTTTATGTTTGGAAATAGCCAATGTGATAGTAAAAATTTTATCACCCCCATCTTATTTTTTTTTCTATTTTGATACATATGGAAGATGCTGTTTTGTTTTGACACTCTGAGGAAATTCTTTTTTTATTACAAATTACTGGGAAGTAGTGTGATTTTAGTGAACAATCTTACCAGATTTTCCTACCATGAGCAAAGCAGATTCTGAAGAATCTACAATATTTTCTGTACAAATAATCTTAGGTGTTACATAACTCCCAATGGTAGTGTTCATCGTTCAAAACCTTTACATTTCCTCTTCCAAGATGCTGTATAAGATGCCTTGAGTAGCCCTTGTCTAGAAATAAAACACCCAGAGAGCACACCCATGAAATCATTACAACCACATTGTGAGAAGGGAATGGCGATCCCACAACCCAGATAACCCTATCTTTTCAGGGTAAGAGCAGGGCTGCTCTTGAGTTCACTAGAAAGGCTATTGTTCCCATCGGCATAGTGAGGGCCAGTCCTCCTCATAGCAGGGCACAGGGGTAAATTTGGGAGGTCATTTCAAGAGAACATGTGTTTCTAGAAGTCAGATTTACTTTCAGAAGGGTTTTCCTGGACTTGCCACTCCACAGGTGTCTTGGAGCCCCTTTGCAGGAAAAAAATGAGAATGCTTTTCAGAGCTACTAGAAAGACCCTCTCAACATTGAATTTCTTGTGAGTCTCTGGATTTAGTTATTATCCTTTCCTTTTAGTACCTACACAAACTCATGTAATTTAGTAACTTTTGTTTTCTTGTCTGAATATGGGTAGATCAAGGTGGTTGTAATTTTGCCCATCATAGTAAATCAGAAGATTTCTGTCCTATTAACTGGACTGAGGATCTTAGGAAGTATTTAAAATATTAAGTCAATGTATGCTTTTATTTTGGTGTATATTGAGTTTGATTTACTATTGAGACAGTTAAGAGAACTCCAGAGGGAATTAGGCTTTCAGATACACAGATAAATAATAATTATATTTATCTTTTGGGATTATTGGAATTGCCTTAAATGCTTAAGATAGGGGTCTTATTTACTTTTCTTGCTGCTGAGACAAACCCAACACCCAAAGATAAAGGGGGAAAGTTTACTTAGCTTACAATTTGTAGAGGGTTCAGTCCATAGTCAACTGGCTCCAGGCAGATTGGCTTCTCAGAGGGGAACAGTTCATGGTGGGCAGAAGGTAGCAAAACAACCAAGGGACAATCACAGGTCTTTCTGCCCCTTTTATCTTATACAGGCTACTTAGGGCAGGTAGCAATCATGCCCTTAATCCTAGTGCCCCTGAGCCTAGCATTTCACCATGAATCAATCCCAGCATCACACACTCTAGATCCAGCCACGTCTGAAAAAGCCCCACCTATGACTGCATGAGGCTTTGGGGGGACATCTAGACACAAGCCATAACAATAGGGAATTATTAATAAATACTAGCTATCATTGCTTTTATTTTCTTGAGTAAATTAGAAACTGGCATAAATTTAAATTATCAGACAAAAGCACCCTTAGATGGCATGGGACTGATCACAATAACTAAGTGTTTCAGATGACAGAGAGAGTATCTTAACAGTGACAATATCTCTCTGCTCAAGCTGTCCTAACAGAAGGATTGGATGGCTTAGGCAGAAATTTAATTTCTTGCAGTTCTAGAGCCCCAAAATCCAAGTTTCTGATGAAGGATTCTCCTGGTTGAGGACAGGAACCTTCTTACTGTGTCCTCACCTGGACTTTTCTGGTCTGGTCTCTTCCCTTCTTTTACAAGGAAACCAGTCTTATCAGATTAGGGTACCAACCTTATCACTTCACTTAACCTTAAATATGTCTTCAAAGTCACTGCCTCCAGTGCAATCATACTGTAGGTGGTTAAGCTTCAAAAAAGAATCTTGAGGCTGGGGACACAAGTCAGTCCCCAAGCATGACATTTTAGCACATATAAAATCTAGTAACTACTTCTGCCTTACCTTTATGTAGTACAGTTTCCATTCCATATGGAAAGATGGGTAGCTTCTTCATTTTAATTGACACTAGGATTAAGAGGTAACCAATATGTGGCTTTCAACATTTCTCATTTTGCGTCGATAATGTGTTAACATGACAGGAGTTTGATATTCTTTATTTTTGAGAATCTAATAATTTTTATTTTTCCTTTCTCAGATAAGTTAGTTTTAACAAACCGTGTGTTCCTATTTGACAATACTTAATGTAGACAATTTGGAAAACACAGATGCATAGATAAACATGAATAAGATTGAAATCGTATCCTAGTCCTAGAGGTAAATCAAGGTTATTGTAACTTAGTCCCTTATGGTATTGGGTTTATTGTCTATTAAATTAGTTGCAGATCCCAGGATGTGTGTAAACATTGGGTCAATGTATACTCTTTGTGTGTGTGTGTGTGTGTGTGAAATTAAAATACCATTGAGACATTTAAGAGATATCTAGGGGATACTGGGCATTCAAATAGGCAGATCAAAAGTTCACAAGAGAAGTCTGAATCGGAGACACACAGCTGCGAGTCATCTGTGAATAACAGTATTGAAGCCATCCATGTGGAGGAAATTGCTAAAGTAGAGAACATACTTACCACAATAGGAAAGCTACACTTTAGGCACAAGGCTTGCAGCACCCAATACTTTTAGATGCCTATTTTCATTTATTTGAAGTCAAAAAGAAAAAGATGGAATTTTGAAGCCAAGGAAAAAGTTATAATTTTATTCCCAAATCAGAATAAAGCAAAATTTTACAAATAAGAAATCCACTGGATTTCACCTGATGGAGAAAAACTAAAATGTTTTTATTTAAAATAATTTAAAATTTTGATATTATTTAAGATGGCAGGGCCCAATGAAGACAAAAGTTCCTTGCAATTGCAGAAGTTAGAATGTGAGCCTCTTTTGATGTAATGTGGAAACAGCAGCCAACCAGCAAAGGTCTGAGAAGAAGAAAATAAGTACACAAGTGTTTTTAAAATTGTCCCAAGTGTGTAGCACAATTCACAGGTGCAGATCTCCACAGTCCCCAAATATCAGCTGTGACATTTTTCAGCAGATCGCTCATATCGCAAAAGGCAGCATGGAGGAGGTCCCACTGCTGCGAGCTTGTTATTTTCCTATTATACCTCAATTACATTTATAAAGTTCTTCCTTTCATGCCAGTCTAAATGGTTTTCAGAGTTATTAGTTTTAATGTTTAATAAACCAGTTGCCATAGCAACAATCATATCACAGATGTTTTGTTAAAGCCTCTCTAAAGCATACACCTTTGTCAATATGTTATTTTGAACATTTCAAAGATAAATACTTGAAAAAGCAATGCATCTCTCAGGTTTCCTGCTCACAATTTGCATTACTAATTATACACTCTCTTAAAAGAGTTTTTTTTGTTTTGTTTTTTTCTTAATAGTATTTAAGAGAAGGTTGATGAGCTAATTTCAAGACTAGAATGCAGGAAAAGGTCAAAATCAAACTTATCACTCTTGAAAAGGAATCATAAGGTCAAGACATAAAGTAAAATCATACTCATGGAAAATAGAGGTTGTTATCAATGTTAATTGTTCTACTAACCATAAGTGCTACAAATAATTACCAAAATGTTCAATGCGATTGGTGTTGTTTCCAGTGGTTGGCAGTGGTTGTTGTCTCACCATAGAGCACTAATTTCTAGCATACATAAGTCACCAGCCAGGAAATCTGTGGTCTTAATTCACTTTCTTTCTTCACTGCTAAGTCTTATCTGATCTTAAAGCTAAGGCACTGAAACTATTGTGAAACCTTGATTGTTTCTCCCCAAATTAAGATGGTAATATTTAATAGCCACATATTTGGATGACTAATTAAACATTTGGGCTCTGGTTTTCTTTCTTGTGTTCTGTTTTTCAAGGGATTTAAAAAAATTTTTTTTTTTTTTACATAACAAATGAAATTTACTGAAAGCCACTTGAGAGCTTAGGAAAATGACAGTGGTTTTTTTGTTTTTGTTTGTTTGTGTTTTCTTAATCTTTATTGGCTTCTTTGGGAAACCAGCAGTGGACGCAGAGGTGACACACACACTGAGCTCTAACGATGCGGCGTATCTTGTCACTCAGCGCCATCCCTGAGCCTCCCCTGCCTTGCTTCCTTATGCTTTCAGTGGACAAGGATCCCGGTTCACGACAGCAGCGCCAAGTCTGAACAACCGACCCTAAGTGGATCTAGTTTTCCGCTTGGCCATGGACTGGCCAAAGACAATCAAAGCCAGGTGAGTTTCTGGTGATCGCTTGTGCACCAGGGCAGAGGAAGAGATGGGTATTTTGTGGGGGTTTGTACACTGTGACATGAGTCCTTTCTACTCTGTCCTGAGGCTGCAGAGTAGGACAAGTCATGCCTTCTGTCTCCCAAAAGTCAGAACCTCTAGTTCTTTTTTTCAGGACAAGCTTGGCCTATGCTAACACTGGATAAATATCCTTCTAAAAA
The DNA here is from genome assembly GCA_028451465.1 of Erethizon dorsatum. NCBI lineage: Eukaryota > Metazoa > Chordata > Mammalia > Rodentia > Erethizontidae > Erethizon > Erethizon dorsatum. Next base: position 153,545,656 of record CM051824.1, on the reverse strand, counting down.
CTCAAAATCCATCAGTTTAAATGTGCATAACAGATTTCATCTAGAGAGCGACAGTAGAAGAGTCATACAAAAACGTGATGCAAGAGTGAGCACAAGGCTTTCGTTTGTTCTTTAAGAAAAAAACTGTTTCTTAGTGAGTTTCAATCATGAACCATGCTCAGGAAGAAAAATGAATTACAGTTTGGCCTCCTGACAGCCTCTCCGTGACCATGTAAGGAGGGCCTTTAAGATCTCCATGGAAGATTACAGATCTGCTCATTAATTTTAAATCTCAAGCCTTTGAATTTTGATAACATGAACAAAGTAATTTAAAATAAAACTTAAAAAAATAGGCCCCCTCCTACTACCTCTGTGAGCCCTTGGGCTATATAAAAACACAATACACAAACTCTCGCATGATTTACCTGGGAGAATGTTATGGTCTATTCAGTCAATCTTTTTAGAGAAACAGAGTTAATGGACCATTATCCTGCCAATATTTTTAAAAATGGAAAAAAAAATCAAAATGGGAGAAATATTTTTTTCTTCTATTTAATGTTATGGTTTGCAGTTGAGTTGTTTTTTTGGGTGACTGAGCACGATGGGTTGTGGGAATTGCCGGGTTTCTCCAGGGAGGAGGATGTGGCATTGCTGACTAGCTATGTGACCTGGGCTCTCCACTGGCCTCTCTCTGGGATTAAAGATACATCTTACAGGATGAGGACAGAGGGAAAGAAATACGGTTTGTGATAATGGAACATAGCAAATCTAACTGGCCCATTCCAACAAGAAGAAATCCTTGGCCATGTCTTGACTCTATTCTTTCACTTGTTCTCTTTACCCAAATTCCTCAGCAAAATGCATATATTTACTGCATTTCCTAGTTTAAAAGAAATTTTTATAATATCCCCTCTCCAAAGTGGCAATACTCAAGAGTTGAAATATTTTGGAAGAAAAATTGTATTGTTTAGACTCAACTTAGAAACTTATTTTGCTGTTTAAAAATAGCTACAAAATAATATACTTTCTTATATTGGAGAAATCTGAACCATCTGTCTTAGAAAATAAAAAAAAAATTTCTTCTGCATTTTACTTGCAGGGTTAATATTGATATTACTGAATATTTTTTGTTCATTATCAAATATGCCTTAAAATTCAAAATGAATATTCCAGATCACTAGCAAGAAAGTATTCTTTTCTTTTTTTTCCTATTCGACTTAACTGTCATTAGAGTTCTAATTGAATAATTGTCTCTCTCAAAATGTTTGTTTAGGAAACAAATTTCTGCATATTTGGAAATCTAATAAAAGGTTTTACTAAAGCTGCTGTCTTAAAATAGACAATTATGCCATGTTAAATAGCATTTTAAAAGCAAATCAATGGTTTTGCTATTATGTAGTCAAGAAAATAGCCTGTCGTCAACATTATCAATATTTACACGGAACTGAACGTGGGTGCAGAGGGAGCCATTTGATGTTACTTTGGAAACTATCAGGAAGATCTGAGCCTGCTGAAAGCAAAAGATTCTCTCTGTTGACCTTGGGATGAAGATGTCTTTCAGGCCACCTGGGGCCCAAGTTTTGGGAATGTCTGAACATGCTCTGCTGCCATTTTCAGCTGACCATTGCTTAGTTTAAGTTTATGATGCTTACTTTAAGTTTCACTTTTCTCTTGCCCTTCTACACTTCCTGGAAGACTTTCTGAAGTCATTCAAGTTGATTCTCATTTTTTTTGTACCTAATGACCAGTCATTCAGTCTTTAAATAACTATTTCTTATAGCCTTAGCTTATGTCACAATTTCTCTTAAGGTCATGATAAAATATTTGATGAGATTCAATGACTTTTTCTCTTATTATAATGCATGCCTTCCTTGAAAAATGTAGTCTTTTCTGGAAACACTCCAGGTCCATCTCTGTTCTCGAATATTCCAGCTCATTTTGGCTTCTACTGCATCTTTCATCAGTGTCTCTTTTTGCATTACTAGCTCAATGTCTTTATTTTTAGGCAGAAGAAATAGAGCACAGTTGTTTATACATGTTCACCTATGAGCCAGGTAATTCATCTCCTAGGTGTATCTAGTATGCTTGTTATTAAATCCAACTCATGTCCCGTACATTTTATTTGCTGTAAATAATATTAAGAGCATAAGAGAAACGAGTCAATCCCAAACCAGAGAAGCAGAATCCTTTGCTCCCGCAGAGAGATGGTCTGGTAGTGTGCTGGCTTCAAGCACCAATTTCCGTCTCTAGGGCTCAAGTTCACAGGCACCAAGAGAACAAGCCCCTGGGTAAAGCCTGCATCTCTGCCCTGGGCAGGGTTGACGAGGACACATCACACCTCTGCCATTGGTTTGTTGGAGCTCATTAAATGCCGGCTACCAACAAAGCCCAGGATGCAGCATGCGTGGATCTGCTCTGTCTGAGTCCTGCTGCTTTGAGAGGAAATGGCATATTTAAATCTGCATGGCAAACTTGCCTGAGCTAGAATGAGAACAGAACCCCAGGGTTAATAGCTTTGCTCTCTGAGAAAGCTCTAAGCTATTTCCATTTCAGGGCACATTTACATTTACATCATATCTTTCACCAAAGCCCCAAGGTCCTTAGGCAACCAGAAGCGGATATTTACTTACTGAAGTTAATGCGTCTCCTACCCCATTGCTTTCTAGCCTTTGGACACATTTTCAGGTAACAAGTTAAAAAAAAGAAATACATATGTATAAATTGCCTTTTTGGTTTCTCAAATAGAAAAGGGATATAACCCAAAGCCTAGAATCCTTTTAGGAATGGACAATTACAATGGTAGTTCCACTTAAAACCTCACTATAATCCTTATGCATTTATTATTCCACTATTTTAATCCATTACATGTCCACTTAAAAGGAAAAAGAAAATCAGGAGAAATCATCAGGTGGGCAATGACAAGTGTGCATTAGAGCATGTGACCCACCTAGGGAACACATTCGCAGATAAACTAGATGAGCCAAGAGGTCTGATTTTCGAAAGTTTTAAGTGAAAGTCCTGATTGATAGCAAATACAGAGTGTGTCAGATCATGAGTCAGTTAGGATGCTGTCTTTTACATGTGATAGAAACCCAAACATATCCTTCCTTAAGCAACAAGACCTAGTCATTGGCTCTTATGAGTGAAGTGTGGGGCCCCATCTTCAGCTTGGCTTGTTCAAAAGCTAGGAGACCGTAGCCATCATCTGGTTTACCTCTCATTCTGCATACTGGTTACACTTCCTCCAAGGGTGCTCAACTGTTAGGCACTGGCACCTCTTTATAGAAAGTGTGATACTTTCTTGGAGGATATAATTGAGGGCTCAGAATGGAGCTTTGAAAACCCTCATTTCATTTAATTTATGAAAGTACCAACCCCAGGATCAACCATGGCCAGAGATAAGAAGAAATACTCACTGTCAAATTGTGCTATGTCCCCGTGTGTAGAAGGATGCCCCCATAAGTGCTTCAGCTCACACCCAGCTCCATTTCCCATAGCCAAGATTAGTTATCTGAACCCACAGAGAGAAGACAGAGTCCCCCACGTACTTTGCAGGCTTTTTGCTGCCATAGGGAGGTCACTGCCAGGTCTAGCAAAATGGCTGCATCCATTATAGGTGATAATTAATTAAATGTATTGACACTTCTCACTCTGTTGGGTCCCAGCTGCTTGACACTGCTGCCTCAGAAAAATTAATTCAATAGCACATTTTTTAGTACTTCCTATCTTAAATCATTCAGGGAGAACCTTTTGTTTTATTTCTCATAGCCATTCTGTGAGGTAGCTGCAATTGTTATTTCTTTTTAGAGTTGAAGAAACTGAAATACAAAATTTTTAAGTAATGTACATAAGGTCTCATAGCAAGTGAGAGAAAAACCAGAAGTTTTGACACAAGCCTGGCAAACGCTAGAGCCCTTCACAATGTTTACAAAGAAAATAGAGAATATTGGTTGAAAAAATAGGTTCAAATATAAGTACTACCATTTAGTACCTATACTTCTTTGAAAAAGGCATTTAAACTTTGGATATCTCCTCTTATAGCTAACTCCTTAAAACTTAAAATTTTTATTCCCGTAGTGGCAGATATCTTCAGAACTTTGTGAATGCACTTCAGCTTTAGTCCTCCAATTTCTAGCCGTCTCTTTTTTGCAAGTTGGGTTTGCTAATTACTCTAGAAAGTTTTAAGGAAGTCAACCAATCTCCATTTCCAACCTTCCTCCCTGGAATCTTTTTCTCATTTTCTATTTTAATTGGGTGCAAAGTTTGCACAGTCCTTAATGAGAGAGCATCTTCTATGTTGGGTCTTCACAGAGTTCTTAGTGCAGCCTTTTGCTCGGTAAAAATGCGTGTTGACTTCCTGACGCCCTCATCCCTCGGTCGGGCCCAACCCTACAGTTACAGTAGTAGAGACAAGGAGAGAAACCTCAGAAAGTCCGATCTCTCTAAACCCAGGCCCTTGAAGGACACCATAAGCGTGATATTCTGACCTTTCCTAGTTTTTACAGGTAATAATAAGAATAAGTGAACAGAAGAGCTCTCATAAAATCCAATCACATGATTACAGATTATCTACCTGGCCCTGAATAGATTTGAAGTACAAGCCCAGCACCATGCGGACACACATGCTCATTTCTTTGCCTGTAGTACCAGCTTCTCCCCAACTTTTCTGCTTGACCCTGCCTGAACTAACTAAAATCTTGCATTAACTAACTAAAATCTTGTTCAAACCTTGCTCCAATTGCTATTTAATCACTTGCATGGTATAATTAGAAGGTGAAGGAGCCCAATTAGCTTCAGTTGGATTCTCTATTCCAGCTGATCAAAATCTAACTTGAATTTGTGAGGCTTTCTCTTTTTGGTGTTCTAAGATATTCTATTTGTACTAACTGTCCTTGACAATGCACTCTTTCAATGGGTAATGCACATTCAACAGATATATTTTGTTCACTGATTGAATGAATAAGCAAAGCATAAAATGGATAAATGTAAGATTAAAACACAAAACATGAATGGTAGTAGGGAGTTAGGATTCCATTTACTGAGAAAGTAATTATTGAGCATTTCATATATAATAAATATTGGACTATAAAACATAGCAGGAGACAGGAGAAAATGGCTCTTTCTTTCATGTTCTTGGTTGAGACATTTTATGTGACTGATACACCATAGCTTTTTACTTACATAAATATCACTCAAATTTGTTTCAACTAGTAGTAAAGCATGTTGATATCTAAATAAGCTGCTGCAAAATATAGTTTCTCATAAAGAGGAAATCACATTTAGTGAGTTATGAACAATATTTTTAAGGTCTCTTATGGGCTCGATTTTACCAGGAATTAGGGCAAGAGTCATAGCAGGGAGTGCTACCAGAAATATAAATTCTGTACATAAAAAATCTACAAGTATATTATAAACTCAAGAATTTAATGTAGAATTTGTTGAATGTACAGTAATTCTTTCTGGTCACTTTTAAGAAACTGAGCAGTTATTAAATTTAAGGTGAGAGGTTCTTAGACCATGTTGAATTTAAAATAAGCATAGTGCCTATTAGTGGTTCCAATATTTGACTGTTGTTCAATCTGGATATGTCAATGTAACTCTGAGATAACTCTCAATAAAGCGAAGTTGCTTTGAATTTGTTTTCTTATATTTTCACAAGCACATTTCTTCATGGTCTGGATCTTTAATATGAAAGTTATTTGACTTCAGGTAGAAAACACATTAGAGCTGAAAATAGTGAAGTTCTCAAAATTATACTTTTTTTTTATTACATTACTACTCAAGTGTTTAATGTAACAACCTGGCTGAATGAAGCCTTAGTCATCTTTTTTCAAGAAAATGAAAATACTCTTGAATTATGTTTGAGGAGCAAGTTGGGGAAAAGCAGATAAGAATATTACCCTTGTAGACTTAAAGGGATGAAAAGATATTATCAAATGTAAGCTTTCTAATAAGGGAGCACATATTTTCTTATCTTGTTTTCTAGTTACAAAGAACCATCTAATAAAATTTTCATTCTTTCATCATTATTTACCATCTCCTTGAGTGATAATACATCCAGAACTGCTTTATTGCTTGGTGAAAACATTCATGCAGCTGAAAATTACTCAGAAATAAATTTTCTACGTGATTCTCACATTTTTCATATCCTTTGTTTCCAATTTATATTTGGTCCCACAAATTGATAAAGTGACTAGTTTAGAGATAATTAAGTGTGACTTTTTATTTCAGGAAACACAAATGAGGCTGCCCTTCTCTGCAGAACCTTTTCCATATTCTTTTAACAACCAAATCATTCCCAATTTTCTGGTATGTAAATTCAACATGATCAGCACAAATAAACAAACTGACAAGATTTGGGCAGTTGAAGCCCATTGTTTTACAACGTCTTTGTTTAAAATCTCATAATTCATCCTCAGAAATGGCCCTCTTAGTAATCAGTTACCTTTAATGTCTTCATTTTCATTTAAATGTTCAATGATCAGGATAATTAGAATTAATTTGGCATTGTCATCTTATGGTAATAAGGTTCTGTCACTTATCTGGAGCATCCTGCCGGCGCAGTGTTAGCAGACAGATATGTGACTCCCCACACTTCACACACTGCTCTATGGTCTTTGGTTAAAGTGCTAACAGTGAGACCTGGCCTGATTCCAGTTTAAATTTATGCTGTTTTCGGTAAGGAATCGAGGCCAGTCAAGCTGGTGCTCCTGGCTGTCCTGAATGACACTCTGAGGAAAACTCCGTTCTCCTTCACCAGCCAAAGAGTGTTTTCTGTTCCCACTCTGGGTCTTTTATAAGCTGGGATTAATCCTATGGTTAGAGCAAAAGGAAATATCTCTTTGAATTAAGATGGAAAAGCATCACTATAAACCCTTTTAAAGACTAGATGGAATTTAGGAAACCATAGTTCAAGAAGCTTTGAATCAAAATACCTACAGGGAAGAAAAGTGTGCCATTGAATTGTCAAACTGAAGGAGTCTCCCTGCATTACATGGCCCAGGGTTCTCCAGTCACAGTGAAGATCTTTTTCATGGTTCTCATCCATTGCCTGCCATGCCCCTAACTCAGCAAGAGCAGTAGATGGCCTTCCACAGTCTTTATCCTGTCCCTTACACCTGGGAAACATTTACATAAGATAGAGGGTTTGGGTGAGTTAGAAAGATATCCTAAACTTGTCAGCTTAGAAAACATCTTACGTTTCTGAGAACTGTGGGGTCAGGAAGTTGGAAGGGGCAGAGCTGGAATTTACCCTGTATGTATGGTTTGAAGGTACGATTCTGGGAAGTCTGAATGCCCAAGATGTTGGCTGTTGGCTGGAGTTCGGATAAGAATGGCAAGTGGACCACAGTCCCACTCCTTCATAACATGGCATTATCAAGGTAATAGTCTTATAATGAGTTGTCTTTGATGACTGTCCCAAAAGAATCACAGACGTGTGGCCTACTTTTAATCAGTTTTGGAAGTTAGAGAAGAGCTGTTTCTGCTGTATTCTATTGATTAAAAGAGAGATAGATGCTAAAATCGATTTTCAAGGAGAAGAAAAATAAACTTTATGTACTGATGGAAGGGAGGTAGAACAAATAATTGGAAGATGTATTTTAAATCTGTCCTGGACTGTGAAAAAGCCGAGAGGCTCTATATTCAAGAAGAAAATACTTGAAAGTTTCCCAGGTATGTGGCTGTTATTGATATTCAGAGCAATGAAAGTGTGAAGGTTAAACTGGATTGTGTCAACTTGATTGGCTTGGGAGCCACATAGAAGATTGATGGAACACACTTCTCGGGGAGTGTGGGTGTGATGGAGGTGTGACCTTGTGTACTGCATCTGGCCCCTCATCCTGCCCTCTGGTGCTGTTGCCTTGCTTGGCTTCCTCTACACCATGAACTAATCATGGCCTTCCACCATGATATTTCTGTCTTGGAGCCAGTCAGCCATGACTCAATCCCTTTAAATGTTATCCAAATAATTGGGAGATAAATATAATCAAATACATTATGTACCCCCAAATCCTGAAAATGGTAGGGAGATGGAGGATGGGAGAAATAATACATACAAAGAAAGGAAAACAAAGAATCGCAAGCCAAATTATAATTATACCTCTCCCCCTTTATGTTGTCAGTGCCAGGTATTTTATCCCACAGTGGCAAAGCTGACTAATACAGCGAGGAAAGTAAGAGCAGCAGGCTAGGTGTATATTGGAGATGGCCGGTAAGAAAACCCCTTGCTGGTGGGCAGGGAGCCAGGCCAGCCTGCGCCGTCTGCAAGAGCCCACCATCCACTTGATCTCTCAATTTCCACTGAGTTCAGTGACGTGACAACGGCAGCTTGAAAATGACCACAGGGGGATATTTGTACCCCAGGAACAGGTGGACAGTACAAATAAGGATGTCTCTTTTCCCAGAGCCCCAGTTGCTAAGTAGTCACCAAAATACCACGGATAATGAAACAACCTAGAAGCCACCTAAAATAGCCCTGGGCGTGATTAGCACTGGCTGTTGTAGGATGCAATGTAGGAAGCACCAACCTGACACAGACTAGCTCATAAAAGAGGAAGTACTGGTAATCAGCAGAAATCACAGGGAACTCTGTGTTTTAAAAGAATATAAATTTGGGGGCCAGTGAGATGGCTCAGCGGCTTAAGCGCCTGCCCGGCAAGCGCGAGGGCCCGAGTTCGACTCCCGGAACCCACATATGAAAAAGGGGCCGGTGATATCGCTCAGCGGCACGGGTGCCTCCTGGTACGTGAGGTCCTGAGGTCGACCCCCGGTACCCACAAAAAAAAAAGAAAAAAAAAAGAATATAAATTTGAGAGTCTGAGCCAGGTTTATGAAGTCTCCAAGAAAGAAGTGAGGCCTCACTTGACACCCAGGTTACACAACTGCATGCTAATTTGTTCTTTACTGTATACTTTTACATATATTATCATATTTTAAGTGGGTTATTAATACCATGAACATATTTAAATATTTTATATGAAATTGGACATGTCCTTAACTTTTCCAATTTTCAGGTTCTTCATCTCTGGAAATTAGCTAAAATACCATTCCATAGTGTTATTTTACTGCGAACTATAAGATTAACAAAGAAAAAAGCAGAGAGATGAATATTAGTCATGACTTTGGTAAATGTTGCCCACACCCTGTCCAGGTTCATAAGAATGGTGCTGATACGGATGAGCAATATTAACCGCAGGAAAATGAAGATGGTTACTTCTAAAATTCTACATTGAGAGTCAGGAAAGGAGGGCTAATGAAAGCCATCTTCAGGTTGGGAAGGAAGCCCGGGGCTGGTGTTCCTTAGCACCTATTTCTGTCACAGGGCTGCTGGATTTGCCCGCCCCAGTGAAAGGCAAACCCTGAGACACAGCAAGGAGCCTGTCAGAGGGAGTACGAAGCACAGTCTTACAGTTTCATAATAACGTTAAGGTTTTTTTCTGATTGAGAGTGCAAAAAGGAGACTTTGATTATATGCCATACAATAGTCCTTTTTAAACATTTTAGGATATCGACAAGAGTTTTTGGAACTTGATTGTATTTTTACCATGTACATGTTGGAATGAAAGTGTGAATGAAATTAGAGTTGGTATTTTAAAATTCTAGATATTTATTCCTATTCTACTTGATTGTTGGTCTTGAGTGAAGTTCATTTGAAAAACAGGTTTTGGTAGAAATGCTTAAAATATGTATGTTGATATATATTATAACTGTTCGTTTAAATATTACAAACATTAATTTTTAATAAGATGGCAATCTGTCTTTTGTTCCTGTATTTTTTTAAATTTAGAAAAAAAATTTATACATATTATCAGACAGGAACACAGAGCTTAGTTATCTTTTTTATTATTATAATATAATAATAAATTAAATATACAGACATAAATATGAAGAATTAAAACACACATGCACTATTAAATGGTAGATGCTGATGTTTTACCATGTTACTATTTCCTACACATCCTAGAACATAGTTGAACAGATGAGCAAATGGATAGTTAGATAGAATATAGATATAAATTAGTAGTCAAATTGTTATATGCACAGATATATATGTAAAGATGATAGAATAGGATTGTACTGATAATTCCCTACACATGATTTTGCATCCTTTTTAACTTAACATTGGAAAAATGTATATCTGAAATACACAGTTCATGTATTAATTATAAAATAACATAATGTACATATTCATGTTACAAAAAGTATATTTTTCTCCACTGGTATACATTAAGCTTTGACTTCAATAATTTATGTGGCATAATTATGGTGCAATAAAATTGGGGTTTATCTCAAATTACATTATAGTCTAGATTACCAATTGTGAAAAGGCACAAATTTTAAAGGAATTTAACACAATAATGTTCTACTCTTAACTATGCATTCATGGTTATGGTATTTTAATTGAAGGCCTATACATCACTATAATTATGAGAAAATTAAGCTGTCTTGAAGATTGATTGAAACCATATATCATTAAGGTAAATCAATATTTCAATAATATCAAGGTACTTGATTACAATTATTATCTTTATTTTTGTTCCATGGCTCCTGAAACTTATCACTGAAGCGTTTTTTAAAAATGAGCAAATTTACGTTCACAGCAATAAAATCTGGAAATACCACTCAACCCCTGCCAAGTGACTGATTTTTACATCATAACTAGAAAGCCCTGGATGTGTTCACCTTTGAAAAATCTTTCCTGTTAGTTTTACTTTGTGGTAGCTTTATAGATATGATTTTAATTTTTATAGCATTCCTTGATATTGTAACTACCAAACTTTAGTAAAAATGAACATTTCTTCCTACATTTAGCATGTGTGTAGTCTACCTAGCAAATATTTCAAAATGGATTGCTTTACTTTTATTATTTATTTGTTTCACTATGTTTTTGTTGTTTTGTTTTTCCTATAACTAGTAGTCCTATGATAGGATGACTTCACACTTGGTTGACATGCCAGTTCAATATATCTTTTTGCAAGATTATATATATATTTTTTTTGAGGGGGTACCAGGGGATGAATGCAGGACCTCACCTGCCAGCAGGTGCCCATGCCACTGAGCAATATCACTGGCCCTTTTTTTTTTCCTTTATGTGGGTACTGGGAGTTGAACTCAGGACCTTGCACTTGCCCGGCAGGCACTTATGCCGCTGAGCCATCTCACTGGCCCAAGATTCAATATATTTTTAATCATTGGTGTTGACTCAGTCCCCAGGCAGGTAAAAAGACAATTGCTGCAATGTAAAGAATCCTATTTGAGAAGAAAATTAACCAAAGGAATAATCACCACCTTGACAGATGAAAGATGCCTCCTAATCTGCATGCCTCTAGAATCAGGCTTCACCAAAACTCAGCATGTTCTCCTGCTCTCCAGCTTCCCAGCCCTCCTGCTTCTTCCCTTCAGATGTGTTTTCTACAGCATCTATAAATTATAAATCTATGTCACTTATAAGTTATTATGGTTTATATCTGGATGTCCCCCAAACCTTCATGCATTCAAAGGGGATCTTTTGATAGGTGATTGGATTAGGGGCCCTAGCGCTGGCTGAGTGCTGTTAGGAGGTGAGTCTGGTTGGCAGAGGAGGTCACTGGTGGTGTGGTCTGGAAGGACATATCTTCCTGCCTGGATCCTTCTTTCTCTCCCTGCTTCCTCTTCACCATGAGGTGAGCAGCTTTCCTCTGTGCCACCACTCTACCATGCCTTCCTTCCTTGGAGCCAGCCAACTCTGGACTAGAAACAGGAGTCAGTATAAGCCTCTCCTTCTTTAAGCTGCAGGTTTTGGGGTATTTTGTCCCAGTGACAAGGAAAGTGACTAAGACACAAATGGATTACTATTTCCTCTTATTCTGCATGTTATCAGATGTTCCTCCTCTGTTGTCAAATTGAAAAAAAAAACCATTTTTCTGGACTGGCTTTTTTGTTTCTTCCCCATTTATTTCATCCTTATCACAAAAACAAATCACTTATGTCACAATAGTTACATTAAAAAGGTACTAGAAAATGTTAGAACTTTTGAAGTGTTAGATCCTCTGAAATTTTCTTTTTATCTGTTTGTTTGAAATCCTTCCTATTAGTTTTACTTTGTAATAGTTATAGATGTGATTTTAATTTTTATAGCATTACTTGATTTTATAACCATCAGACTTCAGTAAAAATGAATATTCCCATGTTTAGTAAGTTTAGTAAGTAGCTCTAAATAGCAAAAATCTAAACACTGAATTACTTTATTTTTTGGACTCGATCATCTTTTTAAAAAATATCTAATTCTTTACGTTCTCTTAAATCCCTTCTTCTCTTTCAGTTCCTGAATGTTACTTCAAGTTTTAAAAAACTATTCTTTCTTAAATATCCCATGAATGTTGTAATTTCCTGAAATTTTATTATGACCCTTTGCTGTGTTATATTCTCTCCTTTAAAGCTCTCATTTGTGCTGATATTTTGAACCATTTGCATAATTAAACTACCATATGTCTATGTCCGGTCAGATAGTCACACCTCTTGTCCTTCCAAAGAGTATCCTTTGTGAAAAATTTTCTGTGACTTTTCTGCCTAGGTCACACTGAGGTTCAACCACAGCTTGCTCAGAATTGATGACACGCTTCTCCTTTAATGTTTTGCTGCTTGTCCTGTGTGCGTGTCCTGTATCCCCGAAGGACATCACACCTTAACTTCATCATGTTACTCCCTGTGATGGGAATGACCTGTACTATAACACACATGCCTTTACCTGGTTATTGGATGCTTATTGTATAAAATGTAGCCCAAATGTGACACCTCCACTGTTGTAGTCAGGGTTTGCAAGGGAAACAATACAGGACACATAATTTATAGGATTATTTTATAGTAGTCATCCAAAGAGTCAAATACAAGAGTGCAGGAAATCTGTCCACACACTAAGGACCCATAGAATCCAGCTGAGGGCCTGAATTCCACAGCAATGTCCTACATGAGTCCAGCTGAAGACCTAGAGCCCATGGCAGTGCCCTCCATGAGTCCAACTGGAGGCCCAGAGCCCACAACAATGTCTCACGTAAGGATATTTCACGGATCTGCTCTGGGAGGCCCAAAGGTCAGTGGTGGAAGCTAGAATGTCTGCGCCAGCACGATGAAGGATCTGTGCCAGTAGGCTGAGGGATCTACACTGGAGCCAGGAAGTGACACTCAAAGTAAGGATCAGAGCTCCCCTGAAAGGTACCACAGCCATCCTCAGCGACAGTGAGGTCCCGAGCTCCTCCAACAATGAGAACAGCCAAGTTCCTATCAGGAAAGCCAGAGTGATAAGCTCCTTGAGGAGAACCAGCAGCACCCACTCTTCTTCTCCAGATCTCCTTTTTTTTTTTTTTCTTAATGTGGGTACCGGGAGTCGAACTTAGGACCTTGTGCTTGCCAGGCAGGCGCTTATGCTGCTGAGCCATATCACTGGCCCTCCAGTTCTCCTTTTTATGTGGTTGGCAACAATCCTCAGGTGGGCCCTCCACACCCAGCACCATGCTGATTCAGTTCAGCTGGGTGTTACAAGTTGACCACCAGTTGTCAATCCACCACATCCACCTTTTAATAGAACTAGAAGGATCTTTGGGTATTTGGGCATCAATGATTACAAAAGACTCTCCTGATCATTTTCATAAGTTTCTTTGTTACTCCAGCAACACTTAACTTCTAAGTACCAGCTTTTCTAAAGGTAAACGCTAAATGTGGTATTCCCTTTCTTTGCCCAATACACTATACTCAATCAATAAATTAAGAAATGAAGGAATAAGAAAGCGAATTGCGTGCTTGTGTTTGTGTTTGTATTAATCACTTTCCATCACTGGGACAAAATACTGGGCACAAATAAGTTAAAGGAGAAGAGTTTTACTTTGGCTCACAGTTTCAGATAACTCAGTCCATGGTTGGCTGGCTCCAGTGTAGAAGCGGTATGGTGGGAGGGTATGGTGATGGAAAGCTGCTTAACCTTTGGCCCCCAAGAAGCTGAAACAGAAGATCCAGGGATGTGAACACACTCTTCCAGGTCATGCTGCTCGTGACCCCCTTCTTCTGACAAAGCCCTGCCTCCTAATAGCGCAAGCATCAGTGAATTAATCCACTGATGAGCATAGCACTCCCCATGATCTAATCACCTTTCAAAAGCCCCACCTCTGAACACCTGAGATTTTGGAGGACATTTTAGATTTAAACCACAACCTTTTTTTCTCTAAAGTGCTCTATAAACTGCAATTTATTTTTTATTGTAATCTGCTGTGGTCTGAATACTTGTGTACTCCTAAAATCCCCATGCTGAAATCATAGCTCCCAAGGTGATGGTATTTGAAGGTGAGGCCTTTGAGGAGTCATTAGGCCATGGAGGTAGAGCCTTCATGATGGGACTAATGCCATTACCCAAGAGGTCCAGGATGATTTTTCATTATGGCACCTTGTGAGGATGGGGTGAGACAGTGCTGTCCCGTGAACCAAGAAAGAGGCCGTCACCAAACTATGATTTCGCCAACACTTTGTTCTTGGACCACCCAGGGTTCAGGACATTAGAAATACAATAATACCTCAGTTCAGGAATGCTTCTGTTTGCAAACAGTTCAGTTCACAAACAAAAGCATTCAGGAAAATTTTGTTTACCTTCACAAACTCCACATTGGTCGACAAACATGACCTTGGCCATCTTCCCCACACAAACACCAACACAGCCATCTTCCCCCAAACTGTAAAACAAAGGCAGTTCATAAACCAAGGTGCCATTGTAATTATTTTTGTTTACAAGCTTTAAAATCTATGGTATGGTGTTATAGCAGTACAAGTAGGCCAAGATGAAATATAGGTACTGAGAAGTGAGAATGCTACTGTAACAAATATCTAACAGTACAACAGTGACTTTGGGACTGGGCGGAGAGTTTTGAAGTGCATGCTAGAAAAATCTACACTGCTGCAAATGAGACTTTAGAGTGTTCTGGCAAGGGCTTAGAAAGAAATGAGGGGAGCCATAGAGAAAGCCTCAGTGTATTAGGAAACACCTAAATGTTTGTTAGCAGAAATTTGCAGGAATAAGAATGGTAAAGACCATTCTGTTGAGATCTCCAACCATAATGAGAGACAGCTTATTGGACAATGGTAGGAAGCCCACCTGTTTTATAAAGCAGAAAGGAGCTTGGCTGAATTGTGTTTCTGTCCCAGTATTTTGTGGAAAGTGGAACTTGTGAGTAATAAAATCGGATCTATGGTGAGGGCAATTTCTAAGCCAAATTTCAAAAGAACAACTTGGTTCCTCTTGACTGTGTAATGTAAAATGTGAAAAGAGAGAGATCATTTTAAGATATAACTGTTTACCCACAGGGAATTCAAACTTAAATATTTGAAGAATGCCCAACCTATTTACATGGTACAGAATAATAAAATGTTTTTAACCAAGTTTTAGGGTGAATATTCAAATGGGAGTGTAAATGCAAATGAGGAGTTTCAATAGTAGAAAAGGACACCAAGGATGTGGACAAATGACCATTTGAGAAGGGCAGTATTGAGCCATCTAAACAGAATCCTGCACCTATTGTCCCGGCCAGTGGAAGAATGATCCTGAGAGCAAATGAGAAATTATCGAGGTTGCCCCCTCTATAACAAGTCCACAGGGTTAGTGTGAGGGTTAGGATGAGGATGCGGGTTATGTCATGGCAGGGCTATCACAGAGGACTTCCACTAGGGCAATGCCCACCACAGCCACGGGGTGGGACTGCTCCGATAATCTAGATCTATAAAGCCATCAGATTGCAATTCAAGGTTGTTGTGTGTGTGTAGGGGGAGACTCAGGCATATAATGCTAACCCATGTGTGCCACGGTATGAATTACATCCAGCAAAGCCATGGACAGAGCCTAGAGCCTTAGGCATTCCAGCCGTGCATGACAAACCTGCAGCAGCAGCAGCAATCCAGTGTGAACAGAAGGTGGGATTTCTGTCTCAGTGATCTGGAGGTGGACCATCAAGCCAGAGAAGACTGTTCTTGAGGCTTATTATTTAATGTTGTTTGCCCTGTTGTATTGAGGATTAGCTAATTTAAAGCCTCCTCCTCCTTTATTCTTTCCTATTTTTCCCATTTTAAATGGAAGTAAATGTCCCGTGTCTGCCCCACAATTGTATTTTCAAAACACATAACTTGTTTGATCTCCCAGGTTCACGCGTGGAGAGTAATTTGCTAGACAGTGAATTGTACCTTGAGTCTCACTCACAAGTGATTTAGGTGATATTTCAATAAGACTTTCAACTTTATTTTTTATTTATTTACTTATTTATTTTTATGTGGGTAGTGGGGGTCGAACTCAGGACCTCGCGCTTGCCAGCAGGCGCTTGTGCCGCTGAGCGATATAACCGGCCCTTTTTTCCTTTTTATGTGGGTACTGGGAGTTGAACTCAGGACCTCGCGCCTGCCAGGCAGGCGCTTATGCCGCTGAGCCATCTCACCGACCCTTCAACTTTAAACCTTGAAGTTGATGCTGAAATGAGTGAAGACTTATGAGACCCCTGAGCATCAATAAATGTATATTACATTGAGTGTGAGAAGAAGAGGGATTTGTAGGGCTGGTGCAGAATTCTGGAGTATGAATTCTTTTGTTTCCCCAAATATAGAAGTTTGAAACTAAATCCCCAAGGTAATAGGTCAGGAAATGGAGCCTTTGAAAGGTGATTAGCATGGACCCCTCGTTAACTTGATTAGTGCCCTTACAAAAGGGGCCTCAAGCAGAAATATTGCCCCTTCCAATATATGAAGAAAGACAGAAAAGATGGCTGCCTAAGAACACCAAAGAGGACCCTCACCAAAACCTTGCTAGTGTCTTGATCTTGGACTTCCTAGCCACCAGAACTATGAGAAATATGTTTCTTGTGCATATGAAACCACCCAGTTTAAGGCATCTTGTTATAGCAGCCTGAATTGTTGAAGATACAGTCCTGTAATATGATTAAAGAATTTTTAAAAGTAAGTCTTTTTATTACTATTAGTGGCAAACACAATATACCATTATGTTTACAAAGTCAATACATGAACAGGAATTAGTTTAAAAGGACAATTTTTACCAAGAATTGTGTTTCAGTTTGCCATGAAAAGGAAAGAACATCTGAGAGTAACAAAACCTTTGTTCCATCCTTGACAGTGGTAAAGAAGTAGTTTCAAGAACGCTAAGTGGGTTTCCAGTTAAAATGAGGGTTAAATTTTGGGTTAAAAATAACCTACCATGAAGACGTCTTTCAGACATCCTATAAACAGTAGCAACCGACTGTGGTGAGGTGATCAAATTCTGAGGCTCAATCATTTCATTTGTCACAACAAATAGGACAAACTCCAAGGGCTACAGTAGGTTTTGAGTCAGAAGATGCCATGGTGGAAAGTATGTGAAAGCACATTTCTTCCACAAATACGGTATTTCAGTAATTACCCTAGTGGGGAAACAATTATTGACAGTAATTGATTGAAGCAAATTGTTACTCCATCCATAATATAACTTTCTGTAATATCTTTGAAAATTGTACAGGATATAATGAACATGAAATTAAATCAATACAAAGGTTACTTTCAAATTTGAAGTAAATATGTAAATGTCAAAATATTATTGAATATGTATCCACAATAGTAAAAGACCTACCTTTTTGTATAATATGCTTTTATGGTGTCTAACATTCTGAGAAAATATGTGAAATTTCTGGCATATTTTGCACTATTGTTATCAAATTAGATAATGAAACCTACCACATATAACACAGTTCTTTCATTTGGATTGAATGGTAAAAAGTAAATTATCCAGCCTCTACTAGGTATGAAGTTCATCTGTCTCACTTGAACAATAAAGATTTTTTTAAAAAATATATATATGTACAAGTTTTTTAAAGAGTATTACATGCTCTGCTAGCAATTAAAAATGTTCAGAAAAAGTTAATATTAAATGAATAATGAATAGATGAAATAGACATTTTTTTCTACCTATCAAACCAAGCTTGACCACTTGGTGAACTTAGGAATATTTATTTTAGAGAAGCACTTTTTTGTTCTTGTTCAGATGCAGCTTACTTAATTGGATTACATAACTTTTGCACGTATCATTATATCTATATAAATTCTGTATAATAGCACATTTTATTGAGATAACACTTTTTTAAAAAAATCAAAACACCTTCTTCATAAACTAAAAAAAAAATCAGGTTTTATTTCACCTTTTAAACTAAAATCTCAAGAATAACTTGCAAGTGCTTTCTCTGACCAGGAATTAACTCCTAACTGCTTCCCGGAAGTGGCAGTAAAGGTTAGTTAACAAGTGCAATAAGGATGGAGGTTCCAGTTGGCACAGCTGTTACTGAAATGGTCCAGAGACGTGGGATCTAGGGGCATGTAAAATTAGAAATATTTAAACCCATATTTTTGTCATTTCCTTTTCTGAATTGTGTTTTCTTGTTTGTAGGCACAGCCAACAGGAGGAGCAGAGATGCTGCCTAGTGGCTGAAGCTGATTGTACACAATCAGAGTGATTATGTGGGAATCAATAGGAATTTTGTTCTTCAAAGATGTTTGTTGTGACAAAATGGCTGATATTCAAGCAGATTTTTATTCACAGTCTTGTGTTTCCACAATGATCTTTATTTCTCCCAAGGTTGTTTTGTCTTTCTAACTGGTCTCCATGTTCTAAAGAAAAAGACAAACCAACCCATACATTTCATTTTGATTCTTAGAGTTGTTTGGTGTTGTGTTCAGCAAACAACACAACTTCAAATGTTAAGGGATTAATGATATATGTTAGAAAACCCACCAGCTCTTTTAGACGATATTTAGGTGGCAAAATGTGGTTAAATAAGGGAGGCGATGCCAGAATTCATTTGTGGAAGAGTCAGCTCTCATTGTTCTAATATTACTTAGCTGTGTGGGGAATGTTTTAAATATTAGCTTCAAGTGTTATTATCTATACTTGGAAGAATTCAGGTTTGGCACCAGTGAATTTTTAATATGGTTCTTGATATAAAAATCCCCCCATAACCGTAAGTGGGGCTTATAAATTGTTCTCGACTACTAGAATGTGGCAAAGGCGAACATATTTTTCAGAAGTAATTAAGCTTCCTAATCAGTTGACTTTAAATAGAATGAACAGGCGAGTTGCCTGGGTGGTCTTGACCAAATGAGACAAGCTTTAAAAGCCGTCAGAGGCCTCATGTGTGGGGGTTGGAAACTGCAGATCCTCTATCCTCACGTGACCTTCAAAATCAGCCCATTGTGTGTTCCAATGTCACCAGGGATGCGTTGTGACAGCAGCCAATGAATTGTGATCCCAGCCCTGGTCCACACCTTCATGTTCACCTGGTTGGCTAAGTAGTCAAACTTGATTAACCCAAATACACCTTTTTAAATGTAAAGTTAGTTTTCACTTTTCTCATATTTTCTCAAAGGCAAAAAGAAATGTTAAGAAAAGGATGAATCCAATTTAAACCAATTAGAATTTCACTGGACATAGAAGATTTAAAAAATTAAAAGCCAGTGAATAATGAGGCATCCCAGTTAGGAGACTTGATATGTACAATACTTTAAAAAAAAAAAAAGAAAAGAAAAAAGAAAAGAAAAAAAAAGGAAAGAAAAAAAAAGAAAAGAAAGCAAAGCAAAGAAAATAATAGAGGGAAGGAACATGAAGTGGCTGGCCGATGGTCAAGATTTAAAGAAGTAACATGAGGCAGCCTAAGTTTAGAGATTTTTTTTAATGGAATTTCAATAAATGTTACATACATGAATTCAGTATTCAAAAAGATTTAACAATTTTTAAAATCCAAAGAGCTGCCCTATTGGGTTCCCGCTGAGACTGCCTGGGATAAGGCCAGTGCTTTCATGCTTGCCAAGGATGGAGACACAGAGAAGGCACGCGTGCTTGGTTCGCAGATGGCTCCCGACCCAGGCTGAGAGGGAAAGATTCCAAGCCTCCAGCACCTCCTCTCAAAAGCCCACCATCCTCTTCTCACCCATGTCCACCTCCACTTCTGTCCGAATTTGGACACACTATCTATGATTTTTCTTTGCATGTTTAGCACTGCTATTTTGGAACACAAGGTCTGTCTGAAATTTAGTCTAAGAAAAATAGTATTGCAGACTCTAATTGTCCCCTCCATTTCATCACTTTTGTATTAGTTTGGGCTACTTACTGAACTTCTTTGAGACGCTAAGTACTGCTATAAAAATTATGTCATACTGCTGGAGAAAATGTACTTCTAAACTGTTAAGTTCCCCCTGTATATATTTTTTATGTGGCTGCCCTTTCTTGAGAGCCAAGGATTTACTAAAAATGTCATATATACATATGTACCTTTAGGGTTTTAAAAATTTAATTAATATAATAAGAAAAAAATATGACGTGAAAAAACAAAAGTCAGACTAATTTACTTCTTAACTTTACCCTGAGAAACATGATATTTAATGATCATTGTGCAAGGACTTTTGAGATTTTACTCTAAAGTCACAAATTTAATGGTGCATTTTAGGGTATCCAATTTTGCTCTTCCCTGCAATGCAACGAGAGTAAACTTTCCAAGAAAAAATGTAGACTGAAATGTTATCATTAAATATTTCAGAAAATACTAATTTTCATAATGGTAAAATGACCACTGAGTAGTGGTTTTGGTGAATACTGACTAATTTTTATCAATAATTACTGTAAGTTTGTGTAACTTAATTGTTCCTCCAGAGTAAACAAATTCTTACACTTTTCGGTGAAGACAAGCTCTTGTTTTATAAAAATGTAATTTTGGAAACTCAAATCATGCTACCCATATAAGTACTTCCAGCATGTCCCTGTGACTGCCCTGAGGTGCTCCTCTATTGATTCTGTTCCTGGTGGCTTCGAACTTGTGGACCTGGTGCTGTGTTAGCCATAGTTCACTTGCCTTGCCAGTGAAGTTTCTAAACCGTATGAATTATGTTTTCTATAATTGAGCTAACCACAGTTAATTGCCTAATAGACTATGCCTACAGTAAGTGAAAAAAAGAATTAATTGCTTGGAAAAGAATGCATTATATATTTCAGCCACATCTACATCATCCTGCTATACCAAAGTGACAAATAAAGACAGCCAGAATTTACATTAGGCGCATACTGAAATCTTTTTCTTTTTTGTGTGTTTTGTGAGGTGTGGAAATAAGGAAAATGAATGATAAATTGAACTTCTTGTTGAAGCTGAATTAATTATACAGAATTAATTTTTCCTTTCATTACAGAAGAAGCCAATTTTAGGAGATCTTAGGTAAAAGCTTAGGTGCAATTTAAGAAAATATCATTTGTAAAAGACTAGACCCTTTTTTTTTAATTGAGAGGTTTTTACTATGCAAATAATATTCTGTTTTAAAAATGTATTTCCTAGTCAAAGTCTAATGCCACATTCCTAGGCATTTTCTAAAAAATTTCCCTGGAAAAATAAGATGCATGTTAAAGAATTTAGTATTTACTGCAACCATTTAATTTCTTTTCTATACAGAAAGAAGTGACAATAACTCATTATACTAAGCCATGACAATAATATCAATGAATTCCAAATTTCATTTTTAAAATATAAGTGGTACAGTATGGAAGAAGACAAAAGGAATTGAAAAAACTTGCTATCATAATTGGAAAACTGAAAATTATAATAAACCCTAGGAAATTAATTTAAGTAAGATGGATAAACAGGTCAATCTCAGAAAATCTTAAAATAGCTGTACTCTAAAATGAATCTAAGCTTTCCAATGCATGTAGGTGTTTCAACTGTTAGGTCATTTAGTGAAACATCTTTAAAAATATACAAATTTAAATGAAGTTTTCAAAACCCAGTGGTTTAGAAAAGGCCAGAGAAATTCAATCATATTGTCTATCCTAAAGAACTTCTAGGATAATTGGTAAACCAGGAAACATAATAGGCCTATTCATGAATAAGATCCTATTCACAATTCTAATGTGAAAAAAATCTGGTCACAAAACAGACTAAAACAAAGAAAAACTCAACAAAATAAAGCATGATTGTCACCCGTAAGATCTCTGTCTGCTTCCTGTTTCCACACGTCTAGAACCATCTTCTTTCTGCTTCCCTGTCAATTCTAAATCCAACAGAAGTGACGGTGGCTATTTAAGTGTTTGTATGTGTATTAAAGTTTCAAAAAGAAAAGAAAAACTTGATGTTCTTGGTTAAAAAGAATGAAAAAATCCCCTTAAAACTTATCTATGTATTATAATTGCCTAGGTCCCTCAATCTATTTCTTAAAGATATTTAAGAGTTTTCTGCACTTGAAAAATGAGTGTTTCTAGGATATTTTCCCCACCTTGGGCTTACTCAGCCTGTGGACAGAGTCCAGGCAGAGAGAGCTGCGCCTACGAACTCTCCCAAAAAAGATTGCCTGTTGGGTTCCAAGAAGACAATGAGGGCGATGCCAGGCCAGCTGTAGCAGAAGATCAAGTCAGAAAGAGGAAATTATGATTTATGGATCACTACAGGGATCTGGAAGCTAAACTCACAGAAACACAAAGATGCCTGTGGATGGTGGGAAGGCAGAAGCAAGGAAATCTGTTGGTTAACCAGAGCTGGGCAATTTAGACAAAAGTTAGTATCCTCTAGATCCATTGCACTAGTGAGTAGCATGAGCAGAAAGGTTAATATAATTTTTATATTGAGTATGAGCTCCAGATTGCATGTGAAGTAGGAGATGGCAATGGGAGTGAAGAGTGACTCCATATCTTTTAACCTGAGTACCTGGGAAGGCTGACTTCCATCTTGTTTTCCTCACCATGTATCTTAATCTCTCCATAACCCTCTACCTTCCCTTTCTCCCAAAGCACTGGCACTTTGCAGTTACATCCTTTTGGAAGATGGTTGCCCAAGATGTCCTTATTAATTATCATGTCCTTTAACTTGTCATTCAAATGTCACCTTTTGGGCAGAACTTGCCTTGCTGCTCTACTTTAAGTCACACTCCCACAATTACATATCTGTGTTTTTCTCCACAGCACTGATCCCAATCTAACATGCATATTCTGATTAATTTATTGCCCATATTCCCACTAGAATGGCAACTCCATGAGAGCAACATCTGTCTCCTTGTTTTATTCCTCACAATGCCTAGAATGGTATTTGGCGTGCAGTAGACAATAAATACTAGTTAGATACAAGAATGGAAGCAGGGGACAAACGAAGCTGTCTGCTGTAGTCTGGCCTCTGAGAGATTCACAGCACAAAGGAAATATTAGTGAAAGGAGAAAAATGAATGAAAGCAAAAACTCTGCCATGGAACAAGACGAAGCTGTGTTATGCATCAGATGATGATAAACGCCTTGTCATAAGGAGTATGACAGCAAAGCTCTGTGTTATGATGTAAATGTGAAGTGTCCCCAAAGACTTATGTAAGCATTTTGAGAGCTGGATCCCACCATGTTTGGTGGTGGAGAGGGGGAGTAGTCAGAAGTGATTGCATCATGAGGGCATTAATGACACCAATGGATGCCACTGATGGATGCTAATTGTATGGCGTTATGGGAGGTGATGGAAACAAGAAGTGTGGCTTAGTTGAAGGGAGCAGATCATGGAAGTGAGACCTTGAGGACTATGTCTGGTCCTCAACCCCTTCTTCCCTCTCCATGGACTTCCATTCTTTCTCACCTCACACACACGACAAAATGGAACCAGCCACCTTGAGCTAACACCTCTGAAACCATGAATCCAAATAAATCTCACTCCCTTAATTAAATTTTCCTCAGGTATTTCATCACGGTAACAAAAAGCTGACTAATGCACCCTAGCTCAGTGTTCCCAGTGGAAGAGTAAATTAATGAGCCTGTTGACAGGACTTGACTTACTCTACCTGAGAGGTTGTGTAGCTCGAACTTACACTGAGGCTAAACACTGAGGCTCTCTCCTCAAGTATAGTAAAGTTTGGAGGATGAGAGAAGGGGGATGCCTTAGTCCCTTTCTCATCGCTGGGGTACAATGCCTGACACCAACAAAATAAAGGAGGAGGGGCTTTTTATGACTCATGCTTTTATTCCATAGTCTGCTGAATCCAAGGCAGCATAGCATGACAGGAGGCGATAGCAGAGGAAAAGCTGCTCATTTCATGGTGGCCAGGAAGCAGATAGAGAGGGAGGAGCCTGGAAGGGACATGTGCCCTTCCAGGTCACGCCCCCAGTGACCCAACTCTCCGGACTAGACCCCACCTCTTAACATCACATTCAGCTATAACACTTCCGTGGTTTACTCACCTTTAATGAGTACATGAGGCTGTTGGGGGACAGCTAGATATAAACCACAACAGAGGACAAGGACACTCTTATTCTCCCCTCCTCCACTGCAGGCTCTCCTGTCCTCCATCTTCTTCCTACAACTTCTGTGCCTGTTCACTGTCCCCTGGAGAGAGTCTAACAATGTGCCATAGTGCACAGTTCGATCTCAGTCTGGTCCTGACTTCTCCTGTGTCTTTGATGGCCCCCGAGTCTCCAGTGATTCTGAACTTCTACAGTTCCATAAGCCACACACTTTTACTTTTTCTCTACTGCTACAAAGCCCTTTGCCTTCCTCATTTTCTTGTGAACTTGGATTCATCATTTAATAACCAGTTCAAGCATTTCTTCTTTTAGGAAATCCCTGGTACAATTATCTCCCTTCCTGAAGGATTAATTGCTTCCTTCTGGATTCATTATTGATTCTTTTAGTTAAAAAATGTTTTATTACAACCAGTGGATCACATATCCATTTCTGCTTTAGTCTGTGATAAACCAGAAGGCAAGAAACATGTTCTATCTTCTTTGTATGAATTGAACTTATCACATAACCACATGCCATCAAGTGTAATGGATGGTTAGTATTAATGAAACAAATAGTCAAAATTAATAAAGTCAAAATTAATTTTAAACAATTGGAATCAAAGCATCAGCCATATTACAAATTTTCTTAAAAACAAAAAAACTGAGTTCTTTCTAATGTGGATGAAATCACATTAGGAAAGTCACCCTTGTTTCCTAGAATAAAGACTGACTGGGAAGATTTCCCAAAGGAAAGGGGATGAGCAACGATTGGAAGGAAATGATGTTTAGTAGAAAAAGTAGCATACAGCCACAAGCAATGTCATATGTGGTAAAGTGGATTTAAGTGACATAGATTGTAAGGGACAGACAGCAGTGAAGGCTTCAGGGCCTGGGAAAGTACAGTGGCAGCCAGGAGAGCCCAGTTGCTGAGGTATTTACAACTCAGCAGAAGTGTTCACAGTAGGCTGCAACACCAGTGATTGCTAACTGGGCTAAAATTTCTCCAGGTGACTGTGTAATTACACCCAGATTCAAGCCCTGATTCTGTGTAGTCCTCATAACCTCACTGACAATAAGGAAAGAGCGAGGAAGCAGATATGCAGGCGAGACCACAGACCGTGAGGCCAAGAGCTGGGCACTTCAATGATTCAGGTTTTAAGTGGTGGTAGATACTCAAAATATCACTCACCCACTTCTGGAATTGGATTAATGAAGCCATTCATACAAAAATAATTTGTTGTGCTTTTTGTTTGTTGTTCCCTCTTATCTGGGGTGGTTCCCTGCTGCCAGTTGGTTGTGCGAAGGTGTTTATATCCACTTTACCCATTGCGTATCTGTCGGCTTCCTCTGAATCTACTATAGTAGAAGTATCTATCTACCTATCTATCTATCTATCTATCTATCTATCTATCTATCTATCTATCTATCATCTATCTGTCTGTCTGTCTGTCTGTCTATCTATCTATCTATATATGATCAGTATAATACAGAGGGCTCAGAATTTTCAAATTCAAAACATTAGCTCCTCCAAACACCAAGATATTCGTATTTGCTGAAGGTCTCATTTGTAAGTTTCCACTTTGAGTAGAGCTCAGCGTGAAGATTTGTGTTTGATGGTATAAGCTGGCTGCATTCCCAAATGAGTATTTGTACAAATCTCTCCTCTATATTGATATTTACTTACTGGAAAATTAAGATACGGCAAATGAAGTGAAGGCTGTAATGGGTTTCACGTAAGTTTTTAATTGTTAGTACATATACCTCTTCCCCTCATGTACAAAATTTTTAAATCTATAGGGACATCTTGGTACATATCTATGCAGATTACTTTTATATTTATGTAAAGGATTGCTTGTTCCCCCAGGTGGTGGTAAAACTGCAATTTCACTTTGACATGATACAAATTGGTTTAGAGAAAACAAATTATTCTAAACTCTTTAGAAACTGAAATGATGCTGTCGAAGCTGAGTAACAACGTAAATAAATCTAGAAGACGGCAATTTTTATCTCTCCAGAACGAGATAGGTTTGTCCTGGATCACGCCTCTGAATTTAGGTCACTGATTTTAATCCAGGGATGATTTCTGACTTGTATAAAGAAATAGAAACCAAGAGCCATCATAAAACATGAATTGGTTGACAATCTCTTGAAATACATATTTATATAGACCATAAAATAAAAATATTTTGTTCATGAAAAAGTGTCTCTTCAATGCTAGTCTGACTGGTAGACAGAAATAAAGATTTTTAGGAGGGAATAATTAAGTTTTGTAATTTAGTAATCTTTCTAGTCTGTTATACAAATAGTGCTTGTTGAAGCAGAGAAGTCTACTCCAAGACCATATTTTTTATTAGGAAAATGATACTGAATGCTAAGGTGTGTATGAAAAAGCACAGAAATCATAAGCCCGCAGCTCAATCAATTTTAAAAATCATGACTATGTAACAAACATAGTGATAAAAATAAGATATTAATATTTCATCAAAAGACTCTTGGATGCTACATCTCATAGAGAGTGGTTAGCCTGCCCTTTACAGAAGTTTTGACTGTTTTCTTGCAAATGAGTTTAAAACCCTACAACCTCAGCACTATTTTAGAAAATCTTGTGAGTGGACTTCGTATTCTCATGCTTATCAATCATTAGCCAAATGGTATAAACATGGAATCAAAGCTAAAATAAATGCTTCAAGTGAGTTTTAACATAAATGTGTTTTTCTGGATTATTAAAAAATAAATCCTGGGTATTGATAATGTGAGTGACGTTGAGGGGGAGATCCTGCTCTTATGGCAGGCAAATTATGAACTGCATAATTTTTCCTACACCACTTTGGCTCACTGTTGGGTTACCTGGAAGAAAGGCCTAAACTGCACCAGGTCCCACTTATAGGTTACAAAGGGGACAGTGAGATGGGTAATAAGTTTTAAAGACCAGGTAAGAGGGAACCTTGGTAATAAAGAATTACGTTCAGTTAGGGATCTTTATAGAACAACAGACTGAAAGATGAATTGAGTCAGTTCAGGCATAACATTTATTTTTAACAATTAGTTTTTTAATTTTCTGTGATTGTGTCCCACAGTTTAAAGTGCTTAATGAGTTCTTACTGGAAAGTGACTATTTCAGGAGAGTATAATGGGCTTTAATCACTTCACTCAAGCTATTAAGAAGAATGGTTGTCAGGAAGTGTTTTTACTTTTGTTATAAAATTAATCAACTTTTCCACTGAATAAAATAAGAAATTTGTCCATATATAACCTTCGATGTCTTGATCCCTGTCCTTTATCCTGTTCCCCTTTTCTCTTCACCATGCATTATTCATTAAATTAAACAATTTCTCCTTCTGCACCGAGTTAAACCAGCCTAAGAAAGGAAGGGAAACAGCATCTGACTAAGCAAGTACTGAGTTCTCATGCTTGATGACACACAGTTATACATCACTTCACGACGGGATGGCCATTGGGAGGGGACTTGGTCACTGGGTGATCATCATCGTGTATTTGCACAAACTAAGACCACTACGATGTCCAGGCAATACAGCCCTGTAGGACCACTGTCACATATGCTGTCCAACAAAACAACACGATTATATACACTGCTTGTCCACCCTGCATTATTTAAGCTGCTCAAAAACTCAGTAAGGCAAATGTTATACACATTTTACAACTGTGCAATTTAGTCTTTAGAGCAATACACAATTTGCTCAATATCAAACTAGCCTAACTTCCATTGGAGCTCAAAACCATTTGACTTTAAATCTCTACTGAAAGATGTCTTTTTACTGTATTAGGGTTAAATATTAGTGTTAGACATAATATGTGGGTTGATAAACTTTTATCTCTTGCAAAACAAAAAGAGGATAAATGTTCTCAGAGTGTAGATAGTAGGCACTGGTCAGGTTTATGCCGTAATGTCTTTGTTGATCCTCCTGGGAGGGTCAGGGTGAGCACTTCAGTGGTTCTCAAGCGTGGTACTTGGACCAGCAGCATGAGCTCATCTAGGGGATTGTTAGAAATACAAATCCATAGGCCCCACCTCAAATCTCTGAACATCTGAGCATGGGCCCCAGAAAACTATATTTTATCAAGTTCTTGGGATGACATTTATGTATAATAAAAATTGATATATTTTACAAAGCCTGAACTATATAGAACTAAAGTGTGTAAGTTTATATCCATGTTTGGCAAAATACTAGTTATATTAAATTGAGCAATTTAGTTCATCTCTCATGACAGCATTTTTTTCTGTGTGTGTATGTGTACCGGGGGTTGAACTTAGGACCTCGCATGCCCACCAGCAGGTGCCCGTGCCACTGAGCGATATCACCAGCCCTTTTTTCATATGTGGGTACCGAGAGTCAAACTCAGGAGCTCACTCTTGTCAGGCAGGCGCTTATGCCGCTGAGCCATCTCACCAACCTGACAGCATGGTTTTGAGGACTGTTTAACACATGGAAAGTACTAGGCTCACAGCAAACACTATGTAAGCCATAGCACAAACACGGTGCTTTCCCGATGACATGCATTAAAAGTTCTCTATTAAAAGCATTAATTAAATACTTCAATATTTTTGAATATTTTTGAATATTTTAATAATGAAGTTTAATATTATAATTGAATAGAAATACACACTCTTTTTCAATTTGTTCCAGCATTTAAAAAATACGTGAATCAGAATAAGGAAAGGTGATGTGAAGCTCATATAAATATGTTACTGTAAATTACACTGTTTTGAGAAGATGATTTCATGTGGAATTCAGAGTAGATGCAATTAGGGCTACAAATTAGAAGCTGCAAATGATGATTTAACAAACACATGATTTAACAAACAAATCAGAGAAGAGAAAAATTTCCAATGAATTTAAATCTCTAAATGCGGATTTAATTTAGCGATAAGCAATTCTCAGGAGAAAGCATGAGATGTTCTTCATCATTCCAAAAAAGGGGGAACATAAAGTTGAGAACAGATATTGTAGGTCAAGAAATATCAATGAGGACAATTAATAGAATCTGTATGTGTGCACTGAAATGTGCGAGTAGTGCACTTAATGCTATTTGCTCTTTATGGGTGACACCAGTTTCAATGAGGCCCAGGCTGGACTGGTGCACCTGTGGGTGAGTAATCGCAGTGTTTGTGATGTGAAGATGGTGATCCAGATGAAGAAAAGGAGCACAAAGCCACAGAGGGTGTGGAAACATCAACGCCATAACCACACACTGTTGCAGTGTACATTTGGATATCTCCATACTTACAATGTGAAGGCAGGGCATCGGCTGAAAAATGCTTTGGCTTATGTAGCCCACGTGCTTCAGTGAAATACTCATCATTGCAGTAACTGTGCGTGTTGTAGCATGGTGCATAGTGTAATGGAAGGGGAAACTCAATGGATGACACATTGTGTGCCCCCATCCAATGAAAGGAAAATGGTAAAAACTGAAGAGGCAGTTCAGTGTTTAACAGTGACTGTTAATCACAATACATCCATCGGACTGGATTAAGAAATGTCTAGCAGATGAGTGCAGCCCACTTCTGGGTGTGACTGTGGGGACCTCCAGAGCTGACTGGCAAGTGGGCCAGCAACTGAGGGGTGAAGACCCACCCTGACTGTGGGGAGCCCCATCCAACAGCCTGCAGCCTGGGTGGAATAAAAGGGGAAGAAGCAGAACACGTTGGCTCACGCCTATTATCCTAGCACATTGGGTGGCTGAGGCAGAAGGATTGCAAATTCCAGTTTAGCCTGGGCAACTAAGCTACTTAGTGAGACACTGTTTCAAAGAAATAAATAAATAAAATAAAAATAAATTAAAAAAGGGCCAGGAATGTAGCGCAGCGTGAAGGCCTTGAGTTCAATCTCCAGCACCACATGTGCACGCACACACGCACGCGCGAGTGCACATGGAGGGCCAGGAAGAAAGAAGACCTCTGCTACATTTTTTGGAAGCTCCATTCTACTTGAGCAAGTGCATCTTCTGCTGCTGTCATCTGTGGGCATCCAGTTTCTTTAGTCATTTAGTGCAGACACACCAGTGACTCTCAGGGAGCAACCAGGCCTCCATGCCAGAGTGGTGCTGCAGCCTGAATCCCTCTTGTTCTGAGGCTTCCAGCTTCTGGGCTGAGCCCCTCCTGGATCCCCCAACTCTCTAGCATCCCCTTGGAGGGACAACTGTGGTGGACGCTCTTGCCTCTCATCCTGTGAGCCTACATAATACATTTCCTTGCGAATATATATATGTTCTGTTCCTCTAGAGAATTTTAACCAATACAAACAGCATTCTAGAATACCAGTACTTTCTCATTCATTCTCCAATCCATTTTCCTAAATGTGCAATGCCCTGGATATTGCTATTTTCCTGTTTTAAAGCTATGGGGACAGTGTGAGTATTTCAATGATGCGATCAGGGTCAGGCAGCCATGATGTGACCTTGGTGCGGATGAAACGCTTCTTCAAATTTTGTTGCCAATTTTTTTTTTGGCTACGATGACACATTCTCCTTTCTCATTTAATTATCTTTCTGGAAGAGTTTATATACTAATAAATAAAGACAGGAAGGTTTTTATAATTATATTAGGAAATACATGTTAAACTTTGTAATCATATCACTAAACAAAAAGAGTTTACATCTGTATCACACAAAATAGGGATATGATGCTTTTTTTTTTTCTGGTCAAAACATTACATATCTATCCATGTAGACTCACAAATTAAAAAGCAATCGGCACATTCTATTGAACATGGAAAAGGTTAAGGTTTCCTGCCATAGAGCAGAGAGGGCGTATGAGGACCCCACATGCGACAAGAACACATTTGGGTGCTGCTCGTTAGCAGCCCTGTACCCTTTGCAGGTCACATATGGCGAGGAAACCAACTGAGTACAGGAAGCTCTACCCACAGACCACAGGTGAGACCCATGATGTTGGAAAACCACTATTAAGCTAAAGTGAATCTCTCCAGATCTGCAGGCCAATGGCCGTGCTCTTGCTATCTGTCTTTGTGTGTGGTCCTACATGCTGCGCTTTGATTGCCTGGGCGCTGAGATCTTGATGGAACTGCAGTGGAACTGCACACCAGGAACATGCAGTGCAGGCTGGTCAGATGCTGCTCTGACTTCAAGGGGCAGAGAACTTGTCCTGTGGTCACATCCCCTCGGAGGGAATCCTAGGGATGACTGAAGTAATGTGGACTGAACATTTGTGTACGCCCCAGATTCGTATGCTGAAGCCCTGACTCTCGGTGTGATGGCAGGAGGCAGGACTTTTAGGGGATCCTTAAATTGAGATGAGGCCATGAAGATGGAGCCTTCATCAGTGGGATTGATGCCATTATCAAAAGAGACAGGAAAGAGATGGTCTCTCTATCACATGGCAGCTGTCTGCAAGCCATGAAGAGGACCTCTTCAAGAACCCTACCTGTAAGAACTTGGATCTTGGACAGAAAGAAATTTCTGTCCTGTAAGTTGTCCCATCTCTACTGCTTTTTTCATAACAGCCTGAATGGACTAAGACAGGTGGGGAACATCTTACGTGAACCAGGTGTTCTTTTGTTAGTAAGTTCAACACCAGCTCGGTTTTCTCAAATCACTGGAACTGCCTGTGAGTCGCTGGCTGAGTGCAGGGAGGCTGCAGCAGACAATGAGAAAAGGGGGACACAGGCAAAGTTCAGGAAAGCTAGATCCTTGAAAATGAAAAATGGGAACGTGATCTATTCATGTAGACACATTTGTGTTCAACTGTGCTCCGGCTATATTATTTGACCCTTCCAAGGAGTTCTTTCACCTGCCTTAATATAACACACACACCCAGAGGCAGGAGGAGAGGCCTTCCTAAGTGATCCCAGGCAGGAGGGTCAACACCATCACCACTTTGCATCCACGCTGAAATCAGAGCTTAGACGTTCATAATTATAGCCATCCTCTAAGCTTCCCGCTAGAAAATGTAGACACTTTATTCTAAGAACTATTTCAACTCAAATATTTTACTTCCTACTGTGCACAAAAAATGTTTTATCACTGTCTTTAGCTTCCTTTTGTCTCAAGTTTTATAGTAACAGCCTTGAGTTAACATGGCAGTTGCCAAAGAGTAGATTAACCTAGTTTGATCACAAGCGTGATTAGTCTTTATTCTGATGCTAAGGGAATCCAAAGCATTTCTCTTTTTACTAACCAGTTAATTCTGTTGATGGTGAGGAGTAGAGTGCAAGAAATTTTTTAAAAGTTAATCTACTTTTATTTTGTACCTTATCTAATGTCTTAAAATGTGTATATTTAATTCACGGAGAATCCTGAAAGTATTATAACATTCGTAATGCAATATTAAGGCACAGCAGATGAGCTGAGAAGGTTTACTCCCAATTTGTACAGTTTAGGATGCTGTTATCATTGCAGTGGCCGGAATATTTTTGGTGGGATCGTAGAAATGCTTAGTTGAAATATTTAATATAGATCTATGAAAAATAAAGATGGTAAAACTAAACATTATATGCTTTTTGTATTCCGATGTGACTTAGCTCTGTGATAAGAAATTGACTTGCCATCTCTTTCATTACAGTGCCTTCTGAGGCCAGCCTTTGTATTCTGCTTAATTTGCAAACAAGAAACATGACTTTCAGAGAGTTTGAGTGATTTGTCCAGGGTTACACAGCAATGAAATGTCGGAAAGTTTAAGGATAAACCTAGATTTTTGCAAGTCGAAAGGCCTTGTTTTGCCAAATGCCATCCTGAACTCTGGAGTGGTTTGGGAACTCAGTGTGAAGCTTTCACATTGTGAGTTTCTGGATTCTCAGACTCCCGTGTGTGTGGCAGAGCACTAAATCACAGAGCTTATACCCTTCCTACTCGTACTACTTAGAGCTGTGAGCTGGAAGAGCACAAACAGGAACCACACAAGTGCTTTCCTGGCATCTCCCTCAGTGGGGGAGAACCCATGGCACATGTGGTGTTCATTTTTCTTTTAAGACAAAAGATGTCAATGCATGAGTTGTTTTTTCCTAAACTAAAACCTTAGTACTGAAGTTTAATTGCAGTGCTGGCACTCGGTGATAAATAAGTGGGTTTGGGTTGGCAGTTTGGGCGCTCGTGTCTAAAAGGTTCACCATTACCGATCTAGGCCCTGCAGAATTGAAACACATGAACACACCAAAAGCTTTTGTCTCTATGCTTGGCCCAAGAGCTGGCAAACACTGTGATTTCCATTTTTTCATATGCTTGTAATTATGGGGAAAATGAAGAGCGGCTACTAGTTATCTCCCACTGAAGACAAAACAAAACGAAAGATGAAAGTATACGCCCCTACTCTTGCCGAGCCGTCTAGCTCAAGTTATGCTGATGTGCATGTGTGTGTAACACAAACACAGTGGGTGCAGGCCGAGTAGTGATGCGCTCCCCGTTCCACAAGGCCTTCTCTACTGAGGTCTTTCAGTGCAGTCAAAATGCTCCCAGGCTGCAATGAAATTCTGAAGTAATGATCTGCTGTTTTCATTTTCTAAGCATCACTGTTGCCATTGTGCTGTTAATCGCTTCTTTTTTCAGAAAGTCTCCTCTCTTCTCTCCAGAATCTGTCTGTTGCCTCTGCTCTTTTGCCTTTCAACACACCGTTCAAGTGGCTCTTCCTTCTCTGTCTTTCATTTCGTGAGTGTGTATTTAGCGTCACTGTCACCGTGGTGCCAAGGCTCCTGTGACGTCCAGCAGCGTGCAGACCCACGGCAGGGGCAGGCCGGGCAGAGCTGTGTTGGGGGACCTTGCCACGCTTTCCCTCTTCCTTTCCAGTGGGCTTCGTCTCAGCCAGGCGCTCTGCCACCCTCGGGCCCAGCCAGACCTGGGGACTCAGTCACATCTGGAAATTCTCCGTCTTTGCACTGTGAAACGTCAGTATCTACAAACGGGGGTCACATCATTTCTCCCTCCTCTTTTTTATTTCCCGCTGGCTTCTGCTCAACCTCAAATGGTGTTTTTTCTTCCCACCCCATCTTTCGGCTTCCAGCTGCCCATAGTTTGATCCTGTTCGTCACAGCACATGCAGAAACCACTCCCTTCCTGTCTTGTCCCTCCGCTGCTCTCTGGTAAATGCCTTGACGATTACTCCTGAAGCTTGCAGCTCGTTCCTGCACCTATGCTGTGAGAGAGGCTGTGTCGCAGAGAGTGACCGTGCAAACCGGGTCACTGGGTACTCAGCGGCCCCGGCTCAGCCAGCCTCCTCACCATGTCAGCCCAAGCTGCGGGGCGAGAACAGAGATCTCTGGCATTGTTCCAGTTTGCATTTCTCTGTCGTTTTCTGCCATTGTTCATCCCATGTATCTCATTTTGTAGCCACATTAAATAGCTTTTAGTTTCTGAGTTAAGCCATTTTTTCTCTGGAACTTCTGCTTAGAATTCCCTTTTTTACTTTGTTTGCCTGCCAAATTTTTCTTACCCTTTAATACTTCATTTAACCTCTTCCTCTGTGAGATCTTTGATTTTTCTCATAGATCGAAGAGGAGAGCTTCTTTCTGGATGCTTACAATTTTAAGACCATATTTAAATTTTAGAGCATAACTTCATTCTATGGGAATATGTAGGTTTCCACATACTAAGCTTAGAAATACGGATAATAGGCACACACTGGGGCACGTGGGGCAAAGTATTTAGCAAATGGATGGATATTTTGTGGATATTTTAATTGATAAGAGACCGAATATCTCTGATGAATTGAAATGTTAACTCTCAAGGAATGAAAAAGAATTCGCTTAATGCAAATATGAATTCAACATGGCAGATTGAACAGACACATTTGTTTATGTAATCTTCCTGAGTCTTTGTTAAATTTTAAGGAGTACACAGAAAACAGCAGAATATGAAAGTTAACATGGAAATATCAAGCCGCATCTGAGATACCATGAGAGATTAAAGCAGAGGAAGTGGGTGTTGATCTTCTAAGGGGCAGAGAAGGCTTACAGGTGTGCAGATAAATATAAGAATGGCTTCAAAGAGGTGAGTATTTGCGAAGTGTGCTGATCATGCAAACTGTGTAACTTCATTCTCCAAAAGGAGACCTCCTTTTATAGCACTACCGCAGGGTTGTTTGGGATAGTAACTGAATAATCTGTGAGTTTTAGTTACTTTATCATTGCTGAGACAAAATACCCAACATCCACAAATTAAAGGAGTAAATGTTTATTTAGCTCACAGTTTGTAGAGGTCTCAGTCCATAGTCAACTGGCTCCAAGGCATGGAGGCATGGTACAGTGATATGGCAGAAGAGAGACAGTCCATGGCAGGGCAGACAGGAGGCAGCAAGGAGCAGTGAAGCAGCAGCAGCAAGCCTCCCTTTCCAGTTTATGCCATCCAGGCTACAAACCTTTTAGGTGATGCCAACCACACCTAGGATAGGCCTTTCCATTATCCACATCCAGAACTATGCTAAACCAATCAGTGGATTAATTTAGTAATCACACCCTGCATTCATCTTCACATACCCTTAATCCACACTACACACCCTAGATCCAGCTATCCCTGAAAAGCCCGACCTATTAGTGCATGAGACTGTAGGGGGACATCTAGATACAAGCCATGACACTGTGTGAGAAAATCAAGGGTACCAATGTGTCTGGTTCATCCCCAAAGTAAAATTTTTCTTCCATGTTACCAATTAGTGGAGGAAAGTTGCATGTGTCAGCCTGCTGCATATGTGACTTGACAAGTCCATCTCTTTCATTCAGAATTATTAGCTCATTTTTAGTAATGTTGTTAGTGTTCCCCATGCAGGAGCATGTGACAGTTAAAGGTCGCTTTGCCTACCTTCTCAGACAGAATTCTGCTGTACATGCACATACGTATTCTGAAGCAGGAGCAAAATCAATTGTATTAAGTTTAATGAAGTCCTAGCTCTCTGCCTTTTATGTCCTCTAACTGCACATAGCATAAAATGTTTACTCAAGCCAGAGGACAAAATAGACTAATGACAGAATTTAGCTAAACTTATGATCAGATAATTGTACCAGAATTATTGAACCAACACTTGGATTCAAAAAACCATTTCAGAATCAAGCCTTGGGAGCCATTGCCAAGTATCCAACCTCTTGAAATCTAGGTTTGTATAATCCGTTATTGAACTGGTGGGGGCACATCTGCAATATTTTTGGCAACTCACATATCTTGGATGTATAGTTTCTATTTTATAAATTATGCTTTTTAACCAAACTTCAGTAGAAAGAAAAATAGATATTGTGTTTCTGCAATTTAGGGAACTGAAGAATTCCTGTTTGTAAACCATGTCAGGATAGGTACTATTGATTAGAACACCTCTTATCTTAGAGTACATTTCAAAAATTGCATTAGGCTGCATCTTTCCATATTTCCTTGTGTACATTGAAAATTATCAGATACCATTTGGTCATATAGCTCATGCTTGTGGGTATATCACAATAAATATACTGAAATATTCAAAGGAAATTTAAAACAACATGGAAATTCTCCATCAGCCTCATTAGTCCAACTATTCATTGCTGCACACCAGATTATTCTAAAATAAGAAAAGATTCTTTTATTATATGCCACAGTTCTGTGGTCAGGCTTTGGAGGTATACTCAGCAAAGAGTTTCTTCTTTTTCTGACTTCTGAGATCACCATAAGTGTTCAACTTTGGACATCCGGCATCTCCCTAGTATAGCTAGCTTGAAGGCTATAGTCAGTGGTTGTGTTGATCAGTGTCCAGTATGGAGTACTAAGGTGAGTCAGCCTGCTATGACAGTGAAGGGATATGAGAGTTTTCCAACAGATAGGAAATAGAAGTTTCTTGGTTTTTTGAGGCCTTGGTACAGACACAGCTATAAAAATATATTTACTATAGTCTGTCAGTCAAACACTGTTATGGTTTTATCATATTCAGTTGTATTTAGTTAGCTTTACTGTTGCAGGTACAAGATACCAGACACACTCAGCTTAAAGGAGGAGCGCTTCAATTTGGCTTATGGTTTCAAAGGATTCAGTTCATGGTTGGCTAGGTTCCAAGGCAGGAATGTCATGGTGGAAGGGCATGGTAGAGCAAAGCTGCTTAGTTCAAAGCATCCAGGAAGCAGAGCAGGGGAACAGTGCCAGAGAGAAAAGGCACATGTCCAAGACTCACCCAAATACACCCTAAAGTGTGCATTACTACTCACCTGGGCATCTCTCATATCCATCAACTCAGAAATTCAGCTTTAAGGTAACATCAATGGAAAGAGATGATTGTGGCTTCTTTTTCCTCCCATGGTCTGCTACAAATTAACCAATTTTTCTTCCATCTCTCTTGTCAGGAACTGTCTTTCTTAGATTTTACTCTGGTAATCTTGAAATCTCAAAGCTCTGATATATTCAGGAATATAAATTATTTTGTAGTATATTCAATATTTTCTTATTTATAAAGTGTTACTAACATGCTTTAGAGATCCATATCTCAAGTGGAAGTGGAGATGTCTAGCTTTATATTTTTGTCTGAGCAATTCCAAATTCTAGACTAAGAGGAGTGGTACCTATGAAAGTTCTTAGGAAAAATAGATTTGAGCCTAAAATTCTATGGATTCCTTAGTTAGCCTAATTATTATTCCAATATAGGCACAAAAATGACAGATTGAGGTTTTTAAGAATTAAGAAAATTATGTTCACATAAATTTATGAAGAAATGGTTTCTAGAGAATATATTTTAGCAAAATGAGGAGGGAAAGACCAAAACAACAAGGGAATCAGCAGGACTGAAGTAACCCAATTTTACCCAATAGATAATTTATAGTATTTGCCAAACTTAATTTTAGCAGATATAGACATTTGGTTCAGAAGAGATCAATAGATTATATAATGTATAAAATATATAAATGTATATATGCATAAAATGTATAGAATGTATAATATATATACAACATAGCATGATGCAGATTGCAATCATCAGCCTTTTGATTTTTGATCTGAGAGTAGTTAGAATAAAAATGCCGTAGTAATGATACTTCTGCTATAAATACTTTCCCACTCTACATTCCATTTATATGTAATTATTTTATCTTCCCAACTACATAATAAGCTACCTACCATTTTCTCTTTAGCAATAACTTAGAATAAAGTCTCTTTTGATGGTAGAGATATAGTCAATCATTTGTTCTATGTGTGTTGACATGTTCTTTTAGGAGATGATATACACAATTTAAATTTTTACTGGTTATATTCATCCCCATTCTTAAAACTGTGGATTTTCAAAAGTATATTCTAATTTGCAATCACTGAAATATTTGGAAAATTTGTTTACCTATATGTGAATCAAGATTTTGTTATTAAGGCATTGTGGATTTTTCCAACAAATATCTGAGAGAAATACATGCAATTTGATCAAAATGTGGGACATGCAACAAAATATGTTGCCTAAACAATCCTAATCATTAACCAAAATATTAACAGCTATACAATTATTTAGTAGATCTGGACAGTAAGTAAGCTAGACAAAATTAATGCAAAGATAATTAACATCATCATTGAGAAATAGATCACTAATTGTTCTGATATGCTGAAAAGGAGACAGTATCACTTGAGTATATTAGGACTAAGATGATACTGGATCAAAATCATTAGGCATCCTCAGAAACTCCAAAAGAAAATAATTTATTTTCAAAATTTCTTCAAATATACCAATACTGTGGAAGGCAAAGAAAGCCATTCCAGTTTAAAGAAACTGAAGCGATATTACACCACAAGGCAGTATGTGATACAACACATGTTGTAAAGGACATGTCTGGATCAATTTGGAGAATCAGAATGTGTATGAGAAGGTAGACAAATGTAGTCTATCAGTGTTCCATTTCTAAAAGTGATAATTTACTGGGGCTAAGAAAGAAGATGTCCTTGTTTTGGGGAGATACACATTGAAGTACTGAGGCTGTGAGGCCTTCACGTTAGCACCTCGTCCCCGGATAGTGTGTGTGTAGGAGTACAGGCAAGGAGACCATTGGCTTGCTGCAATCTTCCGTGGATCTGCAAGAGGGCTGGTCAGTAAAATACACAAAATTATAGCATTTTTTTCTGTAAGCTTGAAATTATACTCAAATAAAAGATTAAAAATATTTTTTTAACACCAGGAAAGGTTGTCATGATATGATACAGGTTAATAGTACGTTCTGGGCTCTCATTGTGTATCCAGGTTTACTTAAGTAGAATTTGGGTCTTAGTTGTTCTACCTTAATTACAGTCTTAGGAGGTGTAAATGTGGGGACCAACCTTAAGTGGTATTGAGAAACACAAAATTTTAGTTACTACAAAGTTTCTGCTTAAAATACAACTAAATGTGTTTTATCAAATCACATTGATATATGATGGTTTTGCACTCTTTGCAGACCTTTCAGTAACTTAAAATAAAACCCTCACTTCGAGATCATAGCTCCGTAAACTGTGAAATCTAAGTAGACTTGTGTCTTATGAAGTTTATTTCTTAGGTTAGGTGAAATAATTATTGATGAAAACTACAGAAGTTGTATTACAAATTATGTATTTCCAACTTTGCAGAGAAAATGTCTGTACAAAGGACTAAAAATAATTAAATGTCCTTGACTTGGAATGAGTATAGAATTCCTCCTTCCTTCTGCTAGAACCTTTTCTAAATACCTGAACAGAAAGCTTTCAGCTCAACAAAATGGTGCTCATCGGCTATCCTGGAGAGTTTTTGCTCTTACTTTCCCATTTCTCTTCTTACTTATTAAACTCCTGAGGCTTTAATATCGACAACAGAGTAAAATTCATCTGCACTCCACTTAATATGTGTAACCAGCTGTGATTTTATTTTTTGATGGTGCCACATGAAAAAAAGTTGTTTTTTTTTCCTGTGCTATAGGTGTTAATTGGTATCTTTGTATCTTGCTAATTAAGTTCTGGCAACACCTTTTCCTTCTTCCTCGTTTGCATTTAATGAGCTCCCTTGTTGTATTAATTTATTAGATAATTAGATAAAACAAAAAAATGTTCAGCTTCTTTAGGAGTGGCTTCGGAAAGTATACCTTAAATCTTCAAATACAGATAAAAATGTATTTTTACAAGAAAGAAGACTGGCAAGAAAGAAGTATACTCAGTGTTAGCCCGCACACTTGGACTTTTTAAACAATGTGATCATTCGGGCGTACACAAAAGAGAGGAGATTGATTCAAGATCTCAGGCAATAACAATTATTTTGGTGTAAGCACAACAGGATCACATATGGTACACCATGAAGTGCGTACGGAAGAAACCTTTGCAATATTTAAGCACAACAAACAAATTATCAGTTAAGCAATGTGCTCTCTGGACTCTAATTACCATTTTTATTTGCATGTTCATTTTTCTTTCTAAAATTCTTTCCAAATCTTTGGCCATGCATTATTAAGATATTTGCAGTTTGTTATTCATTTGATCAATGAAAGGAAAAATCACTGGTGTACAGTGAAACTGATCATCGTTTAATAGAATACTACTTTCAGTTCATTAGTAGTTAGGGAATTGTGCAAATTATTCTGGGTGAAAACTTCCAGATGTTATTGATTGTACTTTTCTGCTCCAACTCAAGCTGGTTCAAGTCATTAGGTTTCTACCTTTGTGTCCAGTATCATCTCAAGTGTCAATGGCACCTCTCATTGTTCTATTTTTGTCTTCAGTTAAATAACGGATTCCACTGGAGTTTTATATCCTAGCTGAATTTTTGCAGTTGTGGACACTTAATGCCAAAAATATGCATCTTTTGAAATATCATAACTTTTAATCTTTAAAGGGAAGTAAACCTCCAAAAGTCAAGGTATTAAGCTGTAAGTATTTATACTAAATAGGTAGGCACATATATGGTCAAAGCTGAAATTGTATTTAGGGGAAAACAAATGCACATTAAAGATGAAAGTCATAATAATGTACATGCATAAATAGCTATGATGACAGAAATGACTACTTTTTCTGGCCCAGTTTTTTTGGTAGTGTTGAGCTTTCCAGCTGGACTTAGCACTTTTTAATAAAAAGACTTTAAAAGTGCAATAATCATTCACCCAGGAGTTGATGCTGTCAGTGTTTCTTGAAGGACTAGAATTAAGTCTTCCAGGCTGTCCACATTATATCAGTACTTTGCTTTGAAACAGAAGTAGTTTTATGGAGAAGTTGTGAGCTCAAAAACAATATAGATATGTCTCCATTGGATGCTTTGGCAAGATGCACTGTAACAGAGCTCTATCCAGTGTCATTTGTAGCTTATAAATCAGAGAAGAGAGTTCTTGTCTCATATATTCCAGAAGAACCAAAACCAGGTAATTCATATAGCAATCTAAAACTTTCACAGCGATTGGTTTTGTTCTTCCCCAAATGCTAATTTAAGCCCCTTAGGACTGTTAAAAGAATAAAGTGGGGGAGACAATACTCAGAGAGGCAATTGGAGAGACAGAGATATCAGAGCTGGGGGAAGACTGCTTGCAGGAAATATTCTTCCCATGTGTGAACTTGGCCTTTGAAGCAAAGAATTACAACAGGAAATTAGGAGCAGGATGGTGCAGCCTCATAAACAAGTACAAAATTGTGTCAGCACACAAAAATATTTCACTAGACTGCCCTTCCCCGAGGAGGTTCACAGGTGGTATAATAAATGAAATCAGCGATCCTTCTGTGTGTCTAGTTTATATGTTATTTTGGCTCTGCCTACCATTAGTTATTTGTAAGCTGGGGCATAAATACAGACACTAGTTGAATATTTATATACAGCACCAGAATCCACCTTCATTAATTTGTCTACATATGGGGAATATGACTATGAGGGGAATGGAAAATATTTTCTCTGGGAGCCCTTGATGTAATGCATTAAGTATGAATGTGCTCTTGGTGGGGGGGGTCCTGGAACTCTCGGTAGGTGTTGGTTCCCTACTGACCCTTTATCATCTTCTCTCTTCCCACAATTGAATACAAAACTGAAAAGCTTCCTTTAACAGTTAGCAAGTGGTGATACTGCCACACTCATCCTATAAGAAATTCCATAAGTTTGTTCCCAGACATAAGATTTTTTATTAGCTCACTGGTAAAAAGTCTGTGCTCAGAGCCCAGCTAAACATGACCCTAGACACTCTCCTGCCTGTGGAGCGGAGTAACATTCTGTGACTGCTTTGCTTTTCACTGAATAATAACCTTGCCACTTGCTGAATTTACACTCCATTAGAATCCTTCTTAGTCTTCTTTTAAAAAAGAAAATACCCAGGGCTGGTGAGATGGCTCAGCGGCATAAGCGCCTGCCTGGCAAGTGTGAGGGCCTGAGTTCGACTCCCGGAACTCACATATGAATAAAGGACTGGTGATATCACTCAAGGACATGGGCGCCTGCTGGCGCGCAAGGTCCTGAGGTCAACCCCTGGTACCAACAAAAAAAAAAAAGAAAAAAAAAAAAAGAAAATATCCAAAGAGTAACTGAGCAGAAAGGTTGATACTGTAAAAAACATTACACATGTTCAAACTGCTCTACATTGTAGATTTGGAATGTATGCCTGGGAAGTGTTCGCTGCCAAACTTCAAAGCCGCAAGAGAAAGCTATCAGCCACAGACACCTTTCTTCATTCTAAATGGGGTTCTCATTTCTTGGGGAACATCTGCAGACTTCGTTCTCCTTTCAGATAAGGAGTAAGCCATTTGCTAAAGTAAAATACCTGTAAGTTATCTCCTCATATTTGGTGGAGAATCTTATCAATTTATTCTAGTCTGCATTTTTCTGGATATCTACCATGCTGGAGATGTTTTTGGTAAGGCTCTGTTAGTTTCCTATATCAGCTCTCTCAGATTTTCCAGAACAGCTGAAGTACAGAACTCAGCCGAGACCTGCATAAGTCTCTCAAGAAAGGAAACTGTAAGTTTATAAAAAGATATATCTAAGGATGAAGAAATGGGAGTTGGGGTTTAACTTGGGGGTACAGTGCTTGTCTGGTATGTGTGTGGCCCTGGATTTGATCCCTGCAGAGACACAAAAAGTAAAAGTTAAAGAAAGAAATGGAGTGTCATCTCCAACTTTCCACCTTATTCAGAGGTAAATTTGGAGACATAAAACAAGATATCTGACGGCTTATCTCAGCAATGGTCAAATTTTACTAGTGTTTGTGAACAAGCACATAGCCTAGAATTACCTGGAATTCGTGTTGAAGCATTTCTTGGGATCCACCTTTGACTTTTAGGTAGGGAAAATGCCAGTGATTTTGAAAGTAATTCCTCATGATTTTATCGAGTCAACACCAAATTTGTGTGACCCCCGAATTTTAAAAAGCTAATTTTTTTAGTTTCATCATTTATCCAATGCCAAATGTGCTTTAGTGGCAGAAAAAAAAATCTGCTTTTTAAGCTCCTAATCCAGTACTTTACAACATATATTAAGAATTGATAGGAGGCATGATCTGTGTTGTCTTCTTGTATAATGTTAATTAAATACTATTTTACTATTTTTCTGAAGTTACAGAACTATTTAAATACCCTCAGAAAATATTCACTTTATTCTATTTCTGTCTTTTATAGTAATATT
The DNA here is from genome assembly GCA_028451465.1 of Erethizon dorsatum. Classification (NCBI taxonomy): domain Eukaryota; kingdom Metazoa; phylum Chordata; class Mammalia; order Rodentia; family Erethizontidae; genus Erethizon; species Erethizon dorsatum. The sequence continues at coordinate 153,501,941 of CM051824.1, read as the reverse complement.
ACTAAGATAAATAAAGTACTAAGTCGAGTGCTTTCTGTATCTAACTAGTAAACTTAAGCTTTTGGAATACCCATCTGATTCATCAGAAATAGCAATACTGTTTATGTTTCATTTATAAGCAAAAGTTAGCTTTCATTGATTTTATTAGACTAAATTGAGAAATAGTAGAGACAGATAAACAATTTTGAAACATTTGTTAGGGATGTATTAGCTAAATCATAAAAAAGAACTTTAGTATGTTCATAAGAGACAGAAATGACTTTTTGAAATGCAAAATAGAGTTGGCAAATTTCATAGAATAATATTCATTAGTAGTATCATTTTTCCAGACAAAATAGGCTTGCAAAATAGGCTTGCAAAATAGGTTAGATCATGGAGGCTAATATCAAACTCTTGCAAAGGAGAGACACGGCTTTGGCAATTCCACCTCTACTTACCCCAGAACACTGGAACAAAGATGTTAAGTGGTGTTGGTTTTCGAAAGAAAGAGCTACTGGGAATTACAGTAAGGATGTGGGTCGCTCACAACATCTATGTAATGAGACTATTCTGAAACTATGTGGGGCTTCTGCGGGCTATGAAAACCACACAATATGTTAGACATCCACACTAGACAGACATAGATTTTGGCTACAAATATGCTAATAAACTGTGGTTTAAGTAAGTCATACATGTATTTTTCTCCTGGAAGAATGATTCCGAAGTTAGGCAGTCAGGGCTGCTTTTCTCAGTATCTCTTCTTGTTCCTTTTCCTATGATTTTCACTACTTTTCTATTAGAGAGGCTGAAAAGCCTCTCCCCTATCCTCTACCCTTTAGAAATTGGGACACCATAACATAATTATACCTTTAAGATGATTGCATTGAAATCATATATTTATAAGCCATGTATAATACGGTATGTGGAAAGGAAAGAATAAGAAGGATGAGAGGCACCTTCAAAACACTGTGTAAATAATATTGCAGTTTAACAAAAAACAAGAGAGTGGGAGATAGTCAAAAGAAGATGCTTTAAGTCTGAGAGATAATTTTAAAGAATGAAATACTACTATTTTTATTTAATTTAGTTGCAGAAAGGTAGAGTCAATTTTAAAAATGTGACCCAGAACTTAAAGTGCTGGGTTGTTCTTTTCCAAATATTGTCACAATAATGGTGCTTAATTGTCGATCTGAAACTGTCATGGATCGTCTCAGTTATTTTCATGTTGTTGGTCTATAATACCCAGTACCCATTACTGTAAAGAGAAAAGCGTTGTTTAGCTCACAGTCCATAGTCAGCTGGCTCCAAGGCGTTGTGGCACGGCAGTGGGGCATGGCTGAGGAAACACAGCTCATGGTATGGTAGCCAGAAGCAGAGAGAGATCAAGAGAGGAGGGAAAGATATAGACACTTCCAGGCCATGCACCCAGGGGGTCATCTTCTTCTACTTGGCATCACCTCCAACATCATCCTTAGATATAAACTTATCAGTGAACCAATCCATGATCCAATCTCCCCCAAGCCCTACCTAGGAGCACACGAGACTTGGGGGGGTGCATCTAGATATAAATTGTAGCAAGGATTAAAACAACAAATATTTATTTCCAAGCTCTCCACTCTATGATTGGGTGAGTTGGGGCCACACTAGATTGGCTGAGCAAGGTAGATGGGTTGCAAGCTGGCTGAGCTTGGTTAGTATGTTTCTTTCCCAGCACATTCAGAAGTGTGTGGGGCAAGCAACCCCGTAGGACATTCTCCAAATGCAGCAAGCAGGCCTTACACCAGTCCATACTATGTAATCTCATCAACCCAGTCAAAGAGGGTCTGGTAAGCGATCACCACCCATGCTGGAGTCAGACAAAGCTGTTGATATATGTGCCACTGCAGGGGTGGGGAGTATTGGTACCAATAATTCTGCCTTTCACAAAGCACACAAATTGCCAAGTGACTTGTACAAAACTGTTAAACACAAAAGCATACTTAAACTTGAGAGTGTAGTAGCTGTGTGTCTCAAATAACCCATAAGGATTCTCACTAGAAAAGGTACACTATAATTGAAAAAAAAATACTGCTTTGGTGATTGAGAAAGTATTTTTTGCATAGAGGAGAATGAAGAAAGAATCATTACACACACACTGTCTCCTAGGACAGGTCGGAAGGAGAATTCACCTGGAGGAAAAGCAGAGACACTCGGGATTGAGATCACAGTCTGTTCTTCTCTGAGCCTCAACGAAATGGATTTGCTAATTATCAGTGAAGCTATATGCTGTTCATTAATTGTGATTAGATACACAATTGTTTATTAATATTTGCTCATCAGGCACTATGTTCTAATTGTAGTCCTTATCTGCATAGAGTACAAAGCTTTTTATAACATGGTTTTCACTGTTTTATAGGAAGAGGGAAGTGTGTGGTGTTTCTTCTAAACAGTTTTTAGTACCGTTTTGATAATGAAATTATATTTAGTTTACCTTTAGGAAACTACACATAGTTTGAATTTCTTTTAAAAAACCATGATTCAATTATTTCTAGCTACTATTTTTATCCTCCTTTGGAGGTACTAAGCTAAAAGATTCTCTTTGTGTTTTACTACAAAGTACGAATTTACATAGAGACACTTCCTGCATTATTCTTGTTGTCTGATTGGCTGACAAAGAGTCCAATCATGATTGACCCAGAGGAAATGCTGGTACCTATTGGGTGAACAGCCCTCCTCACTGTATTTTTCACTCTTTCTTTTTTAGTTATTCCTGTTTTATTTATTCCTTTATTTTTCCCACACTGTGGATCAAATCCAGGGCCTTGTGTATGCTAAGCACATGCTCTACCATTAAGCCACATGTCGGCCCAACAGGAAGACTCTTGTTATGGCTCCCACAATGTAAACGGGAGAATTTAAATCACATAAAACTAAAAAAAAGTGTATTTAAAAAATGGTCATATTCATACCCACTGCAATATTTTCTCCACTTCTTAGAAACTTGAATTCTATTATAATTTTCAAGTCATGAGCTACCTTTAAAATATGAGATTCCTGTATCTAACAATTCCTTGTCAGGGAAACTGAGCTGAGATTTATGCAGAGAGATTGTTCTAGCCAACTGGTTCAAAAGAGTGAGTCAGTAATAATTATCACAACAATCGTATAAGTAAATGTGAGATCTGAGTCGCAGAATAATTAGGTCACTTAATTTATCCAATGTAGATTAGAACATTTCCAAGATGTCTATGACTTTGAGAAGCTACCGGAAGGGAACCTAGAGAACTCATGAAACTGGGACTCTTCTCACCAGCAGCCTTGAAGAAACTGTAGGATAAATCCAGGTGACAGACTCCTTACCCAGGTAGATTTGCAAGAAATTTTATTAAGGAGTAATGCTAAGCATTGAAAAGGATGTGATTCATGATAAGGAAAGAAATTCATATAAATTGAAAGCACATAAACTTTGTAGGAAAAATTTATAGAGCAGAAGTGGCTTGTGAAATGATAAGAGATCTAAACAGAATTTGCCTAACATTCACTACAATATGAAACAAATAAAATCAGTAAGGACAAGGTGCACCAAGCGTAAAAGGAGAACTCAGTCGACACAATTTATGTTAATTATTTAGATAACATAACAGTATTTATTATCTGAGAAGCCTGATTAGTAAAACGATTTCACTTTACAAATACGATTATTAAACAAAGGAAAGGACATAGAATGTATTTTAAATACATACGCAAGTTCTATATCTATGTGACTTTACCATTAGTAAATAAAATTTTCAGGAAAGATGTGTTATATTGCTACTAGAGGTGTATTCCTGGACACATAATGTCACCAACTTCTGATTTCTTTTTGTTTTCAGCCATCTCTTAAATTTGAAGAAAACCAATGATTATTCATTAACTGTTTTTCTGAGATCTCAATCTAAAACTGTTATCTCATTAGCAATGAGAAAAATTAAATTTCTTGATTTATGCAATTACAGTGCTAGGTAAACAAGAGCATGACCCTAATAATGGAATTAGCTTTTGTTAACATGACTGAGTTATCTTATTAAGGTATAGGCCTTTTCATGCATTCATAATAACCATTATTACCCTAGTTTCATATTGTTTCCTGGAGTAGAACACTTTAATAATGAAGAACAATAAATTCAGTGGAAATATAACATTCCACATGTTTTCTTCCCCTGCAAATTTTGTCTTCAGTCCGTGCCATGCTCAGCTGGAAGAAATGATTTATCAATTATTCTCTTCAACCAAACGGTAGTGATATTCCTTCAGAGAATTTTCACAATAAAAACATCTATTAGTTTTGTGCTCGTGGCACTTGTCAATCCTGGTATCTCTGGATCCTGAGTTTCTCTAAGGAATACAGTCAGAAGAAATAATGCAAACTTACTTTTGCCAATGTTATCCATCATTCAAATGGCAAAGCATATATATATCCATGTCAAGGCAGAGAATTCTATGTAGCTCTCTTTTGATGCTGTGTTTTTCTAAATTTGACTCTCCTCATGCATCTAAGATGGCTGCTTGCACCCTGAAAGAATATGTGCTTTTTTTGTCAGCATTAACTGGGCCAGAGGGAATATTTTTTTCTCAGGAAATAGCTGATTGGATATTTAGGTCACATGCACAAATTTGAATCAATTCCTGTAGCCAATGGAAAATGGTATGTTAAATGACATACCAAAGACCCTATAGTTGGAGAGAATTTCTCCTAAAAAATAAATATCTCCTGTAAGGGAGGACTGGTTCCCCCACCTTGAGCAAAGTTAGCCTGGGGAATACATGGTGAGGAGCAAACAGTGAAAGCAGCAAGATTTTGAACCGTACCTACTGGCCCTGGGTATTCTCCTTTTAGTATCAGATAATCTACTATGATTCAGAGCTTGCTCAATAAGCAGATTTCTTTCAGACGAAAACCATTGACAAAATAGACAACATGGTAGCTATGTCTGACTTTTCCTTCTTTGAATCTTTAACCACATTTATTGCTAAAACTACAGGGCTCACATTTGTATATTTCTTTACTCACCACAATGCCGCCATGATGAAGTACTTCTTGAGCTAGGCTTGTGCAAGAAAATACATGCAGGAGCAGATTTGTAAGACGTAGTTTTTAAAGCGCATTTAATATCCTCACTAACTTTTGAAGGGTGAATGGGAATAATCTGTGCAGACAATGGGAGGGAACCTTCAAAGAAGAGTTAAGTCCAATGTCAAAAATGTGATCAATAAAGCAGCATTGAATTTCCAGAAAATCACAGATAGCTCCATTCTTTAATGGGAATGTGAAGGGAGAAGAGAAAGAAGGTAAAGACTGATCAAAATTAGATTTTAAAGGGTATGGTAAAACCCAAATGTGGGCTGGAAATACAGTTTTTTTTTTTTTTAATGAGTACAGTATCAAAAAAGTTATAGGGGCCGGTGAGATAGCTTAGTGGCGTAAGCGCCTGCCTGGCAAGCGCGAGGTCCTGAGTTCAACTCCCGGAACCCACGTATGAAAAAAGGGCGGGTGATATCGCTCAGCGGCACGGGTGCTTGCTGGCACGGGAGGTCCTGAGGTCGACCCCCGGTACCCCCCCACGCACACACAAAAGTTATAGGCGAACAGCATTGTTATTTTACCTACATGAGAATTCATTCTAGAAAGGGTGAGGCTCACTGCCTGGGAGTAGAAAGAAAAACACCAGCGAGGTATTATGGAGGCTATTTCCATAGTCCAGGCCATGAATGAAGTCCAAACTGAAGAAGCAAAAGTAGTCTTGGTGTCTTTCCCATAGCTGCGACAAAATACCTGATATCCACAACTGAAAGGAGGAAATGTTTATTCTGGCTCACAGTTTTAGTCTACAGTCAGCAGGATGCGAGGCAGAACCAGCACAGTGGAAGGGTGTGGCTGAGAAAATGCTGTTCAAATCACGGCAGCCAGGAAGTAGAGAGAGAAGGGAGGAGCCAGAGATAAGTATCACCCTTCCAGGTCTTGTGCCCAGTGACCAACTCCAACCAGGCCCCAACTCCTGAGAGCACATTCAGCTACTGAACTCATCTGTGGATATATCAGTGCCCCATGATCCAATTACCTGTCACCCACATGAGAATTTGGGTGAATATTGTAGATCAAAACCATAACACGCTGAGAGGTGGAAACTTGTCCCGATGCACTGACTAGAGTCCACAGGACTTGAGGAGAATCAGGTTTAGTGGATGAGTGAGAAGCTGGAGAGCTTTACCTGGTTTTCTGACTTCCTGTCTTGCTGTACAGTAGCACCTTAATAAAAAGGGCTTGTACTTGAAGGAAAAGGCTTGGCAAGACAGTAAGTTTCATCATAAATATGTTAAGTTTGAAGTGTGTGAGGCATTTGGGTGGTGTGGTCTAAGGGGCAGCATAACAGATTTGCCTGAAGCCCTGTACAAAAATGTAGATGTGTATCTGATCCGGGCAAATGAGTGTGTGGCAGTAGAAATATGGAAGTGTGTAAAGATCATCTAGGGAGACTGTTTTGAATTTTAAAAAAAAGCACATAGAATAATACTCAGTATTTAAAGAATGAATTAAATATAAGAAACCCATCAAGAAGCTGGAGAAGAAAATGTCAGAGAAATAGGAGCAGATACGAGGTGATGCCATGATTGGAGAAGATGGGGTATAAGAGATGGAAAGAAAGAAGGTGGAGCAGTCATGTATTTGCTGGGTGCCAGCCTGAACTTGCCCAGTCCTTGGGGACAGTTGCTTCCTATTTGTCACCAGTGTTTTTGTTTTTTGTACGTTTTGGGTTTTTTTGTTTGTTTGTTTTAGAGGAAAATTCTTCAATGAATATTTTTCTCTTCTTTTTCTTGAGATAATTTATTAACACCTAAATAATGCACTGTTACAACTAGTAGTTTTTTAGAGGTCACCAAGTCTCACTCTCTATTTTCACAGATGAAATTTCTGAGATGCAGATTACGTCGAGACCTGTGCAAAATCACCCAGTCAGCGGCTATAGTATTAGGACTAAAATTCCATCACTGTTACTTCAGAATACTTAATAACTTAGCCTCCAAATATAAACCACAATTTCATTTTATAAAGCAAGTAGGCCTTCGTATATCAAGTCCTTCCATTGTGTGATTCTTTCTTCTTATCAGCTATCAATTCTTCAGCTATGACGTCTTTCCTTTTTAGCCAGGAGAGCAGAAATACTAATGATTTCACTCCTGTCAGCCTAACTGGTTTTATCATTGTTCGTCCTTCACTTCTATCTGACCTTGAGATTGTTAAGCAAGGTCAATTCTGTGATCTGTGTCTTTGGTCTCCACACTAATTTTGCTGAACACAATATTGTAATTATGTAAATTGGACCTAATTTTAATCCTTACTATCTTAACCATTCTCAAGCCCACAGTACTGGTTGGAAATTTTTCTATTTTTAATTAGCATTTGAAATATTTTTTCTATTTTGTTATAACTTTATTTTTAAAAGTATATTTTAAAACTCTTCTTTCATAAAGTTTGGAATACACCTCTGGTGCTACTTCAAAGAGTTCATAAGCTGTATCAGGTAACAAGTCACTCAGCCATGTTACTCTTCCTTACAAATATGTCCAGATTGACAGTAACACGTAGTTCTCCCTTTGCTTCCATTTTTTTCTTCCTTTCTTCTGCCCAATGCCAATCTTTTTCAATCTCTGTCACTGCTTTAGGAAACCTGTTTTGTTAAGCATTTCACTTTCTCCCACAAAATCTCCAAAATTTTACATTCTTTTGGGTTATTTTCTTGGGTCAGGAACCATAATGAAATTTTATCTTTCAATAATGCAAATGTCTACAGTACTATCTTAGCTGTAGCTTCTTATTCTTCTCTCTGCCTGTTGCTCCTCATTCTCTTTTGTTTTATTTATTTATTTTTTTCATAGAAAACACTTAGGGAAAGAATCTGTTCTCATTTTCTTGACTTTCTCACTTCCAAATCATGTCTCAGTTGACTGGAATCCACTGGAATGACTCTTGCTTTCATAGTTAAATCCAAGTCAATATGGGTTCCTAACCGCTGGTTTGAAATACAAGTTCAGTCTATGGTTCTCAGATATACATTTTCAGAAGAAAAACTGATCTAGACAACTGATCTGGTTCTTAACTTTGCACCTTAAAATTAGCTAAGGTATTAAAAATATGTTCAGGTCCCAACAGAACCTGAACAATAAAGGTGGAGATGAGATTGTATAAGCTAATCATTGGCACAAAATAGAGAGAGGAGGAAAACTGTCCTCATTCCTAATCAAAGAAATCCATGGAGCTCGATAGACAGAGACTACGACAATGAGAAAAGAGGGCACTGAGTTTATAAGAGAAAGAGCTATGCAAGTTAAGTGTTGCGATGGGGAGAAAAAGCCATGTGATATTTTCTTATGGCCCCCGAATAAGAGGAAGATTCTTAAGGAAGTTACAAGAAAAAAAATGTCCTTCAAGGAGAACCACATTTCAGTCAGTGTGGGAGGGTAAGTAGCTTTTTATAAATTTTGAATATATTAAGTAGTTCTTTCAAAGGGAGGCAGATTCTAGACACCATAAATGAATTGGTAAGAGCTGCTCTGTAGCGGAAAGATGATTACAGAAAAGAAACCCTAGGGAGTAACACACAGAGGACAAAGGAACGGTACAATTCGATCTTCAACTTTCTGGGCAATGGAACCAATTGTTGCTTAGATTCTAATTCTACTCTAGATGTTCCTCTCTGAAAGACATTTTAAGACATTTAGAATCTCTCCCATCCCACAGAAGGACAAAGCATTAAAGTATGGGTGGTACGGAGTGCTCCAGTTAAAGCGCTAGGTAGAGAAAGACAAGGTGCTAGGCACGTCATTATGGAAATCTTGCAGTCCGTCATCACTTACAATCTTCCACAAACATAACTTTGATAAATACCCAATACTACACATAGAATTTAGGCGATGAATATAAGTATAACCCAACAATTTTCAATGTAAAATCTCCGATGATGTGTGTGATTATGCACGTAAGTGCATGTTATGAGTCAAGACCAATTTAAAACGAGACTGAGAGACTCAAAAAGGATCAGCAGAATCTGGGAATTGAATTTTAAATGCATGTTAAAGGAACTTTCTTGTCCAAACCTGCCAAAATGCTTTTCCATAGTTCTTGTTTAGAAATACCAGGAGGTTGTTGTCATGACTTCGCTACATAGCATTCGCCATTATGTAGACTGAATGGGGATAAATAAGCATGAAAACAAGGATTTACAGATTGCTAAACAGCAGGTAGTATGGAGAGGGCTGTATAAGGAATATTCAATTAGTTACATAATAATATACTCAGAGCTTTCATTTCATAATGGGATAATTCACTCTTAGGTCTAATTTTTGTGTAATCATGAATTAAAGAACTTTCTAGACATCATTAAGGGTACATATCTCTACTGAGTCCATTTCTGTCTGACTCTGTCTGGCAAAGGCATATACTCTAAACTGGCTTAACCCCATTACTGACTGGCTTTCTGATTGTTGCTCTAAAAATACTTTTTAAAGGATTAGATATGTTATATATCAAAGTTGTGTTTTGAAAAATAATTAAGTGTGAATTGGCTAATATTAGGCCCCTGAATAAAATTTTAAGACTGGAAATTAAGGAATAAAAATTCCTGAAACAAAAACTGCATGTAATGATATGGAGTGAGTGAGGAAAGGTCACTTTTGACAGGAGTTTTCTAGGCACTGTGTTGACAGAATTAGGATTATAAATTATATGTGAAATAATCTATAACTTTCAGTGGAAATAGCACAGAAAAATTAATCTGAACCGAAGTCTAGGAATTAACAAATACTTACCACTGAGCCAGAAGCCTACACAGGCTGGAATGCAGGTATGTGCAGGAGGCTTAAGACTTGTGAGCTAATCTAAAGGTCTGGAGTGTAAGAAAGTTGGAAACGAGAAGCTGATGGCTCTCAGAGTTACAAGTGGGGGTGAGGAAGTGCAAAACAATTTCAATGGTGACTCTAAAATTTTTATTTTGAATAAATTTCAGAAGCCTAATGCCATTAAATGTAAGAGGAAAGGTAACATGAGTGCAATTGAATTCTCTTAAGATGCAAAATAGTTTCGATTGTTCTATGAAAAATCAATATATTAAGAGATTTTGGAGTTTACTGAAGCCTAGTGTCTCTGCTCATATTGATTTTCCAACTAGAAAGGTTACAGGAATCAAAGAGAAATTTACTGGATTATACATGTGATAAATCCTTTTTTTTTCAAATGACTGTTACAAAGATTTTGTAAATGGCTTTCAAATTGAGAGGACTTGTCTTCTAGCTTTTAATATTTAAAGGGGTGTACTATTATAGCTCCTCATGCCCTACGAATGTATTGTGACTTTTTTTTAACACTCATTACATTATGTCTACATTCTCCCTGCTTCATATAAATCAAACTTAGGTTTGAATATCATGATTTCAAAAAAAATACTCATAAAATATCACTAAAGAAAAGTTGGGGGTTCTAAGTAATGCAATAATCAGCTTCCTGCTGTAACTCAAAATGATATATGAATAAATTTTACTCACCAATTCCTCTCAAGATTGAAACATCAATGTAAGATTTTTAAATGAGATCGCATGTAGCCAATAGTAACCTATAGGGAGTAGTAACGATCCCATTGGAAAGGCTAATAAATTGCAACTTGCACCTGTAAAGGATACAGAATTGCTGCTTTCAATGGCTTGAGAATCTTACTCTCATTCTGGGTCAATAAGGCGGTTTTTGATTATCTTGTGAATTATTTATTTTATTTGTATTTCTGTTTGTCAAATAACTTCCCATCACAGTTGATTTTTATGTTATATTTTTATTCTTGAGTTGACTCTTGAGAATTAGTTAATTTCTGTTTTTTTCTTATTTGTAATGTTTCTTAAAATAAATTAGTTTGGGTAACTATATAGCGTAAGGTTGCTTAATGCATGTTTCTCATGTAAGAGAGTCTGAAACCTAATATTTTACAATATCCAAAAAAGTAGAAAGGGTAAAGTAAACACACATGTATATATGTGTTTATATATATATATACACACACATATATGTATGTGGTTAACGATAGACTGCAGTGTCTCCGAAATAATACCAAAGGATTTGATTTCTTTTTTTTTTTTTTAAAGAGAAGAAAAAACAAAACAAATCAAAAGAAGAACAAATTTTCAAAGCAACATAATAGGAGGGTAACAATGGTTAATACATTACGTATTACTATCTTTAAGTTAGTTATTCAGGATACCAGACATTAGCATTCAATTGTCCAAACATTATTGGCACAAACCTTACTCTTCAATGAACTAAGTAAAATTGGTAGTGTATCTATCTTAACCATCTTATATATATATATACAATTTTTTTTCCCTTTCCCTTCTTTCTTTTCCTTATTCCAGTCTCTCTTTCCTTTTGACCAGTTTCTTTTTGATTCATCATGTCTATTGTACATTTTGGATCTTATTTACTCTTTCAGTTTCTCATACTAGAGAGACAATACGATGCTTACACATGTGCTTCTGGTTTATTTCACTTATGAGTATTTTCTCGAGTTGCATCCATTTACCTATAAAAGTCTCCAGTTTATCCTTCTTTATGGCTGAATAGTACTCCATTGTATAAAAATACCACATCTTTCTTATCCATTCCTCAGTTGATGGGCATTTGGGTTGTTTCCAAGATCTAGCTATTACAAATTGTGCTGCTATAAACATGGGTGCACATATATCGCTGTGGTACGATGTTTTTAATTCTTCTAGGAAGATGCCCAGAAGGGGAGTAGCTGGGTCAAATGGGACCTCCAACCCTAGTTTTTTGAGGAATCTCCACACTGATTTCCACAGTGGCTGTACCAGTCGACACTCCCACCAACAGTGAAGAAGGGTTCCTTTTTCCCCACAGCCCCTCCAGCATTTGTTATTAGTTGATTTCTTTATAGTAGCCATTCTTTCTGGGGTGAGATGGTATCTCAGTGTTGTTTTAATTTGCATCTCTTGAATGACTAGTGACGTTGCACATTTTTTTGTATATTTATTTGCCATTAGTATTTCTTCATCTGAGAAATGTGTATTCATCTCAGATGCCCATTTTTGGAGTGGGTCTTTAAATTTGGGAGGTCTGATTTTTTTGAGTTCTTTATATGTTCTCAATAGTAATCCTTTGTCTGAGGAACAGCTGGCAAACATTTTTTCCCACATTGTGGGTTGTCTCTTCACTCTGTTGGTGGTTTCACTTGCTGTGCAAAAGCTTTTTAATAAGATGAGATCCCAGTTATTGATTCTTTGGGATAGTTCCCGTGCGGTTGAGTTTTTATTCATAAAGTCTTTGCCTACACCAATGTCTCCAAGTGTTTTACCTATCCTACCTTCCAGCAGATTTAATGTTTCTGTTTTAATATTTAGATCTCTGATCCATTTTGAATTTAGTTTAGTGCATGGTGAAAGATATGGGTCTAGTTTTAATCTTCAGCATGTGTAGAGCCAGTTTTTCCAGCACCATTTATTAAAGAGGCTATCTTTCTTCCAGCGAATGTGTTTGGCACCTTTGTCAAAGATCAGGTGGCTTAGTATGTCTGGGGTTATTTCAGCATCTTCTAATCTGTTCCATTGATCTTCAGGTCTGTTTTTTTGCCAGTACAACACTGTTTTTATCACAGTAGCTTTATAGTATAATTTCAAGTCAGGGATTGTGATGCCCCCTGCCTTGCGTTTGTTGCCCAGAATTGCCTTTGCTATTCTAGGTCTCTTCTGATTCCAAATGAATTTTAGGATTGTTTTCTCTAATTCTGTGAGATATGCTGTTGGAATTTTGATTGGAATTGCATTAAATCTGTATAACAATTTTGGAAGTATGGCCATTTTCACTATATTGGTTCTTCCTATCCAGGAGCAAGGGATATCTTTCCATTTTCTGATATCCTCTTCAATCTCCTTTTTCAGAGTACTGTAGTTTTCAGTATAGAGGTCTTTTACAGCCTTTGTGAGGTTGATTCCTAGGTATTTCATTTTTTTGGATGTTATTGTGAAAGGTATTTTTTCCCTAATTTCTCTTTCAGTAAGTTTGTTATTTGTGTACAGGAAGGCTATTGACTTTTGAGTATTGACTTTGTATCCAGCTACACTACTGAATTTGCTTATTAAATCTAGCAGTTTTTTAGTGGAGTTTTTGGGGTCTTCTGTGTAGAGTATCATGTCATCTGCAAATAATGATAATTTAACTTCTTCCTTTCCAATCATTATTCCTTTTATTTCTTTCTCTTGTCTAATTGCTCTGGCTAAAGTTTCCAGAACTATGTTGAATAAGAGTGGGGACAGTGGACATCCTTGTCTTGTTCCTGATTTTAGAGGGAAGGCTTTCAGTTTTTGGCCATTTAGTATAATATTGGCTGTTGGTTTGTCATAGATAGCTTTTACCAGATTGAGATAAAGACACTCTATTCCAATTTTCTGTAGGGTTTTTATCATGAAAAGGTGCTGGACTTTGTCAAATCTTTTTCTGCATCTATTGAGATGATCATGTGATTTTTGTCTTTGGTTCTGTTAATATGGTGTATTACATTTATTGATTTACATATGTTGAACCATCCCTGCATCCCTGGGATGAATCCAACTTGGTCATGGTGTATAATCTTCTTGATGATTTGTTGGATTCTGTTTGCCAGTATCTTATTAAGGATTTTTGCATCTATGTTCATTAGGGAGATTGGCCTGTAGTTCTTTTTCTTAATTGGGTCCTTCTCTGGTTTTGGTATCAGGGTAATGCTTGCTTCCAGGAATGAATTTGGGAGTATTGCTTCCCTTTCAATTTCATTGAAAAATTTGAGAAGTAGGGGCATTAGTTCTTCTCTAAATTTCTTGTAGAATTCGGCAGTGAATCCATCAGGGCCTGGGCTTTTCTTTGTTGGGAGGTTTTTAATTACATCTTCAATTTCATTGGTTGATATTGGTTTATTTAGGATTTTTAAATCTTCTTGATTCAGCTTTGGTAATTCATATGAATCTAGGAATCTGTCCATTTCTGCATTTTCCATCTTAGTAGAATATAAATTTTCAAAATAGGTATAGATGATCTTCTGGATTTCTGCAGGGTCCATCGTGATATCGCCCTTTTCATTTTCAATTGCATGGATTTGAGTCTTTTCTTTTCTTTTTTTAATAAGGTTGGATAAGGGTTTGTCAATCTTATTTATTCTTTCAAACAACCAACTTTTTGCTTCATTGATTCTTTGTATTGTTTTTTTAGTCTCCAATACGTTAATTTCTGCTCTGATCTTTATAATTTCCTCCCTTGTACAGGCTTTTGGCTTAACCTGCTCTTCTTTTTCTAGAAGCTCGAGGTTCACCCTTAAGTTGTTTATTTGCACTTACTCTATTTTCCTGATATAAGTATTTAATGCTATAAATTTCCCTCTTAGGACTGCTTTCATTGTATCCCATAAGTTCCGGTATGTTGTACTGTCATTATCATTCAGTTGTAGAAAGTGTCTAATTTCTTCTTTAATTTCATCTGTGACCCATTGGTTGTTCAGGAGGGTGCTGTTTAATTTCCATGTGTTTAGGGAGTTTTTGTGAGATCTTTTGCCATTGATTTCCAATTTGATTGCACTATGGTCTGATAATATGCATGGGATAATTTCAATTCCTTTGCATTTACTTAAGCAGGTTTTATGAGCTAGTATGTGGTCTATTTTGGAGAACGTCCCATGTGCAGCTGAGAAAAATGTGTATTCTGATGTTGTAGGATGGAACACTCTGTAGACATCTACTAAGTCCATTTGTTCCAAAGTTTGGTTCAGTTCTACTATTTCATTATTGATTTTCTGTCCAGTTGATCTGTCTTTTTGTGACAGTGGAGTATTGAGATCTCCCAATATAATTGTATTAGTGCTTATTTGATTTTTCATGTCCTTTAGTACTTGTTTTATATAGCTGGGTGCATTGGTATTTGACGCATATATATTTATGATCGTTATCTCTTCCTCTTGGATTGTTCCCTTTACAAGGATGTAATGACTGTCTTTATCTCTCTGAATCCTTCTTGGCTTGAAGTTCACTTTGTCTGCAAAAAGAATAGCTACCCCTGCTTTTTTCTGGGTTCCTGTGGCATGGAGTATTGTCTTCCATCCTTTGACTTTCAGTCTATGAATTTCTTTCTGAATTAAATGTGTTTCTTGTATACAGCATATTGTTGGATCTTGCTTCTTGATCCATTTCGCCAGTCTGTGCCTTTTGATTGGTGAATTGAGACCGTTAACATTGATGGTTAAAACTGATATGTATTGACTTATACTTGTCATGATATTTTCCTGTTGTTGGTTCCCACTCTTTGTTTTTCCCCTTTCCTGCTATTTAATTATCTGCCCTGCCTGGTGGATTCCTTCTGTTGGGGTTCCTATCTCTTTCTAGAATGTCCTTCAGAACATTTTGGAGTGCTGGTTTGGTGGTCATAAATTTTCTCAGATGTTCTTTGTCATGAAAGTATTTTATTTCTCCATCAATTTTGAAAGATAGTTTTGCAGGGTACATCAATCTGGGTTGAAAATTATTTTCCTTTAGAGCTTGCAATACATCATTCCAAGCTCTTCTTGAATTGAGGGTTTGTGCTGAAAAGTCAGCTGTGATTCTGATGGGTTTTCCTTTATAGGTGATTTGTCTCTTCTCCCTAACAGCTTTTAAGATTCTGCCCTTCTGTTGAATTTCTGGGATCTTGACTATAATATGTCTGGCTGAAGGTTTTTTTTGATCATGTCTAGTTGGTGTTCTAAAAGCTTCACTTATAGGGGCATCAAATTCCTTTTCTCTTCCAGGAAAGTTCTCCCTGATTATGTCTTTGAACAAGGTTTTAATGTCATTGATGCTATCTCCTGCTTTTTCATTTATTCCAATTATTCTTAAGTTGTTTATCTTTGAGTCATCTAGCAGCTGCTGAATTGATTTTTCATGGTCCCTTGCTGTTTTTAAGAATTCTTCCTTTTCATGATCACTAATTGCAAGCCTGTCTTCTATATCTGAGATCCTGTCCTCACATTGGCTTAATCTGCTACAAATACTTTCAATGGAATTTTTGTTCTCTTGGATATCTGCTTGAATCTGCCTTATGGATTCCATTTCTTTCCTATGCTGAGCATTCATGGTTTCTATAGTTTTCTTAAGCTCATCTATTTTTTTGTCTGTATCAGCTATAGTGTCCTTAAGCATGGTCTTCAATGTGGACATTATCTCTGCAGTTATCTGTGAGATTATTTCTGTTTTAATTTTTTCCAGAGCCTCATTCAGTTGCTTTGTTGTTACCACTTCAGATAGGCCAGGTGGGTGGCTTTTGGATTGTCCCACCTCGTTGCCCCCTAGGTTTGCCTTTGGTGAATTGGATGTGTGGGGTTGCATCTTGTTTAAGTGTCGTCTCATTTTTTCCTTTCTTTAATTCCTGGGGTGATGTTTGCAAATTACCTATGGTAGGTTACTTTATTGCTAGTGTTTAAGATCTTTAGAAGATGACTACTTCTCTGCAGTATCTTCCAAGTGGAGCTTGCTTTTGGGTTTTGAGCTTTCTGCCAGATCCTACCTCTTCAATTCGTTGGGTATGTGAAGTTGCTACCTGTTTGGCCCAGTCCTTGATTCTTTGGTACTGTGCCACTGTATTTTCTGTGTCCCTTAGTCAATCTCAATCACGAAATATCAGGAAGGAAAGATGTTTAGAACAATTATTTCACATTTGGCTATAATGTTAACTAAAGCATCAAACACAGCCTAGAAAATGACAGACTGAGCTAACCAGTTATTTACCACTTTTAGCTGTATAGAGTTGCAGTTATATAACAAAATCTAAAACACACCAGAAAAATTATATGCAGTATACAAGTCCTATGTATGTCAATTTTTCCCTGAGGAGTTTAAATTTAAAATGAGTTAAGGAGGAAATAGAGTGTTGGGAGAATAGGAAGAAATTAGATGTAAGGTTAGAGGACAAAGAGGGATCCCACTAAAGTTGGGACACTGGTGCAGAGGACTGGTGGTAAAAAGAGAAGGAAGGGATAAAAGGAAGAACAGATCACAACCACAATCACAAAGAAGTTAGAGGCGCTGTTTACACTCATATAAAAAACCAGAGAGAATAATGAAGGAAAGAGCAAATACACATACAGAAACAAAAACGAAGATAAAAACAATAAAACAAACAAAACAAAAATAAAACCCCACCAAAAAAACAAACAAACAAACAAACAAAAAAAACCCTTCGCCAGAACAAAAAACAAATGAGTGAGATAAAAAAAAAAAAAAGTAAAATAAAAAGAATCAGTTCCAGGTTTTGACTCTTTTGTAGGCAGGCACCGTGTGGTGACAGAGTCCTGTTCTGTGCAGGTCGGTCCCAGTAAGCCAGGAGCGGCCCTCTGGCGGGCGGTGAGCAGAGGCCCGTACTTTCAGGCAGAGACCAGTCTAGCTCGCCTGCCACTCTCAGTGCCCTTTCACGATCCCTGGGCCTGAGAGGCGCAGCGCGCTGTCCTGAGCGCGGGTTCCCTGCACTGGTTTCCCGCGGCTCTGATTCTCACCACGCCCCCCTCAATGGCGCCGGGCCAGTTGCTCTCTGGCACGGGACAGGTGTGGCTGAGAGACCAGTCTCGTTCGCCTGCTGACCTCAGCACACTTTCGTGGGCCTGAGAGGCCCGGCGCTGCCCTGTCCGGAGCACGAGTGTCCAGCGCTGTTTTTCTTTCGCGCCGCTCTGAGTTTCGCCACACCCCCCACAATGGCGCCTGGCTGGTCGCTCTCTGGCGCGGGGTAGCTGTGGCTGAGAGACACTCACTGCCGGCCAGCGCAGTTCTCCGCCGCTCCCCTGCCCCGCCGCTGTCTCAGGATCCTCCGTGGGGGCTCCCTGGGCGCCAGCTGTCACCGTGTGTCCGTAGAATTGAGCTTCTGTCGCGCTGCGATTCCTGGAATGGTAGAAGGTGCGTGCGCACGGTCTGCTCCTTCTTCTTTGTTGGAAATCACCCTTCACTGGTGCCGGGGGTCCCAGATTGCACTTCAGAACTTTTCTGGGTTCCAGGGAGGCATCTCCCCCCCCTCCTGCGCTTTCCCGGTCGCTATATTCCCGTGTTCCAACGGTAACTTTTAGAGAGAGTTTCGCTGCCTGCTTCTTACTCACCCGCCATCTTTTTTCCCCCACCAATGGATATCGGGATTTGATTTCTGCAGGCCATGTGAAACTTCAGAAAGATCCTGAGAATCAATCCA
The DNA here is from genome assembly GCA_028451465.1 of Erethizon dorsatum. Taxonomy (NCBI): domain Eukaryota; kingdom Metazoa; phylum Chordata; class Mammalia; order Rodentia; family Erethizontidae; genus Erethizon; species Erethizon dorsatum. The sequence goes on along the minus strand of CM051824.1, from coordinate 153,483,727 downwards.
ACAGGAGCAAAATGATATTTCACACATGGAGGATTATTACACTAGAGTAGGGACCAAAACTGAACAATTTTAAGCATTTTGTTATGTAGGGTAAACATTTAAAATTTGCCCCTTGGAAATATTAAATAATAAAATCGTAACAAAAACCTTAACTCAGTAAATAGATTAAAACCTATATTCTTAGTGCTTCAGTACAATGAAGCATTTGCTCATGCTGAGTGTTCAAATGTCTTTCTATAGTTCAGGATTCCATGATGTCTGTTTTCTTACACCAATTCTGTAAGGACATCTCAGCCTGTTCTTGGCTAAGAAAGCAAGATGCTAATTTCCAAATCATCTTTTTTTTTTTTTTTGTGGGTACCGGGGGGTCAACCTCAGGACCTCGCGCGACAGCAGGCCCCCGTGCCGCTGAGCGATATCACCGGCCCCTTTTTCGTATGTGGGTTGCGGGAGTCGAACTCGGGCCCTCGCGCTTGCCAGGCAGGCATTTAAGCCGCTGAGCCATCTCACTGGCCCCCAAATCATCTTTTTATCATACTCGTGGTATTGGTTTTGTAGTAACTTGTCTCCCCCTGCCCCCCCCAGGATCCTTGCGGTTGTAGTTTAATTGTCTCTCTCACATTCCTATAAGGATGTGAATGTCCCTGTCAGCCTTAAAGCAAGTGAAAACTGTGCCTTTGGTGTTGTATTGCTATGGCAAACAGAAACACCGAAACAACACCCAGGATTAGGAGACAGATTTATTTACATCCTTTGACACTCATGGGGATCATTCCCAAAATATCAGGCCCTGATCTCTGGTGGTCTAGGGATTATACGGGATAAACAAGCAGGAAGTACAGAAGCAGAATGGCTTGTCAACTGGGGATTGGTTCTTACAATATGCATCATAGTGACCAGCTATGCATCACAGTAACCAGCCATTTCTAAGAAACAAAAATAGCCAGAACAATTACCTGGGCAACTAACAAACTGCAGTATACTGGCTGGTGTGGTGGGGGGATCTTCTGCTACAGTATAGCAATAGGTTCTGTTGGCTTTGTGGAACATGTGCTCTCTGCCACAATTATTCAGCTATGCCCCTGTAGTGAAGCAGCCATGACAATATATAAATGAACCAACAGGATGGTTTCCAATAAAACTTTATTGACAGAAGCAGGTGACACAGTCGGGGTGGAAGGGCTTGTTGTTGACTCCCCTGTATCCTTCCATGTTCTCTATTAAAGCACTCTTTTTTGGTTTTCCAGGCAACCATCTTAGACACAAACTCTAAATATTTTGCTTTCCAGTTTTAATCTTTACATCATGCTTTGAAATGCTGTAATCTGACTTTTACACCAGAGTTTGTTTTTTGTTTTCTTATGTGTGTACTGGGAGTCGACCTCAGGACCTCGTACTTTCCAGCAGGCGCTTGTGCCGCTGAGCTATCTCACCAGCCCCAGAGTTTTTTTAAACATCTCCCGGCAAGGAGAATTTCTGACTGAGGAATCACAGCTTGGTCCTTGTCACTTTAGGTTTCTTTGCAGTGTGGACGTTCTCTTCTATTCTGTGAATTCTCTTGGATTCTCTTGGCTCTCTAGTTTGTGATGTTTCTTCTCAGTTACTTTAGTGTTAACCATAAGTTTAACTGTAGGTGACTGAGAAACTAACAAGTAGTGACTAAAATATTTAAAAAAAGATTTTTTTTTCCACTTGAAATTTGGTGTTAGGAAATTCTAGACCTATGCAGATTTTCATCAGTGTTGGCGCTTTCCACTCTCTGGTCCATTCTCCATACCATTTTGGTTTTGGTCTCACGCCTCTAGCCTCCTGGAAACTGCAGGAGTGGATGTCCTGACATTCTTCGTTTCTCTACGCAAGGCAGAGAGGGTCAGACGAAACTAATAGGCAGAACAACTCTGCTCCCATTTATCAGTACACAAAAGTGCTGCTGAGAGCCTGGGTAGCAGATTCTCCTGAGCTATCTTTAACCAGAATAATGTGCAATTTTGAACTACGGTGAATGTTTAAATTTAAAAAAATACAGTAAAAGACACATTGCTATTAATTCCCCTTAAGATACTTTGCCTTTGTTCAAACACACTTACCCAGTTATTTTCTTGCCACTTTCTGAAGCAATTCTGGAAGTCTTTTCATGAGTATCTTTAGTTGAGTCATGGCTGACTCAATGTCCTGAATGGATTCCAAATGTTTACATTTCATGGTCATTTTGACATTGGGGAAGAACCACAGGTCACACTTAGGACATAATGACAGATATGGTTGAAGAAGACATATTCTGATATTTTTATGTCTCTGCTTTCCATCGGCTGTCACTCAGCAGTAGCTTTCACTGTGTTTTTTTTTTTTTTTTTTTTTTTTTTTTTTTGTGGGTACTGGGCGTCGACCTCAGGACCTCGTGCTCCAGCAGGCACCCATGCCGCTGAGCGATATCACTGGCCCTTTTTTCGTATATGGGTTCCGGGAGTTGAACTCAGGCCCTCGCGCTTGCCAGGCAGGCGTTTATGCCGCTGAGCCATCTCAGCAGCCCTGTATTTTTAAAAATACACCTCATAAAGACACTCAAGGTAGAGGGCTTCCAGAACTGCTTCAGAAGGTGGCAAGAACGATGGGATGCATGTATCCAAAGTGAGGGAAGTATTTTGAGGGGGATTGCCTAAGTCACTTTTCTCATTGCTAGAGCAAAATGCCCCACACCTACAAGTAAAGGAGAGGCTTAAATCACAGTTCAGCCCATAGTTAGCTGGCTCCAACGCAGGAGGGCATGGTACAGAGGCCATGGGGGAGGAATAGCGGCTATGCTCATGGCAGACAGGAAGCAGAGAGAGTGAAGGGAAGAACAGACAAGGAAGATGCACCCTTCCATGTCACACACCCCCACTGACCTGTATCTTCCAGCCACGCCCCACCTCCTAATAGCACATTTAACAATAAAATCTTCACAATCCAATCCAAAGTCCCTCCTTTGAATGCATGGGACTTTAGGGGGCATCGTATATAAACCACAACAGGGATTTATGGCAAAGTGTCTTTTACTGTAATACATATTTAAAAAAAATTTTAACATTCACTGTATATTTTGATCACACTTCATATGGCTGCTCTGACCTTTGTCACACCGATATTGGATGCAAGATGGAAAAGCTCAAATTTCTAGCTAGGCACATGCTTCTTTTGCAGAATTTGCTTTTTCTCAGTAAGAAAAATGGATTGAATGAACATTGATTAAATGATTACATTAGCTCCCCGAGTGACCTTTGCAGGATATTTTTCCTGGGATGGATAACTGCACACGTGCTCATGTTTTGAGAATGTGCCTTTTGACCTTTCTTACTGTTAACTGCGGGCTCTCCTCCTTCAGTCTGCTTCACTCTCCTGGCTGGAAATCACAGCTGGACTGCTGCGTCCCCAAATTTGGCTACAAGTGTAGTATCCTATATCCATTTTTGATGGATTTTCTCCTTCTTATTTATTCCTACATGTGTTTAAAACATGGAAATACAAGAACATCTAACCTGAGTGCCTTTTCTTTAACCTGCTATTCTTCATATTTTCCTATCTTGATTTTGATGCTATAAAAACAATCAACTAAGAAACTCAACTTTCTCGCTCTCTCCTTCAGCCCCTTTACACAATCCACTGGCGAGTCCTATGTGCGAAGTCTCTTGAGACTGTAAATTTCATCTCCTACCCAATATTATTATCCTGACCACTTTCTTGGGTGAAGACCAAATTATTTCTCACTCTGCTGAGAAATAAATACTTACATAGTTGCCCTACTTCCCCTTAATACTTGTGCCCAAATAATTTTCTAAAATACAAATCATCTTCTCGTATAAAGTCTTAAGTTATATTTAACAGCACGCATTTCAGAGCATCCCAAAGTTACTCTACTTATTTGACCATATTGCTGAAGACCTCTGATCCTTCTTTCCTTCCAGCCTCATTCTTAAAACCGTCTTTGGTCTACTGTACATATTTACCTGTCGCCCGTCAATATTTCAAACTTCAGAACTGAAACCGTGATCTTCAAACACCCTCCCGATCTACTCTTCGTCCTTTATTCCCAGTTTACAGAGGCTTCAACCCATCCGTTCCTCCCATGAGTTTTAGGAAAATCATCCCCAATTTTCTTCTCTGCTTCATCACCTCTCTGTTTTTCTAATCAGCCACAAAATGTCACAGATTCTATCCTTTCGGTAACTCTCAAACCTGCTCGGTCTGTGTTATTGTGACGACTACAGCCTTATTCCGAGATACTGCAACTATTTATCTAAAATACAATTGAACTGCTTCAGCTTCACCATTTGTACTTTAATCTATCTTGGACATGTCCTTTCTCTACAGTGAAAGTAAGGTCATATAACTCGCTTTATTGAAATAAGTCAGTGTCTTATTATTACAGAGCAAATGAAGTCTAACTTCTTTTTTTTTTTTTTTTGATGTGGGTACCGGGGGTTGAACTCAGGACCTCATGCTTGCCAGGCAGGCTGTTATGCTGCTGAGCCACATCACCGGCTCCTAACTTCTTACCATAGTTTACAAAGTGTTTTCCAACCTGGCCCTGCATCTATCTTTGCAGCAGTGTCTCAGGACGTCCCTTCTGTAATGTCTACAGTGTCCACAGTCCCCTCAAAGATGGAGGAGGCTAACTCACAGCCACTACTACTCTCAGCCTGGCTTCCAGTCTAAACTGGAATGGGCAGGGTCCTTGTCTGAGTCAGCCACTTCTCCATCAGTTGTGGACCTTCTGCTCTACATCATGGTGGCCAACATTTCTCCCATGTCTGTCTCTGTGCTTAACCAGTAGTCATTGTCACTCTGTGCCCTTTTTGTAAGTGGACAGCTCAGCACAATGTGCTGTGCGATCATCTCTTCTCTCACGGATGCTCATTGCTCACCGGCTTTACTTTTCACGGGTGCTCAACTTTTGCTTTAAAGCCTTTGAACACAGTGTTTTCTCTGCATGTAAATCTTTGCTTTTACTGGGCTTCTTGGAGAATTGTCACCTTTCAACACACAAAACTTCTGCTCTTCGAGTAGGAGGCTGAAGGGCTCTTGGAGGGTTTGGTGATTGTATTTTTCTCTTTTCCAGACAACCACATCTTGCAAACAGAAGCTGCACTGTTGGTCTGGATTTTAGAAAGAAAGGACCAAAGAGCTAAACCATAGCAATCCACTGCAGAAAGTCCACGTGAATGAGAAATACATTATTGTTTTGATCTGCTAAGATTCGGAGGATATTCAATACCACAGTATAACCTCGGGAAAATGGACAGAAACAGATTGTCATATTTACAGATTGAAATTCAGCCTCCACCAGGTTTTGTAGCTTTCTCCCAGTCCTTGCTAACAGGGAATATTAGGCTTTTCCCGCAGAAAGAAAACAAGAGGAAAAACCAACAAACAAAAACAACCTTACCCTCTCTTCAGATATGGAGTATCTGCATAGATTTCCTTCCTGTATGATTCCTATTGGCTTCGATGGATGCATAGGTCTCTTCAATTAAAATACTGAAAGATCATCAGAAATCCTGCTCACTACTTAGTCTGCCTTGTCTCTATTGGCCACCAATTGTTTACAACCTGTTTGAAAAAAAGTTTTTTGCTTTCATCAGTTTCCATTGACTTCTCTACCTTCTATATTTTGAGTTTCCACTCTGGTGATATTGAACCCCCACTCATGGGATCAGTGTCACACACACCTCCAAAGGCAGCCGCCTCTCCTTCTGTCCTCAGTTTACTAGAGCTGCTGATATGCAGCTTTCCGTTCCTTTCCAGGCTTTATAAAATATGAGCTTTCTTTGGCTTCACTAACCACAACTAGATCTTTTTTCCTATCTCGGTTCTAGATCTACCCCAAAATATTGCTCACAAATAAATATTTAAGAAACTGTTTAACATTTTCGGTTGGAGGTCTCAAGATAATCTCAAATGTAGCACCTCAAGGGAGATCCCCAAGGCAAATCTCATTCCTCTCCCACAAATGAGAATATGTTACTGTTAATTAATTTTCAGTTGTAAACTTCATGTAAATGGAAGGATAGAAAATGGCTCTTTTGTGTCATTCACTAAGCGTAACGTTTTTGCGATTCATCCATGTTGTTTTATTAGCTGGTTTTATTGGTGAGTAGCAATCCACTGTATGGATATACCAATGGCTGGCTATACCGCATAGAGTTCAATGAAATTCACATACAACTTTTGTGAATATATGTTTTCATTTCTCTCAGAGAAATAACTTAGATGTCTGATCATGTAGATGTATAAATACAGTATAATTACATTTGGAAAAGGAAAATTTTAAGTAGCTGTTTTTAGGGTGTGAGATTTAAACCTACTCAGATGCTAAGAAGTTAGCCTATTAATGTTTTATGGAGGCAGGCAGAAGACATGAGACCCCTGGGTCATAAAACAAGGAATTTATTTTCCACAGTACAGCAAGCAGCATGAATATCACAATTGTGTTGGTTTATTTTGTCCTTCAAGTCCAGTAGGGGTGGCACAAGTCCTGCATGGATGCCTAAACTTTACAGAAAAGGTGGCATTATCTTGAAGAACCTTCTAATTTAAAGAGTAAGCAAACCTGAAATCTGTCTTGAATAATAACACTTCCTTATTCCTTAAAGTTGCTTGTTATAAACACAACCCTGAGAAACAGTCCTTGCAAAGAAAACTGTGAGGTTTGTATTCATAAAACAATGAGTAGTAGTAGCAGTAGAGACTCATGGAGGACTCTTTTCCAACAGTTGAATATTTTACATTCCCATTAGCCATAGGGAAAAATTCTTTAACTTCAATCATAATAGTGTGTGTATCAATTTAAATGTTCTTGATGAATAATGCTATGGAATATCTTTATTTTCTTATTAGCCACCAGTTCCTCCCTCCCACCCTCTCTTCCTTCCTTCTTTTCTTCTTTTTTCTCTCTTTCTCTTTCATTTTCTTTCTTCCGTAATGCTAAGTTCAAGATCATTTTAAATTTGATTTTGTTGTCTTAGTTTTCAATTTCAAGGTTTTTTTTAATAATTTTTATAATTTTTAAATAATTTTTTAAATAATTTTTTATAAAGGATATTAGTCCTCTGTAAGATAAGATAAAGCATCACAGATATTTTTTCTCAGGCTGTGTTTATATTTCACATTTTAGCTATGCCTTTCAAAGATCATAGTTTCATCCTGATGAAATTTAATTTTCAGTTTTCATGCTTAGTGCTTTTTTGACCTAAGAAATATTTGCTTACCACAATATTTGGAAATTTTCTCCCAGGCTTTCTTGTAGAAGTTTTGTCGGTATTTCATTGTGAACTATGTTTGTGTGTGATGTGTGATTGTACTGAGGTTCACATTTTTCCATATGTATCCACTTTTTGTACCACCATTTGTTAAAAAGACCAGCCTTTTTCTGTACTTTTCCTATTGAATTATCTTTGTCTTTTACAAATCCAATAGCAATATTCATTTATTTCCATTTTTAGACGCTATACTGTTCCATTTCTGTACATGGAATAGTAGAGCATATTTTTATACCAGAAGCAAACTTTTTGGCTGTCGTATGTTTCAATTTAGCACTCTAACCAGAAAGCGTGTGCTAGGTTACACTGCTTCATTTATTATCACTATTATTATAGTTAAAGTAACTAGTTTTGTATACAGCAGGATGTCTAGGTCGGTAACAGCTATTTTGCCATAACTAAGAAGATTATTTTGTATGTACTCACAATTTCATTCTACTTATGTTCCCTTAGTAAAATGGAGATTCCCACAAATTCTTTGCCAGTTTTCCCATTAAAATATGGCAGCTCCTTCCTGTTACCTTGAATGTGGACTCATTATAGTGAGTTCTTATTCAACAAAATGTGAGGGAAACATGACATTTGGGGACTTCCAGATCATGAGAGCCTGGCACCTTCTTCCCAGCTTTCTTGCAGCACCTTTTCACTCAGACCCAAGGTGCATTTAAGAAGTCCAACTTCTCAATCCACAGAGATGTCTTGATTTTCAGTTCCAGTTTGGCCCAGAATTGGAACTATTCTTCCAAGATTCAACCCTCATGTGATTGGCCACATAGAGCTCTTTAGACAAGTCCATCTACCAATTGAGAATTAGTGTGACTTCTAGAAGCCAATGGATGTACACGTGGAGTAGAAGGAATATTGTCCCAGCTGTCAGTTAGATGTAGTGCTCACGTGGCAATTTCTGGCAGAGTTTCCATGGTTCTGGCTCAGTAGGATCTTCCTGTGGTTCTCTGCTACTTCCTCCTGGGCTTCCCAGCACACTTCCAAGGACACTAACATTGCAATCTTGCAAAGAAGGCTTTGAATTCAAGGATTTCCATTCACAACCTACCAAACACTTGGTCCTGTAGTCAGTGCCTCTGTCATTCAGTTTGTCTTCTGAATTCCCTGAGGAAAACCTGGAAAGGGTTGTCTCATCTCTGCCACCTACAGACTACCTTGATGTTGCTGAGCTTCCCTGTGTTGTGTGTTATCTATAAAATGAGGAGAGCACGAGTCGTCCCGATACAAAGTCAATGAGACCATCCATGTGAAAATGCAATGACAGGCACTGGGAACTTGCTCAGTAAATGCAATTGCTTGAGTGAGGTTTGGCTGAGAAATGGTAAAATCCTATATCACATAAAAGGACAAATAAATCTCCATTCTCTTGGAGAATTGTGGCTTGGATTACAGTTGTGCTACAGAAAGTAAACCTTGTTTAGATATAAATTAGTTACTTACTAAACAATTTTCCTTGTAAAGACTTAACTTTCTGTCCTAATGAGACCCCAAATTCTCTCAAACTCAAGGGATTTGGCATTTTTTTTCCAAATTCAAGACAGCAATCATTTGATTACAAAACAAACCATTGACAGTATTTCATAAAAAAATTATTATAATTTAAAGAGTCATATAGTTCATTCTTTCCATAGATACTCTAAAAGGACAATTTTATCAGAGATTCTGAGGGAAAAAATGAAGTAGGGGTGGGGAGAGGTGGGGACAAAGCTGTATAACAAAGGTAAGCTTTGCCATGAAGCACCTTGTCTAATCAATCTCATCTGGAAAAGCACATTTAGGTGACTGATCTTGCAAATCATGAATTTTTTTCCCAGAGAATAATATGGAGCATGGAAATGCTTTCCTCTGCAGGAAGGTTTTTGATTCATTTTGCTGACTTTTAGGAAATGCAGCTTAGTAGCTACCATGCATAGAAACACCGAGCTATAGCATGTGCAAATTTAGCGCAGAGTTTGCATGTATAGCAATTTTGATACAGCTACCTACAATTCCCCTTTACCACAGCCGTCTAATTACACCCACAGCATCAACGCACAGCACTTGGAGCAGACTGGCTGTCCACAAAAGTGCAACAGACATCACACAGTCTGCACATCTGTCAATCTGCTTCCTGACATGCTTTCAGAAAAGACCTCTCTTAAGACTCACCGGGAATGCAAGGGAGAAGGCGGAGGAAGATGGCTCCATGACTTCAAGTTCCATTCACTCTTGCACAGCCCCATTGCATCCTGGTGCTGATCATCTCATGCAGACTGCCCTGCAGCTCCCTCAGAGCAAAGGCAAAGCCAACCAAAGTACTAGCACAGCTCCACTCATTTCAGTGAGTGTCAGTATTAGTATGATTCTGTCTGAGAATGCAAACCCCCAAAACTTCAGAGAAAGGTTGACTTCTAATCTCGCTCCCTCCAAAGCCCTTCTTGAATGAGGAAATGGAAGGTCATCCCTCATGGGGATGGATTGGATCTTCTAGGCTCCTCAGTCTTCTCTGTCTTCATCCCAGTGAATGATACCCAGAGCTCCTGGAACTCGGACCTATACCGAGTGTCTGACCCTTTAGCCTTGAGTTTGATTATCTTTCCAAATACACTTAGAACTTCTGCCTGTTGCCTGTTCACAAATTACCCTTCCAGATGGAATCATGGGAAGGGGGAGATTCTCTCTGATCATATACATATAATATTTAGTATATTGCACATATGTTATACATATAATGTGCAAAGAAAAAATATTAAAAATTTGTCAGGGGTGGTGATAAAAAAGAGCCCAACAAATAAATAAGGGCCCAGATAAATATGAAGGATAAGGGCATCCTGGGAGACATTGATCTCATGAATCTTAATAAAAGCAGAGTCATGAAATATGCTGTAAATTTATGGAAACCAGCAAATGGGGAACCATGAAGGAGGGTATGAGATGCAGGTAAGTGACAGTTTAGCTTATTCCCAAGCTGAGATACATTGGAATATTAAGAGGGATTCTGTTAATTTTCAGCCTGGAATAACACCCATAAATCAAAACTGTCCCAGCCAGATTGGAACATCAGTCTCCATAAGTGCACAAAAGCCTGCAAGGTTAATAAGGTAGAAATGGATCACCACGACTGCCCTCACTTGCCATGCTGAATGCTTTGAACTTAGTGCAGTGTGGTAGGCAGGAGACTGTTCCCTGTGACTTTCATACTCTGGTGTCCCAAGTTGATTATGGTACATGCATGGAGAAAGGGACTTGTGGTTGTAATTAAATTTCCTACTCATCTGCCTTTAAGATAGGTAGATTATCCTGGGTAATGTGGGTGGCCTGAATGCAATCACATAAGTCCATAAAACCAGAAGAGGAAGCCAGAGAGATGAGGCAGAAGGAAAAGGCAGTGATATTTAAAACATGAGAAAGATTTTACCTGCCAAGTCAAGATGGAGGGAACATGAATCAGGAAATGCAAGTGAGCTCTAGAGATCATTAGTGACCTTTTTCCCACAGCTGTTTAGTGGGAAATTTGGAAAAGACATGGTAGAGTGGATGTGGATAAGAATGATGGTGAAGTTGATAACATAGATGACATGGGCTTAGAAAGCGAAGAGAGAGTAATTTCTGAAGGAAGATCTGCTATGATTGTATTTATATGCACAGGAAAAGTCATGCTGGAAGGAGTGGTTATAGCTAGAACAGTCAAAAAAAGGGAGTAAAAGGCCAGTGAGATAGCTCAGCGGCAGAAGCGCTTGCCTGGCAGGCACGAGGTCCTGAGTTTGACTCTTGGTACCCACATACGAAAAAAGGGCCAGTGATATCGCTCAATGGCACAAGCACCTGCGGGCGCACAAGGTGCTGAGTTTGACCCCTGGTATCCACAAAAAAAAAGGGAGTAAAATTTTGATGCATAAGTCAAAGAAAGGATGAGCTGAGGATCATAGGTGGAGATATAAGTGTGACCATGTGACTGAATTTTAGCCACCGAGTTGGCGTGTGGCACGTTACATGGGTCAAGCATTTACAAATGGGGTACACAGTAAGTGCTCTTTCTTCTCCAAGTTGGATGAAGACACCACACCCATGGGAGGCAAACCACACTATGAAGAAGCAGAGCCCCTCAAAAAGTACAAACAGAAACATGAAACTGAGATGACTTTTGAGCAAAAACTCACTCGTAGTGTATCGAACCTTCGTTACTATTTTGGCCTGGTCATAGCCACGGCTACTACATCACTGTGCATGTTAAAAGCAGGGGAGCCTAGAAAAAAGGAGGCAAGGGAATCTAGAAAAAAAGGAAAAAGAAAGCAGTTTGCTAGTGGAAAACTGGAAGGTGAGATGGACTTTGGCATTCTCATGGAGGTGGCAGTGGTGTCTACTGATGCCCTGTGTATCTAGTAGGTGAAGCAGAACTTAGAGGAAAAGTAACTATGAAGACTGGCAGAGGAAGCCTGCTGGGGACAGGGTAGCAGAAGAGAACTCAAATTTCCATGCTGACGCTGAGCAGAACTTGGACACTGGATATTTGTGGTGACACTGTGTTGCCATATTGTCTCCATCAACCAGAGACCAAGATTAATCACTCAGATTACTCAGTCTGTAAACAGTTAGCAACCACCATTGGTGTGAATGACCGGGTTGAGGAATTTCCTAATTTTAAAAGCAGAGTACTACCATTTTGTGAATATGGATAGGCAGCATGTTGTAAGGTTATACACACTGAAACTCATAAGGAATGAATTCTGCACAATGACGCCCATATAGAGTTTGTTCACAATGGCATATTCAATGCAACCATAATATTGTAATGCACAACCTATCACATGAACTCATAAGATAGCACATGCAGCTCAACATTTAAAAAATCTGTGAAAGTGATAAAATGGAAATCTCATACTTGTTTGTTGAAATTTATGCAGCGTGATCCATTATTACACACTGGATTACACTCACTTTGGTCTGTTTCTGTTAAATCTGCACATATCACTTTTCCAGGTGATTGACAGGATATTTTTAAAACAGTACATAAATATATCAATTGTTTCCAAATATGTGTGAAATAGTAAATCCACAATTTCGATAAACATATTAAAGAATTGAGATGTGGTTTATTTTAATGTCAAATTTAAAGCAAGTCAGAAACACTGGACAGATAGATATAGGCTTAATTTTGTTAAGTATGTGATTATTTGCAAGATTTTATTAAATTTATGTGAATTTAAAGTCTCCCAAATTTCCATTTCTGGCAATATGAGAGACTAGGTACTCTAACTGATCTTTCCATCAATGAAAATTTTAAAAAATAGAAAAGTATTGGAAAATAAGTCTCAGAAATGAATAAATAATAAAAACCAGAAAGAATGAATTATGACACCAAGAAGAAAGAAGAGATTCTTCAGTGAAATCTAAGTAGAGAAAGAAACCTAGTGATGGAGTAGAATTCAGAAACAGGGTTGACCTGTATATAATGTTGAATTTCAAATTGATTTGTGTAGCCTCTCAGGTCGCAGAAAATAGGACAGAGAATCGTGGACCCTGGAAACATAGGGTCTATCAGAAGGAGTATTCCTGGAGAGCCCCCTCCCTGGGCAGGCCAAACCCTCAGCATAGCTGTGAAGGAAAACTAAAGTCAAACCATTTCTCCAGATGACGATGGGAAGTTGCCCATAAGCTTGACACAGAACACAGTGTAAATCCACGAACACACATGCAGATGCACACAACACGTAGCCCTCTCATTAATCCTTTAAGAAAAATTAAAGGAGAAAAACCCTGCTTCACATTCACAGTCCACATTCCATAAAAATAAATAAGTAATGCAACACACCAAACCAGAGTTTGCTTTAAAGTTAAGTTAACTATGTGAAAGGAAATACAAATCTTCTGGAGAATTTCACCTGCATCGCTTAACTCAAAAAACTTCTCCCTTATGCCAGGGGTGGTGCTGCATGCTTGTAATCTTCACACTTGGGAGGCTGAGGCAGGAGTTCAAGGCCAGCCTGGGCTACAAAGCCAGACCCTGTCTCAAAAAATAAAATTCTCCCTATTGTTCCTAGGAAAATATGGATTCAGAATCCAATTTTATGAGAGAATGAAGAAATGAAAGAATTATAGAGGAGACACTGCAAAGCAGACACATCAGAAAAAAAGCCATTTGAGAAATCAGATATTGGTGTGTCACACAGAAAGTAAGGTGTGTGAGATATATATATATATATATATATATATATATATATATATATATATATATTTAAAGAGATACAAGATTAATCTCAAAACAGAGTCATAGAAAAAGAAATCATAAAGAATAAGCAGGCTATCTGTAAAAGAACCAAGGAGGACTTCTAGATGTAAGAGAATAAATGGAATTGGGTGTGACAGAGGACACAGACAAAACAGAGCTGACAGAGAAGAGGAAATTGTCTGTGATATTCGACAAACACACAAATGGTGAATTGAGGCGAATCGAGCACGTGTAGTGGAAAAAGGATGAAGAATTAACAAAGCTCTTGCTGGAGTTTCAAACCAGGTGAGACAAATTACAAGGACCACATCTGAGACTTAGAGGTGATCCATGACCAGAGTGACTTCCTTATTATCATCGCCTGTGTCTAGATGAAGGGTGTAATGCTGTGACAGGGAAATACGTGAAGACTTCAGAGACTGGTGGGATGGATCCATAAGGCAAGTGGACCTGAGGGTTCTGGAACAAGAAAGAAAGGAAGGGATCCACGGGAGACCATGTAACAGAAGGCTGAGCTTTGGGCGAATGCAGAAGCCGTTGACTACATCCAGACCTTTAGATCTAATGGTTCACATCTGAGGGGGGTCTACTCAGAATAAAAGTGAAAAATACAGATGGCAGAAAATACACATTCTTGATGTCAAAACTACAGATTAACATTTAGGAGAGATCTCTATGTACATAGAAGACTTCGATGCTGTTCCCATTCTTTTGTTTTTATTTTGTTTTATTTTGTAAAAAGCAACATGGAACGACAACAACAAACATTTCTTGTCTCTCACTTTTATCAGCTAAATGCAGATGATGTTGATAGGTTTCTTTTATTTGGAATTTTCCCATTTATTCTAACTGTATTTTACATCATGAACTTACTTTTCCTCAGAGTAATTTCTTTCTCTTAACTATAGTGATGCAGATTTTGAGTCCATCCCTGATTACTTGAAATTCTAGTTCTCTTCGCTTTCATCTCCTCCACTACTTTTCTTCATTTGAGCTAGTTTTCCTGACTCAGAGAAATCACTTCTTCCTACAACTTTGGAGGTTGCGAAACTGTATTCTTAATATTTCTCTTAGTTTTCCTCAATAAATAATATTCTAAAATCTGTTCTATGAGCTGAGTCTTCGAGATGATATTTCATACGTATGATTTCACCAGTTTTCCATGCATAGATGCTACTGACAGGAGTCAGGCTGGGTAGATGGCTCTTGAGCCTACTCTTTTTCCCTGAGCTGCGTGAATTGAGCCAAGTCAACATTATTATCAGGCCTTCAACTATCTCTCTGCAAACAGGTTGTAGCATTATTTACACCTGTTCTCCTTGTTCTTCAAACACATTCAACTAATGGAACCTGTAGATATGTGTAATTCCCAAGAAGCCCCTCTTCTGGCTCCTCCTTTACCCTGACCCATGGGACTTTATTTCTGGGATGGGCACCTTCTACCTGCCATGTAAGATTGTCAGTTCCTCTTTGTTTTTGCTGTTTTTGCAGAAAAACCATTCACCTCTTGCTTGTAGAAAGAAAGGCATTGATAGAGAAGTACTAATAAGTTCCCAAAACTTGAGTGGAGATCACGTACGTGTCCTCTCTGTTTCAGATGACGCAGCCCTTAATTTCTGAAACTACAGAGCAGAAAAGAAGAATAAGAAAGAGGCCTTTCTACAGACAGGCCTGTTGGCGTCCTGATTCTTAAGGAGAATGCTGGGGTGTGCAGGAGGCACAGTGCATATCTCAATGGATGGACCTGCTCTCTCTCTCTCTCTCTCTTTCTTTCTTTCTTTCTTTCTTTCTTTCTTTCTTTCTTTCTTTCTTTCTTTCTTTCTTTTTTCTTTGAATAACACCTTTATAACACATCTTACCAGAATGATGGCACAGAAGAACACATGATTATGAATAAACCTTCCTTTCTATTATCCCTCCCTTTCAAGGGCGTGAATTTGCTGTGACCACCATAAGAAAGTCCCACGAGCTGTGTGGCAGTATTTAAAATGATGGCAATCTATTTCCTCACAGCTACAGAGGTTGAAAATTTGAAATACAGGTGTCCGTGCGTTAGTTCCCTCTAGGGAATCTGTCCCATGTGACTTCCGTGTGTCTGGGACTTCCTGCATACTTGGGCTTGTGGATCCATCAATCTGATCTCAGCCTCCTTTGTCACGTGTCTTCTGTCCTGCGACTCTGAGTGCAGCATCTGCTTTCTTATAAATGACACCAGTGACATGGACCTCCCCTAACAGAATACGACCTCATTTTAACTTGATTACGCCTGCAACGATCTTATTTCCAAATAAGGTCAAGTTCACTGAGTTAGAGCATTAACATGATTTGGCTTTTGTTTGGGAGGGAGGGGAGGGTCAGGGAGAACACTCCAACTCCTAATACCAAGTAAATAGGAACACTTATTCTGTATCCTTAGCGACCCTCCGTCTTTCTGGGGTGTGGGAGGAAGAGGAGGAAGCCTTAGGTCTGGAATGGGAAGGAAGCTCACCACAGGGTACTTGCTTAAACTGGCCAAACTCCGGAAGAGAACCTGAGGCTGAGGCTGGTGATTTAATTCTTATGCAGCGCAGGGAATTGTAAACGGTAAGTGAGACAATTCTCGAGAGTAAAGGAAACCAGAGCCCTCTGTGTTACCTGACAGTGAGTGGACACGTTGTGAGATTCCTTTGTATTTTGGGGGGATAAGAGAGGTGCACCCCTCAAAGAAAATTGACTTAAATAGATAGTGAGGGAGAAGAGAAGGTTGATTTCTGATTGTATCTTTCCTCATTTTCCATATTTCATAAATCTCAAGAAAACTGTGAATTTAGTTTAACAGTTAAGGGATTTTATAACTAGTCTGATGTTAGAGTTAATTGGAAGATAGTTTTGGAAATAGAGAATTACATATCAATTTATTATATTAAGTGCCTTCCAGATTTTCAACAAAATGTGCTTTGAAAATAAAATTTAAATAAAAATAGTTTACTTTCTAGCAGTTCAACTGACTAGCCACTCTGTAGTGAGGAGGTGGAGAGGGGGTAGGAAGTGGGGAAATTAAAGGAAGGGCGTCTCACCGAGGTATGTCAAATCCTATTAGACCAGGTAATTTCCTGGGCTGGCAATGGGACAGGGCCCCTATTGTCTTGTCTTCCTTCACCGAAATCTTTTATTTATCCTCCATGTTAGTTTCATTTGCAGGTAATTCTATTCCTGCTCCTACATTTGCTATGCTGGGTCACTTTGATTTTACTTTTAAGTTTCTGCGATGTCCATTGTAAGTATGTTAACATGTATTATCATGTTTGAGCATCCTGCACTGAAAGTTTTAGTTTTAGTTTCTGTACTGAGCAGTTATTTTTGGTAGCAACTCACAAAGATTGTAAAATGTATCCCTCCACTCGAAACAAGTGTGTTCCTTTGAAATTTGACTGCCTATGAAGCTGGTCCTGGGGTTTATTCTCCTTGAGAAGTGGACCATTTCATCTGTAATGTGTACACAGCCACTTGAAACTTGAAGGAAATGACTTATCTCTGGCTATGTTTAAATACCACATCCTTCTATCAAGGTATTGGCAGGTGAGAGCTAAAGTTCAATTATTAAACAGTTATTATTACTGATACCTTGCACACATAGTGCATGAATACTTGACAAATGAACTTCACTAGCATTTACTGAGGTACTTCCCACAGTAATGCTGGGAGTTTTGTTTGATGGACATCTAAGCTAAGGGATTTGCCCCAACCACTCAGTCTGTCCCATGAACTTACTGACTTAGTAAGACTTTTTCTCAAAATAAAAAAAAATAAGTAGATAAATAAAAAAGAGCCAGTAATGTAGCTCAGTGAGAAGACCCTGGGTTCAATCCCCTGTTCACCCACAGAAAAAGAATATTCAAAAGGGTGCTGGAAAGCCAGGTGGCATCCTCCCAGGCACGCAGGGCCAGCCAGATGGCCAGAGATGCTGGTCAGGCCTTTTGGGCTCTGGAAGCCCCTTTGATTCCGAAAGACAGCCTTGAGGCAGCATCTCCTTTAGGGTTTGTCCTCCTGACTCACCTCGGCTCTTATTTTGATATTGCTTCACCTTTACTGTTTGTTTTTGCAAAACTTGCCTAGACCCCAACATAACCATTAAAAGTTTTGTTGCATATTTATGAACTCCCAGAACATGAGTAATAATGTGGTTGAGTAATAATGTGGTTGGCAGAAATATCTTGCTAACAAATTCCAATAGGTTAATAACCAAGAAAAGTAAGGCGTACTAACACGGTCAAAAGTGGTAGAGCAAGTGCATGTGTGTATATTCCAAATCCATCAAAAATATAACAAGACATTTGGGCTAGCATACTTGAATTAAATAAAAGGTAAAACAAAATATTGCCTGTTAAATAAGAAATCTGGATACAAAGTGATCAGGTAGCAGATAGCCAGTAAAGCACAGGCATAAAGAACGGCAAACACGATTATTCTGTGTCATTCACGTGGCTCTCCTGAGCTGAAAGTTTGAGAAACTCTGCTTCACTCAGTTATCAAAATGGCAGAGCCCGTCACCCAGTCCTTTGAGAAGTTCTGCCTTATAATGAACCAAACATAATGGCAGATCACAGGACAGTTCGAAGGCTGTGTTAATTAAACAACTAATTAGATATAGGAAAATTTTTCTCAAGAGCTCTATAAATGTTGAGTGCTTTTTGTGTTTATGGAAGATATATGATGGGCCACTTTAATCTGTGAGTAATTTACGGGAGTTTCAGGCATTGGGTATAGGATTGGATAATGCATACTCTACTTTTGCTTCCAATCATAGCATTCAGTGAGATTTTTTAAAGCAATTCTATCTTTACAAAAAGGCTGGTAAAATCTTAATTTAACATGGCTGAGGGATTGTTTTGGTTTTCTCAGATAAAGGATGATGTGCTGTTTTTAAAATTTTGCCTTATCATTACAAGAAACACAAAAGATAAAAATTCACTATTGCTCATTTCCCCTTAGTTTGTAAGCACTTTAGTCTTGAATTTAACTTTAATCTACTTAAAATTGTATTAAGAATTCAGTTGATCTTTTAATATACCACTTTTAAAATCTTAAAAGTCTGTGCATTATTGAAAAAAAGTGGTCCTCTTAATGTTACACAGAATATAACACACAATGATTTCACTCTAATAATTTTAAAATCTCAAGTAGTACATTGCTATCATACTGGGGAGAAGGATAAAGGATGAAAAATTTCCATGCCTTTACCAAAACAATTGTAGGAAGTTCTCGTCATGCTACAATTGTTCTGTCATGAAAAGTCTGTCAGAGAGATAGTGGCCTCCACCATTTCATTTTCTAACTTATTAAGCAGTCTGAGGGTGAATTGAGAGTTTCAATTCCAGGTTAGGGTTATAATTACTAACTGCAAAAATCCCTGTTGCCTTTCATTAAGTAGTTATAATATTTAATTGAGACCACGGGCTGTCTGCACACAGCGTACTAGCGTGCGTAATTATCTGTACACATAAGGAACACTGAGAGTACTTTCTAACAAAGAAACGGATTATCAAAAAATTACATTTTTAATTTAAATTTTGACTTTAATCTTCTCAGTGATTAAATATACATCTCTGCATTTTCCAGCAAATGAGGACATTAAGTTAAATAAATGAACCATAAAGTGAGGAAGGGGGAAAAGAAAACCTTTTGCACTGTGACATAAATGGATAAATCTAACGTGCATTGGCACATTACACAGTGTCTTTATTTCCTTGCAGCTGCATGGGAAAGGACAGCAGGTGACTTGGGTGGTCAAATACCTCTGGTTTGGTGGGCAAGCATGCTCTCCTTCCCGAGCATAAGCAGTACGGGGATCAAGAGAGAAAATATCTGGGTGGCCTTTGCCCCAGGCTTCTGCTCCCACACCTCTGCTTCTGACAGAGTACTTAGCTCTTTGACCACTGGGAAACTACTAAGAGTGGAACTTGAAAGGGATCAGCCCTTTCTGTGTGAATCTCTTTGAAAGTTGCCACCTTTCAGTTAGCTTTTAAGGGAAGTTCAAGATGTTAGGAACCAGAAAATAAAGGAAAATTTCACACTGAAACATCACTTGCTAATAGTTCCTTCATCGGAAATGGAAATCTGGAATTGTAGAAAAAAAATGACCTTATGATGTTAGGAATTAACCACTTACTACCTTAATGTAACTTGGTTAAGGGAAGCTATAGGAAACTCCTGAAATTACTGAAACAAAAGAAAATGTCCCTGGAATTTAAAAGAGGAAAGTGAAATTATTGTTATTATTTTAAAATGCTCTTCCATTTTATATTTGGAAAGTGCTTTGCAATATTGCTTTGCAATAACTTGTTATGAACCCAACCCACATGCTCCAGGACCCCAAGATGCAAGTTGAAAGTGCCCCTTATTTCAGTCTGTAGCAGAAAGATTTTAGTTCTATGTAAGTGGATTCTTAGTTGCAAACAGTATGAGCTATCATTGGCCATTTTTATTGGAATTTTATTGAAAGGGTGTTGGAGATTTCAGAAATCTCTAGGAAGTCACAAGAGCCAGATTCTGCACATAGTCAGAGGGACTACAAGACCGTGGACAAGCACCAGGTGACATCCAAACTTCAGAACAGAGAGGGTCCACGGGCTGATTGATTGCGTGTCCGGCTTCCTTGTGTCGCCTGCTGATGGTGCAGCTGGCTGACAGAGGCCAGGCGCATCTAGGTCCTCAGCGCGAGTGCGCACCTGCCGTGGGAGGTAGTGACTCTGGGGCAGGGAGCTACTGCGTCTCTTTCCTCCTGTCACTGAAGATGGCGAGGGGAAGGTCTGGGGTTCTTTTAATCTGCATAACAAACATGTGCATAGCTTCAGGTGAAAGCCAGAAATGCTAAGTGAGTACTGTGTCAAGTCAGACGCAGAAGGTCGCATGGTTTCTCTTATATGAGAAACTCAAAAGAGAGAACTTATATATTTATATATATGCATCAATTTACCAAAATAAATGTAATCATTATATATGGCAAATATATACAACTTAAATTTAAAAACAAAAATAACAGAAGAAAGCCAGAAATGTTACCACTGGGTATAGAAGAGCCCTTTTGTTTTCCCCTGCAAAAGAGGTGCTTCTCAGGAAGACAGGCAACGAGTTTGATCTACTGGTTATGGCCTCCAGTCCCTTCCTTATCCCTGAGAATCTGAGTCCTTCTTTGTTTCGAATGTGTCTTAATTTAGAAGCAATTTCTCCTCTATTTTATGATGTGCATCTGAGGCACTGTACAAGTAGATTTTCAGCTGTGTTGATGGCATCTCCAGAGAGAGTAATCTCCTGAGGTTTGTCACTGGAGCTTATTTTGAGTCAACTTTCAGAGAGGTATTACTGAAAGAAACATGTCCCAAGACAGGAACCACTGGTATCATAACGGTAAGAACACTTAACGTGCGCTATAACCCCTTACATTTTTAAGTGGAGGAGGCCATTAATCATGGTCCCAATGTGGTGCCACAGACCTCTAGGACTTACTCATCTTGCACACTGCAACTTCATATGTGTGCACAGCAAGTCTCCATTTTTCCCTTCCCCAACTTCAATGGCAACGCCAGTGAGCCTGGGGGACACTTGCCAGGTGAAATCAGCCAGTCACAGAGGACAAACACTGCACAAGTCCACAAATATGAGCTCTCCAAAATAGTAAAGCTCACAGAAATATTTTTATAAATAAAAATCTCCTCTTTTAAAAGCTCCTCGGTGTAGTATAATGACGGTGTGGTGTGTGCTCAGCGCACATGTATTGGATTGAAGCCACTGAGGTAAGAGCAGTAAAATGCTATATGAGACATAGGTGTGCAGGGTGCAATCATGGCAACATTAATACAAGTGCTTCACCTTGGGTGACATCCCTGGGCCAAGCTATTTTAGCACAGAAAGGTGTATGGATGTGTAGAACATTTTAGTATGAGAAAATAACGGCATTGCATTTGTGGTATTTCCCGAAAGACTAAGGATTTAGTTTATCCAGTTAATTATGATAAAATTAAGTACTATAATATACACTAAAATTCTGAAATCATCTGGAAATATGTGTCTTTTATATATTTTCAACAAAATATTTAGTATTTCCTATATCTTATCGCTTTCATATGAGACATTCAAATGCTGAGAGACTCTTCAGAAAGGTTTATGTTAAGAACCACAATTCTGATGAATCTCAACAATTTTTATTTATGATGATCAAAAGTTAATCACATAAAAACTTTGATTTAAAGTTATTACTTCACAAATATGAGTGAAAAATAACTTAAAACACAGCCTTTATTTGTATTTTGGAACAGCAGTTTTGAAGCAGAATAATCCTAGGGATATATTTAGCAACAAGAAGAAGCCAATTTAAGTAGCATGCTGATTACATTCTGTTTGAGTATAAATCATATAAATAATAACAATGATGATTTATTGTTTTATAGTACTCTTCAATTTTCAAACTCTGTACAGCTATTTTCTCTCTATACTAGTCCTAGGAATTATTTAGGGAAGATAATCTCACTTTTTCTTTATAAATAGAATAACTGAGAACTCAACAAATCATGTGATTTATCTTAGGACACAGAGCTGGTTAGTGATAAACCTATCACCAGGAAATTCAGGATTATTTGAGCTATTGCTCCCCAATTCTGAGATTCTCTGGCAATTTCAGGATTTATCCTCTTCTCTAAGAGCTACTATTGCAATTATACTTTGCGGCTTTATGGAAAAGTTTATGTTGCTTTTGGAAAACCTCTTGTTAAGAGATTTTACAAAAGAAAATAATTTTATGATACTTACAGATAACCCTCCATCTTCAGGACTCCCAGAGCCATATATTTTATGAGAATTCTAAAGGACAGTAAAGTTTTTCTTCTCCTGATCTTCCCTTAAAAGAAACCTAGGTACACACTAAGTATGTTATCACTCCCATGGAAGAAGGCTGTCCAGGCTGAGTAAGGCCCAGAGATGCAAAACTTTAGGGGAATATTACAGCTTCATATTGAAGGCAAATATTCTTCAACTTTTGTCAATAAACATTTGTCAGACCGCTTCCCCATGCTAGTAATGCTTTTAGGATTTTTATTGTTGGTATATCGGTGCAACACATAGTGATTTCATTCAACCTTTGGAATTCAGTACATATACATAACACATTTGATTAGTTTTGCTTGCTCTTCCCTTCTCTTTCCTCTGGTCTCCCAACCCCTACCCCCACCCCATCTCTACAAAAACTACCTTCTCATTTTGTACCATCTATATTAGTTTGCTTTTTAACTTATTTATATTTGTGGGTTGTCATAGAAGAAGAGCCACTGATATTTATCCCTCCATGTATGACTCATTTCTCTTAAAATTATGGTCTCAACATCCATCCATTTTCCGAGAAATGACAAATACACAATGGAGCTCTATTCAGTTGTTAGGTATTTTGTTTATGAAAACATCTGTGTTGGTTAAGCTTGATTGTGTTAACTTGATTGGATTTGGGGCCCACCCAGGGGATGGTGCAGTGCACTTTGGGTGTGTCTGGGTAGCTTGTGGGCCTGGCCTTGGGCTTTATGTGTGGTCCCTTATCCTTTTGGCATGGTTCTCCTGCTCTGCTTTCAGGCTACCCTGAGACAAACGTTCTTTCTCCACCACATCCTTTCACCATTATGTTTTTGTTTTGGACCCAGCTGGCCATGGACTGTATCCCTAGAAATGATGAGCCAAATTAAGCATCTCCTTTAAATTGTGGGTGTCAGGTATTACATGCCAGCTGCAGGAAATCTAACTAATGCAACACCCAAAGCACAGTTCTACTGCCTTTGTGTCATTATGCAGACAGAATGTGACCGTGCAGGCAAGGCACACACAGCTGAGTGTGGATGAGGGGGAGGTTGGAAATGAACAGATATACCCTGCAGCCAGCTGTGTGGCTGTGTCCAGGTATGCACCTTCCATTCACCCAGGAGTGAGCTGTGCAGAGAGCAGAGACAGCATCACTGGCAGGCTGGGAGGAGTAAACAGTCTCAAGTCCCCTAAGCAGGGGATCAGCCTGCATGCATGGTGACACCAAGAATGTGTAGCTTTGTGCACAACGATTTAGAAACACTATTCTAAATGTCACTCTGCCAGTTTTGCTCCTGGGATGCAGGCTTTAGTAGATACTCAGGAGGATCCAATGTACACCCAAATTTGCAAAACCAAAGATTTAAACTTATCTGATGGTGGGGTCTCATCCATAGAGATTCCGTTTTGATCGGTGTGGGTTTTGATGTGAGCATCCGTGGTTATGATGGGCATCTGGTAGTTTTATGAATTGTTGGGGAAAAACTGCTCTGAGCAACTCTGTGAGCTGATTGTGATTCCCCAATTTACAGATGGGGAAACAGAGTCAGAGGTTCCCTTTGGAGATTAAGGGGAAACAACATCAGAGGGGAGAGCTGGACCTAGTGTAGACCCCAAACTCACTTCTTCTGAAAAGTGATTTGTGATATTTATAATCTAATAGGATTTCTTTGTAAGATGATAAATTACTAATTTTAATAAAGTTGGTATTAACTAAATATATTTTTTCCAAGAGATCTCAACTGAAAACAAGAGAAAATCTATTACTCTGGTTTAATACGCATAGCCCCTCAAGGAAAAGGTCAATAAAAACAAAACAAAAAAACCATCAAAACATAGTTTGGTTTACAAAGGAAGTTTTTATTATTATTGTTTTAAAGTCATCAAAGTAATTGTCTACCTTGTTTACATTATTTTTAATTTTTAAGATGACTATTTTATTCATATACATATATTTAGTATTAGACTATGTTATGCCTTTCTTATAAATAATCTATATAAATTGCCTAAAAACTAATTGCAAATATTATACTTCATTATTTTCCATTTAGAACCCTGTCTCTAAAAGGGTATTTATATATTTGAAACACATTTTTGAGAACTAATTTCTAGAAGTCCAATTTTTCATGTGAACCAAATTAAAGAGGTTAATTAGGAGAGCAACCCAGAGCTATAACCGTCATTGGAACTCGGGTATTATTTCAAATGCGGCACATTTGTAACCTCGGCAGCTGAAACAATTTCACAGGTCACCCCAGCCTGCTGGACAGTCAGTGAATGGCTCCTTACTGGGGGACCCAAATAGAGGCCAGATGAAGGACGTACCTCCTTCAGGCCCAAGGACCTGAAATTTAGAATTAAAAAGATGTGGGTTTAACTCTCAGCCCGGTGAATAACTGGGCATCCTTGGTCACGCTACCTAATCTTGCAAATATTTGCTCCCCATTTAATCACCTAGAGAAACACTCTGCTGAATTGGTAGTCAGCAGGACTGAAAATGTTGTTTGTAAGGACTTGGCGTACCTGTCCTGGCCTTGGGGTTTTCAGGGTCAACTCTGTGACTGTGGGGAGGCTTGGTGTGCAGAGCTCGGCTGTGCTCCGCAGCTCTGGTGCTCCCCGCGTGGTTCTCTGTCCCATTCCTCCGGACACTGAGGCCAAGCTGCAGCCAGGAGTCCAGTTCCTGTGGATCTGCCTGGTGGAATGTCTGCACCTCACAGTTCCTGGCCTTGGTCAAGTGCTTCTTTCAAGACTGGCTCAGGGTGAGCTCATGGCAAACATCGATTCCTGTGGCCCATGTTCCCGGGGCTGCGCTGGGCTCCAGGACATGACATGCACCAAATGGGACCTGGTCACCATCAAGGAGGAGTTTCAGCAGCCTCTGGGGCTTGTCAGCCCAGGCTTTCCAGAGAATGGGTGAACATTCTCTCTCTAGTTCCCTGTCTCCATCTCTCTCTCTCTAATACATATGTGTAAATATATATCCTGCATATAACTTTATATGAGATATGTATTACTTGCATATATAAATATATGTCTTTTGTATATACATGACTTTTGCATACACAAATATAAATTTATGTAAATATATATATGTGTATATCGTGACCTATGTTCAATTGCTTGAAGCATTGAAGCCAAGATGAATTCCAAACTTTATATCTCTATCTCTATCTCCTTCTCCTTCTCCACCTATATCTCTAGCTCTATCTCCGTCTATATCTGTGTGTATATTATCTATATGTCTATTTCTATATCTACATCTGTATCTATATCTATATCATCTATACAGTACCTCTATTTTTATATCTGTAGCTATATCGTCTGTACGTCTATCAATCATCCTATCTATCTCTAAAGATAGAAAGAAAGGGAATGAGAATCCGTAGACAAATGTCCTGGAGTGTACAATCAGAAGGAAGCACAGAAAATAACTTGTGTTTCCACATTCACTTCCGACATGCGTTCTGTCCTCACGACTGGAGTTCTCTGAAGGGCTGCCTTCTCTTCTTTCTCATGCACCGCATCCTACAGAGCAAAGATGCTCAATAATTCACTGGGATAAGAACCACACTCACGGGGAGACAGGCATTTCCTTTCACAAGGAACCCTTTCACTTGATCCAGTGCCTGCTTTTAAATAACCAGCTGTCTCACCCTATGCTTGGCAGCAGCGACAGCTGGGGAGCTTCTTACATCACAGGGCGCAAGACAGGCCTTGGATACTCTCAGGGGCTCCAACTCAGAAGATTTGGGGGTGGCCCAGAAGTTTCATTGCTAAGGCGTCACCAGGGGACGCCAGTGCTGCTGACCAGAGAGCAAAGAACACCGGTGTTTCAATGCTGAAACATGAAAGCAGTGCAGTCCTCTACCTGGAGCTCTGAAACCCAAGTCCTGCCACTGAGTAGCTTTGCTGCATTGAATATGTT
This sequence comes from Erethizon dorsatum, assembly GCA_028451465.1. NCBI lineage: Eukaryota > Metazoa > Chordata > Mammalia > Rodentia > Erethizontidae > Erethizon > Erethizon dorsatum. The sequence continues at coordinate 153,457,476 of CM051824.1, read as the reverse complement.
ATTGTGACTTATCTAGAGCTCAATTTGTCCATGCAATGGGGAAATAATAGTACCCTCTTTTACAGATTATTGTGCGGCATTAACAAGGCAATCACTTCTCATAATGCCTGATACACAGTGTACATTCAATAGATTATGTCAACAGCGAAAGCAGATGTCTAAGTTATTTTACAGGTGAGAAATAAATATCATCAGTTCTATAGTGTCGCAGTGCCATTTTGCTCTGTATCCATTAATGCGACACCAGTTTATCAAGTGCTTGCCATTCCCTGACTTAAAACAAACAAATTCATTCCCCAAAACACTTTTGGGGGCTTTGTATATCGATGAGAGGAAGGTCAAGAATGTATGAAACACTACAAAATCCAAATCTCTTTCTTAAACTTTTTAATCGGAACATTTATTTATATCCTAGAGGCACATACGGATTCATACACTAGAGTTTTTTTTTCAGCAAATGTTATTTATTTTAATCTTTGCTTTTGTTTTGCTTTCAAGTATTCCTTATTGTGCTGCTCCAAAATTGTACAAATACTGAATTTCTCATAAATAACTCTTTACTTGATTTTATTCTTTATAGTAAATATAAAAAATACAATTACTTGCATTTATTACATAGTGTTCTCAACATACACTTAATTTTAACTCATTATTATGCAAAAATTGTTATTTTTTAGCCATATTTTCATCATTCACTTAATTTATAACCATTCCTCATTTATAATTTAGATATAAAAAACTCTTTTTGTACTTTTTCTGTCCATTTGTCCTAAATGTCTTTAAATAAAACAAAACCTGAGGCAAACTTCTTGCCTGGAAAACTTGAGAAGTTTGATTAGTTCCACCTCCTTTCATGCAATTTAATTTGGGTTTCTTGCCCTCGTGGTCTAAAATATGAACTCGCTTTTAAAGAGATCACTTTGAAAAATCCACCTAAACACAGCAAATTCAATGGTTTCCTTACAGAAAAAAACCCTGGGGAAAGAATTAGGAATTACTCCATGTGTGCGTCCTCTACTAGATTTTTATGCTTGAATGCCTGTCATTTGGCAGAAATCAATGGTTCTCTTTGCTCTGCAGAAGAGCAGTGGATTTGGGAGCAAACTACAAGTTATCACTACTCCAAGCGCGGATTAAACACTTTCCTGCTGTCGCTCCCACATGTGCCCGGGAAGTACCACTTGGCTCAGAATTATGAAGGGCTCCACTTAGCAAAGCTTTAATTTAAAATAGACACCGGTGACAGCTCCATTATTTTTGCAAGTTCAGATGCATCCACAGCTGTTTTTATTTATCTCAGTTGTATATGCACCATTTGTTGTAATTATTAGTTTCCGATGTAGTTAAAAATAAATATTCCAGATGCCTATCAAGGCTAAATTAAATTAAGAAAATCACACTTTTCAACCTCACCCTGTTTGGCCCCGCTTTGCTGCAGGAAACTGCCACAACTAGACTTCGAACTTCACTTCATTTCGTCAAAAGTGCTTTTCTAAGTGGTCCTCAATTGCCAGTCTGTGCGTTCTCAATATGCTACCGATATGTTTTTTCCTCTACACTGACCATACCAAAAATATAACTTCTTTTTCAGTTTCTTACATATATATAAAATAATTTGAAATTATATTCAGTTACAGGGAATAGAAAAAAAAATATGTTCAAAAGAACAAGGCATCAGGCTGTTGAGATAGCTCAGCGGCATAAGCGCCTGCCTGGCTAAGTGCGAGGTCCTGAGTTCGACTCCCGGTACCCACATACAAAAAAAGGGCCAGTGATATCACTCAGCGGCATGGGCGCCTGCTGGCGCATGAGGTCCTGTGTTCGACCCCTGGTACCCACAAAAAAAAAAAAAAAAAAGAACGAGGCATGACAGAACAGGAAGTCTTCTAACTTCTCAATAGATAGTCTGGGTTACAGGCCTAACTTGGAATTTATTTATTTGTTGGCTCACTCGTGGTTCATTCTCTGTGTTTGACACGAAGAAAAACAATGAATGTAGCAATGGCTTCAGCATTGATAAAGTAAGAGGAAACTTGGAGGAAACAGTAAGGATTTGTGAAATTTGGAAAACAAGAAAAGAGATATAATAAAATGAGGGAAGAGACGGAGAAGATGAAATTGCAGGATTTTATAAAAGAACATGGAAGCTGCAGAGAAGATCGTACCTGAAAATATGAGGAAGACATAGTATTTGTCCCCAAAATTTATATAGACATTCCTTTGGGAAGAAATGAGAAGTCTGGTAGCAGAAGTCTGGAAGCCTGTGTTGCTTTGCGGCCCTGCAGGGGAGTTGGCTGGCTTATTAGTCAGAAGAGTGTCCTTTGTAACCAAGGTGACAACACTGACTTTGGCTCCTCTTGAGATCTTCGTAAGTTCATTAACGATGAGCAGGAAAAACCTGCATAGCAACTAAAGCAAAAATATTTGAGAAAGTTAGGCAACTGCTCAAGAATGTGGGAGAGAAAGTTCAAGTCGTTGGACATAAAATGTAAAAATCTAAGATAGAAAGGTAAATAGTGGAAATAGACATTTTTTCTGCAGACGAAAACTATAAAGTCAGAAAAATTTTAGTTTTAGCAAAAGAGAGTCATATAATGCTGGGTTTCATTTTTATTATCTTGATTATATGTATTTTTTAAATTCCATTATTTTGATTTATGACTTGAATATGGATACTATCGAGATATATTTCTGAATTAAATATTTGTGACTATCAGAGAGCTCCAATTACATGGAAATGCTGCCAGCCAAGTCCTTTCTAGGAACATAATCTGATTGATATCGCCCGGTTTATAGTAGAGATATCGCTAACTGGCTTGCCTTTTCATAACTATAATCTTTTTGATCTTTTCTTACATTCATTGTAAGGGACTTTCTTAGAAGGAATACTTTATGTTCCTCAATACGACAGTCTTTGCTTGCCATTTATTGTCCTCAAAGAAATAACGTGGAGCGCTAATCCTGACAGCTACTTAGCTAAGGCTGTCAGCCTGTGAGGTGACCTGGGGGTGAGATGAGGATCAGACGGGAGTTCGAGCATTTGCTCACCGGCCACATGACTGCTACCACCGCATTAGCTAAACACATAGTGTTTTAATCCCTTCATCTCTACATTTTCGGGATGGGACATGTGGCAGGTGATAATAGAGGTTATTAGCTGTAATGCTTGTTAAAAACCTGGAAGTTACACTGTAACACAATTTAATAATCATTGAGGGTACCTCTTAATAACACCAGCTCTTAAATGAAAGCTTTTGAAATTGCATGAAAGTCAAAAAAACATGGTATCAGTTTTTCGTCCAACTTTTTATAAAAGTTGTCTAGTGATTCCAAAAGTGTATTAACTTTTAATTCCAATTCCAGATAAATATTTTAAGATGTAATAAATTCTGGCAAATCTTTATATTGAGGTTTATTCCTTTATGAATGATTAAGGAAATGAATTGAAATGTCCCTGGCCCTGTAGGACTGTACCTTTTCTTCTCCTCTTCTAAGTCCTCCTGGCCCAAACATATCCATTTGATCCAAGAAGAGAAGCACTAATTATTTTTGTCTGCCTCTGCTCCCACTTGCAAGCAAAAAAAATTGACTCAGCACAAATTAGCAACCCATTCATTTCTCAACCTTGGGCCCAGTCCAGCTTCCTAATTCCTTATTGGATTAGTTGATTTTCTGTTACTATTTCAAGACACTGGGGACTGGGAGCTTTGCAAGCCAATTTCTTGGGTTCAGAGTTTGGAGACTCAAGAGCCTGACATTGGCATTGGCTCAGGCTTCAGGAGACTTCCTGGCAGATGACATCATGGTGGGAGGAACACGTTTGAGAAGGAGATATCCCAAGAAGGTGGGACAAGAAGCCAGTGAGGGGGAGGGCATGCTTGTGCTCTTTTTTAATAACACTTTCTGAGAATAAACAACAATTCCTGCCCTGATCGGCATCTCTACTACCCCAATCACCTTGTATTAGGCACACTCCTAAAAGTTCCACACCACCTCCTCCACCTCATCATGGGGACCAAGCATCCAACACACTCATCTTGGGGGACATAGTCAAAGTCTATCCACACCATGGCACCTGCTCTGCAGCATCAGTGGTCTTCGTGTTAGGGCTAACGAATCACAGCCGCTCCCTTCTTCATATCTCCTTCCTGTTGAAATTGAGTTTAGTTTCAGTCTAATTTATAGGAAATTATTGAAAATAGGACACTTTTTACTAAGATACAGACCTTTCTTCTGCCAAAACAAACTGTTTATAAGGATGCATTTGACCAAATCCCTTAGGGTAAACCATCTCGTTTGGAAGCAATGGAACCTCATATAGAAATAAATAAGATAAGAAAAAATAGACACATTTTAAATTGTGTAACCGCAAAGGGGATACTTTATGGAAATTAACTCACAAGATAATAATTTGAATTTGACAAGGTGATAATTAAAATCCCCAGATAGAGTTCTTCCACATCTGTATGTCTTTCAGTAAAGTTGGTTAGCATATTAACTACTGCTAGAAAATACCAAAAAATATTCATGGATGTAAAAATGCAAATTATTATTCACTTCAATTTGTATAATAAGTGTAGCAAAATGCAGTGCAGACAATATTACACAAGAGGTATTAAACTCCATTACAGATATTTTGGACCCTAGGCAAGATTCTTAGATGACAATTTTTGTCTTAAAGGGGCTGAGGCTATAGCTCAGTGGCACAAGCACCTGCCTGGCAAGTGCAAGGTCCTGAGTTCAATTCCTGGTACACCCCCCCAGAAAAAGAAAGAAAAATTTGTCTTGAAATATTCAAGGCATTTAATATGAATTGCCACTTTACACAACTCAAAAGAAATTTTGTATGTCTTCAGTGTCCTTTAGGAGTAATAAATTCCTGTTTGGAATGACTGGAATTATTTTTAAGTATTATGTACTAAGATGCACATTCACACATGCATATACATATATGCACATATATGTGTACACATACATATAAATAAGTAATGAGTATAACCTGTATATTTAATTTTGTCATATTTTTTCTCCAGTGGAAATTGGGATTACGTGAGCTGAGAGGAGGACATAGAAGGTGTGTGACCACCAAAAAAAAAAAAGAGAAATCAATGACTGCTACTAGTTCTAATTTCAACTTTCAAATAGAAACTTACTAATTCTCTTCTTTATAATTAGGTGTAATTATACATGCATTTTCATCTAGACATTTCCATGAGAAAAATTTTAAATGTGATGACAATAAGAGAGAGTAAGAGATTTTGGAGAACTGTTAGACGTGCCCACACACTGTGGGTAGTACATGTCACACTTGAGCGTATCCTTGGACCCGGGCTGATCTATGCAGGGAATATTTTCTGTCATATGAAATTTAAATATAAGAAATGAGTCATCAGGCAGAGAGATGTGTTGTCACATCTCACCTATGAAAAAGTGAACAAAGAATCCTGAATAAAGATGTTCAGCAGTACAGTATCACAGTGCATTGATCTATCACCTACACTGATATTTTTATATAAGTAAAACAAAGGTTCTACAGGAGGCTGGGAATAAAATGGCCAGTTTTAAATACGCTGTAGACTACCTCCACAGACAGGGAAGGGAGCCTTTGGTCCTTGGGCCATGGGCAGTGCTGTAGTTTAGATTTGAAAATGTCCTTCAGCAGCTCACGTGCTGAAGGCTGGGCCCTGAGCCTGTGGCGGTACTGGGCGGTGATAATCCCTTAAAAGATGGGAGCGCCGCAAGGAAGTCGTGTCATTGCCAGCATGCCCTTGGCGGTGACACTGGGATCCCATGCTCTTCCTCTCTCTGTCTCCGTCTGTCTCCGTCTCTCTGTCTCTGCCCTCTCTCTCTCCCCTCTTCCTGGCTACCCGAGTGAGCATCTTCATTGTCACAACTTCCCCATGATGCACTGCTTTGCCTTAGACCCAAAGGCAGTTGGGCCAGAAAAACCACTGACAGGAACGTTTGAAACTGTGAACCAAAATAAATCTTTCTTCCTAAAAGGTTGATTATCTTTGGAGTTTTGTCACAGTAATAATGCAAAGCCGGCTAGATCGGACGATCAATATGAAAACAGATATTCTCTGTCAGGAGCGATGGCTGGAATAGGAGAGAAATGAGACGCAATCATAAAGAGAGGATCATTGGAGATTCAACTTTAATATGAAATTGTGTTGAAATGGACCAAAAATGATATAGGAGAGTCTTGACAAATCCATTGAAGAAAATATAAATTCTACTTTAAAAAGAAACAAAGAACTTTTCAAAAGGGTGAGAAGTAATCAAAAGCAGGAGTATAGGGCAAGAGGTGGAGACTGACAAAGGACATGGGGGGCACCCTGACAAACAAGGGGGGACGGCTGCTGAACAGTGAAGCGCATGCGCGCACTAGGGTGGAGGCGTCAGGTCGCGCAGCGCTTCCGGGGTCTCTGCTGGGAAGAGGAAGGCCTCGCCTCTTCTGCAGGGGACGGAAGTCTCCCCTGCATCCCTGGCTCAAGGCTGTGGTGAGGATTCTGTGATAGCAAACACAATTCAGTCATCCCCTCCCCCCCAGGAATGAAGGGAAAAACACACTCATGGCTTATGTATCTTATAGGTCATGTTTTACGTCTTTTGATCTTTCATGCAACTTTATTTTTTCACCTGTTCAGAAGAAACTATGAACAAAAGTGCCCAAGACATGATCTTCTGTCCTTGTTTTTAATGACCTATAATGGAATGAGTCCATTTTCTGGAGTTCAAAACCAAGAACAAATTAATATAAAATTTTTAAAAATTTGAAGTCAAAATATAGAAGGTATAAAACAGACTTTTTAAAAAAATGATGAAACACAAGATGTAAGTGACCATATTTTTAAATGTTGGAGAAACATGTAAAATACGACTTCAAGAGTGGTATCTATTTTATCTTCAAGTAGATTAAGGATTTCTGTTTTAACATTTAGTGCTTTGGCCCACTTAATTTTAGTTTAGTACATGGTAAGATATATGGGTCTAGAATCAGTTTTCTGCATGTGTTTAGCCATTTCATACTCTGAGTAACTACTTTGAACATAATACAAAGTGTAATGACTATCATTATTCTCTAATTTGATTACACAATTTGGCTTTATTTTTTCATAAAATAAAAAAAATATGAATTATGGAAATATAGAGTGAATGTTTAAATTTCAAAGTGTATTACAGCAAGACAAATCGCCATGAATTCCCCTCAAATTCCTCCTGCTAGGATCCAACACATTTATCCCGTCATTCTTCCCACTTTTTGAAGTAGTGGGGCAGGGGATATAGCTCAGCAGTACAGCAACTGCCTGGCAAGCATGAAGTCATGAGTTCGATTCCCAGTACCAAAAATAAAAATAAAAATAAAATAAATAAGAAATAAGCCTGAAGTAGTGCTTTTTCATAAGTGTCTTTAGTTGCAATGTCTTGACTGCCTTGATGTTCTAAATAGATTCAAAATGTTTACTTCTCATGGTCATTTTGACTTTGGAGAAGAGCCAGAACTTGCATGGTGCCAGATCCAGTGAATAAGGTGGGTGAGGACACAGCGTCACACTTTTAGGAGTTGCCTTTCCCTTGAGTGGCACTCAGCAGCAGCATTCACCATATTTTTTAATCACGTTCCATAAAGACACGAATGAGGAATTTTAAGAACTGCTTCAGAATGTGGCAAGAACAAGGCCATAAGCGTGTTTGAAGTGAGGGGGATTCCTTTAAGAAGGCATTAATTCTGATATGTCTTTTGCTGTAATACATTTTTAAAATTTAAATACATACCACATACTTGATCAGCCTTTGAAGTCACTGATTTCCACCACATTGTCAACCTCATGGGCTGGTTGGTTCCTCCCAGAAGCCAACCCATTGAGGTTCTCCTAGAGCACAGGTCCCCAACCCCTGTGCCACGGACCAGTATCAGTCCAGGGCTTGTTAAAAATCAGGCTGCATAGCAAGACACGAACAAATGAAGCTTCCTCTCTATTTACAGCCACTACCTATCACCTGCATTGTTGGCTGAGCTCCACCTCCTTTCAGAGCACTGGAGTCATTAGATTCTCATAGGAACACGAGCCCTGCTGTGCTTTCAAAGGATCTAGGTTGTCCGCTCCTTATCAGAATCCAGTGCCTGATAATCTGAGGTGGAGCTGAGACGCTGATGCTAGTTTTCAGGAGCGGGTGCAAAGACAGATTAACTTTGTCATAGAGTTTTGACCATACAGAGATCATAAAAAATTAGTTCCTTGCAGATTCATAGCAAAACTGTATCAGTGAATGGCAAGTGGCAATTAAGCTGCATCTTGTGGCAGGCTTTACAGTGGCACCAAAGATGGCATACTTCAATTGTACAGGTAATCCTGGTGGCAGGATTTAAGTCAGAATCTGACACTCATTTTGGTCTGCATGAGGCCTACCCATGATTTTAGTCACTTGATGCTGAACTATGGTGAATTGTATACTTATTCCATCGTATAGCACTATGTAATAATGGTAGAAATAAAATGCACAATAAATGCAATGCACTTGAATCATCCCCCAAACCATCACCTCTTCAGTCCATGGAAAACTTTTCTTCCATGAAACTGGTCTCTGGTGACAAAAAGGTTGGCAGACAGCTGCCCCAGAGAAATTTATGTCTCCTTTCACCATTCAGCCTCAGCCGTTAGGTATCAACTTAGAGGCATGAAAGTCTTCAAATGACACAGCAACAAAAAACATCCAGTCTACTGTATCAGTGAGCAGTCATTTAGAAGGAGATGTTTTTGGAGAAAATAGAACAAAATAGATATTTTTCCATAATTAGTAACTCTTAGTTTTCCCTCGCTTCACATTTTCAGATTTTTTTTTTTTACCTTAAGATACCATTTTCCTTCCAGTGTACTTTTCTCTAAAACCAATCTGTGTTATCTTTGCAAATTAAAATGTTGTGCTATTTATTTAAACATCTCCTCTTCTTATTCCTACATACAGGGCCCTGCAGACAGCTCTGTCCTCTGTGGATTCTCTCTTTCTCTGCTCCAGCTGGGGTCTTCCAAGCCGAAGTTCCAGATAGAGCTGAACTAAGGTGGAGGACATTTTTAAGAACAAATCTTGTCAGTGTTCCTGAGTTTTGGAGCCAGAAACTACTAATTGTCTTATTCTCTAGGAAACACATTAGGTGTCAGTAGAACTGATTCTACGTTTACTGACACCAGATGGTCTTAGGACTTTCTGCTCCTATTGTTTTATTGTCAGTAAGAAAAGAGAATGTAACAGCATGGATAATATATTTAAAAAAATAATTAAATTAATGCTTACCAAAAGTAATTTTTAATGGTTTTCTTGTTATAAAATATTCAACTTTTATGTCACATTTATGTTGAAGCAATGATTTTTAAAGTCCTAATTATTGCCATTGTTTTCCCCTGACTTTAACCACAGTACATACATGCAACAAAACAAATCTTCCCATCCCTATCTCCACATCTATCTACATAACAAATATAAATAAAAGTCCTTTATTTTATACCAATTTTTAACATTTTCTATTCCCTTCACTTGGCCAGTTTGTGCATCTTTCAGTGCATATTGTGTCACATTTCACTGAAAATGTGGTTAAGACTTGGGGGGTTGCTATGAAAACTGTCACAGGGTTGACCCAGATGTTCAGAGTTAGCACTGAAAGTATAAGGACAGATCATCAGGTAACAGGTATTAGATTATCTGAGAAGCCATAGCTTCTCAGACCATTACCTGGCATTTTTGAACATGATCCATAACCTGGAGAGACATCCAGCCGATCCCAGTAGACTCTGGCTGAGTTACAGCTGATCGGCAGTTCCATCAGGAAGAATCAACTGTTTATTGTTGCAATCTTCTGAATTCTGTTGGCTGCTCACAAAGCAGCGTTATGGAGTGAAACTTGTGCAGATATGAAGCTTTCTATAGAGGCTTTCATTCTGTGTCGTGAAAGCATCTATTAAAGACATACCAAGTAAAAGCTTGATTTTAGCAGTGTTTGGAGGACTAAGGGGCTGGTCTGCGTACAGCTTAACAGAGCTTCTACATTGTGAGAGAGAATATCACCTGACCAAGGGAACCAGGGCAAAGAAAACAAAGGATGAATTTGGAAAAATGCTACAGGCTGTGCAATTGTTTGGATCACTCAAGGGCAGGCAAAGACTGGCACACAGAGTTGTGGGAAAGAAGCATGTTTCAGAGATTCTCAGAAATACTTGGGGAGAGAAACCCCATAAAAGACTGGATTTTCTGCCATAATGCACAAAGGGACATGAGCTATTGCTTTTAGGCATTAAAGGGAAGCATGACCCACCCCTCAAGGCGGAATAAGTGTAAGACACCTGGTTTACATTTGTATAAATCGTTGCACAGGACAGTTCAACCTTCTAAGCACAATGCAAAGCAGCATATCCAATCTATTAAGAACAGTGCCTCTTAACTCATAATACATAGCATACAACAGTCCCACCACAGCCGCTAACATTTACTGAGCTCTTTCTATGGACTAGGCTGGGTGAAAAAAAAAAATAAAATAACTATAGAGTTTTCAACTCTTTTAAAGACATATCAGGTAAATCATTTTACTATCACTTTTTAACAACTGAGTAAACTGTGGCTTAGAAAAGTTTAGTAGCTAGACCAAACTCCAGCAGCAAAAATGACTCTATAGTTTATTTCCCACACAACATGCATTTGGTAGTTTTTTCTTTTATCTTTGCTCTCTGCATCTGTGACTAACATATTTGTACAGTCATAAAACAACATGGCACTCAATATTTGTAAGATGTGTGTATGTATATATGATATAGTTATAGCTCTATGAAGATAATATATATATGGATTATACATATAAATATATATATATGTGAATTTTAAAAAGAAGGATATATGGCTAGCAATAATAGGTAATGGGATGTTGTATTCTTAGTGTGAGCTGTACAATTCATAGTTGTACTAATTTTATGAATAACATTTTTTAATATATCAGTTCATTTTCCAAATATCCTTGGTCTTAGATTATATCTATATGTAGTGGGGATAAAAATAGGACTATACCTACTATAAAATTTATGTACAACCATATTACTAAAAGTATAAAGTATCATGGCTTTGGGCCTGGGAACTTTAGAAAATCTTAAATGAAGAACATTAGAAAGAGAGAAAATGCATCTTAAACAGGAAAGAGTTATACTTAAAAATTGTATCTAGTGAACCTTGGGAAAATCTCATACTTTGTCCCAATAATGTTGATCATATGAAAATTTGATCTACATAGTAAGATTTGCATTGTCTCCCCCTCCCCCATTAAAAATTAGTGAATGTTTGCAGTATGTAATGAGTATGTTTACATTTTGTAGCAAATTTAATTTACTTCATTTCTTTTTTCCAGGTCTCGCTTTAAAAGTTCTCTATTAGCTGAATTTCTCTACCAAATGGGTGTCTTTTGATTAGCTACACAGAAGTAGACTGTGGTGCAAATCTTATTCTGAAGGTATTTGGTCTAAATGTGAAAATTTTGGCATGAAATGGGTTTTGCATGTTTGTCTTTATTTTTAAAAGTAGAAATATATTAGGTAAAAAATTAAATTCTAAAATATATTCTAAATAAATTATAATTCTAAATAAAATAATAAGTCTAAAATATATTCAGAGAACAAAGATGGTTATACTTCCTTCCCAAAATCATTTACATATACAAAACAATTACAAAGGAATATGATAAAGTTAAGAAAAATGTTTTAGAGATACTATTTTGTTCTCAAATAAAGCTATACAATGTTGTTATAGTTTGTGTCTGGTTGTCCCCACAAAGCTTTCTGTGGTCATGGGAGTGGATTTTTCAAAGGTGGCTGAATCTAGAGTGTGTGACTGATTCACAGTGCACTGCTGGAATTAAGGGTGCTGGGGTTAAGAGTTAGTGATTGCTGTATCAGTCAACTGACTGGATTCATACTGCCCTAATCTGGATAGACTGGATATAATATAAAGGACAGAAAGAGCTTATCTTGCTTTCTTTCTCATTGCTTTTGCTGTCTTCTGCCACCAGGAACTATTGCCACTCTGTTATGTGCCACCCTGCTTTGTAGCCAGCAGATTATGGACTGAAACCTCTGCAAACTGAGATAAATAAACCTTTTCCCCTATAAGTTTGGTTGGGTATTTTGTCTCAGCAACAAGTATCAAAAACAGAATTTGGTACCAGAAGTGGGGTGGCTACTTTGACATTACCTGGCCATGTGACTCAAAAGCCCTTGGAAATGGCTTGTTGGAAGGGGAAGAGTTAGAAAAGTTTGGATATGCTGTCTGAAAAAAGTAGAACTGGAACACCTGAGGCCATACTGTATGGGAGATTCTGGTCAGAGCTCAGAAGGCTGATAGAAACCTGCTGGTAAAGATGAGGCTCAGGAGGTTTCTGCTGGTAAGGACTGCATTGGATGTTGGATACCAGAACATGTAGTGTTATGGTTTGGCAGAAAGTTTGTCTGCATTTTGCTCATGTCTAAAGACTTTACCTGAGACTGAGATTAAGGATGGCAGACTGATTAGTCTAGCAGAAGAAATTTCAAGGCAGTCAGATGTTGAAGTGGTGGCATGGCTACTGTTGGGGGCTTTTAACCAGATTTATGTTGAGAATCAAGAGTAAAGAGCACAGGAGTATGATTTAAAACATTGTGAATTTGGCCAGAAAGGAAGCTCCAATAAAGCTGTGGACTGCAAAGATAGAACAGAGGAGAACTTGATTACTGAGAAGGAACAGGAGAATAGAAAAGATGGCCTGAAGACATCACAGAAAGCAGCAGGACTCCACCCTTTGCAGCCTCAAAATTGCAAAAGTGAAAGACTTTGATTTAAGAAAAAAGCCCCAGAGCACCATGTTCCAGAATGGTGGCAGCATAGAGAATTATTTCCTCAGAATTGGAGTCAGAGTGCTCAGTGATCCAGGAACTTGACCACTACAGCCAAGAGAAAGGAAAGCCTGGATACTGCTTTAGCTGGCAGCAGATCTTGGCATCATCAATGTGGCACTGGTTTTAGGTGCATGCAGAATGCAAGAGTTGTGGGGTCAGGAAGGCTTCCATTCAGAGTTCAGAAGGCAGTGTGCTCCTGACTGGGCAGTGTGTGAGGCTGTGCATCTAAAGCCAAAGGTGCAGTGGAGATCCCAGAAGTTTGGAGAAGACAGGATCATGGATCGTCTGAGGAAACCTGCAAGAAGGGAGCAGAGTGGGCCCAGGAGAGAAGCCATGGGAGTTACACCCACCAGCAGTGACATAGGGGTGGAGCCACCCAAGCCTTTCGGAGTTCACATCTTCCCACAGATTGCCTTGGATGCTGCACATGGAACAATAGGACTTAATGTTTGCTGTGCTGGAGTTTGGACTTGCTTTGGTCCCATTCATTTGTATCCCCCATTTGCAACTTTTGGAATGGAAATGTTTATCTTGTGCTATTGAATGTTGGAAGTGTTTAACTTTCTTTTCATTTGTAAAGGGGCTCACAGCTAAGAGTTTTCCTTAAATCTCAGAGGAGCCTTGGCTCTTGGATTTTTCAAAAATGCTGAAATTGTTAGGACTTTTGCAACTGTTAAAGAGATGGACTAAATGCCTTTTGTGTAAAGGAATTTACATGATTCTTTGAGGGACCAGGAGCAGAATGTTATGGTTTGTGTCTGGATGTCCCCCCAAAGCCTCATGTGGTCACGGGGAGTGGGTGCTAGAAGGTGGCTAAATCTAGATTGTGTGATTGATTTGTAGTGCAATGCTAAAATTAAGGGTGCTGGGATTAAGGGTGGGTGATTGTTGGATCAGTCCATTGATTGGATTGGCAATGCCCTAATCCCAGTAGACTGGATACAATGTAAGGGACAGAAAGAGGCTTGTCTTGCTCTTGCTTGTTGTTTTTGCTGTCTTCCACCGCTATGAATGGTTGCTCTCTACCATGTGGCACCTTGCTTTGGAGCCAGTGGGTTATCAACTGAAACCTCTACAAACTGTGAGATAAATAAACCTTTCTTCCTTTAAAGTTGGATGTCAAATATTTTGTCTCAGCAACATGAAAAGTAACTAAGACAAATGTCAATAACTGAATATTTTAAAACCTCAAATATCCATGTTAGGATGAATTCTAATTTATTCTCCTTATGTTACTAACTTCTATTATATGAAAATTTATTTATTAAGAATTACTTTTATTTACAACCCTTTAGTAGATCATGATAAATTACGTTTTATGTAATGACAACTTCATACTTGTATATGAAGTAAGCTTTTTGTTTATGTCAGTTAATCTATGTTTCAGTAAAACATTCAAGAGACATAATGTTCTACAGCAGCTGGATTATATAGATTTACATGCTTGCATACTAATACATACGTATGTATGATTGAGTATAATTTATGTTTTAGTTTAATGTGTATACATAAATTTTATATTTTACAAGTTGTGCAAACTCTACATGCATATAGCCCCATTTCATATAAATATACAGATACATTTTGCCAACATAAGAAAATTTTAATTTTGGCAATACTGAGTGATCATTAATTATTGACATGTTTATTTTTTCAGCTTTGTGATTCTACCATTGTCAATGTACATATAGAATTCCCAACATATTTTTCTTATATATTAATGATTTTTCTGATGAAGTAATTTTTATTCAGAAATTTAGTATTGTTCATTATTATTCCAGTTTTAGACAAATAGCTCTTAAGTGGACTAATGCAAATCACCTTAAGGAATCCTGAGGAATAATCTCAAAACTCTACTCTTTTAATTCAAAAAAATATGCTAAGATAAGGATATAGCATAACCAAATATCTCTCCTTCTAAATTTTATAAAGCAGTGCCATCATTCAAAGTTAACAGAAGATATTTATCAGTTACTCCTTTTCACTCTTGAAAGTTTAGTCCATTACCCTTTAATTCATATTTCACTATTTACATTAATGTGAGAAAGATACTAAGCTAGAGATAGATTTGTTAAATAAGCTCTTATAGGGAATTGTACATCAACCAAGGTTTGCTGAAAAATATACCTATTTTCATTGAGTATTTGCTTTGGTTTTATGGCTTTACAAACAAAATTTAAAAAGAAAAGACAGAAACAAACAAACAAGCCTTACTGGTGCAAGCCTGTTAAATGTATTTTCCCTGTTAATTATTTGGATAGCAAGTGCAAGGAAAAAGTGACTCCAATCAACTTAATTTAATCTGAAGGGAAAGAATTCTATCTCAACTAATGATACTAAGAAGATACTGAAGGATTACTGGGGGGGTTGTCATAACAACTGCATGTGCTTTATTGCTTCTTAACATCAAATTAGTTTCTATGAAACACAGAGAGATTATGAAACTCAGCCAAGACCAAACAATAAAAAAGTAATAGAACTGGAATTGAATGCCAGAAAGCCACTTCCAAAGAGCAGACAGCTGACCGTAGTCTCTAACTTGCTGTTTTGAGGTTATCAGCTTGTGAACTTGTTCTTTTCAGGTTAAATGAAATTCAAGTAACCTGTTAAACTCGAGTCATGTATATATCCACATAAAAATAAATGGTCCCATTAGTAACACTGTCTTCTCAGCAGTAGATGTACTATCTTTAATGATCTAACCCCAACCAAGTAGAAGACTTTATTTTCTATGTAGTAAACACTTCTTGTTTTTAAAAATTTTTTTCAAGGAGAAAAAGTGATGCCAAGCTGAGGCACCCTTGATGAAGTGAGATTCACAAATTATCTGTATTGTTTCATAGTCATAGGGAGATTAATCAAATAAGTAACAAAAGACAGTTTCTAAAACTGTGGGCATGTTAAAAAAATTCTTGCACTAAAACAAGCCAGTGCATGCAAATAACATTTTATTGCCTACTGACCACACATATACAACTACCATCCTGTCATCTGAAAACAAATAAGCAAACAAAGCAATAATCACAGGGCTGGTGAGATGGCTCAGCGGTGTAAGCACCTGCCTGGCAAGCTCAAAGGTCTGAGTTCGACTCCCGGAACCCACATAGGAAAAAAGGGCCGGTGATATCGCTCAGGGGCATGGGCGCCTGCTGGCATGCGAGGTCCTGAGTTAAACCTCCGGTACTCACCAAAAAAAAAAAAAGCAACAATCACAAACTTCATTTTTATTAGTAAGTGAGTTTTTCATCCAAACAGATATTTAAAAATAAATTTTTGAATTCTTTTCCCTTTTTAGGTTTACCTCACTGGATCCTGAGTTTGCTATTTTTTATTTTTTATTTTTATTTTTTATGGGTATCGGGGGTTGACCTCAGGACCTCGAGTGCTAGCAGGCGCCCATACCACTGAGCAATATCACCGGCCCTTTTCTTGTAAGTGGGTTCCGGGAGTCAAACTCGGGTCCTCGCGCTTGCCAGGCAGGCAAGTAAGCCACTGAGCCATCTCACCGGCCCCTTGCTATTTTTTAAAGGAATGGGAATTATCTTCAGAATATTCTCTGTGTGTGAATATTCTAAGAAAAGACATAAGAACTATTTCTAAGTAGTTTATAAAAATTATGTTAAAAAATAAAAGTAACATTTTAATTAGTAGCATTACCCCTAAAACAATAGTGAATCATTATAAAAGTTGGGACAATTCAATTAGTACAATTGATGAAAACATAATGTCAACAGTGCCACATTATAAATCTATAATATTATAAATAATTATAAATCTATAGCAATAATGACAGAAATATGCATTTCTGTTTGAGATACATTAACATCTTTGGATTTTCTCTACATAAGCTCACTAAGAATTGAAAACAATTCATAGGACTCTTGCATTTCCATTTTTTGTCTTATTGGTGTCAATGCCTTGTAAAGCAGCAGGTAATGTACTGATGAAATGTTACCAAGCAAAAGGAGACACTGTTGACTACCTAGTATGTTAGCATCTACCATCACACTCATGGTAAACCTAATGACTATACACACCACGTGTTTATTTTCCTGGGCATGTCCAACTGGGTTCCAGACCCAGGGTCGTCCAGGAACCAGTCTACATGATATTCAGACTGCACTGTCGTCTCCAGGATTGGTTGGGAAGAATTTGCCTCTTGGGTCATTCAGCTTTACTAGAATTCAGATTCTTATGGGCATTGGACTGACTATTTCTCTGGCTATGGTTGCAGATCTCCGTTAGTTCCAGAGGCTGCCAGAAGTTTCTAAGGGACACTGACAGTTCCTTAGCATGATGGCTTTTCCAATACAAGAGCTCACTCCCTCAAGCCTGTGAGGAGACCTAGCCATTACTGGACAAATCCTGTATAATATAACCTCGTCACTGGAGTGATGCACCATCAAGCATGTCACAGTACCTACCCACATTCAAGAGGAAGGGATTACACAGATGTGTGACCACCAGGATGTGCGGATTTTGTGAGTCACATAGGTGACCATCTGCCATGCTTACATATATGGATTCAGCTCCACAGAGAAACAGTGAAATAGTAAAACATACTGCAGTCAATATCAAAATGCCGCTTTGAAAGACAGTAAATTAGTGGCTCACAGTGACACACTGATAGTGGATATTTTCCTAGAATTTCTGCTATGACGTCTTTAACATAGAAATATACTGACATTTTGGGGGGAAAATTGACAAATCATTTGCTTTGTGGATTTCACTTTCCGGAGATATTAGCCACTCACAAACTGGTTACTTACCTGTTTCAGGCAAAAGACTACTAAATTTTTTAGATGGAACTCCAGGTTTTCAGGTCTTGCCTATGAACATAACATTTGTTATCAACATTATCATTCATCTTGTAAGTAAATCTGAACTAGATCTGATAAAGAGTGACCAGGATACATTAGAATCATAGAAGTGGTCTGAGAATTGAGCATGCCCACCCACAATGTCTGCAAGGTTTACATTCGACAAATCTAGGCATTTTTTGAAAAGTTACATTTATATGACTTTGTGTACTAGGAAAACTTACCTTATTTGTTCTTGGGAAGAATCCATTTAAAAATTGACAGATACTAAATATTCTCTTTCCAAACCCATTTTTTTGAGTATCCTCCAGTAGAAAAGGCCCAGCAGACTGAATTCAAACTCACTGTGAGCACAGCCCACTTTGAAAGAAGAAACTGAAACTACTAAAGCTCATTTTCAGATGAGGAAACAGAAGCTTTTGGGAGAAGAGCCTTCCGCAGGGCTGCACGGCCAGCGGGAGTTGAAGCAGAGCCAGATCTAGACAGCCAGCTGCAGAGGTCTTGACGAACTGGACCCCCATTTCCACGCAAAGGTTCCTATTATTTTTGGCATTTTTTTCCCCAGTGCTGGGGACCCAACCAAGAGCCTCATGTGTACTAGACAGGCACTCTGCCACTGAGTTACATCCCTAGCCTTGGGAAATATCAATTTATATATAAAACTTCTGTTAAAAAGTAGCTTGGGTGCTACATTTCACCAAAACCTTCCCAGACACACCAGGTGGACAGCCTTCTTCACACCGTCCTGTAGGCACTGCCCACCATTCCTGGGCTCTCTCCCACTGTAATTCGATCCACCTGGCCACACTGCTCAACTCCCCTGCTAACAGTTAGTTCACTACAGCAGGACTGTACAATCTCGTTATCCCTAGCAAGTGCCGCAGTGCATCCTGCATGAGGAAAAATTGATCCCGCTGCCCTTCAAATTCTACCAGAAGCAGTCCAGCCATGCTGATGGAGGCTAGGTCTCAGTCTGAGAAGTTTCCATCCTGGCATTTCAAACAAACTTGTGTCACTGGGGCTCTTTACGGAGACTTTTTTTTTTTTCCAGACAATTCTACATATAACAACTTACCTTGATTCTACTTCCTCTACTTCAGAAGGCTGGAGAATAAAATTAAATATGTTTCCTACCTTTCTGGGTAGAAAGCAGGGTTTTATTGTGTGTCTTGAGTCCTCATCACACTAGAAATCTCTTATAAAGCCAGTATGTTGTGGAAAATAATGGGTTAGATCCTCCATGGAAGAATACAATAGTAGAATGTTTTCAAGTAATTGTGAAGCAAAATAGATAATCATATTTTCAAGCTCTCTGAAACATATATGTAAAATGTTACGTGCCTGAGGTTGACTACAAAGATAGTTACAGTCATTGCTTCCTAATATGCCAGTTACAAATGCCATTGTGTGTGTACATTCTCTATTATAAAATCAGAAAGAGATGAAAAAAATTATAATCATGGTAATAATTTGATTTGCTTCATTCATCGTTTGAGTTATCTTTTCATAAAATTAGATACAGTGTTATTCCTTTCTAGAAAATGGAATGATTTGTGGGAGGAAAATGTTTTCCTGTTAATCAGTGCTGGCTAGAATAGAATATTACATAAAAAGAGGGGAGAAGGTAGGTCTGTTGGGGACTGGAGAGGAAACAAATGAAGAAGACCAGATTAAAATTATTATTAGCCACCAGAAAAATGTCTAGTGACTTTTTTTGTTTTTAGAAGTACCTCTATTAGCTTCCCAAATACAGCTGTTTACAGTGATTGATAAGTTCTCTTGCTTTTAAGCTCATACACATCCATTAGTTCTGCCTTTTTTCCCTGTTAAAAATCTGGAGCTGTCAGAGTGAAATAGCACGATCAGCTAATGTTCTTGCCAGATTCAAAGCATGTCCCCAGGGTGGCAAAAGTATTCTAAATCTCTACAAAATGGCTCTTTAACTGTTGCCTCTTGACACTGGTCACTCCATCTACGCTACTGAAAATGCCAAAGTAGATACAGCAGATTATAGAAATTGTGTTTAACAGGTTTCCTCTGAATACTTCATTGTTTAGATGAAAAAGAAGAAGCTATTCAAAATTCATTACTGTACAGAAGACTTATTTGAAAATAATACAGAGCTATGTTTTCAAAATTGGTTAAATAATTTTCTAGTTCACTGATGATTATGCACTTAATTCCCTTTAGTATTTGATTTTTATCTTGCAATTTATTGTGTCATTTTTTTCTTTCCCTTATAATAGTTTCAGAGTTCCTGACTTCCTTTTTTTGGTATATTTTATATGAACAAAGGGGAGAAGTATCAGGGAGAAAAAAATGATCTCTAAATTGTGAATTCCAAAAACACTGAATACTAAAATTGATTACCAATATGTTCTCTTACAAGACAGAGAATCAGAAGCTGTTTCCATAAAGATATGGGATGAATCAATTACCTCTGGGCTCCATCCTAATGATATTATTATATAAATTATATTCGCTTAAAAAAAAGAGCCCTGTAAAGAGCAGCAAGTTGAAAATCAAGAGCTGGGGGTGGATGTAGAATGAGGAATGCATGTAAAATAAACAGAAGCCACTTCATTTATTGAGTTTTTAAAAGTAGAAAAAGACTGACAAGTAGTGACATAAATGTGACACTCAGAGCATTTTCAAAACCAGCAGGCAGAATCCTGTCATTCGCTATGCTGTAGTATCTTTCCTGGTCTTCTTGGTCTCCCTTCCCAGCCTCCCTGTCCTCTTAATCTTCTTTCCTGGTGAATCATACCCAGAACTCTAAGGTCTTCTAGGTACTTGAGTTTGAATCTACACTTGCAATGGTTTTCTGAAGTAGACCTGAAGCATAGAGAGAAGAAAGAACTAGGGAAGAGGTGGAAATAGTTAGAGACCACCATCAGGTGTCTGGTCTTTGAAAGTGACTTCCTGGCATTAAGTTCCGGGAATGTTTCTCTTACACACTGAGATCAATGTGTCAGCCTGGCCTGCTTGCTCTGAAGGCTGTTCAATGACTCGGTCTTACCTCCCACTGTTGCTGGCAGTGCTTGCGTTTCCTGGCCTGTCAGGGACTCCATCCACCATCACCCGGTGCTCCTTCTACGGATCCTCACATTTTCTTTTTCCTGTGTGTCTGCCTCTCTGCCACTTCTCCTCTTGTGAGGAAAAAAGGTCATGTTGGGTTAGGGCCCCCTAATGACCAACTTGATTCTATCTGTGAAGATTTATTTCCAAATAAGGCCATATTTACAGGTATCAGGATTAGGACTGCACCATATCTTTTTGGGAGAATATAATGCCACCCCAAGCCATGGTTATTGAAATGAATTGTGATGATGGGGAGTTGAAAGGATCCATGAGAAAATGTTCACTGTATTTAACTCCACAAGAGTCGGTGGCTGAGTGGAGTTGACCACCAGGTCCCTGATGGCAGTAATAGGTGATGATGTCCTTTGCTGAGGCAGGACATTCAGTCAAGAGGTCCTGTAAGTGATGGGCTAGGCATGGGTTCATTCTTATACCCGCCAAGTTTGACCTGTTTGTCAAATGTCCATCTGAAGATTGAGACAAGATGATTGAGGAATGACTTTCAAACTTAAACGATAGTTCTGAGCTGGAGATGTAAATGTAGAAGTCATTTGTAAACAAATGATAAGCAAAGCTTACAAGTAGATAAAATTTCCTGGCAAGATGTTTAGGGATAATAGAAGAAAATCTAACATAAATATTAAGCATTTAAAGGACAATGTGGGCAAACAGGAAAAAGATTTACCACGATATTTGAAACAAACAAACATGCAAATAAAGAAAAAGAAAAAAAAAAAAGAAAGAAAAAGAAAAGGGCATGGTTGTCAGACATATGTCATTAGATAACCAAAATAGTAGTGTCTGAGAAATAATCAATAAGCACATTGAACACTATAATTTCCACAGTTTACCTAACATCAGGAAAAAGATAAGCGTATCTGCTCTCACTACTTCTGCTTAACATGGAATATTCCAGCTATAGCAGTAAGGTAAGAAAAATACCTTAAAAAAAATACAGACTGCACAGGAAGAAATGAACTATTTTGATCCATGGACAATATAGTAAGTTGTATATAAGCATGAATAGAATCAACAGAAAAGCTATTACAAATAAATAGTGATTTCAAGAAAGTTGGTGAATTCAAGCTTAATGTACAAACACAGAATTATATTTGTAAACAAGAGTAATGAACGGTCTGCAATTAAAATTTTCAAAGCAGAATTTTATTTATAATAGTATATAATATGAACTACACAGGAATAAATCTCCAAAATATATGAAAAGTTAAAATTATAAGACACTGTTCAAGTTAATGATTGCCTAAATAAATGTAAAACAATATTTTTTCATGAGGCAGAAGACTCAATACAGGTATTAAGATATCAATTTTTGTTAAATTGAACTATGACTTGGTTTTCAATATACACATTTTATATATTGGCAGGCCAAATGTAAGTCTAAAGAAAACTTGAAGAAATAATATACCCATAATATTTTTTTTAATAACAAAGATGGGAATAATTATAACTTTAAGACAGGTACAGTGTAACTCAGTTCATGAACTCAAGTCTCTCTACAATTCTGGTTGCAAACTGAACAGGGTGAGAACTGAATCAAATTTCCCTGTAAGGTCCACACTGAACCTAACCATTGAATTTGATTCAGTTATTGTCCGACTGGGTTTGTGACCAGAATCATGGAAGAAACCAAGTCCGTGAACTGAGACACCACTGTATTTTTATTAAGATAGGTAGATAGGACAAGATAATAAAGGAGGAAGTCAAGAAATGGACACATACAGATAATAGTATATTAGTCACCTTTTGGGGTGCTACAACAAATTCCTAAGATAGTGAACATATAAAGTGAAAAGTTTCTGTATTTTCTAAAATCTAAGTGTAGAGCTAGCATTTGTTCTGACCATATAATCTAGGTATTCACCCATGGGAAATAAAGGCATATGTCTGTTAAAAAAGAAAAAAGAAGTGAATAAAGTGAATAAAGAAGTGAATAAAGGGTGAATAAAGAAGTTGGGAGGCAGACTGATAAGTACTCCATATGGAGGGGTCTGAAATAATTCTATTGAGTGAAAGAACTCAAACAAATTGGAGAATACACTACAAAACTCTGTTTTTATAATATTTGTCCTATTTACAACTGAATTCTGACAACACAGCAAAACTCAAAATATAAATAAATTAAAGAACAAAATAAAAGGGAAAGAGGGAGATAGATCTTTTGCAAAAGGGTTGGGGACAAACATGTTGGGAAGAAGAAGAGAGAGAGAGAGAGGAAGGGGACATTAAAAGAGTTAAGATGTGTCACATACACGAACCAACTACCCATGATGAAAGTATTCATTATGTACCACAAACATGTACAAAAAAACTAAGAAAAAGTTAATACTCCACTAAGAGTTATAGAATTAAAGGATGGATGAGTCAATAACTGAATTGAGGAGGTAATCAATGAGTGGGAAAAGAAGATCACTAAAGAGGACACAACAGTGAACAAGGTGGGCTAAAATTTAAGGATCACACATTTCGTTCAGCCAGCAAATATTTGAACATTCACTACATGCTAGGCACCGGTCTTGGTGCTTGGGATAATTGAAATGGCTCAGCAAAGTCTGTGTCATAGAGCTACGTTTTCATAGTATAGTAGAAAAGGCAGGGCACAAATGACAATTTGTTGCATACTATGTGGCTAGATATAGAAATAGAGATGGTAGAGATACAGATAGAGGTAGAGATACAGACAGAGGTAGGGACACAGACAACTGATATAAACAGGATGCTGTTGGATGGAGCAGCCTAGGAAGAAAGCAAGGAAAATCAATTGGTTTAAAACCTTGCTCTTGTGTTGGAAAAGCAGTGCAGGGTCTCTTCTAGTGCCTGATGCAAGGAAATAGTGCCAAAGGCAAGACATAGAGTCACTATGTCTCTATTCCTTTATCCTTACCTGCTCCCTCTCCTCAAAAGTGTAATCAGCCTCTTCCTTTCCGGAAGGAAGTTACCATTTCACCTGGGATTATATACCCGCTCCTGAGAAAAGCTACTCCTGTCCATGTTTGCAATCGTACAGTAGGGATGAACATACAGCTGGCGCCTTCAGACAGAGGAGAGGCACAAGATATAGGTCCTCAACGCCAATTGATTTCTGGACATGCACTACAGCCAAACCTCTACAGACCACAAAACTATACAGTGGTGGCTGCCACTAGAAATTCAGCAATAAAAGAAATATATTGTGTTCCTCCCACAGAATCTGAGGAAAAGATCCATTTAAAAATACTTCTGTATGGACCGGTGAGATGGCTCAGCGGCGTACGCGCCTGCCTAGCAAGCTCAAGGGCCCAAGTTCGACTCCCGGAACCCACCTACGAAAAAAGGGCCGGTGATATCGCTCAGCAGCACGGGCGCCTGCTGGCACGTGAGGTCCTGAGGTTGACCCCTGGTACCCACAAAAAAAAAATCTTCTGTATGAGACACATTTGCATAGGAAACTGTAATCCTGTTGAGTCAAAGTCCAGCTGCATTGCTGGATGTTTCTCTATTAGCAGCAGCTCAAACTAAAGTGGAGATTTTTAAGGGCTGCTCATGGCTCAAAATAATTGCCTCACGGGATGGTCAGACATGACCAGGAAACCAAGTATGTTCCTTAGTATTAACTGTCTTTACAGACTGTTAAATAATGCCACAGAGTATCCTTGGAAAATTATTTTGAATGAGAGATTCTGTTTTGGTTTGGACCAAAGGCTGAAATATAAGCTGTGAAACTGATTTTTTAATGAAATTTGACAAGCAGAAGAATTAATGTCCAAGGCACAGAATTATTAATTTTGGAAATGATTCTCATACTCCTCCATTATTTTAAAATCCATATGCCTAGTTTTAAGAATTCAAACTGCTCAATTATTTCCAATACCTATCTTTAAAATTATGTTTTTCTGTCATATTTTACTTATTGTTAAAATATTTAGTAATTAAACTTTCCATCCCAGTCTTTTAAGACTATCAAATGCTTCATGACAAAATCTTAAAAATGTTTTATTTTATGATTTTTGTATGTATTTCCTCTTTTTATTTGATTGGCATTTGAGTAGGATTGTTTTTATAACTGAAATACTTTAGGAATGTAACCCAAAAGTAAGTCACCAACTAATCTGCACTGGAAGACATAGAATTGAGGGGGCAAGTAGAAATTGAATCCAATGGTGTGCAAACTAGATTGTCACAGGTATGATGGGTTGTGGTCAACACCAACAAACCCTCTTGACCCCAGGTCTGGAGGTGGTATTAAATTCTACCTGCTGCAGGTCTGAGCTTCTCACACAAAAGTCTGCTTTATACTAAATGGGTCTTTTTAGAAAAAATTAAGGCTGTAGTTTAGAGAGAACTGGGAGAGACAGACAAAGGAAAGCAGAGAACTGTGATGTGGCTCCAGTTAATTTGTGGTACCAAGAAAATTCCGTAGGGCGTTGCTAATGATGCCGCAGAACGTGGAGAGTTCTTTGTAAACAGCCAAAGGACAATGAGGACACGGTGCTAAGGCTCAGATGTTTGAACCCACCAGGTAACATAATCGGTAAAATGACTGGAGTGTGAGGAAATCTGGAGTAATAAGGACCATGGCTAGACAAAGATTTGGGGCTTTATCAACAGCCATCAGCAGGTTGAGAATGCGGTAAAGAAAGGCTTCTGTCTCTTTCTAAACACCAACTTCCTGTGTTACACCCACACCATCGATCAACCAGAGGGAGAATAAGGCCTGTTGACCTCTCTTTCTTTGATTCCTCATATGGAACTTTAAAAACTAATAGAAGGAAAAGCCTGTGTTTGGGAGGATAAGTGGATGTTTTATGAGGAAAAATTCATAATTTTTATTTTCTATTAAGATACCTCTGTGTAAATAATGAATATTGTGAGTCATTAAACATGCTAGTTATTGGCGTATTTGAAATATGGCATATTTGAAAATTCAAAACATAGACATTTAGAAATGTCTTTATGCTTTCAGTATTTAAAGAAGTCCAAAGAAGAAAAGAAAGTGGAAAATTCCAGTGCCGGGATATTTCCAGCCTAATTGCTAGACAAGTGAGTTGTGATAAGTTCAGGTTTCAGATAAGAACTTTTTCTTCTCTTGTTGGTTTTTCTAAATGGTGAGGTAAAATATCTCTGGAAGAGCCTGAAAAATAATAGGTTGTAATCACTTTGGAGAATTACTAACATAAAAGTTTGGTAAATTTTCTTAAGGTGCAGAGCTCTCAGTGAATTTTTTTAGATTTGATTTAATAATCCTCTTCCTAATAGGACCTATTTAAAAATGTGTGTGTATGAATTTTTAAGAGTTTAAGAACACACAATAAAAGTAAATAAATGAAAACCCTATACACAGAGTTACACATTTACATTCTCTAAAGGTATCCCAAAGAAAACAAAACCGATGTTTTACCCTCTGCCTTAAATATAATAGATAGTATCCACATGTTGAATTTCTCAACTAAAAACTGATTGTTTCTCAAATAGTCTTAACGATTCATGAAGTAACATTTTTCAGCCTAAATCACCCAAGTAATTTCTAAGTCAATTCTTTATTTCTAAGTCAATTCTTTCCTTCTGTCCATTTACACCAATAGAGTCCTTGATGAATATGACTTAGGTTTTGATCCATCTGAAACATTTTAAGCTTCCATATTTCAGCATCCAGTGGAATTAGAATGCACTTCTTGGTTCTCAAATGTACTAGTGTTTCTGTGGTCAATTTCCTCTCTTTTTAAAATTTGTTTGGAGGATCTCGTCAGACATAAGTCTTTTGACAAGGGGACCATTTTAACACCAACATTACAAAAGCGTCTGTGTTCATAAGGGAAATATCTTCTCCTGAATTAAATTTAACCTCTCTAGAACCCCCATTTAGCCACCTGATAAATCCACTTGAGCTATCTTTGGGGGAGAAGGAGGTACATGGGAACAATAACACTTCCTTTTTGAACAGTTTAATAAAGCTTTGTGAGATTTCAAGATGAAAGATAGTGTGTAATGCTGATAGCACCCTCCAAAGCTCTGCATTCATGGATCCAGTTTCGGTTTTTGTCATGGTAAAAGCGCACAGTAGATGTATTAAATGGGAGTGTGGCTTAAGCATAGAGGCCCTCCTTGGGGCATCTGGTTTCCAAGACTGATGTAACTTCTGCTTCCTTATCTAAGGGCAAGCAGCTTAAGGTCCTTCCCTCCCTGTCTGCTTCCATAAAATGCCTAGCAAAATCTCAGAGATACTTTTAAAGTGACAGGGCAAGTTGCCATTTAGAATCACACTGGAATTATGCAGAAAAAAAATGAGGTGAGTATTAGAAAAGGGAAATACAATCTTCTGCTTAATTTTAGATTTATCATAAAGTTTTTCTTTTACTTTGTAAAAGTCATGAGATTTCTGCAAGAGGAATGACATTTTCCAAGTCTTAAGGACACTTATAAAAGAACACTTTTCCTACTTCTCTTTACTTCTCACCAAAGTTCTAACTCTGGCTGGGCTCCAACTCCCTCCCCTCCCCACCTCCCAGCTTCCAAATTGAAAAGAGTAAATTGGAATCTTAACGTTTTTCCTGTTCTACAATATTCTCTTGCTGTTAATTTGTTTTATGAAATTTTCATAAATTTAGACATATCAGATTTTGTTTCTTCATATTTGTACATGAGATTTCTGATTTTAAGCATTCAAATCCTTAAACTTAAAATTGCTTCATTTAACCGTGAAATAATTGATTATGAATTTATAGCATTATTGAACTTCTTTTCAAATTGAAGTTAGCAGAGTATCATAACTTACTGAAACTTAATTTGTTCTTTGTCTTGAGACAGTCTTGATGCACTTGAAAAATGATTTGCTAGTAAGACAACCTGTTTAAGAATGACCATACTTTTAAAATAAGTATACCTGTATCTATTTTTTCTAGTAATATGTCATATTCTGAGAATAAGTCCTTAAAAAGATGTCCATTAAACTAAAGGGATTTTTTTCTTCCTATATGATTGTTTGGCTTAGGTGATTTTTGAGGGTCTGCTATGAAATACCATGGCTCCACTGACATTTTTCCTAACAAAGATTCAATATTAATAAATAGCTTTATTATTTATATAGTAGTGGCATCATGGAAACCTTTATAAACCAATATATTTGTTTATCATGGAAATAACCAATACACGTACATGACATATGGATATTTTACAATTGGACTGTGTGTAGAATTTTGAAATCTAACATGAACTCTCTGGCCAGGTAAATTTCTACCATGGAGAAGTATTACCTATAATACCTGTACCTACAATATGTGCTGAATTATTATTTCAAAGGAAATATTGGTAAGATAATTGAAGAATTCAAGCTTCACTTTAGAGATATGAGGATATATTTAAGTAGCTTTCCTGTAGTACAAAGATCAGACAGTTCTGATTAGAACTGGATTGGAAATGAGTAGAAATAACCTCTTACAGAATTTGTCTAAATTTAGCTTTGCTTCAAACCAATAAACTATAGCCTTTACTACTTTGTAGACAGATTATAGCTCATCAGTATGACTAAAAATCACTGTGGAATTGCTCTGTAATAGTTCTGTTGCTATGCCTATAAATATAATTTCACTCAGTGACTTTGCCATTTTCTAGCTCTTCTTGTATACTTTTCTGTGACAAACTAAAGGGCCTCAGGAATACAGTAAATGACAAATTTAAAACACCCTCAGACACTACATGAAAACTCAACACTAAAGTGTCAGATTAAAAAAAATAATAGATCATTGAATTTCTGAAGTATTTTAAAATTCTATTTTATAATTGATTTTAACTTAACCTCTTTTAAAAGAGCTCACCTCTATATCTCTTTTATCTAAGAAAGGTGAAATGATCATTTGAATATTCATTATGCCCTCCTATGCCTAACCTATGAAAAATAAAAAGCATTATTTAGGGGAACAACATACTACCATTTAAGTAACCAGTTATTTAAACAGCTGTCATAAGGGGTAAGACAAAGAATGGGATATTGCAAATGGATAGATTGAAGAGTAGATGTCAAGTTGAAAACAATTTAGTATACAGCTTTCAGCATTTTATATTAAATATACACATACATCATTTAGGTAGTCTGAAATTCATTCTTTTTCCTTTTCCTGTTATTGTGTGCCTTCTTGGAGCTTACCTTGCCTATCATTCAGCCCCTCTGTCCTCATTTTCCACATACTTTTCCTTTTTTACTATTAGCTTTGCCTTCACAGGATGACAGTATGAAAACTGCCCAGGATGATGGAAAAAGATGTGTGTTGTTTTTTGTTTTTTTGTTTTTGTTTTTGTTTTGGATGATCCGGATATATGGGTACTATGAGCCTTGGTAATCTGCAAATGTAACTAACTTTGAAGAAATTTTTATAAGAAATAAATTCAGGAATGACTACTAGCATGTAGTGAGAAAATATGGGGCCGGTGAGATGGCTCAGCGGCTTAAGCGCCTGCCCGGCAAGCGCGAGGGCCCGAGTTCGACTCCCGGATCCCACATACGAAAAAGGGGCCGGTGATATCGCTCAGCGGCACGGGCGCCTGTTGGCGCGCGAGGTCCTGAGGTCGACCCCCCGGTACCCACAAAAAAAAAAAAAAAAAAAGAAAATATGAAGAAGCCAGTGAACACATTTTTTAAAAAGTTTTAGAATAGATACTATGCAGCAGAGGAATAGAAACCTTTTGAGCTAGAAGGAATTAAAATGAGTATTTACATAAAAAAACAAAGAACTTGTTATTACAAAGTGTTAGTGCTCAGGTTTCTCAGGATTAAAAGTTTAAAATGAAGTGACATATTCTGAGTAAGGTTAAAGTGACAAAAGCGACCTGGTCATCCAGTAAATGCCTCTGTAGCATTTAAGACTGAACTCCCCATGCCCTTCCTTCATCTTCTTCTTTCTCGCCTCCTTCCCTGTTCCTTCCTTCTCTCTCCCTCCTTCCCTTCCTCCCTTTTCTGCTGCAACATGTCTGAAAATGACATGTACTACATATTAACTACATCACATCTTTTAATGTACACTCACTTTACAACTGTGTGGAGATTACAGGGATTGTTTATTTACCTTCCTTCCTAGAACTTTTTTCTTAAGACAATCTTGTCAAATAAAGACTCTGATAAATGCCTCTTGTTGCTTGAAATGCAAACATCTGGGTTTTGAGATGCAGCCAAAATGCAGGGCAACTCCTTCTTCTGGATCAAAATACACTTTGAATCATTTAATTACTGTAAGGCATGAATACCAAGATGCCACGAGGCAAAAATTAATTGTGGTGTCTCAGCCTTCTATTCCACATGAAAAGCAAAGACCGAACTGCACTCATGTAACCACGCACAGCCTTTGTAAAACTCCAAGTCCTGTGATCAGAGGACTCCTCTTCACTCCCTGAGTGAGACTAGCAACTGGCTCTGCCTCCCTTGCTGTCCTGAAGGCTGTTTTTGCAGGGGATTCAGATCTTAGGTTAGGTTAAATGGTTTCTTTAGCTGTGTTGTATAAAGGGAATTGTGATTGATGGTGAATATAGGGGAAAATTGTGACAGGTTTTGAAATGGACCATGAAGTTTCCTAAATCTCCTGCCTAGTATAATCTTCTTTTTTTTTTTTTTTTTTTTTTTTTTTTTTTGGTGGGTACCGGGGGGTCGACCTCAGGACCTCGCGCGCCAACAGGCGCCCGTGCCGCTGAGCGATATCACCGGCCCCTTTTTCGTATGTGGGATCCGGGAGTCGAACTCGGGCCCTCGCGCTTGCAAGGCAGGCGCTTATGCCACTGAGCCATCTCACCGGCCCTAGTATAATCTTCTAATGCCTCTCTGTCTTTCTTTGTCTTGGAACTATTTTACACTTTTATAAACTTTCACCAAATGATATTAATACAGGGTCCTCCCTAAAATACAAAGGTTGTTGTGTTCAATGAAATGCAAAAATTTCCCTTTGATATGGTTGGAACACATTATTCCTACCATGAGGAAATGACTAAAATACAATATTTGATATGTGTTCATTTTATAGCTGCATGGTTTGTAAACATTTTAAATACAAATATCATTTAGTATAACATTCCCCAGTGAGTACTCTGTTCTTTACTTTCAAGTAAGTTACAAAAACTTATTCAAAAGTAGGATCTCACTGACTTAATTTTCTTTTTTTACTGCAGCATGAATGCTTCATGAAAGTTCTCTTGATAACATCTTCTTGAAGTTGAGTTTTATCTTATTAAATCTGTGCTAATATCTTCTTTGCTCTAGAGCTGGCACTGACTGTGAACTCTTACAAAGTTTCTTCTAGTCACTTATTCTTCCTTTTGGTAGGAATGAAATGCATTTGACACACATTTAATTTCTCTAAAAACTTATCAAACAATAGTTTTTTTTTTTTTGTGGGTACTGGGGGGTCGACCTCAGGACCTCGCGTGCCAGCAGGTGCCCGTGCCGCTGAGCGATATCACTGGCCCCTTTTTCGTATGTGGGTTCCGGGAGTTTTCGTATGTGGGTTCCGGGAGTCGAACTCAGGCCCTCGCGCTTGCCGGGCAGGCGCTTAAGCCGCTGAGCCATCTCACCGGCCCCAAACAATAGTTTTTGTAGCAGAAATCATTTGGGCTTTAAATGTGTAATCGGGGGCCGGTGAGATAGCTCAGCAGCACAAGCGCCTGCCTGGCAAGCGCAAGGCCCTGAGTTCGACTCCCTGAACCCACATAAAGGAAACAAAGGCTGGTGATAATGTTCAGTGGCACAAGCGCTTGCTGGCAAGTGCGAGGTCCTGAGGTCAACTCCCGGTACCCACATTAAAAAAAAAACTAATAAATAAATAAATAAATGTGTGATCTGCTTTATTATATCCATGTAGATAAGACTTCTTAAGCCATTTTGCTTTTACCAATCTAGCCTCTATAACTCATAAACTGTAATAAATAATAGACACTATTAATGAAACTTCATCCTCTATTATGTTTGTTGATTTTAAAATGAGAAAAATTTAAAGGTATGGGAAAAAAGTCATTCTTTGCATTATTGCCCATAGTGGCGAAAAAGGAAGGCAATTGAGAAAAGTTACTCGCATGATTGTTCAAAAATATTCACACCCTTAAAAACTGTAAAATTACAGCATTTTACATGGGAATAATCTCTTTAATATGTAACACACACACCTGCTTTATATTAGAAACTGGTAATTCTTAAGGGATTATTTTTCATCTCCACTGTTCTGATCATAGACATAAGAAGAATATTACTGCAGTTCATAGCTACGCACCCCTAATGTTTAAAAATGAGCAAAAAGGTTAGTTCCGTAAAGACAGATGTCAAGCCTGCAGACAAGAAAATGAATCAAATTGTGTCTAGGCAGATTAACCAAGTAAAATGCAAGCAGTTTGAGCTTATTGTAAACGCAAACAATAAACAATTGTCCCAGAAATAGAAAAGCAAAATAGTCTTCAAAATGGATGAAAGAGATGTGGGGATTCTTTTCCATTCAACAGGAACTGAGAATACACAAGTGTGAGATTAAATGTTGCTGTGAATGTTTAGAAATATGATGAAGATAAATCTGACTATAAAAACATTTCTTCAATTATTTCTTCTGTAGTTCACAAAATTCAGCTTCATATTGCTTATTTCTGTGACAAATTTAGCGCTTCCTTTTAAAGAGCTAAAAGCAAGAAAAAAGGTTACTAAAAAAGTCCATTTGAATCTACTGTAATTACTTTTTGGTGGATGGACGATAATTGGAAAGTAATTTCTGAGCTTGAGTTTGTAAAATCTGTAAACTCTTACCAGGATGGGAAAGGCAGGGGAAATATTAGGCTCTGAGGCCTTTCCTGTGCTCATTATTTCGTAAAATATATATGACTTCCATCCACCTGTTAGAAATGTTTAACATTTTCACCACTGAGGCATCACTTGCAGCGCTTATTTTCCTGTGTGTGGCTTTGATGAATCCCTGAAAGAAATAAGAAGAGAGTTAGGATTGGATAATGTGAATTTTTTTTCCATTCATTATTATTAGAAAATGGGACCCTAATGAAATATGACCTCACAGAATTAGTTTTAATGCGGGAAAATTTTGTAAATTGAAAAGGAAGAAATCCAGACAGGGGTCCTCACCCCGCGCTTTAGAGGTTGAGATTAGGTCCATGATGAGGAGAACTCACAGAATTTCTTCCCTGCAGCTATTTTGGAATTAGTATTCTGTCTAATACTAACACTACTGAACCATATGCCATAATGCCTGAGTATCTAAAGGGGATGACAAATCTCTCCTACCTGAAGAAATTGTAGAAGCTTTATCTATTTCTACTTACACATGTGCTAAAGCAAATTGACATTTGGTGCCATTCCTAATTTCACACTTGCTTTTAAAGTGAGGCTTGATCTGATGAAATATGCATTTGGAAAAAATTTCCCTGCTTTTCCAACATGTCTTACTCATGGCTTTGTACAGCTATCGAGATTTCCGGCAGCACTGATATTTACTCCAAGATCTCACTCTTCTTGTTGTCTGTCTTCTTTCCGTTTACCCGCAGTTATTTTCATAGTATTTTATTGTGAGGCCCCCAACTAGGAACACAGCTCTGAAGGGAATAGTGTTCCAAGGCACGGGTATCATTAGAAGACAATAAGAGTGTTTTCATTCCAGCATCTTCAGCCTTGTTAAGGGCTAAGTAGAAGAAATTAACATACTGCATCCCTTATGATGAAAATTGGTTATAATTATTTTGCTTCTCAAATTATTCCGGGAAGCATTGATTAGACTTTAAAAATACATTTCTTATCAGTTACCCTCACCTAATATTTACGATTTTTCATTGTTGTGAAACAGAATCTATTAACTAAAATATGATTGTTATAGTAAATGAAAGTAAATACATGAATAGTTAGCATATGCAAGTAATCATAAACTGTGGTCAGAAATTAGAAGTAACATGAGCCAAATATCCAAATATCTAAACTTGACATGCAAAGATTGTTCATCTGTGTCTTTCAGGCAAAATAAAATTCAACTTAGATAAGGATTATGAAAATCTATGTTTACACAGCAAATGGATTTTTGCAGATGTGATTAGTATTAACGAACCTGAGGAGGGGATAATCCTGGCTGGGCCAATCCAAGTCACATGAATCTTTTTTTTTTTTTTTTTTTTTTTTGTGGGTACCAGGGGTCGACCTCAGGACCTTGTGCACCAGCAGGCGCCCGTGCCGCTGAGCAATATCAGTGGCCCTTTTTTCGTATGTGGGTTCTGGGAGTTGAACTCTGGCCCTCGTGCTTGCCAGGCAGGCGCTTATGCCGCTGAGCCATCTCACCGGCTAACACGAATCTTTAAAAGAAGACTTTTGTCCCCCAATGGTGATCAGAGAGAAATGATAGGAAACCCGGTTGGAGAGATGCTCATTGCGCATTTTCAGGAGAAAGCTCGGCACGTAGCTGACATCTCGAGGCCAGGTAGACAATCACTGTTGAACTTTTGATGGACAGGGCTGTGAAACAATGCATATGTATGTTTTTTAACTGATAAGTAATTGACAAAATTTCAGTTGAAGAAATTGATATTCACATTTTGTTGTATCTGCAGCCACAAGGCCTCACAAGTGTCTGACAGGAAAATCCATTTTAAATTCGATTGGCTCCTATACCATAGCTTTATAAAGTCTCCAAAATAGCGCCTCTCTTTTTTAACTGGTACAACTACAAATCCTGTTTTTTTTTTTTTTTTTTCCTTTGGTACCAGGAATCAAACTCATGACTTCACACCTGCCAGGCAGATGCTGTGCCACTGAGCTATATCCCCGGCCCACCGCAAATCCTAAATCCACACAATACTAAGCAAATCCCTGTGAGCTAACAAAAATTGAGGGAATAGAGCTGTGGGTGGAGGATTATAACAGTGGAGAACTCTGTCTATAATCTTTCATCCTGCCTTCAAATCACAGATGCTCGCAAACTCTTGGATTCTCTTTTCAGGGAGAGATGAGGGTCTACGCCTCCTCCCCTTGAACATGAAGGATACCTGGACAAGTTCTTTTTGACTGATACAATATGGCAAAAATAGTTGGGACCACAAAACCAACCCAGGCTTCCAACTGACAGCTTCTGTCGCTATCTCTGGGAAAGACCATTGTGAGACCTGGGCTGCCAGAAAAATGCCTCATGATTCAGAGCCTGCCATGCTATAAGGAATTCCAAGACAATGATTTGGAGAGGCCAAAGGGAAATGCAGCCCCTCTCATCAGTTCCAGCCTTTTAGGTCCTCCAGTGAAATCACAGGCATTATGAGCAGGGAGGAGTCCCCCCTTTATGCTCGTTCCAAGTTCCTGACCCACAGAATCAAGATATGCAAGAGTAAACTTTAAGCCACTAAACTAAGATGCCATTTGTTATGCAGTAAAGCATAATCAGAGCACTGCCCCATGTACTTGTTGGATATTCACACACACATGACTTCCTTCTCTCTACTTTCTAATTTTCCAGTAAATTAAAAAAAAATAGAAATGTTGTCCATAGAAAACTGACTTAAGATCAGTATTATTGTGGTCAATTCCTTTGTACTTGGTAAAATATTAAAAGATTATTAGCCATTCTCACTTAAACATGTTTGGTTATTTTATTGATGCCTTGCATGTAGACATTCCATATTGTAACTATTTTGTCTTGTCCATGTTCCTATAATTTTTAAATGATAAATGACCCCGCTTACTGATGCCAGTTTTTAGGATATCAACTTTTTGAAGTAGGAAAATTTCAGGAGTGATTAAGCCTATACATTTTCCAAACAAGACTATTTGAGGAGTAGAAGTGTTTGCACTGATCACATTTTGGAGTTTATAGCAATTCCACATATCTGGGTGAATCTCTACTACAGCTTGATGACAACCCTAGTGGCCATCCCAGTGTCCACTTCAGTGTCCACTCTGATGATCACCTCCTCAGCTTCTTGATGTAACCAACACAGTAGTCATGGTGTGTATGGGGGATCTCAGTTGGCAACTGGCTCCTGGCTAGAACCAGCATGGTGATGATGTCTTTCAGGGCCACCTGCTGGACACTCATGGGGATATGAGGATGACCTGGGATTCCCAGGCCTGGCATTCTCCTGTATGAGGTATGAAGGGACACATGGGCCCTCTCTAGAGACTCCCCACAGCAGAGCTCAGGCACTGGGCTCTGTGAAATTGGCATAACAGGGCCTTGGAAAGGGCACTGACACCAGACAGAGTCTGGAAGAAAGATAAAAGAAAAAGCTAGCATCCAGCTGCCAAGGCCTTACCCAGGGAGACTAGAGATTCCCCCTACACATCAGAGAAGATAGAAATAGTTGATGGGATTTTTGTAGGACACTGTGGTCCTATCCATTAGAGGAGCCTTGGATAATATCTTGGTTGTGACAGCATAAGATTATTTTGACCATGAGAACAGAGAGATAACTGTAATACTTCTTTATCCAGTAGTGGTAGCCTCTAGCTCTATATGGCACTGGGACCAGTCTGCGCTGTTTGGGGACATAGAAGATCAGGCAGCTGAATCACTCTGCTTCCTGCTTCAGTAAAAACTTGCCAGTCGGTGGAGCTGATCTGGAGACCTTAAAAGCACTTGGTTCTTAAGAGACTATATTGCTGGTCCTTGAAATCACAGACCAGGAACTTCGAGAACATCCTAGTAGTGACTGCTTATTCATGTACTGTATTCAAATTTATCCCAAGACTGGTTTATCCAGCCACCAACTACTTCTTGCAACTCTATATTTACAAGGTACTAACGCAGATACTTTGTGAGGAACAAAGAAAATAAGGTCTTTGTTCTTATGGATCTTTAACTCTGCATGGTTGTTACAGACAGCAACATCTCAAAGGCATATAATAATTTCTCACGGTAGTAAGTTCTACAAAAAATGCTTATAAAAGGGATACAAATTCCCAATGATGAACATGACAATTACGTGTGTCAAAAGTGTACCAATAAAATTAATAAAAATTAAAAAGGGGATTGATATTTTGGTAACCAGAAAGACTTCACTGAGAACAAATGAATTATACAGATAATTATTAGTGAGCTGGTATACCAGATGACCAGTGCACTATTTTATTAAAAAACTGAGACACAATAAAGTTCATTAGAAAGTTGAAGACCCATGGCAAATCACAGCATAATGAACTCAAACTTTAAGTATGTGGTCCACAAACTGGTGCGTTCAAAACTCACTAGAGGTAATTTTTAGTTACAAGTCGAGCACATAGTAAAGACATCTCAATATGCCATTGTGCTCCACTCAGTAGAACATGAGAAACAAGAATAAACAAATATTATGACCACAGTCATTAGACAATTAGAAAACTCAGATTTACTTAGGTAATTGTTTTTACACTGGGCCAAAATGG
Source organism: Erethizon dorsatum (assembly GCA_028451465.1). Taxonomy (NCBI): domain Eukaryota; kingdom Metazoa; phylum Chordata; class Mammalia; order Rodentia; family Erethizontidae; genus Erethizon; species Erethizon dorsatum. The sequence continues at coordinate 153,420,313 of CM051824.1, read as the reverse complement.
AGTAGTGTCTGTGAGAACAAAAATAATTAATTAAAAAAAAAAAAGATCTTGAAAGGCAGGTATAAAAAAGTCCACAGCAATTTTGAAGTTGTCAATCTCATGTCAGAGAGAAATGGGATACAATTTAGAGCTATAAACAAAATGAAAATTTAGGAGAGTCAGTTGAGTTCATTTTAGATATTGTAAATCTGTAATTACTTGTCTTTAATTGTGGGAGCACACTTTTCCTTTCTCTAAAGTTCTGAGACAAGCAAAAGTAATAAAGAAAAACATGATTTCATGCCAGGAAATAAGATAAAAACAATTCCATGTCCAATGTAATTTTAAACCTCCCACATTATCCACAACACATATATACTGCAATTGGAATTTCTAAATTAGATCCACTTTCCTATTGCACTTAAAGAAGAAAAACAAAACAAAAAACGAAATAAGATTGTGTTATTTAGAATCATTTTTTAGAACTTACAACATGAAAAATATTCTTCCAAAAAAATCATTCAATATCAAAGTCCAATAAAAGAGTAAATTGGACAAAATATATTCATATATTAGCGTGACCTAAGTCTGGGAATTGCGACAGACTCCTCAAATTATAGTATCATTATTTACAAAAATGGAAAATGTTAACTAACATTATTAAATAAAACACATATACACATGCATAACAGGAAACAAAATAAATGTTAACTCTAACAAATGTTGAAAATGTGTATATATACACACTGCACAAATATAATACACTCCTGAGCAGTACTGGAAAGAGTAGCTATGCCAGGGGAAAATTTATACAGTCCCCTTGACTGTAGGCTAAACGTTTATTGTGTTAGACAAATATACAAAGAAACCACTTCCACAGTTGCCTAAAACAAAATTGAAATAGCACATTTTGCTTTTAAAGTTTGTCTCACTGTTCCATTTCTTGGTGAGTGGCCGATAATGAAATTTAGGTGTTTGCAAAAGCAAATGTATGAGTATAAAAGGTGCCTTAGTCTTCTGTGAAATAAATTTGCATGTGTTCAGAAAGTCCATAGTTTATAGTCAAGGTTGACTTTAAATCATATTTCATTGTCTACAGTGTTTAACTGAGGGTAGATACTTTGGTAAAATTTGCTTTGGATTTATTATTAAGGCAAATTATCTTCTCTGCCTAGAATTTTTCCTAATCAGACAAGACATTTCGGCCACCTATTGAGACACTCATCCTACTTTTCTTTCTGAAATGTTTGATCTCTCTCCCACACTGCAGGGCCGTGCATTTCTCACATGCTTATCTTGCTGTGGGGTCCTGGTTTCTCCAGGGACTGAGCCGCACAGGAAGTGGGCTAGTAGCTGATGGGTCCAGGCAAGCAGGAGGTGATGAAGACAGAGGAGTGCGGTTGGGAAATAATGCCCTGGGGAAGAAATAGTTTGAGGCTGGAGAGATGTGCTACCCCAGCCACTCTTTCTCAAATGATATTTTTTCTTGAAGGACAGCATTAAAAATACACAATTGGTTGCAGCCGAAATACATTCCAAGACAAGCAGAAACTCATTTTCTGAAAGAGCTTAAGAGAGAAAAAAGCATGCATCTCTTGAAGAAACTCCCCAACTGTCAGTGTGAACAGTAATCCAATAATTCAATTTAGAAATTGAGAGGGTTTTACCGAAGAAGCAATTATTCCATGTGGAAAGCAAATATGAATGCCAGCACTCATACAACCTGTGAAAAGATACTACTTTTCATTTGTAGACATTTTTGCTTGAGACAGGATAAAAATCATGAAAATGTTAAAGGAAAAGCATAAGAAATATTTTTAAAAAGAACGGACAAAAGATTTATTATCATTTTATTACTGACTTTAAAGCCCAACATAAGATAATACTAGAAGATGGGAAGTTAATTAGTTTGGGAGTGGAGAAAACATTATTTATTATTACTATTAATTAGTTTATTTTTATCATTACTTCTTGGGATGGTGCTTACCAGTCCGCTAACACATGGTGGTAGACCTGACCTTTTACTTACTGTAAGAATGTTTGCATTGCCTCAACTTTTTTTTTTTTTAATGTGGGTACCAGGAGTCGAACTCAGGACCTCACGCTTGTCAGGCAGGCGCTTATGCCACTGAGCTATATCACCAGCCCTGCATTGCCTCAACTTTAAGGGCATGTCTTAACTCAATTGTCTGCTTGTACATTACAGAGCGTCAAGACCAAATCCAGTAACGCTTCCCTGGAGAAGTGTCCCTCTCTCTCTCTCTGGCCCTTTGCATTGCACCTGAAACTTTGGTTTTAGAGGGCCAGTTGCTCCATCTTACACTGCCAAGCTGTCCTGACCCTACCACTTCTTCCTCCCATGGCCTTCGTTATTTCTAAATGTTTATTAGTAGGTGGGTTATACCTTAAAAAATAAATTCAAATACCCTATTAAACTCAAATATTACCTGGTTCTTTGAAAGTAATTAGCAACATGTATTGTCTTAAAGGTTTAGCTGGACTTATGCAGTGTATAGCTAGGGCCATCTTTGCTTATAACGATTTACTTCATACCAGTGTGGGTAGATTTCCTTGTAATGTTTGTATGGTGTTTATGTGTATAAATTAATCACTCTCAACTGGTTGGTTATTTAACTTGTTTATATTTGCCTCTAAGATGAGCAATGCCTTAGTGGGAATCTGGCCATTTCTCTTTCTTTCTCTGTACTTAACCAATCCATGTATCTGTACACCTCGGTCTGGTCTCTATTTCCATGTGCATTGCATATTCTGTCTTCAGAAGTGTCTACAGGAAAATTTAATAAGTAGCTTTTTTCATGCAACAGATTTCCTAAACTCTGCACAGAAAGAAGCCAACCAAACGTGTGGGAATGGAATTGTGCATTAAATATCTAACATAGGAAAAAATTATTCATGTAAAATGTAATGCTAGCTAAGAACTCATTGAGAAATTTCCCATACCATCTTTCCAAATCTGGTTCCATAGACCATAAAAAAATAATAATTGTAGGAAGAAAGATCTTCTGGAATTTGGGATCTACAGAAAAGAGATGATAGCTCTGCAATACCTGGGAATGAACCCATGTTCGAAGAACCTCTACACAGAGGCTCTTTTCTTTCTGTGATGAAGTTTAATTGCAGTTTAATTGTTAAATCAATGCTTTAGCAAGCATACAGTTTCTTAACTGGCACCAGGGCTTTATATGGATTAAGTAATCATCTTTTTCCCTCTCTGGTAAGTAATGCTATAGGGAGAGAAATCGCCATCCTGCTGTCAGGAACATCTCCTGCTGACCTTGAGAGGTGAGTACTGATTCCCGGTGGGAGGGTAAGACAGTGGAAAAATTACTTGAACTCATGCTGAGGTCATATGTCTGTGTTACAGCCACCTAAACAGAAGGATCCTAGAGTCAGGCTAGACTCTGTGTCCCTTCAGATTTTTATATTGATCACTGGAGATGAGCACTTCGAGACAGACACTTTCACTCCACTTTGACAAGTAACTCTTTCATAAAACATAAATCTTTATGAGAGTTCAATCTTTGGACTGACTACAACAAAAGTAACTGAACAGCAGGTGTTGGTTGAAAGGCCTTTATCTATTTTCAACTTTCAAATACAACCTCAACTTATCAGGTTCTGGAAAACGTACCGAGGTTGTAGGAAGTAATCGAGCAATAGCTGAATCATTTTATGTAGCATTCCATGATTTTTTGTTTGTTTGTTTTTTGGAAAAAGCAAAGCAGAATGTGATGGGTCATAGGTGATACTGTCTTCTAACATTCCCCAAATTTTCCAACTCATGTATCAGTCTGAAGTTGTCATAACCATGTAGCAGCTGCCTCCATTCTCTAAGGCAAATGAGAACATTTATCATTTCTTTCCCCTTCGTGAATGCATTTACGTGCACAGTTTCAAATATAAAGTCAGAAGACATTTCAAAATATGCATAGAAGCTTACCTACTTAAAAGTAATAGAAAAGAGCAGCACTTTGAAACCTATCAGATATCAAACAAATGATGATGTGTGTGTTTTCAGGTCTCCCAGACCCAAAAAGTATAATTTTGAAATGAAAAGTACAGGTTAAATTTAATTTATGCAAGACTGTAGAGAAATCCTGATTGATTTCTTTTACTTAATTGCCTTAAAATCTTAAATAATTATGAAATTTTATTAATAGTCCTTCAATAATAAAAACCAACCTTACTTCAATACATTGCACTTTTCTGAGGACTTTCATTCATATTTAATATCTAATCTAAACTATGGCAATATTACTAAGTAATAGGTCATTTTAGTTTGTTTAAATAACCTTTTTGGGGCTCTGCTAAGAGCTCAGAGAGAGAAAAATCTTATAATTCCATGTTATTACACTGTATTATTCCAAAACCTTTCCATAGATGGTTAGAAATCTCTAACCATCAAAATGAACATTGTAGTAAGAGGGTTCTGAAATACCACTCGTATTTGGATTGTTACTCAGCATCTGAGAATACATCACCATAATTTAAAATTAGACTTTGAAAAAGACTTCTTCAGAGAAAACCTGATATATGTGATGTTTTGTTTTGTTTGTTTTGTCTTTGGTGAAAGAGGATATTCCTGTGATACAACTTTGTTATTCCTTATGATTCATTGGTTATTGATAAATACAATAACTACTTTTTCTGATTTTAAATGATTGTCAAAATTTGTATATTTAACTGAACAAATCATCCAATGGTATTATATAAAAATAAAGTCAGCCCCTACTTGTAAAAACTAGTGTTTATTGTGCTTTGACATTTTCAGTGATATTTGTCTGTCTATCATTTTCCTTTCAGTTTCATGTTTTTGCCTTAGGTAGATGGGTGTTTTGTTTAGTAAAATATGTATTAAGAAATTAGTTCTTGTTAAATAACTGCCTTTTGTATCATTATATGATCAGTGTAATCTTTACTTTGAAGTACAAATTGAATAATGTCAGCATGTTTTGTTGAGTCTATGCTAGACTAGTGTATCTGTATAATTTTCTATTTAATCTATGCTTTTATATTTACCTTATTTTGTCATATTTTTAAAAATATTTGTATACTTTCTAATAGATAAATAAAAAGGACAAAATTTTAAAAAAGACATTACAAAACTTTACTTACTCATAAGGGCAAACATTCGTTTTTTGTTCACATATCTATCTAATATCTAGCACAAGCTGGTCTTAGGTTTTGAGTTCATGGTGTTCATCAAACCTATCCATGGGCTTCAAGAACCGTGCTCACATAGAATTCACAATCCTATGAAGAAAAATGATGTCAGTAAAATAATCACATTAATAGATGTAGACTTGATTTAAATGTACATGATTATTGTAGAGGAATGAGGTCTAAATCAACAGCTTAAACTGGGGGCTTGGAGAGTTTTCCTAAGGAGTCGAAAGAAATCCTTGGGGCAGACAAGGACAAGAGCCCAGGGTCAGGCAGTCTGTGAGGGGCACCAAGATTGGAAGAGCTCTTGAGAAGAAGGCGGGCACCAGCTAAAAGGCAGAGAAGTTCCTGCCTGCTGGAAACCAGGGACTCCAGTGTACAAGCAGTCTGGAATTTACTGAAAAAGAAGAGGGAGCCATTCCAGAGATATGCGGTGGGGTGCTGGCACCAAGACTGATTTGCAACTTGAAACTCTCAGGTTGCTGCCTGGAGGGAAGAGTGATGACCCAGAGAGGATGGGGAAGAGAAGTGGGAGAAGACCCTCTGAGTGGTCCAGAAGTTGGGGTAGGGGCTGCCAGTGCTCTGACTGCTGTTTTGTCCCCCGCATGTGCACAGGGATTTCTGAGCAGGAATGCTGTTCCACACACTCCCAGTCTGGAACAGGGCGACACGTGCAGACAGCACAGGCACTGACGGGGCAGGGCTTCCTCCACCATCCAGCAGGCTGGAGTTCAGGTGTGCACGGTGTGACATCACACTCTCAATTCTCCATGAACAGAGTGAAATGTTAGAACGTCATTTCGCACCTTTGGTTGTCAGATGCTTAGCATTTTAGTAGCTTATGGTATACTAACGTTCGATGGGACCTGCTTTAAAGGGCAGTTTCTTTTCCTGCATCAAAAAAGGCAAATGACACTTTTTCTTGTTAATAAGCAAGACAAGCTTAGAATTTCCAAAACATCAATACATAGACTAGAAAAATATTGCAACTAAACCAAGAAAATACTGTCTGTTTTGCCAAGAAAAAAACACCTCATAGACTACCTGGAAAGCTCATTGTCTTGCAATTATGATTTTTTTATGACTTTCCATAACTCAGCTACAGCTGTAATGAACTGACCAGCACCGATCATGAGAACAATGACCACTAAAGTGAAATAGCGTTCGGGGTGCATTTAAATACTTACCATTTTTATCTCAAGGAAAGTACATCTCATGTAAATATGTCTCCACTCCCAATATTTTGTATATATTTTTAATAAGCTCCATTTCTATTAAAATCTGTGCAGTATCCAATCAATATACATAATGGCATACTCTCTACCTTTGTGTTCAGATGAGAACAGTATGGGTTTTAGAAAGAAAATGCTTTGCTGTTTAATTTCATTAGAAAAACATTTTCTGGTAGAAATTGGTTTTCAGTTTTCTCTACTATTCAACCCCAGAGCATATTAGAGGGAAGCCTTTGGAAGAAAACAACTGGAGAGGTAAGTCTCAGATCTGAAATTTTAAGAGATGGTGGTGAAGGGATGCCTCTCCATCCTTCACATAATATTATATTCATAGAAATAATTTTCTGCAATTGTTCAAATGAAGAAAGAGAACAGATCATAATATGTGATCAATATGAAGATTGTGTATTTTCTTAAAGGTTGCTAATTCTTTTTGGGGGGTAGGTACTGGGGATTGAACTCAGGATCTCCCACTGTGCTACATCCCTAGCGTTTTTCTATTTTTTTAAATTCTGTTTTTCTTTTTAGACAAAGTCTCACTAAGTTTCCCGGGCTGGTCTTGAACTTGAGATCCTCTTGCCTCAGCCTCTCAGGATGTTGGCATTGCAGGCGTGCACCACCACACTTGGCTTACTGGTTCTTTCAGAGTTTTAAACCTTCTTGCTGATGAAATAGCTCAGTGGTAAGGCCTGTGCTTAGTACACGTGGGTTTCTAATTTCTGCTGACCCTCCTGTTCCAATTGTTGAAGGGTTTGAGTATGTGGAAGAGCACAGAGACTCTTCCTAACTCCTTTTCTTTATTTCTTTTTTTAATAATTTATTGAATGCAGCTGACTGTATAATTCCAATGAGCCTTGTGTCTCAGCCAGCAAAGGGGTTGGGAGGATGCCGTGGTCTGTTCTGTCTGAAGCTTATGCTGAAATTTAACCCCGCTTTACAAGATAAGAAATGGATGGGACAGGTGGAAGGTGCTTAGGGCTCTGTCCTCCTGAACGGATCAGTTCCCTCAGCAACTAATGCACTGGTGAGCTACCCTAAGAGGGGTCTGGTGTAAAAGCCAGTCCGAAGGTCTCCCAGGCTGGGCTGCCCCTCGCCTCGTCCTGTCCTGCACAATCTTGGGCTCGGTCACTGGATGTGGCCCCTCAACCCCACACCGAAATGGTGAGGCCCAATGAACTCCTTTCCTTTACAACTTACCCCAACCATAGCCTTGTGTTCTTAGCAGCAGAAAACGGACCAGGATGAATGGGTTGAAACTGAGGGGCGGGGGAGTTGGGTTTCACAGTGGTGGAGTCAGCAGCAAATAATGACACAGCTCACCGCGCCTGGAAACACACAAGATGACATAACGTGTGATGCCCATAGAGGCCACGGCAAGCTCCCGTTAACGGCTCAAAGAAAAAGCAAAATGCAATTATGTGACTGCCTATAATTTATTGCCATATTCATACACATTCATATTGACCTATCTCCATCTAGTTTTGTCTACGTAATATCTATTTTACATAGAGAGTTGAAAAGCAGGAGAGTAACTCTCATATTGTCCATTCTGGTTAAATGTGAAAGTATGAAGAAGCTATGATTATAAGCATTTATGATTCAATCAAGCAGCAATACTATCAAGATGGTATAAGCAATCAGATTTTATGAGGGGGATTTGATTGCTGTAGATTATCCTGCTATGTTAAGACATAGGCTGTGGACATTCAGGTTGTGAATTTGGAGTTTAAGAGGGCAAAGCGAATTGCCTGACGGACTCACGGTCACATTTGGAAGAGACTAACAGGCAAGGGTAAAGAAGCATCATCATCTGCAGCTGCCTCGATTGGACTGGATGGACCCCCAACAGGAAAAGGATGAGACCCCCATTCCTGGAGCTGATTGGTTGAATCCTTGGGCGTATCAGCTTTGAGAGATATATGTTGTAAATTTAGAAAGTAAAGTATGTGAATATTTATAATTATCTGGTACTTTTCATAGCATATCTGTTAATACCTAAGCAATGTTTGACCGTCTACCAGCAAAAATATTTCCAAGTAAGTTGCAGTGTATTTACTGAACACACACTGGTAATGATCCACAGGGTAATGTTCTGTGCTGCCATAATACAATTTAAAGAGCCATCAAAGAATTCATCGTTTAATAGCTTTCACTGCACGGATTTTTAACAAAGCTACTTTAAGCGCCATGCCAGCAGTTTTAAATATAAATTCACAGTGGCCAAGCTCTAATATAAATGAACAAATGGATTTTCTGGAAAAGTCTTGAGAGGCAACAGAATGCAGAGGGGCTACAGTGCCTGAAGGGGTCCCATGGAAGTGGTTGAGTTCCTTAGTTTCACCTGACCCTTGCCTAGTTACGATGCTGTGCTGCGCTAATACTTAGTATTCTGGATACAATTTCTGACACTGTAAAATAAATTAACAGTGAATTGTGATATTTTTATAATGACAAACTCATGGATATAGTAAGTGTGCAAATGGAAATGTCTTGAGACCCCAGTAGAGACCCTTACCTGTATCGCTACTCACTCGTATACTTTCACTAGCTCTGGGTTTATAGGAGCGCACTAGACTAGGGCTGCAGAACCTCTTTCTTTCAGAGTGACTCAGAGAAAAATATCAGAATCAGAATGAGTGTGAGTTTCAAATATGACATACACAATAGACTATTACATTCTGTTGCTAAAGTGTAGTCCTCACATGATAATTTACCAAGCATGTTGACTTGAAGGTGATGCATCCCTCACTTTATTAATAAAAGAATCATTTTAGTATTTCTGTCTTTGTCTCTCTTACTCATGCACATATCTTCTCCCCAGCTGGACATCTGAGACCTGCCCGCTGCTCAGTGGGCTCCCAGTCTAGTTACAGTTGGAGGAAGAAAGACAAACCTAGGCCATGATGACCACCACTGTCCTTGGAAAGCAGGTGGCAACCACGATATTTCAGAGCCTGTTACAGTAACAAAGGCTGTTACAGTAACAAAAGCTTAGTGGTGGAGCAAACTTGAAGCAGTGAGTTCCATTCCAAACAGCACACACACACACACACTCCTAAGGCAGAACTCTGGGTTCAATTCCTGCATTAAATGTTATGGCCATTTTTTTTTTTTTGTCTAAGAATTTTATTCAAAATGATTCAGTTGCCCGTCATCTTTCAGCTTCTTGATCCCTGAAAAGTGTGAATGAGTAGAGGCCTCTGCACAGCGCACATGAACAGAGCTGCCTTTCTCTACTCATCTTTCTTAGGAAAACAGATCCATCCACTATAATGGAGAGGGAATAAGGAAACAGGGCGATTTTGAATTGTATATTTTTTCATTTTTACCTACAGAACTCAGTGTGTCATGAATATTCAGTCAGCCACTCAGTTTTCTGACTTACTTGAACTCAGAGATTATACTCAAAACACTGCATTTTACTTTTTTTTTTTTTTTGTGGGTACCGGGGGGTCGACCTCAGGACCTCGCGTGCCAGCAGGCGCCCATGCCGCTGAGCGATATCACTGGCCCCTTTTTCGTATGTGGGATCCGGGAGTCGAACTCGGGCCCTCGCGCTTGCCGGGCAGGCGCTTAAGCCGCTGAGCCATCTCACAGGCCCTGCATTTTACATTTTTAAAGGTTTGTAAAATCTACTTGAAAACAAATGTCTCCTTTGATGGCTTCTTTCTTATTTATCCATTTTGCTAAGTTATGTGCAAGTAGAAATATTGAAATATGAAGTCTTTAGAAACTTACTTTGGATGTTGGTTTTCTTTTGAGGGACATTTATTGATATAGACTTGAGTCTGTTAACTTTTTTTCTTCTTCTTCTTCAAATAAAGCAATGTCATCACTTTTCCCCAGTATTATATTTCACCTCAATAATTGATATATTACATTAAAGGAACGCAAAATGTTCTTAATTATGCAATAATGATCAAGGCAGTGCTTGCCGGGAGCTAATGGGTGGCTGAGAAGAGGTTATGGCTTGAGGTCCAGCTGTTATTAAGCTGCAGGAAATGCTATGGGCCAAGATTTGTATTATTTCTCTGAGATGAAAATGAACCAAAAAAAAAAAAAAAAAGAAGAAAAGAAAAGAAAAATGGATTTTTTCCACTAATGGGTGAAATGGCCCCATTTAGGATGCAGAAGATATTTCAGTGTAAAAAATATGCTCCATGATAGTGAAATCTAAATTTTCAGTGCTCTTTGCTTTTTGTTTTTAAGACAGGTAACAGGACAAATGATACTCTGCTATCAATTTGAAAATTTGATGCAACCAAAATACTATGCAGTGTTTTTGTGTCATTCTAAATCTGCTGTAGGACGTTATGTCCAACATTTGCTTTGATACATTTTTGTGAGTTACAAATATATATTTGCATGTAATCTTCAAAATTAGTACTTTTGATAAGAGTAATAGTAATCTAACCTAATAACAATGAAAAAGATGGGAGGTTTATTTCCTTGAGTTTCTAAGATTACTTCAGGGAAAATACTGGGGAACGAACTGGAACTGAAAGATGCCATAGGATTTGTGTTCTCCCAGATCATACTGTGTGGATAGAGATAGATTTCCACTAAATCACCTCTAGTGGAAATCTTTCCTTGCAGAATATATCCTAGAGCCATCCCCATCTTTCTGATTGGTAGTAAGATCTTATAAAAAGTCTTCAACAAATATCAGTGGTACAAAATGTGGTTATTAACATGTTTACTTAATGACATTAACCAAGTAAAACAAGATTTGTTTTTTCAAATTTTGTTATATTTTCACGGGGTTTGTCAAGGGCAGATTAGCCAACTGGAAGAACTCCTAGTGGTTGAAATAATTTGAGAACAAAATTAATGATTATCGGTTACATATTCATGAGCCCACACTGCTATCACACTGCGGGAGAATTTATCCCCTTATGTAGAACCCTAAGGATTCTATCGAGGTGCAGGAGTATAATAATTCCTGATTCTCATACTGTGGCTGTGTATAGTGATCTTTCCAAGGACTACAATCTTGGAATGGGGAAAGAAAATTAAAAAAAAAAAAAAAAAAAAAAAGCAATGAAGATGAAGCATGAAAAGTATGGTAATGTGGAGAAATTTATCAGTAATGTTTAGAGTCTTATTATATTCAATGTACAACTTACATAATTGTATTAAACTTCATGATGTGTCTTCTTTTTTTCTGTTTTTTGTTTTGTCTTTGTTCTTGTTGACGGGATTTTACCATGTAGCTCAGCTTGGTCTTGGATCTGGTGATCCTCCTGCCCCAGCCTCCTGGGTGATGGAATTACAGGTGTGTGCCATTGTGCCTGGTTTAGGTGTCCTTAATAAAGTTTAATGGTTATGTGCTTTGGGGAAGCATTAGTTTCTTTTTGCTACTATAAAAATGCTTAAAATAGTACATAATAAGCATACAGCCACAAGCCTAAAAGCATTATATTGCCAAGAAAATATGTTTGTATATGGCAGATTTTGCTGAAGATTTAGGGGAAAAATTATTAAAACAAACTACACAGTGTGAAATGCTATGCATGTGGATTTGGGAAAAAAAATGTTAGTAGAATGCAAATGTAACTTTCATGTGGGAGGAGTCTAATATGTCTTTTGTGTTCACCTGTTTCTCTAGCACTTAGCAGAGCTTCTACCACACTGTAGGAACTCACTTGATTTTTGATGAATATTTTCAATAAATAACTCATTTTAGGCTACTTGCTATATATGACTCTATAAATATAGCTGCCTATTTTGTTCACTGCTGAAAGAAATACGCAATTAGAAGAGGTATTTTTCAATCATAAATGACTTGCTTAGTGACACCATGTTTCTTGGTGGGGAGAAGAGGAAACAATACCATGCAATCATTGAAGGGACAATCGTTTCACTGGGAACACAGGATGCAGGGGACATTGTGAAGGCCAGAGACGCTGAGGGGTCAATTTCCTAAGTGCAAACTCTGGTTTTCTGTCTAAAGCAGAAGTCATAGAACTCGCCTCAGAAACTGTTAATGCACGCAAAGTAATTAGGAAATTGACTAAAATTAAGTAATCCCTAGGAAAATGGAAAGTGTTATGAATTTTAATGTTTATTATTTAAATAAAATAACTAGGATGCAGTTGCAGACATTGCACGACACATAAAGGCACTTGTCCCATAACACTGAGAGTATCTCAGTAGAGAAATGGCACAGCAGAGATGGGTAGATGCTCTACTACATCAGACATAAATATTGTGATTGTTAATTCAAGACTTGTAAAATAATGTACCATATAAAATCCCTCCAATCTCCATATAAAAAGCTTTCTTAAAATTATTAAAAATGAAAAAATAGAGGGTTTTGAACTTTTGTATTAAAATATAAAAACCCAAAAACTTTGTATCAGTGTACAAAATCAGCTGATTGAAATCAGAAAATGTGAAATTTTGTTGGTCAGTAACAAATAAAATTGGTAAATAGGGTGAAAAGCCATTAAGTATAGTTGAAAATTTAAAACACTGATTTATTAATTGTAGTTAGCGATTTGATTCTTCCACTGATGCTTTTTTGAAAGTCTTTAAACCAAGTAGTGAGACAAACTCAAATTAGAACCTGATTTTTTCTATTAGGGTTGTAAATTCAGATTTTTCAAAAACAATCAGAGCAAATTTCACTCACTTTGTCTTCAGAAAGATCTTCTTTGCTTTATCCTTTGTTCGAATAAGAAAAGTAATGTGGTTTCAAAAGTATAATTACATAATAGACATATGTAAACATAGTAACATCATAAAACTATGCTGGTCCTTATTCATAGAATCACTTAGATTTCTAATTCGGGTATACTGGATGATGTTAGGTAGAATACAAATATTGCCCAGTCTGTATTTAACTTGTAAGACATGACATACACAAAAATTGAAACTGTGTTAATTGCTTCTTAGGCAGGTGGAAACAGTTCAGTGTCTCTGTTATTTTTCATGTGTGAAACTTAATCAACAAAAACAAAATCTCTTGTACAGTCAAACAGCACATTAGGTTCTCTCCTTCTTGTCTGAAAACCTCGTTGAGGTCTTTTCCTGTATGCAGCGACTTTGGATTAACTCACCTTCTCTTTGTTAGGGTTGACGGTGCTCTGTCCAGGACCCAGTGCTGTATTTGCTTTCTCAAGAAAGTTACTTCGTCACAGTGGAGACCTTAGCCTGCCTCATGGACTTCCCTACTCTGTAAGATCTCAGCTTCTTTATGCAAAGCAAGTAGAAGAGGGAGAGATGCATCAGATAAAGAGTTTGTTTCAATCTAGTGATCTTATTGGATGGCTTTTTCTCAAAGAAGTGAGCTTCCATTTTGACCATCGCAGTAATTTCCTTTCTTCTCATCCATTCAAATTTTGTCAGACAGATTGCAAAGACTTGAACACTGTATGCTTATTGTCCTACAATACTGGAGCTGCCGTTAACACATTTGTATAGTGCTTGAAGCAATTGGAAGGGTTCTATGCTCAGATGCATTAACATATATCTGTGAATTTCCTGCCATGAACAAGGAAGATGGGCTGTAAGTAAAAATGGGTTAGTTGGATTTCATGCCTTTAAGAATCTATCATTCCGGCATCTGACAAAAATGTGTATCAATAATTATAACACCTGGTAGCATATTAAACAGTGTGAATGGGCCGGTGAGATGGCTCAACGGCGTAAGCGCCTGCCTGGCAAGTGCGAGGGCCCAAGTTTGACTCCCGGAACCCACATACAAAGAAAGGGCCGGTGATATCACTCAGCGGCACAGGTGCCTGCTGGCGTGCGAGGTCCTGAGGTCGAGCCCCGGTACCCCCCCCAAAATAAAACAGTGTGAATAATATTACTTCATATTTCGAACTTGGAGTGACTTATTGTTATGGTTTGTGTCTAGATGTCCCCCCAAAGACCCATGCAATCATGGGGGAGGGCTTCTGGAGTTTGCAATTGATTCATGGTCCAATGTTGGGATTGTGGGTGTGAGTGATACACCTGCCCTGCAGTGTGGAGCCTGCATACAATATAAGAGGCTTGCTCTCTCTCTCCTCCCCTTTTGTTTTTACTGTTTTTGGTATCTTCCCTGCCATGAACTGTTACCTCTCAGCCATGCCACCCTGCGTTGGAGCCAGCTGATTACAGACTGAAGCCTGCACAAACTGTGAGTTAAATAAACCTTTCCTTCCTTAATTTAGGGCATCAGGTATTTTATTGTAGCAATGAGAGAAAAGTAAGTAAGACACTTATTTACTTATAGACGTATTTGGGTATGTAGAACTATATTTAGACACTATATTTTCATAGGAGTTGCAAGTTTAAAAGATACACTTGAGGGCCGGTGAGATGGCTCAGCAGCTTAAGCGCCTGCCCGGCAAGCACGAGGGCCCAAGTTCAACTCCCGGGACCCACATACGAAAAAGGGACCGGTGATATCGCTCAGCGGCACAGGCGCCTACTGGCACGCGAGGTCCTGAGGTCAACCCCCGGTACCCACAAAAAAAAAATAAATAAATAAAAGATACACTTGATACTTGGAAGGCTGCAGCAGGGACCTTGATCTATGGGGAACTTTTGAGAAGAGCTACCATCTGAACATCTTAAAATCCTATCTAGATCTCACGACTTAAGCGGGGTGTCCAAGGAGTCAGAATCAATACATGCAGAAATGCAGAATTCCTTGAAACTAAACCAAGAGCTTTATATCTTTCAAAAGAACAAAATCTTTATTTTATTATTATTTTTTTTTATGTGGGTACTGGGAGCTGAGTCATATCACCGGCCCTTTTTTTCCTTTATGTGGGTACCAGGAGTCGAACCAGGACCTCGCGCCTGCCAGGCAGGCCTTTATGCTGCTGAACTATCTGACCGGCCCTCAAAAGAACAAAATCTTGTGAATCAAATATCATAAATTGATGGTCACACCCATCTCAGTGTGTGCTTTGTTGAGCAGGACAAGGCCCTGCTCACAACTGGCTGTGCACTACATCCGCAAGAGTTGAAGAAACCGGGAACAGAGTTACTCATTACATCCCTAAAAATCAAACGTTTCCAGTGAGGAATTTCTTTGCATCTACAAGTCCTCATCCAAATGCAACCAACTTCTGGTCTATTTTAAGCTTCACAGAAAAGTCACCTTCATTTTAGCATGAAATGGCCTAAAAGTCAGATTACTTTTCTGCAAACATCAGATATAATTTCCATTAAGGAAGTAGACACATTGATAGTGGTTGGTGAAGAGAAGTTATTTGACATAAAGGGAAAAGTGTGCCCAGTGGAGGCCTGGGAGCTGTGAGCAGTCAGAGAGAGGAACGTTGGGGTGGGGGACATTGAATCAGACCTCAAAAGCCAGAGAGGAATGCAGAAATGTGGGAATGTGAGAAGCAGATTTTAGCCATTTGAGTTTTAGCACTTGCTGGCCCTGCAGAGTTATGCTGATAAAATGAATCAAAGTAAAGTGTTTCAACCCAATGTCTCTTAGGTTGCTATTTTTTCTTCAGTCCCATGTCTACTCTAGATTAAATACACTGTCTTTTAATCACTCCTGTCTAAGGAGGCTGCATGATGTAATTAAAGAATGTTTGCATCACCATCTGCATAGATACTGCTTTCTTTTAACCAGGGGTGGTGGCAAACTTTTCTACAGAAGACTCAGAAAATCATAGAATAAAGGACCTCATTGCTTTCCTTGATGTTGGCATTGATGCCATGCCCATTATCTGTTTCCAGTAGCAACCAGTCCAGGTTTTTCTTTTTTCTTCACTTGCTACCCTGAACGTGCATGATCCATTTACATACTCCTTACTATACTGCTGCCTTTGAGGCAAGACATTGCATCATTCTTTGCTGTCTACCTAAAGCAATGTATGCATCAACATTGAATGAGCAAATAGTGCATTTTTGTTCATCGTGACTAGACTTGTTTACTTGTGTATTTAGAACTATATTTAGGAACTATATTTTCTTAGGAGTTACAGGTTTAAAAGATACACTTGATACTTGGAAGACTGAGGGAGCATATTTCCAAGTCTGAGTCTGGCAACGTAGCAAAATGCTGTCTTAAATAAAAATTTTTTAAATTTTTAAAAAGATCTGGGGATGGAATTCAGGGTAGAGCATTTGTTTAGCGTGTGCAACACACTGGGGTCAATGTCCAGCACTGCAAAAAGCAGGCTGAACTTTCTGCTGTTGTTCTGTTGCGTTTTGGGTTTTTCACCCCTACAGCTACCACTTCTAGTACTCATAGCTTTTCTGTCTATCTTTCTTTGTGTGTTTCTGTCTCCCTTCCTTCCTTCCTTCCTTTTTTTTTCTTTTCTTTTCCTTTTCTTTCTTTTCTTTCTTTTATTTGCAAAAGGGATTGAACCTAGGGATTTTCCCCTTAGCTATATTTTGAGGCCCCCCCCCTATTATTTTAATTTGACCACAAAGTCTTGCTAAGTGGTTAAGTCGCTCAGGTTGGGCTTGAACTCAAAATCCTCCTGGCTCAGACCCCCAGAATGCCATGTTTACAGGCACGTGCCACTGTGCCCAGGCCCAGCATCCTGACCATTGACTCGGGAGGAGAGGGACAATTGGATGTAGGAGTGGATGGAGAGTTCCTTGACTTTCCTCATGTTGTTGTATTCTTTCTGTTTAGTGAAAGATGAAAACATAATTGTTAATGAGTAAACATTTGTGTGGACTTGGTGCTTCTTAGTTCCCAGATTTCTGTTTTCAAAATTTTGGGAGGTGACTATAATAACCATAGCCTTAGTCACATTAAGATCACCAAATGTATTGCTACTGCCACAATGACAGGAGACTCAGAGCTCAGATGTGAAACTCCCTTAGGGATGGTGTAGTTGGGAAAAGGCTGACGCTCATGTGTCCAGGTTCATCAAGTTATCTTAAGGGAGAAGCCTTAAAACCTTACTGACGATCAGCTTCCCAATGACATAGGGAGACCCCGTCTCAAAACAAAAAGTGAAAATAACAAAGAGCTGGAGACGTAGCTCGGTGTGAGGGAAGTGGGTTCTATCTTGAGTACTGAGAGAACAAAACAAAACATGTATTGGGGCCTTAGAATTGTTATTTTTTAATTACTCAGCAGCAGTTTGGTTTCTGAATTCTTTTAAGGCATTTCTGCCCTTCTCCGTATTGTGCCCACCAATGCTCACTCATACCCATTAGGAAATTTCTCCCCTGACCTAGAGGCCAGATCTCTTACTTCTTACTTTTTTCTGATAAAATGTTTTGATCATGAGAATTAACTCCAGATAATTTTTCTTTTTTTCTCAATTGTGAATCTTTTATATTTATAAGATTAAAATCACTATAAGGACAACTAGATATATTTCATTTTTAAAGATCATTGTAATCCAAATGACATCAGTCTTTCTGCATGGGTGCCCTTGTAGATGCTGTCGACGCCAGGCACTGAAAGACAGGATGGAGTGGCGATAATCTTTTGACTTGGATGCCAAGACAGGAGTTTTGTCAATTTTTGCAACAATGAAAGAAAGATAAGAGAAAGCATGAAGGGCCCATGCGTGAAGAATAATTCATTCAATGTGAATTTGTTCAACAAGATAAAATATTACTACCTGATGCTTAGAATAAATAAAGATGTTCCTCGATTTTCTCCCCCAAATATTTGTGTTATTTATCTTTAAGAAATACAAATAGCCAATACTGCATCAATAGAAAAAGTAAAATTTTATCCTTCTGTAGTACAGTTATATTTATGCAATGAATTCATAGCACAATTTGCAGTTAGTTCTTAGATGATGGCTAATACAGAAAAGCTGGGATTATCTGTGCTTCCCTTAATTTGTTTATTTTTTCCTCTCTGATCCACATAATTTGCTGAAACAACATGCTGTGAATAGAGTGAAATTAGGTAAAAATGGAAATTTTTAGTTTAATACTCTCAGGATATATTTCACCATCTTCCTTTAATTGTCTCTCTGTTCACAGGAGAGAAGAACTGTTGTTAAGAGACTTGAATTATGCTAAGTATCTTGAATTCCTACCAAGGGCTCATCATCAGCAAGCTTAAGTTAATGTTAAAAATATATCACTACAGGGAAGACGACTCTGCATTAGTCAGCTTTTCGTCACTGTGACCAAATACCTGAGAAAATCTAGACAGAGGAGGAAAGATTTATTTTGGCTCACAGTTTCAGAGGTGTCCATCCATGCTCCCTTGGCTCCATGACTTCTAGCCTGGAGTTGAGGCAGACACATCATGGCGGAGGGGCACAGCGGAGGGAATCAGCTCAGAAGAATGCAGGAAAAGGGTAGGAGCCAGAGAAGAAGAGTCAAGGAACATATATAGTCTCCAGCTACAGACCTACTTCCTTCATACAGGCATTGGTTCCATTGCCTGAGTACTGAGAAAACAAAACAAAACTTGTATTGGGGCTTTAGTGTTGTTCCATTGCCAGTGACGTCAAATCAAGATGGCGTCAGTAGGTTAATCCACTCATGGCATTAGACCCCTCATGATCCAGTCACCTCTGCACACATCAGACTCATGGGCACCATTTTAGACCTAAGCCAATGCCCTATAGGAGAATAAGAGTTGTTTTTTAGACTTTACCACTTGGCTGATTAACTCATGCTCAGACCCAAACTATTTTTAAGCAGTGACAGGAGAAAATCATATTCCTCATTTATCTTCAGAAGATCAGTTTTTAAAAGATAAAAATTATATTTAACTTCCAGATTGTTTAATACTGTGATAAGTTTCTCATCTTAAAGCTGTACAAAAAATTATACCCCTAAGGCTCTGATCTTTGTTTTCCTTCAGTGCATACATATGCACAAAAAAATATTGTGGAAAAGCGATAGTTAACAAAACTTTCTGGAATGATTATACGGAGACAGATTATTTTCTGCTTAGCATTCCTTTTCTGAGTATCTATCAATTGTCGGATATTCCATAGTTACTGTGGTGGACACATAAGTCTTCTATGGTGCATCTTTCCACACAGAGGTTAGTTAAACCAGTAGTGATAGATACTCCTCAAAGCACATTAAGGATTTCTAGAGAAGCAAGAGCAAGTAGTCAAGTTAAGTGAAACAAGAAAAATAGTGCTGTCCACCTTCAAAAGCATCAGTTTGAGGCGATGGTTGTGCAAATGTTGTGGCTGCAGGACTTGGGTCTCCATGAGTGGGTAGGAGTTGTACACACAGTGAGAAGGCAAGCAAATTTTCACACAGCAGATTCTTTCTTTGAACTCAGTATCTCTCTTGGCCTAGTTCTAGTGAAGAGGATCATAGCTTCTAGTGAAGAACTAGCCAGGCAAGTTCTACTCCTGATTGTTAAATTGCTCCTTATACTATTTATGTTAATTGGGCCCATTACTTCTTAGATTCCAATCCTGGTATTTGCCCTACCTTAATGTTAGGCTAAGGTGCATGAGGTAGAGATGTGATAGTTTTAAAATGAATCTGTAAATTTCGTCTAGCCAAAATTTCTATAATAAAAACAAGGATGAGATAAGTATATAAGAACTGGGACATATATAATCTTAAACATTCTGCATTACTTTCATTATCTCTTTCCCACAGCCTTATGAGGCAGTAGATAATAATACAAAAACCAAAATTAGAAACTGCTCCTTTGCAGTTGTTTATTGCTCAGGCCTATAATGCATGAAGTCTTTTTTTTTTTTTTTTGTGGGTACCGGGGGCTCGACCTCAGGACCTCGCGTGCCAGCAGGCGCCCGTGCCGCTGAACGATATCACCGGCCCCTTTTTCGTATGTGGGTTCCGGGAGTCGAACTCGGGCCCTCGCACTTGCAACGCAGGCGCTTAAACCGCTGAGCCATCTCACCGGCCCAATGCATGAAGTCTTAATTCCAAATTTGAACTCAAAAACTGACGTCGTTTTACCACCAGACATGTCAAAGCCAGAGGTGAACTACTGCCATGCTTGTGAACTAGGAGCAAATAGAAGATGTATTTTTTTTCTTCCGTATTTTCTTTCCCACCCAGCTTCACAGTGTGTGGAGACATGGAGGTTGCCTGGGATTTTAGCGAACTCACACACACTCACACAGCTTCTCACACATACAACGTGCAAATACTTTCAAACATCATCACTCAAATGCAGAAATCTGCATGAAGTTTTGTCACAAACTTGTGCCCTCCTACATCTTCTTCCTGTTATGCTCGTGATTAAGATCTCTAACTGGTCAGGGCTGATTTATTTGTGTTTTACAAGCTAAGTTGAGATAAACAGGAAGAGTATTATGGGTTACTAAAATAAGCTTCTCAAAAGATTTTAAGTTTTGATTTCCTGTATTTAAGTATTCCTTGTGGAAGTACAAACATAAATAAAATATTTTTTACATAAAAATATAGTGATCAGAGCAGTCATTTATTAAGGTGGAGAGTCAGTTTATTTGCAAGATCTATTTAAGTTTGAAAAACTCGTAGATAGTGAAAACATTACATGGAGAAATACATTCTGCTGTGGGTCCGAAGTAGTTAGTGGGAGAAAGATGGGCCAGTTTGCAGTATTTTTATTCCAAAGCCGAAACATCTTCCATAAAATCAGAAATATTCTCACTCTTTTCACATCTAACTCTTCTGCTATACTCATTTACCCTTGCACATTTTTATACAGATTCATACTTGACATAAAAATCATGAAATTTAGTGCTGGAATGAACCTTATCATGATATTTTAGTAATTGGATGCTGAGCCGTATTCTTCTATTTTTAAGTTCTCTTCTCTCTGAAAAGATCTATAAAAATCAATAGAACTCTCCGAGCACTTTCAGGTGGGTCTCAACTTGCACAGACCTTTAACCTCCCGGCCTGTTTCCCTAAACCATCTGCTTTCCAACTCCAAGAAGCAGTTAGCATCAAATACATAGGTAAGCGAACATCCGCAGGAAAGTAGATTTTGTTACTATCACAGCAAACCCCCTAGTGACTTCAATACAAATGCAGAGTGATCAGGCATTCCCAGATTATCTGTGGAGTTGGAACAGGTTTTTTATTTCTTCTCATTTCCAATGTATTGGGGGCCCAAACAGCTTTGGCATAGCATAACCTGCTTACGGCTTGCCACATAACTGGACCCACTTGTGGCTAGCAATGCATAAAATTCTCCAGGTTTACCCAAACCCTGATTAGTCTATGCCCTGCTCCATGAGGTGAAGCCAACAAAGGGCTGAGTATCTTGCCAATGTTGATGTCTTCAAGTTTCCAAAAGACTATTTTTATTTTCTCCACGTACACCATTGCTGTCGGTAGCACCCTGTACTCTGGAGTTGGTTCATGGTGCGCATTTATGTAGAATAACTGAGAGGAACTTTATCAGCCACGAATGCACTAGGTAAATTTCTCCAATGCACGTTTCTGTTTTGGCAGGTTTTATACACATCAACCATTAAAATAAAGAATAGAATTGCATGGTATTTGGAAAAACTTTACTTTCTCTCCCCTTGGAAGCATCTGTAGTCACTAGAACACCTCAAAGAATTAAAAATCATTGATCACCTTGGCCAGAGAGTTTTGTCAGAATCTGCGCATCTCCTATGATACATAAATAGACTGCGAAAGAAAGCTACTCATCAGCAGTTGGAAACCTGACCACCACATTATTCAAGGTAATTGACAATGCATGAAAATGTACAGTGAAACACAGTGTTTTCCCATGGAGGTTGCAAGAAATGCCAAGGCTTAGATGTGCACGGGTAGAAGAAATCGTTTCACGGTGGTGTCACATCAGCCTTAGTAACTGGATAGTTCAGCTTTCAAGTTAGTTGAAGGCAAGGAAAGGGAAGATCTTGAGATATTGCAAAGAAATGATAAGTGGAATGCCTCCTGAATGTTTGTCCTTCAGAGTTCCTGAAATTAGTACACATTACCAAAACATGAAATAGGTACATGTCTGATTGCTTGAGAATGTTTCATCGAGCACCCCCTCCCCATCATTCTTCCCTATCCCTGTAACACACACCTTGGATGCCCTAGCACCTTGGGATTACAAGCCAGGCTAAAATGGCCATCTCTGTTGTGATCAGTAATTGTGATATGTCAACTTGACTTGAGTAAAGTTTGCCTAGTAGAGTAATAAAGCTCTGGGTGTGTCTGTGGATGACTGACGTGTAGGCCAGCAAATGCAGAGGGAAGACCCACACAAATGAGGGTGGCACCAACTAGTAAATTTGTAGACTGGACAAAATACAAAGGGAAGGAAGCAAGAATTCTTCCCTTGTTTTCTTCAGAGGAGCATCAGACCCGTGTCCTGTTAATTCAGGGGTCCAGCTCAAACCCTTCAGCTTTCCAACTCAGACCCACGTGGTGACTCTGTAGTGAGCTGCAGACCTTCAATCTTCTACTGGATCCTCCAGCGCCTGAGCGCGCAAACGCCATTCTGGATTCTTCCACCTCTGATTCCATGGATGACCTCTGGGACTCCTTCCGATCCTGTAAACCTGCCTAATCAGCCCCTTTTATAATTAGACATATGTTTGATATCAATTCTGTTCCTGTAGGGAATCAATGCATTCATGGACCCATACGTGCTTTTCTCTACACTATGGACTGAATGTTCCCTACCACAAGTTCATATGTTGAAACCTAATCCCCAGTGTTTCGGTGTTTGGAGGTGCAACCTTGAGCAGGTACTTAGTTCATGAAGGTGAGCTGTCGTTAATGGGATTAGGGCCCTTGAAGAAGAAGCACCCCTGAGAACTGAGCGTAACTCCCGTCATGGAAAGACACAGTAAGCAATGGTCATTCTTGTCCCAGGAGGAGAATCCTCACCAGCTTCCCAGTCTGCCAAATCTGCCTCCAATGCCATGCTGGCCATCCTAGATTCCAGAACTGTGGAAGATTTATTTGTGTGTCAGCCACCTGGATCATGACAGTTTGTTATAGGGGCCAATCTAAGATATTCTGTCACCCGAAAGTAGGATTCTGGGGTTACACATAGTTTATTTATTTGTCTGTTCATTTAAATTTTTAAAATGTGTATTTCTCTTCAAGCATTCGATTTCATTTGTCCCTATTTAATATTCATATGTTTCCAGAAAATTAAAAACATGGTCACTTATATCTTATCTTTTATTATTTTTTTTTAAATGTCCTTGTGTCTGACCTGTTATATTTTGACTTCATCTTGTTTCTATTTTACGTTCACTTGATTTTGAACTATACAAAATGGATTCATTTGATTATAGGTCATTAAAAAGGGTGGGAATCATGTCTTTTGCAGAAGTTGTCAGTAATTTAGCCCTAGTGGACTATCCTGTAAGATTTCAGGCTTCAAGATTGGATGGTACCTTAGGCCAGTTCAGTGTGAGGTTTCATGAGGTTCTTTTTTTTCATGCTATGAGCTGAGCAAGGTACTGGATCCGCAAACAGCACCATCCAATCCCAACCATGCGTTTATCAGTGAAGTAACCAAGGACTAGAGAGTCAAGACTGGAAGTTACCGTGAGGATCTGTGGGCCACCTATTCGCTGATCACCAACACTCTTCTCAGTTGTCCTCAGCCCACTGTCCCCAAGGCTTTCAGATTCTTGGATACCTGTGCAAGTATAATGAGGTCTGAGACCTTACAGTGTAATGGGATGCTCAGAGATGCAAAACACTTGCAAAGCACAGAAAGAAAATGAATTCTCAATCCAAACAAAATGTAGTATACCTCTGTTGAGCAGCCCTGCTACCTACCCTGCCCTTCAATGTCTGTGACTCTCTGGGGCCTGCACTTCATGTGACTAATACGAGTGCTAGGTTTCAAAGACAGTAGAGGCATCACTCTCTTTTTCTTGACAAAATATAAATGTGTTCTATATTTTTTTCAGAAATACTTGCTAAAACTTCCTAAGCATTACCATTATTATTATCTCCTAGGAAGACTAATGGCCAGTAAATTCATGGATAGTATAGTTTCGATCTAAGTAGATGCTTTATTCTAAGTAGTAACTTTATTCCAAGAGGGCCTGCTGCAGGCATGTAACTCTGCGAGGCACAGAACAAGGTCACAAGCTCCACTGCACAGTGCAGCAGGTATTGGGATTCTGGCCCATCTATTTCTCAGATGAGGTCAAACAGCACTCTCTTCATGAGTGGACCAGCCATTCTCAGAGGAATACTGACCATTCTCTGGGTAAACCATTCTTATGTAGAGTTTTGTGCTTTGGGATTGCTGACCTTCTGCCCTGAATTGTTTTCCATTTTTATAATGTAGGAAAGGACTATTTACCATTTAGGGCCACCATCTGACAAATGTCTCCTAAGAAGAATGGTATCTATTAGAAATTGAAATGAATTATTATTAATTCATTAGATCATAATGAATTATGATCTAATGCTATCTATTAGAAATTGAAATGAATGAAATTGATGACATTTCAGAATATGATTCCACTGAGTTTCTTCCTAATGCAATCTAAGATCGTCTGATAGTGCCTCCAGTGCTCCTGTAAGCTCCACTGGGCAATAGGAGACTCAGCTTGAATTTATGATCTCAAAAGAGTGTTTTCAGTTATTTATCTAATATCTTTATTTCATGCTATGATTCCCATGAAATAAAATATCCCTATTTATAAAAATATTTGAACTGACTTTTGATTATATTACAAATACTACACAAATAATTGGCCATGACCCTTATGAATGGCATACATTGATACACAGATGAATTATAAATAGATTAGACATGAAGAGAAGCTATTAAAAATGATGGGATCTTTATTTTAAAACTCAACATTTCTTGGAGATTTTACTTCTTATTTGTATAGGGATGTCTCTTTTTTAATAAATACATCAGTTTAAACTATTATAATTTTATCAGTTGCTGATTGTTTGTGTGCTCACATATGCATTTGCGTGTTTGGGGGTGATGTGTGTACCTAGTTACAAGGTACCAAACTTCCTCATTTATGTACAGCTCTCCAGAGGCAGACATTATTGCTGAAAGGGCCTTAAAGCTCGAGATCTAAAAGTACCTAGTTCATGTGCTTTGAGCTGTGGTGAACGTGGTGAACGCTTTATCATTATCCAAATGGGTGAAGGCATGGCTGCCTCTAGCCCCTCTTAAAAGTTAAACAGTGATATATTGGTGCTAAATAAAGGTTTATCAGGTTACTATACATCTGAGCACTGATAAAACTTCCTCAGGAAAGGACCAAATGAAACAAGGACTTATTCAGAAATTGTTGGTTTGTAGATATGCCATTACAATGGAACTCATCTAAATGACAGCATGGCTTAAGTGTGGAATTTGTACTCCCAGGTCAGGAAATGCTAAGGCAGGAACCAGAGCCTATCTTAACTCTTGAGATGTGGCCAGAATCCAGGTTGTTTTTCTACTACATTCTGGCTTTCAGAGTAATGTGAATTTTGGAAGATAAGAACAGAATAACATATTAGCTCCAACTTGTGACACTTGTCAGATTAACAAAAGGAGTGGGAGGGAGACCTCATGCAAGTCTCCATTTTCCCTGATGTAGTTTCAAGCAGAGAGCAGTCTAATGCTTATATTTGAAGTCCCGATGTGAAAAGGAGAACAGGAGTAAAAGATGTATGAGCCATAGAAAAGAAGCTATTTCCTTCTAGTTTTTACAGATATCTGACCTGAAGGCACTCTTAAGGAGCACTTCAAGACCACAAGATACTGACCACTTTTATATTTTATTTTCCATTCTGCCTCATGTATTAAATATATTTGTTCATATATATATTATATATGCATATAAAATGCATGGCAACATTATTTAACAATGGCGAGCCTACAGAATGTAATCTGGTCCTTCATAGAAATACTAAACTACAGAATTTTGTGAAAATAATCCTGGAAAATGGAACCTCTTAAGTTAATTGTCTCTTTCTCACTAATTCTCCTCAAGGGCATGAAAGCTACTACTTAAGTGATCTTTCAGATGATTAGTGTAGGTATCCAGGAAGTCCATTCTGCTATCTAATCTAAGCCACTCAAACTATAATTCCCCCTTGTTTTGTTCTTGATAGAGAGAAAATGTGCATATTTCCACATCATGGACAGTGGTGGCAGAGTTGTAATATGTTTTGATTAACACTAAAAGATAAGAGGGAGGGTAACAGAATAATATCTTGTTAATCATTTATGTATTCTTTTAGAATGTGTGTGTAATTTGCAGTAACAAATCCACATTTAACTATGTCTTTCCGTAGGGTAGCTTTCTGCATGCAATATCTAGCTATGCAAATCAATCCAGACTTAGCTGCTTTGGTCAGGTGATCACAGTAGTCTAGGACGGCACTGATATGAGTGCTGGTCACTCTAACAATGGTGTAATCAGTATTTATGGGCTTCATCATGAGGGAGATGACCCCTAGGTTTGGCTGCATGCCAGAGCAGAAGGAAAGACAAAGATAGATGTACCAAGTCAGGGTGGGCAGAGCAGAGGAGGAGAACAGCAACATCCCCTGTCTACTCACAGATCAGCCATATTTGATCATGCTAAATAATGCAACTTCATTCTCTGTGATCAAATGTCAAAGCTTCCATTTTGGACAGTCATAAGATGTCTGTACTCTCTTCAAGTTAGAAAAATTTATAGCTAGTGGGCATTTAATATTCTTATACATGGGGCATAAAAGTACTATAGAACCTGGTTTGTGTCTTTAAGAAATTCAAATCTTGTTAGTAAAACAAGATTAATAGAATAAGCAATTGTAAGTAAGATTTAATTTCTTACCCTTCATTAACTTGTGCTAGATATCCAAATTCTGTGTCTAGATACAGTAATTTGAAAGGGCTAAACTGTCTCCAAGTTCCAACTGAATTCACTAATTCTTTGACTAGTTCTATGAAAATAAAAGTCAAAGAGATTTTAAGAAGGAAGGAAAAGAGAGAGTGAGATGTAGCTCACAAAGGCTTAGATTGGGAAACATTTGGCTGATATTAAAAACAAGGTAAGAGTAAGTTAAGTGGTAACACAGGCATGGGTCAGGGTTACAATGGTAAAAATGGAGAGAATAAGGAAACCACAGGTAAAAATGAATGTGAAGCCATCATTCAACATTGAGTAGACTGGCTCAATTGTTGGAAATGGAAGGAAGTTTTCCACACAATATATGACAGATTAAGAATATCGAGGATTTACATGTAGTCATTTGTAGCTGACTCAAAACTGTAGGCATAGATAGATTGACTTGGAATAAGAACAAATGCTAAAGGATATTGTCTTATTTCATGTTCACATTATGTTGGAATGCACAGATTTTTTTTTGTTCAGCACATTACAGAGCATTTTCAAAATATATGTTCTTAATAACCTATATTGAACTATTTGATATGAGAGACAAATTATTATAATCTATTCAATATGGGCTGCTCAAGTGTCCCTTTTTTAATAGAACAGATTGCAATTTTCATGTCAGCTTTGCCAAATTGAAAATAAATATGTCTGGTAGAAAACAGTCTAAGTGAGATTTTGTAAATGAAGTAATATTCCTTAAGACCAGGTACCATTGCTGGATAAGGGGCATCATTTTTGAACACAAAGAGATTATAAATTTAGACCAGCAAAGCAATGGGTTACCAATGATCTCCCTTGGTACTGATTTATACATGTAGGTGCATGACCCAGGTATCTACTAAAGAAAAAGAAAGGAAATGAAATGCAGCTGAGTGATGAATTGGATGTGTTTTAGTATAGTCATATTTTGTTTATATCAACTCTTCAGTGAATTGTTGAGGTCTCGAATCAGGAAATTGTTGAATAACTTTTGTCCATTCTGTTATTACCAGTCCTAAACTGGCTGTATGGTGATTATTTTGAAAATGATTCTAATTAATACATGATTGCTAGATTTTTAAAAATACTTTTACTTTTTTTCTTACTTAGTGTTTAACTGTAATCCCCAAACTGAAAATTATAACAAATGTCTGAACTGGATTACATTTGCTTCCCCTGGCTATTAAAGGTATTGAAGTAGAATGAAACAAAACAAGTTGAAATAAGTAAAGCAGGGCTCAAAATCACACGGCTTCCTACTTTACAGTATATATTTGCCGTAAAGTTTTGTAGACAAAACAAGCCTACGATAGTCTCCGCAGAAATTCACAGTATGCGATTCCAAGACCATAGGCAGGGTTTGTTTCGAGTTTATTTTCTGAGTGGTCTTGGATGCTCCTCTTCCTTCCGGTGATGTCTTCGCAGTATCATATATCACGTCTTATTTCAGCTCTTCTGACAGTATGTCAAGCATTAGCAGCAGAATAATCGGTATACTCAGTGGGGGAGAGAGGCAGACGAAATACACACTGAATAGGAAACGAGAAGTTTCCAGCAGCGGATCCATTATTTTCCCTAGTAAAGGAGGAGATCTGCTAAGCATATGGCGACAAGCTCATAGATCAGTAGAGGGAACTTTTAAATATATGGCCATCCTGTGAAAATTTATATCTCCACTGAAGATATGTTTTGATAGTGCAAGTAATATTCTCATAAAATTTTTGGAGTGACACATGAGGAATGAGGGGAATCATAATATGAAAAGCATATGTTAAATCCTTGCAAATGTGGAGCCATCCTTCTGCCTTATAAAAACATGGATTTATTCTATCCTGGTCTCCCCCTGTAGCTGAGTTCTATAATATCTTGAGAATTCCAACAAGAATAAAAGACAACACAATTAGTATGTATAATGAGCTTAGGTTAGGGAATGCGAGATAGTCTGGATCTTGGATTAATATACTTAGCTTAACTAATTTGTCAAGATGAATGCACTGAGGATATCACTTTCCTTGCCAACATACAATAGCCTTTATTTATTTGTTATTATTTCTTCACCTCTGAATCTTCAGGATAGACTTGGAAAAGAAATTCTGCTAAACTCATGTTTTTAATAAACTGCCTTAAATGCTAACATTTCGTTCACTTTCTTATTCCCAAGATACACTTTAGCTCTATATGTTATGGGAGAAGATTCAGAAGAGACCTGAAATAAGTTTCCTCTTCTTTTTCTGGTCTTCTTACTTGCGGGTGAAATGGTCTCTGAATTATGAAATATTCCACTGAGAACTCAGCAGGTGATTCCAAATTAAATTCACAACCTTCCAAGATGACATTTACCCTGGTAAGTCCCAGAATATAACTTTACCAACTGGATTCAAACCAAAGCTCTTTGTGATAAGATACCAATCACTGAACTGTGAAATCAAGAATGGCACTCTCAATTCAAGTGTAATGGATAAGAATAAGGAAACAAAACATTAGTATATATTGTAATAGAGAGATTAACAGATGTGTACAAATTAGGAAAATTCCTTAGGGTTTCAAATTCTGCAGTATCAGCATTCATTCTTGTTATAACTTTTGGTAAGTCCTAATCAATAGTTGGCTGTTAAATTTTAAGCATACTTTAGTGCTATTTTCTTCATTCTTATTTATTCACCATTTTCTTTAAAAATGAGCAAAAAATGGGTGCACCTTGAGAGGATAATGTTAATATGTGAAATAAATCAGACACATAAGTTTAAATATCACGTAGTTTCTCTTATAGGAGAAACCCAAATTATAAATAAAGAACAAAATAAAAGATAGATAACAGGAAGTAGGGAGGTAGCTCTTTCTGTAAGGGGGAGGGGATTAGGAGAGGAAGGGAGTGGGGAGAGAGGAAGGAATAAGGGACGAAAAAAGAATTAAGACATGTTGCATACATTTATGAACTCCACACAAGAAATGTAAACATTTTGTACTGGAAACATGTATTAATAAAAATACATAAATAAATAAATTGACCTAAAATAATCAGTGGAATGAGTTAAAACATGCAGAACAGAAACAAATAAATGTACATAATTTTCTATTTGGAATAATAATATGATGATTTGTAAACTATATAAACTGTTTTTGGAAACAGAAATGATTATTAAAGTTTTCAGTAAGCCTGCTTTAATGTGATTAGTTTATCATAAATAAGATGGGACTAAAAAATTTTTGCTTCAAAAACCTTTTTTAAAAATTTTATTAGAACATGTTTGCAGTACATAAAGATTACATTCATCATTAGGAGTTTTCGTACATGTATATAACGCATCTTAATTCTATTTTTATCCTTGTTCTGAAAAGAAAAAAAAACTATAAATATAACATTTGCTCAAGAGTGTTTATTATACAAGCAAATAGTGAATGATACAAAAATCATAATTTATTGATTCTATTAAAAATAGTGATAGAATGAACTTACAGAGAATGGAATTAAGGTACTATTCTGGCTAGTTACAATTGGCAAGTGATATTTACATTTTCTTGGTATTCGACTTAACCCTGTTATGAACAACTAAAAGTCTTTGTTGTTATTATTTTGAAATATTTGAAGTAGTCTGATGGCCCCAATATCACTTAATAAAATTGAGACATCAAGGTTGAAAAACCTTACGAAAACATAAGAATAGTATAATGCTATTTTGGCATTTTCCTCTTCTGTATAAAAATAAGGAGAATTACAGTTATATGAGTTGAGATTTTATAAGATTTTACTAAATGGCAGTATGTTCAATAATTTGAAGACATTAACATTTACAAATAAATTATTACTTGTAAATTAATATGTCCCTGAGCACTAAACATCTGCTTTTGTATTTATTGATTTATATGTACTCTATTTTTTGGAGAGGATGATTGTTTAATTTTAAAGTATTTGTTATTTATATAGTAATATTAAAATTGCTAATAAAATTAATACTGTTGTAATACTTTACTTGACTGACTTAGTTATCAAGAAAAGAGAATTATAGTATTTTATTGACAATTTTTCATTTGCTTTTGTATTTCACTTATTTTTGCTTGTCTAATAGTCATTGTTAACACATGATATTTTCATTACTGTATTCGTATCTCCTTTGCTATGTTTTAGTAATGAAGTATCTCTCAAAATATCTGTGTATTTGGCACATTAATTTGAACTATTGAAGTTATTAGGATACAAAATTTATCTCTTATTTAACTTAAAATTGGAAGTGGCATATCTCCCAGATTTTATGTTAAAAATTCAGAATACTAAAAGGACAGGAGCAACACTGGATATTAGATGGTAAATTCATGTTTTGTAGCATCAATTAGATGAGCCATTCTATTTAACCATCCACTGTCCTATAGCCTCAGAAGGGTGGGCCTTCTGATTTGAAAAGTCAATATGAGCACTGAAACATAATTTAATCTGAAGGTAAAGCATTCATGAACAATCTTAAATCATAAGCTCATTTGCTAACATAATTTTCAAATAATCATTCATATTACATCATAAATGCATATGCATAGCTTTATTGATTTATTTTTTCATCGTCTCTCTTGTTTTTGCAAAAATATCAGCCAGTAATTCAGATATTACTTCTTTCTCATTTGGCAAAAACAAATGCACTTTGGAGAGTGTACAATTTCTGTGGTGGCAGAAAGTGTGCGGTAGGATTTATTAAACTACACATTCCCTGTGTCTCACTCTCATCTACAAAGCTTCTCACAGAAGGGGATTAAAGTTGGCTGACTCTGAAACTTTGCCAGTATCTTGTACAGAACTTGCTTCATGAACATCAGAAAGCCAGTGCTGCTGTTAAAATGTCCAGTTTGAGTATATCCCTTTCTTTCCACTGGAAAGTATGGAGCAAACACTACCATTCAAAATCTTTATAAATTGTTCTTTTCCTTCCTGTTTTGAGTTCAGTGACAGCAGATAAAAATAGTAGAGCTACATATAACAGCACAACCAGTGTACTCAGACCCACCAACCTTACGGTCAACTCCCAATTTTGCTTTTCAGTACTTCTTGTTAGCAACTTGGAATTTTTATACCTGATTTAGAGATCAGAAGCTGATATTCCTTCCGGTTGTGATGTTCTGTGTTTCTCTAGTGCAGTGCTGTTTTTCTTTACCTATTCCCAACTTTCCATATCCGTAATTATTGGCCGAGTTATTCACACTGACAGTGACATGAACATTTCAACATGAAGGACAGAACTAAAGTAACTTTCCTAAGATCCCAGGGCTCTATAAGCATCACAAAAAAAACCACAGCCAAATACATGGCCTGGATATCACTGGCTAGTGCAATCTGTTGTTAACCATGATACAAATCCAAAACCTAATCTGCAGGCAAATGAGCTTAATTTTACAATTAGAACGGAAGGAGAAAGCAAGATGTACCTCGTATGTTCATATAAATATTTAAGTGTCTTGCTTTACATAGATACTCTTTCAAATGAAACTTGTTTGACCTTTCTTCCTAGAATAGTTAGATTTTAAAACAAAATCAGATTTACTCCCTTTTACACCTTTCTCTTCAGGACTGAATGGTGAAATTACATCTAATTGCCATTGATTAGACAAAGCTTCAACTATCTTTATTGCTTTACATTTTTTAATTTAAATCTTGACTTTAGCAAATGGTGTAGTGGCTTTAGTTATTATAGATTCTAGAAACCCTGAACAAATGTCAGTTTTTTCTGCACATTACAGGAAAGGCGTTACCTTACCAAGTGCTGACCTCTATTAGTGCCACTGAAACAATGTATATCACACTTTGTTATATATAGCAGTCACAGAGGGAAATAGTCAAGAAATGTATAAATATAAATATGTACATAATTTATAACACCTTAAATGGTTTGTATATTTTTCAAAAGGAAAATGTATTTATGCATATACATGTATGCACTCAGATATGAAGTGATGCAAATGTATAATTTGCTTTGCTAAATTACTCATAGAATCAATGCATTGTATGAATTGTCAAGACTTTGTAAGAATACATATTGCAAATATCTTGAACATAGGTGGATTATATTGTATGAAGTATCAATCATCTTGCCTATGATATGTGCTTTAAATATTATATAATATGAAAACTATAAGAACTAGAAATAACTTACTGAGTCAACTAACTCTGCAATCTCCAGAAAAGGATAAGCGATGGTTATATAATGTGGCGCGAAAGAGTGGATTCCTATGGTGAAAATATACACATACTGGAATAACAGTTTGGCACCTTACACAACCCTTGTCTTTTCCCTTACACATTGTTTTGAAGTGACCTGTGTCCAAGCTTAATTTGTCATGAGGCTTCCTCCCATGACAATCTTCTTCCAGCTTCTGCCTCTATAACTTTAAAACTTATCCCTGTGCTGACAAATAACTGGTGGTCAAAAATATTTTTTCAGTTGACCAAAGAAGCAAGTCTTTCCCATTAGTGATAAGACTAGAGATGTTACAGGCTTTTAAAAATATGTGCTTAAAAGGAGGAGGCAGAGAGAGAGAATGAATCTCAGGGCCATCAACTTATGGATAAATCGAAGGTTATAAAAATGAAGCAACTTTTTGTAAGTGGTTTAGCTCTGCTAATACTCAGGGGGAAGAGGGAGAGACAACATATATTTAGTGTCTTTTTCATAAAATGCAGTGGCCAGGCAATTTTTTTTTACTTTATCGCTTTTCACCAGCAGTTTTGTACAGTGCTACCCACTGAGCTGCATTTAATGGTTTGGGCATATTGTATGTTTTGAATAAATTTACTTTATGACAATGGTATATGATAGCATTTTGTAATATTTTACTACATGGCATTGGTAAAAATTACATTTACTTCTTTTAAAGTTTTCATCATATTTTGTATTCTTGGATCCATGTCTTGTAAATTATTTCATAGGTGATTAATTTCTATAATGAATACGCCAATAATCTTAATTCATTAACACGGAATTGCAATCATGTAATTACAAACGTTCACCAGTACAATATCAGCATTTTGGAAAGGAATTATAAAATGAACAGAATGACAAGAAAGAAAAAAAATCTGTCTTGTTTTAATCATTAAAGTCACAATTTAACAAGTAGCAGAAATATTTCTGGAAAAAATGATCTAAGAAAGTGAGAAATTATTTGCTGGTACCCTGTATTGTGCTATGTCTGACTTCAATTCATCTTATAGTTCTTCTAGATATCTTTCTGAAAGAGTTCAAGTCATCATATTACAGTGACCTATGCACACCCATGTTTATAGTAGCATAACTGATAATAGCTAAATCTTGGAAGCAGCCTGTATGTCCAGCAACAGAGGAGTGGATAAAGAAAATGTGGTATTTGCACAAATGGAGTACTACTCTGCCATAAAGAAGGATGAACTTGAGTCATCTGTAGAAAAACGGATGCATTTTGAGACCATAATATTAAGTGAAATAAATCAGACACATAAGCTTAAAGATCACATAGTTTCTCTTATAAGAGAAAACAAAAATATAAATAAAAAGCAGAACAAAAGATAGATAATAGGAAACAGAGATAGATCTTTTTCAAAGGGGACAGCATGAAGAGATGGAGGGAAGGAGGAAGGAGGGGAAGGGAAGGAGTTGAAAAAAGGAATGGAGATGTGTTACGTGCACACACCAACTCCCCATAAGGTATGTAAACATTATGTACTACAAACTAATTTTAAAAATTAGTACTCATTTTAAAACTACAGATGAGCCTTCAGATGTATTTTTCATGACTGTTTTCAATACTTCATCTAAAGAATAATCTAAGTAGTGGTTTTTGTGTGGCACACATTTTAGTTGTGGAAACACAATGTTTTTACTTCCCAAATAAAACAGAGACACATAGATTTATCTTGTAACCACACATTTCCAAAATAATTTAGATATGCTTTTGCACATATAGAATTTCAACAATTCATTCTTATTTCACTATCCAATTTTATCCAGCAGTACATGGTGTTTAAATAATATACTGTAGTGCGAGATACTGTTTGAGTCTGGCTCCTGCCACCACTCGCCTGCCATAAAAATAAGTTACTCTTCCTAGGAATATAGTCACAAAAAGATTCCTTAGAATTCAAAGCATTAGAGTCACGAAGGGAACTTTGTGTACCAAGCTGATCTCTGTATTAGCTGTCCTCTTCCTCTCCTCAGAAGAAAGGGATGAATTTACAAATCATTATAAAAGTCTATAATGGAGAAAAGACATATAATAAACATAAAGTAAATAATGGTTTGAGTTATTATCACAGGTAGATATGCCTTGATTCAAATATGCTCAATGAAGAGCCAAGTCCCAGATTTTCTTAGCGAAATACTATTAATTTATATTGTGTTAAATGAACCCTAACTGTGCAGTTCTTACATTGCTGGTTCTACTTCCAAGCACTTACTTTCATACATTCCAACCACGTGGTTACATTTTACAGTATTATATGAACGTAGTCACAATGATTCCATTTGAATCTATTCACAGTTTATACACATGCTCAGTGAGAATATTACACTTTTAATATCAATAATTATATTCTCAAACCATCATTAGTTATTCTGGTGAATTGTTGGAAAATGTTTCTTGTTCTCATTATAAATGTCCACATTCTGGAATCCATACCAATGGAAATTTAGGTAGCCATGTTCAATGTAATACAGACTATCTTATTTAAGTCATATCACAGAATTATGATTTAGTTTTTACTATCCTATTTTATGAATGAAAAACCTGAGAATAAGATATGTTAGGTCATTTTCTGGAGCTTTCTTACCTAATGAGTGAGCAAAGAAGATATTAAATTCTTTGCACAACATCGTTACTAATAATAGCTAAAATGAATACATTTTACATGTACATTGTGATATATATGAAATGAAAACTTTAAAGAAACTGACGTTATTTTTTTCCATTCCAGATAGGGGAAAATTGTGCCCTTCTTATATTGTTACTCCATGAATGGTACAACTTTTTCCCCTAGATTTTATTATGTATAACAAGAAGGCATGGCTTTGGCTGAAGTGGAAAGGCTTTGGGCTTTATTTTCACAGTGAATATTGTGTCCAAAAATCTCTCTTACTTTAGCGTGTTAAAATCCAGGGTTATCCCTTGGTGATAGTGGAAGATTTATGTCTTCTACTGATGATAGGAAATTGAATTATTGTCAGTACTATAGCCTTAAGATTCTCTGCAAAACTAAAGAAAGCGTGTGCAAGCATACATCTTGAGTGAACGAAACTATTCTTTTGTGTGGCTCCTAGTCCATTTGAATGCAGAGGCAAATTCATTAATATCATTCCAATCGTATATGGAATAAAAAGGAGGAGAGGCAGATGGGAGAGTTCCCACCAAGCCACCATTGCATCCTGGACATTTTGTCGACTCTCAAAGTCAACTCAAAAGACCACTTGAACTTTTCCTATCCTGGCCCAATACTCTTTTGATTGAAATTATAAGGTTATTAGTTTTTATTTTCCAGATGGAAAAAATAAAGACCAAAGTAATATTTCTGTGGCAACTGGCTCCCCATTCCCCCGTGCAGCTCATGACGTTTTACATGTACTGTTACAGACTGGCACATTCTTTATCCATTCACCTAACCTATGTGCCGTTCTAACTTCTTAGATACCCAACCCTTAATTCAAAATCATATCAAAAGCTACAGAAGGCTTAAGAAAACAAAGTTCTAAAGGAACATGTTCTAATACGGGCAATGTCTTTCTCTAGTCATCATTGTGACACTTGGTCAGTAATTTCTCATAATCCTTGCCCTTTTCTCTGTCCATCCTAGATGGGTACCTGTGACACAGTGCTTAACCTGAATGCGCTCCTCACCAGGCACCCCAAGAACATGATTAAAACCATTGCATTTGGTTCTTTAAGGCAAAGGGAGTTTTAAGAAATAAAGACCATAGCCAGGCTTCAATGGTCAACCAGATAAGGACTGACACACAGTGTGATCAAAATATAGTCCATGCCCCTTTCTGCAGCAGTTCTGAAGTCCTCCTTCTTGTCTTTACACAGCTTCCTCTATGTTCTCGATGGATCAAAATGTTTATGGCCATTTTTGTCAAATGAACACATGACTGTGTGTCCTCATCCTCCTTCTTCACCAGATCTAGCATCCTGTGGCTTCTGACTCTTCCGCAGAGCCCTAATGACCACGAACAGGAAACGTTTTGTCCTATCAGGGCATCATGGCATTGAGGACAGCACAGCTGATGCCCCTCACAGAGATGGACTTGCAACACTGCCGCAGAGCATGCTAGGGACGATGGGAAAAGTGTGCTCCATGTGACTGGCAGTGTTTGGAGAGGGATTCAAGTCAATGTGGCTTTCACTGAAATAATTTTTAAAACTTTATTCATGTACCATATTTTCCATCATACCTCATATAACATTAGGTAAGTGAAGAAAGGTAAGTTGCAGGAAACTCGGTTTTGAAAAGGATGCCCAGCCTTCCATACCAGAAGTGTAGGACGCCCACTTGAACTCGACTATGCACAATGTGGCTGAATATGCTTGGCAGGGGAACTCTGTGTCTATAGTCTCCATGCTTCATCTTAGTGCTTATCAAACTGTAACAGGCAGTTATGGCAAAACCAAGGAAAACTCATTGGTGCCTTACTTGTTTAGCAATCTGTGCTCTTGGAAGGCTAATGAAAGAAACCAACTGTGCTAGCCTGATTTAAGTAAACAAATTGCTGTGCTCAGGATGAGGTGTGGCTCACAGCATAGGAGAAACAGCTCCACAAAAGCAGCATGAAAGAGGAGCCGCAGGCAACCTTGTCAAGGCCTGGCCCACAGCCTTCGCTGGAACCCTCCCTAGAGGCGAATCAGACACCTGTGTACTCTTCTTCCCATGAGGGTCAGAGACATGGACAGATTCTCGAGGTGACCCTGTTTGTTGGCACAGGGAGAGTCCTCTTATTATTGGAAGCCTTCTGGAGACAGCCCACAATAGAAGAGTAATTTTCCCTCTGAGGAACTGAGTACCTTTACCAAAAACGAAGTGCACTCGTCAGCAAACACAACCTCTTATTTCGTCAAAGCTCCGCTGAGAGGTCACGTCACCCCAGAG
Organism: Erethizon dorsatum; assembly: GCA_028451465.1. Lineage (NCBI taxonomy): Eukaryota > Metazoa > Chordata > Mammalia > Rodentia > Erethizontidae > Erethizon > Erethizon dorsatum. The sequence goes on along the minus strand of CM051824.1, from coordinate 153,382,139 downwards.
GCCATTTGCTGATTGAGTCCCCTTTGGCCTCTTTCTCTGTATGTCAGCTTGCAGTGGCAGAGAGGATGCCCCACAATCAGAAAGCAGGTCTCAAGGGAGGACAGGGGCCACCAGAGCTCACCCTTGGGGGGCGTGGGTCCCCGCAGAAGGTGGTAATCCCACACTACCATTTTTGTTCTCCTCGTAGCATCCCACTGCCCTGTGTTTCCACTGCAAGTCTTTCTCCATCAAGAGATTGCAAGACATTTTAGTGATTTTTTTTATTAGTCGCTGTGTATATCCTCCATAACATTTAGCATATCATCTATCACACAGCGCACACTAATAAACACTTCAGAATTGGTCTTAAGTGCATAATCTCCTTACCCAGTCCCCGGTTATCCTGTCTTTGATGGATTCTCTTCATGTACAATAAAATCCAAATGCTTTAAATGGTTCTTAAAGCATTTCATAAGCTTGCCTTAACCTACCTCCGGTTTTATTACTGCTTTGCCACTTTTGCACTCTACATCCTAACCCCCAGCCCAATTTACACTCAATTTTACTTTGATGTTCTTCCATCTAGTCCTTATTTATACCCCTATTATTGCAGACAAACTTGTGCTTTCTGTTAGAGTTGCCTGCACGTGCTTCTGTGAGTCTCCGTGCACTGCGAACTCCTAGAGAGAGGGGATTCTTCAGTGATATCGGCTTCTCCCCATCAAATGAGATGCTGTGCATGTGGTGGAAGGAAATGACTGTTAGCCGCATTTTAAAACAAGAAAGTATATTGTTGCTCATTTTTGACATCTTTGATTCATATTTATTATGTGTCAGTGCTAAATTGGCCCTGTAAAAAGAGAATTAGGTATAGTATATTTTTACCCATTTGTATATTAAAGCATAAAATAATTGGAATACATCATTGGGACAAAAATAGAGAAACAATACAGACACTGAAAAGGGAGCAGTCAGTTCTACTTAGGTGACCAGACGAAATTCCAAAACATAGAGAGGTGAATCTCAAAGGACAAACAAATGTACAATCTTTGCAGATGAGAATCAAGAGCTTTCCAGATGAAAGAGCAATGAGAGGGTGAGCACATACAGTAAAGGTGATGGAGGCGGGATGTCCACTCAAGAAGAAAACCAGGTGATTCAGAAGGATATATTTGAGGGGGGTATAGACCCATGAGGAAATGTCAGAGTGAAGAATTAAATAAAAAGCATATATTTTAGGAAGCTTATTCTGACATCCTTTGGGGAATGAATCAGATGTGGAAACCAGTGAGACAATGAGTCTAGAATAATTTAAGCTCTAAGCAAGGGAACGAACACAAGAAATGGAAATACTTTCTCCTTTTGTACTGTGGAATGAACTCAGTACCTCTACACTGAGCTGCATATCTGTTTTTTTTGTTTGTTTGTTTTTGTTTCTGAGACAGGGTCTTGTTTAGTCACTCTGTTGCCCAAACTGAGGTCAAAGTTGCAACCTCAGAGTGCTGAGGTTGCAGGTATGTGTCACCAGGTCTGGCTGCCCCCAGGTTTGACTCCAAGGTTTCACGGTTGATGCGATGGTGAACAGTGGCTCCCTTCTCTGAGAGTGAGGATGCTGGGAAGGACACGGTTTTGAGTATGTCGAGCTTCTGATGATTGCAGGAGTCCAGTGGTTACTGACAGTTTGGAAAGAGACCTTGGCTAATACCACTAGGCTTTGAGATGTCAGAGGTGGCACCTAACTCGTGACACTCTTTGAGGTCACTAAAAACGCATGTGGAATGGAAGAGGACAGAAGACAAGGACTGGGGAGGTATGAAGGGGGGGAAAGGAGAGAGCAAGTCAGAAGGCGGGCAGGAGAACAAAAGATAGGAAGAAGGGATGGGAAGGAGGAGAAGAGGAGAACCTTCATGATTTTCAGCACTTAAATGTGAACACGAGAAAGTACAGAATGAGAAACACAGCCAGAAAGACAGAAGTGGGCACAGAATTCTCACCCTGAAAACTAAAGGCGAAATGAAGAGAGGAAGGTATTTGCCTGATGAATGCCAAATGGCTGAAATCCAGAATGATGTCAAAAAGCACTGCACTGAAGTTCTTTTTCGTTTTTTTTTTTCCTTTTTTTTTTTTTTTTTTTTGTGGGTACCGGGGGTCGACCTCGGTACCTCGCATGCCAGCAGGCGCCCGTGCCGCTGAACGGTATCACCGGCCCTTTTTCTGTATGTGGGTTCCGCGAGTCAAACTCTGGCCCTCGCGCTTGCCAGGCAGGCGCTTACACCGCTGAGCCATCTCACCGGCCCTGCGCTGAAGTTCTGAACATGCAAAAGTACATCCCAGTGACAGTAGTTGTTGGAGTGGTTTTTAGCTTGGGACCTGGAATAAAAAGAGAAAATCTAGGGTTGGAGCCATCACCTGTGTCTAGATATTTACATACAGATATCATTTGAAATCCCTAATATCCGAAATTATTCAAAAATCTGAAAATATTTTTGAGTAGATTCAGAAATGGTATATGATAATAATGAAAATGGTATTTCATCTTAATACCATCCATGTAAAAACGTTGATAACTAAAAAATCTTGAATGTCATACAATAAAAGGAATTCCTCACAAAAGAGGATGCCTTATAGGAATAGATAATTCTATCTTCATAAAATATATTTAAATTATAATTTATAAGACAAATCCCTTCTTCCTGCTTAGCTTAATAACTTAAGTCATTTAAAAGATTATGCATATTTTAGCAAGATTAATCTTCCTGTACTTTTAAGGAAGTATTGTGAGTTAGGGCAGATACTTTGACATCTGTTTAACCGATGGATTAATTTTGGGCTGCCAAATAGTAAACAATGTTTTAATAAAGTGTAGAGCAAGGTGATCAAATAGCTGTTTAAATGCTGAGCAGCTGAACTGACCAACCAGTGCGAGCAGTTCATCTTGGCAGATTTCTTTCTCATTCTAACCAAACATATTTGCATTGGGGTGTAAACCTCCTTCTCCTCTGAGCTTTGCTGATTGGTGTACACTGAGAAACTGACATCTGAATTGTGTGCATAAGTAGAAGCTTTAGAGTGAAGAGCTAGAAGCCTTACTTTGAAAAACACACCACATCAAAAGGTTTCCCCAAGACCTGACACGACTGATAGCTACAGTATACCAGTGGCTATGGCAGTAGTGTACTGTTTTCTTCCATGGGTCAGAGCTTAAAATGATGGTATCTGTGCAAGATGAGTGTATGTTTGATATGTATTTATATACACATATTTCAAATAGAGTGATAAAATTTGCAAATAGATTTTCAGTCTATTTGCAAAATATAAAATAACACAATTCCCCTGCCTTAAAAATGTGTCAGGGTTGCATAAAGACATAGTTTATGGAGCAAGTGCATTACATGTGGGTACAGGGTCCACCTTCTGCCTTCATGGATCCTGCACCCTCAGATTAAACCAACTGCAGCTCTTGCACTGTGTAGTTGGCCTCTGACTGTTTATCTGGGTGGGAAGCAAAGAACCCTGTTTATACTGGGGAATGACTTCATTGTTGACATTCCATGGTATAAAATTACCAAGTAAATTGTAATATGAGACTTCCTTTTTAGAATTAGTCTTGACTTATGAGTTTAGAGTAATTCCATCCCTTGAGGAAAGAAAACTTCATGCAAAAGATGAAGTCCTTTATACTCGTGTTTACAAAGATATTCTACAGACCCCTAGACATAATATCACTTTCAAGTGCCAAATTCTGTTGCAACTTTAAGCAAATCTATGTAACTATTTTAGAAAGCACGTTGATTGGACTTTATTTCATTACCAATAGAAAATATATATCACGGGTTGAAAGAATAGGTATTTAATTATGCCCTGTTCATCAAATATTATTTTTAGTAGTTTATTTTTCTATTATCCATAGGTCAGTCAGTAATCCAAAACTATCTCTTCATATATATATATTTTATAAATCTTATATCCTTTATACTTTCAAGTGCCTTCATGGATAATATTTGTTCCAGGTCATGTGAAATATTATAAAAAATAAAATGTGCTCAAATGTTAAGGAGTCCATAGCTATTTGTTGAATGAGAAACATATGGCCAAACTGCCCTTGTAAAAGCTGAGGAGTTTTGAATATGGAGATTTCATTCCATTCCTTTTCGTCTTTCAAAATATTACATGATAGAAAAATCATATGCACAATTTAGATGCACAGCCATTTTTAGAAACTATAATTTTTGGTTCAAAAGAAATCTGCAATCTTGCAAAAATGAGACTCAGTTTAACAGTGCGTTTCCAAAGAAACCGAAGCTGCTTTTCTTGCCTTTCTTCTTAGACAAGAGCCTTGTGATGGTGTCTCTTAATATTCCATGCACAAAAGGGGGAAAAAATTAGAAAACTCTGTGGGGCTTATAAATACTGGCAGCAGTGGTACCGGGGAAAGAGCATTATCTGGGTATAAGCATGACACCTACCCTTACTCTTGCTCTCTGTGTACCCCACTCCCTCTCCTCCGGTGCCATGTCACCACATCAGCGTTGTCCCCAGATGTAGTCCATGGTACCTCTGGGGTTCTTTCTTCATCTGGACCAGGTGACCACAGAGCTCACTTCATCAGTTTAAAATTCTATGTTTTCTTTTCCTTTCAGATTAAAATTTAAACAGATGTGATATCAGATCTGGTTTATTATTTTTACTTTACCCCCCCAAAAAGGCAGAAGGTCTTTATCAACATGATTTAACCATTTTCTCTTGTATGGTGCCCCTAATGCAACCCTATACTTGGCACAACTTTAGAACATGAAGTGGGGTGTCAGAGAGGGACACAGGGTCAGCAGGGGAGGGAAGAAGGAGAGGTAAAAAGAGTTAAAATGCATCATTAACTAGCACCTACTCCCCATGATGAACGTAATCATTATGCACTGCAAATGTGTACTAATTAAAGTGAAAATTTTAAAAAATGCTTCTGTAGGCCACATTCATTGCTTTGCTTGTACACTATTTATTCTTACTATCATTTTATAACAGGAATTTTTAAGAACTGTGAATCTGAATTTAGGATTTGGTTCTTTAAGTTTTTCAATTTTTTTTTGTATTTAACTGACACATAACATTTACACATGTCTGTACACAGTGTGACATTTCAAGATCGTTGTACAATGTGTAATGATCAGATCTGTAATTGGCATACCTTTCACCTCAAGGGTATGCTATTTCCTTGTGTTGACATCGGTCACTATCCAATTAGCTATTTTGAAATATGTACTCTTGAATATATTTTCAATCACTGTTAACCCACTCTGCTCTAGGATATTAGAAGATACTCTTCCTATCCAACTTCACCTCTGTACACTTTTACAAGTCCCTCACATGTCCTACATGAGACTTAGGTACAGGGCCCAAAAGGTTTACTCATATAGCAGCTGGCTGGGCTAGAAGGCAATGCTTTTTCTGATTGTCCCAGTACGAGAAGATGTTCAGGTCACCCTATAAATAATTCACAACCAAATTCTTCATCATAATTCTTCCGGAAAATCCAGGATTTCAACAAATTCTAATCTCATGTTTGCTGATGTTATTTAACTTCAACATGTTTTCCTTGGGATAGGCTACCTGAATTGGACTCCAATTGGCACAAGTCAAGAAATCCCGTGATAACCAACCACATCAGGAGGATGGAGTCTGTAAAAGGAGAAGGAAAGGGTGATAAAAGCAGCCGACACACAGAGTGACTCAAGTTTCCTTCACACCAGAGTAAGAACAATAGAATTTAAACATTACAAGTCAGGCGCTTACTACAGAAAGTGTTTATCCATCTGCAAAAGATCGATACGAGCACCTACTTCATACCAGGTACCAACATCAACTCAAGCTGGATCAAAGATAGAAATTTGAACATGAAAAATTATAAAATGGCCATTAGAAAACATAGGTGAAAATCTGTGTAACTTTGAGTTAGGCCAAAGCAAAAATTGCAAAAAGAAAACAGATCAATTAAATTTCAACCCAATTAAACACCTTTATGCATCAAAGAATACTATCTCAGAAAGTGAGAAGCAACTTAGAGATTAGGAGAAAATATTTGTAAACATATTTGACAAGAATTTTATTGTCTAGAATATATGAGAAACTACTACAACTCAGCAGTACAAAGATAATCCAATTAAAATGTAAGCAAATATGAAAATCAGCTATTCCTGCAAAAAGAAATACGAACAACTAATAAGCCCTTCAAAGGATGTTTGTCATTAGTAATGACAGAATAAAAATCCAAACTATAGTGCTATTCCTACAAGGATGGCTATAATGGAAACATAATACTAAAATAGAAAAGAAAAACAACTGTTAGTAAGAATTCAAAGTAAGTGTGACCCTCATACATTGCCTGAGGAAAGATGATATGGTCCAGCCAGTATAAAGAAAAGTTTGGCAGTTCCTAATAGCTAAATCTGGGAAGCAGCTTGTGTGTCCATCAACAGAGGAATGGATAAAATAAATGTGATATTTACACACAATGGAGTACTACTGTGCCATAAAGAAGGATAAACTTGAGTTATTTGTAGGTAAACGCATGTGCACTGAGACCGTACTTTAATGGAAATAAATTGGACACACAAATTTAAATATCACAAAGTTTCCCTTATATGAGAAACCCAAAGTATAAATAAAGAGCAAAATAAAAGATAATAAGATACTGGGAGGTAGATCTTTTGCAAAATGGAAGGGTGGAAATGGAGGGAGTGGGGAGGAAGAGAAGAGAAAGATGAAAGAAGGAATGAAGATGTGTTAGGTACATACACCAACTCCCACAGTTAACATAATCATTACGTATTGCAAACATGTGCAGTGCTAATAAAAAGTAAAAATTAGACAAAGAATCCATGTCACAGTAATTCCACAACTAGTTCATGCCTATGGGAAGGAAGTTAGACATACTTTCACACAAATCTATACAACTATTTGTAGCAGAACTTACATAAGTGGAAAGGGGCTAGGTGTCTGTTACCTTCCTACAATGAAAAGGTCCATTAGGAAAGGGACAGAGCACTGTCAGATGCTACAACATGGGTGAGGCCTCATTGTATTATGCAAAGTGAAAGAAGCCAGACACATCAGGCCAAACAGGGTGTGATCCCATTTCTACAGAATATCTGAATAGCAAATCCACAGAGATTTAAAAGGGATCAGTGGCTGCCACCAGCCAGATGAGCAGAGAATCAGAATTCACTGCTAGCATGTAAAAAGGTTTATTTCTTGGGTGATCAAACTGAATTTAGTTAGTGATGATGATTGCAAAACATAATGAATACACAAACAAATCACTAAGATGAATTCTTGAAAATGGAGAATTTTATGTGACACAAAATATATTACAATAAAGAAATGCCAAAAGAGAGATTAAATGAAATCACTGCTCAACTATAAATGTTTACAGATATATACAAGTGGCCACTTAACTATTATCAACATCTTGTTATGAACAGTTTCCTAATCAGATAAGGCTGAATACGTATTTAATTCCTATATTTATTAAATATTTATTGTCTGCCTATTATATACAGGATGGTATTGTTGGTTCAAATAATTTAACGCTAATTAATTAGACAAGGTTCTTCTAAAAGACATCAATGATTCTCAAACATTTTTATTTTAAGGATACCCTTATAGTGTTGGAAATTATTGGGGACCTTAAAGAGCTTGTTTACATAGGATTTATATATCAATAGTGACTACACTATACATTAAAGCAGAAAAGATTGTAAAATAATTTTTAAATGGCTTCTGCATTTAATCTATTGCATTCCTTTTTAGGTTAAAGTGTTCAAATTTAATAGGGAAAAAGGACTATTTAAATTACTTTTTCAGAAAATAATAAATTCTATTTTTTGATACTAGTCAAAACATAGAAATATGTTATTTCTTACATATTGGTTACATGGAAAGATCTGGAGGTGTAGCAATGAGCTTTCATAACCTATTACACTGAAATCAGTTGATGCCCCTTGGAGTTTAAATGATCTCCTCATGAATGACCTTGTAGCTTTACATATTGCTCACTTAGAAAATACTTGTTTCCTGAGTTTTAAAGGTTTTCCAATTGTTGACACATTTCATTATGCAAGTCACACTTGTTAATGTCATTGCTTACTCACTAACTGCCCTTAAAGCTGTCAGATGGATGGTGGTAGATTCACATTTCCAAAATTCTACTTTTCACATGAAAGCTTACAGTTTTTGTTTTTGTTTTTATTTTTTATTTTTGTGGGTACCGAGGGTCGACTTTAGGACCTCACGTGCCAGCAGGCGCCCGTGCCGCTGAGCGGTATCACCGGCCCTGTGGGTTCCGGGAGTTGAACTCGGGCCCTCGCACTTGCAAGGCAGGCGCTTACGCCGCTGAGCCATCTCACCAGCCCCCTAAGCTTATAGTTTTTAATGACTAACTCCTGTCAGGTATTCCCCTTGGGCTTGCCTTGGTTTGGATGGAGAGAAGTCTGCTAAGTATGCAGGTCTGAAGAGCCATCCTTGGTTGCCATTGTCCCAGGCAGAAGGAAAGCGTGTGAAGGAGCCAGCGGCTCACTCTGGAGCCCACGTGCATGCGTGGTGTGGCTGAGGCAACTGTCACTCTGCAATGCTGCAGAAGGGCTGGAGTTCATCAGGATCTGAAAAGGCCGTGTGCTCAAGAGTGAAAACTTCACACCATTAGCGATCATCAGTGCTGCATCAAGGACAGACCTCCAGAAGAGAAGTATTCCTTCTGTTTTCTCGCTGTGGATGCAAAGTGCCGAAGTGTTTGATGAGAACTGGGGCAGCAGCTCTCGGCACCTGGGTCTGCCCTGTATGCAGGCTTGGCCATTGTCTCCAGGGTTTGGTGTGGCCTTTGTATGCGTACCCATGCATCCCTTCTCTCTCTTGAACCTTCTTCCTCTGACATGCCCTGTTGTCGCATGCACACCATGGCTGTCCACTTAGACATGTCCCTTTGGGATCTTCTTGGGTTTGATTTGGGGTGAGGGTTTTCTCTCCTAGGGGTAGAGGAGACCTCATGAGCCTCAGAGTCCGGGGACACAATCAAAGCTCCAACGCTTCCAACTCTCATTTGTACTGACTTTCCTGATGAAATGCCTGGGTCTGCTTCTGTCACTTGCTCTAAATGCCGTCACCACCAGCTCGAAGTCTGCAGACTCCAGTTGTCTTCTCAGGTAACTGAATGGGAAGGGGGTGATTCGCTCCTATGAACACATTTCTTTTTATGTAAGAAGGGGCTGGTTTCTTGGTAAAGTGCCCTCAGCAAACCCTCCTTGTCCCTTTGCAGTTTGTTACACTTACCAGCTTCTCTCTCTTGCAGTCCTTGTCTCATCCTGACAACATTTGAGCTCAGTCCTGTGGGTAATTCGTACTGCAAAGCAAATCTTTTAAAAGAAATCACTCTTTTTTTTTTTTTTTTTTTTTTTTTTTTTTGTGGGTACCGGGGGGTCGACCTCAGGACCTTGCGCACCAACAGGCGCCCGTGCCGCTGAGCGATATCACCGGCCCCTTTTTCGTATGGGGGATCCGGGAGTCGAACTCGGGCCCTCGCGCTTGCAAGGCAGGCGCTTACGCTGCTGAGCCATCTCACCGGCCCCAAGAAATCACTCTTGAAAGAAAAGACCACAAGAGCATCTGGAATAAGACTACTTCCGCACCTGAGACTGTCAGCTTGGGTGTGTGCTCTGATGAGAGGCAGCCTAATTCAACGGAGAAGTGAGCATGGCTGTTACCTAGCTTTGGGATGAACAGAAGTGGCAAACGGCAACCTAACTCTTACCACGCCTCTTGTCCCGAAGGCATTCCTGACCTGCCATCCCCTGGTGGCCTCCCTTGTTTGGAGGTTTCACGGGTCCAGAATTTGCTGACTTTGGATGGTGCAATTTTGCAAGCATTTGTATTATTATTATTTGCTATCTGCTATATTCTGGGGAATGTATATCAAAAGGGGTTAAGAACCATATATATGTATATTGTTCTTATGTGCATATACATGTATATATGCACGTATAGAGAGAGTTAAATTATGTATATATGCAATCATTAGATTTTAATAGGGCGCACGCCTTCTCTATTTTTTTACTCTTTGCTCATGTTGGTTGATAAAATGGAATATTAACACAATATGTGCAATCACACTGACATTTTAGTGTTCATCACAGACCGAACTATCACTGGAGGCTTTTGTTTGTTTGTTTGTTTGTTTGTTTGACTTTTTTCTTCTCTTCTACCACCTTTTCCTCCTGCTCCTCCTTTCCCTTCCCCTTACCCTTCAGTAAATGTTTACTGATCAATGATTTTGATGAATATATATGAGTATCCCTGGAAACTATTTTTTGGAGAGATTTTTCTATGTTATTCTACTGTGTATGCTTGCTTTTGTTTATGATGTTTTTAAAATGTTAAATACTTTGTAGAAGTATTTCTGGGTGTAAAAATAGAAATAAAATATAAATACAACAATTTTTCAGGTTAACCATATGCTTTCATGTCATCAGCAATCCCAAAATAACACAGATATTAAAAGAAAAAAAATAAACTGTCATTGCTTTAAAAACATTTTTTTGTTGAGTTTACCCTGGTAACCCTTTAGGATATTGACAACCTATTATTTTTCATATGTACCATCTTTATCCTAGATAAGTGAAAGAACAACTAATTATATCCTTTTACAAATGAGCGCAGTAGAGCTGCTTCTGTTCAACACAATTTTAAGTCTTGCATAGGACTGTTGAATGACTTGAGAATCTGCTAGAAAGTGTATAAGTGAGTGTTAATGGTCAGCCACCTTAGAGTTGTATCAAGTGTGTCATGGGGTGATTATTGTCCATTTATTCTTTATTATAAACTTAACAGTTTCTTTGGATCATTTCTGGAGGGTGTGCACTTCTGGGTCTCTCATTTAGCTTCTCTATTTTTGGTCTGAAAGACTTGATAATTATTGTTCTTAAAAATTTGCCCAGCTGGAGATATAGCTCAGCAGCACAGTGCCTGACTGGCAAGCGCAGGGTCATGAATTCGATTCCCAGTACCAAAAAAAAAAAAAAAAAGAAAAGAAAAAAAAGAAAAAAAATTGTCCACATGTACCTGGGGAAAGGCAGAGAATATACCAATTAAAGTGAAGGCCACAAAAATAAGTCTATTAACAAAACCATAATGATTTCTTATATAATCCCTTCTTCTTTTCCCTATATTGTAACACTTTCTCATAAATACTTGTACCAGCAGATCTAGACATACTGTAGTTTTGTAGAAGTTTGCTGGAAAATGCATTTAGTTGCTTTAAATACTAAGTGAAGCTTTAAGTCCTCTAACCTTCAGGAAGTACAATTCCTAACTGCTTTCAAAGCAGTGATGAGCCTAGTACACATTAGCTGCCAGCAGCAAATCTGAATGGGACACTTTAAATAATAAAAGGACGATGACCGAGGGGAGTGTGTCAAAGTAAAGCAGCATAAAGATGAACATCCAAGAGATTAGAAGCAATTTTTCTTTATAAGTAAATCTGTTTTTTGCTTCCTTCACCCTGTCTTCTGTTATTTTTTAGCCTCAAATCATTAACTCTGTATAGATTACATTGTATTTTTATTATTTGCTATCTGCTATATTCTGGGGAATGTATATCAAAAGGGGTTAAGAACCATATATATGTATATTGTTCTTATGTGCATATACATGTATATATACACGTATAGAGAGAGTTAAATTATGTATATATGCAATCATTAGATTTTAATAGGGCGCACGCCTTCTCTGTTTTTTTACTCTTTGCTCAAAATACATTCAACTTGGTGCACACAAGCATCCTTTCTGCTGCACTTTGTAATAAATGAAATCTACATGTGACATGAATGTCATCCTCCACAAAGCCCCCAGGTGACTCTCCTGATGTCAGGTCAGTTTCCCTGCTGAGGATGGGAAGTTCCTACATTCAGGCCACAGCCAAGAAGGAGGACTCATGGGAGCAGGGTACTGCAGGTGTATGACCAACACGTGTCCCTTGACACACTCAAAGTGTAAAATGAAAGATTTAATTCATTGTGATACCACCTTGCTAAAGAAAACACACTGGGATGTAAATATTAGTTATTATCTTTACCTTAAGGGACTTTTATTGCTCTTCACATTACTAAATATAGCATTTCCCTAAGCCCAAAATGTACATCAATATTTTAGTAACAATAATTTTAAAATGTTTTAAATGGTGCTACAATCCACTGAAATGGTAATAATTTAGATGCGTGCTTACACAGTTGTATTTATGCCAATAACGTTGTAGAATTTTTCAATCCTGAGTCAGTGTTGTCACACGTCATTAGGATTGCCCTTCCCACTGAGTGATAAACGATGTTGAGAACCAACATCATTCTGTACTTGTCTGGTGGCATTTCCATGGTTATACTGATCCAGTAGCTGCATCTCTTAAGGGAAGACTCCAGAAGCTTTTTTGCTTTGTTTTTGTTATTTTGCTCTGTTAATGTGTCTGTACAGAGCTCCACTTTAGATTTTTATCTGTACTACAGTAGTAAATTTAAAAACTACTGAGCAAATGAACACACAATATATGCTAGAGACCTAGCTCTGGTGTTAGGTATGACTGATAACATTTCTTTTTTTTGTGGGTACTGGAAATTGAACTCAGGACCTTGTGCTTGCCAGGCAGGTGCTGCCCACTCAGTTATACTCCTGGCCCCTATTTCTGATAACATTTCTAACTGTAAAATGTACTCTAACATTCTAAAATTCTCAAAATATGACCCTGTGTGAGCTGATAGGTGAGATTTCATAGGAGGAAACATGCAAACTTTATCTTTTAAACTTTCAGCATTCATTAATTCAGTGTGTCTTTAGCATATATGCAAACAATTAAAAATACTACTAAAATAAAATATTCATCATATTAAAAAATAAAAATAAAGCATACTATTTGAAAATTGAGACCAAACATTTATATTGGTGAAGATTTTTAAATATTAATGAAGAAGTTATTCTTTTTAAAACAACAGTAACAACTAATTAATTGAATCATACTTTATGGTGGTCTGCATGTGGGTATTTTAGTAATCAATAATTGTGTAAGGTTGGTACTAATGAATAACCTACTTAATTTTTCTCAATTTTTATTTCTTATTAGTACACATTTGCAGTGCATAAGGATTGCATTCCTCATGGGGAGTTGGCACCTGTATGTAACACATCTTAATTATTTTCCACTTCCATCCCCTGTCTTTCCTCCCCTCTCTTTCCATCTCTTGGTTCCATTTCCTTTTTCAAAAGAACTTTCTCTCTGTTTCCTTTTATCTATATTTTATTTTGATTTTTATTTATATTGGGTTTCTCTTATAAGAGATACCATATGATATTTAAGCTTGTGTCTCCGATTTGTTTCACTTAACATTGTGGTCTCCAAGTGCATCCATTTTCCTATTTATTGAGGGGGGAATTGTTGTCTAGAAAAAAAGGAACTATTTCAAGGTCATAAAACTTGTAAGAGGAACATGGGTGTTTTAGCACAGTTCAACTTGATTCAGAATGATTTTCATTTCTTTTTAAATGAGCGGAATACAATACATAACACAAATTCAAACAGTAAAGTTATAAAAATCATAGAAGAGGGAGTCTCCTTCCCTACCTTGCCAGCTCCTTCCACAAAAATAGTAAATATTTATAGTTTGCATCTTTCTTTATAAAAATTGCAAAATACTGTATACACATTGTATCTCTCTGTATATATATGATTTAGATAGATATTTTTCATCTATATCAAATAGCATATACTCTATATAGTGATATATAAGGTGTGATTGAAAAGTACAGTGTGTGCTTAAATAAAACATGTATTACAGTAAAAGACATATTTATACTAATACCCCTGAAAATATCCCCCCTTGCTCCGAACACACTTATCCCATTGTTCTTGTCACTTTCTTTTTTTTTAACAACTCTTTTAATTTTTATGTATCTCTTTCTTGCCTCATCCAGAGGGACATACCTTCGCCCTTTATTGCTTTCATTGCATGTCTGTAATTTTGTAGAGGTGGGGTTTTTTTATCCTCTTAATGATACATGGTAAACATTTTCCCATGTTTCCACACAGCTTTCATAATCAAATTTAATAGCTGCGTAAAATAATGTAGATGCCCTACAATTTACTCAGTAATTCCCTTATTACTGAGTAGATAGGTTACCTCCAAGTTTTTGTTATAGAATAATACTGAACAAAACATCATCAAAGGATTCATCTTTTTCTTTCCAAAGTTGAACTAATAGGGCCGAAGGACAAAATACCTTCAGGCTTTTCTTACACACTGCTGTTTTAAAGAGCGATTCTACTTGCATCACTTCTGAGAGCAATCAAGTTTGTGTCCTCACTTGAAATGCCACATCCTGCATTCCAACTGTGGCAGGGTGGGTGTTATAGGTGTGTTTGGGGTGGAAGTATTTTTTACTGGTTTAATAAGTATTAAATAGGTCAAGGTTACTTTTTTTCAGTACCTGGAAATGAACACATGGTCTTCACATCAAACTACCTCCCCAGCTCTTTTTCTTTTTCTTTTTTTTTTTTTTTGAGGAAGTCTCACTAAATTGCCCGGGATGGGTTCAAACTTGTGATCCTCCTGCCTTGGCCTCCCAGAGTGCTGGGATTACAGGCGTGCAACACCAAAGCTAGGCTAAGATGGCTTAATTTTAATTGCTCTGATTGCTAACAAGGTTACACATTTTCCCAGCTGTTTGTGTTGTTGCCCCAACTTAGATGCACAAAGAGACGATAGCTGTGCCACATACAATTCATTAAAATGCATAAGAGAAAAATATTACAACTGGATAGATAAGTAGCCAACACATTGAGGCAGGCTATTCATGTGAGGAAAAGCCAGTGTATTAACAAACATCTTGCCACTTTCAGAAGCAGTTCTGGAAGTCCTCTTTCCTAAATATCTTTAGTTGCATCTTCGTGGCTGCTTCAACGTTCTGAATCAATTTGGAAGTTAACCTTGCATGGTCATTTTGATGTTAGGGAATACCAGAGGCCACACAGTGCCAGATTTGGTGAATAAAGTGGATAAGGATACACTGATGTTTTTATTAATCTGTCTTTGTATTGGATGACACTGAGCAGGAGCATTCACCGTAGTTTTGATCACACATTATAAAGACACTCATGAAAGAGGACTACTGGAAGTGCTTCAGAAAGTGTTAACAATGATGGGATAAGTGTGTTCCTAGTAAGGGGGAGTATTCTGAGGGGGATTACTGTAATGTGTCTTTTATTGTAATTTTTTTTTTGTGGGTACCGGGGGTCAACCTCAGGACCTCGCACGCCAGCAGGCACCCGTGCCACTGAGCGATGTCACCGGCCCTTTCTTCGTATGTGGGTTCCCGGAGTCGAACTCGGGCTCTCGTGCTTGCCAGGCAGGCGCTTACGCCGCTGAGCCATCTCACTGGCCCCTACTGTAATATTTTTAATGTCAACATTAACTACATGTTTTCATCACTTCTTGTACCTTTCTGTCTACAATGTACTGAATGCATAAACCACATTCCATTAAAAGTTACATTTAATTTTGATATATTGCTGGAACGAAGTTATCTTTATCTTTTCTGATTAATTAGTTTTTTATTTCTTGTATTACTATTTTCACATTTTATTTCACTTAATAGTCTTGGAATAAACAGAAGTTAATTTCATTTATGTTTAGTGCAAATTGTGTTATGGTTACCTAAAAGGGTGTTTAGATTTACCTTTAGGGTGTGTAATCAGCAGAAACAACAAAAAAGACTAAGCAGTACATGGTGGTACATGCCTGGATTACCAAAACTAGAGGAAGCTGAGGCAGGAGTATCACAAGTTTGAGCCCAGTGTGGGCAACTTCCTGAGACCCTGTCTCAAAAAAAATAATAATAATTAAAGAGTGCAGGGTTGTAGCTCAGTATGAAGTTCCTGGGTTCAGTCCACAGTTGCGCACACACACACACACACACACACACACACACACACACACAATAGAGGAAGGAGGCCTTCCTAATGAGTATGATGAATTTATCTTGGTAATGAGCATGTAGAGTTTTGTTATTAATAGATTTTTAAGTCTGTGTGTACTTAAAGTTTTATAATTACTTTCTTACTTATTCTTGTATTAGGCAACTGAGATTTGGAGAAGACTCTAAGCTTTCCAAATATTGCTTTTTTTCTCTAAAATAGTATAGGAATTACAAATGTGAACATATCAAGTTACTTCTCCTGGATGATGTATGTGGTTTAAAGGTGGAATTTCACATGAAATGAAGTTTGGGAAGAAGTTTTATAAAGGAAGATGATAGCAGTGGGCAGACTTTTGTTTATGTCATTCAAATATGAATATTATTTATGAAGGAAGATTCTGAAAAAAAGGAATACTGAAATGAATGGTAAGAAATTAGCATTGGAGAAAATATGTCAGAGTAAGACATATTATTGCTTTGGCAATTCCTTCTTTTCTCCTCCCCTCCCCCCTTCCCTCCCCACCGCCCCTTCCCTCCCCTCCCCTCCTCTTCTCTTCTCTTCTCTTCTCTTCTCTTCTCTTCTCTTCTCTTCTCTTCTCTTCTCTCTCCTTCCTCCCTCTCTCCCATCCCTTATCATTTCTACATCTATACCTTACTCAAACTCATACCTCTCATACCTACACCTATATCTGTATGCTGGTCCAAGACAAGTTGTGGCACCACATGATGGATTTATGTACACCTGCTATCAGATAATTCTCAAATCTTAACAAACATTTCTGCTCTGCTATCAAGATTAAAGAGAGGAATGTGCTCTTCTGTCTTTGAAAGTTCTGCCCAGTGAGGACATCTCTTCTTCTCTGATATTACATTTCATGATGGCCATAACAGTGGCACCATCACAGCCTCAACTCTAAACTCCCACCTGCAGCCTAACAGATCATGAGCTCTCTCTCCCCTGGAGCTCCGCATGCCAAATCCAAGAGAAGGATGTGGAGGGCAAGAGAGAGTTGAACAAGGACTGCATGAATGACGAGCAGCATGATGGATGATGTGCCCTCCCGAATGAAGTTACTTGAATGCCTTAGGCTTGCAATGGGATAGAAATCAACTCATCAGCCAACAATTTTATCTTTTTGTTATTAATACGGTTTGTAATGTGTAAAATGTCTATATCGGATAACAGATTTCTAATTAAATAAGATAACCTAGAGAAAACCGTGACAAATACCCCTCCTCTATAGCAGAAAGAAGACCAGTTTCAGTCCACTCTGAGTCCCTTCCTTCCCAACAAGACCTTGTGAAATTACCCTGGCATTTCCTGCTTCCGATCCCACAGCCCTCAGGATTGAAGCTGGTTGGCATGGCCTTTCTTGCTTTTTTTGCTCTAAAATCTAAAGCAAGTTCTCCCTGTCGGTCCAGAGCATATATCCAGCAAGTTGTAAGAGCTGACTTACACTGAACTGTGAGGCAGAGCAGAGATTTTACATTAACAGTGGAATTTGTGCATTGTACATCAGAGTCCAACTTGGTAATTAATTTTCTTGCTATTAAAAGGACAGTGGGAGTGGAAAGCCCCCCAGATTAGACCTGAGTACCTTCGGCCAGACATCAGCCCCTAGTAGGTCAGTGGTAAAGTGGGCTTCAAGTACCCAAGGATTGTCTCTGCACTTTGATTGTTTTCTGGCTAGGAAGTTAACAGCTGAGTGCATTTTGAGTAAAATACTGGAGGAAATAGCTGATAAAAATATCAATGATATATATCTGCTAAAGGAGATACACATCTGTTTTTTCTCAAACCACTGTTAAACTGTCATCCGAACACTTATCAGAGAAACAATTCTCACAGTAGTGTTATCTCCAGACATTTTCCTGACCAGACTGAGTGAGAGGCTGTGAAAGTGAGGCATTCCTCTTGTTTGCTTTTAGGGGGTGTGTGTTGGTTCTCCCATGAAGAATGACTTACACTTGCCGTTAATTTTCTGCAAATACAGTGACTACATGTCCTTGCCATGTCCGACCCATGCTCTTTGCAAAGTAAAACATAGTTCCAAATTTTTGAAGCCAAATAAACCAATTGGCAAGAAGTTGATGGGAAACTTCTTTCTGAATATTTGTTCTCTCTCATGTTCATAGGTCTTTGAAATGATACACTTTTAGGAAAGAAATAGTTGTATGTATCTTTTAATCGTACAAGGATAAAAGCTTGTCTAGCAGCCAAGTGGTGAGAAAGGAAATGTTTGGTTGGAGACTAAGGAGGAGTGTATGATGTGAAGAGGGTGCTGAAAAAGTCTGCCCTGAATGGGGTGTGAAAAGCAATTGTGAGGTAAAGGAATCAATGGCAATGTGAGCAGAAGGGAGAAATGAAACTGTGAGTTGCTCATTTCTGAATGGACTTAATATGGTCTAAAGATTTTGGACAGTGATATTTGTAGGCTTGCTGAATGATGTCAATCCTTTGTCTGTTTTTTTTTTTACACATCATCTGGCTACAAAACTTTTGTGAATTTTTATGAAATCATATCAATAACTAAAGTCTCAGAGAGTACTAAGAATTTTTAAATAGCTTCCTTGCTTCTTACTTGTTATATTATGTCTTATGATTCAATTAGCTCTCTTTCTTGTTACCCAAAAAAAGAGGCATTTGGAAGACATATATTGCAAATAAAGTAACATGCTTCATTGCTATAAAGCATCTATAAAAAGATTATGAGTATTTATGAAATGTATATGTAAGTTATAAATCATCGAATTTTGAATAACATTTTAAAATGTACTTTGCATCATAGAATGCAAGGAAATGTGATCAAAGATTCAAGATGCTCCCTCTAGATCCTTGATCATTTCATAAGTATAAGGTGAGGTGTTGTCATGGGTTAGGTCTAGAATGTCCCCCAAAACCTCACGTGTTCCGAGGTAGAGCTAGTGGAAGGTGACTGGATCATGGCACGCTCTACTTATCAGAGAATTCATCCAATAATGAGCTCAGTAGCTCAGTGTGCTGTTCGTAAGTGGGGCCTGGTGAGAGGTGGGCAGGTGGGGCGTGGCCTGGAAAGTATGTTCCTGTCCCCCGCTCCTCCCTTTGCTTCCTGCTTCCTGTCTGTCATGGTTGAGCAGGTTTCCCCCACCCATGCCCCTCCACCCGGCTGTTTCTTCCTTGGAACTGGGATCCATGGACTGAACCCACTGAAACTGTGGCACAAAATAAACCTCTTTTAAGTTGCAGATATCAGGTACTGTGTCTGCAATGAGAAAGTGACTAAGATGGACCCACTAGATTCAATCTAAATATCTATTTTCTGCCCCAGAAGCTATGCTTCCATAGAACTAACCTTTCCTGAACTTCCATCACCCAGAGTAGCAATTTAGAATACTTCCAAATGGAAAAATTCCTGTTGATATGTATAAGTTGTCATTAAAAAAAAAAAAAAAGATTTTAGAATCTTGAGATGGAGAATCACTTCACTCATTAGCGATGAGATTTCCATACATCATCCTATAGGATAACAAATTCATGTTCCCGTATCCATGAAATGAGGCATCCTTACAGCATGAACCATGCCATAGGTGGCTTCTGAGCTCATGAAACAGGGAACACTAACTCTGGTGGCCATGGCTTCATACCTGTACCTAAACCAGTTAAGGTAGAGTTCATGGTTTTTGCTATAGGAATAAGGTTTCCACCTTGTCCCACCTCTCCCAACTAGAATCCCCAAAAATACTTGTCTGGGGCTCATGCAGTACTTCCCAAGGAAAGGTGTCTTCTATCAGCTTGAGATTCTGAGTTTGTGGAGACTGTGATTTATCTGACAGCTAGTACAAAACACATGGAGAATCCCTCAGTCCCCGCATCAGTGTCAAGCAGTAAGTGAACTGATGAGCGTCAGTTATTCCCTTTGATCACTGGAACAGTCACCGTTTCCAGAACGCAGTCTTGCTGACTGTCTCCCAAACCTCGGCATGATTCTTGCCAACCTTTTTAGAGAGAGGGTGTCTAAAGAAAGCAGCATAACTATAGGAAAAGGAGTTCGTGCTTCAGGCCATCCCACATCCCATGATTTGCATCTTGCAAACCACAGTGGTCTCCATACCTGTCCGCCATATCTGGCTGATGGATTTGGAAGATATTCATCTTTGGCGATTTCCTGCCAAGGCCTAGAACTATTCTCTACAACCCTGTTACTCGAACTATGGCTCACTAACCACTTGCATCAATATTATCTGAGAATTAAGTTTCTAAAAATCAGGCAGAGAAGCAATACTAGGGTGTCCCCACTCATGAGGAATTCCCGCAGTACATTGTTCATTAATTGGGATGGGGCCAGGTCCGACTTTTGCTCATCGTATCAACCTACAATTGAACACAGTGCTAGACAGTCAGGATGTGTGGAATAAATGGATGGTTCAGCTCCTCCCGCCACATCACTCTGGTACCTTTAGACCTCAAAGAGAGTGCTGCAGAAAAAGAAATATTCAAATGGAAACAGGCACACTATACCAGCATCAAAAGTATCTATAGTTCTTATTTAGAGGAAAATTGCTGATAGAGTTTATTCATTAAAACACCCCATGTTTGCGTTGCATCTTGCTTCAAACAATTTTATGGATTCTATAATTCAGGCTTTTCTGTATTAAAGCACTTTTTAAAATATTTATAGTAAAAGCTTATTTGGAAGCAATATATAACAGCAATTTTCTTCCAACTACCTTAACGCTCTAGATGCATTTGATGAGACCTGATGCTGAGTAAATTCGAGCCCGGAAAATATTTAGCAGATGTCAGGATCTATCTTTGATATAGTCTCTTAATTTAAAGAAAACACAGATTTGGGGGGGAAAAAACTCAGTGTGTTAAAATAATGAAATAACATTGTTTTGAAATTTCTACTAATCTCCAGAGTTAAATGATAAACCATAGTTCTATTGTACCTGGAGCATCTATGCATAAAATGTATAGCAAAATGTTAGTGCTCACAGCTTAGCACAGCTAGACTTTTTTCCTGTGAACCAGAAAAAGAAAAACAATACAAAACAAAGAAACAGCAGTCGTCTTTCTGAAAGTTACATTAAAATAATGTACTGGTAAGTGAAAACCTTAGGAATAGGCAAACAGCTTTTATACTGGGATGTGTTTGGGCTTACACTGTGTTCATGAATAGAAGAGCATTTTAGTTGAAATTGTGTGGTTACAACTCTAACATTGTCACTCCTATTTCTATAGGAAGAGCAGAACAATGTATTAGACTATTCTATTTAATTTGACTTTAAAATGGCATCATGCTTGGCAACTGAAGACATAGAAAAGAAACTTTCCCGTGAAATGCTGGAATGTTCGGTGTTTGGATCTAGGAGAAGGAAGGGACAGAGAGGCAGTATGCATGATGGAAACAGTTCTGGCTTCGAGTTCTCTGGCCTTGGCTTGGAATTCAGATCTTCCTATTATTAGTTATGTCAGTGAGGGCAAAGTACCTTATTTCTTTTAACACCAAGTATTGATCTAGAAAAGGAGCCATAAATCTTATCATCCATAGTGGTTCTGAGTGGTAAAATATGTACACATGATACGGCAGGTCCCAGATGATGGGTTGTGCCATTTACTCTCCTGTCACCATCCATGAGGAAGCAGTCACTTTACGTGTCACTAAGTATGAATGTGAACACATATGTTCATACATCTTTGCTTTAACATAGCACAGATCCTTGAGCACACACATATACTTCCTCTTTGTTTAAAAGTGGTTATGAAATTAGAATTTAATATCATTGTATGAGTACAGTGAGAAGTTAGACACCAAATAGTTAAGAACATAGGCTATGCAGACAGCCACATGAGTCACACTTCTGATTCTAGCATTTCCTGTATTTCTTTTGGCAAAATTATTTCAACTTCTCATTCTTTTATTTTTTTCCTCTTTCTAAAAGTGTTTATATCCACATCAAAGATTTGTGTGTCTAATAAAGGAGGTAATATATGAAAACAACACAATGACCAATAAAAAAGAAGTTCTCATAAATGGTGGTGGATATTTTACAGACATCTTACAGAATACATTACATTTAGAGCATTAAATGGCAGCCACTTATTGGCACAAAGTGGAAATAAATAGACAATGGGAAAAATCAGTGATGCGGTGTGAAGTTGGATTTCCAGCTTGCGTTCACTGAAATTTAAGTCTCTTCATGTAGTTTTTAGAAAATTCCAAACAAAACACAACCCTTAGTGTCAGGATACCTTATTCTACACTCAGCTCTCGTGTCACCTTTTTTGAGAAAGTAATCACTGTAAACAAATTGGTATTCTTGAAAACTCCTAGAATAAATGCAAAATATTGCCATTTATTTTATTTAAATAAGAGGCATTCTGATGGCTTACATTTTTGTTTTTAATAACTATAAATAATATTTAGCAAGTTCTTAAAATGAATTATCTTGAACATCCTAATGAAAGTCTGTACCAAGGGGCATTTATAAGTGTTTTGCACTAATCACAGTTTGTAAAGCTATTAAGCTTCTGCCTATCAATTTTTCTTGAAACTGCTTTTCTGGATAAAGAGTGTTCTTAAATGCCTTAGGCACTACAACGAGAGGAGAGAGAACAGAAATGGAAGCACATGATGAACCTTGATTACAAACATTGAGGTTCTTTTTGCAACCAGTAGTAGTAGAAACAAAAATTAAAGGTAAGAAAATAGTTTACAGGAAGGCTATCAGATACATGGTAGAAGCAGGATAATCTGGAACGCGGCAATCACAAGGGAAGAAAGGCTACAGAGGAATCGGGAGTGCGTCCGAACGTGGGCTCTGGAGACAGGCTGCTTCGCCTGAACCCTGACTCATTGCTTCCCAGGCCTCTGTGCTTGTGGGAAAGTAATTTAATCTCAGGGTCTCCACATCCTGATCATCAAAGAGGCTATTCTCACATTTAAGTTAACCTGTGTAAGACACATAATGTTTAGAAAAAATAAATCTGGCCAGAGACACAGGCCATCATTATACCTCAGAGAGACCACTGGGCGTGGCCACTGAGAACCTAGTTTCACTGGGCTTTGGCATTTGTGTCCACCCCTCAGTGCATGGTATGTGTCTGTCTTTGCCTTGGTTGAGAGAACAGAACACATGGAATTTCTCCCCAACCCTCTGAATGGGGGGCAGGTGGCAAATCCCTAAAGCTAAGAAGAGGATTTGGATGCTAAGCATCCACATATTTTGTGGTTGTCCACTATATTTAACATGGCCATATGGCCCAGCTACCTTGAGACAGTCCCAATTTACAGCTGATATCCCATATGTCTAAACACATGTTCCTGGCAGAAATGTCACAATTTGGATGACAATTACATAGCTGCCCTCACTGTCTCTTGCTCCCTTTTGCTGAAGACCATGTTCACATATCCTTTTCTATTTTTCCAGTCTATAACCTACATTTTTATTTGTGTTATTAATTTCACACATTTGGTTTCATTACAGCATTTTCGTATATACATATAACACAACTTGATCATGCTTATCCTACCTAAAATGCTTCCTTACATCCACTTTTCATATATCCTTTCCCTTTTCTTAAGGCCAAGAAAAAAGGACCTCAGTAACCACATTTTCACTTATAAAAACAAAAAGTATATATTTACCCTCTTCAGAAAAAAATACAAATCCCAGCAAAAATAAACCAGTGCTCCATCACACTACCATTACTACCATTATTTTCTTCTTAGATCTGTAAGATCTGAATTTATAATTGTTTTTTTTTCCTCCTATTGTTTCTAAGTACTGTCTCAGTATTTCATCACCTATGGGTGAAATTATAATTTTATAACTTTTTCACCATCACCAGAGTACCCAATAATATCGATATATTTTATATGCATGCTTATAAATATGTGTATACATACTAACTTACACATGCATGCATACATCTGAACGTGTAGACAGATATGCGAAAGGTACACAAACACGCATTGAAATGTAAGGTGATGCACGCAGAATCTAAGGCCCTCATTTCTGCACTTGCTTATGAGGCCGAATGACTTGCATCCCTCATGAGCCAGGGGACCCTCCCTCTCCTGCAGAGCACACCTGAGTAACATGCAGGGATTTTCATGCCTGAAGTGTCGAATGTGTTTTTTCCAGTACAGAATTAAAAAAACCTTTCCCTACCTTTCAGATAACTAACACGGTAGTTCTACAGTGCACACTCCATACAGAACCTTGAACTTGCTGCATTTTGTGCCCCATTTGGCCCCACAGTGACTCCTCAATAGGCATTTGGTGCTCCACAAGGGGCCTGTGGTAAGAGCAGGGCATTCTACGATAACAAACCCAATGCCTCACATCTGTTGGCATATGTTCTGTTTTGTAGCGATGACATGTAGAATCCCGCCGATTGATGCATCGGCTACATCTACAGATGGTAGACCCCGTGGAAAGAGAAGTACGGGGAAAATGACCCCATTCATCAGCTGGTGCTCACTCAAGATTCAGGGAATCAAGTGAGCACCAGGCAACTTATCGGCCTCCTCATTCATGCTGTTTTCTGGGGCTCCAGCATATTCTGAGTGTGTATGGGCTGGGCTCCAGAGATGGCGTTAGCCGGCTCCTCCTTGGGCAGAGCCTGTCATACACAGGTGACCATGTCATGAGCAGGTTTTTATACACGAGGTCTTAACACTGAACTCAGTAAGAAGACAGGAGGGGAGCCAGGAGAAGACACACTTCATCGTGGAATCTGCTGCCATGTTACTTAAAAGAAGAAAGATCTGGACAGATGATTATCAGATTGTGGGTTGTGGCTAAAGCTTTGGCTAGGTGCTCAGGAACTTGGGAAGAAAATGATAGAAAATTAGTGACAAGCAAGTTGGTGGAAGAAGTATGTGCGTAGCGCTCTCTGACTGGGCAAAAGCATTTAGATGTTTGTGTTCTATAAAGATAGGTGACCTCAGCAGAGGAGAAACTCAGGATCAAGTGGACAAGATGACACATTCTCTCGACACCTGTCAGTTTCTTCTCCAGCCACCCATCATTCCCCATTGGGCTTGTGAATGAAATGGCCACGCCGTCAAGAATGAGGGTGTGCATGGGCTTCCACTCACCAAGGCTGGCTGGCTTTGGTCCCCACTGAGCGTCCAACCTGCCAGTTGCAGAGAAGAACACTGAGCCCCCGATGCAGCACTATTATCTGAATAATCCGGCTTCTAACTGGTGGCACGTTGGTCATATGAGACAGTTTCCACCCTGAGAAGGCAGCGTGGTGTTCTTACCGGATACTCACGGTGGGTGAGGCTGTGCATCGCTGCACACGATGCTTGCACCAACCGTGGACCCACGCCATGCCCTACTCATCATCGTGCTGTTCTGCACAACATTGCTTCTGATCTGGGAGCCCACTTCACAGCAGAGGATGGGCCAGGACGGGCTCTGCTCAGGGACTTCTTAGTCTTGCCGTGCTCTTCCCCTTCCTGAAGCAGGTGGCTTGCAAGGACTGAAGAACGCCTGATTGTCCCTTTAGTTACGGTGCCATTTTAGCGGCCGCTACACTGCAGGGCCAGGCGAGGCTCTGTAGAATGTGCACTCGGCATTCACGTCCAGGGCGACGCTCAACAATCATCTCATCGACATCGCTCTTCTTCCCATGCATATTCCAGATAGATAGAGCCAAATGTGCCGCGCTTTCCAAACACACTTTTTATTAATTTTAGTTTAAAAATTTATGTCTTATGAACCAACACATATAACTTGTTTATAATAAAGGATTCATAGTAAGAAAAATTTAAACATGTGGCTAAGTTTGGCAGGGAGTCGTAGAATTCCTATAGCACAATAAATTCTGGAACAAGAATCCTGTCTGTAATTTCGTTTCTTTGGGATTGATTCTGCTGGTTTTCATATGTTGCTAATATGCAGAAAAATTAAACAGAAATAAAAACTCAAAAGGGTCATGTAGACTTATTGACTTAATGTTGATTCAAGTTCTGTTTCTGTTCATTCATTCATAATCACGATATTGTGACTGTTAAATTTTAATCAACTCTTTTCCTTTTCTGATTTTTTGAGACAGGGTCTCTGCATATTCTAGGCTGGCCTTGAACTCACTATGGTCCAGGCTGGCCTTCAACTTGTGTTCCCACTGCCTCAGCCTCCTGAGTGCTGGGGTTACAAGGGTGCGTCACCATGCCTGGCTTAATCAACTGTTTAAACACCTAATAAACAGCATGCAAAGATTTTTACACAGAGCGGCACTGGAGGCAAACCCAAATGTTTCCAAGATTCTGAGAATATTTTCGTGAAGTGAATGAGACCTGCTGAGTTAGTGTTTGTCAGGTCTTATTCACGAAACTGGAAGTTCTCCAACTTACCATCCACACAGAATGCAGTTATTATGTAACAAGTAATAAGAGTGTGCTTATTTGATGTACATATTATTAAATTCAAGAGAAACAAAGTAATTATGAATTATACCTATGTATTATATATATATTGGTTTTTTTAGGGGATGCACTCTTCTTTACATTTATTTATTCATTCTTTCAGACAGGGTTTCATGATGCAGTCCAGGCTGGCCTCCAGTGCTCAGAAATCTTCTTGACTCAGCTTCTCAAGTGCTGGGCTCACAGCCATGTGCCACCAGGCCTGGCCCATATTCTTGTACACATTTGGAATTTCCTATACATTTGAAACATTTTTTTTAAGCAGCTCACTGGGGGACGACCACGAGGGTCTACAGCAGTGTGGGCTCCGTGATTTGACTCATCTGTATCGAAGCCTGTGCCTAGCCCTGGGCAGTGTGGCTCAGGACTACCCTGCCCTGGGGAAGTGTAGTCTTCCTCAGACCCGAGTCTGTGAGTTACGTCTCGTTAAGAAAAACACAAGTGGACAACCAGAAAGGGCGTCCTTTCCCAGTCGCTGGCGGGGTATAGACCCAGCCAGCTGTGAGGGCCACTCAGCCTGTGCCTTGCGGCCTGTGGCTCAGGGAACCAGGTGCTCAGGAAGGCCCCCCACTGAGTCAAAAATTTATAAGACTGGGGGGAAAGAGCTCAGCTCCTCTGTCCTTTGAGGCGCAGGAGGGAGCAGCAAAATCCTGTCCACTAAGCCAACGGGAAACCGCCTGCTCTGCTGATCCAGGCTCTTCCTGAGTAGGTCAAGTCCCGCCGCCCGGGCTAATGCGAGAGGCGGCGCCTTCCCTCTTGGTTTTCAGTTTACCAGACTCTAAAAAGCTCTGGTGAAAACCTGTTTTTCAGGATTTATTGTTCATAAAGGCTATTTGCCCATATACATACCCCTGAGATGTTTTTAATTGAAATGACGAATCAATTATAAAATTAAGAAAAAATACGATTTTCTACTTCGAGTATTCGTTGATCTAAAGAGGTAGTTTGGTGGCTGGGGACGGAGCTCAGTGATGAAGCCCCTGCCTCGCGAGCCAAGGCCCTGGGTTCAATCCCTAGCAACACGGGGAAGGAAAGAAGGAAGGGAGGGAGGGAGGGAGGGAGAAAGGAAGTTAGGTGGTGTAGGGGATCTGAAGCATAGTAAAATACCAGATAACAAAAATTCTGGATTTCCTCATCATCACTAGAACAAAAAATAGAATTATTTGTAGAAATCAGCCCACCTATAAACAAGGCAAATGGAAATTCCAAATTAAGCCCCAGTGTCGCGGCTAGTGGCACAAACACAACACTCTCTCCGCTGACAGCAGCAGCTGCTGTAGGGAATGAGCAGGGAAATCTCGGCCTCCAGGAGAGCCCTCTCCAGGGCAGGTCCACCCACCCGGCAACACTGCACCATACAACGCAACACAACACAACAGCACCCGGGAATTTCACGCTCCAAGTTCTGCTTCCTGAGCATCAAGGAGAACACAGCCGCGGCCACACACGTGATGGGATGATGTGATATTTTTGTAGGACTTTCAGATCATGGGAAAGAGCAATGGGCATAATGTGACCCAGAGCTGGGACATTTTCAGTGACCTTTGCATTTAATGCAACTCCATTTTCACCCTTTTTTTTTCTTTTGATGAAGGCAGTATCTAATGTATCTTCGTTTCACCAATGCATAGTAAATCTTACATACAGATTTTGGTATTTGCAGGTGGCTTGAAAATAATCATAAAAATAACTTTTGATATTCTTACGATACATGCGTGGAAGATTCTACCTTCACTGTACTTAAAAGATATTGGATATAATTGGCTCCAATTTGGGAATTGTGTGAAAAGCAAATGTCTCTCGTGGGGGCTTCAATTAGCTGAATAAACCCTGGAATTAGATTACATTTAAAAAACAGAAATGGAAAGCAATTTTATTGAACCCCAGGGAGGCCATGACCAAATTAAAGCTACAATAATCAATGGCTCATATAATTCTGATGACCCTGGTGGCCCTCCTGTTCATCAAAGACACAACACAGTTTTGCCTCTTGTAAATACTGTTGGGTTTTTTGTCTATAAACACTTCCAATAAATACTTCCACATAAATACTTCCAATCCCAATGTTTTTAAGGGACCACTTTAATGTACTGTTTTCTT
Organism: Erethizon dorsatum; assembly: GCA_028451465.1. Taxonomy (NCBI): domain Eukaryota; kingdom Metazoa; phylum Chordata; class Mammalia; order Rodentia; family Erethizontidae; genus Erethizon; species Erethizon dorsatum. The sequence goes on along the minus strand of CM051824.1, from coordinate 153,353,640 downwards.
TTGGTATCATGCAATAGTTACATTTAATATCTTTTAATGAAAGTAAGGCTCTAAGTGACTCACCATTTGTGAGTGGATAAGCAGGTGGCAATCTTGACAAACACCATAGCGTTCATGTATTTAATAGCTCTAATTCGTTTCCAGCATTACCTCTCTTTTGGGTTTCCACTGAGTTTAATTTTAGCCAATGTGTTTATTAAATAGTTATAAATATGTACAACTGCTCAATATAACTTTATTCAAACTCTTTGGGCAAAGATCCAGTTTGAAATCTTGTTCCCAATGTAATTATTTTTCCAAGATGCTCCGGCTCCTTCAGAATCCTTTCCAATGAATATTCTCGAGAATATTTCTCATATAGGTACATCTTGCCTTTCGGTCAGTATTGCATTCTGAGAATGCTGGGCTTCTATGTGAAACTTAGCTCTGGGTTAAATTCTATATTGGAAGACAGTAAGACGGGTAAATTGGGAGTTGTATGAGAAATATCGCCTCAGTATGAGGCAAGTTCTTCAAACACAAAGGTTGCTAAGCCAGCCCTGGAAATGGTACTTTCATGTTTGCTAAAGCATTTCTCTTCTACTTACATTAATAAAATGTTTTAACGTTCTTGCTTTCAATGATATAGGAGATAAAAATTATTTAAAGGTCAAGGCCTACACAGCAAACTGATGGGTAAAATGGGTTTGCATGGGGGAACTTAGAGAATCCAGCCACGGGACCCCGCTTTCTGGACACTCCCTAGAGCAGTAGTTGGACTACTACGGCCTCTGGTGCAAACCTTAAACTTCCATCTTTCCATCACCCACTTCCGCTTTACCCTGATGACACAAAATATTCAGCTGGCTTTGGGATATAGGATGGCATCATTCTGATAACAAGGGGTTTAGCAAAAAAGAAACTGTCCACTCTGACGTGCACAGGAAAGTGGGGCTCCAGCTTGGACCAAGTCATCCAAAAGTAGGGAGCAGTGCGAGAGAATCAGAGGTCAGAAAAGTGAAAAGTGGCAGGAATCTATGTCCAGCCAGAGAGCTGAATTATGTTAATTCAATGGGTTATTTTCTGCATCCTGCACATGCAAAAAATTTTGGAAAGTAATAAATATACTACAATATTGCCTTCTTAAAAATATAGATATTATTTAAATTTGAATAGTATGGGATCATTTATCCCTCACTCCTTAATATTTTTGATTATTTTAAGCTTTTCAAACATTTCTACATTTATAAAAATCTCTACAAAATGAACATTATAAAATCTCAGTATTAAATATATCACTCTTTCTACATCTAAACGCAATACATGCCTTACTGCTGAAATTTTAAAAACAATACTGGTAATTGTATCTGTTGCCATCAGTACTTCCTAGAGTCAGATGCAGCAGAGTGCAAGAGCTCTGTCCCTGCGCCAGCAAAGGTCCAGCTGAAGGGCTGGACCCAGGGCACTGTCCACGAAAGTCCGCATCAGGAGACCCAGGGATCTGTGCCGGAAAGTCCAAGGGCCAAGGCCGGAAGCGGAAGTGTCTGCACTAGGGCCAGTAGACCACGCTGGAGGCGAGGGTGAGGACCAGAGCTCCCCCAGGAGAACCACAGCCATCCTCAGCTAGGACCAGTGGAAGAGAGTAGCCGGAGCTTGTCCGAGGGACATCAGTGCACCGGCTTCTCCTCCTGCCCTCCCTCTATGCCATTCCTCAGAGCCACGCAAACTCAGCCCAGCTGGGCCATCCCACCCAAGGTGACCATCAATTAATCAATCACTACAGTATCTTTCTGATAACTGTGATTTCATAGATTTTTTTTCTCTGTAGATAGTGGGAGGCTATTGTTTTATGGATGCAATAAATTTTGGAAATTTGTTCAGAAATATCTTTAAAAATTATTTTTAGATTTTTCTCTTCAATGGGAGCTATTTCCTCTGATTTCTTCAAGGTGATTTTCTTTTGACTGTGTTCCTATAAATGTTCTCACTTTCTTTGCCATCTCTTTGTGCTGTGAATTGCGGGTCTCAGTAGTTTTCAACTTTGAGTACAGTTTAGTTTACTTGAGACTATCTTAAAATTTGCTGATGATCTGGTACCATTCCCAAATCAAATGAGCCCGGTTCTCCAAAGGCATGATCCTCGTGTTAGTATTTAAAACAAAGGTGCTTCCTACATAATTTTAATGTATAGCTAGGATTGATATTCACTGGTACAGAAAACACCACATTCCCAAAGACAATGATGATGACATCTACAGTCTTTTGAGACAACAGTGTTCACAAATGAACAAGTAACAGCAAAAACAAATAAATTCATGATACTGTTAATGCAGAGGAATTAGACCAAATGGAAAGGCCAAGTATATACTTGGCATAATAGAGCATAGTTTAAATGAAAACATCTGCAAAATAGAAAGATTATCTTCCCTGTGGGTTGTCCTTAGTTGTACAGATAGCAATGCAATGGGGCTTCCGCCCTGACATATTGAGCTTAGAAAAGAGTAAGATTTAACCCAAATTTGCTCAGTTTTCTTCCTAGTTTCAAGAAAACTGATGACCAGACATGCAAGTATGAACTATTTCGGAACTGTAGGTGTCAAAAAATATATAATATCACTTGGCTTCAAGGTTAATGTCATGTAGCAACTTCCTATGTAGAATTCTAAATCCTTGCGTAAATAGGATAAATAGTGCCTTTGCTACCATGCATTTTTGAGCTTAGTTGGACCAATTAAGGCAAAGGTCAGTATTTTATGAAATTAGATTCCATCTTTGTTATGATGTACATGTTAAAATAATTATGAGATTCCTAACTTTCTATTTGCATTCATAAAATTTTCAGGGACAAAATTTTTCATATCTGAGCAATATCATATTACTATATTAGTTTTTATGATTTCTTAAAAATATTCTGGAGATAATAAAGTATATATACCTGAGATTTATTTACCTTTATGCTACTTTTGGTTGACATCAAAAGTAATTTATGTACTTCTTTGCATATGGCTGTATATCAATTCAGAATTAAAATATTTCTTTTGTTTTAATAAATATTTCCAGTTTTATATTTGATAGATTAACTGTATGTCCATACTTCATAATACTAGGTTCAAGTGATTTTTCTTTCTTCTAATCCTTTTTTGTTGTAGTTTTATGGATATGGCTTTAGTCCTAAAATACTCAAATATTTCCCTTTACCCTTTTAGAAGTTTTCTAAGTCAATGTAAATTTTGCAATATGGTGTCAGAATAAAATTTGTTTTGGAAATACACATTTTCATTTTCCTTTCTTCAAAGTGATGTTTAAAGTAGTCAAACTCATATTTTATTTCTGTCATATACTTTGAAATTGGTGCACTGATTTGTCAGAGTTGAAAAATTATGGAATGAATATTTTAACATAAAAATAACTTGAATGAATATTCTTAGAATACAAATCAACTGTGTTTACTCAAAGAAATATAAAATATTCTTTACCCATACCATAAACTATAAATTTGATTCTAAATTCTAATGTTACTTTCTTCTCCTTATCTTTGTCTATAAATAGTTCTCAATATTTAATTTTTGAAAGAATTTGTTTCCTTCTTTGTTTGTTTGCTTGCTTGATTTTAAAGAATTGAACCATGATGAAGGCATAAAATCTTTAGGATAATACTTTATTTTTATGTTTTTTGTATAGATTTTTAAACTATTTCTAAATAAAGAAATTATATGGAAAACATTTTTTTTAAATTTAAAAGCTAAGATTAACAAAAAAACTTTATGATTTGTAGTACTTCCGAGATGGTTAATTTTACATTTTAATCACTGTAGTTAAATACAGAATAAAAATAGATATTGAATTCTCAAATAACTTTCTAGCTGATATTATGTTGCATTTTTAATTCCATTTGGTCACTCTGGGAGACCAAGATAGCAGAATCTCACGTTTAAGTCCAAGTTTGTAAACTCAGGAACTTTGCAAAACCCCGTCCCCAAATCAGAAGAGGGGTGGCACTGGGGATGTAGCTCAGTATGAAAATACCGGGTTTAACCCTCAGCACAGCTTATATATATATATAAATCACATAAATATATTCCAAATTTCAGTAACATGTTAGTTCATTTTAGTATGCTGAATAATGATACAATGAATACTACATCCACCCATACTTTTCAATTTAACCTAAACGTCATTTTCTAGGATAATAATATATAACAGATACTTTCTTGCTAATAACAAAAAATACTTTTGAGGAATAGGAAATAAAAAAATCTATCACTGATGCCATGGAAAGGAAAGCTACGTTAGGTCATTAAGTTTGTTCTTGTTGTCTTAGCCCGCTTATTCACTAAGACACTACTCCTGTTAAAATGTTGTCATCTCTTATTTATACAATTTATTCTTGCTGTTACAAAGAAAGGTCAGTATTATGAAAGTAGTTTGCATATGTCTATGTTACTGTGATATTCAGATCATGTAAATAAGCATGAAACATTTCAGATCATATATAATCTCACTTGTTACCCCTTTCCCTTTCATTTGTGTCAATTATTCACTTGGCTCAAGTCTTCCAACATCTCTTTTCTAGTTTATATTTCATTATTTAATTGAAATTACCTAGGATCTGTCCAGTAAATCAATGTTTTCATATCTTGTCCGAGTTTCCTAAAGTTCCCAAGGCAGCACAGATATTAGAGGGTCTAAGGATGAAGAATTTCTTTTCTCTCCCCGTATTACTAACTTGATATAAGTAAATAGAATAAGTAAACACACGTACAGAAGGTCATACATTTATAAATTAGATATATTAATATATAAATATTATAGGAGTTTAGTTCCATCAAGAGGCAATACCAGAAGGCCAGAAAAGAAAAAGAAAAAAAAAAGATATCACATTTATTTATTTATTTATTTTTGTGTGTGTGTGTGGGTACCGGGGGTCAAACTCAGGACCTCGTGCACCAGCAGGCACCTGTGCTGTGATACCACTGGCCCTTTTTTTGTATGTGGGTACTGGGAGTCGAACTCAGGACCTCACGCTTGCCAGGCAGGCACTTATGCCACTGAGCTATCTCACCGGCCCAAGATATCATATTTAACTTCAGGTTGGGCATCTGGAATGGACTTTACTACATTCAAGACAGGAAGAAATGATCGTAATGGCCTTCAGTTATGCTTGCCGTATTCCTAGAACATGTAAGTTGGTTCTAACAGAGATGTACTGGATGATGCAGCTCCGGATGGGTGAGAAGACATTCATCGTGCGTCATACCACATCATGATTCTAAGTTCAAAGAGGGTAGCAGTTGTCCAAAATGCTTGTTAAACTGCTTCTATTTCTTAAAATACAGAAAACACAGCATTGCTCTTCTCTTGGGACTGAAGGTCCCCCCTTACTTATCGTTTTGGGTATCATTTTCCTTCTGAAAGCCTCATTCCACAGCCTGAAATATCTGTATGTATCTCTCTCCACCCCAACACAAAAACAACCCTTTTAAAATTTCAAAGAAGGACTTTAGATGTGAACTCAGTTACTTCTAAAATTTTTTTACAAAATAGGAATGCACTCTTCTGACTTTTTCATAAGCGATTTCTGAATTTCTATTGAGTTATTTTGTTTGTTTGTTTGTTTTTGCCTAAGAGATCATAAAATGAAAGATCCATCAATTTAATTCAACTAATAATAACGGAGTGCCTACTTTGTGTATATTCATGATTAGAATGAGTATGAAATAGACATATTTTTAAGTGTCTTATATTTGCAGGATTTAAATCTGAGGTAAAAGAGGAGAACACAATATCAAAACCAACTGTACCATGAATTAGAGCAAAATCTTTGCCATAAGAATGTAATAAAATTTTAATTAGGGTGGAATTGAATTAGATCAGATTGTCAGGAAGAACGTCACAGTAGTGTGTTGTTTAAGATCAGTGTCATTTCAATTTTTTTGAGATGTGATAAAGTCTTTAAATTCATGATAAATGATGTTATATACTATTAATTAAAATTAATATCATTAAGCATAAAGGCTGGGAAATATTTTACAAGAAGCAGATGCCTGCCCTGGATAGACCGTGAACCTGTAATTGTTTAAAGCTTAAGTATTTTCAGTGAGCTTCACAAACATGCTTAACAATCAAGTCAGCACTGAAGCTATCCTGATAGACGAAAGGACCCCAGTACACTACAAAAGAAGGGTGCCTTGGATTGTTTGGGGGAGAGAATTATTCCCAGGAAAATGGGTCTAACTCATACCAGCAACTTCCAATCTGGAATTGAGACTGGGAAAATCAGGCGAAGTAATAGGAATAAATCGAATTCTAGGCTAGGGATTTTTAATGAACCAGGTGGGTTCTTATATAATTTCAAGGAAGTTTGGAAAATGTTTTGAAATTATCAGACTCACAGGAAAACATTTCAGAAAATGAAAAGATGTTGAAACATTGGAAAAAAGAATTGGGCAGAGTGTATGAAAATCAGTAGATGCAATTACGAAACCGAACAGGAAGTCCAAAAGAGGACCCTGTGGTTCTAGATAGGGCTGGACGTAGTCTGAAGCATGCAGAACAGTCTAAGGATCTTAACTGACCGAAAGTTCAGCATGAGAAAACGGAGTGCAGCGGTCAAACAGGCCAGCATGGGCAAGCCCCGCGTTCTTTTGTGATGTGGAAGCCTTCACACTCCTCCGAGGATTTCACAGACCACACCTACCACCTACTGTAGCTCTTTAAGAGGGATTTTAACAAATTAAAACACACCCAGAGAAATAGCAGAAGGATGGGTTTGGAGATGAAGGTCCAGGAGGATCCTTTGAAAGAACTGAAGTTTGCCTCGAAAAGGACACATACCTATGGAGACTGCCGTGGTTAAGGATTGGTAAGTGGGCAAACATTTTCAGTACCTCCCAGGGCCATTATAAAAAATAATACTGAGAATTATTTTTATGGCTCTTGAAGGCAGAACAAGAGCCAACAGGTGTATATGTCAAGACATTTCAATGACTACATTTCTAAGAAATATGCACTCTCTCCAGACATTGAAAATGCTACTTCTAATATGTTGCAAAATAGTGATTTCAGTGGGATTGTCTTGAAAATCTACTCGGATGGAGATCCTATGATCTCAATAAATGTCTATTATGGACCTGCACAATAAAGTAGGTATGGTGCTACTGTTGGTTAGCGCATACATAACGGATTAAGGCTTTATTCTAAAATTGATAAAACAGAAGCAAATATGTGTTCTTTGTTTATAGCAGTGATGTAAAACTTGTGGAGTAGAGTGGAGTGGAAACACCCCAAGCTTCAACTTAGAGACTGTCATGCAGCAGCTATGTGGAAGGTCTTTGGAGGAGCAATAATTTAAAGGAACAATCAAAATATCAAGGGAAGTGAATTTAGAAGCAGGAGAAGAAATGTGATGGGGCAGAGGTATGTGTTCCATGAGTGAATTACAGGTTAGGGGGTTTGTTTTCAACTCTTCATTGAAGTTTTTTTTTTTTTTTTTTTTTTTTTTTTTGTGGGTAACGGGGGGTCGACCTCAGGACCTCGCACGCCAACAGGCACCTGTGCCGCTGAGCGATATCACCGGCCCCTTTTCCGTATGTGGGATCCGGGAGTCGAACTCGGGCCCTCGCGCTTGCAAGGCAGGCGCTTATGCCACTGAGCCATCTCACCGGCCCTTCATTGAAGTTTTTAAAGAGACAACTCTAGGGTTGAGTAAGGAAAGGGCTGAGAGTGTAAAACATGGCCCTAACTTCCAATTTTCTCCCTGTCATATATATACCCAAATATTTTTAAATAGCTCTCCTTGCATCTTGTGTCACAGAAAATGTCACAGAACCTGGACAGGGCATAGCGATTTCTATCTTGTGCTAAATTAGGTCCCTACTGGGAGCCGCTGTTCCATACAGAGGCGGGGTCTGCCTGTTTGGGGTATGGGCATTGCCTTTATAACTACAACAATGTGCTGTTTTGGCATATCTTCAAATATTCTTTTTGAGCCTGTTTGGTTGTTTCCAGAAAGAGGAGATCTATTTGATTATGGTTCACTGGCAGTCATTTAGAAAACTGTGTGAATTTTAATGGTATAGCTTTTAGCACTGGGGATTTTTACTCGTGTCTAGCATAGACATGATGTCTAAGCATGGACAATATGGGTTTCTACATATGGTCAATGCCGAAAGCTAGTTTCCATCCTCTAATAAGGTAAGGGGGAAGAAATGGACATTTACAAATAGGATTCACATTTGAAATGAACCAAAGTAATAAGCTCAAACAAAGACAGAGTAAGTGTGGAGAAAGAACAAATCTGGGTGTCCTTAGTGCTTTTCTCCCATGGTTTTTCCAGGGCTGATACATGTTTAGAGGTCAAAATTCTCTTGCTTCTTGACAGTATTTTATTCACTGCCCTATTTTTAGTCTGAAAATCCTGTGTGGTAATATATATGTTGCCTTTAAAACCACTTGACATGTTATGTCCTACTACATGAAAATTCCTATTTTCAATCTTTTCTGCTGAAAGGTAAATATGTCCAATTACCTAACACTTGACAGTCAGCCGTTAAAGGAAACTAGGATGGTATCTATGCCCCTCTGTTCTGAAGTCGAGATTGAAAAGAACAGAAATGCCTGTCAGTCACATATGTCCTCTGCAGGAGGTGCTGAAAGCTGGTGAAGATGTGAAACAAATTTCCAAGTTGGGATTTCTTCCAGCATGCTTTCTCTTTTCGGTTTCCCCTGATTCAAAGGTATACAAGAGTTAGAGATGTGCTCCCTGTCACCATTTACCACACAGGGCAGCTTGCACATGAGTGACATTTTTCTGCCTGTGTATCAGTTAATGCTGCATTTGGTTACCTGGAAAAGACATCCTTCCAGAGAGGTTTACATATACAACTCTACTTTCTGAAACATTGTTAATCATAATTATATGCCCTCTCCTTTTGTTTCTTTCTCTCTTACACTGGTCATCTTGTTTCTTGTATATTGTTTTGCTTTGTTTTAGTCTTGCAAATATAATATTAAAGGCTTCTTAATGTCATGGTTTTATATTATTTATTTATTTATTTATTTATTGCTTGTTTGGTTGTTTGGTTTGCATCCCCAGCCCTTTTCTTACTTTTTTTTTTTTTTTTTTTTTTTTTTTTTTTGAGACAGTTTCTCACTAAATCCTTAAATTACCCAGGCTGAGCTTGAACTCACAATCCTCCTGCCTCGGCCTTGTGAGTGCTGTGATTATATACATGAACCACCAGACCTGGCTTGATTTTGCTGATTTTAACAGTTTTATATAATTTTTTTCTGCTAGTAGTACCTATTACATTGCGAGGGAGCCTATAAACACTGTCACGTTGCTGGGCTTGGTGACGCATCCCTTTAGTCCCAGCACTCGGGAGGCTGAGGCAGGAGGATCACTGTGAGTTCGAGGCCAGCCTGAGCTACACAGTGAGCCTCCGTCTCAAAACAACAACAACAACAAAAAGCTGTCATGTTTTGCCACATGTGTGAACTCCTTTTTAATTTTTTAAAAAATTTTTTCTTCCTTTTTTTATGTCCATTATATTAATTACTTTTTTAAAGCTTGAGTAACTCTACATAACAGATTCTTCCCATTTTTATGATAATTTTAAATCCCTTAAATGTATGCACTACATAGATATCTCAGGTTATTTCCTTAAGACACATTTTGAAAGGGAAAATTAATTAGAAACTATGCACATTGTAAAATTTCTAATATGTAATTAAAATAGCATTACCAATGTTGGCATTAATGTATACTATTCCTTTAGTCTCCTTCCAAGTATCTTTAAAAACATTGGTATTTGATATGCAGAGGAAACAATATCTTAATATTATATTAATTATGATTTATTTATATACAGGGAGGGGTTATGATTTTTGTGTATACCATTGAATTGTATCTTTGTTTTGTGGACAGTACCTTCTTCATGTTCTTTGCCTATTACTCCACTCCCTACTCATTTCTTAAATCTGTCACTCCTTAAAATCAGCCTCATAGGCCAGTTTCCAAGCCCTCAAATCTTTTTGCCCAAATTATCAAAATATTTCTGCAGTACTCTCCGAACTCCAACCACAATTTGGGTTTTATTTCTGGGAAGGATTACAGGAGTTAGGAATGAAGTAGACTATGTATCCCAATCATCTTGTCCCCCAGAAATCACCTTAATATATTTAATTAATATACTTGAATTCCATTCCTAATTACAGAATGACAGCTAGGGCTCCCCAAATGACTATAAGTAGATATAGAATATAATTTGAGGTCATACTTGTCTTTTCAAGCCTCTCACAGAACATTTAATCCTAGAAGCATGTTTTATAGCTCAAAGGTCCCTGTACTTAGAATCAAAAAACTTAGATTCTTTCTTAGCTTTATTATTGAAGTTTGTGAAAGGTTTAGGGAAACACCCAATAAATAATATAAGGAACTGAGAGATTGACATAGGAGATTAGAAATCCTGGGTTAAAATAGCTAAGATATTTCTGATAAATCACATGGGAGAGTAAGATGTGGCTCTGTGGCCACACTGGCCTCCTGATAAACAACCCTCCAGCTACTCAGACTTTCCCATTTCATTCCGACCAGTTCTGGACAAGGCCACTCACTGACTGCAAAAGCATGTACAGAGCAGAATTGACCCCTCCTTCTGGACAAAAACTGGAGAGTACATCACAGCCTGAGTCTGCTGCTTCCACAAAGCAAGCTCTGGAGCAAGGATGGAGAGGGCAGGAGTGGGCAGGAAATCAGGGTTCCAGCTAGCACGTTAAAGATGCTGCTGTCTCACTGGGCTGACATTTGACTTCCTTTAGATTCAATTTCCTCAGTTGGAATAAAGAACATTTTCCATACAGCATTCTGTAAGACTTAATACAGTACTACCTTGGTGCTTGTTAATAGGTTCTGGGAGGCACCAAGAACAGTGGAAAGGCAGAGTGCCAAGCAAAGTGTTTGGGCTGGAGGGGATAACAAGTCATGAGGCAATCAACACCGACAAGTTCACCTAGTATCGAACAAGCAACAAGCACTGGGACAGGATTTTTGTGTCAAAATACATCCCATACCAAATTTGATGAGTTTCAAAGTATTACCAAGATATAGTCATAATTCAATATATATAATGGATCGTAAGAAACACTGTTTCCTGAATAATACATTGATTCAACATGCCAATTCGTTCTATGAAATGAGTATTACAGAACTGAAGTATCAACACTTGCATTTGAATGAGTGTTCCTGTTCATCTCTTGAAAAATATGCATTGGCACTTACACATCATTTTTAATAATTTTTAAGATGAAATTTTATACATAGATAATTTGTTAACCATAACGTTCTGTATTTTTTGCACTTTAACAAATTTCTTAATATATTTTTCAGTGTTTGCACTTTTTGGAGGAAAACATTCCTGTTTATTTGTTTGTCAAGAAAAATTTAATTGTACTATGTTTCTTACTGTTTTTGATGTTGTTGACAATATTATTTACCTCTCAGGCTCTCTCTTTGCTAAAGTAAATGAATAATAATGGTATTGTATGTTAAGTGTGTATGCTCAGGTGTTCCTCAGTGTTATGCAAAATCCTACATATTTTTGTCAAAATTATAAAAGGTATTTTCTTATTTTTAAGAGCACAGTTGTGGAAGATACAAGTCGCAGACATAAAATTCATCCATTCATAATGGATAATGGTTTGTGTATACCTACAGAGTTGTATGATTATAACATCGATTAGTTATTTCAATTTATTTTTTAATTTGTGTTATTAGTCCATGTTTGTGGTACATAATGGTTACATTCACCATGGGGAGTTGGTGCATGTACATAACACATCTTCATTCTTTTTATGTCCCTTCCTTTCCTTTCCCTCTTCCTTCCCTTCATCTCCCAATTTGTTTTAGAACATATTTAACAACTAGGATAAAAGGACACTAAAAAAGAAACCCTATAAACAGTAGCAGTCACTCGTCAATTACATTGACTTCAATTGTAGGCAACCAATTTATAACTTCTGCAGAAAATTACCTATTTTCTGTTTTCACATGTTCATCTATTTAAGATAGTTCATATAGATACAATCATACAATATGTTGTCTTTCTTGACTGGTTCCTTTCACTGATAGTAATGTTTGCAAACTTCCTTGCTAATTCAGCATGTGTCAGTATTAGCTTCTTTTTGTTGTGGAATAATATTCCCCGGTATGGATATACCATAATTTGTGCATCTATTTATAGATTTTAGGTGCTTCTATATGAGCACCACTATGAATAAAACTGCTGTAAACTTTTGTATAAGGTTACTTTGCATATAGGTTTTCATTTCAATACAATTTGAATAAGTCTATGTATAACATTTTGAGGAAAAGCCACACTATTTCCCAAAGCGGCTTCACCATTTTATGTTTCCATCAGAAATATATGAGGATTCCATTTCTTATATCATCACCAATCAACGTTAGTGTGTCTTTTACTGTTAATGTGTCTTTCTCCATTTATTTATCTACTTTAAAATTAATTTTATGGGTACACTTTTGATATACACAACAATCACATTCACCATAGGTAATTTGTACCTGTACATAATATATCTTGATTCTTCTTTTTTTAAAATTAAGTTTATTGGTACAATTTAGATATACACTAAACTAAAATCAAAATGGATCAAAGATCTAAATATTAAAAAAGAAACACTAAATCTACTGGAAGACAGAATAGGTAGAACTCTTGAAGACATAGTGTAGGCAAAGACTTTATGAAGAAAAGCGCAGTCCACAAGAACTATCACAAAGAATCAACAACTGGGATGTCATCTTATTAAAAAGCTTTTGGGGCCAGTGAGATGGCTCAGCGGCTTAAGTGCCTGCCTGGCAAGCGCGAGGGCGTGAGTTGGACTCCCGGAACTCACATACAAAAAAAGGGCTGGTGATATTGCTCAGCGGCACGGGCGCCTGCTGGCACGCGAGGTCCTGAGGTCGACCCCCAGTAACCACACACACACAGAAAAGGGCTTTTGCACAGCATAAGAAACCACCAATAGTGTGAAAAGACAACCCACAGACCGGGAAAAAAAATTTGCCAGTTGTTCCTCAGACAAAGGACTAATTTCTAGAACATATAAAGAACTGAAAAAAATCAGACACCCCAAATTTAAAGACCCAATCCAAAAGTGGGCATCTGAAATGAATACACACTTCTCAGATGAAGAAATATGAATGGCAGATAAATATATGAAAAAATGTTCAACATCACAGGTCATTCGAAAGATGCAAATTAAAACAAGGCTGAGATTCCATTTCACTCCAGAAAGAATGGCTATCATTAAGAAGTCAACTAATAACAAATGCTGGGTGGGGGGTGGGGAAAAAGGAACCCGTCTCCACTGTTGTGGGAGTGTAGACTGGTGCAACCACTGTGGAAATCAGTGTGGAAATTTCTCAAACACTAAAAGTAGAGGTCACATTTGACCCAGCTATTTCCCTTCTTGGTATATTCCTGAAAGAATTAAAAGCATCATTAAAAAAATAAGCATCATACCACAGTGATATATGCACACCCATGTTTATAGCAGCACAGTTTGTAACAGCTAAATCTTGGAAACAGCCCAAATGCCTATTTATCTATTTTTAATTGACAACTAAAATTGAACATACTTATCATGCAAAACATCTTATTTGGAAATGTGCTTGCATTGTAGAATGGATAAATTGAGTTAATAAGTGTTACATAGTTATAATTTTTGTGAGAAACCTAAAATCTGCTCTATTTTTTCTAGAATATAATACAGTATATTTTTGTAAACTATAGTTACTATTTTTTACAATAATCTCTCAAATTTATTCTTCCTCTGTAACTGAAATTCTGTACCTTTTGACCAACAACTCCCTGACTTCTTCCCGCACACACACACACACACACACACACACACACACACACCAGCCGGGCCATTCTAATGTCTCCTTCTATGAACTGAAATTGGTATATTCTACGTGTAAGTGGGGTCATACAACACATGTCTTCAGGCGCTTCGCTAATTTTACTTTACCTGGTGTCCTATGTTTCAGCAGTTTTGTTGCAAATGGTAAGATTTTCTTTTGTAAAGTGGAATATCAAGAGATGAGGAGGAGGGCCGGTGAGATGGCTCAGCGGTGTACGCGCCTGCCTGGCAAGCGGGAGGGCCCAAGTTCGACTCCCGGAACCCACATATGAAAAAAGGGGCTGGTGATATTGTTCAGCGGTGCGGGCACCTGCTGGAACACGAGGTCCTGGGGTTGACCCCTGGTACCCACAAAAAAAAAAAAAAAAAAGAGAGAGAGAGATGAGGAGGAGAAGTGATGAAAAAAGGGTTGAAGAAATGTTCTGGAGATGCACCAACTCCACACAAAGAATGTAGGCATCATGTACTGCAAACATGCACTAATTAAAAAAAAATCTTAAGAAGAGAAATATTGGTCCTTTGTGTAAACAAACCATATTTCCTCTGAGGCTACAGGAGTTGACTGTGTGTCTTAGCTGCTATGACTCCTGCTGCAATGCACACGGGAGTGACAATGTCCTTCCAACACACTGGAATCATTTTTTCTGATATTTGCTTAGTAGTGTGATTACTGAATCACGTGGTAATTGTATCTTTTTTGAGGAAATTTCATATTCTTTTCAATTCTAATTTCCATTCTAACCAAGAGTATACAAGATTTCCCCTCTCCACGTTTTTTTCTGCACATTTTTGCCAACACTTATCTTTTTTGAAAATATCAATTCTAACAGATACTGACGTGGAGGTTTTTTTAATATACTGGTTGAGCACTGTGCACCTTCTTTTGAGAAATGTCTGTTCATGTCTAATTTATCTAACAATAAACCAGGTTGTCTGTTTTCTTGCTATTGAGTTGCTTGCATTCATTATATTTGGTATATTAATCCTTATATGATATAAAATTTGCAAATACTTTCTCACATTCTACAGGCTGCCTCTTTACTTTTTTGATTGTTTATTTTGCTTTGCAAAAGTTCTTAGTTTTGTTGTAATCCCATTTGTTCATTTTTACTTTTGTTACCAGTGCTAATACCCCAAAATCATTGTTGAATGCAATGTCATGGAACATTAATTCCATTTTTTTTGTAGTTTTGCATCTTGTACATGAAAATTAAATCAATTTTGAATTGATTTTGCATATTGTGTGAGATAAGAGTCTAAAAAACCTTCCGTATGTGAATATCCAATTTTCCCAGCATCATTTATTTAAGGGATTTTTTTCTCTTTATATGTTTATGGCAACTTTGTCAAAATTGGTTAGCTATAAATGTGTGGATTTATTTTTGGATTCTGTACTCTACTCCATTGGTCTACACATCTACTTTTATGTTGAGATATTTTTGCTTTGATTTCTGTATCTTTGTAATATAGTATGAAATTGGAAAATGGGGTGATTCCAGCTTTGCTTTTCTTTGTAAAGGTTGTTTTGGCTCTTTATTTGTATGTGTGTCCGTGTGTGTGTGTGTGTGCATGTGTGTGGTTCTATACGTATTTTAGGGTTGTTTTTTCTATATCTGTGAAAAATATCACTGGAATGTTGCTGGGGATTGTATTGAATCTGTAGATAATTTTGAGTAGAGTGAACATTTTGACCACATTAATTCTTCTAATCTGCAAACATGGGATATCTTTACATTTATTTTCAATTTCTTTCATCCATATTTTATAGTACTCACTTCAAGGAACTTTCACATTTTTGATGATTTTTTTCTAGTTATATTTGTTTTGAAATTTTTAGGTATCATAAGTGGGATTATATTCTTGATTTCTTTCACACATAATTCATTGTTAATGCATAGAATGCTGTTGATTTTGTGTGCTGATTTTATATCACAGAAAATAATTGAAGATTTTTTTAATGTTTTATTTTTATTTCTAACACAGTTTAGTGGATTCTTTAAAATTCTTTCCTCTATGTGAGAACATATACATGAGTATATATATATGATAAAAATTTAGCATCTGCCACAGGGACATTTTACCTCCTTTCCTATATAAACGCGCTTTATTTCCTCTTCTTAACTAATTGTTCTGATTTGGATTTCCGGTACTGTGGTGAGTAACAGTGGTGAGAATGATTGCCCATTCGATTTGATACTTGGTTTTTATGTCTTCAATTCAGATGACTTTGACTTGGAGTAATTTCTTCTGCAATTTTTTTTTTGTGTGTGTGGGTACCGGGGGGTCGACCTCAGGACCTCGCATGCCAACAGGCACCCGTGCCACTGAGCGATATTACCGGCCCCTTTTTTGTATGTGGGTTCCGGGAGTCGAACTCGGGCCCTCACGCTTGCAAGGCAGGCGCTTATGCCACTGAGCCATCTCACTGGCCCTCTTCTGCAAATTTGAGAGAGTTCTTAGAGAAAACTCTAAGGAGTTCGAGGACTTCCCTAGTGTGTTACCCCAGAGCTGGCCAGATGCCCGGCCGTTGAAATACTCAGGAAGCCCTGGTGCAGATCTGCGTGCCTCAGCCTCACCGAAATCCACGAAGAACAGAGCTGCTTTTAGAGAACTGTGACATTTTTACGTTTAACTCATTTTTGTGCTGTCACACAGTAAGTTGAAAGATTTAAGTTCAGAAAACCAACATCAGGAAGAGCACATGGAAAGGGGTTTTACATACACAACACAGCTGATGAAAGACTGTGGATTTTGTAATCTAAACTCCTGCCTGAGTGCCAGGGGCTGGAGTTGCCTGAGGTCTGAGACACAGGTATTAAAAGCTCCAAAACCTGAAATTTCAATCTGAATGGTGAAAAGTGGGGAGGAAGGCTAAAAACTTCATAACTTAAATGCAGTCTGAAGTGCCTTGGAATTATCAGTCTAAACACAAAAAACAGTTATTAGAAATAACTTAAATTCTAAAGATTATTATCTAAACAGGCAATTTGTTACATATGTAGCTCGTAGGATGCAGTGTTAAAGAAAATTAAAAATCAATACCTTAATCCATCAGCATTATAAGCATATTTGATGCAATCCCTTTTTTAAGAAATTCCTTACTTTGTCTAGAAATTAAGTTGATAATCTACATAGCAAAATATAGGACCTATATTCCATAGGAAAAGAAATAAAAGCAAATTTCATTCCTCTAAATTTGTAAGCAATCTCGACCAGGGAAACAAGCTGAAAAATAATTTGGTAATTCCCATAGTATTTATTTATTATGAGAATTTTCTCATATTTTTCACAGAGGTAAATGATGTTTAAACTTGATGCTTTTTATCTTAAATCTGTTATGTCCCACTTCTATTCATGAAATTTACCCATTTCTTTATCTTCTTATCCATCAAGTCCTCTTCTAGACCCTGGCTTACTAATATATTTAGATTAATGAAATGTCGATCTCATAGTTTTCTGACTCCTGGCTTCAAGCCTCTCTGACTTTTAGCTAATCCTCCTCTTACATATGATCCAATCCAGGAGGGATAAGTGATGGCAAAAAGATTCTTTTATTCCTTATGACTTAATAGCACTCGACTCCAAGGGCCTCCATAGCATGGCCTTATTTGTGGCCAAAATATTCCGTTTTCAACAATCTCATTCATGTATTACTCATTCTTTTTGCATGACTCCATTAAATCCGATCCTCACGCGCAGAACATTCTCCATGTCGAGGCCTTCTGAGCCGTGTTTCACTCAGTCTGGAAAGATTCCTGCAGAATGAGTTCACTGAAGGGACTTTGGAAGAGTTAATGTGGCATCTTTCCCCACTATTTTCCTACACTGGCTTCTTTTCACAAGGCCGAAGAGTATAGCTTCCACCTGCCTGCAAAGCCATGTCACATATTTTGTGAAATCCACGTGCTCATTCTTTTCCCTGTTTCTGTAACCTCACGTTCAACTTCACAGTTCACTAGACTCCTTGATATGATGAATCTGCAAGGTAAATCTCATCCTACCAATACCGTGTGCTCAGGGGTCATCAAAGAATGGGTAAATTATTTCACCTTTGGTTTAAGAAATTGACCATGTTTTCTGAAGTCCCCTGACAATGTTTGCTTAAAACAGGATTAAGTAATTTTTCAAAAACCTTCACTGTGCCCACAAACTCTGAAGGCAAGAAAATTACAAGTTTATGTCTGGTTCTGTTACTGCTGTGTAATTCTGAGAACTTTCTGAAATATTCCAAGACTCAGTTTCCTCATGTAAAACATGTTATAAATAAAGCTCATCTCTCACATTTTTGCTTTGAATGTAAATTAAAATAATAAGCAAAAAATACACAACCTTGCCTGGTATGTTGTAAATTCTCAGGAGTATTGAAGAATCATTTCAAATGGAATTATCATTTGCATTTGATAGTATGCAGAAGTAGTCTGATAAGGTAGAATTTGTGCTCTGAGAAACCTAAGTCTAAGTCTTGCTTCTAGTAATTTATGGAAATAGGAGTTTGAGTAACCCACTTAACTTGAGTTGTAAAATGTAAGTATAAATGAATATATCCCAGGGTTCTTATAACACCAAACTCAGCTCTCAAGTAGAGAAATGTTTCCTACATGAGTAGTTGTTACAGAAAGGTGAGCTGTGAAATGAGAAGTCATTATTGGTCTTGTATGAAAGCATGAAAATGCAGTTGGCGCATAATTTTTACTCAATTATCTCTTAAGGATATTTATATATAAAAAAAGAAATTGCTACTAATAATAAAAGTAAACAAAAGAAAATTTATATACTGGCAAGAGATTATTGATTACAGGACTGAGGCCCTAATGTTTTTATTATATTTTGCTACCATTTGACTGTGTAACATGAATTTTTTAAAACTTACTCTACTTCAGTGAACTTACATTCGCCTATCTTAATTTTGATCCTCTGAGTCACTTTAAAATGGCTTAGTTCTGAACTTAACTGTGAAATGATCATAGCAAATATTTTTTCTATTCTAATACTGCAAAAAATAATTGCTTAGTCTTTTTGCCATATTGTGACAAACAAAAGTAATAATAAACAAAGTAATTTCCTGCAATATAATCAAATTATATTTTCCTTAATTTTTATGGATGTTATTTTCAGTTCTGTCAATAGATACAGAGTTGTTCAAAGGTTTCTAACTTCATTTTGGCTCTGGCTAAAAAGAATGGTTCCTATGGATTAAAAAAAATCAGGGCTGAAATATTTTGTTTTGACAATCCATATAAATAGTACATGTGGACTAATTTTTAAAATTGTTTTCTAAATTCATTTAAACATGAAAAGTATCGCAGAGATGGAAAATGGTTGGTTTGCAGTAGTGCAGACGTGGGAGGTGACATGAGATTCTGGGGGATTGCGAGTGCAGCCCTGGTCCCATCCGTGTGTGCTCAAGGTTGACTGTGCCCATCTAGCCGTGCCCATCTCAACAGACCTCCAAGCGAATCACCCACATTTGCTTTAACACATAATGTTACCATGCTTAGCGGTTTGTAGATATTTCCAGTTAATACCTCTTTTAACAAATTTGAAAAAGATGTTTGTATTTGTGTGCATACTAAACCTTTTCTCTAGATTGTAGGAATTAATATATATTGCAATATCATAATTCCCACTAATTTGAAGGAAAGATAAAATTATTATAGCTAGTATTGTGTTGAGGCCTAGAATTTAAAATTTCAGTGTGTTTGTTGTCATCTTAGGTAGTCATACTACCTTCAATAGTCACTATTGATAATTATATTGGGTAGATAATACAGCTGTTAATGATAACTAATATTTACTGCAGACATTTTACATGAGAACCCATCTACGTGACATAGGTAGCAAGACTGGTGGAGCTTTCTAAATGAGCCACCTACATAGGCACTGCTTTGTTTTCTACTCTTGATGAGGAAACGGAGGCACAAGTAGGTTAAATAAATCCTTGCTGTGAAATTATTTTGAAGAAAATACCATCACTGCCACAGTACCACATACCTTAATTTCTCTTATCAGTGTTTTGCTTTATCTTCAATTACTCTTGCTTTTATAAGTTCCTATTTAAATAAAAGTAATTTTGGAAGGGCTGACACAGGATCATTAACTTAGCGTTCATTAATTAAAGAACAATCCCTGTAGATGTCCAGAAAACTAAGATAGGCAGTGAGCATTGTAAGAGAGGAAGTGGGTTGAAATAAGCAAATCTGGCCAAATGTTTTTCATTATTTTATATATATTGTGTATTTATAGTCATTCCAGATCATATCAATAAAGGAAAAGGAGAAATAGCACAAAAGGCACAGCGATTACACACCCTGCTCCGCTCCTTGGGGCGACACGCCCCGGCATCCTGTGAAGGACAGTGCACAGGACCAGGTACTTCTGGAGCAGGAATCCTGCTATTGGACAGTGTCACCTTGTTGCAAGTATTTACTCTTTTCCTACACATTGAGTTTATATAACCAGGCTTGACCTGTAATTGCTCTGTTACTAATTCACTCATACTTCAAGATCAAATGAGAAGGAAGGTGAACATGGGTAAGAATGTATCCAAAAGACCACAAAAGTGAATTCAAGGGCCCCTGTGTTTGTGCTTTAGGTGAATATGCAAGTATGAAGAAACAATTTGGTTTTGAATTTGAATCCCTCATTCCAGCTTTTGAGTTCCTTTCTCAAAGGACTAGTCAGATTCAAAACTTTAAAAAAAAATAAATAAATAAATAAATAAATTATAAAAGTCAGTTCCTCGTGGGTTCCTTTTTTTGGGTAATAATTCTTGTGGACATATGGAAAATAATTTTTTGAGTCATATAAGTCAATATCTGATAAAATGGATTTAGCAGAAACTTTCCAAATATTCACCTTTTGGCTGAGGCTAAGCTTGGAGAACTTAAAACTCAAAAGGAGATTTTTTTGAGAAAGTTATGAATGAATGGATACTAGTTTATTATGGAAGTGCAATTGTAACCAAGAACTATAATGTGTCTAGACAGACACGGCTCGGTTGCCAAATATGAAGTGTTCTAGTTTTACAAGAAATCCTCATGGAAAGCGCACAGAATGTTACAAGGTGAGAATTCTATGCAGAGCCCATGCATGCTTCACTTACCCTTTGGAACTTGCTCCCCTTTTTGAAAGAGTTCTTACAGATAAGCAAGAAACTGAAATGCTATTCATCGGGCATGCAGGTCCCCTGGGACAAAAAAAATCCGTGTCTGCAGAAACAGATTTTAAGAGCTTTTTAAAGAGTATCATTGTTTTTTACTAATATTAATTTGTTTACGTGTATTTGGCAAACCTATTACTATGTGATGATTTTAAGAGAACAAGGTCAGCGATAAAATTAGCAGCTCATTGTCTTTCCTTGACACGTGCTTTGAAAGATTATATGGTAATTTCATAGATTCTCAGAGGTCTTAGGGTGAAATCAAAATGGAAACATTATTCTATATGCCACAAATATAACCCGGTCATAAAAGAACTCCTTAGGAGTAGAAAAGAAACATATTTTAAAGAATAATGTGTAATAGAAAAACAAACATACAATTAAATTCTCACCTGAAAACTTCTCATCCTAATAAACGACTTCCCATTAATTTTGAGGATACCTACAAGATTGTATTTCATGAGAGTTTGATTTTCTGGCAAATCAGCTCTCTGAGGTAGCAATGATTAATAATCGTGTGTGTGTGTGTGTGTGTGTGTGTGTGTATGTGTGTGTAAGATATCCAATAATCCAATTCTCTCCCAAGCACTTATTCATATAAGTGACTTTGTAAGACCTGAAAGAAGAATTATTCTCCAGCGTTTTTAGAACCACTTGCAGCACTGGGTCTCCAGAGTGGAGTAGAGCTGTCTTCATCATTTTTACATATAGACTCCCTCCATCACTAAAAAGAATGATAATCGCCTAATTATAAATTCACTGTTAATATAGCCTTAGAGCTGAGAACATTTCACTCCAGTAGTTAATTTAGTCTGTGGTAAATTCTCACTGTTATTTAATGCCATTTATCACCTGCTGTTTTGTCTTACTGAGAACATCCTGCCTGCTCTGTCCTGTCTACAGTACATGGACCTTCTGTGACTTTAATGTACTCAGAACAAAGGCTCCAAAGTGCTGCTATCGGAGGATTTTGGCAACTTGCCTTAGATATATTGAAGCCATTTTGCTGCCTGTCACTCAGTGCTGTACAAATTGAACTCAGAGGAGAGGTAAAAAGGGTCTATCAGGCATTTTTTTTTTCTGGGAAGAATATGCTAATAAAGCGCCCTCAGCAGGAAGCAGACTGTGTCTGAAAGAGTTTTGTCAACTCTGAATTAATTTTGTGTGTTAAGAAACACGGGGTGCTTCTAGAGCGGGTCCGTGGTAATTAATCCTTCCTGTTTCTGGAGGAACACAACTGTAATAAATGCAGCCCAGATTTAACAGATGTGTGCACACAATGTCTGCTTTATGAAGAGTAAAACAAAATGATGGGTACAGAACAAAAAATGTTGATTTAAAAAACTAAAACAGCCTGGAAAGCACGGAGCTTGGAATTCCCAGAGTTTATGCAAATAGAGTATGCCTTTAAATGCTCACAGACAAAGTGGTTGTGGAAACATCTGTCCACGGGGTTGAACGCTGCGAAGAAACTGAAAAAGACAGATGTTTCTCATTCCTTAGCAAACTGGGTAAAACAATCTCATGCAGACACTAGGTACGGGATGAGATTCGCTATGTCTAGATATGGTTGGATTTGGACTTAAGTAATTAGATGGTGACCTTTTTCTGAGATAAATATCTCATTATCTTATTTCTTTATTTTTTCACCCAAATTGCACCATGGAGCAAAAACGCAAATTATGTTAGCTGTAACTATGAAAATAAGGCTTGTGCGGTGATTTTAATGCTTCTGCCTGAGCAGAAGAGTTTGACTTTCAAAACCAGTCATGCAAGTTGCGCTACTAATGCTGACATTTGGTATATTCAAATGCCAGTTTCACATCAAGGTGAGTGAGGGTAGGTTGGTGTGGCATTCATTACTACAAATCCGTACTGACGGAAGAATTTTCAGTCTAGGGCTACCACGCATCCAGCCTATTATACCTCTGTTCCCTCTTTCTTCCCGTCAACCCCCATTTTCCTTCCTTTTTACCTTATTTAGCAACCCCTGCCAACATGGCTAGGACGCAGGAATTTGACATCGCTAAATTAAAATGTAATAATGGAGAAAATACCCAGAACAGTCTCTTTGAGAGGGTGTGCTTTAAACAGATTTTAACATTCTTTTTTTTTTTTTGCCTATCATGAAGATAAGAGATATCTTAAGCATACATTTAAAGTCTCAAAATTAAAAATCTTAGGGACTAATGTAGAGAGTATATAATAAGCCCTAGATTACGCCACATTGTGGATAGCTTGTCATGTAGAGCAAAGTACGAGAAATGATTTGACTCACTTCCAATGAGAAGTATCATGTATTCCATGCAAAAAGTGGTTGCTTTAGATTTTTGCCAATATTATCTGCGAAGAAGTAGCTTTGAAAAGGTCAGACTTGGTTAACCCTTTCTATTCCATATAAATTTTATGTAGGAGCCTTCTGCCACAAGGAGTTTCATCTTTTACTATAGTGTTTTTGCCAGACTATTTTGTATGTTCTATAAAAGGCCTCTGATTAGCTGTGTTCACGTTACTTAGGAGACATATCAAAGTCAATCACTTGACTCTTGTTCAGAGTTGTTGGTCTGTCTCAGTGAAATAAAAGAAACCATGGTTCTCAGGGAAAGAGCAAAGCAACTAAGCAGACATGCTCATTTTATATTCTCCCCTTTAAGTCAGCTAATGAAGACATTCGTGGAGGATATGCACCCTCCACGTTATGAGTGTTATCTAGAGCTCATCACACTGTCAGAGGAGAGTTAATCCACCTCCGGGGGAAGCTCATTAACCATCACTTTCTCTAGTTGAACATTAGACAACTCAAATACAATGAAGTTCCATACACTGTACTTAAAAATTCCATCATGAGAACTGCATTGCACACACAAAAAAAAGGATATAGAAAAATTCAAAATTTTCAATGAAATGTATTAATAAAAGCAAATTTTACACTTCTGTATCATCTGAAAATGTTATGTTACTCTCAAAGGCTATTTTTTATTCACTCAATAAGCATATTTAGAATGTCTACTTTGTGCTTAGAAAAATAATTTGCTAGACACAGGTGATGGAAAAATAAATGAAATTATTGCCTGCCCTTGAGGAACTCACAGTGCCTTCTCTAGAGAGTTTACATTTCATTTATCAAATACAGTAAGTGATTCAAGATCTGGGTAAGATGATTTAGATTTTACCAGCAGAAGGAGTGTGGAATGATAAGGAATAATTCCAAATAGAAGAGCCGGCATATAACATGCCCGAAATGTCATAGTTTCTTCAAATAATTGTCAGAAGTATTTTTCCAAGAACTTAGAGCACATAACATTTATTCAATGCTCAGTCCTCACCTATGCAAAAAAAAATTTAAAATCAAATATGAACTCCCGCTAATCTTCTTCGCACCTAACAAGCGCGCTAATTCACAAAGGCCACTTTGGGTCAACGTGGTACCAGATGTGACAAATAGCCATTGCATTTCATATAAGTTTTCAAGGGACTTGGAAATATAGGTTAAGGGTGGAGAGGCATAAAAACACATCCCTGGAAACACCAGAAAAAATATTAAAGACTTCAAAAGAGCTACTTGTAGTCAGTTGATTCTAAGACTCCTACAGAGCTGGGGTAGAATGAGCCAGGTTTTCTCTGAAGTTTCCTAATCTCTCTGTTCACTAGTAAGCCCCCGTAGCCTGAGGTTGGAACTTAGCTTAGCAATGTCGTTTTGCTTGCTGTTGTTTTTAAACCACTCTGTGAATGGAAATGATTCAGCCAGGCCTTTACCTTTAGCGAATCTGAATTTCTAAAAGATTTGTTTCTTTGAAAAGCGTTTCCTGGAGAATGGTTAGAAAAGTCTGTAGTGAATGTTCAGTCGTGTAAGTTACGATTATTATAATTAGCATTGTTATTAGGGTTAACCGCCCCTGACAGAAATTGTGATGCTGCTAATATTTAAGAACCACTGTCTTGGCAAATGGGATTTCATCAAACTAAAAAGCTTCCTGTAGCACAAAAGCGTTATAAAGAGAGTGAAGAGAAAGAGACTACCTACAGAGCAGAAGGAAATAGGCGCAAGTCATCTACGTCACCTCCTAATGAGGTTGATGGTAATATACAAAGTGTAGAAAGAACTCTAACAACTTAATGGCAAGAAAATGAGTGATTCAATTTTATTGTGAGGCAAGAGGAGGAAGAAGACTTCAACAGGTATTTCTGAAAAGAACACATGCAAATGTCCAACAAGTATGTGAAGAAATGTTTAGCATCACTAATTGCAGGGGAAATGCAAATTAAAACCACAGTGAGCTATCTCTTCGCACCTGTTAGAATGGCTAGTACCAAAAAGACAAAAGATAATTAGTGTTGGTGAAGACCTGGAGAAGGAGGAACTGTTATACATTGACTATTGGTGGTAATGTGAATCCATGTGGTCCTCAAGGAAGCCTCATGGAAGCATGGAATTTCCTCAAGATATTCAAGACGCAATCACCGTGTGAGTCAGCAATCCTACTAACGGGTATGTATCCAAAGTAAATGAATTTAGTACATTGAAGAATCATCTTCTCTTACATGTTCATTGTTGCCTCACTTAAAATAGACAAGATATGGAATCAACCTAAAGTTATCAGTGGATAAGCGGATAAAGAAAATGTGGCATATATACACAGCACGATACTAGTCAGTCATACAAAAGCAGGAAATCTTATCACTGTAATGACACAAGCGAACCTGGTGGAGGTTATGCTGAATGAAATAAGCCAGGCACAGAAAGACGAATACCACATGATCTCAAATTTATGTGGAATCTAAATAAGTTGATCTCATATGAGTGAAGAGTAAAATGGTGGTCAGCGGAGCCTGGGACAGCGAGGGAATAGGAGGAAAATGTCAAAGAACAGAGAATTTTAGTTAGCTATGAAGAAAGGAATGAAGAGGACTACTGTACAATATGGTGACTATATAGTTGTTAACAATATTTTGTATTCTTGAAAATTAAATGAGGGTAGCTTTTTAGCGTTCTCCCCACAAACATGGTACCTATGAAGTAGCAGATGGGGTGATGAACTCAATTAGGCACCTCAGTGTAGATGGTCTATAGGCATCATGCTGCACATAATCTGTCAATTTAACAAAAAACCTTAAGTCAAAAGAAGAATTGTAGGGGCCGGTGAGATGGCTCAGCGGCTTAAGCACTTGTCCGGCAAGCACGAGGGCCCGAGTTCGACTCCCGGAACCCACCTACGAAAAAGGGGCCGGTGATATCGCTCAGCGGCACGGGTGCCTGCTGGCGCACGAGGTCCTGAGGTCGACCCCCCGGTACCCACCAAAAAAAAAAAAAAAAAAGAAGAATTGTTAGAATGTAGAACATATCAGTCTCAGGCTGGCTTTCCCTTGCAGCTAGTTCACTGGTTGGGGCACAGAAGGAATGGCCAGCAGAAGTCATGGTGGAACATGTTTTTATTATTGTTATGATTATTATTGTTATTATTATTCAGTAAAGTATATCAGAGCCCCATTATGAGATTTTCATGATCTCAAGAAGAATCCATTGGTATTATGCTTATTCAGTTGTGAAGGATGACCGGTGTGTCCCAACTTCAGGACCCTCTCGGAATACCAGGCAGATGAAGTTTGTTCTGATTTCATTTACAGTGGGAGCCATGGGAGCTGAAACCGCAGGGAGAACTGCAGTTAGTGAGCAGAATTTCTAATACAGGATTACGCAAGTGTTACCAAAACTCGGACGATGCAACTTGTCTTTGATTTCATGGGGTCCACATCATATCGCTGTTTACTGCAGGGAATTTGTCTCCTATCATCTTTCTCAAAGAGTAATATTCAAAACTGGACATGGCTTCAGAAAGAAAAAGTACTGGCTTTGGTTAACATAGCAACACTGATGTTGATTAACATAGTAAGCAATGCATGTTATTCTGTACTATCACTCTCTAGATGGCACTGAAACTTTTGTTCATTTGTGAAAGTTATTTTATGATCAAAAATGCTATTGAATTCTGTAATTGCAGCACTATAGGAGGCTGAGTCAGGTGGATGAAAAATTCTAGCCCAGCTTGCACAACTTAGAGACTTAGTGAGACCCTGTCTTTAAAAAAAAAAGAAAAGAAAAGAAAATCATGGAATTGACAAAACTTCTACAGCTACTAGAGACACTTGGGACACTGTGGAATTCTGAAAATCTAGGTCCTAAGATTACATTTTCCCAAATATAAACATACTCAGAGCCGTACTGAATTGTTTTTATTTATTTATTTATTTTTTTGTGGTTACCTGGGGTTGACCTCAGGCCAGCAGGCGCCCGTGCCGCTGAGCCATATCACCGGCCCTTTCTTCGTACGTGAGTTCCGGGAGTTGAACTCAGGCCTTCGCGCTTGTCAGGCAGGCGCTTACGGTGCTGAGCCATCTCACAGGCCCTGTGCTGAAGTTTTAAACCTGACACTACCATCACTGTATTTGAGCCTCTCCTTAATTTGCTTTGATTTGACTCACATGTCCTCCGAGATTATACTGAGCTTAAAACTATCCCTTCATTTATACATGCATCACTGGTCTGGGTATTGCTTGGGACATTTAAACTGATACTGCCTGGAACGTAAAATTAGAATTGTTAAGATTTTATTTTTTTTCCCAAATGGCTTGCAGAAATCAGTTTCTAAAATTCTACCAATTCGTTCTCCAACTTCAGCCAGTGATAATGAATAACATCAGGTGGAATTTTCAAAATGTTTAAAGATGAACAGGGAAGATGTCCCCTCCTCATTATTATCAACAAAAGCAATAACAACGGGTTCTCAAAATTTTGCAGTGCACAAGGGAGTTAGAGCGAAAGGGTTACTGAATGCGTCAGGTGTGCATTATTCTGGACTCCCACTTCAGAATGTTCTCAGGTTGGAGGGTGGCCCTGCTCTATGTAATTTCCCCTGGTGATGGCGTAAAGCAATAGTGGTAATGAGGTGTGGACAAACGTGCTCATCTCTTCTCACCCACCATACTGGATCTGAGATAACGTGGCTAAATGAAAAGCAACCTTTCGGACATTAAGAAATCTCAGGTACAAAGTTGTGGGAGGCCGATGAAAGGCTGGTTTGGAAGAATTGTTCCAAATTTGATTCCATACATGGAACAAATTTCCCATTCTACAGTTCTCCCTTTCCCAGTCTCCAAACACACACTCCAGCCCACCCACTTCAGCATAAAGCCATCTCCCACAGCAATCGAGCACCTATGTGGTCGGATGTCGTTGGCAATTAAGGTCTATAACCGCAGCTGCTTTTGTGTCTTGGCTTTTAACCTTATGTTGGTGGGGGAGGCCATCTCTAAAACATCTGGGTGCCTTGCCGAAACAATAGCATGGTTTCTGCAGTAATCTTGTATAATTTCTGGTGAATAGGAGGGTACATTTAAACATTTTTAATGGAGCGAACAATAGTGTTTTAAAGGGCTCTGATCATTACTTATCTTTCAGCTGATTATAGGGATCCTGTTGGAAGCGTTCAAAGGGTTTTTAATTTTGAATCTCTTTATGTCTTCAACCTAGTGATGACACTAATTTCCCAAGTGCCTATGAAAGGGAGCCTAGTTTTGTCCTCAGACGCTGTTTTGTTCCCTGTGTCATGTCTTTTGTGTATGCAGATGGAGAGGATTAATCCTGGGGACTTTGTCACATTAAAAAATAATTTAAATAACTAGACATGGTAAAGACAACTAAGTGTTTTCTGTTTAAGGAGGGAGCTAGCAAACACACACACACACACGCACACACACACACTAAACACACTAAAACACAGATATATACTTAATTTTTTTCTTCTAAACTAAAATGATGCTACTGTTTATGTACACATGATACTTCCATATCATGGAGATTATAAATTTTCTGAATTAATCACTTTTTACCTTTCATTTAATATTCACTTAAAAGAGAATAAAGAATATTTATTCAACAGATATGAAATGAATAGAAAGTGCTATAAAAGCAGACAGACCACATCATAATCATACACTCCAGGGTCAAGACTGCACATATAAAAATAATTGTTTTTGAAGAGAAAAAATTCTCTTAAGAAAATACAGCATTTGTTTGTTCTTTAATTGCTACCAAAAACAAACCAAAACAAAACTCAGAGAATGTTTTACCTATGACAGTTTTCTTTAAACAAGAAAATGGCATCCTGTGACATTTAGGCAGGTGTCTATAATTCAGTTTCTTTTTTATTAATATTTTGTAGCTTCTGAAGTGTTTGTTTAATGACAATCGTGTGACAAACCATATAATGCGAGAGAAGCTGTGAATGGCTGTACATAGCAGACAAGTGTTGCCTTCTGCCTGCTGGGATCCCAATGTGCCCACTCACCAGGCAGTACACTGTCCTGTGGGGAAGCCCCCTGCAGTGTAGCCTCAGTAGGAAATCAGTTTTCTGGGTCAGCACCCAGGTGGCTTCTGCTGTAAGACTGAGTGCACCTATGATCATGGTTAGGGAGGGGCGCCCTAGGCCTGCTACTCAGATGCTTGCTACCCGGACTTTGATTGTCGAGCTCATGAAACAACCTCCATCAAGGGGGCTACAGAGAGCAAGGAAGAGCTACCTGAGGACCAGGGTGAAACCTCACCTGGGTGCACTCCCGATCACTTCCTCCCCATGGTCAAAGCTTCCCACCCTTTCTTTGATTTCCTGACACCTTTCTAATAAATAAACTCA
This sequence comes from Erethizon dorsatum, assembly GCA_028451465.1. Classification (NCBI taxonomy): domain Eukaryota; kingdom Metazoa; phylum Chordata; class Mammalia; order Rodentia; family Erethizontidae; genus Erethizon; species Erethizon dorsatum. Next base: position 153,323,874 of record CM051824.1, on the reverse strand, counting down.
TTTTTTGGAAATACCTGGATTAAGTTTTGACTTTCATTATTTCAGAAAAGGCCACCATGCAGTTGATACACTTTGATACAAATATAGGAAGAAAAGGGCTATCTTAGTAGAAGTGGCTGTCAGCCAATTGTTTTATAAGCGAAATTTTAATTATTTGTGCTGCAAATTAGTAAAAAAATTAGTGTAGTGAGGCATATGGAAAACAGAAAATTTAAAAATAAAACCCTTCAGACATTTGATGAACCTTAGGCAAATTAGCAAACCAGTATAATAATTTAACTTACTGGTGTCATGTGGCAAATAAGGAGGCATTCGGAGCTGTCCCAGAGCTGTGTAAATGTAAGTTCTGGTCCAGGAGTTGGTTACTTACGAGAGGTGGTGTGTGTCTTCACTTCTAGAAATGTAGTCCGTGGACCGGAAGCACCAATACTCATCAGAGAGCTTGTGATAGCTGCAGTATCTGGAACCCTTACCTAGACCCGTGAGCTCGGTAGCTGCAGTTTAACAAGATACCCACTCAATCTGTGCCCATACGAAATGGATCACACCCTCCACATGCAAGGAGCTCTGAATTTTCTGATAATGCTTGACAAAAACCAGAACACTAAAGCCAGTGTAACACAAGAAAGTGTGTAGTAGGGTCTTAAAACAACTATGAAATTCAAAATTGAATCCAGAGTTGATTGTTGTATTTTTCCTGGCTATCTAGGAGTGTTTGAAATTCCTTAGTAACAGACTCTATATTGCCTATGTAAGAATTTTAGATCTAGAAATATAAGAGAAAGTATTAGGCAGCCTTAGATGAAGAAGTTCAGATTACTTCCCCAATATTGGGTTCAATATTTCTTTCGAAGCATCAGTATTTCTTCTCTCCCCACTGATTAGATCCACCCAGCTGAGACTTTTAGTGAAAATGTGAAGGGTGACTTAAAAATACCTCCCACTACTTGTGGTGTTTTCAGAGGTCAGAAGTCCATCAATTAAGAATGACTTCAGGAAATTGGTGGCTATTTTTACCTTGTGGCAAATACAAGAGCCCGACTTTAAGATTTCCATGCTGCAGATGTGTGTGTATGTGCTGGAATGTGTGGGGGAGGAGAAAAGTAATTTGCAAAGAGTTTTCTTGTACCTATTTTGAATGAAGTATAATGTTTCCTGGGTTTTTATTAAAATGACCCAAAATAATTTATTGGCTAAGAAGCCACCATACACAGTAGGGCATGTTTAAAAAAGAAGAGTTTTTAGGACTTTGCTATAGCAAAGTATATATACAAGTAAATATACAGCAAGTATATATACAGGGAAAATAACTGATTCAAGATGATTCTTTCCCCAATTCTCTATTCCCAGAGAACACTTACTATACTTTCAGTTTGAAATCAATGGTATAAACTTATTTTTTCTGAATATTCCACTTATCTATAGTTCCCTAATATTTCCTAGTTTGCCAAACATATTCACATGTAATAAAATATTCTTTGGTTTTCATAACAACCCCATAAATTAGGTCAATAGTCCATGACCGTGTTTTCCATCCTGGATAATTAAAATAGAGTAGTTAAATTTTTTAATTGGATAAGCACTGACCTAGATTTGAATATTGACTATTTGTCACAAATAATACCTGGTATAAATAAACTGCCTAGAGGAGCACTCAAAAATATTTCATGAGCCGCTATTATGTGCCAGGCTTTTGCTGAGCAAAGGACCAGCCTGGAGATTCAGAGCAGGTCCTCGGTCTCATACCTGCATTTGGGTGCACATGGGGACAGGCTAGCCCGTCGCATGGGGGTGTCCTCCTCAGGGTGTGCCTTCTCTCATACCTACAGCTTGGTCTGCAACACACACAGTTCTGTGACTACAGAGCACAAAACATATTTTCAGAATCATCACAATAATATTTCAGAGATTGTATTTTACCTCCCTTTTAATTTAATTATATTTTAAAAGTATTTTTATTTAAAATCTAATTTAAAAAAAATCAAAATCTCAACAGCAAAATAAAATCACTTAGGCTGTACTTCACGCTCGGCGTTGTCCACTGAAGATCTCTCATGCCTTGTGAAAACTCCAGCAGGGAGGCTTTCCCCAGAATGAAAAGCAGCAGACCAAGCCCTAGGTGTGGGGACTTCTCTTGTTTTTGTATTTATTTATTCGCTGATGCCTGATCTTTCCCCTCCTCCACTTGTCAGTGGCTCTGGACCAAACTCAGCGTTTGCTCTTCTCTGCTGCCCTCCCCTGAGCCCTACTCACACTGACCTGCAAAGTGGTCCTCCCCAGTGGGAGGCTAAACAATATCAGCCCCCCACCAGAGTTCAGTCTTTATGACAACAGAACTATACTTCTCGCTGAGTATTACCCTTGTGTACCTAGCATATGTAATATGCCACATGTCTGTAGGTAGGGTTTATGAGGTACATCCACGATTTTCTCTTTCCTGTCTCAAAAATGCTGTACTGTTTACACATCACACATTTTATTTGTGGATGTGTCACAGTGCGCATTATTTTAGCAATTGCTTTAAGGGAAAAATAATCAGCTGTTACTCCAAAAGCTAATCGTTTTGATAGACCATCAATATTTCACTTGAAAATCTACTTTAAGACTAGAAATATACAAAAGAGGGAGTTGTTAATTTCCTGAAGATTCTTAATGATATATAAGAGGATGCCGGCTAAAGTTTAGTCTGTTTTGCAAATATTTAGACATACATAGTAGATATTAGGTAGAATTGCTGTAGTTTAATAAAGGGGTTGGCATAGTTTCAGTGTGAAGGGTAAGATAAAGCATGGTTTAAAATTTATGAGCTGTAACACCTTTGCTGCAACTGCTTTTACAGTGTCTTATAGTAGTCACAGATAATACACAACAGGCAGGGCTGTGGTCTGATTAAATTTTATTTATAAATAGATGGTACCCAGAATGGGGTTTGTGGACCCTTGGTAGAATATGATACAAATAAACTCAAAGAGCACCTCCTAACTTCTCTGGACCCCTTGGGGAGGAGAAGCAGGGATGTGCGCCCTTCGCAGGGACTTCATGCTGGCACCCAGTCCTCCTGGCTGCTCTGGGCGGTCCACTTACAGCTCGCCTGTGGGCCCAACGTGATGCTGATTCTGGGGTGACACTCAGCTGCTTTTCCTTCTTTGGGCTGGGCACAGCACACTCCAGTCACATTAACGTTATCTCTTAGGAGTGACGAGGGGCAGACAGAGGCATCAAGAACTGTCGCCCGATTACACTACAGTTTCAGAAGAATGACCATTTGCTTTTAATATTCCAAGAGAACTTCATACTTCTGTTCCTCCTGAAGTTTATTTATTTTTAATTGTATTTATGTGACCCCCACAGCTACAAAAACAGCTTGGGCTTCCATTCCCTTCCCAGTGACTTTCATCTGACTAATCTCTTCATAAGGAAGTGCTTTCTCTCTCCTTCTTGCTTGGAACCAACCCAGATACCGCTAGACCAAGGGGCTGGGCATTAGTTGCTTAGAAATTGAGTGGTTTCCGGTCTGCGTGGAGCCAGTTTCATGGGTAGTTTGCTCACCCCATCAAGCCTTGCCCTCGCCTCTCACAGATGGACAGAAGCTCACAGGAGCAAGCATGCACGTACGCTGTGCGAAAGCTCCGCATCCCTGCCTCTGAAGAAGGAAAGGACAGCTGCGAAAGGAAAAATGAGAAAGAAATGCAGAGTGGTCAAGTGCTCCAAGAGATCTCTGCAGAGACAATAGAGTTTTCAGAGGAGCAGGTACGGATTTCAGAAAGTAGATGGATCCGTCCCAACACAGCCTTTTGATTGTCTGTGCATAGCTGAAGCATTTCTCAAAGCTGATCTAAACAGCTAATTAGGACAAATCTCACCTTCACAGTTGATAACAATCTTAAAATATTTTGTGCTAGTGATAAGAGATCAGTGAATCTTGAAACAGGTATTTTTATTTTCTCTTTATTTACAGCTTGAATTTATACTTTAGAATCTCTGCTTACATCTACCGAAGTATTCCAATGGCACATGCTCATCCACTGAAAATCAGAGACAAAAAATATCATCTAAAACAACATGTTAAATACATTTTCACATGTTGATAGAAACATTCTATTAGTGTGCTGTTTCTATTAAAATTTTGCATGCATTTTCTAGTGAGAGAAGATATTTACTGCATCATATAATGTAATGTCATTGAGCACTTGTTAATTTAACTTAGTTTCTGTATTTTATGACTTCCTTCGAAACTTTAAAAAGGGATTTTATAAATATAAACCACATTAACATTTTAAATAGTTCAAAACTACTCATAAAAAGGCAAGATTTAATTACCAAAGAGAAATATTAAACAGTACTCCAACCTATATCTACTAACAACAATATTATTAGACTATATCTTATGTTATTTTAGAGATAATTCATTTTGTGAAGAATAATTAACATTCTAACCTAATCATTACTAAATATATATTAGTAAGATTACGATAATATGAACATGATATATAGTATTTTATGTCTTATTTTGTCTTGATTTGTAATATGATACAAACATTCTATCATCTTTCAGCCCAGAGTGAGGATTTTGTCATAATTCAAATAGCTGGGTCCTGTATTTAAAGTGTAGGTTTTTAAAAATAGTGTTATTCAATAGAAAAGGCTAATATAATGTGCAAGATTAAAAACTGTTTAGCTGCTTTTTTTCCTTTGTATTCCTTTTTTGTTTTATTTTGTATTTTTGGTAACTCTCATTGGTGTCTTTTATTTGCCTCATATTTCTTTCAAATTGTATGTGTACATAGTCATGGTGAAATAGTCTTTTATAGACATAGTCTTGTTTCAAGTGGCACATGTAAAGTACAGTTTTGTAGCAAAATATTTGTTTTTATTTTAAAATTCACTTGAAGTGTTCTAACTGATATCTTTCATTTGCTTTAAAGGGCTTACTAACTTAAGGAAGTGATTCCTGTTGCGAAATTTAATTGTTATATACCGCATCATGAATAGAAAAATACAGCTGGAATTCCAGAGTACCATTGTTGTTTCTCATGAAAGAATTCATAAGAAATTGCTGTATCTTTTTCTGCACAATCCTTCCATTATGATGGCACCTTGAATACTTATCTTACTTCCGAACTCTGTTCCCTGCCTAGAGCTTTATTTGCAACTGGCTCGATGTTGTGTGAGTTTTAATGCAAGTAAAACAAAGCCCTTGCCTTTGCAACTCCCCCCCTTGCTTGTCCCTCTTCTAGGACACTGTGACTCTGTAGTACGCACTTCTACTTGCTGCATGCTGTGGTTGTTTTCTTCTTCACCTGATTTTGCCAAAAACCTGGGCGTCATTCTGGACACCCTCACTTCCGCACCTGCTCTGTGAGAACAGCAGTCCGGGGCTTCTTCCTGCTTCTTCACTTTATCCTCTTCAATCTGAGATCCACGCGCCCCTCTGAAAAGTCTATGAAAATAGGGACCGGCCAGCTTGCTTCTTTCTAGAACACTTCCATAACTTCCATTTTACTTAGGATAAAGTCCAAAGAGCTTTGGGTTCTGGAAGATACCCTAAAATCTTCCCTGATCCAGCAGACAGCCCTGTCACCTACTTCTGTTGCCCAGTCACATTTAAAACTGGTACTGAGTGTTCCGCAGTGGTCCCCCGAGTTACAAGCGGCCTGACATACGGACAACTTGGGTTATGGCCAGAATTTTAGTTTTAACTTATGACCAAAGTCTTGAGTGATGACCTGAATGCCGGCCACCTGTGCTTCCAGATGGTCTCGGACACAGATTTAACCCTTAAGGATTTAACCCTTTAACCCTTAACCCTTAAGGAAGGAACATGACAGCACCCTTTCCTGTGTGGTGTTGGAGAAATCTTGGGCCGCTGTCTCTGGCAGGACACTGAGCTCTGCCTGCAGACAGGAGAGAGGCTTTGAAGGCCGAGTAGAGGAGCCTGAGCCTTCAGTTGACAACGTGAGTTACAGCCAGCCCCGGGGAGCGAATTGAGTTTGTAAGTCAAGGGGCCACTGTAGTTCCTTCAGGGAAATGAGCCCTTTACAGAACTACAGATACTTACTTATTTAATTGGTTAGTTATTCATTTGCTTATATTGACACATGTTTGTACACATAATGATCATATTTGTTGTGGAGAATTAGCGTGTACATAACACATGGTAATTCTTTTCTTATTGTTCCCTGCCCGAATGTGCCGTTTCCGAGAGTCAGAACTTTGGTCTTTATTCTTGAAGCTAAAAGTGAAATTTGACCTCCTGACGCCTCCTTTGGAGACAAAGTGACATCCGCCTGGACCCTGTCCTGCTTCCTTCGCTGCACTTCCTAGCGAGCGTCACCACCTGTTAATGCTGCGCAGTGTCGAGCCCCTGTTGCTTTAGATTACGTGATTAGTGGAGACACCATACCCAGTCTCCTGGTTGACTGGCGTAGCCTCAGTTCCTGATACCATCACCTAGGTAGGGAAAATAAAAACTTGAGTGAACTGGTGCATTGGCTTCACTTAAATAGCTTTAAATAGTGTTTTTTTCTGGACAATCTTTTTTTATCTACTAAGTGCTAGAAATTGGATCAGACCACACCACTACACATAGTCCCAAACACCTGGGATTAATTATTCTCTTTGGGTATGTGTTATATGCCTTGGTTTTGATTCTTCCAAAGTCATTGCATCGGCTGGTGAGATAGCTCAGCGGCATAAGCGCCTGCCTGGCAAGCACAAGGTACTAAGTTCAACTCCCAGTACCCACGTACAAAGGAAAAAAGGGCCGGTGGTACCTCTCAGCAGCACAAGTGTCTGCTCGCAAGTGCGAGGTCCTGAATTCGACCCCAGGTACCCACAAAAAAAAAAAAAAAAGTCACCGCATGTAAAGGAATATCCTTTCAGCATCACCTCAGATTCCCAGCCTGGCCAGGTGAAGTAATTGTCACGGTGCTCGATGGTAATGTACCAGAGGTGAGGCAGTGAGAGCTCTACCCTCATGGACCATAGAGAATTTAAAAGCAATAATTATGTGTGGAAAAAAAAAGATGTTTTAAAAAATAATAAAGCTAACTAGAAGTTGAGGTTCCGTTATTAGTACAATTGAGGACGATTTTATACTGTGTCAGTGATACAATACTCCTGGGGATAAGGGGAATTCTGTCGGCCTAAAATATAAACGAGAGTCAAGACCCGAGTTGGGTTTTACTTTACATATGTATCTTTAAACTTAGAAGAATTATTAATTAACCTTTCATAACATTATTGTCTACTTGAAAATTAATCTAGAGAACTCACTACTGCACGGTTTCTGTCTCACCAGAACACAGCTACCTGCTTTTTTTTTGTTTGTTTGTTTTGTTTTTTGTTTTTTTGGTGGATACCAGGGGTCGAACTCAGGACCTCACGTGCCAGTAGGCGCCCGCGCTGCTGAGTGATATCACTGGCCCTTTCTTCGTATGTGGGTTCCGGGAGTCAAACTCGGGCCCTTGCGCTTGCCAGGCAGGCACTTATGCCGCTGAGCCATCTCACCGGCCCAGCTACCTGCTTCTGATTGAGCAAGTCAGTTCCCGTACCTGAAGGTGGGTATAGCGTATGTGTTTGTACAGCTCGGTGTGTTTCTACATTGAATCGATACACTTGAAACAAACAAGGCTGGCACAGCAGTTGTAGAGTCTAAAAAATAGGATGTGACTTGCATAAATTTGTTATGTGACCACCCAGAGTGTCTGTCTGGTTTAAAACTTGAAATGGTGAAACAGACCACACACTACAAGGTGTGATACTTTTCTTCCGAAGGGGTGGATTTTAGTGAATGCATGAAATAGTTCCATAAACTAAATGCCTTAGAAATGAAAATATGCTCTGCCTTTTTAATTAATTGTTATTTTACTTGAAAACTAATGTGTCATTAAGAAAATGAAAGGCTTCCTATGTGGTGTGATTTAGTGGTTGTTTAAATTGTACTTTTTGTCAGCATATTACTTTTATAAAAATCCATTTGCTAATTCCTCGCTAATTATTTGCCCAATGTTATTATATTATTATTACATCCAAAGGATCAATCTTCAGTCAGCTCAGAGGTATAAAAGCTGTTAAACAATCATTGTGCTTCTCTCCCTCTTTTTTTTCTTTTTTAACTATAGTTAAATGAATAAATATATATATTTATTTATTATATATTATATATATTTATATTATAAATATTTATATATTATATATTATATATTTATATTATAAATATTTATTATATATAATACTTCTATTATGCTATAATTAATATATATAATATTATATATATATTATTTGGGTATAACACCTATATGGAGTACTATAAATCACTCTCTTTATTTCTTTTGGGCCATGGCTTTACAATGCAGATAATTTCCAAGGACTACTAAAACTGTACGGTAAAGAGCAGGACCTGTTGAGAAGAGCCCGCATGGGGCGACATACTGAAGTGTGTCACTAGTGCTGTGGGGTTACGCATTGCGGATAGGTCAGATATAATAGAGTGTGCTCCTGAAACTTTTCAGCTTCTCTGTGTTCGTGGGGACACTCTTTCCCCGCCACTCTGCAGCTCCAGGAAGCCACGTAGCTAGTCACAGTCACAAAATATGGGTAGAAATGCTGGCATCCTTCATGACCTGAATAGTCATACCTTTTTTACATTCACAGCTAGATGAAAATAGGTGGTCCGCCGTCGAGTCCCAAGTGGCCTTTGGCATCCGTGAGGATGATACGACACTGGTCTCCTGCTAACCAAAGATGGCCTTGGAGCCTAAGGGAGCATGAGTGTTCTTTGGGGGAAAACACTGAGACTTCAGGGTAGATGTGCTACTGTGGTTTATCCCACCTAGCTTGACCAGTGCATCTAGCTCTAAATAAATAAGATGTGGGGGGGTTATAGAGAGGAACAGTAAAGAGCGCAGCCTTTAAGCAAAGCCCCACAGTGAGGTGGGCTTGTTAGGACCTTGGAGGAAGGGTCTACAGCCCAGCGGACATTCTCAGTAACTCTCCCAGCTTCACACAGTAAAGCAGGGCTTGGATACTTTCTGAACCGTGGCTAGGCTGGACGGCCCACCAAGGCCTTGTAATCAAATGCTACCTTTTATCAGCCTTCTTTGAACATGTCCTCACACTCAAATTATGTACACTAGTCTCACATACCACCTTTTCCAAGAAACTCCTTTCATTTGCTTTTAAAAGTTAATTACTTATTTTATTGCCTTTTTCTCTAGCTTGTGATTTCCTTCAGGTTAAAGATCATACGCTTTACATCTATCTACGCCCCACAACACTTAAGAAAACATTTGTACATGACCATTTCATCATTAATTTGCACTTGCAAATGTGTGCTAACTCTAAATCACATGCCATAGTGGGCCTAGGGATCAATACATGTGCATCTAATTGAGTTGAAATTTGTTAGTGAGATACAGACAGGCATTGCAGGGTGATGAGAGTAGTGTAAGATGGCAGGGTACAAGGACAAGCATAGAAGTTCACTTACGTTTGCACTGGAGGTGCAGAGTACAGAGCATGCTGGTAGAAGTCTTGAATGCTGAGCTAAGAGGGGAATACCTTAGTCCGTGAGGAGAAGGTAGCTAAAATCAATAGAGTAACAGTGGACCATAGGACATCTACAGCAATTATGAGTTGTGCTGCTATAAACATGAGTATGCATGCAGCACTGTGATAGGATGTCTTACTTTTGGGGGAAGATACCTAGAAGGGTAATAGCTGGGCCAAAAGAAATTTCTAGTTTTAGGGTTTTTTAAAATTTAATTTAATTATTTTAGGAAACTCTATAGTGATTTCCACTGTATTTGTACTAGTTTTCTTTCCCACCAACAATATAGAAGGGTTCCTTTTACCAGCAGTCTCACCAGCATTTGATATTGTTTGACTTCTTGATGATGGCCATTCTTTCTGGAGTAATATGAATTCTCAATGTTGTATTAATTTGTGTTTTTCTGATAGCCAGGGATGTTGAACATTTTAAGGTGCCTATATGTTCATCAACAGATGAATGGAGAAAGAAAATGTGGCATTTATACAAATGGAACACTACTTTGCCATACGGAAGGATAAATTTGAGTCATTTGTAGCAAAATGGATGCACCTTAAGACCATAATATTAAATAAAATATATCAGACACCCAAGCTTAAATATCACACCCAAGTATGAAAAACCCAAAGTATAAAAAAATTAAATAACAAAATAAAAGATAAATAATAGAAAACAGGGAAATACATCTCTTGCAAAAGGGAATGGGGCTAAGAGATGCAAGGAGACGAAAGGGAGAGGAAAGGAGGGGGTGAAAAAAGAATTAAGTGTGTGATGTACGTGTACCAACCCCCCATGATGAATGGAGTCATTATGTGCTGCAAACATGTGGTAATAAAATAAAAATTAGAAAAAGAATCTATAGCAATACAATACCAAAAACAAGTCACTTGACTCTCTTTACTTAGGGAGTAAAGGAAGAATAATCTTAAATTGTTATTCATTGTCAAGGTAACAAGTCCAACTCAACAAGCCCACAGTCAGCTATTAATTTATTAGTAATTTTCCCCTTTGGTTCCCTGATGGGGCAAAATGATATCTGCAGAGTTTATAGAATACTGGAATTAGAAGCACATTAATTTTCAATCCATTAGGGCGACATGAGCCCCATAGGTGGACAAGGAAATCCCTGGCTTGGTTCCTGATTGCACTGTATTGATGGGGATTCCACTTAACACTTTGCCATGACCCTCTGCAGGTATGCTTGGCTGCCTCGGGCTGGGAATATTTCATGGTGAATGGCTTTGGCAGTCCAAGCAGCTCTGCAGGACACATAATACCTGCACTGTAGAAAGCCATGTCACTTACGCTGGCACCGACTGGCTGCACATGCAAGCCTAGCTGTTATTTTTACGAACAGACAACTGTGATTTTAATTGAACATTTCACCATCGTGACCGTTAGGAAACAATGGCCAGAGAAAAGTGTTTTCACGAGAATGTGAATGTTTCCAAAGCTTACTTTCTAGGACATGCCACTTTTATGCGAATGGATAATAGATAACACAAGTGCATTTACAAAATTTAAACTATTCGCAAGAAGACTTTACTTACATCTATCAGAAATTCATGAAGAGAATAGAAGGTGACGCTTTAAAATATTGACCAAGTTTTATCTGTAAGTCAAAAAATATATGAATTTTCATATACTGAACTGATAAAATCTTTTTTGTTCTTCTCCTGGTTGGACCACTGGAGATTGAACACAGGAGTTTCGTACTGACCTATGTGCCTAGCCCGTTGTTTATTTTTTATTTTGAGGCAGGGTCTAACTAAGTTCTTAAATATCCCAGGCTGAGCTCAAACTTGCAGTCTTCTTGCCTTAGCCTCCCAGAGTGCTGGGATTATAGATAAGAACCACCATGCTCGGCTGACCTGTTATAATCTTTTTCATCAATTGTCACTAACCCTGCTTCCGCTGTAAAAAACAGTGCCTGATTGCCATGGTCTTCCTAATTTACAAGCAAATTCTTGGATTGAATAACTTCATGCACATACAAAGTACATTTATGAAGGTATTTTTGTCACTAGAAAGCCCTTCACAATTGTACTCATCATGCCACATTAGCATGTTCATGTTCTGAGATAGGGAACTATATATTCAATTCAGGACACTCAGTACTTACAACAAGTGTTAAGATAAACTTGAATTTGGTTATGTATATCTTCTTCTAGATCAAAGCATTTACTATTCATTTATCAATGTAATGTTTTTTTAAAGTAAACCAAAAGAGAGATGTGCCGTGTATCATACTTGTACAACCAAACCCAGCCACATTAACAGGGCTTCCCCAAATCACAAATCGCAGGGGCGATAGCATTGTGTTTGTTTGCGTCACTGAAATCCACCAATGGTAGAACAAGTTTCAGTGCATGTGTTTGCGTTTAAAATTAGTATTTTGCCAATTTAGATGTGTCTTACCTGAAGTCTCTGTCTTAAAACTTAACTTTCAGTTACACTTTTGCAGTTCCCAGTGGATCATTGCCTGTCCAGATTCTGGAATCATGAGCTCCAGGCTTTTGTGACTGTTCTACTCCCTCAGCACCAACCTGCTCCTGGAAGCTGGGGGAAGCCAAGTAACTCTTCCCCTGAGCTCGTGAGGGCAGATGCGAGGAGCACAGCAATAGGTGTGGTTTTGGTGTGAGGGGCCGCAGGACCCAGGAACCAGGCCGACATAACTCCCTGTCTCACAACACTAAGCCAAATGCTTCCCACACAAGTGCATGAGACCTACAGGCGGTCATCTTTCAGCCAAGGCATCACTTTATCTTATTCAGTAATAATTTTCAGAAATAATTTGGAGATGGAAGCATAATGAACTAGATTTTTTTTTTTTTCTCAATGAATTCAGAGACCTCTTGGGAAAATTTACTCAGTTGGCCCTCTTTGCTCCATAGCAGGAAAAGAGCTTCATTGTATTGCGATCAACTTGTATGGTCGCACATCTGCAGATGGTGGGTTAGCATCGCTCACTTGCTCTAGGTAACTACCTACGTTTAAAAGCCGGGAAGCCCTATCTACCAATGCAGGATTGCTTCTCAGGAAAAGGAGACACTCAGATGTCAACAAGGCCTTGACACTGGAATCCTTTAGTTCCAGATTCTCCCCACAGTGATCACAACTATACCGTGGTCTCCTATTAATCCTGACCCTAGTTCTGCCTTGCAGGCTATCCTACTCATACTTCTGTTTCTCCTCAGTGAGTAGCTGGCCCCTGGCCATACCTCTTTAAATTAGTTCCCGACTGGGTTTTAGCATTCTCCTCTTGGCTCCCAGACTTCATTCCTGACCAGGCCCAATTTGATCTGTTTCTTTTGGCACCTGCTCCTGTGGAAAAGAATAAATAACACGCAGGGGTATTTCTCCATTTATAAAAGGAGAGTGACAAAGAATAGTTTAGCAACTTGCATGAAGAAAGTTTATGTGATTATGTAAGATTTAGCTGTGATGATGGTTGACATGAAACAATTTAAAAATTCTGTGCCAAATCTTTCTGTCTTTGGAGAAACCAAAAAGTGAATTTAGGGTTTTCTGGCTCTAGAGCCTTGTCTATTAATCTGTAATTCATATAACCCTATCTAACCCACTGTTTCATTTTAAGATAATTTATTGAGCACCTATTTTATGCAAGGCCGCAGGGATAAAAATTCAAGTGAAATGATTTCATTCTTGGATTAGATTTCTTACTGTGCAGATCATATGCTGTACAAAAGACCTTAAGATGTCAAGAGCTAATCATTTTTATCATAGGAAATCTGTGAGCTCCTTAAGAATATAGAATTAATTAGTAAATCACCAGGATCACTCAAGGTCCAGAGAGTCACAGGTGTCCAGGATAAACAAGAAAGGATGGCGGCCCCTCTTTTGGTAGGTTCCACATCCGAGGGCAGATACAGATCTGCCATAGGACGCTGGCCAAGTGCAGTGACGGCTGGCCATGCGTGCACTGAGCAGTGTCTGTAAATTCCTGCTTAGAAAATCAAATTTACCTCAAACATCCTTCCATGTGGAGTTGTAGGCGCCAAGCCAGTGGGTTGCCCATAGTGGAACTTTCTCAATTTAAAGCGTGACTGCACAGTGAATTCATCAATGTTCTTTTCGCTAAGGCCATCATGAATGTGAATGGTCCGCAGAGAAAGCCTCAGAATGAGGTCACACAGAGAGGTGGTAAAGAACAGAGTGGGGACAAAGTAGCAGGAGATCACTGGGGAATTTGGGTTTCCCAAACTGAAAGAGTCCATTCAGGAGACATGGTGTTCAAGTGTGTTTTTCTTCATCCATGCATCTCTGTTCTGCTGAAAGTCTGGTTCCTGGAAAAAAAAAAAGCCTTTAAATAAATTTGGAACATCCTGAGGGGTTGCTTTCTTGGTAAACTCCTTCAGTATCCCCCAGCTAGATTTCCTGCATTCCGTTCTGCATTTGCCCTTTTTCCTTCTTTTCTCTCAATCACTGCTGTAATGTCTCATCTTATTTTGAAGCCAGAATCAGCAGCTATACCAAAGAAGTTCACCAAACACCCCCTGGTCATTGTCCATGAAAGGTCACAATTCCCAATGCCGTCCCTTTGTGGCTGATGCTATACTGAGGAGAGTTACTAACGGCACTGGATGGAGTTTGGAGGTTTCTCATTGTCTTAGTTACATTTCTTTTTGCTGAGACAAAATAATAGAAAACCAAAGTTAACGAAGGAAAGGTTTATTTAGCTCACAGTTCATAATCAGCTGGCTCCAAGGCACGGTGGCTTCACAAAGGAGAGAAATTCATGGTGGGCAGAAGACAGCAAAAGCAACAAGAGAGCGCCAGACTAGCCTCTTCCACCCCTTATATTTTATCCAGTCTACTGGGATTAGGGTGGTGCCAATCCAATCAGTGGACTGATTCAGCATCACCCACCCTTAATCCCTGCACCCTTAATCCTAGCATTGCACCAGGAATCAACCACACACTCTAGATTCAGCCACCTCCGAAAAAGCTCTATGACTGCATGAGACTTCGGGGGACATCTAGACACAAACCATAATACTCATGTACAATGGCCAGGTCTGAAACCTCTGTTGCCAATGCCACAATGATGGCATTGTCCCTTCCTGTCACAAGCACCTCCAGCATGGACCCAGCCAGTGTTTCAATGCCCTTGTCACTTTTTTAGGCTGTCGCCTCTCTCTCTCTCACCTGTCTTTCTCTCTCTGTCTCTGTCTCTGTCTCTGTCTCTGTCTCTCTCTCTCGCTTCCTTAGTGGGTCGAATAACGTTGTTCGAAGGTAGTAAGTCCTAAACCCCTGAGCCTATTAATGTTACCTTATTTGAAACAATGGTCTCTGCAGATAAGACTGAGTTAAGGATCTTGAGATGGGAAGACAGTGCTGGATTTTCTAGGTGGACCTCCAGGTGTCCCTAGCAGAGAGGTGACACATAGAAGAGGGTGAAATGACTTTTTCTCAGGTCCTCCAGAAGGAGAGCCACCCGGCCAATCCCAGGACTTCAGCTCAGTGACACTGGCTCTGGACTTCTGGCCTCTGGACAGTGGGAAAATAAATTTATTTTGTTTGTGGCTACCAAGTTTGTGGTGATCGGTTACAGCAGCCACAGGAAGTGCAGTGTAGAGTGTGAGCTAAGCACTGGTTCACAGAGCAGAATTAAAAACAGGTTTCTATGATTAGGGATGGGACCTGTGAGGGACTCCGGTACCAGGCTCCAAAGCTAAGGGCACATTTCCTATTTCTGTTGTGGCGTGAAGTGTTTCTAGGATCAAACTTGAGTAGAATGATTGCCAGAGGAAGCAGTCTTGCAAAATACCTGGTAAGCGTCAAGTGTGAGTGCATATAAAGTGCTTCTCAAAAGTAATCCCTGGTAATTCATATATAAATCATGAAAACAGAAAATAAATAAAAGCATACACATTACTGTAACTTGGAAATGACCCATGGAAATTATGATGGTCACTGGTGACCTGGTAATGTTGAATCTGAAATTTACCAAACTAATCTGTTTGCAAAAAAAAAAAAAAAAAAAGACAAAGAAAGAAAGAAAGGAAGGAAGAATGAAAGGAAGAAAGAAAGGAAGATGCTGAAATCCCTCTCAGTTCCACACAGGGAGAGAATTATCGTCATCAATCAATACCGCAATTCACTGCAGAGCGGGGGCAGTACAGCCAGGATTCAGGGGATGAGCCCTCTGTCTTCAAGGACTTTGTCTAAATGAAAATAATCCAGGAATATTTAAAAAGTATTTTAAGTGCAGACATTTAATAAAAGAATAATAAAAGAAAGCAATAAATACATTTGATGAGTTGTTCTCCTGCAGGAGTCACGGACCTCTGCTGCAGGAAGACCTGCGGAAGCTAAGACTCAGAGCAGATGTGGAAGTGGACCTCGCCCCTCTGGACGTTAGGAATTC
This sequence comes from Erethizon dorsatum, assembly GCA_028451465.1. Taxonomy (NCBI): domain Eukaryota; kingdom Metazoa; phylum Chordata; class Mammalia; order Rodentia; family Erethizontidae; genus Erethizon; species Erethizon dorsatum. Next base: position 153,307,933 of record CM051824.1, on the reverse strand, counting down.
CTCTGCGAAAGCAGCCTGGGCAAGTTTCACTGCTCCTTAGCAGTGGAGCTTAGCTACAGCTATGTGGAGAGCCCCACCCACAGTGCACAGGACATGCTCTGGGTGTAGGTCTCAGCCCTGGATAAGGTGGAGAGTCCCCGCACTTGGTGCACTCACTGCTGCTAGCCAAGCCAGAGGCTGACCTCTGACCGTGGGGTCACCACTGAGCACCCAAGGACAAAAATGCTCTCACACTGGTTCTTGAGTTCAGTAGACTGAACTATGCCATGAGAGGCCACAAGGAGAAGACAGTGACCAGAAAATCATCACCAGACACAGGGTTTGACACTACCTTGACCTTGAACTTCCAACCTCCAGAGCTTTGAGAAATAAATGTCTGAGTTACAGTATGTTATGGCAGCCGGAGCTAAGATAGCCGGTTAGCACTTCAAGGGTGAAGGAGACGAAGGAAGGACACCTCCGCTCCGACTCATGCTTTAATGCCATGGTCTCTCTGCGTACGAGTCAGATCCACTGATCAGTTAAGGAGCATCTTTGAGATTCCACTGCTAAATAAAATAGTGTGAAACTGTGGATGCCATGAATAATCAAGAACGGGGCAGCTCCAGGGAAATCATTGTCACAAAATTCTGACAGTGTATTTCATGTTGAGTATATAACAAAAACAAGGACATGATACAGCTCAGTGTGGAAAGATCCACCCTAAGGAGATACCATTAGTTCTGTACTCGCAGGGATATTAGACAAGTATCACAGAGGGACTGTAAGGAATGGTGAGACTGGAATATGCCTGATTCACGCCACAATTCTGAACATTACATCTTAGACATACATAGTCGCATGCCATAGAGTTGATCGACCTCTCAACAGCACCTTCTTTGGATTCATGTTTGCAAATGGGAAATTGTTATCCTGAGCCTATCCCAGAGAAGACCGGGTGCAGTCTCTGCACTGGCCCTTGACTTAAGTTAGGGGGCAGCCCCTTAGCCCTACTGGTTTTATTTAGACCCTGCCAGAAAGGAGACCACCCCTAACTGCTAAGACTCTCCTGGGAAACAAGTAAAACACCTACTTAAGAAATGCAACTGCTTGTTTTCTGTAATTCGCTTACTCTGTGCTGACACGGTAAAGGGAAGCAACCCTGGGAAGCTTGTGAAGAAACTTGCAATTTCCCCTTCTTTTCCCCAGGGAACCCTTTACTTTTCAGCAGTTGGAAATGTAATTCATTTAAAGATATGAGCAACTTAGGCACCAAACTGTGGTTCAGAGAAAATCAAATGTGGTGAATGTCCACTTTAATTTCCTATTATGCACATGAAAGGGCACTCTTCATATAGGCACACAGCATCAAAAAATCCTAACATATTGTGATGAAAAGTAGGCTACACAGCTCTTAAAAATTTCATTAAGTCCATGAAGCCTGTGGGAAAGCTTGATGTGGGGGCCAAGAGGGATGGCAGAGTTCACAGCCTGTTAAGGCGTGAGTCATTTTTGCACAGTTGCATCTAGGTAAGAAAGAGAGAAGTTTTCGACATGTTTTCTACTTGAAAGACATTGTTTCTGCCCAAACACTGCTTATTATGTATGCTCAAAATGCTCATTAATTCTAAAAATTATGGGCAGAGTTCATTTGAGTCTCAACACCTGAGAGATATCATTCAAACAAAAGGTCTGGTTTTGGTCAGCTTCAGAGTAGATTTTAGAAACAAAAATAATCTCTAATTATCTTGTTCATTCCTCTTTAATGGCTAAAAGACAAAAAATGGAAGTTGTTTTTACATTGAGAATGAATGAGAGTAATCTTTTTTTGAAGGACACAAAAATGGTTCATGTTTCAAATCAGTTTCCACTTCTAATTTAGTTTTACTTGAGTCGTTTGAGAAGTGTCTTAGCTCATACCTTGACCACTCACTGTCACACTGATTTTACTGAGCAGCTACTGTGTACCAGATGCCAAACAGATCCTATATTTGGTGAAGGAGGAAAACATATGAAGAAGATGAAGGACCTGCCTTTGAGGGAATGCAGGAGAGAGACTTGTTACGCATGGGAGAGACCATCACAAAAAGAGAATGAGGGAGAGTGCAAGTCCGTGCTCTGCACCTCCTCCATTGCCCCGGGAAGGTGGTGTCTGCAAGAGAAGTGTAAGGACACACGCCTTTGATGGGTGGACCAACCTGAACCCCAAGTCCCAGGACAACAGCTGGCCAGGGCGCAAGGGCACACACACATCTTTGGAGGGTGGAGTAATCAGTGAGAGTAGCAACATGGAAGAGTCTGAAGCAGCAGCAAGGAGCCGGCAGTTGGACTCTGGACAACTCCACCAACAGAAGATCAGTCCCAGCCCCCATATCCAGGGGCCAAGATCAGCTCCATACCCAGCACATTTCTGGGATTAAACAGGGACACTATCACAGAACCGTAAAAATCACAGGTATTTTACTGCTTTTATTCTCCCTTGTTTGTCTGATTGGTTATCCCTTTCCTTTCTGATTGAATGTTGTCTTGTTTTGCTTTGTGTTCTGTGGTTATTTTTGTATTTTTTTTTTCTTTCTCTCATCTATTTCTCTGCTCTCCTTTTTCTTTCTTTCTTTTCTTCTTTGCTTTTCTATTTCATTCTCTTTCTCTTTCTTCTTTTTTTTATTCACCATTTGTTTTCTTACCTTTCTTTTTCATTTTCTTCTATTGATCCTCTTTCTCTCTGTCCTCAACTACTTCTTTTTTTTTTTTTTGTGGGTACCGGGGGGTCGACCTCAGGACCTCGCGCGTCAACAGGCACCCGTGCCGATGAGCGATATCACCGGCCCCTTTTCCGTATGTGGGATCCGGGAGTTGAGCTCAGGCCCTCGCGCTGAGCCATCTCACCGGCCCCCTCAACTACTTCTTGAATTTAAACTTTCAAGTGAGTAAACACTATCTCTGCCCTTTCTGATTACTCCTTTGGATTCTATTTCATTCTTTCCTTCCTGTGTCCTCCAGTTTCTCAAAACTCAGGCAATCATCCTTTGACCTCCAGCCTTGACTCTACTATATTAGACTGCATTCATCACTTTAGCCTGTCCCCTAACCATCTTAACACCCTGACCCCCACAGAAGAGTAAAACCACTCCATTAAAGGGAAAATCACTGCATACAAGTGCATGGTATGTTTGATTTTGTTATATAACTTTAGAGTTTGGTCCTATGGTCAGAGTTAGCAGGTTAATGGTAACCATAGCTTGTCAGTAGTTAAGCTGTATTTGAAACTGTTGTTATTACTAACTGTAATTCTTCAGCCAGGATGTCATACATGTTATAAATAGTTTTTCTCCCCTGTATGATAACACTGTGATTGTATGGGGTCATAATCATCACCACAGCCCTGTACCAAAGGATGGGAAACTGAGCCAAATAGTAACTTTGCATCCTTTACAAACGGGGAAGGTAGGTTCTTGGGATAGCTATAAAGAACCACATACATCTAGAGGACATCCCTGAAGAACAGACTTCTCCTAAGGAAGACTCAATACTAGTGATAAAGCTATATATCATAAGAAATCTGCAAGCATCAACATAGAAAACAAAATAAAATAAAAGACAGAAAATAGAAAATGACAAGATGCAGAAGCAAAATGTAACCCCAGACACCCAGACCACCTAGGACAAGCCTGGAACTCAATGAGATGGATGAAATTGGAAGTCAGACACTGGAACTTTCTGAAATTACAGCAACAGAAGTGAAAAAACAAGTGGAAAAGGCTATAGAAAAAAATAATCACTCAGGTACAAAAAGAAATGATGCTTAAAATCAAAGACATTAGAGAAGACACAGATAAAAGAATAGATGAGCTTAGAAAAATGATGGAAACAAAAAATTCCCAACATAGAAAAGAAATGGAATCCATGAAACAGATTCAAACAGAAATCTAAGAGATTAAAAACTTCATTGCAAGTATATGCAACACCTTGAACAAAGGAGAGGATAGAATTTCAGATCTTGAAGACAGAATAGCGCTAGTGATCGTGAAAAGAAAAATATCTTAAAAATAGCAAGATACCATGAAAAATCAACCCAACAGCTACAAGATGATGCAAAGGAGGATAACATAAAATTGACTGGGGTCAATGAGAAAGCTGGAGACAGCACAAATGCCATAAAAAACTGTTCATAGAAATAATGGCAGAAAACTTCCCAAGCATGGATAAAGAGTTTGACATACAAATAAATTAAGCATATAGAACCAAACAGCCATGACCAAAATAAAACTACACTAAGATATATAATAATCCAGATTCCAGAAATTCAGCACAAGAACAGAATATTAAAATCTATTAGAGGAAAGAAACAGATCACCTATAAAGAAAGCCCATCAGAATTACAGCAGACTTCTCAACACAAACCCTCAAGTCAAGAAGAGACTGGAGTCAAGTATTTCAAGTCCTGAAAGAAAACAACTTGAACCCAGATTGATATACCCTGCAAAACTATCTTTCAAAATTAATGGAGAAATAAGATACTTCCATGACATAGAACTGAAGAAATTTATGACCACCAAACCAACCCTACAAAGAGTAATGAAATATATCCTAGACAGAGATAAAAATGACTACAATTCCAAGAACAACAGAAGGAAACCACCAGACAGGGCAAGCAGTTCAACAGAGGGGAAAAGCAGGAAACCAACAGCAGGAAAAATACCATGACAAAGATAAGCCAATATATATCAGTTATAACCTTCAATGTACATGGCCTCAATTCACCAATCAAAAGAAACAGACTGGCAGAAACAGACTGGAAGAAACAAGATCCAACAATATGCTGTATACAAGAAACACATTTAACTCAAAAAGAAATTCATAGACTGAAAGTCAAGGGATGGAAGACAATCTTCCATGCAACAGAAACCCAGAAAAAAGCAGGGGTAGCTATTCTGTTTGCAGAAAATGTGAACTTCAAACCAAGAATGATCAAAAGAGATAAAGAAGTTCATTACATACTTGTTAGGGGAAAACTTCAAGAGGAAGAGATATCATAAATATGTATGCACCAAATACAGGAGCATCCAACTACATAAGAAGATTATTAATAGACATGAAAAATCAAGTAAACAATAACAATTGTAATCAGAGACCCTAATGCCCATTGTCACAAAGAGATAAATCAACTAGACAAAAAATCAGCAAAGAAATATCAGAAATGAACCAAACTTGTGAACAAATGGACTTACTTAGGACTTAGTAAATGTTTTCAGAGTGTTCCACCCAACATCATCAGAATACACATTCTTCTCAGCTGCAAATGGGATGTTCTCTAAACTAGACCATACACTAGCCCACAGAACATGCTTAAGTAAATGCAAAGGATTTGAAATTAACCAATGCATATTATCTGACCATAGTGCAATGAAATCGGAAATTAATGGCAAAAGAAACTGCAAAAAAACCATAAACACATGGAAATTAAATAACGCCCTCCTAAACAACCAATGGGTCACAGATGAAATGAAGAAATTAAACAGTATCTACAACTAACAAGAATGCAGCTACAACATACCAGATCTTATGGGAGATAATGAAAGTGGTCCTAAGAAGGAAATTTATAGCAGTGAATTCTCACATCAGGAAAACAGAACAAGCACAAATAAACGACCTAATGTTACACCTCTAGCTTCTAGAAAAAGAAGAGCAAGACAAACCCAAAGCCCATACTAGGGAGGAAATTATAAAGATCAGAGCAGAAATTAATGCAGTGGAGACGAAGAAAACAATACAGAGAATTAATGAATCAAAGAGTTGGTTCTTTGAAAGAATAAATAAAATTGATAAACCCTTAGCCAACCTTATCAAAAAAAAGGAAAGAAAAGACTCAAATTCATGCATTGAGGAATGAAAAGTGTGAAATCACTACAGATCCTGTGAAAATTCAGAAGATCATCAATACCTACTTTCAAATTCTTTACTCTCATAGGAAGAAAAACACAGAAGAAATGGACAGATTCCTAGATATGTATGAATTACCAAAGCTGAATCAAGAAGATAAAAAAATTCTGAGTAACCTAATATCAGTTAATGAAACCGAAGATGTTATTCAAAGCTTACCAATGAAGAAAAGCCCAGGTCCTGATGGATTCACTGCTGAATTCTACAAGAAATTTAGAGAAGATCTAATGCCATTGCTCCTCCAATTCTTTAATGAAACTGAAAGGGACACAGTACTCCTGGCTCCTTCCTGGAGGCAAGTATTACCCTGATACCAAAACCAGAGAAAGACCAGCCAAAAAAGATAACTACAGGCCAATCTCCCTAATGAACATAGGTGCAAAAATTCTTGATAAGATACTAACAAACAGAATGCAACAAATTATCAAGAAGATTATACACCATGACCAAGTGGGATTCATCCCAGGAATGCAGGGATGGTTCAATATATGCAAATCAATAAATGTAATATACCATATCAACAGAGCCAAAGACACAAATCACATGATCATCTCAATAGATGCAGAAAAAGCTTTTGATAAAGTCTAGCACTTATTCATGATAAAAATCCTGCAGGATATTGGAATAGATGGTCTTACCTCAATCTGATAAAAGCCATCTATGACAAACCGACAGCGAACATCATACTAAATGGACAAAAACTGAAAGCTTTCACTCTAAAATCAGGAACAAGATAAGGATGTTTACTATCTCCACTCCTATTCAATATAGTTCTGGAAACATTAGCCAGAACAATTAGACAAGAGAGAGAAATAAAAGGAGTAAGTATCAGAAAGGAAGAAATTAAACTATCATTATTCACAGATGACATGATACTCTACATAGAAGACCCCAAAAACTCCACCAAAAGACTCCTAGAGTTAATATCAAAATTCAGTAGCATAGCTGGATACAAAGTCAACACTCAAAAAACAATAGCATTCCTGTACACAAACAACAAACTCACTGAGAGAGAAATTAGGGAAACCACACCCTTCACAGTAGCATCCAAAAAAAAATTAAATACTTAGGAATCAATCTAACAAAGGAAGTAAAGGATCTATATATTGAAAATTAAAGCACTCTGAAAAAGGAGATCAAAGAGGATATCAGAAAATTGAAAGATATCCCTTGCTCATGGATAGGAAGAATCAACATAGTGAAAATGGCCATACTCCCAAAATTGTTATACAGATTTAATGCAATCCTGATCAAAATACCATTAACATAACTCACAGAACTAGAGAAAACATTCCTAAAATTCATCTGGAAGCAGAAAAGACCTAGAATAGCAAAGGCAATCCTGGGCAACAAAGGCAAGGCAGGAGGCATCACAAACCCTGACTTGAAATTATACTACAAAGCTACTGTGATAAAATCAACATGCTACTGGCAAAAGAAAAAACAGACTTGAGGACTAGTGGAACAGATCAGAAGATGCAAACACAACTACAAACACACTCAGCTACCTTATCTTGACAAAGGGGCCAAACATGTTCACTGGAGAAAAGATAGCCTCTTTAATAAATGGTGCTGGAAAAACTGGCTCTGTACATGCTGAAGACTAAAACTAGTCCCATATCTATCACCATGCACTAAACTAAAGTCAAAATGGATCAAAGATCTAAATACTAAAACATAAACACTAAATCTACTGGAAGAGAAAATAGGTAGAAATCTTGAAGACATAGGGGTAGGCAGAGAGTTCATGAACAAAACCCAAACTGCATGGGAAACACTTCAAAGAATCAACAACTGGGATCTCATCTTATTAAAAACTTTTGCACATCAAAAGAAATCACAAACAGAGTGAAAAAACAACCCACAAAGTGGGAAAAAATTTTACCCAACTGTCCCTCAGACAAAGGACTTATATCTAGAACATATAAAGAATTGAAAAATTCATACCCCCCAAATGCAAAGACCCAATCCAAAAATTGGCATCTCAGATGAATACACAGTTCTCAGATGAAGATATACAACTAGCAAAAAATATATAAACAAATGTTCAACATCACTGGTTATTTAAGAGATGCAAATTAAAACAACACTGAGATTCCATTTCACCCCAGTAAGAATGGCTATCACCAAGAAATCAACCAATAAAAAATGCTGGAGGAGCTGTGGGGAAAAATGACCTCTTTTCCACTGTTGGTGGGAATGTAGACTGGTGCAACCACTGTGGCAATCAGTGTGGAGATTCCTCAAAAAGCTAGGATTAGAGGTCCCATTTGATCCAGCTATTTTCCTTTTGGGTATTTTCCCAGAAGAATTAAAAACATACAACAGCGATATATGTGCACCCATGTTTATAGCAGCACAATTTGTAATAACTAAATGTTGGAAACAACACAAATGCCCATCAACCAAGGAATGGGTAAAAAAGATGTGGTATTTTTATACAATGGAGTACTACACAGCTATAAGGAAGGATAAACTTGAGACATTTATAGGGAAATGGATGTAACTTGAGACCATACTCATAAGTGAAAAAAATCAGACTTGCATGTGTAAACATCATATTGTCTCCCTAGTGTACAAATCTGAAAGAGTAAATAAGACCCAAAATGTACAATAGATATTGGGAAATGAGAAGAAACTGTTCAAAATGAAAGAGAAACTGGGATGGGGAAAGGAGAAAAGAAGGAAGGGAAAAGGAAAAATAAATTAATAAATATATATATATATATATATACACAAGATAGTTAAGATAGTTATACTACTAGTTGCTATAAGTTCATAGAAAAGCAAGGTTTATGCCTACATTGTTTGATCCATTTTTCATGCCTATATCTTGTACTATGAGCAACTACTTTCAAGATAACAATACACAATGTTCTAACCACTGTTACTCTCCTACAATCTCGTTTTGAAATTTTGTACCATTGTTTTTATCATTTTTTTAAGTAAAAATAAAAGAGAGAATGAGGGTTCTGGGGCAGAGGAAATGGTGGTGGAGGTGGAAAAATCTGAGAAAGAACACATGTTCTCTTTAATGTGAAAGGGAGAACCGGCTTCACAGAGGATGAAATTTTCCACATGAATCTTGTGCATAGCTTAGGAGACAGAGAAGGTCACTGAGGAGAGCAAGAATCCCATGTATGAGGACAACAGAAGATGAGTGGTCGGTGACTCTAGCATATAATGAGGGAGGGTGTTTATGATGCCAAGACCTGAGCAATGACAACAGCAGAAGCTGGCAGATCCCAGGCAGAGTGGGAGGAGAGACCTCGAAGAGTACCCTAGCAAGTGCTCACTGCTGGCTCATCAGATGAGCAAGCAGGTGGTTAAAATAAACAATAATGAGAGTCTGAAATTCAGGATTAGCATTGAGGATTCTAAGTACTTGATGGGTGTTTAACCTCTCTGCTCTCTCCTTCTTTATTTGGAAAATTGATACAGAAATATTTTCTTTTTATGAAGATTACATTAAACCTGTTTCCAGGTTTTTGGTACCCTGAACAAAGCATTCAACAGGACACTGAGAAGGAATAAGGGTAAGATTTATTAAAAGCAAAAGAAGCTCACAAACACTGCACGAAGAGGGAGGACGCTAATGTTTGAGGTGTGCTCACTGTGGTAGGCAGCATCTCGTAAACACCCCCCTGTTTTCTGTCCTTCTGCTTGTGTTCATCTTCATGCTAGGCTCCTATTTTCTGTAGGAAATACCTTCCTTTTTTTTTTCCCCTCCTGTCCCCTCTTCCAAAAGTGGCAGTCATTTAGCAGGCACTTAGCAAAAATTTGATGAAGGATTGAACATAGATGACTCTAGTCCTTCATGGAAAAGCATATTCAGTAAATCTGGGTAAGAAATGTAAGTACGAATGTCTTTAAAAACTTGAAAATGAGGCAAGTAACACATGATGTGGATAGCTATATCTATGGAAATAAGACAGATGAAACTTAAGTTACACGAGAATGCAACGTGAAATACAAGCAGTGCTTCTTTCAGAAAAGGAATTTCAGGAGGTAAAACTATTTTTACTGGGAGACTTGTGTAAACTCATAAGAGCTTCATGCCCAATACCTGAAATTTCCTTCCAGCTGTACAGTTTGGACTATTTCTTCTTCCACAAAAGAGGAGCCAGGTCCAAGGCTTGCCCTTACAAGACAACAGTCTTCACCTGAGTCGGGTATCAACCACCTTGCTAATGCAAAATGGGGCAGCAACTCTATTATGCTGAAGAAAATGGGAAAAGTATTCTTAACAGCAAATATTCATTGTAATTTCCATTCAACTTTTTGTAAGTGTAATATATACATTTTAAGATGACACGAATGTTCAATTTATGTCTATTTCCCTTTAATCATTCAAAATATTTTTTCACAGAAATAGATAAATGTTCTGAAACTCTGTGTTGGTATTGGAAAAAATTAGGGGTTTGCTTTGGAAGTCAAAATATCACATTAACCAACACAAAAGCAGCCTCTGAACTCTTTAAACGTTTGCCTGTATGTTTTTGAAAGAATTGCACACCCAGCGAAGAACAATTCTCCAGAAGAGTGAGAGTGCACTGGTGTGGTTCCCATTAATATTAACATTATTGGCCAGTAGTGGGTAATATCCTGGAAAATATTTTCATATGTATTTCCTCATTTGTGAACCACACAACTGTTTGCTTCTTAAAATATTTCCATTTTGATGGAAGTTTTGTAGAGTTATTTTTTATAAAGCTAATAGCCAATAAAGGAACCATAAGGTAAGAGATAGCGGATGTTATTGTGTTGTTACTGGCAACAGGTCACCAACAGCCACCATTAGAGACTGAATGTCTGTGTTCCTCACACTTCATTTGTTGAATTCTTAGCTCCCAATGTGATGATGCTCCCAATGGATGGATGGTCCCAGGGGATCTGCTTCCGGGTTTTTGGTACCCTGAATAAAGTATTCAACAGGACATTGAAAAGGAGTAACAATGGTAAGATTTGCTAAAAGCAAAAGAAGCTCGCATACACTCCACAGGGCAGGAGCACGCCGGTGTGAAGAGCTTGAAGCCCCAAGAGGAGCAGCCATTGATTAGGTCTCCTAAGGTCCTGAGATTATGGGATGATCTACAGTTGGAGATTGACAGGAGTCTTGGGCCAACAGCATACCTAACTCGGCCCACCCATTGGAAAGAAGAAATTTTTGCAGATACAAGGATTTTAGGGAAGTGTCATGGCCTCCAAGCTCAGGGTGGGGTGGGGGGGTTCAAAACCACAATGCAAATGAAGCTGGATGTAGGCCAGGGTCTTGTGCTTTTGGTTTTGCACATGCCTTGGGGTCTTGGGGGGATAGCATGACCCTTATCTCTTGCTTCTTTGATACTTTGACATAGCAGTCCTTGCTGTCCGGTTTCTCAATTTTTGCCCCATGACTTTCAGTTCCTTACTTGTTCTTTACTTGTTTAGTTCTTTACTTGCTCTACTTCCTGCCAAAATGATACTAGGAATTGGGGCGCGTGGGAAGTAATCAGGTCCTGGTGGTGGGGAGTCACGAGTGGAATTAGTAGGACAGGTATCGTGCTCTCTGTTTCTGATCTCTACTGCAGGAGGACAGGGTAAGTAGCCAGGCATCTGCAAACCAGAGATGGCCCTGACACACACAGACTCTGCTACCACCATGGGGTTGGACTTACTAACTTCCAGAACTGTGAGAGGTAAGTTGCTGTTAATTCACCCAATCTCTGGTAATGTGTCAGTCTGAAGTGACTAAGACAGCCGTAGCCCTCCCTTGTGTCTGGTCCAACATTCAGACGCACACACACACGCACACACACAGGCGCACACATGCTGGCATGTCCTAAGACTTTGTAATCAAGAATGTTATTATCCTCAAAGTTAAATTGATACTAAGAACCCAGAGAATCAGAATATTATTGCTCATCTGTGATTTTGGCTGAATTTCACAACACTCATATGATACTTTAATGTATCAGGTCTTTAGTGGTAATGAGTGAGAGCAATTTAGCTATCATGTATCAGCATTTGGAGTATTTGGAGCAGGGCTTTAATTTCAGAGTACTTGCATAACCTTCCATTGAATTTTGATCTATCCGAAAGGTCTTGGGTAGCTTAGTATTAAAGCACATGTAATTTACAGTGGTTAAGAGTACCGTAGAATTGCATGATATATTCAAACTGGAGTGCCAGTATGACTGAATTAATTTCCTCTATTACCTTTAATATTGGTTGATTGTAGATTATTTGTTTCGATGATGAGTCCTATCAAGAAAATATTTTTCCTTTCTCTGAAGAAGACATTTCTACATAGTAATAATAGTAGTGGTAGTAATAATAGTAGTAGTAATCTTGAAAATAAGCCATTAGAGGAATTATTTTTCTTTTTTTGGTCTCCATAACTACTTTGGAAGTATATTTAATACATAAGAAATAGTAACCTACTCAGCCCAAAATAAAAGGAAACAAAAAACCCATTTTCGTATGATGGTCATACAATCAGACTTAAAAATATCAAATCTCAAAGGTCTCAAAAGAGACAAGAAGTTTTGAATCCTATCTTGAGAAGAAGAAACAATGCTAGAAGTCAAATAGGGGCCCTGGTGACTCTGCATGCCATAGCTCATTCTGCAAATATCCACTGAACACGTCTTAGGTGCTACACTCAGTGCTAGGTCCTGGAGATGCCAATGTTGAAAGGCACAATACCCAGCTAGGATCCCGAGACAATGTCTAAAAATTATAAGCAACTGATAAATATACCGTGCATGATGTATGTTCAAAAACACAGTGAATGTTTAATTAAAAATACTATTATAGTAAAAGATGCCATGAATCTCCTTCAAGATACTCCCTCTGTCTTTGAACACACTTTTCCTATCATTCTCGCCACTGAAAGAATCTGTTTTGGAAGACCCAATTCCCATCTTCAGTCCTGCTCTCCTGGCTCCCTCAGTGTCCTGAACTGACCCAAGACCTACACCTTTCATGATCTTTTTGACTTTGGGAAGGAGCCAGAAGTAGTATGGGTCCATATCTGGGGAACAGGTGGATGAAGACATGCTACAAATATTTTAGGCTCCTACATTGCCCTTGGAGGGCACTTGGCAGCAGCATTCACCACTCTTGATCACACCTCATGGAGATACTCAGGAAAGAGGACTTGGAAAACTGCTTTGGAAAGTTACAAGTATGATGGCATAAGTGCAAAGTGAGGGGGAGGATTTGGGGGGCATTGATGGCAATGTGTCTTTTACTGCAATAATTCTTTTAAAAATTTAAACATTCACTGTATATTTTCATCATCTATTGTAAGTGTATTTAGGAATACTATTCATTTGACTATAGCTAGTAAGCATATAAAACATGCATAACAAGAATAAGAGTAATCGGTGATAAGAGTGTAGAACAACACTCATACTCAAAGTGAAATGGAAAAGGTAACTAGAAAAATCACGGTGGGATCACCCATTTCTAAGAAATAATCTTACAAGAGTAAGTAGATGTCAGTTTCCTAGGGAATATTCAAAGCAGAAGAAACTAAAAAGGGAAAGAAAGCACGGTGCATACGGGCATCACAGAGCATTCAATACACAGAATGCAGAAGGGTCAGCCCAGTGGGCTCCCTGAGGAGTGCTGGTCCTGGACCCCAGCTGCCCCTCCTTGCTGTACATGGGAGACGCCACCTAGGAGTGTTGCCGGCCTCCACCACATCTGCTGGGAAGAGAGGGAGGTTCACAGAAGAAAGGGGATCATAGGAAAGCCATGAGGAAGATAAAAGGCACGAGAACATTGCAGACACTCTGCTTTCCTCCATTTAAGGAGACAGAACTCTCTCCTCTCTCCCTGCTCTTTCCTCTTGACTTTGGTGTGAACCAGTGTCAGAATGCGCAAAAAGAAACCTCTAGACCTCGGATGGTAATGTGGCTGCATTTCCAGAGAATGGTAATATCCCAAGCATTAAAAGGTATTTTCTGTGCCTACCTTAGAATTCGGGGAAGACACATAACAATAGTTTGAAAATAGCAAAACTCTCCTGCAGGCCTTTCTTAGTGGAATCAGCTGTAACACAGCAACAACTGCTTCTCTTTTGTCTTCGAAAGTTTCTCACTATCTTTAAATTCCAGTAAAATCAATGTTATTAACAGCTATGGGATTAGATTGTGTTGCCTAAGATATGATCCTGGAGAATGATTTACAGAAAATGGTGACTATTCTGCGTGTACACATTGTAAAATAACAAGGTTTAAGGCTATTTGTTTACAGGTTAGACTGCTTTTGTATATTTACTTTTTTTTTTAAGTTTCCCCCTCAGCTTGATTTTATCAATTAAACTTGTGATTTGATTAGCAATTAGCAAAATTTTTGAGAAAACAAAGTGAAGCGATTCTTGCTAATGGTCTACAGCTGTTCAAAGGGGACAATACTCATTATTAGTTAAAGGAAATTCCTCTGTGCAAGAATTTCCAATTAGGTTACAGGCCACATTTAGAAGCTGGTAGACACACATAATTACATCTTCTTCCAAAACAGTGTGGAAATTCTCACAATCTCTTCATTTTAAATCCTGGCAATTGGAGAGGAAACAGCTATGATTTAGCAAAGCAAAGTAGTACTCTATAAAATCAGGATAGTTTGATCCTTAAAAGTAGATGGATCAAGGTTTGGTAAGTGATTTAACTCATTAAATAGATGTCTTATAATTTACCTGCCTATTCTCTCTTAAGAAATACTGTCTGCTTTGTTTTTTTCCCAATACGTGAAAACATGTTTGTAAATGTATCATAGAACTTACTTTACAAAACTACAAATACATTTTTTACTCTTTGTAAATGAACTGTTAAATATCTTGATAATAAAATGGAAAGTACTGTTTGTGTATTTAAATTAAATCTTACTCTATTTGGACAAAACATCTCTGTAAATGGTACCTTAAAATGCCACTTATGGGGGCCGGTGAGATGGCTCAGCAGCCTACGCGCCCACCTGGCAAGCGCGAGGGCCTGAGTTCGACTCCCGGAACCCACATACGAGAAAAGGGCTGGTGATATCGCTCAGCGGCGCGAGGTCCTGAGGTTGACCCCCGGTACCCACAAAAAAAAGAAATGCTACTTATAATCTTGTTTAAGTAGCCAGAAATGTCCAGTTAAGGATGTTCTTTTTTCTTATTCTCTTAAATCTGACTGAGTACCAGGATGGGGGTGGATAGTTTCATTGTAAAATAGCATGAGGGAGAGTTCATGTCAATTGGATTGGAAAAATAAAAATATTAAAATGCAAAAATGCATATATGTATACATTTATTTCATGTGACTATGAGAATGTGAACGTATGTATGCATTTTCTAATTGATGTACAGGATACGAGTACACAGTGCGTGCACGCTCTTTACTGAATCAAGGGAACGTGAACACTAAGCTCTCTCCCTCCCTCCTTCCCTCTTTTAGCACTGTTGACTGAGTCCAGGGCCTTCACACTGACCTACGTTCCCAGCTGCTTTTTAAATTTAATCTAATTTAATTAATTAATTTTTTGAGACAGGGTCTCACTAAGTTTCCTAGGCTAGGCTCAAACTTCTTAAAATTGCGTTCTGAGATATTTTTCTTTTATTCCTTTCTTTTTTAATGCATGCACATGTGTGTGTGTGTGTGTGTGTGTGTGTGTGTGTGTGTGTTACTGAGGACTGAACTCAGGGCTTTTGCACTGAGTCACAATTCCTATCCTTGTCCCTTTTATTTTTATTTTTTTTTATTTTTTATTTTTTAAATTTTTGACAGGGTCTTGCTAAGTTGATTCGTTGTCCAGGCTGGGCTCAAACTTGAGATTCTCCTGCCTCAGCCTCAGAGTGCTATGATTACAGGCCTGCACCATCACTGAACTGTGGGCATCTAGCACTCTGAACGTCTCAGTCACCCACATTCTAAGCTTAAATTTTCAGCCAGGAACATCAGCACGAGTGGTTAAGGATGCATTTTTGTGATAGAAGTACCTCTTTTCCATTGGCACGACCGTAGGGAGGAAGGTTAACAAGGAGCAAAACGTATTTCTTCTTACGTTTTCTCTCGAGTCCTTTCAACCGTCCTCCTCTTCTCCAGTGACTGAACGTTACAATCTAATCAGCTTCTCTTCATCTGCTTGTCTCGAATATTTACCCCATTTCTTGAACTTTACTGACTTGATGATTGCTTTTCCTTCCCACTGCACGTGACCTAGGAATTCAGCAAAAGTCAAGTCAGGCTGAAAAGGGCGGGAGCAGCAGGGCGGTTCCACGTTTCTCCTGTGAACGTTGCTAAATCCAAACTCTACCTCCCCTTCCCGTTGCCTCTACCTGCCGTGTCCAGCTAGTGCGTGCTCGAGGAGGAAACACGCAGTCCACGGACGCACACTGCTCTTGTTATGCGAGCATCTCTTCCCAGCTTTCTTCGCTCTTGCTCGTGGATGGCTGCTGCATGTTGTGACAAATGACACAGAAGCGCCCCGTTTGCTTAAAAGGTATCACACTGGCAGTGATAGAGAGCTCAGAATTTCTTTCTCAAATTGATTTGAGGGGCCCTAGGAGAGGCATCCGCCAGCACTCTAGGAATTAGTTGCCGTCGATCTCTTTGTTTATACTGTGCACTCCAGTTCATTTAAGTGCATTATTAATAGTTTGTGTAACTCCTTGATGTTTGGTATTCATGTTTTCATACAATGAAAGATGATAAAGTGATGCTATTTTTATTGCGCACTTTAATTGCTAATTGCTACAAAAATGTATATTGTTCCCTTCGGGTTCAATTCCTTTGGGACTTAATATTGTTACTGGTCGTCTTTCAACTAGGTCGAATTACTCTTCACCCCGTTTAATTTTTTCCTCTTGCCTTTTAAAACGTCTTTTGAAAGGGAAATATATTCCTAGTCATTGATAATCTGTCCTTTATTTTGTCTAGTTATCTGTGGGATCTATTCTTTTTAAGTTGCTTTAAAAGGAATGTTTACAAGACAAAACTTGGTATTCAATTTCAGACAATTGAGTTTTAGAGTATTTTAGGTCTTTTCTTATGAAGTTAAGTAATGTGAAAAAAATGAGGGATGGAGGGAAGAGTTTTCATTCTGAGAAATGAATGACTAATTTTAACTTAAAAATAAGCATGTACTGGGCTTCTTAGACAACTTTCTAGAAAGCTTATCATAATATTAGTTCCTTACAGATTTTGAAGACAGGAACTCAGACATTCTTTTCAAACTTTTTGTTGTTGTTGTTGATACTGCTAATTTAAAAACCCTCAACAGCTAAATCATTTTAGCCTTAATAGATGGCACCTTTTGGTCATTCTCAATTATACATTTTGAAGATTTTGTTCCATTAATTTTCAAATTTACAATCCAAATTACATGGAATTAAAATTATTTTTCTCCTGTCTCCAAGGGCCTGAACTGGCTAGAATGAGGGGAAATGTTCTCAAGAAGAAAGTAGCAGAGGAGAAGCAGCACACAGGCCGCTTTCCAAGGCCTGTGCTTGTTGCTAATGATACGGACGCCCTGGGAAGGGCTTGGCAGTTGTCCCTTATCAACTGAGATCCCAAGGCTGATTCCTTCAGTATTTCCAACTTCAAGAAGTATTTGATCGGTAAAATTTTAAATTTTTGCTTCTTACAATTCAGTAACATCTAACAGTCTCAAATATATTCCTGTAATAATAAGCAGAAACAATTTTTAAATGGATGCGGTTTGGGGATATTCTTCACCATTCAACTGTTTCTCATTCCTCAGTAAGCACACCATCGCTCCAGTTTTGAAGCCCAGGTTTGGAGATCATTACTGCAAAATTCTTAGTAGTGTGTTTATTTTCTTTTAGACAAAAAACACCTAAAGAAACTACTTTAATGCTTCTGGAATTGAAAGTGCAATTTTGATTTTTCTCAAAGAGATTTTCCAAGATTTCAAAATGTAAAATTTTCCAGATTTGACTAATTTTTATCTAAAGTAAAGTATGGCATGAAAACTGAAACAAAATAGCATTTTTTGCATAAAATCTTGAGATATCCCTTCATTTACCTCTTGGGAACTTAGAAAATGCTCTCAACAATGTGAGACACATTTAAGAAAATGTCTCCGCTTTAACCATGCCCAATGTTTTTAAATAACTCTTAACATGATCGTATCTCATAATGTCTATTTTTTGGGGTTCATTTTTCTCCTTAACTCCAACACACTGGTATTTCCCAAGTTGTTAAATGTTTTCCTAAATATTTAAATTTATTCATTTTTGGATTTGTTTGTACTGAATAGAAAGGCTCTATCTTGGTTTTTATATGTAAGCAGTCACTTTTTATCAGCTTGCTTCACATTCTTGGAGCCTTTTTGACTGCAAATAATATGATAAGTTACAAATTTTATGTCAAAACTCTGAGATTCTATCTTCTCCCAGAAAGAATGGCCATGATCAAGAAATCAAATAATAACAAATGGTAGCAAGTTTGTGGGGGAAATGAAACCCCCTACCTTGTTGGTGGGAATGAAAACTGCCACAGTCACTAAGGAAATCAATGTGGAGATTCCTCGAAAAACTACAAGTAGAAATTCCATTTGACTCCACTAAATATCTTCCCCAAAGAGTTAAAGACATTGCATTACAGTGATACATGCCTACTCATGTTTATAGCAGCAGAATTCATAATGGCTAAGTTTTGGAAGTGGCCTATATATCCCTTAACAAATGAATGTAGTATTTACACACAATGGAGTACTACTCTGCCACGAAGAATGATAAACTTCAGTCATTTGTAAGAAAATGGATGCACCTTGAGACCATAATGAGAAGTGAAAATAATTAGACACACAAGCTTAACTATCACATGGTTTCTTTTATATGAAAACCCAAACTATAAAAAAAGAGCAAAATAGAAGATAATAGAAAGCAGAGAAATAGATCTTTCTCAAATTGGAAGGGGATCAAGAGATGGAGGGTGGGGAGGGAAAAAGGATGAAAAAAGGAATTGAAATGTGTTCTGTGCATGTACCAACTCCACATAAGCAGTGTAAACATTATGTGCTGCAAACGTGGACTAAGAAAGAAAAGCAGTTATGGCCAAAGGTGTAACATCTAATCAAAGTATTTGTCATAAACATAAAATGGAGGCCAGAGCCCATCCAGCTTTCTACCTGTAGCTGCCTGTCACTTTTCTCGTTGCAGCAGCCCCTGTGTGGTGTACAGGTGAAGGCCACCCTTTCTTGGTGTGTAACATACCCTGGCATACATGTGCTGTGTTAGCAGACTCCCTGTACCTGCTTTACATGCTCAAACATGGGTAGAGCTAAACTATTAAAAAAGACCACTTCAGAATTACAGTTTTTCTAGTAAATGACATATTTGCTAGCAATTCATTCATCTGCCTAGAGATGGCAGGAAAAAACTATTCTGAGGTGCACATACAAACAAATGAAGCTGGGAGCATAAAATACAGGTATGTTGGTGGTGTTGAGCATTTAAATGAAGCTGCTGTCTTATAATTTCTCTTTCAAACCCAATAAAACCTGGTTCATGTCTCATTTTTTAGGTGCAACACTTAAGGAACTCTGAAGCACTTTTGTAACTGCTACCTACACTGTGGTCTTTCCAGGAAGTTAGAAGTGTTTACTGATACCAACTTAGTTTCATTTACGTGAAAAAGAGAGATTATATAGAAAAAATCCATAAGGCCAAAAAATTTAAAGGCATAGACATAGTTATGATGGATGTACTAAATCAAATTTTGTCTCCTTTTTCTCTTTGCAAACCATGAGACCAAAAATGTCTCATTTCCCCTCAAGATTGTAAGAATCTGCTAGAATGAGACAGCTCCCAGAGATTCACAGCTATCTTTAATAAATGAAAAAATATTGTGGACAGAATTTTGTATGCCCATCTCAAACTATTTTTGTTCAACTTGATCTGAAAAAATAAAGAAAAAAAAAAGAGATTGTGCAGACTTGAAACTTATGAAGTGTCTATCTGGTAGTTATCCTTGTACCTGCCAAGAATTTAAATTAAATTTGGGTATCTGTCTCTGTATGTGTTTAACATGTAATATTTTCTTGAGGCCAAAAACTTCTACTTGCTGATAAGTAGAAACAGTCTCCTCTGTTTCGTGATAAGGTGTAATGTGTATTTTTTAGGATTTTATCTTTATTAGTGACTGTAAAGTGCAAAATACCTTAATAGTTATCTCAAAAAAGATAAAGAGAGTGATATTTGTAAATCTGTAGCTATGTTATTATAACTACATTTATAAACTCACTAGTAGTTTTCCATTAATGCACAGTGTTTCATATCCTATTCTAAACGACAATTCTTACCTTTCTGATTTTTTTGTTTATTTGTGCCTTTTTCCCCACTTGCTCATCTTTCGTGTATTTCATAAAACTAGAACAAGTTTCACAGGAACACTCTGAACCACTCGCATCCAGGTGTGAAGCTAATTTGAGTATTAGGGAGTGGAGGGAGGGAGTCGCTGTCACAGGTCTGCTGCAGGTGAACCCAGAGGAATTGGGAGAGGAATTGGGTCCAATCCTGGACCGCAGGAGGCTCCAGATGGCGTCATGAGTGGACTACGTCGAGGTGTCCACACTAACAAAGATAAGATGAGTGCATGACCCATGACAAACTCAGAATGGAAAATTTAATGAGTACCAGATCCGATTTTTAGGAATGTTTGTCTCTTGCAGGCAACTTAAATAAGGTGCATTTTAGCTATGTGCTGCTGAGTAGTACTGTGGCATCAACACACTAGTGACTCAAGTAGAAAACCGTGAATCTCTATCATGGTGAGATAATCTGTATTTTAAACAGGGGTATCTAACCGTGTATGGTGGGTGTAATGACTTACCATCTTGCTCCCTTTTTATGTTACATGATGACTTTATATATTTTTTATTTAAGCAAAAATAGGAGGTTTCCGTTTAAAAATGTGAAGGCCCAGCACACCAGTTTTTGAAAACATAAGCATGTTTGGAGGTCATCTGTCCTTGAAAAGCACCTCACATCTTTATTTGCATTTCATTCATTTCTTAAAAGTTTATGTCGTATTTTTCAATTGCGTCCAGTTGATTATATCAATATATGCAGAGGAATTCCCTATCAACAATGAAAAGTGTACTCAATATCCATGCTATGAAGCAAAGTCCCTCAGTATTCAAAGTCGCTCAGTCCCCCACTCAATATGGGGTTGGTCCCATAACTCCCCAGCCATACCAAAATGTACCCACGGTCAAGTTCCTTATGTAAAGTGGTGTGATATTTCCATATAACTTATGCACATCCTCTGCTATACTTTAAATCATTGCTAGATTACTTATAACACATAATACACTCTAAATGCTATGTAAATAGTTGAACTGTATTCTTAGGGAATAAAGATAAGAAAAAACTCATACGTGTTCAAATAGATACCCAACTATTTAAAAATACTTCCCGTCAGCAGATGGTTCAATCTGCTGATGCGGACAAAACCTGCGGATAATGAAGGGTTGATTGTACAGGGTAAGTCTAGGGAAAAAAAGAAAAATAAGATATCATCTTCACCAACAGTTTCTAACTCTAAGAAATTGATTTTTTGGGCCGGTGAGATGGCTCAGCGGCGTAAGCACCTGCCTTGCAAGCACGAGGGCCCGAGTTCGACTCCCGGAACCCACATACGAAAAAGGGGCCGGTGATATCGCTGAGCGGCACGGGCGCCTGCTGGCGCGCGAGGTCCTGAGGTCGACCCCCCGGTACCCACAAAAAAAAAAAAAAAAAAGAAATTGATTTTACCCAGCAATGCTAAGAAAGAGAGGCTGATTTTTGCTTCAGTTACGGTAGCTTGATGGCAACAATAGAAATACTGCCGGTGTGAAGTAATAAAAAGAGAATGAGTCAATCCAAGAAATCCTAGGCCCAAGGAGGGGATGCAAAAACTAAGGTACAGATATTAGCATGGACTGAATGGTCACATCCCCCTGAAGCTCATACTCTGAAACACAGTTCCTAATGTGTAATGGTATTTGGTGATGGGGCCATTGTGAAGTAATTGGGTCATAAGGGTGGAGCCCCCATACAGAGGGTTAGTGCCCTTTCCAAGTGATACCAGAGGAGTTCCTCCACCTTTCTACCATGTGAGGACATAGCAGAAAGATGCTTTTTATAAATCAGGCAGTGGGCCTGCCTCAGACACAGACCCTTACACTTCCAGCCTGTGAACTGTGAGAAAGAAATGTGTGTTGTGTATAAATCACCCAATTTGTGCTCTTTTGTTATAGCAGTCTGACTAGACTAAGATTGTCTTATGGATTCTGATGTTCACATCACAGGACTGATACGTAAAGCAACGCTATGGTTCTTAGCTGATGTGATTGGGGGACTACTGCCATCTAATAAGTAGAGGTGAGGTATGCTGCTAACTATCCCACAGTGCGTGGGACAGAACAAAACCACGCTTTATCCTGAACATCAGCAACGCGATTTATTCTCCATGTGGTGAAATATATATTAAGTAAATACTCAGGACATTAATTGAATTATAGGTAATTTATCTGATTGGTTTGTTCCAAAATCTAAATTAGTCAAAAATACTCTCGGGGCTTATGAGTATTCATAATAAAATTGTATTAAGCTATTTGTTTACTTATCTAGAAGTGATTTTTCAAAAATAATGGGGAAAGAAACAGAAAACGGTGGAAATAGTATAGATGGCAATGCTATAATATCATTTATTTGAATAGTTACGCTATCGTGGTAGAAACATGCACTGTGACTCAATGGACTGCAGAAGGCAGTGAGTAGCCTTGTGAACCTGACATTTTGGCCCCCAGTGTCTGTCAGTTAACTTCCTTAGTAAACCATGTTCTGACTGTCTGACAGGGCTGCTGTGATTGTTGGAAATCAGAATTGCATGCAGCAGGGCTCGTGTCAGGGATGGACGCGTAGGAAGAGATTATTCAAGGTAGCACTACAAACTTCCCCTTTTTATTAGAACTAGTATCAATTCATGTTCACAGTGCGTTCTCCCTTGTCCTGGCTCATCCAGAATTCATAGATAGTAGAGGAAGGAAAGACCTGTGATTAGGTCTCCTTGAGTCTTATCTCATATTGCTTTAGCTTTTAGGCTTTAGGCAATATTTTATTCTTTCTTGAAGTCTCTTTTCTTATGTATAAAAATAACCTAAAAAAATAACCTTAATACATTTTATTTCATAGGTTGCCTCCAGTTTTAAATGTTTGATCTATTTGCCTACGGGAATAAAATCTGCCATATTTTGTACCCTTATCCTGGCATATATCAGTAGAAAAAAATAAAGTAGTGTGCATTGGGAAGGATAGAGCAATATTAGAAAGGATTACTGTAAAGTAATGGCAGAATCTTCTTTGTTTCCAGCCCACTCTATCCCAGGAAAAAATGATGTCTGATGAAACTCAATCTATTCTTCATGGATTGAGATGGTTAATTATTATTGACTTATACTGATGGTATTCTGTTACTGTGACCTAATTATAAAAGGGTGGATCCAATTAAAAATTTATTTACTATATAATAATATATAACTCAACTAAGACATGCCCCACTAACACTGAAGTGTCTAATTTCATTAAACCAATAATATTGCCAGAGGGCTATGTACATGATCATCATGAATGATTTCACCAACAGCTAAATTCTAATTCCCTGAAATGGCACTTGCCACTTTAAATGTCCCCATATCAAAGAAAACGCACTATTCTGATTTTCCCCCATTTCCAAATTAGAGTTAATTCTCTAATTATATTTTCTATGCTACAATTTATTTTTCTGCCCTTAAGGGCATTTATATTAAAATGTTGCAGAATTCACTGTTGTTGATTCACTGTTTATATGAGCTAAAATAAAAATTTTATTATTTTAGAGACAAGTACTGTCTCCTAAAGAATGTTGGGGACACACAGGGATCAGCTCAAAACACTAGCTGCAAATTATTTTTCTGCATCCTAAATACTAGTTTTTAAATAAATACTGCTGAATGAATTTCATAAATTTTGATATCTGAGTTAGGGAATTTTTCTCTTTAAATGTAATAAATTATGCTATAGTGATTATCTTGATTTACCCTGTGCAAAAATTCCAGCTCTCCTTTAAGATAGCACACTTCAGAACACCTCTTATTTGGTAAATGAAGTTTAGTATTTTTAAGAACATAACTTTCACCTGTATGGGCCATGATCGGTGAGCTCCCTTGTGTTATTTTTATTTTTATTTTTTTTATGCAGGTAGCAGGAGTCGAACTCAGGACCTCACGCTTGCCAGGTGGGCACTTATGCCGCTGAGCTATATCACCGGCCCCCTTGTGTTATTTTTAATGGACTTAATAATAACATGTTGCCTCACTCTTATGACCACACTACACTCTTCGCAAGGGACAGACTATTTTGTAAAACATCTTTTTAGTTGAGCTGACAACTTATGTACAGTGAGAGCAGACTCCATTTGTTACTAAAAATGACTGTTAAGACAAATCAACCTCAGAAAATTGAGTCTGTACCAAAACCACGTACAAACCCTCAGCAGTAGCAGTGTTTTTCTATTACCAGCAGGAGAAGTAATGAAGTCTTGTTGATGTTAAATGGGAGCAATGCTTTTAAGTGAGCGGCTGCCTAATTCTCAGATAGAATAATCCATAACTCAGCTCTCTGGGGGCAGCTCCTGTAGTACTGCATTTCTGTATTCAGTGGTAATAAAAGATGTCATTCAGATGACTGGAGTTTACAGTTTCATACCACGCAAAGAAAAAGCTTTGTCCTTGTTTCCACATGGACCTTTTCTCTGGCCAAGTAGAAGTGGCCCTGCCTTTCCATCACAGTTGGTTTCTTGGTCATTGTGCCATTATCAGATCCCAAGAAGCACAGATCTAAAGGCTGAAAGAAAACTATAACGTGGATTTCTTTAATTCTGTTTCTTACTAAATAATTCTAGAATTAACTTGTGTAAATATTCATTCTTTTATCCCATTCCCCAGAGCCTGCTCTGTTTTCACATAGAAGATTTTATATTTATATAGTGTGAAATAGAAAGCTAGAATTGCTGTTTTCAGTATAAATTCTTTTATTAATGGATCTGTTCAGACTTTTATTCGTGTTCAGACTTTATTAATGGATCTGTTCAGACAATTCATATGCAATTAATGTTTTTGTGTTTGCTTGTTTTCCCAAAGTTGCTAAGGTTAGAGTTTAAATCATTTTCCTTTCACTTCAAAACAAACTTGTTTGTTTTAATGTGTTCCTCGAAATTCAGTGTATATTAAGAAGATATCTTAAATATCTTAAGTACATATACAAGTCCATATTAAGAGAATAAATGCATGGGAAATAATATGGTTTTGAGAAAAATGAGTATTTCCAATACATCTGTCAAAAGAAGTCTGGAAAATGGTGGAAGAGTGACAGACCAGAGAAGCACAAATTCAGAAACCCTAATGGCTGAGGGCGGACACTCAGCAGTGTCCAGTGCCAACGCCTGGCACTGCAGTTTCAAGACTGGCTCTGAACTACTGCATGGATCTAAGCGGTACCGGAAAATAATGCTTAGCTACATCCTGTTCGAAATCTCAGTATAACAACTTACTACACGTTGTAAAAAACTTTTACTTGACCTTAAACCTAAGTAATTCAAACTATAACTTCAATATGTTATTGTTATAAATTCCATTCTAATACATGATTCACAAGTCTATCTTTCACTACTTTAGGCACAGAGAAATGCAGATTGTCCTTGAAGCTTTACAGACTGAAAATTAACATGCTTTAGTAATATTTTTCTACTATATATATCCAATGACAATAATTCATCAACCAATATGAACTTAATAATATTTATAATGAAACATATTTGTTTTGAGTGGGTTTCTTCCTAAAGTGGTGTGTTAGAGATGTATAAATTACTCTTCTAACACATGTAAGGCCTGAATTACTTAGGTTTTGGAATATACTGTATTCATGTGATACGAGTTGTAATTGTATCGTACTATCAATTCAGTATTCATATGCCACACTAATTTAATGAATACGTATCAAATACTTACTCTTAGGCATTCCTGTCATTGATGAAATGCCACTTTAAGTAAGATACTGTTCCCTTCCCTCAAAGACTTTACACAGAAGTGGAATTAAAAAAAAAAAAATGACAGGGGCGGTGAGATGGCTCAGCGGCTTAAGCGCCTGCCTTGCAAGCGCGAGGGCCCGAGTTCGACTCCCGGAACCCACATACGAAAAAGGGGCCGGTGATATCGCTCAGCGGCACGGGCGCCTGCTGGCGCGCGAGGTCCTGAGGTCGATCCCCCGGTACCCACAAAAAAAAAAAAAAAAAAAAAATGACAAACCCTAAAGCAACTCCCCAATATTGAATTCTAGCGATTCATTCTTCTACTTTATAGTGCAAAAACAAAACAAAACAGAACATGGTGTTTGCTTTTCCCAGGACTAGAACACAGTAGGTCATTGATAACTTTTAAGTAGTATGTATATATCCTAAATAATAAATTACTGTCCTGAAATAAAGATTATCAAGATGGGTTGAGGGCAAGACCGTGCACATCTTAGTCTCTTTACAGCAGGAAATATAGACTGAAAAGTGTACTTTGTATTTGTTCAAATAGCAAAAAAGTGGTTAAAAAAAGAATCGTGTATGTAGATTTCAGTGTCTGTTACACTAGAGATTCTTATGATTTCAAAGGAGAATACCAACAGAGAAGAGTTGCATTCATCAGGCCCTGAACCATTTTCCTTGTACGTCTGTGAGAGAAAACTGGCTGTGAAGCAGCAGTTAGACTTTCACACACGGATGGACACAATAGGCCTGGAAGCATCACTCTTGAATTGGAATAATGCAGTACTGCCAACTCCCCTCCTTGGTCTCCTCTCATCCTTTGTATTTCTATGATAAGGGGGCATTTGAAAGCCATTTCCATAGTTTCTAGTCCTTGAAAAGACATATTGTTTCCTTTTCTTCTCTTATTTTGATAAAATATTCTCATATTCATAGAGCGCTCCAATTGCCAAGCTAAGCTCATCTTGGTTTCGGTCTAGAGAACAGAAGAAAAGCAATCCAGTTTTGAGACCTATCTACAGTTTCTCTTAATACTCCCACTGCACAACGGCAAGAGATTTAGGACAAAATTATACTCACCTCATATTGAAAGTATTATTGAGAATGCAGTGGACCGAATTTAAAGTCTACTTTGAGATTCGCCCTACTCATTTCAGAAAAACAATATTTTTTCTAGTTTATTTGCAAAGTTCTGGTGAATTCTTCTTCTAGGTTTTACTTGCTTGTGTACGAAAAGTTAATGAAAAGGCCTCTACTAGAAGAGGTTATCAGCGGTATGTGTCATTATTTCTTTAAGCTTTAAACGCACTTTACAACACATTAATCAGTACAGTTTATACAACCTGCCAAGGATAAAAGGGAATTAAGGAACTAGCTGTTGCTGAGATGCTGTGATTTTGCAAAATTGAAGAAAGTTAGGAAGTAAATGTCCATCTTAAAGGATGGTGCATTTGTATCTCATTGAACCTGCATTCATCTTGCATTTTTTCATAAAATTCTTCCTGCATTTTTTGAGTAAAATTATCTCATGATAAGGGATCCTAAAATGCCCACAGCCTTTTCTTCTCCAAAGACTTCAAACACATTATTTTCTTATTTTTCCTTACTATTAAAATATTTTCTTTTTTAATGAATTTATTATTATTATTATTATTATTGTTATTGTTATTATTATTATCTGTGGTGCTGAGGACCAAACCCAAGGCCTCATGCATCCTACCCAAGCATTCTACACTGGCCCAAGGTACCTTTCATAAATATAGATGAGTCAAAATGTATGTATATTTTGTCAGCAGAGTCACACTTTCTATGGAAAGGTTTTTCATCTTTAGGTGGTTGTGTTTCCTTAATGGCAAAAGCATAGTAAGAACGGCAGATGTAGCTCATGTCCCCTTAGATTCTTTGACTCCTGTCATTGTTAGCAGCCGTTAGGATGGTTGAGCCTCTTGTCTTTCCAGCTAGTAACTTCCCACACAGCGTGCATTTGGGATGGGAGCTGGTATGTGCTAAAAGGACCAGGGTGATGGAGCCTCACCACATCACAGGGTACTAGCTTCAGGTTTCTGGTAGCTTTTTCATGCCAATACCATTAATAGCTGCCGGCAGGGTTACATTAATTTTCATTATAACAAAAAGAAGGGTAAAATATTGCCAGAATCACAGTGGCACACATGGGGATTAAAAGAAAAGCTTCCCTCTAAGTATGCTGAACCCAGAGGGAAAATGGAGGTAGAAGACATTAAGATACACGGATGCACTGGAATGAGTCTTTAATTTTCTCTGGCATCGCTTGACAGCAGGACCCTTAAAAGAAGTGAAATACCCATTTTTCTTAGCTTTTCTCTGTGCCATGCATGGTGAATGAAGTCACACTGGCAAGACCTTGATCTGAAACCACTATTTTGTGTAGCTGTCTGTTCAGAAATCAGAAAGCCATTTATACTCCGCATAGACAGCTGTGTGAAGTGTTATCAAGTGATGTCTGAGAATTAGTAAGGCAGGAAAGTATGCAGCTGGCAGGGTCATCTGAAATGCAGCACTTTAGGAAATTCTTGGGAGCTAAAGAAGAGATGAAGAGGAAAAAGGAAAAAATATCTCTTCCAGTCTAAAGTTTTACAAAGGTCAAGATTATAAATATAATCAGGTTCATGAACTTGATTCTATGTTCTCGTCACAAACCGAGTTGGATGAGAACAAAATCAAATTCAGTGGTCAGGTTAAGTCCTAGTCTAGTTTGGTTTGCAACCACAATCATGGAGAGAATTGAGTTCGTGAACCGAGATATATAACAAAAGAGTCTTACCTATAGCTTACATGTTTCAAAATGAGATTTCTAGTCTAGTGTGACTAAAGCCAACAGGACAGAGCTGAGTTGTCAGGTTATGTCTGAAGATCATTTGTGCAATTGCGTGCTTCCTTGGAGTCAAAGGAAAATAACTCTTCCAGATTAGATGGAATGGATAAAGAACTTGTTGGTGAATTCTCAACCAAGAGCTCTGTCTTTTTTTGTTTCTTTGGTTTGAAGTTTGCAGCCCTGCCACTTAAAGTTCCAAAATAATAGTTTATTTAGTCAAAACATACCAAATAATAATATCAACAGGGGGCCGGTGAGATGGCTCAGCGCCATAAGCACCTGCCTGGCAAGCATGAGGCCCTGAGTTCGACTCCTGGAACCCACATACAAAAAAAGTGCTGGTGATATCGCTCAGCAGCACAGGCGCCTGCTGGCGCGCAAGGTCCTGAGTTCAACCCCTGGTACCAACAACAATAATAACAAAAATAATAATAATAATATCAATAGGATCTAAAGAACTCCAGGGCAATATGAGGATGCAAGGAACCCTCCTCATTCAAAGCAGGAGTTTATTTCTGTCAGCTATATTCCTCTGTTCCAGTTATCTATAACTGTGGAAGAGGTCACCAGAAAAGCAGAGTCTGGAAGCAACAGGAGTTATCTGGCCTTAATTCTACAGTATGATCAGGGATGCAGTAGGCAGCTCAGGCGCTCTCCGCATGGCACAGCTGGGGAGCCTTAAGGTGAGGTACATGGCAGCTGGGTTGGGAACCACCGTATGGGTCTCCTGGCATGGCGGTAGAGATGCTGTCCACCTGGGCTGCCTCCAGGATAACTGCACAGGTTCCCGCCTCCTGACGGCTTGGTTTTCTGCCTGTGTATGTGTCTAGTTCCCAAGTGAGCGTCCCAAGGAGATAAAGACAAGCATGGCTTTCTTAGAGCTCAGTCTTGGCAGTCACATAGCATACCTTCCGGTCTACTCAGAGCGTTCCCCCCGGGTAGAAGGCGAGAGGCCTTTGAACCCTCTCAATGAGAGGGAGGGATGTTTAACATTTTCAGAAGCGCACGGATCTAAGATACCTGGACAGAGAGCTCTTCAAAAAAATACAGTCTGCTACATTCTGCAGTCTGGACGCCACCATTCATTCCTTCCCTTTTGCCCTGCAAAACTCATTCTTGTGCTGCCCATGGCTCTTGACCTTTGATACATTAACTTGCAAGGGCTGCTATATCAAATAATATTTGTCGCATGCCTTCAATAACAGAAATATATTTTCTTACCGTCCCTCAGGCTAGATATCAGAGATCAAGGTGTCAGTGGGACTGGTTTCCTCTGATTGTTCTAGCCAGCTTCTCCCTGTGCTTTCACACTCTGTTGTTTCCAAAATGCTTCTTGTAAGGACACCAAGCATGTTGGATTGAAGTGCAGCTTGATGATCTCATTTCAACTTAATTATCTCTTTAAAGACTCTGTTTCCAAATATAGTCATATCGTGAGGTGCTGGGCTTTTTATTTTTTATTTTTCTTCAGTACCAGGGATTGAGCTCAAGGCCTTTGCACTGAGCTACATCCCCAGCCCTTTAAAGTCTTCTGTTTCTGTTTCAGTTTTGCTATGGGGTCTCACTATGTTGTTACACTGCCCAAGCAGGGCTTAAGCTTGTGACCCTCCTTCCTCAGGCTCGCAGGATGCTGGGAATACAGATGTAGGCCACCGGGTCCACCTGGGATGTATTAAGCTCAGTTTGGAGGTTCCCAGGAGACATAATTCAGCCATAAAATGGCAGCAGTTTGGAGTGTTTCATGGTGTCATCTAAACCGTCTGGGGGACAGAGTCAACTCCTCAGTACTGCCACTGAATACGTGCATTCAGACTGAAGACCCATGGACTAAACAGGGGAGACACCGACTTCTCCCTCAACACCCCCACCCCCAAACAACGTAGGGTGGTGACAGGAGTATCACAGAGACTTTTGAGCTCCTGATGAAAACGGAGGAAAATCGGTGACACATGATGACCACCAGCCAACAACAGTTCTGGAATCCTGTAAGACACATAATTTTTCTTTTCTTTTTTCTTTTCTTTTTTTTTTTTTTTTTTTTTTTTTGAGCCAGGGTCTCTATAGATAGTTCAGGCTGTCCTTGAACTCCCTATATAGCTCAAGCTGACTTCATACTTACCACAATCCTCCTGCCTCAACCTCCCAAGTGCTCGGATTACAGGCGTGTGCACCACACCCGGCAGGCACATAATTGTTTTTCTATAACTCATTAAAAGAACTCTCTCTTACTTCTTTGAAAATAAACATTAAAGATCCCTATCAAGAAGTAAGTTCTTGTGTATTTGTAGGAATTTCTTCCTTAAGCAGTCTCAAGTTGTGCTGTGGCTCATGAGTTCTTACTATAGATAGAAGAAGGCATCCTCAGCTGTGGTAGGTTGTACCTCCCAAAGGTGACCACCGCCGCACACCTGACCCCACCTGTCTCCTGCTGTGTGCTGCTGATCCGCTCTCACCATGTGGGTCTATCCCAGCCCTTGGGACCTGGGTAGAGCTTAGAAGCTGCTCCAAATGAGAAACAATGGTGAGAGTGATGAAAAATGATTTCCAAAGCAAGGCAGTAAAGGGCCATGCATTTCTTTTTTTTTTTTTTTTTTTTTTTTTTTTTTTTTGGGTACCGGGGGGACGACCTCAGGACCTCGCGCGCCAGCAGGCGCCCGTGCCGCTGAGCGATATCACCGGCCCCTTTTTCGTATGTGGGTTCCGGGAGTTGAACTCGGGCCTTCGCGCTTGCAAGGCAGGCGCTTAAGCCGCTGAGCCGTCTCACCGGCCCCATGCATTTCTAATGTTCTTAAGAGACACTCATATTTTGGAGCCAGTCACCACGCTCGAGAAAGACAAGTAGAAACACATGCACTTGTCTTGGCTGAAGGCCATCTGAGTTTTTAGCCTACGGCCAGTATCAGTCACAGAGCATGAATGACCAGCCCCTTTGTGATTGTGATGTGGAGGCCAGGTCACCCCAGCCTTCCAACTGGCCAATGTTACACGCCTTAGTCACTTTCTTGTCACTGTGACAAAGCACCTGATATTCATAATTTAACAGAGGAGAAGTTTATTTTGGCTCATGGTTTTTTGGAAGGGTCAATCCATGATCTGCTGACTTGGTGGCAGAAAGGGTCAAGCTGAGGAAAATTGCTCATTTCGTGCAAACCAAAATGTAGAAAATAAAGGGAGAAGCCAGGTAAAGAGATGCTATATCCTTTGCGGTCATGCTTCAAGTGATTTATCTCTTCCAGCCAGGCCCACTTCCTGTTAGGAAACTATGGACTGATTAGTGGATTAATTCACTAATGAGTGTAGTATCTCCATGATGTAATCACTTTTAAAAATCCTCACCTTGGGCCAGTGAGATGGCTCAGAGGCATAAGCACCTGCCCAGCAAGTGCGAGGTCCTCAGTTTGACTCCCGGAACCCATATAAAGGAAAAAAAGGGCCGGTGATATCGCTCAGTGGCACAAGAGCCTGCTGGCAAGCGCGAGGTCCTGAGGTCGACTCTCCGTACCCACATAAAAAAAAAAATTAAAAATCCTCACCTCTGAACACATGAGGCATTTTGGGCATTTCATATCCAAAACCACAGCACTTCAATCTTGGCTTCCAAAATAACCATGTCCATCTCTGTACACAAAATGCATTTAGTCCATCTCTAAGAGTTGCTAGAGTTTAAACATTCTTACTTCCGTTGAAAAGTCCAAGTCCAAAGTCTTTTCTGAGATTCAAGGCCAACTGTTATCTGTGAGACCCTGTAAAAAGCCAAAAGTTAAACACTGCTGGTAATGTATAGGCACAGTATAATCATTCCCATTTCAAAGGGAGAAATAGGTGGATAGAAATAATCAGACTAAAGTAAGACCAAAGCTCAACAGGGAAAGTATTAAATCCCATGGATCCACATCCAGCACCCAGGGCAAATTGTGGCAAGACGTGAGCTCCAAAGAGCTTGAGTGACCCTGTCTCCCAGCACTGTTAGTTGCAGCTCTCATAACCTCTCTCTTAGGATGGATCTGTTTACTGCCTGAGGCTTTTCTCAGCGGACAATCCAAGGACCTAATTTTGCCAAATTCCTGAGATCTACAGTGCACTATGTCTTCACTTTCATAGCTTCATGGACTGCCCTCTCAGGAACATAATGCCTAGCCCCCTAAGCCTTCTTTTTCTTTTTCTTTTTTTTTTTTTTTTTTGTTTGTGGGTACCGGGAACTAAACTCAGGACCTTGTACTTGCCAGGCAAGCACTTATGCCGCTGAGCTATATCACTGTCCCCCTAAGCCTTCTTCTGAAATCCAAGTGGAAGCCTCTGCAAACCCACGGACTTATGCATTCTGCATGCTCATCAGATGAGCACCATGTGGGTGATGCCAAGGTCGGCCATCAGCTCAAGCAGTAGCCAGGCCCCCTTTGATCATAATTCAATGGCCTCTGAATGCTTGAATGATGAAGCAGTGTAAACCAAATCCTGAAGAACCAATTCCCTATGAGGCCCATTTGGAAGAAAGCACCCTAGGGCTCTCATCTCAAAGCAGTCTTTCAAAGGAGTTCACACTCTTTGCCAGTGAAGTGTGAGGTCTTGATGATTCCTGAGATGCCCTCAGGTCATATTTCCTGTTGTCTTGATCAAATTACTTATCTTCCTTTTAATGCTAATCTTTTCAACAACTATGCTCTTTTGCCCCAGCTATACAGGTA
Organism: Erethizon dorsatum; assembly: GCA_028451465.1. Lineage (NCBI taxonomy): Eukaryota > Metazoa > Chordata > Mammalia > Rodentia > Erethizontidae > Erethizon > Erethizon dorsatum. Next base: position 153,274,430 of record CM051824.1, on the reverse strand, counting down.
TCTCCTTTCTGGTGAAACTCCAAACATTTTTCATCTTTTAGCTATAATATTTGATCTTGATTTTCACTATAAATTTGGCTAAAAGCTGCCAAATGCAGCAGCCCCAGTGCTAGGCTTCCTTGAAATATCTTCTGCCAAATTAATAAATCCACCACCCTTAATGTGAGTTTCCCACAAAGTCTCAGGACAAGGGAAAAAGGAAAAAACATTTTCTAGCAAAGCATAACATGCATGGTCTCCAGTCCAACTGCCAATGGAGAGGTTGATCCCAAGTGAAATTTCCTTAGTCAAACCTTTACTGTGTGCATTTCCAGTAGTATTCTGTTCTTCTGTGCTCTGACCAGAATATCCCACTAAGCTTGGATTACAGCATTCTATGGCTTCTCTGGCCAGCATCTGCAACCCTTTCCAAATTCTTCCCACGTGCTAGTTCCAAAGGCTTCTAAAACACATGGTCAGGTGTTGCTACAGCAGTGACCCACTTGGTATCAAAATCCATTTCAGTCATTTTTTCATAGCTAGGTCAAAATATCTGACACCCACAACTTAAAGGAGGAGAGGTTATTTTGCCTTATAGTTTTTAGAAGATTCAGTCAGTTGGCTGGCTTCAAGGTAGCAAGGACATGGTAGAAGAGTTCAATAGAGAAAAGCTCCTCGTGTCATGGCTCCCAGGAAGGAGAGAGCAAAGGGAGGGGCTGAGGAGGGAGATATAGCCTTCCAGGTCACACCTCAGAGACACATCTCTTACGAACGAGCCCAATTTCTAGTAGCACATTCAGTTATGCAGTCATCAATGGATCCAATCACCTTCCAAAAGCTCAACTTTGAACATGTGAGTCTTTTGGGAGACACGCCTGATTCAAACCACATTACCTCCTGGAACCAACACAGTGTGACTCCTCCAAGCCTCACCCTAACAGATTAGTAAGAAAATAAAGATTGTTCATGTTTCAGATCACTTACCTTTTAGGTGAATAGGGAACTATTTCTATTTCATTTTCTGGAAAAAGGTGCTGCTGTCACAACTCAGACTTGGAGCATTTGTCCAGGAACAAGGTGATGAAGAGAAGTTGAGGTAGCTTTGCACACAGTATTCACAAAAGAGACTTAGCAAAAGAAAGCAGGTTTTGAATAGACTCCGAGGAGGTTTTTCAGGATGGCTTAAAGAAAAATCTGGAAAATGCTATTACCAGTTGGCAAAAAAGAAGCAGAATTATGATCTCAAGCACCACTTGGCTTCAGCTCACCTTATGATAAATGAGAGTAGAGAAAATCTAGAGAAAGACTGTCACATATGAATAAGCCAGAACTGTTGGGTTTCCTCTTTCCTATCCTCACCAGATGGCAAATTATGCTGAAATTAGGAATGACTTTGGGGGAGAGGATCCATCCAAGACACTGTTTGGAACTCATGGTCTAAAGAGGAAGCCAAGGGGGTGCCTGGGAAACCTTTTTAAAGGCATGTAGTGATTTAAGGTGGTGCTTCATAGGCACTTACAAACAGGAATCATTAGTATGATCATTCATATTATTTTAATTATGATATATAAAATTTATTTAGAGAAAAATAATCAACTTAATCCTGTGACCCTGTGTCTTTTTTTATTATGAAATGATGTTGTTCTCTATTATCTTGCCACTTTATTCTTTCGATCTCTGCCACATGCCTTATCTATCTAATTATCATTTTATTTTAATCACACTTACAGGGCTACCATGCAGATGCTAGTTTGTTATTTTGAGGTTAGTTTTAATATCTAATATTTGTTATCTGTCAGCCAGATGACTTACTATCTGATTACAGGAAGAGTGTCTTGGCATCAAAGCTTATTTGCCTTATCTGCATTGGACTATGAGACCCCCTGATAGCAGAATACAGGCAGGATTCTGAATATGACATATGTTACATGGGATGAAAACTATGTTGTCCAGAAAAAGAAACAAGAACACCCCTTAATATATAGACAATCATTTCAAAAGTCAAGAAGTTATGGAATATCCCTCACCGCCAGTGGAAGTAACTACAAAGCCCATTTGGTTAAGTAAATTTTCCAGTATTTGGAAAGTTTCCAATGTCAGAATTCTAATCTGATCTTTCTGACTTAAAAATAAGCAAAGTGCATATAACCGGGGCACGCAACACACACAGACACACACACATACACACACACACACGAAGGAAGGCAAAAGGGGTGGTTTCATTTGATTTCTAATCTTACTGCAGTAGAACACCAAGACTTTGTAGTTTTAGTAAGTCACAATAATCAGCCTAAAGCAAAGCTTTTTATATTAATTATACAAATAATTATCTGCTTTTGTTATTTTTACTTTTAAAATTAACATGGAAAATCATCATCCATGTAACATAAGACATTGTATAATATTTAAACTTCATGGATAAATTGAGAAGAATTGTTATAAGTAGTTCTTCATTTTTCATACTTTCCTATTTTTTCACTAAAAATGATAATTGAGGATTGTATATACATAATTGTATGATACATAAAAATAAAAGAGATGCTTATTTTTTCAAATTTTATATGTGTACAATTCTATGTATTAAATACCTGAAATATTTCATAATAACTTAAAAACTTGCCTTTTTCTTATTTTGGAATTGTCTTTATGTTCATTGGTTTTGGTGTGTAAAACCTAGCAATGTGAATAAATGAAATTTGTTCCTTCACTCCCTGAGTCATTTGTTAATTGATTAATTTATTCTTCTTCCAAGATAATGTATTAGGCTGATCCTCTGCCACTGCAAGTCCTTGGTTTTCATCCTGCACAGAGGCAGAAGCGTATGATGCAGCGTGGACAAGGCTACGGCAGAGTTGCAGACCGGGCATCAGAGCTGGAGTCCAGGAGGCTTCTTTGAAAGAGGTATCATATCCTTATAAGACTTTGCCAAACTGAGCAATTAATTGATGAGCTTGGAAAAAGTAAGTGGTCTGCCATATGGTAATGGATTAAAAGCTGAAGGATTCTTTATTTGGAAAGTTGATGGGAAAACAGGGCCTTGTATATAATATAAAACTATGAAATAATATAAAATATATAGTAAAATGAAAATACAGAGTGATATTCCATATCTCCTTGATTTATGAAGTGACCATCTACATATTAAATGCAGTTCTGTTTTCTGAACAACTTAGGTTTCATGACATATAATATATGTCATATTTAGATATTTTAAGTAGCAGTCATGAGAAATATGGAGATATACAAAGGGCCAATTATTTCCATTGCTGTATAACATGCTGAGTATTTTGTATAGAGTGTATATTTGATATTCACAGTAAAGTATGCTGAGAGGTAAACTTTTGTACTCCTATTTTGAAATCAAGGACATGAGACTTAGAACACTTAGTTAAAGAGTAACCAGAGAATGGAAATTATTCAGAAAACTTATATGATCTCATTGCAAGAATATTTCAAACATTAAAGGAAAGTTCACTATAATTTGTTTCTTATTCAATTATTCACATCATTTTTCCAGTTATTAATTATGGATAAGACATCACCCAAATGTCAGTCCCATAAAACCACAACCATTTTAATATACTTTCTTTATCAGCCTGGGTCCAATGAGGTGAGAGAAATCATGCAGTAATTTGAACAGAAAAATATATATGGGAGTATATATCATATATAATGTAAAAATTGCATGTATAATATAAATAGAACATGAAAATAAGATATATAATGTAAATTATTAATTATAACAGGGCATTGGAGTAATATAGGAATGTCAAACAGCAAAGACAATTCTTAAGAATTAACAGATAAGATATAAGTATACTATAATATAAATATGATTAAGTAAAATATACCTATATGATGCAGAAGTTCTAGGAAGAGTAGAATAATGCAATGCAATATACTGTAAAACAATGCAGTATACTGTAGCATGGGAGGATATGATACAATATGATCTGCTGTAATAGAATACAAGTGGCCTCTACCACACTGGCTGAGACACAGCAGCCAAGGAAGAGCCCTCCTCCATGCTAAGCTGACATCCAGACCTCCTGGTTGAGGATATGCTCATTGGTCAATGTGTGGGACATAAGCCATTGTGTCTGATGATGGAATTGGGTCAAAATTCCCTCTGCGGAGTCAGCTAGACATTGTTCCTCCACTGTGCCCAGGAATTGCTATTGCCCACTGGGGACTGTTGGCTGCAGGGCATTGCCTGTGGCATCACCCTGAAGAAGCTCCTCATTCTGCAGGAGTCTTTGTCGCCTTCTATAGAATGAGCCTAGGATCCCACTGGTGAAGGAAGGAAAGGAACAAAAGGGCCCACCCTAGCTTACAAGAGAATAAGGGAAGTGTGAACTTAAAGTAGAGAGGTAGGAAAATTGATAACTGCATCTTCACAGCCCATAAGAGTAAGGAGTGAAGGAAAGAGACCACGGGGATGGCTTCTCTTTGCCTCCCAGTGTCTCAGCTTCAGTGGGGAGGCCACATGACTGAGAATTACTCAACTCAGAGTAAAATATGCTGTGAGGCACTGGGACTTCCAAGACTTGTCAGGTCTGCAGCCTGTGCTGGGCGGGATCCACCGGAGCCTTCCTGAAGGACAAGCCCTCCTTGTCAGGTGCCCTGTTGGAGCAGCTTAGAGTCCTGATGACAGGACGGGCTTGGAGAATTTGGACTTCTTGCTCAGGATGCTAAGAATGAGTTGTCTAGTGAAGAAGGAGAAAGCTGCCACGCTTCTATCCCAGCAAGGAAAGCCACGCAGAGTCACTTCTGTGGGTCACAAACCTCTCAGGTGAACGGGAGGGGACAAGGCAGAGAGTCAAGGTCGTGCAGCACAAGCTCACAGGCCCTGGGAGCTACCACTGCTGCCATCTTTAGAGCAAACAGCATCTCTCACCATTAATCACTCCAGCAACTTAAAATCTAATTGGCTCCCTTGTGTCTCATCCATTCTGATTTTTCATTGTCTTTACCCTCGCTTCTCGATTAAAATGATCTTTTACACTTTTGTATGTGGAGTTCCGAGTACATTTTTACAGGAGAATTTGTGTTGCTACCAAAGATGGGGCCAGACCCAAAAACAGTAATGCATTGCCCTCTTGTCATTGGCTAATGCATGGCATGGAAAAGGCCCCTAAGAGGGCAAGGAATTCAAACAATGATGGAGTGAATCATTTTCGCTCACATTATGTTTTTAGCAAAAATAGAAAGTTAATGGTGAAATATTCACAAACTTTGCTAATATAACCAATTTGCCCCTTTATTTTGCACAACCCTCTACAACCGTATCTTTGAGCACTTAATGTACGCAGTTCTCTTGCTTTTCAAGCTTTTCTGTCTCTCCCTGTGCTTATTCACCTCCCTTACTGAACAGTTTTTGTATAACCTCCTTCTGAGTTTCTGCCTTTGAGAATTAAATGTTGGCATACAATTTTACATAAATTTCTTGAACACCGTTCTCATTTGGCACAGTTTTATTATCTCCTGCGTGTGGTATTGCTGGCACTGGTAACTCAGAGTCCTGGAAGCATATCTCTAATGGCTCCATAGGTGTCTCCAGCTCATTATCTTAACCTCTACTCAGTATGTCCTAAATTAAAACCATCTTTTCTTCCAAGTCAGTTCCTCTTTCACATTTCCTTTTCTCCATCCTGTACCATCATCTGCATGGAGCTGCACACCACACATCCTAAGACAAATATTTTATTTCGTTATTCAGCCACTGTCATGCCTCCACTCTTTACTCAGGGCTTCCAGGTGCCGTGCAGACTGGTTCTGGGCACTGGACGCCCACCCCACCTGGACCCCAGCGCCAACTCCATGGCTTATCTCTTCTCACCTGAGCTCCTGACTCTTCCCAATCTCAGCCACCAATTTCTTTTCCAAAGAGCTGCCACTGGCACCTTCTCGAAGGTGATCATCTCACCAGTCACCTTAGCATTGTCAACATGGCTCCCCATGGAGTTCAAGCTGCCATCTACTTTCCCAGCAGCAAATTTAGGACCCCATTTCAAGCCACACCTCATTTCTTATAGTGACCTGAAGCTGTGCTGGGATCAGGATTTTCCCATTATCCTTCTTCTGCCAAAATGCCTCCACCAGCGCTAACTTAGGAACTTGCTATTGCTTGAACAAGGTTAAAATATGACTTTTTCTCTTCTCTTTCACTCCAGAATTATTATTTTCAGCTTTGGGCTCTAATTATTCTTGAGCATGTGTCTCTTTAAAGTATTTAACATATATCAGTTGCAAATATAGTTTGATGTCACTCCTAGTAGAAGTCACTCCTAGTAAATAGAAATTTGTCATTTCTGTCTCTAATGCATAGTTTAGTGTCTGTTACTCTCAGCAAGTAATTAGTTATGTTTTGAAGGAACAATTTCCCATGGTAGAGACATTTTTCTCAGTTTCAATATATTTTATCAGATTATAGTATTTCTCTTACATTTTATTTCATAAAAATGTAATTTTAAATTTTAATCAAGGTGTAGACCTATCAAATATGTCCTTCTCCATGAATCAGTTTTGTAGACAACGTGTAATTCAGATATATAACTCTGACAATCTCTGTATATTTAAGTAATAGTCATTTAAAGCAATTATTGGTATGGTTGAATAAATAACCACGTTTATAGTCTTTTCAATTTAGTATATTTTGCACTTTTTCCCATTCTTTTCCTGCTTTTTCTGACTTTCTTGGGCATTTTAAGATTTACTTTATTTCCTCTGCTAGCATATCAATTATATTTCTTTTTAAAAATAGTGCTAGGTACATGTACCTACTCTCCACAAGGAATGTAAACATTAGGTACTGCAAATATATGCTAGTAAAAATTAAAAAATAAAAAGTTATTTCAAATATACATTTAAACTAATCTCTACTACCTTAAAATAAAAATGTGCAGGCCGGTGAGATGGCTCAGCAGCTTAAGCGCCTGCCCGGCAAGCGCAAGGGCCCGAGTTCGACTCCCGGAACCCACATACGAAAAAGGGGCCGGTGATATCGCTCAGCGGCACGGGCGCCTGCTGGTGCGCGAGGTCCTGAGGTCGACCCCCTGGTACCCACAAAAAAAAAAAAAATGTGCCACACCATATGAAGTATAAGTGCATTAAAAAACTATATCAGATTCTTCCCTTCTGACCCACATGCCTTGCTGCTACTCATTTCATTCACCCACTTAACACTTTATTTCTATCATTACTTTAAACAGTTATGTTGCAGATAAATTAAAAATAAAAACCAAATTAAATATTACTTTAACAATCCTCTAACACTCCTCTTATTTAGGTAGATGTAGTTTCTAACAAAACCATTCTCCCTGAAAATCTTATTATACCTCTTTCACAGAAAAGTTCCTAGATGTAAGTCCTTCTAATATTTTTTGGAAAATTCTAATTTATCTTTAATTTCTGATTTATAATTTTTTCAGATATAGAATTCTAGATTTGTGTTTCTTATCTCCACGTTTTTTTTTTTTTTTTTTTTTTTTTTTTTTTTGGTGGGTACCGCGGGTCAACCTCAGGACCTCGCGCGCCAGCAGGCGCCCGTGCCGCTGAACGATATCACCGGCCCCTTTTTCGTATGTGGGTTCCGGGAGTCGAACTCAGCCCCTTGTGCTTGCCGGGCAGGCGCTTAAGCCGCTGAGCCATCTCACCGGCCCTCTCCACGTTTTAAGTATGTCGCTCTACTCTCTTCTGGTATGTTTTCTGGTAAGCATACCTGTAATTCCTACCTGAATTCCTCCAATATAAGTTCTTTTAATTCTCTGACTTCTTTTCAATATTTGCAATATTGTCTTTGGTTTTGGTATTCTGTTGTGTGACTATAACATATTTAGATGTAGTTATTTTGCTTTCTCTTCTGGTTGATATTCTCCGAGCCTTCCAGTTTTGTTGAGGTCTACCAGTAATTCTGAAAAGTTCTCAGACTTTTTGACTTTAAATACTTCTTTTCTTGCTTTCTGAAATGTCAATTTTGTGCACTGTGTGTTCTGACACTGCCCTGCAGCTCTTCAAGAGCCTTTCTTGCTATTCTTTTTTGTCTTTTCATTTCAATGTCAGATGTTTCAGTTGACTTCCTGCTGGATCAACGATGCCTCCTTTGGTCATGTCTAGTCCTGATAAAAAGATATTTGTCATTTCTTTTAGAGCATTTATTTTTATTTCAAATATTTCCTTTTAAGTCATCCTTAGAATTTTCATCTCTTCTTAATTACACAAGTGTTTATATGTTACCAACTGCATGAGCTCATTTAACATACTTCATAGTTATTTTAATTTCCCTCTCTGAGAATTACCAAATGTGTCACATCTGAATGTAGCTCTTAGGGTTGCCTTGCCTCTTCGGCTGTGGATTTTTCCTTGTCATTTGTCATGCCTGTAATTTTCAGTTAAAGCTGGACATGTTGTGTACTGTGATAGGAAATGAGGTAATAGTCCTTATTTTGAGGATGTATCATAATCTGGCTAGAGACTGAGTTGCATTTCACTATAAATGGAGTTGCAGGTGCCAGAGTCGTCAAATTCCTCTGGTGTCTGTGTTGTGGTCTTTTTCTTCTTCTTTTTTTTTTTTTTTTTTTTAATGTAGGTACCGGGGGTCAACCTCAGGACCTCGCGTTTGCCTGGCAGGCGCTTATGCCGCTGAGCTATGTCACTGGCCTGGGGTCTTCTTTTTAACTACGTTGTCCTGCTTGGAGAGAGGCTCCATCCTTGCATGTCTTAAAGCTCAAATCCACTCCTGGTTGGTGGTCACACGTAGAGATAGACAGTGTTGTTTCAAGTTGATAATGGATTTGTGTCCATTTCTGCGACCTTCACAGGAAGATCTCCCTGGATGAGATGAGAGGATTGGAGGAGCCCACAGGTACATGACCTCACCCAGGTGGACCAGATTCTACTCAGTAAAGTCATCTTCCCTGAAGTTAGGATTTTATTTTGCAACACTGTAGATCATGATTACGTTTGCTTTCATTTTACCGGAGCTAAAGGAGGAACTTCTAGATTCTACATCCTAAGAATCCGGTCGAGTTCTTCTGGTAAAGTGCATGTGAGGACACAGTCATCCTGTAAAGCTATTTCCCTTAGAGTTTCTCAGTCTCTCGCTGGTCCATACTCAGATTCCAGGAATTCATCACAATGATGATTAAAGCAGTAAGTAACGATTCCTATCAGGTTACGTATGCAGCTACTTCTGTCCGGGTAAGCCAACGTCACTTCTCAGCTTTGCCTTTCTTTATGGAATGCATGATGGGTGCTTGCCCTATGCCCTTAGTCCTACAGCAGGGTTCAAGAAAAGTTGTTTTAATTATGTTTGTAATTATTTTTCTTATTGCGTTTACATGAGCGATGACTTCTAAGCGCTTTAGTTGGCAGGCAATTAGACATCAATACTTTTGATAAGCCGGTAAGGCCTTGCTGAACAACTGTTGAGCACCTTCTTATACTTTAGGGTTGTAATCACTTATCCATTTATTTCTACCATCCTGTTTTGGAAAACGCTTTGAGATTTGGCTAAACACAAAATCCCCCACTTTCCTGAAATTGCCTCAGCTAAATAGATCTTGGACTTTTGTGATGGGTTGAGTTTTTCCCATGTTGTCCCTTTCCCCTCTCTACTTCCTTGAGATGTGAATACTAAGTCTACTTTACAGGGGAGGAGACTGTAGAAGGGCTGAGTGTAATAGACTATCTAGCTCACAGGTTAGAAATAGGCCAAAGCTTTATTTCCGTTTAGATTCCTGACCTCGATGCCACCAACACCTTAAAATTGGAGAACCAACCATTATGCACTTAGAATAGTGACAAAAAATTACAAGCTATCATATTTTTAAATGCAAAGTTGATACTAATCATTCTTAGATGATTTTTTCCTTTCTTTGCTGTCCACCAGTAATGGAGATGGGGCCATTTTTGCTTTTCCATTGTGCTATTATACTCTGCATTTAAATTTCTCAAAGGCAGGCAATAGGACTGCTTTTTTAATGTACTACACCTTGTGACACGGTGATGAAATTTCATAGCTATATTAAGCATTTGCCTTATTCATAAAAGCAGTCTCAATTAAGAGTTGATGAAATTTTTAGGGCACTGTCAAAATGAATCATGATCAATTAATGTAAATAACAAATTTATTTATATGAATTTGATTTTCAAAGCTGCAAAACTTTATATTTCTTCTCTCAAGATTGAAAGACAATTTTATCTTTTACACTTGCCAACATACATGGTATCTCGGGCCGGAAAAGTAATTATATTATTACAAAACGTGTAATTTGGGGCTCTTTACTTATTAATCCCCATAGATAAACAGTATGTTTTGTAATAATGATCAGTGGTTCACTAAAGGTGGTAATTATTTTTCTTCATGAATGTAATTTGCCAGTATTCTGTTCTGTTTTGGGCATCATGGAACATTCCAAAATAACCTATTAATTTCCTGAGGTAAATCAATTAATTAGTTTCATTATTCTGAAAAATCTGCTTCTTTAATGCTTGGTTATATTATTTTTCTATTCCTTACATTTTATGGTTTAGAAACACAAATGTATAAAATGAAAGCGCTACATAGAAGTGGATTTTAATGTCTCCCTTTGTTAGACCAGTCATGATGGGCAAATGGGCTTACACAGAACTTTCGGATTCTCTGAATGTTTGTGTGAGGAGCAGAGTTTGCATTTCGTATCTGGGAGGGTGTTACAAAGGTTAATTAACTGCCATAACAACCTGGGAACTATGGGTTCAATTATGTCTATTTGGTAGATAAAGACCTTGCAACTTGTAATCATGCTACACTGAGCAAGATATAGACAGTTTCCCATAAACAAGGAGACAGAATCACAGGTTTGCTAAAAAAAAGAAAAAAAAAAAAGCAGGCTCATTTGCCTGTCACTTTCATTTGTGACCTTTTTCTTCACTAGACACAAGGCAGTAAACACATCTGCATTCCTCCTCCTTTCCCACAAAAGTTAAGCATATTCGTTTTACTTCCATCCACAGCTACCACACAGTTTGATCTGTAGTCTTGCCTCTTTTTATTCTGAATTTAAGAACAGCTGGTGTTTAGTTTACCAATTTCCTACCTATTCTTTTCTTGTCATCAATTCCCACACAAATTTGCATATTCCTGTGAAAGTTCTGAATAGAGTATTCTCATCTGTAGAGTACCCCATCCCTTTTTGTTTCGTGGAGTTCATCATTCCACTACCGATGCAGTCTCTTTTTGATATTTTTATGTCACGCTTTGCTTGCATTCTTCCCATGAACCTTTTCCATTTAAATGTCCACTGACCCTCACTCTTTCAAACTATTGTCCACATCTTCAGTAGTTGAATTTGTTAACTTAGGTCCTTGTATTAATTACACTTATTCTGCTTCCTCTACCAGCTTGCAAAATCTTTCCAATCTAGCTCAGCACTCACTCCAATATCAGAGTGACCTTTCAGATCACTTCTCCCTGGATCTTATGGTTTTTTAATATTTGTTGCAATCTTTTCAACATCTGTCCTTTATTTAACATTAGTGGACAAGTCTCCTTCAACCTCCCATCTCTTGAAGCTTCTTGGCGTCCTTTCTACACCATTACTGTCCTGACCTTGTATGTATTTTTCCCTTTTATGAGTGTTCCTCCTCTGTATTTGTGACTTCTTTCTCTTCTCCTGTCTCTAAATGCCATCTGAGGAAGGGACTCCAGCCCTCTCCTCTTACAGCTGAACTTGCTATCTCTAGGGGAACGCTTATTGCATGATGGGTCACTGGGTACACCGAACACTGAATGTACCAGATAAGAAACTAAGTCTGCAAGTGAAGTATTGGAGAAATGCAGAGAACTAGGTGTGGTGGTTCATACTTGTAATCCCAGCACTGTGGGAGTCTGAGAGAGAAGGATCACAAGTTTGAGCAAAGTTTGGGCAAATTAGCAACTTAACAAGACCCTGTCTCTAAATAAATAAATAAAGGACTGGGAATGTGCAAAGCCCCTGGTTTCAATCCCCAGTACCACAAAGAAAAAAAATATATACCAATGACAGTTTTTTATTTCCACTGACATGCACTCCATTTTCTTGGTTGGATCCCCCCAGGGATCCCACTAGATCTGTCTGAGTTCTGAGGCTGGACTGCTTTCCGGTCTTCACTCTTCTGCCTAAGACAATAGCTGCTGAAGTGTCCATTGTGTTGCATGTTCACATGAATCCATGCTGAACACTGATGAACTAATTCTTCTTGCTTTCACTTTTCTTGAAGGCATAGACATCTTGGTAAATGGTACAACAGTGGGTAAGCGTGTGCCTGTTTGTGATCACAGTAGGATGTGATACCCTGAAGACATGTTTTGCATAGTTTTCCTATGAATGCATTTCCATTTTGGAGTGCTTTGTCCCCCATCTTATCCTACTTTTATTCACTTAAGCAAATTCTGCTTGTTAGGTGAAACACCTAAATTTCCATATTTTCTTCCACCCCGTCCCCCCTTGTCTGTCTAGTCCAGGGGTGGAGAGGGTCTTCTCTCCAGCCTCCACAGGAGGCCCATCTCCCCAGCTGTCTTTACAGGGGACTTTCTCTCAGGTACTGAAGTCTTTCCAACAGTTAAAGGGTTTAGCCTTCTGGAGAGCCAAAGCAGGATCCACCTTACTCTTCATTGTTATTTTGGTCACATTTGATCTCAAGTTGGACTATTTTAGCTACTCACTAAGGGACAGAAAAGGACAGTGGTGGCAGAGTTCACCAGAAGAAAAATTAGAAGAAACTTTCAGGTTCAAATCAAATGACCAAGGACCCGCTGGAATTCGGGGTCTTTTTTGTGATTGTGGTGTTGCTTTAGCTTCACAGAACCAACTCCATCCTTGCAGGCTGTCATTGTGAAGAGAGGTGCAGTAAGTCCCACTGTGTGCTCCCTGTGCCTGTTTTCTGAATCCCTTTCACTCATTGCCGGAGACATCGGTGAGGCCCAGTGACCCTCTTTGCCATGCGCAGGTCTATGCTTTTCAACTGTGGCTAGTACCATGTTATGACCTGTGTTTCTGCCTTGATCTGCAGCAGAGTATCCATGCCCCATGCATGGCCTTTGTCAGAGGTGGTCCAGGAGGGGGCTAAGATGCCAGGCTCTGCCACGATCCCCTCCACCAGCTCTGTTGATTCTGCTGTGTGTGGCGGGCAGGGCCTCTTGACGTTTCTGTGCCTCTGTTTTACTAAGGAATATTTAAAGCCCAGTGTGAAGTTGTAAGAATTCCCTGAGTACAACACTCATGAATGCAAGGCTGGTACATAGCCGACACTCAATGAATGGTAATCATTAATGTCACAGAGACAGTGGGTCTGAATAGAGCGTTCAGCACATAGTATTGGAAAATCTTCGAAGTGTCACCACTTCAGCAATTTGAACAACAAAGCTAAGATTGAATTGAAAACTCTTTATTAGTTAATTGAATTTTATGCTTTTAAAAAAATTTTCTTGTTAGCATTACAGTAATAAAATTAATATTTTTTTATTTTTCATTAGGAATGGACGACTTCACCTCAATTTGATAGCTGATTCTGTTATCTATAGCTCCATAACACATTACAAAGGACATTTTCTCATGACATTTTTGTGGCCACTCATGTTTTTGTGGGGTGTTGGGGTCCTTCTTTTGCTCTTATCTGGACTCTCCTGAGCGGTGACAGCCCCTCAGGGTGTCCTGGGGCTGGGTTCCGCTGGAATGCTGTAATGGGTGGATGTCTCTATCTCTGGGAACTCAGGATCTTTCTCTCTGTGTCATTTTTGATCCTCAAAGAGATTGTCCTGGGCTCCTCATTTGGTAATGGGGTTCCAAGAGAGCATGTTCCCTGGAGTGAATGTTTACGTTATATTTGTTAATATCCCCTTGGCTCAAGATAATCACTTGGGCAAGCCAGATCAATGTGGCCAATGGCTAACTAAAAAGGAGACTACTGGGGATGTGTGATTCATTAGCAGACATCAATATTACTGTATATCCAGAAGGTGTAAATCATAAACTCTGAAATTGATTAAGCCAGAAATTACAATTTCCCAGTCACATTCTCTGTAATATTACAGGTTAGAGTAGGGCAAAGATGGAAGTCCAAGAACTTAGCAGTTGGCAGTAGAGTAATCATATTACACTCAAAAGCCTGTTGTATTCTGATGAAGTGGTGGGGAACCCAGAAATACCTGCTGGGCAACAGTGTTCCCCGCTGCCCTCTGGTCCAAGCCCAGCTCATTCTCCTGTCCACTGGCCCAGTTGAAAGAAAATGTCACAGCTCCATGACAGATTCCTAGCTCTAAACCTCAGCCTACCAGACAGGACCCTCACATTTCCCTTCTCTGTTTCTGTTAGATGTGTGATTAGCTTGTCTGATGGCTGCAGAAAGACTCCTGCTCTGATTTTAGCGACATTCTGATCCAGACTGTCCTGCCTCTCCATATTGGTTAGTGTCCTCTAGAAGGCATTTCTGAGACGAGCTTACAGGATCAGAGGTGGGACAGTGCACAGCATCTGTCTGTGTGCCGCAGGGCCGGAGGACCCATGAACTGGTTCGTCCTAGGAGCTGGAAGCTACAGAACAACAGGGATCAAGGATGCAGTGCCCATGTGAGATGGAAGGCCTGGAACTCCCCGGAGAATGGCTGGTGTGACTCTGGGTCAAGAGGCTGGAGAAGCCAGACTGTGATGTCCACAGGCAGTGGTAATTTGAATTGCATCCCTTTTTAAAAAGTTTTAAGGGCAGTAGCAAAAGATGACCCCATTCAAACAGAGCGGAGCTTTTCAAGTGCAGAATGGATGTCTTTCTTCCTCCTTCATCCTACATGGGCTGGAAGCATACTGGATGGTGCCACCCACAGGCAGCGTGGGTCTTCCCCCTCCGTTTGCTGGCCCACCTGCCAATCATCTCACCAACACACTCATAAGTGTGTTTTACTAATCTACTAGGCTTCTCCATCCAGTCAAGTTGACTCTGTACAAGTGTGCTGGGTCTAAATCTTGTAACACTTCCTCATAGCACTTCTCAGAGCTCTGGGACCCTCAGGGATGCTGCATGATGCTGCGATGAACCCAGTGTTCATCCTGAGGACTTCTTGTCTTTCTGCATGGACCGTAAGGAAAGAGAAGCATTTGCATTGTAGATGTTAAGTTCAATAGGTGAAGAGAACACTATTGTGGAGCTAAATAGAAAAATAATCAATACAAACTTGCTTTTAGTCTTAATAATAAAAGAATACATATTTGTATCAGTATGTAATACTTATTAGGATAATTTACCATTAAGTCTCATTTTTGTGATTTGTAATATAGTTTCACGACTCATGGTTTTTTGTTGTACAATGTGACAGAGAATCATTCTGTATGTACACAAAGTGAAATGCCTGTGAGCTTACATACACTTCTTTTCACTTTATTTCCTTTCCAATGATCTTATTTTATATGTACCATCCACCACTTCCTCACTTTTGTGATTGTCTTCATGCTGTCAAAAATTATTTACCTAATAACAGCAATAACATTTTTCTACAACTTCCAAACCATGCAGCACTCTACCTAAATAGGCAAACCTGGATATTTCTGTAAAATAATTAAAAAAAAAAAATCTATGTTGAATATCTATTAACCTTGAAATAAAAGGTTAATGAAAACTCTCCCTGCAGTGAATTCCTGCTTTAAGTCCCATATAAAATTAAGAGGGCTAGTTCTCTATCTGGTGATTTTCTGTTTGGTAAAGGATATGTATGTAAAGTTATTATGTAACTAGTTCTCATCATAAAAAGGGTCAAATATAGAAATTATGAAAATATGATATCAACTTTACAAACAGAAATAATTTCTATTAAATAGTCTTTCATATTTAATTATCTGCACCACTTTGAATCAAATGTTCATGACATCATAATTCATATGAGAAATTTCTAACCACTACTAACATTAGGGAATCAGGAGCTGGGCATTTGGGAAGTGATTAAACCATGAAGGTGGAGCCCTAATAGTTTGGATTAGTGTCCTTATAAAAAGACCCCAGAGAGCTGTCTTGTTCCTTTTCTGAGATCTAACAGGAAGTGTTTTTCATCACCTGCTTAATCTGCCAGTGCCCTTCCTTAATCTTGAATTTGACAGCATCAAGAACTTCTCATGAAGCAAAAGTCTGTAGATTAAGGCTCTAGTCCATGGAATTTTTTTGTTATAGCCGCCATGATGAGTTAAGATATACCGCATAATATATATAAACACCTATACACAATAAAGTTATACTACCAGCCTGGTTGCTAATCTCATTTAATTAAAACTATTTTTTCCAGTGAGAACATCATTCATTTTGACAGCTCATTTGGATAAATGGAATCTTCTATGTGATTTTTTTTTTTTTGTGGGTACCGGGGGGTCGACCTCAGGGCCTCGCGCGCCAACAGGCGCCCGTGCCGCTGAGCGCTATCACCGGCCCCTTTTTCGTATGTGGGATCCGGGAGTCGAACTCGGGCCCTTGCGCCTGCAAGGCAGGCGCTTACACCACTGAGCCATCTCACCGGCCCCCCTATGTGATTTTTTATGTGATTCTTTTTCTATGTGATTTTTCTCTGTGATTCTTAAGGACAGGTCTACCCAAAAGTCTAACTTTAAGAATATGTTTATATGTTGAAAATTTTTATTTGTTCATGATATAAATGCTAACATCATTCTGTGTGCCAATATGCTTGTGTTTTTCTAATGTAAATTTCAGGGATTTTTTTTTTTTAATTGCTAATTCTGTAATTGAATTTTTATAAAAACATGTTACTACTCAAAGAATCTGGCAAAGAACTATACAAATATGCATTGAATAATGATTATCTAATTGTAATGGCCAGAGTATATTTATAACTTCTCGAAGCCACGGAATAATATTTAACATCCTGCCATGGGAAGAAAATAAACATTGAATTCATAAAAACTAGGCACTTTTTAGTTGGCCACAACATCGTTATTTAACCTCAGCCTCCACAATTGCAATTTTAAAAGAGAGTAAAATAACAGAATTTACTCTGTCACCTGTTATTGTGAGGTGAAAATAAGGCAGCAGTTCTGAGTAGAATCCAGCACTGGAGAAGATTAAAAGCAACATTTCAATGTCCTGGTACAGAGGTTCAAATCCTAGCCTTATCATTCGTCGGCTGAGTGACATGGGACATCGCTGAAACTTTCTGTGCCTTAGTTCAAACATCTGCACAATGTGGGAACCATGATGACAATAATATTTATTTAAGGATTTCTATGAAGATGAATTGAGTTAATAATTGTTAAGATTTGATAATACTGACTGGCAAATTTAGTGTAGTATTCAGTAGTAAGAGTTTGCTTCAGGAAATAAAAGCACCAGAATTTTTTTGTGTGTGTGACTCTGGGGCTTGAATCCAGGGCCTTTACACTGACCTACATCTCCATCTCTTTCATTATTATTATTTTTTTTTGAGACAGAATCTTGCTAAGTCTCTAAATTGCCCAGACAAAGCTCAAATTTGCAATCCTCCTGCCTCAGCCTTTCAGAGTGCTAGGATTACAAGTATGAGCCACCATGCCCTTAGCTTGCTCATAACATTTTGAAAATTAATGTAGAATTAAAATTCTCATGCTGAATATTATTAAAATTGTGCAGCAAGAAAGAAGCAGGAAGAAAGATAATGTTCCACTTGGTAGAAGGGAATTATACACCATTCACTGAAAAGATTAATACCTCACTCTTGCCACATTTCATTTGAAAAAGTTTCTGGAATGATTTTTTATTTTTTAGATTTAGTAAAATTTAATATAAGTATTATTGTATCTACCATCACAAGTTGAAGACAGTTATAAATTAAATATCATAAATGACTTAATAATAATTGTTTCAAGAACTGTTAGAAAATGCACAGAAATTGGGTCATTCTTGTTGGTCCCAAGTCTAAAAATGGGAAGACTGTAGTGCATGGGAAGGAGAATTCATTTACTTAGCATCACATCATCCTTCACTGCAGAGCAAAGTTATCTAAATGAGCTTTATTTTCTAATAAAGAATTTCTTTTATGGCCAGCAAATTATTTTTATGGTTTGCCCTGTACTCTGCGGAACACCACCCTCATGTTCTGACTGGAACATAATAGAGAAATTTTCTACATTCATAAGAAGAATGTTTTCTGTCCAGAATTGCTTTTGATTAGTACAGAGCTGCATTACTGACACTGCCTTTTACTAGGAAAGCACCCCAAGTGTATTTTATCAAAGTGCAGTAATTGTACGGGGAATAAGATAGCAGTGCTTTGGAGCACTTCGACTCTAATGGCTCTGAGAGCCAAGGGAAAGGGGGAATTTACAGTAGCCTTGCAGGAAATAATGACTGCCCATTGTGTGCCTGCTTTCACGAATGTCGTTTGTGTAAGAGGGGTAATGGTGGGCGTGTGCTTAGTGAGGGTTTTTCCTCTCTGTAGCTCCGCATCTCGTTTTTAATGTTCCAGTCAGTGTAGCAATAGAGTCAATGAGAACGGCCTTGGCCTTCAGCACAAAGGATCTAAATTGAAAGAAGCATGTTTGGAGAGCAGAGAGCCGGGCACAAGCTCAATGACAGTGAGCAAAGGTACGGGTATCACAGCTGGGCAGACGCCTCTGGGCCTGGGGATGGTGGCTGCCCCTTGTCCTGTGCGTGCACATGCAGAGGCTATCACGGAGGGCTGTGATCTCCTCTCTTCCTCTAGACCACACAGGGATATCTGCCTCTCCAAAAAGGGGTGATTTAAAAATAATTTGCACTATCCACACATAATAAACCATCTGGACTAATAGCAATAATGCCTCTTTCAAGTTATCCAGAATTACTTTTGAAAAATCAGCATGCAATTGTGAATTGCTTCACTTTGTCTCCTGGGTCCTTAGGAAATATAAAGCTATTCTAAAATATTATACCTAGAGAAGCATTTGGTGGATGGAAAGAAAATACCAACAGGTACAAGGAAAGGGGGAAATGATAAGAATATCAGGGATCCAATAGGCTGGGATACCTTTGTCCCCATTCCTCTTTACTCTGAGAAACTGAGGTTTGGCTAACAGGCAAGGAGGCAGGGATGGAAGAAGGTTTCTTTGTAGATACTTAGAAGACCTGGTGCCCTGTGTCAAGTAAATGCTAAATTTATAATATATGACTTGTCAGCTAAGATTACCTTATTGTCAGAAATATCAGTATTTCTAATTTCTATAATGGTAATAAACAGGATTTTGTTACTAAAGAACTTAAAGCTTTGAAATATTAATGTATTATAAAAATCAAATTACCAGACATTGTATGATTTTGGAAAATTTCAACTACCCAGTGCCCCAATATGTCTTCCTGTATTATCTTTATGTAACAGCAGAATCGTCTCAGAGATACAAGTTACTTTGCACTTAATTTCATAGAAATAGATTTGTGGAAATTGTCCCAAGTATTCAATGTCTTGGGAAGAAAGCCTTCAGTGATCCATTTTGATTTTGTCTGAAATCGTTATCTCTTGTTATTTGGTAGCAAATTTTAAAGGGAGTTGAGTACTGTGTGTACGAAATGTCTTTTACAATCCAAAAATTTTTTCCCTTGTGTTGTTTGGGTAAGTGTTTCCCATATGCTAATGTCCGGACCACAGGGGGCTCTGTAGAGAGCTGGTGGGACCTTTGCGAGTTGGCACTTACCAGGCCGTCCTTGGATACCTGGGGACCGGCCATAGAAAGGAGTCAGGACTGGGTCTCTGCGTCTGTCTGCTTCTGGCTTGGGCTTTGAGCAGCCTGTTCTGCAATGTTCTCTCCCCCAATGTGTTTGGCCTTGGCCTTGCAGCCACCTAATCATCCCCTGGAACTTCTAGAACAATGAGCTAAGCATTTTCTCCATGAAAATTAATTACATGAGGTATTGCATTATAATACGTGAAGCAGAGTAATCCACAGCAAAAGAAAGAATTAAAACATCATAAATGGGCAGAGGGACAGGATCTCCAAAATACAAATATTAATAAATTATAGCCCTTCTTTTTTATTCTAAAAGACAAGTTCAGAGCTAAATTACATCAAAGTAAATTATTTATCTGTATTGTCCCTGGCTTCTTCCCCAGGCAGCTTGAACCCTGTCTTGGAGCACTCACCTACATACTTAAAGCTCATCCCGAGTGGTCCTCTCATTGGAAAAAGTCCAGTGAGCGCCACAAGCTTAGCGGTGTCGGAAGGCAGTGCCAGCTTGGTTGTAGGCACCCAAAAACATCTCGGTGAAGTGGACCCGTGCCATTCAATATGCCTTTTTTCTTTCTTGCTCTTTCCTGATTTGAATAAAAATAGGTTGGTGGATATCAGATCAACCGTTTGAAAACATGGCTATGATTCATTGCAGAACATGGTAACTTTTTAAATAATTTTAGATGAACAAAGCGAACCATTTTATTTTAAAGAGTAGTAGTAACTATCAATTCTTTAGTGACAATGCTGAGCTAACAATTTTGCATTCAGTGACAAAGATCAGGTCATTGGACTCTAGGGTCTATGTGATTATTCTTCCATAGAGGAGGACACCGAGGCCCAGGTGTAAGCTGTATGGCCATGGGGGTAAAGGATGGAGCTACGTTTTCAACCGAACCCTTCTGGGCCCAATGTGGGTAGATAAAGCATATCTCACTTCTTTCATTATTAGTAGTCATGATGTAATTTCTGTTACTGTATCCTTTCTCAAATATCAGCTGGATATATATTTAAATATTCAACAGGAAAACTCTGAATATCTTTGCAAATGTTTATTTAAAGATATTAAGTTTTGCTTGTGGAATGTCTACAGTTCTAATGCTGCTGGATACAAACTTCTGAAATCTATAAATTATCATCAGGTTATGAGTCGTCACAATATCCTGATTGTCTATTATGTGCCAAGTTCAGCGTGAACTGCCTTGATGTATCAACATGTTTACAGGTTTGATTCACACAAAGACCCTATCCTGTAAACACATTTTCTCTCCACCTTCTTTACTTAGCAACTGGGAGACTCAGGAACAACGATATAAAATAATTTGCCTAGCGATGCATAGCAAGTTAGCTGCAGACCTGGAATTCGACTTTGCCATTTCAACATACAGTGCGCAATCCGAGCCAATCTGCCAAAATGCATTTTTAGATGATGTTTCCCATAATGGGATTAACTTGATTAAAGAAAATTTAATAGCATATTTTAACGTATTATTTCAATCCCCCAAAATAGAAATATTTATTAAAACTACCTACTTCTAAGATATAGTTAGACAATTCATTTGCTTAAAATTAATTATATTTCTATCTAGCACAATAGTCATATATCATTTACTGGGTACTAACCATGTATCATTTTAATAACAACGAGATGCTACCATTATTTTTCCATCACTAATTTTGTTCCAAATTTAAAGTTACTTTTTTTGCAGCAAGGCTCATTCTGGAAGCAGAGCGGGCAGAAGGCAAAGCATTTAGAACTGTACTGCACTGGTTCTGGCGCATGAAGATCACAGACTGAAGGTTAGGCCGAAGAGAAAGAGAAAGGTGAAGAGGAATCGATGGGCAGGGAGAGGTGAGCGGTCCTGGAGATGGAGAGGACCGTGGCGAGAGCGACCTTTGCAGTCTGGCTGATGGTCATGGCCTCTGTCTAGGTAGTGAGCACAGGAGACACAGGACCTCTGGAGCTGGGACACCAAGGAGTTTGATTTGGACCTACTGAATTTTAGACGAAAAATATTTCTAGAGTCTAGGGAAATTGTATCTTTCAAGTAAAAGTTTCGGTCAGTCACACACATATCCACACAAATGTTCTATTAAGATATGTCGGTAATTTTAGGAACTATGTCGTAGGGTGAAGCAGGGAAGGTAGCCTCTAGTTGATGGGATTGTAGATCATTTATTACTGTTTTCAAGTAATTCCCTATAATTTCCTGGTGCTCCACAATGAGCTAGGACAAATGCCATATTTGCAAAAAAGAATGAAAACAAGAATAAAAGGAGTATTTGGCTCTGCATCCCCCAACTACAACTCTCAAGGACCTTTCACTACCTGCGTGGTCTTGTTGTCAATCATCATGGTTAACACAGGCAAATAGAGCCTAGGAAATTATCACCCCAGGGATTCTTGCGAGGTAGCAGCAACACCCCTGACCTGAAGCGATTCATGTAAGCTGCTGCATATTTTGTTCAAAGTTACTATTAAGCCCTGAGGTGAAACATCTGATCCGTGGTGCCAGAGTGGCATCGTGACCACAGTTACTAATGAAAGGGCCATCTACACCAGTGCCCAAATGAGAAAGCATAGTATGTCACGCATCAGTTATTAAAGTTCTCATATACAAACAGGCAATAGTAAAGCTCAAAGGATCATCTCTCGTCTGTGAGTAGAAAACACACAAGCAAAATCACTAGGCTGAAAGACACCTTGCAAGATCCCTTAGTTCACTGCTTGAGCTTTAGAACCGTAGGAAGTGTTGTGAACCCTCGACAACCTGTCACCCGGGACTTGGGACATATTCATAGGTGCACGGACTCGTGTGATACCCGACTCCTCCTCATTCTTCTCCCGATACCATCAAAGTGTTTTCTCAAGGGCTTGCTCCATTTGAAAGAGGAGCTAAAAGGGGTTAAGATAAAGATAAGTAAACAAATATATCCATGCTGCACAGCCTTCAAAACGTGCAAAGGTAGGGATGAAAGATGCATAAGCACAGCAGTCTTCAAGATGTTCCCAATCCCTGGTGCCCACTGGACAGGTGTGCTTGTCACAGTCCCACCCTAACTTTCCAGGCCACAGCCCAGCCTGGATTAGGGCTGCAAGCATCTGGAGGATCACATGTTCCTGAGAAAGCTGGCTGCGCCTGTGGCCACCAGGAAGTGGACAGGCACACATGGCGCATATGGCCGCCTCACATAGAAGTCTGCTGTGATATTGGGTGTGTTGTGTTTACTCCAAACTAATCAAATACCTCTTTGTGGGAAAGCAAAATGTAAAAGAACTAATGCTGTTGATTCAAACCACAGCCTGCCTCTGAGGAGAGGTCCCACATGTTATTCGCAAACTTCTTCCCCAGCTCCAGATCCTGTCTTGACCTCAAAACCTTACACACCAACCAGTCTTAGTACCAGCGCTTCTGTGGTGAAGGTCCGGCCAGCTGCTATGCTTTAATGGTCCGCGTTTCAAGGTGTCTGGTTGGGAGACCACTGGAATGCATGCCCTTCTTCTTTACAACCAGAAAAAAGAAACACTAAATAGGGCAGCTTTGAAAACAGGAGTCCAGGTATTGTATCTGGTACTGTTGATGAAGCATAGCTGGCAGGGGTGGTCACACTAAGGCTGAGCGCGGTGAATCATTTGAGAGGTTTATGGAATAATGTGACCTGTGCTCTGCACTTCAGCCTTATGGAGCATGAGCTGTGGTGAATCCTACAGATGTCACCTTAGGTTTGCATACAGTATAGGCAAGGCTGGGACTCTTGTGATTTATTAATGATCCAGAATATAGAACACACATCAAAAAGAGCCTTCACCTGTGCCATCGAAGTTTGCGCTATTTCACAAAAAATGGGTTGGTGTCAGCCAACATTCTCCACGCTGTTGAAAGTTAGACTTCACCCTCGGCCTGGCAACAAGCTGACTTGTGAGAACATTTAGCGAATTGTGTGTTAGAATCCCACTCTGCATGCAGTGCCACAGAAAGATGGTTTATACAGATATGAAATGGACGCTGTGGGACTCTACCCAGGTACCCGCTTTGAGCTAGCCACACCCATGACCCTTGTGCTGTGGATTTTATCTTTTGAAGGTTGACCAGTTGTTCTTCTCACTAGGAATACCCTCAGCCTGGGAGAACTGCTTAGCCCAAGTTACAGGATTCCCAAGAAGGCAGCCCATGTCCAAGCACTGGTGAATACAGCTGTTTTGCTGAAGTATGGAATATTTCTTCAAGAACTTCTTCGCTCCAGAGCTCCCTGTGGCTGCCACGGCAGCCAGAATCCTTCCTGGCCCATTCTGACCTTCCTAGCTGTCCTGCCCAGGTATCTGCTGAGTTCCCTGCAGTGCACTAGGCCTTCTGCGGCCAACTCCTGCCTGAGTGTGCATCTAGCGAGGCAATTAGTAAGCTGCAGAATTTCCTCATCTCATGAAGTAATCCTTCCCAATTACATCTAAATAATTTTCATACTTTAACACAATGCACCAAGTAGTAATTTCAGTGCTATTAAAGTATTTTTAAAACCCCAGCAAGCTCAAATTCAGACCATCTTTATTTTCAAATTGAGCTTTCCATGTATCACATGTAAACTGTCACTGATATTAAAGTTCTATTGTTATATGCAATGGATTTTAATCGTGACTTGTTAAATATTTGTTTTTCTATAATATTATAGTGAATAAATTGAACCTTATACGTTGGCTCATGGAAAAATAGAACAATTAAGCAGCCCAGTGGCAGGCTGACATTTAGCAGACTATTTTCACTGTGAGTTTAAATGACAACTATGGCGTAACCCAATTTGTGTTTGCAGCCGCTTATGGAGGCGTCGAGGGCCCTGCAGTGTTTGTGAATGGGCTGCCAGTGTGATGCACTGATTCTAAAAGACATTCTGCTCAGATATCAATTTTGTACTCTTTTCCCAGAACAATCAAGCTATTAAGGAGTGTATTTTCTCTAGAATTAGCTGTAAGAACCATTCTGTGAAGCTTGCTTAGAAGTCACTTGTAGAGAAAGGAGTTGAATGGGAGATCCTTGTTTCTCTGTTCTGTTATGATCAAGAATGTTATGATCAAGACTATTTTATAAGGCCCTTTGCAGCAGCAGTTGGAAGAATTAAGATGTAGAGATGGTGAAAGTGGAAACAAGAAACAACCAGTTCCAAGATTGCCAAGATATTGTTTGCAAATATAAAATGAGTTTCTCTGTCTCCTCTTTCCACTCTGCAATGTCACATTTATACTAACACCTTGAGTATGCCTTTTTTTTTTTTTTTTTTTTTTTTTGGTGGGTACCAGGGCTCGAACTCAGGACCTCGCGCCAGCAGGCGCCCGGTGCTGCTGAGCGATAACCCCGGCCCTTTTTTCGTATGTGGGTTCCGGGAGTCGAACTCAGGACCTCGCGCTTGCCAGGCAGGTGCTTATGCCACTGAGTTATTTCACCGGCCCTATGCTTTTAAATATTGTACTAAAAATTGGTATGGACACTTTATAGAAAGAATGTGCAGCAAAACCCCTGCTCTTGTCTCACTTCCCATAAGTTTCAAATAAAATTGAACTCAAACATCTGACATGGACTTTATTTAAAAGTCTATTATTGATCTAATAATCGCATATTAAGATTGACTTCTACATACAACACTAATTGCTGTAGGGGGTTAGACAAGTTATTCTAGCTTTTCCTAGTACTAATTTGCTTTGTTTTAAAGACTGGAATATTAACATTAAATTTAAATATCTACCTCCCTGATCTAATACAAATCTCATAGAAACAGATGTTATAGCAAATGCAAGGCTATATTTCAGATTATTAGTTAGAAAACCAAAGCTGTTATTGGTTAAATATCATGATTTTTTCATTTTAATATCTTCTTGAGCTTCTAAATAAATAGTATCAGTAATAAAAATCTGTTTAATAAAGCCCTTTTACCTTGCAAGGTTTGAGGAAAGAAATATATTTATTGACCCCAAATAAAATTATTGACAGTTCACAATTGTGTATAGGTTTTTTTTTCTTGATTACTCACTCAATGCTTCACTTTTATGAGGAAGATTAAAAAGAAAGCAAAGCAGACAGAGAGGCTAACTTCAGGGACATAACAGCTCTGCATGGATGGAACGTGCAACCTCCATTTTATGATTGGCATCCTGTTCTAATCTCTGTCATTACTATTTAAAAACCGGATTTACAATTATGAATCAAAGCTCTTTCATGTTTTAAATGACAACATTCATGCCTTCTATATAGAACACCCTATGATTAGAGCTTTCGCCAAACTAAAAATTTATAATCAATAAAACCTCTGTATCTATCAGACTTCTTGTTGCTGGACTAAATTATTCAACACTGAGTCAATATAAATTTCAAAGATATGTTAAATTCCAGATATGCTCACAATAATAGTACAAATGATGATATTTGCTCATGTGTCAACTCTTTTAAATGTCATTACATGTAACAATCAATTTGGAGTTCTTTTTTTTTTTTTGTGGGTACCGGGGGGTCGACCTCAGGACCTCGCGTGCCAGCAGGCGCCCGTGCCGCTGAGCGAGATCACCGGCCCCTTTTTCGTATGTGGTTTCCGGGAGTTGAACTCGGGCCCTCGCGCTTGCCAGGCAGGCGCTTAAGCCACTGAGCCATCTCACCAGCCCCTGGAGTTCTTGATAAATTGAAAAATGTAATAAATTCCTTGACTTACTTTTATTTTTACCTACTCTTAAAAGACTACCTGAGAGTAGCACCGGTCAAGGCAGTCTTAACAGTGCAGAGATTAATGTATTATAGCTAGGTACATACAGGTGGATACATAGGTGCTGATAGATGAATAGGTATGTTGCATGTTAGCAGTGTCATACACTGTGTAACTAAAATACATAAAAAAAAAAAACCCTGCATTTCTCTTTACCAGCAGTCAAAGTGGTTCCAAATAGCCATTTATAGCAGAAAATCATAATTCAAGAAAAATTCACACTTAGATGCTCTACGGTAGTTGGTCTCCCTCTTTCCCACTTCTTTCTCCAGGGCTAGAAAACTGGATGATTATACATCATTTGGATTCTTCCTCCCAAATGGGTAACTTTTAGAAAAATTTGCATTCTCAGTATGCTATAATTTCTGTGTCTGTAAAAAGATTATTAAAATAACAGTACCTGTCCCACAGACTGATAATGGATTAAGTTTTTTAATATATGTAAAGTGCCTAAAACCTTGGTCACCCCTTGGTCAGTAATGTGGGGTCTCGCACCTTTTTCTTCTCATTTCCTCTGCAGTGGAACTGCTCTGTCCCCAGTGGAACTGCTCTGTGCCTGGGCTGGGGAGATGTGGAGAATGAACCTCAGCCCACTCACTTCAGCGAAGCACTGAGCCGTTGCTCTTCAAAGTCCCCAGCACCCCATTTTTCTCCGTGAGCGCAGGCTAAATCAAAGCTGAGCTTCTTTGCCTTCTGGGAGTTTTCCAAAATTTGTCTAAAGATTCCGTGTTTTAGTTGTCCCACATGATGTTTAAGCC
Source organism: Erethizon dorsatum (assembly GCA_028451465.1). Taxonomy (NCBI): domain Eukaryota; kingdom Metazoa; phylum Chordata; class Mammalia; order Rodentia; family Erethizontidae; genus Erethizon; species Erethizon dorsatum. The sequence continues at coordinate 153,247,268 of CM051824.1, read as the reverse complement.
TAGTAGAATAAAACCCCCCTTGGTTTTGCATTCACCATGGACCTTCACACTGTTCTCCAGGAGTTCTGGCTCCTTTTCATGCTAAACCGTGCTAACCCATTCTGCAGTGGGTGAGCCGCAGAAGCTGCTCAGTGGTGGTGAGCCCAGCACGGTCCGCCCATGTATGCTCTTTCCAACCTCTGGTTTGCACTGAGTCCCATGCCCCCACTTCGCCATAGCTGATATTTGAGATCAATTCTGAATGTCAAATATTTTTATCTCCCATACTTTTCTCTAGTATTCGAAAAGTTTATCTTAAACAGAAAAAAAATCAGTGAGTCAGTTAATTTCATTATGCTAGGCTATCTACGCACTCCTAAAGTGATAAACGGAAGACTCATGCCTAACAAGGAAAATATGGTTAAAAGAAGTCCATCTTTCATGTTACTCAAAACAATGCCTGTGGTATGCATTCAATTTACTTCAATCTCTATTAAAATGAGTGCATCTATTCCGAGGTATACATGCACAGGAAATGACAATGGCTACCTAAATACATGTGCATGACTGTTCAAAGCAGCAGGGTGCCATAGTCAACAGGTGGGAACACCTCAAATGCCCATGAAAAGATTAATGAATAAAGAAAGTGTTATTTACCCATAGTGTGAAATGATATCCAGATGTGACAAGAAATGAAGTGCGGATATATAGAACATGGTTGACTCTTGAAAAAGTTACAGTAAATGAAGGAAGCCAGTAACAAAAGACAATGTATTGCAGGGTTTAATTTACATGAAATGTCCAGAATACTCAAACACATACAGACAGAGGGCAGATTGGTGGTTGAGAAGGGCTGGGACTGGAGGGAAGGGGTGTAACTTTGGTTTGAAGTGCCCACTTGGAGTGGTAACAAAGTCCCAGAACTAGAAAACAAAGTGGTGGCAGGGCATTGTAAAGACACTCTTTACCACTGAATTAATTGTGCAATACAAAATGGTTAAAACAGGTTACTGTGTGCATAAACAATATATTCAAATTAGTTTTAAGCAATTCTTGGGTATTTTACCAAAAAAACGAGGACACTATTTCTCTCCCATAATCTTTTTTTTAATATAAATTTAATAAAAATGTTAGCTGGGTGTGGTGGCTCACACCTGTAATCCCAGCACTTGGGAGCCTGAAGTAGGAGGATCGCTGTGATTTTGGGGCTAACCTGGGCTACATAGTGCTTTCAAGGCCAGTGTGAACTACATAGCCAGACCCTGTCTCAAAAAAAAAAAAAAAAAAAAAGTTACTAGACAAGTAGTAACAGCTATTTCCCAGGATGTCATAATATGCTGTACATCCAAATATCCATTAACCATTCACACTGTTAATGAGGTTAGCTGAAGTTAATAATAGGTGCTCCTATTAGAGAAGAGTGCTTAGTCTAGAAGGAAAATGCATGTAGAATCAAAAAGATAACAGGAATAGTAAAGTTGGCATAACAGTGGTGACCCTTCTGGGTGTGGCGGTGCATGTGTGTAATTACTCAGGAGGCTGAGGCGGGAGGATCGCCGTGAGTTTGAGGCCAACCTGGCTCCACAGTGAGTTCAAGGCCAGTCTGAAATTCGTAGCGAGACCCTGTCTCAAAGAAAAAGAAAATTAATAAAAATAAAAATAAATAAAAACACATGTAACAATATGTAGAGTATTTTCTTTCTTTTTTTCTTTTTTTTTTGTGGTGAAACAAGGTCTCCCTGTGTCGTTCACACTGGACTTGAACTCACGATGTAGCCCAAGCTGGCCTCGAAGCCTCAGTGATCCTCCTGCCTCAGCCTCCCTAGGCTGGGATTACAGGCGTGAGCCTGTCCCATAATCTTTTATACAGAGTGGTACAATTATGATTCCTGCACGACCACCTAGATATTCTCTAACAAAAACAATGCATGAGTATCTCTAGCAGCATCCAACGTGAGCAGATAAAGTCTTTCCCCTTCAAATACTAAGCCTCTTGGAAATCGAAGAGGTGCAAACTTCTGTGCACCAGTCGCCTGTTGTGGTAGATCGCCTTATTTGTTTGCAGTAACCGCACCCTCTTACACAACTTTCCACCCTGTTCCGTTGAAGGAATATATTCACTGCTCCACAGAAGTGAGGACTGGCCCTGGTGCTAGCTCAGGCCAATGAGATGTAAGTAGATAAGGTATCTGTCACAACTTAGAAAGTTTCAGAAACATTGCCATTATCCCCCACCCCTTATTCTGCTATTTGAACTTCCTTTCTAACTGGGCTCTCACTTTACACAGATTCTTAGCACCAAGCTGAGCTTCTCTGAGCTGATTGCTGCAAAGCCCTGCAAAACCTAGCGACTTACTTTCCCCAAGACCTCATGTGACCTTGAATGAGAACAAGTCCTCTGGAAGGAAACCTTTCAGGTTAGGGGGTTATTTGTTGCTATGAGAAGAGCTGAAAGATGCACATGACCTGGGATTAAAAAAAAAAAAAAAAAAAACCTAGGGTTACCATAAAGTGCAGTTCATTAGGACCTGCAAAACCACAGTCACCAAACCAAGGGCTTGGAACCTCTCTGCTTTTCCAGGGCATGGGGACAGACTAGTGGATCAAGAAGACAATGTCAGCCACTGGAGAGGAGTGGCCATTATAAAGGGAAGGGGCAAAAACGAGCAAGCAAACTATTCAGTATTTATAAGATAATAAATGATACATAGAAAGAGCAACAGGGAAAGGGACCAGAACAAATAGACAGCAAAAGACATTTAAAACAAGATGTTTGAGAAAGTTCTTACCAGGACAGTAATCTTTGATTAAAGAAACTTAGTAGCAAGGAATCCAGGCTTAACCCTCTGTGGGTAAATGGGACTTTACACAGAGGAAAGAGAAAGTGCAAATGCCTGGGGCGGAGCATGACTGGGAATTTTGATGAAAACGAATGAGACCGAGAGGTTAGCCCGGGTGAAAAGGTGAGAAAGGTATCAGCCTCACCTGAGAACTTGCTAAAATGTGAACTCCTCCACTGGCTCCGAGAGACTCCAACTCCAGAGGTCTGTGTGTGCCCTAGGAACATGCATTTTTTTTTTTTTTTTTTTTTTTTTTTTTTTGTGGGTACCGGGGGGACGACCTCAGGACCTCGCGCGCCAACAGGCACCCGTGCCACTGAGCGATATCACCGGCCCCTTTTTCGTATGTGGGTTCCGGGAGTCGAACTCGGGCCTTCGCGCTTGCAAGGCAGGCGCTTAAGCCGCTGAGCCGTCTCACCGGCCCTGAACATGCATTTTTAATAGCTGCTCAGGGACCCTGGTGCTGAATTCTCAGGGATGCTGACACTGATGGACCCAGGAGTGACCCTTGCGTGGAGGATTTAATAGGTTTTAGGGACTTGGGTGAAATGGAGACTTTCAAGGTTGTTTAATGGAGGAGGCACACTAACCATAGTGATAAGTGTGACTAATCTGGGACCGACCAAGAAGCTAACTGTGGTCTTACACATGAAGACAAGAATTATTTTAGCTCAGTGAAAGGTAACAAAGTCCTTGAGGCAAGTAGCAACACCTTGAGAGATAGTCCATCCAGTGATCTCTGTGTGCTCTGGCTAAGTCATTTAACTTTGGTGAATAGAAAGTGGGAGGGCTATCTGTTTCTTTCATGGGGAGAAAAAAATGATTATTGCAGAATTCAGGAGCGCTAACTGAGCTTAGAAATATTTTAATATTCCAGAACATCTCCTGCATAAGCAAATGAGGTTGTGACTTTGCATTTATACTTCAGAGCTGTTAAATGGTACATCATTTTTATGCTAAACCATTCTGGGTACTCACGTATTCCTAATTCTAAACCCAGTACAACCTCTGTGTTTCGCAAGCTGAGCATCCTGAAGCCGGAAGCCAGGGAGCGCCTGACTTTGGACGAACAAGTATTTGCTGAGTGAATGCATTAACACTTTATATGGACTCTCCCTCTCTTTCATGCCTGCCAAATATTTTAAATGACTACTCCACAAAAGATTAAGCCGAAGAGGATCACATGTTGGTACAGCATATAATCAACATAGAATCAAAAAGACTTGGAAACAATACTTAATGCTGAAGAGGATGGTGGCGATGGTGTTAAATTACAGCTCTTATGGGGCAGACAACCTCTTGAGCCCTGGTGCTATCGTAACTCATTTCTTCCTTTCCAAAATATGATGGGATTGTTACTAATGGCATCCCCAGCAATCCCAGTGGAGCCCTCTGAGCCCAGCATGTGTGCGACACAGCTCTCCCTGCTCCCCTAAGTCAAGGAGCTCTGAGCACAGACTCTGTGCTGCCCAACACCGGCATCTAATCCACCTTTTTATGAAACTGACCATAGAGGATGACCTTTATTAACCAATGCTGCCCAGGAATGACAATAAGAAGCTGTTTCCACCTCTAAGCTGGACATAGAGCACAAAGATGCCCAGCAGGGGGCTTGGGTGTGAGAGGAAGGCTTTCTGCTGCAGCCTCTGGCCACTCCGCGAGATAACTCCTTCTGCCTCCAGGAATCCTCTCACTATCCTTGCCAGTGACATACACTGCTCTTTTTCCTTGAAAAGGAAAACTGAGAAAAAGAAGAAAGTGTTGAAGACATTTCCTTCTATTACCAACTTGCAACAAGTTCTATCGAAATGTTTCCTGCCCTCTTTACTCTGGCTCTGCTGATATTTTTCCATATATAGAGATTTTTTTATCTAAAAATATTAAGTTTAATTTTTGGAAGATTTAAAGGCAGCTCCCAGAAATAATTATTCACTTGCTCTCTAGGAAAAATTGCTCCTAGTTTAGGGAATTTGCAAGGAAGAGACATTAAAATGGCCACTCTTCTCCTTTTATCTCCTAGTAAATAAATTATCCTCATGATGAACATTTCTAAGGTCACTGACTTTGAAAGCTGCTGTTTCCCACAGGATTTAAATCATTCAGGTTTTTGGCCATATTTATCAGTAGTAAAAAGAATTTTACTGTGCAGGAATAAATTCATTTACAACGTGTCTAACTAATGTTTGAGAATGATTTTCATTTACAAGATACTGACCCTGTCCACTGTTTTCTTACAACTTTCCCTTCAACTGTGTGATGTTTATGGGTTCATTATTTGTAAAATAGTAAAACCTCAGCTGAAAAAAAAAGTGCATTGTGTCTTTAATTTAAAAACCGCCTAAGGGCCCTAAGGGGTATATTAAATCTGTCTCTTTGCCGTATATCTTGATGTACATTTTACTTGGAACCAGGTGTTTTGTATATTGAACTTTGTAACACCGCGGGGAGGTAAGTATTCACAGCTGGAGTTTTATGCTTCACACATTTTCATGTTGGAGAACAAGAAGCAACCCCTAGGAAAAACCCCTCCAGCCTGAAGAGAGGCCGAACAAAGCACTTCTGTATCTAAGGCAGGACATGGATATGATGAAGCCACAGACACGGCCCTGAATGCAAAGTAGATGCCAGTGAAGCCAAGACAAAAAGTTTCCAGGAATCCAAGCGCACAGGTTCTCAGATCAGTCACAAGCGATGAGGTTGTCAGTGCACAGAAGGGTCTGAAAAGCAGCATCAAAGCCACTGAAGAGAGGGGAGAAGCTTTTGTTGGGCCAGCTTTTGTCTTCACAACCAACATTGGAAGCCAGCTCTCTTTGCCTGAAAGGCTGAGTTAATCTATTTCCAGTGAACATTGTTCGACTGTGTGTAGTTAGCCTCAAATCATTGAAGAAAAATAACTAGGTTGGCATGACCAAAAAAGCATTGATTTTCCTGTGGGGTACATCTGACTGAGTTGAGTTTTTTTTTTTTCTTTGCCTATGTTATTGTGTGCAGGCTAGGGAAAAGGAGCCTGACCTCACAAAACAAACGCACACCGAAATCCTGCTTCTTCACTTCAACAATGAACTTGGTGTTAGTGGGTCGAGACGGGAGGTAGTGTATTAAAATTAAAAACACAGTGTGTCTAACTCATTCTCTTCGGGATTTAGTTTCCCTTCCAAAGGCTTCTTAAAAATCCAACAGACATAAAAGTACTTTCGGCACTATTTGGTTTGCCGTCCAGGGGAATTTGTCATGGTATCGCAAAGAGACTTCTGATTTTTGTGGCTGGTGGGAGGAGATTCAGAGGGGGAGCATCGGATCCGGGTAGGACTAAGGAAAGGATGTTGCTGCGATGTCTTTATTATTCTCCCTATGTCACTCTGATGCCCCGCTGTCCCCAAAAAGTTACACTTTAGCTCAGCTGATTGTAGACGAATCTAGACTGCATGCAAATAACAACCATTATTAAGCTACATCCAGTAAGGTGCTGCTTGTTTTAAGGTTTTCATCATCTGAAAGCAGGCACCTGTAACAGGCACAGTTTATACCCTGTCATCTTCGTTTCCAGCTGAACGAGGGTCCCGTTCTTGCCTGAAACCTTCCAGCCTCCTTCTCTTGTTTAGATGTCAGCTCTTTGATGCACACCGTGGCTGACGCACACAGTCGCCTTCTTTGTGGCGGTTGCAGAAGGTACCATGAGACTTAATGCTAAGAAAAATATTAGCAAAAACTCTTTTAAAATTTGAAAAACCACCAAGAATACCAAGTGCAGAGAGATTATGGCAGACCATCGCCGCTGAATAGTAACACAATTGTTACCCATGTATGAGAGGAGGGAGGAAAACGTAAGAGAAGTTTCACTCTTTTAAAATCCTGTTGGCAGGCAATCTTTAAAATAGATTGCACTATTTTTCTGCACATTTGGGCCTAAGCTCATTATGCTTTGCTAATAATTTTCTGAACAGTTTTGGGTGATACGAGTTGTTTTGATGCGCCGCACCTTCATGTCTGCAACACAAATATGGTGTTTTATATAGATATGTAGAGCAAAAATTCTGGATTTTCTGGGCAGAGCCTTGCTCTATGGGCATGAGAGAATGTCCTTTTGTGTTTGTGAGGAAGCAAGGTAAGGAGTTGATAAAGGAAGAGAGCCAGGAGTCAGAGATGCGATGCAGGACTCCAGATGGGGTGGTGACCCAGGTAGGAGGGCCAGGCTGGTATGGGATTCCTGCAGTTCTGGAAGATCACAGAAGACAACATACAAGATGCAAATCATGATCCTTCACTGCAGGTGGCTGGGAAGCCCTTTTCTTTACCCTGTGTATCTATGTATCTCATCCTATGCAGGGTAGATATTTCGTTGAAGCAATTATTTCAGCCCACTTCTACTACAGTCTGCATAGAACTCAGGTTACTTAAATCAGAAATAAAGACTACTATGTAGCTAGAGTGGCCATAGATGGTTTAAAGACATAATTTCTGATAACTTCATGTGAACCGAATTGGCAATTCAGAAACTTTATGAGATCTTGGAAAATTCAAGAATAGTCTTCAATTCTTAACTTTCTTCATAAATTCATATACGTGAATATAGACATGGGGATTAGATTGTGATGTGCATAATCCTGAATGAGAGGCCATAATCATTCCTTATACTATTTATTAATAAATGTGTCAAATGTATTACTAAATATTTAAAACAAACTAATGAAGTGGTAAGTATGTGATAGACCCATGGCCAGAGCTCAATGACACAGTAACGAACAGAATTGTTTTTTACAAGTCCAGACTGTGTAGACTAAATTCACTATAAATATAATTTGGATAGATTAATTCTTGTCTTTTCCTCTCGTTTTCATGGAATTTTACACTTGAGAATTTAGACGTTTTAGTCTTACGCCATAGTATACTTTTAGAACATTTGACCGGGCAATTTTTACTGAAGGCAGACTGCAGCCAGTGACTGTGTAGGAACCGAAGAAGCAAAAATAAAATGGAGCAAGATCTCTTGTTACGCGATCTCACAGATGAGAGGAAAATCTCAGGACAGCCGCACCCATCTGTGGGTGTGGGGCTCCCACTGTTGGGGGAGAGATTGAGAAATGCAGCAAGTGTTCCAGGGGTTGGTTGAAGGTATTTAATTCTGCTTCATTCTATGAAAAGAATTTATTAATATTAAGCAATATCCAAAAAACAACTTGAAACTATCTGTTTTTAATCTGTGTTCTCTGAGACCAACCTAGATGAGAGCTACGGTTACCCTAGAGGCAGCAAGTTGATCAGGATTTCTTCAGGCTCCTATGTTTGATTAGTTCATCCATTCATCCTACCATTTGCACATTCCAGAGACCAGGCACTGACCATCTGCTATACTCTGATATTTTACTAGTTAACCTACTTAAAATGGGACTAGATTCTTTTCTAGAAGACAGAAATGCTTTCTGTTTCCTTTCAGATCATAAAGCTTCTTTACAGGCCAGAGGAACACAGCACAGGGAGTTGAAATGGTAATTTGAAATAAATAACTGCCATTGATTTTTTAAAATATCACTATGAACATAAGGCTCTTTAATGAAAGTTTTGTGGATTGGTACCCAACTAAGGTGAAGTTTCAAGTAACAGTGCTTCCTGTGTGCTGAGCTTCTTTTCCCTTCCCTCATTTGGCCCACAATTTGATTTCATCATATAATTTATTTATTTATTTATTTATTTATTTATTTATTTATTTATTTTTTGTGGGTACTGGGGGTCGACCTCAGGACCTCACACACCAGCAGGCACCCGTGCCGCTGAGCGATATCACCAGCCCAATCAGTATATAATTTAAATTAAACTTTTACCAGGGCCATATTTGACCACCTTTTTTGGACACAGATATTATAGGAAATGCCAGTTTTCAGGGTTTTGTTGGTGTGACAGTGAAGGCTAAGAGAAGACCAAGTGTCTAAGGCCTGGGGTTTGAAATTTGTATTATGGGAAGCCCCAGCCCCCTCCCCAGGCTGGCCAGGGGCAAGGACCCTCAATATCTCCAGCTCCGTGCTGGGAGCTCTGTGTTCACTTTAGGAGTGTTCCAATCCACCCCCCCATTGCTAAGATCCAGTACAGAGATCTCGGTCTTGCAGTTGTATGGTGTGGCTAAATCATGGATGGGATTTGGCAGTGCAGCTTTCATGGCTCAGGAAACATCAGCTTCTTCCACTCCTCCTGCATGGAGGTGAGGCGAGGACCTGAGATCTGCAGGTGATCCAGCAATGATTGTTGTCAGCACTCGGTCAAAGCCAAGTCTCCTGGAGACTTAGACGAGGCGATCTGGGAAGCCTCCCTGCTGGGACTAAGCCTCAGACAGCTGACCTTCCCTCTCAGTCTCACCCTTGAGCTACTATGAGGAGAGATGTAAGCATCTCCCACTCCTTTGTGGCTGTTTTGCTTCATTTCCTCCTTCCCACATTGCCAGAAACTCCTTATAACTTGCGCCCTCCCCAGGACAGCCATCTGAACTTCTGCCTTGATTTTCACTTGGGAGAAATCACCAAAATGCTATGTTAGGAAGGAGAAGTGTGTATTGTGGTGTGCCTAAAACATACATCCACATCATGGTTGCTTTATTTTATTTTTTTTCTTGAAGAAAGATATAGCCTCACTTGGTGCCTAAATATCAAGTGTGATACTTAAAATACTGGATGAGCTTCAATAATCAAAGAAAGTTTCAATTATTTCTGTTATATCGAATGTATTGGGCCAACACAGTGCGAGAATATCAACACAGCAACAGGTTTAGAAATCTGAAACATTTTAAATTAGCTCTTCACTTCGTCACAAATATTTTACTAAGAAATAAATCAAAATAGATTATTAATTATATACTTTTGCTCCAAATCTTAGGGATACAAAGTTCTGTCTTTTTAGAGTCATTTGTAGTTATGTATTCCAATTCAATCAAATTCAAATATTTCTCCTGCACGCTCAAAGATAGTTAACTTACAATCAAATGAGAAACAAGGTACTGAATGACTAACTCTAATATCTGAATATCTGTAGTTTTTTAATAGGTTAAACTAGAACAAAGACATAAAAATAACAAAATTTGTAAGGTAGCCTTAGTCATTTTATAAAGTGCTACCCATGGTCCACTTCGGTCTGTCCAGTTAGCATTAACCATTGCCTGAATACCCTCTGTGGAGCTTATAGCTTAGGGGTCCCTGTCTATTTTCTCACACACTGAGATTTTTCTCCTTGAGCCAATAACTCTTGTGCTGAAATCTTTTCTCTGCTTTTCACATGTATTGATGATTCCAATAGGTTACGTAATGCTGAACTTATAAAGACTGTCTGAAAATGAAATTTAGATTTTGACATTTTATTTATGGTATTATGTAGCTCCAGATATATAGTATGTATGTTGCAATTATATATATATATATATATATATATATATATACCATGACATATATATGTACATATATACACATACTTGTAGACTACCACTGAAAATCATACACTACATAATTTAATAAGAAACTAGGTATCCATCTGTTTTCTTTCTTTCTTTCTTTCTTCTTTTGGTTTTCATCATAGCCTGTAAGCTTGCCTGAGTTTTGCACACCTACTTAAATATCTGAACACTTAGGTTTTACTTTCCAGGGAATGTCTGACCACTTAACATCATCGAGCTCCACGTAAGTTAAGATTTCCATTTTTGAATAAGCGCATATCACCTCTTGTGAAATTGTTATAGCTGAATGTCAATGATATCCAAGAAGACAGAATTTTAATACATACCAAATGGTGTCCCTTGAGGGGAAGAAAAGAGCTTACCCGGGACTTAGATGTACATATGTTCATAATGACGACTACGCTGCCTGGGAATCTCAGAACAAGACTCCTTGTTTATGCAGGACGTAATGAGCTTTCTGTGCTGGATCTCAACTCTCTTCAGAACCCCAAACAAAGGAAGTGTGCACTGAGAGAGCTCTTCAACTTGCACCATAAATTGGACTCCCTGCCAAAATCAGGAGGAATCTAAAGCCTTGTCTGTGGTAAGTGGTTCTTAGCAGAGTTCATGACAAAATAATGAAAGTTGAGTGTGTTTTGCAAACAACTTGTGCTATATGCTGAATTCTTTTTATACTGCAGGAGGCCTGCATTTAGTTTTAGCTTTGTATGTAAACATCTTTGATGACCAGGAAAAATGCAACATTTTATATATTATTTGATAGAGTATTTGCCTTTTTAAACAAATCAATGTTATCAGATAGAGGCATTTAAAGTAGTAAGTTGACAAATTTTGCCTGAAATGGTATCTAAAGTAGGAAGAAATGCAACTCGATGGAAAATTTTCTAGAGATAAATATAAACATGCTCTTACATCATCATCCTAGACAACTTTTTACAACACAAACATAAGATCAAAGCTCCTTTGGAAGGTGCATATGTTTATGGAAGAAATACTGCATATGTTGAATGACAGTTAAATAAGGATATAGATATAAATTATAAATCACATAATAGAGGAGAGTTTATTCTTACCTGAAATTGACCAATCTTGGAAGTAGAATTCATTGTTTTGTTTAGCTGGTTTGTGAATGACTAGATAATTGTCTCATGTTGGCCAGAACTACGAGGAGGGAGCAAAGAAGCCAAGGTCAATGCCATTTTACAAATGGCTCTTACAGGAACCAAAGCAGCCAAATCAGGGCCTCATAAGTGCTGTGTGCGGTCAGCAGAGTCTGAAGCTGGTCCCTACGTCCCCATCTCCTGTTATTAACGCCTTTTGTGGAATCTCCTCCTCTTGGTTTGTGACTTTCATGTCACCAACAAAATAGAGAAAGGCCAGGGGCTAGAGATGATGCATGGGAGGGATCGCTTGATTGCAGCACTTAGCATTGTGGAGCCTGTCTTGACTGAGTCTCTTTCTCACCTCTTGGCTTAGAGAAGCAAACCACCATATTACAGAGCTCCATGTGACAAAGAATGGTGGGAATCCTGCAGGAGCTGAGGGTGGCCTCGAGACCAGAGCCAGCAAGAAAATACCCATCATCTTACAGCTGCAAGGAAATGTGAGCGCCCACCACCTCAGTGATCTTGACTGGATCCTTCTCCAGTCAAGCCTCCAGATGAGAGGCCAGCCCTGGCCAACAATGGGCTGTGGAGACCCTGCCTGTGCTTCACTGAGACTTCGACCCCACAGAAATGGTGAGATAATGCACCTGTGATGTCTTGGGTTCCTGAGTGTGCTGTTCTTTTGCTTTACATCAGTAGATAGCTGACATACCACAAATGGCATGAAATGGTTCTCTCCTGTTTCATGTTCAGTTCTTTATTTTCTTAAGACTTAACTCATTTATAGCAGACACCAGTTGGGACACCATGATTAGCACCATTGGTTGGCAGTAGGCAAGGAGTCCGTCAGTGCTGCTACTGGGAAAGACTTCTGAGAAGAATCTGGGAGATATTTGTTTTCTCTTTTCTTTAGACTTTCAAGCATGAAATTTCTTTGACATTTATTTTCATTTTCTTAATTGTTCAAATTATACAATATAGTTATAACAGTAGCATTTTCTTAGTTTTGATTGTAAATACTTGTAATGTGAATTTTGCTATCTTACCCATTTTTAAGGCTACACTTCCATGGCAGTAAGCACTCTCGCAAGGATGCTCACTGGTGCAAAACTCAGTTTCACTGAACAGTTTTCCATTCCTCAGCCCAGTCTACTTTTTACGTCTAAATTTGAGTACTCCCGGCAGTCAATATAAGCAGATGGCACACAATTTGTCATTCTGTGACTGTCTGACTTCCCTTAGCGCGACGTCCTCAAGTTTCATCCACGCTGTAGCATGTGTCAGCATCCCCTTCGTGTTAAGGCTGGGTACCAGTCCACTGAATGTGCGCACTGCCTTTGATTCTGCGCCCCAAGAATGGTCACGGGTTCCTCACTCATTCCTTTTACTGTAATGCTACATGAATGTCAGCATACAAATTTCACTCACAGACCATGTTTTCAATACTTTTGAATACACAACCAGAAATAAAGTTGCAGGATCATGTGGTAATTTTATTTCTTTTCTTTTTCTTTTTTCTTTTCTTTTCTTTTTTTTTTTTTTTTTTGAGAAATAGTCACAGCATTTTCCATGGTGTTGCGCCATTTTATATTCTCACCACAATACATAAGGTTTCCAGTCACCCTGCATCCTCACCAAAATTTTATTTTCAACAGTTGCCATCCTTGTAGGTGTAATTTGTTTTCTATTGCAGGTTTGATTTGCAGTTCTCTAATCACTGAAGGTTGTAAGCATTTTTCATGTCCTTATTGGCTGATAAATGTTTTCTTTGAACAAATGTTTATTCAAGTCCTTCATCCATTTTTGAATCAGCTTTTGTTTTATTGATGAGCTTTGGAGTTCTATCTACAGTGTGGAAATTCATCTCTCATCAGATTGTAAATTGAATTCTTTCTTTCATTTAAGGATTGCTTTTTAGTTGGTTAGTATCTGTTAATTATTTTTATTTATTTTTTTTAACTTACAATATCCAATTTGTTCATTTGGCTGTTGCTTGTGCCTTTGATGCCCAAGAAATCATTGAGGAATTCAACATTGTGTGCTATTTTTCCTGTGTTTTATTCTAAAAGTTTGATAATGTCAGGTCTTACATTTGTATGACAGATTCACTTGGAAATAATTTTTGTTGATGGTGTTAGGTTAGGGTTCCAGTTTATTGTCCGGCATGGGCGTATCAAGTTTCATCAGCACACTTTCCTTCATTGAATGAGTTTGGTACTCTTGGAAATGATGTTTCACATATGTGAGGGTTTATTTATGAACTCTTTATTCTATTTGTCTGTCTTTATGCCAATATCACATTATTATTATTATTATTATTATTATCATTATTATTATTATATATTTTTCGGTACCGGGAATTGAACTCAGGGCCTCACGCTTGCCAGGCAGATGCTGTACCGCTGAGCTATATCCCCAGCCTGATATCACATTATTTAGACGATTGTAACATTGTAGAGGTTTCCAAAATCAGGAAGGGTGAGTGTTCCAGCTCTTTGGTTTTTCTTCAGCAAAGTCTTGGCTATTTGAGGTTCTTTGAGATTTCATACATATTTTAGTAGGAGTTTTCTCTATTTCTGCAAAATACACTATTGGGATTTAATAGGTTTTGGATTAAATCTGTACATACTTGGGATACTAAGGTGAGTTTAACAATGTTAATTCTTCCAGTCCACATACAGATGATACTGAGAGATATTTGTTTTGGAAAACAATAAAAAAGGAACTTTATTAAAATGCTTTTCTCAATAGCACAAAACAGTACAAAGTCTTAAAGGATCTTTTGTGTGAAAAAAATCATTATATTTAAAAAGTATCATGTACTAACAAATATCTAAAAAGTACAAGATACTGACCCATTGTCTCTTTGGTTAGGTCCCACCACAAAGAGTCCTATTTCTATTCAAAATGCTTGCTGTCTGGACCTATTTATAAGCTCATACCTGCAATCTTTATAATCATCAGTTCACAAAAAATGCAGAGGTAGCTCATTATATTTAATGAGCCAAATAGATGTTCGGTACATGAAATTGGAAGTCAGACTTTCAATCCGGGAGCAGAGGTAATCTACACGAAGCTGGTTTAGAAATGCTACAATGTGGTTCACTATTTATAGTACCTATTCTTATGTGTGTATGTGTGTGTAGGAAATGTGAACAATTACAGTTTGACTTTGGAAAGTTTAGATATCGATTTTTGCTTTATGACAGACCTTGAAACTGAAAATATTATCTATCTACCTATCCACACATACACATTTACATAAACAACATGTCCACACATTTATATGCGTATATGTAATATTTTATATAGATATCCATGAAAAATCAATGAAGCTTATTTATTTAGATGTGAATAATGAAACTTCAAGTATATTATTTCCAATTTGGAAAACTGGACTAAATGTAATTTTGATAATATATAAACATTTTTTGTATTAATATACAGAGTCTGCCAAAAATGTATACACGCTTCAGCAAAATAAAAATAGTATGATTTTATTTCAACAAATGGTGTTGCCTTCATATGGGGGACCCTATAAGATGTTGTATATTGCAGAAAACTTGCAACACTGCTGGCCCTTAGAGAAGAAATTGAAAATGCATGTGCAGCAATCTCAGTGACCAAGGTCACCCAAGCAGCAGTTCGCAGTACTAATAAATGTCTGGAAGCTCATGACCACCACTTGGAGCACCTCTTGTAATTGTGGAGGCCAAAGTAACTTGTATTAACCTCATGAGATTCAATAAATTTCATACTAAAATATTTACACAAGTTTTTCTATTCCTGAAGTGTGCACTGCATACATTTTTGGTAGACTCTGTGTAAAAATTTTATGTATTTTATTACAAAAGAGAATGACATTTAACGAATATATAAATTTAGAAAAAAAATGAGAAGAAATTAATAAAATTACATTTAAATACTATCATTGTTAGTTTCACAGCCTGGGTAGGTGCTTTGAAATATGCAGAACATCCCACAAATCTGACCTTGAAGAATTGGAAATCAAAATGGCTAGGTAAGTCACACATAAGCCAAATACAACAGCAAAGGAAACATAATTGTAGTATAGTGCTGGCAAGTGCTGGATGAGATACTGTGACAGCCACACCAGTTTAGAATAAGCCCCAGCAGACCAGAGTCTGTAGCTCCTTCTCCACAACCTGTAATGAGGACCAACACTCAGTCACTCTGGTCAAGATCTCCTCCAAAACACGGCTCTCTGGGAGATCCAGAGGACAGCTCTGACTTTTCCTAATCACAGTTTTGTCACCGATAAGCTGCTGATCCTGTGTACATTGCTAACCTGGACTCTTTGTCTTTTTTTTTTTTTTTTTTTTTTTTGGCTAGATTCTCACTGTCAGTAAGTGTCCTGGAAGGCCGACAATGTATAATTCTCATTTTCTTGAAAAAGAAGCAGTACTAAGAACTGACACACCCAACTCTTCTCTATGTCCCTATTTTACATCTCGTACTATTTCAGTGTATTAGTGTTTTGAATTACAACTTGATATTGATTTAAGAAGGATTAAAATTAACCATATTGTATATTATTTTGCCATTTTAGTGGAAAATTTAAAGATTTCAGCTTAAGGAAGACATTACTTTTTTGAATCCATGATTGAAAATTTAAAGAATCAGCACCCTGTGACTATTATCTAGCAAATGTATTGCTGTTGGAAGAGTTTTCTCAAAAAAAGTAAAAAGTTCCAGAAGAAAGCACATGTATATCAGGTAGAGGGTAGAAAATGGAAACTCATTCTCGCAAGATGTGTGCTTGAAGAAAGAGGTTTAGATGGTAAGATATTCACCTTGCTTGTTCCCTGCCTCTGTGTTGAGCCCTCAGATCTTTGCATGCAGTGTACTAGGTGGTTGTTTTTGGTGTGGGTTCTTTGGCCTAATTACATAAATAAGTTAGAACGGCTAAGGAAATAACAAAAAGAAAGAGAATTTATCCTGGGTGAGGTGATGCACCCTGCGACCTCAGCTGTCTAGAAGGCAGAGGCAGAAAGACCAAAAGTTTGTTGAAGCTTAGCCTGAACAACTTTGTGATTTAGTAAGGTCTTTTCTCAAAATTAAAAAAAAAATTAAATTAAAAATGAATGGGTATGTAGCTCAGTGTGATGGCTTTATTTTCAATCTCCAGTACCATAAACCAAGAGGGAGGGAGGGAGATAGGGAGGGAGGGCAAAATTACAACTGATATTAGTATTTTCATGCATATACTTCTCATTGTATCCTCTGCTTTTGCTTTTCTAACACATAAATGACTAAAGACAACGCTGTGCAGTTTAATGGAGTTTTCCTTCGCATAGCTTCTTCCTTTCTGGTACTCTGCTGCAAATCCCAGCTGCTTTGGCCTCTGTCTGTTCCCCTCTGTCCACTGAACACAGAGAGCTCCTGGCGCGAAGTGTGTTTCCTGATCTTCAGCATAGGCTTCACGCTGGCTTTCTGCAGAAAACAAACGTGTCTGGTGATCCATTTGCTTCCTTTTTCTTCACGTTCACAATCCTGTGTTCCTCCTGGTCAAGGCCTACAAAATCTTGTTCTGTCTACTTGTCCAGTTTTCCAATTTTTTTTTTTTTTTTTTTTTTTTTTTTTTTTACTGCAGGAAAGCGATTCCCATCTGCAGTACTCCTTTGGGCAGAGGTGAGGATCCAGGGCCTAAAAATGGATAATTTTTAATGGAATCCAAGCATTTTCTTTAACACAATGTATTTCACTGAAGAAGATCTATATGTCTTAGTTTTCTGCCCTCCAGAATTTTTCTTCTTTTACTTTGTGTTCTCCTTAAGCCTATTTCTTAATCATTCACCCAACCTGCCTACTTTTTAAAGCATACCTATTACATGTACGGATCCCGCAATCCATACTTTCAAAGATACCTTCGACTTCTTGAGTTCTTAGTGTTTTCTGAATTCCCTCCCATATTTTTCTACTTCTATTAATACACTTTCTTTCCCATTGGTATTCTGGGAAATAAGTTTCTGTTCAGACCCTTTGCTTATCAACCTTGCATATGGATTTGGTGTGAACAGTACTGATGTTATAACCTGGAGTTCTTGAGCTGGACCATGGGCACCAGACTTAACCCTTTTGTGAAGGACATCTAACAGAGATTTCCTCTGGCTGCATAAGACGGAAACTTCTTTAGTTCCTGGGTTGTCTGATATTTGAAACAAATAAATTTCAAGCCCTAATACTTATTATTTTAAATGTTTCTTTTATCTCTCTAAATCTGCTAACAGATTTACTTGAAATAATTTCCCTTTTCTGGGTAACACATAATCCCTCAGCCCTTGTCTTTTATTTAGTGTTCTCAGCGTTGCAGTTTTCACTAGAGAAGATGTGCTGAAATCAGAGGTCTGGCGTGTGGAGCGTGGACAGACCACTGCAGAATGTGGGAATACGTCAGTATGCAGCCGCTACAATTTCTAGCTTTGGATTTTTGATCCTGGCAGAGGATTCTAGGGAATGAGATTTTTAGTGTTAGGCTTACTGGCAGTAAAATGTTATTGGTGAGACTCAGGCGTGTCTTTCTAAATCTCATTATTGTTCTTTCTAATCAACAGGAACTCATTATATTAGTTAGGGTTCTCCAGAGGAAAAGGATCCAGGGGGAGCATATACAGCCCCAGGGCCCGCGATGCCACAGGGGCGAGGGCGTGCTGCAGAAGCAGAAGATTCAGCAGCTCCTCAGCCCAGGAAGCTGGAAGCCACAGAACAAGAGGGACAAAGGACTCGGCGTGAATCTGAGACTGGAGGCCTGGAGGCTTCTTAGATGGTCACTGGTACAGGCCTGTGCGGCGAGCTGAAGAAACTGGAGTCTGACATTCATAGGCAACACCAGCAGCAAAAGAGGCATCCACTCAGACAGAATAGAGCTTCCCAAAAACCGGACTTCCGCTCTCTTCCCACTCATTCGGCAATGCCCAGCACCCACGGGATGGTGCCCCTGCAGCAGGGTGGCCCTCTGCCTTCAGTTGCTGGCCTGCGTGCCGGTCATCTCTGGAGAGCCCCACAGACAGCCGGGCCATTCTAGCTGATCCTTAACCCAGTCAAACGGACATAGCATGACCAACGGTCTCATTAACTGAACATCACGACAGCAGCTCTTCTGGGTCCTCAACATCTCTTCAGATGTCAGTTTTGAGACATTAATTGGAGATTTGAAGAAATTCCTGAATCTCTACAGATCCTTACTCTATAATTTAAAATGAAAATTCTTCATTAATGAGTTACGGTTATTTTAATTCTCACTAGCTGCCACCCCGCAGATCACAAGTTGCATCTTATTGTGGCTCCTTCAAAAATCTTTCCTATGTTTTCTGGTAAAAACCTGGAAATGTGTTTCCTCTCTTTTCTACTATGGTGTTTTGGCATTATGTATTTTTTGTTAAATATTACCTGAAACATAGTCTGTCATTCTTTAAAGAACTGTCATGTATTTCATTTCTGTATTTTAACAACACACATTCCTCTTGATGAGTAAATGTTTTATTTTTTTAACTACTTCATTCCCACTAACATCTGAGCTGTCTTTCATTAGTAAAAGAGATTTATTTTGAAAACTAAAGGTATATATATGCTAAAGAGCCAGGGGGCTCATGAATAATAAATACTAATCATACAGAAGGCACTATTTTCAAATCTAGAAACCACTACATTCTAAATTAGATTTGGTTCATGGGGGATTACTATTTAGGCCTAGCAAGTACGAAGCAAATAATCATTCTTTCAAGAATAACCTTCTAGTTTTCTTCATTAAATTGCATTCTGAAGGATCCCTTTAAGACATCCAAGTTAATAGATTCTGCATTATTCTATGTTGAATTCAAAAATCAAGTGTAAAACATTAGTTTAATTTATCTATGTTTCTAAAATTATTGTGCGTTAGATTTTCATTTGGGCTCAAATCATGTAATGCCAGATTAAATCAGACATCAGTTCTCTAAGTTAATGATATCTGACATTCACCATGATGACACATCATACTAACTGGATTTATTTATTTCTCAACAAATTTACAAAGAAATAATGTTCTATTTTATCTTCTAGACCGAAAGTCTAAAATAAGATGAATTTTGCACAATTTAGAAATACTATTTTATTCAACTGACTTAATGATAAGCAAGGAACTATTTTATAACTGCTACTGCAATTCCATAATTTTCTCTACTAACTGTGAACCAAAGTATCCTTGAAATGCCAGACTGTATGAAGCTGTAAAAATAAAAGATTCTGCAACTTTCCTGTGTGGTGACATGCCTAAGCCACTCTAGGAGTACATCCACAGGGCTATGGATTGGACTTGTCATCATCCCAGTGATTTAGCCTGATGGGTCAGACAACTTGTCAGTATTGGACTATAATGTGAAGTAGAAACACTTTATAAAAAGTAATAGTTCCAATTTTGAAAGGACTTTGCCCTTCCATTCACCAGTGTCCTTGCAGCTGGAAGACTGAACAGCAGTGTGTTGGTGGCAGAAATTCCCTTGGGCCAAGAGGCTAACAAGGCCAAGGTCAAGGTCACAGGTTCAACTCCTATGAGGATTGCTTAGCTCTATGTAGCTTTATGAAATTCAGCTGCTCCCCAAGCCAACTGGACATAGTGCCAAATGTCAGTGATGATAAAGATGTCATGGTGAGGGAGTAAGTTCTGATGAGAGAAAATCTATCCCCTTTACTATGGAAGACAAAATTAAATGTGTCTTCCTGACAAAACTTGGGAAATTTATTTTCCATTAATAACACCTTTGCCTTTGAAATGAATCTAATAATATCTATTTTATTCATGCATAGGATGCTATTTGGTTAAGTCAGCTACAACAACTCTGGCAAGCAACCTTATGCAGTCACGATAAGAAAAGATCATATCTTTAATTAACAGCATAGAACCCCAAATACCAGGTAGTTGAAGTGGCTTCCAGGAGTGTCTCTTTTCAAATCATCAAATGATAATAGCATAATGTTTGTGACCCACTGTTGAAGTGACGGGAGTAACCTGACTGTAAGCTGTTTGTGTTTAAGAGAGTTGCTGGAAACAAAATGTAGCTATTAAACTAGAAGCTGTGACATCTTACTCTGTTTTGATCATGATATCAGCATTAAATGGTCCCATGAAAAAACAATATGAAAAGAATTCAAGTACAATATATGGCATCCAAGGTTCTCTTCAGTGAGGTCCATTTCATTCCTTATTAATTAATTTTAATTCATTTAATTTCCATTACAGATGTGTTCTGCCTTATTCATCAGTATATGATTAGATTATATATTAGAGAAAATAAGATTTTAGAACCTTCTTTAAAGACATTTAAGCTCTTTAAATCTTTTTTTATGTTAAACTTTTTTGAGAAAGACCACTTACTATTAAAGGGAAAGCTTGATAACTGCAAAGCTGGTGACAAGTTAAAAAGTAGGTGATTAACAAGGTTGGGGTGAAACTACACAAAATCCAAGTGCTGCGGGATAACTCTGTCCTTTCTCATTTGCACCTTGTGAAGCTGCACTTTGTGCAGATGGCCTCAAAGTGTATCTGTAGAAGTTTGTGAAGGCATTGGCAGCATCTTCTATCCTGGGTAGGACAAAGCTTTTGCAACAAGCAACACTGATTTTTTTTCTTCACATTAAGGATCCAATAGACTCAAATTGAAAAATACACAATAGTAAGGCATTATGTCTGCACAGTATGACCATCTCTAATAATTTTCAGTTAAATCCTTGAAATTTTAGCCTAATTAAAACATTACGCACACCATTCATATGACACATTTGAATTGCCTAGGTGTATAATAGTTCAAAACAAATTGCAATTGGGGACAATAAATGAATCACACTCAGTTGTGATCAAATTCAACAAAGATGATCTACTGTTCATCCTGTGTGCTATGCATCACCCAAAGTACCATATTACTTTGCACTGAGGACACCGTGCATTACAACACATGTTATTTAACACTAAGAAAAGCAGTGTGTGATCAGTTACAAAACAAGTCTGGACTTCAAAGATATTAAAATGTGAAAAAATTGTTGTGTTGTGAAATTGACTAAATTGTTCAAAATATGCTCATTTGTCTTCATCTCCAAGGGTATGACCACAGCCCAGATCGCCAGATGGTCCTTTGAACTATGTGAATCAGTAGGTCTCCTAAAATGAAATCTCATCTCCTCTCTGACTCTACACCCACATTTGCACCTTGTTAAGCTGAGCTTTGTTTGTGCAGGTGACCTCAGACTGTATGTGCAGAAGTATGTGAAGGCATTCTTCAGCAATGTTGGTATTTTCAAATTGTGAGTTTGATTATGATAAAATTGTTGCCATAACTGCTCACTGCTCTTACAATAAAATCTTTAAAAGGAAGAATTATAGAAATCAGGTTGTATCATACTATTCATCTTCTAAACATTTTTGAAGCACAAGACATTACATACTAAAATAAAACAAACTTCAAAATGTATTTGTTTCTTTAGTCACTCTCTTTCAAGAGTTTATGGTATAAGTTATTTGATGAAAAGACTGATGCTAGGTCATACTTTCTGTCGTAAGAGTCTGTTTGCTCTGTTACCTCGAAATGATCTGTCAAGAAGTGGAGGCTCTTCTCTTTTCAATCTTTGTTGACCCCTTCTTTATTTTGCACAATCATTTGTAGCAAAAGAGAATTTAGGTCACTTCTAAGGCAAGTGGGGCAGCCTCTACTTTCAACACACTTGATACTGATAATTTGGAAGAAAGGTTCCATGTTGTGGGGAAGCACAAGCAACAATGTGGAGGAGAAGCAAAGCTACCTGTTGAAAACCCCTGCTAGGGTCACAGGAGTTACCAAGCAGCAGCATCCGGTCATGGTGTCAGGACACCTGAAACCACCAACTCTGGTCAGCCACCAGCTTAAGGCAGCTGATTGAAGGATTCCAGAGACTACTAGGAGAAGCAGAGCTGTGTGACCAGCTCATTCCCAAGTCCTGACCTCAGAATGACTAGCAGTAGAAGAGTTACTGATTAGGCTGGTAAAATCGGGGGTCCTGTTCTATGCAGCAACAAGTAACTGGAAACTATTTTTAATTTGTCATTTTTCAGATCTTATGGAAGTGAATTAACCGCTGATGGGCATGTTTATTATGGCAAATATCTAGAAGAAGGATTATTTTTAAAATATGATGAAACCATGAAACTGCTAGTGGAAAATGGTACTTCTTAAAATGTATTAAGTATAATGATGACATGTTTTATAATAGTATTTCAGGAAGAAGCAATTCTATATATTTTCAATTTTATGATGGTGATTTAAACAAATATATATGAATATATGTATATGAATATCAATATCATAATATATATATACATGAAGGTTCTCATAATAATTAGTATAAACTTAGCTCTCAACTATTTTCAGTGAGTGAAAAAAAGAATTTCATAATTTGCCCAAACTGTGATATTTTGATATAAAATTATTTGTGGAAAACACATTACTGAAAACCTTTTCCGAGAATTATAGTTTGCTGTAGCCTTAAATTCAATGTTATCATTATATGTGATTCTATACTAGATGTAGATAGGTGGAGAATAAAAAGGAACATGTGTTTAATAGTTTTTTAATGTTTAATTTAACAGCAAGATAGTTTGAGAATGGATTAAACTATTTCTGTTTTTGCTTTCTTTTTTACCTAAGTAAAACTTACGGAATTCGATTAATGAAATATCTTCAGAATGGAGAAACAAAAAAACGTTCTGATATTCCCATTGAGAAAAGATAAACATAGTAAATGTCAGGAGTCATTTAGGGACCAAGAGCCTAAAAGGACCATACACAACAGTCACTTGTACTATGTAGTCTTTGATTATAGTGACGAATAATGTGGCAAACTTTCTTTTACCTTCCAAGTCAGGATTTGACGAATGGGTCGTTGAGTCGGTATAAATGAATCCCTGTGGATAAGTAGGGAAGACCTGACTGATGTCTAGAAGGACGGGGGAGAGGATGAGAGAAAAGGGAGGGCATACTTTGACTACTATATCTTTGTTCTTTCCTTGTTTGTGCACCCGTAACCTTAGAGCCTGTGGAAAAGGGAAAATGTTAAGGAAAAATCATGGCTATTCTTATAGTGTTAGATGCCACCTTCCTGGGTTGCAGAGAGGAGCTTTAGTTATTTGAGTAGTTTTAGGAGATTATTATCAGTCCTAGCAATTTTCATTCTAACATATGACTTCTGAGGCTGATCTCAACATAAAATATATTTTAAAAAAAGAATATGTGACATAATGAGGAGCAAGAGATTATAGTGAGAGAGCCTGGGATTTGATTGAGAGCTCTTCAAATGCCGGGCTTGTGCGCTGTAATGCTCTCCTCACTACATAAACCGAGGTCTGCTGCTGTGAAGATAAACAGATTTTACGTATATGTGTTCAACTTCTGGCATATTATCTGATACTCTGATAGAGACCTAGTCCTACCTCCTTGAGGTCTCCAAGGATAACGCAGCCCTTGCTTGAAAAGACTACTGGGAATCCATACCTTTCTTGTGCCTGTCTCCTTAGTGTTGCTAATCTCTCTTCACTCATAACTTTTTGATAATTCCTGTAGATCTGAATTCACAAGCTACAGTTTTGCAAAAACCTACAAAAATGCACAAATTTTTAAGCTACAGTTTTGCAAAAAAATCTACAAAAATGTACAAATTTTTAAACACTAATATTTCTTCCTGAGTGGGCTCTAGTGCACATTTTCTGGGAGACTTCAGAAAATGAGAAGTGGAGGATTGTGCTGAATAACGAAAAATTTGACTTTTCAAGGTTTTTAAATTACAATGTACTATGAAAAGGAAAAATTTAAAGGTAAACTAAAACATTTACTTTTGGTAATTCTACCACCGGGCTTTATTCTTTATTGCAAGAACCAGGTCAGCAACATAGCAACACAATTTTAAAATATTGATGTAACTAATATCATTCTAGATACTGTTGGAAGCATGCTAAAGATGGAGTTACCAATTACATAACACATCAGTGATCCTGGAAGGTCAGAATGCCCTTGGCATGTGCTGAGATTAATCCTGATTGGCAGCTGGGAAAAAATCCCATGCAGTCAGATAATAGTTCACATTGCACCTGTCATGAGTACAACCATATCTATTACGGTTCAGAAATTCACCTGATGTGATTCTTATGTCATCTATATCCAGGAAAACACAATTATGGATAATGACATTTTTCCTCATATAAAATTGTTAAACTACTCCGTATCTATTAATATTTTAGGTTTCTAAAATATCGTTAGTTGAAAGAAGTTTAAAAAGTCAGCAGTGTTCTCATATATCAACTAAATCACAGGTATTTTGAGTATGGCATAAACATCCATTGCATGTTGCATATAATTACTTCAGTTCTCATGTATATTTAAATTCATCTTTAGCATCATTATTTTGCTTAATCCTAAATTATTCTGTGTTATTTGTGCTTACACCCTTTGCTGTAATACATTTGCACTGACCTTTTCTAACATATCTCATGTAAATGACTCCATTAACTTCCAAATTTGTTGATTGTCTTTTACTTTTTTAAATTTTTCACTAGCTCAATAATTATATACAGTGGTCCATATCCTCAGACCTCAGTGGTTTCTTACAAGTGGGAGTCCTTGACATTATTCCCAAAGGACCAGCAATAGTGTACCAGGTAAAATGACATTATTCCAAGAGGAAGGGACAATAAGGCCTGAGTTGTGAAACACCAAGGGCATTTCAAAGGTCAACAAAAGACTCATTTCACTAGCATACCTTCTCTCCACCATTACTGCATAAACCTGCATAGGTGTCCCTGTTTGGCCCTATCTCAGGGATTTGATCACAGTTGTCATAATTTCATATCCACCTTGGATATTAAGAATGATGGGAAGTAGCCTTCCTTCTCTTTAGTACTTATAAAACTCCTCAGTAGTTCAGTTGTTCTATTAGTATTTACAGTTGACTCATGATTAAATAATGAACTTATATTAGAATGTGACAATGCATTTTAGAAATAATCTACATTTTTGTTCTGTATCATGTTTCTGTGTGGTATTATTATAGAAGAATATCATGCCTGACAGTGACTACTACCATCTACCATCTGATGGAAGACTTTATTCTTAATTTAGTAAATTTTCTGATTTTAAAGAAGTTTTACAAAATTTTTAACACACAGCAAAAGAAATAATCTATCTTAAATATTCAGCGTACCCTGAACCACTAAACTAGCAAGCAAGATAAGTTAATTACACAAGATATTGTGACTAGGAAAATATAAGCCTTTGAATTTTTGCCAGTAATAAAGTTAAACTTCAAATGGACAAACATATTTTTCTAAATGAATCAGAAATGTGAAGCATTGACTTGCATAGTTAATTCCTTGGGAATGCAAACAAAAGCATTTTGAAACTAAAACAAAAAATACGTAATTTACGTTTGGGAACGTGTTACCAGAAAGGGACTGGGAGATATCAGAGAAGATGAATGACAGTTTGAGCTAAGGTATAAGGGAGCATGGCACAAAAAAAGGTGAAGATCAGCTTTTGTTCAATATATAAATGCTGTATCTGCAGTGTGATTATACAAGCAAATACATTGCAACACAAAAAGATCAACACAAAACCAAGGTGATAGTATTGAAATAGACAAGAAAATGCATAGATTACCAAAAGGATCAGGGTGAGGTGGTCACACATTTTGACTAGCACTGGAGGCACTGATTTCTCCTGATGTTGTCCGCCAACATGGGTGTGCCTATAATGAGGGCATGGTAAGATGCTACTCCCACGGAACTCGATTTATACCCGTCAGTGTTTCTTCCTTGACGTCTCTAACACGAACTCAACTTCGCATGTGTTCTAATTGCTTTCTTGTTGTTCTTTGGGCTGTTTCTGTTGCAGGTCTGGAGCATCTCAGTGAAGGAAGGGAAAATGGATTCGGATCATATCCAGATTGCACCGTGAACAAAGTATGTGAGAGCAAACTTCATATTCACATGGAAAATAACCACGCTGCGACCAATGCACGTTCTCTAAGCGATGCAGCATCCGGCCTCTCTTAGTCCCCTTCTCTCTCCACCACAATGGATGGTGACGTGGTGACTGTGTACTATCTAGTTGTGTTTCAAGTTACACTATTTCACTATAAAATTTAGATATCAAAAACATAGAGAAGTAAACAAAGTTAGTTACCGAGGACGCAAGGTTGGGCTTTATGGTCCATCTATTATTAG
Source organism: Erethizon dorsatum (assembly GCA_028451465.1). Lineage (NCBI taxonomy): Eukaryota > Metazoa > Chordata > Mammalia > Rodentia > Erethizontidae > Erethizon > Erethizon dorsatum. Next base: position 153,220,673 of record CM051824.1, on the reverse strand, counting down.
CTGATTTGGGGAAATATAATGAACGCATAAGATTGTCAAACATTTGCCGTCATTTACCTTAATTACATAATTTATTGATAATGAACGTATATCACTGACTCCCACTTGCAATGGATAGAATTTTCACCCTTATTTTACACCTGATTCAGTTGAGGTACAAAGCTCTGAATTAGTTGGCTGAGATCTGATAGCAATGATAGTTATTAGTGTAAAGCTCAGAATCCTTGAGCTGACCCTTTTAGGCTTCGGTTTCAGTTTTAAAATAGAGAAAATTCTTTTTCCACAGAGTTGGTAAGAGCTCATCTAACCTCTATACTCATTCAAAGAGGAATTTCATTTGCAGGCTGATTACAAATAGGAGATCTCTTCTCTAGGGAGAAGCTGGCCAGGGAGAGTGAAAGGATTACTGAGAAGACAGAGGCTGACTTCAGGTCCACCCATCTGCCCGAAAATGCACAACTCTTGCAGTGACCTTGGGTAAAGGTCATTGGCGGCCCTCAGTTTCTCAGAAGATAAAACAAGACTTACCTTTCATGGCATAGAAGTGTCTTCACAGTGTGGTCCCTGCCTGCTTCCCTCTTGGGGCAACTTCCCCTCCTCAGACTCCATTTGATCCGCACTGGATTCCTTATAAATTACAGATTTGTTCTACTTCCCATTCTGTAATCTTTGGGAAAAGCTCCTCATGCTGTCTAGGAAGATATTTCTGGAAGTTTGGCCAAAACATTCCATAACTTGTTCATCAAATATCACATCACGTCACAGGTCTTCTTTGACATCCTCTTGCTCCTAAAGTCAGATCATCTTTCATATTTCCAGAATGACTTATTCTTGTCTTTCTTATGGTTTTGTGGTCATTTTTGTATTTGTTTTTTCTTTTAGTCTCTGAACTTCTGGTAACAGGAGGACTTTGCCATTGTTGTTGGAGGAATTTGTTGTTGTCGTTCTTTTCCATATTATCGATAGAGGCTGACACACTCAGCAGTCTTTAGTAAATGATAGTTTGATTGACTTAGTTCAAATTCCATAACTGGAAATAAAAACAGCATAATACCTTCTCTGAATAAAAGCAAAAATGGATAAAAAGGCACCAATAAGTCAATGTAGGAAGATAAATGTTACTAGGTTTTACTTACTCTGTTTTATTCACCAGAGTGACTTATGTTTAGTTCTTTGCTACTTTGATAGGAATATCAATTTTTCTAACCATTCAGCTTCACTCTACTGATTTGTATAGGGTTATTTCCTCAGTAATTGGGACTTTCAGCAACTGTAATAATTCAAGCTCAGTCATTTCAGGCTGCTCAAACTTCTAATTCACAACAGGGACGGCCCTTTATAACAGAGCCAGATGACAGAATAGAATTGATGCTTTCAATTCTGATTTGATTTCATTGCCCAGGGTAGAGAAAGAAAGGTAATTATAGGACCCAGAAAGGTCTATCACAAGGACACTTAATAACTTGCCCAGAGATACAGCTTTTTTAAGATGATATCTACATGGAGCAGCGTGATGAAAAACCCTCTGGAGTAAAATTATCTGAGGCAAATGTAATATTTCTCCCTTTGTTCATTAAAGTACATCTGTCACTTATTATATGATTTTCTTGTAGTTATAGTCTAGCTTTTATTCATGCTATAATGTACCACCTTTGTGAAAAATAGACCCACGTACTCTTCATTTTCATTTGTCATTTGCATGTAAGAGAATTTGCTGCCAAAAGAAATTTGCTCAGTATAATAAGAAATAGAATGCACGGGTCCATTCTTATGTGTTTCATATTGTCTATGAAAGTACAATAATCAATTTTGGCAAAACTTTATAGGGAAAATGTTCCCAATGCCCTAGAAATGATTTAAACTTTTAAAGACTTCATCAGAAATATTAAATTCATCCTTAACCTTTAGTTCTATAGATTGTCTCCAACACATCACTCAAAGAATTAAAAAAGTTGATGTTAGTAAATTCTACTTCTTATGTAGAGTTCATATGAATAGAATATCTTCATTTTGGAAGACGTTTCCAATCTGTATTATAGTTTTTGCAATGTGGTTGGCCAAGATAAATCTACCTTTCAATAACAAGAGCAATAAAACAGGACAAATAATTTTTAAGAGCTCACCAAAAAAATTTCCTTTCTAAAAATACTGAATATACATTTTCTATAATATAGCTAATATAACAAGAGATTTTGTTCTAATTTTTTACTGATATATTACGTTCAATATTCTCACATTTGAATTTTCCATTTGTTGCAGTATTTGCCATTGTTCCAAGATCAACAAAAATATTTCATAATAATTTTGTTATAACTTTCAATAAAAATTAATGTATTAATCAGTCACCAGGGTAAGGTTATTAGATTCACGTTTTTCCATAAACTCAAGAAGGTAGACACAAGCAATATGTTAGTCTGTAGATGATGCTAAATGGTTTTGAAGTATTTTTATGCGTCACTTCACTCTTACCAAATATGGAAGTAATCAATTAAAAATCAAAACTGTGATTGACATTTTCATCTCAGTTTTGTCTTAATGATTTATCAGTGATTAAGTGAACATTGTGATGTAACCTAAAATATGCTTTAAAATTAATTAATGTTTACAGTTTAAAGGTTGGGCTATATAAACAAGTCATATCATTTAACAGTGCAAATTATGCAACTACATGTGAATATTATGCCAATATTATTTAGTTCACTCTAATCTTTCTCTAATTGTAAAATCTCAGTACTTTAACACTTCTGATTAGACCATTTATATTTAATGTAATAATTGATATTGTCACATTGTTAGAACACATTCTACATTACAGTCTACTTTTGTCATTCTTGCTAGCTGTTTTCTATTTGTTCCATTTGTTCTTCTTTCCTTTTTCTTTTATTTCAGTGGTACAGATTGAATCCAGGGCTTTCCACGTGCTAAAGAAGCACTCTACCACTGAGCTACATCTTCTGTCCTTTTTAAAATGTGTTATTTTGAGATACTGTTTTCTAATTTTCCCAAGCTGGCTTTAGAAATCCTCCTGCCTCAGTCTCAGCCTCCTGATTACCTAGTATTACAGGTATGTTGCACCACTCCCAGATCCTCTTTTCCCTCCTTTCCAATCTTTATTCTACTTTGCCCAATCATAAATTAGAATTTTGGGGCCGGTGAGATGGCTCAGTGGCATAAGCACCTGCCTGGCAAGCGCGAGGACACGAGTTCAACTCCTGGAACCCACATACGAAAAAAGGGCCAGTGATATCACTCAGCGGCATGGGTGCCTGCTGGCACGTGAGGTCCTGAGGTCAACTCCTGGTACCCACAAAAAAAAAAAAAAATAAATAAATAAATAAATTAGAATTTTTAATGACCTCATTCCATCTTCTCTATTGGCTTATATTTCATAAAATTTATTTTGGTTATTGTCTAGAGTTATATTGTCCCATTTCAAGTAATCTTTGTCTAAATTCATTGAATGTTACATGTAGTGTAGAAAATTTACAATAATGTTTTCACAATCCCTTTCTCCATTCACTGGGCTATTTTATCATACACTAGTTTTACATATTCTATAAAAATGAAATGCTTTGATACAAACTTTACATTGAAGAAAAGTTAATTTAGGACAAGTAAAAATAAGGAAAAACCTACCTTGCCTTTATCTAGTCAATCATAATGTTCTTTTTCTTTGGGAGATAGAAAGTTTCTAATTCAGTTGCTTAAGAATTCCAAGGCAAACTCCTGGCAATGTTTTCCCTAAGTTAATGTTTATCTCTCAAGGATTTTACTTTTCCTTTACTTTTGAAATTCTGTATTTTCACTGTAGTTTATTTTCAACATGTAAAGAGTATTCTATGTTAAGAAGGAGAATGTGGCCCGTTTTCCTGACAGCTGTTGCTTCTCTGTAATAGATGGGAGTGGGAGGCAAAATTGGGGAATCTTCCATATGGCTAGCTGTGTTCATCACAGCATATTGAACTTTGGGGGTGACAATTATGACCCGAATCTCGCCAATCTCTGACATGTGAGGGTCGGTTCCTCCACAGTGTCTTCAAAGATACGGCAGTGTCTGGAGTTTCCACATCTCACAGGCAAGCTGCTCCTCCTGTCAGCGTGTTCCAGAGAGTGGCCAAAATGCTATCCCTAGGGGTGGAGCAAGGACATGGGGCAAACTGTCCCAGTTCCTCCTCAGAGGACCAAGGGAGAATGACAGGAAATGAAGGAAGGAGGCGTGACAGTTGTTGGCCAAAGCATGGCCCCTCCTAGAAAAAGGGAGAGTTAGAGTTCTCTGTTTCAAAACCACGAGTGAGCCTGAGGAATTCCTTCTCTGTCAGAGTGGGTTATTTTTTTAATTATTTAACTTTTCCATTTGATTCTCTAGTATATTTTCTACTTCTTTACTGAAATAACCTTGCTAAACTTGGGTTTCGTGTATCTTTTCCATTAGAGCCTTTAACACATTGTTTCAGTGTTATTTATTTTTCCATGGCTCTGACATCTGTCAGATCTGATTCTGGGTATGATGATAGTTTTGACTGCAGATTGCATTTTTTTCCTATATTTGTTGCTAAGTTTCAAATATTTTTTGTTGAGGGACTATATATATATATATATATATATATGTTGTATTATCCATCATGAGGTCTTGTTTTTTCTTGGTTTTGTTTTCATTGAATTTTATTAACTACTCATTTCCTTTTCTTGCGTCCTTGTCGTCCATTTTGTGTTAGTCCAGTCAGATGTCTGGCTGGGTTTGAACACAAGCTTCACTTGTGTGGCCCAGTGTGACAGCCCCCTTTCAAACACTGTAACAAATAACAGAGATGATCGGTTTATGAAGACAGAGGGTTTATTTTGGCTCACAGTTTTGGATACCCCAATCCATGATTGGTTGTCTCTGTGGCTTTATGTTCTGTGCTAAGATATCACATCATAGTGGGGCTGCGTGGTGGAGCAAATTTGCTCAATGGAAGTGAAAGAAAAAAGAGAAGAAATGGCTGTGGTCCCACTGTCCCCATTAAAGACAGACCTGAAATGACCTTCAGACTGCAAACCGAGCCCCCATTTTGAAGGGTCTGCCGTTTCCAAGGAGTGCCTACCTTACAAACCTCCAACATGCAGCTCCCTGGAAACAATTAAAATCCACGTGATAGAATTCCGCTTTGCCCCACATCTTCCCTTTAAGTAGCTCTCTGGAGAGCATTCCTCTTGCCTTTTTTGAGGCTTGTTCCAATGTTAAGTGTCCTCAATGTTTATTACAGTGGTGATGCAGGGTGTGGAATGGGGTGCCTTTTCTGATGCTCCTGGTAGCCTTCAGTTCAGGCAGACACCCAGAGCCTGTGTCTGGGGTAGTGTCCTTCAGTTCTCCCGCCCTTCTTCCTCATACAATGTAAGACAAGCAGGGACTTCTGCCCCTTCCTCGGGTGTAGGCTTTTTGCTTTGTTTTTCATTTTTCACTTTCCCCTGCTGCCATTGTTTGTCCTGAAGATAAAGTATTTTTGTTCTTTGCTCTGTAGATCAAGATATTTATTTCATAAAGAAGATAGAGATGACTGCTGTTACCATTCTTGCCCTTTTCCCTCTAAGGAGGAAGTTTCCTCAGGATTCTTTTCAACTATGCATACCTGCCAGGGTCCTGGAAGAAAGCTTGCAGAAACTCCGAGGGGTTTCTTCTCCTAACCCACGCTTGCCTTTGAGAATTTGTTAAAAATTTCCCATGGAATATTTTTACCTCATGTATGACATTCAGGTAATCAAAATCACTAGTCTTGTTTCTCACCACATTCACCTGTCTTTTTCCATATATTAAGTTAGATGTCCCTTTAGTAGCTTGGTTCTCTGCTGGTTTCTAGCTAGTGAATTTGCAGAGTGTCCAAATTTTTGTTATGTTGGAAGATTAATATTGATACTTCCTCTTGCTTTCATTATACCTGAAGGTCCTGAATTATTTATCTATTTATATGGCTATCCATTAGCTACCCATTCTTCCATTCATCTTTCTGTCTGTCTGTCTCTCTCTGTAATATATATATAATATATAATATATATATGTGTATATATATATAATTATATAATGTATATACAATATTAGAGAGAGAGAGAATCAGCAGTTGAAATTGATAATTCATATTCAGTAGACATTTGTATGTGTATTTCCAATATAATGTTTACTATTTAATATCATGTCTTAAGAACAACTCCAAAGATGTTTTTAGTCAGATCATTTGTCATTTATCCCTAACAAAGTTTCTATCTGAATTTCAAATATAGATATACAGGTTCCGGGGTGGTGGTGCTTGCTTGTAAGTCTAGCAATTTGGGAGGTGAGGAAGAAGGATTGCATGTTTGAGCCCAGCCTCTACAGTTTAATAAAACCATGTCTTAGAATAAAAAAGAAAAACTACTAGAAATGTAGTTCATTAGTACAGCACTTGTCTAGCATGTATGAGGCCCTGGGTCCATATAATATATATATTCATATCTCTTTATCTATATATATCCATCTATGTCACCTATATTTATATCTATATCTATGTGACTTTGATGAACTGATATATCTTTCTGCCCACATAAATTGATACCAAACTAAAAGTCACAGCTCCTTCTACTCACAGATTGTATTCTCATTTGCATTCTTAACATTATTCTTGCCATTACTTTATTACTTAGTCTCCCTTTATTACTCTCCCCTCCTGTTTTAATTTTTATCTCATTTTATTTATTATCCTTCATGGCTTGGCTTCTTATGAGCTAGTTCGAAACATTCGTAGAATATCACTGGGTACACATGTATTTAAAAAGATAAAATTTTAATGAATAAATAGTATAGGAATGAAAAGAAGCAAAGAAAGATAAAGATAGGCATAAGAAAAATGTGCTCTATGTTAATATATTTAATAAAAATATTTGTCTTCAGAAAAGAAAGACAACATTAATGACAATTTTAGGGGAAATTTTGAAAGAAAGATCTAAAATTGAAAAAGCATAAAAATAATTCCCGTTTTTAGCGACCCAAATTAACAAGTCGGAGTTGTTATCTTCAGTAATTTAGTTAACTACAGTCACATGTCCACCCCCATCAATAAAGCAACAGAAAGGAATGAAGACCCCAGCACGTGGACACAGGCAGTGCTGCGCGGTGCTGGGAAGGTGTTGGCGAGTGGGACCCGGAACCGGGCATCTTTTATCCTGTTGTTCACCTGTCATCACTAGCACCATGACCTAGGTCAAGTCACTTAATCTTTCTGAGCTGTGTTTTCTTCTTCTATGAAATGAAAGGTTTAGTCTGAGTATCTCTAAGTTTTAAAAATCCATAGCTGTGACTTTCAATGTAGGCTAGGGCGGGCAGTGTTGGTCCTTGAATGCCAAGCTGAGGATTTGGGACTTGATCCGCCCGTAAATGGAAAGTCACGGATGAGATCTGAGAAAGGTTACCTGGAGTATGGAAAGAACGAGTTAGCTAGGAAGCAGCGTGGTTAGACTACAGGTGAACAGTTGCAAAGTGTGGGGAGATTACCTTGATGGAAGTCTAAGAATGCGGCCATATTAAGGGCAGATCATGGAGCACTGGCTGACACTGGTGTGTAATTACATTAGTGCCAATTCAAGAAGAGATATGACAAGTAATTCTTTGAGAGAAGGCCTAGAAGAACAAATACTTCATGTATTCTGGGTATTTAAGTATTTCCTTCAATATACCCTGGGCACATGTCTCCCTTGACCATGTTTATGTCTTTTCCATATTTGTCTAACATATTATCAGAAGTGTTCCAAGCATCCCACGAAACATTTAATTTCAGATTTTTAGAATAGTCTACATCTTGAGTTGTCAGCCTTTCAGTGTTACTGAGACATTTCATGGAACAACTCTTTATAAATTCATTGCCTCAAGTGTTTTGCTATAGTAACGCAAATATAACTAATACAAGTACTCAAAGATATTCACATTTGACTCCAGAGCTGTAGAGATATTACACTACAAAGCAAAGGACACTGAGTTTTATAAGCAGAATGGAGGTTATAATCAACTGACCTTGAGACTGGGAGATTAGGCTGGAGCAACAGAGTGGACCCAAAATAATCACAAGGCCCTTATAATTGAACACAGTTGTGAAGAGTTGTATGATAAGTGACGTTGTATGCTAAGAATTTCATGTGATGTTGGCAGCGTTGAAGAGGAAAGATGGGGAACATTGGTCAAGGAATGTTGTGGATTCTAGATAAAGAAAAAGGGAGAAGGATCAGTTTCTTCCCAGGAGCCTCCAAAAAAGAATAGAATCTTGCTGACACCTTGGCTAATGCCTAGTAGAACCATTGTACACACTGGACCTCCAGAACTGTAACACAACATCCCTGTCATTCAAAGCCAGGACACTTGTGATGCCTTGTTATAGCGGCAGTAGGGAAGCAGGTATGGAAAACAACTGTGCAAATGGTATTACCACGGTGCTTTAGTACATCAGGATTCAAGGCAAGCTCCTCTTTGAGTCAGGCAAAATATACCTTCTAATGACCTGGTTTGCTTTCTATTAATAGACAATAAGATCTGGATATGAGTTTTCTCCTGTTTGTCCTAGAATTTACAAAAGCAAAATTTTAGGTTATCATGGTATTCTATATTCTTTATCTTTTGGTATTAATTTTATCTTCCAAATTTTACAGTGAAGATTAATCTTTTATTCTGAGTAATAGCTACTATATTTTTATTATCTCTGTAAGCATTTTAAATTCTTTTTAAAGAGAAAGGATAAGACAAAATTAAAACAAACTTTCGTTCTAACTGGTTATATACAGATAATCAAATTCTACATGATAGGCAGCCAGAAATATCAGACTTACTCATTACTTATATTTAGAATTCATCGTATATTTCCAGTAACATACTAAAAATATTGAGAAAATGAAAAAATAAAGTAATAAATGTATTCTATTTATAGGTATGTTTGTACTTATACAAAGGGTCAATATGTAAAATCAGGGGTCATATAAAATGAGTTCGACCATAACCGTTGGTAAAATTAATCAGCCACAGTTCATTATTTTACCTCTGGGATTTAAAGTCATAGTTGGGAAAGAAAACATAAATATTTCATTCAGCAACTTCTCTGAATCTCTTCTATGCATGGAATATTGCATGTAATATGTAAAAAAATTTTAAATCTCAGAAATATGCAGTTACTAAAGTTATAAATAATTGGAAGTTTTCTCTAACCTACGTGGAATTATTCTTACTTTTTATTACCTCTATGTAGGTATGTATCGCTAATAATTAGTAAACAAATATAATACATATATTAGGTGGAATATACATTATATTTAATGTACATTGAATATAATTTATAGTAAAATATTCTGTTTTTTATGAGTACACATGGTGGGTGGCCGGCCAAGAGTATTCTCCAGTACAGTATAGCATTGAGTAGCCTAATGCGGGGGGTAGAACTCAAGTGTCTTTACTAGAGCCAAGATTCTCTGGAGTTGAATTGGGTTCTTTCCATGTGAATTAGGTTCTGCTCTTGGATAAGTACAGTGTTAAGAAATATTATTCCATAGCACAGGCAAGTATGACGTATGCAAGACACACAGAGGCCAGAACTTCGGTTTCGGAATATTTGCTTGGAGGATATCTATGGATGAGAGAAGGTAGGGGCTCAAGGTCTGTACAGAAGTAATATTCAGAAGCTTCTTGATATTTGCAAATGTTAGTACTTTCAAGTGCTATTTTTCTCAGACTCTTGTCTCTATTCCACATTGTTCTTTATTCATTAAAAGCAAAAATAAATAAATATATGTAAGGTACGTAATTACACTGAAACCTTAACCATTCAGGGCAAAAATATGGTCTTTTTGTATTTAAAACAGAAGTTTTGAAAGGAGAAATAAAGCATAACCACAGCAATAACTGTATGGACCACATTACTACTGAGTCTAGTTTTATTATAGGTGGGTGAAAGAAATCTCTGTATCTCTAATTAAACCTAGAGAATAAAATTTATATCAGCCACGATTACAAAACATTGTAGAATACCTTATTTGTAAACTATTAGTGCTTTATACCAGAAGGAAAATCACGGATGGTTTATACTTAAAATATATTAGTACGTTGGACATCACTATTTTCAAATATGTTCTTTGCAGACATGAATCCCTTCATTGTGTGTGTGTACTTTACTGCTTTTCAATGAACAGAAATCAAGTGAAGGCCATGCATATTTCCATGTTTTAATTGCAGATGTGTCAGATCAGTATATGTCATTGCTTTATTTAGTTCCAGGCCATAACAAAGTTGTTGCATATTGTAGGCATTTTTGAAATAACTTGGGTAATTATATTCTAGCTTCTGCTCAATGCTGCTGCACAAGTTTGTAACAGCTAATAAGCAGAATTTCCACTTCAGTTCCTCCCTCTGCAAGGGGACCCTCCTAGTTCAAATATCTGATTATACAGCTCTACACCCGCTTCATTCTAACCTTCAAATTCTCAAAAGACTTAAAACTTCAAGCATGTTTGTTTTCTTATGAGGCATAGGACACTCTGTGCCTTGCTATGGGAGGGTATTCAGGGGGAAGAAATCATCCCATCCTATGTCTAATAGATGCATACTAACTAAAATAATGAAGCAGGGATCGTAGCATAGTCTGAACAACATAACGTTTATATTAAATAGCATGCTGAGTTATCAGAGTTTCAGATGTATTTTATTCCTCATTATATAACCTCAATTAAATCATTAATGTAATATTTTAGCTAGATTCATCTGTCACTGGTTTGCAATAAAGGCCTCCTTTGTATTCCAGGGCATAGTTGACAACGTCTGGAGCCATCATATTTTTTATTGTCCCAACTAGTGTTGGAGTGTGTTACTGTCATTTAGTGGGTAGAAGTTAGGACACTACTCAATATCCTGCACTGCATATTTAGCCTTATTACAACAGTTATGCAATCTGAATAGCAACAGTACTAAGTTTGACAAATCTCAGTATATCTGCATTGTGGTATATTCAAGCATACATTTTTGACTCTATTAGTAAATGAAATGATTAAAAATGTTTTCAATTAAATACATCACTCCATCTTCATAGTCACAATAAATATAAAGCCAAGTGTTGGAACTGACCTGGTAGTGGACCTTTGTCAGCTTTTGAAGTTGCATCAACTCATTCCAAACTTAAAAATCAGTGAATAACTTGCGTTTCAGAATGGATACTTTTCTATATTTTCTAGCAAACTGCTTGTGTTAGCAGCAAGTGTGGGATGTGTTCTCATGCTTTACTGTGCAGCAGAGCCATTTAGGATTTTCCTCAGTTACATCTCACTCAGTGAGCCCTGCAGAGCACATGGGCTTCCCAGAGCATCAAAAATGGAGATTTTGAGGCACCTGTACGGTTAGATTCATTTTCTCATTGTCTGATGTTTCTTATGAATAAATAAAGTTCAGTTACATCACCTCATAATTAAGTTTATATTACTCTTTTGTCATAATGCCTTTAGATATTTGGAGGAACTAAATATAACATTTCTATTAATTAAAAGAAAACCAGAAAATGATCCATTCATTAGTCTGTAAGACAATCTTCGGCTTTCTCTTACTTTTCTTTGTAATGTGTCATTGCTATTTTCCTGATCAGCTGGGCCATCTGAAAGTGTTTCATGGCATTTGCCATGTGTGTAATACAATACAGTTTGAAGGAGACTGAAATATCATATGCTTCTACACTTAGGAAGATGAGAGGTAGAATGAAGAGCTCAATTTCTCTGTCTAGATCGTTTTGTCATAGGTGTTAATTTGCCAAGGCATTTCTCAATTACTGCTCAGATCCTAGGCATTGTACTCTCTTATTGGATAAGTATTTATGAAGAGATTTAAAGAAAATATATCACTAGTGTTTACTCAGTGTTTCATTTTTGATCTTTTTTGGTACAATTGTCCTACTAAAGCTGGAATTTATTTTCAGTGACTACATCTGAATGCAGCACACGTTCTGGGGCCTAACAGATGCCATCTGTAAAAGCATTTACTTTAAATTAGTGGAATAAGTAATCAAAAGGGCTTTGTACTTAATGCAAAACTTTTGGTGACTATTAAATGCTCATTAGAGGGTGTTTTTGCTATACGACTGTCAAAATCAGAAGGACGTTTATGTTAGATTTCCTGAGTGGGTCAAGATTGAATATGATTTTACAACCTAAATAACATAAATGAATGCAGGTTATTTCAGCATCCCCAGATGTTTCTTAAACTCTTTGCCCCTAAACCCAAAACTTAGTGCCATTTCAAATTCTACTGTGATATTTTAGCAAAGATTATAAAAATTAAATATTTGACATCTTTACATAAGAAGGCTACATTTTCCTATTCCCAACATTTATAAATAAAAAGAGTAATACTATCAATACTGATAAATACACTCGTACCCATATTTTATGGAAATATGTCCCTTAGGGAATCAGAAGATATTAAGTCAGCTTAACCACACACTTATTACAATAGCTAATTATTTAAAATTTTTAATTACCCTGTGATGACTTATTTGGTAGATTGTGTATGTGTTGCAATTTGATTGAATCTCTGGAAATATGTCCTTATTATCACTTTGTTTTTAATTAAACATTCAATAGCTGTCTTGTTTAATCTTGAGAGAAGCATCTGTTATTCTCAGCATTGTTATTTATGTAGCACCAAGCAGAGGAATGATTTGGTCTAATTAAAATAAATGCTTAACTTACATCATGGTCTTTACACTGAGAAAATTAAATCTTAGATCTATTAACTAAAGTCCATAAGTGCTCTGATTAAAGAAAGATAATGTTGAAGTCTCCATGGCCCCCTGCCTCAGAAAAGTAGAGAGAAGAAATCCACAAGAGTTCAGGAGGTCACACTCAAGTTGCTTGCAGGCAGAATTGCACTCAGTGTAGTTAGATCAGCATCGATGGCTAAGTGCAGAAAAGTAAAGCAAAGTCGAGCTGGAGTAGAAGGAAAGCCCACTAGCTTGAAAAATACTTTGACATCTTGGTTATGCTATTTTCTTTCATTTTTTTAAATTGAGAAACATGTAAATTGACAGGCTCAGATGCACGTTTACTCTCTGTGAAGATCCTTACCATTAGGTTTCACCGTATAACTCCCTATGCTATGTACAAACACAACTGCAATTCTGATACACACAACTCAAATTGCCCACCCAAGTTATCTCTGCTGAATCAAATAGGCAACAGTCTCAAGAGCAGGACAGCAACTCTGGCTCTGCTCATCCCCCTGCAAAGATGGTTTTCCTCTGGCTCAGCAGAAACAGCCTTTCCTGGCCACCACCCATTGTCTTCCCAGCAGAACAAAACGTCCCAAGCTCATTTGCACTGGGCTCATTTACACGTAGGTACTGGAAGGGCAACTTATTTCATGGGGGTATAGGAAGTTCGGTTTGCAAGTATATTGAAATTTTATTTATTTTTTCTTGCAGGCATAGAGGGAGTGATTGTCTCCATTTAAGTAACACAGGGCAGTGGGGTGGAAAGTGTAATGTCCTTGTCAATAGCTATCACCTGTTAGAAATGGGATCAGCTGCACCGCCATTCAGTTGTTCTTTCCTTTCGATTTCTCCCAAGGCCCATCCAATAAAACCTTTATTGTTTGAATACAATGTTTCAGAATAAACGTAGTTTCCATAGTAAACCCTTCTACTGTGAAAGATCTCTAAGTAAATAAGTTGTAATGCAGTGGTCAAATGAACCGAATGATCAAGTATAGGTGAAAGTGAATTGCTACCAAAAAACAGGGTGTTGATAAAACACAATAAAATAAGAATTCTAGGAAGAGGAAAATTTTCTTAAAGGAGAAAGAGGAAAACAGCAGGAAAGAGTGGAGTATTTCCCTCACAGGGAAAGGAGAATGGCCATAAAGACATGGAGGTGAGAATTTCCTCTTACAATGTCTTGACAGCATTCAAATGATATTGGTCAATTTCTATTCCTGCTTTTCTGTGATAAGCAAATTATCCATACATCATCAAATCTGATAAATTTTAGCCCTTTTAAACCCTGAGGCAACAAGTAGGGCAGAATTATAACCAAATTATCTCACCGTCATGTGCTCAAACCTGTTGGGGAATAATATCTCAACAGAACTTTGTCATTTGGTTCATATTTAACTGAAAAAAATTTTATTAAAAACACACACAGAAAAAGAGAGAGAACACAGTAGTGTGTGTTTTACTACTAATACATTAAACAAAACTGAAAATCTTTAGGAAATAAGTACGTTGGAGTCAACAACAACAACAACAACAAAATATATATATATATATTCTTTTTTTTTTATGTGGGTACCAGATGTTGACCTCAGGACCTCATGCTTGCCAGCAAGCTCTTGTGCCACTGAGCGATATCACCAGCCCTTTTTCTCCTTTATGTGGGTTCCGAGAGTTGAACTCAGGACCTTGCGCTTGCTGGGCAGGCACTTATGCCACTGAGCTATCTCACTGGCCCCAAAAATACTTTTTAAGTTAGCATACTACTTCAAATACTTTATGTTGAATTTCATTTCAGGGTCCCTTCATTTAAGGAGAGTATCATTACCCAAAGCAGTAAACATTAGTTCTTTGAAATATTTATAAAATAACACATTTAAAAATGATTATACAAGGCAAATCCATTCAATGGACAAAGAAAAAGACTTACTATATCTGTATGTTCATAGCTTATAGATAACGTCAACATTTATACAGTCACACTACATCTTTTCTCCAAATAGAAAAAAGGATTTTGCAAACTTTAGTCAGTGTCTATCAAATCCCGGTAAGAAGAGAGACTTTGATCCCACAGAAAATTCTGCAGCCCACAAGCTTGGGGTCCTCGGCTTCCTAAATGTAGCATCAAGTGCATGTCATTTGGAGTTAGAGGACAGTAAACCATCTTCTTTCCTCGACTGAATCATTTGAAGGGAATGCAAACAGTTTATCATAGCAAGAGGATGAACTGATGTATATAGAAAATTGTCTCCAGGTTTATTTCCTTGGAAGAAAATGAGCTCACTTGTTCCTTTCAATCACGAAGCAAAGAAATTTAGCTGTAGAATTTCTCACAAGTTAGAACGATCCTGAGTTTGTCCTAGGGCGGTGCCCTCTAGGCTGAGATGACTCCCTTCACTGTCAAGTTGTCTTTCCCGAATCCTGGGGACAAACACTGTGTCCTGTGGCCCTGTCCCTCGGAACAAGCATGTTTTATGACCCTGCAGTCCGGCCAGCCCCTTCTACTCCACTGTAGCCGCAGAGCCCACAGGGTGCTCCGAGACCTCTGTCTCTGCCTGGTAGGGAAAAGACACAGCCCATCTTCCCATCCCCTGAAATTTATCTGCATCAACCTGTACGTTTACTCCTTTATTTGTTTATTTTTTCTTGTTCTGGGGAAATGTTCTTTCTTGTACAAGTCTCATTTTTTTTTCTTCTGTGATTTTATTGTACCCTGTCTTTTCCTGAGAATTTTTGCTCCAACCACCTGTCATATTTGAATATTGAAGCTCTCAGTTTCTCTTTCTCTCCTTCCCTATTGATTTCTTACTCTCAGTAAGTAATATACTGAAGTGTCTCTTGTTTCTACCCCACAGCTTTTCACAGATAGAAGAGAAATGAACCAGTGCATCAGATATATGCCCTGTAATTATACGTGTGGAATTTCTCATACACTTGGCCATGTGAAACCAAAACTCCCAGCTCCATATTAGAAGAATAAAGTTATGAAGGGCTAATTTTTTCATCTCTTTTACAAGCACAGGTTTTGTAAAATATCTAAGGTCACAAACTATCAAATGTTTAGAAATCTTTACCTGGTTGTCAGACATTTCCCAAACCTAAAAGCCATGTCATAAGTCATTTACTCTTCCTCCTACTCTATTTTCTTCTGTCTCTTCGTCTCATCTCAGAAGCAAAGAAAATAGTTGGAGTTTTTGTTGCTGTTTTTTTTTTTTTTTTTTTTTTGGTATTGGAAATCGAACTCACAACCTTGCTCTTGCCAGGCAGGCACTGTAGCACTGAGCTATATCCCCGGCCCCTAGCAATGAAAATAATATTATTACCTTTGACCCTTGAATAGATGTTTTAAATTATCATCCGTAACAAAACTGGGAATATACTAAAAGCAATTCTGCTGCATCTTGAATTCCACCGGTTGTCTTGGGGACCAGTGCATGCTCAAGTTGCGAGGAGACTTAGCAGCTTTTGTTACCTAGCACCACACTGGCTGGAATGAGTTGCTGGCAAGCAAACTCTATTGATGTAGGCTCCTGTGCACATGAGACGTACTCTCGGGCTGAATGAGAGGAGTGTGTCTCGTCAACTGTCTGCACTCAGAGCGTTAACTGTCAGTTATAAAACTTGAAATTCCAAAGTAAAAATTTTGGAAAAGGTTGTATTGACCCTTTCCTGAAAAATTAAAGAACTTTTGATACAGATGTTGACATTCACACATGTAATTTAAAAAATTTTTATCTGAAGAAATGTGTCAATGTTTGGAAGATTAGCATAACTAAATACACCAATATTTTCCAAAGGATTAATGCATAATGCTACAAAACCCTGCATGTGGAAAGGATACATTTGTACTGAAAGATGGATTTAATATAGCAATGGATTAAACAGGACAATGCATTTAATAAAACAGAGAACAACTGTTTATTGACAAATTTCAGATTCTACATTGAAAGTAACTTTAAGATACTACCACTTATTGAGTTTGAGTGTAGCATCAAAGAATATCCGTGATTACCTGAAAAAGAAAGCTATTAAGTAAATATTCCTTTCTTCCAACTTTATATCTGTGTGAGGCGGTTATTTCCTTAACACACTTAACCCGAATAACATATTGAAGCAGATTGAAAGCAGAAGCCGATAGGAGAAAGCAGCTGTCTTCTATTAAGACAGACATTAAAGAGATTTGCGAAAATGTAAAACAATTTCTCTCTTCTAAGTGAATTCCTGTTGTTTTTTAAAAAATATACTCCTTTAAAAATATATTACTTATGTTAACACATAGTCAATGGCTAAGCTACTACTTTAAAAGAGTTAACATTTTAAAAATTTATCAGATTAATTAAGCAGTAAGAATGACTGATATAGCTCACAAAAACAAAAGATGTTTACAGTTTTCAGTAACTTTTTAAAAATATATAAAGTTCTGATATCAAAATTTCAAGAACTGTGAACATTAGGTTCCTTGGACTAGTCATAACACACACAGCACAAACCAAGGTGGCTTAAATAACAGAATGTCCTTCCCTTCGTGATTCTGGAGGCCAGAAGACTGCACTCCAGCGGTCAGTGGCCTGGCATTCCCTGAAGACTCCAGGGGACCACCTGTCACAGGGCTTTCTCCAGGCTTCTGGGGTTGCCAGCACTAGCACCATTTTTTCTTCGGACATTGCTTAAGTCCAGCCTCTGGGGTCCTGTGTCTTCCTGGACATTCTTCCGTGTGTGTTTGGTATCTATGTCTGTCTCTCTTCTCTTCTAAGGCCATCACACATCCCGGGATCTTCTAAGGCCACATCCCCATCCTGGGATGACTTCCTGTAGGTTTATATATTTATTGCATTTGCAAAGACTATTTCCAAATTAAGGTCACAATAACAGTTATCAAGGATTCAGACTACAGAACATCTTTTGCAATGATAAAATTTAATCCACAGTACCATGCTTAGTAGAAATCTTACTTACCCTTTCATCTATTGGTTGTAATGCTTCTTTTACTCTTCTTTCTTGCTATTTGCTTGCAAATATGTTGAAATTATTTCACTTATTTTCCTTGGCCTTATTTGTAGTGCTTGACACATATTTTGTAATCAATATTTAATTGCTGACTGAATGCACTAATGATTGATTGATATGACATCACAAAATGCCTGGGATTCCTGGCGATTCCTTTTGTATTTAATGTTTTGGATCTCCTCAGACCCCATTCAACAATGTACATCTTTCCCTTCAATGTTTAAAATAGTTCCCTTCTTAATTTCCTTCAGAATGCCCAGGATTTAGAGATAAAGTTATGTGCCTGTAATTTGGGGTCTCCCATTCTCCCAGATGTACATTTTGAGCCTTTAGGCAGATTCCTCTTCTGTAAAAAATGAGTAAAAAGGATTTCCTAGAGAATTTTTAAGTATTAGATTATCTATGTGAAAGTTTAATGTAAGTTTTCAAATTAAGTTGCTCAGAAGAATCTACTTTGTTGGGTAATTCTGGGAGAGCCTCACGTGATGATTATGTGTAGATAAGTCCAAGAACAAGGGGTGATAAGCACAAAAATCAATCAATCAATCAATCAATCAATTGATCATCAATCAATCAAACCAGAACAGATGACAATTCATCAACATGTTCTGGGCATCAGAAACTTTGGTGTAAAGAAAGGAGAATATATCTAGTTCACAGTGGCATTATAAACAACAATATAACAAAGACTTCTTGATACATTACAGTCATCATTTCTGCTTTTGAAAAGGAGTTTGTTGAGAAAGACCAAACCTATGCCCTGCCTGATCCAGAGGAGAGCTGCCTCTTGAGCAGACCATGAACTAAAATACTTCTCACATTCCATTGGCTCTGGCAAAGTTCTGCACATAAGAACCCCTCCCTGTTTAGATTAGAACTTTTCCCAAAGTTCAGGATGCACAGTAAGATGAAAAACCACTAACACATTGCTTAGCATATATGATGTGATTAAGAGCTATTAGATCATCTTTATCCATTGTCTTGTGGGAATGAGAAAAAATTAATTTAAAAATGAAGGAAACATTTAAATTTATTTGGATTTGCTAAAACATCCAGTAAAGAATAGTCTTCCGTTTTTTTTTTTCCTGTAGCTTTTGGTATTTAATGAAAACTAATGTGTCAGTAGTATTGGGAATTTTTCCAAGGGAGTCCAAAAATGCTGAAGATACACACTTAAAGCCAATTATTCGTAACTTAAATGGCATGCCAAGAGAACAGAGAACCCGAATTCATGCTTATGCCTTAGAAACAATGAAGCAAAGCTAAGATGTCACGCTTTTCCATATTTTTATCTCTTTGTCTATACATTTCACAAAAATGTTTCTGCTTTAACAGCTCAAAACAACCTAAAACTTCACACAGTGGCACTAAGGTTCTTTCTTCCCTGTTCTAGACTGTAACACGACAACACCAAATACCTGAGCTTGTGTTGTATAATGACATCCTTTGGCCCTGTCTTACACACGTTTGTCTTGTGTTAGTCAGTGTAAAATCTTGAAATGCTTTCCTCTCTGTCATGATACATTTGAGATCCTTCTGTCAGATGTAATCAAATTTTAAAGGCAGTCTAAGCCTCAAAGGAAGAAGAATCACTCCCATTTTCCAGCTGACATCTGGGTTTGTGATGGTGGCCTGATGGTGTGGTGACACCTGCTTGGGTTTAGTCCCTGCTGGAAACTGGCTATCATGTGATTGCTCTGCTGCCTGATCTTTATAGGACTGCATGAAAGAGCTCTGCCATAAACTTACTTATTTATCCTAGTTATTGGATGTGTCCATCCCATAACAGTTTCTGGGTACATTTACGAGGGTAATAAAGAAGTCTATACAATTCTTTCTTGGCAATTGCTTGCAGAACCTAGGGCTTAAAGGAGATGCAAGTAGATATAATTCAACTATCATGCTGTTCTTTAAAAATCTTAACATTTTACTTAGTTTGTTTAGGGTTAACTATCACTCAATATAATTACGAATTAAACATACACATTTTCTAACTCAGATGCTAAAGAAAATGAAATTATGGAAGGCAGTTCAGACTCTTCCTCAAGCCAGTCCACGAGAACAGGACCCTTCAGAGTAGGCTGTCTGGTGGAAGCCTTGTTGTCACAGACAAAATCACAATCCCGTGTGAAGAACGCTTGGATTATGCATCTCTTTGGATGTCAGGTCACATTAGTGGGCAGGCCAGGCATTGCCTAGATTTGCAGAGGCTGCATCTGAAAGCATTCCACGCAATTTCAGGTGAAGTGGGTTAAGGGACCGCATTGAACAAGCAGAAGATCAACTGATATATGAGCGTGTATGTGCAGGGAAGAGCATCTCACAGGCTGCATGCCAGCGTCCACTGTGGCTCCTGTAGGTTGTGATGTCCCAGCTAAGTTAGATCCCACCCAAGAAACACTCATTCTTTTGTGTACGTACGTGTGTGTGTACATGTTGCTGTCAAGTATAGCTAAGCCTAAGGCATGGCAATTACTCACTAAAGCTCAAAATTTCTATTCCTGAATTATTTTACTTTTACTGAATTGTTCCACAATAGCATGGTCCAATCTATGTCAAATGTAGATGAGAAGTGAAATTGGTCCCTGATCAAGGCCAATATTCTAATTGGAAAATAAGACCAGCACACAAGTAAATACAGCCTCAAGTAAAGTTTAGAAAGTAACTATGCTACACTTAATTCTTTTTTAAAGTAACTCAAATCTCCCCCCACCACAGGCCAGTCATGTAATTTTTCAACACACTCCTTCCTGAAATACCTTCAAAAAGAGGAAATTATTTCAGATGATTCTACTATTCCAATCGATCTTTCTCGACCTGTAAAGATGTATGAGACATTCTGTTGGAAGCTGAGACCACAGCAAAGGAATAGGATAGTCTTTGCTCTAGAGAGAAACAGTGCATTGTGGGAAAGGTAAAGGAATGCAGAAATATGGAGCTAGAGAGAAAGTTACTCTGTCAGTCCTGCTTGAGAACAGTATAAAGTAAGCACTGGGACACATCAGAGAGGGCCATCTGGCTATGCAAAGGGTGTGGGAAAGGAGAGGTGGGATATAGGATTGGACGGTTGGACCAGTGCCATGGAATCTGTGGCTGTGATATTTCCTGTAATCTGCCAGTGTATTGTCACACAGGAGTCTGAAGAAGGCTGCCATGGGGTAAGAAACTATGATGTACGATTACTAATCTTGGACTTAATACAAAGGTAGTTTGGGCAAAAACATAACTCTAGGTAAGGGCTTGTTGGGAAATTGTATCACTGGACTGGGGAAGCGAGTGGATGCTAGGCGGTAATCCCAATGGATTAAGGAAATGTATGCAGATATTATAGAGGTAGGGTTCAAATGTAGCTAAAAAATTGATATGTGAGCCAGAAAACAGGAGACAAAGCTAACCTGGAGGATATGGAAGTTGAGGCAACTAGTACAGAATAAAGAAATTGGGGGGAAAAAAAGAGCAGGCAGTGAGTTCAGGGTAGAAACTACTGGGATTGAAGAGAGGAGCAGGCATTTTGTGATGGGTCAAGCAGGCTGCCGGAAGACCAGTACTGGAGCTCAGAAAGAGGGCTGAGCTGAGAGGAAGAGAACCATGGTCTGAAGTCATGAAATTAAAGATTATTAAATTGACTTAGGGCATTTCTTAGAATAACATACGGGAGGCAGGAGGTGACACCAAAGGACAGCAAGCAAAGAGCACAGAAGAAAA
The DNA here is from genome assembly GCA_028451465.1 of Erethizon dorsatum. Lineage (NCBI taxonomy): Eukaryota > Metazoa > Chordata > Mammalia > Rodentia > Erethizontidae > Erethizon > Erethizon dorsatum. The sequence continues at coordinate 153,199,233 of CM051824.1, read as the reverse complement.
GTCAAGGTAATAAGGACTGTATGGGGTCAGACCACAGTGCCTCGAGCCAAGTATCCCTTGGAACACAACTCATTTTTTAAAGAAGTTTTATATATATATATATATATATATATATATATATATATATATATATATATGCTTTCATGTTTGTTATGCATGCAACGAGTGGTCATTTATTTTCAGACATTTCTATTTTTACAACTTGGTTTGTTTTTTCTAAGCTAAAAACATTGATATGTAGAACTATTTTAGAAATATTATACATTGAGCAGTTTCATGTTGCTGAATGCAAAGTGACATCATTTCAGTAAACCGCTATAGTATGTATTTTGTACGAAGTTGATCTTAGATACAGGTAATTAAGTTTGACATCCGTCCTGCTTTGTGAGGAGTTTCAACAACTATAGTGCAATATATTCAGCACCACAAGAGACCTGGAAACGAAATGCTGCAGGAATGAGGAGGAGGGAAGTTGGTTTTATGCTGAGAGATCCTCTGAATCCTTAATAAAAGAAGCATCTGAGATGGTCACTAAATAATGCAGGCCAGTACTTCCTGTTCTCTTTTTAATGCTGTTCTGAGTATTAAATTAGATTACATTAAGGAAATTAACACTTAATGAATTAAAGTGACATTTAAATAAGTATCATTTTATTTGTCACATATTATATTTCTTAATGCTGTAGCTATACATACACAAATGTGGAGATAAATTCAGAGTAGGAATTTTGTTGATTGTTTTTCACATTCCACTTCAAATATATTCCACTCTTTGCTTCCAATTTTTTTTAGATTTAGGTTTAATACAATGGTGATATTTTAATATAATAACCATTTACATGTATTTGTGAGCCATACTGATATTTACATAAATTTCACTTTATGTATCTAAAAACTTATTCATCTGTTTTCTATAACACATTAATATAACCCTAAATTACCTATGTGCTGAACGATCCCAAATGAATCTATTTTTCTTTCAAAAATATAAAGACGTACATCTTAGTCTTTTCTAAGATATGGTAGTTATTTTTCCTTAGAATTTGAATTGTAATATATAAACTTCTTAGAAATGTTACTTTTTTCCTGGAAAACAAAGTACAGTACTTCATACCATCTAATTATGTGCCCATTTAGTTCGGTATCTGAGGTGATTCTTTATGTCTTTCTGCCATTCTCAGACGTCTTTCCTGAAAATAGGCTATGTTGTTATCCTGAGTATCAAAGGCCCTGTCCTCAGCTCCCCCTTGACTGTGTGGAATTGAATTTCTTCTCCATTGCACATCAACAATAAAGAACTTACTCAACTGCCTGAAGATGGTGGCATTTGAAATGGAGAAAGGAAGCCTTCTCCTTCATTCTAATTAGCAGCGAGGGGAGGATCTGCTCTTTCCTTTACTTCTCATGGCCTGAAAAGGAAAAAGGAACAACCCTGGACTGGAACTCTCTCATCTGCCTCACTGGTCTAGCTCCGCCTCACCTAGCCGATGAAATGCAGTGTTGCAGCGCAGAAATCCGAATTTCAAGATATCTTGTGTTTTTTTACTAACGTGCTCTCCAGAGAGTAATGCAGCAGCTTTCTTTTCCCTGAGTGGGAAGGTCCTTCCAGCAGGGCAAGTGAAGACTGGAATAGGAGCGGGAAGAGAACACAGTGTCTGTCCCATGTAAGCGAAGGCCTCGAGTGGCCTCCCAGGTGCACTCTACATTTTAGGTCAAGCAGACACCAGGAGGATAATTTTCATTAGGAAAGGCAACCATATTACAGTTTTCCCAATAGGTGAATGTGATTTTTTTCAGTAAATCTAGTATCTGACTTTTGTGAATTCCATTCCCCATCAAAAATATATATTTATGGTGTGAAATTTTAAATTTTGTTATTAAATTTTCTCTTTTTGTAATAGCTTCCTCTTCACCATGTAGCTGACCAGTGGGCAGAAGGTCACAGGAGAGCCACATAAGCCAGGCACCTGACCCTGAGTCCCTCATCCCCAGCACAGGCACAGTGACAGCTCATGCTTGAGGTCCATGTCACCTTCTCTTCCTTGGCCTCTTTTTGGCACTGGCTCCTTTCCCAGAGTCAACTGCTCATTCTTGCAGAATCAAATATGGCATTTTAAGCATTGTTAATACGCTTACATTTTAGCTGTGAAAAAATCATCCTATGTACCAAAAAAATTCTTTTAGAATGTAATGTGTACATTTGAACATATATTTATCATTTCTTTATTTATTAATGTTTGTTTATTAGTATATGTTTACATTAGTATATGTTTACATAAAGCAACTGACAGAGCCTTCTAAAGAAATGTATATTCTCTGAATTTTGCCTACTGTTTCTTCTAGTATTTATATTTATTTGAAATGAACAAGACTTTATACTTACTACAGTCCTCTATTTTAGAGTCATTTGGGGCAAGCAAAGTATGAAATGTTTTGAAAAAGAAAGAAATATGGAGGTATAGATGTTGTAAGCTATGGAACAGATAAAGAATAGAGTATAAGTCTTAGAGATATTTCTTAACAGATAGATTGAAATAGGTATTTAGTTAGATAACAAGCATTAGGAGTACAGGGTGGAGTAATTGTTGTAGAGGGGCAGAAGATAGGACTGTATCAGATAGATTTACAATAATATATCTTCAGTGATTGAGAATTTTGTAATCAAGAGAAATTCTAACTAAGAATGTGTTGTTTAAAGTAAGTGATCTTTTTTGTTATGTCTAAGAAAACTAGTGTGCATTATAAGAATTAATTAATTGATATGGATTAAAACAATAGATTAGAAGGATGTTTATAATATATTTAAAAATACTTTTTCAAAAATTATAAAGAAATATCTTCTAAAAGTGGGCAAAGTATGTAACATACAGAAAAATAAATTATACCAATAAATTATGAAAATATGGGCCATCTCAATAATTAGTAAATTAATGCAGTGTGAAATTATTTCACCCATCAACTTGGCAATAAAATTATGACAAGTACAGTTAGTGTATTTGCATTCTTGTTTCAGGGCATATTCAGCTAATCAGGATTATATAGGAATAGCATTTTTTTAAAAAAAAATTAGACAACTCAGAGATTTGGGGATTGGTTATTAGAGGACAAGACTTAAAGCTACGCTTACAAGAACAGAGCTCCAAAACATGCTCAAGAACTCTGAAATGAACATGATCACAAAAGTTACTGACTCACATGGCACAAAAGAAAACCTAGTTCAATCCTGGTTGTGGCTTTGGGTTTGGGAGGTGGACGAGCACCTCCCTGTGTCCTGACACTCAGTCCAGCACTCACACAGCACAGAGGCTCATAAATGGCTTTCTTCTTCAACTGACCTGTCACACAAAAATCACCCACGAAAAAATAAAGGATGAGTTGAACTTTTCCACGTACAAAAGGTGCACCTATAAAGGAGATATAATTAAGTCACAAAGAGAAAATATATTTGGGTTTTATTTACATGGAATTTGCATCTAAATACACAATGAAGTCTACTATTTACTATTAAAAAGTCAAGCCAGTGAGATAGCTCAGTGGCATAAGCGCCTGGCTGGCAAGTGCGAGGTCCTGAGTTCGACCCCCAGTTCCCACATAAAAAAAAAAAAAAAAAAAGTAATCAGTTATCCTTACATAAGGTAGTCATAAGACATGCACACAATATCCTGAGACAGATTTACAATCATATACTCATACTCATTCATTTACATTCAATATATTTTCCTGTAATGGAGTTTATTTGTTCTGTTGACTGAAGAATCTTTATGTTCTAATCTTATGAAAGATGTCTACAAAGCTACTTGAGAATAAGAGAGTGCAGAGTCCATTCAGAAAACACTGGCACAGCGGCACTTCTGTGTGACCAAGATTGCCACCAGCTGCATATAAGTGCTATCTAATGGAACACCCAAAATCAGATTTATGAAACAACATCAAGAATCAATAAATGGGATCACATCAAATTAAAAAGGACCTTCTTCACAGGAAAGGAAACAACCAACAGAAAGAAGAGACAACCTAAAGAACAGGAAAAAATTTTCAGCTATTTCTTGGACAGAGGACTAACATCTAGGATATATGTAAAACTCAAAAAATTAGACCCCCTTCCAATAAAAGAATCAATCAAACAATGGGCAGCTGAAATGAATAGACACTTCTCTAATGAATAAATAGAAATGATCAATAAATACATGAAAAAACGTTCAACATCTCTGGCCAATAGAGAAATAGAGATTAAAACAACACTGAGATTCATTCTTACTCCAGAAAAAGAATGGCTATCATCAAGATATCAAATAATAATAAGAGTTGGCAAGGCTGTAGAGAAAAAGGTACCCTTCTACATTTTTGGTGGGAATGTAGAAATCAATATGGAGATTCCTCAAAAACTGAAACTAGAAATTCTATTTGACTCAGTTATTCCCCTCCTCAGTATCTTCTCAAAGGAGTTAAAAGACATCGTATTACAGTGGTACATGCATGCCCATACTTATAGCAGCAGAACTCATAATAGGTAAATATGGGAAGAGGACTTTATGTCCATCAACAGATAAATGGATAAAGAAAATGTGATAATTATACACGACAAATCTGCCATAAAAAAGGATAAACTTGAGTCATTTGTAGGAAAATGAATGCACCTTGGGACATAATATTAAGTGAACTAAATCAAACACACAAGCTTAAATATCATATAGTTTCTCTTATATGAGACACCCAAAGTAAAAAGCAAAATAGAAGATCAATAATGGAGAATAGGGAGATAGATGTTTTTCAAATGGGCAGAGGACCAAGAGACAGAGGGAGGGTGAGGAAGGGAATGAAAAAGGAATTGAGATGTGTTATGTACATGGACCAACTCCCCATAAGGAATGGAAGCATTATGTACTGCAAACATGGACTAATAAAAAATGAAAATGTGGGGGGAATAGGAAGTGAGAAATAAAAATGCAATATAAAATTCCCATAGAAACCAATAATTCCACTCTTTATTGTACACCCCCCAAACTGAGAAGTTCTCTACACACATTAACTCATTGCAGTACTACTGATGACAGCTCAAAGTGGGGAACTAGCCAAAGGCCATCAAGAGACAACTGGGCACTCAACTCATGGCACATGCATGGTGCATGAAAACGTAATGTTTTTTAAACATAAAAAAGAATGAGGTGCCAACACATGCTGCACTTTGAACCATCAAAAAAACAAAACAAAACAAAACAAAAACAAAAACAAAGACACAAAGGTCACATAGTTTATAATTCCTTTTTATAACAAAGACTGAGAACAGATAGATCCATGAAACAAGAAGGCAGATGGGAGGTTGCCAAGGATTCAGGGAAGAAATAAAGAATAGAAGAACATGCTTACTGGGTAAAGTGCTTTAATTTAGAGAAATAAAAGTCTGGGACCAGAGAGGGATAATGGTTATACAATACTAAGAATATACTGATTACTGTTAACTTGTTCACCTTAAAATGGTTCATAGTTATGTGAATTTTATCTCAAAATTTTTAAAAAATAGATCATAGACTCAGCAATTTTACCAAAAATATACAATGATATCCAATACACACATGAAAATAATTAGCGTTAATAGTTTTTAGAGACATACAAAACCTCACATAACATTTTACATCCACAAGAAATTTTTAAAAATTATTGAGAGCATGGTTAGTATTTAATATAACCACTAGCTTCATATTTGCTATGTCAAATGGCTTAGTCATATTGACTAACTAGTTGTTACTTTCTTAGAAAAGTAAGTGTACAGCCATTGTATGACCCATCAATTTCACTCTTAATCCTGCACCCAAGATGAATGAAAACATACATTGATCAGAATGACTTGCTCAAGAATGTTCATAGCAGCTGAATTCCTAAGGGTCTCCAAAGAGAAATAATACAACTGTCCCTCGATAGAAAGATGGATAAAATAAAGCAAGCAAAATCATCATGGATGGCCCACACCATGAATCACAACCATCAGTAAAAATGACCACTGAATGAAGAGGTAGGGTGAAAGAATCCAACAAGAATATTTTAAGGGAGAGAAACTGGATGCAAATAATAACATACTGATTGCTTCCACTTACACTAAGTAGGTGATGGGATATTCAATGTCTTTCCTTGAGTCTTAGTTGCATGGGTTTAAATAATTTCTCAAATTTTTCAAACTGAATGCTAAGATTTATGTGTTTCTTCTTTTGTTAGTGGATATTGATATTTTTCCCTTAATAGCACAATTTTTCACGTATTTTTCAACATAGGTCACATTTTCTGGCATTTAATTGCTATGGACAATAGTGTCCAAGCTTTTCCTCACTCTATAGCAGATTTTTACACATCTAGTTTGAATATAAGGTTTGCTATTTTTCTGTTAGGGTCAGGACCATACCTGTGTCCAACCACATTTGGCATGCTCATAGTAATACACCTGCTGATTCGCCATCAAAGGACATAAATTCCTGAAGCACCACCTGTGATGCAACATATTGTACAGTTTCGCTTTAAAAACTTTATGAATATTAAAAGCAAATGCTACTGCTTCCTTGAATGTATTTGGCTTCCTATTCTACTCACTATGCATAACCCAGGTGTACATTTAAATTCAGTGGCACAAAATGATTATCCATCATCCTAAATTACCTCATATTCATTTAATCCTTGCTGTATCTAAGACAGAATCCCGGGAAACGCATTTTTTTGCCATTGACCACATAGCACAGTTTGTCATTAAAGGCTGAAGTTTCATCATTTGGAATTTCATGCTAAACAAAGCTTTGTAAGTGAGCCTCTCCGCAGCTGCCTTCTCAGGTTGTGAAAGGAAAAAATCAAATCTACTGTATTTATTCCAAGCCTCCTCTGTAATGGATCTTGCATGAGAGCTTAATTTTATTTTCTGTGTATCAGAAATAAGGCCTACCAAAGATTCGCACGTAAGTAATTACGTAAAGCCATCACGCAGATGGTGGATAATAATAAGACATTGTTGATGGGAAGCTGTTCCTTCAACAAGCAAAGAAACACGGCATTTGACTCTCCTTTATATAAATGATAATACCTAGCACTTGTTAAATGCGGTGGCACTTTTACTTGATCAGAAATAAAGATCTGGCATTGGTAATAAACGTTACTGAATGGGAATGAAGCAACTCAGATTTTCATTTATTTTATCAGTGCACACAGAAATGGATAATTAGATAACTAAAAAGATATTAAAAATGTCAAAAAGAGTGAAGTCACAGTTGTAATTAGGGTTTTTGTGAATGACATATTTTCTGCATGTGTGATCTTTGTTTTTTTATTTAGCTGGCAGAGTCAGATTTTCTTAGTATATGCTTGTGATACATAAAAACTGCAATCACCTTGGGGAATTGGTACATATATGTATCACATCTTAATCATATTTACTATTTTCATTAATATTTTAAATTTAACCTTGAGAATGAGCATTGTCTTGTCCAATGGGTTATTTTTTAGCCTACTTTATACTGTTACTGTTAGAAATATTAGAAGTATAAAATTACCAGTTCAAATATCATTCACATATTCATTTAAAAGTATTTTTGTGAGACTTATGATATTTTCCAAATGCCACGAGGAGAGTACATTGTGAATCGGAGTACCTGGTTCTGCAGTCAATATAACGAGTGGCCCAGAATATCAAGAGATAATTACTTGGTTTCTTCTAAGTCTCTAAAATAAGATTCAGTTAATCAACCAGTTACACCTTCATACTGTGTTTACTGAATACCTATTGCCTTACAGTCTAGGGGGAAGGGGGCTACAATACAGAGGGCTGCAATGATCCTCAAGTTAACTGCAGTACAGAGAGTCTGATATTGACATATTAATTGCAAACCCTTGGAATTCAAATGCAGTAATAAGTAAAGTTCTCATCACTATGCTTGGGACTTACTAGGTACAAAATTGATGTTAGCTATAGTTGCAACAATATAACCGGCGATCCCTGTTATCATAATTTAGAATATACATCATGTAGTAAATCTTTTCTTCTAATGTACATCTATACTCAGATCATTTTGCAGTTTGGAATAAAACCAAATGGTTGAAATAAGCAAAAATTGAATGATTTATATTACTGTATTTTGTTACATATTTGAGGATAATGCTATTAATAGCCAAGTAGAAAAAAGATGAAATAAATTATCAAGAAAGATTAAAAAATCAGAAAAAAATGCTGTTGGTAAAGATATATTATTATTATTACATTTAGAGTGTTGGATATGTACACAAGGGCTTGGAACATTTTTTTCTTTTATTGGACTACTGAGTACACTTTATAAAATACCAATTTTGACTTAACAACTGAAGGAAGAAAGATTTCAAAGTTGGAGTAAGGAAGAATTAAATTAATGCAATATAATTATACTTTTCAATGTCATTTCAAAACTTTGCATAATAGATTGTCACACTGTTTACTTTGGAATATGGTGTGAACTTTGTAATGTGCATAGTAGGATTTTTGGCAGCATCGTTAGTGTCTGTCTGCAAAATTCCTATAAGAAATATCTCCAAACATGGCCAAATGTCCCCTAAAGGGCAACATTGCCACCTGTTGTAAGACAATTATTTAAAAGACTGATGAGGAGGAAAAGATGCGTTAACGTTCAAAACCCAGTCTGAGAGATGGCTCGCTGACAAGGAGCTTTGGCCTGCTTGTTAGAACCGAGAGCCAAGCATCACTAGGGACAATTAAAATGTTAACATTTTAGAATATTCTGAAACTATTTGAGTATAACCTAAAATACATGTGTGTACTAAAACAAAGAAAACAAAAATCTCAAGAGGTGAAAACAAAACTGTGAATAGTCAAAAGATAAGTGAGTAATTCTGTAAGTTTGTGACAATAGAGAAAGGATTATTCATAATCTTTGTTGACATCTGTTTAAATGTGTACTTTTGTGATTATAAATAAAAAGTGAAGTTAGGATACTAATTTTGACTAACTATGCAATCATGTTTTGACTTTACTTTTAAAGATCAAAAACATGTATACTAAATAGGTTATCATCGCTTTTCTCAATTATGCAAACAGTAATTACCTTGAAAAACTAACTTTAATGAAACACCTGGTGTCTTTAAGAGATCTAAATAATTTACCTAGAATTTTATCAATAATTTCAATTCATTTTAAGTACAGAAATTTCCCAACTTGTTAGGATTTATTTATGTTCAATGTGGTTTTCACTTAAAAGTAGCTTTGAGGTGGACAGAGGGATCTTATGAAGGTCTTACTAAATTTTTCATTTAAAAAAATTAAATTAAATGACATTCTCATCAGTAGTAATAACATGAAGCCATCAAAACAAATTCCAAGAATAAAAAATTGTCTTTATGTGATGAACTTTAAAATATTGCTTTTTAGTATGAGAAAGGAGAAAATCATTCCTAACATCATGCTCCCCTTCATCAGTTGTGACTGGAGTCTAACACCAACCCATCATGACACGGGATTCTTAGGGCACAGGGGGGATTAGAGTGAGTGGCTCCCGTGAGTGGCACCCACAGGACCTGGCCGACTGTCATGCCACTCTGATATGCACCTTCAGCTTCTCTTTATTCTTCTTTCCTAGTCCTGCTCCATATTTAACATTACCCTTGGACTTTCTTTCCACCACATCCTCAGTACGCTCTTAGGAATATTAGTAACAAAAGGCACCATAGGCTGGACATGGGGAAATAGCATTCTATGGTTGTGTTACTTTGGAAAACATATCATATTATAAAAAAATGAATTTCTTTCAAGGATAAAAACATATAAGCTCTTCTTAAAAGTAGTTTCTCAGAATGCAAGACAGACAAAAAGACTCTCTCTTGCAAAGAAGAAACAAACAGATTGCAGCACGAAACATTCTTTTCAATGAACTAAGAAAGTAATGCAAATGAAACAAATTGTCATATATATGAAAATATTTCTGAAAGAATGGAATAGGTAATTTGGGGAATTACCTGAACTCCCTACTTAATATCTATCTTCTATTTTGCTCTTTGTTTTTATGTATATATATATTTTTTCATCCTATAAGAGAAACCACACGATATTTAAGCTTGTGTGTCTGACTTATTTCACTTAACATTATATTCTCAAGTTGCAACTATTTAATTTGGAGCCTCAATTTTATCTTTATTTATGGCAGAGCAATACTTGATACCCAATGTATTCACTATTGTAATTCTCTTACTATTTTCTTACGAAATTTTCCTTTATTTTTTCCTAAAGTAAAAAAAATACAAATCTGCGTTGTAAAAAGTATGTAAGTTCTTTTGAGGAGAGTATAAAACTGATAATCCATGGTACGAAACACTAATGATTCAAAGTATTTAAAGAATTCATACATAAAGGTTTTCAAACATTGTGTAACCAGCATATGGAATGAATTGAGCAAAATGACCATCAAAGAAAATAAATAAATGGGCTTAGGAAGCGGACGTTTGTACCCCAGGAAGGGATGAAAGCGAGTCAGCATGTGGAACTATGATAAAAGTGGACAGCCTCTTTGAGCCACATGGTTCTTTCAGCTCATCCATCTAAAATATAAATCTGTATTTTAATTAAAATATGCCTCCCAAAGCCAGTGCATAGGTCTTAACATGCTTAGAGTTAAGCTGAGGTTGGCCTAGGGCATAACTGACAAGAGTAGTTCGCATCCTTGTCTCATTAATGAGAAACATACTTGCAATACTGGAAGGAAAATGGGCAACATCTATTGTGCCGATTCAGACCAGCTTTATTATTTCAGTGAAACTTTGTGCCACCTTTGCGAATAAGTGTGGAGATTAGGTGATCCGTGTCCAAGTGTGCAGATATCTAATAGCAGTGACTGAATATACTTAACAATCCCACTTACCATGATTCCTTCTGGAAATCTGATTTAGGCCAGAACCACGTGGATTCTCTTTTGTGGGTTGAAGTGGTCTTCCCTTGGCTCTATCCCCAAAAGGGTATTTTTCTTTTTTAACTCTTTCCTGTCTCTTGGGATCTGTTTCTTCTCTTCTCCACTTGTCCCTAGTTGTTATGGTTTATATCTAGTTGTCCCCTCAAAGCCTCATGTGCTCATAAGTGGGAGTTTGGGAGGTGTGATACTCATCAGTGGATTCATCCACTAATGGGTTTACAACTGGGTGTGATGGTGGGAGGGGAAGCCTGGTGGGAGGAGGCAGGTCACTGTGGGTGTGGCCTGGAAGGGTGTGTTTCCCTCCTCTTCCCTCAACACTCTCTGCTTCCTGTTTGCCATGCCATGGACTGTTTCACCTCTGCCATGCTGCCCTGTCTTGGAGCCAGCCAACTACAGACTGAAACTTCTACAAACTGAGCCAAAATAAACCTCTTCTCCCTTAATTTGCAGGGATTACATATTGTGTCTCAGTGATAAAGAAAATAACTAAGATACTGGCCAATGTACTAATACTGAAGAAAGGTCACTTTTCTTTTTGCTTCTCATTAGCTGGCTCCAAATTTATCATTTCTAGGAAAGTAACCTACAGGAGACAGTAGTGTTTTATAATACACTGTTACATTTACCTTAATACAGAGCAGACTCTGTTTTACAAATAAATGAGATAAGATTAGCCTCATTTAATAACCTCTGACTTTGCTTGCTTCAGAGGCTGAGCCAGGAATATTGTACACTTCAACTCCATCTTTATAAAAACTCTGAAATATTATTCTTAATATTGATATTATGGGTTGAATGATGTTCTTCCTTAACCAACTTGTATGATGAAATCCTAACCCACAATCCCTAAAAATGTAACTTATTTGGAACGGGTGTATTTGAAGGTGTGCTAGTTAAATTAATGAGATCACACTGAAGTAAGGTAGAGCCCTCATCCTGATAGAAAGGGGGATTTGGACACAGAAGCACACAAAACAGAAGGCCCTGGGAAGATGAAGGCAGAGATGAGGGAGATTCATCCACACCCAAGCGACAGAGAAGGTCCCAAGGAATCAGCAGCAGCAACACAGAGAGGCCAGAAATGGATTCTCCCGCGTCACTCTCAGAAGGTACCAACTCTGCCGACATCTTGACCTTGAACTTCTAGCTTTCAAAACTGTAAGACAATACTTTTTGTTTTTATAAGCCAGGCAATTTATGGCAGGTTGTAATGGCAGCCACAGGAAAATAGAATACCATTTTATGGTTTAGGAAAAGGATGCTCTAGAAGGTCACGGTGACCGAGTCCAGGTAGGGAAGCTGGACCTTACAATCTACACAGCCTCTCCTGGCTCTACACATGGGAAAAGTAAAAGTGTCAGATTGATGGTTTCTAAATTTTTTTTTGCATTTCTAGGGAAATACTTTTGTAAATTATCAAAATATATTTTAAACATTTTTTTAAATCCACCAAGAAACGGTAGAATAAATAGAATAAAGAGGCCACAATTAAAGCCTCTGAAAGTTGAGAAATAATATTGAATCATTTAGGCATATTAAATGTTTCCAACTTGAAATGTTATGTTATGAATTACACCCCAAGTAAATGGAAAAAACTTCCAGGACATCTCAGGTTGCGTGTCAGCCATACGGAAAAAACCACACAGAAGGAATGAAGGAATTGAAAGTTCGTGATAGACAACTGGATTGGAATTCACTAAGAGAAAAATGTTAATAGAGAAAGAGGTTTCCTAAATGGACAACTGTCAAAAATTATCAAACAGATTAATTTTGAATGTGAGAGCAATCAGAAGGCATTTGTCTGATGAAACAAATCTTATAATTTAAGTTAATTAATTTCCAACTGATACAAACTTAAAAACTATACATATGAATAAGGTACCATGTCATGTTTCACACATGTCTACATTGTGTAGTGTTTAAATCATATTAAACAGATCCATCAGAAGGGGAGTGATCCATTATTACACTGGGATGTTTAATTCTGGAAGAAAAATTTTAATTTTGATACATTTGTTTAGATAAAGGAACACTATATTGTGCTTCTTGTACGTACAATAAATATTTTCATGTTTTAGACAACTGAGAAGGAGAGGGACTTGACAGGCAAGGACCTGATGGGGCATTTCCTTAGGAGGGCATTGTGCTAGGGCAGGGAGGAGCTGGTGAAAGCCAGGTGAAAACAGCCAGAGAGGAGGGAAGGGTGAACTCAGGAGAACAGGGGGTCACTCTAATTTTGTTTATTCTCCTGTTCCCCAAATGTAATTAACTACATTGTCTTCTAATTCTTGTTTCAGTGGTTGAATATCTTGTGTTCAAGAGCATTTAAGGGTGGGAAGTACTGGCTGAACTTTGTAACTTCAATTATTATGTTGTCACTTCTCATATTCTGGTACCTCCTTTAAAGCCATTCAAACTGAGCGCATCTCCCAGATCTGTGTTCTGGGGTTAAAATCCCGGAGGTCTCCCAGAATTACTCTCAAACTGTGTCCCCCATCTTCTGAGCCTCCTGAGACAGTCCCATTCTATTGCTCTAGACTTTTATTCATTTATTTTTATCAATCTAGTTAAGATTGTCATCAGATTTTTTTTTTATTATTATTCCTAAGATACCTCTTTGGCCATTACCTCTCTTTCATATTTTCAGCATTAACGCCTGTTTAAAGTAATTTGTACTCCCAGAAAGCTTCTTTATATGTTAAAAAAAAAAAAAAAAAAAAGCCCGGGTCCAGAGTCTAATCTAAAAAAGACACCCTTTCCATGTTATAAATAAATATTCATAATATTTACATCACCACACAATTATGTAAAACAGAAAACCTCTAATTTTGCATTTTGAGAGGTGGGATGTCGATTTCTTCAAAATAAGCTAATTTTATGAACGTGGACTTCTGTGTGGTATATTTTTCTGTTTACTATCAACCAGGCATGAATAAGGAATACAGAGCATTGAAGAAAATAATTTGTGTTTCAACATGTTTAAGTGATTTCACTAAAAATATTGAGTCCTTAAAATTTGATATTTACTAAACTTTTCATTTTTGAAAGTTTATAATATTTATACATAAGGACACAACAAGCACCTCACTTATTACTCAGCAAAACTGGAGCATGGTAAAAAATAATAATAGTAAAATTCATGCAGATGTTCGGAGTCTATCTTCTAAAAGTAAGTGCTGAGATATCTTTAAATTTTGACTGATTGATTGACTGATTGATTGATTTGCTATGGATCAAGTAGGGGCCCGTGAATGCTAGGCAAACACTGTATCACTAAAAAAAATCCTCAGCCCTCTTCTTTAATTACTGAAAATAAATTGTCAAAGTTGCCATTTCTTCCATAATGTAATAAATATATCAATATAAAAGAAAATTATTCTTGTCCCGTATAAGGAGAAGTTAAATTGATCACATGTAAGTTGGCCTCAGTTGCAAAGTTAATTGCTCTTTCAAAACTGTTATCACTTATTTCTTGTATTTTCTTATAATAAAACCTAGAACTGAAATAACTGATTAAACTGGTGGTTGTATTTAAGGCTATTCATAATTTTAATCAAAAACCATCTCAGTGTACTCTCTTTCTGCATTTAAAGATTGCTTATTTAAAATGAGGATTAGGAATCTGGATTTTAAATTATCAGGAAATAAAAATGATACAGTTGCAGAATGATCATTCATGCTGCCTCTCCCTGTACATAGGCAGCTCTGCTACTTATTTAAATGATGAAGTTTTGAATTGAGTTCAAATGCTTAAGACATCACCATGGAAGAGAAAGAATGCGTGAGTGTATTTGCATAATATTCCATGGTGGTTGGCTGATTTGCTTAGCACATAGTCTTAATGAGGGTAGCATTTCCTATTTAATCCATATGTATTTCAATTATGATTGATCTTCAGCTACATATAACCTCTCTGTCCCTATCAGCTGCTAGTTCCTGGTGAATGACGTTTCTGAAGAGTTACATAAAAATGCAGTACAAATCTATATACTATCTTAGAAAAAATAACTTGAAAGGATTATGTATTTTTTTTTTTTTTTGTGGGTACCGGGGGGTCGACCTCAGGACCTCGCGTGCCAACAGGCGCCCGTGCCACTGAGCGATATCACCGGCCCCTTTTTCGTATGTGGGATCCGGGAGTCGAACTCGGGCCCTTGCGCTTGCAAGGCAGGCGCTTACGCCGCTGAGCCATCTCACCGGCCCAAGGATTATGTATTAAAACTAGGAATAGGAAATAAGTTTTAGAAGTCATGCAATACTCTAAAACTTGATAACATAAATTTCATAAATGGAGAATGCATATTGTTTTAATTTCCATGCTGACAAAAAGTTTTAAAATATTTTTCTTACTTCATTTGATTTGTAACACAATAAAATAATGAAAGTAAATACGTGCTTTATCAATATCAAGGATACAGATTAATTGAATCATTTATACAAACATATTCTGAAAAAAATAATATAACTGGTATTTGAGTACTGAACATATATATCCATAGCACCTTTTACAAACAGACATACTACTGAACCTTCTCCAACTTATCATGCTGAATATTACTTTTGAACTATAAAAATGTTAGAATGTTATTTTTAAAAGAATTGTTCATTATGTGCCCAACTGAATACTTTATTGCTTTAATTTCAAGACCTTTTAACATGTAACATGTAAATTTGTTTTATTCTATTTTCTTTATTTTTCTTTGATTTCCAAAATTACAACCAGTATTATGGAAACTAAATAAAAGTATTCCTTGTATAAAAGAGTTACTTCCTTCTTTCCAAGTCTATTATATTCTATTACAGAATATTTTTATTGGTACGAAGTCAGTTAAAAAAAAAAAAAAAGAATCCAGATGTGGTTTCATGTTCCTTTCGTGCCAGCTACATGGTTTCTGAAACAGTGCACATACCTGAGACCAACTCAGACAACACCACGAAACCTTGTCTCAAAATAAAAGATATTTAGCTGTGTGTGTTCTTGCTTTTTAATTCATACAAATTTTCAAAACTTTGAATTTTTTTCTCACTTTTACTTAAAATCACCATTAATTATACAAATAAGAATAGACTTACGACTGAATGTGTGTGCGGGAGAGACAGAGGATGAGGACACGAGAGATGCATGTACATAATTACAGTTCACTATGCGGGAAGAAGATTGTGAAAATCAAGGTGATTTTTTTTCATGCTGCTAGTACAGAAAGTGATGAGCAGGGAAATTAGGACTATAAATAGCACCATAAAATTAGAGTCCAAGTAGCTGATTATTATTTCTAATAAAACTAAGTTTTTCCTCTAGCTTAACATTTATTTGTTTCAACACATTTCAGTTAAATACATCAATCAATGATATACCTGGTACCATGAAGAAAAAATAGAAAATTGTCAAATCTTAAAAAACGTGTCAAAAAAAGTTGATTATATATATATTGCCATAACTGACATTAAGTAGGCTTTAAAAGCATGCTACCAATTTATTCAGTTGTTCTTTACCATGACGATATTTTAATACTGTAGTGTAGAAATATTTATTCACTTGTATACTCAAAGTCAAAGAAATGCTAGTAGGTTCCATAGTCTTGTCTATCTCTGTTTCTCTGTATCTTTGTGTTTCTCTCTCTTTCAAGTTTTCAGATAAACTAGAATGAAATCTATACAGTATCTGCTATTGAGACTAAATACAGAAAGTCATTTTAGTAACTTGAAAGACAGTAGCCATATGATGTCACACATTTGTAATTTATGGACAAAGACAGGGATCCTGAATACTTCATTGATGAAAACCAATGCAAACTAGTAGCAAACTGTGAGGAAACATGACTACGTTTACACAGAATGAGCAAAGCCAAGTGACATCCCATGCACACCTCACTCTTGGAGACACTTGTGCCTTGTCAATTGTGTGCATGTTCCATGCTGAGAGGACCATAGCAGTGCAAGCTCTCATAAGGGAGCCCAAGGTGTAGTGCTTGCCCAAATCTCCACAGTCAGATTTTTGCATGGTGAAATTAGATTCATGTGTCTCCAACTGCTCATCTAATTCTGATTCAAAGTAACTATGATGTTTTAGAAATATGTCTAATAACACTAGAAACTAGTGATACTCTGTGTTACTAATGCAATTGGTTAGAGTATTTGGAAGTATTAAGGAGTGGTAGGTTACACTGAGAGGATGCAGTTAGAATATCCTTGACCCATACACTGGGAGTAGAGTTCACGCAGGTGTTTGCTTTGTCTGTTGTGCAAGGTGTAGAAGCATCACTTTGTGCAGGGACTCCTGGGCCAACCCATGACTGACCTCCGAGATGCCGGTTCTCCTGGTCTTTTGTGGAAAGTCACATTCTACACTTGCATAATTGCCACACCACAAAGGTGGGCCCAAGAGCCCTGCCAGCTTGTGGAGCAAAAGAAACCTATGAGGTTATTTACTCTTCTGTCTCACTCTCTTCTTTCCCTATTACCCTGTCCAATAATTTCTGGGAGTCTCTTTGGACAGAGATTTGGGTACACAAAGACCCATTTATTAGCTTGTTTCTATAACCTGTAATTTTTATGCAGCTGTGATACTATGAGTCACCATTTCTTAGTAGCTTCAGTAAAAGGAGTCCTAATTTGTATATACGTCTCAACAGGTTTGTCAGGAAGCCTCTCAGAAAGCTATGTGGGGGCCGGTGAGATGGCTCAGCAGCGTAAGCGCCTGCCTGGCAAGGGCAAGGGCCCAAGTTCAACTCCCGGAACCCACATACGAAAATAAAAGGGCCGGTGATATCGCTCAGTGGCGCGGGTACCTGCTGGCACGAGGGGGCCTGAGGTCGACCCCCGGTACCCACAAAAAAAAAATAAAAAAAGAAAGAAAGAAAGCTATGTGGGATATGCATGAATAAAATAGATCTTCATTACTGAATTCTGACAATTAAATGTGTAACAAGTGACTTTAATCAACTTGTCTCAAACCTCTTGCTTTCCTCTACCGCATGATGCATATACTCTGTCCACAGATTTCTCTCCGCCTTGGTGAAAGCTGCTTCCCAGGGAGGTAGCTTGTATCTCATCCCTGAGTTCCAAATAGATTGCAGAGTGATTCAGGATGTACTGTGCTTGCCCATTCATACTTCTTAGGGCTCAGAAGAATGTCCAACACTGAGGAGGAGCCACATGATGGAACTGTGGGTAGCATTAGCATCCATCTCCTTCTGTACTATAGAATTTCTAAATGATGCATTCCCTTTCAGGTGTGTCCCTGTCAACCTGGGACATAAGTGACTCAGCCCCCTTTGAGTCATTCACAGTGATTTAATATCACCCTTACATGGTACTCCTGTTCCCATTAACTCAGGAGCTATTTGACAGGCAACATGGACCCCAATTACAGTCCATTCTTCTAAGTTCCCCTTACCTGGAAGAGACCTAGTTGAAGCCTCCTGTTAGGCACGCCGAGAACACAGCATCTGGGCCAGTGTGCAGAAACCTTCATGTGGCTGAGGAATAATCCAGCAAAGTCCCCCAAGAGCCTTGAAGGCACCATGAGTGCAGGCTTCCGGGCAGACTCTCCACCATCGCATGGTCTTGTTTTATGAGATGAACATGAGTGCACCATTGTAAGTAGGGAACAGATGCACTGATCTCAAGCCTTTGCTTAGGAGAAGGCTAGAAAATAGGTGCTGCAGCTGCTGGTTCGTGGAGATTTGAGCTTGGAAAATGTACCAACCTAATTCTTCCAGTGACCAGTCATGCTTTGATTGACAGCTAATATCCCATAGTGCTATTTTCTTATGAAATTTCCTCCTGCAATCATCAATTTCTTTTGCATCTCTTATTTCTTTCTCTTTATCATGTTTTTCTCATCAAGCCATGTGCATGACCCAATATCATTAAAGTAAAAAATATCCCTTCAGTTCACATTCTTTTCCCATCCAACTCTGCCCAACTTTCTTCAACAAGGTATCCTGAGATTGCTGTCTGCCATCTCTCATCTACCACAAAAAAAAAGACTTGCCCTTGTCCTCTCCCTAAATATGCTTTTACTGAGCTCTCCAAAGATGTCCGTATTTCCACTCTCATCTGCTGTGAGCTGTTTTTCATGACTATTTCAATAACATTCATCAAAAATAGCCAAACCTCTTTCACCTCCTGACCTCCAGAGCTCCGCAATTGCTGACCTTTCATTCTACCTCGCAGGCAGCTCTTTCCCGTTCCCCCCTGCTGACTCCTCTACGACATCTTCACTTCTAAATGGCATTCTGGAACACTCTGCTCCAAGTTCTCTTCCCTTTTCTAAATACTCTTTGTGAGTGCTTCTGTTCCATCCAGTTGTATTTACCCAATCTTTCTCCTGGACTGGATTCTAGTTCCCATCTTCCCGTGGGTGTGTGTATTAGTCAGTGCTTACCAGAGTCAGATGTGGTAGAGTGCAAAGCGTCTGTCTGCACGCTGGAGACCCAAAGGATCCAGTTGAAGGTTTGGATCCCAGGGCGATGTCCAGCGCAAGTCCATATCAGGAGGTGGACGGATCCTTAATGGATGACCCAAAGGATCTGCGCCATGAAGGCCCAAGGGCCAGTGCTGGAAGCTGGAGCGTCTGTGCCAGGCTGTAGGATTTGTGGCAGAAGGCTGAGGGATCTGACCTGGAAGCCGGGAAGCCACGTCCAAGATGAAGATGAGGATTGAAGTTCCTTGGAAGAAAGAAAACAGCCAAAGCTCTTCCGAAGAAAAACCGCCTAAACTCCTCAGAAGAAAAGCAATGGAAATGAAGCTCCTCCCCAAAAGATCCACTGAAATCCTTCCCATACCTTTCCGACAACAACCCTCCCTAAAGTGGGTCTTCCACCCCCAGAACCACGCTGACTGAACTCAGCTGGGCGTTCCCCACTCAGGTGGACCACTAATCAATTAACCACTGGAGTGTGTAAATAAAATTTGTAAACTTCGGAATCACACATCCAATTCTCCATTTATATGTCAATGTAAGTATCTAAGAGGCTTCTCATTTTTTAATACAGTCAAAATAATACTGTTTTCCATTCAGATTTCCACATTTTTATAAGTGGAACCAACAGCTGCTCAGTGACGAATGAAAACTTAACATTTTTTTCTCCCAGTGTCTGTTCTCTTGTTTCTTCCCATTGTCACTTTCCATTCTCAGATTAGAATTATTGAAAAGAAAAGCAAACATCTTTACTGTCTTACTGAGACACATCCCACTGACATCATTTCTTGTTTGATAATTACTCCCTCCTCTGAGAAATTTCCCTACCTTGTTGGGATTATTAAAGAACCTTCTTATGTGAGCTTGCACACTAGCTCTGGCCCCTCTTTATGCTTGCAAGCTAGTAGTCAAATGAACATGGAAAACCACTTAAAATATCCCCTGCCGTTCTACTTAAAGCATTTAAATAGCTTCCATCAGGCTCAGAGGAAATCAAAGTTTCTGCTTGCTTACTACTCTAAGTACCACATGCTCTGACCCTGTCTCCTAACCTTCTGTTTTGTCTTCTGCATATTCCAAAAGAAAGCATCATCAAGCCAAATTATCCTAACTGGATTGCCCAAACCTACTGAGTATCAAGGACCCTGGGTTCAGAACAGCCTGACATATTTTCTCTTGGAGAATATAAAGTAATAGATATGCAGACCACCAGGCTATCATATGTCTTCTACCCAAGGAGACTAAAGCGAGCTGGGTTTAGCCCACCACACACCTTTCACCCTCCATGTGGTGTCTGGATTCTGTAACGCATCTGTGGAGTAAGGAGGAGATCATCCAGAATCCCCTCCTATCTTCACTCATTGAAGCACACAGATGCCCCAGGGCCCCCTAGTTGGAAGCCTCCCCAGAAAGAGGTTTTCTCTTTTCTGTCTTCCTCTAATAGGAAACTCAGTGAAACTCTTCAGAAAATGGGGGAAACTAAAACCTACCATTGAAACAACCCATTGCTGGAGACCAGCTATTCCTTCCATGCAGATGCAGATTCGTGTTATTTTAAAGAAACTAAATATTAACAGCGAAGTGTCCTTTGTAATGTCTGCCAGCATCCCACACATCACTCTACCTGTTTTTGATCCAGTTCTTGAGAACGTACATTAGATCAGCAGTGTGTTGCCTGAATCACCATGTTCTATCAATACTGGCTACTAATATAAAAATAATATTATTCACAAGACTGTGAAGTCAACATATTCCACATATTTCCAAGAGGATATGAAGGCTGAAAGAGTAAGTTAATTTATTTTTGTTTATGAGTTTGATAATTAGAAGATCTAACCCTGAAACTAAGATGCACAAACTCCAGAGCATTAGCTGAGGTCCCATCAGGGTGGCCTTTTTGGAAAACTCTCCACTTCCTTTCCCCATGCAAAATTTTTCTCTATTGTGCTTATCATCTTTGTTGATTTTGGTACTGGGAATTGAACTCAGGACCTCATGCTTGCCAGGAAGGCACTGTGTTCTTATCATCTTTTGTCTTCCTGTATCAGGGGGATTGCCTTCTGTGAGCCACCAGTTCCTCAAATTCAGTGATCCCCACTTATTCAGATTTGGTTCTTCTCAATACAGGTGTGATGCACAATGCGGTCAGTAAGTGTTTGGTAAAGAAGCAAATGGCAACGCTGGTGTGTAATATCTGTTGTGCTGAAAACCAAAGGAAAATGAGCTGTGTTTACTGCTACACAGTTCTTTCCCTGCAAACAGAGGCAAGTAGGTGCTTTCTAAAAGATTGAAATCGATTCTTTGAAAATGTTTAACAAACACATATAGCTGTCGTGAAGTGTCAGAAATTGTTCTATGGAGTCATATATTAACACATTAACTTTTCTAAATAACTCTTCAGGGGTAGGGATTATTATTATACTCATTTTACATCTGCGGAATCTGAGACCGAGGTGTGATAAATGATTTGTCCACAGCCATAACCAATAAATAGGAGAAACAAGAGTCAAACCCAGGTGGCCCAACTCTACGTTGACCTCTCTCCCAGCTGAAGCTGTGTGTATCCTCGGAACTTGAAGTCTTCTGTGAAGATAGGAAGGTAATATTCTTAGGAATTAGGAAATGAGCCAGTTAGAAAGCATGACAATTACTGTCATGAGGGATCTTTGAACAGTTAAGAAAACAGAGGGAGGAGCTTGTATCTCCCTGCGATTCGAAGTAAGCAGGATGTGTCCGCCACCTGGCAAGAATTAAAAGGCTCTGTGATGGTCGTACAGATTATATTCATCTACTCTGCTCCGTGCTCACTATTTCCAAGGAAACAAGCCAGAGCTGATGGAAAATCGGAAACAGATAGCTGCGTATTGCATGTTACTTTCTCACACTGGTATCAAGAGAGACAGACTCTATTTAAAACACATTGAAGGAAGACATTTTTGCTGGGGATGCAGTTTGTATAATGCCCAGCAGAGAAGGAATGCAGCTCATCCATCCCACCCTCACAGGAGCCTCTGCGTCTGAAGACAGCTATCACAGAACTAAGTCTTGGCAACAGATGCTCTTAAATATGATATGAATGCATCAAACACAGGATTTTATTAAAATATTTTCTTGGATACAAGTGCTGTCAAAGTGGGTTTTTAAATTCACAATAAAATATATACATGGATTAGTAAGTACATCAAAACATCTCTTTTTCTTCAAAACTACACACAAAGATTCAGAAGAAAGGAAGAAAATGTTCTACATTAAAAAATCCTCAAAGGAGTTCAATACATTCATAGCATTTGCAATTATAGAGAGAATCTCTAGAATCCACCCACACTATAGATGCTACTCTAAGTTTGGATGTAGCGAATGTAACAGAGCATAGCATAAGAATATATCATTAAATAGAAAGTATAAATGCCCCTGAACTGAAATAATAGTGTATCGTGCCAGTATGAATATGTAAACATTAAGTAGATTAAATTGTACATCTACATACGCATATATAGGTTCAATCACACACTATTTAGACAGTGTGTGCTTTCACTACTATTCACATTTAAATACACAAATATTAATAAATCATAATATTTATAATTATATCTGATACATTTATTTATAAGATCAAGTAAATTCATTTCATATTTATATAATTCGTAGACTACATAATCAAATAATTTGATATATTGTTAAAATGTATATATAGATAGATATAAATATATAGGAATATAAGCAAACTTCACCCAGGAAATCCTGTGCTGTCAGTGCAGCTATTCCATTTCCATTGTATTAAGTGCTATTAAATGCAAAAATTCGATTCAAACATGGAAGTCGTATCTTGAGCCTCAGTTGGTCATTGGGGTAAGCTTTCTCTCCCTAGTCCGTCATGATTACTCCTAGCTGAGCTGCGTGGGATGTCGAAAATTTTGGAATCCATGGATGATGCTTTTACTGAAAACTAAATCTTGCTACAGAACTACACATTCAAAAACATTATGAAAATTGTTGTATTTATTTGCTCTGTGAGTGTTAATGCTCCATAATGGGAATGCAATATTTACTGTATTCCTTTTCATACACACTAATATAAAATACTTGTTTATATAACGTCTAATACTGCAATCATGAGATCATTCTCAAGTTAATAAAAAAAATAGAAAATCCAAAGGTTAATTTCCTTGTCTTTTTCTTCCTATTGCTCTAGGTTGCTACTGTAAGTGTCCCCAACTAGCATTGATTGAGGGTGTTCCAGGCCACAGTCTTCTGCTAAACAGTACTTTGTGGTTCCAAATAAAGTCATTACAAAGTGTCTTGTAATACGAGATATAAGGTGACTTTCTCAAGGATACTTTTAAGAAGGTATCACTTTATATTTAGTCATATATGATAAAGTTTTCTATTAAACTCGAAAGAGGAGAAGCATTTGCAGTGGACACCTTTAGCCTGGGGCTGCTGTGAGACCGGT
The DNA here is from genome assembly GCA_028451465.1 of Erethizon dorsatum. Taxonomy (NCBI): domain Eukaryota; kingdom Metazoa; phylum Chordata; class Mammalia; order Rodentia; family Erethizontidae; genus Erethizon; species Erethizon dorsatum. The sequence continues at coordinate 153,175,436 of CM051824.1, read as the reverse complement.
GAGCTATGCTTTCCAAGGCCCTGCACGGTGATGACTGGTTCCAGCTCTGGCTAGCAGTGTCCACAGGGCCATGGCATGGAGTAAGCATCCCTGTACTGGGGAGCCTGTGGGCACGAAGGCCGTAAGCACTCAACTCACAGTAGCACAGGTGTATGAGTGAACATGTACTTAAAGAAAAGCACAAAGAAAACTCATACGGTAGAGTGGGATCGCTTATCTGGAAGATCTCACCTAGTCTAAGAGCTCAGGACAGCACGGTGGGCTCCTGACTGTGCGCTGCTACTCTGCAAACCCAGCGCTTCCTGTAGTACACTTGTGATTATGGGCAAGTTACCTAACACATCTGTTCTAGCTTCCTTTTCGTAAAAGAATGATTATAAAGATAGATAATAGGAAACAGGGCAATGGAACTTTTGCGAAAGGGAAGGGGACCAAAATATGGAGGGAGGGGGAAGAGAGGAGAAAAGTAAGATGTGTTATGTATGCATACCAACTCCACAGGATGAATGCAACCATTATACACTGCAAACATGCATGAATAAAATATTCTCAAAATAAAATTTAAAAAATGAAGCAATGATTATAAAATGAGATGGAGTACAAAATAAATAAATAAATTGAAACATATATTTATTTTAATATTAAATGCACATATGCTAACTATAAGCTAGATACACATGTACATATGTATCCGTAGTGAACAGGAGGGCCTGGTGGATAGTTAGTACCCTCCGTATTCGATGTCATTGTGCAATTGTGTGGTTTTACTAAGACTTTATTTTTTAAGAGCAGCTTTAAGTTCCCAGCCAACCTGAAGAGAAGATACAAAGATTTTCCATATGCTGATGCCCAAATCTGCGCACAGATCCTGCCCCATTATCATGATTCCTGCTACTGAGGGACAATTGCGACCCCACACTGATGTAATTATCACCCAACACTCAGGACACAGTGTAGCCGGCACCGTTAGCGTGGAGTTGCTTCCTGTGAGACCAGTGAGCCAGCTCGCTTTACTAGGGTTTACTCTGGGTTTTGTATACTTTACTCTTAGTTTTGTATACTTTATGGATTTTGACAGCAATTATCATAACGTGTATACAGTGTGACTACCATAGTTTTGCAACCTAAAAATCCTGTGTTTAAAACTATTCATCTCCCCAACTCTTGGCAACCAATTGATTTTTTAACCATCTCCATTGTGTTGCCTTTTCTAGTGTGTTGCATAGTTGGAATCGCAGGGTATATGGACTTTTCCAATTAGTAATATGCATTAAAACTCCTGCATGTGTCTCATGGTTTGATAGCTCATTTCCTTTCAGCACTAAGTAATTATTACATTATTTGGATGTATCATCATTTAGTAATTCATTCCCCTACAGAAGGACATCTTGGTTGCTACCATGTTTTTACAAGGATAAATAAAGCTATTGTAAAAATCAGTGCATAGGTTTTTTTTTTTTTTTTTTTTAATTTTATTTTAAAGAGAAGAAAAAACAAAACAAAAGAAGAACAAATTTTCAAAACAACATAATAGGAGGGTAACAATGGTTAATACATTGCGTATTACTATCTTTAAGTTAGTTATTCAGGACACCAGACATTAGCATTTAATTATCCAAACATTATTGGCACAAACCTTACTCTTCAATGAACTAAGTAAAAATCGTAGTGTATCTATCTTAACCATCTTATATATATATATATATATATATATACAATTTTTTTTCACTTTCCCTTCTTTCTTTTCCCTATTCCAGTCTCTCTTTCCTTTTGACCAGTTTCTTTTTGATTCACCATGTCTATTGTACATTTTGGATCTTATTTACTCTTTCAGTTTCTCATACTAGAGAGACAATACGATGCTTACACATGTGCTTCTGGTTTATTTCACTTATGAGTATTTTCTCGAGTTGCATCCATTTACCTATAAAAGTCTCCAGTTTATCCTTCTTAATGGCTGAATAGTACTCCATTGTATAAAAATACCACATCTTTCTTATCCATTCCTCAGTTGATGGGCATTTGGGTTGTTTCCAAGATCTGGCTATTACAAATTGTGCTGCTATAAACATGGGTGCACATATATCGCTGTGGTATGATGTTTTTAATTCTTCTGGGAAGATGCCCAGAAGGGGAATAGCTGGGTCAAATGGGACCTCCAACCCTAGCTTTTTGAGGAATCTCCACACTGACTTCCACAGTGGCTGTACCAGTCGACACTCCCACCAACAGTGGAGAAGGGTTCCTTTTTCCCCACAGCCCCTCCAGCATTTGTTATTAGTTGATTTCTTTATAGTAGCCATTCTTTCTGGAGTGAGATGGTATCTCAGTGTTGTTTTAATTTGCATCTCTCGAATGACTAGTGATGTTGCACATTTTTTTGTATATTTATTTGCCATTAGTATTTCTTCATCTGAGAAATGTGTATTCATCTCAGATGCCCATTTTTGGAGTGGGTCTTTAAATTTGGGAGGTCTGATTTTTTTGAGTTCTTTATATATTCTCGATAGTAATCCTTTGTCTGAGGAACAGCTGGCAAACATTTTTTCCCACATTGTGGGTTGTCTCTTCACTCTGTTGGTGGTTTCTCTTGCTGTGCAAAAGCTTTTTAATAAGATGAGATCCCAGTTATTGATTCTTTGGGATAGTTCCCGTGCGGTTGAGTTTTTATTCATAAAGTCTTTGCCTACACCAATGTCTCCAAGGGTTTTACCTATCCTACCTTCCAGCAGATTTAATGTTTCTGTTTTAATATTTAGATCTCTGATCCATTTTGAATTTAGTTTAGTGCATGGTGAAAGATATGGGTCTAGTTTTAATCTTCGGCATGTGTAGAGCCAGTTTTTCCAGCACCATTTATTAAAGAGGCTATCTTTCTTCCAGCGAATGTGTTTGGCACCTTTGTCAAAGATAAGGTGGCTTAGTATGTCTGGGGTTGTTTCAGCATCTTCTAATCTGTTCCATTGATCTTCAGGTCTGTTTTTTTGCCAGTACCACACTGTTTTTATCACAGTAGCTTTATAGTATAATTTCAAGTCGGGGATTGTGATGCCCCCTGCCTTGCCTTTGTTGCCCAGAATTGCCTTTGCTATTCTAGGTCTCTTCTGATTCCAAATGAATTTTAGGATTGTTTTCTCTAATTCTGTGAGATATGCTGTTGGAATTTTGATTGGAATTGCATTAAATCTGTATAACAATTTTGGAAGTATGGCCATTTTCACTATATTGGTTCTTCCTATCCAGGAGCAAGGGATATCTTTCCATTTTCTGATATCCTCTTCAATCTCCTTTTTCAGAGTACTGTAGTTTTCAGTATAGAGGTCTTTTACATCCTTCGTGAGGTTGATTCCTATGTATTTCATTTTTTTGGATGTTATTGTGAAAGGTATTGTTTCCCTAATTTCTCTTTCAGTAAGTTTGTTATTTGTGTACAGGAAGGCTATTGACTTTTGAGTATTGACTTTGTATCCAGCTACACTACTGAATTTGCTTATCAAATCTAGCAGTTTTTTAGTGGAGTTTTTGGGGTCTTCTGTGTAGAGTATCATGTCATCTGCAAATAATGATAATTTAACTTCTTCCTTTCCAATCATTATTCCTTTTATTTCTTTCTCTTGTCTAATTGCTCTGGCTAAAGTTTCCAGAACTATGTTGAATAGGAGTGGGGACAGTGGACATCCTTGTCTTGTTCCTGATTTTAGAGGGAAGGCTTTCAGTTTTTGGCCATTTAGTATGATATTGGCTGTTGGTTTGTCATAGATAGCTTTTACCAGATTGAGATAAAGACCCTCTATTCCAATTTTCTGTAGGGTTTTTATCATGAAAAGGTGCTGGACTTTGTCAAAAGCTTTTTCTGCATCTATTGAGATGATCATGTGATTTTTGTCTTTGGTTCTGTTAATATGGTGTATTACATTTATTGATTTACGTATGTTGAACCATCCCTGCATCCCTGGGATGAATCCAACTTGGTCATGGTGTATAATCTTCTTGATGATTTGTTGGATTCTGTTTGCCAGTATCTTATTAAGGATTTTTGCATCTATGTTCATTAGGGAGATTGGCCTGTAGTTCTCTTTCTTAGTTGGGTCCTTCTCTGGTTTTGGTATCAGGGTAATGCTTGCTTCCAGGAATGAATTTGGGAGTATTGCTTCCCTTTCAATTTCATTAAAAAGTTTGAGAAGTAGGGGCGTTAGGTCTTCTCTAAATTTCTTGTAGAATTCGGCAGTGAATCCATCAGGGCCTGGACTTTTCTTTGTTGGGAGGTTTTTAATTACATCTTCAATTTCATTGGTTGATATTGGTTTATTTAGGATTTTTAAATCTTCTTGATTTAGCTTTGGTAATTCATACGAATCTAGGAATCTGTCCATTTCTTCTGCATTTTCCATCTTAGTAGAATATAAATTTTCAAAATAGGTATAGATGATCTTCTGGATTTCTGCAGGGTCCGTCGTGATATCACCCTTTTCATTTTCAATTGCATGGATTTGAGTCTTTTCTCTTTTTTTAATAAGGTTGGATAAGGGTTTGTCAATCTTATTTATTCTTTCAAAGAACCAACTTTTTGCTTCATTGATTCTTTGTATTGTTTTTTTATTCTCCAATACGTTAATTTCTGCTCTGATCTTTATAATTTCCTCCCTTGTACGGGCTTTTGGCTTAACCTGCTCTTCTTTTTCTAGAAGCTCGAGGTTCACCCTTAAGTTGTTTATTTGCGCTTGCTCTATTTTCCTGATATAAGTATTTAATGCTATAAATTTCCCTCTTAGGACTGCTTTCATTGTATCCCATAAGTTCCGGTATGTTGTACTGTCATTATCATTCAGTTGTAGAAAGTGACTAATTTCTTCTTTAATTTCATCTGTGACCCATTGGTTGTTCAGGAGGATGCTGTTTAATTTCCATGTGTTTAGGGAGTTTTTGTGGGATCTTTTGCCATTGATTTCCAATTTCATTGCACTATGGTCTGATAATATGCATGGGATAATTTCAATTCCTTTGCATTTATTTAAGCAGGTTTTATGAGCTAGTATGTGGTCTATTTTGGAGAACGTCCCATGTGCAGCTGAGAAGAATGTGTATTCTGATGTTGTGGGGTGGAACACTCTGTAGACATCTACTAAGTCCATTTGTTCAAAAGTTTGGTTCAGTTCTACTATTTCATTATTGATTTTCTGTGCAGTTGATCTATCTTTTTGTGACAGTGGAGTATTGAGATCTCCCAATATAATTGTATTAGTGCTTATTTGATTTTTCATGTCCTTTAGTACTTGTTTTATATAGCTGGGTGCATTGGTATTTGACGCATATATATTTATAATCGTTATCTCTTCCTCTTGGATTGTTCCCTTTACCAGGATGTAATGACCGTCTTTATCTCTCTGAATCCTTCTTGGCTTGAAGTTCACTTTGTCTGCAAAAAGAATAGCTACCCCTGCTTTTTTCTGGGTTCCTGTGGCATGGAGTATTGTTTTCCATCCTTTGACTTTCAGTCTATGAATTTCTTTCTGAATTAAATGTGTTTCTTGTATACAGCATATTGTTGGATCTTGCTTCTTGATCCATTTCGCCATTCTGTGCCTTTTGATTGGTGAATTGAGACCGTTAACATTGATGGTTAAAACTGATATGTATTGACTTGTCATGATATTTTCCTGTTGTTGGTTCCCACTCTTTGTTTTTCTGCTTTCCGGCTATTTAATTATTTGCCCTGCCTGGTGGATTCCTTCTGTTGGGGTTCCTATCTCTTTCTAGAATGTCCCTCAGAACGTTTTGGAGTGCTGGTTTGGTGGTCATAAATTTTCTCAGATGTTCTTTGTCATGAAAGTATTTTATTTCTCCATCAATTTTGAAAGATAGTTTTGCAGGGTACATCAATCTGGGCTGAAAATTATTTTCCTTTAGAGCTTGCAATACATCATTCCAAGCTCTTCTTGAATTGAGGGTTTGTGCTGAAAAGTCAGCTGTGATTCTGATGGGTTTTCCTTCATAGGTGATTTGTCTCTTCTCCCTAACAGCTTTTAAGATTTTGCCCTTCTGTTGAATTTCTGGGATCTTGACTATAATATGTCTGGCTGAAGTTTTTTTTTGATCATGTCTAGTTGGTGTTCTGAAAGCTTCACTTATAGAGGTGTCAAATTCCTTTTCTCTTCCAGGAAAGTTCTCCCTGATTATGTCTTTGAACAAGGTTTTAATGTCGTTGATGTTATCTCCTGCTTTTTCATTTATTCCAATTATTCTTAAGTTGTTTATCTTTGAGTCATCTAGCAGCTGTTGAATTGATTTTTCATGGTCCCTTGCTATTTTTAAGAATTTTTCCATTTCATGATCACTAATTGCAAGCCTATCTTCTATATCTGAGATCCTGTCCTCGCATTGGCTTATTCTGCTACAAATACTTTCAATGGAATTTTTTATCTCTTGGATATCTGCTTGAATCTGCCTTATGGATTCCATTTCTTTCCTATGCTGAGCATTCATGGTTTCTATAGTTTTCTTAAGTTCATCTATTTTTTTGTCTGTATCAGCTATAGTGTCCTTAAGCATGGTCTTCGTTGTAGACATTATCTCTGCAGTTATCTGTGAGATTATTTCTGTTTTAATTTTTTCCAGAACCTCATTCAGTTGCTTTGTTGTTACCACTTCAGATAGGCCAGGTGGGTGGCTTTCGGATTGTCCCACCTCATTGCTCCCTAAGTTTGCCTTTGGTGAATTGGATGTGTGGGGTTGCATCTTGTTTAAGTGTCGTCTCATTTTTTCTTTCTTTAATTCCTGGGGTGATGTTTGCAAATTACCTATAGTAGGTTACTTTATTGCTAGTGTTTAAGATCTTTAGAAGATGACTACTTCTCTGCAGTATCTTCCAAGTGGAGCTTGCTTTTATGTTTTAAGCTTTCTGCCAGATCCTACCTCTTCAATTCGTTGGGTATGCGAAGTTGCTACCTGTTTGGCCCAGTCCTTGATTCTTTGGTACTGTGCCACTGTATTTTCTGTGTCCCTTAGTCAATCTCAATCATGAAATATCAGGAAGGAAAGATGTTTAGAACAATTATTTCACATTTGGCTATAATGTTAACTAAAGCATCAAACACAGCCTAGAAAATGACAGACTGAGCTAACCAGTTATTTACCACTTTTAGCTGTATAGAGTTGCGGTTATATAACAAAATCTAAAACACACCAAAAAAATTATATGCAGTATACAAGTCCTATGTATGTCAATTTTTCCCTGAGGAGTTTAAATTTAAAATGAGTTAAGGAGGAAATAGAGTATTGGGAGAAGAGGAAGGAATTAGATGTAAGGTTAGAGGACCAAGAGGGATCCCACTAAAATTGGGACACTAGTGCAGAGAACAAGTGGTAAAAAGAGAAGGAAGGGATAAAAGGAAGAACAGATCACGACCACAATCACAAAGAAGTTAGAGGCGCTGTTTACACTCATATAAAAAACCAGAGAGAATAATGAAGGAAAGAGCAAATACACATACAGAAACAATAACGAAGATAAAAGCAATAAAACAGACAGATCAAAAATAAAACCCCACCAAAAAACAAAACTAAACAAAACAAAAACAAAAAAACCCTTCGCCAGAACAAAAAACAAATCAGTGAGAAGAAAAAAAATAAGAAAAAAAATAAAAATAAGAAAAAATAGAAAAAAAAAATAAAATAAAATAAAATAAAAAGAATCAGTTCCAGGTGTTGACTCTGCTGTAGGCAGTTACCCTGTGGTGACAGAGTCCTGTTCTGTGCAGGTCCGTCCCAGTAAGCCAGGAGCGCCCTCTGGCGGGCGGTGAGCAGAGGCGCGTACTTTCAGGCAGAGACCAGTCTAGCTCGCCTCCGCTCTCAGCGCCCTTTCACGATCCCTGGGCCTGAGAGGCTCAGCGCGCTGTCTGAGCGCGGATTCCCTGCACTGGTTCCCGCCGCTCTGGTTTTTCGCCACGCCCCCCACAATGGCGCCGGGCCAGTCGCTCTCTGGCGCGGGACAGGTGTGGCTGTGAGTCCAGTCTCATTGGCCTGTTGACCTCAGCACACTTTCGTGGGCTCAATTGAGAGGCCCTGTGCTGCCCTGTCCGGAGCACAAGTTCCCAGAGCAGTTTCCGAGCCACTCTGAGTTTCGCCACACCCCCCACAATGGCGCCCGGCTGGTCGCTCTCTGGCGCGGGACAGGTGTGGCTGAGAGTCCAGTCTCGTTCACCTGCTGACCTCAGCACACTTTCGTGGGCTCAATTGAGAGGCCCTGTGCTGCCCTGTCCGGAGCACCAGTTCCCAGAGCAGTTTCCGAGCCGCTCTGGGTTTCGCCACACCCCCCACAATGGCGCCCGGCCGGTCGCTCTCTGGCGCGGGGCAGCTGTGGCTGAGAGACACTCACCGCCGGTCAGCGCCGTTCTCCGCCGCTCCCCTGCCCCGCCGCTGTCTCAGGATCCTCTGTGGGGGCTCCCTGGGCGCCCGCTGCCACCGTATGTCCATAGAATTGAGCCTCCGCCGGCGCTCCAACTCCCGGGATATTAGAAGGTGCGCGCGCACGGTCTGCTCCTTCTTTCCGTCTTCTTTGTTGGAAGTCACCCGTCACTGGTGCTGGGGGTCCCAGATTGCGCTTCAGAACTTCTCTGGGTTTCGGGGAGGCATCCCCCCCCCCGCGCTTTCCGGGTCGCTATATTCCCGTGTTCCAATGGTAACTTTTAGAGAGAGTTTCGTTCTTACTCATCCGCCATCTTGAGAAGCCCAGTGCATAGGTTTTTGTGTGGACATAAGTTTTTAAATGCTTTCGGTAGGTACAAGGAGTTCAGTGGCTAGATCACGCGTTAAAGTGTGTTGTGTTTTGTAAGAAGGTGCCAAACTCTTTTCCAAAGCAGCTATACCATTTTGCTTCCCCACCAGAAATAAATCAGAGTTCCTGCTGCTCCACATTCTCCTTAGTATTTGGTGTCGTTAGTGTTTGGGCTTTGGCCATTCTCATAACCCTGTACTTCCCTGTTTTAATTTGCGTTTTCCTCCATGTTTGAGCTACATTCTTTATGGGGCTACAGTCAGTGTGCTCATCTTATTCTTGAGTCCTAAGACTTGTTTGTCTATTGTGCATAACAGATTTTTATCAGATAGGATTTTTTTTGCAAAAAAACATTTCTTCCGGTCTGTAGCTTGGCATCTCACTGATTCAGCATTATCTTTCGCAAAACATAAATTTTAAGAAAATCCAGCTTGTCAATTATTCCTTTCAGGGAACATTTTGTGTTTTATCTAATAGATTGTCGTCATAGAGATGGTGATACAGGTTTCTCCTATATTATCCTCTAGGAATTTTACCATTTCACATTAACTAATTTTAAGTTAATTTGTGAACAGTGCAGACTCTGTTCTCAGAGACAATACGATTCTATTTATGTGAGCCTATCTTTGAGCTCTCTGTGGGGTTCTGTTGACTCCTTTGTCTGTTCCGTAACCCAGGCAGACTGCCCTGATTACCGTAGCTTCATCACAAGCCTTAAAATTAGTGTCAGAACTCCAACTGCGTTCGGCTTACAGTTAGGCATCTATTTAACATCGAGGACGAACATGAAAACAAAAGTTAATGATGATTGAAGTATAATTTGTTGAGGAATGAGGGAAGATGAAAGGAGAAATGGAAACTGTCACAAGGAATAATGGAGGTGAATGTCCAGGCCCTGAATTAGGAAATAATTTAGATTGAAGATCTTCAAAAGGCATAGCTTGCTGAAGTCTAGAGACCTAAGGAAAGAGGATGTTTGTTGACGGCTGTAGGTGGGGAAATTTTGCCTTTTCTTTTCTTTCCTTTCCTTTCCTTTCCTTTCCTTTCCTTTCCTTTCCTTTCCTTATCTTTTCTTCCATTCCTTCCCTTTCCCTGTTCTTCCCTTCTTCCTTCCTTTCTTTCTTTCTCTTTCTTTTTCTCCCTCTTTCTTTCTCTTTCTTTATATTTCTCTTCTTTCTTTCTTTCTTTCTTTCTTTCTTTCTTTCTTTCTTTCTTTCTTCTTTTTCTTCCTTTCAGAAAAGTGAGTGCAAAGTAAAGAAATAGGAGACAGAAGTGAGACCTCAGCAGGCACGAGGACAAAGGGAAAGCTCTGTGTCAGGAATGGAGGAAAATCAGGGGACACAAAAGGAAAGCGGGCCTAGAGAACCTTCAATTTTCTCTTCAAAGACAGAAAGTAGTTGTGGCAAATGAACTACACGTATAATTCTCTTGGCTTTTCCACTGTTCCATCATTTTGTGTAGCTAAGAATTCTTTTCTTGCAGTACTGAAGAGAGGGTCAGCTGCAGTGGTTCCTCCAGCCGCTGGAACACATCCTTTTCTAGCCAGTCCCTGACCCACTGAGGCACAAACTCTAGGTACGCAGGAGCCCCCTAAATTCTTCAGGATGTGTACTGCATTCCTGCTCCTTGAGGGGTAAGGTGGAGCACCATGGCTCTGTGTACCTGTCTCATGCCTTCTCAGTCTTGCCAGTAACTAACTGCTGAAGTCTCCAGCAAAGAAGAACTTAAGGTATAGTTTTGAATCAGGAGCCATATTTTCAAAGTAAGCCCATACGCAGGAGTTGTTAAACACAGCTGTGTTAATGGCCTAGAGCTGTGGGCAAAATCAACAGGGGAATGGAGAATTCTCTGACTGATGTGAATTGTTCACAAGTATGAAGGTTTAAGAAAGATTCAATTAAAATATGATGAACAGGGACAACTCAATCAGAAGAAAGTAATGCATATGTGTGATTAAAATTATAGGGGAAATGGAGGAGTAAATTACATGTAAGATTTCTGAACAAGGTTTTGGAAGATTCTATAAGACTAAGTGAAGATTGCTTATGTGTCAGTAGCCTGTGTGATATCACAAAGCAGAATCAGCGAGACACGTGTGGGTGTGCATAGAGTGTTTGAACTGGTCAGAGAAGGAGCCTGAAAACAGGCGGGGGTTAGGAGTAACAGGAGATGCAGATCCCAATCTATGATAAGTCGGTGAGTGATATTAAGCATTTCCCAATACACTGACAGAATTGGGTTTCTACTCCAACTTACAGAACTTTGTAATCACATGCATGGTGTTTAGTCTTCGGTACTTCATTTCCTTTGTAAGATGTGGCTAGGAGCAACAAACTCATAGGTGATTAAATGAGTTAATATTTTTAAAGAGAATGGAATGATCCTTTTTATAGTATAAATACTGATAAGTGTCTTTATGCCTAATCATGTCTGGCCTCTGCTGCAGGTCTTGTATTTACATTCTCATTTATCTCTAATTAACACACATCAGAATGACCATTCCACTAGTACAGATGTGTCATGTTATTCCATTAAATAAAAGACTTCAGTGTCCCTCCATCACCAGATAGTTTAGCATATTAGCCATAATCCAACTCCAATTTGGCTCTTGCCAAACTTTCTGTTTTTATCCTATAACATTTGTCTTTTATCCCTTGAACTACAGGTTTTCCAAATTCAGGTGTAGCATAATCTTCCTTATGTCCTACCCCTTGCCCATTTAGGTACAGTGAGGCCTTAATTGAAATCTTAAATCCAATGTAAATCTCACTCTTTCAGCATAGCTCCTTTTATTACCAGGTGGAACTGCAAACACTCTTCTCTGTACACTGATTTCACTGTTAAGATAATTATGCGCCCTCCCTGAAGCCATTGGAAGAAATGCTTGCTTGCGCATTTGTCAGTCTGTGGGTCGCTGTCCATGGTGTTGGAGACACTGAATGTTCAGAGATGATAAGTCACTCCTAGTATTTTCAAAAGTGGGATTTGGAAACAGCACAGAGTTTGAATGAGGGTTATAAAACATGGGAATCACTAAGTAAATATACTAATACTATACAGTGTCTGTAAAGCAGTATTCCTACCTCAGTCTACACCTCCACTGTCTTCAGGAAAGATATGTAGACACTGGCATAGTCACCTATTTATAAATAGTTTTTAATGCACACATTACTAGGCTACAAATGATGTATGAGCCGCATGACACTGGCTGTATATTTTCATCTAGGGAACTTGGGAAGGACTTTGGTGAAGATGTTTATTAAGGTTTTAAATTTCAATCTCACATTCAAGAAACCCAGAAAACGATCCACACTCTTAGAAGAACACAGAAAGGACTAATTGGGAGACAATAGCGAATAAATCCATATCAGTTAGGAGACAACCCACATCATGAGAGTGTAGGCAAATTGTTCCATAAAGCCGGTGCTTCAGTACGAAATGAGTCTCAGAATAAATGATTGAAAAATGAAGTAGAAACGAAGTAAAATCACTCAGGTGCTCAGAAGCTTTATTTTGTTTTTCCCCGTGAGGAAAGGAAATAGTCGCAATGTGAAGGAGTCAGTGAAAGCATCTGTTTTGATGCTGTCTGCAGTGGATTTTGTTTGGAGATTCATTTCTTAAAACACTGCCATAACTCAGGGCACCCTGATGTGGAAGACAGCTGGAACTGATCCTAACGCTTCCAGAGACTAGCATTAGTTCTGCAGTATTAGGTTAAAATTAGTATGGAGGAGGAAGCAAAGTTCATACAGATTTTTGCTTCAGTTCCTTATAGCATATAAAGATGAAATGACATTTAATAAGTGATCAGGACTTATTTTCTTCAGAGAAGTCTCAATTTTTATAAAAAATGTATGATTTGAAATTATTTCTTACTAAGCATATAAATATATTTTAGTTTTATTGTAATTAATGACAAAGCAATTTTTCTCTACACAAGTTTTATTTTATTTTATTTTATTTTTATTTTTATTTTTTTGTGTGGGTACCGGGGGGTTGACCTCAGGACCTCGTGCGCCAACAGGCACCCGTGCCGCTGAGCGATATCACCGGCCCCTTTTTCGTATGTGGGTTCCGGGAGTCAAACTCGGGCCCTCGCGCTTGCAAGGCAGGCGCTTACACCGCTGAGCCATCTCACCGGCCCCACAAGTTTTATTTTAAAGAGAAGGAAAAAAAAACAAAAAAGAACAAAATTTCAAAACAACATAACAGGAAGGCAACAATGGTTATACATTATGCATTGTTATCTTTAAATTAGTTACTGAGGGTACAAGATATCAGCATTCAATTGTCTAAACACATTACTGGCATAAACCTTTCTCTTCAATGAACTAAGCAAAATTAGTAGTGTATCTATCTTAACCATCTTATATATAAATACAATTTTTTTCTTTTCCCTTCTTTCTTTTCCCCATTCCCCCATCCCAGACTCTCTTTCCTTTGACCAGTTTCTTTCTGATTCATCATACCTATTGTACATTTAGGATCTTATTTACTCTTTCAGTTTCTCACACTAGGAAGACAATACGATGTTTGCACAAGTGCGTCTGGTTAATTTCATTTATGAGTATTTTCTCGAGTTGCATCCATTTACCTATAAAAGTCTCCAGTTTATCCTTCTTTATGGCTGAGTAGTACTCCATTGTATAAAAATACCACATCTTTTTTATCCATTCCTTGGTTGATGGGCATTTGGGTTGCTTCCAAGATCTGGATATTACAAATGGTGCTGCTACTAAGCCACCTTATATTTGACAAAGGTGCCAAACACATTCACTGGAAGAAAGATAGCCTCTTTAATAAATGGTGCTGGAAAAACTGGCTCTACACATGCCGAAGAGTAAAACTAGACCCATATCTTTCACCATGCACTAAACTAAATTCAAAATGGGTCAGAGGTCTAAACATTAAAACAGAAACATTAAATCTGCTGGAAGGTAGGATAGGTAAAATCCTTGAAGACATTGGTGTAGGCAAAGACCTTATGACTAAAACCTCAACTGCACAGGAACTATCACAAAGAATCAACAACTGGGATCTCATCTTACTAAAAAGTTTTTGCACAGTAAGAGAAACCACCAACAGAATGAAGAGATAACCCACAACATGGGAAAAAAATGTTTGCCAGCTGTTCCTCAGACAAAGGATTACTATCGAGAACATACAAAAAACTCAAAAAAATCAGACCTCCCAAATTTAAAGACCCAATCCAAAAATGGGCATCTGAGATGAATACACATTTCTCAGATGAAGAAATACAAATGGCAAATAAATATACAAAAAAATGTGCAACATCACTAGTTATGCGAGAGATGCAAATTAAAACAACACTGAGATTCCATCTCACCCCAGAAAGAATGGCTATTATCAAGAAATCAACCGATAACAAATGCTGGTGGGGCTGTGGGGAAAAAGGAACCCTTCTCCACTGTTGGTGGGAATGTCGACTGGAGCAGCCACTGTGGAAATCAGTGTGGAGATTCCTCAAAAAACTAGGACTGGAGGTCCCATTTGACCCAGCTATTCCCCTTCTGGGTGTCTTCCCAGAAGAATTAAAAACAAGTTGTTATTTTTTTTTTTTACTTAAAATAAGTATTTCCAAAGAATTATTTATTTAAAACTTATGAAGGAAATATTTATACACATATTAGTCAAATGCAAATAAATTCTATTCAGTAAAAAAGATAAATTTATTTCCAACAGCAAATTCAACTCCAAGACAATCAATTGCATATTGCCCATTTGATACCAAATGATTGCCCTTAAGGCCAGGTTAAATTTTATCAGGAGGAAATCTCATTCCTTCAAAAGGCAAATGCTGAGACAGCTAATCAGACCAAAGCTAAAAAACTCAATTATGTTTTTAAGTCATATAAGTACATCGAACTTTTGAGGGCTGAGAAGTATTATATCAACAACAGAAATAAAAACAATATATAGACACTTCTTATTTATTTTCTGTGTTGACCACACATAATGTAAAGCAACATGTAACCTTCATTGAAATTGTAAAAATGACATTTACTTGCCTGTGGATATAAGATAACATGGATCACACAGCTTTAAAACAGTATATGATTGGTAGTCATGAAGTATATTTAAATCGGACGGGAAAGGGAAAGGGGGAGGGAAGTAAAAAGTTCAAGACCAGTACCCCGTGATGAATGTATGTACTGTGTATCACAAACATATACTAATGAAAAGGGGTACAATGCAATCTCAAAAAATGCTCTTCTTATTATATGTAAATTTCAATCATCAAATTATCATTTGTAAATTGAAAATTACACATTATAGATTGAAATTTGTAAAATTTCAATCTTCTTGTCATTCCAAAAGCTGATAAACTGGTCATACATAATTTTATTTTATTTTTTTAAATTTAGTTCTTTTTTTGTGTGTAGATACCGGGGGTCGAATTCAGGACCCTGTGTGCCAGCAGGCTCTTATGCCACTGAGCTATCTCAACGGCCCTCATATGTAATTTTAAAGCAGTATTTCATGATTGATTCTAAATAGTTCCCAAGGCAAATATTCTATTGTGAAAGTTTAGACCAAAACCTTAATATATTAATACACTCAAGTACGGCGAAGAAGGAAAAGTGGCCTGTCAGATAGAAATGATGCAGCAAACTCAATATCCAGGAGCTCCAAGCAGAAGCAAGGAAGCCCTGGGTCACTAAACGGGGTGGAAGGGTCTCGGACACAGGCCTTGGAGCCTCGAAAGCAGTAGAGCTCCACACTGAAGGGGAATGGGCTCCACTGCATCTGCTCAAAACAAGTACTTTCTAGATAAAAATATCCCAAATGGAGGCCTATAGAATTCCTACATAGTAAGACCAAGCAATGACTTCCTAATCAAGCAACACAAAACAAGAGATCTTGAGCCACTAGGATTGAGGATAGCAAATATAAATGAATGAATATAAGCAAATACAAATTTTAATATCTACATGGACTGAAAATACTATAATTGTCAGATACAAAACCTAGAATACTTATATATGAAGTTTTGTTGAAAACAATGACAATTTCAAAGACTGTTCAGCAGGCAGATGTTATTATGAACAAGTAAGAATTCTGAAAATAACTGAAATTTTAAAATCTCTCTTAATATGTATGTTGTTATAAATTATGTATTCTACAAGATAATGTATAATGTATATGTTATAGCAGTTATATGTACATTTAAAGTATTTAAAGATGAACCAATATATTAGAATTGAAGAGGTACAGGAAAAATAGAAAACACAATGAAATAACAAAATGAAGTATTGAGAGATAAGGAGGCGAAAATGTAAAAGGATCATGAAAATATATTAAGGATAGAATGAGAAGTTCTAACTTATATAATAACTAGAAATAGTAGAGAAAATGGAAGAAAGATAATATTTGAACAAAAAATGGTTGAAAATATAACAGGGAACTTTAAAACCTAATGTATACAGAAAGGAAAACTGCATTTCAAACAACTACAAATAAATTTATACTTTTTAAAATGAGGATATTTTGGAAAATCCTACCTTTAAAAGCAAGATCAAAACAGTGATGCCCATTATCTTAGCAAATCTTTAACTATGTATTTAAACTTCAAAATAGTGCTGAAAAACAAAGACATAAGGATTAAGGCGGAATAAATGTCAGTAAATTGGTTAACTACCTTAAAATACAAAATATACTCAGGGAATATTACTAACAGTAATATGAAAGTAGCACAGTATACCCATATAAGATCAATATAAAGATCTGAATATTTTCTGTATGTCTGTATACTAAAACATTTAAAAACAGTCAAGCATTTTAAAGCATTCTACATCAATTATACATCAATGAAACTGTTTCAAAACAAAAGCAAACAACAGCAACACATTTTATACATAATCAATATAAAAAAAGTCACTTGAAAATAAGTTTTAAAAACAGTGTACAAAAGATAGAGGAGACCGTGATAAAAGTCTGTTTAAAAGGAGCACATATACAGGAGAACAAACATCCCATCCTTGGAAGGAAGGAAGGCATCAATGTCACAAAGATGTAAATTCTCCCCAAATTGACCAACGAAATCTATAAAAGTCCCGATTGTTGTTAACGGTTGTTAAGCTAAACCCAAGATAAACATAAAAATAAAAATAACCAAGAAACTGAAAAAGAAGAAAGTACATGCTCTACAAATAATCAGTACTTTAAAAATATGGGAATTAGGGAGATAAACAAATGCAGGCAAAGTGGGCATTCAGAAATACCGTACAGGACTTTATTACAAGACATTAGGCGTGATAGATCCTATTTAATAAATGGGCTGCTTTGGACAGCTTTCCCATTGATGTGACAAAATACCTGCCGCTGCCACTTAAAGGAGGAGGGGTTTATTGTCGTCCAGATGCAAAGGTTTTAGTCATGGTCGGCTGGCTCCAAGGCTTAAACGTGTGGGAAAGACCCAGTGTAGTAAAGTTGCTCACTCAGGACACCCAAGAAATAGAGAAGAGAGAGATGGGACTAGGGAACAGATTTGTTCCCAAGGTCGTGCCCCTGACAGGTCCTCCAAATAAGGCCACCTCCTAACGGTCCACACAGCAGCGTGCTCATCACTGGGTGGATCTATTGATGAGGGCAGGGCCCTCACAATCCAATCACCTCTCGCTGTCTCTTAATCCAGTCATGTGGATAATCAAGCTTGATGGACAGACTGGCATGATTAATATATTTTATATGATGCAAAACAAAACCTAAAAATCATGCCTCTATCATACAACACACACACAAACACACACACACACACATACACACACACACATACATACACACACACATCTATTTTACAAAACAAAACCATACTTTTCTTGCAGGATTTCTCAAACAGAGACAAAATGTGCCAAATAATGAACAGAATGCTTTATTCAATAACCTGTAAATTCAGAGCTTCTGTTCAATAAAGAATAGTTGAAAAATTAAAAAAACTGGGAGAAGATATTTGCGGAATAGACAATGACCAGGATTAGAATCCAAATACATACATTAGCAAGTCAAAAGGCACCGAATACAAATTTTGTCAAAAGATATAAGTAGTAAATTTACAGAAGAGGAAACACGCATGTCCATCTTCCACTGTTATTACAGAAAGGGTCATTACCACCCCAGTAAGACACCATGTCGTACATGAAAAATGACACGTAATAATGATAAGTAGTAAGAGTTTGACAATAGGAAAGATTAGATAGTGATGTGACCAATAGGAACTTTTACTCTTTGCTGTGGGGAGATAAACTGATACAGTCACTTCCAGAAACAATTTGTCACTTCCATACCACACAGTCTGAAGTTCCATGGATAGATATACTGTCGAGAAATGTCTCTATATGTGTATCCAGAGCCATGTATAAGGTATTTTAGAGAGTATTACTCCATTAGAGAAGGCGTAAATCATTTGCTTTATACTAATTAAGTGGAACATTTTATAACATTGAAGTAATGCACTACAGTTACATGTAAATTTCTAGATAAATTTTAGAAAGAAGTTTAGCAAAAGCAATTCTCATAAGACTACATAGAGTACAAGGTCACTTTAATGAAGCTTAAAACTAAGGAGAAGAAAAATTTCTTAACCATTCACATGTATGTTGTAGAATGATATAGTAAGACAGGGAAAATCTAAATGGAAAGCTCAAGATAATGGTTATTTGTGAGTGGGAGACAAAAGATAGGATAAGATGGAAGTACAAAATTATGTGCAAATCGTTAGTACATTCAACTTCTTGGGTTATAGCACAGATTTACATGCATTCCTTACATCATTATTTATAATTTAATGTAAAAAGCATATTGGCTTTGCTCTGTATTAAATATATGTTAACAGATAATAACAAATTAAATGCTATCATATAAACATTAGCAAACAATTTACGTAAACACAATTATGTATTTGCAAATATTTGATGAGAAGCTTAACATTCCCACCGTTTTCTTCCATAAAATTACATAAAATAGACTTTTGGAATTTCAGCACTTATAATTTTTCCATCTTACTACTTTCATGTTGAGGATCCCTGTAGATAAAATCAGAGATCTCTGTGTTAAAATAAATTGTTCTGCACTGGAAAATGGGAAAAATGGGTTCAAGGAATATTTTATCATTGACTTTCAGTAATGTAGGGCAATGCATTTTAAGTTCTTTGAATTGTTTCAATAGTGAAATTAGCAAATTAACTATGAGCTCCAGAAAGTCCTATCCAGCTCTAAAATTTTGTGAAAGTGTGACCTTATTTTTTATAAATAAAAATATTAAAATGATCTGTGGAAATTGAATTACTTCAGTATTGACTTGAACAGCTTATGAATTTATTGTTATGAATTATCATTATGAATTTATTATTATGAACTATTATAATTAATTTATTATTATTATTTATTATTATGAAGACATGCTTTTGAAAATTTAGTTGGAAGATTTTAAATATGTAAACTTACAGATAACTCAGCTGCACAGGCTGACAAAATACTGATAAGTGACATAAATATGCCAACTATGAAGGCAAGAAATTGAATGTCTTTTTTGGAGTTTCAGTATTTTGTAGAGAACAGCAATCTGCTATTTGTGGGGTGTGGTAATTACTCAGCTGAACTCTTTTTTTTTTTTTTTTTGTACTGGAAATCAAACTCAGAACCTTGCGCTTGCCAGGCAGGCGCTGCGCCGCTGAGCTGTATCCCTGGCCCTCGGCTGAGCGTTTTTAAAAAGTTAACTTACCGGCCTGCTGTGGGTAATTCACCATTTGCATATGAATTGGATTTAGGCCAATTTCCTTTTCACTTATAAGAAAGATTTATCCAGAACTGAAAAATAGATGTTTTCTCACAATTTAAAAATTCTTCCTTTGCAGATGCTTTTATATGTAGCCAAACAACAATAATAAAATGATTGGGAAGAAACATACTTTAAAGAAATAATGCGTGAAAAAGTATCTGATCTTCCAATATTTCTGTCTGCATGTCAAGTAAAACATGTGATTCTGCTTGACTCAATTTTTGAGATTCAATAAGATAATGTATAACCATTAAAATATTAAGAATGTCTTGAGTATGATCACTTGCAAGATATTTGAGAAATCACTAAGCAATATGCATAAAAAAGCAGATGAATTACCCATTAAATCTAATAATTTCTCCTAGAAACAGATTTTGACAGAGTTCTGACTTTGAAAAGAACCATATTATTACTTTGCCTAGTGTAACTGTCAAATGTGTGTAAAATCATGGGATAATTCACAATTTTCTTCCAAATGCAGCTTTCATATTAGCTTATATTTTTAACTTGTATAATTTATTCTGTATTTTCTGTTAAAAAATCTAAAATATTTCTCCTAAGAAAATATTTTATTTTATTACACTCCTATTGCATTACTTTTGGATAAAAATACATTTGTATTGGCAAATCAAGTTTATACAGAAATGTGTAGTCATTGTAGTAAGTACATTTTAGTATAAAATCTAATACAAGATGGTATTACCCCTTCACATTCCCCTCACATCGCCTCTTCAGTTGGATCTATAATATTTTAAATGTTACACTCATTATCCAGAATAGTCTACCTAAAACAAAAATATTTAATTGTTTAGCTATATAAATGTTCAAAAATATCACTTCACCAATACATATATCCAGTCATATTTGTCTAATCTTTATAGCTTAGAGTAAGCGTCCATCTCCTACTTGGCTCACTGACAACCATCTATAGTTCATGTCCTCAAGCAGCAACACTAACTAGTGCACAGACATCTATACATGGCTAGTCAATTCTTTTTTAGACACATCCTTTTTTTACTAGTACATGTTTGCAACACATATGGTTCACAATCATCTTGTGGAGTGGGTACATGAACATAATAGAGCTTGATTCTTTTTCCAAATCCCTTTTCCTTCCCTTCTGCTTTCCTCCCTCCTCATCCAAATCTCCTTTCCCCATTCACATTCTAGTTGATATTATTAATCTTATCTCATGTTTATGACATAAAACATTTACATTCATTGTGGTTATAGGTTCCTGTATATGACATACCTTTATTCTTATTATGTCCCCTTCTCCTTCCCCCATCCTATTACCCACATTCTCTTGGACTCCTACCAATTTGCAAAAGATCTATTCCCTTATCCCCTTCTAGTCATCCTCTAGCATGCTCTTTTTTTGTACTTTGCCTCACTCAAATGAGAAATACTATATGGTATTTAAGCTTGTGCATCTGATTTATTTCTTTCACCATTATGTGTTCCAGGTCCATCTATCTTCCTACAAATATCTCAAATTTGTCCTTCTTTATAGCAAAATATTATTGCATTATATATAGAGGCCATATTTTTTTTTTTACCCAGTCATCTATTGATGGACATACAGTCTGCTTCCAGGATTTAGCTATAATGAATTGTGCATGTATTGCTGTCATATGATATCTTTACGGTCTTTTCGGAAGGTACCTATAAGGAAGATTGCTGCACCATATGGAATTTCTAATTTTAGTTCTTTGAGGAATCTCCATACTGATTTCCATAATGGTTGTACTAGTTACATTCCCACAAACAATGTAAGAGGATTCCTTTTTTGCTGCAGCCACGCTAGCATTTGATATTTTTTGATTGCTTAATGGTTGCCATTCTTTCTGGTGGAAGATGGAATTTTAGCATTATTTTAAATTCCAACATTTTTTCATATATTTGTTGTTCATTTGTACCTTTTCCTCTGAAATGTGTCTGTGACTTTTACTTGTCCATTTCTTGATTGGGCCTTTTATTTTAGGTAGTCCAATATTTTTTGTGTTCTTTATATATTCTAGATATTAGTTCTCTATCTGAGGAATAGCTGCCAAAAATATTCAGCAATATTCATCTCTTCACTTTACTAAATGAACCTTTGCTGTGCAGAAGCTTTTTAATTTGATGTAAACTCATTTGTTGATTTTTGCTGTTATTTCTTGTGCAATTGTGAATCTGTTTAGGCAATCCTTTCCTACATCTATCACTTCAAGTGTTTTACCTATTTTATCTTTCAGTAGCTTCAGTGTTTCTCCTTTAAGGTTTATATACTTGATCAGTTTTGGTTTTAATTTTGTACATGGTGAGAGATATGGGTCCAGCTTCGATCCTTCGATATGCAGTTTTCCCAGTATACTTGTTGAGTAGGCTATCTTTATTCCAATATATGCTTTTGGCCTCTTTTTCAAAGATCAAATTGCTGAATGTGTCCAAGGATGTTTCTATATCCTCTATTCTGTTCCACTGATTGTCATGTCTGTATTTGTTCCAGTACCATGCCGTTTTTATTACTGTTGCTTTGCAGTATGGATTGAAATCAGGTGATACAATATGTCATACTTTGCTCTTGTTATTCAAGATTTCTTTTGCTATTCTGTCACTCTTCTTGTTCCATACAAATTTTAGGATTGGATTTCTCTAGGTTTGTGAAGGGTGCGGTTTGTATTTTGATTGGGACTGCATTGAATCTGCATAGTAGTTTTTAGAGTATGGCCATTTTGACAATATTGTTCTGTATATCCAGGAGCAAGGGACATCTTTCCATATTGGGATGTCCTCTTCAATCTCCTTTTTTAGAATTCTGTAGTTTTCTGTGTAGAGATCATTTACTTCATGCGTTTTCATGTGTTTAATTTTTCATGATGCTAACATGAATAGCATTGTTTTCATGATTTCCTTTTCATTGAGTTCATTGTCGGTATTCATAAATGGTATTGGAAATGTACTCTAATTTTGTATCCTACTACACTGCTGAAGTTGGTTATTCTAAAAGTTTTGGCGGAAGTTTTGGGTCTTCTATGCAAATAATGATAAATTGAATTCTTCCTTTCTTACATGCATCCCTTTTATTTCTTTCTCTTGTTTGATTGCTCTGATTCACATTTTGAGTACTATGCTGAATAGAAATGGTGATAACGAGCATTTTCATCTCATTCCTTATTTTAGAGGGAATTCTTTTAGATTTTTCCCATTTAACATGATGCTTCCTGTTGGTTTCTCATAAATAGCTTTCATCAAATTCAGGTATGGGCCTTCTGTACCTGTTTTCTTCAGAGTTCTTATCATGAAGGAGTGTTAAATTTTGTCAAAAGCCTTTTCTGTTTGTATTGATATGATCATGTGGTTTTGACCCCCCTTCTGTTTATGTGATGTATTACATTTATTGATTTACATATATTGAAACATCCTTGCAGCTCCGAGATTAAACCTGATTGGTCATGATATGTGATTTTTTGATGATATGCTGCATGTTATCTGCTGATATCTTGTTAAGGATTTTTGCATCTAAGTTCATTAAGGAGATTGGCCTATAGTTTCCTTTTTCTAATTGGATCTTATCTGGTTTTGAAATCAGAATGATACTGGTTTCCACAAATGAATTTGGAAACTCTAAGTCCTCTTCAGTTTCTTTGAAGATATTGAGGAGTATAAGTGATGTAACATCTTTAAAGGTTTTGTCGATTCCAGCAGTAAATACATCAGGTCCTGCACTTTTTTTAGTTGGGAGATTCTTTATTACTGTGTCAATTTCATTACTTGTTATTGGGTTGTTCAGCATTTTTGGTTCTTCTTGCATTATCTTTGATAATTTGCATGAGTCTAAGAATCTATACATTTCTTCAAAATTTTCCAATTTGTGGGAATATAAACTTTCATAGTATTTACTATCAACTGGATTTTGATTGTGTCTGGAGTGGTTTCACCTTTTTCATTTCTAGTTGCACTGATGTGAGTCTTTTCTCTTGTTTTCTTTGTAAGTTTGGCTAAGAGTTTATCTGGTTTTTTTATTCTTTGAAAAACCTACTCTTTGATTTGTTGACTATATTTTTTTAAGTCTCATTTCACTGATTTCTACTCTAATATTTATTTCATTCCTTAATGTTGGTTTGGGTATGGATTGTTGTTGTTTCTCAAGTATCTTAAGGTTCTTCACAAGGTCATTTAATTGAATTCACTATGTTTTCCTAATATGAGCAATGATTGAAATGAATTTCCTTTTTAAGACTGCTTTTATAGTGTCCCAGAAGTTTTGGTGAGTTGTACAGACATTGTCATTAACCTCCAGAATTTTTTTTTATTTCTTCTTTGATTTTTTTCTGAGACTCATTGATTGTTCAGGAGTCTGTTATTCATTTCACAGGTGAGTCTATATTTTCTGTGATTTCTTCTGTCATTGATTTTTATTTTCATTGCACAGTGGTTTGATTGGAGTGAAATCACATTGGTTGATTTCAATTCTTTATTTTCATTTAAGTAGGCTTTGTGAACTGCTGTGTGATCTATTTTAGAGAAAATAACATGTGCTACAGAAAAGATTATATACTTTGTTGTAAAGATTATATACTTTGTTGTAATGGGGTAGAATACTCTAAATATATATTAAGTCCTTATGTTCAATGATGCGGTTCAATCTCATATTTCTTTATTGATTTTTTTGTTTAGTTGGTTTGCCTCTTTGAGAAAGTGGGGTGTTAAAAATCTTCCATTGTGATTGTGTTCATATTTATTTGTTCTTTTGTTTTATGAGGATAGATTATCCAGTATTTGATGCATAAATATTTATAAGTGTTATCTCATTTCTTAGATTGTTCCCTTAACTAATATGTAGTGACCTTCTTTTTCTCTTCTAATCAGTTTTAGCTTGAAGTTTAACATGTCTGAGATTGAAACTGCTAACTTATTTTAGGGCCTTGGTGGATGAAATATTGTTTTCTATCCTTTGACTTTTAATTTATGACTTTTTTTAGATTAGATGGAGTCTTGATCATATTTCTAGTTGCTGAGACAAAATACCCAACACCCAAACCTAAAGAAGAGAAGGTTATTTAGCTCATAGTTTCTAGAAGTTTCTGTCTGTAATCAGTTGGCTCCAAGGCATGGCAGACAGGCATTGTAGAGAAGAAAGAGTTCTTGGTGGGCAGAAGGTAACAAATCAAGTGAGGAAACTCACCAGCTTCTTTCTGCCCCTTTTATATTGTATCTAGGCTACTGGGACTAAGGCAGTGTCAAACCAATCAATGGACTAATTTAATAACCACTGACCCTTAATCCTAACCCTTAATCCTAGCATTGCACCATGAATCAATCACACACTCTAGATTCAACCACCATCTGTAAAAGCCCCATGAATGACTGCATGAAGCTTTGGGAGATATCTAAATACAAGCCATAACAGATGGTTTCTTGAATGTAGTATACTGTTGGATTCTGTTTTTTGATCCAGTCTGTTAATCTTTGTTTTTACTTGGATATTTGAGGCCATTAACATTGAAAGTTATTACTGAGATGTGTTGGTTATTTACTATCATGGCAGTCTTTCTTTGTTGGTGACACCTTTGTTTTTCTTTTTCTATTGTTTGTTTGCTTTTGTTTATCCAGTGACCTTGCTTGGTGTTTTCCTTTCATCTGGGTTTTTAGCTTTATTGGTTTTGTCGTTTATGTCTAGGACATTCTCGAGTATTTTCTGGAATGTTAGTTTACTATTCATATATCTCTTGAGCTGGTGTTTTTCATGAAATGTCCTTATTTCTCAACTATTTTCAAGGAAAGCTTCCCTGGAGATGTTCATCTGGGTTGGAAGTTGTTTGCTCTTAGCGTTTGAAATACTTCATCCCAAGATCTGGCCTTTAAGGCTTATGTTGAGAAGTCTGCTGTATTCCTAATGAGTTTACCTTTATATGTGAGGTTTTGTTTTCCTCTGACTGCTTTTAAAATTCTGCTTTCTGTTGCATATCTGGTAATTTAATAAGGACATTTCTTAGTGAGCTTTTTTTTTTCTTTAGAGTTGTTTGATGTTCTGGAAACCTGCTTACTTGTGTGCTGAACTCTTTTCTCATATTTGGGAGATGTTCTACTATGACTTCTGTAATCATATTAATAATTCTCTCTGTTTTATCTTCTAGCTTTTCTTTAACTCCAATTAGCCTTGGGTTTGTTTTTTAATGTCATCTAGTAGCTACTGGATGGTCTCTCTCTTTCTTTCTCTCTGCTGGTGACTTGAGTACTTTCTAATAATATACACTTTATCTTAATTTCAGACACTGTTTTTACATTGATATTGTGGTACCTCAGTTCATGACCTCAATTCTTTACAAGATTTTGGTTACAAACTGAATTAATTGGACAAGAACTGAATCAAATTAAGTAGGTAGCTTCATGTTGACATTATGGGGAAATTTGATTTAATTCTCATCCAATTTGAGACCAGAACTGTGGAAAGAATTAAGTTTGTGAACTGAGGTACAGCTATAATGTCTGCAATTTATGAATTCTATACTGTTTTCTATTTTTGTCCAATATCTTTTCGAGGACTCTATATCTTTGGTGAATTTGTCATTCATGTTATGAGACATTTTTTTGGTCAGTTCTGCCAATTTTTTACTGAATTCTTCTGAATGCATTTTGGGCATTTTGAGTTCTAGTTCTGTGAAGTTTGGTTCATTTTCTCTTTGAACTCATCTAATTTCTCCATCTCTTTTATAACCCTTTTGTAGGGTTCTGCTTCCTGGTATTTGTTTTCCTCTCCATTTGTGCCTTCTTGCTCTGCCCTAGGTCAGCTGGGAGACTTCGTGTGTCTTCAGTTGTCTTCCTTTTGTATGTCCCTGTGTACATGCATATGCATTTTTTACTGTTTATGACCCTCAGGAAATCCAGATATTGGAAAAGAAAGAAAGCCAATTGTCAGCCTCTACTACTTCACCTTGGCTATAGTAGTAAATTCAGCAATGACAATGGCACTGAATGTCACCTGAACATTGACAAACTCTAGGAAGTACTCATGAACAGCTCTTTAGGAGAATAAATAGATGATGGTGTGAGTGAAGACCATTAGACCATCCATCTATTGACATATTTACGTCAAGCTAGCAATTTCTCTTGGATGTATTTGGAAGTGCCAGAACTCAAACATGCTACCAGACTAATGGTGCTCTTTTT
Organism: Erethizon dorsatum; assembly: GCA_028451465.1. Taxonomy (NCBI): domain Eukaryota; kingdom Metazoa; phylum Chordata; class Mammalia; order Rodentia; family Erethizontidae; genus Erethizon; species Erethizon dorsatum. The sequence goes on along the minus strand of CM051824.1, from coordinate 153,148,710 downwards.
CAGGGCCACCCCTTCTGAAGATTTCACCCTCCAAACCTGGACTATCCCAACAGAATATGAGTCCTGTGGTCCTCCTGGTCTGCTCCTGGCCTCCCAGGGGATCCCTGGGGATCCCTATCTAGGTCTCCCCCTCTCAAAGCCTCTCTTCCACAGCGGCCTGTCATCCAGGTTCCATGGTAGGGCAACACTTCAGTCCTGAAGCGTTCAGTCTCTTCTCCTCAGTGTTGGTCTCTTCTTTGATCAGTTCATCATCATGCTCTGGTGCCCTGTGCTGTGGCAACCACAGGAGCGGGGGTCGCGTTGACTGGGGGTGGGGCACATAGTTCCAGGGTCCTCCCTGGCTGTGTGGGTGGCAGCACAAGCTGGGAGTTGCTAATCAATTTTAAGGCACTTTTTATTGAAGGGGGTTCCATTTGTTTTCTATTATCTAATGTCACAGATGTGCTTGTCTATTTTTCAATAAAAGACCACCTTAGTAAAGTCTAAAAGTCATATATCCTTCTACATGGGGGATTGAATCCAAAGCCTTCTCACTGAATTACATGCCAAACTCATTTATTTTATTATTATATTTTATTTTGTTTTATTTTATTTTGAGACAGGGTCTTACTAAGTTGCTAATGGCCTAGCTGGGCTCTAACTCATAATCCTCCTGCCTCAACCTCCAGAGTGCTGGGATTACAAGCTCTGCCACCATGCCCAGCTGTAGTTATTTATTTTATGCTCAATTCTGCACTTGTGGAGCATGGCAGGATGGATCCTTCCTGTGGCACAAGACATTTACCAGCATGCCCTTACAGGGATTGTATTTCCCCATCCAAGATGGCTCCCTGGCAGGGCTGAGGGGGCTGGCCATGTGCTGGGTCCAGTAGAGGCTGTTGCCAGGGATCTCAGACTTCTCTAGCTGGGCCTCCACAGGGAGACATTTATGTTTAAATATTTTACCCAACATCGTATCAGTCCTCTTTTCCATGGACATTAGCATCTTAACTGGATTTCATTTGTTGGTCTTCCTCAATGATTAATATTTTAATATTTCTTCTAATTTCTGGACTTTCCAGTTATTTTGTTTTATTTCTCATTTCTTTTCTTTTCTTTTCTTTCTTTCTTTTTTTTTTTTATATGGGTACCGGGAGTCGACCTCAGGACCTCATGCTTGCCAGCAAGCGCTTGTGCTGCTGAGCGGTATCACCAGCCCTTTCTTTCCTTTATGTGGGGTCTGGGAGTTGAACTCAGGACCTAGCACTTGTCGGGCAGGCACTTATGCCTCTGAGCTATGTGACCAGCCCTTTATTTTCTTTTTTTTTTTTTTTTTTTTGTGGGTACCAGGGGGTCGACCTCAGAACCTCGCGCGCCAGCAGGCACCCGTGCCACTGAGCGATATCACCGGCCCCTTTTTCGTATGTGGGTTCTGGGAGTCGAACTTGGGCCCTCGCGCTTGCCGGGCAGGGGCGTAAGCCGCTGAGCCGTCTCGCCGGCCCTAGCCCTTTATTTTCTAAATTATGTTTCGTTACATTTAAAGGGAGTTTTCCATGTAACTATCATATTCTTGATGGTTTTATTTCCTAGTTTTTTCATGATGCTTATAAATTATATTTTTATTTTTTGGTCATCTTTTCATTACTTCACTGAATTTCTTTAAATCATTTTTTATAGCTTTTTCTGTCTCAAAGGTTTTACTTTGCCAATTTCATAATTTATTTCAACTGTTTTTTTGTATTAAATATAATTATACTTTATTGTAGCAGCATGTATCAATTCTTCTACAAGTGTGTCTATCCTAATTGCTGTCTTTTGGAAGTTTAGGAGGGACTCATTTGGAGATTTATTTGATGTAAAAGTCTAGACCAATTTTACAACATATGGAACAGATACGTATCCAGTTATTTGGTAGACACTGTCAGTGTTTATCGATAACTATTTCTCTTTCAGTTTTTTAGATGGCAAAAGTCTGCACTTAGTCTTACTCCTTATTTTGGTAGTAGAAAATAAGGAGGGCTCTCCAGTTTCTCTCATCACCCTTGTTGGAATGATATTGGAAGTAAACTTGTGGTAAATTGGGGGGGCTAAACGAAATTATTACTATGTGCCCTGCTGTGACAAGGTATGACCAGCTGCACTGCAGTGGACCCAAGGCCTACAGCAGTCCTGTGTAAAGTGGGAAGTCAGCTTGCATCATGCCAGTGAGAATGTGGGCATGTTATTACTTAGTTCTGATTGCGATAGGAGTTCAAAATTACAATGCCATGTTTTCTTGTGACTATGAGGGATTTCACATAAATTCGAAAATTTAAATAGCCTCTTATTCTCCTTTGTTTTCATTGATCTTGCAAAATACGAGAATCCATGAAATTATAAATACTATCTCCAGAATTGTCTGTATTTTTGTGGTCTAGTTGAAAGATATTGCACATCGCTATCCGTCTTTGTTTTTAATCCTTTAATTTGATAGTTATATTTCTTTAAATTAATCTTTTTAAAGTATAGAACATATCTTAGATAAGAGTGAATATACACTTTTTAATGATGTAGTTCCTGGTAATTGTAACAAAATTGTGAATATAGGAATTTCTTGCATCGAGATGAGGGTAGAAGTTTTTAAGCTTCTTCCCACGCCGCAATGTCTTTGCATAGCCTGATTATCACCTACCAACATATTTATGCTATAGTTTATTTTGTTCCTCCCTAATATTTCCTTATAATTTATTGATTTCCTTAGTTTTGATTGGTATTATGATTTTGAATCTGTGTTCTTTGGAGGGAAGGGGACTTTATCAATGCAATACAGGGAACTTAATTAAATACTACCATAAACTGGAAATTTTAATATAATGTATTAAGCAGAAGACAGAAGCATCTCCTCAAAGTTTGTACTACATAAAAAGCAGTTAGATCAAGAATACAAATATGAAAAAGAAGATACTTACACCTGCCAGTTTTTTAATCAGCTCAAAAGCCAGCTTAGACTAGCAACTCATTTATATTTATTTGGGAGCACCTAGAAAGTAAAACAGAAGAACTATTACATGCTCATATTAATATATATGTAGAAGAATAATTATATATGGAATTCATATGAATTATATATGTGAAATAAATAATATATTATATATGTAATATATATGTAATATATATATATAATATATGTGTGTGTGTGTGTGTACAAATATCAACCTGATATACTCTCTGAGCAAGCACCGAAGCTATATTGAAATTTTCAGGAAGTCTTCTGAATGTTCTTGTGTCATTTTTAAAAATAAATAATGAAATATTTCCTATGACACCAAGTGCATATCTCACATATTTTACTTTGGTACTCACACTCGCAGGTTTTAATTTTCTGACAATAGCATACATTTAGTTATCAAAAGACAAAGTTTTCCTTATATACGTTAGAGTATATTTGGCTTGTTTCCATGACAACTGTGTTAATGTTGATTTTGAGAAGTCTTCTTTCAAAAGCATGCAGCTACATAGATGGGAGCATGGGGGCATTTAGTAAATGACAAGGAATGAATCAAAAGTAGGGACAAATGTAGGATAACTTGTCAGCACTCCTGAAAAATGGCATCTGAAGACAAAATTACAATTATTTTTCAATATGCCATTCTTCCCTGCTTCCCTTTTTGCTATTCAAAGAATTTCATAAGCGAGGACTGGAGAGCCTCCTTCTGCGATGGATGCTTTTGGATAAAGGAGTAAAGACTGGTGACAAATTCCAGCTTCTGATGCTGCTCTAGGATAGAATGCTTTTACATTTAATTATGTTACCAATGAATGAGTCTTTGAGAGGCAACTGTGAGGACGCACAATGGCGCTGCCCAGATTGGACACGGTCATCTGTATTGATGTCCTTTAGGTCAGCAACACTAATCAGTCAGTAATTGTCACGCTTTGCTTTGGGTTCTCATGCAACTTTCTTTTTTTTTTTTTTTTTTTTGTGGGTACCGGGGGGACGACCTCAGGACCTCGCGCGCCAACAGGCACCCGTGCCACTGAGCGATATCACCGGCCCCTTTTTTCGTATGTGGGATCCGGGAGTCGAACTCGGGCCTTCGCGCTTGCAAGGCAGGCGCTTAAGCCGCTGAGCCATCTCACCGGCCCTCTCATGCAACTTTCTACTGAGGCTGGCAGTAGAGCGCCCCTGATGGATGCGTGCATCCCTTCACTATTTGGGCATCAGGGCTACTCATGCAAGTAAAAACTAAAAACCAGGGAAAGTATTGAGATGGCTCCTCACAGCAGCTTGAATCAAAATGTACTTGGTTCATACATGACTTTTAGATACAAATTTTCACAGGAATGCAAGCAATTTCTCTAGGATGACACAATCCATAGAAAACTAAAATAAATATGCATGAATAGAATTTTTTCTATGACATTAATGACATATTTCATAACTTTTTGTAGATTTCTGTAAATCCTGGTAGCTTAGGGATATGGCCGTAATATGTTAATGGTAGAACATTACAATTTACTATGATGTAATATTCTTTAATCAATAAAACTATATAAGCTCAAGTAACGATTTATCATAAGACACATGGGAACATCTGTACAGCTACCACTTTAGAAGAGTTTAGAAGAGCAACGAATAATATCCAAGCAGGAAATTTTCTCATTTTTACAAGCAAATTCATTATTTACATACAATGAAAAATGCATAGTTTATGCACAGAGCAAAATACAACAATGGTATACTTCATGCAGACATGGTAGCATTAACTTACAATGTTTTATTATCCAGGTGTGTGTGTGTGTGTGTATAGCCCTAAATATGTCTGTCCTCAAATAACTCAGATCTTTCATCTGCATTTTGAAATGAATAATTTTTCTAAATATTTATGCTGATAGATTTTTCCTATGAAAATATCATTGTCATTGTTGATTCCTAGCTCTAATCTACCACAGAGAAGAATATAAAGTTTAATTGGAAATCTTAGCCATAGACCTGTTAGTACTGAGGCAAATGTGTAACAGTTTCATAATGAAAATGTCATTAGGGTTCCCTTATATCTCTGTCCTTTTTATAGATATTTTAATGTCACACTCACACAAATATATATATATATATATATATATATATATATATATATATATAATGAAAACTAGTTTGCAGGATCCAGGTTTTTTTAATTTAACAATCTGGAAGCAATATTTTCAGAATAAAAATTTCAGGATAATATATATTATTGAAATAATTACACAGTAAGTATAAAGATTTATGAAGCTGTATTTATTAAACTATGTGTAAAATATTAGAAAAAAATTTGTTAATCATAGTCAAATTTGTCAATCATTCAAAAAGTCCAACTATATGGAGAAAATAATGAGGGAAAAAATGTAGTGATAGATGCAAAAAAAAATAGAAACAATATCTAATTCATCTGAAATAATAATCTCCATTAGTTATTACATTTTTTATTTTAAATTTTATCTCAGCACTTGATAAGAAATATTTAAAAATGTAAATTGAGGGTGACATTTAAAAAACATAAAAAAGTTAAAGGAATAAAATAATCAACTTTATCTTAATATTTCCACAAATTGGTAATGGTTAATTTTTCACAAATAAGCACCTAATTAACATTTAATCAAGCATACACAAGTGTATGTTAAATATAAATTAATTACTGTGTGTTAAAAATACCTTAATTTTATGGTGTGCAAACATGTAAGTACATTTTAGTTACCATTTAATTACTGATTTCACAGAATATAAATGTATAATTACCTAACTAATAATTCACTACCTTTCTCTGGAAAGCATTTTTTGGGTTAAATATCATGCAAAGTTAATTAGATGTTATTTCTACAGTAATATGAAAAAAGTTGTGAATTATTTAGCCCATTTTTCATTTCTGCATTAACCCATCCTCTCTGTAATATATGTGAATATTATAATATGCATAAAATGTACTTATAAATGCAAGCTATATGATTGTGATTTGATTATCCATCAATCCAACAACATGTTCATGGAAGATACCAAAAAAGTTCATGAGTTTTAAAATAAAATTAGTATCTGTTTATAAAATTATGTTAAATAAATAAATGGAATCAAGTAGCCTATGGAAAACATCTGGTAAAATGCAAATTTCTGTAAATACACGGCAATTCTAATTAACATATTGTGTGTTATATTATTCCTTTTTTCCTCACTTTGCCCTTTTTTGCTCACTGATTTTCAAGAGAGTAATTTTGCTGCACTATTTCCCTTTTCCATTTTCTTTTACCTACTCAAATAAAGTGCCACTAATTCTATGTTGGAAGAAATAGAATATTATTGAAAACTGATCTAAATAGGTGTGGTCATTGCTAAGTACTTTGTTCTTGGTAAAGACCAGTAGCCTCTTGTAGGTGAAATTAAATTTTCTACCACAAAAATCTACAGCTAGTAATACTATAACAAAGCCTAATTGCAGACAAAATCTGCTGCAGCCAAAGGTTTATTAGCACAGAGCTGGTGAATTCCTTTGCTTTCACAATGAGAAGATCTTCAATGCTTGGTGTAGAATGAAAGCAGTATACATGTCAGGTGCAAAAGAGGCAAGAATTTTCCCCCATGGGATGTACAAAACTTTCTCACTGGAGTCATGTTCTCTTTGCATTGTTGAACAAGAGACTGTTTTAGAATCCTAAAGGTGAGTTCCTGCTCCCCTTGGTGTAAGATTTTGTGTTCAGTAGAGTCATGACAAGTACAGTGGTCACAAAAGATATGGGTTGTCTAAGCTGTATTTCTAGTGAACACGCAAACCGAAATATCATGATTAATTTAACATCCATTTTATTCTCAAGCCATCTAGTCTTGGTCCAGATAAAGATAGTTAATGCACTTATAACACCTGTCTTAGGTACAGCCTTCCCAGTGCATTTTACCAAACAGGGCACCCCCAATATCAACACATATCCTCAGGGCTAGGCTACTACAGAGGGCCGCATGTGAGCGTATAAGACTGCACGTGCTGAAGCATTTCTAACCAAATTACAGATAATATAGCACACATGTGGTACACATTATCACCATTGTATTTTTATGTGAAAATAATCAATTTTAAGCTGTGCAATCAGTATGTGAACATATGGAAGAGCCTCACCTGTACCATGCAAAAGAGGGACTTATTTTGAAAAATAGCAAACATACCTAAAGAACACAGGCTTAATTGTGTCTATGTCTATCCTCATTTGGTCACTGATAGTTTCTTATTAAAAACTGAAGATCAATAGCCATTCAGTGCCTCTAAATAAAACGTGGAAAGCACAAAGAGGGCTCAAAAGATGGCTAGACCATGAGCTCTTCTCCAAGTGAGTTCATTATAATACAGTGTTAGAAACGAGAGCCATAAAATAATAAGAGGCAAAAAAATAAATAAATAAAGTTTCATTGTGGATTTGGAGGTCCACATTTAATTATGTGGTGATTTGCTCGGTAGAACAGAAGCACTGCATTCACAAAAGGAGATATACTATTTATGGAGACACCATGAAGAAATTGTCATGGGGCTTATAAATGTCCTCAGAGTAAACTATGAATTTTAAGACACTAAGGTGTTTGTGTGTCTCTTTATCCAGCAGGAGCTCCAGGGTTCCCCTGAGCTTCTGGAAAGTTAAGAGTTCACTCTACAATGATAGGAAGTGAGTGACTTATTTTAATGCTTATTCATCTCGCCTTAATGCTTTTTAAACAACATTTTGAAAAAAGACATACTTATATTCCCATTATGCAAATGTGCAGAAGTACGTTTTTGTCTCTTTATATGTTGCTGTACAGCTAAAGTTTTTATTTTTTTGTGGGTACCGGGGGTCGACCTCAGGACCTCGCACGCCAGCAGGAGCCCATGCTGCTGAGCGATATCACCGGCCCTTTTTTCCTATGTGGGTTACGGGAGTCAAACTCAGGACCTCGTGCTTGCTAGGCAGGCAGTTACGCTGCTGAGCCATCTCACCAGCCCAAATTTTCAAAGTACATAGTCTTAATAGAGCTTTTGCTTTTATAGGTAAAACTTATAATACAACCTATGTTAACAATTACATCAGATAAACGGTTTAATGTTATTCATTTCTCATTAAAACAACAGTACAAAATGCACTACATGATCATGTCAAATAATTTCATTTAAATTAACTTGAATTTTAAAACCAAAGAAAATTAAATAAGCAGTAACAGCATTGTTTTACATTTTTCAATTTTTTAAAAATTCTTACCCAAATGAAATCCTATTCTAATATTTCCTATCACAGTCTGTTGTTTTAAAGTATTTGTAAAAAATCTGCCCGATCACAGACATGCAGTTGGAGAAGACTTTCCAGATAATTATTGATTTTTTTTGATATTACTAACTTTCGGCAAATGGTTTCTTAAAATTTCTTGTAAATTTTAATCTGAAATCACATTAATGATTTTTTATTCTTTTTCGTAAGAAAATATACCTCTATTTCTTGCACTCTGAATAAATCTTGTACCCTCCAATCATTTTGCATCATATTTGGTCACCTGGAAAATAGTGGCTCACTGACATGTAATATTTATAACATGGGCACAATGTATTTTTTAGTATAAAGCAATATCAAGTTCCACTATTTTGAAACTGTGAAACTCATGTTGGTAGAGACGTGTTTTCCTGAATCCTACCTCTTCCTTGAAAGTTTGAATTTCACCATTGACACCAGTCTCCGTGAGTTGTATTCCAGAGTAGCAGGCCCCCTCATTCGTTTCTGATAAAGTCTGCCAGATAACTCAAGTGCGGTGAACCTTTGCCTCTCTCAGTTGCTCTTGCAAGTATAAGTGGTGTTCCATCAAAAGAGAAACGGCGAATTCAGCTCACACCTCTAGCAACCACGTGACTGCTCTCCCTCCAGGAACCATCTCCTGTGGGACACAGACAAGAAGCTTCACAGACTTCCGCATATGACATAAAACGGCACGCACCTAAAGTGCAAGATCTCATCATATTAGGAACGCACATGTCTTCGTCCATTCATTCTCCCTTGAAATGGGCGCTTGCATTTCTCCCTGCAGAGAGAAGCCAGGTGCAGTTCAGTGCAACTCAGCAGTCTCTCCCAGCTCGGGGAGCTCCTTCCGAGTGTCCACACACCGAGAACAGCCGATGATGAGAAAGGCTTTATTAGGAAGCCAGCTTTCATCTTCTGGACTCTTGAAATTGTCCTGGGAATTTCCCAGGTATTCCCAATCACGCGTCCAGGATCACAGCTACAGAGCGATAGGAAAATGAGTGTGTAAGAGTTTGAGGCTCCTGACAAATTTCTTTGGGTTTTATCCTTCACTGCTGCAATAGGGAAGATACTCTTTTCCCCCCTGAGGTCCATTAGTGGGATTGAAAAAAGCAAAATTTTCCATTACCCACCCACTAACAAGCCCATGCAGTAAGCTATGCAAATATGTGGACATATTTAATATTTTATAAAATACACTTGGACTCTGACCCACACTCCAGAGTCCATTAGATTTTCCCAAAACATAAAACGATGTATCTTGGCATTGGTCTGTTTCCTACTTCAAGGAGATGTGACAATCTAATACAGTGAGGGTGTGAAGCTTGGGGACATCGAAGAGATACGTCTCACAGGTGCTTCTCTTCCATCTCCTTTTTCCTTCCCCCCCTTTCCCACCACCTTTGCACAGTGACCTGAACATAGCATGATCATTGGCAACGCTATTGGAGATCACTTATTTGTCTCAGCTTTGCATGGACAATAGACAAAGTTGTATATGTTCAAGGTGTGCAGCGTGGTGTTTGGTATTCAATACACTGATATAGCCACATGCAACTTAGTTAACACATCTGTCACCAGAGGTAGCTCCTATTTGTGTGTATTTGTCCCTATTTGTGCTGTGCTTGGGTGGGGACTTCTCAGACTTTGACAAAGTGGCTTTTCTTGCTTATTGTAACTACCGGAATAATGATCCATTATACTCTAAAGTTCAGGACCTGGGTTTTATTTTTGGTGTCGACTATACTTAGGCATCATTAGACACAAATAGAACAATTACAGAAAATCATCTGAGAAACAAAATTACAACTTTTCCAGAATGCCACATGGTTCAGAGATTTCTGCCAAGCATTATATTTGACCCGAAGCTGAAATATTTTGTAGGTGTTTTTATGACTTTATCTCTGAAATATTTTATATGAAAGTCACTGTGACATTTTCAGTACTTTAGAAGCCAAAAATAATTGTTTGAGTGTTCTTTTTACTTAAACAGTGAAGTATTTTAAATATGTGCTTGTGCCTGTGAATATGTTCCTCGACTGCGTGAATATCAGAGATGCCAGTGGAAAGCAGAATTGGTTCATTGGTTCTTATAAATATAATTATCAGTGCATGATATCTCAAAGAAAAAAAGCATGAGGATGAATCCTACATGTAAGAGTTGTTCTCGAACAACTATTTTTGGAAAAAATGCAGGAATTCTAGTGTAGCTTGAGACTTCGAATGGAAGAAGAGGCTTTTTTAAAGTATTGTTATGTATCTATTGTCAGAAACATTGTCAACTGAGATTAAAATAATAGAAAATTATTTGAAGACTGTGTATTAGGAAATATATTGCAGGTAGCAGTAATGTAAGATTTTATTTCAATATATATGTTGTGTGCCACTTATGATACAATGTCAGTTCAGCTGGCTGTTAGTCATATTTTAGTAGATAACTTTATCTCACTTACAGATTGGATTCTAAAATGGTAAGGAAAAGGATGATCAGTGGCAGTTACTCTTGTAGAGATTAGCATAAGGGTCTTCCTTGGAGAATCATCAGTTTCATTTATGAAGCTCATAGGCCAGGATGAGAAAAGAGTACCTCACAGAGCAAGCTGGTACTGCACCCAGGCCCAGGGTGCAGAAGAAAGATCACGTTCCCTGGAATCGGTTAGACCTTACTTATAACCTGGTTCTGATGTTTGGTGGTTATGAGCCCCCAGCCATTTACCCACTAATAATGATAATGAAAGTTAAATAAATGAGTGAGAATAAAGCATCTGACACTTAGAAAATATTCAGTGAGTTTCTTCCTTTTCATTTCCTCCCAATCTTGCATATATTTGCAAAATTAATCTTTGAGTCACCTATTTTGAGCTCTACTCAGTATGTCCTTATTCTTTCAGAAATTGCTGTCATCTTTGACAATCTAAAATCATGTTTAATTACCACTGCTTGAATATACCATGTTTCATTAAACCAAATCTGTGCTAAAGGATAGCTGAGCTGTTTATAATTTCTTAACTTTTTGAACATTGTTATAATGGACACACATTGACAACGTAATTTTTTCACATTATTTGTGGCAGTATCATGATAGGATAAATTCTTGGATATTGTTGGTCATTGATTTGCTCAGTTTATGTCTTGATTAATGTGACATAATGCTTTCTATATCTTTGAATCAAGTAATATCCTCTTGTCCATTGCAGGTTTTTTTGAGTACTTGATAGGGTTTCAGGCTTACTTGTAAAAACTTCTGCCAATATTGAGTTTTCTATACTATTTAAATATTTGCTAATATAAGAAACAATTAAAAAAAGGATTGCTTTCTTTCATTTGTTCTCTGGTTATTCATAGGGTTGATTATTTTTATATAATATTGATCTCACTTTTTAGGGAAATAGCTCCCAACAATTTTTTGATAGCAAATTTGTGCTTTTTAAAAGTTGTACTATAAGAATTTTCTGCATTTAAAAATATAATATTTTGTGATTTGTTTTAAATATTTAGTTATCCATTATATTTTTTGGTTCTTCAACTTTGATTATGACTCGGTATGAATTATGCTTTATTTTTATAATGTTAAATTGTAAAGAACTATTAAATTATCATTTTTCTGTGCCACCTAATGCATTTATTATGCATTTATTCATTAAATATTTTATCTATGTGGAATTGTATAGGTGAAAGATGTGAGATAAAGAAATTTTTATATTTTCCATTTATTTTCTATTTCAAATGTTGCTTTTAATTACTTTAGTTTTTACCTTCACAATAAAAATTATGCTTTCAATGATCTACGTTCTAGTGTAATTTTTGGAGTTATCATTTGTAAGGTTTACAGCAAGTTTTTTAGTACACTGTTTTATCAAAACCTTAAGAACATTTAATACATTTTTCTACAGCGTTTATTCATTCTTCTTTTCTTACGTGTGTAAGGACCACGTGCTATAATCACAATGCCACGCGATTTATAATGACTGTGGAAAAGACAAAAGGGAACACAAAGATAGATGTCATATGGTCTCTATCCTCACAGAAAATGGTCATTCGTAGATGCCAAACCAAGAATCATAAGCAAGGGAAATATAAATAAATTATAATGGGATTTAGAGCCATGTATCATATTTTTTAAGACATTTCAATGTGATTCATAGGAAGAAAACATTGAATGTGGATCCTGAGGTATGGGTGCAAAAAGGATGCTGTAGAATAGAAAAGAGATTCTAAATGAAGGATGTGCATAAAAGACTGAGAAGGAGGGAAAGTGCCGGATGTGTGCTTGATAAATAAAAACACAGATTTGAGTCCATGCTTGAGGGATCAATGGGAGAGAGGACTTAAAAGAAAGTCTGGGGCAGGCTTTGAATGTTGTTTTAAGTGACAGATTGAGTTCAAGTTTAATTAATTAGTGAATGGGAAATCATGAAAGGTTTTGACAAGAATATTGATATGATCAGATTATTAATTAAGACCAATGACAATTATGCACCAATTTGCAAGGCCTGTATAGACTCCTAGGAAATCATAAGGAGGCATAAACCACTATCACACATGCTTTCAATGCACGGTGATGGGTGATGACTACCGTCTTTTGAACATTTTTTGTAAACAGAAAAATATACCTGATTCTAAGCCAAATACATGTGAAAACAACTTGTCCATAGATGTTAAGGGAAAAAGACGTGCAACAGTTCTTAAAGTTCATTCATCTCCTTAGTTTCCTGCAATACTCAGCTGTTTATTTTATTTTATTTTATGTATTTATTTTTTTTTGGGTACCGGGGGTCGACCTCAGGACCTTGCGCACCAGCAGGCACCCATGCCGCTGAGCAATATCACCAGCCCTTTTTTTTATGTGGGTTCCGGGAGTCGAACTCGGGCCCTTGCGCTTGCCAGGCAGGCGCTTACGCCACTGAGCCATCTCACCGGCCCTCAGCTGTTTATTTTAGAATAAATAATTTAAACATACTGAAATCATCCTTCAATTTAACATATTTAACAGATTTATCATTTTCTTTCCTTTTTAACCAACTCACAGGTAGAAAATGAATACAAAGAGTGGAGGACTTTTCCAGTTGCCATCGCCTTTCTAAATCCATGGGTTCCACATCTGTAGATTCCACCAAAACCTTGCATCTGTATTGAATAGGTACAGATGGTTTTGGCTTGTCATTATCCTCTAAATACCACACTATAACTACAATTTACATATCCTTGACATTGTATAAGATAGTAGAATTAATTTACTGATGATTTATTGTATATAGAATGAGGTGGGTAAATTATATATAAATAGCACATTATTTTATATAAAGGATTTAAACATCCATGGATTTTAGTTTCCACTGGGGCTTCTAGAACCAATCTTACACAGATATCAAGCAACGAATGTGCTAAAATCAGGACTTACTCTCTTAGCCAAAAGGCCACAACTCGATATAATTTCTCCAATGACATAAGGATTACAGCACCACCAACATTGAGTCAGTAGAGAGTCAAGAAATCTTTCTACCTTTAGTTGAAAGACAAGCAATTGGCAGGTGAGAAAACCCAACTCTGCTACATCAAATGAAACTCGGGAGTTAGAACATCAGCTCAGAAATGTTCCTAAAAATTCAGAGATGCTGCAGAGACAGGAAGAGCATTCGAAGTGCCGACGATAATCCGAGGGGGGCACGGAGAGTAGGGCTAAATCTGAGCATGAGTTTCAGGAATGGAAACTGATGGAGAACATCGGACAAGGAAGAGCTAGAGATGTAGGAATCCGGAAATGGGGGAGAGATTCCCAAGAGCCAGACAGATAGCGTTGGGCAGGTGTTGGCAGGCAGGGCTGGAATACATTCTAAATTCCGGCCTGCTCTCTAAGGAGTGGTTGGTTCAGCGTGTGACGGCTGAACTTGCATGCCGAGGGAAGGCTGGCTCCGGCATGGAGAGACTGTGGGAAAGCCCGGCAGGAATGAGACGAAGGCACCGTGAGAAAGGGCAGGCAAGTGCAGTCAGCCATGCAGACAGCTCAGAAGAAACAGCAGCTACGGTCGTGTACAGGCAGAGTTCGGAGGCTGCGGCAAGTTACTGTAGATGGAAGGTGAGGGGAAGACAGCGACCATCGCAAGGTTCTGAGCTTGAATGATGGCATATCGTGGAGAGAACGGATGTAGAGTCGGACATGCTTTATTGAAATCCTACGGCTGCACCCGGCGGGAACATCCAGAAGGCATTAGAGGATGTGGGTAAAGAAAAGTGGGAGGCATCAGGGTTCACGAGGGTACACCTCGTGGTGTACACAGGAGTGGGTGTTGCTGACTCTGAGCGGAGTTTGAGAGCAGTTTTATCCTGCACTAAGGACTCAGGGCACAGCTACAAATCCATCTGAGGGTGAGGCGTCTGAGGAGAAGCTGGCTAAGGAGACGGAAGTCAGGGATCTGGCTGTGCCATGGCGTGAGTATCAAGGGCGGGTTCTACGGCTCTCCTTTCTCAGGGGCTGGGATAAAATCAAGAATAAATTAGCAGATGAGGTGTTTGTGGTTTTGCATGGAGAAACCTCTCACTGTGTGTTAGTGTGAAGGGAAGGGGATCATGTATAATTACTATATATATCGTTATTAATATTATTACTAGGGTAAGATGTTTAAACACAAAATATTAAGCACACTTCTTCGAAACATGCATCATTTATATAATTTGCAAACACCTGGTGAATTCCTAATTGCCCAGCCAACGTAGTGAATTTTTAATGTACGTAATGCCGAACAGTGATAAATGAGTGGCTTGCTTCCTTCTCTCTTCTTAGACCCCAGTCGCCGTCTTGTGCTTTTGGTCTAGGAATTAATAGCATCTTCAGCAACACTGTGGGTTTCTAAATGTGAATCATGACACCGAACTGAATGTTGATTCAGGGATAGGCGAGAGGCCCGTGAAGATTCATTGGAGTCATAATAGGACTCACGCGCAAGGAGGAGATGGTGCGAGGAATAACAGGAAGCGGAAATGTCAGGGAAGGTCTCTAAAAGAGGAGGAGGAAGAGGAGTAGGAAGGGGTGCGGTATGAGGAGAAGCATAGATGCGAGGTCAGACTGGAGTACTGTGAGTAGCAGCTAAAAGGGTGAGTGTCCTGCACTTGGAAGACCTGGTGTGGCCAGCCAGGATGAAAATACGTGCAAGCTCCCTGTAATCTGTTCTACAGCAATGCCCAGTCCTGTGCAAAATATGTAAACACGGTGCTGGCTTTATTTTCTCTTTGTTAAATACTAGCAGTGTTAGGAATTCAAGGAATCCACATCCCACTACAAGAATACCCTCTTTCACATTGCTTTATACCTAATTAATCAGACAGTTTGTAATTTGAAAGTTAAAATTCGGAATGAAGGGGCCGGTGAGATGGCTCAGCAGCTTAAGCGCCTGCCCGGCAAGCACGAGGGCCCGAGTTCGACTCCTGGAACCCACATACGAAAAAGGGGCCTGTGATATCGCTCAGCAGCACGGGCGCCTGCTTGCGTGCAAGGTCCTGAGGTCGACCCCCTGGTACCCACAAAAAAAAAAAAAAAAATTCGGAATGAATTCTATTTCTGGAGAAACAAGTAAGTAAAAATACTTTGCATTTTTCTGTGTTTCACATTGTCACCTCATATTTTCTCTCATAAGAAAGGCATTTCTAACATTTTCAGCTCATGCCTACCAAATCTATTTGATGTGACCCAGATGCCAATATAAAATTTGGACATACTTGCCAGCTAGCCTTTGATGTGACTATAATACTAATCACATAATATAACCATCCTGAATCTAGAACTCAAATATACCTGCCTTTGGTAACATTCTTCCCAGTCTATGATTCAGTATGCTGATCCCTTCCTAACGATGTCAGTTCCTTTGCATAGACGTCATCTTGTCTCGTAGAAAGCACTTCTATTTTTTTTGCTTGTGCCTCCACTTAACAGCAGTCATTAATTTACTGATACCCTGTCTATCAGGCCTACATCAACTTGATTAGAGCTGTTACCCTAATCAAAAGGCTGATAATTAAGACTATCCATCTGTAGAGTTCTAAGTGCTAAGATGAGTTGAATATCCTAATTAAGATTATTTAGGTGTTACTTAAATGCCATCATTTGATTCAGCTAATCATACCAGCAGGTACATTAGATTTGCATTAATGTACTGCTGAAGCCAGCAGCTATTTAGGCAGATCAAAAATGTAGATTGCAGACACTATTTCAAATGTCTTTATTTGAAAGTGATATTGAGACAATGCATTACGATAAGCAGGATGTTAGAACAGCTTAGGTTATTTCAATGTTTCTTAATTTACTTTATGGTAATGAGTGGAGTATTTAAAATAAACAGCCTATTTATTGAATTTGTTTTGCATCTTTTGTCATCTTGCACCCTCTCTCATACCTAGAAATGCAGCCCAACATTGTTTTCAGCATTTTCCATTTTGTAAATTATACTTACTGAGGGATGGAGAAAATCTCTGTAAACTACACTTCCTAAGTAGAAATATCTGGGAATAATGTAGCATGATTTTCCCCCAAATATCTCATGCTTTATTGAAAATAAATAATGAAAGAATATTTTGTTTTTAATAGTCACATTAATTACCAATTTCCTCAAATAAATGTAGTCAAGAAACTTTTAATGGTAAACTATAACTCATTAATAGTTTGTGTTTTATTCCTTTATCTTAGACTGATGGAAAACACAAAATATAATTTTCTGTTGCAATTGTATAGCTACAATGGAATAAAATGTGCTCATAGAATCTATGCCAGGTATGGCTTCCAAATTACTCTTCCCCAAATAGGGATGACAAATAATGCCACAGTGCGATAACTAATTGCAATATGTCAGCAAAACTGTAGTAGAAGGGCCTGGTCGATTGGTGAAGAACAGTCCTGCGTGTGCGTATGGGCGTGTCTCCCTTCATCAATGGATGCTTAAGTTGCTTCCAAATCTTGGCTACTGAGAGCAACACTGTAATTGCACACGGGCATGCAGATATTTTTCAGTTATCCATTTCATTTTTTAGACAGATATCTAAAAGTAGGATTATGGGGTATATGTTAGGTTTATCTTTAATTTTGTGAGGAGACTACACAATGTTTTCTGTAGTATCTGTATCACTTTATATTTCCACCAAAAATGTAAATGGCTTTGTTTTTCTCCATGTCCTTGCCAGTATTCGTTATCTTTTGAGTTTTTCGTAGTAGCTTCCCCGGCAAGTATGAGGTGATAGCTTTAATCTGTGTTGCCCTGATGAATAGTAAAGTTGTTTAGAATATTTTCATCTGCTTTTGGCCATTTCTTTGTCTTCTTTGGAGAAATGTCTACTTTGGTCCTTTTAATATTTTTAACATAACTATTATATTTATTTTTCTTGCTGTTGATTTTCTTGCTATACTTTCTTGCTATTTATTTTCTTGCTATATTGTCTTGCTATTTATTTTCTTGCTATATTTATTTTTCTTGCTATATGACTTCCTCATATATTAAATTCTTCACTTTGATTTGGTCCCACTTAACTATTTTTGCTTTTTTTTTTTTGCTTGTGATTTTGTTGCTCGTACTTTTGGTGTTATGTCAACAACAACAACAAAAAAATCACTGCAAAGCCTGAGGTCATTAAGCTCCTTCCCCTGAGTTTTCTTTGGAAATTTTAGTTTTATGTCATACACTGAATCTTTAATTCATTTTGAAATAATTTTTGTGTGTTGGTTAGGATTAGGATCCAATTTTGTTCTTTTGCAGGTAGACATCCAGTTTTCTCAATGCCACTGATTGAAGAGAAGACCTTTCCCCATTGTGTGTCTTGGCATCCTGGTCATATATTAGCTGACTGTATATAAGTGGGTTTATTTATGGGCTCTATTGTCTGTTGGGCTATATGTCTGTTTCTATGCTGGTACAATTTTATTTTAATTACTGTAACTTTTTAATATAGTTTGAAATCAAATGTGATCCCTTCAAGTATCTTGCTGAAGAAGGCTTTGGATATTCTGGGTCTTTTATGTTTCCATGCACCTTTAAGGATTTTTAGTTTTTGAAAGATGTGATTGGGATTTTTATTAAGAATTCCTTGAATCTGTAGACTGCTTAGAACGAATGTGTGCACAATATTAATTCTTTCCATCCATGAAATAGAATATCTATTTACATATTTCTTCTTAAATTTATTTCATCAATTTTTATACTTTTCAGTGTGTACATCTTTCCCCAACCACTATATTCTTTTTGGCGCTACTGCTATTGTTTTATTTCTTTTTCTGTGAATTTGTTGTTTCTTGTAACTACTAATGATAGTCAGTTTGATTGGATTGAGGGACGCCTACCAGATTGGGTGTTTCTGTTGGATGTTTCCCTGTAAGCCACCAAACTGAGGGGAGCGACCTTCCTAACTGTCAAGAGTACCATCCAACAGTCCTGTTTCCTGGATGGAATAAAAGAAGAAAGTGAAAAATTGGAACATATTAAAGATTTCTACTCTGCTTGACGGGGTCCATCTTTTGCTGCCGTCACCTGTGGACATCAGACTCCAGGTTCTGCCTTCCAAAGCCTATTCGTACCAGCAACTCTGCAGGCAGCTTCCAAACCTTCAACCTTGGACTGGCGCTACATCCTTGGTTCATTTTGTTCAACAGCATTTAGCTTCTTGGACTAAGCAGTTATTGTGTCATCCAGGTCTTTGGCTCAGAGATGGCCATTGTGGACCTTTCCATCTCTCATCTTGTAAGCCTACCTAAAAAATCCCTATATATACTTTTACAAATATATTTTTACATTTTACCCCTCTGGACATTGGGTTGTATGTGTTATTTCTTCTGTATCTCACTGAACACTGGCCCCATTATTTCTGAAATCACATGTGCACTCCAATCCAGGACCAGAGCCATGGCGTTCATAGCAGTACAACACACCTGATGCCTAGAGGGATCTGCTTGGATATAACCGCTTCTTGGGAAGAATATGGAGAAATGGAGAAACAAGCTGTGTTCTCCACCACAGATTCCAACAAGGACAACTGCTACAGATATCCAAAGCCTTAGCTGAAGAGGCTGTTCACAGTCCTAGCAATGTTAACTTCAGTTGAGGGAGTTGCATAGACACCAAGCCACTGCACCCTGCTGGGGTTCCATCCAGTCACTGACTTCCAAGCACTTGCAAGGGAAGGCTGACCCAAGAGCCTGCTGCCTCTGATGAATAAGCATGATGTAGGCCACGAGGCATAGGCAAAAGCAAAGAAACGTCTTACCACCAGAGGAACACAATTACAATCCAGGAGGAGACCTTAAAGAAATGAAGATGTATGGATTATCTACAAAAGAATTCAAAACTATTTTAAGGAAGCTATGCAAAATATATCATACCTTATAATTCATTTTCTTCATAGGTATTTCCCCTTCAAACAAGCTCAGTCAAATTTCAAATTATATAATTTGTTGTTTTCCGTAATATACAGAGACTTTAAAAATTTGATGGCAATCCTAAGTGTCAACCCTTCCCTACCCTTGTCTTAATAATTATAAGCAGGCTGATGCTAATTTTTTTCTGCCCTTATCTAATAAAGGTGGTAAGCTTAGAGAGAGTTCTTAAAAACACAGAAGAATAGAAAAGAAAATGTGGAGGCTGAGGAAACTGAACATAGACTAATCTGGCACTGAAAAATTTAGAGGTGACTATGTTGGAACTATTATTAGACATCCAGGCCACTGATGACAATGCTCAGCAGTCTCATTTTTTTGGAAAGTCACCAATACAATTCTTTATTTATGGCTCCTTTATTATAATGTGACAGATTTATATTTTGCCTTGTTTTCCTAAAATTTACCTACTTTTATCACAAAAATATACTTTTATTTAAATTTTTATGTGCATTGCCTAAAACATCATAAGTAGTTTAAATTAATTTTCATGTTTTGTTAGATGTCAACTTTATTTTGTTGATTGCTATTCATTATGACAAACTTGCTGAGTATTAAAAATTGAGATTAAGGGGCCGGTGAGATGGCCCAGCAGCGTAAGCGCCTGCCTTGCAAGCGCGAGGGCCCGAGTTCAACTCCCAGATCCCACATACGAAAAAGGGGCCGGTGATATCGCTCAGCGGCATGGGTCCCTGTTGGTGCGCGAGGTCCTGAGGTCGACCCCCCGGTACCCACAAAAAAAAAAAAAATTGAGATTAAAAATACATATGTTCTAAATACGGAATCATATATAAAATATTACAGTAGCGCAATCAATAAGATGGTCTTTATTTATTGACCATCTCCTATGCAGTAGGCATGGAACATATATTAGTTTTAATTTTTAGTGACTTGCAGGGCGGCGATCGTATGTTCAAGCTCTCCCAGTGTTTGGGGCCCAGGAGGGATATGCGTTTCCTGCTTGGAAAGCGAGGATAGCAATTCCTACTTCCTAGGGATGTTTTAAGGCTAGAAAGTCTGTTTCTACACATTTTTCCCTCAAAAATCCTCACCCTATACTCTTTCTCACCTCAAAAATGACAACTCCACTCTTCTGCTTCCTTGGGTTAAAATCTGTAGTGGTTTTTCCTTCACTGCACTATCAGTCCAGCAGCACACCCTTCTGGCTCTGCTTTCTTTATGCATCCACAATCCTTCCACACCTCACCATCTTACTGCTGCTGCATTTGGCCACGCCCATGCTCCTCTCGCCAGGTGGCCACAGTCGTCTCCTAACTAGCTCTATATCTGCGCTCTTCTTACGAACATCTCACCCATCCTGAGAGTTTTCAACCCATAGCCAAAAGGTCTCTAAAAATGCAAATTAGCTCATGCCAGCCCCGTGCTCATGGACGACTTCTCAATGCTTGAGCTAAGATACCCTCAGTCCCTTTCGGACACCAGCCCTCACCAGGAACCCCCCATTCCAGGACCTGAGGAGACCTGTTCTGACTCAGTTCTTGGGGACATTTTTCTTCTGGCTTAGGAACAATGCTGGACCATGAGAGACCAAGGTCAAGATAGAAGCGCAGAAAGGATTTGTGTCCTGGAGCAGCTCCCAACATTGATGGAAGGAAAGGGAGGGTAAATGTTCCAGGATCTCCTGCTCTCAGATGAGGCCACTCCGAGGTACATGGTGTGCAGCCACCCGGAAGTACTGGCTGGATGTAATCCCATATGCCCCGGGGATGATCTGCTTATGAATCGACTCTGTATTTTCTCCTTCTTTGTCTGTCTACTCTGCACTTCCTGCTCATATTTCCTAGAAACCCTTCCCATATAAACCCCTTACTTTCAAACCCTTGTCTCAGGTATTGCTATGTTGGCCACTCATCTTGCCCAGAGAAAGTCCTATAAAATCTCCTCCAAAGCACATTCCTTTATACATTTCATGTAATCCCTTTCTTTCTTTCTTTCTTTTCTTTCTTTCTTTCTTTTTTTTTTTCTTTCTTTCTTTCTTTCTTTCTTTCTTTCTTTCTTTTTCTTTCTTTCCTTTCTCTTTCTTTCTTTCTTTCTTTCTTTCTTTTTCTTTCTTTCTCTTTGTTTCTTTCTTCTTTCTTTCTCTCTGTTTCTTTGTTTCTTTCTTTCTCTCCTTTTTTTCTTCCTTCTCTTCCTGTCTCCTTCCTTCCTTCCTTCCTTCCTTCCTTCCTTCCTTCCTTCCTTCCTTCCTTCCTTCTTTCCTTCCTTTTCCTTCCATCCCTCTTGTACTGGGGATTGAGTAAAAGGCTTTTGCACTAGATCTGCAGCCCCTTTTTCTTTTTTCTTTTGAGCCAAGCCCTCACTAAGTTTCTTATTTGCCCAGACTGGGCTTGAACTCTAGGTCTTCCTGTGTTGGCCTCCCAGAGTGCTGGAATGATGGCCTGCAACAGCACAGCGACTTTTCTTTTAAACTTTCCATTTCCCTCACTGTCTTCCTCCTGTCCATCAGGACTTTCCTTTTGCTTGTTGCTCTTTGTGTCAAGCTTTTTCTTATTTATCCCTTTCCAGTTTATCTCTGTTCCAAACCCCCCTGCCATGCACAATCACTTGCTATTTCTCTTATCACATTGTAATGTTTTAGCCTTTAATATCACTTGATAAGCTATGTATTTGATTGTTTTTAAAATTTGTATATCTTCTCTGTAAATGTACATCTAATGACGTTAAAGAACATATTTTATTATTTGCCACTGAATAATAATAATCAGTAAAGCATAAAAAATAGTTACTCAATTAGCAGCTAAGTTATTGTATATTAGTAATATGAATTTGATCAAACTAGTTAACTTTTTAAAGTTATTGTTCTCTTATAGACAAAATGAAGTAACTGCCCCATATATATTAAGTGACCAAAGAAGAATGTTCCATCTTTTCATCAATATTTTTATGTTGGCTTTTACACATGAATCTACCACCTCATCAGATTATTAATATAGATACTGAAAAAGAAGTAGAAATATTCCCAACTTTAAGAAATGTAAACTATACCGGTGACACTAGGGCAGAATGTCCAGAAATAAAGTATATGTTTCAGCAAACATAGGATTATAAAAAGTTTTCAGGGTCACCTTACATGGTCCAAAATATAGGATTTTTAAGTTGTTTTTAACATATTGATAGCATCTGATTAGATAAAACGTGTCAAATTAATGCTAATGTGATGAGCTGTACTTGCATATAAAAATAAGAATTTGAATGTAAATAATTTATAAAAAACTTAGTTGATAAAATAATTTCAAAACTTAAGTAAATTGTGGGTTTAACCTGAAGTTGATTGTGGGTGATTTTTTACATAGACTCTGAGAGAAGCAATAGAATCATGTGTGTTTATTTTTGTACACAGACTCAGCCCTGGTCCAAATTCATTTACATGGATACAAAAATGTATAAGATTTTGAAAAAAAAATATTCTCACAGTTACAAATGCATTTCAGTTTACATTTGTTGCTTAAAATAGGCATTTGCTTCAGAGAGCACTTTTTGAAAAATTTTATTCACGTTCGCTAACATCTGTAAGGCAAGTTTTCTGTACTTGACTTCAAAATCTCGTCTTTCTGAACTGTGTCTTTCTGTTTCGTCTAAGTGTTTACCTTCCTAATTACCTCCTGGTCCGCTAGTTAAGTTCTCCGAGGCTGCCCTCAAGAGTGCTTCTGGGCCCTGCTATTTGCGCACGGAATCTAAATATTTGCGAGTCCTTGCCCCTGCTCTTTCCTCCTCCGCTGGCGAAGTTAAACATCGCCGGGGCTCCGGCTCTGCCGCCAGCGTGGAGGGACTGCTGGCTGATGGCTGGGATTTGTTTATTTATGCTGCTGACAGCATCCAGTCTCAAGCGAGGGTCTCTGTTTATTCGCTCACTCACCGCTCACTGACAGGCACACAGGGTGGACTTTCGCGGGCCGATCTGAACAAACGCAGGTGACTCAGCGCGCTCTGGTGTGCACAACTCCGAGCGCTCACCGGGGAAGGAGGAAGCGCGGGCGGGGGCGCAGGGTGTCACAGCCAGCAGCAGGTGGGACGCGCGGCAGGAGGAAGCAGAGCACAGAGCTCTTCTCTTCCTAACAGATGGAGACATCCCTCACTGCAGTGAGTGCACGCAATTAAAACGTACAATTGGAGATGCGTGTGTGTTCTTGTATGCATACACTCAGGAAACAGCCACCATAATCAAGGTAATGAACAGATCCATTACCCAGAAAGATTCCTCACACCCTTCCATAATACCTTCCTCCTCTCTCCCACGGAGAAGCGATCCTCTCCCCCAGGGAACACGCATCTGTCTCTGCCGCTGAGACTGGATTCAAAACTCTAGAAATGTCTATAAATGATATCAATCTACCTGGACTCTCTTTCAAAGGGGAGGAGAGGTCTGGCATATTTAATTCAGAATAATAGTTTTAAGATCGATACATATATATTTTTTTTCATTAATTATACATATTAATAGAGCTCAGTGTGATAATTCAGTGTTTCACTAGACTGTAGATTTCCTCTACATCTTTTTCCAAAGTCCTTAGAACTTAAGATTTTAGTTTTGATGACTTTCAGTTTATCACTTTATTATTTTATCAATGGTACTTGGCACTGTATCTGAGAAATTGTTGGCTAAACCAAGGTCACAAAGTCTTTTCTCATGTTTTCTTCTAGGTTTATAGTTTTAGCTTCTACGCATAGGCACATATTCCATTTGGGTGAACTCGTATGCAGACTTGGTTCGCTCCATCTATCTGTTTACGGTAATTGTCTCATTGCACCATGGCCACACTGCGTGGATTATTATCAGTTCATGATGGCCTTGACATTAGGGAATTTTATTTCCTCCACTCTTCGCTTTTATACAGTTGTTTTCATTTCTCTGGATAAATTTTAAAATAAGTTTGGCAGTTGTGATGAAAGACTACTAGGAATTTGACCTGATATGCATGGAACTTATTCAATAATTTGTTTCATCCATTTTGTCCATTTTTCTTTGCATCTTGGCGGGAAATGTGCCACTGCTAAGAATAGGCCATTTTGGTGGAATCTTTGCATTCAAATTGGGCATCAATGTAAATTATACTTCCCATCAACTGATGTATATGACAACTTGGAAAGAAAAAGTATGAAGAAGAATGCAGGGAAAATAGACATCCAGATCCAAGAGTTTAGATAGATAGA
Organism: Erethizon dorsatum; assembly: GCA_028451465.1. NCBI lineage: Eukaryota > Metazoa > Chordata > Mammalia > Rodentia > Erethizontidae > Erethizon > Erethizon dorsatum. Next base: position 153,123,899 of record CM051824.1, on the reverse strand, counting down.
TAGATAGATAGATAGATAGATAGATAGATAGATATAGATATATTTTATATGCAGGTACCAGGAGTAGAACTCAGGACCAGGCATGCGCTTATGCCGCTGAGCTATATCACCAGCCCCAAGAGTTTATATTGACTCTTACTCTATAATTAAATTTCAGGCTTCCTGTCTATGTCCTCTATAATTCTCATTTGTTACTAACTTTTCTGATCCTCAGTTTTCTCCACTGTAAAACTGAACTATTAATATGGTATGAAGCAAAGGAGTGCTGTGTATCTAATATTCTAAAATATAGAGAGCACTGCAGGCGTGTAAAATCCCAATAATAAAAGCAAGCTAGCAGAGATTTTTAGTGTCTTCCATTTGCAAAGACAAGGGTCCCATCGACATCGGCAGGCTTCCTTCCCACTCCAGCCATCAGTCATGGCGCAGGCGGATCATGGCAGAGCCGAGACTGGAAATGACAGGAGCTCGTGGTCTAGGAACACAGTGTGCTGCAGGTCCGGCAGGGTCAAACCATGCTGTAACTGTGCAGTGGTTTACTTGGTCCTTGCCTGCAGTTCTTTAGCTTTCCCTCCTCTTCCCATACGGACCTGGCTGCCATAGAGATTTTCTCTTTATCACTAACTTAAACAATTGCATAAGTTATGCTTGGTGCTTTTTCATGTATTTTTCATCTGGGATGTTCATTGAGATTCATCAACCTACAGTTGTTATCAAATTTGAAAAATTTTGTCGGCCATTATTTCTTTAATTTTATTTTCTATCTACACCCATTTTTGAGCAGCCTGATTGCATGCATTTATCATGTAGATGACTCCCTTATCCTCTATACCAGTGGTGGCAAAGCTATGACGCATGTTATTGTGTTTTTCTTTTAAGACAAAAAATATTAATGTGAAGTTGTTTTTTTCTAAACTAAAACCTCAGTATTCAGGTTTAATTGCAGTGTTGGCATTTTGGAATAAATAAGTGCATTTTGGGTTGCAGTTGGTCACATGGTCTCTAAAATGTTCACCATCACTTCTCTATACATTTTCAGACTTTTTTGTTCAACTTTTAATAGTTTCTGTTATGCCCTCACTTTCACTGTATTTATGTTCTTCAAAGTTTAACCTGCTGTTAATCTAGTATAGGGTATTTTTCATTTTTATATGCAGCTGTCCAGTCTATAAATTCGACTTGGATCTTTTTTGCATCTTTCTTATCCCTTCTCTCTCTGTTCGATTTCTCCTTTAGCGTCTATAATGAGTGGAAGCAGGTTATAATAACTGTTTGATATTCTTTCCTACTCTGCCAGCTGCATCCTCTCTCGGCCTGCTTGCTTCTTGTCTCTGCTTATTATTCGTTGCATTTTCTTACTGGTTTGCATACCCGAGGGTTTTCTTTTTTATTATTTCATAAGAGATATTTTGGATTTGAATGCATTTGTATTCTTATAAATATTCTTGAACTTTGATTGGAACACAATCATTTTTCTTAGAACAGGTTTGTTCCTTTCAGGTCTTGGTTTGAGCTGTTAGGAGCAACCTGAGTACTTGTTAGTCTAGGACCAACGCTTCCGGTCTACCGACACCAACCTTTCTAACTCTCTACTTTTTAAGTCTGTACTTGAACTACTGGGCTTTTACACTTGGCTTGCTGGGGCAGACACTGTTCTTATCCATGTGTGAGTTCCAAAGGGTCTTCTCTCTTACCCATTTCAGTTTGCTAATTCCCCAGCTTTTACCCATTTCTCTCTCAAATTCAAAGATCAGAACTCAGCTGAATTTTCAAGGGAGATGTTCTTAAATCTTCAAAGCTTTTTCTCTGCAGTTCTCTATTCTCTGGATTTTTTTCCCCCACAAGTCTAGTCACCCTGTCATCTCTACCTTCTCACCCTTGTATATTCAACCTGAGGAGACCACTGGTCCCACCTGTTCTCGCTTTTAGCTCCATCACCGGAATCTATGTATGGGCAGAAATTGTGCCTATTTTAGGGTTTATCCAGTTTGTTTTCCATATATCAAGCACCACAGTCAATCAGTGTGATGTCTAATCTCTTAGTAACAGTTGCTCTCCATGTTATGTCCAGTTTTGTGGCGGTGCTGTTGTTGCCCATTGGGGATAAACGTGGTCCATGCCATTTCCTCATGTCCAGCACAGAAGTCCTCTCATACTTTCGGTGTTTATCTCACCAAATGCCACATAAGCTAGCATTCAAATCCCTGACACACAATATCAACTTGCTGAAAACTGGTTTCCTTCTATTTAATCCCGCACAGACATTCATGATCAAAGAGTTACTGAAGTTGATGTGTTTATCGGTGGTACCTATGTATGCCTGGAACCCCTCTTTCAGAACTCTGTGACCTCACAAACACTGAGCCCCAAGTGCTCCTTCCCAGCCTTCCCTGGCCTCCCACTGTGCTACTTTGCCCAAGCTCACCGCTCTGTGTCACCAGCTCTGCCATGTGGTCTGTCCCATGGCTGTTGGCTCCAGGCACCCTGAGATCCACAGCACTGTCTGTCTCTCCACCTCCAGCCACATATGAAACCTCTGGTTCCTCCACTACAAAAATTTCCAAGAATACCAAACATTTACGCAGTGTGGAAGCTCATACCAGAAATATGGTGATGTGGGGAAAGAGTGACATTTAGGACCACAGCAAGAATCCAAGAGCTTCTGCAGACGTACTGCAGAAGCATTCTTGCTGGGCCTGGAGGGACCACATAGCTCACCTTCTGCCATGTTTCTAGCACCTTCTTCTCCCATCACAACTCTCATGCACTTTACTGCCGAAGCTGTTACTCCATTGACCACACCTAGAAGATCAAAATGGTGGGACATGGGCCGGTGAGATGGCTCAGCGGCGTAAGCGCCTGCCTGGCAAGTGCGAGGTCCTGAGTTCGACTCCCAGTACCCACATATGAAAAAAGGGGCCGGTGATATCGCTCAGTGGCACGGGCACCTGCTGGCTCACGAGGCCCTGAGGTTGACCCCCGGTACGCACCAAAAAAAAAATAGTGGGACATACAGACCTCCCCTCTTAGCATGCAGGTGCCCAGGAACGAGTAAACTTTATCGTCTGCATGAATTTTCACTATTTCCAGTGTACTGGAATGAAATGAGCATTTTCTTAACTACTGACTTGAAGAAAAGCAGCAGAATATGTGTGTACACCCTGTTGCGGTATTTGATGTGTCAGTCAAAATCTTAAGAACAATGTTCCTATTCCCAGGAATAGGAACATTCCCAGGAATCAATCATAGAAGGCAATGGACTATGGTGAAATATGAAGAGAACTTTACCCTATTTGAGGAAGATTGACACACTTTCGATAATTTACTCAGGTAAATGATTCTGTCCTATGATATAATTTAGCTGTTTTTGTACTATTTTTCAATGTATTGAAACACCCAACATGTATTGAATAAAAAGATAAATTATATAAGCAGAATAATATTTTATAATAATCTGAATAAGAATGGACAATTTTGCTGTAGTCATGCTTAGATACACATGTACTTTCTTTTTACTCCTGAGAGAAAATTTTGAGTCAAAATACATAGAAACAGGCATCACCTTGTGCCTATAACTTTCTTTTTTGTTGACATGACCCTTGACATTGTTGGAAAATGTATTCTGTGATCAGAACTATGATCAACAGACTATACTAGAAAAGTCAAAGTGTGTTTTGGGTCACAGAAAGAGCAGACTTCTAAAGAAGAGACCAGTCCTGCCCACACAGTTAAAAACAATGAAGAGTTATGGCCTCAGACAAGCGAAAGGAAACTGAAATTCATCCCTAATGATTCCTAAGGCATGAGCCACCTGTACTGAGATAGCAGGAAGCCTGAAAGCCCTTGGAGATGAGAGGTAATTCACTCCTGAGAAATTAGCTCATCCTCACACTCTGCCTTGTGAGCTGCTCTGGGACTAGCACTGCCCCCCTTCCTGTAGAAACCTGGTGCATTTCCATCTCACTCAGAAGCCACCTGCTCCCTGTGTTCCAGCCTCCTCCCTCTTGTCCTCTGAGTAACTGCAAAAGGATCTTGGCACAAACCCAGCTAGTTTTTAATCTTTGTGATAAGTATATGATCACACACACACACACACACTTTTCCTGTGAAGGTAGTTTTGGGAGGCTGCAAACAGCCTCAAAACATTTTCATAAATTCTCTCTAGATTCAACTTTGTTTCTTGCAGAGAAGCTTTCTTGTGTTAAAATATTTGTATTTATTTTACCTAAATAGGTGCTACTGAGACACGCCAAGCCTGACTGTAATGCTTCAGAAATGTACATTTTCTTTCTTTTTTTTTTTTTTTGTGGGTACCGGGGGGTCGACCTCAGGACCTCGCGCGCCAGCAGGCGCCCGTGCCGCTGAGCGATGTCACCGGCCCCTTTTTCGTACGTGGGTTCCGGGAGTCGAACTCGGGCCCTCGCGCTTGCCAGGCAGGTGCTTAAGCTGCTGAGCCATCTCACCGGCCCAAGAAATGTATATTTTCTGTCCTTTACTCTTTACACTTGGAGTTTCTATGGTTCCATAGCCAACATTTACTTGAGACTCCTACCCATCCAGTTAAGCCAGCCATGCAGATATTATCACAAGGTAAGTATTTAAGGAATGCATATCAAGAGCTACAAAAACACAGACTCTGCTGGGTAATTATGTCTTGTTAAGCTTAGTATATAGAACACATTGCATGACTGGAGGGATGTCATATTTAAGCCCACATGAAACGTGTGTTTGCTAGCACAGCCATAAAGGGTTCAGATAATTTTATGTGCATTGTAAAGTAATTTAAAGTGCAAATGAGAATATTTATTACATAGAGATCAAGTATTCTCCTTGTAATTCTTTAACTGGTTCACATATCATATATCATCAAACATTCTTGGCAATATTTATATTGGATATCAAATTAGACATGCAGGTATGTGTATGATATTTCCACGCAAACAAAAAACCACATTTGCAATGGCTGTCATGGAGAATTAGGAAAGACTTTCTACATGCAAGTACGACCACAAAAGGAATAAAAAGTTCTCCTATGGAGTACAACTTGCTCCTGACCTTGAAGAGCACCTTGCTCCAAATTTGTCATGGATTTGAATGTCATCTTCCTTCTTCTGGAGGTGACCTGGCCATCTCCTGCATCTCCTTGGCTGTATGCTGACTTCAGTCACTTTCTGAAAAGCTCAGAATGACACCAGTGCTTTTCCTAGTCATGGTGATGGTAGCAAAGACAAAGCCAAAAATATGAAATTAGTCTCGTGTTCTTGTCATGTTTTCTCCTCCCAACATGCCTTTCTCATGTGGATTTTCTTGTTACCATTTGTTCCATGGGAAAGGTGACTTTTTCTTGTCATTTTTCAGACAAAATGTATGAGGTATTTCCTGTCATCCCTGTGCTACTTCCTGTCATCACTGTGCTACTTCCTGTCATCCCTGTGCTACTTCCTGTCATCCCTGTGCTACTCCTGTCATCAATTGGCATGCAGCCTCTTCCTGCTGTGGCTTGCCCTACTCTTCAGGAATTCCTGTGCCATATGTTTTCCTACCTGCCCGGTGGTTAAGATGTCATATCCATAAATGACTTTAGAAAGGAAACCCATACTCAGGCTAAATACATATTCTACAGAACTTGAAGGTAGCAAGGAAAAGATTACATTTTTCATCAGGAAAAAAAAGGATAAATTATTTAACATACAACGCTGAGCCAACTGGCTAACAGTATGGAAAAGGAAAACATAGTTAAATCCCTACCTCACAACACGCACCTAATAAAATCCATATGAATTAAACATTCAAATATAAAGAATGGAAAACCAGAATTCCTGAAATGAAACATGGGTGGATATATGTTGTTGGCATAAAAGAGGATAGGCATGGACTAAAAGGGAAAAAGTAATAAATGTAACTGCCTTGTATGAATTTTCCATATAGTTAAAAAAACCTATAACTATTGGCAAATAAATAATTTGAAGCATATGACCTACTAATATTTGTTACATAAATATCTACTACTACTGTTACTCATAGTAAATCTAATAAATCAGTAGAAATCTCCACAACAACACATTTCTGAGGAGAACTAGGCAGCCAATGGACAAATTCCAGAAGAGAAATTATAGGCAAATAAACAAAATTATAAGTGAAACATTAACAAAATAATATTTACTTATAGGGAATTAAAATGCATTATTCATTATTTTCAAGACGGGGGGTAAAAACACACGTAGAACCCTGAGATTCAAGTTGGTTCTTTACATAGTGAAACTTGGAAAAATTATCAAATGTTTAAAAAATGTACACATTTGAACCTAAATTAAATTTTTAAGAAATTTCTGTGAGAAAAATTTACATATATTATATTGTTTAAAATGTTTAAGTGGTGAAAACAATTTACCTGTTGAATAATTGGCTAAACTAAGGGACACTAACTAAACTAAGGCACATAGACAGAATGTTTAAAATCATAGAGAAAAACGTACTACCTGCATATTGAGGACAGAGGAAAATTTGAAAAAAAAAATATAAAATCTGACCCATTAAAATATTGTGCAGATATTTATACCTTTTGAATAGTTGATTAAATCTACCTGTTTTTGTTTTTTATACAATGCTTTGGTTAGCAGATAAGAATTTCAAAAAGATATCATGTCTACTTGTACATGTCATGTGAATTTATACTATAGTGGGTATCTTTAAAATCAAGTAAATTGAGTTATCCCGGTGCCTTTCATAAAACCCCTGTTTTTATTCCTGGGAGGCCATGAGGTGATGAGGAAAGCATAGACACGATGCTTGATTTTCAGGTGCAGTTGCTTTAGTTGACTCCATTTCACATCTGTCCTGCCACCAGCTATGGGGACCTCTTAATAAACTCTGCATAAGTTAGCTTCTATCTATTCTTTCATTCTCTCTTTCTTTAGCTTCATCCATGGGTGTGTTCTTCTGTGACTTTCTTAGTTTCCTTGTAAATAAATGGGAATATTTATTTCCAAAGTTTAGAATTATGTAGGAGGTAAAGACAATGTATTTGTAATGATATGTCTAGTCCCTGCCTAGACTTTACAATAATCAATTCATTTTTGAAGTAGTGAGATTTCTCTGCTCCACATAGTGGTCTTCTGGGATTCTAGCAAGGAAAAGTTGCCTTACATAAGTTTTGGTTAGTACAGACAACAAACTCATGGATTCTGCAACTGCTTCCCTGTTCCTTCACTCATTTCCATGGCATTTTCATTGTTCTCCTCCAAAAGACAATTCTTACAGTCATCTTTGACAGTTGGTGTGACTGATAATTTATACAAATAGTTGGTCTGCACTCTTTCTTCTTTAAGATTATATTCCTCTGTTTAGATGCCTCTCTTTTAGCTCAATACCTAACAGTTACTACTAAATTATCTAAAGCTTTGTAACCTTGTTGTCCTAGATGATTATCGCTTACAATTAGAGTGGTGGTGAAGCTGTTTGTCTCTATTTGATTGGGTTGGAAGCTCCTCCTTAAGGGATTAGTAAAGTACACTTCTGTGTGTGTCTGGGTGGGTCGTGGAGATGTGACCTTGGATAATATATCTGGTCCCTTATTCCTTCCTCTTGGGTTGTACTCCCCTGCTTTCCTTCCCAGCTGCCATGCACAAAGCAGCTTTGCTATACCACACCCTTCTGCCAACATGTTCTGGTAGTGGAACCAGCTGACCATGGACTGATTCCTCTGAAAGCATGTGCCAAATTATGTTTTTCCTCCATTAAATTGTGTTTATGGAGTGTCGTTTCTCTGGCATGGGGAGGCCAAATACCATTAGCAATTGCAGGTACCAGTACTTTGAAATTTTTGTGTTTCTCTTGTTTCATTTCCCTAGACTCAGTGAAACATGAAGCAAATTGCAAAGAGTTATTCCTCTACTGAGATCAACCAGTTTGATTCTCAAATTATCACTTGCTTTCTACATTTTATTTGGAAATTAAAAAAAAAACCTAGAATTTAAACATTCATAATTACTCTGCATAATAACTGCTAAGTACATTTTGCCATGATATATTAAAATAAATTTAATTTGTCAACCATTATGCCAGAGAAATTAATATTACAGAGATTCTTATGAAAACACTCTCAATGAGAGGTGCTCATGGACCTAACCACAAGCCTACTTCAATATGGCAGTGGTACACACACGTACACACACACATGCTTGGTCCTCTGTGTGCGACAAAGACACCTTAATGAAAGTATCTTGCAGGAAATGACATTTCAGGGTCTTATGAGTTATCAAACTTTAACAAGTCAGGAAGGACACAGTGGGAGTAAGCTTGCAGGGTCAAGGAAAATTTCCAATTCTGTGTCAAGTGGAAACCTATGGAAAAGAGGCCCTTGTGCACTTTGGAGTTGGAGAATCTACTGTATTCAGTATCAGGGAGATTCTTTTACTTTCTAAATAAGGATAGATTTGAAGACTATAATTAAATTTTCTCTCTAATGTTACACTCATAGAATATTGGATGGAATGTCCAAGGTCATGAAAACAACTTCACAGCCTCATGTGCATCACAGGTCATCCCACCAGGGCAGAGAGCAGTTTGCCTTAATCATATTTAAGAAGGTGAGGGTATTCCACCTCTGCCTTAGTGAGGCATTTACATCTTTGCCAAACTAGAATTCCTGCCTGAAGCTTATCTAAGTCTCCCTTGCTGCACTTCAATAGATTGATAACTAGTTCTATTTAGTTTGGAATTTATGTGTATTCTACTTGATTCAAGGAAGTTAAAAGTGCTTATGACTATTTATCACCTTTTGAGCACCTCTTGGTGTCCTGGATTTGGAATCAGAAAACATAAATTCATCCCCCAGCTTTTTTATCGTGCTTTCACTGTATAATATTTAACAAGTTTCCTAACTTCGCAAAGCCTTAATTTCTCATCTCTGCTAGTAGAATCCATTTAATGAAGTGATGAGAATCAAACACAATAATTCATAGGAAACATTTGTTAAATTTGAAAAATGAGATATCATATATAAATGTTAGTCACTTTTAATTCAGTAAGCATATTCAATCAACATAGTGCTTTGAATTATTCCTTTTAAATAATTTAAAGTCTCATTGTACAGGATAGCTTTGTCATGTCAGACTTGTGTTTCTGCAATGCTAATTTACCTCATTATTTACAGCAACAACGCATCCTCCTAGTTTCAAAATATGGTCTTATTTTCTAAGTTTTTCTCCTTACTAGTTGTTATGCTTTGTGTCTGGATGTCCCCTCAAAGCCTCCTGCATCGTGGGAGACAGGCTTTTAGGAGGCGGCTGAATCTAGAGTTTGTGACTGGTTCATTGTCTAGTGCTGGGACTGGGGACGGGAGTGCTACACCCGCCCTAGGGAGGGTAGCCTACACACAATATAAGGGAGGGAAAGAGGCTTGCTCTTTCCTTTTGTGATCCTCGCTTTTGCTGCTTTCCACTGCCATGAATGGTTGCCCCTCTGCCATGTGCCATTCTGCCTTGGAGCTAGTTGATTATGGACTGAAATCTCTACAAACTGTGAGCCAAATAGACCTTTCCTCCTTTAACTTTGGGTGTTGGGTATTTTGTCTCAGCAATGAAAGAAAAGTTGATATACTACTCCATGTATCAATACAGACAGAATCCGTTAATCTCTCTTCCTAAAGATTCTTCCATTCATCTCTCAACTCCATCTTTTGTCTTCTAGTGTGTCCCTCATTTTTAGCTTGAGGAAAGAAAGGACTCATGTGTCACACAAACCTAGGTTTGAATTCTGAGGGCTCTGGGTCTGTGAGACTTGGCCATTTGACGCAGTCTTAGACGTTAGTATTAACACCCGTGAAATTGGGACAACACAATCTGTTAGTCTTGTTATACATAATGTACTCTCCATTTCAACTTTCTCCGTTCAAAATATTTAATGATTTCTATTATTCACTGAACAATTTTCAGTGTTCTCAGAAAGACTATTTAGACCATTTATGTTCCTTATATAACTTTGTCTTTTATTCTTCTTTCATCATATTACAACCCGCTTGAGTTTTCTGCTTGGACACTACAGGCAATGAACTTATCTCTCAACAATGCCACTTAAATTAAAATTAACTGAATATGTGATTTCCTGGTTTCCAACTGGAGTGAGTAAAATTCTCTGCATACATCACAGAAGGTGCCAATCTATGTTAATGAATATTGGGATAGCCACAGCTATCATTTCTGTGGTACTGGGGATTGAATTCAGGGCCATTACACTGAGCTACATTTTTATTTTATTTTGAGTTAGGGTCTTGCTAAATTGCCCAGGCTGGGATCAAACTTCCAGTCCTCCTGCCTCAGTTTCCCAAAATGCTGGCACTATAGGAATACTCCACCATGTCTGGATTTTCAAAGCTATGTATTTTCATAGTACCATTACTATTAGATGTAGTCTTTTGTTCATTACCAAAATGCAAGATATGAGCCTTTTATCTTTAAATGGAAGTGACTGATATGAAATGAAGTGGTGGAATTTCTTTCCATCCAATATTCTCTTTCTACCAGAGAGACTGCAGAATGAAAAGAAAATATGTAAAATTCATTCGCTCATGGAATTTATTGCTATAAAGGTCAGTTAACAGACAATGACAACACCTTATTTTCTCTGTTCTACTAAAGCTATCAGGTTTTGAAATTTCTAAGGTCTTCTTACTTGCCGACAACATGGTTATAGCAATATATAGAGGAAAAGATAACAGAACTGTTTCTCTTGCATAAAATATGCCAACTTCTAGAACATACAATAGAATAGTACCCGGCAGATAGTTGACTCTTGATAAATGCTGTTTAATAACTGAATTGTGTGTTTTCTCTAAATTTATTAAAGCTTAATTAGCTTTAATAGTCAGGTTGATACTATCAGTATTTTGTTGTCAGATTTGATTGGACCTTTCTTAATTGGCAAAGAGCTAGAATTCTCAGCACTCAGACAAGGGTAGAGGAATGACAGGAAGGATATTTATGAGACTGGCCCTTCCCTGTGAGATTTCAAGGTCTAAGAAGGGCTTCGTTGTGAAAGGAGACTGCTTCGCTGTAGATACGCATACATGGATCCAAGGTTAAGGCAAGGACATGGGAAGGACCATAGAAGTCTCAGAATGAATTCATTTACTGCTTGTCAAGAGCCAGACAAGTAGTGGATCACAACCCGGGCAGCAGAGAGGAACACAGAGGAAATGTCAGAGAAAATAGGTTCAAATAAGGAAGAGATGTTAGAATGCTGTGGGAAAAGCACAAAGATTGTTACAAAGCAGAACCCTCCTCTGATGTAGGAACTCAGCATTTGCATGTAGAGAGGGGGATGCTATGGAATGAACAATGGCTTGGCAGAACAGATGCAGAATCATTACCATCTCGAGGGTCTGTTCAGAACTGGTTCCTCCCATCATAGGAGAAATGACAGCAAGTTTCAGATTTAGTGAAATGAGCTGTATATTCTGCGTGGCTAACTTGAGCTGAACATGTGAAATCCTCTACGTGGAGCCCTGCTGAAAGGAAGGGGCTGTGAATAGAGAAACATGGTAGCTAAGAGTATGAGCTAATGCACATTCATGCCTTTTTATTTATTTCAATAGGCAGAAGTGACAAAAGTGGACTGGAGCTAGGTAAATTAAATCCCCAAATCAAAGTTGGCTTTGGAGTTTCACCCATGGAGCATCCCTGTTCTGAAGAGTCACTCTTTCAGAGTGAAATGCTTATGAATTTAATTCTACTGAGAAACCTTAATTACTTCTGTGTTTGTTTTGTTTCACTTTATTATTTAATTCTCTTAGCAAGTTGCTTGTTCTTCAGCCGTGAATACAAAGAGCAGGCGAATTCTCAATTAAAGCATATGCTTTTTCAGCAATAAGCCCAATCCTCTGATTAACAACAACAATAGCAATGACAAATATCTTGGTGTTTTTTAATAGGTTGTTAGTTTTACGTAAGGTAGAGCTATGAATTTGAATTGCAAGGTGGGACAAAGGGAGTGTCATTTGCTGCAAACTGCGGACAGAGTGGTTGGTAGAGGATCAATTGCCAAAGCTGGTATTATTCAGGGGCTTTGTAAATAATCCAGTAAAGTGGATACAGGAAATATTCTCATTTGAAGATGGCATTTGTGATGGATTAATTAATGGTCAATTTGGGTGCGAACGCCCAGTTGAACTGAGTCAGTGTGGTTCTGGGCCTGGAAGACACACCTGAAATTTGTTGCCAGCGCCATAAAATGAGAACGGGAGGGGAAAATTGTATGCTGCTGATTTCCCAGGAGAGGCTTTGTTGTGGCTGGTTTTCCTGATAGGAACCCGACTGTTCTCATTGTCAGAGGAGCTTGGGTCCTCACTGTTGAAGGGGATGGCTGCTGTGCTCTTTGAGGGAGCTCTGGTCCTTACCTTGAACATCGCTTCCTGGCTCCAGTGCAGATCCCTCAGCCTGCTGGCACAGACCCTTCAACCTGGGGGTGCGGACTTTCTGGCTTCCACCACTGGCCCTTTGGCCTTCCCAGTGCAGATCCTTGATATAGATCTGTATGAGACATTGTCGTGGGCTCCGGGCCTTCACCTGGACTCATGCAGGACATTGCCGTGGGATCCAGGCCCTCAGCTGGATCCTTCGAGTCTCTAGCATGTGGACAAATCTCATGTACTCTTCTATATTTAACTTTTTTTTAAATATTATAAGATAATCCTATAAATTTATGTGTTCTGTATGAAATTTATTCCCTTGCAAACCCTGACAGCTTCTAACTTTAGGTGGTAAAATGTCAAAGGAATAGACATTTTATAAAGAGAAGTATCTTACTTAACCAAGCTGTTACTTTAATATTATGCCTTTTTCTCCACTTTTATTTCCATGTGGCCATGTACTCAAGTTTATACACTGTGAATGTGGGTTTTTATTTACATAATCCGCCACAATCAAAACTAAAATATGGTAGTTGTCCCCTGATTATCTGAACACATATTGGTTGCATACCTCCCATTATGACCTGGAATGTCTTACCACTTCTTGATAAACAAAGAGAAAAGACTAAAGTTTAGATCTGAGGGTAACTTTCCCTGATTATGTTTTTATAGTCAGAGCTCTTACCATATCTTTTCATCAGAAAGATATTTAGTATGAAATAAATAATGCCCAGTAGATGGGCTGAATTGGGTTGGTGAGAAAAATTGCTTTAATTCCTTGATGCTGAAATTAAAGATTTCAAGACTTATGCAAATAACTTATTTTTAATTTCCTTTTTCATTTAATTATAAAACACTTAACCATTAAAAATAGTATGCATAACAATTCGAAGTCAAAGTAATTTTCAAATTATAACTATGTCATCTTGTAAGGAAACAGAATCATACTTCAAAAAGATCTTTGTAATGTTAAAATAAGTGTCACTCAGCTAATAGATTTTCACTATATCTAGATATTTTCCCTACTTTACTGCATTGTGGTCATGAATTTTTTGTGATTTATCCTGTCTTAGTTAAATTTAAACTCTTTAATATATCAGAAAATATAAGAATATATAAAGTGAAAATTAAAAATCCTCACAATGACCAAATCTTCAAAGTGATCACAGTGAACTCACAGTGGAAGGTTATATATGGCTAGTTTGATTTACTAAAATTATTCATATAATTGTAATTATATCATGCAGCCCTCTAAAATATTTTGTAGATTATCTATAAATTTTAGTAAAACTCAGTTTTTTTCTGAAGAGAAGCTATTGTATATATTTCAATATTTTTCAAAATTTTTTTGTCTAATTCAACCTATGTTTTAGTAATAATTCATGTTTATTAACTATGTCCCCATGTACAAAACCACTATGTTCCAAAGGAGGGCTTTTAATCAGCTCTGTTCATTGACAAAGGCTTACAGATATTTGCAAAAGTGTGAAAATCAAAATTGCAGAGTTGGAAAGACCCTGAGGCTCATCTCATCTCATGTTATTCTGCAGTCGCTCATCTGAGTGTGACACACTTGCAGGCCAAGGGGTAGAAGAAGCAGGATAGCTAGTAAGGGTCCACGTTCTTCTTTTGTACCAAATAATTTTCATCATTTGGAGGGTTCATAGCAACCTTCTTAGCAACTTTATTATGCAGTTTAACAAGAACAAATTGGAAATCATTTCAATAACACTCATTTTGTACCTGAGAATCTAAGGTCCTGAAAAGTAACTGTTTTTTATAAAGTCAAATATCTCATAAACAAAAGAACTAGAATTACAGTATTGTTCTTTATTTACAATATTTTATGAATAATGGGTTGATGGTTAACGATAAGATGACTGAAATAATCACACTTTCTATCACATAAAAGGAAAATGCAAAGAACTGATCGAAAGCAAACATTTCAAAATTTAAGCATAGTTCAGGTTTATTCTAAGCTACAACCTATTGAACGAATATTTTAAGTATATAAAGAATAACATTACCTTGAAGATAAATCTACTTTCTATTGACAATGAAGTGCTATTGTATAGAGTGTAGGGTAATTGCTATGACCTAGAGAAGCGTATTTGTCTTTGATTTTTTGATAAAGTGGGTCCTTATCCTGCACCTAAACGCTGCAGTAATTGCTGCCTGTGACAACGTGGAAATGCTGTCACGATCAGTCTTGGCAGGGGACCTGGTGGCTGGCAGCTCATGACACATTGGAGAAGTCCAGTGATTCAACTACAAAGACAGGAAGAAAACAAGCCAATGAATTCCCTGGAACTCACACTTGCTTTTCCTGACCTGCACATTTTGATTCCAGAAAGAGTGGTTGGCATACGATTATTCTTGTCAACATGGATTCATCAAACTCAGGGCAAACATACGCAGGACAATAGAGATAGTTCTTCCTCGACAACTCAAAATGCATTGATTTGGCAAAAGGGATATGTTCCTGATGTTATATAAACATGTGTGAATATACGTATGGTCATATAGATGTATATGTATATGTATATGTATATGCATATGTATATGTATATGTGTGCATATTCATAGAAAAGAAAAAGACATCATCAAGATCTAAAGATGCGTGAAAGTGGGACTCAAGTCTTAGCTGCATTGTGAATGACATTGTGGTGACCTAATTGCAAACTTTTCCGCAGTTTACTGCCTTTTTGTTGTTCAAATAAAGATGAATTTCAATATCTCCTGTGCTTGCATAATCTGGTGTCAAATTCCAGACTGTTAGCAGCTTTTGCACATACAAATTATTGGGCTATCACTTTGCAGAGTCTGGTGTGCTGCTCTTTTAAGCGTCTTGTGCCTCTCCCCAGCCCTCTGCCCGTGTGACTCTTCAGACGTATTAGAGGAAGCAGAGCTGCTGTTAGCGCACGGCATCAGTGGTGTATATTAGGAACCAGATTGCTCAAAGCACACATATTTGATGAAGCATGCCTAAAATAAAAGGTTATAATGTTTAATAGCCTACAAAAGATGAATAAAAATGTATGGAAAGTCATTTCTGGATGCCGTAACCCAAGATTAGGGAAAGCATTCTTTGTGTGTTTAAGGAAATTATTCTATAGGGCTTTTCTGTAACAAAGCAAGTAAATTTAGTTTATTTATGTGATGAAATTATTCATGCATGGCTGAATTAAAACATAATAACAAGCATACTTAATTAGTTTTATGTTTTAAGCTTACGATATAAGCAAATTGTTTCCAAAGAAAAAGCAGTGTGACTAATGTCCTCTGGAAAATTATCATTTTTTAATTAACAATATTGTATTGTTTGTTGTTGTGCTTTTTGCAGTTGTATCTCCCTGAATAATTAAAAAAATTTGAAATCATCAGAAAAGCAACATGCTTGCTGTTTGCATCCTTTTTGTCATTAAAAATGTTATGTGTTAAGAGGAAAATAAATCTGCTAATAAAAGTATATAAAAAAGTATGTTCCACTCAGAGATGCTTTTTTTCAAAAATTTCATTGATTTTATTTAACGACAAAGTTCAGCTAATATTTCAAATAAATAACATTGCATTTTAGGACATACTGCATTTGCTCTTACTTCTAATTATTTCTCATTTGGCTGTAGTTCTTATGCCACACCCACACACATGACTTTTTGCTTTTTTGTTTCTCTCATGTCAGTTTGATGACTGATGGCCCTCGGGACTGTCTTTCTGTTGAGAGACCTTAAATATGCATGCAATAAGGCCTTCGTGAAGCAAAGATTACTTTGTGTATCCTGCCTGTAGAAAAATCTGAGAAAACTTAGTGTCTAGAAGAACTTGTTGCTGCCATGTTAAATTCCAGGTGGCAGTGTAGTATGGTGGATGGGTGCCCATTCCGGACATGACAATTGCTGGGCATGATGGGCATCTTTGGGCATGATGGGACTGCATGCCATTTGGAGAGGGACATTACTAAAAACCATTATACATACGTCACTGAAATAGGGAAACATGGATTAACATGAATTGTTTATACCTTCTTACCTAATAAGTAACAAAACAATGATTTAAAGTAATTTTCTTCTTTTCTTTGAAGGAATGTTGGACCCTTAAGTTCAATAAAATAGCTTAGTTCAATACATGTTAGAATAAATAGACTTGTACCACAAGCATACATTTATCAAAGCTCTGAATTATTTAACCATACATGAAGATTTAATACTTATTGCTCAAATCAGTATTCATATAACTTTAAACCTTCAAGAAGTGAACAGACAGGAACACGCCCAGTTTTATTCTATGATGCCAGAGTGTGACATTAATGCTATTTTTTTCTATTTCATAACCAAAGTGTTCATGCATAGTCTTGACTGTAATTTTCATACTAAATGTTACCGTTGCATAGAATTTTTAAGACAAACTACACAATTATTGCAGTAGAGAAATGGATTCCTTTGTAGATGGCGTTTGAGATAAATGGAGGAATGTAAGGATTTGTAGAGGTCATTTGTTAAAAAAAAATTTTAATGAAAAGCATTTGTAATCATAATTTATTTCAATTTCCAGTGTATACATTTTTAAAGTAAAGATAGATAACATTTACTTTGTGATAAAATCAACATTCAATTAATCATTTGCTTATTCAAAGCCTTGAAAGGTAATAATTTTTATGTTTCCTATACTTTATATTCTACCATTTTTCACTTATATTACATCTACATGCAAGCAAGATTTAGGGGTAAAAAATGTCAAAAATAGATTATAAAAATTATTATGATGTGGGAAACAATCTTGAGAGTAATTTGGAGATGAGTGGAATACCAGAATATGTAGCACTATAAATTGTTTTGTAGAACTGGGAAAATGTAAACAAAATAAATTGCATGTGGCACTTATTTATATACTCCCTACATATAGATGTGCCTAGCATAGCTGCTTATTATCACTATTTTCTTTTTCTTTTCTTGTTTGGTTTCTGTAAAGTCTTTTTCTCACCTCTCTTTCTCTAAAATAGGCTAAATTCAGTTATAGAACTACCCAGGGCCAGACTGGCTAAACTATTGATTTAGCTTTGAAATAGTATTTACAGAGGATATTGCATTAAATTAGGAAACTGTATTTCTCCAAATGATTTTTCAAATACTATGTCTATAAGCTTTATTTTTCGGCACAAGAGAGTAATTGCAGGTATAGAACAACCTAACTGCTAACCAACAAAGAAAGTGCATTACACCTATTTTCCTGGATGGATTTGATGGCCAAACCCAAGTTCATTTGCTCCTGCTGGGACAACAATCTCTCATATGTACAGGGACAGACATTTTCTGATGAATGTTTTATGTACATGTTTGTACTACATAATGTTTCCTTTCCTTGTAGGGAATTGGTCCATGTACGTCACATATCTTAATTCCTTTCTTCATCCCCTTACCCTTCCCTCCCTCCCCCCACATTCCTTGATGCTTTTCCTTTTTGTACATCTTTGCAATATGTAATGTTTACATTGCTTGTGTGGAGTTGGTTCATGTATGTAACACCTCTTAATTCCTCTTTTCAACCCCTTTTTCTCCCCTCTGTCCCCTTTCCCTCCTTCTCTTGATCTCCTGCCTCTTTGGAAAGATGTACTTTCAGACTTCCTACTGTCTATTTTTTATTTTGCCCTTTATTTACCTTTTTGGTTTCTCATATAAGAGAAACCATGTGATAATTAAGCTTGTGTGTCTGTATTTCACTTAACGTTTGGTCTCAAGAGGTATCCATTTTCCTACATATGAACTGAGTTTATCTTTCTTTATGGCATAATAGTATTCAATTTTGTATGCATACCACATTTTTTTATTTGTTTGTCTCTTGATGGACACATAGGACTCTTCCAAATTTTAGCTATTATGAGTTGGGCTGCTATAAACATGGGTATGCATGTATCAATGTACTTTGATGTCTTTAACTGTTTCAGGAAAATACCTAGAAAGGGAAGAGCTGGGTCAAATGGAAAGTCTAGTTTTAGGTTTCTGAGGAATCTTTGGACTGATTTCCATAGTACTAGTTTACTTTGATTGTACTAGTTTACTTTCTCACCAAAAATTTAGAAAGGTTTCTTTTTCCCCACAGTCTCTCCAGCACTTGTTATTATGTGATTTCTTGATGATGGCCATTCTTTCTTGGTTAAGATGAAATCTCATTGCTGTTTTAATTTGTAATATTCTAATGGCCAGCAATGTTGAGCATGTCTTTGTGTATTTATTGGCCATTTGTACTTCTTCTTTTGTGAAGGCTCTACTCATTTTGCTGGCCCCCCTTTTTTATATTTATTATCTTTTATTTTGCAGGGACAAATATTTTTCAGTCATATTTTTTTGTTGTTGTTTTTGTGAGTACTGGGGGTTGACCTCAGGACCTCACGTGCCAGCAGCCGCCTGTGGTGCTGAACAATATCACCGGCCTTTTTTTCGTATGTGGGTTCCAGGAGTCGAACTCAGGCCCTTGCGCTTGCCAGGCAGGCGCTTATGCCACTGAGCCACCTCACTGGCCTGTGAGTCATATATTTTAGATATTATTTCTCTGAGGAATAGATTGCAAAATTTTTGACCATTCTGTCAGTTGTCTTTTCACTCTAGTGTTTGTGTCTGTTGTTGTGCTTAAGCTTTTTAATTTTATATAATTCTATTTGTTGACTCTATTTTACCTGTTTTGTCTTCCATCAGGTGTTTTTTTTTTGTTTTTTTTTTTTCCTATTTTAACATTTAGTCCTTCAATCTGTTTTGATTTCAGGTTAGTTCTTGGTGAATGATATGGATCTAGATTCAATTTCCTGTGTGTGACTAGCCAGTTTTCCCAGCACTGTTTGATAAAGAGGCTATCTTTCCTTTAGTGTGTGTTTTTATCCCCTTTGCAAAGATCAAACAGTTGAATGTGCTTGGGTTTTTTTTCTGCATCCTCTATTTAGTTTTATTGATCCTTATTTCTTTTTTTCTTTTATTTATTTATTTATTTATTTATTTATTTATTTATTTGCAAGTAATATGCTATTTTTATCATAGTAGCTTTGTAATAAAGCTTCAATTTGGGACTGTGATGCCTTCTGCTTTGCTCTTTTAACCCAGGATTTCTGTTGCTGTTCTGGATTTCTTCTGGGTTCCATATAAATTTTAGGATTGTTTTCTCCAATTCTGTCAAGAATGTCATTGGAACATTGACTGGGATTTCATTAAATCTGTTTATTAATTTTGGAAGTATGGACAATTTGATCCTGTTGGCTATGCCTATCCAAGAATGGGAAATCTCTTTCCATTTTCTGATGACCTTTTTAATTTCCATTTTCAGAGTGCTATAGTTTTTACTGCAGAGGTCTTTCAGTTTGTTAGTTAGGTTAATTCTTAAGTATTTAATTTTTCTTGATTCTATTGTAAATGGTATTTTTTCTTAATTTCTCTCAATGGTTTCATTATTGGTACACAGGAATGCTATTGATTTTTGTGTGTTGACATTGTATACTGCTATGTTGATAATTCGGGTTATTAATTCTGAGAGGTTTTGGTGGAATTTTTTGGTCTGCTATTCAGAAGATCATGTTGTCTTCAAATAATTACAATTTGACTTCTTCCATATGTATCATTTTTATTTGTTTTGGTTGCCTAATTGCTCTTGCTAATGTTTGGAGTACTATGTTGAACAGTAGTGGTCATAGTGGACATCTTTGTCTTGTTTCTGATTTTGGAGGGAAAGCTTTCAGTTTTTCCCCATTTCATATGATGTTGGCAGTAGGTTTGTCATAAATGTATTTATCAGGTTGAGATAAGATATTTCTATACCCATTTTCTTCAGTGATTTTTAGCACGAAATGATATTGGATTTTGTCAAAGACTTTTTCTGCATCTCTTGGGATTATCAAACGATTTTTGTTCTTGCTTCTGTTTACATGATACATTACATTTATTGATTTCCATATCTTGAGCGATCTTTACATCCCTGGGATGAAACCTATTTGATCATGATGTGTGATCTTTCTGATTATTCGTTGCATTCTGTTTGCCAGTGTCTTGCTGAGCATTTTTGCATCTATATTCCTTTAAGAGACTGGTCTATGGTTTTCTTTTTTGGTTGGACCCTTGTCTGGCCACGGGCGGCACTTGACACCTGGTTGCCCTACCTCCCTCCTTACTCTTTCATATAAACTCTTTCCCTGAATTTCCAGTCTTTCCACAGTAACATTTTTTCCCCCTGTGAACCAAAAACAATTCTTTCTAATTTGCCTACAAACTAAACAATATAGGAGAAAGGTAGGATAGTTTTATGAAGTCATCCTATTCTTAAAGAAAAATCACAACTACATCATGAAGCAAATAAAACAAGAAGCGTCGTCTGCGTTTGCTCCGTGGTCACTCAAAACCTTGGAAATAGATGCCACAGGAAGTGATCATAAGGCAGAGCAATGTTTAAATAAAACTTTTAAAAATTTATTACACCAAAGACACATTGCCACTAATACGCCTCTATAAAATCCCCTCCTGTTTGAACACATAACATCATTGTGGCCACTTCATGAACAGTGCAATGTCCTCTTTTGTGAGTTTCCTTTTGGACTTGCCTTGATGTCCTCGATCTATTCAAAAGTTCTATTGTGATTTCTGTCAAATAAAAACGTGACACTGTGTCCTCATCCACCTCACTAAATCTGGTGCAGTCCAACCTCTGCCTCTTTCCCCAGAGTAAAAATGACCATGAAAGGTAAATTTATTGAGGCAGTTCAGGACAAGTTGGCTGTGACAGTCAGTGCCACTAAAGATGCTCAGGAAAGACTTCCAGAAATTCTCAGAAAGTGGCAAGAATGATGGAATAAGTGTATTCAAAGGTGGAGGGGCTATTTTGAGAGGAATTAATTGGCATGTGTCTTTTACATTAATAACTTTTATGTTTTAAAAATTTACCCAATCCCAGTGTAATACTGGAGTTGAGGAGGAAGGAATTGATTACAGCTTACTTTTTCAGAAAAAGCTGCTCATTGAAAAGACACTGCTCACAGGTCTGTGACTAAAGTCCTCATTCTAATAAGAGTCCAGCTTGACTTAGGTTTAATACCATGTCAAGTTCGGTAGAAAATGGCTCTAGGAAATAAAGTCTAGAGAGAGCAAATGTAGAACACAAAAATTCTTGATTTTTGTTTTCCAGTTGGTGGGAAAATGCCATAGCATTTTGAACAAGGCAGGGATTGGTTTGCTGGAAGAAAGGTCTAGTAATTCTGGAAAAGTAGTGGTATGAATTTCTAGTTCTTAGTAGTTAACTAGGAGCACCAGCATAAAAGAAAGGGATGGGACAGAGTGAATATTAGTTGTGATTAACGAAGCTAGTAAGTAGTCTCCTTTTTCTCAATCTCGCACTTGTCATAACAGGGATCTTCCCAAGTCTCTCTTGGTAGGAGAGATTCAAAATTTCACCTGTTATCAGTTTCAAAGATTTTGAAAATTCATGCATTTTTTCCTGTTCTACTTTCTTTTGCACTTACTTTCTTATTTGTGTTACTCTGTTTCTACCACATTTATCATGCATGTTTTCCCATATCAATTCCACTGATTTATACCATGACGCTGACATTTCTTTTTGGTCTGAAACTTTCTGTGTACAGGGCCAGGGCATTCTTTTATTTTTGTCTATCTATCTCTCTGTCTGTCCATTCATCCATCCATCCATCTACCATCTCTATCTATCTATCTATCTATCTATCTATCTATCTATCTATCTATCTATCTATCTATGTACCTATCTTTGAGACAGTGTCTCATTATAGAGTCCAGGCTGCTCTCAAATTCACCATCTTCCTGCCTCACCTTACCAAGTGCTGGGATTGCAGGCACATACCACAATTCCTACATCTTTTTATCATTTCAAGGGGAAAATATTGTTCCTGCATATATACTGGTACTTCAGTTTTCACTGAGGACATTGCAGGGTATTCTCTCAACTTTATTCTCTGTTAAGTATGTTTTCACTTCTTCCATTTCAAACTTCCAATTTCCAGTGACATATACATTTGTTCTCATATAAATACGTGTAGAACAGTCTCTATACAGAAACAACAAGCAGTGTTGGAGAAAAAAAAATAAAAACTTGGTAATCATCTATCTCTGAGTGTATTCATTAGAATGACCTGCAAACTCCGGTATTACAACTGACAGGGATTAGAAGGGTTAACTGTTCAGCAATTATTTCTTTGTTAAAACATATGATACCTAATGCTTTTGCCATATTCTACTTGAAGCCTTGCAATACCAAAGGGTTCTGTGACTAAATGACTTAACAATTTCTGCATGACAATGACCACGAAGACTTGAACATCTATTGAGATGTGTGCGAAGGTTCAAATATGAGGAAGGATTTTTCACAATATGCCTAGAGAAATATTTTATCATAGCAGAATTAGAAAAGTTGGTGTATATGAGGCAGACAGATGGATTTCTTTTATGAGTAAATATTAGGTATATTAAGTTCCAATTCTCCCATATCTTGGTGGGCAATTCACCAGTGGCAATTTGATTTAAATTGTCTAAAGTATTCAGCAGAGACTAAGAAAAAAATATATATAAATTTTAATGTATTGGAGTAATGTGCACATGGAGAAAACATGCAGGGACTCCGTGGTGTATGAAATCACAATGGAAGACTTTATGGAGTGGAGACCAAAAGAGCAAATGTGAACATTTGAGAAGAACTCCATATTTCAGTGGTGAGAGAAAGAGCAGAAAGAGATACAAAAGTCATAATGGAAGGGAGAAAACAATTAATGCTGAAATACTCTTGAAGAAACTCTTTTGTGAAGGAAATAATATAAGAAGGCAGAGAAGTCAACAATAACATGGCTGTATTAAAAATTTCAGAAATCAGTTGTCATATTTAAGAATATGTAGTAAGATGAATGGAATGGTAACGGAATTGAGAGGCACTCAAGGCTAGATAAGGGACAATAACTTGGAGGGTGACTGTTAAACAAAAGAGTCACAGGTTCTAGCAGACCCACTAAGGCCTTCACATGGAAACAAATATCAGAGCCCAAGCTGCTCTGATCATAATGGCCTGCCAAGGCTCTGCAACGATGAAGAGCTATTTTTTTGTTTTGACTCATGTTTTGTACTCATTCCCTCCCAAGAGCTGATCTGAGTAAGAGAGTGAGCTAGGTCACATGCAGGCCAGCTGCAAGATGGGAAGGAAGATAAGGACCCATGAGGAAGCTGGCAAAACAAGCTTCCTTCAGAAATATGAAGCAAAAATTACTCACGAAAGGAGAGTTCATGATGGAACTAAACTGAAATGCTACCTGGACAGAGTGGACTGCAGGCCATGTATAAACCAAAAGTATAGTCATCAATGCTTATCTGAGGGAACAGGAAGTCACCACACACAAAACAGGAAGTCAGTACATGTGGTGAGAAGAGAGTGAGGCACAAATAGAAGCAATGTGACTATGAATGTTAGAAGAGCTACAGTCATGATACAAATATGGAACTTGGAAGTGTTTCAAACCAGCCTTAGAATCTGACTGATTGCTTCTTCTGGTCATTGATCATTAAGAACTAGTGCACCTCTGTGACTTTGTTCTATTTGTTTTTTATTCAAACTACCTCTGAAGAAGCAGAAGTCTTTTTAGTTTGGTTCTTGCTCTGTCAGAGCCAGATGGACCCTAGCGTTTGAATTCCTGCAGGATTGATAGATGGTGTAGGATAACCAGGAGAGAGGTGTGAGCACGTGACAGGGTAGGGAACTTTGGCTTAGTGAGAGCAGCAAGAAGAAAGGTGCTTTCTGTGTAACTTAGAGGGCTTCAATCCTCCCTCATGACTCATGGCACCCAGAATCGGAAGAAAACAAAGGGCCGTGTTCAATGCCAAACTGAGCCACCTGCTTCTTTTCAACACCATCCCACGTACCCTATCCAGCAGGAGGAAGTGGTTTTGAGGATGTGCTGGCTCTGCGTTCCTCCTCAGGGTGTGAGGGCAGTGTGTGCACATAGCTGTCAGGAGACTAATTATGGAATATGCTGATCACTGGGAGAGGAGCAGAGCTAAGACCTTCTGAGCCTGTCGAGATCGAGACCCAAAACAGCAATGTTGATGGGGCAGGTTATGAGTTAAACCATATGGGTGAGGCTACAAGACCTTCCAAGAGGTTATTTTTGGGAATTTCCATTATGGGCTAAGTTTCCTCTCAGGAGTATGGTACTAGCATGAAAATAGCTGTCCAATGATTTTAAATTCTTTCAACATTATTTTTTTTTTTGTGGGTACCGGGGGGTCGACCTCAGGACCTCGCACGCCAACAGGCACCTGTGCCGCTGAGTGATATCACCGGCCCCTTTTTTGTATGTGGGATCTGGGAGTCAAACTCGGGCCCTCGCACTTGCAAGGCAGGCGCTTACGCCACTGAGCCATCTCACCGGCCCTCTTTCAACTTTTGGTAGAGGTGGAGTATAGGTATTACTTGCCCCTATAGATTATGTAAGGAAACTAAAATAACTGAGGAAATTCCCTTCCCACTGGGTTAACTTTCTGGAGCTCTAAATAGCTTCTGATAACCCGAAATCAATTTTGTGAAGCTCTTCTAAAGAGAAGAGGCAACAATTTGGTAAAAGTTTCTTTTTTCTTCCCTTCTCTCTGGGAATATCTTTGTCTAGATTATACCGAACATCCAAGTGCATCTTGGACCAAATGGGGAGAACAAATATCAGCAGGACTCTGAGGGAGCTCGGTCTGACAGCAGCAGCAGGCGCTTTGCCTAGACATGGGGTGTGACACGTGTAAGGGTACAAAACAAGAAAGAGAGCTGATCAATCGCACAAGTGCAGCAGGTCCAACATTGCAGTTCCAGCAGGAAAGATGATAGTTAACTCTCTTTTTTTGTGTGTGTGTGTGGGTACCGGGGGTCCACCTCAGGACCTCGCATGCCAGCAGGCGCCCGTGCCGCTGAGCGATATCACCAGCCCTGCTTTCGTACGTGGGTTCCGGGAGTCAAACTCAGGCCCTCGCGCTTGCAAGGCAGGCGCTTATGCCGCTGAGCCATCTCACCGGCCTGATAGTTAATTCTTAAGCAATCTCTTTGGCATTCTTACCTTTAAATTTGTAGTCAGTTTATTGTGGAATTGCCTTGGTATCATTACTCGCTATTTATTCATATTGAAATGTCGTTAGAGTATTTTTTTTCTTTATGGCATGAGTATTTGCTACAACAGTTAATAAATAATAGTAATTTTTGGATGTCCACTTGTCTGTGTTTTTTTGTACTTTTCAAATTAATTAATGTTTCAAGTTCTACAGCTTATAACTTAGAATTATGAACTGATAATATGTGCATATATATAATAAGCCTTTTACTTATCAGAAAGTACTGCTCCTAGAAGAGAGATTTCTGAATTTTTTTTGTTCTACAGTTCCAAATAATAAAAAGAGAAACTACCATTTATTGAAAACCTATCCTATAATTCATCATTAAATATCATTGTTTCAATACAAATAATGATTTTCTTATACTTGTTTTATAGATATGTAAAACATGTTGCATACTCACTCGAAGTATTTTAATCATCAAACAATATTACTTGTAGACTTTTATTCTATTTTTTGTGTAAAGTTCAAAGTAATAACTTGAGCAACTATAAATTAGTGAATACCTAGCATGAGACAAGGCTTTATTTATTGTTGCTTCTTTAAGTAAATAACAGAAGTTATTTGCATATAAAGAAATTGAGACTAGTAGAAGATACAAAGTTTGGCCATGATATAAAATCTTTTGACATTCTGATTTTGCCCCTTTGGTTCTATCTGCTCCTTCACCTGCTTTCTGTCCCAAGAAATTACATCTATAGTTGGTCTTAGCCTGCCTTCTTTGTCTTCTGTCTTCCAGATGGTGTCAGTCAATGCACAACGCTATCATCACCAGATAGCAGGAAGAGAGAGAAGCAGGATCCCCTGGCTCTTCTGCAGGTTGCATCTTGGCTTCAGCTGTATTCCTCCACCAAAGGCATGACCTCTGCCCATCAGCTGTCTCCTACAGCCATTTGTTTCTGTAGTGAGCAAATGCTCCTACTGCTTGCTTTTTCAGACCTGGCACCGTGATGTATTCTCCCTTCCTGAGGACACCAGGATCCTTATTATCCAAGACTGGCAAACATAAGCCAATGAACACACTATAAATTAGTCATCTTATTAAATCCTATTAAATCTCTTCTATTCCCTTCCTGAGAGCACAAGTACTTTGACTGATACAGAAACTATCATTAGGACTGGCCACGCAAGGGAGACCTGAGTAAAATTCTGGTATTGAGTGACTCATATGAGGGAATAATGATCTTCTTTCCAAGGGAAATGGGACATGACCACCTGTGGCATATGGTGACATCATAAGGTCAGGTGGGGGCAAGGCACTTGGAAAGCAAGTGACTGCGGCTGAGTTGCTAAAGCTAGAGTGATAAGGATCATAATACTCTAGGCAGAGAAGCGCTGTTTCCCATGCCCTGGTGAGGGTAACACAGAGAAAGGGGTCCACTGAAAGACACTAACGCATACTCAGTTTGAAGTGCGTGCAGAAATCTCAGAGCCATGAGGCAGCCTTCACGATGGCCTTCATCTTCTCTAGCTACTTGGCTGAACATCAAGCCCAGTTCCCACCCACCGTGGTCACAGAGGCATAGTACTGTTACATGTGACTCTCCAGGATTTTTTTTTACTAAAGAAAGAGAAGTAAGGGTGGAGGGGATGCCATTGAGCCATGGGATGGAGATAACTCAGCAGAAAGACTCAAGCCTAGGAACAGTAATACCTAAATCGTCAAAAGGGGTGTCACGTGCTGATCAGCTCTTCCCTACCTGATGAAGGACCAGTCCATGGACAGTCGTCTCTCCCTCATCCCCTTCAGTCCCAGACTCACAACAAGAGTCAGAAGAGCCCAGATGGAGAAGGGAAAGGACTCCTCTAGGAGAGAACACTCTACACAATGAAAAACCTGCAGAACACTTTCCAAACATGTGGAAAGGAATCTGGGGAAGGTATTGGAGTAGCTTCTGAGCATGTTAGAGCAATAAGTTTAAAATACATAAATATATTTATCAAAGAGGAATAATTTCATACATTATTCCACCTAGCCCATGGTGGCAGGGATAGTTCATTAGTTAGCTAATTGATTTATAGCAATCAGCAGGGTTGAACTGCCAGAGCAGTTGTTGTAAACTTCTGTAGGAAGCCCATCTGTGGGCCAAGTCTGGCCAGCTGCCTGGTTGTGGTAAATATTGGGGCTGTTCAGACTTTAGAATGTACAGGGAGAACAGATATATATAATAACACGAGGGATCTTCACATCGGCTGGCATCTATGAAGTGAGTTCTTACCTTAGGGAGGGTAAAGCAGAAGTGCTGTGCTTACCTTCACGTCTGTGGTACTAAACTGAAGAACTATTGCACCTGTGCAGGACAGGAGAATTTGGCCCCACACTCAAGGCACTGAAGGTGCAGGAGCTCCCTACAAAGGCCCTGTATGAACTGCCTTAAAGTCTGGTTGGCAATGGCAAGAGAGCTTTGCTGACTAAAAATATAATTGGGTGGTCACATTGACCCAACCATGATTACAGGCATGTGATTTTGCTGCATCAGACAAAGACGGCCTCTGGCATATGGCACGCAGTATTGCTGTAGACCTGTGCTTACACTGCAGCTCCTTCAACAAAGCTAACTGATCATTTTGCCTCTTGAGACTTGGACATCCATGGAGCTACCTTTTCTTACCTCAGGATAATGTCAACTCTCATGTGCTCTGCAAAACACACTTTTCAAGTACCTCAATTTTCTTAATGGCATATAAAACATCATACTCCCATTCACTGATGATATCATGCTAACCAGACCTGCTGAGCAGGATGCAGCAAATGTTAATGTGAATGTAGGATAGGAGAACAACACGAATCCCATGAAAATCCAGGGGTCTGACAAATTGGAAAAGGTTCTAACACCCCAGTGATCTAGGAGGCAATTGTCTGTATCTTATAGTACTGCTTACATAATGAAAGAGGCACCTTTTAGTAGGCTGTTCTGACCCATTGATCAAAGTCTATTAGGGTGACACATGAAGTTGTACTTGGAGCAAAACTCTGTGTCAGTTCCAGGCTATAGTTCAAACTTCCCCAACGCTATGACCCAAAAGTGGCAATGGCAGACGGGGCAGCTCTGTAGAGTTTCTGAGAAGTCCCAGAGGAGGGATTATAGTACTTGTCCCTCTCTGTTGGTAGTTATCCTCTATTCCTAGGGCTGTACATCTGATGTTGTGACCTATGTAACAAAGTGATATGCACTAAACTGGTGTTACATGAGCCTCAAACCTTCAAATTGGATGTTCACAGCACCATTTAATTGTTAAGTGGAATTGACAATTATAAAGTTGGGCCTGTGCACATCCAGAGGAAGCAAAGTAAACTCAAATATCTGATTAGGATATGTCCACTACAGAAAATTGACACTTCTGCATCCCCTAATTATAATAGCACACAGCAGCTGTGTGTGATTTTCAATTATCTGGCCCAACTTTTAATAGACAACTGAGAGTCAAACTGACCGTTAGCTGTTATTAACTTTTGAATAACTTATTCATGAGGACAATATTATCTTTGAGGAATGGTTTCCCATCACTGAGAAATGTTTTTGTCTTAGAAACCTAAATAATACATGCCACGTTCCTACTTTAAACTTAGAAATTAAAATCTAATAATATTATTCTGATGAGCTGTACATTTTGTAGTGTTACTTATAATGTTTGATGTGTACCTTTCTTGTCCTTTTCATAGGTTTTATAGCACCCGATTAACTAGTTAAGCATTTTATTTTTACCATTAAATCTTTTAAAATGCATAATAGCTTTCAGATTCATTGTTCAAAATAAATTATTGCTTCATATATTTCATTCTGTCTTTCTCAGTAAATGAGCAGATGCTCACAGGCATGTACACATGTTTGGAAGTCTTATCCTGATACTGTTTTGGGATTTTTATATACACATGAACTAACTTAGGAGAACTCCTTTTAATGCTCCAAACATTTTACAAGGTTTCTAAAAACAAAGTTTTCTTCAAATTTATCACCAACTATAATTCTTCCATCTCTCTTGGAGTCACATGATTCTTGGTATTCTTATCAGATCAGCGGTGATTAATTTCCTTCCCATAGCCCAAATCATCTGGAGTTGCATGCAAGCTGGGTCCTTGAATTGTAGCAAGGAGAGGGTGATTCCTTCCTAAATCATTGAATCTCTATCACAGAGCACCCACAAGGAGGACAGAGTTTCCTTCAGTGAGCTTTTCTCCCTGTTTACTGAGCAGCAGAAATACCTTCAAAGCAATGGTAAACATACTGGTCCAGGCAAGACCAAGAGGTATCAGATGTTACAGAGAAAATCATCCCTTCCAGCTGATAATTTCACGATAGTAAAATAATGTGTCGTAGACTTAACATGACACATTCGTGTGCATTCCTTTAGGCTTCAGTATCAATAGACATGCTGGGTATATGGAGAATAAAACAGTATTGAAAGACTTAGAAGGTTTAAAAATCTCAGGATTCTTTTTCCTAGTAATTCTTATACCTTAAAGCTAGTTACTCCCTACAACAGTATTCTTAATTTTCTGTTATGATATTTACCGTGCATGTTTTAGTAGATTCCTGTAGACTTCAGAGAGCAGCTCAGCTTCATAGCCTATCTAAGCCTAAATGTAACATCTGGTACGAATAAGCCGCTTATAAAACATTCGGCTTGATGAGATCATCAATCTGTCTGAGTTCTTTAAGATATCTTTTATTATCACAATTAACTAGGGATGTTTCTGAAGCATATTCGTTTACCTTCTCTACCCCGACATCATTAAAATGAATTACACCCATCCCTGAATTCCTGAAGTAGTTCAGAATAATATGTAAGGGATTCAAATACTTAGATCCCATATCTATCTATATATATAGGTATAGATATATAGATATATAGATATAGATATGTAAAAATTACTCTTAATCATTCATCATTTTAATTTCATTTAATTTAATCATACTTTGGAAATGTACAGTTATTTTCTTTTCAATAGTATCATCCAGAGGACCAAAATCCTAGCTTTCCTACTTAATTCTTTTATCTCCTTGCAGTTCTATCAATTTTATTTTGTCCCTTTTTCTGTTAGTATGTATTTGCAATATAATATGCATTCATCATGGGAAATTGGCATATATACATATCGCATCTTGATCCCTTTTACTTGTTCTTTCCTCTCCTTCTGGTCTCAGCCCATCCTCAGAGCCCCTTGCCATTTTCACATAGTCTATGTCCCTGTTTCCTAACATCTACCTTTTATTTTACTCTTTTAATTATTTAGAATTTGGGTTTCTCATAAAAGACACTGTGTGATATTTAACATTTTGGGTCCAATTTATATCACTTAGCGTTATATTCTGAAGTTCCATCCATTTTTCTAAAATGCCTCAAATTTATCCTTCCTTATGGCTGAGTAGATTTATATTATATCATTTATATAGCACATTCTCTCATTCATTCATCTGTTGATGGGCATTTGGCCACTTCCGTAAATTAGCTATTATAAGTTGTGCTGCTATAAACAAGGGTATGCGTGTATTACTATAATATAATGTCTTTTACCTCTTTTGGGAAAGTGCCCAGAAGGGATATAGGTGGATCAAATAGACTTCCTATTTTTAATTTTTTGTGTGATCTCCTGTAATGGTTGATACATTGTGTCAACTTGAAAAGTTTAGAAGATTAACTAAGCTACTCAGCAGGGGGCCAGCATCCTCACTTTGTAAATATCTTCAGCCTGTGCAATAGGAGGGCAAGGAGATGGTGTGGGTGTAAAGGACCCCCCTACGGTGGGTAGCCTGCATACAATATAAGGGAGGAAAAAGGCTTGCTTTTCCCGTTTTGCTCTTGTTGTTTTTGCTGTCTTCTGCTGCCTTAAAGTGTTGCCCTTGTGCCATGTGCCACCCTGCCTTAGATCCAGCTGATTATGGATGGACTGAAACCTCTACAAACTGTGGTTTAAATAAACTTTTCCTTCCTTAATTTTGGGCGTTGGGTATTTTGTCTCAGCAATGAGAAAAATGTAACTAAGACATCTCCATACTGATTTCCATGGTTGTACTAGTTTGCATTCCCACCAACAGTGTAAAGGGTTTCTTTTTCCTCCAACCTCACCAGCATTTATTGTGTTTGAATTCTTGATAGCCATTATTGTCTCATCGGATATTTCTTCCTCTCACTGGGATTTCTGATATGCTTATGTATCTTTCAATTACAATCCTCTAACTTTCAAAAAGTTAAGGAAAACACAACCATCAAAGTGAGCAATCACCAGGTAGGTACAAATAAGCTGGACTCGCAAGGTGCTGAGAAAGTGAGTGTAGATCAAAAATCCATTGAATGCTGCTGCCGAGTGCCAACCAATGGAAGGGCAAGCTCATAAAACATGACCACATGTCCTCACCCTCCTGATTCACTGCAACTGGCACCACATGGCTTCTGGCTTTTCCCCAAGGTCAAAATGATCGCAAGAGCTTAACATTTTCAATTGATTCAGGACATGCAGGCAGCCAGGACAATGTAACTAAAGATGCCCATGAAAGGGGACTTCCAGAACTGCTTCAGAAAGTGGCAAGAATGAAGGGATGAGTGTGTTCAACGCAAATGGCTATATTTCCACAGAGATTAATGTCATTATGCCTTTTTAATGTAATATTTTTTAAAATCTAAACATATGCATTGTGCTTTTTTTTTTTGGGCACCAGGAATCTAACTCAGGACCTTGCACTTGACAGGCAGGCGCTGTGCCGCTGAGCTATGTCCCTGGCCTGTGCTTTTTCTTAGAGACATCGCTTAGTATTAAACTCCATTACCTGTTATCTTTTTTATTACACGTGCATTTTTTTTTCTACTTGATTTTAGGCTTTTTCCCCATTGATTAAAGTTATACACTAACACTCTATGACTGATAAATTGTCAACAAATTGTCATTATTTTACCTATCAAGATGTTTAAGCAGCAAATTCTATGTGGATGCAATTACAAAGAAATTTTAACTGAACAATTATTATGCATAACAGAAAAGATGCTGACTTCTTTGTTATGTCCTTCAAGCACCCATTTCAGTGCCTGAGCTATAATATAAATGAGAGAATGTCCTCTGCACAGCACAAATACAGCCTAACCCCAGGTTTTCCACCTAACTGCTTCAACTTGAGCAACTGAATCATTTAAACAGAGAAACCCTGCATTGTGTCACAGTGAAGTAGAAATAATAATATCTAATTGACAAGTTGCTAGCAGGATTAATAAAATTGTGCACATAGGTAAAAATTATCTTTTCTATAAAAATAGATTAGCTTACAGCAGGCTAAACCTCCCACTGAAAATGAGAAAGCATGGGGAAAATAGACTTTACAAGACCATTTTGCAAGCATTTACAAGTTACCAATGTGGCTAGGACCATAAATGGTCACTGTGGTGCAGCTGAGGTGGCATTTCCTTCTGGAACACCTGGAGATGCACAAGCTCTGTGGTTAAACCACGGGGAACGACAACTTGGGCAGAGAAGATTCTGCAAATTATCACTTTAGAATTATTCCTCCAGCTTCCTGGACATTATAAAGACCAGTGGAAAAGACATTGTCTTTCTTTACATGTGGCTAGCCTTAAGTTAGTTTATTCTTTAGGACAAAGGTATAATGAATAAAATAAATTGAGACAGAGGAAATCATCTCGGCTTGCACCGAGTAAGGTTTCATCATTCCTATATATGACAGAATCTTTATTTAACTATTCTTTTACATCTGATGCCAGTTCTTGCCTTGTGTTTGGAAGAGAGATGAACATTAGCAACACTACGAGAAGAATTGCTATGTATTCTTCACCCTTCAGTCATTACTTATGGCCTTTTGCCCATATCTAGATGCAATGAAAATTAATAAGGTAAAGCACTTAGTTGTCTGGAGTTTTCTGGTTCATACACTAATTGGAAGCTGAAGAATTAATAGCATATTTGAGAGAGAAGTAAAAAACGCTATCACAAAGTGGATATTAGTAATTTCTGAAATAACAGCTTTAAATTAAAAAAAACTTCTGGCATAAAAAAAGAATTATATTTATTGATACATAAATATTTTCACAAATTATATTCAGATTTAAATAAGTTTTATAACAGCATGGATAATGTAGTCACATCTCTTTCAAAGCTATTTTGTATAGAAGAGTCACAACTCTAACACCATCCATCGAGACATGCGCAGTGCTTATTGCAGTATTGAAGGCGAACTTTATATTGCTTTTCATGTTTTATTTTCTGTTTTTATTAAGCATGAATTATGTCAATAAACTGCAGAAGATCCTAAAGTGGCATCACATCATCAATTATAGTGACACTTTTTTCATCCATTGGAAAATAATACAGTGGGGAGAAACCAGTTTTGATTTTGTTTTGTGTTCCCTTTTACCCTGAAGTACACTGATTGTCCTTTCTCATGCTTTCGTTGCCAAATCAATCAGATATTAATCAACCACTGACAAAGTGCGTATATAAGTTGTATCAAGAATACTGGATTGCCGAAGAGTGAGTGCCTAGGATATGCCATGGGCTGTCCCCCATTCCATCACCAACATTAGCACATTGCAGACTCAGACAACTTGAGGAATTAGGCGTAATTCCTAGTATGTGGTAGTTATGCAAATTCAGGGTGCCTTGTTTGCTAAACATACACCTTTTATGATACTTACTGCAATAATTAAATTATATACTATTCAAATAATAACAAATGCTTAAAGAGGCTGCCAGGAAAAGGAACCCTGCTACCCTGCTCATGGGAATGTAAACTTGTATAACCACTTTGAAGATCAGTATGCAGATTCTTCAAAAAACTGAAATTA
Source organism: Erethizon dorsatum (assembly GCA_028451465.1). Classification (NCBI taxonomy): domain Eukaryota; kingdom Metazoa; phylum Chordata; class Mammalia; order Rodentia; family Erethizontidae; genus Erethizon; species Erethizon dorsatum. Next base: position 153,089,573 of record CM051824.1, on the reverse strand, counting down.
GAAATTCCATATGACCCAGATATTCCCTTTCTAGGTATTTTTCCAAGGCCTAAAGACATCATGTTACAGTAATACATGCATACCCTCGTTTACAGTAACACAATTCATAATAGCTAAATCTTGGAATCACCTATATGTCCATCAACAGATGAATGGATAAAGAAAATGTGGTATTTACACACAAAGGAGTACTACTCTGCCATAAAGAAGAATAAATGTGAGTCATTTGTAGGAAAATGAATGCACCTTGAGACAATAATGTGAAATGAAATAAATCAGAAACACAAATTTAAATGGCACTTGATTTTTTATATGAGAAAGCCAAAGTATAAATAAAGAACAAAACAAAAGATTGATAATAGAATAAGGGAGATCTTTCTGAAAGAGGAAGGGGATCAAGATATGAAGGGAGGGTGAGGGAGGGGACAGAATGGGGATAAAAAGCAGAAATATTGATACCAATTTCCCACAAAAGAATGTAATCATTATGAACTGCAAACAGGTACTAATTTTAAAAAGTATACACTATTATCTCCATTGTACGACTACAACCTGAGACTTGGCATGGTTAGGGAAGTCACTGAGAGCCATTCAAAACTGACTGTCACGATGAATCAAATGCAGGTTCTACGTGTTCACCTTACTTCACTCTGCCTGACAATCATCACTTGCTCAATTCCTGCAAAGAACTGAGAATTCAAATAATAAACTACTTCTCCCAGGGCATGTAGCAGATAAGAGTCAGAACTTAGATTCCAGTCTATATTTTTGACTCCTTCCATTAAAACTACCTCGTTATTCTGAGGTCGTTCTCTCTGTCCGTGTATATATCTTCTGCCCAACATCCCCTACATCTCATGTCACTCACGGCATTTAAAGCCTCTTCAGTAAAATTTTTGTCCAATATATAAGTGTAAAATTAGCTTTTCTTTTCTTTTTTTCTTTTACAGGTACTAGAGTTTCAATCTAGATCCTTCATACTGAGCCACATCCCCTTTTTATTTTTTATTTTGAGACAGGATCTTGCTAAGTTGCCCAGGTGGGACTGGAACTTGAATTCTCTTGCCTTAGGCTCCCAAATTTGGGGCTTACAGGAATGTGCCACCTCGCCCGGCTGTAAGTAATTTCTTGATGAGCCAGAAATTACTATAGCTCTTCAATACTCCTGGGTCTTTCCTCAGGGGATTTGGAATGTTCATACTTCCTCTCTCTCTTAAGTTAGGTATGGTCTTGTGACACGAAACCACTTCCCTTTGAAGCAGGAACATTTCAGAGCTGAGGGGTGATTTTTGTGCTCTTCTCCTCCACTCTGGCAAACCTGGACACCTTCCATTGAGATGCACAGTTAAGTGGTAGAACCCGTTAGCTTGGTTCTATGAGCTCATTCTGTGGCCAACCTTGATGAGACGCAAAGCCTGAACAATAAAAAGTTTTTGTTTCAAGGCAGTAAAAATTTTAGACACTACTTACTGAAGTGTAACTTAGTCAATACATTACTAATTATCTTGATTACCTATATCCCTGCTTTGATTGAAAAGTCACATAACACTTGTGTTCTTTCAATAAGCACTTGTTTATTGTGTGTTTAATATATGGCAGGTAATGTACTAGGATCTACATATATCATGGTGTGTAAAACACAGTCATGACCATTAATTAAGATATGTCGCCAGGGATATAGCTCAGCAACACAGCACCTGCCTGGCAAGTGTGAGGTCCTGAGTTCGATTCCAGGTACCAAAAACAAAACAAAAACAAAAGATATGTCAACTTGAGTGAAGAAACACCTAGCAGATCAGTAAAGCATTGTTCTGCAAGTGTCTGTGGATGATTGACATGTAGGCCAGGAAACTGCGGGGGAAGACCCACTCTAGATATAGGTGCCAACAGCCAATAGGCTTGCAGCCTGAATGGGACAAAAAGGGAGAGAAAAAGGAGGTGTGCCTGTATTAGATGAGCTCCAGCCTTCCTGAGCAGGTCCTCCTGGGTGCTGTCTCCTTCAGACATCACTTTCTAGGTCTCCAGTTTCGTCAGCCGTCCAGTGCAGACTCTCAGCAGCGAGCCTCCAGCGAGGTTCCAGGACTTGACCCTGGACTAGTGCTGCATCCCAGATCTCTCCTTTACTGTGGCTTCCGTCTTGGGCTCAGCAGCTGCCAGGTGCCCTGGTTCTTCGGGATGCAGACCGTCACTGTGCACTCTTCCACTCCTGAGCCTGAGAGACTATGTAACAAACCCACTTGTGTAATCGCACATATATTTTCTACTGATTTTGTTCCTGGAGTGGACCCTAACTAACACAACAGCTGCAATATATATTCACATGAAATTTAGTTGGCAAACGACTCACTTGGCTATTTTATTTTAGGAGTACAAAGGAGCATGACATGATCTATGGCTTCCCTAAATATATATAAGATGATAATTTTTTTTCTTTTTTTAAAGGAAATGTAAGTAATTTTATATTTCAGCTTTTACTGTATTTGTGATAACATTAACAATGGTCTGTGTGAAGGGACTGGCAAAACATGTACTTAATAGGCTTAAGAAAGGTTATGTGGGCATACAGAGTTAATAGACCAAGGTCTGTTAGAATGCTAAGAGCCAATCCACAGAGGAAAAATAACAGATAAAACTGTTCACATTGTTTACTGCTATCCCTAACATTTCTGCTCCTCTCCTCATAGTGTGCACACTTTATAATTTTACTCTTTCACATCATTTTCTTCTTTGTGCACTTTATGAGACTTAAGATTATTTTGCCATTTGTCATAGGTACCTTTTCAGCAAATATTTAAAAACTTCAGATAGATATGAAGAATATGATTCTAATGTTCATGGAAAAAATGAGTTGCCATTCATTTTCTCTTTACTGTCTCAAGACCAAGCTGTCCCTTTGGTAAAACACAAGCACCGCCTGTCTGTCCGCCTGAGTCCACCTGTAGGCATCTCTCATAGGAGCACGGTGAGGCCAGAGACCAATGTGTAGCTGGCTTTCCCCTCTGTCTTCACACCCAGCAGACAACCTAAGTCTTCAAGAGTTAGAATGTCTTCAGAATTTTCTGGTCAAGCATAAAAGTCAGTATGTTTGAGGTAAGAGGGATTTCACCAGTGTTATTCATGATTACCTAATTGTTTCTATAACTTAATAGCATTGAAGGTATTTGAGATAAAATTAATAAATAAATCTTGGAGATGAGGAAATTCATTTCTATTTCTAGACTAATTGCTACTGAAATATTTGCCTTGTGTTTGTGTGTATTTGTGTTTACCTTAAATTTATGAATCAACATAATAACTACAATTTTACTGCATATGGGGAAAGCACATACAAATCAAAGTGTTCACCAACAGTGAAATAAGTCATTTGTGGCATATTTATTAAAAAGAATATTATTTAGTACATACAACAGCATGAAAAAGATCTCATAGAATTATGAATTTAAAATGACACATACAAATACATAAAATATTTTAAATTTACATAAAATTCCAAAATAGCAAAACCACATTATATAGTATATCATATTATTAATTCATTTTAACATAATTTTAACATAATACATAGAGAGCATAGTGATTACAATTAGGACAGTTTATGATTTTAGAAGACGCAATGTTCTGATAATTTTGTATTTCTGATTAAATTCTTTGTATCATTGTGTGATTATCCTTCAAGTTGTTATGTGATTTGCATGGTCACATTGATGTAAATTATACTATGATGAGCTCACTATTTTTCACTTTGAACATTTTATTATTCTTTGTTATTTTCTTCATCCCCCTGTCTGTGGTTCTTTTCTGTCTAAAACACCGACCTCATGTTTCCTTTGATAGGCAAGCTGGGAATGAAGTCTCTCTGCTCACTGTCTGTGAAATAGCTATTTTAAATTGCATTAAGTCTAACTTTTATATAAAACAATTGTTTTATTTTAATCATGGACTATGTAAGTCCATTTTTTTTGTCTTTTGTATCCTCCTTATTGAATAGTCAACTGTTCAATTTCATATCTCCCACAGCTTTTTGCTCTTTATGTTGTACTATATGATTAGATGGTTTTTCCTCCTTTTCTTAAGTATTTCTTGAGATTTATATGTCTTCTTGAATCTACAAGTTGATATCCTACAGTAACATTTGGAAAATTCTGCCATGACTTCTTCAAAAATTGTTTTTGCTTCTTTCTCTCCTCTCCTGCATGTTTTTCCTCAGCGCTTTATCCTGCACAGTTTCTGCTTGCCACACTTTGCTATGTCTTCTTCACTTCTGCCACGTAGGGTGCTAAATGGATCCATTCGTTTTATAATTTGGATTAATGCTGAATTACATTTTTTTAGAATTTTAGAAACAGATTCCTACCATAGCTAAATTTTGAGTTGTGTATTTTCTTCTCGAACTAAATCGCCGTGAACATCGTAAGGCTTGTGCCTGATGGTCCCTCGCTGGAATAAATGCGCACCATTTCTGTGTGGGCCTGCTTCTCCCGTGGTCACCCCCACAGAGGTATTGCTGCCCAGCATGCTGTGGAACAGGCCTGCTGTGCATCAGTGACATTTACAGATCACCGCTGGTGCTGGCTACTTTTCCATATTCATTCAACATATTTTGTGCTCTTTACAAAAATATTGTTAAATTTACCTACTCTACAATAATAAATCTGTGGTAATGGGAAATAAGTGAAATCTCAGTGTGGATGTAGTAGATGGTGAAGTTAATACTCAGACACTAGCAATCTGCTCCCAGAAGACATATTTTGAATCTCTCTGCTACCATATACTCTATATTTAAAAACTAAAAAACAACAAATGAACCCTGTCATTTGGTTCTTTTGCCTCCTCAGGAACTTCACAGAAGTGAAATACCTGACAAATGAAAATTAACTAAGAAAGCTTTTTTACTTTCTTTACCTAGAAAAGAAAGTAATTAGTGTGCTTAGCATGCACTTTGCATCACTGTTTTTTTAAAATTATACCACACACCATGAGTAGGTACTGTCATATCCTGGTTTTTTGAATGAAGAGACACAAAAAAAATCTAGGCAATTTCTCAAATGCCCAACATTAGAAATAGGTGGAACAAAATTTAAAATCATATTTATCTGATTCTATAACGTATGTTCTTGATACTTTCTCTCCTATGTCTTAAAATAATGAGCAGAAATTTAACTTAGAATATTTTTTGAGTTCCAATTACCTATTAAAGCACTTACACTGAAAATATTAGTCTACTGTAAAAATATACTACAATTATATACCCACGATTGTATGTAGACACACGATAATTACACTAAATTTGTAGCACTGATCAAAATCTCAGTGTCATCTTATGAGTTGCGCTACTGTTGGCCTACACAACAAGAAAAACCACCACTACCACCAACAACAGAAGAATCTCAGCTTTAAGGTGGGATAATCTTCACATCCGATTAAAACTTCCAAGCAGCACTAACTCATCTTTCCAAAACTTGCTTAGAGAATGTCTTTGTAAAACAGCTGACTGTAAATTTTGTAAGACTCTGAGAAAAATAGTATATTCAGATGTATTTTCTTTAATTCGAAGTATGATAGGTAACAGACTTAAAATCTATTTTAAAGGGATATTTTCCCTGCTTTTTTCTTTCTTAAATGCTTAGATATGAATATATGAAAATTCATGATTACTAAGAGGCATCCTTATGTTCTGAAATCAAAATAAATATACTGAAATGTCGACTATCTTTTGAACATATATATTTTTGATGGCTGTAGGTTTTACCTTCTATCTCATTCCAAAAAGACTTGCTGAGCCTCCATGCTGGAGGATAGACTTATGCTCATGTAATTGCTTCTTGCTTCATAACCAGAGGATAGGAAGCTGTCTCAGCGGAGGTTCCCTCCCCCTGCAGAATTCCTTTCTCTACTTCCTTTCCTGGCTGGCTCAACTGCACTCCTAAGAGACTTAGCCCTAGTGCCATCATCTTTGAGAATCATTTTAAATTTCTTTCCACCCCTCACTCCCTTGACCTCTATGTTGGTGAGGTCTGCTCAGAGAGATTTCCTAACTCACTCTGATCCTATCTCCCATCAGGGACACAGTGTTGTGATGAGTCAGTTACCATCCTTACTGAGATTTGTTTGAAAGAATGATACGTTCATATTGTTCTTATCAGTGCTGTGGAGAGACCACTCACACATCATACAGTTTGCCCATTCACCATATGATTTTCACTGTATTCTCGTGGTTAGGCACTCATTGCCAAAATCTAATTTGAGAACTCTATCCCATTAAAGTAACTCAACACCCTTTTGACGTGATCCTTATTCCATTTCCCACCTTCTCCATATTGTTTCAGCCCTAAGCCACCACCATAGTTTCCTGCTGTTACTAGTGTGACATCACATTCCTGGAGAGCTCCAGGGAAGTGTTGCTTTAAAACATAAGATGGGATACATGTTTGACTCCGCAGGCTGCCCTAGAGAAGAATCACGAATGGGGTAGCTTTAGAAAACAGCAACTCAATGTTTTATAGTACTGCAAGCTAAGCATTTAAGCTAAGTTGATGAGAAGTCTGGGTTCCCTCTAACCGATGGCATTCCTGTCTCTTTGCTTCTGGTGGTGGCTGGCAGGTTTTGGTGTTTCTCGATTTGTAGCTGAGCGACTCCAATATCTGCTTTCCTCATCACCTTGTATTCTTTCTGTGTGTCTCTATCTTTGTATGATCATCTTCTTATAAGAACACTCATCATATTGGATGAAGCCCCCCAAGCCCACCCCTTGCTCCTACTTCACCTCATTTTAACTATTTTTTTGCCTACAGCTCCTTTATTTCCAAATAAGTTAATATTTGGAGGTAGTAGATAAGGGTCAGGACTTAAATATACGTAACCAGTGTTTTGGTAAGGCATTTCCAACCTACACCATAAAAAATGAATGATGAATGATTTTATTATTTTTTTTGTTTGCAAAGGCTTTCATCTTACATATGCTGATGATGAATAATGTTACAATTTTTACTTCTCCAGATGAAAATCCATTCTGAACATATGTGTTTTTACAGTGATTCTATTGAGCACACAAAGTAAATTGTTCCTAATATAGTTTACTACCGTCAATGGAAATGAATGGATTGCATCCTCATTCTAATTTTGTACATGTCTCTGTATAATACCTATGATCTGCAATTTCTGTTAAAGGATGTAACCAGTAGAATTACACTCAGAGATTTTATGTACATATATACTACATACAACCATTTTTGTATAAATGACATTACATGGTTATCAGATTAGAGCTACATTATTAAAAATATTAATAATATAATTTGATGACACATTTTGTATTGTTGCCCTTCCACATACAACTTTCCAGGGAAATCCTGAGATAACTCCTAGCTCAAGAATAATTCTGATACCTGAGAAATAATTCCTGGCCCCAAATTTCAAAACAAGAATCATTGATCAACAAAGTATCAGATAATTTGCTCTAGAAATGAAACACGGATTAATTTCAAAACCACAAAATTATATGCATTAGGTATACATAGTCAAGCCCAATGTGAACATTTACTTGGAGTTAGATGAAGATAAAAGATAACTTTAAGGATATAAATTTGTGAGTAGTGTTGTAAATGCTGCATAGCACTTGTAATTGAAACTCTGAAAGCTGTGATCCTTAAGGAAGTTTGCAGATAGGGAGAAAGAAAGGAACTCCGAGAAGATTCTTTAGGTATGCATTTATTAAGCGTTTGCATAACTGTAGTCGATTATAGGAATCTGCTAGCTAAGCCTAGATAGCCAGATCTCCAAGGAACTAGCTTGAAAGCGTTTCAAGTACTTACATAAGTGCACCATTAATCTTGTGCTGTTTAGCCTGAACTACAAAAAAAACTTTTATTGGAAACAAAGTAGAAATACCAAATAAATCACCATTAGATCTACTGTATATTTTGTAATTTTCTTTTTATAATTGGCTTTTTGATTTATAACATGTTACTTTCTATTTTTTTAAAAGAAATTTAAAACCTTAAGCTTAATGTTGTTTTATGACCAGGTTCCTTCAAATATTTCTTTCATATCTTAACATGTTCTTTCCTTTATATCTACTCCAACCTTACATGAGGAAAACTATTAACCTCTCTATTGCAATGTCAGTGGTATAAATACTTTCAAGATGTATTTTGGTTAGGAGGCATTAAATTCTTGTATTCAATTTGATGTCTTGTGTTCTATATTTATCACATCTTTTTCTCTGAAATCACTGCAAAGATTTTGTCCAAGTGCTTAAAACTTTATACGAACAACTGAACAGTGCTTCTTTTTAGCCACTATCGTTTTGTTGCAGGCATGAATGAAGATGAATTCAATTTGTTGCCTAACTTTATTTTTAAAATATTGAATATTTACATCATTCTTATGGCTAAGAAACTGTTCTAGATCTTGTGGGGATACAATTTGGGCTTAATGTATGGTTACATCCTTTAAGAATTCCTGCTGCCTAGTGGTTTAATCAAGTAGGGAAATGAAAGAAAGTACCCAGGGCCTGAAAATAGGTGATGGGAGAAGGAGCATAGTGCTTTTTTAATAAGTTCAGGTTACTCACAAATCTAATATGTAGAACCTTCCCCTCAGTTTTACTTTTTTTAATATGATCTGGATATTTAATGGAAAAAATGCAGCAAAGAATAGCTATCCCCATGTTTGCATAAGGGGATTAATGAACTTAATATAGGAACAAAGTAGAGGAAGACTTAGGTATCAATTGAGAAAAGTGTGTTTCCTGGAATTAAGATCTCTATAAAAGTTCCATTTATTTGTTTTCTCTGTAAATAGAAGATAAGATTACTAACAGTTTAAAGTTATTTTCCATCTCTAATATTTAGGTCTAGTTTTCTGAGGTCAAAATGAGAACAATTAAAGTTCATCTCCATTTTATAATCTGTAAACATAAAAGTATAAATTTCCAGGTTGTTTTTAGCAGCAAAAAGTATATTTACAAAACAATAATATTCCTTGGAAAGAGTGTCTTGCTCAGAAATATGAATCTTTTTGAATGTATTTTGCTTAGATATTTTACATAATGGAAAATGAAAGATAAAGGCTAAATAGCTTAAAGTTATTTTACATTTGGAAGTATCCCAGTGATAACTTGACATTAAAACAATGTTCATTGTGTAGCAGAACAGGTGAAATCAATGTGGACACCTGGACAGATTCCAAACATTGTGAATGGCTGGCCCAAGAGAATTCCCTAGCAATCACTACCAAGAGACATGCATGTATGAAAGTCAGTGAGCTAAAAGGGAAGATTCTATTCACATAGGAAATAAAGTTTAAAAATTACTTGAAAGAGTGGTGAAGATATGAATGAGTTCAAGTTATCAAAATTCATTCAATATGATTATTAAATTTCACATTATTTAACTTGTGTTGGATAATATTTTTTTCATTATTATATACTAGGGAAAGAAAAGAAAATAATTATCACATGACATATCAATGCTCATAAACTTTTCATTAGTCTTTTAACAAAAATGAATATTTTTAAAATAACTGTTAGATTTCCAATTAAATTATATCACTGAACCAAAGCATGTTATGAGTACCACCAAGTTTTACCATGAGACTGAGAAGGACTGATAAGTACTTCATATTCATCAATCTTTACTCTTGTATTTTTGATCATATAATACAAGTAAATACAGCTAACTGATATTTCCAAGTAGCACAGTTAATTATAGATAGAAGTTTTCTCTAAAATGGTTTTCAAGAAGATAAGGTTTTTACTTGGAAAATAGAAGTCCACGGTTGAACAGCAATGAGTAACATGCTCATGTAAATCTGCGTAACACTAATCTTAAAGCTTGGTTTTGCTGCTAGCATCAGTGCTTAAAGCGATTTCTAAATGCGATTAAAGTTGCATGGGTGGCATAAATCCAGAGAAGAACAGCTGTCTCTATTAGTACATTGACTATGCGGAAAGTAGCAATCAGGGTTATTTTCACCACTCGAAATTTATAATCTTTAAGAAACTTGGAAATAAACAAATTTCATAGGCTCTAAAATATTGAAATACATCTTTGTGCAAAAAGTCTTTATGCATTTTGAAAGAAATCATCTATAACATTATAGTATTTTATTAGGTAGCATTTGAAGAGTGTACAATTGTTTGGATGCTGTTATAACAATTTATTTTGTGATTATCATTAATTTGCATGAGTAAATACCCACTTGTGAATAAAATGGCTTGTGTCTCTATTAGAGAACATAGATGGACATAGCTCCTGTCTTATATAAATTGTGGCTGCTATCACTTGTTGTCACTGTCACTTTTATTATTAAACCCTATGTTGGAACTGGGACAATGTGTCTATTAGTACAAGTGAATCAGATCTTTTCAGTGCCTAAGAAATTTCTTTATTAAAGCTTGAAGTTATTGGTTTTCTACATAAACGCCATGCCATAATTTATTATACTGTGAATTTTCTAAAGCCACATACATCTTAAACCCTTACCTGTGTTGAACTTGCCTGAGAAAATATTAATAGAACTTAAATCAAAAAGTTAACTTAAAATAATTTATTATACTTATGCAAAGGATAAATGCCCCATTTTTTTGCTACTGTCACAAGTCTATCTTAATAATTCTGAGTGAAATATTTCAAATGTAGGAATCTCAGCATTTCATTGTGAAAAAATGGAGTTATGTAGACTTTCATCTAATTCCTTCCTCTATAACTTAAACTATCATTCTATCTTCTAATGTATAATTACATTTATAACCAGGTAAACTATATACTTTGTTTATTCAAACTATAATTTTATTTTCTAATTTGTAATTATATCTTAAAGCATCCATTTGCATGCCAGGTAAATGTTCAGTCTGCATGACTGTAAATTGCTTCTTGCAGGAATTAAAAGTGAAAATTAATACAAGAATATAGCACAGTGCCTGATGCAAGGTATGCACATTTGAAGGAGAAACTAATATACCCATGAATGAGGTTTTGTGTGCGCTTTCTTACTTCGTAAATCTACATGACATTACAGGCCTTTAAACATGCGTTTGTGCTCTAGACTCAGCATCAGCCATTTGATTAAAAAGGTTGGGTATTTATTACTAGAAACTGGCATTAGAAACCACAACCTGATTGGCTCTCCGGTACTGTGATGTCATTTGATTCAGCCCTCTCAGATGACAGAACAAGTGATGCTATGCACAGATCCAGAAATGCTTCTCTATAGCACTATCTAACTCTGTATTAAACAAAGCGTGGATACTGGTTTCTCTAACGATAATAAATTATGACATACAGCATTTGAGCCTCTTCCACCTCCTTGCTTATCTTCAATTCCCCCTATAACAAAAAAGAACCTGGCTGTCATCATCATTTATTGGCATACTCATTTAACTGAAGTTCATTTATTGACTTGATTTATTTATTTACTTGCTAATTTATCCAATCGTTTATATTCTTAATTGCTTAACTTCATTTATTTACTTCTTTCAGTACTTAATTGTTCACTTATTTATTTAATTGTTCATTTACTCTCTTACTTAATTTCAGCTTCATTTGCTTAAATGCTCAGCTCCAGGAAATATTTATAGTAGTATCAAAATTATTACCACAGTTCTCATAGTAAATGTCCTCATATCTCCATATGCATTCTATTGATTCTGTTCCTCTGGGGAGCCCTAATATGTTATCCTGTGGTTTACAGCTTTATAAACTCGAGTGCAGTATTCACTGGCATTTTTTTTTTTTTGGCTTGAGTTTTATTTTTTATTTTTATTTATTTATTTTTTGTGGGTACCGGGGGTCAACCTCAGGATCTCGCGCGCCAGCAGGCGCCCGTGCTGCTGAGCAATGTCATCGGCCCTTTTATCGTATGTGGGTTCCGGAAGTCGAACTCGGGCCCTCGCGCTTGCCAGGCAGGCGCTTATGCAGCTGAGCCATCTCACCGGCCCCATTGGCTTGAGTTTTAATGACTCCGCTTTTTTCAATAGTTGCTTTGACCACGAGTCCTCCAAATCTTAAATATTCCTTTCAGTCTTTAAAAAGTATATTTTGTACAGCAGAAATTTTTTTAATTGTAGTAGAGTGTAACCTTTTCTACCTGTAGATTATACTTTAGTTATTATATCGAAATATTCATCACTGAAGCCCAGGTTACACAGATTTTCCCCAAAATTTCCTTTAGAAGTTTTACAGTATTTTATTTACATTTAGACCTGTAATCCATTGTATTTAATTTAAGATCTAAGTCTAGGTTTGGTGGGTTTCGTCTTTTTTTTTTTTTTTTCATTTTGCTCACTGTCATCCAACTCTTGTGTTACCTCATTAGAAAGAATATAATTTCACTGCTGAATTCCAATGGCACTTTTGTCAAGTATCACATAAGTGCGTTTGTTTGGGTCTATTTTTGGTGTTCCTGCTATTCTGTTTTACTGACCTTTTTGTCTATTCTTTACATATGTAACAGTGCATTGGTTCTGCAGCTTTGAAGTCAGTCATATTTATATAATCGAAGCACTCTGATTTTGTCTCTCTCTTTCCACATTGTGTCGGGTATTTCAGGTCTTTTGTCTGTCTGTATAAGCATTAGAGTTAGTTTGTTGACATTCAGAAAATATCTTGCTGGAATTTTGATTGGAATTTTAATATATCTGTGGATTAATTAGTTATTGAAAATTTCCTTCAAATTAATACACAAATCAAAGGAAAAATCTCCAGAAAGTTTTTGAGCTAAATGTTAATTAGAATAATGCATATCAAAATCTGTAAGATGTAGCAAAATCAGTGACTAGAGGAAATTGTTAACATGCTAAGCACATATTGTTAGGAAAAAAAAGTCTGTCATCTAATCTACTTTAGACAGAAAGAAAGTACAAATTAAAAGCAAAGTGCAAGAAAAGTTTAAAATGACAGCAGAAATCAATAAATTAGAAATTATAAACTCAATAGAGAAAATCAAGAAATCTAAAAGTTCAATAAAATTGGTCTCTAGCCAGCCTATATAAAACTTAGAGAGGGCTCAACTTATTAACAGGAAAAATAAAATGAGACACCATTTTATACCCAATGGTCATTAACTGGATAAAACAGGAACAGTAGAACAAATCACTATCTCTGTAGCTAATTACCTAGTTGAACCAATTCCTTGAAAGTTTCAGTCTGCTAAAAGTCACAAAAGAACAACGATGGACGATATGAAGAAAAACATATACGTTAAAGATATTGAATCCGTAATTAATAACTCTCTAAAGCAGGGAGCAAGGTCTACATTATTCGCTGGGTAACCTTACCAAATAGTCTGTACCACGTCTCCGCAATCTCTTTCAGAAGACTGAAGCACAGCGAATACTTGAAACCTCATCCAGTGTGTTCCACGTCACCCACTGCCTGGTTAGGCAATGAAATTTCAAGAAAATATTAACCAGTATATTTTATGAAAATTAGAATGATAATCCTCAAAAAATTAGCAAATCCAATTCAATAATGTTTGAAAATAACTTTATACAAGTGGTATTAGCTCAAGTATGAAAAGCTTGTTCAGTGTAGAATAAAAACCATAATCCCTCACAGTAAGAGACTAGGAAAAAAAATCACATCTTCAAATCAATAGATACGGCAAAAAGCATTTGACAAAGCCTGACACACATTCATGATCTAAGCTGCCACTAAATTAAGTCTAAAGGGGAAATTCTTCAACATGTTACAGAAAATCTACAAAAAAATCTACAGCAAACTTCATACTTAATACTAAGAAGCTCAAAAACTTCCCACCGAGATCGGACATACAGCAAAATTATTTTCTCTCAGCATTGCTTTATAACATTTTACTGGAATTTCTAGCTAGTACAGTAAAATAAAAGGAAACAAAGGGCATGTACATTAGGAAGAAAGAAACAAAACTGTGTTCAAAGATGAGATGATTATCTATATGTAAAGAGTGAATGAAATCAATGACAGCACTAATAGAAATAATTAGTGATTGTAATAAGGATGCAGGATATATGATTAATATACAAAAGTCAATGAATTTTCTATACAACCGTACACACTTTGAACTGTTTGTGACCTTTCCCCCAAATTAATATATTGATATTTTTACACTCAGAGTGTGATAATAGAAACTGAGAGTTCTGAGATGTCAGTACGTTACTAGAGTTGAGTCCATATTAAAGGGTTTAGTGCCCGATATAAAGCACTTTCTATCTCTTGCAGCATGGTAGGACTCGGCAAGGTGGTGGCTGCCTATAAATTAGGAGATAGCCCTAGCCACAAGCAGCATCTACCAGTGTCTTGATCTGAGATTTCAAGTCTCCATGACTATAAGAAATATTTATTTTTAATTTAAGCCACTAATTCTATGATATTTTTGCTATAGGCCCTCCAAATGGACTACAACCAACAACAAAAAAAAGTAGAACATGAAATTCAAAGCATAATGGAATGTGTATTAGTACTCCAAGATAAGAACTGAAATGTAAATCTAACAAAACATGTGCAAGATTTATGCGAAAAAATTATAGAACTCAGACATGAGAAATAAAAGCACAAAACCCCATATTCATGGATAAGAACATATTGTCAATATATCTATTCTTCCCAAAATGGCCTAAAAAATTCAATGCAATAAAAATCACAGCCAATAAACTTGAGTATAGAAACTGATTTTAAAGTTTACATAGAAAAACAAAGGATCCAGAATAACCAGCAAAATAGTGAAAGAGAAAAATGTTGGAGGTTGAGATTACCTGACTTTATATACAAATATGAAGCTACGGTAATTAAGCCAAATTGAAGGTAACAAAAACATTTACAAAATATCCAGTGGTAGGGAAAAGGGAGCTCAGAAATAGACCCATGGAAATAGTGTCAACTGATATTTTACCAGAGTGAAAGCAAATCAATAGAGAAAAGATAGCTTTATCAGTCAATAATGATGAGATAAAAAGATGAGTAAATAAATGAAAACAAGTAAAGGAAGACAAGAATCTAGACAGCGACTTTATGTACTTCACAAAAATTTACTCCAAATGGATCACATACCTAGGCTTAAAATACAAAACTATTAAATATTTAGATGATAGCAGGAAAAAACGTAGATGACATTGGATTTGGTATTGATCTTTTAGGCACAACACAAATGATGCAATCCATCCAAAAAAATTATTAATAGCTGAGAAGTCATTAAAACTAATAGATGGACAGAATGTAAAACACCAAGTATGAACCATAAAATAAAATGTGGAGTTTAGGTAATAATTATATATCCATGCAGGCTCTCCAATTATAACAATTATATTATTCTTTTCAGGGATATTGGAGATGAGAAGTTAAGGATTTATAAGATTGGTAAATATATTACAAAATATGTCTTCCACTTAATTTTACTATAAAACTAAAACTCCTCTAAAATATGTTAAAATATGGATTCTTTTAGTCTAAGAACTTGAAATATATCTCCATTTATATAGACCTATTTTTTTAAATTCAGGTTTAGTGCATACAGATAGTATAATATTGTAATAAGTTTTTCCACTAAAGATTTATATGGTGCTATTATAAATGACACTGTATTTTTAGTTACAAATTTTCATTGTTGTGTGTGGGGATGAATTGACTTTTGTGTAATCGTATTGTATCTGTTCTTGATTTTTAATTAGTGTACGATTGCAATACAGAGAGGTGAGGTTTGACTGGGAGAAGTGGTACATGATCATTTCCAATTCCTCTATCCCACTCTTCCTTATCTCCCCTCCTCCCCACAGAGTCTCCAAGAGTCTGCCTTCTTTTTTCCTTGTTCTAATCACATATCGGTTTCAATTATTTTGTTTTGTTTTGTTTTGTGTTTTGTGGTTTAAGCCGTTCTGTACAGGCAATCACGTTGTCTATGAAAATAGACAGTTTTACCTCTTTGTTCTCCATCTTATAAATGTTCTTTTCTTTTTCTTGCTTTATTCGAGTAGCGAGGAATTCTGGTAAAACATTGAATAGGAGTGGGGAAAGGAGCATCCACACCTTGTTCGTGATTTGAGGGAAGCACATCCGGTGTGCCACCACTCAGTTTGGTGTTGGTTGTAGGGCTGTTGTTGATGTTCATCAGTAGTTTGAAGCATTCGTTTGTATTTCTAATCTTCTAAAGATTTTATCATCAATATGTGGTGGACTGAACAGGTGTCAATTTAATCAGTTGCTTGATGGTCCTTTGATTTCCTACAGAGTACTGAGCTGTGTGCCTCTTTTTGTCTTTGAATCTGTATAAACTATCCTCCTTATTTAGAGTCCCTGTCTTACAGCTCTTCCGCTGCAATATGTCATTATTATTCTAGAGCTGAGTGGATGGTAAATTGTGGAGGGGCAGGGAAAGAATGCTGGAATTTTATGATGAAACCTTATCTCTTGCCTGTGAACTTTACAACTGTTTGTCACCCCACCTGCTCCAAGATGATGCCAAAAGAAGTTAGGAGGTGTGTAGTTGTGTACTTCTCTATCCCCACTTACAAAAATCTCTGGTAAAGTCTTAGCTGTGCTTGGAGGTAGGAGTTGGCCATTGAAAACTCCAGGATTTCAAAATACATTTTTCTTTCTCTACACTCCTCCCCCAAAAAACTAGATTGTTTTTTCTTTGTTTGTTTGGTTGGTTGTTTTTTTCCTGTCCCTTCACAGTAAGAAACCGGTTGGGAGCTTGGAGTAAAACACGGTGAAAGTTTGGGTCTTCTCCTAATTATGTGCCCCAGCATTTCTCCTTGACACACAGTCTACACTTGGGGCCAACAGTGCCTCAGAAACATCATGTAAGCATTCTTGTCTCTTTAGGGCTCCGGGGCGTCTGCCGTATGTAAACTGCCCTCAGCTATAATCCTTTCTATGCACCTCTCTCTCCAGATTTTAGGGTAATGATGTGCTCTGCAAACTCACATTTTGAAAGATCCAATAAAGTCATTGATTTTAACTCATTTTCAATATTTTTTCTTATTTTAAGGATGAAAGTAACCATTTATAATCTCCTTACCTGTTGGAGCTCAATCAGGAAGTAAGCTCCTAAAATATACACTCCTCTGTTCATTGTTCATTTGCCTGACTCCCTCAGCAATGCTAGGTGACAGCCATATTTGAATTTTATTTTTTGTTGCTAGCACAAAGCTGGGTTTTATCACATCTTTCTTTTCTTTTTCTCTTTTGTCTTCGTTAAGACTTCCCAGCTGCCTTTCTAAGGGAGACAAAGATTAAAAAGCTGTCTTCTTGGTATTTACAAAGGGCAGCAGCAGTTCAATCCAGAGCTGTTACAGAGGAGAACTTAACAACATAAATCAGATGCCTTATTCACACCACTCAATTCCTCAGAAAATGCAGTGTCTTAATACATGAGGTGCACTTCTTCAGCTAAAGCATTGTAAAATAAGAATGGGGGAGTAGAGTACACTATGGTCTTAAATAATACTCAACTTCGATTGGTAATCAGATGGTTTTGAACTGCAAATTGTATACATATATTTCCAATATTAAAAATATTTGTTATTTTTAGAATTATCACTGTTACTAAAATATAAACATTAATGATCTCATTTTTCTGAAATTTAGTAAACACAACCTTGATTCTTTTAAAACAGTTCAGGTGCTTGGAAATTATTGATTATCCAATTCCTGTGCTCCCCTTTAAATTGAAACTCTTACAATAGAGAGGTTCACCAGTGAAGAACAGCTCTAGGGAATCAATTTCACTTTTTTAAGCTTTTCATCAAAGCTCAAGATGAAACGTTGTATCATCTCTGAATAGCATGCATTTTTTTCCCAGAAAAAAATTCTGATGTTCTTTACTCTGTAACAAAACTTTCATTATGCAGATTAGGAGGAGGATGCTATAGAACGGAAGCTTCACCCCCTAGAAAATGAAAAGCAAAGTATAAAATGGGCTGCAGCATCACATTTTTCTTCAGAAAGTTAAAGGATAAAATAGTCTCACTCAAATATTAATGGCAGGAAACTTACCTGGTTAAAGAGGATGAGATGAGAAAAATGCTATCATGAAGCAAATTAACATTTGCTGAGAAATTCATCTTTTGCAAGTATGCATTTGTCTAAAAACATTTAGACATGGCTGTGCAGTGTTTTCTTTTTCCAGATTGGGAAAATAAGGCTTAGCAAAGCTCAGTGGTTTGCTTTGTTTTGTTTTTATCTTCAGGTCACAAAAAGAAATTTTGTGTCAAAATCAGGATGTGTCTAGGTCAATTACCAAATTCAGCGTGGTGTCCCTTGACTCAATCAATCGGTTATTTTCTGTCAACATAATTATCAGGAAATCATGGGGTTCTCAGGTAACCAACTTAACAATTTTGATTAAAAATTAGTATAAAAAATAAATAATTCAAGCCCATTTTAGTTTTCTGTGTCCAGAAAACCTGACACAAGTGGATTGTGTAAACGTGATTTTTATTAACGGTTCATCATTTTTCTTTCCCAGAATGTCTTTAGAAAATGGACAAAGGAATCAACATGTTTTAATGCCTATGAGTATTTCCTTGGGGAGGCACCTAAATTTATCCTAATAAACACGTATTTATAATGGTGCCTTTCAAATCTGAGTGCACATTGAAATTCTCTGGGGTTCTTGTTAGAAGAAAGACTGCTTCCATAAGTCTGGAGAAGTGTGTTTCATTCTGCATGTCCAATGCTCCTGGAGAAGGCTACTGCTCTTTCCGCAGACCAAGCTGGTATCCCACACATCTATTGGCTGAATAGACTTTAAGTTGTAATAAGAGCATCTGGGTTCTAACTTATCCTTACTGATGGGGCACATCTTTAGAAATTAATTTCTATGTAAAGAATTGAATTTTAACCCTTGTTGTAGACCACCTATGCACGGCCATCAGGTGAAAGGACACGCTTTGCCTTGGCTGTTCCAAGCCTGCTCCACCAGCGTGAGTAAGCAGCTGATGCAGTAATGCACCAGTCAGTTTATTTCCTGAAGGGTGTGGATGCTCTTTTCCTCTGCGTGCTGTCACAGTGGCAGCTAATTTTGAGTAAACTTTTGCTCTTGGTGTAGGATCCTGTAGAATCTTGCTTCTAAACAGTGCCTCTGGCATTGTGAGAAGATGCCAATAATCACAATATACACAATTTCTTATTATTTTTGAAGATTTTAAAAAATCTATAAATGCTTCAAACATATTGTGATGTTTAAAAAATAATAGCAAACACACATTAATTTATTGTTTGTTTTTCTCTCTCCCCTTGAATATGATTTTGAATCTTGTCTAAAGAAAACCCTCTTTCTTGGCCTTGTGGTATCCTTTGTTTCATATCATATTTTAGGTTATTTTAGATTTTAAAAAAATCTATAAAAACATCTAGATATATGTCTCTACAGTTGATAGATGACAAATATAAGAAATAATATGTAGCATTATTTCTTATTTTTTACTTTATACAAGTTATATGTTATTTCAATTTGTTCAGTTGATGTAAAATTGGGACTATGAATTTGTATCTAGCTCACACACTTAACTTACTGATTATCATTCCATTGTTAATAAAAGTGTTTATTCATATCCCTAATATGAGAGAAGTTTCCACTACATTGAAGTTGCCAACAATGTTGCAATAAGCATGCAGGGCACATGACTTTGTGGAGGCAAGCGTTGCTTTGTCATGAGTGTTCTTAAGTGTAGTTTGTGTTTACCCAATTTGTGGGTATTTAACCAACTCCATGGGAGGTATTTTAGCATACACTTACCATATGCTTGTGTAAGTAATTATGTTTCGTATTCTTTTATTCTTTCCCATAAAGATTTTTAAAAATATATAATTGTTTACTCAGGTCTTTTGAGCACTTATAATTTCTTATAATGTTGTATAATTTCTATTTCATTTATTCATGAATTCTATATGCTAGTCATTTTTCAGTTATGTATTTTGAAAATATATCTCAATGTGTATTAACTTTTAAATTCAGGCATGAGAATTATATTAATATAGGAAATCTATTGAGCTTTTCCTTTATGTTTGCATTTCGCAAACATGTAAATATCCTATTTTTAATTTTTTTCTTTCTAAAATTCCATTTTGTTCACATTGATGTCTTTTAAGTATCATAGATGACATTTTTATAAGCTTACAATCAGAGCATATTTTCTTTCATATAGATACATATTATGTATAGCACCTTTTATTAAATATGCTAATTTGTGATTTCACCTGTCATAAAAATTTGCAGTACTGTGTGTATGAGTTTGTGTGTACGAATACACTTCATAGCTTATTCCTTTAGTAGTTATGCTGTTTGGCATCATACCCATAGAAATATATTTACTATCTCATCTTAAAGAGTTTACATAAAACGTAATTTAGTCCTTCAGTTTGTTTTGGCCATACTTGTGCTTTTCTTCCTCCACATGAAGTTTAGATCGGTTTTCTTAAGTTTCATTAAAAGTATTTGATTGAACATTTTTTGGAATTGCATGGAATTATTACCATAATTTCATAAAAGAAATACTTTGAAATATATATTTCTATTCTTGAGAAACATATGCCTTATTTAAAATTCTTGACACGTTATTGTAATTATTAAAAATTAACATATATTTGTAAAATTTCCCTATGTAGGTATGTAGAAGAAATAGATGGTAACTTCATTTTAGTTATATATTCACACATTATTTATGAGAATGCTATTGGTTTTTGAATGAGCTCATATTCTCTTAAGTAGTTTATTAGAAAGTAATATATTTATGTAATGGGCATCTTATTCTTTTTTCCTGTCATTTTTTTTTATTATTTTATTTTGTTCCATTGTGTAAAGCCTCAAGTACAGAGTTATGCACAAATAGTAATCATGTCAATGATTGTGTGTTCCATGATTTAATTAGAATTGTATAGTTTCCAAGTATACTGTTTAAGTTGTATTCATAAATTGTTCATATTCTGAAGTTTTTCTCATATATTGAAATGATTTAACTACTTTTTCTCCTCTAATCTGTTATTATATAAAGATTATCATAGTCTGCTTAACATTCATGAGATCATTTTGGCCATTCATGAATGTGTTTATTCATGATGTCCAATTCATTTTCATAATTTCATAACTAATACTTTGATGACAGTAATCTATGTAACATTTTTGCATTCATAATCTTAACTTTGATTTGTCTATAATTGTTCTTTTACAAGCTATCCTCGTCCTATTTTGTCATCACAGCTACCTCATAAAATGAGTTTGGAAACTCTTATTTTTCTATCTACAGAACAATTTGTATACCTTGTTCTTTTAAGGTTGTATAGAATTTGGTTATAAAATTATTTGGGCCTGGTATATATTTGGGGATGAGAGGGTGAGAAGGAGATTATATTTTAAACTGTAGCTGTTATAACTTTTATTTCATAAATAACCTATTAAGGTATGAATTTCACTTTTGAGTTAGTTCTAATAATTCTTAGCTTAATACTGTCTAATTTAAGTGAATTATAAGTTTACTTATATCATTTATTTGTTGAAGCTTTAGAATGCATGCTCTACACTTTGAATTCTGAATCTTTTCTTCTTGGTTTTCTTACTATTTTCTTGAATCACCACACCACAGTCTCATGCCTTGTATTTTTCCTTTTCAAAAAATCAGATTTTAAAAAATATTTTCTGGGGCCAGTGAGATAGCTCAGCAGAAGTGCCTGCCTGGCAAGAGCGAGGTCCTGAGGTCAACTCCGGGTACTCATATATATATATATATATTTTTTTTTTTCTGCAATCCTTTATTTGCTGTTCAATTAGCTGTTACATACCATTATTCACTTCACTATTTCCATGCCTCCTTTTTCTAGCTCTCTAAAATAAACGTTCATCATGTTGTTCTCAAGTTTCTTCCCATGAGAATGCATTTTATTATTTTTATTTTTATTAATGCATGTTTGCATTACATAATGATTGCATTCATCGTGAAGAGTTGGTGCATGAACATAACACATCTTAATTCTTTCTAATCCTCTTCCCCTCCTCTCTCTCTCTCTCCCTCCATCTCTTGATCCCATTTCCTTTTGCAAAAGATCTATCACTTTTTCCTATAATCTTTTATTTTGCTCTTTATTTATCCTTCGGGGTCCTCATATAAGAGAAACTGTGCAATATTTGAATCTTTTGTAGAAAAACGGATGCCCCTTGAGAACATGATGTTAAGGGAATAAATTTAAAACTGGAAATTTACCTCAAAGTACTGCCGTAGCCGCAACCCAGTCGTGCCAAGTGTGTTGTCAGTGCTAACACGCACAGAGTTGAAAGGCGGGGCTGAGTGGCAGGGGATTACGTGAGGAGGGGTCCTTCTCATGGTTAGATTTATGCCATTAAGGAATGGTCCTGGGAGCAAGCTTGCTTGCTTGTCCTCTGGCTCTTCTGCCCTTCTGCGACAGGCAGGCTCTGAGGTCTTCTCTTTGACCTTCCGCCTCCCTCCACGTGATTCCACAGTGAGACGACTCTGATCACGTGGCGACGTCTACAACTGGGAGCCGAGGTATCTCCGCTCGTCGTGATATTACAGCAGCACCGCTCTCCCCAAGAAATGGTGCTAAAACTCTTGTACTTTCTATTATTTCTTTTTTCATCAATAATTATATATATATATATATATATATGTATATAATTATATATGGCTATATAATTTCTTATATATAATTCTATGGCTATATTATATATTCATATATATTTATACATATTATATATTTATATATTATATATTCATGTATCTTATATGTGAATATATGTTATATATGAATAATATATGTGCATATATATCATCCATATACATAATTTTGTATATAATTTTCTGAAACATGAAGTCTTGAGGACTCTTTCTAATAGAAAATGTTAATTTTATGAAATTGCTATTGTTATTAGACTTTTTCTGTACTCTCTACCGATAACTGAAATAGTCTATGCACGCTAAAAGTCATACACATTGTCCCGTTTCCGGTATCTCTCCTTCTCTCTTTCACAAGCCCATACACACATCAGTCTGATAACTATTCTTTCACTATTTAATTCTTTCCAGATTTATGGGGCTCTTGTATTTTAATTTCTTGACAAGGGTTGTTACAAGAGAAGTTAAAACTTCTCATTATTTTGTGTATTTGTCGATTTGGGAGGGTGAATTGAAAAATTGTATTCTATTTTGATCTCATAATGGTACGTGTCTGTGGGTTTCTGATATTAAATTATGGGTATTTTCTGTACTTGTTCTTTTTATTATTCTACATCAAAACCATCCATATTTACTTTCATTCACTTTAAGTCTATTTTGCATGATTTACATTATTAATATTAACATTATTAATTTTTTTACATTATTAATGATTTACATTTATCGCTATGCCCTAATTCTCTCATTATTACTTATGACATACCCTCAATGGTTCATAACGTACAAGTATTATCCTCAAATATATGATTTAATTCACTAATACTCTGTTTAATTATGTCTACTCTCCTGTTTAAGTCACACATTTCAAATTCAGCTGAATGAATATAATTTTATTTCTAAAAGTTATATTGGACCCTCTTCAAGTCCGTGCTACCATTTTCCTGGAACTTTTTCTTTTTTCTGTCCTTCCTTACTTCCCTTCAGCTCATCAATTTTTAAAGTGTGCTAATTTCATTAAACTGTTCAGTTTTGAGGTTACCTCCAGCCTGAGGGGCTTATCTCTCCTCATTTTGTGTCTGCTTCTTTTCAGTATAGTAGGTAATTTACTCTAGTCATTTAGGGTTTCTTTTCTCTTTACTTATTTAATTATTTCTCTTCTGAGAACCCCTGGTATTTGAACTATTCCTCCAAATTGGTCTCAGGTTTGCATCTGTTTCCCATACTAGGAAATGGTGGCATGAAGCTTCCATTTCATTATAAAGATACCCTTGCCCTCCATGCGCAGGTCTCCCTACACATGGTCTTCATCATATTACTCCTCCAACTCATCCTTTGGGTAGTTTAAGTTATCGTCTTCTAACTGAATATATAACACTGCAAAGATCAAGCTTTTATCTCAGTCATGAGTTTCAGGCTCTTCCCATATTGAGGCTGAGGTGTTTGGTTTCTTTCCCAGGCAACTCACCATTTTAGTGTTCAACTGAACAATTGTCAACCACCCTTTTCCAGGTGCCAGCTTCCTCCATGGAATTTGTTTCCTGTTCGGGAGCAAATAATATATATTTTTTAAATGTTGTTTAATCTATACTCTTAAATTATTTGTAGGAGAATATTCATACTATCCCTGCTTTCTTATTTTATTCAGATCATAACACTTGGCTACCTATTCTATCCCTTATGCAAAAGATGCAAGGCAGTAAGATTTAATTGCTTCCATTTAAATCAATGTACTGTACTTGATCTCATCAAAACATTCAATCCACTGTGTTAATTTATTCATTTTTAACTTCAAACTGTTAAGCCTTTTATATTGTTTTGAGCATTTAATCATGATAACTGCCACATCATTCCCACACTAGAATTCTCAGCTCATCCATATGCTTCTCACACCAGTCTACCTGCCTTGGCCAACTCTGTTTTGTCTACACTAGTTTCACTACCTACCATCATTTTCTTCCACAGACCCTATCTCACTGTAAATTAAATGATGAAAACTTTTTAAAAAATCTAATTGTTCCTCCCTGCTTAACACTTCTGATGGCTTCCAATACCCATAGACAAAATCCCTTAATGACAATTTAAGGGGAGCTCCATGAAGTTAGCCGAGGCTGCCTCTTGACTACACCTGGATTTTGTTTTCCATTCACTTTCATCATTTCAAGATTCTGGCTTGTGTACCATTGCTTACTAGATGTTGTGGCTTGTTTCTGGATGTTCCCCCAAAGCCTCATGCACTCAGAGGAGGGAATTTTCAGAGCTGACTGGATCTAGGGTGTGATGCTGGGATTAAGGGTTCCCCACCCCAGGTGTCAGTGACACCACCCAGAGGGCAGATAGCCTGGATGAAATACAAAGGCAGCATTGCTTGCTTGCTGCTGCTGCTTTGCTACTTCACTGCTTGCTGCCTTCTGCCAGCCTTGCCATGCTATGGACTGTTTCTCCTCTGTGACGCCCCTCTGCCATGCCATCCTGCTTGGAACCAGCCAACCATGGACTGAAACCTCTACAAACTGTGAGCTAAATAAATCTTTTGCCCTTTAAATTTGGGTGTTGGGTATTTCGTCTCAGCAATGAGAAAAGTAACTAAGACATTAGATAAACATGTTCATGTACAGCTACACTAAAACCCAAGAGTTTTCAGAGTAGGGCCTTGGAATCCTGGCCTCACTTGGGAACTTATTAGAAATGCAGATATTGGAGGGCCATCCTTCCTGAATGAGAAACCCTCAGGCAGAGCTTCACAACCTCTACTTACGCAGCCCCTCCAGGTATGTCGATGCACCCCACAACTGGAGAGCCAATTCCATGGTCGTTTGTGGTGCTGGAAAGCCCTCAATTCTCTGCCCTCAGCGTGATGCATTCCAAGCTTCAGGATGAAGATTAAGAGTCACTTTCTTATTTAGAAAAAAATGAAACCTAAATCAGATTGGGTGTCCCTGCTGTAGTCACCACTGGCCTGCTGATATTTCTTGACAATTAGGGCTATCCTGTCCTCTGATTCCAGATCCTATTTGTTAATAAAGTGAGTCTCCCATGGGAAAACATAGGACCTGATCAAGCAGTCTGCTTCATAGCCTCTCTGCCATGCAGTCAAGGTGTGCCACGAATTAAATGAATGCACGCATGGTGTAAATAATATTTTTCTTGTAGAGATGGAAACTAGATCGCCAGAGTCCCTTTCACCTCATTTTCCAGATAAATTTCTCAAAAGAATTAATATCAAAGAAGTGAACTAGACATCTTATTTTATGGTTTCAAATATTTTGTTTGTTAAAAAAAAAATTTTGTTTGTGAATGTAAGTTTCCTAATGGTGTGTGCGTGTGTGTGTGTGTGTGTGTGCCTGGGTATGTGTGGTTATTATATTCTACTTTTAATATTTTTAAGTCAGTGATTGATGTTGTGAACAGAAATGAGCTATTGAAATAATTCTACTCAAGTACAGAGTCAAAATTCAATGTGTTCAAAGCCCATTACGAACTTACTCTGTGCAAAATGCCACTACACGCTCTCCATAAACCAGCATAGCTGTGTTCACAAATGAATCTGGAAAGCACAGCTGTGGCCAGAGTTTGAGTTGTCTTTGCAGCCTCCCGCACCCTTAGCTTCATACCTTTGGTGATCTCACTCTCCCCTTCATGCTCTGTGAAATTTTTCTTCCCTCAGAGGATTCTATTTCACTTCCTGGAATTTAGTTATATATATTTTTTTCTTCTTAAGAATCCTTTTTCTCCATTATAAAAAAATCTGCTGGTTCTTTATTGTTATTAGATCTTTGGTAGTGATTTATAACTTTTCCTCTGCAATTTCTGATGGTAGTAAAGTTACAAACTTTAAATTTACCGACCTGTACCTATGTCTATTCAATTTATGCTTCCTGTATGTTTTCAATCACCTTTGTGGTGGTTTTAGTCTGTTTATGTTTAATTCTCTGACTTCAAACATTATGAGAAGATGATCAAGAGATGAAGGGAGAGGGAGCGAGAGGAGAAAAGGGTTGAGAAAAGGAATTGACGTGTGCTCTCTACATGTACCCGCTCCACACTAGGAATCGAAACATTACGTGCTGAAAGCATTTGCTAATAAAAATAGATCTCTTTTTTTTGCTTAATTTGACTGAATGTTTCTTTTCTTGATCAAAATTTTCTTCTTTTAAATTTTTGTTTTGTATGGTTGTTTTTATTTTATTAACTTTATATTTTGGTGACTTGAGTACCAATTTCGACTTCTTAAACTTTTATACCTCTAACTCCATTTTTTGTGTCTTTTATTATCTTCTCTTCCAACTTTTTGTACCAGAAGTCACATTTTAGAATTTTAATTCTTGTTTGATCTATGAATCATTTGTTTGACAGATTTTGAAAGTATTGCTTTAAATGTTATACATTATTTATCAGTGACATCTTTTAAACATCATCAGAATGCAGGATACTTCCGGTTTCAATAGGAGAAAATCCCACATGAGGAACGCTGCACATTGGAATCTTTTCATCTGGTTCTCTCTATGTCTGACCCTCTTCACTTTCTATACACAAAATTGTCTTTCTGTCATCTGCCCATCAGGATATTGATATGTTAAGTATTTTTAAATGAAATCAATGTGTGCAAAGAAAAACACTGGTGCTCAGATGTAGCAGTGGAAAATGGATTGCATCATGGGCCACAGAATAATCATTCAACGTAAATTAAGATGTACATACACCAAGGCTACCATGGCTACCATATGGCACAGTGTGCAGGTCCAGAAGGGACATTAGGAAAAGTGGTCAGTGAGCAGAATGTTCTTCAGAGGGAACAGAAAGTGTACATGCTCCAAGACAGGAAGAGGTTTGTGGTCCCGAAGAAATAGAAGGAGAACCAGCACTGCTGCAGAGTCCGGTGTGGAAACAGGGAAAGAGTAGTGCCTTGAGGGAAGAGGAAAAGTTTGTCCTAATCGCAAAGTTTCAGGTAGATGCCAAAGGATGATGAGTTTCATGGACTCATTATGGTTTCATTTCCAGCTCACTCTGGTTCTTGAGTGTAGTATAGATTAGAAAGAGATGAGACAGAATAAGGAGAAGCTTGTCTGCCATAATAATAAGTGGCTTGCACAAGGATGCAAGAAGTGATAAACAGACAAACTTGGAAATCCTGTAGGAGGTGGAGTCAGCAGACATGCAATTGGCTTTCTGTGTGTGTAAGAAGTTTTAGCTTTTTGCCAAGGTGGGGAACATTGGAAGAAAGGCAAACTTGGGGCAAAAGATCTTCTGTTGATTTATTTTAAAATAAATGTGAGAGGTGTTGGATTTTAATAATGCAATGTATATATATATATATATATATATATATATACTACAAAAGAAGTTTGAAATAAAGATATTACATAGTTATCAACATTATATGGTTGGTAATGGAAACTCTGAGAGTGGATGAGACTTCTGAATAGCCAAGATTATGCAAGGTGTGGGTCAAGGGTGGACAGAAGAGGAGAGATCGGTGAAGAAAACTGATAAGCACCAGCCAAAGTGATAGCAGAAATTCCTAGAACTCAATGTCAGCAAAGCCAAAGGAAATACTGGGAAGAAGGCGGATTGGTCAACCACACTGTTGTTGATGAACCCAGTGAAATCAGTGACTGTGTGAGGAGCCCCCTGTTCAAATACACAGCCATTCGTCTTTTGTACTTTTGACAGTTGTTGCAAAGCTATTAGCTTTTAGTGGGAGACAAAATTGAGAGGTAAGGAGACAAGAAAGATGAGTAAAATTCAATGGGGAATAGGGGTTGGAAGAAGGGTTCCTAGCGCATTGTGAGCCGGCTAGCACACTCGCAGTGTGCCACTCCATTAAAGTCACATAATGCTGTTTCTTTATGACACTTCTTTTTACATAAAAGTTGCCTGTTTTAATGTCTGTATACTTCCATGTTCGAAAATCTAAGAAAAGAAAATCTCAGAAAATAAATAAACAAATAAAGACCTTTCACATTTGGAAAGATTTCCTGACTACCACACTGAGGATGGTAGACAATACATTGGAGGGTGTATTAGTGGGGAGGGCTCACTGAGACCCAGATCTGTGTCTCTCACTGTCTGTCCTGGACAGCAACTGCCCCCTTCTGTGACCACAGATACCTCTGAGGCAGCCAGCCCAGGCTGGAAGTCCATTAATAATCCCTCTCCATTAATGTGTCTCACTGGACTTGATTTCAGGTAGTCCCACTGTGCCACGTTTATTAAAAACTTATATTTATACAGTAAATCACAGTGAGCTGATCATTAGCATGTATACGAGTTGTGATTAAAAAAATGCAGTGTGTTTAAGTTATAAAAATATTACAATAAATGACACATTGCCATAAATCCCCCCTCAAAAAACTCACCCTTTCTCCAACACACTTGTCCCATTGTCTGACCACTTTCTGACACGGTTCTGGAAGTCCTCTTTTGTGAGTGTCTTTCATTTGTGCTGTCCTGCCTGCCTTGATGGCTGAATTTATTAAAACATTTACCTCTCCTTGTATTTTTTACTTTAGAGAAGAGACAGAAGTTACATGGTGCCAGACCTGATAATTAAGATGAGGATCATTATAATGATTTTACCTTGCTGCCTTTCTGTTAGATGGCACTGAGCAACAGGAGGCATTTTTTATACCTTGTAAAGATACTCACAGAAGAGGACTTCCAGAACTGCTTAAGAACGTGGCAAGGACAATGGGATAAGTTTGTTTAAAGTGAAAGGGGAGGGTTTGAGGGGGATTAATGGCGATGTCCCCCTATTGTAATCTTTTTTAAATTTAAACATTCAACATATTTTTCAGTCATCCCTTGTATCTACCTAGACTTAGCATCTAGCACTGCTCTTGCCTCTCTCCCATAACATGACAACCAAGAAAATGTGACATCTCACATAGCACACTCACCATACTCTTCTTCCTCTTTTGATTTCTTAATCCTACAATCCTCTACAGAGCCAAACTTACATTAATGAATTCCAGGGAGTGAAAAGAACCCTTGAAAAATGTGTCAATTATGCCTGCTCTACTACATATTATTTATTTACCTATCAGTTTATGTTAAATTATATGCATTAATATTCTAATCTTCATATTGTAATCAGGTAATTAAAAGTAATTAGTATATTTTAACTAGACAAAAATAGCTGCCTTAAATCTTACATGCTCTTAGTTATCTTAGTAAAGCCTCTGTATCATTTAACCATTTCAGTATTTTGAAATATTATCTATCAGAGAGATAATAACCATGTGGAGACAGGTTGGTTATCTGAGGACAGTGGGAGACAAGGCTGGGGGAAGGGGAAGTAAAAAAGATCAAGATGTGATGTTTGTATGTACCAATTCCCCACGATAAATGTATATTTATTATGTATCACAAATATATACTAATAAAAAAGGGAAATACAGATCCTAAGGTTACCTGTTAAACAAAATCGCCCATGCCCTACAAATAACTCTAAAAAAACACTTCTGAATGAAATCCTGCCACCGAGATGTTGAAAGGATAGTATGTAATCTTTGTAGTACTTTGGCAGAATGGTAACATCCTCTCTAACAATGTCTATGTCCTAATCTTTGGGACGTGTAGGTAGCAAAAGGGGCTTTAGAGATGTCTTTAAGTTCAGGATCTTGGAGATGAGAAGCCTGTTCTCAAGTATCCAGGTGAAACAAATGTGTCCACAGTGACCCTTGTCAGAGGGAGACAGGAAGGTCTGAGGGAGGAGAAGAGATGTGAAGAACGGAATGGAGTTCAGAGTTCGAGATTTCAAGAGGACACCCCTGTGGCTCTGAAAGCGGGGAAGGGGCCACGAGCCAAGGGAAGCCTTTCAGCTGCAGGAGAAGGCAAAGAAATTGAATCTTTCTTAGAGCTAACAAAGATCACAGCCTTGATACAATTAACTCCTATCAAGTGAAACCTACTTTATACTTCTAGCACTCAAACCGTAAGACAATAAACTGAAGTTGTGTTTGGCTGGTAAGTGTATAGTAATTTGTTAAGCAGCTAGAACATACTCAGGAGTCTACCACAACTTGGGGTTAATAATGTGATTTTTTACCACAGTAGTAGTGATTTCCGCACCGGTTTATATAGCTGTGGCCATTAACAGTGACCTGAGTTGGGGCAGAGAAGGCAAGGAAAGTCAGCCCACTGCTGTGGCTGCTGGGTGACCAGGACGCTGTGGAAGCCAAGGGAGCAGATGGAATGACAACTCGGCTTCCCTGGTGACAGGAACCTTCTGACCAGTCTGAAGCGCCGCGTTCAAGTGTAACACGTCACCACAGAGCTCTGAGGCAGCATCTTGGGCTACAGCCCCATTCCCTATAAGAACTCATAAGGGTTACCCTTAAAAGAATATAGTCATGGCGCAACTGGAAGGAAAACTGTGAAAATTACATAACATTTCTTTTTGTTAACATTTTCATCTCTGTGACGCTCCCGCCACCCTCTTGATGTCTCATAAAATATAGAAAACACTAGTTTTTGCTTTCTGGCAGATCATCAGTCAATCTCAAAGCAACTGAGAAACAGCTATGAAATATTTTTATGGATATGGGACAACTTTTGGATGTTTTCCTTTCTAGCATTTAGCTAAATGTAGAAAATAAAAATAAGGAAAGTTTTTTTAAAACTCTGAACCATACAAATTGTGGGGGAGTCCAAGAGTAAACAGGCTTCCATCTATCTGTCTATCTATCTGTCCATCTGGGCTTTCCTCTTTTTGCCTGTGTTTAGTGATTATGTGTTTATATAAAAGAAAGTTACCAAAATATGCCCTCATAAAGATAGATTTCTAGGTTAACTAGGGGTTCAAAATAACAATATTCTATTTTCTCATTAAAATGGCCCTACCAATGTGTATCAGAGCTCTTTCTAGAAGTATAAAGTTATGAATATGAATACATCTTATTTATCTGGTTCATTACTTGAAAAATATGAGTCATACCATGAAAACTGTGCATAAGCCACACACACACACACACACACACACAAAATGTTCCAAGTGACAGTCATGAAGTTGTTGGGCTCAATCTTTTTATTTCCTTAGCAGCTGTGTGCAAATCATTATATATCAATGGCCATGCAGAAATTCTGTCAACATCTGGAGTTTTGATTAAACAAATACCAACAGCTACCATTTGATTGCTCTTTCCCAGAGATTAAATAATAGTGCTTGCTTTCTCCGAGATTAAATAATAGTCCGTCAGCCACCCGCTGCACGAAATCCATCCAAGGTGCTGTCCTCTCCATTAAGCACAAAGTAGCATCTTCCTGGGCTCTTCTCAACACACAAAAGCTGTCAGTGTGAGTGTGAATGTGTGTGTGTGTGCATTTGATAAATATAGAAACGGAAAACATAGAGAACGCTGATTAGTAGAGTATACCCATTCTTCCTTATTCTCCTTATGTGAATGTTTCTAAAAAATAAAATATGTTCATTGTATTATAATATGCTCATGATTTTTCCTGTGAAATTTAGACTCCACATACTTTGGTATTGTAGTGTAAACATGTTTCTTAAACTTATCCACACACACTGTGAACAGGCATGGATCGTGATTTCCAGAGAAGAAAATAGTGGATACCTATTAAAATGAGAGTTATCAGAATTGGAATAAGGGGACTATTTATTTCAGACATGTTTTCACATATATTTAATAATCATATATCAGAGGAATCAGGCTGTTGGGTTAAATTTCAACTGGAATTGGCCCGTGCGATGCAATGGTCATATTAAATCGAAACAGAGCTTTAAAGTACCATGTAGTAACGCTAGTTCCCAAATGCCAGTTGGATTCCCCACACTGAAGGCAGTGCAAGTACAACAGTTGATATTAATGAGCATTCAGTGAAATAGTTTATACCTGTTTTACTGAAAATGTGGTTCTCAAAGCAGAAACAATAGGATTACATAAGAGCTGTTCAGAAATGTAAAACCCTGACCTCTACTATTAAACCTAGTGGATCAATTGTTGGCCAAATATCTGTCTTAGTTTTTTAGGAGATTTGCATCAAGCCACATTAAAGAACCGCAGGTTAATGTGCTTCGGGGCACCCATGACTTGGGTTTATTTATAAAAGCTGATGGTATTCACATTGGAACACAATTCTTTATTCATGAACATACGCAGATTCCTGGCCACTATATATATGTTTCAAATGCTCCCCATAAAAATCGCTCCTACATTTCATTTTTTATTATTCATAAATTCATGACTGCATCTGCATGGTATGCTTTACAAATTTAACATTAAATAAAACAGAAGGAAAACAATGCAATGTGAATGGCTAATTTAATTAAGACAGAGTTAGACATAATTGTGGTGAATGTCAAGGCTAAAAAAAGTTTTTGTTGATACACTGTTTGAAAGTACTTTCTCGATTATAAATCTAGATGTTGTAGTTGAAACAATATGCATGGGAGAGTTGAATTCATATTACTCTGACTACCATGCCATAGACTTGCTGCCCTTTAGATATACAAAATAATATTTAGTCAATAGTAATTATGCCATTTAGGTGTGTTTTCCAATAGAGTTAATGAATTAAACCTGGCTTTCCAATGGGAGTTAATTACTTCATACAACAGAAATATGTAGTCAGGCAAGTTGCTGCAAAGGTATTAGAAATTTGCAATTCTCTTGCTTCGTTCCATAGTTGCAATATATCATCAAGTCCATGTTCAAGGCAACTAGAAAGAGAGAAGACAGCCTAAGATTCACGTGTTCTATTTATCAGAAAAGCTTTAAAACCCTCCAAGAGCCTTGGCATATGGCCCATTACTACATGAAGCCATGCTCGTGGGAGGTGGTGACAGAGATAAGAGCTGGAATAACCTTCAGGTCAGCCTGTCAGAAATGTCCAAGTAGCCGGTCTACAGTTGCCACAAACAATATTTACAAAACCTAGTACATTTTTTGGATCAATGATTTTGTAATCAATGCACAGCATTTATTTTGATTGACATCTGTTGCCAACATCTCCCTGAAACAAGCCAGTTGTGTTCACTCTCCTTAACTGCTTAAAGATGAACATGTTTCCATAGGTTTCTGGCCTGTGATGACTTTGGTAATGAGTTTAATACATACAATAGAAATGACTTAAATGTAGGCATTTTCCCCAGTTCCCATCTCCAATAGGATAGACTAATATAAAACAGATGTTCTTGTACTGTTTCCACATTTACCTAGGGAGGCGAACTGCATGGTTTTCCTCAGTGACCTATTCTAATATCGGTATGCATATTACCTAAAGGACGCTGGCCCAGGACACTGGACTTTGTCAAGCTCAGCTCCATCAGCAGCAGGGAGCTGAACTCAATGAACTTTCAAGGTCTCGTCTAAGGATATTATCAGATTTGCCTGCTTGTGTAGTTTCAGGACTTGCTTATATCCACATGAGGTCAATGCCGCCTCGCTCCTATTAATTTTCCTGCCATCTGTGCTGCCAGATGTAGTGAGAACAGGGGAGGATCTCCACCCTCCACCCTTGGGAAGCAAAGGCAACTCCGCCCAATAGCTCTGCCTCTGCCTCAGAACTGATTCTCCCCTTTGTTCCAGGATGTCTGTGTTCTCCTTTCCCGAAAGTAAATGCCCTTGTGCACAGTGGAGTTGAAAATAACTATCCATTTGGTGCAGTGATGATTTATCCCAAATGGATTAATACTGCACATATTTCTTTAGTTTATCTATTTATGAAATATTTTGGAACTTATTTGCTAGCTAGATTACAGCTTAATTTTCAGGAGTGATTGGTCAAGGATGATTGAGATGAGAGTCAGTCAGGGAGTGAACTGAAATCAGCAAGAGGCAAGGAAAGTCAGGGCTTGAGGTCCTTGTATGACAAGGGTCTGCTCCAATGCCTGGACCGAGTTTGTAAATCACCCCAGGAATGTGAGACTGACCAAGACAGGAAGCTATTTCATTTTGGCATGAAAGTTGCCTTCACCTTGACTACTTCTGGCTCTCCAACTTTTTCTCTGTCATTTTGCATTCCTAACATGATAGCACTGAGAATCACGTGACATTTCAGGAAAATGTATTTTTGTAACACAGTCGCCGTGTATTGAAAGTGGCCACACAGATTCAGCAGCTAAGGCATCCAGAGAGGAAATGATATTCTCCACCTCCGTGTCACGCAGAGCTACACACTGAGCTGCTGAGCAAACTCTGCCGTTTCACGACCAGTGCTGCGATGCGCTTGGTGTGTTACTATTCCAGCTTCCTTCAGACATGTGTGTGTGAACCTCATCAACCAAGTTGAACTTTGTGTTTCCGAGTGGAAGAATCACTTCTCTATCGTATGATCAAGGGCAGTTTTAGGAATAAATCTCAATTAAGGCTAAAACATCCCTAACGCTCTTTTGATGTGCACAAAGATTAGACATTTGAATGGATTCAATAGGGACTGATAATAAAATACTACTGGTTATATTAATGATAATCATAGATTATTAGTTTAGTCTATCCACATTCTTCCTTTCACTGAATTTTTGAACGTTTTTAAATCACTTAACATAACAGGAACTTCTTTAATTTAAATCTAGGTAATTAAGCAATAAGTGGATCAATTCAACCTGCGAAGTTTTCTTTTGTGATCAAAATTTGCATATTGTGTACAAACATTTTTAAATGCAGTTTTAAAAATGTTATTTAAAGTTATTCTGGCGAAAAGTATTGGGATCTTTGGCAGCAGAAACAAGTTCAACGTGAGCATCAGATTCCTGACTGCTCCTGAAATCAGGATTCTCAGGGTCAAAGGTCAGAATGAATATTTAGAAAGACCAGCCAGTCGAAAGGAGACTACAGATTCATCATCTTAAGTTAGGATCACCCACTCGCAGTTGGTGGGATGGCATGAATTTCAATTCATGACTTATCAATGTGCAAGTATCCCTGTGACTTTAAACTCATGCTAGTTTTAAATTTAATTTTAAAATTAATTTCTATGTCATTGTGGATGTTGTAAACTGAAGTGCATAAATATTTGCAGGATTTGGTTATCTGTGCTATTCCCAGTAAAAATGACCTTGCACCACATAAATAAGCAAAAATAGTTTCTACATGTTTTATATACTATATGAATTATATAAAGTTTTGTATATTATATATTTCAGTTGAAGCATCAGTATACTTGATTGTAAATCTTTTTTAGCAACTTTGTCATTCCAAAAGATACAGGCCCGTCAATGAATCTGATATTCGCGTCATATATACAGATTTACATCATGTCTAATTAAATTTTTATACCTAGCTGAACTTTCATAATCAATATATCCATGCAGACATCAAGGTAAAATGTGATAAGAATCCTCAGGGAAATTACATCCCTTAGAATGGAAAGTCAAATGGCTGTGAATCACACATTGGGTTCACTAGAGGAAGTGTGTGAATAACTTTAGTTTATCCTCTTGTGCTGTGGGTTACAAAGGCATCACTCCCTCACTGATGAGTTATCGTCAGTGTCACCAGTCTACAGGTACTGGCAGGAGACATCGCACTGTCAGTCAGCCTCAGAAACAACCTAGCATTGCTTCTCTGTGGCACACATTTGTGGGTGTCAGTGGGCACTAGGGTAGAAGCCAAATTGCCTCTTGGGCTAGTATTTCCTTCTATGTTTGTGTTTATCCTTTAGAAAGAAGTTAAACATGAGGTTGCCTCAGTTTGCCTTTAAGTGATCATCTTACCTGTCATAAAATTGCTCCTTGTATCCCAGAGTCTGTTATTCTGTTCTCATGGCTTGTGCTAAATTAATGAACAATAAACAAAGACATTTCTGGCTAAAATAAATACAATGACCAAAATTATTTCCTTCTTAGAAACCTGCAAAATATTCTTGCTATAGCTTTACCAAAGAGAGCTCCACAGTTTGATTTTTATTAGAAATTAAAATTTTAAAACAAGAGCCAATGCAAATATCAAAGATGAATAGTGCAGTTTGTATTTCCAATGGTCGCTGTGATACTATAAAAACAATTTTGTGTTTTTAGTCAAGGAGTGCAGTGTTACAACCCAACTCTACTACTTACTGTATGTTCATAAGGCACTGAATTGGATTTTATGAACCTCACTTTTTCTTCTCCATTAAGTAAAATAGAGATCACTTCTTCTTAACGATGTGTTTAAAAGCCAAACGCAGGACCTATAGAAACACTCAACAGTACTGTGTGAAGCATTTAAGAAGCGCTTATGAAAATGAGGTGTGTCTGAATCTGTATACTAATTCAGATCTCCTTTCACAATTGTTCAGGCATTGTATTTATCTTCAATTATCTAACTGTGCTTTGACATGTATCTAAAAATGACATTCTGTCACATGTAGAATCTTTAAATTGTGGATTCACTGTACATGGTAATCATGCTTCCTTCTTCACAATACACTGGACTAAAGGGTATTCAAGGCATACAAATAGTACAAATTCATTAGATCAGGTATATGTGGTCAGTGGATTAGGGTTAAAAAGAAGCTTTTATCAAAAACAAAGGATTTGTTATCATCTCACTGAATCTCAGGAGCACTGATGAGAGAGAACGAAGTTAATTCTGCCTGTTGTATGAGATTTCAATGTCTGATTGAGGTTGGCAAGTCAATTTTGTATAATTATGCTTTTTTCATAAGACTTTTTATTTATGATGGAAAAATTGTTTATAGATGAAACCTGACATCTATTGAAATGCTTATATAAGACTGAGTGGGATTAAAACTGAGATATTTCTATAATTTGCATCAGGCTAATTGGTTTTGAAAAATAATTTAGATTTAAATCATTGTTGTAAATGTGTTTGAACACAAAACAGGCATATAATATAAGGAGATAGATTCGAATAATGGTCAATTACATAGAATAACTGTTATATTCAATATAGTAAATAATCAGAATGTATTGTACGCTGAATGTGATTAACACAGTCAATCATTAGTGACTCAGGAAGTAGAACTAAGGTTTCATATCAGTGCAGCAAAGAAAGTCAAGGGTAAAACATTAGTAGCCATTAGAGAATGTAGATAATAATTAATTTTTAATGTATGCCTAATGCAATTGCAAGAGAACCAAAGGGGGAAAAATGAAACAGAAGCTACAAAGATATACCCAATGATCCTCTGGGAAGTAAGAAGGAATAGAGATTTTTCAATGGAAGTAACTATGTAGGCCACAGAAGGTGAGAAAAAAGACAAATTACCATTTCAGAAGATCACACAAATGTCGGAAAATAATATGCATATGATAGTTTTTAAAATTATAAGATACAGATCTATGGTTGAAGAAAGTTACACTAATAGAAACCGTGGAAAGCATAAAAGCAGCACAACTGACAATAGCTAAGAGGTGGAAGCAAACCGTATGCCTATGCATGGGTGAATAAGTAAACAAAATATGGCGTTTACATATAGTAGAAACTTTTTAGCCTTAAAAACAAAGAAATGGTGCTACATGGTACAACATGAGTATGGCTTGGGGACATTATGCTAAGTGAAATGAACCAGGCATAAAAAGACAAGCACTCTATGATTTTACTTACATGAATCATCTAAAGTAATCAAATTTGCAGAAATGGAAACAGAGAGGTGGTTACCAAGAAGGAAGAAAACAAGGCAGTTATTTAGTGGGAGTAAGGTTTCAGATGAAAAAGTTCTAAAGTTCACTTTAACGATGTAAAAGTATTTAACAATGCTTAGCTCTAAATGGATATATACTAAATAACGTTTTTTACCAATTTCTTTTGAAAAGCATATAGACAGTGATTAATAACTTCAAGTAATCAGATGAAATAACAGTTAACTTATAATGTTGTACTTTAAGAAATCAGAGTTATGAAGAATAAAACTAGTTAGCAATAGCAGTTTAACACAAAAAAATCTCTGCTAAGAGAATTGTTAAATTATGTTTATTTAAACAGGAAAAAAGGAATTTAGACTATAATAAAACTGTGCAAATAAGTTACAAAATACAGAAATAGGGCATTGCTCAAAGTGCACTATTAATTTTAGCACTAAAACTAAAACAGGTAAGAGGACTAAGATGTGATGCATGGAAAAAAAAAAAAAACAGAAATACTGAAAACTTTAAAACTTAAAAACCGAAGTTGGTATGATGTTAAGAATTTGGGGCAGTCATTAAGAAATAGTTAATTTTTGTATGAAAGAATGAAAATAGATAACATTCTTTTTATATCAAGGAATAAGTTCTTGGCATCTTGGTGTTCAGAGCCTTTGAGTTCCTCTTTTTCAGATCTTCATAAAACACGTAGTTTACTAAAACTGTCATCATTCCACTGTGCTGCGGAAGCCCAGGAGTTCTTCCTTCTGCCTGGGCTTAGTTGCCCCTTACCCTACCCTTAGGTCACAGCCCTACCCTCCCCGGCCTGTAGCAATAACTGCTCTGCATTTGCACAGAAAGAAATGACGAGTGGAGAGCCTGCTGATGACTTAGGGTTGATCAGGGCATGCTGTACACATGCACTGAACTATCACGCCACGCTGACTTATTCACAGTTAACATGTGCTAATAACAAGTAAAGTTATAGTCCAGAAAAAAGGGTTAAAGTTTATGTCAAGTAATAACAGTAGAAAGAAAATTTAACAAAAATATTAATTTACTGAAGTTAGAGATAAAGAATATTAGAAGAAAAAGCAATAGCAAACAAATAATAGTCCATGAAACAAATAAGCCCATTATAAAAGTTCATAAAATAAATATAAATTGATTAGTCTCTGAACAACACAGATTATCATTTTAGGGATGAAAACAGACAAAAAACACTAAACACTGAGAACAACCAAAAATTTGTGTAAAAGAATGAAAAATGTAAGTCATTATAGTAATACTAGTATAAGAATAGAAAGCCTTAACGTGGTAAGCAGGACATATACATTAATAAAGAGAATAATCTATATAAATGTGTAACATAACTACTTCAAAAACTTATAAAAATAAACTGGCATAGTGTAAGAAAATTCAATAAATTCAATGTTATGATAAAATATTTCAACATGCTGATAGAAAAAAATGAGATTAGAAAGAAAATATTAATGAAGATATTAAAATATGGAAAATAATAATTTTTCCTACAATTTGACCGAGTATGTTTATATCAAAGTCTACATAGAAAGATTAAAAATGTAATTTATTTTTAATTCAAAAGAAACAGTAACAAAATTGTATATAATAAGTGAAGTTTTAAAAATCAAGATTTTATATCTCACAGACCATAAATACTTTAGAAAAATCCATAATGCAAAAGTAGTAAAAAAAGTAATCAAAAATTCCATAAGATAAAAACTCAGAAATGAACTTGAAAGTAAAGTTTCTATAATAGAGAAAATCAAAGGGAAAATTAAAAGAATTTAGGGGACTATCAAATGTACAGAGGGAATTTTTAGTCTTAAATATTTACATCTGACTAGAAAAAATATTGAAAATAAATGGATTAAATATTTTTCAAGACATAAAAAAAGGAAAAGGAAAATCTCAAAGAAATCATCATTCAGGCATAAGAAATGGGCAAAGACTGCAGGTGCTAAAAGTAATAAAGCAATAAAGCAGAAACCAAAAGCTGGTATTTTGTTAATGCTTAAGAAAACATGGGAACCTTAGGAAGAGTGTTCTTACAAGTGAAAAGATGCAAGCAACTAATTCTGTTGCAAGGATTAATTGCAATTACAAATAAAGTAGAGATTTTGTTAAATCTTTAGATAAAGATAGAATCAATTCTAAGTATGCATTTGAAATTCTAAATGCAATAGTCCTAAAGAAAATATAATTTATCAAAGTAATACAAGATTGATTCTGATTAAATTTCTAATCTATCTTTTATGTTTTTTTCTCTTTAAGGGCTATGAGGCATAGATTGTTTAAGTGTCATGTTAATAAAACCTGTTTTGTGTCAGGTTTTTTCAACCTAAATGCTTTGTTTAATCCCTAAAATTCACATATAGCTCCATAAGATTATACAACATACAAATATTAAGTCATTAATAGTTATTAGGTGCCCCTTATCACTTTGTTTCCTGAGCAAGGGATCCTATGGCCATAGAATTTCAGAACAATCTCCCTTATAAATGCTCAAATATGATATTAACAAATTTCATTTAATCTTATAATAGAGAGCAAATAACAAACAGATCTTCCTGGAAATGCAAAAATGAATTCACATTAGTAAATGCACTTAATATTTAGTAATATATTTAATAAAATAATTACCAAAATTTAACTTTTACTTTCATAAAAATTATTTTAAAACTTAAACAATATGGAAAAATGTAAAGGGACCAGGGGTATTACTCAGCAGCACAGAGCCTGCCTGTAAAGCCCGAGGTCCTGAGTACGATTCCAGATTCTAAAAAAAAAAAAAAAATAGAAAAGAAAAAAGTAAAAATTTTAATCTGATACAAATAACCTGCTTTAAAACAACCATGTGCCAGTTCATCTTAATTAGATCAATTTGATCTGGATTAAGAACTCCCGGAGGGGCTGATTGTATCATCACAGTGCTATAAACCAGCAATAGATTAATCCGATGCTATTCACAACTGAATATACCGGTAGGAGGTAGGGCCAGTTGGAGGCGGGCAACTGGTGATTTTCTGGTCTATTTCCTTCTAGCTGTTTTCCCCTGGGCTCTGCTGCTCAGCCACCATGAAGTAAGATTTTCTGCACCAAGCTGTCCTGCCATGATGCTTCTGTGTTGGAGACAGCCAGCTGTGGACTGACAACTGTGAAACCGTAAGCCTAATAAAGTTCTCTTCC
Organism: Erethizon dorsatum; assembly: GCA_028451465.1. NCBI lineage: Eukaryota > Metazoa > Chordata > Mammalia > Rodentia > Erethizontidae > Erethizon > Erethizon dorsatum. Next base: position 153,048,237 of record CM051824.1, on the reverse strand, counting down.
TTTCAATTATGGGAATTCTCTCATAATTACGGGATTCTCTAAATTATGGGCATCAAGTATCCCAGTAAAGAGAAAGCTGGTCAATACAAACTGTATTTTATGATTATCACTTAAACTTTATAAACCTTACAGAACTTTTTTCTTTTTGTTTAAATGAGGATAGTTTTGCAAAAATTTCATTTAACATACATCTAAAAATTTTACCCAATGTAGCAAAATGCTAGGGAAAAACTCAAAACCATCAATAAGAAAAAAACTTAAAATACTAAAAAAATAAAAACAGGCATTGTTTGCAGAAAATAAGATTGTTTAAACTTATGTATTGAACAGTGCATTCAGTTAAAACAAAATTTAATGGATTTTTTAATACACATATGTTCACACACAAAAATAGAAAATATAATATGAAAGAAAAGGATTGATTAATCTTTGTAACCAAACATCTAAGATAGTATGATTTCTAATATATGTGGACATTTATGAAATTATTATCAAATATAACAGACATATATAAGAAGATATGATAATTGGAAATATAATATGCATATAAATATCTTTTTGCAAAGTTAATGTGTACATTTAGTATAACCTAACATTTTTTTAAAACTAAATTTGAGATTTTGGTCTACAGCTGTATGAAAGTCTCAAGGGTTGAAAATGGAGAAGCTTGGGCTGGGCATATAGCTCAGCGGCACAGCGTCTGCCTGGCAAGCATGATGTCCTGAGTTTGATTCCCGGTACTGGAAAAAAAAATAGATAAGCTTGAAGATAAATAATACAACAAAAATAGTGAAGTATAACATGAACACAGACACTAAAAGGGGTTAGTGGAATAGGACAGAGAACTCGTGAGAGATTCTTGCAGGTAAGGAGGTGATAACTCAGATGGCATTGCAAACAAGAAGGTGGTATTTAGGAATTAGTGAGGGAAATTTGAGTTCCCCTATCATAGTATTAAAAGTATATTAACTCCAGAAAAAAATTATTTAAATATCCAGAAAATAGTATACTAGCAAAAATATCCTAGTAATTTCAGAATAAGGTAGAATACCTCAGAGCAGAAACCATTAAAGAGATGTTCAACAAATTTGACACTAAAATTTAAACCTTTATTCAGTAAAATGTGTTGTATATTATAGTTTAGATCTAAAATATCCTCCCAGACTCTCACGTGTTCAGAAGTGGGGCTTTAGGAAATTGGTGAGATCATGAATGTGCTGTATTTAAGGATTTGTCCATTGATGAGTTCATGACTGAACATGGGGTTAGGTGCTGAGGCCTAATTGGAAGAGGTGGGTCACTGGCGGTGTGACAAAGAAAAGTCTTGTTCCTGGCTCTTCCTTTCTCTCTCTCTGCTTCTGGGCTGCCATAGCAGATCTCCTTCACCATTTCCTCATATCCTTCCACCATGCTGCGTCTACCTTGGAGTCAGCCAACCATAGACTAAACCTTTCAAAACCATGAGCAAAAAAAAACTATTTAAATTTTGAGTGTTGGGTATTTCTGTCCCAGCAACTGAAAAGTGAATATCAAAATACATACAAATTGATATCTGCATTTCACTGACAAAAATAAATGGTTTGTATTCAAAATTTTAAAGAAAAATCAATTAAGTGAGGCAAATAAATAATTATACAACATAATAAACACCAAAAGTATATGAACAGCGATTTAGAGAAAAGAAAATCGAACATCAAAACAAGTATTTGTAAAGATGAGAAAACTAACAAATCTTAAAAAAATAAGAAGATAAAAATAAGATACTATTTCAGCTCAATGAAATTGGCAGAAAACAAATGAAGAAACAAACAAAAACCACGATCTTGACAAAAACCAAGCATATATGATAATGTCAGGGCCGGTGAGATGGCTCAGCGGTGTAAGCGCCTGCCTGGCAAGCACGAGGTCCTGAGTTCGACTCCCAGTACCCACATAAAGAAAAAAAGGGCCGGTGATATAGCTCAGCAGCATGAACACCTGCTTGTAAGCACGAGGTCCTGAGTTCAACTCCTGGTACCCACATTTAAAAAAGAAAAAAGAAAATGTCAGAGGATGGAAATTTCCCATCAGAGTCAGAAGTGGAACCAAAGGACTAGAGGTCATGGACAGATTGCAGCAATGGATACAATGACCCCATGTGCAACCAAGTGGGTTTGTATTTAAATATACAGAAGGAGAACAAGGTGCATGGTGATATGCAGCCCATAAAATTTTCATATTAAACGTGAACTTCCAAAATTTAGAGATATCTATTTCAAAAATGTATCCAAAGATAACCACAAAATTTCAATTAACAATTATTTGTAGGGGCAGAGGAAAAAGAGGGCAGTGGAGGAGGGAACCCAAATGTGTCTGCATTTTTATTTTATTTCACTGGAAATATCCCCACATTCACGTGACTCCATTATACTGTTTGATGGAGAGGTGAGAATGTGGCTATTTATATATTTTAAAAATATTATATTCCTTATTTTTTGAAATAGTTTATCTGTATATGTTAACATAGCAAAAAAACAATTTAGGGGCAAAACACTACAGCAGGTAGTGCAACAAGTGAGGAGACATTTTTAATTCTATTAAAGCCGAGGAAGATGCTTCAGCGACCAACTCCAGACTTGTCCTTACTCACTTACGGGTTGCTCTGACCTCAGCAATATTTCTAGGGTCAGTTTTAAGACCATTTCATGACAGGTTTCTGTTTAGTTTTACAAAGACATGCACATTTCAAGCAGAAGCTGCTGGGTTGACATTATTAAACACGGCACCATGCCCCAGTTAAGAGACTCGAATATCAGAGTAATACTGAGCCATATGCACACCTGCACACATGCCTGCCGTGGTCGCATATTTTCATTTCACCATGCCACCTCCTCTCCTGTCTCCCATAAATCCAACTAATGCTGGACTCCAACATCTGGTTCTCAGTGGAAGGCTGTCCCGTGGAGTGGTACTCAAGATTTGGAAAGGAGACTACATAGAAATCATCCTTTCAGGTATGTATTTACAATTCATAGGAATAAGACTGGGAGAACCTAGGGCCTTGAAATAAAATATATATATATGATAAAACAGCCCAGAGTAATATTTTAAATTAATTTTAATTGAAGGAGCATTGATTAGTGATAGTCCCTTTCTGGAACATATGGGGAACATGAAGATGCTTAGACATGATTCTTGGGCTTCAGGAACTTGGTTGCAGAGGGACACAGGCCATAACACAGATCGTACTTAAAGTAGATGAATCTTAAGAAAGGAAGTTTCAAATACAACTGTACCATGAACACAATCACGGAGGCTTTCCTAAAATGATAAATTAACCCCGTCATTAATGTGTAATGAGGAAGTTCAGTAGATTATACATAAGACAACCTCTTTTCCCTAACTGTAAGAAGAGCACATATCCATTTAAAGAACCGGTGGCGATTCAGGAGACAGTGGCAGCGGTGACCTCCAACTTGGTACACGCTGGGTCCTGAAGGAGGACAGGACCCCCCTGTGCATCCCGGGGTACATTAGACAGCTGAACGAAGCCCTGAGCCCCGGGAACAAGGGCCAAGGTGGGGAGCACAGCAGTGTCAGTTTTCCTCTAAAGAAGAATGCAGGCTCCAATCTCTCACTTTTACTGCTGGAACATTTGGGAAAGGTATCTGCAGGCAAAGTAAAAATTCCAGAGATGGTAATAAATATTGTACACAGTCAAGGGTGGGCACCATGAAGTGACTCAGTGCTAGGGGACAGGTGACAGCCACAATGGTTTAAGAGATTCTGTGGTCAGTAAAATTGTCCTGGAAATATTTATAGGGATGAAATATCATCACTCTATCCTCCATATTATATTTCTCACTTAAATATTTCCAAGCAAATTTTAATAGCAAGATTTACAAAAAAACAATTAACCTACACATTCTTTTTGTTCTTGCTCTTTCAGGTTTTTACATGCATACGAGTCTATCAATTTGGTTTACTTATTTAAAATGTTAAGCATAATCCCAGTGCAATGTTGTGTGCCTGGAATCCAAGCATTCTGGGACACTGAGGGAAGAGGATGGAAATTTCCAGTCCAGCCCAGGCAGTTTAGCAAATATCTGTCTCAACATTTAATTTTTTTAAAGGGCTGAGGATATAGCTTAGTGCCAGACACGGGATTCCATCCACAGTACTGAAAAAAAAATTAATCGTGAGTTCAGGTCTATTATTGAGCTGGAAAAATGGTGATGTAATGGGTCTGCTCTGCAAAGGTGTGGAAGCCCAACACAAACCCTAAATATTCTTAATTGCTTCTCAAGTTATATTTAAATAAAGGAGTTGTAAGTAATGCTAAAGTACCTGTGTACTGGGCTATACTATACACACAGATTATTAAAATATTAAGTATGAATTAAATATTGTATAATGATTTTTAGGTGAAAGCAGGAAGGACTATAATGCTTACAGATTTCCTATGTTTCCAGGTTTAATTATTTGTAAACTAAATCCTGTTCTGTATGCTTCTTAGTGGTAATAGTAGTAGCAGTGTATTAATTAAATCTGCACTTTCAAAGAAAGAAAGGACTTTGTATGAGCAATTCCATATATATACAAACCTGGACTTCTGATGTGTTTTAAAGTCAGTAGACTTTAAAATATTCCTGTATCTGCTATGAAATAAGGATGAAGTTTATTATCTGAATTTTTAATTTTGGAAAAAAGAGGAGGTATTTTACCTTGCCTTTATGAACAAAAGAATACACTATCATGTATCTTTAACAATTTGATGTTAGCAATAGTAGCCCTGATGCCTCCATAACCCATTGCCCCATGCACACACACAAAAGAGAATAATGCATGGAATTTCTTCTAAAATTCACTATTCAGGAAGGAGTCACTGATAATTGTGCAAATGCTTTTGTTCAGTATTGATGTTGATCACTGGTATTAATAATTATAAGTATTTTATTCCCCTTTGTGTTGAAGCACAAAGTGACTTCGTGTGTATTACTTTTAGGAATGTGATTCCTGTTCATGGACAAAATCAGTGCCTGTGATTCTTCCACATCATATTCACATCTAAAAGAGAATTCTAGAGAAGGAAGAGAGAACAAACTCAATAAATCGGTTGGCGCGTGTTACTCTTCTTATACACTATGTAGGCACCCTGTACATTTATGCATATAACTTACATTTATGCATATATTATGTACATATACATGTATATTTCCCTACTTCTGTTCCTTTTTTTGTAGCATTTATCATTTTTCAAAGAAGTCCAGAGGTATTTGTACATTTGCATTTTGATTGGTCATAAAGGTATGAGCAAAGTCACTTGGAAGCATCCAAACCAAGGGTTTTACACAATACTCTTCAGTCTTCAGTGTTTCCTGAGTGCAGAAAGTGGCGGAGAGTAAGTCGGAAAGACTCACTTTATTTACCCACATCAGAGTGGAGACCTGTGGCAGGTACGGTGCTACCCACAGGAAGACACAGCAGCAAGGGACATCGTGGGAGGGAGAAAAGACACTGTGCGCATCCAGCCAGATCCAGAAGATCCCTTGGAACATACGTAGCAGTGACAACAGTGTCCTCAGTTGAGAAAGAGTACAAAAATTATTAGCATGTATCATATAGCTTACTAAGAAATCTTCAAGTAGAGATGTGTAAAGTATCACAAGTGTTTTCTGCTGCTATTGTGTCAAGATAGGAGGCAGAATTGGAGTTATCCTGCCGTCAAGCCTCTCTATATACCAGCTGAAATAAAATGCTATCCTCTCTCTGAAATCTTAAGGCTGGAAATGTGCTAACGAGTACAGTTGAGACTATTGTAGGTTGAACAGGAAATTCATTTAAATAAAATGCCCAGTGGATTTTTTTAAAAAAAACAGAGATGCAATTCCTTATTTATCTTTGGATCCTGTACTTATTTTTTAAACCCAATAAAATCTCTTTAAAAACATATATTGCATTCATTTCTGCACAGTTCTTATTCCTGGAGCTTATAATCTATGAAAGTGACTCTGAGGTCATGATATTACTCATGCCATTTCCCAACATTTAAATCTTCCTGCTTATTTCAAAGTAAAACTCATAGAAAAGTGATTATACTTTTAATCAACTACTACAGATCTATGGACTCACAAATTATATGGTTCACAAGTTCAATTTTAATTACTTTTTTCAAGAAGAAACCACTGTTTGTTTATATTTCATAGATCCATTTTTCACTAGCCCTGAGAGTTCTTATCTAAATTATCTAAAATATCATTCATCATATAGGTAAAGTTATAAAGATACCCAAATACATGCTTTCATTCCATAAATTGGCTACCATAAAGAAGAAAATGGCACACATTGTTTTATAGTACATAACACTTTACATGAGTATATGCACATATGTACCTACAAATATAAATGTAAATATAATCAAAGTGCATGTTTCAGATATGTCAATTTATAATCTTCACTTAATTTCATAGAATAATTGTGTATTCCATAAAATTTACTTATATTTCATTGAGCTTAAGTGAATTTATCAAGAAAAAAGAATGCAAATTGGATATAAGGAAAATTACTTTAAATGATTTAAAAATTACATTTAAAGTACATTATTAATTTTGATAGATTTGCTTTATCTCTTTTTGTGGTTCTGACTTTTTTTTGTTACTAAAATACATTCAGAAAATTATCTAGGTGTGTTATGAACTATAGAAGGGAGTAGAAAACATTGAAGGCAAAAAACTTGGTCAACATTGTATACCGAGTGGACATAGGTCTGCGGGTGAATAAAAAGTTACACATTTGTCCAAAATTGTATTAACCTATCTTATAATCTACATTTTGCCTTATTTGCCTAGTGTTGTCTACTGTCCTTGTACATATTCTTCTATGGTTCCCTCTGCCTGAGATGATCTCACTTCTTTTATATTCAGAGATAATTTCTAAGCTTTTTCAAGGTGAAAGCCAGATGTTGTTACAAACTAAGTGTTCAGAAAGCCTTCCCAGTATCACAGCCATTGCAATATGGCCTCTAAAGAAACTTGCACAGGGTGTTTCGGAGGTGCATAACCTGCACATCTGCTCCCCACTTCTGTGTGACCTATGTTTTAGATCTGACCCATGCAATAAGGCAAAAGAAATAAAAGACAGAAACACTGAAAAGAATAAAAAAAGAAGGTCTATTTTTTCTACAGTGGTTCTTTATGTAAACAAATATGGTATTTATAAAAATTGGTATATGTAGTAGGTGCATTAAGAGTAAGGAATGCAAGTTGAATATATGAGCAATTGATTACATTTATACTAGTAAAGAAGGTAAAAAATTAAGGTTTGAAGTCTATCTAGAATAAGATAAATGCATTGAATCTTAAATATAAATACACTATATAACCTACAAATTTATAATTATAAAACAGTATGTACTTTTAATTCTTTCTGAGACTGAACAAGAGCAAACAATGGAGAAGTACACCAAATTCAGATTTGGAGACTCAATGTTTTTTAAAATGTAAATTCTTTACATACTATTCTAAAACCTACATTTGGGATTTTTCTAGAACCAATGAAATTTCCAAAATGGTGTTTGGGTGTTAATCTGATGATTATAAATTTTATATGAGAATATGCAGTAAATAGAAAGGCCAAAACAATTTTGGGAAAGGAGAAAGTTGGCTGACTTACACCTCATGAATTCAAGTCTCAGGATATATTTATAATAAATATAGTATACATTTGACATATGGATAGAAAAGTAAACGTGTTGATCATAGTAGCAGAGTAGCAAGTTTTTAGTAGAATTGCATGTATTGTTTGTCTGTTTCTTTCTAAAATAGGTGAAAAAGCATTGTAATGGAAAATGTTTTTAATTAATTATACTGGTACTGGAAAAATTCATAGGAAATAAATTATCTAGAAACCTGAATCACACTAGTAATTTATGAAAATTAAAACACAATCACTACATGACAAGAATAAGTATTTAGCAAGAAAGGAAGGTTGGTTTAATGTTCAAAAATGAATTAATGCAAGGAGAAAGTCCACATTACAATTTCTGTAGAGATGGAAAATCTTTTAGAAGATTAAACACTCATTCATAACTGAAAACTGTAACAAAGTAGTAATACAAAACAACTTTGCCAATTTGATAAAGCATGCGCAAATATTAATTTGAGATGGATATTAGAAATAAAAGCAAAAACTACAGATCTTGTAAAAGAAAACATCACAGAATATTTTATTAACTAGATAGGCAAGATCCTTACATTATTATCATGATGTGAAAGACACACCACAGAATTTACTCTGTCATTGGTTCTTTATGAAATATTATCAATGTTTGTTGGTATTGTCCGGCTTTTAAAATCTTAATAACATTCATTTTTAGAGAGATTCAAGTGGGTCACTTGTTACAATCGATGAACCAATATTGCTACATCACCCAAAGACTACAGTTAGCGTTGGAGTTCACTCTTGTACGTTCTGTGAATTTTGACAGCTATAAGGTTGCTGGTGGTCACCATTATAGTATTATACAGAGTAGCATCGCTGCCCTAAAAATTCTCTTTTTTTATCTCCTTATTCATCCATCTTTACTGGGAATTCCTGCTATTCACTCATTTTACTGTCTCTGTAGCTTTGAATTTTCTAAAATGTCATGAGTGTCTGATGAAAGCATACAGTTTGTAGCCATATTAGATTGGCTTCATTCATTTAGTAGTATGCATTTAAGTTTCCTCCCTCCTTCCTTATTCCTTGAAAGTTCTTTTCTTTTAGTATAAAATGATCCCTCTGTCTGTATCCCTCACAGTTTATCTATTTACCTACAAAAAACAAAACAAAACAAAACAAACCATAGTTTTCTTGGCGATAAGGAATAAAGCACATTGTGTAGGTTTTTGCATTGACATAAGTTTTCGATCTTTCTCTATAAATACCAAGGAGTGTGACTGCTGGATTGTATGATATGAGTAGGTTTATGTTTACAGGAAATCACCAAACTGTCCTGCAAAGTGGAAGTATTTCCACTAGCAGTCAATGAGAGTTTCTGTAGCTTTACTTTCTCATCATCATTTGATGTTAAAATCCAGTCTACTTCCAGTTGTGGTATCCAGTGGTATCTCCTTGTTGTGATTTCTGTTTCCCTGATGACATATGATGTAAAACAGAATACATTTTGGGCATAATAATCTAAACACCTCAACAGTTTCCACCCAGGTTTTTAGATCTGGTAGGAGGTCATATACAAATGCAACTGCCAAAGCACCTCTGATGACTCAAAGCACTTGTATGAGTAATCACGCAAAGCAAACATTTTGTTTTGGATGGATATCAAGAACCAACAGAAGCCTAGGATTCGTGGCAACCCATTTCCCCCAAGAATCACAGAAGCTGTCCAGGGCAGATGGAGTCTCTTCTATGCATGCCTCATCTCCCAAAGCAGCTGAGGTACCCAGAAAGCAACTCATGTTAGCCTTTTATACCTTGGAGGCAATGCAAAGTGCTAAGCTAGAGTGTTGCATGATATGCAGTTCTCTGGGGGACAAGAACAAATTCCAGTCTGTTCCACACTGTCCCATTAGATTATCAACATATTCTAGTTATTTCAAGAACTACATGCAGAATGGGGCAGAGTTGGGTCAGTCAAGGCCATTTGTGGGAATCCTACTGCACAAAACGTGAGGCACTTTGCACACAGACATGTGCCATCTGTGTATCTTTCTTGGTGAGATGCAGTTGAATCTTTGGCCTGTTTTTAAAAGGTTGTTTTGTTGTTATTAAAATTTTATTTATTTTGATTCTATTGTTCGCTGGCATACAGGAAAAGAAGTGAAGTTTTGTGTTAATCTGGTTTCCTACAACTTCGCTACTTGCTATATCTGCTGCTCAGTACCAACACTAAAAGATTTCAACATAGGCAATCATGACATCTGTGAATTGCCCTGAGCTAGATCCCATTTCCAAAGTGAGGTTGAGTTGGAGTGGTGAGAAGATACTTGTAGCTTGCCAGTCTTAGAGAGAAAAGAAACATCCACTTTCTCAACAAAAGTCAGATGTAAGCTTCATATTTTTATTATTTTTTAAATCAAGTTGAGATTACTCCAGTTAGATAAGATTATTTAATATGAATGGATATTGGAATTTATCAAGTGTTTTTTCTGCATCTATTGATACAATCACACAACTTTTCTTCACTGTGTTGTAGATACAGGAAATTTCATTGCTTAATTTTCAGATGTTAGATGAACCCAAAATATGTGGGCTATATCTTTACTGAATTGTATTGTCTATTATTTTTTAATATTATTAGATTTGATTTTACATAGTTTGTATTTCTGCATCTATGTTCATGAGAAATCCAAGAGAAAAATCAGAAAACATATGAAAATAAATGTGCAATATCAGCAGAGAGTTGAAAAAGCTAGGAAAGAAAAAAAATGTACCACAAATAAAGAATGCCTCCAGTGGGCTCATCAGTAGACTGAATGTATCCAAGGGCCATAGCACTGGGGTTCAGGACTTGTCAATGGATATCTTCATTTCATGGTCTGATAATGCTAGAATCTCAAACACATTGGAGTTTGGTCTTTGCTCTGTCCTTCAGATTATTCTTCCTTGCCTTTTGGCCTGCTTGTAATTTTTATTGAAAGTTTGTGGTGCATTAGAGAGCTAATTAGGCCCTTAGTATGAGATTCATGTTAACCTGGCTAAGAGTGAGACTGAGTTCTGCATATGTCCAGACTTTGGGTTCAGAGGTTTTAAATTTTTCTAGTGTCTTTTTTCTTTCCTTATATTGTCTTTGGATTCTATAACAACTCAAAATCTCCTGTACAGCTCGTTCACCTATAATCCAGCATTTTCTACTAGAGCCCTGTTGATTTCTTAGTAAAATAAGGGAGAGAAGAAGAGTTCCATAACTGCATGAGTAAGTTCTTGTCTTGGAGTTGGTCTCAGGTCTTACAATGTGCCCTTCAAAGAGAGCCAGAGAAGGCAGGGAGCAGGGTATCATTTTCCCTACAAGCACAGGACACAGGCAAAATCCTTTCTTGTGCAGAGCAGGACTTCTCGGTGGAGCATGTGCAGGAGTAATCTAAAATTGCTATTTCCTTTCACTATCCTTTCTCCAGAGTTAGAACAGGATCCTCCTTGCTTCTGCAATGTAATAATCCATAAAGTTTCCTGGATGGAAAACCCAAGGGCTTCCACTGGATTCAGCCCCCAGAAACGTCTCTCTCCTATGCAAGTCTATGCTCAGCCTACAGTTATTTGTCACAATTAGTATCTCAATGTTGCTACCAGGTTGTGGCCCTAGCATCTTAATGCTTCAATTAAAAAGAACTTGACTATGATTCTTTGGATTTAGCTGTCTCTCCAGATTCCAGGTAGACATTTTTTTTTCCTTGAGGACACTCAATGATCCAAGGAAAGACATTGATTTCATTTTTTTCGCTTATCCTACAGTCTGATTTTCAAGGTAGTTTTCACAGATGCTGCCCCAAGTGTATATCAGGCTATCGGCACCTGAGTTCTGGTAGACATTGATTCTCTCACGTATCCCACTCAGAATCCTTAGAAGTCCACCCTCCTTGATAACATTCATTTTAATCTTCAGTCAAGAAATTAATTTTTTTTCTCAGTGAAATGATAATTTCCCTTCGCAAATGAGAGGCAATCTGTGGAGAACACTTTCAGGACATGAACATATCCTGCTCCATATCCATTTTTCTCTTATAGTTAATATCCATTAATTATCGTATCTCAAACCTGTCCTTAAGGCACTCAGCACAGCATGGTGCCCTGTCAATTCCCAAGCTCCTTGTGCTCTGCATTAAAGGGAGAGCCACCCCTCCATGCTGCCTGTAAGCCTTTCTACCTCTTCTATTAATACGAGTTTCAACTTAAACATTGTTATATTTCAAGAGCTTTTAGATCCATTATATCTTATTTGTGACGCCTTCCTTGCTCTCTGTCTGGCCAGTGAGGGCCCTTGCACCTAGCACTTATTTCTGTTTTTGACATTTCTCTATCAATATTTTGGTCCTTCCATATTTTCTTTTACTGAGAGGTATCTCAAGAACATTTTGTGTCCTTCTCAATTTAATCTTAAAATGGGAGGATGTGTCTTCAAGAGAACAAATTCTTTTTAGTGGGGGAAGTGTAAGAAATTGAGACCTGCATACTCTGTTGTTGTGTTCCTTGCTGAGGGGATGACACTTTTCAAGGTCCTGTGCACTCACTTTACGTGTGGTGTGCATTGTATTTATTTCCTGTGGTTACTTTAACAAATTACCACAAGTTGTCTTCAAACCAAACAGAATTTTTTCCTCACAGTTCTGGAAGACAGAAGTCCAGCCTCCCAGTACCAGTGGGGTCACACAGATAGAATTAAGAAGCTAGGCGTGCTTTGCCTCTTCCAACTGCTGCTGACAGCATTAACTCTATTCTCTGCCTCTACATTCACAGGCCTGAGTCTCGGTCTCTTTCCAGAAAACATGGAACTGTGACCTCTGAGAGGAATCCAGCCTGAGTGCCTCCCCCGAAACTCAAGGTGACCTTCATTTCTTGCCCTATAGCTAATTCCCATAGGTCCCACAGAGGTTAGGAAGTGACTCCGTACTTGAAAGGCCATTTTCCAGCCTAAACAATAGTCATGACTTCAGGCTGATGTTTCTAAATCCAAATAAAATGCATTCCAATTCCGAGAAAGCTGCAATCCAAAGTTCTTTTGCCACAAGTTTTCTCCTGGTTTTTATATTAATGGAGAGATCAGATAATAATAGCTGAAAATAGATATTATAAATTCTAATCAACTTAAATTTATGTATCTAGAAAGTAATGGAGATTTTTGGTTTAAGCCTCTAGTATATGTTATGGGCCGATATCCTGATGACATTTTCATAACAGATGCAATGGATTCCACACACTCACCATAAATACATATTCAGCATGCACCAGAGAAGACAAGCCCAGTGCCCTTTAGGTGGAAGACGATCTCTGTAGTAAAATAACTTCCATACTTTCCAGAATAGATTTGGTTGATGTTTAAACTTATTTGTGACACTGTTATATAATACAGCATGCTGCATTTTAATGTATAATACTATAAATATTGAGATGCATGGAAAGAACGCAGTATGCTGCAAATACACAAAAATGCATCCAAATTATACCGAATAAATAGCACTGATGGTAATGACGCATAAACGCAGGGGATGTGAGGGTAGGAAGAAAATGTGCAGACCCCTGTAACTGCACCCTGCTGTTTCCTAGGATGGCACCACATATGGTGTTCGGTGTGACAGCACCACAGCATACGGCAGTGGTACATGCCCCGGAGCATTGTCCACGGATAGATTACAGTGGTGAGGGATGGCGAGCATGAAAATAATTATTTTCTTTTATCTATGAGCCAGACAAACCTATAGTAAAATAATAAGTAATTTCCTACAAAATTATATTAAAAAGACAGTGTTGTGGAGCTGTACTTCATGAAGTTTAGGACGTAAAACTAAAAGAGAAATGCAAAACAAATGATTTCTTTCACTTTGAGATATTTATAGTGCACTCTTTTGACTGCAAGGATATCTTGGCACTGAACTCTATTAAAATGCAGAGAACAAAGAAAAGGTGTTGGTTGATGTTAAAAATGTGTAAAGTATGTGAACAAGTTGATATTTTCTTTATGACTGGCAAAAATGAAAATTAGAGCTGATGGTATTTAGATGTTTTTAATAATAATTTTGTGCTAGCATGTGGTATAGTAGCAAAGTTGGAACTGTCAGAATAGAAACCTTCAGATTTTTATTTAACAAGAGATAGATCCATGCTGTTAAATTATGTTAATTTTTTAATATTATGCTCTGTTATGTATAATTTGCAACTTTCATGGCAAAAACTTCATTAATGCACACCTCTTGATTAGATCATTTCCAATCTACAAATTCTGAAAATATTATATATTATTTATTACTTTATGTGCCAAAGCAGATTATTTCATGAGAAATTACACACTGGGTATCTTTCAGAAGGCCTACTGAATCATCAGTTTATATTTTAACCATTAGAAATGCACTTAGATTCATGCACCTTCAATATGCCCATTATTCATGTTAACAGAAAGTATGAATGCATTATCATAAACAGTTTATTACACTTGATTAAGACATTTCCTCACACTTCTTCATTCTCACACAAAATGTGTGTCTGTGCACCTCATGTGTATGTTAGAAGCAGAAAGATAAGTTTTATGAGAGTTAGCAGATTTAAATCAGAAGTGCCTTTTAGATTTTCAAATTATATCTTGAAGAGCATCAATTTTTATGCGGTTTTGTATTTGATGAGAATTTTATTTTGTTACTGTTTCCACATTAATCTTTTATGAGGAGTCAACAGTAAATAATATAGAGGTTATTATTTATGGCAGGCTAAAGTGACAAGAAAATACTCTAACGTTAATTCATTGCATTATAAATTATAATCTCAACTTCTAATAAAATTAACTGAGAGCCAAGTAAAATAACATAATTTATTGTATAATCCTGCAAATCTATAAAAAGGATAATGAGAAGATATGTACTACATTGCAATCATGAATGTGAATGTTGTTCATAATCACTAAATCTTTGATCTTGTTATATTTATGCCAAATGGATAGGAAAGTAGAAGATAGATTACTATAACAAGTGAAAAAATAAGAAGATAAATCAAGAGTGGTATATTATCCATAGTTGCTCAGTCAATTTTTGGACTAGTAAAATAAGTCCAGATATAGTCATAAACTTTTTAATTCCAAATTTCTAGCCATGAATTTTCAGAAAATTCTTGTGAGTACCTCTAATATATAGGAGACAAAAAGCAAATTTTTGTCTTCTATATTCTCCCATGCAGAACAAAGTCACATGGAAATAATGTAAATTGGAGACAGAATGGTAAATATAGAGACACATTGAAGCAGGTTTTTTTGGGAGGCAGGGAGGTAAATGGTAGTAATGCATTTTTAAGTTTTCTAAATTTGTTAGCAGATCTGCCATGTGCTAAAATTGTCTGTTTTTGTGAGTCTAGCTTTTTGAGTTTCTTCATGACCTTCATCAATAATAATAATAACTGTTATTATTATTAATAACTGTGATTTTTAAGCTTGTTGGTCCAAATTTATCATGTTCTCTACCCATTGCTCTATGAAGTTAAAGTTAGCATTAGTCACATTAGCCTATAGTAGGACAAGATTTTGAGACTCTAGAGAAATCAACCACTCACTGACTCTTTCCTTTGCCTGTTGACATGGTCAGTATTACACATGTGACCTCACTTGAATCATTTGACTTCTTCCCAGACACCTGTAAGTCTTGGGAGTGATGTCTCAGATATAAGGATAATGACATGTGAGAAGTTAGTCACTCAAAGGCACAGAGGTGGACCTGAACTTCCCATCCAGATACCTCTGAACCCAAGCCCCGTTTTTCTCTTACATGAGTGCTTTGAGATTTGTGCTGTCACTGGAATATTTCTCAATGCACTGAGAGTGATTTCTGGAGTTGGGGACAGGAGAGGTAGCCGGACCTTTGACCTCCAGTCTCACCAAACATGATTTTGCTTCACTTGTTGTACGCATAGAAGTTTTATATCTTAAACAAGCCAAATCCCATAGCACGTATACCAACAAGAGAGACCTCCGGCTTAATTAATAGACTTTAGGTGATCATAAGGTGTTGCTGTAGTTTCCTCAGCTTTAGCAGATGTTCCTCTCTGCTGTGGGATGTGTGCATTAGGGGAGGCCACATGCTCGTGTGTGCAAGTGTTATATGGGTCATCTGTGTACCTTCGTCTCTGTTTATCTGTGATCCTAAAACAGCTTCAAAAATAAAGTATAACAATTAATATGAAAAGCTAAGACAGAAGGAGCAAAGCCTCACCAGGCATTTTATAATCTATGTCCAAACCCTGCCATCACTTTGGACAACAATGTGCGAGAAAGAGGGAACTAGACTCATTCTTTCTTCAGCTCCTATTTGGTTATTTACAGGACAAAATGATGCCACAAGCAAAGAAGGGCTTTATAGATACTTTTCTCATAATTTGGAATTTTTTTTTATGTGCGGGTATTGGGAGTCGAACTCAGGACCTCATGCTTGCCAGGCAGGCGCTTATGCCGCTGAGCTATCTCACTGGCCCTGGAATGTTTTTACTAAAGGAAACTCATGCATTGGGAGTTAAGCATTTTTAACCTTTTCTCTCCAATTTTAGTGTGAGCACATTCTTCTTTAGATGAGAGAGGTTCATTTTAAAACTTGAACTTCCCTCTTTCCTACCCTTCGTTGGCACACTTTGTATAACCTACCTTCATAGATTCTATTTTCTCATCTCCTAATCATTTCACTAATTTGCCATTTATTCTGACCAAGGTTGCCTCAATCCTCTTAAGTTCTGCAGCATAATCAGTAATGGCAAAGAAGTAAAGATTGCATCCCAAGCTTTTCCAGACCTTCATTATTTCACCAAAACCATTTAATAACAGGATCCTAAGGGCACTACATAGTCATCATACGTTTTTCCAGGACCCTCTACTTTATTATATATGCATACAAGTGTGACTGTGTGTGTGCATTTAATTTGGACTCTCTGTGAACGATTCACATGGTATCTGCGTGTTTAGTCTAACTTAGGTAGAAGAGTCCGATAGCACTGTTACAGAATTTGAAATCAGAAAATTGGATTCGCCCTTTAACTCTACCTCTTAAGTACAATTTATAATGTCTCCCTCATGTCAGTTTCATTGTCTGACAATACATTCACAAGGTACAAGAATGTTTCTTTCTTCCAGAAAGCTGTCACTTGTTATGAACACGTACAAAGGTGTGCTTGATCTCCACAGTCCTTTAGCATTGATACTTGCCACTTTGAGGTAGTTCTAACAAAGACGTCTTATGCCCAGGCCAATCTGTACTTTAAAAACTTGGTCATGGTGTGTTTGGAGAAATTGAAATCATAATATCCAGATCCATAACTTCTATAAAAATCTTACCATCAAACTACCTGAGGAAATCAATCATTCAATCACTTAGTGTTTCAGTCTTCTCAATATGACATCATGATAATGATCTATGTCTTTTAAAGTAGTTGTTATTAAGCTACATACAACACATAAAACATACTATAACATATAAAACAACTTGTATGAACTATAATGGAAATAGAAGTTACAAGATCACTATATTTAAGACAAACAGTTTAGAATCTCACTTGTATGTGGAATCTTAAATAACTGAAACTGACAAAATCGCAAGTAGAATGGTGCTTGCCAGGAGCTGCAGTGAAGTTTGGAGGTGGAGATGTGAGGATGGTAATCAAAGGGTGCTCACTCATAAGATGAATAAATTCTGGAGGTTTAATGTACAGCATGGTGAATGTAGTTAATAGTTCTGCAATGCATGTTTGAAGTTTGCAGAATAGTTCTTAAGGTTTCTTTTTTTTGTGTGTGTGGGTACCGGGGATCTATCTCAGGACCTCGCGTGCCAGCAGGCACCTGTGCTGCTGAATGGTATCACCGGCCCTTTTTTTCCTTTATGTGGGTACCGGGAGTCGAACTCGGGCCCTCACGCTTGCCAGGTGGGCACTTATGCCGCTGAGCTATCTCACTAGCCCTCTTAAGCTTTCTTGTTAGGCATATATTCACAAACACACACATGGTGATTATGTGTGGTGAAGGATGTGTTAACTAATCTGATTGGATTAATTATTATACAATATATGTGTATATCAAATCTACATGTTCTACACTTTTTAAAAAGTTGCATACTTAAAATTAGACCAGGATCAAAAATCAGATATTCAAATAGTTTTAAAATCTCCACATCCATCTGAACACTTGAACATTTGTGTAGAAGGGCTATCAGCACTTTAAATAGATCTTTGGTATATAAAGATAGATTCAAACAAAACAAAAATTAAATCCCATTACATTAAGTTGAATTCTCCTAGATTGTTCCCTATTTTACTATAAAGAAGTAAAGGTATTATTTACTAAGTAGTAAGTTTTTAAAATCTAGATATGATAATTATGCTATTGACAATTCAAAAGATGAAATCACTGTAAAATTTTGTGATGGAAAGTGGTTTACACGTTGTCTTTGCTACTTTTGTGGTTGCTGAAACAAAATATCTGATACCCAAAGTGAAAGGAAGAAAGGTTTATTGAGCTCACAGTTTGTAGAGGTTTCAGTCCATAATCAACTGGCTCCAAGGTAGGGTGGAGTGGCACACAGGCATTGTAGAGCAGAAATAGTTCATGGTTGGCAGAAAGTAGCAAAGCAAGCAAGGAAATCACAGTTCTTTCTGTCCCTTATGTTTTATCCAGATTACCAGCATTTATGGTGGGTAGCCCTTGCACCCTGAATCCTAGAGCCCCTGATTTTAGCATTGCATCATGAATCAATCCCCCCATCACACATTCTAGGTCCAGTCACCTCTGAAAAATCCCCACCTATGACCACATGAGAAGGGACATCTAGACACAAGCCATACCAATCATGCTATTAGAAATGGTCTCTTCACAAGGAGAGCTAATCCAGGGAACCTGGCTATTGTGTTGGCATCAAGAAGGTAAATAGAAAACTCTGAAAAGGTTTTTAGCACTTATCATCTCAAAGACTTCTACAAACACTTTCTTCTTACTCTTTATATCTGCAAAGATTCTTCTGCTTAGACATTAGTGACATTTGTGGCCTTTGTATGGGTGATAAATGTGTTTTATGAGCCTAAGGTAAATATTAACAAAAACATACTTGCCCGAGTATCATGTCTGAAAAGTGCTACAGCCTTTGACAACTCATCACGCATTCTCCATGCAGGATTTCCAATTCATCAACACGACTGTGAGCTCCAACTTCAAAATATGTCCAGAACCTAATTGTGCAGCCCTCTCCATCCACTGCTTGCAAGAATCCATGACCACCTCTCTGCTTGTTTGTTGTAATAACTCACTAATTGATCCCTTGTTCCCAGGCTTGCTCCTCTATTAAGAACCAATTAATTACTCAACAAATTGAGTGTGGCTTCTTTAACAGGTAAGTCCAACCTGGCAGCTCTCTACGCCAAGCCTCTCAGGGGTTGGTGTGAGTATTCTTTCATACTGAGTTGGAAATTCTGTAGGACCTGATCCTTCTTAGCTGCCTCTCCAGCTTGAACCTCCTCTCTCTCCTTCTCCCTTTCCCCACTTCCCAGCCTCCTGGATTCTGATGAAGTCACTTAGTCCTGTGAGCTGTACGGGCTTTTCCTGAAATGCACATGCCCTGCCTCACCCCTTTAGGTCCCTCCTGAAAGTTCACTTTAACAGCAAGGCCCTCCTCAATTTTCCAACTAAAAGTTCCTCTCCCCTCTTTCTTCACCTCCACTGCTTTCCCCTTTTCTCCATCAATCTCAATACATCACAAATACAAACACACACACTGCCAGACATGTATATGTGTCTGTATGTTTCTCTCTTTCTCTCTCTCTATGCATTTATGTTTATTATAAGAGCTATGTCTAGTGTTGGTCTTCTTCATTTAATTTTGACAGTACTAGGAAATGACTTTATACCTTGCAGATGCCAAATCTCAGACCAAATACCTAGTAATTGGGAAGAATACATTTTCAGAAAGAGGCACTGTTCCCATGAGACGGCATAAAGTTCCTCCAAACTGAGGGAAAAGACATAAATGATTCAAAGCTGTAGGGTAAATATGGGGATGTATTGAAGAGCCTTCTACTGTGTTATCTTTGGACATTAGGTTTGAAATCAAAAGAGTTGGAATTTAGTTTATTCGTGGGATCTTAGTATTCATAGTAACCTACCTGCCTACCCTCAACCCTCTGAGAAAATAGGGTGACAAAAAATATTCTTATGCAAATCCAGAGAGTTAAGTAAGGAAAGCAAGCATCTTAATTAGCGAGAATTTATAGAATAAAAATTAAAAGCCATATCCCAATCACATTTTCCTAAATTCTCAGGAAACACTTTCTGTGAGCAGAACAAATGAGGGTCCAAATAATATCTAACCAACATGATAGAAAAAGAAGGAAAAGAGGTATGATTTGTGTGCAACTAATGTTGATTGCATAGACAAAAGTTCCTAGAATCTGATTTAAATACAGTATATTTGTACATGCTGTAATCACACTTCAATATTTTCTAGTACATTGTAAAATATGAAGAGGAATTCCAAATAAACGAACAAATTTTACAAAATGGAATATTGCTAATGATGTCAAGAAGCACTGAAATATTCCGCAAAGTTTAGACAAGGCAATCCTTAATAAGCTGTGTTGAACAATGGTGGCATTGGCCATCAACTTAGAAAATCTAATTCTATGCTCACAGGGTAAGATTTATGTGCGTTAAGACACATGCTCATGAAGACATTGGAAGTAAAATCTTGTTCTAATTCACTCCCCAGCTTCTATCGCTCCCTGTCACCCAACACCCAAGAAAAGGGAGGCATAATTTTTGGTTGATGCAATCTATCCATCAGTCACACCTGTGGATCTGCTGACCACCCCTTACCCTCTGATGACTACTATTTCACTCAAGCCTTAAGTGTGTTTTCATAGATTTCTCTTTATTCTCATTAACTTCGAACTATTTTCAGGTAAAATTTATTTTCTGATCTTTGTGATCCTCTCATGGTCAAATTCATTTTTCCCCTCTTGTCTCTCTACTGTATGTCCTCAAGATGAAAGCAAGCTCACTCTCACCTGCAGAAATGCAAACTTCCTGGAAATGCTACTTTCTGTATCCACTCTGACCATCATAACCCCCAAAAAGGGGTACAATCCTTTCTTCTTATCTTCTTTCTTCATGCATGGACCAAATCAAAACCTGCACAAATCCAAACAGCTTGGACTCGCATATCTGAATCCTCCATATCTATGCAGTTGAATTTTCCTGAAGGAAACGTATCACATCATTGCTTATTGTCGGACTCTAGCACAGCCAACCTGCCACTGCTACAAGGTTCTGGAGGAAGCTGGGTCTTCCCTTCTTTATGAGATCTGCACAGTCATTTGCTTGTTCTTCAAACTCCTCTATCTCCACAGTCATATATCTTCTTCCCAATGCTGCATGGGAAATATTTTCACTAAAATATTTTTCACTGTTATCTATAATTAAATTTAATTAGGCATCTTCTATTTTTACTTGCTAAATCTGAACCCACCACCACCACTCTGTCTAAAAAGTCAATGTCCCTGTGTGTGAAGCAATGGGTTGATTTTGTAAAAAAGTCCCCTACTTTACCTATGTTCAGGCGCACTGGGTCCTTACCTTTCATCTCCCTCTTCCTCCCTGTTCCCACAGGAAAGGAACAAAACAAGATGACAGGTAATCTCTTCATATAAATTTGAAATGCTGTACACTCTTTGTTGCCTCCTTTGGCACTGCAGAACATCCTGTTGTATAGGATCCTTCTCTTTAGCACAAATATGATTTATGTCTTCTGTCTCTCAGTGAAACCCAACAAAACAGGAGCTTAGAGGCAGTTCACATTTCTTTCATTCTCATCATCCTTTAATAGTGAACCCCCTAGAATCAGGGGGGGCGCATGCCCTCTGCAACCTTGCCTTCCTGTCCTGAAATGTAAGCCTCATCATCCGGGTACTGTCCTTGAACTTCTCCTGGGAGTTGGACACCTGCCTCCATGACTTCAGCTCTCCCACAGGCTTGAGAGCCAGGAATAAGCCAAGGACTCGAAGCTTTATCTGCCCATTTCCAGGTCTTCTGAGCTCCAATTCACTTATTCAACAAATCACTGAAAATGTTTCACAGAAGATAAAAAATTTAAATATATGAATTAAGAGATTAACTTCCACAAAGCAGGTGTTTTTCAAAGAATTCTCTCATTCCCTTCCCATCCACAGAATGGAGTCAACAGGCACTTTTCCTTCTTGCTCACTTGTAGCCAATGTCTCCGGAGCCTGCAGGTCCGCAGTGCCCCAGCCGGGGCTGGTGGGACGTGGAAGGGGAGAGGAGTGTGCCCAGGCTCTCCCCTCTGTCCTTCCTGCACTCTTCTGGGCTTTTTCTGGTCTTTCTTTTTGCAGTTCAATTATTACAAACGTGATCAACCTTCTCAGAGTATTTTATTTTAAAAACCTAGCTCCTTAGCCAGGCATGGGAGGATGCCTGTAATGCCAGTACTCTGGGAGGCTGAGGCAGGAGAAGCACAAGTTCCAGCACCACCTGGGTGACTTAGTGACACCCTGTATCAAAATAAAAACAAAAAAGGAGCTGCAGATGTAGTTCAGTGCCAAGGCCCTGTGTTCAGTACTCAGTACCATCAGATAAAATAAATAAATAAATAACCGAACAAATCCCTGCTCCCCTGTTCCCTCCTCATGCCCTCTTCTGATCTCTATCAGTTTGCCTGTCTATATTTAATTGCCTCTCTCCTTCAATAAAATATTGCTAAGTTAAAATACAAAAATAATTTAAATAGTAAGGACATATCATTATATGATAATAGCCACTGCCATTAGGCTAATATATGACATAAATGCTACTAAGTGATAGGTTACAATATTCAGTTCTGCCCTAAATAAAGTAATTCAATAAACATAAACAATTAAAGGGAACTAAAATGAATGAGAAAAAAATGCATCTATTAAAGTGGTAATTCTGGTATTTTAATTAAACTCGTGTGGGGTATATATCATTCTCTTTGAAAGTAAACTGTCTAGAAGACATTGCTATACTTCTGAGGCACATTTCAAGTTGGTTTTGTTAAATCTTGCATAAATTTATTGTTCTGTGATTATATTAGTTAATATCACCACTATAATTATTTACAGTATATTAATCAATACTGAACAATTAAAAAGATTTAGTGACTCATTCTCATTAACTTATCCTTTATATAAGAACAAGAAAGCCACTTTTCCGTTATATGATAATGCAATCTGAAAGAACCTTAAATAGCATTTTTAATTCCCAACTCTAAACTTCATCAAACTGGAGAACAATGGAAGTAGGAAAAATGTATTTGTTTTTTTTTTCCTCCTATGAGCAAAAAAAAAAAATTACTTTAAGATAAGATACTTTTCTTCATTAGAGATTTTCCCCTTTCTATTCTTTGAGTCTCTCTCACTTTCTCTGTCTGTCTGTCTGTCTCCCTCTGTATTTTAACTTTCTCACCTGATCCATGGATACCACACACTCTGAGACACTTTGTTTTTCTCATCAGAGTCAGAACAGTCTGGAAAACAGTGCGACAATGACCTCAAGAGCTCGAGTAGATCCATAAAGCCTTTGAACTGCACATGGCTGGTGTGGATGAGGCTCATGTTTTCACAAAAGAAACATTATGAAAGGTGCATTTTCCAGCCTCCTTGAAGACAAGAAGGAGCTGGATTTCCAGTGAGTATTTTCTGGCTACTCTGAAATCTGCCACAGGTGCTTGCATCATTACACGCAGACACAGCATGTCTGAGCTCAGTCAGTGGGATCATTTGATGAGCTTGGGAATAAAAGACAGCGTGTCACTTCTTCCTACTTAAGACACGTCATGGAGCCGCTCTTTCTACTGACCAGGAGAATGAGAATTTCTCTTTGTGATGAGCCACTTGCATCAAGTACGCAGACTGTCACAAAAAGCGTCTTGCTTTTTGATAGTTTGAACTGAATATTGCCCTTAAATTGCTTTGTGACTCTTGACGAATGCCTGGGCAAGTTTTCAGTCCCCTTTTTAGCCTGGGAATGTAGCTGGTACTCTGTTAGTAGAGTCTGATTTCTTCCAAGACATATAAAGGCATTTTTTTTACACTTTATGCCACATGCATCTTTGCAGTACCACATTGAATAAACTGCTGCTATGGTACTAGTTTTATAATTACATTTTCTTTTTCCAGCTAATATGTATGAACCAGGCAATGTGCAATGTGCAAAAAGATATGAAGACATTTATGACAAAGCTGTGAAGGAAAGAATCTTACAATCTTATAGGAAAGATCAAGCTTCAACCTGAAATAAAGCCATGTGCAATAAATGCCAACTAACACCTGGCCTTGTTGGACTATGACCCTCTGACAAGTCATAAATCTCCTGGATATAGTATGTAGTTTTAAGCTGTTGAATGTATACAAATGACTGTCTTATAACAGGAATCTAAGGCTTAATTCAATGTTTTTGATAAATAACTGCTGTCACATAACTCAATTTTGTGTTTTATTTAATAACTTCCTGACAGAGAATATATTACTCCTCTATATCTAATTTGTGAACACCTCCTATTCTATGAGATTTGCTGCATCAGTAGTCCTTCGTGGAGATGAAGACATACTATGCTGAAAGCACAGCCCAATTGGGGGAAATTGTAATTAGATGGAGTTGCCAAAAAAGGCACTCGTTATCAGTGCTGGAGCTCTGTGTCTGTAATTAACATTGCTTTATTAAAAAGCAAAAACAAAAGCATTATGTTCACTCCTCGTTTTTATTGTTTAGCTAGCATCTTTTAGAAGAAGGTGAAATGACTGGTTTATTATCTGTAAAACAAAATTTATGTAAGAGCATAGGTCTTGCAAAAAACATTGCTTTACACGAGGGAATTTTTAAAAATGGATTCTCAAAAGTCTCATAACTTAGTAATTTCTCAAGTCTTGTTGAAAAAAATACGAATGATTTTGCCAAGCAACTCCTATCATAGAAGATGGAGTGACTTGAATCTTAACAGTGGGAGTATCCTCAGGTCACCGAGAAAGAGTGCAGTGCACGGTAAGAAAAGTTGCTGGTGTTTACACGGCAGTAATATTATTTTTAAATAACTGAGTTTTCTGAAATATCACACCATAGATAAATGAAGAAGGAAACTCAATTTTTAATAAAACTGTTTGATAAATTTTAAATAAACAAAGAATAGGAAAGTTTTCATGAAAAATACAGGCAAAATGATAATTTAGGTGCATTATATCTAGAAAATCAACTTTCTATTCATTTGTATTGGCCAGAATTAATAAATAGAGTAGAAAATAGCATCCACATATTTATTTGCCAGAGTTCTGCATGTGAGTAACTGGAAGGGATTTACCCATGTGAATGTGTCCAACTCCACAAAAATGCATCAACGTAAGTATGAGCTTGCATAGTTTCTCCGTGACTTCTCCCTTTGCATCATCCAGTCATTGGGTAAACTTCTGTCAGCGTTATCAAGTCTTCCCAACCTCAGATATTTTGTTCTTTTTTTCCCATACATGCATGGCCATGGTGCTGAATTATTCTCCAACTAAAAGCCTTCATTGATAGGATCATGAGCATTAACACACTTCTTTAGCAAAATACAGTCCCATGTGTGGTCAGCATCTGCTTTGCGTATTTTATTCCACTTCTAGCATTTGTGTGTGAACTGCTGCCATCCTGTATGGCTTACCTCATCCATTTGATTGCACATGTAACAAATTGGCCATCCAGAAAAGCACAAAATGCGCATACCTGTGTGTGTACAACTGAAAGACTATTGATATAAAAAAGTGTATGCCACATAATCCACAAATAGCCACAAAATAAACCATACCTTCATTCTAAATTCCTTTCAGTCAAAAACTTGTCACATAATGCTTTCTAGTCCATTTAGCCAAACTCTGTACCTTGTTTCCATAGCCAACCAATAGTTGTAAATCAACCACAATTTGACAAGCTGTGCTGTTCACAAAATAATGAGAGACGTAATACACTTTTACATTTACTCTACCTTGTTAACTCTTTTTCTGTGCCAATTTTTTGAGACTAGACACTACAAAACAAAAGTTCAAGCTGCACTTTGTAGCATCTGCAATGTGTGTTTTATAAACACTCCCAAGATTGCCAGAATCCTAGGGCCAAGCAGTGGCACTTGGAAGAAGTGAGCAGTTAGCAGCTCACTACTTCCGCTATATGAGGTGAGAGCACGGTGGGTGTTTCAGTTAGAAAATTATTACAGTAAAAGACAAATTAGGCTTGCAATATAGCTCAGTGGCAGAGCAGTCACCTAGCATGCCTGAGGCCCTGGGTTCAATCCCCTAAGGTAAAAGACACATTGTTATTAATCCCGCTCAAAATCCTCCCTCTCATTTTGAACACACTTATCCTATCATTTTTGTCACTTTCCAAGGAGTTCTGGAAGTCCTCTTTCCTGAGTGTATTTAGTCCCACTGCCTTCATGTTCTGAATTGACTCAAAACATTGGCTTTTCATGGTCCTTTAGACCTTGGGGAAGAGCCAGAAGTCACACAGTGCCTGATCCCGTGAATAAGGTGGATGAGGACACACTGTAATGTTTTTATTTGACAGATGTGTGACACAGAAAGCTGTCATGATGGAGAATGAAACCATTTTCCCATTTCTCAAGCATGTTCCTATGCATATAATTTCTGTTGAATTAAAACAGACATAGACAAACATAAATAACTCCAACACCACAAATAACAGAAGAATGAAGTAAAATAACTAAGAAAGTGAGCTTTAAATATCTACCTTTGTTTTGGCATTATTAATTGTACTTTATAAAGCTTCAGTAATGGCTGCATTTAAGACCAGCTTGAAAAACGCCTGTGAATTTAACCATGGTCTATTGCAAGCTTCCAAAGCAACCCCAGTAGATCTACACGTAGGATTCTAAACTGCCCATTCTTTGGTGAGCCTTGAAGTGTAAGCCAGATTCACATTCTCCAGCAATAATAATTACTCATGCACAGATCCAGCTCTGTGTCACTTACATTTACAGTTTTGCAACGCCCAGTCCATAACCTTGGAGCACGCTGTAGCTCTAATCTTGCTCTCATACAACAGGACCACCTCTTTCAGCTGGCGTTGTCTTTTCTCAGGCCTGGCTTACCATGCAAAATGGGAAACACCCGAAACCTGGCCTCATGTTGCAGTCAGTATGATTTTCCTCTTTCCCATCCACGACTACGGAGCCTTGTAGAAGAGACGCATAACCTTCAAGGGCCTCTTTCTTCATCTGTAAAGTGGAGATAATAATAGCAAGTCGACAGAGCTGTGGTTATAACTAGCAGAGGATCTCAAAAGTGCTCCTTGAAGGGAGACATTTACTGTTTTCAGTCTACTCTGACAGAACAGGTTCTCTCAGAGGAGGAAGGGAGGGCTACGGATGCTTCTAGGAACACTGACAGCTGGCCCAAACCTAGGCTTTCAGACCCTGACTGAGAGACTGAGTGTATTAATTCAATGCTCCTGGTCTGTCAGCGCTGCGCACTCGTGCTGCACTCACCCTTCCAGCTCTGCTACTTCTGCATTTCCCTGAACCGTGGCTTCCACACAGCTGTTCTCCCTGGTCCTCTGTTCTCTCAGGAGGCACAAGGATGTGAGCTCTTGTGAGCCTGACGCGTGCTAGCTCTTGATGTGGCGTGATCCCCAGCCACTGTTTATGCTGCTTCCTAACCTCTCCCAGGCAAAGGTTCTCTGTCCACCCTCCCCTGATCCTGTCTTTTCTGTTGTATCTCTGTTGCTCTTTTCTTCCAACAACTTGTCCCATCCTGCATTTCAGCCCTGATATCCTGAGATGGGGGCACTTGGTTGAGAAAAGTAATACACAAAGCACTAGAACAGACGATAGAAAATCTAGTCTCTAGTTCCAATTTTGGCAGTGACTAGCTATGTCTCTTTGAAGAAATCAATAAACTGCTCAGAGCCACTGTTTCCTCAATTGAAAACGAAGCATGCAATTTCTCTAGGGTCTTTCCAGATGCAGTGTTCGATGATTCCGCTATTCTCATTTCGCTGTTGCTCTCAGCAACTGCAGGGAACTAGAAATATGGTCTCTTCCAGCCTGTTGCTTAAGCAACCATAATTGGTAGGAATGAACCCAGCTGCCTAGTACAATGCTGCCCATGAATTCCATGGTTATAGAAACAGGCAGGAAGAAACCCCATAGACTGCCAGGAAGGAAATAAACACATATTTTCCCAAACGTGAAATAGGTATTAC
The DNA here is from genome assembly GCA_028451465.1 of Erethizon dorsatum. NCBI lineage: Eukaryota > Metazoa > Chordata > Mammalia > Rodentia > Erethizontidae > Erethizon > Erethizon dorsatum. Next base: position 153,020,327 of record CM051824.1, on the reverse strand, counting down.
GTTTTACCTGCAAAATAAATTTTTATTTTTCCAAGTCAGTAAAAACCAATGCTCTGTATAATAAAAATGAGTAGGTAAACATGGTGAAGATTTGTCGCATAGTATTAGTTGGGAAGCTGTGAGCACAACTTGTAGCTTATGTGTGGAAAGTTAGCCTGGAGTTTGTTGACAAGAACGTCCTAATGAGGAGAGATTACGCAAGGTAACAACTATAATGGTAAAAATTAAATTGATTTTTAAAAACAAATATAGAGTTTTCTCCTGAAATCTAAAAGAACAAGTAAGCCCAGGGACATTTGACCCCTGATACTTTTGTATATCATTCACAGGACATAATATCTATCTATGTCTTTCCTAGTTTTCTTACTTTATTATATGACATGCTTTGGATTTATATCAAATTTCAGCTTGGTGCTCAATAGTCTTGGGATATGAATTAGGTATAATTCTTCATTGAGGGTCCTTTATACTTCTGAGTGCTTATATAAGCTGTTCTTTCCATCTGGACTGTTCTTTCCCTTATTATGCCCTTGCAAAGTTAAATGTAGGCATCACATCATTGTTTCCAAAAAAGCTTTTCTGAGCACTGAAAAAACATGATTTTATATCCTCTCAAGCCACTCCCTTCTCTGATTCCTCTATATCACTCTGCCAATTAATACCCCTGTCAGCACCCTACAATCTCCCTAAGCGCAAGAAGCACTCATTTCATGTATAGAGTCGAACCTCCAGTAAACTTGGCATGTTTAGCAAATAAAAACACGAGATGTCCATGCAAAGTTGAATTTCAGTGAACAGCAATTGCCTTTAGCATATGCATGTCTCATGCAGTACCCAAGATCTATATTAAACTTCAGTTTTTCATCATCTGTAATTCAAATTTACTGGATTCCCTATATTTTACTGATGGCCCTAATTTCCTACTTCTTAAAATGTGCCTACAACATACTAGTTGTTCAATAAATATTCAATGATATCAAATGGCAAGAGATAATATTTTACTGGCTTTCTTCACAAATGTCATAATAGTCTGTAATGTATTCATTTAGAGAAGTTAGCTGTGAGTATTCTTTGCTTTGTTTGACAGTACAGTCATTTCAAGACAGTTCATATTATGGGTTTGATTATGTATGTGTCATGTAGTGGTGGTATTAACAATAAAAAATAAGCTTGCATACAAGACAGTGCTAGAGGATTCAAGACTGTGTTCTTCCCCCACCTTTTCTCACAGATCAGACACCGGGCCTGTCTAAACTTGCTGAAGGGAGCTTTCTTTAGGTTTTCATTTCACACATCCACTCCCTGAGAGTCTCTCTCTATAGCACGGCTGTGGTCAGAAGTTCTTCAATCGCCTTCAGAGGAGAGAACCAGTACGATGTGGTTCCAGCCTGGAGGCAGGCTCCAGGGAGCAGACCATTATTCCCTAACTTTCCACTCTGTCACTTTGATGCATGAGTCCAAAAATCCCATGTAGACATCTTTCGATTTTCTCTGAATTATTGTGAAAGAAAATAGGAGGGGTTTCCTTTTCTTTTAAAATTCTATACTCCTAACATTTATTTTATTTGGTTCAGTTCTGATTTACAGAATACTCCGTTAGTATGATTTAAGAAACAAAATGAAAACAGACTCAATAAGCAGATTACCTCCATCCATCCACAGTATGTATAGATTTAACAGAAGATATTGATGAGAGACGTATTCAGAAATCTTAACATATATGGACATATGGACTTCATCTTTTCAAGTTCGAACACATTATGTTGGTTGACTTATGATTTCCAATTGAGATTGGAACAAAGACGTGGATGGTTAAATTTCTATGAGAATGTTAAGGTTTGTCCCTGAATAAAACCAAGGGAAAAATGTCTAGCAAATCTGTGTCAACTTTATCAGAATTCTGGAAAATATACAAGAGTGACAAAATAAATAAATAAATAAGGACTGAAATTACTTAAAGGAGGAATAAATACACTGGGATTAGTATCTAACTTTGAAATAAAAATGAGTTGAAGAAAATGCTATGAACAACATTTTGTCAATTAATTACAAAAGTTAGAAGAAGTGTATAGATTCTTATAATCACAGACCCTTCTAAAACTGGTTCAAGAACAAACAACTTTCACAATAACAATAAAATGTAGGCCAGGTGTCTTTATTAATGAATATACAAAATATTTAAAAAGTAACACTGACTGTTTTCAAGCTCCTCTGAAATATAGGTAAATAAGCATTTTCTAACTCATTCTATGGCTCCACTGTTACCAGAGTTCCAAGACTGGATAACAATATCACAAGAAAAGAAAAGCAAGGGTCGATGTCCATTATCAATACATACACACACATCCTCATTAATACCTAAAATATTCAAAAGGGAAGGGAATAAGGGAGGTGAGAGGAGGAAAGGAAGTAAGGGCAAAGAAAAAAAAAGACAATAGAAGGGAAAATATGGAAACAAAGCTTTTGTAAGTAAGAAGGGGAAGCAGCATTGAAGGGATGGGATGGGATCGGGGAAAAAGGAAACACCAAAATATATCATGTACAGGTACAAATTCGCTATGATGAATGTGATCATTATGTTTATCTAGGGTGCACCAATAAACGAATTTTATAAAATAAAATGAGCATTCTATGAATATAAAAAAAAACCCAATACTATAGTGAATTAAATCTGACAGCACAAATTTAAGAGCGTATTTAAAAATTGCACACTATTACCAAGGTTTAACATAGGAATGGAAGGTTGGATGAACATACAACAATTAGCTAATATAATACATTATATTAACAAACTGAAAACACATTTCAATTCATACAGAAAAATCATTCGTGAGACCTCAACAATTTTTCATGGTAAAAGCACAAAGTAAATTAGGATTACAAAGGAACTTTCTCAACTTGAAAAAGAAACCCATGAAAAAGCAGAGTTAACCTTATACATAACGGTACTAATACTAAAAATCTTTCCCTAAGATAGCAAACAAGATACAGATGTATTTTGTCAACACATGTACTCCATATTGTAATGAAAGCTTTATTTAGGAAACGTTTTCATAATAAATAAAATTTTTAAAACTAAAAATGGAAAATAAGAAGTAAAACTATCTCTATTTGAAATGATATGAGATTAAATATAGAAACATCTGAGGATTTTGCCATTATCATTGAAACCATAAAATAATTGGAAATAAATTTATGCAAAAGTGCAAGAATTATGCATTTAAAACCTTGTAAGACTTTTTGAAAGAAATGCAAGGCCTAAATAAATGTTCTATGCACCAGTTGTGAGCTTTAGTTGTGTTATGAGGTAGACAAACTCCGGGTGGGTGAGATGGCTCAGCGGCATAAGCACCTGCCTAGCAAGCATGAGGTGCTGAGTTCGACTCTGGCACCCACTTAAAAACAAAAAAAGATAACAAACCCAAAATGTTTTACAAATTCACTGTAAACTCTTTCAAAATTCCAATTGCCATTACTGCAGATATGGCCAAGCTAATCTTAAAATCCATCTGAAAATGCAGGAGAGAGTGAAACCAAAAATTATACTGAAAAAGAAAATTGAACTTGGAGGACTAACACATCCCGATTTCAAAACATAATATGAAGCTATAGTAATCAAACGGTGTGGTACCATTGTAAAAATAGACGTCAAGACCAGTGAATTAGAATTGGTTTCTTCATGGTCAGTGGATTTTCAGGAAAGGCTCCAAGACTATTCTACGAGGTAAGAATAGTTTTTCCATCAAAAAGTTCTCATTGGACACTTGTCCATCTACCTGCAAAAACTGAACTGGAACCTTGTATCACATCATATACAAAAAAATTATTAATTAGTGGATGAAATGTCTAAATTAAAAACTAAAACAATGAAGTTCTTAGAGGGAAAAATGCATCTACACCTCTGTGACTTTGGATCAGGCAATAGTTTCTTTAAAAGTACACCAAAAGTACCAGCAACAAATGAAAAAAAGAAGTAAATTAAATGACAACATCAAAATAAAAAACTTTTATGCTCAAAGGACACTCTGAGACATGAAAGGTGAGTCTTACAAAGAGTGGGGAAACCAACTCAGCCTGTAATTCCAGTGCCCCGGGAGGCTGAGACACGAGGATCACAATTTTAAGCCCTGCAACTCAGTTGCTTACTGAGACCTTGTCTCAATATTAAAAGAAAATTTTAAAATTGTTTAAAAAATTAAAAAGTGCTGGTTTGTAGCTCAGTGAGAAGGCCTTGGGTTCGATCCCACACACACAAACAAACAAACAAAAAACCCAAAATCAACAACAACAAAAAGAACAGGGCAAGTCTATCCTGGCTTTTGGCCCCCTTTCATTCTCCACCACCTGCCAACACCTGCCATGTGCCAGGGTTGTAGATCACACCTGAGGGAAGCCCTGGGCCTCATGCAAGGAGCTCTGCATGATCTGGGTTGCTTGTTGGGATCATGAAACCACTGATGCCATGGCTGAACCAGTGATGGCATTACCAATGCAGAGCTCTTGAAAGGGGGTATTTTTCTGAGAAAGAAATGTGGAAACTGAAGGACAGGTATGGAGAGAAGCCAGAGAAGTCCCATGTCAGTGTGACAGAGGGCCTGTTCAGTGATGGGCTTTTGAGTATTCAATGTCCAGGGCAGATTTTGCAGTCTGGGAAAGCTAACTAATACTCCTGCTACTGCTCACTTTTGGCCCCATTAAACAGGACATCAAACAGGACAGAGACAGAGGTAAGCCCATGTTCCCCATGGGTTGCGAGGAGCATTAGGTTGGAATTCCCAACTAAAAGGCATGTTCCTAGAAGTAAGAGCCCAGCAAGACCATTTCTGAAGTCATAATTGCTCTTTCTGCAAAGGAGATAGACACTGGGGTATGAAATTTACACATGGCACACATGACATAGCATTGTTGACAACTGCACCAGAGGACTTCAAGCAGGAGCCTCTCCCAAAAAATACTCCATTCTCCCTTCTTCTGTCCCCTGAAATGCTGTGTGGCAAAAGGTGGGCAAGCATAGTCAGGGGAAGCAATGTCCTAAAAGAGCCAAAAATTGAACTGAAAGGACTATTTAGATGCAGAAGAAGGTGGCAGGGCCAATCAGTAAACAGAACCATAATGGAGTCAGATGAGGAGGACTTGGAAGTAGAATGAGCTCAAGTTTGGTACAGAAGGTGTTAGAAACCGTGAACACAGTCTGGAAAAAGGAGGATTATACAGGTAACAAGACTCCCAGACACTGGCTAGGACAGTGAAAAAGACAATTCTGACTGAAAAAAAAAATGAGTCAGGTAAAGAAGATAACCTCTTCACAAATAGCTTGACCTTACCTGCTTTAAAACAATGATCAAGGGTGATGCTAATACATTCAGGTCCCTGGTGCAGAGAGCAACCCTATGATTCTATGAAGGAGAGAGTAAGTGTGGGGGATTCAGACTTTCATAGAACTCTTGGTATTTGTGCCCAGACGATAGTGATCCCTGACATCTGCAGGACTAGAGTTAAAGTGAGCACATTGGAAAATTTATGAACAAATGGCAGAGCGGCTCACATCTGCTTGTAGGTGGGGGAATATTGAGCCATTTGGGGTGAGACTGATCAGGGTCCCTATTGCTAAGTGCACTGTAGGTATTGACATTTTGACTCCTTGCAACATAAACATCATCACAACCAGGAGGTAGATGATCATTACAGCAAGGATTCCAGACAAAGCCATTGGCGACATTCATCCCCTCACACAAGCTGAGTTACATAAGCTTTGACACTTATTTCACAGCCTTGCCACTGCCACATACAAGACAGAAAGGACACGTCCAGTCAATAGCAGGCAGGAGTGCCATGTGTCACCTTGTCACATTGATCAGTGCACTCCGGGACATAAAAAGTCTTTAGGAGCTTAGAACATGACTACGGACTACCAGAGATTGATAACGGAATTCAAGTCTTACCCCCTTGTTACTCAATATCACTGCAAGCACCAAGATGGTGGCAGCTCTTGTGGAAGCCTGTATACTGCTGCTGATCTGGCTAACAGTTTTCTCAATTCCTTTGCAGGATGAAGATCAGGATGAAGGATCCAGTGTTCACATGGAATGGTCTGCAGTATAATTTCACATAGGATCACTTCTACAGAATCACCTTCATTCCCTGCAGTGAGCTAACAGTTGGTAAAGTTGGATCTGGAACATGCCCAGTTATCCCTAGAAGTACTTGTCATCCACTATATTGATGACATCCTCGTTGCAAGCTAAGAAAACTTTGACCTATATAAGTTTGTAAACACTATGGCTGATAGGCTGGCTGTCACTCCTGAAAATACCCTAAGATCTCCTCAACAAATACAGTTCTATGAAGCCAGCTGTTCTGGCTTTATCAGTTCAGAGTATTTCTGATAATGTCAACAGAAGTTGTCTTCGGCAGCCCCACCAATAAAAGACTCAGTAGGTGGCAGGCCTCCTGAGACAACATGAACCTCATGAACTACAATTGGATATAACTTGGAACAATTATTAAAGTTACTCGAAAGTTAGCTACTTTTTAATTGAGCCTGCAAAATAGCAGGATCTGGAATATGCAAAATGCAGTGGCATGAGCCTCAACATTGGAAGATGCAGCAGCCAGCCCAATGGAACTAAAATATTGGTCACTTCTACCAGTGTGATTAGTGCCTGTGACAACCAGTACTGGAGTGTGTCTGCTCCTTGGATTTTGGGGTGTAGTATGATCATAATCCACAGTGGTTGTTTAAATTGAAAATTTATTATAGAAAAAGACACACTGCCATTAATCCCCTCAAAATATTTCCCGTTTCTTCACCATTATTTTTTCCACTTTCTGAAGCACTTGACAGTTTGCATTTATGGTAATTTCTCTCAAATAAGGATATTACAGCATGTTTTCATCCACCGTTTTCACCAGATCTGGCACTATGAGACTTCTGGCTCTTCTCCAAAGTCCAAGTGAAACTGAAAAATAAACACTTTGAATTGATTCAGGACATCAAGGCAGCCATGACAGTGAAACTAAAGACAGTCATAGAAGAACACTTCACAACTGTTTCAGGATGTGGGAACAGTGGTATGACAAGTGTGTTCAAAGTGAGGGGGTATAATTTGGGGGGGTTAATTGCAATATCTTTTATAGTAATACATTTTTAATTGAAAAATTAACTGTATATTTTTGTTCACACCCCATATGTATATTACCTGGGCCAGACACTCCTTTCCAACAGCAATACTTACCCTACTATTTAGCCCTAATGGAAAAAAGCAGATGGCCAAGCAGTACATGCTCCTAAAACGTGAGCTACCTACCCTCATGTGGTTATTCACTGATCCCACTAGTAACATAGAATTGGTCCAGCAAAGGTTTATCACTAAATGGAAATGGTATATCCAGCATCAAGTTTGACTGGGTCTCTAAAATGCCAGCTCACTCCATGAACTGGTAGATGCTTGGTAGATGGGGTTGAATGGCTGAAAGGGGTGATCCTTCCTCTCCCTTAGCTCAATGTGGCTTACAGTTTAAAGATACGCTGCTGATGGTATGATACAGTGCGCATCACAAATGACTCATGAATCTCAGCACTGCTGGAATCTACTAAGCCACTGAAGCCATCTGCCCCGAGAATGTCTGCTTTTTAACTAAGACTGGAAGACGATGCTCTGCCCGGTGGATGGAACTTTGGCACAGGATGGCTGTAGATGACAGTCAAAATACAACTCCCCATTACATATTTATGGGCTCGCTGGGCAGTGAAGACTGGCTAGTCTTGTGGTTCAGTGACTGGTACACCAGTGATAGGACCATTAAGAACTCCCTCCTTTGGAGACAGGGACTGTGGCAGCAGTTTGCAAACTGAGAATGAGACCTAGTCATTGATTATGTTCATGTCCATGACGAGAGACCATTCAAAAGGAAATATGCCTAGAAGTGAGGGCCTGATCAAGCATACACTCAACACATTTCCACGGTTACCTACAGTATCCATTTCAGATGTAGGAATGGGCTAAGGCATACGGACTCGTCCTAGAAGAAATGGAAGCTAAAGAAACAGCACAGCTGTGTGATTATTGCCAGAGAGGCCAGGGTATTCAGTGTTGTAAACTGGGCCACATTCCCAGGGACATAGAACCCGTGTGGGCCTGACGTGTTCAATACATGGGAACGAATTCCAGGAGCATCTCCCCGCAGGAAACATGCATGTCATACATGGGACTGAAGCTCCAGTGTACCACATAGAACCCCTGTTGAGGGTTTAGAGGAGCCCTTTGTGTGCTTCACATATCTAGCAGGAATCTAATCAGACCATGCCATACTTTAAGTTACACAGCAACGGGCAGGCTCCCATGGCATAAAACCATCCTTTCTTCTTACAGCACCCTCAGGAGAAAGAGTGATAGACTGATGGGACCTGCAGGCCCAGCGATAACTTCCATAGCAGATAAGTCTTACGAAAAGAACTCCCTTAAGCTCTGAGCATATGCATAAATTCCAGATTGCTGACAACTTCCCTAAAAGAAATATCCAGTCAAGTTTGAGGGTAACTGGAGAAAGCCTCAGTTGTAGATTGAGAAACGATAATAGCAGAACTTACCTGAGAATCAAGTAATCTTGATTTTCTATGATTTCTAATGACCTAGAAGAAAATATGATTGTTGCCCATGAATCCCCAAAAAGAGATACGATGTTCAGACTGGAGCAGGTGCATAGGGCTGTCTAGGCAGCAGCTAGTAGTGAGGAGGCAATCTGAGCTGGAATGATACTTGGCGTAAGTCACAACCTGAAACTAAGACAGATCTTTCTCTCTCTGGGGACACCCTTTGCATTAAAGAGGTCTGAATATGGTGGATGAGAACTTTTCCAAGCCAACTAATGTGGAACTGTCTTCAAGAACCTGCAAAGGAATGAGGCTACAGGAAATACTCTTGTCTGTGAAGACCATCCATATGTGGACCTCTGCGGAGGACCTCCATATGCAGAGGGCTCTCTCTTCTCCTGTTCTGTACTCCTATCCAGCTGCAGTGATTCACTGTGCCTGAGTAAGGATGTGCTGGTGTAGAGCTTGGACTCCAGACATGAACTCTTGCACAATTCAAACACTCAGCACTATATTACTTTTATGAGTTTTGCTTGTAGAAGGGTTTAAAAACCAAGACATTGGCTGAAAAGTAATTCCAACATATATGTGATGAAAATGGATGAACTCAGGCAACAATGTCATACAATAATATTTCAGAAACAGAGACCTAATGATTTTGACCAATTCCTTCATTTCAATTTATATCCCTGAAAGAGGAAGAGACCTCTCATAAACACCAAAACAAGAAAAATCACTTAAAGACATCATTTTCTATTATATTTCAATTTGGTTTATGTAGGGCAGAAAGATTAAGTTATATCCAAGGTCCCTTTGGACAGGTTAATTTCCCCAGAAGGGAAAATAACATCTTCTGTATTGTAGTTGATGGAGACATGCTGACAATTCTTTATGAAGGGCTGTTGTCATGATGAGAATCATAGAAAAAATTTTAGTTATGTGCCATCCAATACTGGAAAATAGAATAGCAAAATTCTGAAATAAATTATTTTAAAAGGCAAATAAAAGGTCTTACAAGACTACCAATAAAATGAAAAAGTGAAAATTAAACTAGGGATGTATCCTTCTACTTCTTTTCAAAATGGCTTCATTTTTATGTAAACTTCCATATCCCTCTTATTCTTGAGTACTTATATATGTAAGTCTTGAAAGATAGTGAGGGAAGGGACAGCTTTTGAATAAAGATATGATAGCTGTTTCTTTACTAAGCCTATTATCACTGGCAAAATTACATTTATCTTTTGGTTCAGGAAGCCAAGAATAAAATTCAGTGAACGCTGAATGTGTTTATGTTTCGGGAATGCATGTCACCTTATGGTGTGCACACACATTCTAAATTAAGACAAGTTAATTAAACCAGGGAACTCCAGGAACTCAGTGTTCTATGATCATCATCCTAAATTTGCTTTTAAGAAGTCTCCTAACTGTGTTTCAGTGTGTATCTTTGAAATTTGCTCTGAGATTTCTCATATGTATGTATGTATGTGTGTGTGTAAGTATGGGCTAGAGACTGAACATAGAATCTTTGCACTGAGCTGCAACCCAGGCATTTTTTATTTTCTATTTTGAGACTGGGTCTCTCAGAGTTGCTAGTAGCTGGACTGGGCTCTGACTCACCATCTTCCTGCCTCAGCCTCGCAGAGTCCTGGGGTAGCAGACGTGTGCCATTGAGCCTTCTTAACTTTGTCCACAACCATCTGACCTTTTATGCCCAAGTATAAAGCTTCCCTCGTTCTTTAAGTGGGAATGACACATTTTTAGCAAGTTCCACCCATCTACACGATGAAAATGATTATCCATTCTACCTCATTTTATTGGCTATTTTTTCCTCTGTTTTCAGACTGATGCTGTGTAATAACTAAATGATTGTTGGTTAACTAATATCAGACGCTTATCTCGTAGTGAGTGGCTCGCGTGTGATCACATCCTTCCCATTTTCAGTTCTCTCTCTGTCTGATAAAGGTTTTGAACCAGACAATTATAGTGAAGTGAGCTCCAGTTTGGATCATCCAGGAGGATTATAGAGTAGTTTTGTTTCTGTTTTCAAACTGTAATACAAAAATCTCCCTTGCATGTGGAAAAATGGACTCATTTGGCCTGTATTACTACCACCAGCCATTAGTTATCATTTACAGGTCTCGGAAGCCACACTTGCATTTCCTTCTGAAAGAATTATTTTTGTTTAATTTAAAAGTTCAGTAAGTAAATATTAACACTTTCCTGTAAAAATACACAATGAAAAACATGTTTCATTCATCTTTATACTGAGAACGTGTGTGTGTGTGTGTGTGTGTGTGTGTGTACATTTTTATGTAGGCTGTTTTCCAAAGCCTCAGACCACTTGGAATAATAATCCTTAATATTTATTGCCCATGTCCCTGGCAAAGGGGTTTTATGTCACTTAATCCCCAGAGCAAATTAAAAGGGGTCTGGGGTCTGACATTCGATCCCAGTCTTTTAGCACCAGTGCAAGAGTTCTTGGATACATAGAGCCCTCATTGCCCCCGCCTCCTGGTTGATCCTGATTTGTTTTGATTTCCCCATTATCTGAGTAAAAATCTCCCATTTACCCCTCCTCACTTCTGCAGAGATGGCGGCTGCTTTGGAGCTCTGCACACTGATTGCTGTAGGGTGGACCCGTTCATCCCAGTACCCCTCCCCCTCACGAGTCAAGGCACTGTCACTGCCCTGGCTGGTGCTGTGTGCTTGCTGTGATTGGCACTAGGTGCTTTAGGCTAAGATGGGTTGTAAAGAAAGAGTTGAGCGCTTTCCCAAGCGCATCACTCCTGTTCGCTTAAGCACTCTTGGAGAGTATCAGCAAAGTCTGCATCCAGTTCAGAGTCTCCTGGGCTGGGCAGGGGCGGAGGACTGGACCCAGCTGGGGGTGTGTGAGGCTCTCATGCCTCCTCATGCACGGGCTCTCTTGCTAGCTTCACTTTTAAGCCTAAAATATTTAAAATGTTAAATAACAAATCTTAAGCACGTTAAATACATTTATAGTCTGAATGTAAGTCGGAGAAACAAAATAAGTTAACATTTTGCCTAAGAAGGAACAACTTATATCCCTGTTTTATTTTTTGATATTCTTCTCTATAGTACAGAGTAATTTCATAAGATACATCTAACTCCAATACCACCTCAACACACAGGCAAGCAGAATAAAGAGCACAGCAGAGGAACAAATTTTAAAAGTGGTGGTAAAGAGGAATATTAGTTTTGTCTGGTGTAGTAAAGATTTTATTATATTCTGACAAATAAAGACCTTAATGAAAACTGTTTTAGTAAATTTTCCCAAAGATAATCCATAAGGAAAAGAATAGTAAGTTTGTCAAAAGGTCTTATTGACTTCCAGATTACCTGATGGTGGTTAGATTGGAGAGGGAAGGGGAAAGTAAAGAAAAACACTTCTAATTATAGCACAATTTGCTTTAATTTAAATCAGAGTTTAATTTGTTGTCCCAGTAGATTAAGAGAGGCTGCAAAAACAAATGTAATGTGAGCCTCAAAGTCAACTTGTAAGCCTGTGCTACTTTCCACATTGTACTTCAGAAAAAAATAGTTTTAATTTTAAAGTAGTAGACATAAACCAATAAAAAATTCAAAATTAACACAAATCTCTACTTAAAATTATTACACGGGCATCCAAACAAATGCCATAAACAACAGTAGCTCCATTTCACTTTCTTATTTTAGTAAAAAATTAAAACTGATTTATAACACAGCGTTGATTTGTGCCTAATCTGCAATGGCCCTCTTTATTAATATTGTACTAAACCCCAGGAAATGATGCCATAGGCCACAGATTAGTGCCAAAATACATATGAAGTCAGTTGATTCTATTTATTAAGACCATACAAGGTCCCTGACCCCTTTGCTGTGAGCAAACACAGGGCCAGGTGGCTTTCAGGCATTCTTTCCCACAAACCTGCTCGCGCATGTCTGTTAGCAACTTTCCCTTTCATCGGGGTCAGAACAATACAAAAATATTTAGGAGCCCGGTGTGGTGAACGGGATTATGCTTGGAGTGCTCAGAAGTGTGCGAGCAAGCGTGCCAGTTGTCCACACTGCTAACCAAAACCGGCTCTTTCCAGTTGTGTGTGCAGGCCCTGTGCACATCACCTGGGGGCGGTCACCACGTCAGGTGCGCCACACCCAAGTGCTTTTGTTCCAGAAGAAAATTAGCTCAGCAGCTTGAATGCAGGAGCTCACTTTGAATAGAAAGCCCATCATGGGGTGGTGGTGCAGGTTTTCTTGCACAGTACAGAGTAGGAGGCAAAGATGGAACGCGTACCTCACAATGCCTATAATTTCTATTTCATGTGACCTAACAGACCAAAGAAGCTACAAATTCAGTTTCTATCACCACTGGCGGCAGCAGCCGCACCATATGAATTTTCACAATAGTTAACCTCAACATTTCTTTCTTATTTTTTTCTTTTTTCAGCCTCCGAGAAGATCAGTAACTTGAATTTAAATATCTCTGAAGCTTTCCACTGTTGTCCTTATTTATCTTTCCACAAATCAATATGTATCAGAAAGGACTAAAGGACTCATGGGATTTCAGTGATGGTCAGTGGAGGAAATGTCAAAATGCCATAAAAAATTATGACTTCAAAAAACAAAACAAAAACAGCAGTGAAAGTGAGTTTCTACGGGGGACTCTCCGAGGTGGAACAGAAAGGCCGTGTCACAGCTTGTCTGTGCGATCCTTTCCAACTCAGGAGAATGATGCCTTCAATGTAGAGCAGAGTTCAGCGCCTTCACTTGACCACAGTGCTTGAGACCTGATTGAAGCAGCTTGTCTGGTTTTGTAGAAATTAGTATTTTACAGTAATCCTTCCGATGACCAGGTGTTACATTATTTAATAAGAGAGATATTATTGACCCGGTTTGGTGGCAGCCAGGAGTGCGTGATGCCACAATCTCTGATGGCTGTGGTGTGCAGGCGAACTGCTGTGGTAGGAGCAGTGCCCCCCTCAGAGTTCATATGTTGGAACCCAATCCCCAGTGTTGTAGTACTGGAGGCCTTTGGGGAAGGGACTAAGATACATGGGCTCCCGATGGGATTCCTGCCCTTTTGAAAGTACATTTATTTTAGTTACTTTCCTTGTTACTGAGACAAAATACCCAACACCCAAAGTTGAAGGAGGAAAGGTTTATTGTTGCTCACAGTTTGTGGAGGTTTCAGTTCTTAGTTGGCTGGCTCCAATGCAGGGTGGCTTGGCAGGGGTCATTGCAGAGGAGAAACAGTCCATGACAAAGGAGGACAGACAGCGGGCAGCAAGCAGCAAGTGACCTATAGGGACCTCCCTTCTGTCCCTAATATCTTATCCACCCTACCCACCCTAGGGTAGATAGCTCTCACACCCAGGGTGGGGCAGGTTTAGTCCTACCAAGAACTATGCCGAACCCATCAGTCGACTAAATTAGTAATCCCAAACCCTCAGTCCCAGCATCACACACTCCAGATCAAGCTACCTCTGAGAAGCCTCACCTGTGACCACATGACGCTTTAGGGGGACATCTAGACACAAACCATAATAGCACTAATGGGGATTTTCCATGGAGTCTGACCCTCCCGCCGAGTGAGAACACAGCTAGAAGCTGCCACCCATAAACAACAAAGCAGCCCTTCCCAGCCACCATCTGTGGGCTCCTTAGTCTCGGACATCCCAAGCTCCAGAATGGGAACAACCAGTTTCTGTTGTTTAGAAGCCACCCCTTTATGGATATTTTTGTTTTAGCACACTAAGACAGGAACCACCAGCACTTTCCTGCTGAAGCCAGAATCTGCCCGGCATTCCCCAGCCAAGTGTGAGGAGGAGCCGCCTGCTGCCTCCCTGGTCCTCCTGGCCACTCCCGGTCTGTGCTGCTGGCTGAGGTTCTGCCCAACCCGTCCTACTTCCTCCCCTTCTCTGCAGGCGCCAGAACAGCACCCGAGTCTCCTGCATCGGCCTTTCCTCTCAATCCTTTCTCTCCTGCCGGATCTTCTTCCCCGCAAAATGAAAGGCTTGGGTATGTCATTCCATCCTGACTTTTAGAGGACTCAGTCCCCCCTCGGTGTTTCTCCCCTCATGATTCTAATACAAGAGTTGCTAAGAGCTACATTTTCCATCTGCAAACTACATGGTCTCTAGGAGAAGCCAAAGCCAAATCCAAAGCCTCAGAATAATTTAAAATAAAATCTGGATATGTCCAGAGGCAAAACTTACATATTTATCAGCCCTATAACTGACTTTGATCTTATAAATTCTGCTTCTAGGGTGGTTGCCTGTTAGATATCTATGAAGCAGAGTGTCCCAGTGTGGCAAAGCTGCCGGGCCATCTCATCTTCCCAGGTCACCAGCTCCTTCCTCTGTGCCTTCTCATGAATTCAGTTCACACCAGTGTTCCTGGAAGTGTAAACAACTGACCCCACCAGAAATGCCAGTGCATCGTCTCTTTTCCCATCACTGCCCAGGAGGGATGGTTTTTCACAGTCATTATTTATTCACCATCTGTTTCATATGATAATTCCACACAGTGTGACTCTCTACTCTTGACAGAGTATGGGCATGGGTGTGTATGTGTCACTGTACTATGATGTCTTTAATTTTGCAGGAAGAAATGTGAAGGGGGAATAGCTGGGTGAAATGGAATTTCTAGCTTTCATTTTTTTGAATGTATTTAATTCTCCCCCACATTTTTCCTTCCCATCTTTCTTCCATAACGAGCTATATAGTATATACAAAACTTGATCCTAAACTTTCTTCATATATACAAATTTTCTCCATCATGGTTATAGCCCATATTCCGACTTTTATAAAAATTTTATTTTTCCTCACCACTTTTTCTGATTTTGCACCTGATATTCATTTTTCAACTAGTTGTAACAGATTTTATTTATTAAAGCAATGTTAATTGAGCTCCTACTACGTGCTTTGAGGAGATGACAGAGTTGAGTTCCTGATGTCGTGGAGCTTGTACTCTAATGGGTGCAAACAAGGACTAAATGCATTTGCAATCACACTTTCACTTTGAGGTCAAAACATAGAAATTAAATTTGATGACCTATCATTAGAATAACTATTCATAAACTTTTTTTCTGAGGAAATACTGAAGTCTGAACCTGAAGAATGAGATTATGTAAAATGTAAACATACATACATATCAACAAAAAGACATGTTTTTATCTATTTCTAACTTCCTCTGCTTCACAGAGCAGGCTTCAATGGGAAACTGTCAATTAGCAAATGAGAAACATTTCTGCAGATAATGCGGATCCCTGCGACCCACCAGCCTCTCCATCTGCCAACCCACACCTCACTCCAACGTGACAGAAGGAGGCTTTTGGTAATTAATTGGAAAGCAAGAAAGGCAAAGGCAGGAGGGTATTGTTTGGCGTGGTTCCCTTGGTCTTCTCACCTGACTCCCACAAACACTGCCACGTTTCCACGGGAGCGGAAATCGGTCCAGCAGCTCTCAGGCGCACCTCCTCCTCTCCTCTGGGCCTCCAGCTGCTTTTTCAAGGGCTCCCTTTCCCAGCCTCACTGTCCTACTCTGTCTCAGAACTTGACTGCGATTTCTCTCTTACTGTTTATGTTTTAGAATTGGGAAGAATGAATCTACCACCAGCAATATAACATGAGTTCACTTAGCAGAGAGGTACCGAGCTTGGTGTCACAGGAGTGCTAGGAGAGCTCCCTGCGCTGAGTTCTTCCGCTTTTCCTTTAATGAGAAACCAAGAGGCCCAAGAATCTGTCAGGATTCAATCAAGGTGCGCTGCTAGGGCCTGCGAACTGGGCCCCAAATCCGTGTCTTCTTGCTTTACAGATAGAGAGATCATACATTCAAGACTGGAACAGGCCAGCTTTGTCAATAAACCTGCTTGATAAGAAAAGATTCATGCTCGTGGATGCTGTGACATCATTACTAAAGGCACTCGCACTCTCCCTGTTCAAGTACCCCCTGCTCCTCCTGTACAAATGGGCCACTTCCCTTTCCACCTTCCTGCACATATAGTAAGCTTTGACTTTCGACTAAGTCTGTACTTGTGTGCCTGTACTATATTAGTTCAGGTTCTCGAGAGGAAGAGAATTAATAGAAAATATAGGTTTAATTATGCTAGGGGATTTATTAAGGAAGCTTAGAGCATTGGAGGTGGTGAAGTCTACAAAGGCCATCTTCCAGCTTGAGAGCCAGTAGCGTCTTACACCAGAAGATGAAGCCACAGAGCAAGACGAACCAAGGAGGCCGCACCAGTGCAAGGTCAGCATCCGGGAATCTCACTGGCGTCACCTCTGTGAGTCTAGTTAGAAGGCAGAAAAGACTGAATACCTGGAGACTGATGTCCAAAGGCAAGGTACCTACTCAAGAAGACTAAACTCCAAGACCTGTCTTGACATGGAAAAGCAGCCCTCAGGATGGACATATCCGGAGATGTAAGTCGCTTCTTTGAAAAGTACAATTTGTATGCTGTTGGAGATGTGATGAGAAGGAGACGGGTTGGACACACTCCATTCTGAGATGGAACTGGAAGGCAAGCATTCCCCAGTGTTCCTGATGGGAGCGCCACACTGGTAAATAGGCACATAACTTATGAAAACATATGTTGTGCACTAACTCTGTCAGCCACTGTGCCAAGCCTTGTATTGGCCTTACCTTGGGCATACGATATCATTATAAATGTTAGACCTTTATTTTCCCACTGGGTAGATGGTAAAAGAGAGGAAAAAGAAGAGGTGCTAAGAATAAAGGAAGTTAAATAATGGCTCAAAAGTCTTGGAGTTGTAATTCAAACCACATGTATCTAGTCCCTAGCTTTTATTCTTTTTTTTTTTTTTTTTTTTTTCTGTACCAGGAATCAAACTCAGGACTTTGTGTTTGCCATGCAGGCATTGGGCTGCTGAGCTATATCCACGGATCTTAGCTTTTGTTCTTATGATTAAGGACATTTCATTATTAATTCAAACTTTTATGATATTCTCTTTGTAATTTTGTTCTGTTTCTTATATTATTTCCTTTTTTCCCATATGAATTCCAAAGACTTTTAGAATGAAGTTATACTCTACATATTTCTTAAGATGTAGACAAACAGGGGCCGGTGAAATGGCTCAGTGGCCTAAGCACCTGCCCGGCAAGCGCGAGGGCCTGAGTTTGACTCCTGGTACCCACATACGAAAAAAGGGCCATTGATATCGCTCAGCAGCACGGGCGCCTGCTGGTGCGCGAGGTCCTGAG
The DNA here is from genome assembly GCA_028451465.1 of Erethizon dorsatum. Taxonomy (NCBI): domain Eukaryota; kingdom Metazoa; phylum Chordata; class Mammalia; order Rodentia; family Erethizontidae; genus Erethizon; species Erethizon dorsatum. The sequence goes on along the minus strand of CM051824.1, from coordinate 153,002,515 downwards.
GCCGACCCCTGGCACCTACAGAAAAAAAAAAAAAAGATGTAGACAAACAGCCAGAGAAAAATTTGGGTAATTTAACTTTGTGTTCAATTTTGAAGTTACTTTGGAGTTAAAATGTGCTTGATGCACCTGACCAAGGTTTAAGAGCTTCAAAACTGAGGGGCAAGCAGGTTCAGTAGATGTGTCTGAAAGGAATAAATAAAGGTATCGATCACCAAATGAGCTTTAGAAGATTCTGAGTCGCAGAAAGACAGTGGAAAGACTAACATCTCCTGTTAGTACTGCCTGATACTTGCATTATAATTTCGATACCCAATAATGATTGAAGGACACTTACGGATCTCAGTCACTAACGTGTGAAAGAGATATCCTCTGTATTTAACATCTGTCTACCATACAACAGAAATGTACCGTAAGTTTTACCAAGCTTTTGAGCCTCTTGAAGAATTTGTTCTTGAAATATTACATTAAAAACTGAATTTCCCTAGGGTTATTTTAAAAGAGATCATGTTTTGTGTCTAAAAGTCACTTTGAAGGGCCGGTGAGACGGCTCAGCAGCTTAAGCGCCTGCCTTGCAAGCGCGAAGGCCCGAGTTCGACTCCCGGAACCCACATACGAAAAAGGGGCCGGTGATATCGCTCAGTGGCACGGGCGCCTGCTGGCGCGCGAGGTCCTGAGGTCGTCCCCCTGGTACCCACAAAAAAAAAAAAAAAAAAAAAGTCACTTTGATCAGCATTTCAGTAAATACGAGATAGGAACTTCCAGGTGATGAAGAACTACACATGCTTGCTTTAATTTAGATCATTTACTCAATTAGAGCACGTTATTCTAGATTAATGTTTGACTGCCTATTTATTCATTAATTCAGCAAGTATGTGTTAAGCATATAGCTCTATATTAAACAGGAATATGATAAATATGTCATGGTGTAGGACTTCAAGCCTCACAACCCAGGAAGGTAAAGTTAAAAAGGACTTTCTAAATTTGTTCTCTGTCTCTTTCTCCTTTCTTTCTTCTTTCTTTCTCTTTCTTTCTTTCTTTCTTTCTTCTTTCTTTCTTTCATCAACTATGTACTTTGCTAGGAGAGTGAATAAGTTCACAGATTAGTAAGATTATCAAGTCTTTGTTTTATAAAACAGCCTGATTTGAAAAGTTTCAAAATTTAAAAATGTGGACAGAGCAAGTTTTTTGAGTATCTTGCTATATGTAGTTATAATAAATTTGGAATTGCATATGAATGGACAGGGAAAAGCTATTTCTAGAAAGCACCCTCCAGAAAGGGAACAAGACATATAAAGACAGAGAGGAGAAGGGATCTACCCCGTGAATTGCCTCACTTGGTTATGGGGCTGAGGTGTCCCAAGATGGGCGTGTATCGACTGGACCACAGGGAAGTCAGGTGTGGAGCTTCATCTAAATCGAAAAGATTCACATCCAAGGAAGCTGATGGTGCAACTCTCAGCTCAGATCTGAAGCCCACATATCCCAGGGGACTACGGGTGCAACTCCCTGAGTCAAAAAACAACAGAAGCTGGAGTTTGGACATGCAAGGGAAGAAGAGCGCATCCTGGCTCCAGAAGAAACAAAGTGTTCACCCCTCCTTTGTTTTGCTTTCATCCAGGTGCCCAGTTGATGGGAGGGTGCCCACCTACATGGACAGCATATATGCCCCACTCAGTCCACTAGCTCACATACACACACACACACACACACACACACACACACACACACACCGCCTCCAAACCACAGTTACAGATTTACTTGGGCAGCCTAATCATTCTAGCAGTTCCAAAACGCTTGTGTGTCCCTTTCAGCTGAGCGGGCTGAGATTAGTGCCTACTAAAGCATTGAACATAATTCATGCAATAATTAAGAATAAGTGATGTTTTGTGAAATAGCTGAGTATTCCTTAATCCACTCAAGTTGATGTCCAAAATCAATGATCACGATATGAACTGAGCACCTATTCTATACCAAGTATAAGAAAAACACTTAACAGATGTTTCCTCACGCATCCCTCACAAGGGAAACTTTGTTTTTTGAATTATGGATTCAGAGATCAGGAAATGTACTTAACTGCTATTAAATTGAATATTGTGAAGTTATTAATTGTCAGATAAACTACAATCATACTTTCACTCTTCAGGATGGAAAAATATATCCAGAAAGAAATAACAATTGAATAAAAGGGAGTGTTACACAGATCAATTGCCTAGACACAAAAGCAGTGATAGAAGGAAGAAAGGGGAAAAATGCCCACACATAGACAGAAAAAAATAGCAAATGGCAGAACACTCTTCACTGATAGAGCTGTACCCACTAAAAGTGAATGGCTTACAGCTTCCAATCAAAAGTCGAAGACTGTCAAAGTGGGTTGCAAAATAAAATGAGTCAACAATATACTCTCTAGGAGACTCATTTTAGATGTAAAGACACAGTTTGACAATAAAAATGTAAAAGGTAGTCTATGCAAATAGTGATAGAAAGAAGCTTAAGACAGGTGTAATAATATCAGAGGAAACAGACAAAAACTACTATGTGAGAGAAAGGACATTATATTATATTGCTCTTATATCAATAGACTGATAAAAGGAAAACTTTATAAAGATTATAATAATTATTATAAATTTTTATACACTAAGTTTGACCGAATTGAAGGGACAAAAATTCTGTTACATGCTGGAGACATCAATGCCTCACTAGCATTAATACATAGAATGTGTAGACAGAAATGTCAATTAAGAAACAGAGGACATGGCTAACAGTATACACACCCTAAATGAAACTGCACATTCTGCTGCAATGCACAGAGTGTCCACGCCAGGCGACAAATAAGTTATGATGATGAAATCAAAGTTTGATCTTCAACCATAATTCAATGAAACTAAAAACAACAGAAATAAAACAGTGAAATGTACAATATGTGACTGTTAGTACCTTCTCTTTATTTATTTTTGTGGGTACCAGGGGTCGACCTCAGGACCTTGCGTGCCAGCAGGCGCCCATGCCGCTGAGCAATATCTCTGGCCTTTTTTTTCGTATGTGGGTGCTGGGAATCGAACTCAGGACCTCGCGCTTGCCGGTCAGGCGCTTACACCCCTGAGCCATCTCACCAGCCCCTTCTCTTTATTATCACTTACTGATTGTACAGGGTCATGTGACTCTGTGTGGCACTTCCATTCATGGGTATATCATGCCCTGACAATGACCACACTCTCATTGCCCTTTCTTAACATTTTCTTGAATAATCTATTGGTAAGGAAAAAGATCACAGTGGAATTTCAAAAACCCGGAGATAAAATAATATAAAAACTCAACATACCAAAGCTTTGGAATGCAGTTAAAACAGTGCCTACACAGAAATTTGCCCTAAAATTAAAAAGAACAACCCTTGGGTTACTTACTTCCCCAGGGGAATTGCTTGCTTTTATATTCACTATAGTTTCAACATAAGAATATGTAAAGGTTCACATACATTTGTAATTGTTTCTACCTATAAGTTTATCTGGGAAGCTGAATAACCACAGAGTATCATCTCATTGTGCTGTGTTAAGTAGTTTTCTACCTAACTTGGTAACTTTACTCCAGCATTCTTTCTTTCAATGTATATTTACTTGGTCCTTCAAATTGCCTTTTCAAACAGTTTTATGATCTTTCCAGTGCCTTCCTCAGTAATTTAAACGGATCTTTGACTCAGGTTCATGATAAGTTTGTTTGTCATTGTTTTTGTTCTTGAAAAGTTACACTTTGAAGTGTTTCATGTAGTCTCTTATGCGGTCTTTACAGATGACTCTCTAGGGTTAAAGAGAAATGTACTACTAAAAAAAAGCAAAACACAAAGGAGAAACAACTGTTCCTTTAATGTGGCTTATTAAAGAGCATCTAACATGCTGTATGATTGGGTGCTTGCTTTATTATTCATCTTTTCCTGTCTTGTTGGCCTTTTTTGTTGGTTCTCTGTTCTATGCTAATCACACATTCAGGTGAATCAATGTATTAAAACCTTCCAGTACCAGAGAAATTCATTTATATTTATCACAGCCTTTTTGTTATCCTTGTCTAAACTTGTAACAGAAATCTCAATGTACAGGAAATAATTCATTTATAAATGAATTTCTTTATACTGTGTAGCTAACCTCTGATCTACATTACAGGCAGCAAATTGCAGTAACTTTAATTCACCGTTTTTCAATTAATTTTTAAATTCCAAAATAGCAATTTAGTTTTTCTCCACAGGCAGGGAAGTGTGTGCTACAAGGGTAAACACTACAGTGCAAATGGACCTTGGCCATCATGTTACTTTAAGCTCTGTGTATTAAAAATATTTCAATATAGGTATTTCATTTGAAGACATTGCATTTATTAATAATGGTCCGAAAAAAATAAAGCTTAAAAGTGAACATATGAAAATTTCATTTCTGATATTCGTTAGTATAAAATATGATTCAAGAACCTTAAAAGATTTTGTTAAAGTTCTATTTTCTGATTTGTCAGGCAAGACAGGAAAAATTTTAGGAAGTTTCAAAGGCACTTTAAAATTGTATGGAACCAAAGTATATTTAAATCTGAAGAATTGCAGGGAAATAGAGTTTCATTTTATTTTAAAGGACTCTGTAACCCGTATCAAGTCATGCTGGTGACTCCAAATTGAGACATTTTACACAAGTAAGTATTGGTTGGCAATGTATCAAAAGTTCACTGAATGGAGGGAAATGGTTGAAATTAACTCTAATGAAACTGTAGCAGATACCGAAATAATCAGTTTGTGAAGAGGAAAGTTTTATTTTGACTCACAGTTGTAGTGGTTTCCATCCTTGTTTCAAAGCCACTGCTGCGGGCATTTGGCCAGGTAGCATGTCAGGGTGGGAGTTCCATGGCCTCTTGACTGAGCATGAAAGAAAGAGAAAGAGTAAAGAAAGGGTGTGCCACAACCTCCTCCAAGGGCACTCACCCAATAACTAGAAAATCTATATCATTAGGCACCAACCTCTTTAAGTTTCTACTGCCTCTCAGTGGCACCAGGCTGGAGAGTAAGTCTTTAACATTTGATCCCATGAAGGTCGTTTAAGAAGCAAACTACAGCACCCGGTTGTCTTATGTCGCTACTCAAGATTCCATGGCTTTCTATCAGTTGTTGAGCACAATCTACAGCAAGTGGCTAATATCCCACATTCAAATCTCTGGGCCACGTGACTGCCATGTGAGATGTTTAATGTGATTCACTGACTTTCATAAGGGATCATATGTGTTATCTTTGCACACAAATGTTTTGCTTATATGTTTTGTAGATAAACAACACTGTCCGTTTCTTCCTCATAGTTCCTCACATCAGGACTCTACACACCACACGGCTTGCTCTTCACAGCCAAAGTCAAGGTGCCCACAGACTGCATTCCCTTCTAGAGCCTCCATGACAGAATCCACCTGTAAACTCACTCAGGTTGTTGGTGGATGTTAGTTTCACGTGGTTGTAGGACTGAGGGTACTGACTGTTGGGTAGCTAGCGATGTTCTCAGTTCCTAGAGCTTCAGGGGCTCCTTTCTCAGTCTTCGAGGCTGCCATGGCAAAGTGAATCCTTCTCACCCTTCAGATCTCCTGAGACCCCTTCTCCTTCATCTCTGTCCTGCTTTTCTACTCCATCTCTCATTCCAGACAGAGAGATGCTTTTGCATTGCAATGCATAAATTGGGATCTTTTAGATAACCTAATGTGATCTTCTCATTGAAAAATAATTTTATTAATACTTACATCTTCTTACACTTTCTACATTGCCTTCACCAATATTAGTGTTTGATTAAATACCCAAAAGATAGGAATTATAGAGTAGATCTTTGCAGTTCTGTCTACCACTAAGTACTATGTAAAGTAGTATATAAAATGTTACCCTGTGAGCAATCCAGTATTTCTTGTTAGTTTACGATGTCATAGTTAGAACAGTTAGGTAGACCATATTACACTTAGTCATGTTGCTCTTTGACTAAATTAGATAATATGCTCTAAATTTTTCCCTGGAATTTTCTCTGAATTCATATTTCTCTATCACAACTGAAATGAGTATGTGATGAATATAATACTATTTTTTCTTGTATCAATACCTTGATGTACACAGTTTCAAGTCATCGTGAATTTTATATTTTCTCAAAAATCCTTCTTCCTTTAGTAGTATCAATAATTCTAACCTTACTATGTCCCTGTACCAATAACCTTTGAATGTTTTTCACATCTTACCTTTTTATTGACTCTCAGTTAAAACTTACCACTAAATATTCCTTTAGTTAAGCACAAGTTGTTAACATGAAGTCCACAGAGGGTCCCTTATGAAATAAAGCTGGATTAGGAAACTTGTATCTTTATTTTTTAATGTAATTTATATCGTATTAATGTAAAAAGTGTAGTGTATGTAGTACATAATGTTTACATTCCTTGTGGAAACATGGTATATGTAAATAACACATCTTCATTTCTTTTTGCATCCCCTTTCCCTTCCCTTGATCCCCTTTCTTTATTTTGTACATGTTTGCAATACATAATGTTTTACATTCTTTGCGTGGAGATGGTATGTGTACATAACATATCCCAGTCCCTTTTTTCATATTTTATCCTTTCCCTCCCTCCCCTCTCTCTTCATCTCTTGATCCCCTTTCTCCTTTAAAAATGATCTATCTTCATATTTCGTATTACCAATCTTTTATTTTGCTTCTGATTCTTACTCTGGGTTTCTCCTTTAAGAGAAACAACATGATATTTAGGCTTGTGTGTCTGATTTATTTTACTTAATATTATGGTTTCAAGGTGCATGCATTTGCCTAAAAATAAATCAGGTTTATCTTTATTTATGGCAGAGTAGTACTCCATGGTGTGTTAATACCACATTTTCTATATCTATTCATCTTTATTTAATTAGTGTCTAATTCAATCTTAGAATTTTGTTCAATTATAAATGTCACTTACAAGTAATAGAAGTGTTAACAATAGCCATACCCAACAAAACACACATTCTTACACCATATAAATCACATAAAATAGACATCATGTAAATATTATCTACAATTATTAGTACCTCTTAATTCCTTTTGTAATTAACCAATTCCTATGCTAATATGTGTGATTGCAGTGATATGTCTCAAAAATCAAGGGCCCTAACTCATCCAGCAAAATAATGTTCTGCATTTTGTATTTGTTCTGCCAAATGGTGTACGGACAGTCCCCACACCAGTGACCAAGGTACTTACATCCCTTTGTTTTGCACCATCTCCACAATGATTTTATGCCACATACTCGTGGCAGGAGGAGAATGAAACAGCATCTAACAGTTTAATATTCATATTCGAATTGGCGGACAATAGTATTCATACAGGGATGTCATATAAAAATAAAATATAATTTAGTTACTCTATTCCATAAGTATCAAATCTTTTAATGCGTTATAAATATATATATGCATTACTTTGTCATATTTTAGTGTTTGACAACCACATTTCAATACAATTGGCTTTCATTGTAATTCTAAGTATTCCTATTCATGAAACGGATTAGAAAAGGAGTACACAGGTTTCAGCATATTAACAGGTAATATCCATGAAAAAAACAACAATAGAAATTGGTTAAGAATCCCTGAAATACACATTGTGGTAGAAACATACACTGAATATTTAAATTTTAAAAAATTACAGTAAAAGACAGATTGCCTTGAATCACCTCAAAATACTCTCCCTTGCTTTGGACAGATTTACCTCATTATTCTTGCCATTTTCTGTAGATGTTCAGGAAGTCCTCTTTCCTGAGCATCATTACAACATGTGTTTAAAAAAAAAAATAGGGTGAATGCTACTGCTGAGTACTGCCCAGCGAAGAGGCAGGCTCCTCAAAACATTAAAATACAATGTGGTATGTGTGTTCAAAGCAAAGCATAGTGATCTAAGGGGCATTAATGGCAATACGTCTTTTACTGAAAGTTTTTTTTTTAAATTTAAACATTCACCATATTTTTTTCAATCACATCTTGTATTAGTTTGTGTTATGTCTAAAAGCAAAACTTAACAATCTGCTACTAAATTAATCTCTACACTTGACTTCTTAATCATAAGTGGCACCACATTTTAGTCTTCTAGTCCATAAATCTCAGGTAACTTTGAATGCAGTGGATCTAATTGATAAGTTCTCAACCTTCAGTTATCCCACTATAGTTTCCTCTGCAACAAAAATCTATGTCCAAGCTGTATTCTCATCTGTCCTCCCTGCCCCGCTGTGTCCCACATTTTGGATTCTTCTGATCACACTGCCCACTTCATTATTGTTTAATATTAATCTCTACCCCTGACATTTTTTTTTGACTTTGAAGTCTATATCATCTGGTATTTTTATAACCACCCCTTATTTATTTTTATTCAACTTTTCAAGACCCGTATTTTCTTATTTTTATCCTCAGCTTGTCTGTATCATTGAATTTGAATTGAGTTTCATAAACAAAGAAGAAAATTTGATTGTGTATAGAAATCTATCTGAAAATCTCTGTTTTTTAACCGGTGCATTTATATCATTTATATTGAATCTAACTATCAAAATGATTGGCCTTAAATTTACCTTTTTGTTTCAAATTACCCTTTGTTTTTTCCATTCTTCACTTGAATTTTTGTTTTGTTTTGTTTTTGGTAGGTACAAATTCCATTTTGATTCATACTGGTTCTGAATGTGTCTATTTCTATACCTAGCTATATCCCCAGCCCTGAATTACTACTTTAAAGATAACAATATACAATGTATTAACTATAATTTTTCTCCTATTATTTTGTTATGAAAATTTTTTTACTTTTTTTCATAAAATAAAATTTAAAAACATTTTTTAAAAAGAAAGCAGCCAGAGGAAAATGACACCAAATTTATAATAGAAAAGTGGTTCAGACAATAGGCTTTCTCTTCAGAGACCTGGAGGAAAGCCCTGGCTGCTTTGAAGATTTTTCTTTGTCTTTGTGTTTCAGAAATTAGATTGTGGCAAATCTGTGTAAGTGTGCTTGCTTTATCTTGTTTGGACTTCACTCAAGTGCTAAGGTTATTTTTTTTTCAAAAGTTTAGGAAGTCATTTGTTAAAGATTTCTTTAAATTCTTTTTTGGTCTCTTCCTTTCCCCCTCTTCCTTCCTGATGACACAGATGTCACACTTTTGTTACCTGACATAACAGTCCCTTGTTTTATTTTCAGTCTCTTTTTTTCTGTGTTTTTCATATTGGGTAATTTATCTTATTCTATGACCTGGTTCATGGGGTCTTATTTTTTCTTCATTATTTTTTGAGATTATATATTAAGCTTCTTATTACAGAGTAGACATTTTAATACATAATATTTTCATTCTGTTTTGCTTTATGTCATCTATTTCTTCATTTATATTTTCTATTACTTCCAGGAATCTGTGAATATTTTTTTCATCTTCCACAACTTTTAGTAAGTTCTTGGTAAATTGTTTTTTATTATCATAGCTTTAAAAACTTACTATTTAATTCTATCACCTAATATCCTGATTTTTATATTTATTTGTGGTCAATTTAATCAAAATTTAGATCCTTCTGGTTCTTGACATGGGTAGTAACTTTCCATGGAAACCTGAACATTTTTCCATCATGTTTTGAACCTCAATTTTATATTTAAATTATATTTTAGCTACATTTTGTGGCACTTCTTTGGCAGGGGACTGGATTCAGGAAATACTGCCTCATTATTTTTAGGCTGAGATAGAAGTCTACTTTTTCTTTTTGTGCTCCACTGATTTGCAGTGGTTGTTATACCTTTTTCTAACTGGGTAAATTGAAATTTTGGACTGCCTAATTAACACCATAGTGGAATGACCTCATTGCTGCTAGAAAACGGTGAAAGTTCTGGTTTTTTCACACATCCTCACTGCTGCCATCTGAGACAATTAATCTTAATGTGTCAACCTCACTGGGTTAGCAAATAGGTAAAGCACGTTTTGGATGTGTCTGGGTGGGTCATGAAGCCATGGTCTGCGTACTATATACGGCTCCTGGCCCCTTTCCTTTCTGGCACTGTTCACCTGCTGTGCTGCGCTGCCACTGTGAACTAAGCATCTTTGCTCCACCTGCATTTCCACCATGATGTTTCTGCTTTGAAGCCAGCCAGCCATGGACTAAATCCTGGAAACGATGAGCCAAGTTGAGTCACTTTTTAAAGTTATGGGTTTAAAGTCACTTTTTAAAGTTGGATATTGCGTCTCAGAGATGGGAAAGGACCTGAGATGGTGCCTTGTTCATACCAAGTGGCACCTGGAACGCCGCTCCTCACTCATTTTCTACCAACATCATTAGATGAATATCCACGTTACTGTCTAGCAGGGGTGAGATTCCTATGCCCTCCTTGGCTTCCTTATGCCATTCTTGTGGAGATGTTAAAATGGCCACTTTGAAACTCTAGCTTCCCACTTACCCTCTTCTGTTATGGGTAAGGTAGAGACACGACATTTTTCCTGTCCTGTTTGGATACAGTAGAGCAAACACTTTCTCACATTTTTCTGTTTTATTAGGCTGAGCATTGCAGCCATTGGCATTTGTAGGTTGCTGGCTTCCTTACCAGTAAGTAGATGATACAGGAGGAAAAAGGAAATGCAAAACACTCATCATTTTGTTATTTCTGAGCTCTAGAGTCCTTTAGCTGCTCTGCCTGTTTTCATATCTCCCGCCCCTCTGTCTCTGTCAGTCTCTCCGTCTGTCTGTCTCTCCCCTGTCTAAACACACATGTGTGCATGTGTATACCTTCCTTGTATGTCGTGAAAGGAACAGGGAAAAGCATGTTCTATTCCACTTTTCCTGAAGCAGAAGTCCACTGTGTCATAATTTTCCAAGTTTTTGTAAGTCAGTATCAAGAACTAAAGTCTATATAGTCCAATAAATGGATGGATGGATTGATTGGTTGACTGAGAGAGAGAGAGAGAGAGAGAGACAGAGAGAGTGGGGGGTGACTAGAGATTGAACCCAGGGTTTTCACCTTGAACTACATCCCTAACTCTTTTCATTTCTTTCTTCTCTTCTCTTCTTCTCTTCTCTTCTCTTAGCTTCTTTCTTTCTCTTCTCTTCTCTTCCCTCCTCTCTTCTCCTCTCACCTCCCTTCCCCTTTCTTCTCTCTCTCTCTCTGTCTCTCTCTCTCACTCTCTTTCCCCTCTCTCCTTTTTAGACAGGGTCTCACTAAATTACCAAGTTGCTCAGAGTGCCCTTGGTCTTAGAGTCTTCCTGTATCAGCCTCCCACAATCCTGAGATTACAGAAGAGTTCCACCATGCCTGATCATATAGTTTAGATCCAAGATGTCCCACAAAGGTCGCACATTCGAAGGTGGGGCCTGGTTAGAAGCAGCAGAAAGATGGATTCTCCTCCATGGATCCTCCCTTCTTTCTGCCTCCTGGCCACCATGAGTTGAACAGCTTTCCTCCACCAGACCCTTCTACCCTTCTATTCCGGCCTTGGAGCCAGCTGGCCTTGGACAGAAACCATAGGCTAAAATAACCCTTTCTAAATTTTGGGTCTGAAGTATTTTGTCACAACAATGAGAAAAACTAGCTAAGACACCTTGCTCGATATGTTTATTTGTTGCCTTATTTTTTTAGATTTTGAATGTCTTTCCTCTCTTATTCATAGAAGAAATTAAGGGGTTTGGCTTTTATTGTTTAGCACAGTCTTTTTTTTTTTTTTTTTTTTTTGTTGTTTTGTGGGTACCGGGGTTCGAACTCAGGACCTCATGCTCTTGCCAGCAGGTGCCCATGCCGCTGAGCCATGTCACTGGCCCTCAGGACCTCGCGCTTGCCAGGCAGGCGCTTACGCCGCTGAGCCATCTCCCCGGCCCTAGCACAGTCTGGATTGCGGAGACTGCATTCTTGTGCAGTTGGTGAGTATATCCCTTTAGACCTGTACTTCTTCCAAAATGAAGACCACAGTCATACACTTCATACGAAATTTTGAGAAGAACACTTCAGAAGAGCTCTTGGTTCATTCTGTCAGGAGGCAAATGACCTCGAGTTGTCTCTTTTAGAGTAACAGAATCTGTACATATTTCTTAACTCTTGCCAATTGGAAAACTAAAACTGACAATCAATACCTTTGGAATGATTACTTATCATCAAGATTAAAGGACAGTTCATACCATTTTCCAGAAAGATGTTAATACTACTACATATGTATGTGTGTAATAAAGATGATGATAGGGCATGATTTAATTTCTTTACAAGGACTACATATTTTAAACATTCTGAATGACCAGATTCCCATAAATTCAGAGTTCTGCTTGCACCATTCCATATTTTGGAGGCTGGTTGTAGTAAATTTGAGAAAATTAACACTTACAAACTGTAGCACGATAATTCAAGGGCAGGAGGTTCGGTGCTTCTTGTTTGACCTAGTTATCTCAATCATGAATTCAAGCATCAACTTATCACTTGCTCAGCAAAAGTGTATGTGGGACATGATTCTTGCACTGCTTTAAATTCTGAAAAAGAGAGGGGAGGAGGAGCCTATTTCTCTGCACCACCTCTGTCTACAGGGGGCTTTCGGTATTGTGTTGCCATTGCTCGGCTTGCGGTGTGAGGTGACAGGTATGGAAAGGAGGACAGAGGCTGCGCAGGTCGAGCAGTGCTAGAGGATGTCCCAGTGATCAGTAATGGAAAAAAAAATGTAAGTAAAGGAAAGATGGGAAATGAAATTAGCAAAGTACATTTGATATATAATAATACAATAAATAAATATAAATGTTTCTTGTAGTAATATAAAAATGGTACTGGTCTCATCAAAACAGAAGTTCTGGGAGGTGATCTACCAAGACTTTATGATAGATAAGATAATGAGGAAAATCTCAAAGGAAAAGCTGAAAGCCAGTGGAGGTTTTTATACACACAGACACACACACACCACAGGGATTGAAATGAGGTAGGAAAAGAAGCGTGTTAAATTCAATACGCCCAGGATTAGGGATCAATAGTTAACAGTTCTCAGATCTTTGCTTCTTAAGTGGGTTGTCAGCAACAGCCAGACCTCTTGGCTGACTACAAGCCATAAAAGATACATTTCAGTTGGAAAACTGTGCTCATAACATCAGAGTACATCAATTAGAATAAGACTTTTCCAGAAGCATTTCCTTAGAGAAATCTGGTTTGGAAGTTATATTGCTACTTGACCGGGCTAGCAGAATTTTCTCTTGACAAAACATAATACTTTTTGAAATACACATCCCTATTATGACTACAGTGTAGTTTCAAAAAAAACTCATATGCTCTTATATAAATCAAGGGAATTAAAAGGTAGAAAATATTAATATGTCAACCACAGTCTTCAGTAAGATATCACACTGACAATTGCCAGCTCTCTTGGAAGGGATTTTTGTTGTTGCATAATGATCTCTTCTATGGATTAAGTACTTTTTTAGAGTCATATACATAATTTTTTTCAACTTCCACTAGAAAACAAATTAATGTACTGTATATATTTTCACCCACTTTCACTGACTTTATTTCAGGTGTTTGTGAATTGTTGAAATATATTTTTGTTTCCAGCAATGTCCTATTGATGACTCAGCCAAATCCATTAGAATTTGGAAAAGGAGTTTAAACAAATTATTTATGGCTGCATAATATTAAAGATTTGTTTGTATTGATGGCTTTGTTAAATTGAATATTGTAAGTCACAGTATCTAGAATTACATTTGATTCTATATACTCTAAGTGTCATTATAAATAAAAGGAAAACATGTTAAAAAAGAAAGAAAGAAATATTGTGGAGCAGTTATCAAGTGATCAAACTCCAAAAAGTTGCTGGAAACACTATTTTTATTTTAAGATGAGTATGAATTCATAGAAAAGAATAATGTATTTATGAAAAAAAAGATGGAATGTTTCTAAAAGGTTGAATATAAAATTTGAGAATGATTTATGGTTTTAGTTCAATTGTTTTAATTCATTTATATTTGGATATTCCATTTAGAAACATGAGAAAAGTCCTAATGTGTGTGAACATTGCAGCTTTTGTGGGCATACATTTAAAAAATACACTTGAAATATCCTAATGTTTGCATATAGAATTTCAAGTTTACATGTAATTATTTCAATAATTTATAAAAATATACTTTTTAAAAAAATCACCAAGTAGCAACTACTTATTCCATTTTATTAAGCATTTTTAAAATTAAATAAATGATTATTTCTTATTTAGAAAAGAACACTGAGATTAACATGTAGAAATAAGGAGGCTGGTGAGATAGCTCAGCAGCATAAGTGCCTGCCTGGCAAGTGCGAGGTCCTGAGTTCAACTCCTGGTACCCACATAAAGGAAAAAAAAAGAAAAAGGGCTGGTGATACCGCTCAGCAGCACAAGCGCTTGCTGGCAAGCACAAGGTCCTGAGGTCGACTCCCGGTACCCACATTAAAAAAAAAATAGAAATAATAAATTGTCTCAGAAGAAGATAAATCACCACACAAAAACATAAGTTAGTTTTTCAAAAATATGCACGTGAAAATTCTTTTTGTTCATTGAATAATTATATGAACATCAAAACATTAATATGAAAACATTCTATCACGATTTTAATATGTGGAAATTTATTTCCATTGTTAAAATAAGTTACTACATAAATTGCTGAATTCTTTGTATTTCCAACATGTAAGTTTTTACTTCTTTTGAGTGATCCAAGTGACCTACTTCGAAATTTCAAACCTACAGTGCATTCTAAAAAACTAATATGTTGGCCCAAGACCTTTCGCAATTACAATACAATACATCTGCAGACAGAATGGATTCTGTTCTCTTAACTCTAAAAATGTGAACTTCAAAAGGTCCACAGAAGATGTATTGGATTCTAGCCAACATATCTGTCATGCATAAGAGCTAGTTAACTAATTTGCTTGCTTTGGGGTCATTTTTCTTAGAAACTATATATAATTCTTTGAATTCAAACTCATAAAATCTGTTGATGAGATTCAGCTTCAGAGGGATATTTCCTGACTCATAATATTTCAAAAAACACATTTCTGGAAACTTTACTATATTAAATCTTATTAATACAGAAGTCTGCAGCAATCGTTATTGAGTTGTCATCAGACTCTACAGAATATAAATCTAAACAAATGCGTTGAGTATAAAAAGAATTCTTTATTAAAACCACCTTTCCTGAAGGTTCGATTACCTCACTGTGTGACTTTAGCCTGTTTAAGCAGGACTTTCCCTCATGTTCTGGTAACTGGCCACTGCTAAGTTGCATTTCAGCAAAACTGACACAGGGAAGGATTGAGAAGTGCTCAAGTACAGTCCTTACTATTCTCTTTCAGAGTATGTCAAGTCAACGTGAGCATCTTGAAATACAGTTGTAGTATAAAAAATGGAAGGCGACGAGTCATATGGTTCAAACAACTATATGTCTTCCAACATTTGTGATTATTTTCAATTTATAGCACTCCATTTGCCCCCTATATTTTCTCCTTGTTTTTTAATCTTTCTCTTTCCTTCCTTATCCCATTTCAAAAGATGAAATCAATTGTTAGCTAACGGTCCATTCTTTAAGCAAAGTCGTGTATTTAATCCGATGATCCTGAGATTTCCACATATTGCTGGTTAACTTTTGTTGGCTATTTGAAATGCTGACATTTGATCCTTGCAAAATGCACAGTTTTCAAAATGAGTTTCCAAGGGAATGAGAAGACTGAGCTTGGGACACCCACAGACTGTTAGACCTGCAGCTCACGTTACTGCAGGGTGGAAACAAAGTCAGCAGGAGCAAAATCAACTTTGTATTTAATGCATTGTCTATAGCAATAGCTGAGCTAATAAGGTCAGTATTACTATGTTGCCACTGTGCACAATAATTCTTAAATATAAGTTTCACATTTTAAATAAGGTATCTATAATACACCCAGTTATAGAAAACTCTGATTTCACCACTGGTTGTGAAATTCTTAAACTAAGCCAGAACGATATATGTGTTCCCAGGACCCTAATGGGCAGGGAAGGGGTGTTCAGTGCTATTTTATTTCAAAATAAGGAAGGCACCATCTGTTCTATCCAAATGAGAGGGACACAAAGTTCCGTCACTCGGGGCAGCTGACATGTTCCTGGTGATTCACTCGAGTAAGTGATTCTAAATCTGAACTTAGCATCAGCCCGCTATCTTTACCCCGGAAGATGCTTCAGTAGTGGAGTTAATTATTAGAGATTATCCTGCCCTTTGCATGTTTTACTACGTTTTATTCACTTTACAAGTATATCAGTTACATCATATGAAGTAAGACTATGAAACCAGCCAAACACACTTTTATAACTTTACGCTTTCTTTTCACAGTCTTCCAGATGTACGGAATTAAAATCTGAATGGGGATATCTCAATCTTACTAAACCTGAGATCGACTAACAGTTCCGTGGTTGAGCACCTAAGATTACAGATATCACAAAGTATCCCTGTGTTTGGACACTTGCAGTAAAATTAGCAGACGCTTTAAATCCTTGTGAATATGTTCCTAGAGTGACCATGTCCTAATTGCACTGCAGTTTTCAAAGTTAATTTTAAGGAAAGTTTACAGGTGAAGTGCAAACTGCATCTGCAGCACCAGCTAGAAAGAATTTCCCTGGCTGTCTTCCATCAGGCACTTGATTCTAGAGGTTTCAGGTGTCAGCTCAAAATTTAAAAAAAAAAAAGGTTTTTTTGAGTTGCCGATGGCGTCCAGTACACGCTCTCATGCGTTTTCAACCCAATTTGAACCTTGGGGATTAAGAATGGATGGATTGTAGGGGTTTAAATCAAGTTTTCTTTCCTTTCCTTTTTTTTTTTTTTTTTTTTTTTCTGCTTTTCTCCAATCGTGTGTACCTGATTATTTTGGAGGGTTTGGAGAGAAGTGAAGTGGTTGGAGTTCAATCAATAGGAGACCCAGGGCTTTGCACGGACTTGCGAAAGTGCTCTCAGGCTGCTCTTGAAGCCGGCTCCTCACCCAGGAGGACTCCTGGTTCCAGCTGCTGAGTTTCCACTCTTTTGTCTCCCCCTAATTCACTATTGATCCTGGGAACCTGAAAAACCTTGTGGCAATGTGCACTTAGACCAGAAAGGGATGCACTCTCCAAAATTTGGAAATTAAATCATTTGTTAAGGTCAATTACTCTGTGACTTTTTACATCTATGAATTTGCTTCAGAATATGCCAATTAATTAATATGTTAAAGCACCAATGCATTTCACAAAATTGCTTCAAGGAAAATGTCACCTCTTTGCTTTCTTGAACAGAAAAACTTCGACAATTCCACAGAGCCCCATTTCCTTCTGAATTCAGTTTTATTATTTTCTCATGACTAACATTACTTTTTCCAACCACATTAAAGTAATATCAATCCCCATACAAAACAAAATCTGGATTAATTATAGTCCTACTATGTTTAGGGTTGGAAAAATTTCTACTGTTGAGTTTTGGAATATGCATCACTCTTATTTTATTTATATTTTCATTTTGTAAGTTATAACCCTTTATGCTGATGTGGATTGGTCATATTTTTTCCTCCTTTTCCCTATAATAAATTTTGAAATTATTTATAGTTGAAAAATTTTAAAGAAAGACATGAGAGAAAGGATCACAGAAATCAGCTTCTTTAGAAAAAAACTTATGACCCAAAGAGATTATAAATTGTGAATTTTTGAAACAACAAAATTGAATATTTTCCAGTGATTTTTCCTCATAGTCTGTGCAGCCATATTTCTTTAACTAAAGTGTCCACATCCAGCAGTGTATGGAGGTATTATGTATCCTATAAGCCACAACAAAATTGAAATTTCAAAGGGGTAAAATCAACTGGAAATAAGCAATATTTCAACATAGATTTCTCTTATTTTTCAGATTAAATAAAATAGTGTTACGAATCACTTGGCTTTCCATTTATGAAAGAATTGCTGTGCTTTTTTTCTCCCTAGCCTTGTTCTAATTCCTTTAAGAATACACTTTAAATGTGCAGAAGTATTTGAATAATAATCTGAATACCTGTGTATTCACCATCTAAATCCAGCGCTTAGTATTTTTACCATATTTGCATTGTATGTGTGAGTAAATAATACTATGAGAAAGTAAACTAAAATTTTCTTGCCATGTAATTTCTAAGTAACTCAATTTGCTTATCTTTTAAGAAAGCTATTGTTTCTCATAACCAGCATGTCATTAGCATAGCTGATGAGGATAACAATATTTCCCTAACCTTATCTAATAATGAATTCACATTCAAATTTACCAAAAATAGTCCTCCAGTTACATTAGTTATTTGAAAAATATAAATTAACTTAGTCATAGTATGTTCTTTTATACATATTGTTAAACAATTAGGTAAAAATCACAGATATAAGTTTCAATATTTTATAATGGCTGAACAAAAAACATATAATTAAATACAAAGTATTGGAAGTAAAGTTCTCTGGTTATAGCTTTAGGATATCTACTTTTGGACTTAGACTGTCTTTTATTATGATTAATGTGCCCTGGTTTTACTTTAAGACCCCATTTTATTTTATTTTATTTTATTTATTTTACTTTTTTTGTGGGTACCAGAGGTTGACCTCAGGACCCCGCACGCCAGCAGGCCCCCGTGCTGCAGAGCTATATCACCGGCCCTTTTTTTTGTATGTGGGTACCGGGAGTCGAACTCAGGACCTCGTGCTTGCCAGGCAAACGCTTATGCCACTGAGCTATCTCACCAGCCCCAAGACCCCATTTTATTTAAGGGCTCTTCCTCCAATTTGAGTGAAGTTTTAAAACTTACCTCCACTTAGGTCTTCTATCTTAGGTCTTCGGTCTTCTCTACTTTTAAATATCATTGGGTTTACTGTCAGATGGTATTGAAATCTTTGTTTCAACATAAAGTTTGATTCATAAAGTTGTAAGAAAGAATTGTCTATTGTATGAATTTCCATTTCTATTCTTTCCATTGTTATGTCTCCCTTTTTGATGATTTGCATTTTTTAAGAACATAGTTTCTTTTCTGTTTAAAGATTTTCTTTTAGCCATACATTATAAATATGTTTAGTAACAATAATTGTTTTTTTATTTTTCTTCCTTTGAGAATATCTCAATCAATAGGAGACCTGGCACCAAGCATGGGCCAGTCATGCTTCCTGAATAAAGTTTTTTCTTCAGCATTTGGAAAATGTTTAACCACTACTATTTGGACTTCATGGTTTCAGATAAGAAATCTGCAGTCATTTGAATTATCCGTGGGTAAAAAACTTCATTTCTTTCTGTGAGCTGTTAAGGTTTCTTTTCTGTGTGTGTGTGTGTGTGTGTGTGTGTGTGTGTGTGTGTGTGTGTGTGTGTCTGTGGTGTTGAAGACTAAACCCAGGGCTTCATGTATGTAAAGCAAACGCTCTACCATTGACTTACCTATCTAAAACTGATTTTTTTCCTACTTTCTTTGTATTGATTTTCCAGAGTTTGGTTATTGTTTCATCAGTATAATGCTATTTAGTTTTGTTATGTAGATTTATATCTTTTATCAAATTTACTTAAGCCTTCAGTTACCATTACTTTAATACTCTTTTAGCACTACTTTCATTTACCTCTCATTCTGAAATTCTAATGGTGTATCTCTTGTTATTGTTCGGTCCTGTCCTGAGGCTCTGTGGTTCTATTTCCATATTTTTCAGAGTATTTTCTTTCTCTGTTAAGATTGCATACATTCTATTGATTTGTCCATCTGTCTTCAAGTCCTTTAGTTCACTGATTATATCCTATAATTGTCACTCAACTTCTGAACTCACAAGCCACTTTTTGGGTTTTTTCTTTACTGTTGTATTCTTGTTAATTCGGTACTTATCATCTGTGTCTTTTCCATAACTTTTGCTTCTTTGATGAGATATTGTATGTTTGATTTCTTTCAAGAGAATGTATAATTGCCTGCTGATACATTCTTGGAGCACTTCATTAGAATCTATGACAAATAATTCCAACAACTTATCCATCTCTATGTTTTCATGTAAGTTTGTTCTCTTTTTCAAGTTGTGAATTTCCTGTTTCTTCCAAAACAGGTGATTATTTTGATTGCATCCTGGACGTTTTGTCTAGTATTGTAGAACACTTATACCCTTATTACGTGTTTTATTTTAGCAGACAGTCACCATGTTTAGCTTATAGGTCCTAGCCTAGTTTGGGGAGCTATAACTCCATTAATGGCTTCATTGTCCAAGGCTTTCTTGGACTCTTGTTTTCTTTGGTTATTTTGGCTCTGTTGGAACCCACCGATCTGTCCATGGTTTTTGCCTGAGGAGTAGAAGGCGCTCCTGCAGGCAGGGCTTCCTGGAACTTCTGCAAAGAGAAGGAGAAGTTCAGGGCCACCAGAATCCCACTCACAGCTGCTTCCCACGGGATGTCCCAGTGAAAAGAGGGTTCCAGGAACCTGGGACAACGGGGCTTCTGTGGTATTTATTTTAGTGGGATGTTTCTTGCCTTTGGGATGTTAGACATTTTTGTATATAATATCTGGTGGTTTATCAAGATAAATATCTTGTGGAAGATCCTGACAGAGACCAAATACTCAATATAAATTTATTGGAGGAATCAGCTTTGTTTCAGATTGTCTGGTTTTTATTTAGACAAGTGTGCACTGTGTAGCATCCACAGTGTCCAGAGAGGCCTCACACGGCCGGCTCCGTGGAAACACTGCATTGCGGGGGCCCGAGGGGCACATGAAAGAGTGTTCAGGCCTGTTTTAATATTTCAGCTGTCTTTTTCTTTCTGTTTTAAAATTCTAGACAGTGTGTCCCAGAACATAATTTAGTTTCTTATAAAGCATTCGATATCTGATTTTGATCAGTACAGTGTTTAAACTTGCTCCTCAAAGAAGCATAAAAATCATGCTATAGCCAAATTTTTGTCATAAAAACCCACTGGATATTTCTTTGAGGAGAGTTTTCATATATATATATATATATATATATATATATATATATATATAATATTTACTGAGTGAATAAATTTATGAATTGTAATGCAATTCACAATTTGGCATCTTATAAAATTACATAGCTTGCCCTCATAATTTCTGAGAAAACCTGTATTACTTTTATTACATATTTTATTGTAATGGTTTGGATCTTAACTGTCCTCAAAATGCCATCTGCCAATGACTTTGTTTTCAGCTGATGGTGCTTTGGGAAATGGTGGAAACATTAGGAGATTGTGCCTAGTTGGAGGAAGTAAGTCACTGTGGCCGTGCTCTCCATGGGACTCTAGTCTCTGTGTCTGTCTGTAGGTCCTTCTCCCTCTCCCTTTCCTTCTCCCTCTCTTTCTCTCTGTCATGAGATGAGTAGCTTTCATTCTCAACCCTTCTGCCATGTTGATCTGCTTCCCTGCATGCCCAGAAACAATAGAAAAAGTGGCTATGGACTGAAATCTCCAAAACTGTGAGCCCAAATAAATCTCTCCTTCCTTATGTTGTTTATCTCAAGTGTGTTGTCACAGTGGTGGCAAGATAACTAACACAATGATCTTCCTTTTTTGTCACAAATTCTAGTTTCCAGAGTTCAGAAACAAGTAATGTTTTCCCATTTGTAATTTACAAAGATACGGATTTTTAAACTTTAGGATAAAATTTATGTTCTACCCTTTTTCTTTGCTCGCAATGTTAGTTTTATTGTTGGTAAGGTATTTTGAATGTTTTCACTATAGCTTCAACATGTTAATATGTGTGCCATTCAGGATCAGAAAATTTAACCTTTGCATTATTAAAAAATGCTACCAAAATAAACAAATGTATTCAAATTTATCACATATCAAAACTTTAAGAAGTATTTAGATACAAATTGACAAATTGAGTATACAGTGGTACTTCCGTTCATGAAGTTAGTTTGTTCTTCATTCTGGGAAAGATGAGCACGTTTGTATTTGTGTGGGAAAGATGGCCACAGTCGTGTTTGTCACCCAAAGCAGAGTTCACAAACAAAAACAAAATTTTGCCAAGCATTTCTTTTTGCGAACCAAATTGTTTGCAAACAAAAGTGTTTGTGAACCGAAGTATCACTGTATATAATTTTATATCAAATCTTTCTAAATATATTATAATATTAAATTGCTAGTGTTTTTGAGGTATGTTAGCTAGCTTTCTGGTAGAAAAGTATGCTGGTTACAGAAAATTAATTTAAATTTAAACTGACTACAGGACTGTAACCTGTCTCAATTGACTTATACCTAGCAAGGAATTTGATTCATGGAGGATAAAAATTCGACATGAGATCTCATCACACCAGACACAGCCTGGACAGGGGGAAGGTTACAGCCATTCAAACCATGGTTTTAGTTACTGAAATATTTCTTGAGTGTCTATTCTACTCCTCCCATTATGATGAATGCGTGAAGAACTTACTATTCCCAGACTGCAACTTTGAAGGAAGGGAAGTAGAAGCTTCCAGTGTCTGTAACATTGTGATCATCCTATAGGATACTGTGCTTCTCACACATCTTGCCAAGAAATTTTGGAACTTCCTTTGATCAAAAATCCTCCTGTGGGTCTGTTACCACTGTCCACCATGATGATTTTCCTGATGGCTGTTGCCTTCATCTGTGGGCTGTGTATAATTAACTAGGGTGTTAAAGACTAGAATGGTAGCCATATTTATAGTCACAAGTAGCATGTATACACACCACACACACACACACACACTTCTAGGATTCCGAGACTTCGAAGTTGCTGCCAGTAAGTCCATATCTAAAAATACTCACGGGTTTCAAAGCGATTATCTTCCCTCCCTTAATGAGACAAAAACAGATTAAGAAGGAAGGTAGGAAATCCTGTTCTATTTGGACTCAAAAAATCACGACAGCTGTATTAAAGGTTCAGAGACAGAGGACAGAATGTGTGATATCCATGAGCAGAGTAGACCCAAGATGATACAAGAGCAGAGCGCCGGAGCAGAGTTCATGGTACCGGAGGGGCCCTGTGAGTGTGGCCCTTTCTGGCATTTCTGTACCTGGGAGAAAAGGGGACGGAAGAAAGCTGTGTCCACTGCTTAGAAAGCCAGACCTTTCTATGAAGCCCATGGCCTCCAATACAAACAACAGAAGTAACTGATAACCTCACATGCACATTTTCATAAGCAAATTTTAACGCAGCAGGTGCTACCACTATTTCCATTAAAACTTTACCACAGTTTTCTCAGTCAAAAGAAGAAACATAATACGAGGTTATAGAATGGCTATTAATTATCAAAGTTTTTTTTTTTAATGTGACAGAATAGCATTGTGATTCGTGGGGGAGCAAATGTTCTTTGGAGATGCATGCTGATACCAAGTATGGAATTCTTATAAAGTTTTTAATGTATTTTCAAATGTTATATAGGTAAGTAGGTAAAAGGGTAGACAGGTATGCAGATATAGATAAATAGCAGGAATGGCAATTGTGCTATTCTTTCGACTTTTCAGTATGTTTGACATTGTGTATAATAGATTACTGGGAAATAATTTTGTAATTTTTCTGGGAAATCTAAGATTTCTCCCCCATACAAAACCTCTGCCCTTTTCCTCCCTTCCTATTTGGTTGTATGTGTGTTTTATGTACGGTTTCTGTTTTATTTGTTCATTCAAAAAATATTTTTAATTGTGTACTATATGCAGCCCACCGTCCTAACACATCCAGGAATCCAGGTTGTGGCCCGGAGCTTTGGTTCACATCCGAGTTGTAGCCTGACTTCCTGGTTTGTGGGATTTAGAGTCCCTACCACTGTGTGTGCTGAGTCCTTGAAAAACATCTCCGAATAGAGACACTCTCTCTCTATGCTAGTGCTTCTGTTTTTCTGGCAGAACCCTGGGACACACAGGGAAATTCGGGAACAGCTTTGGAGAAGGTGAGGCTTGTTTCGGTGCATGAGCTGGGGATGGGAGGGAGCATCCAGTCAGCGGGACCAGCAGTTGCAAATGCTCCAAGAGGAATGACTGCAGGTCCGTCTGGAGAAGGCATCTATAGCACGGGACAGGGCAGTGAGAGCTACCAGAAACAAAATAATTCTAACACAGAGAGAAGGGCTGGTGAGATATCTCCTATGCCATTAGAAAATGCTTTTGTTTTGATCTTCTAGAAGTGGAGAATAGAACTGTGGTTACCTGGGTCTGAAGAGGGGTTGGTAATAAGATCCAAACTTTTAGTTCGACAGAAGGAATAGTTCAAGAGATCTACTACTGTTCAACTTGTTGACTGAGTAGAGTGACAATATATGGTATTCTTGAAAATGCTGAGACTGGATCTAAAGTGTTCTTACCTCAACACAGTAACTATCCGTGTGAGGAAATTCAAGTTATTAGCTAGATTTAGTTATTGCACAAATCATGATGTGCGTAATTTCATATGATCTCATCTTTCAATTTAGAAAATAATACAATTTAAAACAAACACTTTGTTTTTTAAGTGAGGAGGGTGGGGAGAAGTTAGAGAGCTCTAGGAAGTTAGAGACATGATTTAAGTCTTTTAAATGCAAACTCAGGAAAAACAGAGAATGTAGTGGGGCAAAGGTTCTAGCACGGAGCCCTACTGACAAACCTTCAGCAAGCAAGATGAAGATTGCCAGAGTTTCAATAACTGGGCAGACTCTGGATGTATTTTGAAAGTAAAATGAACAGGATTTACTCATAGATTGAGTGTGGATTCCAGAAGAAAGAGGAGCCAAAACTGACTCCAGATTTCTGCCAGGGAATCCAGAACTAAGTCGCCCTTTATAGAGGTGGAAAAACTGTCACAAACGAGCTAGCGAGAAGTGATCAGGAGTCTTGTTGAAAACATTGAACCTAAGAGTTATCGTCAAAGCCTCTTTGCAGCAAGCCACTCTTTCTTGCTAACATTCTACTGGGCTGCCATTGCCATATGGAATGACAATCACATCTACACCAGCGGACGTGACCATAGGTGAGTTTTAAGAAGCCCACTCAAGTCTGATGATCAGTGTGTACAAACAAGGGAGACCAGAAAGTATCTGTCATGATTTGAGAACTGCAATTTGCTGTGTATGCATGACTGGAAGGCGCAAAGACAGAATAGTTACATCAGAAGACTTTCTGTATCAACACGAAGTGGCACATGATGTCATCTTCTCATTTCTTGCCAATGTCCTCAACCAAAAATTTACATTTGATATATCTCCCTGCCCTGAATAAATTGTTCCTCATAAGTTGCTAACCTTCTCTGATCTGTGAGAATGAGGACATTATTTAGATTCAATTGCGATCCCTTTGACATAGAAAGACCCCTTTTCCTGAAGGCTCCCCGGCCAGCTGTACTGATTCCGAGCTTGACTTGTTTCAAGCATTTAAGTTCTATCTGGAAATGTGCAGGAGGAATGGAGTACAGGAGGAAGCAGCCCAAGCTTATTTTTCCCCACTTGTAAGAAAAGAAAATTTGGGTCCAGTTGAATGCATTTACTATGCCAAAAGTATGTGCTGATTATGTTAGAAAAAGATTCACTATTGCATGTAATTGAATTCTGGTTAATAATAGTCACAATTCTGAGAGCTCTTTCCATGAAAAACTCTTTGCCATCATCGTTCATGATAGAATTTGGAACCTAAAAGCCTGTTAGGCTGGCCCCCAGATTCGAGAATATTAGCAGCGTCTCTTTTGCCCAAAACTGTACACATATTTTAAAAATGATGTTGATTTACTACTACTCACGGCAGGGTTTCAGGAACAGGATTCCTGATGAGTAGCGGACAGAGCAGAGGAAGCTGTATTTCACTTGGCATTCCTGCTTCTTAGCAATATATGGTATATTCTGTTCTTAAATTTTGTGCCAGATAATAAATTTTGGAGAGAATCTTAATTCCAATAGAAGTCCTAAAGTTTTGTCTACTATGATGCATACTGATTGTGCTGTGTGTTCATTTCCATTGGCATAGAGGGCAAATATGTACTTTTCTTTTTAATGTCACTGTATGAAGCCTTCTGGCCATTAAGAGTCTTAGACTACAGTTATGTGACTCTTTAGGTATCTAATGTTCCCAGCATCTGGGCAAAAATAGCTGAATTTTATGCACATAACTGAGAATCCAGACAATCCAATATGTAGAGAGTGTTATAGAGGAGACAGAGAGCAAGAGCACCCCTAGAAAACCTTAGCTGAATGTGTATATTCATGTATAAGCAGATAAATACATATGTATTTATGTATATATGTATATACAAAGGTTTGCAAATCTATAACATCATCTTAAATTTGTAAAAGTTTAAAGAAATAAAATGTGTCGCTTTTGTCTTTAGATATACTTTCTAAGGTGTCCTATCAATAAAACGGTACACGTGATGGCACAATAAAATTTAACAAGTTAATTTTGGCACACAGCATTGAGCGATATAACCCACCCAGTGAATAGCACCCTGCATCCTAGGCCATTTTCCTTCACCGGGCAGGTGCTGGGCTTTAGAAAGGATGCAAGACACTCTTTCTGCAGTTGGTGCAGCCCAACCAGGGCTTGGCAGGAATTCTTTGGAAAGGTCTAGAAAGTACATATTTGTAACTTTGTGGGCCACATGCTCTTTCTTGGTGCTACTCACAAGCAGGCACAGGAAATATGTTGACTGTGTCCCAGTGAAACTTCATATACAAAGTGAGGTGGAGTCCAGGTTTTGTCTGAGGACCATAGTTTGCTGACCTTCACCTAAAACAAAGATGTATCCATTGCATTCTTCAGCCTTCCCAGCATGCCGAGGATGCAGGGGCTCAGAACCTCTAAAGGAGGAAAAAACCTTCCCCAGATGAATGTAATTACATTTTATTGCAAATATATACTGGTTTAAAAGACAGCTTTATCCTTCTCCTGTGGCAAACTATTTTCAAAAGATATCAGTTCTATTAAAATACTCTTTAAAATGCTAAATATTTTCACCTATTTTTTCATCAACCTCATAGGATACCAGAAAACGTAAACTTGTTTTCAGTTCTTACGTGTATAACTTTGAATGCTATAGGGCAAAAAATGTACAATCTATTTCTATATATAATACTATACAAATACACTTAAACATCATATAATAAATATGTACCTATGGCATGTATGACGTTATACAATTACATATGCATGGGTAGGTAATAATATCTGTGCAATTTCGATGTAAGAATACAGTTGAGATACTGTGTCCACCTCAATCTCCCTCTCGAAGTCTTCTTTCGAGCATGGTGCAGGGGTGGATAGGTTGGCACGAGTTTTATTTGGAACACACATGCACACACACACGCATGCACACATCACCACTCACTATGAATGTTGTGATCTCTTTCTAATTGAAGACACAGGGCATCCCTCAGAGCAGATTCTGTTTCACTCAATTTTTTTAACATGTGCATGTATTTCATAAAAAGCTGAGTAGCCTTGGGAATTTACACAAACTCTCTGAAAATGCAGAATTCTGAAAGATAACTAAATATGCTAGTATATTTGAAAGTGTATGTTTTTAGGAAGTCTAAGCTTTGGAGAGAAACAAGTATTCTATTATTTATTAATTATTTGACTTCAGGCTAGTGGCTCAACCTCTTATTAGTTTCTTCAATCACAAACCTGGGTATTAAAAGCAAAGTGATTTTTACTGTTTCCCACCTGACCTGGCCCCTTTGGAACCCCAGGGCATTTCAATTTCTGTACTTTGTAAGTCAGTGACTTGTGCAGTGAGTGTACACACATTGTTTAGATGAGCATTTAATCTACGCTTAGGATAGAAACGTGAGAGGGGGAGACATTAATAGAGAAACAGAGAGGACACATAAATTAGGCTGGGGCAAGGTTCTTCAAAAGGCTGTATATGCTTTGAATCAGCATCCACTATATGGTGCTGTTTCTCCTATAGCCTGGATTCGTGGGTCCAGGAATCAAGGGGTGGAAGTAGGGATGGCACCGCTCACCATCACCCCTAGTGATCCACCAGCAAGATTTTTGCTTCCCGTCCCCACGAACTTATGTTCTGCTGGCTTAGAAGTCTTAGTTCCAGAGAGGGGGAAGGCGTGTACCAGGAAGCACAACAATGATAACATTGAACTGAAAGCTAAGACTTCCCCGGGTCATTTTGGTCTCATGCCTCTGAGGAAACAAGCTAAAAAGGGAGTCACAGTGTTGTCAGGGGGTAATTGACACAGACTGTGAAGGGGAAATTGGACTATTGCTTCACAATGGAGTAAAGGAAGAATGTACATGGAGTGCAGGAGATCCCTTAGGGTGACTCTTAGTACTGCCGTGCCCTGTTATTAAAGTCAGTGGGAAACTACAACACCCTAATACAAGCAGAATGATAAATGCCCAGAGCCTTCAGGAATGAAGCTGTGGGTCACTCCACCAGGGAAAGAACCAAGACCTGCTGAGGTGCTTGCTGAAGGCCAAGGGAATACAGAGTGGGTAGTGGAAGAGGGTAGTTCTAAATACCAGCTACGACCCCATGATCAGCTATGGAAAAGAGGATTGTAACTGTACTATTTCCCCCTAATATGTTTCTAATGTAATATAATGTTGATAGACTTAATAGTGGTTCTTAAGGATTGTTAAACCCATGTTATAAAGTTGAAGTTATGAAATGATAAGAGTAAGCATCAACCAAAGAAAACTTACCTTCTATTCTGGTGAGGGAATTAGTGTGTTTCCATTTGTACGCAGGTGCAATTATATGCATGTCTTTGTCTCTAGAGACTGGTTTAAAAAGATGTGTCTGGTTGCGAAGTTGACAAGGGGTTGACTGTAGTGGTTGATTTATTGTGTCAACTTGAGAAGTTTAGAAGATTAACTAAATCAGCTCAGCAATTTACACCCTAGGGTGTAGAGGACCCACCCTAGGGTGGCTCATTGCCTGGATGGTATAAAAGGGAAATGAGGAAGAGCGGACGGGTTCTCCATTCTTCAGAGGAGCTCCAGTCTTGACATTCAGTTTGGACATTTCTCCTGGCTTGTAGCGCAGACTCTTCGGCTTCCCACCTTGGATCCTTCAGCCTTCCAGTGTAGACTGGTCAGCCTTCTGGTGTAGACCCATCACCTCCTGATATGGCCTTGCATGGAACACTGTAGGGAGCTCCACACCTTAGACTGATTCCTTCAGTCTCCAGTGTGCAGACTCCCTCTTCACAGTTCCTCATCCAACTCTGTTACTGACCATTGTAAGCCAATCTTATAATTTCTTATACATTTGTATACCTTGTGTTATACCTGTTTCTCTAGCAAAACCCTGACTGACACAAAAAGAATGTTTTCGTTTGTTTTATTTTAGCAGTCTGACCTTATTTTTCAATATCTGGAAGATCCCAATATTGCTCACCTGCCAACTTCAACAGCATCAGCTCTGAATCATCCCAAGCAGATACATGACCTGTTGCCCCTGATACACAGCATGATCAAGGAATACCATGAATGTTTAAAAAAAATACACATAGTAAAAGAAACATTACCATCAACAACTTCCTCTCAATTCAAACATACTTATGCCATCCTACTTGCCACTTTCTGAAGCACTTCTGGGAGTCCTCTTTCTTGAGTGTCTTTAATTGTGCTGTTCTAGCTGCCTAGATGTCCTGAATTGATTAAAAACATCTTCCTTTCATGGTTATTTTGACTTTAGGGAAGAGCCAGGCATCACACAGTGCTAAATCAAGTGAATAAGATGGATGAGGACCCAGCATCATGCTTTTACAATCCTGCCTTTCTGCAGCATTCACTCTATTTTTGATCACACTTCATAAAGACATTCATGAGGTTTGAAAGTTCTCAGGATATGGTCGTATGCCTGGGAGGTTTAAATTATGCTGTTATTCAAAATTTCAAAGAAGGAAATGTCATGCTATTCTTTTTTTTTTTTTTTTTTTTTTTTTTTTTGTGGGTACTGGGGGTCAAACGCAGGACTTTGCGCGCCAGTAGGCGCCCGTGCCACTGAGCAATATCACCAGCCCTTTTTTCATATGTGGGTACCGGGAGTCAAACTCAGGACCTCGTGCTTGCCAGGCAGCCGCTTATGCTGCTGAGCTATCTCACCGGCCCCTGTCATACTATTCTTGCTGCTTGCCTTATATTGTAACTTCACTGATCAGTTTCACATAAGTAACAATAAAAATGATCACTCTTCTACATATAAAAAGTGCACTTCAGAGTATCGATTAAACTCTGCCATGGTGCTTTCTTCTCTGAATAATAGTTGAAGAAAAATATTGATTAAGTTTAGAAATGCTTTATTGCAGCTTCCTTCTTAACTATCAGTGGCATGAGGTCAATGTACATTTAATTGATTTTTGATTCATTTTTGATTGAAAAATCATTATATCTTTTAATTATGCTTGAGAGGTACACTCATCACAAAGAAATTTAGTTGAATTTAGTTGAACTTTGGTCATGAATTTGAAGGGCATCATAGGGCATGATTAAGTAAATACATAAATTTTGCCTTATAAGGTGAATATTAATGCATAGGGATATGCCAGATTCTTGGTTTACATCCAGATGAGAGAAATCTTGGCAGAGTCTACCAGGGCAAGTCCTGTCTCTTGTGAAAACTGCAATTATATCTTTATTATCTACCTATCAAGGGTAGACCTAAATCTCTTGTAGAATATTTTCTTGGTAATAGTTACAGACAGTCAGGATTCTATGCCCAATACCCAACCACATGTCATTGACTATGGCATTAATACTACCTTAAGAACTTTATCTGTGCAGTAATCAGATTGGCTCACTTGCTGAAGGTCTGGCAGTAAATATGCAGCCTATGACTCTAACGAAGAAGAAAATTTTAAACTAGTCACTACTGTGGATCAGGAGGTCATTGGTGTACATGAGCAAACTTTTGATCTACAAGAGTGATTCACTCATAAAAAGAGAAAACACATGGTGTGGGATATGTATGTTCAATGATCCACTCGTAAACGTAATGATTCTTCGCTGCCAGTGTATTTAGCTGCCTCACTTAGAAAATAGGACTGCTCTGCTCTTTCTGCTTCTGCTGAATTAAATCCTAAGTAGCTGCAAGCCTGTAACTCATTGTTCTCATATATAAAATACTATTAATATAATTTATTGGAAAATGGTACATGAAACATCATATGAGTTTAAAAGTAGACATAATGCTTAATAAAAATATGGAGAAATATAATATCAACTTACATAATATGCGCAAATAAAAATGAAAAGATCTGTGGGGCTGTATCTTTTCCACAGCTGCATTAAAATCTTTCCAGTGTTGCAATATATAAAGTCCATTATGATAAAATTCACTTAATCAAAGCACCATAAATTTTAGGCAATGATATGAAGTCTGTTTAGCTTTTTCCTCTTTCCTGCATATAAAGCCACACCAGTGTATAAACCCTTCCCAATGGCGTCTTTCAAAGAGGAGCCCATGGTAATGCCTTGCCTTTGATTTTTTAATAGCTACTGCTCCATCCTGGCTGGGATTGCCTGAACCCTTTTATGTCTTGCTAATAACTCTCAGTGATTGGCCTTGGCTTTGAAACAGTGACCATACAGAAAGTGAATAACTTTGTACCACAATATGAAAAGGTACCAATTACCACATGGGCTTTTCCTGGCAGCCATTGATCTTCTGTGTGAGTCACGGAGTGTTAGTTTGTCCCACACTGTAGAGCACTATTTGCTGCAGACTCTTTGGAGGGAGTCGAGGAGAGCTGCTTATGAGGCACTGCGGATGAAGATGATGATGCTGGTTGTTGAGTCAGGCTATAGCCAACAGAAAAATGTATTTAACATTTTTTTTCCATGCAAAAATCTTCAGAAAGTGTTTTTTGTAATACAGAGAATCATATAACAGCTTGACACAATACTAAATTATATATATATATATATATATATACCTATAAATATATAGACATGTATTTGTTGTCTATCTATCTATATTTGCCTATAATTATACATATCATATATAGATATTGAATATTTTTTCTTTCCCTTTCCTTTTACCACAGTAAAGACTATACTTCGTTAAGGAGAAAATAAACACAGAAATAAAACAACCCCTTGGCTTGCTTGTCTCTGAATCCCTTCTTTAAACCCTAAAGAAATTTTTTTTCCCATTTCTGACCCTTCTGAATAAAGCAAACTTGCTTGCACGCAGACAGGGAGAGGACACACCAAGGTAAACCACCCTGCTTATCCACCCACCCCTTTCCTTCTCACCGCCTCTTAGCCGCCCCACAACCTGACAGCCTCCTCTCTGTCGGTTCTTCATTCCCCTCCTCATTCCAGCCCAGAGGAGGATGGGCTCCTCCTTCCTCGCCGCCCCACTGCAGGGTAATGTTCCTAGACTCTAATCCCACATGCCTGCTTCTCCACCAAAGGTTTCTATGGTAGGCACTCCAGCCAGGCCAGCTCTGTCTCTTCCTCTCTCTACTAGGGACAGAGAGCTGCCACCCCACACAGGAAGAGAGCCCTGGGCCCCAGAGGCTGAGATACCAAGCATTCACTGCTGTGTCAAATTTTCTACAAGGCCGTGTGTATTGTGACCTTGTCAGGAGTCAGAGAGAATGGACCCTCTCAAGATAACTGAATCATTTGGTGACTATGTCTCCACTAAGGTACTTAGTTTAAAATGGACTAAGAGTCCGTAGAGAAATGACATTTATTGTATGATAACATTCTCAAAACAGAGAATCAGCATACGTGTATTATAACTTCTTTTAATTGATTTACTTACATTCTTTTTTTTTTTTTTTTGTGGGTACCGGGGGTCGAACTCAGGACCTCGCTCCTCAGGCAGGCGCTTATGCTGCTAAGCTATCTCACCAGCCCGATTTGCTTATATTCAATAAGCTATTTTTAATTAATAGCTAATGCCTGACAACACTGTTGAAAGACCAAAAAACAAAAATACCTACTTCCTAATTTGCATCAGGAAGCTACAATATGGTTGGAGGTAAGGAAGGATGAATTTGAACCATTCATAAGAAAATGGATATACCTTGAAAACGTAATGATAAGCTAAATAAATCAGACACACAAGCGTAAATACCAAATGCTATCCCTCATGTGAGAAAACCAAAATATAAACGAAGTAAAGAGCAAAATGAAGGAAAGAAAATGTAATATTTACATACAACAGAGTACTACTCTGCTGTAAAGGAGATACATTTATTTTTAAGAAAACAGATGAATGTTGAGACCAGAAGCTTAAGAGAAATAGATCAGACACATGAGTTTAAATATTGCATGGTTTCTCTTATAGAAAAAAAAATTAGACATAAAGAACAAAATAAAAGTCAGTTCATAGAAAATAGGGACATTGAACTTCTGTAGAAGTTAAAGGGGGCAAGAGATGGGGGAGCTGGGTAGGGACGGGGATAATAAGGGAACTAAGATGTGTTATGTACATGATGGAATGCTTCACAGTGAAAGTGATCACCGTGTAACACAAGCATGTACAAATAGAAAAAGTCCTTGAGAATTTAGAAAGTTTAAAAAGCAAGTATCAGGGCCGGTGAGATGGTTCAGCGGCGTAAGCGCCTGCCTGGCAAGCTCGAGGGCCCGAGTTTGACTCCCGGATCCCACATATGAAAAAGGGGCCGGTGATATAGCTCAGCGGCAGGGGTGCCTGCTGGCGTGCGAGGTCCTGAGGTCGACCCCCGGTACCCACAAAAAAATAAAAAAATAAAAAAAATAAAAAACAAGTATCAAATAAGACAGTCCAGGTCACAGAAAAAGTGAAGAGAGTTTTTTATACAAGGAAATGATGAGAACTTTGACAAGCAGACAATTATATCACCTTTCAGTTTTTAACACTATTTGCAAACACTTTAAAGAATTTTACTAGGAATTTCAGAATGTAATAGCAGAATGTAAAAATATTCTCTAATTTTCGAAGAATTTTTACTTGTTTCTGTTTGTGTTTTACGTGCATAAGAAATGTAACTGAAATAAATAATGAATATTTGAATTTAAAAACACTGTTACAGTAAAAGACACATTGCCATTCATCTCCCTCAAAATATTCTCCCTCCCTGGGAACACACTTACCATTCCTAGAACTTTCTGGAGCAGCTCTGAAGTCCTCTTTCCTGAGTGTCTTTAGCTGAGCTGTCGTGGCTGCCTTGAAGTCCTGAACCCATTCCAAATGTTTCCCTTTGATGGTCATTTTCACTTTGAGGAAGAGCCAGCAGCTGCATGATGCCAGCTCCGGTACATAAGGTGGTTGCGAACACAGCGTCATATTTTTATGAGCCTGACATTTTGTTGGATGTCACTGGGCAGTGGCCTGCACTTTATTTTTTATTTATTTATTTTTTTGTGTGGGTACTGGGCGGTCGACCTCAGGACCTCGCGCGCCAACAGGCACCCGTGCCGCTGACCGATATCACCAGCCCCTTTTTCGTATGTGGGATCCGGGAGTCGAACTCGGGCCCTTGAGCTTGCAAGGCAGGCGCTTACGCCGCTGAGCCATCTCACCAGCCCCTGCACTTTATTTTTTTAAACCTTGTAAAGACATAATCTCACTGGGATGAATTTTATATTATAAAGAGAATGAAAATTTTGCCTCCTATAAATTGCATATATTTTGGAAGTATTTTTGACAACTGTTGATCTCTTTTAAATTATTTGACCTATGTTGAGAGGCAAAATAACCTCCACGTGTACTTAAAATTTTATGATGATTATTTACAACCATCAAAATAATACTAAACAAAATTCATCCAATGCATATATTATTTTGCAGGTTTTGTACTCCCACAAATACTGCATAACTACTCACCGGGATCAATTGCAAAATATATTCATACTTGAACAAATTTATATAATAAAACTAACATGTAGTTGAGATGTTGATTCTGATCACATAGTCTAATAATGTAATGTATATATTGTAATTTTGAAACAGAAGTTAGGAAATTATTTAACAGTTACTTAATAATACTTATTAGTAATCAGTTATTAACCTTTATTTAGCATCTCAATCTATTGAAATTAAATACTTCCTGCAGGCTGTTTTGCTTTGTGATGTGGACATGTCAGCCTGTAGGAGTAAGTTGTGACCTTTCTCAGAGCTTCTAGTCCGAACAGTTAGCTAATGGTTACACTGTCATGTACTTCAGTGTTCACTAAACATCACCATCTTGAAAGAAATGAATAATGATGTATATACACTAGGGTAGCCAAATGTAGCTAATAACAATATAGATTTTACGTGAGATATACTTCTACAAATATCTAATGGTAGATATGCTACATATCCCAAAATTACCTCTCCAAAATTAGTATGTTAGGGTCTTAACTCACAGTGTCTCAGAATGGGACCTCATTTGGAATTACAATCTTTGCAGACAGAAATTGCTAACAAGAGGTCATAAAGTTGGCTTCAAATCCAGTATGGCTGGTTTCCTTATAGAAATGGGAAATTTGAGCATAAAATTCCAGACAGAGACAATGTCATGAGGAGAAGATGGAAATGACAAAACTGAGTAATGCCGAAGATTACCAACACCCGTTAGAAGCGGGGAGAGGCAGGGGAGAGATTCTCTGGCGCGGCCTTTAGAAGAAATCGATCTAGTTAATACTTTGACTTTGGATTTCTCTCTCCAGGCTCTGAGACAATTCATTTCTTTTGTTTCTGGTACTTACATCTAGACCTCTCTTTAGGGAATTCAACTAGAATTATTCTATATTTACAGACATATCCATAGATCACATCAGCAAATATTTTCATGGTACTGATGTTAATAGGATTTATGCATTATCCCACAGAGGTAGGGAGGGGAAGGTATGAGTGTCCTCGTGTACTGAGGAGAAACCAATCACTTGTCAGTGAATCTCATGTTCCTTATCCTGGCACAATCTGGTGGGAACAGACTACCTACTCCCCTAACTGTGGATTTCATAAACTTGTCGAACTATTTTGCTGCATTTGTGGAAACTTGATTTCAGGTATTTTGTGTAGGCTATTCATGATTTAGGGGAATGGTTTTCTTATTGAGAAAAAATCAGAATGATAACACTTTGAGAACATTTCTTCCCTCCCTCCCTCTCTTCTTTCTCCAGCTGTTTCATGTACCAAGAGCCTTAGCCTACATCTGCTGTCTTATTTTGCACTGTGCCTTATTGTATTTTGTCTATGATTTCAGGGTTTTCATAGTTTCTGTGTGAGCTTTTCTTATGCCATTTTCTTTAAACTTGGTCTTCACCAGGCCCCGTAAGTATTAAGTAATTTCTATGTGTTTCTTTCCAGGGCATGGTTCTCACCTCGCTGCCTTGTCCACCTCTGTGACCAGGTGGAGCCTCCTGTCCACCTGCCCACGGAGGACACCCCCACCCCAGCCTGCCAGCGGCCTCTTTGCAGACTCACAGCACTTTGGATAATGGCTGTGCTTATTAAAATTTCTGCAGATGCAACTGTATTCTGGGAATTTATGACTATCATGTTTACTGCTTTATCATCCTCATTTTGCATGCTTCATTCTCCTAATACTAGCTTTCATTTCCTGTGATTTTTTTTTCCTACCTGCTTAGGCAGGGGATCTTTGGCCCTGAGCTCTCTGGCTCACATTTGGGGACCTCTGCTCTTCTGTTTGGTCTGCCACTTGGCATATGCTACTGTCTAACATTAAGGAAGGTGTGCCTATCCTGCCAAATAAGGTTTTATGTTTCTCTATATTTCCACTGCATACATTTATTGTTGTTATTATTTGATTACAGGTTTTCTTCCAAGAATGAGTACAAGGATTTGATATATTCAGTTGCAAGTAATAAACAGGAGGGGCAAATACGTGGAACTGGGTCTCACCTTCAGTATGTCATTAGTAGGGCAGGGGTCTCTGAAGCAACCGATGTGAGTTCAAAAATTTCATGGAAACAGGACCTAGCATCTCTGCTTGTATTGGCCTGAGGATTTTATGTATTGAGACTCGCATATAGCTGATCCCAGACCTTGCAGTCACTGTGATGATTTTGTTCTATGTAGCAGTATATTGAAAGAAATTTCCAGCAACAAGAAATTGAAATGTAGTCCCCTGAATGTTAATGAGGAACCCGCCATGGTGGCCAGCCCAAACTTTCATATTAATTTCTACTTTACATGACTTGTGTGTGCCTTTATATTTGAACACCTTATATTTACTCTAAATTGAAGGATATCCCTGTCCCAATTCTGAAACTTTATAGTAATCAAGTGCCCCCTACCTCTCCAGACAACTTTTCCCACCCCCTGCACCTGGACAATGATTCTCGTACTTTATGGCTGGTGAGGGTCTTTAATTCATTGTATTCTGTACACGTATTTTTGCAAAATTGATGCAATCAAAATAAAATTATGTTTTCAATTAGTAATATGAAGTACAAATGAGACTGAAAATTAGAACGTGCATGTGCTGGTTTTAACTATCTCATCTGTTTCTTTTCCCTTTCTTGCGACTAAATAAATGCAATTCAGCTGGAAGTTTGTTCTTACCTTTGTAAAGACAGAGTATATAACTTCTGGAGTATGCAGAGCCTGCATTTAATATAGGCAAAGTAGTATGCTTGAAATTACATCAGGAATATCAGAGATCATTTATTCAGCAGGAAAAAGAAAGCTGTGGATCATATTAGCCATTTCATGACATTGTGCAGGCATGCAATATAAACAAACACACACACAAATGGATAATGCAGCACTTCCCAAGACTTTGAGAAAATAATTCCCCCAAGTAGGACACCCTGATGAAACAAAATACTCTAATCGCAAAAAACAAAAACGGGCAAAAGAAATTAGAATTGTAAGGTTGGACGGACTTGTTGTACCTGGATAAATGTATCTTAGCTTTCACTGTGCTTTTCTGAATTTTATTACTCTTTACATTCTGACTCCTAACCGAAAACAGGATTCCTTCAGATTCCTGGGCAGCTTGCCACTACCTTGGGCCAAGGGGCCAATAAAAATCATTAGCAATACATAAATTTTATCCAGTGGGCTTTCCTGAACACGTGCAAGTGTTCATAAGGTTACAGCATGGAAATCCACATGTTCGGGCTCATCATGTGTTCCTCATCTGCTTGCTGCTAGATGGACTCAAATCTGTTACATGATTATATTGTAATTTATCTCAAATGAGGATCAATAAGCCCTTCAAATGTACAAATAAAACTGGTGCTTAGATAGACATATTTGCTAATAAAAGACAGTAGATAAGACAATCTAGATCCAGGTGTTTTAGAAGTGTGCAGTAGAAAATGCAGCTTCTATATTTTATTTATTCATTTGGGGTTAGGCCAGTATAAATATCTTCATCTGAGGAAAATGGAGGAGGTGGTAAGTTTGTTCGTGCTTATCACGAAGAGTCACACCAGTCCCCATATGAAATGCAAAAGGGGTGCCTCACACTTTTTCATTTGAAATTCACAATGGTCCTTTGACCACATCTCACCAAATGCAATTTTTTTCCTTCTTTCGTATTTTATAATTTGCGAGTGTGTGTGTGTGTGTGTGTGTGCGTGTGTGCTTCTGCTGAAAGTGAAAAATATTTTTGTGTGGAAAAACACTATTTTGACCAAATGTTAAGTAGAATCACACACATGGCTTCCTGGTATCCATATACACAAAAACATACAAATTTGAAAGATTATATGAAGTGCATTTACCTTGATGTTTAATTAAAAAGTATCCATATCATAGCAACTGTACACAAAAGTGGATCATGGCATGTCCAGTGAACACAAGGACAAGAAAAAATGACAA
Source organism: Erethizon dorsatum (assembly GCA_028451465.1). Classification (NCBI taxonomy): domain Eukaryota; kingdom Metazoa; phylum Chordata; class Mammalia; order Rodentia; family Erethizontidae; genus Erethizon; species Erethizon dorsatum. Next base: position 152,963,876 of record CM051824.1, on the reverse strand, counting down.
TAAGGAGTGGGTTTCAATAGGGAACACAGACTTGAGACAAAGTATTAAAGGGAAAAAGGCACATGAAACCAATGTTGGGTGTGCTGCTTAAACTAAATTGTCATCCGCATTAATCCGACTTGTTCCTTTCTGGTGAACACATGTGCTAGCCTTGATCCTAGAAATCACAGTTCAATTAAAATCCCAAATTCCCAGTTCAGGGGGAAAAAAAAAAATCAAAGGATACCTCTTGCATAATTTAAAGCAGAAAGTTCTTGAATTTAGACTGAAGTAATCAAGTAGGAACTTTATTTTGGCTATAAATATCTATTTTTAAACATTTTGCAACAAACTAGCGCCACTTTGTGTACTAATAAATTTAATACCAATTACAGCCAAAGGATTCCTTTCTTCCTGTGCTTTAATTCAATAGCTTGCCAAAGACTTGAGTTTTTGAGTTCAGAAAATCCAAAACTTGGGGAATGTATTCTTTAGCCTGGCAGAATTTTATTAAATAGTTCTGAACAGATGGGTATCTATTTTTAAAAGCTCCAGGGATGGAAGATTCACAACATGTCTAAGTAGTCTTCAGTGTTTACATTAATCCTGCGATCTTTCAATTATCTCCCATGGCTGTGCACAAATTTTTCTTTTCCAGAGGAAGCAACAAGAGAAAACAGAAAATAAACTACGTATTAGTGCATAAGTGTGGAAATGGATGCATTTTATTTGAAAATAAAAAATAGATAAGAGATTAATACTTGGCAGTTTCAACAGAAGCTTCCTATGCATCTTCTCCCAAGTGAATTTATTTATTTATTTATTTTTAATTTTATTTATGTATTTGTTTATTTTTATGTGGGTACTGGGGGGTCAAACTCAGGACCTCGCGCTTGCTAGCAGGTGCTTGTGCCACTGAGCAATATCACCGGCCCTTTTTTCCTTTTTATGCGGGTACTGGGAGTCAAACTCAGGACCTCACTCTTGCCAGGCTGGTGCTTATGCCGCTGAGCTATAGCACCGCCCCCCAAAATCAATTTTAAAAAATCTTAAATAATGCTTTTCTGTCCTTGGCCTCTTTATATTATAAAATGCCTGTGATAAAGTTAATCTACTTATATTTAAATTTAGATAGGTGGGCCGGTGAGATGGCTCAGTGGCTGAAGCGCCTGCCCGGCAAGTGTGAGGGCCTGAGTTCGACTCCCGGAACCCACATACAAAAAAAGGGCCCGTGATATCCCGGTACCCACAAAAAATAAAATAAAATAAAATAAATTTAGATAGGTAATTTTTTTCCTTAATGGGGAAAAATTCCTTCTTTCCCTAAACAATGTGTTTTCAGTCATTTATCACGTTTATTTCTAAATAGTAAACAGCATCAATAATAGTAATGATGATGCTTAATCATTGTCTTGTATTTGTCCTTCTAATTTTAATCATCATGTATAATTAATATGTGTATACCTCTTCATACACATGTATTTGGGAGCCTGAAGGACAGTTTTTCTTTAAATCTTGTGCTTCAAATTTTTTCCTATGAAATTAGACTTTCTCTAGCATGACTATACCCAGTTGTTATGCGTAGTGGGTACTCTGTTGCTTTGCCCAGATGACCAATTCAGAGCTGATGGATGCAGCTCTTATCTGCCTAGAATATGGGTTGCTGAGGAGTCACAGCTGCCTAACTGATTGCTCTTAGCTGCAGAGAACTACTGCAGGACAGGTCTCACCCTCCCCACAGGACTGGCTCCAACCCAGGCAGTGCCCGATACCGTTGTAAATGCCAGCACCGTGTCTAATTACTGTAACTGGGCATCCAAGCTCCAGAGCACTCTGTAGATCTGGTGGAAGCTATAATTTTAGTCATGGTGATTGCTATTCCTGCTTGCCTTCCTCCCTTACTGAGGGACCTCCTAAAACTGATGCCCAACAAAACATATGTAGATGACCCTCCTACTTAGGCTGCTTTCTAGAGAATCCTCTCTCGGAATCCATATCTCTTGCAATGAGAATACTGTATGGATTAGGTCTGGATGCCCCTCCCCCCCAAGCCTCATGCATTTATAGGTGGGGCTTTGGGGAGGTGATTGGAACATGGAGTGTGATATTTATTGGTGGATTAGTTCACTGATGAGATTAGAGGTAAATGTGGTGAACCCTGGTCTGAGGAGGTGGGTCACTGGGAGTGTGGTCTGGAAGAATCTAGTTACCTTCCCTCCTCCCTTGATCTCTCAGTGCTTCCTGCCTGCAATGCCATGGACTGTTTCTCCTCTGCCATGCCTTTCTGCCATGCCACCCTTCCTTAGAGCCAGCCAACAATGGACTGAAACCTCTACAAACTGTGAACCAAATAAATCTCTACTCCTTTAAGTTGCAGGTGCTGGGTGTTACGTCTCAGTGAGGAGAATGAAACTAAGACAGATACATTATTTTATATCATTCATGAATTTTTGCCCATGGTCTGTCCTCTCCTCTTGCTTAAATGTCATGTAAATTGTAACTATTTTATAGTTCTCTGTGTATTGGAAACAAAGGAGAGGTAACTTTGGAAGCTACTATGTGTAAGAAATTGGAGATGCTGTGGTTATAGCATGAGATTTGGTCTTCATTTGTTTATCAACCATACACTGAGATCACTGTCTTCAAAACACATGCTTAAATCCTAAAAGAACATACGACATTTCTTTTTTGCCTGAAGTATTGTATTTCAATTATTTCATTTGCTTTTTTCCTACTTCTTATTCATATTTATGTTATATTTATCACATTATACATGCACACACACACACACACACACACACACATATATATATATATATATATATATATATATATATATATATATATATATAATCTTTGTGGTAAGCCACCGCCATTATTTTTGAAAGAAAAATATAGATCACTAAAGTGAATAAAAGAATGTTAACAGCCCTAAAAAAAGTAAAGACCGTGGGTTTGGGGAAAAGAAGACAGTTTAAATTGACAGGGACAGGAAATATATCTTAGAAGGAAAAAGCCCTAGAGAACAACAGAGCAAAGTACACTCCCATCACTTCTGAAGTCGTGCATGGACCAATTAGGCCAGAGTTTATACCATGGAACTGCTCGGAGTGAGTTTTGGGTGGTAAATGGAGCCAACTTGTCCACGAATATTGACATTAAAAATTTAGCTTCAGTAGAGCATGATAATAGATTTATTGTTTGTTCGTAATTTTTTTTTCACTTTGTTTTCATTTTAGAGTAAAAATTAAAAAAATGAAATGTTGGTGATTCCAACATTTAAATCTGTGATGTAAATGTTGAAGTTTAACGTGATAAACTGATGTAGGGAGAGGAACTAAGAGGCAGGGACTAATGTTTTACAGAAGAAAGAGTGTAATGTTGAAAAAAATGGACAAGGAAATTTCAAGGGCAGGGATGATCGCGAAAGAGAAAACAAATTTCATCTAGCTATGTCAGTTTGTGGGACAAGGGAGCTGAATTATTGAAATTGAATAACAGCGATATTTTTGAATGAGTGAAAGATGATGTCTGCGAATAAAACAGTCAAATCTGATGTGTAGACCAGTTCGGCGAGAAGCATAATTTGCCTCTGGCTATAGTGAGTTTGAACTATTTCTGTACCTCCAGGTAAGTTTAGCACAGAGTGGGAGAAAGCACAGCAGGAGAAGGGCAGAGGCCTTCCTATGACGGCACTGCACCGTGAGAAAGGTGCAGTGGATAATTGTCAATGCAGAGGGAATCACACAGTCAGAATTTCAGTGACCACCTCTTTTATTTTTGATTTAGTGTCAGTTGTATGTTGTGAAAGAGTTCTATGATCCCACTGTCAAAATAAGAGAGGCGTTGCTCAGAGAAGTCTCGCTTCCGTCTGCTTGTGTCTCTATCGATTCAGCTTTCCTCTTTCTGCCTTCCTATATGCAACCGTGTTTATGACGATCCTTCCAGCATCTCCTTTTGAAACTACTGCCCACCATGCTGTGTTCCACATGTCAACATAAAGCGAGTCTGGCTGGGTTGAGCACATCCTCAAATGCTTTGCAATGCATTATTACAATCAAGGGGGTCTCCCCTACTTTTCTCGCTCCCCTTCAACGTTCTGAGTAAGGCTGCAATGCCAATAAGGTCATTGCCTTTCATGCTGTAGATGCTTCTGCTTTATCACCCACACCTTTAGTTTGAGAATCACCTCAGACTCAAACCTGTCACCACCACGTTTGGTGCTGTGCTTGTAACATTTGTCTATTCAGGAAGCTATTGTTGCAAATCTGTTCCTGTATTACAATGCTGGCTCTGTCTCTATTATCTTTTCTCCTTTGCTTCCTCCCCATTTTTCTTTTCTACTCCAGTTCCAATTTCTTGTTCTTTGCTTTGAAACAGGCTAGATGTGACACTAAATGCAAAAAAAGCAGAATAACTGCTTGGCTGTTTCTCTTCTTATATTTAATGTAATATTTTACCTGGTTATATAACTAGTGTTATATAAAATGAAATCATGCCTGCTCTTCCATTGATTATATTTAAGTATTTAAATTTCTTCCTGTTCTACCAGAAGCTTTAACATCCTCCATATGATTCCCAAATACCCAAGATTGTGTAAAACTAGTTTTATTTATCATGGTATCATGATACAAAGTGCTATTTTTCTCTTTTTAAAGTTCCTATTCTTCTATATGCAACATCAATTCTTTTGTATGCTTAAGCATACAATAATTCTACTTCAGATTATTCGCTTATGGATTTCAATGGCACATTCTAACAGACTGATGTTAGATAATTTGACTTTATCTTTACTTTGTGTGTAGAATCAGACTCACATGAATGTTTCTAAAGGACAGGTGCCTTTCCTTCTCAAACCATATATTTCCCATGTAATATTCTGATCTTTTAAATGTCTGTATTAGGTCACAATTTCAACTCTTCTACATTTCACTGGAAGATTCCCAAGCCATTGAACTAGAGACCTTTTCTCTTTTGTACCCAAATCTTTGTGTTTTTTAAACTAAAATTCTTCTATCTGCTTGACTATGTCCTTTCATAGACTCAGAAGTGGTGTCTTTGACCTTGTCTATGTCTGTTTTTCTGTAATGCCAGAATGGAAGGGCAAACCCCAGAAGGCTAGAGGACAGGGAGCCCTCAGCCATCCTGAAGTCCCATCTGCTCACTTGACATGGCAAGAAACTGTGGCCCAGAACACCTACAGCAAAACGAAAGGCACCTGTTAACTCAGCCTGTCACTGTGTTTCTCCTTCCCATCCCCAGCCCCAGCCTCTTCCCACCCCTTTGCCTTCCTCACATTTCTTTTGTTGTCTGTCGTTTAACTGTTAGGTCACTTCTGAGAGCACCCATGCTTTCTCTTGAGCGCCCAGGCAGATGATCGTGGAATCCAATGGAGTCCACATTCCCCTGCTTTTCCTTCCATTAATTCACTTTCATGTACATGGTGATGTCTGAAGTTGTTGTGATTTATATCTACAGGTCCTCCACAGCCTCAAGTGATGTGCTATGTCCATAGGTGGGGCTTTCGGGAGGCGGATGGATCTTGGAGGTGGGTAACCATGCGTGAATTAGTCACTGATGAGTTTGTAGCTGACTTGCTGTTAGGAGGTGGGATCTGCTTGGAAGAGGTGCATTACTGGGGGCCTAGCAGTGTTCGTCTCTTGCCGGCTCCTTCCTTCACTCTCTCTGTGTCCCCCCAGCCATGTACTGAGCAGCCCTCCTCTGCCATGCCTGTCCACCATGCTACCCTGCCTTACAGCCAGGGACTAGGGACTAAACAGTGTACAAAGTGGGTTTCAGGTATTCTGTCCCAGTTATAAGCAAAGTGACTAAGACGATTGTATTCCTAACTTCCATGTTGTGTCCTTGATTTGGGCTCTTGAGCCATCTGCATAGATAGGGTGTCCCTATGTGTTATAAAGATTGCAAACATTTTATCTAGAAATGTGGCATGTCCCTTTCTTCCATCCCTAATTCATATTTTCTGACTCTGCATTGCTCCTAGATGAGTTCCAGTGCCTTATACGAAGTGTGCCTTTAATTGTCATTTTTATAATGACAATCCTTAGTATCTATGGGAAAGCCTGGCCAATAGCTAATCCTCTCTACCCTGACTGCATTTCTGTTTTATACTTGACATTTCCTAGTCTAGATCCCAAGGCTGACTGCTGAGTGTGCTAAAAATATTGACACAATGCATGTCATCTTAGTCCTTATGCACTCAATGTATTATCCTACTAATAACACAATATACCTCTACAATATACCTCTAGAACTCTGCTATTTCTGTTTTAGCTGATTTTAAGTAGTAATAAAATAAACTTATAATAACAGTAAAATCTGCCACACTAATAAACCTAATTACATATAATGTATATTTCTATCAATGCTGTTCGTTGTCTTGTAACTGAGACATAAAACCTGATACCCACAGTGTAATGAAGGAGAGGTTTAATTTGGCTACAGTTTCAGAGGATTCAGTTCATGGTTGGCTGGCTCTAAGACAGGAACATCATGGCAAAGCCAAGATGCTTAGTTCATGGTGGTCGGGAAAAAGAGCAGGGAACAGTGCCAGAGAGGAAGTGGGGGGCTAACTATAGACCCCAAGGTTATACCTCCATGACCCAGCTAGTCAGACCCAGAAAGTGTGATACGCAACTCTCCTTGGCAGCTCTCAAGCCAATCAAGTTGACGATTAAGTTAACTGTCAAAAATACTAAGAATATAAATAAGACAGACATAAACATAGGTGTTTTGTTCCTGTCCCTGCCAACTTGTCCTGTAATAGCAGGACCATGATCCTTATTAGTTTTTTGGAAAAAATATTCATCATTGCCCACATTAATTCATGAAGTTCAAGCTGTCTTCTTACCATTTGTGACCCTTTTATTTCATTAGTAACTCTTGTGCAATGGCAGTGAACTGAATCTCTTGATTTTTTTTTCTTTTTAGTTTTTAAATTACTCTGACGTTCTCTGTGTTAGAACCTTCTATTCTTTTACTATTTTCTGGTTTACTTTTAAGTGACAATATCTTGTCACAAGAATTCATGCATGTGTATAAAATGTTGTGCATCAAGTCATTTTTATTTTAAATAAAAGAAGACAAGCCTAAGTATTGAGCTACTTATCTCAAATTTTTAAAATTATTAGGGACAAATATGAATCCAGAATTCAATTTTAGCTTTTCTGGACCACAATATGTACTTGTACCTACTCCTCATGATGAATGTATTCACTATGTATTTACTGCAAACATGTACTAAATTAAAAAATAAACTTTCTTGACCAACATCTATACTGGTGCTATAACATCTTTCTTATCTATGTATCAAAATAAAAATATCTATATAGGGCCGGTGAGATGGCTCAGCGGCGTAAGCGCCTGCCTTGCAAGCGCGAGGGCCCGAGTTCGACTCCTGGATCCCACATACGAAAAAGGGGCCGGTGATATCTCTCAGCGGCACGGGTGCCTGTTGGCGCGTGAGGTCCTGAGGTCGACCCCCCGGTACCCACAAAAAAATATATATATCTATAGAAATTATCTATATAATATGACTGGAGTCACCAGGAGATGTGGATTTAAAGTTAAGTGATATAACCATTGTAGTTAGGCATATATGAAGTTGTGCTTAAAAGAGGAATTTTCCTCAAGATAGCTGAAAACCTGTCAAACTCAATCATCCCTGCAGCTATTCCTATTAAAAACATGAAGAAATCTAAAATATAATGGCTTGTTATTTCTTCTGATAGCATCACAAGTTCATATATGAGTTCAATTTGTCCATTCTTTTTCATGTTATCCACATAATCTGTAATAGGACACAAATACGATAACTTTCTCATTACAGTTCTTTTCAATAAAAGATTCAGAAAAATAAACTATTTGTATTATTAATGCATTTGTCAGCTTTTTGTCTGTCATTACAGTGATTCGTTTTTTGAAAAATGATAGTAGTAAGTAGCTGAAAGTGGCTAAATGAGGCTGAACCCACTCAATTCACTGAAAATTGTCACATTGGTTGGCTGTAAATATATAAAGGAAAGAGCAGAAACTGGATTGTGATACATTCATAAAAACTGGCTTAGTGTGAAGGAGCATTATTATATATTTTTCAGGTCATATGTATTAATCAAAGTGTTTCAAAATTGTAGTGCTTTCTACTATTACACACTATTTTTAAGTAGACTTGTAGTTGCAATTCAGTGTTATCATTGCATTTATACTTGAGAATTAGCACAGCTTTTGAAAATTCTATTTTTGAAAAACTTAACTATTATTAACTGATATATTTGAACACCTTCATTATCTAAAATTTCTGCTTTTATATTTTGCAGAAAGGTTTCAGCAATAGAAATTAGAAAATTTTAAATGTAGCATTTTCTTTGCCATTAGTTCACTCCTTAAGTATAGAAGCATTAAATTGTATTCGTGTCTTATTTTTATTTATTTATTTATTTATTTATTTTTTATGTGGGTGCCAGGAACTGAACTCAGGACCTCGCACTTCCAAGCAGGCGCTTGTGCCGCTGAGCTATATCATCAGCCCGGTGTTTTATTTTTAAACTCTGAAGTGAGGGTTTCTTAGATGACAGAGTACATCTAAAATAGTTAAGGAATAAAAATTATTTTGCATATACAATATCATGCATTTTTTAAAGCGAATGAGTTAATGCCTCAATATTACCATAGAACATGAAAATGAATTATTTTCCAAGTAGAGGAAAATGAATTATTACTCATCTGGAAATTGCTGGGTAATACCACTAAGTCTCCAAGGAACATTAACTTCTGAATTGTCATTTTTCTGAGTTGTAAAAGAAACCATTTCAATTGCTAAAGTGCTAAGCACTATGAATTTTAAAAATTGCCTATGAAACAGAAACATTATCTAAGTTATTAGGGTTTTCTCTGGAGTCGCTTGGGTTAAATCTTAACCCTGACAGGCAAAAGGAACAGAGCATCATCCACAATTTGCATTCGATCCCCTCCTTGAAACTTTAGACTTTCCAGTCCATTGTTTTACAAATTCGCTGAAGGTTGTCTTCAGATTTCCTAATGTATCTCCAAAGCACCTAGTGCTGTATTTTGTACCCAGGGAAAACTGTTCACAGATCGATAATGAAATACTCAATACGGAGAGAAATACTAAATGAGTTATATCTTTAACCTTAAATTTATTTGTAGAAGTCCAATAATTTTATTTCTCAGTATGTTTGCATGTGTTTTGTAGGTTTAGCTCTAAAAGGCACTCAGATAAATCTTTGCATAGATGTGTATCTTAAAGTATAAGGTAGTTCCTTTTGCTTTGATGGTTTCTGGTAAGATGGAAAGTACATTAGTGCACTAGTTTTGAAGAAGCGCAGTTATACATCATCTGGTGTGCTGGTATCTCTTTTACAGGTGTCACCGTTGTGTTGGAGGAAGGCTGAGCTGCTTTCAAAGGATGGTCCATAATTCACCAGCATGTGTGTCTGGAGCAAGCGTTTCCTGGACCCCAGATGCACCGTACGTCTGGTTATCTGTCTCCTTTCTGGTCTTCTACATGTTCAGACTACCATTCCAAAAACAGAAGGTGGGGTCTATTGCCAACGAATACTGAATAATCACTGAATGCATCAGAGTTTACTTTCTCTAATTCCTCCTGTTAATTTTCTCGACAGGAAGGAGAGACCATTGAAGGGATATTAGAATTATGGAGAAAGCCAGTACAATAGTAACCGCACTCAATGCTTTTCCTCTGTCTTCCGTGGCTATGATGCTTTTGTTTATGTTTCTGTGACTTTCTTGTAGTGTTTAGCTTTCTGCCCATCCTGAATGTCTCCCTGTGGCTCACCTCAATCTGTCTGCCTCTCTTCTCTGGTTGCAAGCCAGCTACTGAAACAGCAAGTGGGTTATTTATAGCGGAAGAAACCTCAAAGGTGAATTTTTCACAAAAGCTAGGTATTATTTTGTTTCACCACTAAGGTTACCATCTCAAAGGCCCCAGGGCTGTATTAGTACACTTAATATGAACTAAGAGTCAATATACAGTCAGGTCTTGAGCCACAGTAAACTCTATACAGTGCCAAAGCAGTTTAACTTCACCAAATGTGTTAATGTCGAATATTGTATACTGAATGTACGCATGATAGACAGCTGTGCTTTATTCAATGTTTGGATTAGAATAAAATAGAAATACTTCCAGCTTAAATGACATTTTTTTATTTGAAAGGAATAAATGTCATCATTATATAAAAAATCTCATTAATTTTGATGAGTTTCAAAAGCATATATAATCATTGTGCTAAAAAAAATTTGGAAGCAATGGACCCAAATCACATATCTTGAGGATACAGGCATTTTTTGAACCTCCTCTAAGAAACTGAAAAAATTTAAGGGATATCTGGTGTAAAGGTGCTTGGTTTGGGCTCCCATAGGAACTGGTATCTACATTTGATATAGAACAGTCCACACTCTACTATTAAAGTTAATTTCCTCCTTACCCAGCTAGGTTTTTTCTAACTGATCTTGGTATTGATTTGCTTTTAAAAATAATGTTTTACTAAAACATGGTCATGACCAGATATTTATTGATTTCCTGCATATGCTTTCTTGCTACAAGACAGGGTTGAACACTTGCAATGGAGTTGACTAGTTGTCACAAAGACCGTAATGTTTAAAGTGCTCACTATCTGGCCCTTTGGAGAGAAAAGTTTACCATTGTCTGTTGTAAAATTGCAAATTGCTAAAACAATGAATGAACTCATGATCTCATGTGGAGGATGATGCTTCTAGTCATTCATTTATATTTTCATTAGTTCAGATAGAATTTTTAAAAGTCAGACAACCCTCTGTTCAAACTGCAGCAACTTTGCAATAAATGGCCTTTGTGAAAGCTACTTAAACACACCAAGACTTGGGGAGTTCACCAGTGAAATGGGTACACAAATTGTATCTGCTTCAACAATCCACTGCATCATTTAGATCTTATGAGTGAATTGGGACAACACGACACCCTTACTGTAAAAACAAGTCTTCAGGTGTTTCTAATCACATTGTGTCTCTAATCCTCAGGTCCTTCTGTGCATCTCTCCCCTTCTGTTCACAGTCGTCCAGAATATACAAGATGTCAGGCCCAGGGTAGTTACTGAAGTGTTTGCTGTGGGTGTGAATGGATGAGTGACTGTCTTTCCCTCTCCATGATGCTATGTTGCCACTTGCCTTTGGTTCACATAGAAATGTGGGGACCATGATGGAATGTGAATATAACTGAAACAGAAACAAAACAGGGCCATAAGTATAATCAGTGATCAATAAATAAATCATGAATGAATGCAATAAAATGCAGGGCAACTATTTCATTGTTCCAGGAGACTATTGTCAGAGATTAGGTTGTTTCTGAAATCTGAACATGGATTTTGATGTTGTTACTTAAAAACAAACACACCATGGCCCTGCCTACCATGTTAGACTGAAGGTATCTCAGAGCACGGGAATAAGTGCGATGCACAGATCATCTGAACAAAATATGAACAGCATTTGTAACTTGGCATTTAAACAAATTTTCAAAACGTGGAAGATGCTAATTCACTGCAAAAATCTGTAACCACCTCTGGATACTAGGATTCAATCAATAAAATGTCTGATTTCAGAAAGAATTTTAATTAAGATTTGAGCTCTCGAGCCTGGTGACCTCCATGAGTACCCTGTTTTAAATTTCTTTGCTTGGGGGAAAGTATTGGCCTTCAAGGAGAAGGAAGGTTGTTGAGAAAGAATATAATATTCCACATCTAAGAGTAGAGAGAAGTAAAGTATATGTATTTCCATGTGTATGGAAATGAATGTGTATGGAGATGAATGCACTACGTACATTCATGTTAAACTGACAAGAATTATACGTTATCGTGTATTATTATCATGAAGAGTTTTTTGCAGAAGAAATAGAACTGAATAGATTCTGTATTTATTGGTGTAATGGTACATGGGAACATACAGTTACAGGGAAGTATAGTTTTAAGAAAAAGGACCCGTCCTGTGGTTTTCATTGAATATAATGTTGCTCTGTCATAGCGAGATCTGAATGTAGCATCATTTCTCATTTTCAACATTCACAAAAAAGGGAGAAATAAGACACAAATTAATCATGAGACCCACTCCCACAGATGACAAGGAATATTCAGGGAGGGAAAGAAATCCAGGTATGCAAACCCAGGGTTAACAAGGTAAAGAAAACCATATATTAATGTTAATATAGTCAAATTTGTACACATAGTCTGGCGAGAACTCAGTACATTTTGGTTACATGCAAAAAGGAAGGGACATATAGTAATGAGTAATGCCCTGCAATGGACAATGATAAACTAATGTAGATTATTTGTATGCCCAGACTTAGTTTCTGGAAGGTTAGGAGAGTAACTTATTGAAAGTAAATTAAAATCAAAATAAACAATATAACTATATTGTTTATATTAATTTATATTGATTTAATGAAATACTAAAATTTCACAATCACAGTTCAGAATAAATTCATTGATTTCAAATAATCACTATGATTTAAACTAATCATGATTGACTCATTATTAGTATCAACTACATAAGGAAATAGAGAGAATAAACCTAGGTTTGAACACAACCAAGGCACTAGTTAATTCATTACCATTATTTTCAATTTACCAAAATTCTAAGAAATTCTTGAATGTAGAAGTTAAAATTAAAGGTTATTTTTTCAGTTACAAAAATAATTTTTGAAGTTGGCTATTTGGTGAAATTTATGGTTCCTGAATTCGCTGGAGATCTAAGGAGATTCAAAAATCACCAGAATTTATACTCCCCGTCGCATATACTGATTAATTATGAAATTCTTGCTGTTAGTTCTCTATCAGTTGGAGATCACAACAATGTTCTTTTTACCAAATGTTATATCAAAAGTATAAAAGATTTTTTTGGAAAGGTGGAGTAAAATCCACGGCATTTATCCCATGATAATTATTTATGAAGGTGCCTGTTAATTTGTCAAATATACAGCTACGATGCCTCATAGGACTTAATCATTTCCCAGAAGTCTTTTGTTCCTAACTTCTGACAGCACAGTCAAATCCACTTCCTCCTCTGCGTTCTCCTTGGATGAAGTGTTTTACCGCCCTGCCTTCCTTGGTACAGTCAGGTCTGTCCTTCCAGGGATAGTTCCGCGCTCATGTCTTCAGGGACCGCGTGGTGATCCTCAGCGCCCGACCACTCCTCATGACATGCGCTAGGATCACAGCTTTTCATATGGTTTTTGTTTGTTTGCTTTTGTTTTTATTTTAATGCTCCTTATTTGTTACCATTGTGATCCCAGCTAAATTATACGTCTTGAGGATAAAAGCCGTAAAGGAAGTTGTCTGATAAATATATACCTGGTTACAGAGTCTATGGATGTTTTCCACAGGCACCTCCTCATGCATCACACCAAGTTTTAGAAAAAGTCTCTACCTGTAAACTGAAGAACATTCCGGATCAGTGTTTCTCTGGTTAATACTAACAATAGTATTGCTTTATTATTGTTTAATATTTATGACATACAAAGGTATTTTTGGCACACAGCATGGATACCAGTGATTATATCAAATTGTATTTTTACTTAATTTACCTTTACGAGATTCAGGGTGAGTTCTTGCAAGTTTCTTGATGTGATGGTCAATTTAGTGCAACCAAGACAACAAAATCCAGAAAAATTACAGGTCAGATAATGCAACATTCTCTGTGGGGAAAGCAGGATTTTCTTATTATAGGTGAGGAAAACAACATCATCTGTTGTTTTATTTATTTTACTCTTTATTTTATCAAATTATGGGTTGCTTGTAGGATTATCACACATAACCTTGAAATCTCCATGAAGTATAAAAGAGCTTGAGTAGTTCCTCCAAGTAAGCAAAGTAATTGAAATAAAACCACCTTAAACTCTATACTAAGTACCAGATAAAATCTCAGAATTACCAGTTACTTCTGGGTTATAATTTAGTTACCTTCAGAAGTTTCACCAATTTTTTCAGTGACTGATACCGTGACCTGCTGCCAGGTATTTTTGGACATCATGGTAAACCAAAGCAGTTAATTATTCTAGAAGTTTTAACTTGAAAATATGTTTTATTTTAAAAGAAAATGAATACATATTTTTCAAATCTCTTTAAATAATTTTCACTGGCATAGGAGACAAACTTATTTACATTGGAACTGCTTCCTGATGAATTCTGCTTAATTTCTGCTAATATAAATCTCAAGATATTAGATTTTCATACACAATGTAAATTTCATTGAATAATTGCATCACGTTATTTCTAAGATATTACACGATTCTACAGCTCATATTAAGTTTGCAACTTATTCTCTGAAGTATAATAATATATAAGACCAACTTCATGAATAATAATAGTAATAATGATTAACACATTAAATTCAAAGGTTTTCCTTAGATTTCTGAGTTTCTAAAGATTGCAGTGCAGTTTTGAGATCACGAACACTTGATGAACACCTGTCCCCTCCATTAACCCACGCCATATATGTAAGGATTTGGTACTAGTTACACATTTTGCAAATTTCAACAATTATCATGGTAGTAATTTTTCTCTTATTTTGGTGCAAAGATAGTAGAAGTTGCATTTATCTTTAACTGTGGTACCTACAAAGTACACAAAAGAATCATGTTTTGTAGACAGAAATAAAAAAAAAAGAGAGAGAGAAATCAGGGAGTCGGAAAGAAAGGGAAAACAAATGCTAAGGAAGAAAGCAAGGAAGTGTTGGCACATACAGACAGAAAAGATAGGACTGAAAATTGAAAGATTTTCACAACATATTTTATCAAGCACTCTGAAACTGATGTTTGCTTTTAAAACTAGAATTGATGACTTTATATTTTTGGTAACCAAAAGATGTACCAAAAAATATAAGGTAAAGTAAATATTATTGTATACTTTATAATTATGCAAATTATTTCTAAATAGCTTTTAAATAGAACACATAAAATAAACACACGCACAAAGAAAAGCCCTCATTTCATGAGATTCAGTCCTGAGTAAAAAGCTTTAAAATACTCTATCTTTAACAGGCCACATTTCATCTCATAATTGTCAATGCGCAAAACCTGATTTAAAAAAATAATAACTGCAAGTATGGCAATGGATTCTGGGCTGGGATGTCCACATAGAGATTATTTTCATAGCAGAAGCTTTCTATTTTCCAGTGAGATCCATTCTGATACAACACCATACGTTTCCAACACATATTCCCATCTAAACTGAATGATCCCCATTGATCTCTCTTCCTTCTTGCGTGAGTCACTGAAATAAATCCCCTCGATAGCTTACAAACACCCCTTCTCAGCTGTCCAGCCCTTTCGTTGTAGGCATGAAATCTCCATCAATTTGCAGATCCGCCAATGGTTGCTCTACCTGGTGGGTCTCATAAGTGAAAGAGGAGTGGAAAAAGTGGTATGAAAAAGAACCTGATCAATTTAGGGAGAAATTATCTACATTCACACATGATACTCTGGGGTTTCTTTTTGTGACCAATGATGATGAAAAATTCCCCAAAGCAAGGAGATGGCACCGAGCCTGATTTTGTGGGCATAAACTGTGATGCCTTGGGCAAAATATCATTGCCTAAATCATAAATAATGATCATTCAACAGAAGCTAAAATGTCATCTGTACTTAATGCTGTCGAATGTAATCATCATTTAAAGCCCATCAGCTTCGTGTGTGCTGGTTTATCACCTGTCTGAGCCACCTGAGGAAGCGTGATCCCTGCGACATGATTTACCTTGACTGCCTAGGCAACTCGTTTTGCTTGCCTTATAAATGGCAGCGTGAATGTAATAGTTCATTCTGATAACAAGAAAATAGAAAGTTTGGCTCAAGAATCTGGAAGAACAAAATGAATCCTGAATCGGTCTAAAAATAAGAACATCTGTGTGCAGCAGGAAATAGTAATGATTTATGATGCCAACATCACTGTGTGATAAGTTGTTCCACTTTATGATAATTTAGAGCATTTAATGTACTATATAAATCGACATAAACTGAGGTAATGCTCCCCCAAATTGCAATAAACAGAACAAAAATGTAAAATATAAATGTTTGGTTTCCTGTGTGAAAGTTTTGGTTTGGAAAGGGGGATTCATGTGGAAAGAGCAGGATCATTCCAAACCCAAATTGCTCCCCAGGCAGCTTTGAAGTTTTGCTGGTGTCAGCATCCCTAGCCTGCAGGAAGTGGGGGACTTTGAAGGTGTCCCAGGCAGACTTCACTGCCTGCAGCCCTGTTGCTGATCTTTTTTTTTTTTTTTTAACTACAGTTTTAAAATTTTGACTTTTCTATTAAGTTCTAAAGTCCACTAGAAGGCCTCTGAATTCACTCACATGTACTTGATTTCTTTGGTCAACAATACAATTTTTGTATTTTTCAAAATCAAGTAGTAGGTTTTATATAAAATTGCTTTGAGTCCTGAAAAGAAATCTACCTTTGAAATATTTCAGGAGAGTTAAATACCTCTAAAAAATGCATTTGTCTTCCAAATATGTTAACACAAGAAGATTGCTGTATACTATGATGAAGCTACCTGAATAACCCCAAACCAAGAACTCATCATCTTAAAGATTTCATACTCAACGTTTCCCGGCATTATAGCTTGCATACTTGACAAGTATAAGCCTCTTGGTGGGGAGACATGATTGGGTAAGAGCAGCAGCGAGTGGGTTTTTTCTTTTCTTTCTTTCTTTTCTTTTTCTTCTTCTTTTTTTTTTCAGTACAGGGTCTTTGCACCGAGTTACATCTTCTGCCAATTGATTGATTATTATCCTAATGGAAATAAGGCAAGTACAATATTGCATCGTTCGCACATGTGGGTTATGTAAACAGCGATCACATCGCTCTCAGAGTAGGATGGTGGTTTTTAGAGGCTGGGTGAAGGTGGTGATGTAAAAAGAAACAGAGCGATACATAGTAGTCACAGTGAGATGGAAATAGGATGCTCCTATGTGCAATTGCATAATGGAGCAGCCATAGTTAATCATTATGTATTACAAATCTCAAAAAGCTAGAAGCAAGGATTTTGCATGTTTTCACCTTAAAGAAAAGAAAAACATTTCCAACGCTGTTAAGTCGTAAGTTGCAATTCTTTCTAATGAAGAGTTGGAGGTAGTTTATATAGTGAACCAACAACTACTTGCCTAGGT
Organism: Erethizon dorsatum; assembly: GCA_028451465.1. Lineage (NCBI taxonomy): Eukaryota > Metazoa > Chordata > Mammalia > Rodentia > Erethizontidae > Erethizon > Erethizon dorsatum. The sequence continues at coordinate 152,946,709 of CM051824.1, read as the reverse complement.
GAGATTTTTTCAGGAAATAAAGTTGTGCTAACACATGAATAAACTATATGAGGATAGAAAGCCTTGGGCTTTGGTACCTTCACTGTAAGTAGCATAGGGGCTTATGATGATTATAGGCACTTGCTCCATATTACTACAATTTGTTAGTGCATATTTTGAGTCCCTGTGAAAGGAATCAAGCCATTTTAGTGATAAAAGGGTTTTGGCATGTCCCTTTTTTATTATGCATGCCTGAGCATTGATGAGCTCATTAGTGAAAATAACAACTTTGGATACTGTCTAGAATTTTATGAGCTATCTGTCTTTATCACAGCCCCTCATCCTCCACTTTTAATCTTCCTTTCTCAAAAGAGGAAATTGTCCTTTGAGTTCCTCTAGGGAATAAGGCTGTGCCTGTTTCGATAACCTGAGACCCTGATCCACTCTTCTCCACATACAGAATCCCAGACTAATGTTAGCAACGTTAAGAGGAATAATATTATGAGATCTCTTAAACTGGCACTGACAAATCATTTTTCCCAAAAAGGGACTGGATATCGCATTGGATAAAACAGAAACACAGACTCTTGTCCATTTTTAACCTACAGTTAACATTTTAGACACTGAGGACTTTGTATTACATATTCCAACTTAAATATACCTCCTTATCAGCCAAATTGTGTCTCTACTTCCTTTCATGCTATTTTTATATACTCCCACTGAGACTTACTTGCGTCATGATTTTTGAAGTTAATATCATAATTATGTAGAAAACTGCTTAACATGCATTTATATGCATGAATAGTTGTAATGACAGTTGATTTTTTGAAAACTCTTGTATATTATTGTTGATGACACTGCATATAAACTCTGTAGTATTAAGAATAACTTTTATTACATTATCACTTACAAATAATACAATGCTGAGATCTTAAAGGTGTCGTGTAATCAACGTTTATAAATCTGGTGTACTTTCATGGAAGTGACACCTAATTTACGCAGAGAAACCTTCCTCCACCCAGAAAACTCTCACTTTTCTTAGCTAATGCCTACTATTATGGTTATTTAAATAATGTCAAAGTTAAAATGAAAACTACTCAGTTCTACATCATAGTTCATATTATAACACTACTATAAGTGATTTCAAAGGCACACTAAGTAACTCCTCTTTTGCACTAAGTATATGACAATAACATTATTACAACATTATGAGCCAAAGAACAAAATTGTAAATTGATGTGTGAACCACATGAAATATCACTTTCAAATGCATAATTTACAATATTGTAGAAATAAATTATTCTTGGTTTTTGTAGCACTGATTTGGTATCTGGAAAAAGCCTTGCTTTCCATGCTTTTCTTTTTTCTTGGTCTGTCTTGTTTCTACTGAATGCATGAAGTTGTATCACACAGAGATCAGATGCATTAAACTCAACAATTTTCCATTCCAGTGTTAGAGAATTAACAGCTAGAGGTACATTAAACTCTAGAACAATTTGTGGAAAGGGTGTTAGTAGTAAAACTGTGCATGGTTTTCCTTGTATAGTTCTTTATGGAATGTGGTAGATTACTGTATAAAGTCAGCAATATAATATTAGTACAATATTAGTTTTTATAACAATCTGCAGTAAATATTATATTCTCAATTTTTAAAGTGTGAAAAACCAATTACTACTCTTTGTGGTTTGTTCATGGTGTTCCTTGCCTTGAATAAGTGCATATATATAAAATATAAGTTTTAACATAGCAGGAAATTAATGAACTTTTAAATTTTTATTTTATTTTTTATTACTTATGATCTTGCAACATAGGTTCATTTACTCTTCTATTTCTTTATTTTCCTTAAATGTAGATTAAAATGTAGTTTGCTATTTCCTGGAAGGAAATGGCAAAAATGACAATTTTATTATCATTTGTTTTCTTCCCCACGCATTCTCATTTGCGTGCCTATGATATTGGATACATAAAAAAGGGAATTTTCTGTGAATGGTGTATTGCCAGCATTACCACACAGAACTTTGCTAAGGAGATTTTACTTTTTTTACTACTTTTCTTCCCCTAGAAGAAATTTCTGTCAACATAAAATGATATTATCTATTTTTCCTGATGTATATGATACTACCATGGATAGTTCATGCAATTATTTTTGTATCTAAAGGAGTTTCTTATTATTTAAATACATATTTTTATTCTACCTATTCTGATTTCCTCTTAATACTGAAGAAAAATATTCCAGACAATTTCACAAACATTCACATCTTATATTTTGAGGAAATGGCAAGCAAAGCTACTGGATGCTGCTGTTCTCATGAATGTCACTATGAATTCTCACACCTACAGAAAGCACTTCTGAGTGTAGTGCAAAATACAATAAGCATCACTTCTAGAACAAAAAGCCAGCAACATACAACACATTCTGTCACATTGGCAATTCTGTGCACTTTGCCGAATCTTATGCCAGTGGTCTTGGCTGGACGGGAGCATTGAAAATATGATTTACCAGAATATTTATTGCCCTGGTCCTGGAAGGTCAATTCAAGGGTCAATTCTACTCTTGATGAATTTTTGGTTTTTTCCTAGTCAGATTTTTGCTATTACAAATAATCTTGTCAAGAGCAAACTGGTGTTTGGTATACTTGTGTAAGCATCCATGCTGAAAATATTGTAACCCTTTTTGATCATGTGTTATATATACATTCAATATTAGCATGTGATAACACATTTCATTTTCAATTTTTGTATTAATTTTTATCATAGTATCAGCGATGAGTTTTCCAACTGCAACCAATTTAGTCTTGTCTGTCTGTTATGGCTTGTGCTTAGACGTCCCCCAAATCCTCATGCGGTGTTAGGTGGCACTTTTCAGAAGTGGCTGGATCTTGGGCGTGCTTGTATTAAGTGTGTGATGCTGGGATTGAGGGTGCGATGCTGGGATTAAGTGTGGGTGGCACCACCCAAAGGGCCGGTAACCTGGAAGAGAAAAAAAAGGGAAAGGCAGGCTGCTGCTGTTACTGTTTCACTCCTTTGCTGCTTGCTGCCTTCTGCCTGCCACAAACAGTTTCTTCTCTGTGATGTCCCCCTGCCAAGCCACCCTATATTGGAGTCAGCCAACTATGAACTGAAATCTCTACAAACTGTGAGCTACAGTAAACCCTTCCTCCTTTAACTTTGGACATCAGGTATTTTTGTGTGTGTGTGTGTGTGTGTGTGTGTGTGTGTGTATACTGGGGATTGAACTCAGGACCTCACGTTTGCCAGGCAGGCACTTATGCTGCTGAGTCATCTCACCGGCCCCATCAGGTATTTTGTCTCAGATGTGAGAACATTGACAAAGACACTGTTTCTTTTTTAAAATCTTATTTTGACATGCATTCTCATAAATACACACAAGAGATTTTTAATTGTTTGGAAGTTACAGACATAGAACTTTTTATCACTATTTAACACTATTTTCATTGCAAAACATAAGCATTTTTAAAATTGAAATAAATACTATTACCTCTGATTGTTTCAATAATACTCATAAGAGTAAAAGAAAAATTCAGGGGCCAGTGAGATGGCTCAGTGGCTTAAGCGCCTGCCTCGCAAGCGCGAGGGCCCTAGTTCGACTCCCGGAACCCACATACGTAAAGGGGGCCAGTGATATCGCTCAGTGTCATGGGCACCTGCTGGCGCACGAGGTCCTGAGGTCGAACCCCGGTACCCACAAAAAAAAAAAAAAAAGAAAGAAAAATTCAGATTGGTTGAGACAACTTGTGTTTTTAATTTGTATTTCCTAGTTTGTAATGAAATTTAACAATTATTTTTATGTTCACTGGCCTTTTTCTTTTGTGTTGTCTGTATTTTATGGTGTTACCCTACATTCATTCATTCATTCTCTCTTTCTCTCCCCCCATATATTCATACACTAACCCACTTACGTATATACAGATCTGTATGTAAATGTATATAAATACTTTTATGTGTCAATTACACAAGTTGGCATTGACATACATTAGAAATAGTTACTATGTTGTTACCATGTGCCAGCCATTTACATAATAATGATAAAAATGCTTTCCCTAGCTGTAGGAACCGAGTATCTGTTGAATTCTGAACTATTAATGTGGCTGTGTTTTAATCATCAAGCTCCTCACAGTCTCTGAGTGAGAGCACATAATTCAAATGACCACATTATCCCATTGGATTCTGCATGGAGGTTAATTTGGCCTTTGACACTTGTGGGTTCCCTGACATGAGTTTACTGCCAGAGCATTTTTAACAATTCAGTCTTTTCAGTCCTGCTTAGGTTCAGTCTGTCTCCAACTTCTGTTGTACTACATATTGTTAAAAAATCAAAAAATAGCATCCTATAAACAAAAAACCTTTAATCCTTTGTTTTTGTTCCTATTTCTACAGCAATATATCAAATTATGTAGACTCAATATCATTTACTGTAAAAGTTATAAAAGACAGATTTGGAAATTCTGAATAAATATAATGGAAACATAACATATGGTAAAGATATTTCATAGAGATGTTTCGATTATAAAAATATTTAAAGTGTGTGAGAATCACTTCTGAATAAACAAAGTCAAGCACTGAAATCAGGAATTTATCTTGAAATGGGATTTTACTTGACTTTGCTTATTTTAGGATTTAAGTTTCTGTAACAACTTGCATATATTTTGCACCACGTGAAATATGCTTTTCAAAATAAAAAATGGTTAAAATGTTCACTGAAAAGCTTTCTAAATAAAAATAAATTGGGTTTATCAAAGTAAAAGTTTCTGTTCTTGACAATTCCTTAAGAAATTAAAATAAAGTTCATAAATAGGAAAATATTTACAAATCATGTAACTGATAATGGATTTGTATCTAGAGGATATAAAAATTTGTTCCATTCTGTATGGCAATTAGTGCAATTTAAAAAATGATTAAGTCATTTAAGTAAACCCTTTCCCAAACAGCATATGATGTACTTACAACATACATAGATACCCACTATTAATCACTGGGAAAATGCAATCAAAATCAAAATGAGACCGATGATAAGATTGTCAGTAAGTGTATAGAATGGAGAGAACATTCTCAAATGATGTTTCTGGTGGTACAAAACAGGACAGCCACTTTGGAAAACAATTTTACTTTTTTATTAAGTTAAACATATTTGCCATGTAAAGAATCCGACTACTAGCTATTTACTCAGTCAAAATGAAAACATATGTCTACAAAAGATTTGGATCCCAATGTTTACATACCTTCATTCATAATATCCCCAAATTTAAAAATAAAGCAAAATGGGAACAATGCTCTCACCCAGCAAATGGATAAACATTTTTTGAATATACATTCATATAGCAATAACAAGTAAAAAAGAAAAACAATTATTGGTGCATGATACAAAATATTTATTTCAAAGGCATTTAATGAATGAGACCAGTCATCCACAAAAGGCTTAGTTGCAATGCCCGTGTTTCCTGTAAAATGAAATTATTGTGGAAGCCAAGTTTTAGGGACAGGAAACAAATCAGTGATTACCAGGAAGTGAGATGAAAGGAGAAGGGATTAATTGCAAGGAGACATAAATGAGTTTTTTTAGAGTGATGCAAAGTTTTGGATCTTGAGTGTGGTGACACAGTTACGAACGTCATCCAACTGTATACTTTAAAACTGGTGAATTTAATTGTATATCAGTTTTATTTTGATAAGTTTATAACTTGACTTTCAATATGCCTTCATCAATTATGAGCAAAGAGAGATTGATAATTGACATATAATTAATATTGTACCTGAGTGTTCAATGGTCAGTTTTGGCCAATTCATTGATGAATTTGCAAACCTAAGATTTGGAAACAGAAATGGTGTCACTGCGACACATCTACATGTGAGTTCAAAGTTTTGACTTTCTTAAAAATAATGCATTCATGTAATTATATGGTTTCCCCATCTCTATAATTATGTATTTATATTTAGATACTGATAAGTGCCAAATTCAATTTAAAATTTCCAATATCCATCTCTCCTTCAATAATTTCAGTTGATGTATATTACTGAAAATAATTTTGTTATATAAAGGAGAGAGTGTTCCCACTACCAAACAAGCTGGTTGTCACTGCCGCACCTTACCTTTTTGAAGAAACCATTCCTGTGTCACTTCAACATGACAACATCACTGTCCATCAGGTAATCTTATCCATATGGAGCCGGATCTCAGCGTTTTCCGACTTTAATGGTAAGTTTGTCTACATTTACCCCATCATAGTAGCTTGGCTGTTTTTGTTTCAATCCTAAACTTTGAATGTAGAGTACAAGTTCTCCCATAGTATTCTTTTTCAGAATTGTGTTGGCTATTTTTGACCTCTGTATTTTTATATAAATGTTAGAATCATCTTGTAAATTTCCACAAAAATACTGCTTGTGCATGGTGTTTGACCATGTAAAACTATACATGAAATTAGGGGAAATAACCTTAGAAAAGTAATCATCTATGTATTATATATCTTGCTTTGAATATTTTATCTCAAATATATTTTATGAACAATTATGCAAAGATTATAGAACATTTTCAATTAGATTCATTCATTGCTGGTTTTTAAAAATTGTTAATATTATATGTAACATTATTCTTTAAAATTTATATTCCAACTTTTTGTATCTTCAAACTCAATTCATTTTTCATTGATAGTGTGATTAGCAATATTGCCACATTTATTTATTCATTCTCCAAAAATCTGTAGATTTTGTGTATAGTCTTAACTCACAATCATCTAATAAGACATTTTTAAAAATAATTTTCCTACCATTGCCTTTCCTGCCCTATAGCTGTGGCTGGGATTTCTAGTACAACGTTGTATATATTTGTCTCATAACACCAAGGGCCTCGCAAAACTGTGCTTGTCCCTTAGTGTCCAAGGCATTTCTGTAGGACAGAGAGAGAAGGGAGAGAGAGACAGAGACAGAGACAGGGAGACAGGGCCAGAGACACAAAGCGACAGACAAAGGGACAAAGACAGACACAGAGAGACAGAGAGAAACAGAGAAACCAAGACAAAGATGCAAACAGATATTGTTCAGTTTTTCACATCTTTGTTTTTTTTTTTTTTTTTTAAGGAGGAAAATATCTTATAAATTACTAATCTACCATTTCCAGAAGTTAGGCTCCATTCTTCAAGATGAATTAGCAATTTGTGAATAATAAAGGAGAGGCTTTTCTTCCTTGTTAGGATGAATAGCTTCAATCCACCCAAACTAACAAAATGTAAGTCCCTCTCCTCATCGCAGAGGGCAAGTGATATAACAGCATCCAATTCCCACATATAAAATCTTAGACATTCTGTCTTTTGAGGACCATAAAACAGGCTTTGCTGTTCTGCTATGAAACATGGGACATGCATTGACAGATATCCCCGATAGAATAGCACACAGCTGTAACTAAGATTTTAAATATTAAACCACGTAAAAAAAAAAAAAAAAGCCTGTCTCTCAGGAGTTATTCCTACTCCCCAGGAAATTTTTCCTACTCTAAAAAAAAGGCCTAAACTTCCTTGATAAAGATAATACACGGGCCGGTGAGATGGCTCAGCAGTGTAAGCGCCTGCCTGGCAAGCGCGAGGGTCTGAGTTCGACTCCTGGAACCCACATATGAAGAAAAGGCCGGTGATATCGCTCAGCGGCACGGGCGCCTGCTGGCGCGCAAGGTCTGAGGTCGACCCCTGGTACCCACAGAAAAAAAAAAACCACAACAGACAATACTGATTAGCATGTTGCCATTTAAACAATATGATTCAATGAGGCATAAATTCTTGAATATATATTATTTCATTTTGTGTTACAAGGATTTTACCAAAAAAATGGGAACTCTATTTTGACGTAATAGTATATCAACAAGGTGTCTACTTATTTAGAACATAATAACATACAAAACTAAGTGAAAATATTATCTTACTTGCTAAAGCGACAGTTGAACATTAAGTAGAGAATGAGGTTTTAGATACTACATTAAGGGAAATTACTTATTTTTCTTTCTTTTTTTTAAGACTGTTTTAAGTATCTGAAGAGAGAAACAATTATAATTACTGTTCCAGATATAGAATGCAGAAAGACTAAAGGCAAATCCACTGCTACTAGTTGCAAGGCTCCGTCTCCAATATCTGGTGCCACTACTGTACAAATCACATCAAATTATACTCTGAGTGCGAGTTTACTTACTCACACAGAGTAAGTACTGGAAATACTGGGTGATATGATCCCTTTCAAAGTAATTCCCTCTGAGTATTTTAATGAATACATTAATTTTATAGAATTCAATTATGGCATTGTGTTACATTTCAGCAAAAAGACCTCTTTTCCACCCTCGCTGTCTCTACAAATGTAAAACTGAGACCTTATGCAATCAACGGCACTTGCTGGACTCTGCCCTGTACCGTAACTGACCAGCTGCTAAGAAATTTTAACAATTGCCGTAGCACAAGAACTTAACATATTTATCAGACACTCGAGATGAAAAAATGGTATTTCATGGGGACTTCCTACCCTGTGCCATCTGGTCCTGAGGTGCCTATTACATCTATTACTGACTCATTAAAGTCAATGAGGTGAATAACACAATTAAACTTGTTTACTTGTCATGTAATAGCCAGTTAGTCTGAGATGTCACTTCGAGTTTCAGTGCCACTGTGTGGCATAGACTTGTTCCTGCATCACTTAAGGGCACTTGGAGTTCATCGCAGATCAATCACTTAGAAAGTATACTGGCTAAAGTATACTAAAAGTATGTGGCTATTTCAGGATATTTTTAACATACGAATGTCATGTAACAGTCACAAAGAAAATTTGTCTTCATAATTAAAACAATAAAACAGAAAATAAATGCTCATGAGTGACCTAACAGAGCATACATACTCCTATACTCCACAAAACACCCACTGCAGAAGGCTTACACACTGGAAAATAACTTGGAGGAAATATGCAACCATTTGTGTAGGCAGGGCATCCATAGGCAAAGCTATCAGGGTAGAAGAGCTTATTTTCACAATGCAGTTTAAGAATTCATGATTAGATAAGCTTCTACTTCTCTACATAAATGGTTGTTATGAAGTAATGTCATTAATCTTGTTTTTAATATTCTCCTAATATTCCAATTCTATAAAATAATGCAAAAATATCTTTTGATTTAGTAACAGATCTAAGAAAAACAAAATAAATTTTCGAGACTTCATAAATGTTTACGTAGTTATACAATGACACTTTTAAAATACTTCTATGTGAGATAATACTTAAAATAACAATGTGCAATTTTCATTTATAAATGTTTATTGGAATAAAGCAAGCAAACATCACTTTCTCATTACACATTAGGAGTTAAGTAGATTAATGAAATGCAAGCTTTATAATTAAAGATTCATTGTAATGTTCACTGCCTTCAAAAATAGGCACGGTCAATGTAATCATGTCACTGTCAATGTAATCAATGTATGCATTATGATATACATGAGATTATCAACCACAGTTGGGATGTATGAAAAAATAATGTCTTCAGCAAACTACCCGAAGGTAAAGTAAATTCAGGTTTTGGTCTTGCCTTTATCTCTGTGTACACCTGTCACGTTACAAACACTTAAAGAGAGATTTGGTAGATGATGGCCACCATTTCTCTTTGGGATGAAGTAAATACCCTTTCAACTTAAAAATGCAGCCTGCTTCCTCACGGCAAAATCTCTTCCTGTTGAGACTCATGCAAAATTTTCAAAATACAGTTTGAGAGATGATATCAGTGTATCTTTTTTTTTTTTTTTGTGGGTACCGGGGTCGACCTCAGGACCTTGTGCGCCAGCAGGCACCCGTGATGCTGAGCGATATCACCGGCCCTTTTTTTGTATGTGGGTACCAGAAATCAAACTCAGGACCTCGCGCTTGCCAGGCAGGCACTTATGCCACTGAGCTGTCTCACCGGCCTGATATCAGTGTATCTTTTACCAAATACAGACAAATAAAGCATACTAGAAGCTGTCCACTGAAATATTTTAAACCCTACTGCAGAGAAACAGTGCTGAGTGCTTTTCTTCCATTAGAAAATCTACAGGAAGATCACTAGCAATTAAACTTAAATAAATGGATCATTGAAAGGTAGATTCCCAAGAGGCCTCATGCCTTGTCAACATTGTTTGTGAACCTAAGCAACTCAATTCAGAATTCACACTGTAAACTATTTAGAAAGAGGAAGTAAGCAATGATTTAGGCATTCAAATTCAACTTGCAAGGTCAAGGTGAATAAAAGCTCCTGGTCTTCGTGCTACAAAAACAACATAGAAAAAAATGTAACACAAATGAGCATCTATTGTGTCATTATGGTATAACAAATCCACATGATGAACAAATCCACATTTGAGTAACTTGACACTGAAAGTATTCATCTCTCTGAAGTCTCCTAATGTATCTCAAAGACTTTACAGTTTAAAGGTAATGAACTTGCTTTTTATTTAACATATATGGGAAATATGCAGGAACTGTGGTAACTAAATGGACTAGTTTTGAAATCTCTAAAATCATAGATTTTATCACACTAAAAAAGTATCTAATATTTTCGGGTGGAAAGGTAATTTGATTGTCATTGAGGGTCTAATGTTTTCATGTACTTTTCAGAAGCAATAGTGATGTTTTCTAGTCAGAAATAAGATACAGAGATAAGGTCAAAGGTTAACTGGGTCCCTGTTGTATTTATTGATAATTTTCAAGTCCTTTCCATTAATGAGTGCATCATTAAGAGCACTTCAAAGAAGACAGGCACTACATAAATGAGATTGATTTCAATTTAGTTTAACTTAATCACTATATAAATTTAAACATACGATAAGGACTTCAATTATCTAAAAAAAGTTTGTTTGCTTTTTTTTTACAAAGATTTACAATATGTAAAAGTAAACATTCAGTCAGAAGCTCTATAAATTCCAAATGATATTCAACAGGAAAATACTTGTGAGAAGACTTTATGAAAATATCTCTATATCCCCGAGTGATGTAAATGTGCTCTACTGAGAAAAAAATAAATAAATAAATGTGTAAAGCCAGGCAATTAATTGTCAGATCAAGTAGCCTTCTCAAAAAGCATAATTGATCTGTAAATGGACACCTGGAGATGAAATGATACTGATGAAACCATACGGACCAGAGTAAGTAAAGACAGCGTTATATATATTCCGTTTCTGAAAAGTGAAGACAGGAAAGATTTGAAGCTGCAGTCCCTTGAAGCATCTTAAAAGTTTATGATGAATCAGGAGCTAAATCAATTTAACAATTTAAAAGAAATTCTGGAAGGAACCATTATTTTGAAACGTATAATGATTTACATTTAACTATGCCTCCTTATATAATATTAGCAGTGATTTTACCTGCTATGCATATGATCTACTGGAAAAAGCACTTTTATGGAATCAGTGATATATATACATGCATGGTAATTTTCCTTACACCTCACAAAAAAATATAAATTTACACATTGTGTAAAAACTAAGTTTGAAAAGATTACTGAGCACTTTTCAAATAAAGTGCAATAAAGTGCTGAAAAATATTAAGTAGTAACGCATTCAAACATGGAAACATAAAATTGAACAAGTAACAGCTTCCACATTCCTGAAAATTCGTATTTTCAGAACTTTTCATTAGGATGAACAGGTTCCAAGGCTCATGAGTGCTGTAAACTCTGATCAGAGTCACACGAGCTCTGTGTCTTATCAAAAGCCTTTGCACTTTTCTTTATGCCTCTACCACTTCGTTTTCCCCTTTATCTATCACAAATAAGGGGACTTCTCTGGCAAAACTTAGAGCACACCTAGAGTAAAAACCCTCAGAGTTATGGTTTAATCTTGGAAAGGTGAAACTTCCTGCTTTCTTTTTTATAAATATTTCTAAAAATTATCAAAATCTCAATAGCTTTCAGGGTTATCAAAGCACCTTTAAAGATTGAATTTTTGATGATTTAAAGTGTAAAGGAATCACGAACATGTGAATTAAATTTCTGTTAAAATACATAAGGTTGTAAAAAATCAAGGGCAAAGTAATTCCAAACGGGGCATTTGGTACATTAACTTCAAGTGTTTTGAAGCAGTTCAAGATGTCTAGAGCAACCAAGCTGCAGACGGGGTACGTCATCCAAGCTCTATTTTACAGCAGGACATAGATGATTTTCCTTTCAGACAAGTTAATCCTGAAATGTAGAATTGAATCTAGAGATTCTCCCATGCTTTCATGAAATCACGTAAAATGTGATTTAAAGATAGCAGGAAAATTAGTACAGACTTGATGCAAAATAATGCATCTGTGTCTTGCTTTAGCTAAAAACGTCATTTTTAATTGACTGATATGACATTAAGTTAAGAGGCAGTTAATCATGCGTAACTGAAAACTTCCCAACCAATAACATTTTATTTTACTGATGCTCCAACTTGAACAGTACAAGTATGGAGGATCTTAAAATGCGCAAGAGAATTGAAAAATGATTGTACTTTACAGAAAGAAAAATAAAGTCCATAAATAAATAAAGCTCCTTCCTCTTGTGTCTGTATTGGTTTACAATTCATGCACCACAGAATTCACCCATTTGGTGTACAATTGAAGGTTTTTAGTACATTCAGAGTTGTGCAATCAATACCACAATTTTAGACAGTTTCATCATCCCCTTCCCCTAAAAACCCCTCAATTTTCGTTACCAGTAACTCTCCATTTCCTATAATCCTTCCCCACCCCAGTGTTGGTAATTAATCTTCCTCTTCTTATTTCTATGGATGTGCCTGTTCTGAATATTTCAAATAAATAAAATCATAATCTATGGGGCATTCCGTGGACGGGCTTCTTCCAGTTAGTATATTTTGTAGCATCGTATCATGTATCAGTAGCATGTATCAGTACTTCTTTTTATTGCCAAATAACACAACACTGTTAATTATTCATCCATTTGTCGATGGACATTAGGCCCTTTCCACAGTTTGGCTGCTATTAATGCTGCTACGACTATGCGTACACAAGTTTAACACAGGCATGTGTTGCTATTTCTCTAGGGCGGGCGTGTCCCGCCCACAGCCCACAGGCTGCATGTTGCCTTCAACAGCAGGTGTAGGTACTGTGGCCTCGGAAGATTATAAGATTCTAAGATTACTGTGTGTGACTTTTAGCTATATTTTTCATGATTTGATTGCATGGTATTCAGTATATAATGTGCAGGTGACAACAAAAGACTGGGTAGGGAAGGGTGCAGTGCATTGCAACTCTGCTCCTGAGCCCACCACACACACTCAGCCTGCCAGATGTTCCCTGCCTGAGCGGGGCTCGACAAGTAAAACACAGCCTGCCTACCCACTCGCGTGTGCTTGTGAAGACGCATTCATCGTTATTAGGCAGACATGTAAGTTTTTTTATTTAATTTAAGTTTGTGATATTTTGTTAAATAATTTAATAAGATAATATAGTTTTTAACATCCATAGAAGTACAAAAAAATGTAGCACATAGTTTTGTTTTTTTTTTTCTTACAGTATTGTTAAAATTACACGGACGATGTTATTTTTGCTAGAAAAATAAATAGTTGCTAATTTATTGATTTTTGTGTCCTGGCACTGTGTAGTTTGTTACTTATATACCTTTAACTATATTATATGTTTTATATGTGACCCAAAACAATTCCTTTTCACTTACTGGGGCCCAGGCAAGCTAAAATTTGTTTGCCTGTTCCCCAGGGGATGTGTCCACCAGTGGAATTTCGGAGCTACTTGGTCACCCTCTACTTAAATCGTTAAGGGACTGCTTGGGTGTTTTTCCCAGGAGCTGCGCATTTTGGTTTCCAGCGGCCAAGTGTGAGGATGTGGCTTCTCCCAACCTTGCCCACATTGCTGATCTGTCCATTGATTCTAGTCCCAGAAGAGTAGTGGAGGAGAAGAAGCGTATGCTTGTGGTTTGAATTACATCCCCTGATGGCTCTAAGAAAGACTTGTCGCTGCTCTCTGGATGCCCACATCCGAGTGGAGATCACCCACTTCTGCTCATTCAGATGATTCAGATAGTTGGGTAATAATTAAAGCAAGTTCCCACAGAGGGACAGTAGGAAAATGTTTGGCATAGGGTAATGTGACAAAAAGCACCCAGAGTAGATCGTATTCAGATGTAGAAGGGACCACCTGACTGGGTGACCTTTAAGTTGAAATAGGAAGGATGAAAGCAAGAGCAAGTCAGGCGAAGACCTAAACAAAGATGTCAGCTCACCAAGGGAGACTGACCTCGCTCAAAGTCTGCAAGGCAGATACGAGCTTGGCATTTTCAAGGAGTCTAAAGCAAGCCACAGTGATTTTGGCATCCAGGCTGATGGGGGAAGATGTGTGACCAAATGAAAAACCCATGACCGTTGCTTCTAGCAATGCCTAACACATGTCAGACGCTTAATAAATGCCATTTGTCACTGTTGTCCTTGTTATTTTGCTAACCTGTATCAGAGAGGTAAAAAGATATGACTGATTAAAGGAGAGGTATGATTCAGACACACAAAATATTTCATAGCTTCATCACTTTAAAAATTATTAATTTATTATTGAAGTCAAGTGACATAATGGGAAGGCCTGGAGGTTGGAAAATCTGAGTTGAAATCTCAAGTTTATCCCATTTATAGCAAATGTGCAAGTGGCATGGTGTGGGGAAGGAAGGAAGGGGTCACCTTTTCAGTCTCACATAATGCACATCTTAAATTTTGAGACAGTTCCATTTTATTTCAAGATGCTCAATCTGGAAATATCCTTTCCTGTCCACCAAACTTCATGGCATCTAGGACAGCGCTGTGTCCTGTGGACTTGCCATTCTCTCAGATTTAAAAGGGGGCCCATCTACCCCGTAAGGCTGGGCTTTCAGGAATGGGAGCACAGAGTACCTATCACACAGCTCACGATAGGCTGGCACAGAGGCTGTGAGGGGCCCGCCCCCAGGGGACAATTACAAGGACAGACATGTGGTAGATGTCTGCTCAGCCTCAGTGCAACTCAGTTCTCATGTGGCTTCAGTCTGAAGTTTCAGGTGCTATCTTGGTTCTCCTGGCTCCAGGCCCTGGTGCCAGATGGTTTGTCCCCAGACTTGGCTTTGCCCCTATTTTGGCCCTGCCCCCTCCATCTTCAGTCCCTCAGCCTAAAAAAAAAAAAAAAAAAAAAAAAGTTAGAAAAAGTAAGCAGGTGGAAAATGCATGTCTTTTGAAAACATTTCTGTTATATTCAGATCTAGAGTTGTGAACGTGAAAGGAGACAGTGGTCTGTGTCTTGTTTCAACTGTCCGATGAGTGCTTAGGAACTAGCGAAGCAGCGTTAGGAGTGACATCATGCTGGTTATTGCTATCATGGTGCGTTATGCCACTGGCTAACTTCTATGTTTCCACTGCCCATAGGAAAATGATGAAAGCTCCCCACACAAAGAAATTTGAAGTATGTGTAACATAATACATTCTATTATGCAGTTCAGTTTCTAACACTCTGCCATTCCGTTAAGATAACAAATTTTACAACTTCTTCAGGTGCTCTAGTTTATGTGTGTTTCGGTTTCATAGAGAGTGCTCCCAGGTTCACTGTTTTAGACAATTTCATTTTTGTCTCTGGGTTCCCGCCCTGGATGACTGCATGGCTGGTTCCCTGAGCCCTCCCTGCTCGACCTCTCTTCCTACCCACACTTCAGCTGCTCTAGGAACCAGCAGCTCCCTCAGCTCCCTGCACTGTCTTCCTTCTAAACAGAATACTCTTTCCATTTTTGGCAATGTGGTTTCCACTCTCATTTCCTACAGGGCTCAGTTTGACCTTGGCATGACTTTTACCCCATTAATGTTTTCTTTTTTCTTACTAGACCTTAATAACATCTGACAGAAAATAGGTTCCTTTTTATCAGCTACAGTAAAAGCTCATGAAGATAAGAAAGCTTTTTATTTCTACTGTCCCTTCTTCACCACATAAAAAATGACCTAACATAAACGAGACACAATATATTATGGTTTTGAATGGATGAGAGAATTTGTCCTAAAATTCTTTATTAATTATCAAAGACTCTTGGGATTAGAGTTAGACATATTAAGTTAATATAGAAAGAGCTGAAGCAGTTTGAATGGGTGCATTATTTTTAAAATGCCAATGCTGACTTTAAAGAAATGCAAGAAAGATGAAACTAAATTAAGATATGATTAGTAGATGAGAAAGTACTCAATAAGAAAAGAAGTAAATGGAATTAAGTGTTTATTTTAGATAAGTCTGATAATTCATCATTTTGAATGCACTTGAATATTTCTAAATGTTTTCATGATATTTCAGCATTCTGCTTTCTCTACCCAAATGATGACCTCTGTGTTTTTGATGATCTCTTTATGGAGAGTGCTGCCTAAATGCCCATATCTTCTCCAAAAAGAGTGTTCCCACCATGCTTCTCCATGTTTTGCTCCTGGATGAGCAATTTTGGAAGCAAAGTGCTTTGTAAAATGAATGTTATGTTTTCAAGTTGGCCACAGATTTTGGCACCCATCATGCAACATTATTTCCTGGCAACTGAGATTTTTCTCAGCTTACTATTTCTGCCCAGGAGCAGTAACACAAGGCTTGGAATTCACTACAGTCCCTGCTTCTGAAGTACAGACTGGTCCATCCACGGAATGATGGCAGCTTTGGGCTGATACTCCTCAGACGATTAAAGACTCCCGCTTTGAAAAGGAAGACAAGAAATGCTATTGGTCTGCCCGAATATCGACTGGCCCCGCATTTGAGAGGAGATAAGGCACAGAGAATCCAGGCTTTGTCTCTTCCTAGCCTGTCATTGCATTCTTGTTGGGATGAAAAGTGTGAGCACGTTGTTATCCCAGAAAATGGAGACTTCGACATCTTCACCAAATTAAAAAACACACTAAGTAAAAAATAAATAAATGATAAATAATTAGACAGTAAGTAGTCTTTAGGCTGCTTGTTCACCAATAATTTCTGGACGGGTTATTCTTTTTGCTGATTTATTTGCCTAACAATGTAGAACAGAATCAGCAAACCTTTAAAGTGTTAAATTCTTATGGTTCTTGACTGGTCCAGAAACACCAACATTGCCTGACATGAAGTATGCCCACCTGCCTCACCCCTGCAGAATCGATATCTGTGAGTTTAACAATATCTCCAGGTGATTCTCAGGCAGATTAGATTTTGGGACGATCTGGGCTTAATTATGCATCCATCAGTCGCACGTGTTCAGGGTGGAGGAAAGAAATGAGAGAGTAAACCAGAGCTTTGTAGAAGTCAGAAATGGGTGGGTTAGATGGATGAACATTTGATAGTGAATGCTTGGTTCTCATAAAGGTTTTGTAACATAATATGAGGGAAAAGTACTACACTGCGCTGAAAAGGCCAAAAAACAAAACAAAAAATCCTTCTGAGCACACTTTTCCAAGTTGGCTTGAATCAATACACAATAAAATGTTATTTTAATGAGAGCAGCACCAAAGTGACACCAGTTTTAACAAAGCAGAAGAGAACTTTGTGTTAGGATATATAGGACTGCAAGGAATGTGAAGACAGTGGTTGTGGAACTTGGAAAAGCAACAGCAGGGCGATAGATTTCTAGGATTGTCCAGACAGGAGAGTAGAGAAAGAATGAGTTGAATAAAACTTTTCTACTTTCTTTTTCTATTTCAAAGAGAAACCAGATTTCCAGAAGAGAGTAAATAATGTGTCCAAGGTTGCATTGTTGAGAAATTAGCTAATTTCTTGGGGGGCAGGCATCCCACCACACAGGTGAAAGTGAGCTGACCAGTACACTTCCGCTGGCTTGGCATGTCCGTTCTGACTCATGTGAATGGGGCGGCAAGCCTCCGGACCTTCCTACCTTTGAATTCTTACGTATAATATATCTTCATAACTCTCTTTCTTAGTTCTTTATTTCTGACCTGTGAAAGGATAAATATCTACCAGCATTTTATTATTTCCTTATGAAAGTTGTCTGTCCCTTTTGCCATAATCCCTCTGACGTTTTCAATATTAATGGTTTTATGCGTGCCTATGTGTTTCTTTTGCTTTTGTTTTAAAGCCAATTTGCATAGATTACCTCAAGACTCATTTTTATAGCATACGTTCTTGTCTTGTTCTACTTATTTAAAATCTAATGATAATATCATTTAACAAAGAATTTTTGTGGTAACACTCTGCTTCATCCTTCATGCCAGTTACTTTTTTCAACATTCCGAGACATCATTCTGAGTTTTCCTACACCCTGTTGGCTTTTATAAAATCCTTTCTAGTTATTGAGTCTTTTTCTTTTTCTCTTGACAGAGTAGTCTATTACTGCTGCCTCTTCTCTAAACACAAATTTTCTGTCCAGTACATTAGGAATTAATCTGGACCCTGCTACTCTGTAACAGCTTATTATCCTCCGCACTCTTAACGTCTGTGGCTGGATTGATCTTTGTTGTGGGGTTTGTGTTATTCATTTTATTTATTTATTTATTTTTGTAGGTACCGGGGGTCGACCTCAGGACCTCACATGCCAGTAGGTGCCCGTGCCGCTGAGCAATATCACCGGCCCTTTTTTCGTATGTGGGTACCTAGAGTCAAACTCAGGACCTCACACTTGCCAGGCAGGTGCTTATGCTGCTGAGCTATCTCACCGGCCCTTTGAGCTATCTCACCGGCCCTATTCATTTTAATATTTTAGCATATCCAGACTTTTCCTCAAACATGAAAATAACTCTCCTCTTCCCTCTCTGAGTCATGGCAATCAACAATATCTCCCATTTTTTCCCAGTGCACTGTGTATCATAAAACCACTCAGAGAGCAACTGAGTAAAACTGGTGTTCTTGAAGTCACTCATGAGAGAACCACAGCTAATGTTGACATTTAATTGTACTCCTGGTGCTGGGAAGCCACTATCCTCATAGAATTCCCTTCTCCCTTGGATTCCATGACCTTGTTCTCTCGCTTCTGTTTTCTAATAGTTTTTTTTTTTAATCTGTTTCTTTCCCTCTCCCTTTCTCTTTTCCTTGAATAACGTACTCACTGCAGTGTTCGCTTCTCACTCACTTAACATCAGGATATCAAGGGCTTCCTTTCTTTGCTCTTGTGCTTGCTGAGGACCTTCACCTTCCAGTCTCTGCCTTTCCTCTGCGAGGCAGGACTCAGGTATCAACCCTTGGCTCCTGGGTCAACACTCGTGTTCAATTTGCACATGGTATCTCCTTTCCTCCTCTGCTTAGTGGGCATTCATTATCCACTTCCTTTGTCAATTTATGTTCTCTTCACCAACCAAGTCTCCCACACTTCCTAGTTTAAATTTATTACCAAAACATGTTTATTACCAACACAAATATCCTGAATCTGGTCTCTCCAATCTATCACAACCCTTTCCTAAAGCTAAAGAAACACTGTGGTTTCCTCACCTCTTGTGTGTGCTATTTTTACATTCTCCTAAGCAGTGGACCTCCAGGCTGCCTGGGTGTTGGTCCACTGCACATACTGCTGACACATTTATTGTCCTAAGAAATAAATCTGAATATGGCACTTCACTGATTAAAATACCTCTCCTCTCATGCATTGCTTTCTGAGTATAATCCAGTCACCTTAATAAGGCCCATTAAGGTCTAGCCCAACACCCTTCCCAGCCGCCAGGCATCACATGACACTGTCTTGAGGGACTGCTCTCAGGATTTTGATCTTTCCACATGGGTTGTGTCTACTTCTTGGCTGACAAACGCTCACAGATTCTTTCTGTAGAAGCACAGGAGGTGACTCGAGACCCTCAGGCAGAAATAGATACTTGCACTGCTATTTGCATACACTGTGTTTATGTTTCAGACCTTCACTTCCTCTGATAGCTGTTTTATCATATGATAGGGATTGCATCCTGCTGATACCTAAGGAAGGATTATTTGATAAAAATGAAAAACAGAAGCAAATAAATAAATACATAAATAACTTAAAGGGCTTTGATTCAAGATACATTTTGCAATAGATTTGAGACATGAAAGCAAAATCTGGTGATATGTATTTTTGGCATGTTATGTACATGCACACATGCATGTGTAATACATGTTCGGAGGCAGAGTGAAGGTTTTTTGACCTGCATTATGATAAGGATATTTAAAAGAGGGCCAGTGAGATGGCTCAGCGGCTTAAGCGCCTGCCCGGCAAGCGGGAAGGCCCGAGTTCGACTCCCGGAACCCACATACGAAAAAGGGGCCGGTGATATCACTCAGCGGCACGGGCGCCTGCTGGCGCGTGAGGTCCTGAGGTCAACCCCCTGGTACCCACAAAAAAAAATATAAACAAATTAAAAAAAAAAAGAAAAGAAAAATTTTGGCTTTACATTGGGTACGTCAAACATTTATTAGAAAATTTCATTACAGGTCTGGGGTAAAAGGAATATTTTGCATGTAAATGAGGATGAAACTACTTCATGAAGAGAAAAATACTATGAGGATATTGTTATGTAGCAGTTCAGATTTAATCAAATTAACTGCTAATAAATTTCAAATATCTCAGAAATAGGAATGGCAAAATATATTGTGAAAAGTAATTTAAAAAGGTATATTTGTATTGGATTTTACATTTTCAAATGCCAGTAGCCCTCATTAAAAATCTTAACCAACTGAATATTTTTTTACATGCTGTTTAAATGCACACAACTCTCTTTAGCCTCAGTCAATTTCATCATTACAGCAGTATGACAAGGACTTTGGCTTCCTCCTCTATGCATTCTGGGCTCAGGGCTTTGAATCACAGCTCACATTTGATGCAATCTGGAAAACAAAATGGCAATTCCTTATCCTATAATCTCCTTCAAAATATTGACTTGGTGTCCGTGAATGTTCATCCCTGCTAAGGGATAAATCAGTGAGGCGATCTTAATGGGGCAAGATCGGTGAACACAGCCACATGTATTGGAAGGTCACAGCCTAATAACCAAGTCAGTATGTTTAAGCCCTCATCCCGTGCAGTGGTTTCATTAAAGATATCTTCACCCACTTTTTCTAATTGTTTTAGGAGGTTGAATCCTGCTAATCATTTACCAAACTGACTTGTAGATAGGAAGTAAGACATTTATTTAGCATTCTTTCTGGTACATTTGCTCAGGATGAAAGAAGAAAATAATGCAGAGAAAGGAGAATCAACTACATAGACAAATAAACTTATCTTTTAACTTAAGGTTAAGGTTAATACTTATGTGATTTTAAACAGGTTTTCTGCTACTATACAGCCACAGAGCATATGTCAGGAATACTGTGCTTTATTTTTACTGACTAATGTCACTTTTGTTTAAAAAATAGAATAATGTGCAGCTGCTACTCTATCAGGGTGACTGGCAAATCATTTCAGAGCTTCATCTTAATTAGATCAATAAGCTAATCCCTATGAGAGTATAAATAAGGCTTGCCAATTACACACTTAATTTAGACAGAAGTAGCACCATTTTCAATAAGTGGATCTGTTAAGACTGCCGTCGCTCTTCTCCAACATTTATTTCCCTGGATCACTGAGCTGCAGTTGTAACCAGTTGCATGAGAGATGGGGTGGATAAGTCGGCCAGAGGAACAGCCATTGGCTGATACTTATGACTGCTTTGATGCCTATGGATTGATTTGGAAAAGAGAGAAAAGAGGTTGTGCAAAAGGCCACATGATTGTAGAATAGTTGCTCTATACCCTTCTGTGAATGGTAGAAACCCTAAGACACTGACAAGTGTCTGTTCAAGTGACTTAAAATCATTCCACTTTTCAATTTCTAGAAAAGGTCAAGAAGCAGTGAGGTGCAGCAACCAGGAGCTACGACTGTGAGATGCAGGCAGGGTTTAGGTGAATTCCCCATCATTGCTAATAATTAATCTGCCCTGAGCAACTCTGACTGCCTGAAAAGGAAACATGTTCCCCACCAGCGGAGTCACCTTCTATTGACCAGTAATTGATTTGGTCATTTGCTTCATCCGCCATTCAGAATCACCAATTACAATGCAGTTACTGACATCATGGTTGGATGCAAATTGACTACACTTGTATACTCCGTGCAAACCAAAGAAGGAAATTATATCTTTTGTTCTAACAAAATAAGCAAATTTGGTAATTTTCTTATTTGATTTACTGTTCTGCAGAAAATGCAATTATTTTAAAATTGATCATGCCAGCTTATTGACTTCCCCTTCAACATTTATTTTAAAATAAAATGATTTAAGTATATTTAATTCCTTAATATTATGCATGTGTCTATGACACGTGTGTGCATTGGACTTGTAAAGATAAGCATTTGATATGTATCCCTGAGAAAAATGCTACTTAAAACTTGTTTGTGAGCATGTGTTTTAATTTTAATTATTTAAATAAAATTGGAATACATGTTTTCATTTTTAAAGAGGTAGTCCACATAATTTCTATTATTCGTTTATCAAGTTAGATTTACCTCTAGGTTTTGAAATCCCCAATGACGAACCAGCGTAGCCTATGGCTGTGTAATTCTACCTATCCTGTCAGCAGAATTTCTCTATATTCTTGCCTATCACAGTGCAGACTCAGGGCCACCTCCTCTTTGTGCACCATCTGGGAACTGGACCGGATTCTTTCTACTTAAGACAATGAGGCAGGTGGGAGAGCTGCTCTTTGGTTTCTCAGAATAAGATAACATGACATTTACCTTAAGCTCCCATCTTATATACAGGTTCAAAACCTGTGGTTTAAAAAATGAAAAGTATCACATTTAAGCATACAAATGGATGCAAAATGAGGTGAAAGATCTCCCTAAATAAACAGAAAAAATAAATTTCCCAATGTTTGGAATTCTATTTAAGTCTCAAAGTTATGCAGGTAAATCATAGAAAAGTTGACGTACATAAGTTGCTAAATATAAGAAAGCCATACTGTCCTTCAAACTGAACAGAACGGGGCACAGGGGCCTGAGGGGTTCCCTTGCCTTGAATACTGTCCTGCATAACACAAGCACAGGGGCCCAGTGTCACGGCAGGGTTCCCGTGCTGGCCGTAGCTTTCTGACCATGGTCTCTGGAGAACTATTTCACCTCACTCAATGCTCTGTAAGAGGTGTGATCCAAAAATACAGGGAATGTTTAAATTTTCAAAAGTTTATTACTGCCAATAATTCCCCTCAAAATACTTCTTACTTTGAACACACTTGTCTCATTGTTCATGTCCCTTTCTGAAGCAGTTCTGGAAGTTCTCGCTCAGGAGCTTCTTTAGTCTTTGTATCTTGGTTGCTTCCGTATCCTAAATAGATTCAGATAGTTTGCTTTCCAGGGTTAGTTTGCTGCTGGAGAACAGCCAGAAGTCTCGTGGGGCCAGATCTAGGGAACAAGGTGGATCAGGGGACACTGTAATGTTTTTATTGGACAAAAATTGTCCTCAGAATTTAATCAACGAAGCATGCTCATAAAATATGGTGAATGTTTAATTTTTTAAAACTTATTAGAGTAAAATTACTGCCTTTAATCCCCCTCACAATACTGAAAATACTTCCCCTCAGTATGAAACATATTTACCAATAATTCTTGGCAATGTGTCTTTTACTGTAATAGTTTTTTTTTTTTTTTTTTTAACATTCACTGTATCTTTCAATGACCACTTGTATGTGCCTTGTAGGGTCCCTGGAGTACCAGTCCAGGGTTTCTCATGCATGTAGTCACAGACTAAATTCTAAGAATGAGGAAAAATGAAGGAAAAGGGAAGAGAGGGTTAGGTGGCAACTCTGAATGATGTTGACCAGGGACAACTGGAAGAAAGCTACATAAACTAAATCTTTGTTTTGATGTAGACATCTAGAATAACATTATATTTTTTATGGAAAGTGACTATTACTCATTTACAACACTTCCAATTTTCTCCAGTTTCATGCATTCACATTTACAATAGGCAGGTGATGACTGATCGTCCAGCTGGGGTCTGGGGCCCTGGCATGCTTCAACTCCCAGAGGAGCTTTTGCTGTCCTGAAGAAATGGCCATTTCAACATTTAATCAGATACTGGCTCATAATTGCATTTCAGATACACAGGCATTCTCACACTTACACAACTGCATTTAAACTTCAAAGGGAAACTTTCTGAAGGATATTTGTTTCTTATGGGCATAAAGTAAGAATGAACTATATTCAAAGAGTGAGGAAAGCTATACACAGGAGACCTCTGTTTTATTGTGATTTAGCTCATGGAGCAAATATGTTTAGTGGTTTCGGTCTACTTCCTTCGAAAAATGTCCATATTAAAAATGACCACCCAGGTTAGTAGAGTCTGGCATAATGCTAACATCCTAGAAAACAGAAGTCTCTATCGGGGCTGTTTACCTCCAACTCATACTAAATTTCTTTTCCACTGGGAAGAGATTTAAGTAGAATCAAGTGAAGTTATTATATGGGCCTAAAAAGAACCGTAATAAATCGTGCACTTTAAACCCATAACTATTAAATCAAAATAATTTATTATTCTCCATTTTTAACCATAAATGGAGACCGTCCACCATGGGATCAACCGAGAGTGAACTATTCCCCAGTTGGTTACGAAATTTATTCGGATGTCACAGAATTGTGACCTGGTAACCTGCCTGGTTTTAGAGAGGTGGAACATTACAAATGAGAAGCCAGTTGGGCTGTATAAAATTCTTTCCTAAAACAATATAGCATTGTCAACAAATTTTATAATCATTAGTCCATGTCACAATTCTACAGAATGTGTTGTCAACCCGTTCTTTTTGTTTCACTTTCCATTCCCCATCCAAGCAAATGACTAATTTCTAGGCAAACTTTAGGCCCCAGCTAGGCAGGGAGGAGGTTACCCAGTCCCTGCCCTGGACTGTGAGTTCCTTACAAGTGTCGAGCATGACTTTTGCTTTCAAAGACAGCATATTTTGCAGCTGCAGTACAATTCAGCTTGTGCGTAGTTTCCTTGAAACATGTCCATCAGTAAAGTAAGGGAAACTTGAGAAAGAATTCTAAGCAACTGGCAGAAAAATCAAAATGAATTCCCTAAAGAAAGTGGATATGATTGCTTCAAAGTAGAATCAGCTTTATTTTAACATATGAAGGCCAACTCCTGGAATATACACATGTTCAGAATATGCCTAATAAGGTAGCTGAATGGTTTGTTTGGCCTGCACAGTGAAGAGAATTGGAAAACTTATTAAATATTTAAGCATAGCTGACATCAGCATTATTTATGGTTCTCCCATAGTACCTTAATACCTATTTCAGTTTCACCTTGCCAATCTTTAATTTAGTTGATTTCTAATTAAATATTATGAAAATGCCACTTCCTAAAAATGGGTCTGCTTCCTTGCTCTACCTCTGTCGATTCACGAATGACCCTTTTCCAAGCACATATCCAGAAAACGAGATGGCAAAAATTTTTCAGTACTATAACAGCGAGAAAATAAGTCTTCATCTTCTACCTGGGAACAATGTATATGACAGTTTTTGGGAAAATTTAGAATTTCAATATTCCTTTCTGTAGGAACGTAAGACCCAGAATAATACCTCAGTAAAAGTTAACATTGAAAGCTATTTTGTGATGGTTCTCAATCTTTCTTCAATACATTTTAGTTTGGGATAAAAAAAAAAAAACATTTTCCATGTTCGAAAATCACAGAGTGCTGAATATATACGCTTCTACATGTTTTGCAAGATGAACAAAGGAGATTGGCTTAGAAAAATGAAACAAAACCAAACAAAATTTTTGCATGTATTAGTGGAGAGGACACATGATACACTCCAGTAAAACACTGACCTTATAAAATATCCAATCAAAATAACTCAGTGCTTAACAACATGCAAAATTCTAAATTATATAAATGAGAAGCACCCAGTTAAATCTCACCATCACCGGTCCTTCTAAAACCAATGTAAAGATTTTACTCCTCCTAATTGATTAAATGTTTTCCCTCAGTACTCTATCACCTTGGCACTAATTAAGGGCTCCTGATTATACATTCTTGATAAATTAACAAAAATCAAATTTCCTCTGAAAAATAATGGTGGTAAAGAACATGCTAGAGATGCCTAAAGTTTGTTGGCAGAGCGAGTGAGAGATGCTGAATTTCTTAAAAATTGAGTGAACTGATCACTTTAGATGAAGTGCTTACTGCATTTCTTGGCATCAAAAAGAAATCAATAATTGCTTTGGAATTGTTGAATTAACTCTCTTCCTCTTCTGGTGGAATTTTTATTTCAGCTGCAGATTTATTTTGTCAACTAAAACCACTTGATAGTTTAGGTTTTTAATCATCTAGTCAATAATTTAATTGTTGCTATATTTGCCTCTCAAGCAAACTATGTGAAAGTGGTAAATGGCATTGTATATTTTTTGCATTAATCAATTAAAGTAACTTGGACAAACCCAGTCATGATTCATTACAATGTAATAACGTCTATAATTCAGTGATTAATATGAAACATAAACTGAGTTATTTTCAGTGATGAAATATCACTATTATTCCAGTCTTACTAACAACGATTGAGAGGAAACACATCTCCCAGTGAGCGACATTTTCAGAAGAATTTCCATCACAATTCTCTACTAATTTTGTTGTTTTGTTTTCCTTTCAGTTGAATAGAACAACTTCTGTCTCATTATGGTCTTTTTCAATTAAAATGAAGTCGTGTGGATTGGCAAATATTTGCATTGTTATAATATTAGATTAATAACAGTCAGTGACAGCAATTGAGGATCCATCACCAACAGTTAATATGTCCAATTTTAATCAAGTCTAAAGGGAGAGCAATTGAAAAAATTTCTGCTATGTTTCTACATTGTATTTGCTATGAAACTTTTTTTTCTTACAATGTAATATCGTTCCCATATCATCAAGCCTGTCATCAAAAATGCTAAAAAAGAAAAAAAAGAACTGATCATATCTACATTCTATTTTTATTAGTCAAACAGTGAGAATGACTACATTTAATAAATCTTATTAACAAAATGTGGTAATTGGTTATTGATAATGAAAATTTCAAGCTTATGTAAACTATTGTTGGAACAGTGCTTATCAGTAAAGTTTAAGAGTCCATTTTGCAAGAAAAAAAATGCAGCTATTGCTGCAATAGTGGGTTCACACCAGCAACCCTACACAGCCCTGTATACCTCACACCTGCACTGACTTCTTAGTGCATGTCCAGGTTGCTCAGTACAAGGCTGCCTGCATGGAGTTGGCTTAATCCGGTCACACTGAAATAGTTCTCCTCTGTAGAATATCTCCTGCAGTAATCATGGTAGCAGGCAAATCCTAATTCAGTAGGTTAGAGTGGGCTTTGTCCATATTTCTATCTTGCTGCCCGATGACACTAATTCTACTGGCCAGGGACCACATTTGAGAAACAAATACCTAGGTGATAGTTCGGTCAATCAAAAACTTAGATTTTGAAATTATCTCATGAGAAGACCAAAAGAGCACACAATTTAAGAAGAATAGAATGAAATAAGAATGCGTCAGTGATATCTATCTTATTTCTCACAGAATTGTTTTATTTTCCTTGGGGCTGCTGTATTACTTAATGAGGTTTTATTAGTTGAAGCTGGAAGTAGTTTTTTTTTTTTTTGTGGGTACTGGGGGGTCGACCTCAGGACCTCGCGCGCCAACAGGCACTTGTGCCGCTGAGTGATATCACCGGCCCCTTTTTCGTATGTGGGATCTGGGAGTCGAACTCAGGCCCTCGTGCTTGCAAGGCAGGTGCTTACGCCGCTGAGCCATCTCACCAGCCCGAAGCTGGAAGTAGTTTTGCTGACTCTGTTTAAATAGGAGAAATCTGCTCTTAAGGCCTTCATAATAACAAAGAGAAAGTATCTAGCATCTGTCTTACATAATATTTGACCCTTTAGGATAGGAGCAATCATCCTCAAATAATTAGTTTATATCTTTAATTTTAATTTTTTAATGCATTTATATATGATTACTTTTCAACTTCTACAAGGAATGATTCCTATATTAATACATAAGTTGAACCTAATTCTCTGTCTTTTAAGGATACTTTTATATATCCAAAATATACATGCTATAAAACAGAGGGTGATACTTAAGGAAGTGAGTGAGAAAGAAATAAAACCTGCTAGTCTGAGTTTATTTAAATTCTTCAGGGCTGGTGAGATAGCTCAGCGGCATAAGTGCCTGCCTGGCAAGTGCGAGGTCCTGAGTTCGACTCCCAATACCAACATACGAAAAAAGGGCCGGTGATATCGCTCAGCGGCACGAGCACCTGCTGGAGTGTGAGGTCCTGAGTTCGACCCCCGGTACCCACAAAAAATAAATAAATAAATAAATTCTTCAAATTCTGTTAATCATGACAGCTTGGCCTGATTTTGTGTGTTTAAATACACATTAAAATATTATATGGTTACTGAGGGATTTTTGGTGCTATCATATATTTTATGTCACATCCTGTTTCAATTGAGACCAGTTTTAATCATGGAAACAATCTCTCATTGAGTATTTTACTAATAAAGATAAACACATTTAAATTTATTTCCTTTCCAAGACAAAAGGAAAAAGTAGTAACCAAGTTTTAAAACCAATTTTAAAATATTGATTATTTTTTGGGATATAAAAATCTAGGCAGTTTTTCTCTCAAATACCATTTTAAGCTTATTACGAGAAATGTGTTTCAGTATGTTCATTATTCTAAAACTATTTCCAAAAGCGTGCACTGTGTTCCATTCAGTTTCTCTGTATTTCTCTAATTCCTCCATCTGTCTAGTTTTATCTTACACTTTCCCCTCCTATAAACTCTGAACACACAAAGCCAGGAGGATCTCCAAAGCCTGTACCTTACACTGATATTGTCAGAGAATAAAGCTCTCTCTATGCTTATCTAACACTTTGGTTAAATCCCTTAATGCACAGTATTAAATGGAATTTTATCAATTCCATTTAATGTAGTTTATTAAGGAATACACTATATATTTTGTCCTAATTCTTCCATTTTCAGCAGCTTTTTACAGGCCTTTTAACATTAAGATTTAATGTCCTCTGGCTAAGGCATCTTTATCTACACTGTAGCTTTGCATCTCCTCACTGAAAGCCACCATTTTTCTGTCCTTGAGTTTTGCATAGTAAGTTTGTCTATTTCTAGGACACATTACTTGCCTCCCATGGCTTAAATGAGAAGATGTTTAATTTGGCTAACATATAAAGGGAGCTCAGTCCATTGCCAAATGGCTCCAAAGCAGAAACATCTCAGTGGAAGAGTGCGTGAGAGCCAGGTTGCTTGCTTCATGGCATCCAGAAAGCAGAGCAGGGGAGCAGCACCAGGGAGAAAGGGGCAAGGTACTAGGGGTCCCCATTCCCTGGGCCATGGACTTGTACTACTGTGTAGTTTAAGATTAGGGCCACACAGCAGGAGGTGAGTGGTGGGAAATGAGCCTGCTACATCTGTATTTACAGTCCCTTTACCACCAAAGCTCTGCTCCTGTCTAATCAGTCACAGAATTAGATTCTCATAGAAGAGTCAACCCTACTGTGAACCATGCATGTGTGTGTGTGTGGGGGGGAGTCTGTGCCACACACTTCTTATGAAAATCTACTTCCTGTTGATCTGAGGTGGAGCTGAGGCAGTGATGCTGGCACTGGGGTGTAGCTGCAAATACAGATTAACATTAGCGGAGACTTTTGACTGCAGAGAGACCATCATAAATCAATTGCTTACAGACTGAGATCAAAACACTGTCAGTGAGAGGCAAGAGACAATGAAGCTGCATCTGGAGGCTGGATTTATAGTGGCAAAGGATTTGTTGTACTTCAATTGCATGGCTACATCTGATGACAGAAATTAAGTCAGAATTGAACACTTTCCAATTGTGTATGTTCCTCTTTCCTGCACGATGCACTGTCTCAGACTTACTTTTGGTGAGGCCAGAAGCTAACCCTTGATGCAATGGGGGAAATAAAAATAACAAACATCGTTGGAGAACTTCGTTCAAAAGGGGAAGACCCAATTTTGAGACAGCAGTAGACTCTAAGCCCAGGAACAGAAAGAATTCTGCTTAAAAAAACAAACAAACATGGGTCGGTGAGATGGCTCAGTGGCGTAAGTGCCTGCCTTGCAAGTGCGAGGGCCCGAGTTCGACTCCCGGAACCCACATACGAAAAAGGGGCCGGTGATATCGCTCAGCGGCACGGGTGCCTGTTGGCACACGAGGTCCTGAGGTCGACCCCCCGGTACCCACAAAAACAAACAAACAAACAAACAAACAAGAGTCTTACTAACATTATAGGTTCATTGCAACAGGTGATACATTTCTTTCAAGCCCCCTTTATATAATATATGTTGTCCAGGTACCTCATGCATCTGTAAAACCTTCAAAACTGCTTTCTCCCATGGAGACTAACTACCCTACAGTATAAACAAGCTTTTAGAATTTTTCAAAGGAAAAAAAATACAAACATGAACAGAAGCAACGTTTGAAGGCCACCACTCTGTCAAATGTGTCTACACTGAGAGAATCACCCTTAGTGGCTAATCACATTGCTAAAGCTCAGAAGCCCTTTACTAGTGGTGAAAAATTGGTCTTGCCTGATGCTAAGGGCATCATCATAAACATTTAGGAAAGGCTACAAAAGGTGGCACATATTCCTCTTTCAGCTAGCATCATAACAAGATGAATGGATGAAATAGCAGAAGATGTTGAGGTACAGTTGTTAGAGACAATTTAATCATGATTTCCAATCAGGATTAAGCAGTCTACCAATGTTGACAGCAAAGTATCAATGATCTTCATGTGGTATATTCTTCAGGAGGGTGTTCATGAGGACAAGTTATGTCTACTTGTGCTGCTAACCAATACCACAATTGCAAACTGTTAAAATTTTTCAATGATTATATAGAAGAAAATTGAACTTATCATTTTGTGTTAGTATATGCATATATATAGCAACCTCCATGACCGCCCAGCTTCTTGGTTTCACTGCTCAGGTCCAAGAGGTCACTTCTGAATGTGAGTCTACTTGTACAATCCACACAGAAGAGTAGCTACCCAAAAATTGTCACCTGAACTTAACAACACCAGGGATACAATTAAAATGATCAACAACATTAGAGTACATGTCTTTAACTCACATTTGTTCATAGAGCTCTGTGAGGAGAGGGACACAGAGCATATGTCTTCTCTTATACACGTAAAAGAGATGAGTTCAAAAGGTAAACCACTTACCAGAGTTTTTGAGTTACAAAGCCACTCCAAAGATTTCTTTTTTAAAGATCAGTCAACACTAGCACCACATTTCAGTCTCCAATCTGTCACTTCAGGGGAAAATGATAACTGTGTTGAAGTTGGCAGATAAAGTGGCTGCATTCAAAGCTAAACTGAAATCAAAGGTGATGATGAGTAAATAAAAGGATTTTTAATATATTTCAAAAATCACCAGAGATTTTAAAAGTCTGAGCCAGGGCCTTCTTCCTCTTAGCTCGTGTATGATCTCAGCTTTCCAAAGAGTTTCAGCATAACGTTGAACCACAAAATACTTTTCAAATGTGAAAGAATAAATCCATGACCCATTTGTGAGTATGTTAGATGAATCAACTCTGTTTGCACTAGAGGATCAATAGCTCGAGATGACAAATGATAGCAGCCTTAAACATATGTTTGAGACAACTTTAAATTTTCAAACATTCCAAAGTATTAAAGTCAAGACAGACTACACTGAGACTGCCACAAAGGCACTGTAAATCCTGCTTCCATTTTCAACATCTATTCTTTGTGAAGAAGGGTTTACTGCAGTTACAGCAATGAAGCAAGATTAAGGGGTAGACTGGAGATAAGCAATACATTTTGGGTGTCAGTGTCTCTCATTACCCCTAGATGGGACCATCTAGCTGCAAGAATACAATCTCAAGATCTTACTAATTCTACACTATAAAGAGTTGTATAAGTGTTTCATTATATATTATAATGTAATATAATAGAAATAAAGTACATAATAAATACTATGCACTTGAATCTTTCCAAAACCATCCACCTCCTCCAGGGTTCCATGGAAAAATTGTCTTCCATGAAACCAGTCTACAGTGCCAAAAATGTTGAGGACTGCTGAGATATAGTATCCAAAGTCATTTCCCCATGACCCACCCAGACTCACCTGGAAGTGTATTCCACCGATACCCTGGCTGGACACCACAGCCAATCAAAATGAAACTGCACCCTAACCACCCCATCTCTTAAAACTTGTATATTTATTTTTTCTTTCAGTTTAGTTACTAAAGTAAAAGACATGCTTTCGAATCTATAACCTTTTTTGAGAAGAAATGTAACAAAGAGATAAATCTATATGAAGGAATGAAACATATTTTAAACTCTTCTGCTTGATTTCATCTTGGCATTTATTTAATTCTTACCCCCATGTGCATCCCATAGGACTCTACAGGGCTTTTCATTTTCTGTTTTTTAACCAAAAAATCATGAGGCTTACATTTCATGATTCCATCTTCTACTCTTCTGTTCATAATTTCTAATTTGCCTACTAATTAATTCTCAACTTTATTATCCTTTTTCTGTACTATAAATAATTTGTATATCATTAAATATTTAACTTCTGAAAATGAAAACATCATTTCCATTTTTCACATTTATGTCTTACTACATCTATAAAAATCCTTCAATTAACTTGCAGATGTAATATACTTTGTAAAAACAAAGATGAAGAAAAGAACACAATATAGGTATTTCTAGGTCATTTGAGAGGAACATCAGTGAAATTCTAAAAGTATTATTTATAACAATTCATGCACATTTGACGTATCTCCTACTAAGTAAATGTGTTCAAAGCAGAGTCTGAGGGAGTTAAATAGTTGAACTTGGCAACATTCCTCTCTGACAAAATAAAAAATAAAATACTCCTTTTGTATTCGCTTAATATTTCCCCCTATGTTTGCAAGAAGTTGAAAGAAGGTATGTGAAAAACCAGTAGTAAAATACCAAAATCTTCATGACTAAAGAAGCAGATTAATGATCAGAGGGAACAACACATTTCAGAATCCTTTTATCCCATCTTTACTATGTGCCTAAGTCTGTGAATCGCAGCAACTGCTGGAATTGATCCCAGCTGCAGACTTTTCATCACAAGCACATGCTTCCTCCATTAGCAAGGCAGATGGGGTTCATATATGTTTTCTCCCCATGATTAACCCTTATCCTATCTAATGTAAAAGCGGTCTAATGTTCCCAGAATTTGAACTCCATTTATATTACCAATTTTGATAGTATAATTCTTACAAACACTGCATAATCCAGGGTATTCACATTTTCCTAGAATTGTTTCATCAACTGGTAGAAATTTTCTCATTCAGAAGTGGGGATAAAAGGACCAACTTCAATGAAGCTTTCGCTTCCCCTTCAAAAAATACATTTTGTGTGTGTGTGTATGTGTGCACATGTGCTATTTGCTTGGTAAGCATACAGTTAAGTAGACTCTTGCAGATAAACTTATTAGTTAAATATTTTTAAAAAGACAAATATTACTAAGAAATAATAACAAAGGAAGGATCTGGTAACCATTCAGACCAACAAGAATCCTTGGTAGGCCTATATATTTTTCATATGAACTTTGTTTTCTAGAGAACTCTAAGAAGTATGCCTACCAGACAGAAAATTGTCATCACACTTAACAACTTTTGATTTTCTAAACTTTTCAGTAGGCTTTTGAATGCTCTAAAGATGGTAAAAACAAGTCTATAGTGGTACCCATTGAGAATTTAAAACTGTATGTTACCCATTATTGATACATTTTACTTTGTAGTAAGTCTATCTCATGATATTTCTCAAACTAAACCTTCTCCTCCAACAGTCAAAAGTTTTGTGGATTTTCTTGTGAATTATTATTGCTATTGCTTTTGTCATGATTTTTTGCATTTCATGTTGCCTTTTGGTTCAAATTAGAGGAATATTCCTGTAATTCAAGGTCTACCATCAATTAATAGTGAAAGTCAGTAAAAAAAACATTCAGATCCTATAACCCAGCAAAAAAATATTTTGGAAAATAAACTTCTTCTCATTTTATTAACTGATAAAGAGTAGAGGAAGAATACAATATGTATTTGTAGATGATTTTACTTTTTCAGTTGGCTGGAACTTCTAAAATGCATCTATCTAGTAGCCAGACATGGTGGTATACATCACTAACCCCAGTGCTCTGAGAGGCTGGGGCAGGAGAATTACAATTTGGAGACCAGGCTAGGCAGTTCAAGAACCGAGAAGCTACTTCAAAATTAAAAAATTAAAATTAAAATTAAAGGAGTTGGTGAGAGGGCTCAGTGGCGTAAGTGCCAGCCTGGCAAGCACAAGGGCCCGAGTTCGACTCCCAGAATACACATACAAAAAAAAAGGGCCGGTGATATCGCTCAGCGGCACGGGTGCCTGCTGGCGCGCAAGGTCCTGAGGTCGACCCCCGGTACCCACACACACAAAAAAATTAAATTAAAAAAAGGGGGGCTGGTGAGATGGCTCAGCAGTGTAAGCGCCTGCCTGGCAAGCGCGAGGGCCTGAGTTTGACTCCCGGAACCCACACACGAAAAAGGGCCGGTGATATCGCTCAGCTGCATGGGTGCCTGCTGGCGCACGAGGTCCTGAGGTCGACCCCCGGTACCCACAAAAAATAAAAAATAAAAATAAAAATAAAAAAAAGAAAGGTAATGTAGCTTAGTGAAGAAGTCCCAAGTTCAATCCTCATACGACACACACACGCACGCACACACAAAGTGTTTACACAATAACAGAAAAGCAAATAGAACTTAAACAATCAATTAATTACACCTGAAAGATAGTTCAAGTTTCAGAAATGGTAGTATTTATTTATTTATTTATTTATTTATTCTATTATTTATATGCAGTACAAAACGATTACATTCTTCATGGGGAGTTGGTACATAACACATATGAATTCTGTTTTTAATCTCCATCAAGTCCCCTCTCCCAATATCTTTTGCTACCCTTCTCATATGCAAAATATCTATCTCCCTATTTCCTACTATCTATCTTTCATTTTGATCTTTATTTATATTTTGTGTTTCTCATTTTAGAGAAACCATATAATATTTAAGCTTGTGTGTCTGGTTAATTTCACATAACGTTACGGTCTCAACTCTGATTTGTCAAATGGTTGGCTGAGTGGTTTTTGTTTTGGTTTTGGTTTTCATTTTCATTTTTGTTTTGTTGTTCAAACCCAGGCCACCACCTTGCCCCTAACTCAAGAGGAAACTAAACCCACCCCACGCAGTAACCCCAGCTGGTTCCTGAGATATGCTGGGTCGGTATGCAGTACTTACATACATCTCTACTACCATTTTATTCTTTCTGAACTGAAGACGTACCTCAGTGAAGACTCTAAGCCTTCCAGGTATATGTAAGCCCTTTAGCACTCATTTATCCTTGAATCCTGCCATGGACTAGGGACCCATACTGGTATCCATGGGGCCTGTTGCAGCACTCAGCCATCCAGAGGGTCACTCTACAAGCTAAGCATCTGCAAGTCCTCGGAAGGGTCACCTGCGAAGAAAACTACTCCACAGCAGGAGAGAGAGAGGTCAGCATGAGTGAAAGTTTTCAGGTAGATCTGTGCCAATCCTATTTTGCCTGAATAAATTCTTCAGGATTAAAGACAATTGTAGCACCAGGAAGCTTCAAAAGAAAGGGCCAGTGAGATGGCTCAGCGGCTTAAGCGCCTGCCTGGCAAGCGCGAGGGCCCGAGTTCGACTCCCGGAACCCACATACGAAAAAGGGGCCGGTGATATCGCTCAGCGGCACGGGCGCCTCCTGGCGCATGAGTTCCTGAGGTCGACCCCCCGGTACCCACAAAAGAAAAAAAAAAAAAAAAAAGACAGTTAATAATGCATCTGGTCTTCTAGTTCCTTTCTATTGAAAACACGTCTGTGAAACTGCAGCTTCAATGTCACCAGGAGCTTATTAGAAATGGAAATTCTCTGTCCCATCTCAAACCTAGTGCAATAGTGTCTGTATTTTAACCAGATCCATGGGTAATTCATACACATAGGAAAGTTCGAAAAGCACAATTCTTGCAACTAAATAGAAAAAGAAAAGATAGATTTTCTGCTTGCGGCATCAGTCAAATATAATAGAGTATATGTATGTTATGTTTACACAAATGTGAACTTGTGATCAAATAAAATGTCCATGAGTATGGTCTCTGCCCCTAATTGATATTGTCTTATGTAGCAATCACACTGATTTATTAGCTTTTTGTCTGTATTGTGCAAGTTGGTGTCTTTCAGAGCTCCTTAATGAAACATACAATACTTACATGCAAATGTGTTTCGGTTCTAATGATGCAAGAATTATTTTTCAAAGATGAGGTTACCTGCAATCCCTGGACTCTGAGTTTATGAATGGAGAAATCAGAGATAAACCTGAAGGCCAGCAGTCAGGAGCACTTGTAACAGGAAGAGAAGGTGAAGAGGAACCATGGGGTCCAGAGGATCAGGGCCCTGGAGGCTGCCTTCAGGAAAATCCTAATGTGGAGATGAGTCAAGCATTCCTCCCGCCCTATCTGAATCAAAACTTCAGAAGACAGCATCCCATCACAGTGAGTGCAATAAGCCAGAACCAGAAAGACAAACAGCCTCTGTTCTCCCTAAGATGCAGAATCTGAAGAAGAGGACAAGAGACTAGAAGAGGGACTATGATTAGACAAGAGGAAGGAAGACAGGGCAGAGGCTGTCAGGGCGAACTGTGCACACGGGGGTGGGGAGGGGGCAGGGAACTGTGGGGGGGTGAGAATGATCAAAACATGAAAAATCTGCCCAAATGAAACCCATAAATCGGTACAACCACTCAAAAAAAGAGTGCAAGGAGACTCTCATTAGTCAAGGAAGTACTACGACAATAGGAATTGTTATCCCGCTGCAAAATTTAAGAAATCCTAATGTGAGGAGTTTGGGTTTCTTTGCGGCCTTCATCTGAACTTGTGGATCATCTATAAGACAGATGAGAAGGAAGGCACCGAGAAACACTGAAATAATCTCCGTGTCAGTTTCCCAAATGCGTTGTACGGCTGGAAACAAGTTCTGTGACACACCTGTGGAATCCATTCAGTGAATTATTTTTCAACTTTTCTTTTGCTTCTTTGTGCCTTTTCTCTTCTTTTCTCCTCTCTTGTTCATGCCCTGTCTCTTCCCTCTGTACGCAGTATATACATTGCTTGTAGTCAAATGCTACTAAAAAGTATTTCTTAACTAATATGCTGCCCAAGAGATGATGGCAAAATTGCTTCCTCTCCACATTTAAGCATCATTTTTTTTCTACTCTCCCGGCTTATTCTTACCTCATTCCAAATGTCATAGGATAAAAAGGCATTTTATTTCCTAAGCGTGAAGTAACTAACCCTGTATTTGTCATTTTGGTCAAAAACAACAAGAAAATACATATGGCAGTGAGGACATAAGGAGGCATTTTACTTTCAGTCATAATGGTTTTTTCTGGGTTCCAGATAATTTTGTATTTACATTTTATTTTATGAGTTAAACAGCTTGAAACCAGAATGACCATTAACCTTGCCATAAGAAAACTGATGATTAATTCTCCATACAATGCTCTCTTACATGCCCTACATCTAGATTTCTTGTTTGTTTCAGACATTCTTAAAATTCAAAGTTTAGGAAAAAAATTCATTAAACATGTGTTCATTCTAAACATTTACTAATTTATAATAATGAGAATGAGTGTTAAAGGTCCAACCTAGAATTAAATCATGTGTTAGATATTATTTCAGTTCAGAGCTGTCCTGTTTCGGGTTGATCTAATCAGTCTTCGAAGGAAGTCATGCAAGTTACCCAGGGACTTCACCTGCAGGGTATTATTTGGGCTCTCAAGACTTTACAATTCACAGCAATGTCGCCTTCTTTCAACTATTAATTTCCACGAGTCCTGCCTTTCCCAGGCTTGTCTGGTTCTGCATGTGTACCTAAAAGCATATTTGAGTTCCATTAGCCATATTTAATTTTCTTCAGTTTCCCTGGGAACAGCAAGAACCTTCAAGTTTGCAGTCTGTGAAGTGAGATATGAACTCAGAAAAGAGACAATTTGAATCAATTTTGTCATTCAGAAAATAGAAATAAGGGACTTAGAAGAGCTCCTGTAATACCCTAATTGTTTTATAAGATAGGTATAATTACTATTATTGTTATATTATTTTTGAAAATGTAAGACTCTAGTTTCTATAAATATTCTAGCAATTTAATGTAATGTTTATATAACACTCATCAGCCTGTCATTCCAAATATTCTTTGTATATCCAACACCAATTGGCACTGAATAATATCAAAGGCCATACATTATTTGTTGTGTATAGACATTAAGAAAAAACTTTATCCAATCATAAATATTTTAACTCTTAAAAAGATAACCACCTTATTTTGATTTTTAGTTTCATGATTAAATATTCATGATTCTTTTAATATAAATTCAAAGTGGAATTTGCTATTTGCTATTTTCTCAAGAATTATTTTAGTTTCCCTAATCAGTATTTTCATATATACTCTTAAAATAAAGACATTCCATATACTGTATTTCAAATGTAATCACTATGCTAAACATCTCAATTTTTTTTTTTGTGGGTACTGGGGGGTCGACCCTCAGCACCTCGTGGGTCAGGAGGCCCCCGTGCCGTTGAGCGATATCACCGGCCCCTTTTTCGTATGTGGGATCCGGGAGTCGAACTCGGGCCCTTGTGCTTGCCGGGCAGGCGCTTAAGCCGCTGAGCCATCTCACCGACCCAACATCTCAATTTTTGGGAATGAATAATACAACTACTATTCTATTCAGACACCCCAGGTACTCAGAAATACTCTACTATACCAAAGAGGAAACTGAGGCCTAGAAAATTCTAGTGAGAGCAAAGAATACAGCACTTTGTAGATTCTTTCCTTATCTTTTCTGTCCCCTGGCATCTACTCTCAAAAAAGGACAATGAATTCTTATCTAAAGAGAGCAAGAATAATTTCCCTTTTTTTTCTTTTATTGTGGGTACCGGGGGCCGACCTCAGGACCTCACACGCCAGCAGGCACCCGTGCTGCTGAGCGATATCACCGGCCCTTATTTTGTATGTCGGTACCAGGAGTCGAACTCGGGCCCTTGCGCTTGCCAGGCAGGCGCTTACACTGCTGAGCCATCTCACCGGCCCTCCCTTTTTTCTATAACTGCTATCACTTGTTTTTCAAAGCTGCAGTATTTTAATGGCTCACATGAAATTTTATAATACAATCTCCTTACATTTCTAATCACTTTCCCAAGTTGACTGAGATTGCAGATATTTTTGCCAATTTCAGTGGAAGACATTTTAATTTTTCCTAATGTTTTCCCATACTCCATTCAATTAATTCTGCAGGGAAAAATGTCTGATTTCTAAAGGCCATTTCAAATACCACTTTTATGTGCTCATATAATAAGTGTTCTATATAATAACACTGCCTGATAAATAAACTATAAACTATTTCTTGATGGTCTTGGACAGGAATGTTTACTAGAATGAATTTCAGTACTGATAATTTACCAATATTGTTTATGAATGAGAAGTTACGAGTTGATTGTCAATAAGATCTGCATGGAATTAATAAAAGGCCGATGACAGAAAGCATAATTGTTTTGCTACATGCCTCTTACATATGAAGCCATCCTAGCATCAATAATCTCACTCCTTCAGGGTATTCCTAATTTCCATATTTTTAAAAAATGTATTGTGCAACAAAATATTTATTTTCAGGGTGGGATTCACACAGAAGGAAAGATTTATTCATGTATTCATTCATTCTTTCATTCTACATAACTTTATTGCATATCTATCTAATCACTTCAAAATATATTTATTTAACCTTGTTCTTAAGCAGGACACTATGCCATCCACAGAGAAGGATGAAGTGGAAAAAGAAGATCTGAAAGGAGCATGGTCTGATCTTTTCCATACTTCACCTTTACTCTCCAAGCCTTTCAAATTGCTGATTTGCTCTGATGTGACTTGATAGTTTCAGCCATTTCAATATGACATAGCTTCATATGAAAAACAAGTATCTCCCCGAGTATCTAACTTACTACCAAGAAGAGAGAAGACCAGCAAGAAAAATCAGATCAATGTATGCAGCTTGCATATAAGTTTGCGGAAGGTATTGAAACATAAAATACATGACACAAAAAAATACATGACAAGAACATATCCATTGGCTCCAGGACTCTGGTAGTTTTGGATCTCATTTAGATCCAGGCCGCCTGGACCTCCTGATGACAACGCTCTGCTCTCATGCTGAATTCTCCCACAGTTTAAGAGCTAGTAATAGTCTCCTAAAAGCCATAAATAGACCTACTCCCTTGAATATCAACTACATTAATGCAGCAATCTTTGTGGTCTCTGGTTGCCTATGAAACAGAGCCTTGAAATGCCTCCAAAACCGAGGTCACCTTCAGCCAACATCCACGCTCACCATGATGCTCAGTCACCGAGGGGCCAGGCCTCTAAGTTAGGGATCCTCACGAAAACACGAGGATGTAACGAGCAGGATCTTTCATTTTGCACTGCACTGACAGAATGGAAAATGTAAGTGTTTTCCCAGAATCTGTATATTGAAAGTCCTAACTCCATTGATTTTCATCATTTTTTTATCCTTTAAAACACACATTTTACATATATTTACTTTTTAAATGAAAGTTTGAGGCTACTTTGTTTAAAATAAAAAAACAAGAATATTATTTATATACATATGTATGACCATATATGGATATATATTTATATACATTCAAATATAGAATATCGAATATTCGTGTAATGAATACTGAACATATATGTGCTTGCTGAAAATTGAATATTCCCAACTGAAGTTACTCACCAGACATCTGTTTTCATTTACATGTTAAGCACACACAAATTATGCACACACAGAATTTGACTGATATATATATATATATATATATATATATATATATATATGTATTTAAATGCTTGCTTTCTCTTTAACTCTGTACACTTAACACAATGCCTTCTCCATGTGAGGTGTCTTATATCTAAAAGGGCCAATAGCTAAAGACGACTGCTGGAAAAATTCTTAAAATATCATCCTTGACACATACAATGTACACTTGATGTAGACCAACCGTGAAATGCGACTGAAGAATCTGGATAGTTCTTTCAATGAATTGGCTCTACACGTACAGAAATAAGAGTCACGGGCTATTAAAATGACCCAGGAGTGGCATGGATTCCTGCTGAACTATGTGGGACAAGAAGAAGCTTCTTACATTGCCCCTGTGGGGAAGTGAGAGGAGAATACGTACCTGGAATGTCAACAGAAACCCAAAGCATTAGGTGTATAGAAACAAGGGAGATTTCCTTCCTGATTTTAGTGAAATCAGTAAGTTTACATCGCTAAGGCTATCTCTGCTCATGGCTTAACTCTGCAATCTGAATTTAGAAGACTCATTTTTCTCCTTGATATTTGACTACCTCTATAGTTTTATAAGGAGTTTTAATGCACCTTACCCTTTAATTTTATCTGATACACGGCTATTTATTGGTGTTGCATCCAGAAAATACTAGATATATAAGCAATGATTTGTTAAATACATTTGTATTATATGTAAGATTTGAAACAACAATATGCAGTAATACACCATTAATACAGAGCAATTAATCTGGTATGAACTGGATATATGTAAAGTAGAGTATAAACTAAAAGAACACATAAAACTACTCTTCGCATACTAATTGCATTTCTTACCAGATCTGATAGTCTGAAGGGAGTAGCCAAGATAGATGAAGTAGAAGAACATAGCTTGGAACCACTTAACTGGTGTCCGGTATGACAACAAAGTTCAGCATAGCCACTCATTGCTGAACAGCCCAAGTGGTAATTTTCCTATCCTCTTGCTGGAAAACAAAAGCTCCATGGAGTTGGATTTTCCCAGTGCAATACTGTTTTTAAATAATGCACATATTTTGCATTAAGCTATTTAAAAATATGTATGCTTCCTCTTGATTCTGTGTTCAAATTTAGTTATGTTTACATGAACAAATTTTAAATACCACAAACTTTAAATACTAGAATGGCAAACTTACCACTTCCCT
This sequence comes from Erethizon dorsatum, assembly GCA_028451465.1. NCBI lineage: Eukaryota > Metazoa > Chordata > Mammalia > Rodentia > Erethizontidae > Erethizon > Erethizon dorsatum. Next base: position 152,904,693 of record CM051824.1, on the reverse strand, counting down.
GGGATCATTTTGCCAAATGAGTTTAAAAAACTACAACACACAAATCATTCAGCAACCTTGCAGTACACTGAAAATAATGTATCACTCTAACTTCTTTATTCACAAAAGTATGTCCAGTGTAAGAGAGAATGAAATATTTTGTGAAAATAAAAGAGTTTGTTAAAACTAAAAATGTTCTTTGACCTTACGTTATGTGACAATAAAAGGTCTATGATGATTTGGTTGTGTCAAATGTAAGCTTATGCTGGAGTTTTAAAAGGTAATGTTTTTCTCATGGCATATTAATTTATTTGTTTAGGTTATCTATTCGCTATTACTTATCATTATGAATACCTTCCTGATAAAAAGTTATTAAGAAAATCGAATGGCTCTTCTGCATATTTTATTAAAGTCCTGAGGTATTATGTACTTTAAAAAGAACAAAAAGGAAGTCATTGCAAATCATCACATATTTAGTCTAGATATATTTTTAATTGTGACAAGTGCAGTAACATTAAATAAATTATGTTCTATCTTCAGGCTAAACTCATTCCTATTAAGTGTAGACATTTTGTAAGTGCTTAATATTTGTTGTTATATTAAAAACGGCTCATGTAATACCGGGAAATCCCTGAACAATGGCCCTAGTGGAACTATGACTGTTGTTAGAAACATGTATTTTGCCTTTGGCTGAATCTTTGCATTTATTTCAACTACAGCAATCCATTATCTGGAGCTGTGCTACTGTGGTTGCTAATATCACCTGTCCCTCAGAATGGTTGAAAACCTTTGTCTCAATAAAGACTATAACCAAGGTTCTTTTCATCATATCAGCCATTTGCTTTCCTCTGATAAAGAAAGCAAAGCAACAATAAGGTTGAAAAAATCACAGGTAGTGCTCTGAATAGAACAACAATATTTTTAACTTGATATGTTTTTGAGTAATTTCACTTGAACACTTGACGACTGTGAAATGTTTCTTACACTCTGCATGAGATCATTTATAATATTTATTTTTACTGTTACCAACTATTAAAATAATATACCTAACGCATTTTATAATGATTTTAACTAGATAACTTTTATGGAAGAGCTTAATGAAGAAGAAATGTCACATGCAATTACAAAAACAGATATATTTTTCTTTTTACAAAAATATGGTCCTATTTCTGCAACATTTTTCATTCATCATGAAATAGGACTGTTTGTTCAGGTACCACTTTTTTTTCTTTCGCTCAATAAGCAGAAAATATCAACCTTATTTGTTCATATCTTTTAATATTTCACTTTCAGTCATATACCACAAGCCGATAATCTCAGCACTCTGGGAGGCTGATGCAGGAGGGTCACAAATTGAACACTAGCCTCGCAACATAGCAACCTAATCAGATATTGTACCAAAATTAATAATGGGAAAAAAATAAAGAGCTGGAGATGCAGCTCAGGGTGAATGCCCTGTGTGCAGTTCCAAGTACTGAGTAATCATAGACGTTTTTAGTGTTTCAGGGATCTTTTATCTTTCAATCTTACTTTGGAAAGAGATTAATAGTTTGAAACCAGAAAGCCCACTATCATAGTTATGAGGAAACTAGCTCTTGGTTCTCTGTGCAGTGCTAACTGTATACTGTTAGTCACATGAGGAAAACAATTTCAAAATTCAATCCTAACATATGTCATTAAAGAGTACTTACAACTTCTTAGTGTGTGTTTTGCAAAGAATATCTGGTAGAAGTTAAAAGGCTCTTGAAGGAGGTCATGGCAGGTCACTGGCCTTGGTGGGAAGAATATTCATGTGAAAATCCAGTATTTTTCAGATTAAGATAAATTTATGCTAGATTCCCAATTTGTTTTGAAACTAGACATCTATGTTAAAACACAAACATGAGGATAAAATGCAGAAGTTCTTTGGGGAGCCAATTTTTCTGTTAGCATCTTGGATTTCTGCACATCTCACAGAGGAGAGACAATGATTATCTTTCTTCAGATGATCTTTTCCAGGACCTTTTTATAGCAAACAGCCTTGGAAGACAGAAAGAGCATCTCACCTTCTGAAGCAGAGGGCAGATTTTTTATTGGCTTTGTAATAAAAATAACTTCTCCTTCTGGGTCATAAAAAAGTGTTGCTATTAGGTAGGTGTCCTTTTTATCACAAAATTTTCTAGTTTATCCACTTTCCCTTGTTTGTCGAACCATCATCACTTTCGGGTAGCCAAAATAAGAAACATTGGGAATTAAGAGTAGATGTTACGTATAACCCTTAATTATAGGGTTGTCTGATAAGTGCATGATCTTGCATAGTCATGAAAGATGCTGCTGAATGAAGTCTTAGTCTAGAAAAATCCTTGGTTAAATAGGATAATAAAAAAGGAGAAAGCATATATTTAATAGTCCAGAAGTGAAACCCAGTATAAAGCTTAACGTGATAGACTTTGAGTTTGGTGAAAACCAGAGAGAGTGGCAAGCATACTAAAGTGCTTAAAAATTAGGAAGACATAAGCCTCAGAAAATTTAAGAAACTATTCAGGATAAGAGAAGAATATTGCTAACTATACGTTGACTGCAAAATTGTTGAAGGATAAACAGTGTCCCCAGGGATGTAGATGGAGGGCAACCCATGTGTACTCTTAGTAGAAAATAAGCAAACATGATAGAAATGAGAATGGAGGTTCTTCAGAAAATCCAAAGTAGAACCACAATATGATCCAGCTCTCTTACTTCTGATCCCACTTTCCCAAATGAAATGAGAATGTCAAAGACATATCTGCATTCTCATATATATGCAAGATTATGTATGACATCCAACACGTGGAATAAACCTAATTTTCCACCAATGGATAAATGAATAAAGAAAATCTAGTATCCACACAGTGAGACACTATACAGTCTTAAAACAAAAGAAAAGTTTGTTACTTGCAACAACATAGATGAAATTGAAAAATATGCAAACTGAAAAAAAGCCAGGCACAGGGAGACAAATACGGCATAATCTCATCATATATGGATTCTAAAACAGCTGACATCACAAATTAGAGTAGAAAGCTAGCTACCAGAGGGACAGGTAAGGGCCAAGGAATGGGAACATACTGCTCAAAGGATACTAAATTTCAGTTAAAAGGAATGAGTTTTTTGAGATCTTTTCCACAGCATAGTAATCACAGTAAGTAATTATGTAATTTATATTTCCATTGTTCTAAAAGAAGAGTTTTCAAATGTTTGCACCTACCGGTAAACAATAAATATGTAAGGTAATAGCCACATTAATTAGATGATAGTATCACTCCATATAATGTATTTCAAAACAACACATTGTGCTTCATAAATATATATGATTTTTGGCAATTAAAGTAAAGAAAAAATAAAGACTTATAACGTGGATATCTCCAAATTATTATTTTTTTAAAGAGAAGAAAAAACAAAACAAATAAAAAAAGAACAAATTTTCAAAACAACATAATGGGAGGGTAACAATGGTTAATGCATTACGTATTATTATCTTTAAGTTAGTTATTCAGGATACCAGATATTAGCATTCAATTGTCCAAACATTATTGGCACAAACCTTACTCTTCAATGAACTAAGTAAAATTGGTAGTGTATCTATCTTAACCATCTTATATATATATGTACAATTTTTTTTCCTTTCCTTTCTTTCTTTTCCCTATTCCCCTATTCCAGTCTCTCTTTCCTTTTGACCAGGTTCTTTTTGATTTACCATGTCTAGTGTACATTTTGGATCTTATTTACTCTTTCAGTTTTTCGTACTAGAGAGACAATACGATGCTTACACATGTGCATCCAGTTTATTTCACTTATGAGTATTTTCTCGAGTTGCATCCATTTACCTATAAAAGTCTCCAGTTTATCCTTCTTTATGGCTGAATAGTACTCCATTGTATAAAAATACCACATCTTTCTTATCCATTCCTCAGTTGATGGGCATTTGAGTTGTTCCCAAGATCTGGCTATTACAAAGTGTGCTGCTATAAACATGGGTGCACATATATCGTTGTGGTACGATGTTTTTAATTCTTCTGGGAAGATACCCAGAAGGGGAATAGCTGGGTCAAATGGGACCTCCAACCCTAGTTTTTTGAGGAATCTCCACACTGATTTCCACAATGGCTGTACCAGTCGACACTCCCACCAACAGTGAAGAAGGGTTCCTTTTTCCCCACAGCCCCTCCAGCATTTGTTATTAGTTGATTTCTTAATAATAGCCATTCTTTCTGGGGTGAGATGGTATCTCAGTGTTGTTTTAATTTGTATCTCTCGAATGACTAGTGATGTTGCACTTTTTTTGTATATTTATTTGCCATTTGTATTTCTTCATCTGAGAAATGTGTATTCATCTCAGATGCCCATTTTTGGAGTGGGTCTTTAAATTTGGGAGGTCTGATTTTTTTGAGTTCTTTATATGTTCTTGATAGTAATCCTTTGTCTGAGGAACAGCTGGCAAACATTTTTTCCCATGTTGTGGGTTGTCTCTTCACTCTGTTGGTGGTTTCTCTTGCTGTGCAAAAGCTTTTTAATAAGATGAGATCCCAGTTGTTGATTCTTTGTGATAGTTCCTGTGCGGTTGAGGTTTTATTCATAAAGTCTTTGCCTACAACAATGTCTTCAAGGGTTTTACTTATCCTACCTTCTAGCAGATCTAATGTTTCTGTTTTAAAATTTAGATATCTGATCCTTTTTGAATTTAGTTTAGTGCATGGTGAAAGATATGGGTCTAGTTTTAATTTTTGGCATGTGCACAGCCAGTTTTTCCAGCACCATTTATTAAAGAGGCTATCTTTCTTCCAATGAATGTGTTTTGCACCTTTGTCAAAGATAAGGTGGCTTAGTATGTCTGGGGTTGTTTCAGCATCTTCTAATCTGTTCCATTGATCTTCAGGTCTGTTTTTTTTGCCAGTACCACACTGTTTTTATCACAGTAGCTTTATAGTATAATTTCAAGTCGGGGATTGTGATGCCCCCTGCCTTGACTTTGTTGCCCAGAATTGCCTTTGCTATTCTAGGTCTCTTCTGATTCCAAATGAATTTTAGGATTGTTTTCTCTAATTCTGTGAGATATGCTGTTGGAATTTTGATTGGAATTACATTAATCTGTATAACAATTTTGGAAGTATGGCCATTTTCACTATATTGGTTCTTCTTATCCAGGAGCAAGGGATATCTTTCCATTTTCTGATATCCTCTTCAATCTCCTTTTTCAGAGTACTGTAGTTTTCAGTGTATAGGTCTTTTACACCCTTTGTGAGGTTGATTCCTAGGTATTTCACTTTTTTGGATGTTATTGTGAAAGTTATTGTTTCCCTAATTTCTCTTTCAGTGAGTTTGTCATTTGTGTGCAGAAAGGCTATTGATTTTTGAGTATTGACTTTGTATCCAGCTACACTACTGAATTTGCTTATTAAATCTAGCAGTTTTTTAGTGGAGTTTTTGGGGTCTTCTGTGTAGAGTATCATGTCATCTTCAAATAATGATAATTTAACTTCTTCCTTTCCAATCATTATTCCATGTATTTCTTTTTCTTGTCTAATTGCTCTGGCTAAAGTTTCCAGGACTATGTTGAATAACAGTGGGGACAGTGGACATCCTTGTCTTGTTCCTGATTTTAGAGGGAAGGTTTTCAGTTTTTGTCCATTTAGTATAATATTGGCTGTTGCTTTGTTATAGATAGCTTTTACCAGATTGAGATAAAGACCATCTATTCCAATTTTCTGTAGGGTTTTTATCATGAAAAGGTGCTGGACTTTGTCAAAAGCTTTTTCTGCATCTATTGAGATGATCATGTGATTTTTGTCTTTGGTTCTGTTAATATGGTGTATTACATTGATTGATTTACGTATGTTGAACCATCCCTGCATCCCTGGGATGAATCCAACTTGGTCATGGTGTATAATCTTCTTGATGATTTGTTGGATTCAGTTTGCCAGTATCTTATTAAGGATTTTTGCATCTATGTTCATTAGGGAGATTGGCCTGTAGTTCTCTTTCTTGGTTAGGTCCTTGTCCAGTTTTGGTATCAGGGTAATGCTTGCTTCCAGGAATGAATTTGGGAGTATTGCTTCCCTTTCAATTTCATTAAAGAGTTTGAGAAGTAGTGGTGTTAGGTCGTCTCTAAATTTATTGTAGAATTCGGCAATGAATCCATCAGGGCCTGGGCTTTTCTTTGTTGGGAGGTTTTTAATTACATCTTCGATTTCATTGGTTGATATTGGTTTATTTAGGATTTTTAAATCTTGATTCAGCTTTGGTAATTCATACGTATCTAGGAATCTGTCCATTTCTTCTGCATTTTCCATCTTAGTAGAATATAAGTTTTCAAAGTAGGTATAGATGATCTTCTGGATTTCTGCAGGGTCCGTCGTGATACCACCCTTTTCATTTTCAATTGCATGGATTTGAGTCTTGTCTTTTCTTTTTTTAATAAGACTGGATAAGGGTTTGTCAATCTTATTTATTCTTTCAAAGAACCAACTCTTTGCTTCATTGATTCTTTGTATTGTTTTTTTAGTCTCCAATACGTTAATTTCTGCTCTGATCTTTATAATTTCCTCCCTTGTACGGGCTTTTGGCTTAGCCTGCTCTTCTTTTTCTAGAAGTTCGAGGGTTGCCATTAAGTTGTTTATTTGTGCTTGTTCTATTTTTCTGATATAGGTATTTAATGCTATAAATTTCCCTCTTAGGACTGCTTTCATTGTATCCCATAAGTTCCGGTATGTTGTATTGTCATTATCATTCAGTTGTAGAAAGTGTCTAATTTCTTCTTTAATTTCATCTGTGACCCATTGGTTGTTCAGGAGGGTGCTGTTTAATTTCCATGTGTTTAGGGAGTTTTTGTGATTTCTTTTGCCATTGATTTCCAATTACATTGCACTATGGTCTGATAATATGCATGGGATAATTTCAATTCCTTTGCATTTACTTAAGCAGGTTTTATGAGCTAGTATGTGGTCTATTTTGGAGAACATCCCATGTGCAGCTGAAAAGAATGTGTATTCAGATGTGGGGTGGAACACTCTGTAGACATCTACTAAGTCCATTTGTTCAAAAGTTTGGTTCAGTTCTACTATTTCATTATTGATTTTTTGTCTAGTTGATCTGTCTTTTTGTGACAGTGGAATATAGAGATCCCCCAATATAATTGTATTAGTGCTTATTTGATTTTTCATGTCCTTTAGTACTTGTTTTATATAGCTGGGTGCACTGGTATTTGACGCATATATATTTATGATCGTTATCTCTTCCTCTTGGATTGTTCCCTTTACAAGGATGTAATGACCGTCTTTATCTCTCTGAATCATTCTTGGCTTGAAATTCACTTTGTCTGCAAAAAGAATAGCTACCCCTGCTTTTTTCTGGGTTCCTGTTGCATGGTGTATTGTTTTCCATCCTTTGACTTTCAGTCTATGATTTTCTTTCTGAATTAAATGTGTTTCTTGTATAGAGCATATTGTTGGATCTTGCTTCTTGATCCATTTTGCCAGTCTGTGCCTTTTGATTGGTGAATTGAGACTGTTAACATTGATGGTTAAAACTCTATGTATTGACTTATACTTGTCATGCTATTTTCCTATTTTTGGTTCCCACTCTTTGTTTTTTTCCCCTTTCCCTCTTTTTAATTATTTGCCCTGCCTGGTGGATTTCTTCTGTTGGGGTTCCTGGAGTTGTAGTCCTTGTTATCTCTTTCTAGAATGTCCTTCAGAACATTTTGGAGTGCTGGTTTGGTGGTCATAAATTTTCTCAGATGTTCTTTGTCATGAAAGTATTTTACTTCTCCATCAATTTTGAAAGATAGTTTTGCGGGGTACATCAATCTGGGTTGAAAATTATTTTCCGTTAGAGCTTGAAATACGTCACTCCAAGCTCTTCTTGACTTGAGGGTTTGTGCTGAAAAGTCAGCTGTGATTCTGATGGGTTTTCCTTTATAAGTGATTTGTCTCTTCTCCCTAACAGCTTTTAAGATTCTGCCCTTCTGTTGAATTTCTGGGATCTTGACTATGATATGTCTGGCTGAAGTTTTTTTTTTTTTTTTTGATCATGTCTCGTTGGAGTTCTAAAAGCCTCATTTATATGGAGATCAAATTCTTTTTCTCTTCCAGGGAAGTTCTCCCTGATAATGTCTGTGAACACTGTTTTAATGTCATTGATGCTATCTCCTGCTTTTTCATTTATTCCAATTATTCTTAAGTTGTTTATCTTTGAGTCATCTAGCAGCTGTTGAATTGATTTTTCATGGTCCCTTGCTGTTTTTAAGAATTCTTCCTTTACATAAGCACTAATTGCAAGCCTGTCTTCTATATCTGAGTTCCTGTCCTCACATTGGCTTAATCTGCTACAAATACTTTCAATGGAATTTTTATTCTCCTAAATATCTGTTTGTATCTGCCTTATGGATTCCATTTTTTTCCTATGCTGAGCATTCATGTTTTCTATAATTTTCTTAAGCTCATCTATTTTTTTGTCTGTATCAGCTATAGTGTCCTTAAGCATGGTCTTCATTGTGGACATTATCTCTGCAGTTATCTGTGAAATTATTTCTGTTTTAATTTTTTCCAGAGCCTCGTTCAGTTGCTTTGTTGTTACCACTTCAGATAGGCCAGGTGGGTGGCTTTCGGATTGTCCCACCTCATTGCCCCCTAGGTTTTCCTTTGGTGAATTGGATGTGTGGGGTTGTATCTTAAGTGTCATCTCATTTTCTTTTCTTTCTTTAGATTAATTACTGGGGTGATGTTTGTAAATTACCTATGGTAAGTTACTTTATTGCTAGTGTTCAAGATCCTTAGGAGATGACAACTTCTCTGCAGTATCTTCCAAGTGAAGCTTGTTTTTGGGTTTTGAGCTTTCTGCCAGATCCTACCTCTTCAATTTGTTGGATATGTGAAGTTGCTACCTGTTTGGCCCAGTCCCTGGTTCTTTGGTACTGTGCCACTGTATTTTCTGTGTCCCTTAGTCAATTTCAATCATGAAATATCAGGAAGGAAAGCTGTTTAGAACAATTATTTCACATTTGGCTATAATGGTACCTAAAACATCAAACACAGCCTAGAAAATGACAGACTGTGTTAACCAGTTATTTGCCACTTTTTAACCGTACAAAGTAGAGTTGCAGTTATATAACAAAATCTAAAACACACCAGAAAATTATATGCAGTATACAAGTCCTTAATATGTCAATTTTTCCCTCAGGAGTTTAAATTTAGAATGAGTTAAGGAGGAAATAGAGTATTGGGAGAAGAGGAAGGAATTAGATGTAAGGTTAGAGGACCAAGAGGGATCCCACTAACACTGGGACACTGGTGCAGAGGACTGGTGGGAAAAAGAGAAGGAAGGGATAAAAGGAAGAACAGATCACAACCACAATCAGAAAGAGGTTAGAGGCACTGTTTACACTCATATAAAAATCAGAGAGAATAATGAAGGGAAGAGCAAATAGACAAACAGAAACAAAAATAAAGACAAAAACAACAAAACAAACAGACAAAACAAAAATAAAGCCCCACCAAATAAAAAGAAAAAAAACCCTTCACCAGAACAAGAAAACAAATGAGAGAGAGAAAAAAATAAAAAATAAAAAAAATTTAAAAATTAAAAAATAAAAAATAAATAAAAAGAATCAGTTCCAGGTGTTGACTCTGCAGTAGGCAGGCACCATATGATGACAGAGTCCTGTTCCGTGCAGGTCCGTCCCAGTGAGCCAGCAGGCCCTTTGGCGGGGCAGTGAGCAGAAGCGTGGACTTTCAGGCGGAGACCGGTCTCCTTCGCCTGTCGCGGTCAGCGCACTTTCCGAGGGCCTGAGAGCCAGGCGCAGCGCTGTGCTGTCCCCAGCGCGAGTTCCCAGGGCTGTGTTTTCGAGCCGCTCTGATTTTCGCCGCACCCCCCCAATGGCGCCTGGCCGGTCGCTCTCTGGCTGGGACAGCTGTGGCTGGGAGACGCTCACCACGGCCAGCGCAGTCCTCCACCGCTCCCCTGCCCCGCCGCTGTCTCGTGATCCTCTGCGGGGGCTCACGGGGTGCCAGCTGTCACTGTGTGTCGCAGATTTCAGTTTCTGTCACTCCGCGATTTCTGGGACAGGGAGAAGCGCAGTCTCCTCCTTCTTCGTAGTTGAAAGTGCCCTTCACTGGCGTGGGCGTCCCAAGCTGCACTTCAGAACTTTCCTGGGTCCAAGTGAGGCATCTCCCTCCCTCCTGCCCCCCACCCCCCCTCACCATATTCCTGTGGTCCAACGGTAACGTTTGGAGAGTTTCACTGCCTGCTTCTTACACATACGCCATCTTTTCCCCCCTCTCCAAATTATTAAAAATAAAATAGATAAGGGTTATTTCATAGTGGTAGGAGAAAGCAGGCTGGGTTGCAGGTAACATATAAGGATAAATGAAGGAGGTGAAGTGTTTCGCTAGATCACTGGATCAATATGGGAGCTGAAGGGTTGAATCAGTTTTCCACCTGAAACCCATAAAAAATGAGGCAATTTATATTATGTAACATTCTTCTGCCAATCATCTTTTACACTCCCTGTGACCTGTATAATCAAGGCCAGCTTTCTTGGTCCAGCATTTACAAATGCCACTGGTCCTTCAGTAGCCATCGTTTCCATCACTGTCAGTGGTTTTTGGCTCAGCACGCCATCGTTTTCCAACATCTCATGCCAGTTTACGTTCCGATAATTTGAAGTTATCTCTTCTGTGTTCTCTTTCTTTTGCTTCTGATCCACGAGCAAACCCTGCAGGCTCCACCTCTACTTTAAATCCTGTAAGTGGAGCGCCTTGCTCCACACCCCGCCACCATTGCCTCCCCACGGAGTCTCGAGGATCCCCTGCCCTCTGGTGTTCAATTCCACCTGCACCACTGCACAGCCAAACTCCACGGTGTGGGCTGCGGATGACGCTGGGGAACTGAATAGCACCCTGCTGCACCTTTTTCTTGCTAAGCTCCAAGAGCTTTGCAACTCATCCCAGATAATGACAATGACAATCACTTTGCCTTGGACTAGAAGAACCTATGTGACTGGATCATTTACTCTTCTGAGATCCTTTTATCTCTTCCTCCCTCAATCATCCTGTTCCACCTATACTGGCCTCTGTATTGTCATCGCACAAAAAATCGTCTACACCCAGGGCCTTTCAACTGTGGTTCTTTCTGCCTGGAATGTTCTCCTCCTAAAGAAATGCACAGCTTGTTTCCTTTCTTCTTTTCCTGCCAAAAGTCTACTCAAATATTACCTAAGCAGGGATCATTTTATGTATCATTTTATGTACCTATGTCGCATCATCTTGAATCTTTCTTAAGATTATGTTCATATTTCGCATAGCAATACATTGTATATAATTATTTTTATTATTAATGTCCCTTGTCTGTACTTCAATTTGTGCTCTAGGAAAATGAGAGATTGTCTTTATTTTTGTTTGTTTCCTCAGTTCCAAGAATATGGAACTGGACCTATTATACAATCATAGAACATTTACTGAGTGAATTTGTGCAATTTTTGTGCATTGTTGATTTCCTGAAATACCTATCTTTCAATTTTCAGACCTCATGCGTGCCTCTCAAAACCCAGCACAAATAGCATCTCTTCCATTAGACCTCTTTAATTCTCTCAGTTCTAATTAAATGTTCTCTCTGAAAGATTAGGAAGTATTTTAAATTCCTATTTTAGAATATTTCGCATTGTACCATGTTTTCAAGTTACTAAGTACATAGCTGTTCCCCCAGTAGAATGTAAACTATTTTTAGTTATGGTCCTAACGAGTGCCATGGGCCCTGAGGGTCCCCTTTGTATATGTTTGCCAGATAAAATAAAGGATGCCCAGTTACATTTAAATTTCAGATGAACAACAAATGCAATATTTGGAACACACTTACACTAAAATATTTATGCTCCTGAAATTCATTGTAAATGCTAAGCTATCCCTGGGTTTTATTTTCAACCTTGCTTATGGCATAAAGGTATACATAATGTCTTCCAGAAATGAATATAAGCGAATCCTCACAGTCCCTGGCTTTCCATTTTAATTCATGTCATAAATCTCCAACTATCGTGGCCCCTAGTACACTTACCTAGGCAAACTCTGAAGAATACAGTTGATAGTTGTTTTATTTAAACATTGTCATAAACTCTTAATATACCTACTCCATGCCTCTTCCTCTTCCACCATCAAGCATTCTCAGTGAGACAAATCTGTATCTTTCCCTCTTTCAGATCACTTGGACAGCGTGACAACTGTGACTTTAATAGCTCACAATTTAAAAATAAGTCCTCATTAGGGAACAAGATTTACAAAATTGGTGAAAAGATACTACTGAGAATTCCCAGATACTCTTTCTGTAATCCAACCATTATCCTCTTACATATCTGTGATGCATTTACCAAAAACGAGAAATTAACATTTATTCAATACTATTAACTGATTGCTTGACTGTGTGCAGATTTCTCCAGTTTTTCCACCAAAGTCCACTAGGATCCTACGTTATGTTCAGCTGCTGTATCCTTTTACATTGACCTTGCCTGGAATAGTATCTTAGCATTCCCTTGCTTTTGTAGAGTCTGAAAGTTTTGAAGTTTAATATGTTTGTTATTAGGTAGTTTATAGAATGTGCTTTTATTTTTCTTTGTTTTTTCTCTGAGAAACTTGAGAATTATAATTTATCTCTCTTTTTTTTATGCAGGTACCAGGAGTCAAACTCAGGACCTTGTGCTTGCCAGGCTTATGCTGCTGAGCTATATCACTGGTCCAGAGAATTATAATTTCTAAGATGAGACTATGGTTATCTTTTTTGAGAAGAATGCTGCTGCAGAGTTAAAATGTCCTTCTCTTCACACTTTATCAGGGTATATGATGTCAACTTGTCCCATCACCTCGTTAACTTTAGGTAAATGAGTAGGTAATGTTTGCCAATTTCCTTTTCTATAAACATACCGTTATTCCCTACCCACACTAATAATTCACTATTATTGCATAAATTACTAGTTCATAAGCTGCTTTGTGGATAGACATACATTTCCTCCAAACAATACCATGCTGTCAGTTATGTATTTATTTCCCTACTGTTACACAGTTCAAACGCTGTTATAGACTAAAGAAGCAAGGCTAGATTTAACATCAATTAGATTACTTAAACATAGGAGCCAAAATAGTCCAAGTGTAGATACAGAGGTTTTATTCGTTTCCAAATAATTATTGTAGATACTCAAAATTAAAGCGTATTCAAACTGTTCATAGATGACTACATACTGTTATTAAATTAGAAGACATAAATGATAATTCGAAGCAAACACATTAAATAAAAATAATTAATGTGAATTTTATTACGTGATTTGCCTTGAGTCAAGGTATAATTTACAGTACCAATAGATTCAAATCTACTGTTACTATTTCAAGATGAGATTCCCAGGAACACACCATGGAAAGGAGCAATCAGAGGTGCTCTGCAAAAACTGGTAAGGGGGATTGGAGAAGATAGTGGAAAAGGAAGTTGATACAGGAAATGACCAGGAAATGATCGATGCTGATTCTCTCAAAAGTTTAGGGAAAACGCAAGGGAGAAACTATATTGATACATGGAGAAGTTAAACCGCTGCAAGCAGAAAGGGCATGCCTCTCTCCTGCCAGGGCTCCTTGGCCTCATCTGAGGGTCTTGGCCTTTAGAACTCAGCAATCTCTACCTAAGGGAAGACCAGGGAAATAAAAGATACTGAACCCACTCCTGACATCCATTCACTGGGTGTCAGTTGCCGCTCACATTTATAAAAACTAAAAATGTTTCCTGATGCTGCCATAGACGCTTTGAGGCCTCTCCCATAGAGAACTGGTGCCTCGAGAGAAGCTGATCAATTAACACTTGGTTGAAAGTTCAGGTGAGGACACAGCTGGCCCAGGACTATCCACAGGTGATTCAGTGGGTGCCACTCCATTTAATGTTTTCACTGGCAATGATGAATGAACTCCGCTGTTGCCAGCATGGAGCATTAGGGAATTTTTATTTGTAATTTTTCTCTTCATGATTAAAGGACACAAGAGGAATACAAAGCCTAAGGTATAATCCAATCGTGCCACCTTGTAATTAATTCTCTGCAAAGGATTCTCCACCTAGTTTAGAATTTCTAAGCTCCGTCATCGAGATTGTAAATAAGGTCTTTTGTAACTTAACTGTCGCCTTTCCTCTTGATTCCTCTAATATGTTGGACCCATCTCTGCTAATTCCTCTATCTCATTTCCCCTCTGCTCACGTGGCTCACTTTGTGTTTTCTTTGGTTTTCTACTTAGCTATAATTTACCAATCTGGGGAGACATTTTTGTGATTCATGCCTCCCCCTACATACACCCAGATTGCATGTAGGCCACTGGATTGTAGAGAATTCCTTTCCTCCTGATACCACTTATGTACTTCTGTGGTATTCTTCTTGCTTCTTCACTCCACCCACATCCGTGGTACCTATTCCAAGGCTCGTTACCATCATCAGAGACAGCAAGTCCTCTATTGAGAGTTCCCAGCCCTGTTCCTGGGCTGTTCACAGGGAAACCATACACGGGCTCAACTTCAGGAGTTCCTGGCCTCTCCCTGCCTCTTCCAGACTTGGTTATAATATGACACAATGGGGCGGAGGGTTCTGGCACTCAAGTAGGCACCAAAGGGACTGATTCAAGGACTCAGAACTGCTACACTCTCTTTGGGATAAAAATCAATGTGAAGGCAGAGCCAAAAATCCTCCAGAAAATACCTGCTCCTTTCTTTCATCTCATGGTATATTTTGAGGCAATATTTCTTCTCACTCCTCTTCCAACTGGATATGTCTGCACCAGAAGAGTACCCTCACACATCCTGTGACCCACACTCAAGTGGCACCAGCTCACAGTCACCCCAACTGCACTGTCTTATCTTCCCTTGCCTGGCTTCCTCTTCCCTCAGCCTCGTTGACCACAAGTTGCTATTCCAAGGTCATATGTCTCAAGATGGAAATAATGGTAACATCACCTGGTTTCTCTTATGTGAGAAACCCAAAATATAAATAGAGAACTAAATAAAAAAATAATAACAAGTAGGGAGATAGATCTTTCTCAAATACTGAGAGGATCAAGAGATGAAGGGAGAAGGAGAGGGAAGGGAAAAAGATGAAAAAAGGAGTTCAGATGTGTTATGTATACATACCAACTCTCCGATGAAAAATGGAATCATTAAAAATAAGTTTAGGATGTAATGATAATTATCAACTATGTTTGGTTGGGGAAAAGTGTGCTAACAGAATTTTGAGAGCGAGTTTGTGATTTAATAAAAAAGTCATAATTAGTCATTCTTTTTTTTTTTTTTTTTTTGTGGATACCAGGGGTCGACCTCAGGACCTCACGCGCCAGCAGGCGCCTGTGCCGCTGAGTGATATCACCAGCCCTTTTTTCTTATGTGAGTTCCGGGAGTTGAACTCAGGACCTCGCACTTGCCAGGCAGGTGCTTACGCCACTGAGCCATCTCACCAGCCCCCATAATTAGTCATTCTATGTCCGCATGGTCCTTGTTCTGGGCTTCACACTTTATTCATAGAAAAGGAATTATCTGTAAGTCTCTTGACTCTACATAACCTCCAAAGAGTAGTCACTCAGAAAATGATTGCTGAATAAGTGGTGTATCTTTTTCCTTCAAAATACTACCATGTACCACCACTACCTGGTAAAGTGGTGAAAATCCAAGCCACTGAGAAAATATAAATGCTACAGGGATGTGGAAAAATGGAAATTCACAGGCTCTGCTGTTGGTAATGGAAAGTAGTATAGCTACTTTGGAAGCTGTCCAGTGACTTCTTCCACAATGAAACATACCCTGATTTTATGATCCAGAACTTCCGTTCCTTGATATTTATCCAATTATGCTTGCAACTTATGCGTACCCTAAAAGCTGTACCTGGCTCTTTTGGTAGTGGCGGAAGCTTTCCATGTATACGGGCAGCAAGCGCATGGGAATGCGATTAGGTTCCGCACAAATTTCTCTGTGAACTTGAAACTGCTCTTAAAAGACTCTACAAAAATAATATCAATTAAGTATCCTCCAAAAGACCTATTCTTCCCAGGAAGTGTAAGTATATTTTAACTTCCCACATCCCTTACTACAGAGCATAATATTTGTCATTATGCTGAGGAATGGCTGCATTAGTAATTTCATGGAGACATGAACACTACCTATTCCAAAGTCCTGCATGAAGTATTTACCTCAAGTTGATTCTGCACAACTGTAATTTTGGAAATACATCTTTATATTTATCATCTCTATGTTCTCATTCTTGCATTATATCATTCTCACATACTACTCCTTAACTATTCAGTTAAATGACTAAAGGTGGAAAGTTTTAAAAGTAACTGTATTTTACCATATTTTTAAAGATCCTATTTCATATTGTTTGAGTTTGACAAGAAGAGGAAAAGAACTGAAGGTAGGCAGGCTACAAAAGCAGGCATTTCTGACCTTATGAAATTTGAATTGTTTGGTGGAGGGAGTATGTTTGTGTGTTTAATAAAATGTCAATCTTTGGTCATGAGAATTCTGGTCCAGAGAGAAAAGGAATGATTTGGGCTCTTGGGTGTTTGTGTAGGAGACCAAAGCCTGGGAGTGGAGACAGTAGGCTTTCAAAGCTCCATGGAGCAGCAGAGCAAGTGAGGAGAGACTGGCAAAGAAAATGGAAGGTTGAAGAGACTCAGGGCACATGGAAAAACAAAGAGGGTCACACTGTATGCACTTCCTTATCAGTTTTGATAAGGAAGTAGCAGAGGAGGAGAAGGAAAAAAATTAAGACACAATTAAGAAAGTCAATAAAGTATTTTGTAAGTTTTCTTACCTGTCACTTTTTACGTTTGTTAGCACATTAATAATTTGTTTCAGTTATTCTCCATAAATTTTACAGCATGCTACAATGGTATAATCCCATTCTTTGCTTTTTTCATAGGAAAATATGAACTTTTTTCTTTTAAGTGAACATTGAGTGAACAATCAATGTAGGCCAGATGTTCAGTTGCCCTGTGCTGTTGTGGCCAGTGGTTATATCTGGCATAGTGTTTGATTAGGCTTTGCCTGACTTCTCCATGATTTATATAACAATACAGAACAATGCTTTAAAAAAAATCAGAAAATGCTTCACTGTTTACTTCTAAATAGAAATGAAGTATTTTATCTACTCCACAAATAATTTTTATTTAAGCCACAGAGACTAACCATTTAGAACATTTTGGGCAACTAAGCAGGCTTATTGAACAAATATTTCAGACAGATATAAGTCAAAATAAGATAGATTAGTTGAGAAAATTACCTCATTAAATTCAAGGACTGCTGAACTACTAAAATCTACGAAGGAAAGTATTCACGGATACATCAAGCAAAACGAAGGATAGAAATCGAAAATCTGCCAGCTCTCTTTTTCTGCATCTCTCCTGTTAGGTCTATTATCCTTTCCTAGGGTAGATCAACTTCCTCTGCTTGGTTGTAAAACCTCACAAATGACAACTCCCAAAGCTCTCACTGGGAGGTTTTGACTGCTCAGAAAAGTAAATGCTCTTTTCTAAATCCACCTAAAGTGTCCAAAAGGCAGATTTTTTTTTTTATTACACACACTCTGAAGGATAAATCAGTTGTGGCCAGAAGACTGGGGTCAACTTAGGGCAACTGACACCTTTAATTGGTGCAAAGGAAGAAGTGGTTCCCGAGAAGGGAGTGGATATAGAACCCTCGTGAATTTCCGAAGCTCAGCATGCTGATTCCAAGCGCTCACAGTCCCAGAGATCTCCTGAAGGAAACGAATGACATCTAGAGCTATTCAGAATTACGCTTCCTGATTTCTCCTTTGTGTGTTTGTTTCAAATGGTTGAAAAATATTCTATGGTGGGACTCTTAAAACGTAATACATCAGAAGCAGACAGACAGAGATGGAGTTAGATACTACACTTCAGTGTCATTTTATAGAATACAAAACTAGTTTGTTACATTCCTTGTTTCTTCAGAATGTTTTCAGGCTCTGTATTCAGAATCATCAATACCGGTTTTGGAAACTGCAGGATGGCAGCCATCTTAGGAGTATAACCAAAGTCATTTGAAATTCAAAATATTACACGACCCAGAGAGAATAGCTTCTCAAGAAGGGTTCTAAATTCTCATCATCTGGAAACACAGATGTTCAACTACTTTGTTGTTTTTTTTAATTCTCTTAGCGTGTGAAACACTTAATCTTATTGACTAGATAGTTTTTGAACAGTTTCAGAGCAACAGCCCTAGAAGTCTTTGCAAAATCTGTCTGGTTGAAACACTTAAACAAACTGACTATTATGAATGATGTTGAATGCAAAATGACCAGGTGGTACAAACCACTTGTTACTAGTTTATGCTTATTGTCATTTGCATGACTACCTAGATTATGCAGAAATATACAATGAACTCTCATTGTTTTGGTGGTTATTGTTATTCTTCTATAAAATATCTTTCCTACAGGACCCAGATTTTCTTTGTGAGAGTATTGAGTTTAATTGGTAGTACCATCTACAGGAGGGAAATGTGGAGTTTTGAACCATTTATACTTGTGTGCAAATGCTATCCCTACCAGCACCCTTGTTTACTTTTCTTATTGGTAAAATTGATTTATGGGAAGCACATTGCCAGCATGCTTACAGAAGCCTAGTGGTTCTTCTGAAGGAGGATCATACTCAAAATTTTGTCTTCAGAAAATCACTATGGCAAAAATGACAAGGTGCAATTCAGAGGAATGTAACCTTCCAGGAATCGTCGGACAGTTTACAAAGGTAATGTGGACCAATGCAACAGATGAGGGTTAGCATAGGAGTCTCAAGGTCGAATACTTCAGACAGTGTCTGTGAAAGTGGTTTGTAGCTTCTGGTGGTAGGCAGGTCAGACTTTGATTTAGGTAATTTCCAGTTGTTCCAGACAATTACAGTGTGCAGCCAACACTGGGAACTGATGATTTAGAGAGTTAATAACTTGTTAAAGGTTGTACAGATGGAACAGTGTGTGGTTCTTAATCATAACTGTAGTTGGAATTATCTCTTCAGCTTTTACCAAACATTCATGTCCTAGTTTCACCCAGATGTACTGAATCAGAATGTATAATATGGGATTTAGGCAAAGCATTACTTAAAAGCTCCCTAAGTGATCCTAAAGGATAATACAGCCTGCGAAGCTCTGAAAAAGAAGAGGTTAGGCTAATCTTTAAAATGTAGGTAGCTGGAAATGCCATTTATTGAGAAAGGGGCATATAAAAATTAATAGGTTTGGAGTTATGGGGCAGAAAGAATTATTTTTGTGTGTGTTATGAACATTTTTGACCTTAAGGTAAAGGAGCTGTGATGATCGTTCCTGAGAGGAAGTCAGGTCTTTTTCTCTGGATCTCAGAACGGTAATGTGAATTAACAACTTATGTTCATGTATAAATGATAGTTAACGCCACAGGGAAAGATAAGCTCTCCCCAGCAAACAGAGAGTAATGCTCATTGAAAAATAAAGTCACAAGCTGAGGCAACACCAAAATCGGGGAAGGGAAGGGAGTGGAAATATGCACCAATATTGGATGGATAGGAAGAGATACAATGAATCTCTTTGGTATATACCCATGAAGTGGACTGCGTTAGCAGGCAGTGATTTGATCCAGCCATTGGCTATAGCACTACATACCAGGGAAAATTGGAAATGCAAAGAGTAAAGTGGCCCCAAACCAGAAGCAGATGAACACATCTGAATAGAGCTGCAAAAACTCCCCCACCCCACTCCCCCCAGATCAATTTGATGTGAAACAGAAAATTAAACCTTGGAAACAGAGACCCCATCCACGTTCTCAGCTTGACCAAAGCTAAAGCTTTTTGTATTGTCCAAGAATTCCTAACATTTTAAATTCCATCAGTTAATTAACTTGCTTTGAATAGTTGAACAATAATTAAATCCTAATGTCTTTCCTATTGGGAAGCATATAATCATAGAGCAAAGAGGTTTGCTTTGTATCCTTCCTTACTTGCACCCAGGGAAATAAAACAAAACTGCATTTCACAGCCAAAGCATATTTTGGCAGAGCCTTTCAGGATGGTAAAATACAGAAGTTATTCTAGCCTCTGGAATTTAAATATGTAATTTTACTAATTAAGAAACTATCACTTATGTTATGCTAAAATTCTCAATATTTCAGAATTAATTCACACTAAATGATAATAATTGACCTTTATCAATTAAATGTGTTTAGGGAGAACAATGATATTATTAAATTTAAAATTGATACACTTCAATGTATTGTATACTTAAAAGAAAACTATTTGTTCTGTAATCGCTTACTGGATTTTCTCATCAGACTTGGTTCTTATCTCAATAAAGCCTAAAGCCTGGAAGAAGGAGTTCTTCTCAGGCCCCAGATCAGTGTTCCAGGCCAGCACAGGGACTTTGCGTGGTGCAGTGGCAACAGCCCGGGGGGCAGCTGGCAACTTACTGGCCAGCTACATATACCTGTTCTCGGTGAGGTCCTCCTTGGTGAGCCCAAAGCCCACCTTCCCCCGGATATGAGGCAACAGCTTCTCCAGACCTGGGTTGTTTTTCCGATGCCCTGGATGGTCTTGCCCAACATGTTGTTGTTGCTTTAGCCCCACAGCCTCCCCTATGAGGGACATGCAGATCTACCTCATCTGCGTGGGGCCCACGTTGTCTGCTCCCTCAACGACGCATTTTGGATAATCATCCAAAAGTAGTGCGATCTTAAGGAAGTTGTCAGATTTCCAGGATCCCTGTCTTCCCTGGGCATTTCAGCAGTGCATCAGGGATTGCCACGCAGGGACTCAAGATGATGTCACTCTCACTAGGACGCCTGGAAAGAGCAAAAATAGTTTAAAAGAATTAAATATCTAAATATCAAAGGAAAAATTATGTCAGTAGAAGAAAATCTCAAGTTAGTTTTAGAAACTGTACATGCAGGGGCCGCTGAGATGGCTCAGCAGAGTAAGCGCCTGCCTGGCAAGCGCAAGGACCCCAGTTCCACTCCCAGAACCCACAGCAGGGGCGCCTGCTGGCGCGTGAGGTCGACCCGGTACCCACAAAAAAAAAAAAAAAAAAAAAAGAAACTGTACAGGCAGGAATATCTCAATTTTTTTCAAGACAACCTATAAAAGGTACAAATAAATATTTCCAAACTCAAGGTTTCAGTCTAATGAAGGAGAGCAAAAATAGGTCCACGTGGTTGGAGAAAGACTGGCAACACATGCAATTTCTAAAATAGCTATAGGTTTAAAATAATATCACATAAAAAGGTAATGGTGATGCAGAATAGTGATCCAAGAAAATTAGTATAAATATGAGCAGTTAATGTTAAGCAATTCCAGAGAGAGAAAATTGAGGGTGTAACAAACATTACATGAAAGAATGTCATCTGCATTACTAATTTCAGATATATAACTCATAAGAATGACTAAGTTAAAGACTATAACATTGCTAAAATAAAGACTATAACATTGGGAAAATATAAACTTGCTACCAAAATATGAAGGAATCAAAAAACATGCAATACTAATAAAAATACAAGTCAAAATATATTTTTTAAATTTTTAAATAAATTAATACAGTAAAGGACACACTGCCACTCAACACCCTTAAAATATCCCCCCTTATTTTAAATACATTTATCCCATCATTCTTGCCACTTTCTGAAACATTTTTAGGTTTCCTGTTTTGTGTGGAACAGTCTTTAAGTGGAACAGTCATGGCTCTCTCTAGGTCTTGAATGGCTTCAAAATGTTTCCATTTCATGTTAATTTGAATTTGGGAAGAGCCAAGAGTCACACAGTAATAGATCTAATAAATGAGGTAGGTGAGCATGCACCATAATATTTTTTTATAACCCTACCTTTTCATTACATGGCCCTTGATGGCAGGATTTACTGTATTTTATGATCATAGCTCCTAAAGACTCTCAAAAGAGAACTGCTTTTGAGAACCGCTTCAGAAGATGGCAAGAATGATGGGATATGCATAATGCAAGTATGGGGAGTACTGTATTTTGAGGGGATTAATGTCATTGTGTCTTTCACTGCAATAATTTTTAAAATTTAAACGCATCTAATTTTTTGTTTAGCCCTTGTATATAATACAACCATACTGAGAGAGATCTCGCAGCATCTCCCTTATGACACAGCCATCCCCACACTGAATTCCTTGGAGGAACATCTTCCCAAGGCTCACAAGATTCATCTATGATAGCATGCATTGCCATATTTGGCTGGCAAAAAAGTAAAATAAAATAAATTAAATTAAATTATATAAATAAAGAAGAACAGAGGACAAACTAAATTGTATAAGAGAAATATATAAACATAAAACCAGAACAAGGAAAAACTGGATATCCACCAACAATAGAAGTTAGATAAATATATTAACATGTGTAAACACAAGTGGATATCAAATATAAAAGATGATACCATCACAGAAGTTGGATGAGAATTATAGCAAAATCTTTAAGTATATTCAAAATATAAACACAAACTGCATCTATGGTCAAATAAACTTCATAAATAAATATGTAAACATTATGTTTAAAATCAGTTTATTATACACCAAAAACATACCTCAAATGAAGTTATTGTGAATGAGGAATGAAACAAAAAATGATGAAAAAAATGGTTTTTCCTTACGTGGAACTGAAAATAGCATGCCATGACATGAATTGCAAAGTATATATTTACTACAGTCTTAACTAATATTCGAATAATAATAATAAGCACAATGCTACTACTGAATAGCTAACAATATATCATATTCTACTATTTTTGACGAGGAATTAACCATAAAAATAGTACTTTCAATAAAATTACCAGCTTATAAAATATAATTTCTTAGACAAACAGGATGGATGGTTATAAATTTTAAATCAGGCAATGTGTTTATATTTACACATGTGACTATAATTCAGATACATATATATGGACAATATTAATTTGTCATATATATTGACTAAAATAACAAAATACATTTGTTGAGGATTAACCTCTTTACAACTAATTGTTTCTTTGTGTGGTATGAGAGGGTTTCAAAGAACATTTCAACAAGTGAGGTAGGTATGAAGTGTCACAGAGGAGAATAACTTACAGCAAAATAGAAAAGTTTCAGAGAAATCATCGGAGGAGGTGGGATTATTAACATGAAGACAATCAGTGAGTTGATTTCACAAGAATGGTAAAGTGTGAGAACTAAATATTTAAAGCAAAATGGAGGACTGAAGTGCAGAAAGTATCTTACTAAGTATGTGAAAACTTGAATATAATTAAACCTCAATCAACTATTCCATCTGGAGTTGTTTTACTATTTGCCTGAAAATCTGTTGGTAGTTGACTCTCCAAGTTCTGTCCTCTTCAAGTTTCTTGTCCTAGATTATTTTATCTATTCCTGTGGTCTTTGGCCAGCCATATTTAATATCTGTTCTTTTCATTTATTATGTAATTTTGTTTGTATTCATCTACTGTTGCCCAATAGTTCATCGTATTTATTAATTTCTTTTCAAATAATTACTCTATACAGCCAATCATTTTAATTACAAATCTTATTTCAGTGTTTTTATCTTAACATAGAAATGTTAGCAATATTTGACAATTTTATTGACTAAGAGACTATCAATTTTTGTATTTTTTGTAATGCTTTGTAAGATGATCGTTAATATAGTTTATATGGAGTCTAGGTATAACTTACTATGTTATATAAAGAGTTATTCAGTGATTGCCTATAAAATGTTGTTTTTAAATATTGACTGTAACATTTTCTCCATTGGACAGAAATTTATATGTTGTATATTAGTGTCATCAAATAGAATTTGATATTAAATTGGACTTTTACATTGAAAGGGAAGTGTTAGTATTTTCTCCCACTCCTACTCTGGCTGATGAGAAACTAATTTCCTGTGCTATCCCTTTTTCTATAATTCTAAGTGCTTAATGTATTTCCTATGATCTGAATATAATCTACAAATAAAATTTATTGTTAACTTTTACATGTTTTTTTGCTATTCAAAAGTCTATTTGGGATGTCAGTGAAATTATATTTGCATATACTTTTCTATATAATAATCTTACTTTGATTTTATGATCCTTTTTGAGCTATATCATCAACATTTGGTGACAATTCTGAAGTAATTTCTATTCCATTCCTTGATGTTAAAAATATCTGTCTTGTATCACATTACTGAGTCTATCAGTCCTAGCATTTTCCTTGATGTGAGTTTAATTTAGCTTTAATTTTAAAATATTCTTCTCTATTTTCTTAGTCCATTTTTTAAATAGAAGTGGGTTTTTTCAGGTAAAGAAAACAATTTGTTTTAAGGTATTTACTATAACATTATTGAGAAACAGAAGTGGTAGAAAACTTTCTACCAAAACCAATTCTTCATAAAGATATGCATATTTCACCTTAAGAAAGATAGTTTTCTATGAGGAATAAAATTTGACAGTAAGAAATTTGGTAAAGCAAGCACCCTGTCACTTTCAAAATCTAAACAATCTAACAGTAAAGCTGAGGAGTTTCTAAAGTTATATTTAAAGAGATTTTCTGTTTAAAATGCCCACTCACATACCATAATTCCAACACTTCACAATGCAAAAGAAAAAGGAGGTGACATATAAACAGCAATTATTAATATTCTTTCATGGAGCAGAGAATTGCTTTCCACACTAAAGGCAAGTTCCAATGGGAAAGCCCATGCATACATGTATGAGAATGATGCTCACTGTTAGAAGTTTGGGGACAAAGTAGTCCTCCTGGGGTGAAAGGGGCATCACTAGGAATGGTGACTGCAATGGAGGCAGCTGAAGGGCAAGGTATGGAAAGTCCCGACAGATGGTTTCTTGCCAGGAACTGGCAGAGCTCATTATCAATGCTTATTTCTTTACCAATAGCCTCTTTGAACCACTGTAGATGCCTTAGTGACCCCTAGGCTAGAGTTCCTGACCCTCAGTATGAGAAACATTGAATGCAAACAAGGAAAAATTGCTCAGAGCCATGTTATTTTTTGAACTACAAAATGGATTATGTAGTTAAAAATAGAAGTCTGGATACATATGTCAACACTTGCAAGAATGGAAGCACTGAGCCTCTTCTTTCAAACCCAGCAGCCCTTCTTCACGTAGACAGAATAATACAATTACGGGAGGTCAAGTAATTGCCAGTGGGTCCTCCACAGGACGTCTCCTACAACCCCTGCTATTATGTTTTTAAAAGTGAGACATCTTGCTGCTGCTTTATTATATCTATATTTAGAATTACATGGAATGCACATTAGTCATAATTTTATTCAGTAATAAAATGTGAATGTTTATTGTCCATGGCTTTTAAATGCACACCTCAGTATACCAAAAGCCTATGCACTTTTTCACTGAATATATAAAAAAAAATGATAAATGAAGTAATGAAAGTTTATGGACAAGATGGAAGTTATTCAGTTATAGTAGTCTAATAAAAATCCTTTTATTCTCATAATTCCAAAAATTACCCACCAGAAAAATAGATTTACACCAAAAGTTTGGTTAAAAATGTAGGTGCTGAAAATGGTTCAGGTGAGGTGAACATGATTTTAGATGGTACAATAATTCACATCTGACACATGGTCATAAATCTGGGCATTTTAAATATATAGACACCGGGCCAGTGAGATGGCTCAGCGGCGTACGCGCCTGCCTGGCAAGCACGAGGTCCTGAGTTCGACCCTCAGGAACCACAAAAATAAATAAATAAATAAATAAATAATTAAATAAATAGGCATTTGTTCAAATGAAATTTGCAATGGAAGATAATATAGAAGCACTATTATGAAGTTTTTCTTAGGTAATTATGCTTACATTGGAGATTACCTTTTTTCTCATTTTAAAATCTTGCATGATGTATCTAATTATAATGTAACCAAACTACATAGAGGAACTCTGCCTATTAAAATATGTTTGGAGAGCCCTCTGCTGTGCTTGTTCATAAAATGAGCCTGAAAGCCTGAATTATTTTATTTCAATAATTTATCCACTGTGTCACTGAATAATCATTTATTGTATGCTTATATACATAGCCTCTAGGCAAGGGGCTATGTAAAGAGGGATTTAGATTTTAATCAAAATAACACAGAGGACATAAAATGAATTCCTCCTGTACATGCAATTTCTACTTTACCACCTGCTATGGAGTCCATCAGAAATAAATGTTTTTTCAGTGTCTTAAAATATCTGAAGTGATAATTTTGTAAAAATAATAGCATTGTGTAATCACACAATTGAGCTTCTGCCTGCAATTCATTTGGCTATTCAAAATAATCACCTTGGAAGACTACATCCCTGGCTACTATTTCTGATAATATTTTGCAGTAGACTGTACTAGAACGTATTATTTATCCTCAGTGGAATGGTTATTTCAAAGGTTGCATCCAATCCTTAGGTCATTTGTGTCACTTGTGATTTTTCTCTTTTTTTAATATAACAAAATACAATTCTTTAGTTCTTTAGAGAACTAAACCTTATGCTAGGTTCCTATTCAAATCTACTGTCTCAGAAACATTTTCCCTTCTTTGGAGTCCAGCTCGGTGATCTTTCTGAAATGCTGCCATATTGTATTTGCTGTTCCCCTCATGCTACATGGCAACTTTCCCCACCTCTCCAGAGTCAGCCTCCTTATGAAGTCCTACCTTCTACATTGGATTAAACACCTTCAGATGGCAGAAACCTTATTACATCTCTAAATACCCCAAGGCGTATGATGTTACACAGTAAAATGGTAGCTTGACAAAACTACTGTATTTTTCTGCATGCGTATGGGGCAAAGAAAAGTTTAACTTATAATTGACATTGTACAGTTGTTCAGGGCTGTAATTATTAAATCTCCAATCCTAGCAGCCACTAGTTAACAGATATATGTTAAAAAAAAGCTTAATTTGGAGATATAGTGTTAGTATTTTCTTCTTTTTTTTTCCTTCCTAAATCATTGATTTATTTTCAAGGCACATATATTTGTTATATGTGACTATTGTGGCAAAAATCCCATTTGGTTCTAGGGATTGAAAGATGCAGGTAACTCACTGCTCACTTGTCTATGCATGCACCTTCCCCTTAAGGAAACTCAGGGATTCACGGAGAGGCTAAACTTAGCTTCTAAGTTACTATTAATCAGCATCTAACTCAGATCTTATTTTGACCTTTTTTCACACTTGAGACACCCTGTGGCTAATAAATTCTCCCACCACAATTCCAAAGCACTCTACCTCCAACTCTTTATTGCAGTTACATTCTTATGATAGAGTTTCTCACTGAACACTTATTTATTTTCAGGAGAGTATGGATTCTTTCTGACATGTACCACACTCGACAAATGCCCAACCAATTAATTATTTGTATAAATATCCTAATTTATGATAAAAAGTGATGCACATTATAAGATGTTAATATAAAATTGTACAAAATGTATAGACAAATATACAAAAATTGTAAAATTATCCAAAATACATTATAGGAGATAGAAAGACAAGACATAATGCAAAGCCGAGTACAATGAAACTGTATTATTTGGGTTGAGTGATCACATAATTCATGTCATTCCAGGAGACTGTTAAAAGTGAGGAAATCAGGAAGTGAGGAAATCATGCTTGTGTATGGGCAGGAGCCACAGTATATGGGACCTAGGTTTCTCCATTCAGCTGTCCTGTTTTTGGAAAACTGGGTACACATTGTTGGGGGTATACAAAGGCCATTTTTAACCATAGCTTCAGGGTAGACTCTACAGCAAAATAACTTTCTTAGGCTTACTTTACTGTACAGGAACCGTTACTAAGAAAATTTCATTCAGGTCTCTGAATCAATCCAAAATAGAATTTTGCTCTTATGAACAATCAGTAAATAAGTTTAGCTTAAATATCATACATTAGATACAAACAAACCAACCAACGAAAAATGAGAATACATACATAGCTTGCTTTGGATCCAAGGAAATATGCTAATTCAAAAGGGCATTAATGCATAGTGAATTATATTCTAATTCATAGCAGGATTTCTTTTTTCAGCTCTTTTGCTCACTCTGGCATAATGTGTCTCAAACAGAAAGAACAACACTACTGCTCTTTTCATTTCCAGGAACACCAAACCGTGAGTGCAGGAAAAAATAGCTCTCTAACTTCAACCACAGGAACAGGATTGCCAACGTACGGGACCCTGCTGCGTAAAGCAATCCTTATGGTCAGTAGCCAACAGTTCATTCTGATTGTCACCAAAGGTACATAAAAACATTTGCAGTGAATTTGTTCCACCTTCTCTTTGATTGATTTTACTCTTCCTTTTATAATCACGAACTCTACCTTCTGATGACCTTGAGCTTTACCTTTAAACCCTATGCTGGCTAGAAATATACACCTCATCTTAGTGACCATCTCCACCTTTTTAATGAACAGGAATTCATACAACCATCATGCCATCAGACAGCTTTTCTTCTCTTTTCCATCTTGGTTAATGGCATCAAAAGATCAATTCAAATCATCATTGAGATATTCACCAATAATTTTATAATTGGTTCATAAATTCAAGTTTTACACTCCCTACTCAGCCTGAAATATTTCACTTTCTTCATCTGTGGTGGTTAATTGATTAATTGTCAACGTGAGTGGGAACACCCTGCTGAATTGAGTCATCATGGTTCTGGGTATGGAAGACCCACTTTAAGGAGGATTGTTGTCAGAGCAATATAAAAGAATGAGGGGGAGGATTTCAAGCTGATTTTCCTTGGAAGAGCTTCCTTGAGGCTGATTTTCCTCAGAGGAGCTTTGGCTGTTCTCTTCCAAGGAGCTCCAACCCTCCCTTTCACCAAAGATAGCTGCTCTTCTCTTCAGAGGAGATCTTGCCTTGGGCGTCTTCTGGCTTCTAGGGCAGATTCTTCAGCTTCCAGCACTGGCCTTTTGGCCTGCCAGGGCGGACTCTTTAGCTTCCAGTGCTGACCCTTCAACCTCCCAGGGCAGACCCTATGGACTTCCGTCGTGTATCCTTCAGCCTCCTGATGCAGACTCCTAAGGGACATTGCCCTGGGCTCCAGGCCTTTGGCTGGATCCTTCATATCCCTAGCATGCAGATAGATCTTTGAACTCTTGTAGATATGACTCTGTAGGCATCCATTGTAGGCCAATCTTTAGATTTCTGTGTCCTGCTTAAATCTCACTCAGAGCATGTGCACTCTTTTGAGGAGCCTTGCTTCAGCCCTGCAAGCTCTTGTAAGCACTGACTAATACACCATCTTAGCTACAGAGGTCTATTAAAGCTATTTAACACAGCACACAAAGTCTTTCATCATCAGACCCTTGTATTTATCTACTTTATTTTCTTCAATGTCACTTCAAAGAAGTTTTGAATGTAAAGGTATAAGATTGTCAATCTAACGCTCATTTAT
This sequence comes from Erethizon dorsatum, assembly GCA_028451465.1. Classification (NCBI taxonomy): domain Eukaryota; kingdom Metazoa; phylum Chordata; class Mammalia; order Rodentia; family Erethizontidae; genus Erethizon; species Erethizon dorsatum. Next base: position 152,875,317 of record CM051824.1, on the reverse strand, counting down.
ATGCACATAAAAGAAAACATGTTTTTGTACACTTGATGAAACATTTGGATTTCCTCGCTGTCAATTATCTTTTCATGGTCTTTTTTTTTTTTTTTTTTTTTTCCATTTTATAATTGAGTGACATTTTTCCTTCTTTGTAAAGTCCCACTCATCATGAAAATTTGCCTTCTGGCTATACTCTTTATGAAATTTATTTTCTCCAAATCTATTGAGTGTCTTTTGACTTTGTTTATGGGGTGTTCGACGTGAAAAGTTGTGTTTTTATTTGGTCAGGCATGACATTCTTTCATTTTATAGCATCTGGATTGAAGAGTTGGTTATGAAACTCTCCTCATTTCATAGTTTTAGCTGCTCTTAGATTTCCATACAGTGTATATCTCTGATTTTATATTTTAGCCTTTACACTATTTAATCTATCTGAGTGCCTTCTTTTTTGTTAAAATATGTATCCATATTTTCTTCTAGAAAATTGAAATAGCAACATCAGCATATATTAAATTTTTATATAACCTAGGAGCTACTTTCTGGATTCTCTATCTAGTACTATTGATTTATTTCTGTCTTCTAGAACCATACAGTATAGATTTGATTTCCATTATGTTATATTATGTCTTGTATTTCTTCATTCAAATTCCTTTTACTTTTCCTGCTACAAAATTGTCCCATCTCTTCTCCAGCCAGATCCCCTTTCTACGACTGAGATAAAGCTTTGGCAAAGTCTTTCTTCTGCAGATAATGCCCTTTTATGTAAAAGATTCATCCTCAATTCACATTCCACTCCTCTTCATAGAGCATTCATGAAATCTATGCGGGAAGTTTGTCCTGAGAATCTGTAGAACTCCTGGATTCCAAAGCTCATCAGCATGTGCCACCTTCAGTGACAAGAATTTAGTCACCCGGAGGTCCTCAGTCTCATCTTACTCCATACACCATTTCCAGTGGTTTCTCTACATGATCATTAATCATCTGGTGTAATGCGAAGCAACACCTCCAGGGAAGCAGCTCTCTGACATGTCTCTCTGCTGGCCCAAGTCTCCAGATCTCAGCCTGGGATTTGCACTGTGACTTCAGTTATGAGTTCAAGAAAGTCACTGACTTTCAGAATGACCAACTTCCCCCATGTAGAAACCAACAGGATATTTTCTAAGTCATTTGCATGTCAGAATTGAAGCTGAACATCTCATGAATTTTTTTGAACAAAAATTTACTTGAACTTACTTTCAGTGAACTTTTAAATTAAACTTTTGCTTAAGCTTACATCAGAATAGAACAATTAAATAAATGAATGGCAGTTGATGAGGGCTTATTGTCTCGTTGTTGCAGTGGTCATTTATAGATAAACATAATGAAAAGGCTTGCAAAAAATGCAGATTCTTAGGGGAAACAAAAAAAAAAGATGACCTTGGAATAGCTTGGAGTATCACTAAGTAAGGAAGTGCATAAAACAATACACATTTAGAAGGGAATGCATCACAGGGACATAGAAACCTAATAAAGTTTCACCCAAAGGCCAAAAAATGGGTAAATGTTACTAGATTATAATCCAAAACATGAAATAAATAATATTGAATACATCCTACTACAAAAAGATGGTTAAATAATCAAACAAAATTGTAAGAATAAATATATGTGGAAGATTTCCAAATATTTTGTATAGGAACTCTACTCTTCATTTTTTTTAATGTAGGCTACAAAAAGTGACTTCCTTCCAAGACAATAAGATGAAATACGAGTATAGAAAGTAACTTTTCATAGGAAAATCCTAACAAAACTGCATTAAACAAATAATTGAGTTCAACAATGACTTAGCAGTGGTAAGTATTTGATAGATAATATCTGTGATGTGAGATTTTTGACTCTGTGGTTTTCCTCCCCAAAACACCCATCTGGCCAATTAGAAAAATATTGCACCTCCCAATTTAGAGACATTCTATACAATGTCTGCCAACCACTCCTCAAAACTCTCATGGTCATCACAACAAAGTTTAAGAAATTAAAACCCAAACAGTACCTAAGAAAATATCATAATTAAATGTATCTGAAATTAGTTCCTAGAATTTAAAGGGACGTTGGTGAAAACTAAGAAAATCTGTGTAAACTCTAGTCTTTACTTAATGATTACATATCATGTGTGGTTCATTAATTGGAACAAATAAGCCCTGCTAATGTTTGAGGTTAATTATAGTATAATTGTAGGAGAAGAAGAAATCAACATATCTGGAAACTCTCTGGACTATCTTTACAATTTTTCTGTTTATCTAAAATTTTTCCAAAACTGAGAAACTGGAAACAATTACATATGAAACTCAAATATATGAAAATAGGCCCAAATCTAACAATGGCAAGGAATAATGCTTAAGAAAGTGTAAAAATAAATTGTACTTATTTCCTTAGTTCACCATCTACCACATGTGAAGTAGATTTTCTTTCACAAATATTTCCATGAAATTTCCAATTTTCCCAAGAGAATTTCACATCTCTGCCATCTCAACTCTGCACTGAAGAATGATTTCCTGAACTAACACGATAACTCAGGAAAAGCCACGTCCTAGGGACTTCCCAGGGAGTAAAAGTTCACTGCCCCTCAGCATCTATCAGATGCTTAGCAGAATGAAACTGTATTTCCAGAGTCTAACTCCAGTGATATGAAATTCATCTATTCTGCTAAATGATCTAGAATACTGGCCTTACTAATTTTGGGGGTCATGATTTCTTGCTTAGTCTCTATAACACTGTTACCTAAAATATTCTGTGCTCCCTTTTTGCAAACACTACACTAAATGATCTTTTTCCCCCACTTTCTGGGCTATGAAAAAATCTTTTCCAACAGATTATTAAGATGAGATCCAGACCTGAGGCCGTACTCTCCCTGGTTGCGGATCAGCTCTAATGGCTACCTGGAGCCTTTGTATCAATTTGAGTTATGTTGTTTTGAATTTCCCTTTGGCTTGACTTACCCTCAGGGATAATACAAGAAACAGCAGCCTTACGCTCAGATCAGTTCCTCTGTAATGGTGTTTCCTGCAGATTATTGTGCATTATTTTACAGAGTGTCTTCATCCCTAGAACTCCTGGGGGAATGACCTTCGTATAATGTCAGGGAGTGGGAGAATGAGGAATGGAAAGGTATATGCAATTCCTTACCTCATTTTAGAAAGAAGTCAGAAGTAGTTATGTATAACTTAGATTCGACTCTGTTTAGAAATGTGAGCTAAGATAACATTTTGAAAAATCTAAAGGCAATTCTTAAAAATGTAACAAAAACAGGGTGTATCCTGTTGACTGGAGAAAAGAAAAGTATAATACACATAGCAAAAGAAAAACTAGATAAAAATGGGGAAAAGGCAACACAATATCCTTTAAAATAATATGACTGAGATAAAATTTGTGTATCATTTACAACGTACGTAAGTTATTTTTAACAAAAAGCGAGGCATTTTATGAAAGGGGTTGTGCTTCTTGTATGTTAACAATGTCCTATTTACTGTTCTTACTGGGAATTGTATGGATTCATCATCCTGACCTGCATCCTGAGCATCGGAGCTTTGTCTACTTTAATTTGCATGCAAGGCAGGATCAAAAAATTTGGTATTTAAAACATTTATTATAGTAAAATGCTTATTGCCATTAATCACCCTCAAAAGACTTCTCATCACCTTGAATACACTTATCCCACATTTCTGATCAGTTTCCGTTGTAGTTCTGTAACTCCTTATTCAGGAGTGTATTTAGTTGAGCTGGCACTGCCTCAATTCCTGAATCGAGTCAAAAGGTTTGCCTTGCATAACTATTTTGATGTTGGGAAATAACCAGAAGTAGCTAAGGGCTAGATCCATTGAATAAGGCTGATGGGAACACATTATCATGCTTTTATCTGATGGAAATAAACTTATATACTTTAATAAAACTTTATTTTCAAGACAACTATATAAAATATACAGTGGGTTAAACAAATACAAAGTAAATTTTATAAAATAAAGGATTAGGTATATACATGCCAAGCAAAAGAAATAGTAAAATAAAGTTGGCTATGTTCATCCCAGAAAACAAGAACTCAAGAGGAAGGGGGGTAAATGAAACAGAAGAAAACTGCCTAAACAACAAAGGTGTAAAGAGTGTATTTTGAATATGAAGATGTGTGACATTAAATATATATTAAATAAAACTAATCACAAAACACAGAATTTGGTACCAGAGAAGTGGGGTCATTGCTGTGACTATACATGACCACGTGGTTCAAGAGAATGGGAATGGCTTGTGGGAAGAGTTTGGAAAGGTTTGGAGATGTTACCTGAAAGAGTAGCCCTGAAACACCTTAGGCTGTTCTGTGTAGGAGATTCTGGTCAGAGCTCAGAAGACCAGAAAACCAGTAAAGTCAAGGTTCAGGAGGTTTCCACTGGGAAGAAGAACTGGATAGGCTGTTGGACTACAGATGATGTGTGTTACGGCTTGGCAAAAAGTTCGTCTGTATTTTGCTCGCGTCCAGAGACTTTGCCTGAGACTAAGATTAAGGGAGGCAGACTAATTAAACTAGCCGAAAAATTTTCAGGGTGGTTGAATGTTGAGGCAGTGGCATGGCTACTGTTCGGAGCCTTTAGCCAGATTTATGTTGAGAATCAAGAGCACAGAGCCCAGAATAATGATTTAAAATGCTGTGAGTTTGGCCAGAAAGGAAGCTCCAGTAAAGCCGCGGACTGCAAAGATAGAGCTGAGAAGATCTCAATTGCTGAGAAGGAACAGTAGAATATAAATGATGGCCTGAGGGTATCACAAGAAGAAGCAAGTCTCCACCTTTTGCAGCCTCAAAACTACAAAATTGAAAGACCTTGCTTTGAGGAGAAAGCTGCAGAGCACTATGTTCCAGAATGGCAACAGCCACAATATGTTTCAGAATGGTGGCGGCAGCTGCACCAGGTTCCAAAATGGCAGCGCCCACACCAGGTTTCAGAATGGTGGCGGCGTAGAGAATTTGTTCCTCAGAATCAGGTTCAGAGTGCTCAACAATCCAGGCACTCAACCCCTACAGCCAAGAGAGAAAGCCTGGCTACTGCTCCAGCTAGCAGCGGACCTTGGCATCACACACGTGGCACTGGTTTTAGGTGCATGCAAATTGCAAGAGTTCTGAGGGTAAAAAGTCTTCCACCCAGATTTCAGAAGAAGGCCTGGAAGGCCAGGCAGTGTGCCCCTGAGAGGGCAATATGCGAAGCTGTGAGTGTGAAGCCAAAGGTGCAGTGGAGACCCCAGAAGGTTGGAAAAGGCAGGAACGTGAATTATCTAAGGAAAGTTGGAAGGAGGGAGCAGAGCAGGCCTAAGAGAGAAGCCATGGGAGTTACAACCACTGTAAGTGCCGTAGGGGCAGAGCCATGCAAGCCCTTTCAAGCTCACAATTTACCACAGATTGCTTCAGATGTTCCACATGGAATTATAGGATTTAATGTTTGTCCTGCTGGATTTTGGACTTGCTTTGGTCCCAATGCTTTGTATCCCCATTTGCACCTTTTGGTATGGTAATGTTTATCTTGTGCCACTGAATGTTGGAAGTGTTAAGCTTTCTTTTCACTTGTACAGGGGCTCACAGCTAAGAGTTTGTCTTAAATCTCAGAGGAGACTGGGGACTTGGACTTTTCAGCAATGCTGAAACTGTTAGGACTTTGAGAACTCTTAGAGATGGACTAAATGTCCTTTGCATAAAGGGATGTGCATGAGTCTTTGAGGGGCCGGGGCGGAATGTTATGGTTTGTGTCTGGACGTCCCCCCTAAGCCTCATGCAGTCATGGGCTATTGCTTTTCGGAGGTAGCTGAATCCAGAGTTTGTGACTGATTCATTGTCCAATGTTTGGATTATGGGTGTGAGTGCTATACCCACACTTGGGTGGGTAGCCTACATACACACACATAAAAGGAAAAGTTGGCAGGCACTTTTTGTTAAGGTCATACTGCTCATCTTTGACAAATTATGTAAATAAAAATAAGAGCAATGATTGATACAATCGATATTAAAATAATATCTATGAACAATATACACCCTAAGAATAGTGCTCACATCTTCCTTGCAATCACAGGTGAAACTCAATTTTACTAGATTTTGTGGTATCTCAAACTCCTCAATATAAAACCAATATAGTTCTTGCTACTAATGTAAATAAAAACTAAGAATTACTACTAAGATAAGCATGCGTGTGTTAAAATCAACAATTCAGCATTTATGAAAAGCCTAAAATATACTCTAAGGCAAAGAAATGAAACTGTAGCTACTAACAATTTATGCAATTTTTTTGGAAAAAAACACTCAAAATCCTATGTGTATGGTTTAATTTGAAATAAGAGGCAAATTGAAGGTTTTATACATTTAGTATAACTCAAAACAAAGGTATAGTAGAAGATTATCCACTTATCCTCATCCCAGTAGGGTATTCGGCTGGGATAAGCTGTCTGTCCCTGCTTGCTTAGGCTCTGTCAGTCTGGAGGGTCAGGTACCCTGTGGGAGGGCCCCTCCTTCAAAGGCCTGAAGAGAGTTCCACCTAATTCCCACTAGACCTAAACTCACGTTAGCCTTTAGCTCATCTTAGACTGTGCGTCAGCTGACTGGTCAGTACAGAAAGGAAATCCCACTGAGGTGGGAGACTCCTTCCTCCTGCGTTCGAGGAGCCGGGGCTGCGCTGCACCGCAGTGATGGGGCGCTTGTACCAAGTGGGCCTTCTGGAAGGATTCTCATGTCCTATTTTCACTGAAACTGGGCAAGTAGAGCAGCGGTAATCCAAAGAGGAGCTGATTGTTCTGGCCTGAAGATCTGGATCAGCGAATGTACAGAGATTGTAGAATGGGTGAGAAAGGAAGGAAATGGTAAGTTTCAGTTATGTGTCAAGGACGCACTGTATCAGAGGTTGCTATAGCTTGTGGTACCAAGTCCCTTTTTAAAGTTCCTCCAAAATAGCAAGCAACTGGAGCCCTGAATAAATTGTGACCACACACAGTGAACATAATGTGAAAAACAAGTCACTCTGAGGTGGGAAAGGGACGGTTGCAATGGATGCGGTTGGCACGCAGGCCAGATGCCCGTGGCGGGGCAGGTAAGCGCCTCATCCAGCTGCGGTGAAGCCCGGATGCTAATAACTTGCAGCTGCCTCCTTCTAAGGAGCATTACCCTCGCCTGTTGGAAGTCGCCTTTCCTTGAGAAGCTTAGAAGTTTATGCCTCCACTACCACCTCCCAGGGACCGATCCTATCCTATCGCTTGAGCTGGAGGTCACAGTACAGCAACCTGCTTTCCCTACCTTTGGGCAGAAGAAGCTCTGCTTTGCAATTTGCACTATGGAGCTCCCCGTGAGGAAGTTAGCGTTTTCCTTTTTCTGCCAAATTTGGTTTTGCTCATGGCTTTATAATTGTTGCTTCTTTTTCTTTTTTTTTTTTTTTCTTGAAAGTATTACTTCGGTAAAGGCCTTGCACACCTACTCTATTACAGGACTTTCTTCTAAGACATGCAACTAAAACTGAGTATAAAACAGAATGCTACAGTCTTTACCTATTGGGATGGTGTTATACTAAGAAAATATTGTCTTGCTATAATAGAAAAGATTAGGAAACGTATTCATGCATCAGTTTTGAAGGATAATTTCAATAACAGAAAACAGATATTCTGTGACACATAATAGGAATTAAGCATCTGGTTCATCATAATGCTTGCACTAGTATTTCTCTCGTACTCAGAGAAGTGATGGAGACATTTCCATAAAAATAATTCCTATCACTTTGACTGTTTAATAGACTTCCTGGAGCTCTGATGGAAAATACTAAGTAACAAAACAAACATGAATGAGATAGGAAAATGATGAGAAAAAACATCTCCAGTGTTTCCAAAGGGTTCTATAGCTGGACTAGAAAATAATATGATTGTTATGTTTACAATAGATTCTATTTTTAAAAAATAAGCCACAGTCACTTCTTGGCTTAGATCAAATTAAGAAAACAAGCCACAAAATTGAGCAGTGTAATAAAACATCCACATATATGAAGAAAAATGTTAATAGCTATCCAAAATATGGCAATTACTGGTTTAAACAAAATAGGGGAATATATTTCATTTGCAACAATATTTTTGATATGGAAAGTCATAAAATGTTATATTTTTTTTAAAAGTGTAAGTTCCTATATAAGCATTACTACAAAAATTATTGAAAGACATACACATTATTAATTAAACACAAAGGTAAAATATATTCTAAATGAGACTATGTGATGTTAATTATGTTACGTTAATTAAGTTTTTTTCTGCAAATATTCCATAAAGATGCAAACATTTATCTTTTTTTTATTTTAGTCTAAATGAGACTGTGTAATGTTAACTATGTAGTGTTAATTAAGATTTTTTCTGCAAATATTCCATAAAGATGCAAACATTTATCGTTTTTTATTTTATGTTGACATGTATAATTTTTTAAATTTCACACAGAAGAATTAACAGAAAAAATGTATTACAATAAGCAATAATTTGGACTTTCCTTAACATCTATTTACTTAAGCATAGATTAAAGTAGATTGAGACCAAAATGTTAAATGAAATAAATCAGACACAAAAGACTGAATATCATTTGAATTCTTTCACATGAGAAACCCCAAATACAAATAATTCAAAGAGCAAAGAAAAGAAGAAATTATAGGAAACAGGGAGGCATACTCTGGAGGTGGGAAGGGGGTGCTGGGGCAGGGAGGAAAGGAGTAGGTGGGGAGGGAAAGAGCAGTAAAAATGATCAAGATGCAATATGTCTATGTATCAGTTTTCCAGGAAAAATGTATTATGTATCACTGATATATACAAATAATAACATAAAAATATAAAGTAGAATCTGAAGTAAAAATTCATAAGGAATAGACAGATGGAAATACAATAAAAAGAATAAGGAGAGGGAGAAAGAGAGACAGAATAGAAGGAAGGAAAGAAAGAAGGAAAGAAGAAAGGAAGGAGGGAAGGAAGGAAGGAAAGAAAGAAGGAAGAAAAGAGTAAAGGCTTTTAATTCTATTTTTTTTTCCTTTATGAGGGTACCGGGAACCAAACTCAGGACCTCGCGCTTGCCAAGCAGGCACTTATGCCACTGAGCTATATCACCAGCCCGGCTTTTAATTTTAGTACTGGGAGAGTTGTAGAAAACTTTAAAAGACATCACAACTGAATAGAAAAGAAATTTTGAATAATAGAGACTTTGAGCTAGGCAAGAGTTATACATTAGTGAATTAGTATTTTGTGTATAATAAGAGTTTCAGCTATCAACAGCAAGGTGAAGAATGAAGTTTTCAACAATTAAAATATGTTTAACAAATGATAGCATATTTATACCATTGTTTATAATTTGGATTGTAATTTATGTTAATAAAAGCTTAAAAGACAGTGTAAAAACTTTCCTCCTGAAGTGGCCCTAAATTACCACTTATTTTCATTAATAGTTCACAAAATGTAAAACATAACTACCACCTGAGCATAGCTTCATATTTTAGATTTGTGCATTTGATCCCTGTAGTAATCCTGGGAGGGAGCTTAAAATTCCCATTATGACCCTAGTGATCAGGGCATATAGATTCAGTGCATATTTCATTAGGAATAAACACTAAGATAGATGGAAGGGATACGATTGAAAAATATATTGAATGTTTACATTTTTAAAAATATTCTACGTTAAAGACATTGCCATTATTCCCCCTCAAAAAGCTCCTCCCATCATTCTTTCTAGTTTCTGAAGCAACTTTGGAAGTACTTTTCCCTCAGTGTCTAGCTACACTATCATGACTGCCTTGTCCTGATTCAAAACCACTACATTTCATGATCATTTTGACTTTAAGGAACATCCAGAAGTCCAAGGTGCCAGTTCAGGTGAATAAGATGTTCTAGGACACACCATAATGATTTTATAAGTCTGCCTTTTTGTTGGATGGCACTATGTACATGTAGTCACAGTATTTTAGATCACAACTCATAAAGACACTTAGGAGATAGGACTTAACTGTTTCAGAAAGTGACAAAAAACATGGGATAAAAGTGCTCAAAGTGTTGGAGTGTTTTGAGGAGGATTCATGGCAATGTCTTTCAATGTAGTGTTTGTTTGTTTAAACACACTTTAAATTTAGATAGCCCCTTGTACAATACCCTAAATATGCTCCAACCAATTTAATTCCATATTGAATAAAGCTAACTACAGCCTTTGTCACACTTAAAGAGAAATTCAGATACTTAATTTGCCAAATGTTTGTACAGCAAGTGAAAGAATTTGAGAATATAACACAATTCCATTGATACATCTGCATTCTGATCAATATGCAAAAGTCTGTGAAATTGGGATGACTTCCACCAAACCCATACTTGGTAAGTGGAAAAAGCATACACAGAAGGATCCAATGCTAAATGGTGTTTAACAAGACAGAGAAATCAAGGGGCAAGAAAAAGTAAAGGAAAGACTTATTTCAGAGCATAAATTTAACCCTAACAGAGGCTTTATGAGAAAAAATATTGAAGCTACTAAATTATGTCTCTTTAATCTTCTAGATAAAGCCTTCTCACATTTATTCACTCCAAATCACTCTTTTCTAAACATTTAAACTGAATAATAAATGGATTTAATTTAATACTAATGTTTCCTGTCTTCATTTACATTTGAGTTAGATTAACCCTCACAACATTTTCTAGGATTCTTAGTAATCAGTAATAGTAATAGTCACTTGAAGTAATAATATTTTAATATCAATATTTCCTTATACTCTATAAAAGGGTAATGTAATAGGACAAGGGTAGATTATGTGAATTGCAATTTCAGATTTTAGTGATCGACCACAGATCATATCATAATTCACTTTTCTCAATTTATGAAAATTACTATAGCTTTAGGTATATGTATATGATTATGTCACTCTGCTAATAAAACATTGAGAATTATCTTTATCTTCATTCTGGTCTCCACAAATGATATGCTTAAGAAAACAGAGGGACTGCATTGCAGGACACAAAACAGAAGTTGAAGGGTGGTTTTTGTCTTAACTTTGAGGACACTTTAAAAATCATCTGCATTCCCTTTCTGAAACTCTTTTAAGATTTTGTAACTTTTGATATTTTTTTCATAGCATTGTAAATAATATTTTGGAGAAAATAATCATTTGAATATAAACTCCTTAAAATAAGAAATGTCTGAATGAAATTAAAATAATGGTTTAAAGTTTTGAACAAGCACAGTTTACTTGTATATTAATCCATTGGGTAATTATAAACTACATTAAAGACATAATAGAAACCAAATGAGTTGTACTTAGAAGAAATCAATAATCTTGGCCTCTTCTGAATATAAAAAGGTAAAATTTCATTGAGGTGTCTGAATGGGTAGGAAATGGTCAGTAGGCTACAACCGAAAGGAACATGGATCCAAAAGACATAAAAATCCTGAAGGAAAACAGGTGCTTAAATAGAATAGTAACAAATCTACGCATCAAATTCTGTTCATCATTGTTGACAATAAACCACTAATCAGTACTCACATTAATAAGAAACTTACTAGTACATAATTTTTACAATAACATACTCAAGATCTAAATAGTTGCTTTGTACTTTACTAGTATCATTTCCATATTATTCAAGTGATTTTGCATCATGTGCAGATAATATGATATTGACACATTAATAATCTAGATCAAACATCCCCAAAACTCTGGCCTGGGACCTGTGGAAGTTGGTGGCCTTTTAGCAACCAGGCCACACAGCAAGAGGCGAGCAGTGCGCCAGTGGGCTAAGCTCCACGGGTGTTGACACCTGCTGCCAAGGCGCTCCTCACCTGGGCTTCACCTGCTGTCAGAACAGCGCAGGAGAGCAAGCGTTAGGGTCTTCCAGAAAACCAGTCGCTGGTGCCCCAAACAGTGCAGACCACTAATCTACACTATTCCGCGAAGTCTGCCCATCAATATTATTGAAGATTAAATTGTATGTGTTCCATGCACATATACTGCCTAATTGTAGATTCAGATACGTTAAAGAACTCAGTGTTCTAAAGGCTGTAGTTTCATCAAAATAGTTAATTCCTGTTAAAAGTAACTGATAGAGGGCAGAGCTTTCTTAAATTACAAAACAGAGCCACAATGCCAAAAAGACCAGGATAATTTGGTTTGTTCTATTGATGAAGAATAGTAAATTAGTTTAGGAGTGGGAGCAATATTTGAAGTACAGTACAAATTTTTTTGATGAGAATTACTTTACATATCATAAATTTACATCACAATATTTGGTAATACACATATAGAAAGTGACACAAATGAACATTAATTCCTTTTTGCATAGAGTAAACTTACATTGTGAAATAAGCAAACTGAGTATCACAATAGATGTTAAAAAATTAAGTCACTTGTAAGCCTCTATTAATATAAAAATGAGTAGTACCTTGTCCAGATCTATTAACCGGACTGTCCTTAGTGTTGTTTTCCTTCTGAAACACTAAAAGTAGAGTGTATATATGATATGTATCATATCATACTTTTATAATTGCAGTAACAATACCATGCCCAAGAAAATTATGATCAATTCAGAAATATAGGGCCAGTGAGATGGCACAGCAGCATAAGTGCCTGTCTGGCAAGCGTGAGGTTCTGAGTTCGACTCCCGGTACCCACACAAAAATAAGAAATATAATCTAATATATGGAGAATATTTCCAGTGTCCCCTATCTCCCAAAGACTTTTATATGTTTTTGTTGGTTTATTTTTTATTTGGGATATAATCAATTTTATGTACATTATAAATCATTGGTATCTTTTAAATAATCTCAGATATCTTCTGCAATTCTGATTTACAAGATCATGAAGTTTTGAAAATCCAGTTGCATTTTTCTTGTAGAGTATTTGGCAGTTTAACTTCCATGTTTCCTCCAGTTTAAACCGTATTACATATTTTAGAAATTATGTAGCATAGGTAATAGGGAGCTTAACTTGCAAATTAGGGGGCATATGGTATGTTGGCATTCAGGATCCGAATAAGTTGTACAACGGTGGTAACCACCAGATGTTTCCACAGTACTGGAAGCTATTTCACTTTGAATTTGCTACTCAAGTTTCGGTGAACTACTTTAAGAGTATGTGAATATTCTGTCTACCACTGATTAGCCAAACAAAGATCCTTGCTTGAAATTACGTATACAACTAAGCTTTTATAATTCCATAATTTCTTCTCTATTATGTTGTATTTTCAAAAAAATTTTCTTTTATTGTTTTCCTCTTTCTATATCTGAAATCACTGAGTTTCCAAAGTACTCAGTATTTTTCATGTTAAATATGTATCAGCGTGTTATCTACTTCCTTGATCAAATAAGTGGAACTTGCATTTTCACATAACCCATTACAAAATCAGGCCCAGAATCAAGTACTTCTTCCTATGGCTGTTTCAGTTTTCATTTGATATTAGGAAATCAGGATTTGAACACTAGGGTTATTCACTGACACAAAGATCATTATGAGGTAATTTCACTGGACATATAAAAGGGGTGATCAAAATATTTGGCAAACGATTAAATTAAAAAATACAAAACAAAACATGTGCTTTACACCCCCTCAAAATACTTCTTCTTGATTTGCAAACACTTATTTTATCCTTCTTGTCACTTTCTGAAGCAGTTCCAGGAGTACTCTTTCTTGAGTATCTTTACCAGGTATGATCAAAAACATGATAAACGCAGCTGCTGAGTGCCATGCCAAGGAAAGGCAGGCTTGTAAATACATAGTTTGTCCTCATCCACCTTTTTCACCAGGTCTGGTCCTATGCAACTTCTGACTCTTCCTCAAAGTCAAAATGACCATAAAATGTAAACATTTTGAATCCATTGAAGACATCATCACAGCCACAGCCATGCTACTAAATATGTGTAAGAGCACTTCCAGAATTGCTTCAGAGAGTGGCAAGAAAAATGGAAAAATGAGACAAGTGCATTAAAATTGAGTGGGAATATTTTGAGGTGGATTAATGCCAGTGGGCCTTTTACTGTAATAATTTTTTTTTAATGTGGGTACTGGGAGTCGACCTCAGGACCTTGCGCTTGCCAGCAAGTGCTTGTGCCACTGAGCGATATCACCGGCCCTTTTTTTTCCTTTATGTGGGTACCAGGAGTCGAACTCAGGACCTCGCGCTTGCCAGGCAGGTGCTTATGCCACTGAGCTATCTCACCAGCCCTGTAATAATTATTTTTAAATGTATATACACATCCTATTCTCCAGTCACACCACCTATGTCATGATTTCATGTGCTATTTCCAGGCACACTTGTGATCAACTACTGCATTTGAGTTGTTTTCTATTTCCTTCTCAATAGGTCTACTATGCCTGTATCATTGCTGAAATGTTACAACATTTCGTAAAATGCATAAAACAAATTTTCTCCACTGTATTATGATAGATAGAAAAGGTATTGAAATAGCCCTGCAATAAAACACAAGAGTACTGCTGCCATGTGAGGTGAAAGAAAATGGCTTTTGACTATCTACATGAATTTTCGTGAAACAGATGTGTCAGGTCAATAGATGCACCAATTTCACTATCGCTGACCAGTACTTGATTCAATTTACAAAAATCCAAACTAGCAGTATAAGAAATAGCTGTTTGTGCACTGGCCAAATAGAAGAGCTAAGTGGAGATGCAACAGGATTCTTTACGTTTCTCTCTCGCAAGTTTTTGCTGGTAATATCTACAGTGATATCTACAATTTTCTCTGAATGCAGTATTACTTTTTATTTAATATTTTAAGGAAGGGTTAGGAAACCTACTGTCCCCACTACATAGCCCCTGCCTGGTGGTCAAGGGGTTGTTTCGATGCTCTGTCCACAATTAAGCATATTTATCTCACTCATATTTGAGACTAAGAAAATGGTCAAAGAATGTACTCAGGCTCTTACCTTACCTCTGTAATTATAGCGACCACTCTGTGTTTTAGTAATGAGGATTTACATCTTTAGGAATTACTGCTAGTTTTATGTCAACATCTAATAAAATCTCATTAGCTTATTTCTTCTAGCACAGTACTGACACATGCATAAATGGCCAGAGGATGCTGTAAAGATTCTTGGCAGATGACTCCTAGCATACAGATGTGGCTTAATATCAGGGTCTACTCACTTTGATCAGGGAGTTCTGAGTTTGTGAACAGACTTTGTCCGAGGTCAGGCCAAGTGGTTATGCATCCCCAGCACGTTCCTCCGCTTGGGTTTCTCTCACCAGTTACAAACCATTTCTGCCGGTATGGACAGGGGTTGCCTCAGTAGGTTGCCTATGTGCTTCATTCCTATGGCTCAGTGATCAGTCAGCTTCCTGTGATCACTGAACTGAACCACACTTCATCATTCCCCTGTCTTCACTACTGTTGTAGGAATGGTGCTCACATTATCTTTTACTATTAAGTCTTGCTATTTTTATTGTAGATAAAATATTATCTACCACTATTATAGCCTTAGCCTGCTTTTTTATGGCTGTAGCAGAACTCTGTGCTCTGAGTAATTTATAAAGACGTTTACTTAGCTCGTGGTACTGGAGCATGGGAGTGCAAGGTGTGGTCACTGCATTGATGAGAACATCAGTGATGCACCATGACACGGGGGGAGGTGAAACGCCAAGCACATATGTGCAAAAAGAAAGCAAGGGAAGCAGACCACATTTTATAACAACCTCTTCTGAAAATTAGGAATTCACTCCCAAAATTACAACATGAATGCATTCTGAGGACTCAATCAACTCTCATTAGCCTCCACCTCTCATCATCAAAATGCTGGGGACTGAGCTTCCAACAGTAGAGTTAGGGGAAACACATCCAAAGCATCACTAATTCTCTTCAAAGTCTCACCCTTCACAAAAGCAGACTCAGAATCCAATTTCTTGCGGTCTTTATTTGGTCCAAATATTCTCATCAGGTACAACTCTTAAGCTGGAGACATGGAAAATACAAAGTACCATTGGTTGCTGTCACAACCATTGCACACAATACAATTATGAAATGGATAAAACAGTGAAAGATTAGTGGGCAGGCATGAGTTCAAGGGAGAGGAAATCGCAAGATTACTACGGAAGCCACCCACACACAGACCTGAGGGCCCACAACCATTATGACCTCCTCCATTTTTATGCTGTGCACATCGTATAAAGACATTTCCTTCCTCCTTTTTCAATTTTAGAAACATTAATAAAATTTTCTATAGGTATTAATTATTTTCTTCATTAATATGTTTCCTTAGTTTGCATGAATGAAAAGTCATCATAATAGCTGTTAAGACTGGAAAATAAATAGGTGCGTGGACTTTCAAACCACCTTTCTGAGGCTCTTAAAGGCTACAAATATACATGGAAACCATTAATCTTCTATGGCTCTTGGACACATAGTGACAACAAAAACAAAATGTCTTGACCTTGATATGAATCTGGATCAGCTCACAAAGAGGAAAATAAACATTAGAAATAATAAATTATTAAGTTTTAGAATAATCACAGAAAATTTATCTATTAACATAGCAGAAATAGCCAAAGAAGCTTTTTTTGAGCGTTTACATTCTTTTCAAAGCTTAGAAGCATTTGGGGGTTCTTTCCTTCAATATTTAACTGAAAGCCTGTCTTAAGGTTTACATGAATTAATTTAATTAATCTGAAAGCCAGCAGAGACTTAGAAGCTAATAAAAATGGGATACTCACCTGAATTTAGCAAATTACCGATGTACGAGAACTCCATCATTTGTGATTTCACTTCAATAACTTGCCAATGCTATGTGACAGAAGGCTTTTAAAACTTTCTTAAATGAGCTGCATACTAGAACTAATCTAGTATAAAATTTAAATCCTTATTTAAAATGTGATTTAATTGATTCAAACACAACCTCCTGTTAACTGTTATTAGTGAGAAGCCATAATGTCTGGTTAATTTTCTAATGAGGAAAATGGAGGTTACTGCCAAAGGATAATTATTCTTTATGTATCTGTACACTTGCTGAATCAGGTCTGGCCATATTATCTTGGAACTTTACAACCAAATTTAACGGTAAGAGTTTCTATGTTAAACATTTTATGTCTTTAAAACCTAAGTACTTTGGATTAAATGATTTACCTAAGATTACACAGAGGTTGACCGAGGTGAAAGAAAACATTCCCCAAACACATATTTCCACTTCCTCATTATGCTCTATTCTTCAGCTGAACCATAGAAAAAAATAAATAAATAAAATTTTGGACAAGATATCATGCCTATATATTGTACTCTGAATAACTACTACAAAGACAACAATACACAATGTATCAAATTTTGTAACTCTTCTATTAATCTGTTTTGAAACTGTTTTATTGTTTTTATTTCTTCTCTTTAAAAAACTGAAACACTGTCCTTTTATATTTTCTATACAATTAAAATTTATTTTTCTGAAATAACAAATTAACATGTATTATGTGCAAGTACCAACTCCCCAGGAGGAATGTAATCATTATGTAATGCAAACATGTACCAATAAATAAATAAATAAATAAAATTTTCTCTGAAAGACAGGTTTTATTCCAAGGCAATATTTGGACTTGCTCATATATTTAGAAAAAGAGAACATTGGAAAAGAAACTAATTAGAATTACGAGAAAATAAAATATGAGTTGCTGAACTGACAGTATCGTAAGGCTCCTCTAGTTCACTGTGGTGCCATCATGGCATTGATGAGTGTGGGAAAAGCCTAAGAAATGCCACCAGGATGACAATGACAAATGTGGGAAGGGCACGTGAATTATTTTCAGGCTGATAGATTTTTTTGAACCCATCTGCAAAGCGACTTCACAGGAAATGACATTCTTCTGCCGCTTAAAGAGAATGATTGTATTAGGCCCAGAGATAGACTTTTAATAATGAAACCAGTTGTTTGTATTTACTTTCCATTGATTTTTTTTTCCCTGAGAAAATATAATTATCCAAGCTGAGAGATTCCTTGCCTCGCCATGTTAGTAGTTTCACACAGCCTTAACCACTTTGGTATGGCAGATTTCACCCTCTGATTATGGCATCAAGGAAATCACTCACCTCGCCCCAGCCTGCTGGCTGCTGCGGCCTCCCTCCTTCCTCCCCCAGGGCTCTCTTTATCCCACTGATCGCCCACCAGCCACAAGGTCTGCCTGGCTCCCCCCGGTCCACTGGGAACAGGAAGCTACAAATCAAGGCCAGGACAGTAAGCATTGGTGGCGCCCTCCCAGCAAGCTCGGGTCAGAGGTAGACAGATCTCATGAATTGTCCCTTGACTCTGAACTATAAGATTCTTTCATGTCTTGGGAACAGCATCTATAATTAGGCCGTATGCCTGCTTATGTGTACGGAGGGACTCTAGATTAATATCTCTGATGAGAAAGAAAGTGATCGTTTCCTCCTCTTTAAGCGTTGCACTGTGTCGTTTCATTAATGTTTTATCACTTGTTTCAAGTTCAGTGGTTCTTCGGAGACTCTGTGATTAAGAAGCCAAGACAAAAACATTTTTTCATACATTACTCTGCACCTATTTGCAGTTTGAGTTCATGTAAACAAATCTCTTTTGCTTGTGCTGTTACTTAGGGGAACTCATCAAATATGCTCAGTCACCTCTTGGGAAAAACCAGCAAACCATTTTAAATCATGTGTAATATTGTAAGTCAAATCACTTCAGTGCTTCTTGGATATATATATATATATATATATATATATATATATAACGTGCCTTGTAATCAAATATTCCCAAAGTTATCAGCACTAAATCTCTAAATATAACTCTTAAATTTTAGGTTATATTCAGTTATTGAATGGACACATTTTTGGTGAATGTGACCTAGATATTTATAGCTTTTTAAATAAAGTTCAAAACAAAGAATTAATAATTTTGTGTTCTAATTCTAGCAAGAACACACATTTGAGGATTATGTAATAAGCAGGTTCATTTTACATAGGTAAGTCTAGATTTAAATGTTTAGAGGGCCAAAGATATAGCTCAGTGGCATAAGTGCCTGCCTGGCAAGCGCAAAGTCCTGAGTTCAATTCCCGGTACCAAAAAAAAAAAATGTTTAGAAAAAGTAGATGCAAGGTTGATATGTGAAGGCAAACAAAGATACTATACAGTCACATATGACTGTGAAAAGATCACACTTGGGCTAAGAAGGAAAAACATATTTGAAATCTAAATCTACAAGCCACTATGGTGAGTTAAAAGTTTTTAATTACAGAATTTGCAAAGTCTACTATCACTTGAACTTTTTCAGACAGTACTGCTGAATCTGGAATAGTTCTAAAACACTCTTCCTAAATTCATACCAGGCTTATTTCATGTTATGATTAATCTGATCCACAGTAATGATCTTCTTTATACGCTAAGACATAAAACAGTAACAAGTGACAAGGTATTTATTTGGGAAACAGCCTACCAATGCTCCAACCACAGAGCTTGTGAAGTGTGTAGGTAGAAGTACAAATACACCGATATAAATATCAGCATCTGAGTCTATGTAGGTGAACTGGTGTTTGAAATACCTTCTAAATTGGATAGTGCATAAAAATATGGATTTATTTTTTATAAATTGCATTGCAAAAATTTCCAGTAAAACGATTTATTAGAAAAAGTGAAAAAAAATAGGAAACAGTGAAAGTTTGACAATTTAGCAGCACTGAGCAATGATAACACCCAATGGACACATGGCATGTTGTAAGCTCTGGAATGACAGGCACAGACTATTGAAAATGTTATTTTAAAACTCTACACGTGTGAAATGACAGGCAAGGGGGCGTAGATGTTGTCCACCTCAGTGTCTATCATTTATTTTTGAATTCAATCTTACTCTTAAAAACAGCTCAACAGATCAAATTCTGTGTCAAAACGTGTGCAGCCAAGGAGGCTTCCTTGGAGTAGTTTTTTGGTTGGTTTGTTTGTCTTGTTTTGTTTTTTATTTTGGTTTGCATTTCAGTACAGGGGTACCTCGGTTCATGAATGCTTTTGTTTGGAAAGCATTTCCCAAAATTTTGTTTGTGTTTGTGAACTCTGCATCAGGTGACAAACATGAACATGGCCATGTTTTGCAGAATCATGGGATTAATTAAGTTCATAAATTCATCCCATGATTTTGGTCCCAAACCTAATTAGTTACAAACCTAATTAGTCATAAACCAAATCAAATTTCCCCATAAGTTTCACTGTAAATCAAGGTTAATCCATTCTGAACCATATATAATTTTTAACCACAAAAAATATGAAACAAAGTACAGTACACTATAGTATGAAGAGAAAGAACACTCACCTTGCTTGAGGTGACTTCTGGTGTGCAGCATAGGTGGGTGGGGAGGAGGTTTTTGTTTGGAGGGAGAACCCCCCTCCATAAGGCCATTCAGGGAGACCATTTTCAGGGGTTTCCTTTCTTCTTTGTCTCTTAGTTGCACGGTGAGTTTTGATGATAAATTTGTCTACTGTCACTTATTTTCTCCTGCACTGCATAACCCTCCAGAAATGAAAGACCATGTTATCATTCATCAGATTCAACATTTCGTTCATTACTCTTATGTTGGGATGGTGCTTCTCAAAGAAATCCTGGCACAGGTTTCATTTTTCCATAATGGATTTTATCACATCACGGCTAACCTCCTCCCTGTCTTCCTTTTCCTTGGTGG
This sequence comes from Erethizon dorsatum, assembly GCA_028451465.1. Taxonomy (NCBI): domain Eukaryota; kingdom Metazoa; phylum Chordata; class Mammalia; order Rodentia; family Erethizontidae; genus Erethizon; species Erethizon dorsatum. Next base: position 152,854,686 of record CM051824.1, on the reverse strand, counting down.
ATGCTTCTTAGTAAGCGCCTTCTGCTGCTCACTCTGGAGTTCAGCAAGTTCTTCCATCATCAGTTCCTCCTTGTAGTCCTCAACAGGCTCCTCTAGGTCTGCACCATCCATGTCCAGACCCGTACTCTTGCCCATGGTTACAATCTCTTCCACTACCTGTTTAGCAGACCCTTCAAAGTCACCTTCAGTGACACATTCTGGCCACAGTTTCCTCCAGGCTGAGTTTAAGGTCCAGTACATGACATCTTCCCAGGCTTCATCAGTGAGGTTGATGCAGTGGAGAACATTGAAATATTTCCTCCAGAAATCTTTCAGAGCCAAGGATGTCTCTTCAGTGACATTAAAACACTGGGGAAGAGCAACTTTGTGTACAGCTTCTTGAAGTTGCAGATCACTTGCTGGTCCATGGGCTGCAGAAAAGGTGTCCTGTTGAGGAGAGGAGGAACTTGACCTTTAAAGTCATATTCAGCATCCATATCATCCACCATGCTGGAGCATGTGCTGAGGCACTGTCCTTCAGAAGAAGGCACCTTTCAGGCAGCTGGTTGTCAGAAAGATATTTCTCAACAGTGAGTGTGAACACCTCATGCAGCCATTCCATGAGCAATTGCCTTGTGATCCTGCCACATGAGAGGCATCTGGCCTTGTGCATATCCTGTTTTTTGAATGCATGAGGGGTCTGGGAATGGTACACCAGTAGTGGCTTAATATTCAGATCAGTGCTCGCATTTGCACACAGAGAAGGATCACTCTGTCCTTCATGGGCTTGTGTCCTGGCCACACCTTTTCCTCCTTCATGATATAGGTTCTGTTTGGCAACTTCTTCCAGAAGAGCCTGTTTCATTGCAGTTGAACACCCATTGAGTGATGTGGCCTTCCGCTTTCATGGATTCTGAGAATTCTTTCTTGTGGGCTTCTGCAGCAGCCTTGTCAGAACTGGAAGTCTCGCTATGTCTTATCACACTGTGGATGCGACTTCTTTTGTGGAACTTACCAAACCATCCTCTACTGGCTTTAAATTCATCACTTATTGCACTTGTGTGAGGATTTTCTTTGAGTAAATTACTGTGCAATTTCCTGGCTATTTCACAGAGCATAACTTCACTAAAGCTATTACCTGCCAGCGGTTTCCCATTCAACCACAATAACAAAACTTTTTCCACCTCTTCCACTACCTGTGCCCACTGCTTTGTTAGCATCATTACTCCTTTTGCTACATCAGCTTCTTTGATGGCACCTTTTTATTCAAAATAGTCAAGATTGTTGACTTCACCATCTTGTACTCTGAGGCTAAATCAGTCACACGAATACCACACACATGCTTTTCTACAATTTCCTTCTTCAACTCAATGGTTGTTTTCTTCAAAACCCTCTTCTTACCATTTTTGCTGCACTTTCTTGTCACCTTCATTGCTGCTCTGCACTTTCTTTTTACCATGATGCTTGCTCTGCACTTTCTTTGGAGCATGCTGGAGCATGCTGGATTGAATAACACTGTACAGTGCTGTATGTGCTAAAAAGCACAAAGAAAACTTTGCAGCAAGTGAGCACAGGTCTGTCTGTAATTGCAATCTGAGCTAAAGGAAGCCATGACCAAGTGTCAGAGCCAGGAAGATGTTTGAATTTGTGTTCATGTGGGGAAGATGGCTGCAGTCAGGTTCTTCAACTGATGCATAGTTTGTGAACAGAAGCAAAATTTTGCCAAACGCTTCTGTTCACTAACCGAATTGTTTGTGAACAGAGTGTTCCTCAATCAAGTTATTACTGTATATATTCTAGCTTTTCTTCTTCATCTGTTCTCCACCACATTAGTCTGGGTATGCTAATTAATAAGATGCTACCATTGATAACTTTGTACCTTTGCTGTTTAATTACTTTTTAATTCACACAAGAATAAATGGTGGAATTGGGTGAGCTTTGGGAAGGATTCAATCTAGTAACCCTGTAGACTTCTACACCGTTAAACCCTTCCCTGAAATCTCCACATGCATCAGGCAAATGAGAAGAATGTGGAGGAGGTGGGCGGGAGTTTAGAGGACCAGGAAGTGTCAGACCTGACTTCCTGTGTGTTCCAGACTCAGAGCACAACCACTGGACTCTATCATCACTGAAGGGTGCATGGGGGATATAAGTATCCAGAGGGTCGAGGAAAAATATAAAAACAAACAAAAGGCACTGGAAACAAAGTGCATCATCTTTCACACTCATGATGTATGACTTTAAAAGTCCTATTGTCACTTTTATTACTAAATGACTACCAACATGTTACTGCAAAGGGTAAAAAGATAGGCGAGAGACCAGAGAGAAAGAAAATAAAGCATCAGCAAATATAGAATCTGAGTAGAGGCTTTAGAAACGAATACCTACTGTACAATTTTCTCACCTTTCATATGTCTTAGAATGAAGCCTTAATAAAGTGTCGAAAGAAGGAAAAGGAAATATTTCATACAAAACAGAAAAATAGTGACAGGCTCACATTTTTAATAAAATTTATACGAGCTATAGTTCCAAAAAATTATATAGGTATAGTCATTTGTAATGTTTCTTGATATATTCTAAATATGTAATTAATGCAAAATATACAACATAATAATTATTCCATGTCTCTTCCAAAATATTTGATGTTCTCTTTAAAATATTTTTGTCATATTTATAAGTTGCATTCAAGGCATAAAAAGAAACAGACTGACTGGCAACCTGGAAATGTTCTATGTCAGAACATCGCGTTCTGTGGAAATTATTTTTTAACATCTTGAAGACAGTGATTTGTGTAAAGGTTATGCTTGATCAGGCTCTCCTTATAGTTAGAGTCTCCTGTGGGGGGGGATACTGATTACTAAGGGTGCCTTACAAAGGACTTTTGGGAAGAGCCGAAGGAATCTCCACGCTTAGCTTCTGCTTTCAGAAGTCTCCTTACTTAGGTATCAGGTAAATATCTTAACCAAGTGAGAAGATGCAGACACTTAGCTTAGACTATATGGAATTAGACCCCTCACTTTAGATGGATAGATGGTTGTGCAATGCACAGTTGTAAATCGAAATGCTAAAATATTTGCTATAATATAATAAAAGCAAAAGCTTATGTTTCATCCCAAAATCCTCATACATTAAATCAAACAGTTATTTGTCAGCTCTTTTCAATTTCATCCTTCAAATATTCAGACCTTGTTCACAATCAAAGGACTAAAGGCTTTTCCCCGATGTTATAATGATAACAACAATCTTTACACTGATGAGTCAACAGAATCCAAAAGTTCTTATGTTCAGTCTTGAGTCTGGAGATGAATGACCACTAGAGACTCCAATATCATGAGTTCACCAACAAAATGCATAATTCCTTAAAATTCATTTACATCCAAAATACACAGGTACTATTTATTTGCTCCAACTATTCCAAAATTTTTAAATCAAGAATGCTAAACTCCAGACTGAAATGGACTGTCCATGCAGTGGCTCTACTTCCAGAAGTAGGAGGGTACCTCGTTTGGTTTAATTCCTAAATACTTCTTTATTCCATTCCAAAGAAAAGACTAGTTATGGAGAGGTACTTTTCAGAAAGCTCAGTATACTTCAGAATTGGGACTTTCTACTAGTTTTGAAGTGAATGCTCACAGATTCACCTGCAGACCATCTTTCTCCTAGATGAGAGATCAGAATGAGGGGATGTCCAGGACTAGCTGCTAAGTTAGAGCACTCAGGACCCATTTTTCTCTCTTCTCTTCCTGCTAATCTCTTTCCCTCCCTTCCTCCCACTTGGTAACTAGGTTAAGGATGGAGTGCCTGATATGGTAAAGGCTGGCACAGTGATGTAGATAACCTGTTTTACAGAAAGGAAACCTGTCCCTTGCCTCTTCAATGTGCTCATCTTTGCTTGAGTTGGTAGATGTAATGGTTCGCTTTGGAATTTTAAATCCAGAATCCCACAAGTGTGTGTTGGCGTGTGTGTGTGTGTGTGTGTCTTTAGGGGAAAGAATGACTATCAAGAAGACCTGGAATTTTTTTTTCAAAGAATTTTTTTACTTTATTTAGAAAGAAATCATTGTCTTTCCTCAATCCAGCTAAAACATTAGATTGGGCCAGGGATATAGCTCAGTGGCACAGTGACTGCCTGGCAAGGCATAAATAAATAAAATAAAATAAATCATTAAGTTATCAGTTTAGATCACCATTATCCAGCTAGATCCAAGCTCATACCTTGAAGCCAAATCAACACTAACTTGTCATGTACTGTCACTATCTGTCTGACATCAGTATCTTGTGATGAGAAATAGTTACCAAGAGAAAAATTAATATATTCACTGTCTCCTTGGAATCATGTAATTTTATTTCAGTCTAGCTAAAATGTATCCCATTATGAAAATGATTGCCAAAATTTTCCTCACAAACAGCCTCAGTTTATATTTTTTAAAAGCCCTGAGAAATAAGTACATGATTACTGAGATGGAAGAATCTAATGTTTCAGAGAGATGTTCAAGTGATAAGACCATCCTTGAGTATCTCTATCATTTTTAGCATTTCTGAATGTGAAACATATGTCAAAATCAGTGAGTTTCACATTGAAATAACTTGCATTTTTTTCTTTATAGGGGCATGTAATATAATCATATTCCTCACAATCAATAATGTTTTTAATCCATTGACATATCCATGTCATGAATCATTACCTAATCAATCCCATGAATAACTTGCTAAATTGGAGCCTATTCTGAAATACTGGGAAATAAAAAGAAAAACATCAAGTCATCCTGGTAGCCACCTGAACGGATAGCATCTCTCTGAAAAAAGGGAATTGAATACATAGAACTATGTGAACCAGATTTAATGGCATTAATGGATACATCACTAACCTTTTAAAAATACTATCAGAGATGTTGTTTTTAACATTTCGGCATGGTTTAGATTTAGAGAAGTAGTTTAGGAAATTTGCTTAGCATATTAAGCCCCAACTGTTTTATTTTATTGAGTTTGTATCCAAGAAGGCTAGACTTTATTTGGCTTCTGATGCAATGGATATTATATCACTACCTGGCTTCTTTTGTGTTTAGTTCCCTCATCCTTGTTAGACATATTCTCTAACTCTATCCTGGGAAAAAATAGCTATATATCCCCAATACTGAGGTGCAGCCAGGGAGAACAGGGGATGCTTAGAATGTGTGACCTATACTCAATTCCCAGCATCAGAAACAATTATATAAAAATAGTTAGAAGACATGTTTCTCCTGGGCCAGAGATCAAAGGAGTGGCATATTCTAATTGAACCATACTAAGTCTTATGTCTATAATTGGGGTGAATGTCAACCAAAATCAGAGAATGGAGAGAGTGGACATATTTTAAAAGCATCCACTTACACACACATACACACAGGCTCACTATCTATCTACCTATCTATATATTTGAAACATATACTTATGATGCATAAATATGTATGAATTTTTAATGTATTACATATAGTATATAAACATTATATACAACTCCATAAACACTAGGGAATACTAAAATTAAAAAAATTTTAATGTGAAGGAATCATTTTAAAACATAATGACACAAAGCAACATGAAGCTAGGAATTGAAAAGTTTAGAAATATAAGCAAACTCACAATCTAAATGCTATTAAATCAGAACAGAAGAAAAAAATGTCCATAGAAATAAAATAAAATTGAAAATTCATAGTCATGACAAAAAATTAATAAATTTAATGGCAGTCATTTACACTATTATCTAGTGTCTAATCTTCTCAACTAGAAGCCACTATTAAGTTAAGCACTAAAATTTTAAAATTAATATTATTTCTTTTTGTGTGTGACATAGAAATGATAGCATCACTGAGAAGAAAGTACTATATGTAGGGACAAAGACTGTGCCACACTGTGAAATTAGGTTTACCTTAAAAAGAAATGAATGTTTTTTATGTCAAGCTTATGAAAATTAATGTGAACTGAATTAATTTGTTATCAACTACAGCTTTATCAGTCTTATGAAGTAACTACCAGCATGCACTTCTCATGACTTTGATTGTCCCAATTACCAATAAAACAAAGCTTTTCTGCTCTAAACATTAATGAAATGCTCCTGACTTAGACTTTTAACTTGACTGGAAATGTGATGATTGCAAAAGATAGTGAGGTAAATACTCATTATAACTAAACAAAGAATTACTTGGTTAGCTGGCTAGTATCACTAAAATTTCTGAAGTTTCCACCAATGAAACAACTGACAAAACAAAACATAGTTTACATGACCTACAGTGTCTTAGACTTTGATCTTATGAATAGGGAATAAGATTTATCTTTTAGGTTGCCTAGCCACCCATGCTCTGTATTCTGAAAATTGCTACTCATTCCTATTTTTGCATTGCGGGTCCTTAGAAATTAGGTGGCAAAACCAGTGCTTCATAGGAAAATGCAAATCTGGAGTCAAACCCAAACTTATACCGCACACAAGTCTTGAGATGTGAGGCTTCTGGTATTTTTTCATTGATATTTCTCTTCACTTTAAAGTTGCTGGCACATAGTAGATAAATTAGTATTTTGAAAAGGAATGAATAATCAAAGGAAAAACAGCAAAAATACATGAAAAGGGCAAAATTAGAAAGGTTTCAATCTGGGTAAATGTGATTATTTTTCCAGTGCAATTTGTAATTGGGTTACAGATTCCAGGGAGGATTTTCTTAAGTGCTATATTGGAAATATGAGGGATGATCAAAATTATAGTGAATATTTACATCTTATAAAATGTACTACTTTAAAAGGCATGTTGTCCCTAGTGACCCTCAAAATACTCCCTCTCACTTTGACCACACTTGTCTCATCATCCTTGTCATTTTCTAAAGCAATTCTGTAAGTCCTCTTTTGTGAGTGTCTTTTGTTGCACTGTTGTGGTTGTCTCGATGTCCTGAATAGATTCAAAATGTTGACCATTCATGGTCATTTAGACTTTGAAGAAGAGCCAGAAGTTGCACAGTGCCAGATGTGGTGAGTAAGGGGGATAAGGACAAACTGATATTTTTATAAGCCTGCCATTTCCCTGGATGGAAGTCAGCAGCAATATTCACTCTATTTTTTATCATACCTTTTAAAGACACTTATGAAAGAGGGCTTCCAGAACCGCTTCAGAAATTGCCAAGGACAATTAGACAGTGTGTTCAATATGAGAGGAATTATGGCAATGTATCTTTTGTTGTAATGATATTTTAAAACTCAAATATTCATATTTCTCTGCTACCCCTTGTGATATAAATTTAGTATTGGAAAAACAGGAAGCTTGGTAAAGTCAGAAATGACAGTGCTGCAAGGGAAAATAATACAGGGAACAACTGTCACCTAGATGCTCCAATTCCTGGATCCAATTTTCTTACAGACTGAACTTCACCTCTCTCAGCTCTTCGAAGTCCTTGTAAATCTTTTCAATTACCTCTTCCTTTTCACATGCAAAAGATTGAATAGATTCAGCTCCTTGCAAAGAGAGATTCCTAATACACATGAGAAAGTAGTTTTCATATATACTCTAGTCCAAGTTTTCTTCCACCACTTGAAGTGGCATGATTAATTTCCAGTTTCAATATCTCTGTGAAATTCACATTTTAACAAGTGAGCCTCGACTTTTAGTTCCAATCCTTATATACAAAACAGAAAAAGGAAGAAAAATGCCTGCTAGAAGGTAGAGGAATTTAAAACAAAGAGATTAAAAAAAAAAAAAGAGGGAGTGCAGCCTGAGGGAACTGAGCATGTGAACTTCTTTATTTGCAGCCTAGTTCCTTGTGTCCAGAAAGGATTGGACCAGCAGAATAAAGGAGAAAAACAGATGACAGACTAGAAGCAGTCTACACTCAAAATTCTTTGGGAAATTCAACCAAAGCATCAGTTATAGGGCTCTGTGAGCAGACTGTGACACACTGAGATTCGTAAGACTGCATCAAGGAAGAGCTAGTAACTAGGCAAAGCCCAGAATGGTGGCATTTAGAAGGATAAGTAAATTAACTGAAACAGCACATTTTGGTGCTGACCTAGTGGTGGCTCAGATGAGGAAAGGAATCTTCCCTTCCCGGGTAGCAGTAAAAGGAAAGACACGGCATTTTCCTGTGAGCACTGGCTCTGCTTGGGAACAGAGATTTGGCCTTTTCAGATAGGTGATGTGGCCACAGCCAGCTGAGTAGAGACAAGAGTTGTAATGGAAACACCTGCCCCAGTGGCCTTGCTAGAACAAACAGGAAACAGACTCCAGCAGAATCAGGGCTGGAAGCCACCTTGAGTAATTGCCTCAGCCCAAATACAGAAAATCTCCACATTTTCTTTAACCCCAAAACATAAGTGCAAAAGGGAAGAAATGACTATGACCTCTAGAAGTTAAAGTGGGTCCTAGCACAAGTTGACTACGATATGGTAAAACTGAAACTCTGAGATTGGGACCTAGACTTTTACCACCAAGCTCAACGAAGGCTGACGTCTGGTCTTGAAGAATCACCGTGGGACAAACAGAGTGCAAAAACAGCGATCCAAAGAAAGCAGCCAGCAACGAGTGTTGGTAAGTGGAGTTTCTGGTGGGAGGGTTCTGCGTCTGAGGGAACTTCTTCAGGGACCAGAGGAAGGCGAGGTATTAGTGTCCCCTAACACAATGTTCCTACATGCCCATACCCCTTCCAATTCTGCCAGGGAGAGTTGCAGCTTCATTGGCCACACATAGATCCTGCAGTGTGGGCAGGAATTTTGCAGATATTCGGCCCACCTTCTGGATCTACCTACAGATGTTGTGAGAGACAGGTTTAATGCATGGTATGGATGCTCTGGCCCCTTCACTTCCCTGTATGGGAGCGCTTACATTAATTGGCTTTAATTAATTCAGCCACCAGCCGATCTCCCCAAGTTCCCAGCCACCAACACAGAAGAATGCTCTTTCCCCTGCGAGCTCCAGGAGGCCTCTGTTATCGGCAGTGGGGCAGGAGAACACTGTGGACTAACTTAGACTCCAGAATAAATACAATCACACTGAGGAATAACAGACTGAGTTCGTTGTCATTTTTATGGTGTTTCTTTTAGAAAGAGCTTGAGGGAGGTAGATATATGTGTGCTTGGAAGAGCTCATGAGTACTAATTATGGGTTTTACATCTGTAATATCTTACTATGCTCTCCCACACCAACCACTGTTTCATAGGGTTTTCTAAATTCTTGTTTTTGTTCAGTCATTAATTGGAATTAATCTCCCTATAGCTTCTCTCCCTTTCCATTTAAATCCCTCCTCCACCTTTTTTCTTTACTTTTCCTCATGCCCACACATAACTCTCATCCTTACCCACTTGATTGTTGTGTGCAAATGCTGCAATCATTAGAACATTTTCCCTTTCTCTTTAGAGTGTATTGTGGGGTGTATGTGTGTGATCAGTTGTGTTTGAGGGTGAATTATCTCTTTTGTTTCCATAGTCTGTCACAGTGACTTTCAGATTTTCCCTTACCAAGGGTTGTTTTTTGATCATCCGACATCAACTTTCTTCTAGTTTATGAATTGGATACAACTGCCATAAAGCTTATCTCACTTTATATTTTCTTTCTTCTTTCTTTGTGTCAAGGAAGAAATGTAAAAATTCCTAAAGTCAAATGACAATGTAAATACAACATATCAAACTGGGATACAATGAAAGAGGTTCTAAGGGGCAAGTTTATAGCAATGAGTCTCTACATTAGAAAAACAGAACAATTCTAAATGAATAACCTAATGATGCATCTCAAGTCAGAATTTTTGAGATATGGAAGGGACTTGGAGGATGGGCTTAAGGGACAGATGGTTCAAAATTATAAATATATGCTATAAATAGGTGCTGATTCCTAAAAATACAGCAAATATATTAAGTATTGCAAAAATAAACTATGAAAGTAAATGAGGACTAATGAACAAAATGAATAAATAAATGAAGGAGATTCAGAATCTTGACAGGGGTATTAAACAAGTACAAGAAAGATATGGGCTGCTTTAGTTAGAAAGAGTAGGAAAGAAAATGTGTTGAACCAAGCTGATCTGCCTAGGATCATCTGATATATCTTTGTCCTAGAGTAACTGTGAAGAAATGAATGCAATAGCCTGAGAATGTTTTGTTTGTCACTGGATAAAAGTCTGTATTATAGCCTCATGTAATTCACCAAATGTGCTGAGATAATAACTGGGCATAAAGGGAATTTAAAGTTGATAGTGAGGTAAAAGACAATAAGTACTAGCTGTGCACATTCACTGAATACAGAAGTACTCTAATGGGAGAGAAGTTTAAAGCAAAGTCCCAGAGTACAAGGCTGAGTATTGAAGGTGTGCTTCAACACACACATGTGCACACACACACACACACACACACACACACCTGCAAGGCAAAGACTAGAAGACTTTTCAGTTCTAGGAACTTAAAAATTACAATCTAGCTGACCACTAAGTTATGGAACAGAGGTATCAGCTTCCATACATGTCAATGAATATAAAGTTTTAGAATTTGTCCAGAAAAGCCACTAATAAATCCCAGTTGCAGTAGAACTTGGGGAGGAAAATCTGATTTACAGAGTTTAATGTTTAATATTCAAAATGTCTAGTTTAAACAAAATTTCAAGGCATGAATATAAGCAAGAAAATTTAAACTGTATGCAGGAAGAAAGCAATCAATAGGAATTGTGCCTGGAGAAACCAAGATGTGAAAGTTTCTAAATAAAATCTTCAAATCAGTTATTTTAACTTATATTCAAACAGCTAAAAGAAACTGTGTATAATAAACTAGAAGAAAGTATAGAATGTTTCACTATATACTGAATATAAATAAAAACAGATGTTGTTTTTTAAAAACAGCATGGAAATTTTGGAGCTGGAAAATACCATAACTGAAATGGAAAATGCAATGGGCAGGCTAACACCAGGTGTGAAAAGGCAAAAGAAAAAATCCAACTAAGCAATGGTTAAATGAACTGTAGTCTACCCATTTAATGGAATATATTTCATCATACAAATGATAAAGAACTTTTACGAGTTTTGACACATGTGCTCTGAAAATATTATAGTCCCTGAAACAATTCTGACACAAAAGCTCACTTTGCATCCAAAATATGCAAACCTACAGAAATTGCAACATGGTTGACATAATATGGTGGGAGGGGCAATTTACAACTACTGAATAATACATAGGGTTTTCTTCGTGAGCCATGAAAATATTCAAGTATTACTGTTCACAGTCACACAACATAGTAAACATGCCAATTTGCACTATCACTTTGAAGTTGATGAATATAATGCCATATAAAGTATATATTAATGAAAATGATGTCACTTTCAAAATAAGTCTTCTTTATATTAAATGGTAAGGTTGAAAGTAAACATGAAGGGAGAGTAAACTCTCTCTCCGAACATGAAGAGAGAGTCAAAAGGATCACTTCAGAGCAAGCCAATGGCCAATGTTTTCTAACAATAGATTCTGCATGCAGCTGGCAATGTCTGCTATCTGTCAAATCAAGGCATAGTCACCTAGGATAATATTGCACTATTAAAAGTAGGAATACTTTGGAATGAAAGATATATTTCAGCTTTATGTTCTTGAAATCATTGCTTTATTGTACAATAAATAATATGTGGAAATTTAGAATAATTTCCTTTGTCATTACTTATTCTAAAATAGGAAGATCATTAAAATCATAGCTTCAAATATCTCAGCTGAGCTCTGGAAGAACCCGAATTTTCTAGACACATGGTTGAGAGAATAAATTTGTCTGAAGATCTAAGAAGTCCCAGCAAAGGTAGATTTTTTCTCCAGGTAAAGAAAGAGGAATGAGTGATTGAAATTGGACAAGTCCTCTCAAGCCAATGTGAGAAATCATTCTCCTGTAGTATATTTCTCAAGTTTCTAAGCATCAACTCACACAGAGGAAAGTGAAAAAAATTGAAAATGTACATATTCTAGGATATTCAGTAATAGTCACATAAATGTTTGCCGATTTTTCACTTTTAAAGTGGTTTTCATTTGCTTCATTTTGGTATATATCTGAAATGTTAGGTGTCCCTAAACAGACTGTGATAGAGGGATTTAAAATCCAGATGTTATTATTGCTACATGTATTGGTCATCTGTGAATCTACTCCATATTGTAAATAACTTTAATTACATTAAATATTTGACTTATCTACGGTCTTGTTTTAATGATAAGAAAACTGAATCAGAGAAAGGTTAGTAAATAAATAAAAATACATGAAAACATGTATGCTAGGTTAATAATAAATCCAGTATTCTCAAATTCAAAATCCAGTTTCATTTTCACTGCCAAAATACATACTCATAATAAAATGAGAGTTTCCTTCACTACATGCATGCAGTTTCCATCTTGTAAAATTGATTATGTGGAACAGTTAGATCATGTGTCATTAACCTTGTGGCATTGGTTAAAGATAATGAGGCTATTGAATAAGCATGACAAAAAATTAAAATAAGTTCAATTCCCAGTACCAAAAAAAATTTAAAACAGATAGTTTCTCAATCTTCAAACCTTATTTAGAAAAAATATGAAAAATAAGCACCAAGTAAAAGACATTTTAGCACAAGTATATTCACTAAAAACAAACTGTACTTTAACAGAGAAAAACTGATTCTGCATAATGCAGAGAATTCATAAGGAACTCTTGTTTTTATCTGTCCCCATGGCTTTTGTCATGTGAGCATAATTAACTATAAAAAGAAAATTTTTGTATAGCATGTTTTATGGGAACCTGAAAAGAAAGCACTAGAAGATTGTCATCCTAGATATCTATTTTAAGACTATTTAAATAAGACATCTCAGATAATTATACTGTAAAAGGTATCTTTTTCTATCTTTAGGCAGCATTTTAAGTAATAAATTCAGAACAAAACCATCAAAGTCAGTAGAAATAAAATGTGATCATTTTTTACAATGATCCTAGGAGAAAACTACATATGGGTGAGAAATGAAAATTACTTGGGGTAGGATGGATGAAGTAAGCATGACTTATTATGTTGCTAGATTGGTAGCTGATATTTAATAGAAATTAAGATTGTCATTAGATATGAAGAATGTCCCCCCCACTTGGCTTCAATTGAAAATTTATTGAATTACTCAACATCATTAAAATTTTAGCTGCTCATAATCCAGTCTGTGAAGCAAGATGAGTTGGAGAGAAGGTGCTATCAATTCAGTCTCCATAAGAACATGTAGTGTGGCTGCTTTCTCTAATATTGTACACCTCCTTAAAATCTGAGTTAAATGTAAAGGCATTAGCAATACAGATGTCTCGGTATGAAATCATTGGCATAGATAAGAGCATCATTACTGTCTAATAAGGACCATTCTGCTAAAACTGCATAATTTTGGATGTCCATATGATGAACATTCTTGTTATGTTAATACAGTCATGATCCTTTCTGAAGAATTTCCACTAGAAGAACCCAGTAAATTTTAATCATCTACTTAGAAAATCTAGGCATGCATAATTAAAATGCTGCTGAAGTAGACAAGATTATAATATCTTTACTCAAAGAACACATCTAATAGACTGAAATAAAGAGTGTGGTTTAAGTAGGGCATATTTGAGTCAGCAAAAGTACAAGATGTTTAGTAAAATTTGAGTTTCAGGTAGAAACAAATATTGTTTCAGTGCATGCCTTAAATCTTGTGTATGACATATTATGTTAAAACATTATATGATGTATATCTGAAATTCAGATTTTTTCTGTGTCTTGAATTTTATCTACCATTCTTAAATTCAGAATAAGATGGCAAAATAATGGGCACAAACTGAATGGAATGTGAGTCTCCAGGTGCCCAGGCTAAATTCCCATTTATTATAAGCTCTTTGCATTGTTTTTAAATAGATGCTTCTGAATATTCTTGAGGAGTAGACATATATAAATCTCATTCTTTCAAAAGGTTTTTGCAAGATTTTAGAAAATAATTATGTTTATGAATTTCATATGGTCAATCATAATTATGTTGGTTGGTTTAATGAGAAAGAAAACTGGAGGAAGAATAAAACAGAACTAATTTTACTCCTTATCAAGCTCTTGAGAAAAACAACTCTTCATAAATCAGATCCATTCTTTCATTGAAACAGTTCATAAAAACTTACATGGATATAGTTTGAAGTGTAAGTGAGTATTATTTTTGATATTGATACTTTCCAGATATATATTCGCTAATGAATTAGTCAATATTTTCATCTTTAGTTTTTCCTAACTCATGTATAATTTTATTACATCAAAATTTGTTCTTTTCTTCATTTAGGAAGGAAATAATGATGGTAAATTTAATAAAGCAGTTTTTCATTTCAATGAAAATAGAGCTTAAATACCTTATAGATTGAAGACCAGTTTTGAATTACCTATTGTTTTCATTGTCTTAATAAAATAAATAAATACTATTTGGCTGCCTTTGATGTAGAAAATGCACTCAAATATTGTCTGTTGAAAATGAATGACATTTGTGTTTCAAGAATGTCTATAAAACTGATACATTAAGTATTTTATTTTAAAAATGTATTTTGAGAACATAAAAGGCTAAAAATTATTTTTCAGCAAGTAGAAAATTCTTCATTTAAGATATTGGTGTTAAAATGTATATACATACACAACAATATTCATACTAATTATATTTTCATGTTTACCTGACTGTATATAAACTTTTATATGTATAAAAAATGTTAACTTATTAATTTTAGTATATTTATATAAAGAAAAATTAGCAAAGTATAAATGACTTTTTCAATATTGTAATGCTTACTGAATAATTATTAATCTTTAATAATGTTGGAAACCCCAGACCATCTTTGTCAAATACATAATCAAAACTAAGCAAATATTTTACCATTTGGCTAAATTAATATTAGGAAAAAATGATATATTCATGTCTATGTATCTATTTTTCAATCTTTCATTTCTATCATGGTCCACACTAAAGGATCCTTACTGAATCTCAAATACGCACGCATCTACTTGTAGTAGATGGAGTATGGATTCATAAAACCATATTAGATGGAAAACAAAAATTTTTAACTGAAAGTTTATTACAAACTTTCTGAAGGGCAGTCACCTGCTACATGAGAATATTGCCTTTGATATTCTCTTTCCAATTCTGAGTGAATAGACAACTATGAGACAGATGTTGACTGACTTTCACCCTCTGGAAACAGTGGTCAGGTTAATAACTTGACCTGCATCTTAGAAAGAAAATTGAAGCCACTCTTCCACTTGGTTTAGACGGTGACCAGGAAAAAAGGTTATTATAAGCAATGTAATGAAGACTATAACATTTTTGTCACGCGCAAATCTATCACTGGCAGGCCCTAACTTCAACTGAAAATTTGAGATCTTCCTTAAATGAAACAAGTTAATGAGCCAGTAGCAAACGCCATACTTAGGAGTGAAGGAGGAAATATTGGTCTGAGAGACTCTAGTAAATATGTCTGAATATTTTTTTTCTTTTCCTTTTTGATCCTATTTGCTTTTTCATTTTGGGGATTCAACCCAGAACCTCACACATGCCAACTATATACTTTACCGCTGAGTAAAACCAACCCTTACATTATTATTTTAATGGCATATTTGCAGAGTAAAATTTTCTGATAGAATTCACAACTAAGGTCATAAAACTGGGTGTGAACTGCAGTATTCAATTATTATGTCCTATTGCTGTATGAGAAATATGCTGTTATTAGGCCCAAGAGGCACACATATGTTCTTTGTGTGAAGAACATTTTAGTTGCATGGTCTCAATGAAGAAATGTTTGGGAGGAAGAATTACAGCCCAGTGTACAGATGGTTCTACATGATATACTGGCATTACCCATAGGAATGCTCTTTATGCATGAGAGCCTGATCCATGGGAAGTCCTGAAGGAGAGGATCTGCAGAAAGAAATGGCCAAAATAGACATCTGTGTCTACATATGGGCAGGGGCAGATGATGTGAAGAGATACTTAAACACTCGTAAGAAATACAACTGAAAAATTGGTGACTAATGTCTGGGAATTAGCATATTATATGATATCATTTCCCCCAGAAAGAAGGCAGACAGGCTGATTGCACTGACTGGGTTGATTCCATTAAGCCATTTCTATCACAGAAGGGGCAAGCCTTCCTGCTCACTAGAACAGATACTCTAAATAGAGGTTTCCCTTTGATGTCTATAATGCACCTGCCAGAATCATCATTCACAGACATAAATCTGCTTTATTCATTGCAATGTTAATAAGAACAGCATTGATTCTGACCAGATGAGTTATTTGCTATAAATAAAAGGTGGCAATGGATTTGGCAGATGAAATTGCTTTGTCCTTTAATGCTTCATATTACTTTGCATGGAGCTGGCCTGACGGAATGGAGGGATCGCCTTTGATAACCTGGTAGTTTTCAGAGTCACTTTTTATTGAGGAGACCCAACCCAACTCACTCAGATTTTGGCTCACAGATTCAGTCCATGATCAGCTGGCTTCAAGGCAAGGACAGGATGGCAGAGGAGCACGGCAGAAGAAAAATCACTCAACACTTGGCAGCCAGGAAGTGGGAGAGGGAAGGGAGAGAAACATTTACACTCCAATGTCATGCTCCCCATGACACAACTCCAAGCAGGCCCCATTCCTAACAGCACTTTTAGGCTCTAAACCCATCAGTGGATGAATATATATTAATATATCATCATTATAGCACCCCATGATCAAATGACCCTTTACATCATGAGAATTTTAGTGGTATCTTGATCTAAACTAACATTCAGCCCTTGGCCCTTAAAAAACTCATGTCTATTTCATTACATAAAAATACATTTAGTCCATATTTAAGTGTCACCAAAGTTTTAGTTTCAGCATTACTAAAAGTTTCAAGCTCAAAGTCTTCTATGAAACTCAAGGAAAAAATTTAGGTGTGAAATCCTGTAAAAATAAAAAGGAAAGTTAAATACTTCTAACATATAATAGTGCATGGTACTCATTCCCATTCCAAAAGGGAGAAACGGGATAGAAAGGAATGGAAAAAGGAAGCTCAAAGTTCATAAGGGCAAACAATAATACTGTAGCTGCATGTCTACCACTCAGGTCAATTTGTGAACAGATGTGCATTCCACGGGGCTTGGGCAGCCCTGCCCCTCCAACATTGCTGGTTATAGGGCTCATCCCCTCTCTCTTGGGGTGGCTTTGTTCACTGCCTGTTCCTTTCCTCAGCAAATGTTCCATGTTCTGTAATCTCTAACTTCCTGGGCTGTGCACTCCACTTTTTGCTTTACTCTTATAGCTTCACACACTACCGTGTCATGGACACACTGCCTAGCCACCCAGGCACTCCTTTAAAATCCAGGTGGAAGCCCCCATGATTCCATAACTCTTGCATTCTGTATGCCTTTAAAATCAGCACCACGTGATTGACACTAAGGTCTGCCACCAGTTCATTGCAACAGTCAGACTCCCTTCAATCATGGCTGATCAGTCAGAATGACTAAGTACTGTGAAAGGAATCCCAGAGAACCAATTTTCTAGGTGTCTCTTCTCAAGCAGGGGACAGGGTCTCTTTTCTCAAATGAAAAGTTTACAGTAATGTACCTCTGAGACTGTGAGGGATGATGTCTTTGTGATTCCTGAGATGCCCTCAAGCTATCTCTGATATGAATTAAAGTAAAACATTTGGTTTCTTTTTAAATCTAATCTTCTGAGCAGCCATGGACTCCATGGCCCCGACTTCATAGCTATTTCCTCCTGTTGAAAATGCAATCTTTTGACAATTTGAAACTAATATTTATTCCCAATTTTCACAGTAGATCTGGCTTAAAGCACGCAGCAATACCTAGGCCACAGTTTAACATTGGGCTGTTTGAAATTTTTTCTACCAGAGTAATCAGACTTTTTTTAAACCCCAGTCTCTTGCAAAGTCTCAGGACAGGGGCAAAACATAGACAAATTTTGTTCCACAGCATAACACACATGGGCTCAATGCCAACAGTCAATTTAAATCCTTGCTCCCGACTCGAACTTCCTGATCCTGACCTTTACCGTCTGCATTTCTATAAGCATTCTGGTTTTTGGAGGACTAACCAGAATCTCTAATCAAGCTCAATTTAATGGCATTCTAGGGCATCTCTTACCCACATTTCCAAACCTCTCCAGCTTCTCCAGAAAAGTAGTTTCAAAGGTTTCTAAATTATATGATGAAGTACAGTCATGGCGATGAACCCATTCTTGATACCAAAATATGTCTTAACTACTTTCTTAGTCACTGAGACACAATAGCTGACTAGACACTGCAATTTAAAGGAAGAGGGACATATTTTGTGTTACAGTTTCAGCCCATGGTCAGCTGGCTGTCAGGCATGGACAGGAGCATGGAGGAAATGGTGCTTAAGCCATTGCAGCAGGAAGCAGTTTAGAGAGGTATGAGCCAGAGACAAAAATGTACCTTACAAGTCATAATTCCAGTGACCCAGGTCAGAAGTTCAGTGGCCTATCTACTAGAGCCACCTTTTAACAGCACTTTTAGCTAATAGATGAGTCCACTGATGGATTACGCACCCCAATCCAATAACCTGCTCGACATATGAGAATTTGGGGAGAAATTTTAGATGTAAGCCATAACAGTAATAATTCCAGTTCTTTGGCAACACTGTGGATTAAAGGTAATACCCTCCATATTTCTTTAACAGCCAAGATTTAATAATTAATCAAGAATGAAAATGGGAGCAACTTCTCTTCATTTTATCTATGTTCATTTATTAGAAAATGTGTTCCTTCTCCTGAAAATTGGGTCTGTAACTCTAGAGCTCATAGCTTTGAAGGGAAGTATCCTCACTGTGAGGGACATCACAATGGTTCCCTTAAATGAAATGCTTAAGCTGTTACTTGGTTACTTTGGGCTCCTTGAATTCCAAACTGACTGGCAGAGAAAAGGACTATTACACCGTATGGAGTGGTTGGCCATGATTCTCGTGAGGAAATTTGATGGCTACTCAAACGTGGGGAAGAACAAAATACGTTCGGAATATAAAAGATCCTGTGGGATCTCTCATAACTGTCCAATGTCCTATAATAAAAGCTAATGTAGAGCTCGATACAGGTAAGGTAATTCTTGATACAGACTCTTCAGGAAAGAATGTCCAGTGCTTAGAAGGTAGAGGTGAACGCATCATTATCCTCTGCAGGTACGTGAGGTGAGATACAGAGGTGGTGAGAGAATCTAGCTTTTCCTTCCTCAAACTTCTCCATATACTTCTGCTGACATGCAGATCAACTGCCACATAAAGGACATCAGACGTAGAGTTAACAGCCTTGCTCATACAGCTACACTAGCTTCCCTCCGTGGTCCCCTGGATTTGGTGGACATGCCTTGGTGTCCCTGGGTTTCCCTGCAAACACACATTCGTCCGGTCATCACACATGGAGATTCCCAAGAATGGGTTAGTGACTTGTCTCATTCTGCCACTCCTTTTCCCATTCAGTGCCATGCACACATTTCCATGATTGAGGGAATTCTAGTTTCAACTGTAAAATCCCTTATTTATAAATATCGAAAATAATTTGTCTTTCCTGATCAAATACTTACTGATGCAGCCTTAAATTAAAAACCAAAAATTTTCAACTGTTTTTTTTCTTCATTTCCTTATAAAAATTATTTTCTTCTTGGATTCATTCTTTTCAGATAAATCACTTGCTTTTTCCAGTCATAGACCGCCACTTTATTATATTGAAAGCATCAATATTATTCAGCAAGGAATTTCCTAGAGGAAATATATCATAGAAGGAGGTTGAATGTGAATATACAATTAGTTTCAATAGGGAAACTTGACTCCATTCTATTTCCCCAAACTGCAAACCTCCCTTTCTGCACTGACTTCATGCAATAGAGGGACTCAGCTTTTAAAAGAAGAAAGGCACCTTTGGTTAGAGAAAAGAGCAGGATTTCTTTATTTCCAATAATTGGTTGAAAACTGAGCTCTCTTTTTTTATTTGAAACTAGTTTGCAGTTTGTTAAATAGCTAGAACTTTAAAACTATGTCTTCAATGTCTATCACAGATAAATGAGTAAAAAGTGTATGTGTGTGTACTCCTGTATTTATATAAAGAGGCAACTGAAGCAGGTTTAGTATCATACACCTGAAATCCCAGGACTCTGGGAGGCTGACACAGAAACCTAGATAGACTCTGTCTCAAAATAAAAAAGTGAAAAATAAAGAAAGGCTAGAGATATATCTCAATGCAAAGGTCCTGGATTCAATTCCAGGTACCACAAAAAAGAGTCAAAAGAGAAAAAGTGAGGCAAATTCGTTATGAGATTCCAGTTATGATTGAAGCCCTAAAAATGATGTCGTCTTACAGGGGAAAGACATAAAGAAGCTTGCATAGGAATAAGTTCAGTGATCCGGAGTTTAATGGTGATTGTCAATTTGCCTGGATTAAGAGATTCCCAGCAGACTATTAAATCACCTTTCTGGGTATTTTTGTGGGATTGTAGGAGATTATTGGAATGTACCCAGAAAAGATGATGGAGCAGACCTCCACTGCTCCACTGATGGAGCAGGCACCATCCATTAGGCGAACCAGCCTGATTTAATGAAAAGGAAGAAAGAGTAAGTCAGCCTGTGTTTGTAAACCTCTATTGTGTTTGAGCAGGTGTGTCTTTGTTACTGCAGTTCCTTGTCAACCTCAGATTCCAACTTCAACCTTTCAACACAGACTCACACTGCCAACTCTCCATGGAAATACCAGGCTTCAGTCTCAGACTGCACAGCACCCTGAGTCTTCTCATTTTGAGGCTTCCGGCATTTTGGACTAAGCAGCTGCTAGATCCTCTGGCTCTGCAGCCTGCAGAAAACCGTTGTGGGCTATGCTACCTCTGATCCTGTCAGTAAATCTAATTATATCTATGTATCTATTATATCTATATATTTATATCTGTACCTGTTACTTATTCTTATATACTCTATTGATTCTGTACCTTTAGGGAAGACTAACAAATACAGATCTTAGTAATGAGAGTGAGGCTGTGACTATACCTGACCATATGGTTCAGAAACCTTTGAAACTGGCTTGTAGGAGGGGTTTGAAAAGTTTGGAGATGTGGGTTAGAAAAGCTCCAGAATGTTGTAAACATAGCCTGATGGATGATTCTGGTCAGCACTCAAAAGAACAGACTTCTGAAAGGAATAGGGACAGTAAAGGCCAGGCTCATGAGCTTTCAATTGTGTATCAGGACTCTGTTGGAAATTAAACTAGAGATCATAAATGTTACACTTTGAGAAAAAATAGTCTACATATTTTCTGTGACCTGACACATAACTAGAGGTTGGAACTAAGGTCTGTACTGAGATCTGTGCTGGTGAAAATTTCAAAGTACAGGCACTGGCATGTTTACTTCTGTCTGGTCTTTTTGGGAGAGGAGGCAGGTTTATAGTAAGAATCAAAAGCAAAATGCAGAACAGAATTATTTTAACAATTTAAATCCCCCCAAAACCATGTGTAATGTTGAAGGTAAAAAATTACTGGTGGCTGAAAATATTAGTCCCTTTAGAAAGAAATCAAATACTTTGACCTGGGATAAGAAAGACAGTTTGAGAAAATATCAGGAATATAAAGACCTTACCCACCAAAAGTTCAAAGGTGCAGAAGCATAAATGATGTATTTTAGAATGAATTCCCAGGGCTCATTGCTTGAGAATAACCTCCTAGAGAATCGCTGTCCTGGGAATCATTTCACCATGCCCAAACATGCAGACACACACTGGCCACTGCAACCATGGTGCAATGGGCTCTGGCTACTGGTCAAGCTAGTGGCAGACCTTGATGCCATCTATACAGTGATGTTTTTCAGACATGCAGAATGGAAGGTGTATGGGTTCATACGGGGTTCCAAACACATTTCAAAGGAAGAGCTGGGAGGCCAGGCGATCTACCTCTGAGAAGTGGCTGCACGAAGCTGTGGGGATAATGCTGAGGTGCAGTGGAGACCCTGGGAATTCAAATGACAGAAATGAGGACTGTCTGGCTAGAAGAGACAGAGACACTGAATAGAGACAACCCAAGAGAGAGGCCATTTGAGCTGCAATGTAACAGGCTGGGGGCTGCCTGAGCCCTTTGGAACTCACGTCTCACCACCTTCTGCCCCAGATGTTAGTTAGGGAGCTACATGATAGAATGATTACTCTTCTGGGTTCCATTCTTCTTTTGGTCCAATTTCTTTCTACTTTCTCATTCCTCCCTTCTAAAATGGGAATGTTTGCCTGTATCATTCTACTTTTAATTAATGTTACTTGCTTTTGATTTTTACAATTCATAGGTAAGAGCTTGCCTTTAGTCTCAAAGGAACTTTAACTTGGACTTTGAACAGTGTTGAAACTCTGGAGACTTTGGGGAAGAGATTATTTTCTTTTTGATTGAAGGCTGCATAGTTGTTCATTTTAGGTGAAATTATGATTTTGTGTTTCTATGGAAATTAAGTATGGTTTAAGAAGATATGTTTGTACCTCAAGTGACAAGTTGAGAATATGGCAATTAAGTTTGATTATCAAATTGATTGGCTTCAGAACTTTTAAAATGATCAGTACAGCATACCTCTGGATGTGACTGGTTGGATCACAGAGTTGTGACCTCGGGTACTACATCTGCCCTTCTCTTTGGCACTATTTTCCTTCTCTGCTTCCTGGTTGCCATAACTGAGCAGGTTTGTTCCACCACATCCTTCTGCTATGATGTGTCTGTCTTTAAGCCACGACCCCATAGACTAAACTCTTTGAATCCGTGAGTCAATTTGAACTTCTTCTCCTTTAAGTTGTACATGTCAGCTACTGTGCTCTTGCCATTCAAAAATGACCGAGACAGATGGTTATTTTTCAGGACCCCAGGCATTACCAGAAATGACAGACTTCACAGGATTAGAAACCTACACCCACTACTCCCAGGGTCTTCTGCTAGAGCTCTTGTTTTGAGCAGAAGAGAAAGTTACATTTCTACCACAGCACTTCAGCATCTGATTAGCTAAAGAGAAAATCCTCATGATAAAATACTGTGCTCCAGGTCCAATGAGGTTTCTGTACAGACATCTTCCCATGGCATTCCAAGGTACTCATGACTCTGAGTTTTTCTTGAAGGGTCATGCCTGGGTTGGTTGGAAGAACTCCTGGGCACATCGACATGCAAGCACCAACCTCAGAACACTGTGGGCAGAGACTCAGGCTTAAAGAGATGTGACTACTTCCTTTCGGGCACTACCAGGCTTTGAGGGTTTCAAGGTTCCTTTAAGAACTGGAGTTTCATTAAAAACTGAATTTCTTTAAATAATTGGAAACACTTTAATATACAAGTAAAAATCACTGTGATTACTGATGGAATATGTGTGAAGCAATTAATTTTATGATTAAATAATTTTATCACCATGAGTTGTAAAAGTTAATTAATATAATTTCTCTATTCAAATGCATTCTGTTGATAATCCAAATAGTTTTTATTTGTGGAATAAAATGGTTGCAAAAATAATCCTAGCATTCTGAGAATGTGAGCTAAGAAATCTGCAAGTTCAATCCCAGGCTAGGTAACTTAGCAACTTAGCAAGACCCTGTCTCAAAACAAAAAATAAAAAAAATGGGCTGTGAGTCACATTTAGTGTGGAAGTACTGGGTCATTTTGTATTTCAATGATAAGTATATACTTATGGGTTTGCAGAGAGAAAATTAGCAAAATAAAATATGGAGCTGATAAAATCCATACAAACACATCACAGACAACAAAACACAATGGAACTCTGATAGAACAGTGAAGAGCTCTTAGAGCAGAAATGTTTTATCCATGATTAGTATGTGTTCAAGGAAGAAAACAAAAGGTAACGTTCAAACATATTAAATAAATTTTTTTCTAGAAATGAATTCATGGCTAGAACAAATATAATGAGTTGCAAGAAAAATGAAACAGTGGTTTTAAAAATTAACAATGTGTACTTTCATATTAAGCAATCACATACAATGTAAAAAAATGAAAGCAACCAAAAATATGAGACCATCTATAATAGAAAGATAACCAAACTACTTGGAGGCTTGTTTTTTTTTTTTTTTTTTTTTGTGGGTACTGGGGGTCGACCTCAGGACCTCGCGCACCAGCAGGCACCCATGCTGCTGAGCGATATCACTGGCCCTTTTTTCGTATGTGGGTTCTGGGAGTCAAACTCAGACCCTCACACTTGCCAGGCAAGTGCTTACGCCGCTAAGCCATCTCACCAGCCCGGAGGCTTGGTTTTTAACAGATTAGAGAAAAAACGTTATAATATTTTCAAAATGCAAAAGAAGAGTCAAGGCTATGTATATCAGATTGACATCTCACTTAAGAATGCATGAGAAAATATGATATTTTTAGTTGACCAAATGCAATACAAATGCATGCCTGAGATCCAAAAAAAAAAGATCTGGGTTGAAAATATAGATATATCAATTAGGACATTTTATGGAGTTTTTATAATAGGCTTTTACTGCCCAATTTCTATCACAGCACCTGGCATGTGGCAGATGTTTAGTAATTATTTGTTCTATGGATAAATTTAAAATATTTAGAAACTTAGTGCTACTTCATGCCATGGGAGTAAATGTGATGTCCTAGAGCACTGGTATATAAATTTAGGTATGTATATCCTAAAAATAACGAAAGGTCTTCAGAGAGCCACAGAAAAGATAATTTAAAAATATAATGTTCTGATTTTTCCACATCCAAATATATCCTGTCCTAAAGGTAAAGGACTGAAATTTTCTTACATTCAGGCAATAGAAATCTTTCTTTCCCTTCCTCTCTTCAAAATCACCATTTTCATTTTTGAAAACACAAAAGGATTTACATTGCAGTCTCCCTTGAGACATTACATCAGGGTATAAAAACATCCGGGATGGTGGAGAAATAAAAGGCAACTATGAATATTAGATGAAATGTTGTTCTAAAGCAGGCATATGGTACAAACTGTGATAAGGCTTTTTCATTTTCACTAGTCTTGCACTTTACCCACTGAAGTATGGTATTTGAAGCAATATCTTTTCCTCTAACCTGGGATAGTCAAAATTCCAATACATATTGGATGACTGTAATTTAGTGTTTTATATTCTCTTGAACATCTACTCAGAGGAAAAGATACATGTTATTGTTAACTTTTGTTAAAATTATAAACTGATATTTTGTTAATTTCACTACATATCTACTTGTTGTCAGTAATCAATATCTTCACATTTCTTCATTATTTTCTTTTTTTTTTTTTAATGTGGCACTGGGGGTCAAACTCAGAACCTCGTGCAGCAGCAGGCGCCCATGCCGCTGAGCGATATCACCGGCCCTTTTTTCGTATGTGGGATCCGGGAGTCAAACTCAGGACCTCACGCTTGCTAGGCAGGCACTTATGCCCCTGAGCTATCTCACTGGCCCTTTATTATTTTCATAAATTTATTCTATTAAAATTTCCTAACTTTTTGAGGATATTATTCTAAATAATTCACTTTGTTAATCAGTAACAGGCATTTTTAGCAGCAAAAGTCTTGGTGCACTTCATAATCTCTTTTATTTGCCTTTGATTTCCAATGAAATTGACTTTATTTTGGCAAATCCTAATTTCAACTATGGATACATTGTCTGCTAGAATATAATAATAATCCTCATTATACTTTAATGATTTACCTTTTACTTTTATAATTATTATATAAAACCTGAAATACATTTTCTTTTGCATGTTGTTAAGTTTTGTTTGCAATGATAATTTTAAGGCTTTGTAGACTTACATAATTTTTTGTACAGTTCATAAAAAACAATTTTGCTAGAATCTCTGGCACTTCTGTAGACTTCTTCCTGACTATAACAGTTACACATATTTTTTCTAATTTTCTTTAAGCAGTAGGCTAGAGAGATTCAATCATGTTTGTCAGTTTCCATTGATCTACTTTATTCCATTGAATGAATTATATTACAACTTATTTATCAATTTTTCTGTTTATGCATATTTTGAGTTTTTCTTTTTCTTTCATAATATAAATTGTACTCTGATGGTTCTTAGAAATGTTCTGAATACATATAAGCATTATGTTCTCTTCAATTTACACATTTATTCAATGTAAATGAGATTTACTTTTTCCAAATTATTACCTATAGTTAATATTATGAACCTTTTTGTATTTTAGCTATTTTTTGGGGTCACTGGGCATAATATCATTCTGTTGTTTTACTCTGCATTTCTTTCACAAATGTAATAAGTAGATTTTTATGTAATTTGAAATTCTATTCTGAAATATTTGGTATAGACTTTTCCTTTTTCACTATTGGTTTTCAGAGATTTACTTATTGATTTGCAGGATTTTTGTGTTTATCATATTTTTAAAAATTCTTTGTTAGTGATAGTTACAAAAAAGGCTTTTACTCTGTGCATATATTATGAACAAATATTCTATGAGTATATTATGAACAGATAGAGTTTAGGTTATAGTTAGGGTTTGGGTTAATGTTGAACAGATATTCTTAATATGAATGTACTGTAGCTTTCCGTATCATGTTGCAGGCAACTTTCTTTCACTTAAAATCTTGTAGAAATTTTCCTAAATGACTTCATAAAACTATTACTGTTTCATTCTTTCACTGTTTATCTCTTCATAATTTATTTTTGGATATTGTGAGAGATAACGCAAATATTCTTTAACAAAAAATGTATGCATACTGAGTAGGGCCAGGTTCACTTACTGAAAACTCCATCATTTCTGTTCTGATTCTCAGTATCAAAATGTGCCAAATCTGTGCAATGTGTGTGCTTTGGGGCTGTCAGTTATAGACTGTCATTTCATTCATTTACTATAATGCATCAATGCCACACTCTGCCATAAATTGTGGCATGTGACAGAGTAGCCCTCTCTTTTCGTTTCTTTTCAAAATTGTTTTGAGATCTGTATGCAACTTTTGGACCAAGTTTTGGAATTCTACCAAAACTGAATGGTTTTTTGTTATTATTTTCATTAAGTTTGAATATATTCTTGACATCTATTTGGGAAGAATTTACATCTATAAAACATTAGGTCTTCCAGTTATTCAACATGGTACAGGTCTTTCTTTAGGATTTTTTAAAAGGACAATGTATAGAAATTTCATCTCATAAAAAGATATATCTTTAGGGTGTTTTTAAAATATGTTTAGGGGCTGGTGAGATAGCTCAGTGGCATAAGCGCCTGCCTGGCAAGCACGAGGTCCTGAGTTTGACTCCTGGATCCCACATACGAAAAAAGGGCCGGTGATATCACTCAGTGGCATGGGCGCCCGTTGGTGGGTGAGGTCCTGAGCTCGACCCCCTGTACCCACACACACACGCACACACACACAAAATATATATATATATATATGTATATAACCATTTGTCTTTGTCCAAAATTAAGATCAGGACACCTAAAATAAAGTTAGAGTTGTTCATAGTTAAGGCAGTCAAAATTTCATTTTATCATAAGGAAGCAAACATGAAGCCTAATTCCTACAAGAATTAGAACTGTGGGAGCCTTGGAAATTGACCACAATTTCCTAGAGGGCTCAGGACTAAGAAAAATTTATCTTAGCTGCATGAATCAGTCACCTTGCTCTGACTTAGATTGTATATTATTGGTATAGGATATCGAACACCACAAAGGCTGAGGTACCCATGCTGTGGAGATGAGAGACATAAAGACCAATAAATCACAGAGGTAATTTTACTGCAATTTTGTTCTTGGTGCACCATGTTAGCTGGAAGGTAGTTGGGAGGCTTAAGAATATTTAAAATGAAAGTGATATACTCAATTTATTTGTCTGTATATTTTTGTCCTTTACCTAATTCTACCAAAAGGTCACAGTTTTCTATGGTCTGCCATGTAAACTCTTTGCTCTTTACCCACCTCTCTACTCTCTTCGCCATTCTTTTGACTGCTCACATCTCATTCCTTCTTTGGGTCATGTTGCCACCTGTTGAACATTGGGTGGGGAACCCTCTCAGAAACCAGATCTGCTATTTTGGATGAGAAAAGAACCCCTGTATCATCAAACCAATATAAAAACTAGCTCCTTGATTTTTTTCTTAGGGTTTGTTTTCTTCTCCTATTTTTTCAGCTAGCAATGAGGTTTGTTTGCTAAATCTTTGCGGACTCTTTCAAAATGGATGAATGTTTAATGATCATGAATTCTTGGGATTCGAATTCTATCAAAGTACGAAGGTATTATTATTAAAATGCATTTGTGCATTTGTGGATGATAACACAGTTCAGGCAACATTACTTTGACTATCCCTGCTGAATAATTTTCAATTTTATAGCGTGTGGAAATTATTTCCAAGAGGGGGGAAGAAAACTCTGCTCTTCTTGTTACTATGTGTTTTTTTAGTTTGGAAGTCTAGCTGGATGGCAGGTTCCTCCCACAATTCTACAAACTTTGAACGACTCATTTTGCTCATCTTTTGGGTATATCTCATGAGCTTTTAAATAAATAATTAGTATGCTGAGAAGAGTGCAATTTTGATACAATTTCTGAGATAGTGTGCTTGAAATTGAGTTAATCTTTAAGCCTACTTGCAGTGTAGTCTAGTCGTGGTAATGTTAGTACAAAGATTATTTTGCAATTACAGTATATTATATATCGCATAGAATGAGTTGCCACTCAAAATCATTTTCTAAAAGGCTTACTTCTTTTCTTATACTATTTTTTCTCTCTTGAGAGTTCATCAAGGAAGTATAAGAGAAAATATATTCAAAATTTTAGTCCTTCATTTTTTATCTGCTAAGCTGTATCCACGATATTTTTTTAATTTGACCCAGGGTCTTCAATATCACTGTGCAAAGTGCAATCTTGCATGATATTTACCTGATTTTCTCTTCATCCATACAGTAGACTGATGTCTGAAGTACAAGGAAATGTCATAATGCTCTGAATATTACACCTTAGTAATGTACAAGGGCTACAAGTCTCAGAGGCAGATATTTTCCTCATTAATCTTCTGTTTCTAAGGTCAGTTACTTATTTCCAGGATGATGAAACAGAATGATAGGAAACCTTTCCACTAAGCCAGCGAATTCAAAGGCTGAAATATGGGATGTGGACTTCTACATGCCATTGACAATTTCCATCGGGGTCAACACTCCTTATCACTCATTAGAATTATTGTGCATTGCTAACTTTTAACTGCATCAAAAAGATCATCTAATTCCATCAAATTTCAGTGAAAAATAAGTGGGAAAATGCGATGAATCTTATCATACAAATTGAGAGCTTAATCACCTTATTGAAACTCATTTATATCAAGTCGTACCCTTTCCCAGAATTTATGTTTTAAGAAAAATGATATGCTCCTCAAAAGAAAAAAAAATAATTATAGTTAAATCTAGAATTATAGGTAATACATTAACAGTATAATTAATTGTTATGGTGTGTTATATAATTCATGCCAATATTAGTGTGTAAAAATATTATTAATTAGCTAATGGTTTCTCTTTATATTTACATCTTTGTACCCCACATTGGTAATGACAAAATTAAGGTTTTTTAAATTTCATTTTTATTCTATTCATTTTGAACTGGGATATACTTTCACAAACATATATATCTATGTGTAGAAGTTGTAACTTTTGTTTTTATTGTTAACAAAGCAAGATTGCATTATCTTATTCAGTTTGCAGCCTGCTCTTTTTACTTAAGAACACTGTTTGTAATTCCATACAGCAGTTTTTCATTTCCACTGGTTCAATTTGTAGATGTACACTTCCTGGATTAAGCATACAAATTTGGTGTAGGCCTCTTTTGTCTTTCTAGAAATAACATCACATCAAATTGAAATAAAGTTAATTTTCCTTTCCATTTCTAATATTTATT
Organism: Erethizon dorsatum; assembly: GCA_028451465.1. NCBI lineage: Eukaryota > Metazoa > Chordata > Mammalia > Rodentia > Erethizontidae > Erethizon > Erethizon dorsatum. The sequence continues at coordinate 152,824,872 of CM051824.1, read as the reverse complement.
CCTCTGTTTTCATTTTTTATTTCACGTTAAGTACACATCTGGAAAAGCTGACTTACAGAAATGACAGTGAGCACCCCAGCTGCTTCTCGGTTTGAACAACAACTGATTTCGTTTTTTAAGTATTTTAGTTTCAGTCTGGCTATTGTAGTTTAATAGTTTGTTTTTCTATCATGTTTAAGTAGTTTTGAGCTATTTTTTATTGTATAGATTTTCTTAAAATTTGCCCATGGATTGAAATAAAAAGCTTATAACTTATAATTTTTTATTCGAATGGTTTATTTTAATTTCTTGAAATAATTTCCTGTGTTTAGACTGTTAAATTTTTTATTATTTAATTACAGAGGATCAAGACCAAAAACTACTTTTTGATGACAAGGTCTCTTTCTTACATTACGACTTTGTATACAGTATGCAATTTGATATAAAAGATTTTGAAAGTATTTCCTTGTTTCAAGTAACTTGACAAATTCTGGGGCAGAAGACTGCAGGGTTCTCACAGAGGCTGTGTAGTTTTTCCTCTGTCCCCATCTTCTCAAATTGTGAACCCTGCTCCCTAAAGATGAATGTAACCCTCTTTCCTGGGAAGTGCCCCCACCTGTCTTTCCCTCTCTTGTATTTTTCACTTACTAGATTTTCCTGCTCTGTTCCACTCCATGTTCCCTGTGCAGAGATCCTCCTAGTAGCCCAGCCAAGACTTCTGTTCCCTTTATCTCTTCGCAAGCATCAATCCTTGTGCGAGATTTGAGTGTGTTTGAGCACCTTAAGAAAAGACACTTTACAAGCATAACCTATGTCAGTTATAAACACATTCAAGGAATAGAAAGCACTGAGGAATTCTGGCTGCTGAGATTTTGATTCAATACTTCTTTTTAAAATGCCAAATGGCAGGGCCGGTGAGATGGCTCAGCGGCGTAAGCGCCTGCCCGGCAAGCGCGAGGGCCCGAGTTCCACTCCTGGAACCCACATACGAAAAAGGGGCCGGTGATATCGCTCAGCCGCACGGGCGCCTGCTGGCGCGCGAAGTCCTGAGGTCAACCCCCGGTACCCACAAAAAAATAAATAAATAAATAAATAAAATAAAATGCCAAATGGTAAAGTACAGATAAAATTTCATGGACACAAATTTGTTCATAGGTTGCTTAACATGTATGGGCTTGCCTCTAATAATTTAATGCCTTAACCACCTATTTTGGTAAATAGTATATCCAGGCAATGTACTTAAAAATTAAATAAAATACACAGTTTTAGCTTTAACTATAGAATTTATGAGACCTTACACCTTATCCACCAGAATAAACATATCTGTCTCATCAGATATCGAGTTTTTATATGATGTATTTTTTCCCCCCTGAGTCTGCAGGAATTTATCAATTGCATTTCCATCTTGCCAACCCTGCATTGATTCCTGGGAGTTTCAATTCTTGGATATGTCTTTTGGGAAGTGGTGACTCTGCACATTAGACATTTCCTCCAAGAGCTCATTTCTCTGTTGGACATAAGAAGAAATGTATTTATTTTGTTTTCAGTTATTCAGCATTTGACTCACAATTGAGATGAAGTGGCAACTTCTAAACTTCTTACATGACAGACTGGAGAGGGGAGGACATGTGGATTTTTACAGATGCAAGAAAAAAATAGCAGTCTAATCTCTTGGTATGAATTGTTTCAGCCAGGATGAGAATATAATAAATAAAGGAAGGAGACACTTCCAGTTATTACACTAATAAAATGAAACCATAAAAACTGAGGGAAAATATGTTTGAAGATAAATTTATAGTATAAATAGGAATTGAAAGTGGTAGGGTTGTCTTTCTTCATTAAGAAAATTAATACCACAACAGCGATGGTGTATTTTCTCTGTGTTCTCTACCTCCTAGCCGTTCAAAATTTGGTGAGAGGACCAATAGCTTCCAAAACACCTGGGAGCCTGTTGAAAATATGTAAGCTCAGCTCCACCCCAGAGGTGCTGAAGACAAATCTGCATTTAAAAAATATCCACAGGTGACTCATAAATAAAAATTGAAAACCATTGCAAGTGCACAGAAATTCTCTTTTCTGTATGCATGTATATAGCTTGATTACTTACATTCATTGAAACTAATTTGAGTTACCACAGATCATTAGAATCCATACATTTCTGTAAACCTCTTGATGTACAGCACAAAATGAAGCGGGTAGGATGTTTTCTGAAAGTTAAACCTTCCTTTCGTTGGAAAACAACCTGTATTTAAATAAAACAAGTGAGTAGCTTTTCCAGATTTGGTTTGTCCTCAAGGATGAGTCATGTGAAAGATGGAGCAGAACTTGTCAAAAGCATCCCAGCCTCAAGAAACTGGAGAACCTTTTAGTCTCTGCACTGGGGTGTATCCTGTGTAAAGGTCATTATCCCATTCACTGGCCAGCACTGATAAGGTAGAGGCAAACTCAAAGGACATTTTCCAGAGCAATTTCATTTCTTACCATTGTATTTGAAGTAACCAATATTTACATGAAGGTATTTTTCTATACCATATCAATATTGATTTAGCAGGGCATTTCTTAAAATCAAGACAATGGGAGAGAAGATAGTGCATAAGAATAATCACACATCCCAGTATATTTTAGAAGAGAGAATTCCTGGTAAATTGCTATGGCATTCAGTCTTGCATATTTCTCTGAGATTAAAAAATATGCTTCTAGGGTATAGACTTCTTACAAGAAAAAATAAAAAGAGAAGACAAAAATCTAGACCATAGAATGCTGAAATGGATGTCAGGATTATAATGAAAGCTCAGAGAAGAAAAATTATCTGTATTTTATTTTTCTCTGGTTGTCCTATAGCATTCAGCATGGCTTTGTACACACACACACACACATAATTATGTGCACATATGTATGCATAGATAGTTACAGTTACATGTATGTGGGGGTGAGGTGTGATCAAGACATACAGTGAGTAATGAAATAAAAATAAACAAATTATTATGGTAAAAGACATATTGCCATTTATCTTCTCAAAATCCTTCCCCTTGCTTCAAACTCACTCTTCCCATCATTCTTGCCACTTTCTCAAGCAGTTCTTGAAGTCCTCTTTTGTGAGCATCTTTTCTTAGGCTGTCCTGGCTGCCTTGATATTCTGAATCAATCAAAGTCATTTATCTTTTATGCTCATTTTGACTTTAGGGAAGAGCCAGAAATCACATGGTGCAAGATTAGGTGAATAGGGTGATAGGTGGATTGATAGCAGTCACAAAAGTTGTACACACTGAATTGAATTAGATCTTGGTATTGTATATTTTGTTTTTATTCTGTAAATTGTGTTTAGTTTTTAATGATTGAAACACATGGTCCCTGAATTTGATATTCAACAAGTAAGGGACACATGTGGACAATAGTCAAACTATGAATGAGATCTACAGATTAAATGACAATAATGTATCAATGTTCATTTCTTAAGTTTAATGATTACACTATGATTATGCAGAACTTCATAAACATTTTTAATAGACTATTTTTTTATAAGAGTTTTCAGCTCATACAAATTGAGTAGGCTGCTCTCTAAATGTTCATCCAATTCGCACTGGGCAGTGTATATAATTGGATTTTATCTGTCTGCCACTTTATTCTATATTCTTCTTTTTAGGCAGTGTAAAGGATATTTGAACAAATGATGATAATATATATATTATATTAATGTAAAAAATATTTGATTTATTAATGATGTTTCATAAAAGTTGAAAGCTTATTGAAATTTAATATTAAAACTGATATCAATGAGATAATGTATGTATTTGATACCCAAAGGATGAAAGAAAACAAATAAATAAAATACATTGTATCTGATGTGATTGTCACTCATTATTTTTGCAATTAATTCAAATACACTTTCACTTTAATACCTAGAAAATTGAAATAGTTCATAAAACATATTTTTTATAAAACACTGTAATGACTAAATTATAGAAAACTGACGCATTGCGTATTTTGTTAATTGCATTGTCTTAAAAACTTCTGTATTATACTTTATTTTTACTTATTCACTTTTAATTTTATACATTTTTAATAATAGCTACATAGTACTTTTATAACAAAAAGTAATCAAGAAATGCGTATTTAGTTTTATGAGAAATACACTATAACTAAAAACATCATTTTCTTTAAGTATATAGTTAAAAAGCTGGAGTTTTTTTAAAAAATTTCTATTTCTCTGATAGCAAAGTTTATTTTCACCAGTTATTGCTTGGTAACTATGGTGTTACACTGATGCATTAATAAAATACAATCACTATTGCACTGTCAAAATTTTTCTCCTCAAAGAATAGCCCCGCTATTTTTACATTTAAATTATATTTACCTCTGAATACAATACTAAGCACATAGTTTGTGCCTGTGGGTTTTTAATATATATTTAGATAAATTATTAGGCTTAGATCACACATCTCTGATTTCTCAGCATTTTATTTCTTTTTCTTTACTTGTAGTCTATTCTACAAAAATGTTAATTTGTGCAATACCACCTGATATACATACAGAGTCTGCCAAAAAATGTACACATACTTCAGGAAAAGAAAAATAGTAGGAAGTTCTTTCAACAGATGGTGTTACCCTCATGTGGGTGACCCTAGAGGATGTCATATATTGCAGAAAACCCACAATACTTTTGGTCTTTAGAGAAGAAATTGAAAATGTGTGCGCATCAATGTCAGTGACCAAGGTCACCCAAGCAGCAGTTCGCCATACTAATAAATGTCTGGAAGCTCATGGCCACCACTTTGAACACCTCTTGTAATGTTGAGGCCAAAGTAACATATTAATCTCATGAGATTCAATAAATTTAGTATTAGAATATTTATACAAGTTTCTCTTTTACAGATTTGAGTATATATTTTTGTGGGATATATATATATATATTAAATATATATATTAAATATATATATATTAAATATATATATATTTATTAAATATATATATATATATATTTAATTATTGCCTCTGAGTGATATCACCAACCCTTTTATTGCATGTGGGTTCCGGGAGTCGAACTTAAGACCTCGCGCTTGCCAGGCAGGCACTTATGCCACTCAGCTATCTCACTGGCCCAACATAGGTACATTTTAGGAGGATTGAAAAACTGATGAATAGCGATCAGAGTCTAAAGATGTTATGATCATATTTGATTCCCTGGTCCCAGTTTCCCCTCCCATTTCAGATTTTGATAATATGAAAAAAAAATCAGAGTATCTCAGTGACCTCCTCAAAACTTGCATCTTTAGGTTGCAACCAGAAAAATCTTTTATAATATGATTGCTTTTATGTATAAACAACATGTAAAATCTTACTATCAGCTTTTATCACATATAGAACCTTGTAAGTGTCAGTAGATGATTTAAATTTTATTTAGCTTGTATTTGGAAGCCACTGGAGCGTTGTGAGCAAGGGAGAGATAAATCCAATTTATGCTGTAAAAATCTCTCTGGCTGCAGGACAAAGGGTTAACTACATTAGGCTGGATGGGAGAGCAGAAAAATTTTGCATTAATCTAGGTCATAAACAACAATAGCTTTCATCAAAGTCTTATCAGGAAAGATAGAGAACAGTGTTTAAAAATGAGGTTATATTTGAAAGTAGAGCTAAAATTGTAACATATTCGCTGTAGATTATGACATGAAGAGTACAGAATTATTTTGTTGCTGTTATCCTGAGTTTGAAATGTTTATTTGGCATATAAGAGGATATCTTGATCAGGCAGTCTCATGAGAGAACATAAATGTCAGACACGGTCTTAGTTACTTCGACCTTTGGACAGAACTGTTGAAGTCATGTATGAAGGGAACACGATCTAGTTGTCTTAGGACTCAAGAACCATACCCATGAGCTCAATCCATATAATTCATCATCTTAAGGCTCTGAGCACTGTTCAAGCCTCTGCCCACGTCATTTGCCCTTTAGAGAAGGAACCTGCCCAGTGTCCCTGCTTTCTACCTGAGGACGACCATGGGCCATGAAAGGGTTTCCACTGACCTCCTCCACTGACGGCCTCACGCAGGCACCAGTTACAGAACAGACCTGGCATGTTTCCTCTTGTGAAATGAGTTCCCTGTCAGTGAATTCTTGGTAGAACAAAGACATTTCTGGAATCATTATCTCTAAATTTCATAAGGTTCTAATCACAGTGTTGCACTGTTCCCATAAAAGGGCACTCTCTGCTTTGGACAGCAAGTGTAGCAGATTATCATTTTATTCTGTCGTGTTCAGACATACTGTCCAGAATACAGTTACCTTCTCAGTGTTTTAGAGCTTATATTTTCAAGTTTGAAAAGAATTTGCAGATAAACTGCAGTTTCATGTGCATGCCATTTGTTTCAAAATTCTAACAATGCTTAATTAGCCTTTCAAGACCACAGAATCACAGATCATTGTCAATAATATGTTCAAATTAATTTTTGTTAAGAATTAATATCTGAGCATTTTGACACATGCCTATAATCTCAGCACGCTGGGAAGCTGAGGCAAGAGGATTGAAAGTTTTAGCCCACCCTGAACAACTTTAGCAACTCTTAAACTCTTAGAAATTAGTTTTTCTTTCATCATAAAAATTAAAAATGTTAAGTAAAAAAAATGTTTAAGGGAGCAAAGATTTCACTGTTTATTTACAACACTGTTTAGTTATAACATGATTGTCAGACCTTCCTGAATACAGTGGTACCGTGGTTTATGAATTTAATTCATTGTACAATTCTGGGAGAAATGTGCTCGACACTTAATGCAGAAATCGAGAACAGAAGCAAAATTTTGCAGACCACCTCTGTTTGCAAACTGAATTGTTTGCGAATAGAAGGGTTTGTGAACTGAGGTTTTAATGTACATAAAGATTATCTAGGTAAAGATTGTTAACATGTTGATGATTTGTTTGCTATTTTTGATAGTAAGATTATACATAATTAATAAAATATATTTCTTCTGATATGAAAGACATATATATACTATGCATATATGAGCTTATTTAATTCACATTAATATCGTCTAATCCTATAGAAGAAAGACAAAGAATCCATAATGATTTCACTGACCTAACAATCTACTTGCATCTGGTAGAGACAAGGGCATGTAAGACTTCCAGTTAAATATATATTTTTGTCTTGTTGCCATTGTTAGAGAAAAATGCTGGTCTCAATGTCCATTCTAGACACTAGATAAAACTACAGTGACAAACGAAATAAATTAAAACCTTAAAAAATTTGTACATCTATATACATAAATGTGTATATATGTATATGTTTATAAATACTTAGAAATATTTACAGTTACAAATAAGTTGAAAATATTTTTAAACAGCTAACATAACAATCTATTTCTCCAATTATATTCAAATAGGCCATCTTTATACATTTAAGTACACAAAGACTAACATATTTTCTTTTTGAAAGAATGATACAAGTATTTTTGAAGCCTTTTTCCTGGCCATGGGATTGTTATTTGGATAGTGCTTGTATGTATTAGATTGAAACCATTTTCAACCCAAATATTCCTAGGAGCTGATGTAAAACACTAGATTAAAAAGTCGAACAGCTCACTGTACATGTGGAAATAGTTGCGTTGTTACTTTTTCTCACGACAGTAGATTCTCTACCTGGAAGTATTTTTGGGGAGCGTCTCACATTGGCAGGCTCATGGTTCAGGGCTTGGGAGTAGAGTTTCAGAGTCGAATTTCCTGGTGGGATGACTTTGAGCAAAACTTTTAACATCTCCGCAGCCCCATCTCAAGGTTGAAAACGAGGGAAATAGGAAGCCTGCACCTACCTTTCTGTGTGATGTTTTCACGTAAGTTACTTAGGAGCTATATCAACCTTAGGTTACCAGTTAATCCTTAATTGTGGGTGATAATTTTGGCCATCGAGCCCAGGCTAGGCGGGAAAAGTCTCTGCACTCAGCGGATCCACTTCGCATCTCTGCTCTTCACAAGAGAAGCATTAAAGGTTGAAGGTCACTGGCGTGGGGGACACACAGGATCTCCTCCAGCCCACAGAGCCACAGAAATGCAGCCCGCTTTCTGACCCCGTGATTTGTGACACATTCACGGGGGAGGAACATGGCTCTAGGAGAGTCATGCATGTTACCAAAACTGGGGTGCAGGTTCCGTATGATTCCTCTCAGGCCCAGCTGTGGAAACCTCCGCAGCCCCCAGCCGCGTCTCCACGGGGCTTAGCCATTTGTTTGAAGGAAGCCAGCCTCACAGTATTAAAGGCTGGGCCAGTGCACCCTGCTGACAACATAAGGGATGGCCGGGGTCTTGGGGTGTGCAGCTTCTGAAGAGCATAAGTGCTGGCGTTAGATGAAGAAAAATAATCTCTTCGTGACACCCTTTCTGTCAGCATGGGTAGAACAGACACGATCCATTCTCGGCAAAGCTAACAGCCCATTTACGTAAAAATTTATGGGTTAGCTCATCATTCACAAAAATCATACACAGGTCTGAAAATCTGTATTATTATGAAATACATATTACTTAATATTATAATTATATTGGTACCAATTCCTCACTGAAAAAATTGAAAATGCAATAACTGTTAAGTGCTGGCAATATACATTCTTATTTAAACAAAATTTTAATAACATGTCACCAAATTTCCAACATAATTAGTACTAATTAATTTCAATTAAATATTTATATTTATTGATCAAAATTATTTGAGCCTCATAATTTTTATATTAGCATACATTTTGAAAAATACACTTATCTTACCTTTTCGATGATCTACATGTACTTTATGATTTTTATGAAAATATAATGGTTTTTAGACTCTGATTATAATTATATCTAATTTTTGATCCTTCAGATTGTTTCTATTAAAGGAATGGGATTAGTCATATCATTGAAATATAAGGACAAAATAAATCATATGGAATAATTTAAAATTCACTTTATGCATACTTGTATTTTGTATCTGAATACCACTAGACCATTAATAGAACAACAAAATATGAACAAAAATGATAAAATTCAGACATAGTGGTTCTCTCTATATAATTTTCCTTTCCTTTTTGCCAGTAGTCATCAACAAAATTAAGGAGAATTTAAACGTGAGGTTTAAGTACACGATGGTTGACTATGCTTAACGAGTCAGTTGTTTTTTAATGTAATCCTGAATGAAAATTAAACTCTGTAAATAGGCAGGACGGCGAGCACCAGGTGGTTTGCTGTTTCACACAGTGACTACGTCTCCAGCACTTGACCATCTTGGAGGTCAGCAGCAAGGGCCACGTGCTGTTTTATGGTATTTATGAGCCTGTAAGTTGATCCTAGATGATGAGATTAATTGACCTGATGGCTCCTGAAATGAGATCATTTAACGTAAGAGACAGATAATCCCAGCAAGAAGGCAGATGCCTCCCTGGAGATCAATCTCCCGAAGGCTTGAGAGATCAGTTTCTAAATAAAGGATTAAAGACTCTTTCCTGCTTTCCATGTGAATCGTACTGCAGAAGAGAGGTGGCTTAGTGGGATGCATGGACTAAATCCTGCTTACCATTCAGGTCCTGTAGACAGCGGTGCGAGTCTCGTACAATTCTATAAATTATGGGGCATTAGTTAGCCCATCGATGGCCTGATCATAGGTTTATCACTTCCCGTAAGGCCAAAATTCAAGAATTTAGTCCTGCTGGATGATTTAAATTGGACCATCCTCTAATACCTAGGGCAATCTTTCATAGAAACATCTTAGTACCCCCAGAGAACTTACTTCCTAGTGACTCGATGGTTTCTGCTCCCTATAAATTCAAAGAACTGTGAGTTTTTGGAACTATCCGAAAACTATATTGTGGACTGGAGGCTTTAATTTGAGTTTATCTGTATGAGAAAGCATAACACGTTAGAAAGCATATAGTTTTCAGGCCTTGGCTTACCATGTATGAGCAGTGTTATTTTCTACAAGACAAACTCCCTGAGTCTTGATTTTGTTACCCATTAAATAGGAAATAATAATAAACATTTATTGAACTTTACTTGCAAGGGTGTGACAAATGTTATAGGAAATTGAAATATGAAATTATGGTAACATGACTAATATGCTACTGTATGTGACTAATACATGCTGAACATTCAGAAGAGATTTTTATAGGGCAATTTATGTCAGTCATATACATTAAGAGAAAATAATACATTTATCCTTTTAATGTTTAATGTGGCTCCCAGAACATAAAAGTTACTCAATGACCTGCTATAAAATAGTCTTAGACAACAAACAAATATCTCAAAATCCAAAATAATATATATCACTAAAAATCCTTGAGTCCTGTTCACTAAAACATAAGTGTATAGTGCATAACTATTGGCTGAAGGGACAAAGAAAAATAAGTGAAACAAAAAGTTTCAATGAGTTGTTTTAAAGGATGCAAATGAAATGCTCTGGGAACACGTAGGATGGCTTCTCCTAATTGTTACAGAAATGGAGGGACAGGGAGAGATTTTTAGGTATGTTGTGACTTAGTGCTGAGGTCAGAAAGTACAGCACTGCTTGCAAGTGAGATGTGCTGAGACAATTGTGTGTGGAGCCACCGTGTACACAGGACAAGAGAAAAGACAGGCAGAGAAATATTTAAGGTACTTTGGAGAGTTTAGCAAATGAAAAATGATGTGAAGTGTATTCTCCCATCAGCTAGCACAAATTTGGTGGAATGTTAAAGTACAAGATAATGAGAAGGGGTCCACATAGTATGAAGGACCTTATGCTAGGAATTTGTTTTATTCTCCAGGATGCAATAGGAGGCACTGTAGAATTTTGATTAAAATTGTGTTATAGAAAGAAAGCATAATAGACCAAATTCAGGAGAATACAATGGAAGAGAGGACACCAGTTAATGAACTCTGTAGCTATCAAGGTGAGAGAAGACAAGAGCAAGGTGCATGAGGAGAAAGATGTGGCAGAAAAAAACGCAAGAGTGTTGTTGACTTATTGATGTAGGAGGTAACAGCAGGAGGGAACTGAGTATTTGCTATCATGGTACATGGTGATATCAGTCATTAAATTAAAATAGAAAATGAAGACTAGGTTTTTAGGAGAGTAAAAATCAGTTTTAATTGTTATGATTGTTGAGATATTTTAATAATGAACAATCTTTTCCAGGAATTACTTGTAAATGCATGGATTTTGTGATGGTAGTTCTACATATCAATGTGACAGCTACAGGATGCTGAGATAGCTGGTAAGACACTACAGTGTGTGTGTGTGTGTGTGTGTGCGTGTGTGTGTGAGTCTCTAGAAGAGATGAACAGAACCTGTAGGTTGAATGAGCATCTACTTCCATCAGTGTGAGCACGTGTGCAGCCATCATCCCATACACAGAGGACCCATAGGAATATAAAGATGGAAGAAGTGCATATTCTCTCTTTTCTTGATTGGGGACATCTGTCTTCTCCCACCCACTGTCATTTTTACATCTCCATCCCTTGTTTCTGTGGAGATGCTTTATACCATGCTTTATATGTAAGAGAGACATGTCGGCTGGACATGTAGATTTAGAAGCCATTGATATGTAGAAGACAGCGGAAGCAGTGGAAGTGGATGAACTAACTCAGAGGACTCTGGATACAAACTGGAAGTAGGAGGACTTAGGGATCCTGTGAAGCTTCAACTTGTGTGGAGGCTGGATGCAACTGACTCTTAGAGAAATAAAGCTAGGTTGGAAGATGTTATGGTTTATGCCAAGAATGTCCCCAAAGGCCTTACAGGTTCATAAGCAGGGCCTTTGGGAAGTGACTGAATCAGGGGGGTGAGATAGCTGCCTTGCTGTTAGGAAGTCAGGTGTGCTTGGTGAGGCCAGTCACTTGGGGCAAGACCTGAAAGGGTGTATTTCCCTCCCTGGTACGTTGCTTCTCTCTCCACTTCCTGGCCACCATGAAGTGAGCAGGTTTCCCCCTCCAGACCCTTCCACCATGTCACCTTTGCCTTGGAGCCAGTTGACCATGGAGTATAACTAAGCAAAATAAATTTCTCTCCCTTCAAATAGAAAGTGTCTGGTATTTTGTTATAACAAGGAGGAAAGTGACTAAGACACAAGACAAAGCTATTTTTGCAATTCTGTTGTAAACTTAAAAATCTTTCTGTCATTCTAATCATCCTATTCTATCTTTATGTCTTTGCTTTACCAAAAAGTGCTAGGTATTTTGTTCTAAACTTAAATTTGGTAATTTGAGTCCATACAGTATCTGAAAACTAGCGATGGTCCTAACTAAAATATTCAATGTTAATTTTCTTGGAAATTGCATCTTAATATAAATAATAAAATAACTTACATAAATTTTACAAAAAAGAATGCTTTGCAATGATACAATATTCTCTTAATGATTTTTTCACATGGATACATATGCTACTCAGGAAAGAATGCAGGGAAATTGCTCCTAAGAATACAATATGATTATTTTACATAGTGTGCTATCCTGATTGCGAAGGAAGTGGGATGAACACATCTGTGCTCAATGAGCATTTCCGTAAACCATCTAATGAAGTGCCAAAATGCTTACACAGCAATGTGAGACATCAAGGTTATTTACTTCCCTGCCAATTCTTTGTTTTGTACCCCTCTTCATTTCAGCTCCAAAGGTTTTTTCTTGCCTGTTTTCCCAGCTTTTTCAATACCAGATTGAAGGTTGTCAATTCTTAAATACCTTTATAATTCAACCGCCATTAATTCTGTAACCATGTACATGCATTTGTCTTAAAATAAAATGAAGTTCTGAGCAAAATGTCATGCTTTTAGTAAGAGCTTTATTATCTTATGTAGTAAGAAGTCTGGATGTAGATGATTCCAGTTTGGCTAATTCAGTGTCAACAATATTATCAAGAGCGCAATGGGGCCGGTGAGATGGCTCAGTGGCATAAGCACCTGCCTGGCAAGCGCAAGGGCCCAAGTTCGACTCCCGGAACCCACATAAGAAAAAAGGGGCCAGTGATATCGCTCAGTGCATGAGCGCCTGCTGGCGCATGAGGTCCTGAGGTCGACCCCTGGTAGCCACAAAAAAAAAAAAAAAAAAAAAAAGAGCTCAAGAAGCTCTTTGCTCTGCACATTATAACATAATGGCAAGGTATTTGCATACTGGAAAAAGGTATTTAAGCCCTGCTCATTTTACCAGGTGGCAGAGGTAGGTCCACAATGCAGGCATCAGAAGATGGGTCCAACTATGTATTTCTCTTATTAAAAGCCTGGTAAATATCTCTCATAACCTAATAGCCGGAACTAGCTCATGTGCTCATTCATAACATAAAAGGACATGGGCATGACTGGCTGAAACATATCAACGTCTTACCCTCTTCATTAGAGAAACACCCGGAAAAGCACTAGTATGAAGTCAGTCTCCTGTGAATTGGACCTGATTCCCAAGATGCATGAAATCATAACATTTTTATATGGATGCATAGTGAAAATTGGATTCTGAACCTTAGCCAAAGTGACTCCATGTCATAGTGGGCCCCCACCCCATTATCTGTCCAATGGGCCCTCAACACATGCTGAGGCCATGTGCCAAGCTATGAAACAATGAGGTCATCTGAGACCACAATTAGATAGTGCTTGCTGACCCTCAGGGGCTCCTGATCAGGATGGAATGGGAGCAGAATACACACAACTTTTTTCAAGAATCTTTGTTGCTTTTGACCCTGCTTTTGCTGTTTTAATTAAAACCCTATGAAACCAGTAGGGGTTTGGCAACTTTGGTGGTGTTGCAGGCCATAAGTTGTCCATTATACTGCAACTGAGCGCTAATGAAATCATTTTCAATGAAATCATTTTCTGGCCAAGGTGGGACTTGGACCGTTATCTTATGTCGGAGGCAGATGTTTCTTTTCCATCACTACCGGAAACTCACAGAATAGGACCTCCTTACTACATGTGTGTCTGAGAAGTGTCTCTTCTTAAAATCACTCCCCCGACCTACTGAAGGAGTTTGTCCTTGTTACTACAGGATTAGTAATTGAGCTCTGCAGGATTAGAAATCCTGGTCCCAAACCACAGGAAGTGATAGTCTAAGTGACAAAGCAGGGTTCCCAATGAAATTCATACACATTTGTCACCTGGGAACCTTTGACCTCTGCTTGTCAGTTAGCTGTCAGGAGAAAGGAGCCGTGCTCCTGTCAGTGACAATTGCCCATAGTTGGCCGGAGAAGGTTCAATTACTATGATACACTCTGGGTGGGTAGGAATATGTGTGGAACTCAGGAGACCCTGCTAAATGGTCAGACTGAGATGTTTCAGAAAAGAAGGCCAGCATCCCACCACCACCTAGATTAACTGGAGTAACACCTGAGGGCAGGGGGAATCTGAAATGGAGATTACAGAGGGGAAGCAAGGGCAAATGAAACACTTCCCTCATTTAAACCACATTCCCCAGCAGGAAGGGATCATTTCATCTCCTTCTCTACAAATGTCCCAGTAAGTAAGGCTGTATGGTAAACGACCCTAAAAACTAGCGGCTTACAACAACAACACTTATTTTGCTCACAAGTCTGCAGTCAGGACAGAAGTTGAAAGGGACAGCTTATTTTTATTCCATTCCCTACTAGATGATGTGAACTGCAGGCTGATTGAAAGGATTATCTCAAAGTTTGCTCACATAACTGGAGCCTGGTCCAGAAAAACTGAATGTCTGAAAGCTAGTTTGTAGATCCTCAGGAAATTTTCTGTATCTCTTTCTGGTATCTTCTATAGAAACTCTTAACACTGACCTTCACCTTAGGTGGAATTTTATATGGAGTCATAGTTCTGCAAATGTGCAAGGAGAAAGAGAGGGAGAGAGAGAGAGAGAGAAAAAGAGAGAGAGAGAGAGAGAGAGAGAGAGAGAGGTCCTTAATTACCTAGCCTCTTGACACACAGAGTGCCACTCTTGCTGTTATCACTTGATTTAAATGAAAACTAACAGGGACCTCATGCTCCAATGGAAAAGTGTGAACATCTCTTCAAAACAGCGGAGTGTGTTATGGGATTCAGGGGCACAGCCATCTTTGGCAATTTCTCTCAGCTTCCCCAAAGAGAAATCTTCACATTCCTTTTGATAAAACACCCAGCTACGCCTGCATCCTTACAGTCCTTCTCTCCTTCCCTGACATGAGGTTATAGCACTTCCTTCCTAAGACCTTCCCACCTCTGTTCTGGAACTTAACTCCTTCTTACGTTCCTGCTGGTCTTTTCTCTAAAATGCATACGTTTATGTAACTCTTACCCATGAATCTTTCTACATTCACAATCTCAGTTGAGATGCAATATGTATATGTACCATTTTCCCCAGATGAATGCAGGTGTTATGTATTACAAACACAGACCAACAAAAAAAATAATATTTCTATTTCTTAAAACAAAACAAACACAAACACAGAAACTGCACCATGAGCTGGGTCCTCCCTTCTGCTGTCTTCCTAACCTCTTTCTTACACTTACAGTTAAATTACTTCCAAAGTACAGTCTATCCTTTCTACATGTGATTTGGTACTTAGAACTCTCTATACACCATTTCCATTAGACCTATTTTTTAGATTAATACAACTTTTTTGAGCATTTTCAACACTATTTTTGCTAATAATCATACTGCTTTATGGCTTTTGACATTTTTGGCTTCTTTTTATTGAATTCATTTACTCTGCTCCTTTCCTAGCTTTTCTTTTTGCTCTATGATTGGTTGTTGCCATACCTTTCCTTTCTATATCTTAACTGCTAACATTCTTTATGTTTTGTTCTTGATTTTTTCTTCGCAATGTACATTCTTCTTCAATAATTTCAAGCCCTGACAATTTTTCACTTATTATGTATAAGCTGAAAAACTCCAACATCTGTATCCCCTTCAAAGATCTCTACTAACAAGTCTTCCAGTAATGCTTCTCATTTCATTACATCTTTGTCTATTTCTAATGCACTTATCATAAACTAATTTATAATGAATGTTTCTCCTTGCCCAACTCTCCACACAATGTTCTAAGACTTGGATAATTGTCATTTTTGATCCCAATTCCCCTAAACATTTGAGTTTGGATAAATCCCTCAATCTCCACCTTGAAATAACTTATTAGATCACAGATGAATCTGTATTTCAAGTCCTATGGCATAAGACTTAATGAAAACATACACTCTACCAATCACAATCTCCTTCAGGATTTTTCCCTGAAGTCACACAAAAGAAAACATTTAGTATCTCAATAATAGTATTTGTTTTTGGTGGGTCAATGGGTATTACAAGTGGTATGGTATTTTGTATTTTATCTGTATAGTTCAGCTTCATTTCACTTCCTGAAATTAGTTCTTGATGGCTCAGGAGAGTTCATGTGAATTACTATTTATGGACATGTATCATTCACGGGCATCTTTCTCTCCACTGCATCTATTCTTTTCATGAGGTATCCTCACTTCTATTGAACACTTCCAACAGAAAAGAGGGTGACTACTAGTTATGTATGCTCAGTATCTCAGTGACACCTTTGGTCTTCATGATGTGTTGGGCCACGTTAACCTACACAGCCTCTTACCACAGAAGTGTAGGGGGAAAATATTTGCAGAGAAGAGTAGTATTTTATCAGAACTCTTTTGTTAACAGGGAATGCACTTATGTAACTCTACATGATGCTTTCTTTTAAAATAGAGAAATAAATCTCACGGGGTTTCAGGTCTCTGCAAACAAATCATTCAGGTGAACTTTAGAATAACTGAAACAGGATGCAAATCAATCCTAAGGAGCTTAGAATATTCAGTTTCTTGAATCTTTATCTTCCTCTATCATTGTATTTAGGATTTTCCTTCGATGTATCTTGTGTATATATATATATTTTTTTCTTACAGTATCTACTTCTTTTATTCTCTCTTTGGAATCAATTTATGCATCTTTTAAAATTTAGCTTTCTGCAGATTCCCTTCTTTGACAGATAGCTTCATGTTCATAAATTTATGGAAAAAAAATCTAACTGGGTCAGCAAACAATGTTCAGACTCATTTGTATACCCTCAGAGGCAGGGCGTATTAATTAGTAGGGAAGTTATTATCCTTGTTATTATGCCCTTTTGATAGAGGAATAAAATGAGATTCATAGAAGTTATTCATGTTAGCCCAAGCTCAAAACAGATTAAGTAACCAAGACCTCGGACCCTTGCTTTCTGCAATATCTCCACACCTGAGTTCATATATTTTATTACTACACAACTTACACAGAGAAGCTCCACATTAACCTCACTGGCTGGGGTGACATGGTACAAAAGATGGCCATCCACGCTCAAGTCTCTGGAGAAGCTCTGAACACTAATTTTGTTCAGAAGGAATTGTGATTTCTAGGTTAAGAAGAAACATGCATTGTAATGAGGTTTGTGTGCCTAGTGAAGAACTCTATACTCCGTGGTGGGTGCTGGTTATGGAGGCTCAGTCATGGAAGCCATTCAGAAACCATTAGAATTTCTTGTCCCATGAGGCTGTGGGAAATTAAGGAGGCAGAGGGAACAGCACGGGGCAGTGATGGACAATGCTGTCCACCTGTGCAAGCAATGCATTGTGTAATCACAACCAGTAACGCCCCCCCCCATGTGGTAGAGTCTGCCTCTGGGGAGGAAGCTGGGCCTGACAACAGTCACCTCACGAGGGCACCTTAGATGGCTGGACATGATTCCTGGGCTGACATGGAGGCCTGGGAAGTCAAGTAGGAGTGGAGAGGTTAAAAGAGAAAGACATTTGAGTACCTGGATCTCTTTGCCATACCTCACTACTCTTTGTTTAGCTTTCTCCTTCTCAGAGATTATGGAAGCTTTAGGATAAAAATGCATTCAACCCTCCATTCCCTGCCCAAATTAATATTCTAAGAATTTTTGTCTCATGTTTCCTTCTGAGAAGAAACATTTCCTTCCTATGCACGACTAGTCCTACACGCCTCATCTCTGTCCTGTTTCCACAGCATTGTATACTATCGCATTTTCTGTTTGTGTCTCTGGCCCTCCCCTTTAAAAACGTACACATAAAACAAGCATAACTAAGGCAATGTGTGAAATTAGCTGAGATGTAGGTCATTGGATGATAAATTATCAAGAGAGGGCAAAGCTTTGATTAAAATAAGAGACTGTCTTCCACAATGGTGAAGTCCCAGCCTGTTGGAAAGTAATAGAACCATACATCCAGGCTCTGATGAGTCACCAGTACCATCGAGGAGAGCGGTAAATGTCAAGAATGTACGGGTCAGATGCGGAAGAAGGCAGAGCCTTGGTATCATGCAAAGGTGAGAAATTCAACATGGGTTAAATTGGAAGCAAAGCAGTGTTCTCGTTGTGCAGGAGCCTTGGGAAGTCTCAAGAATCACCTTGCCTGGCATTGCCATGACCTCTGTGTGCCTAAGACAGTTTCTTGTTGACTCTTTTACAATTGCTAACAGGATTATCTTTTTTTGCTCCACCCATTGAACGACAAAGGTCATTTGTCCTCTTTGTATTTCTAAGACAAATCATTCTGCTGGAAATACAGAGGTCTTAAGGAAAGCCTTGGGAGTGAACCATTGAATGGCTTGTAAGAAAGCGTGCATGAGGGTGTCTGCTTGCCTCCTGCTTCCTTGAATGACATAAACTACAAAGAAAGGGCAATTAGAGTTGGGAAAGCTTGCAGACAGGGGAGACTTCTGATTACCTCATGGGGGGGTAAAATGAATAAAGAAAAGTGGAGAAGGTAAGCGTGATCATCCATTATCTTTTCCTGAGAAGTCAGAGAAGTAAAAGAAGTGACCTCATTCCCCAGTCCTAAACAGGAGTCTCCTTGTTTTCACTCCACCCGGCCAAGGTGCTGCGGTCACCAATGTACATGCGTCTCAGCTCAGCAGCAGCCAGGGGAGGTGTGATGTGGCTTTGCCTCCTGGCGACAGAAATAGAGTGACTCAGAAATCCTGGAAAGCACTGGACTCTCCTTCCTCCCCTGGCCCATGGTCCTTTCTCTTGGCCCCCAGCCAGCTAGTTAGTTGCAGGGGAGTTTGCATCCAGTCACCTACTGTGTGCCTAAGAAAGGTATGATGCCCACTTGGGGTGTATTTATCATCATATTTATGATTTTTTTCTAAATTTTCAGAGGTCATATGCTTACATTACAATTATTAAAATGAGAAAACTTAGATAAGTATATAAAATTATAGTGAATCTAAAATGTCTCCTAATTTTAACAGTTTTTTTTAGAAATAAAATTTAACACATCCAACTCATCTTTATGAAGAAATTTTTGGTGGTACGGAATATGCCTTCAGGCTTTGAAATTCACGGTTCTAATGAAAACTGAATTAATTTTGCAGACACAAATATGGAAAACTCAGGCTTGTAAATAAACAATGGAGAGAATGAGCTATTTTTATTTGAGCTAATGAAGAATGACATTGGAAGAAAATATTGTTCAGTTAAAAAATAAACACGCATTTCAAAATGTGCTTGGACTTGAGGTTTGCTATTCCTGTATACTGAAAAGCTTCTGTTGTTTCAAACAGTGCAACTTGTTTTTCATTTCTAACAGCTAGTCATTGCTCATGGTCTAAGCTTGAATTTTTTCAGCATATAATTGTTATTTATGAAGTTGCCAGAGGTGTTAATAAGCACACATTAATAAAACTCCCGTCTGAAATTGAATACTTAGTAGACTAATGGTTGAGTAGCAGAAAACATATTTAACCAGACTAAGGTAAAAAAATATGCCCAAGTTCCTTCCCTCAATTAGGGATACAGAACACCCAAGACTTAAGGTAGGATTACAAAATCTATACTTCTATGCCAAGACCAACTCTAAGGCAGGATGCAGATTTTTGATGAAGTATGTCATGCTGTGGGAAAGGAGCATGAACAGATTTCAGTATGCCTTGCTCGAAAGTTAGTGTGCCTTTTTGCTCTTGTTATACTGGCAGTATAAATTTACTCGATTTCCCCCACATGTATGTGTCTTCATTTCAACCAGAAGTGTGTGAATGTGTGTTTCTAAGATAAAGCAAGGGAAAAGTACACGTGTTTGTGAGTCTCTTTAATTATAGTCTTCTTAAATAAGTTGTTTATATAATGGAAAATTAGTACAGTCATGCATCGCCTAACTATGGGCACAGTGTGAGAAATGCGTCCTTAGTGATTTTCTTGGATGAGCATCACAGTGTGTGCTTACAGAAATCTGGATGCTATAGTGTACTTTACACATACAGTCTACAGGGGTCAGAGTATGTGTACTCACATCCCACATGTGTCCATGATATAGCCAGTAGTTCCTAGAGCCACATTGAACAGAAGAGCATGAGATTAAATCAAGCTCATAATATGATGTAATCAAGAAAAACATAAACACAAGATCCATGTGGATGCCTGCTTAACACAGCATATTGTCTGCAAGTAAAATTATTTTATTAAGTAGAAGAACCCTGTAAAATAATAATACACTCTAGTATAGTAAATACGTAACCCAGTAGCATAGTGGCTTATTATCATTATCAAGTAACAAAATTGTATGCAGTATACTTTTATAAAACCAGCAGAGCTGTAGGTGTGTTTATAGCAGGACTATTATGTGAGCAGTGTGCTGTGCTGCACTGTTAAAATCCTATCACTTCACTAGGTGCTAGGAATTTTTCAGCGCCATTATAATCGAAAGGGATCCCCCCCTGTATATTGGTCTACTGTTGACCTAAACGTTACATGAAACTTGCCTGTATTCGCACAGTGTATGCAGATGTGAAAAGTTTCCACAGTCATGGTTTGATGACCACGAGATGTACGACTGGAGGAAAGGGTTGAGTGGAATTTTAATAACCATCGTGGCCCAATACATTGACAAAACACCACACCACAGAATCTGTCTTGCTTATCCAAAACATTCTGATCTTACGACCTTAACAGTAGTGAGAACCCAGGCTATATTCCTTGTTTTTGTGCTTCTTTCATAATTAATGCATTCTCACTGAGGATTTGCCTATGTTTGCCTTGTTTTATATTTTTGATTTCTAACACATCAGTCTGTTTCTGACCAAGTACTCTGCCAAAGCTAAGAACTAGAACTAGATCAATTACTATTTTTTTTAGCTGATATTTCAGCTAGTATTTATAGCTCTGACCTGGACAGTCAGTCCTCTGCCAATGATATGAAATGCCACAGTGGAAGAATTTTAGGGGATTTTAAAAGAAGGTAAATGCATTCTCGCCTGGCCTTAGAAACCCAATCAGATGAGAAATTGGGGAAAAGGATAGAGAAGGATAGTGAAGAAATGAAACAATGAAAGAGACCAAAACAGGTATCAGAGGAAAGGATATTAAGATAAAGTATATCAAGAAGTTGGCAGAAGAGCTGGGCATGTTGGTGCATGCCTGTAATCCCAGCACTCCGAAGGCTGAGACAGGAGGATCGCTGTGAGTTTGAGGCCAGCCTGAGCTACATAGTGAGTTCAAGACCATCCTGGTAGTTATGGATATAGTTTTAGTCTTCAGCATGTAGAGAGCCACTTTTTCCTGCACCATTTATTAAAGGGCTATCTTTCTTCCAGTGAACATGGTTGTCAAAGATAAGGTAGTTGAGTGTGTTTGTAGTTGTGTCTGTATCTTCTAATCTGTTCCACTGATCCTCAGGTCTGTTTTTTTTTTTTTTTTTTTTTTTTTTGTGGGTACCGGGGGGACGACCTCAGGACCTCGCGCGCCAACAGGCGCCCGTGCCGCTGAGCGATATCACCGGCCCCTTTTTCGTATGTGGGATCCGGGAGTCGAACTCGGGCCTTCGCGCTTGCAAGGCAGGCGCTTAAGCCGCTGAGCCGTCTCACCGGCCCTTTTTTTTTTTTTTTTTTTTTTTTTGCCAGTACCGTGCTGATTTTAGTAGTTTTAGTAGTTTTCTAGTACAATTTCAAGTCAGGGATTGTGTTGCCTCCTGCCTTGCTTTTGTGGCCCAGGATTGCCTTTGCTATTCTAGGTCTCTCCTGGTTCCAAATGAATTTTAGGAATGTTTTCTCTAGTCTGTAAGATATCATAATAGTATTTTTATCAGGATTGCATTAAATCTGTATAACAATTTGATAGTATGGCCATTTTCACTATGTTGTTTCTTCCTATCCCTGAACAAGAGATATCTTTCCATTTTCTGATATCTTCTTTGATATACTTTTCAGAGTACTATAATTTTCAATATATAGATCCTTTACTTCATTTGTTAGATTGATTCCAAAGTATTTCATTTTTTTGGCTGCTATTGCACTAAACTAAAGTAAAAATAGATCAAAGATCTAAATATTAAAAACAGAAACACTAAATCTACTGGGAGACAAAGTAAGTAGAAATCTTGAAGATATAAGTGTAGGTAGAGAGTTCATGAACAAAACCCAGACTGCACGGGAAATATTTCAAAGAATCAACAACTGGGATCTCATCTTATTAAAAACCTTTTGCATAGCAAAAGAAATCACCAGCAGAGTGAAAGACAACCCACAGAGCGGGAAAAAGTTTTAGGCAATTGTCCCTTAGACAAAGGACTTCTATCTAGAACATATAAAGTATTGAAAAAAATCAGGCCCCCAAAATTCGATGCCCAATCAAAAAATGGACATTTGAGATGCATACACACTACTCAGATAAAGAAATACAAATGGCAAATAAATATATGAAAAACTATTCAACATCATTGGTCATTTGAGAAATGCAAATTAAAACAACACTGAGGGCCGGTGAGATGGCTCGACAGCGTAAGCGCCTGCCTGGCAAGCGCGAGGGCCCGAGTTTGACTCCCAGAATCCACATAGGAAAAAAGGGCCAGCAGCACGGATGCTTGCTGGTGTGAGGTCCTGAGGTCGACCCCCGGTACCCACACACACACACACAAAAAAAAAAAAACACTGAGATTCCATCTCACCCCAGAAAGAATGGCTATCATCAAGAAATCAACCAATAACAAATGCTGGTGGGACTGTGGGGAAAAAGGAACCCTTCTCCACTGTTGGTGGGAGTGTAGACTGGTGCAACCACTGTGGAAATAAGTGTGGAGATTCCTCAAAAAACTAGGATTGGAGGTCCCATACAACCCAGCTATTCCCCTTCTGGGAATCTTCCCAGAAGAATTAAAAACATCATACCACAGTGATTTATGTGCACCCATGTTTACAGCAGCACAATTTGTAATAGCTTAATCTTGGAAACAACTCAAATGCCCATCACCTGAGGAATGGATAAAAAAGATGTGGTGTTTTTATACAATGGAGTACTACTCAGCTATAAAGAAGGATAAACATGAGACTTTTATAGGTAAATGAGTGCAACTTTAGACCATACTTGTAAGTGAAATAAATCAGACCTAGACGTGTAAACATTATGTTGTTTCCCTGTTGTGAGAAACTGAAAGAGTAAATAAGGTCTAAAATATTCAGTAGATATTGTGAAATAGGAATAAATTATTCAAAAGGAAAGAGGAGCTAGGATGGGTGAAAGGATAAAGGAGAGTAGGGAAAAGGGAAAAAATGCAAGTCAGTTATATATTTGTGTGTCTTAGTTAATTAAAATGGAAAGTTTGTGCTAATATAGATTGGAGAAATTTTATGTCCATATCTTGTACCCTGAGCAACTACTTTGAAGATAACATGCAATGTATTAACTATTGTTATTCTCCTTTTATTTTGTTATGAAATTTGTTTTACATTTTTTCCACAAAATAAAAATAAAGACCATACTGAACTGAATTATCTAGCAAAACCCTGTCTGGAAAAAAAAAAAAGAAGTTGGTGGAAGGAGAGTAAGAACAATGCCCTGGATAAGAATCACTTGTTTTTGGTAGGGTCAACTAAAAATCAGCAATCAGTGTCAGAAAACAAGAAAAAAGGAAATTACATAAGATACTTGTGTGAAATTAATAAATATTATTTGTTTCTAAAACAAAGACAAACAGGGGCCGGTGAGACGGCTCAGCGGCTTAAGCGCCTGCCTTGCAAGCGCGAAGGCCCGAGTTCGACTCCCGGAACCCACATACGAAAAAGGGGCCGGTGATATCGCTCAGTGGCACGGGCGCCTGCTGGCGCGCGAGGTCCTGAGGTCGTCCCCCCGGTACCCACAAAAAAAAAAAAATAAATAAAAAAAAAAAAAATAAAACAAAGACAAACAAAAGTTAAAGAAATTCTCCAACAATGCTAAAAAGCAAAGATCTCCTATGAATATTTATCATACTACATGCATAGATGATGTGAAACACAAAACAACATTTGTAGTTATGGACATATTCAGTTTAGTACTAGATTTAGCCCCCAAACCATGCTTTTCTGAATTAGAAGGTTTTTATGACCAGCACTGCTTTATCTTTGATACAACTTGGAAACATTAAAACTAGGTTACCCTTTCTTGGACATCTAGGCTGACAAATTGGATTTGCTGTTGGACGAATAAGAAGCAGGTAGATCAAAGTTCTCACAAGAGAAACATAAAATTTAGAAACATCTGAACCTGCCTCTGCTTAAATCACAGCGACATGATATTATCATCACAGGGTAATGACTGAAAGTGACCAAAAGTGACCCTGAGATCAGCTTTTGCACACTTCCACCAAGTATTTTTTCAGTTGGAGAGAGCTTTTTTCCTAACTTTACATTTCAAAAAACATTCAAGAGAACACAAAAATTAAACACAGCAGAGTCAACAAAAATTCTATTTTCTACCATTAAAGAGTGATTTGTTATTTTAACTAGGTCTTTAGTTTTGAAGTCATCATACTGCTGCCGAAATTGTCGACATTCTATTTTAATGTACAAGTCATTTTTTCTTTAGATTATAAAGTGACAATTATCAATTTATCAAAAGAACATGGAGTGATTTGGCTGAATCATACTACATGGCTGAGGGTCCACTGTATTTGACCTACATAAAGTGCAGCTTCCTATTAACTAGAAGGCAAAGTCGTGATATTGGCCACCACCTTGCCTAACAAATAGAACGTAAAATATCAGAAAGCCCTGTGAAGCACCGAGGTCCGCCTTCTTGGTGACCTTCCTCTGGACTCAATGCTTTGTGTTTCTCACTCCTTGATTTTATTAACAGTTTCCTCATGTGCTACAACAGAGCACACCGTGTTCTGAAATTATGTTTTTTGAAATGTATATAAATGGAAGCATACAGTATAAGTAGTTCTGTAGCAGGTTTTAAAAGCTCATTTTCTTATATCTATTTAGTGAGCATAAATAAAGGTCATTCCATATACAGTGGTACCTTGGTTCAGGAACTTAATTTGTCTGGGAATTTTGGAAAAGATGGCCACGTCTGTGTTTGTGTGGGAAAGATGACTGTGGTCACGTTTATTACCCGATGTAGAGTCTGCAAATGAAAAGACAATTTTGCCAAATGCATCTGAGAACCAAATTGTTCGCAAACAAAAGCATTCATGATCCAAGGTACCACTTGTATTATTTCTTCAGAGATATGTGTTTTTAATTTACAAAAGTATTTCTGTAAGCATTTTGTGATTCATTTTTAAGCCATTGTACATCAGTTTTTTTTTTTTTTTTTTTTTTTTTTTTTTTTTTTGTAGGTACTGGGGGTCGACCTCAGGACCTTGCGCGCCAGCAGGCGCCCATGCCGCTGAGCACTGGCGCTTTTTTCGTATGTGGGTTCCGGGAGTCGAACTCGGGCCCTCGCATTGCCAGGCAGGTGCTTACGCCACTGAGCCATCTCACCAGCCCCTGCACATCAGTTTTTTAACGAGCTAGGACTAAGTTCATGACCTTTAATGGCATATTTCCTAAACCTCTCCTGTGAAGAGAATGACATATACTTCAGTTATTGGATGTGATAATAGATATGTACAGTGTTCGCATATTTTGTGCATGTAGACATATAAATATATGTAACATATAACCATAAGGTATTTAAGTGTGTTCAGTTCTGTATATTTGGCTTTTTTTTTGGGGCGGAGCAGAGTGTGTTAGTATCTTTATATAGTAGTAGACTTGTCAATATATTTATGTAGCCCTATCATTTGTTACTTTTATATTTTGAAATTTTATTAAGTATATTCATTATTCGAATTGGTGCATCCTCCTGACAAAGTGAATTTTTCTGCAATCTTTGTGAAATACCCAGTTTATATCTAGAAATTCATTTTAAACTTATAGTACATTTTCACTGACATTTCTATGTCAGATTCTTTTTTGGGGGCATTTACCTTGTACATGTTTTTCTTTCATACAAAATCTTTCTGTATTATATTGTGTTGTATGTGTTTCATATAAACCAGATGTATCATAATTCTTTTTTAATTCAGCTATATATTCAGTGTTTTAAAATTTAAAAAATGATACATCTGTGTTTACTGTGATTTCTGGTACATTTGAGTTTACTCATGCATCTTTATTTTCAATATTACACATCTATCTATTTTAAATTTGTTTTCCTTTTATTTGCATCTAATTTCTTTTGTTTTTCCCTAATTGTTTAAGCGTTACACATTCTTTCTATTATTTTAGTGGTCTCAATGAAAACTGATACATAGTAAATGTCATAGTGTAAAAATTAAATCAACCCCTTTCAATTGCACCAATGATACAATTATAATGTATTTTAACATGTATCTGTGTTTCATCACTCTTGGTATTTTTATATGTATATTTTCACTGTACTAGCAAGACAATAAATTTTTAAACATCAATATTTATGTGTATTTTATATTTTTGGCAACTTTTACTCTTCAGCATTCCTTTTCCCATTTTAGAAGTTTCTATTTGTATGTAAAAGGTTTATTAATTTTGAATTGTGTTCCTATGCTTATACATAATTTTAAAGTTTGCTGGTGTTTTGTACTTTCATTATTTTTGTATCAATTTTTTCATGTTTTTTTTTTCTTGGAAGATTATTGTGTGTATATTTAATTCTAGTTTAAATTCTAACTTGTGCATCTGTCCCAAAACTACCTCTAGCGCCCACTGGTCCTCAGTTTCCCTCTGTTCTCTCTGCTTTGGAGGGAGCAGGCTGTGGTAGATGCACAGCAGAGGACAATGGTCGGGGGCAAGGGGAGCCAGCCAGGACCAAGGAGGCGGGAGGTATTAAAGTGGATGAAGCATCAACTGTCCTACGTTAGACTAAGCAGGATTTTTAATGCAGGAAAATCAGAATTTGAAATATGATTTTAAAGTGGGAAAGAAATTCTAGGGGGATGAATGCCAATGTGAGAAACATCTTTTTCTTCCCGTATGCTGCACTGTGTCCATTTGTTTCTAATTTCAAGCAATATGCTAATATCTCCCTTAAATTCACAAGTGTCAAATGGTTTCTATCCCAAGAAACTTTTTCCCAAATTTCAAAATTTCAAAAAATAAACTAGAATGAATTTAATGAAAGATGTCAAAAATTAGTGATACAAAATTTTCCAGGAAATCACAGCCAATGACTTAGTTATGGCAAAATGAATTTGGCAACACATGTTTACATTAAATATTCTTATTTATCTCTTAAAATATATACGTCTTTCATGGCTTTGTGTTCAGGCACTAATTTCAAAGTTGGGTGAAAATTTGCAAACTTCTAAGTGATACGGAAATATCTAATGATTTTGTTTATTTTATTTTAATGACAAACCATACAGAAGACCATATTAATATTAACAAAAGTGTAAATAATTTAAATGATTTATTTAGGAAGATTAAGATGGCAGGGTAAAAAAGACAAAAGAGAGAGAGGAAAGAAAGACTGTGAAAAATGTGCATTTTTCCATAGCTTTAAAGTGTTGGCTCCGCGGTCGTATGATTAAGTCCACAGTCTGCTGGGTGGCGCTCAGGCACTAGACACCTCCCGCCCTGTGGCAGGGACCCGGGGCCACCGGGCCCCAGGGTCGTTAGGAGCAGGTCCCTCTAAAGCATGTGGCTACACCTGGAAAATCCCAGCGATGCTAGCCAGCCAGCCAGAGCCAGACAGCATGCAGAGAAACATGTTATAAAATATTATTTATAGCTTAGCTGACAAAAATCTCTAATAGTTGAAATCTGATTTGTCCCAATATACAAATGTAATTATTTTACAGTATGTAAATGTCCATTTTTAATACTTTTTAAGAAACTCTTTTCAAGCACATTTTGTTGTCAGTTTCTAGTGTGTCCTCAAGTCAAAGATCTTAACACTCTCTTTGACCCAAAAGATACTATTGGCTGCTGCCAATTTTCTTTGAATTTTTGGAAAAGGATAAAAATATCGGGGACCAGTGAGATAGCTCAGCGGCATAAATGTCTGCCTGGCAAGCACGAGGTCCTGAGTTCGACTCCCGGTACCCACATACGAGAAAAGGGCTGGTGATATTGCTCAGCGGCACGGGTGCCTGCTGCCATGCGAGGTCCTGAGGTCGACCCCCCGGTACCCACAAAAAAAAAAAAATATATATATATATACATATACATATATTACTTTTCTTAATTTGTTCACTGGAAAGTTTTAGATGATTAATAATTGCGTTAAATAGGGGCAAATGCATAGTGATAATGACGCCTAGGTTGGCTCATGTAGACAATTGTATAGCGAAATATAAATCTGAAATTTGATCTGTATAAATAAGGAATTTGAATGCATTAAAGTTAAAATTCATTCATTTCATTTTAGGCATTTGCTAAGCACTTAATATCAGCCACTCAAACCCTACCAATTAAATGACAATGTAAAATTGTGTTTAATTTTATAGATGATTAAGTGGAGGAAAAGAAAGAACTTGATAGTTGGTAGGTATTAGAGCTGGGTTTGATGTCTGGTGACGCTTGGGTCTCCGCTCATAAATTCTGCAAATGGCTGCTCTGAGAAGATGCTGGGGCTGAGGAGCGATTGTGTGGCGACAGCATAGCCAGAGTTGTAGTTATGGCTGTGATAACAGAAACTCCATTCTGCATTAAAAAGTAGCTAATCAGATTGCATCTACGCTAAAAACTTACCTTCTTACATTAGGAGCTTGGGAGCATTACTACCCTCACTCCTCAGGTGAGGGAGCCAAGTGAGGTGACTTGCCCATGGTCACATAACAAACACATTTCGGAGCTGGTACTCCCTCTGAGAAAACCCAGTCTAGCACCAACCGTCTCATCGCTGCTTTTCTGAAGGTTTATGATAACATCAACTTAGTACTTACTGGCTCATAAGCACTGAAATATTTAATTTGTTAACTAAGAATGACAAAACCATTAAAGAGTCATACTGGTTTTAGTTTATGTCCATTTCGGTCCCTCACTGAAATAACCTTGCAGATTAGATTAGGCTACTTAAGAAGTAAATTTTTTAATTTTAAATGCATAGTAGTCACTGCATTCAGAAATAACTAGATATTTAGGTCATTATTGCCAACCAAACTGACTAAAATTTTTAATTTCTGTTTTACACTTATCAATTATTTTAGCACAATGAAGGCTTCTATTTGCCTTGACAAATGTTACCATAAAAGTTACCAAAACTGTGCTGCAAAAATATGACTTAAACATCATATAATGAAGATTAATAGTCCTAGGAAAATTTTCATTTGTCAGGATAGAAGTAGGGATACATTTAGCAAAGAATAGTGAAATAAGAGAAATGAGTTTAGATGGTAATCCAAGCAACCACTGACAGTGGCAGAGATAGAGATGGAGATTAAGGCGGCCTAACCTTAAGTAATCTTAATATATCATGTGTACTAAATGCTCTGATTGGCAAACTTTATGTTAGTAAGTAAAAGTAAAAGATACTTGAAATAGTTATCAGAAAAACATAATGTTGTTAAACAGTTTTTAGTGACACCTAATTAGGTCATTTTAACACAACTATTTAAACTTTACATATTAGCATATTTCTATTTATATTTTAGTTACTATTTGGTGCTGTTCTTTTTCACTTAATATCGTGTTTCTTGTTTCACATTATATCATTTAATTCTCACACAACTGCTACATAATTTCCATTAATGTCCCTGTGCCATACATTTGCACAGCCATTCTTCTACCTTTGACATTAGTGTTTCAGAAGTGATATTTTGGAGTGGCAAGACTGAGTGTACAGCTTGTTAGGACAACCAGTACTTAAAAAATGAAGACCATACCTCTTCCTTCTTAAAACTTTCCAATGGGAAGGGGAACTAGGGAGGGGAGAGGGGGAAAGGAAGGAAGGGATAAGAAAAAAAAGAGACGGGAAGGAAAAATGGAAACAAAGCCTTTGTAAATAAGGAGGGGAAGAGAGGTTGAAGGGAATGTAGGAGAATGGGGAAAAAGGAATTAAGTTATATCATATACAGGTACAAATTGCCTGTGATGGATGTGACCATTATGTATACCTAAAATGTACCAATAAATTCAATTAATTAAAAAAACCCTTCCAATGGTTCCTACTGCAATTCAAAGCCAAAGTTTTCCCCATGGGCTTGAGCTCCTAAAACCTGTGGTCCATGGCGGCACCTCTAGCTTCTGTCTCATTTGTTGTGTGGGCCTTGGTCACACTGGCTCCTTGTCATCCCTCAGGTGCATCAGGGGCCATCCATCTTCAGCACCCTGAGCCTGCTGTGTCCTCCGTCTTACCCAGTCTTCCCCAGCTGCCTCATAACTGAACTCGTTCCCTGAGCTCTGCTCCACATTTGCCAACCCAGTGAGGACTTCATGGCTGTGCAGCTTAGGCACTGGGTTTGTAGCTCACATTTTAAAAAGTCTTTTTCTTTTGCTTTATTGTTTCTCTTATCATTTATTCATATGAAATACTATGTCTTTTTAAAAAATTTTCTCCTCCACTATAATATTAATGCCATCCTGACAGGGATTTTGTCTTATCGATTGATCTATTAATCAATCAGCAGGTTGAACAAAATCTTCATAAAAATAACCAAATGAGCAATCATAAATGGATGGAGTCCCACTTAATAGTTTCCTGTTAATCTTTCCTCCATTATATGAAGTGGCCAGATTCATATTGGAGAGCTCACTCTTCCAGCCCTATTAGTTTATCAATTACCAGCCTTGGGCTTTGGGTCTTAATCTAGTTTTCCAAGGTCAATAGTAACGGTGAGATGTTGTCATTCAAGGCGCCTTCAACGCCACATGGAAAAGCAGAGCGGGTGCTACAGCACATCACCAGGACTGTTGTGCCCAGCCTTCTGGAGCTGACTCGGCCCTGATCAATTTCTGAGACTGGTCAAGTCTCAGCTTAGAGAAGGGAGGTTTCCAGTGGCTGGCTGCTCGAGGAATTCCAATCTCGGTCTCTGCAATCACCCTCGTCAGTAAGCCTCTACTTTACCCTCAGCACCATCACTTACTGCAGGGCTGAGAATGTCAATAGTGATGAAGCAGGAGATTAGGTCATTGCCAGCTGGCTGGACAAATGGGTGTGTCCTGTCAATCATGGAAAACTGTCAATCACAGAGATGCTTGTACAGAGCAGCTTTGGAGCCCTGTGTAGGATTACCGGGGTCTGACATCAGATATAAAAGATGGTGGCCACTGACCTCGTGGCCACTGTCTTCTTGCTTTTGCAGTGGCCTGCTATATGTGCAAAGTGTATTTTCTCTTCTCATTTCTTCAGAGCACTTTTTCGTGAACATTGCCTTTTGCACTTCTTTTTCTTCTTTTATTTTGATAAATATAAAACTTTTATGTTTACCAGTTGCCCACTCCAATTCTTTGAATAGGACAACAAGAGCCTGGAAAAGACCACTGGACATCTCACCATCTGGTAACATTAAAACACAGGTGTCCTGATTAGATTTAGTGTTATGAGCTGTACAGTCACATATATGGAAGTAAAACTTAAAGCAACTTGGAGTGAATCCCTCCTAATGGGCTTTCTGTGTTGAAAGCCTGTCCATCAGTAGCAGTTTAAATGTATAATTATTTTTACAAGTTTAAAATGTTCCAGAAATTAGTGTTCTCTGTGGAAACTGTTAATTTCATACACAAAACAACTTTGAAAGATTTCAACTGATTAAATAAATTGAGTAAAGAGTAACAGAAAAATGGAAGTTGTGTAACTGTATTATCGAGTTCAGGAATATTTGAGGCAGAAGGTGTGTACGAAAATTTAATTTATGATATAAAGTTGCCTAACAGAGACTAGGTTATATCATAATTGTTATGCTTTGTCAAATTATTTTATGTAGTAGTAGTTATAGTACTAAACTAAAAGCTAAGAACTTTATTGAATTTTCATCAAGTTCACTTATGCTACGAGTCATGCAAAATATCATTGTATAATTTTCATATTACAGGTTACTAAATCAAATGTGCTTAACTTATAAAAATTGTATCACAATAGAAATCTACAAAACAAAATAATAAAAGGCACAATAAATAACTTTATTCCAGGTGTTTTAAAAGATATAAAAACTAAAATGTATGTAGAGGAGAAAAAGTTGCCTCTTAAAGTAGCTCCAATTCCTCTTTACTATTGACCTCAACTGAGAACAAGCACAGACATTGTATCAAAATCTCCAATATATTGAATTCAAGAAGAAATGAGTTGCTGACTTTTCAGAAAATTTCTAAAAAACTGAGGAGTGAGGGCCGGTGAGATGGCTCAGTGGCACGGGTGCCTGCTGGCACATGAGGTCCTGAGGTCAACCCCTGGTACCCACAAAAAAAAAAAAAAAAAAGAAACCTGAGGAGTGAAACTGTAATGATAAAATTGTGCTTTAATTAAAGCACATAGATGTGCTCATAAGATTCTCATAAGATGTCAGATTCATAGTTGGATGGAAAGATGAATTTTACTCGGATGATTTTAAGATTTGAGCATGTATTTTCAACACAGAGATTTGTTGTTTAACCCACCTGTGTGTGAGAAGCACCTCTACTTTAGCACAGAGACCTGGCTGAATATCCAAAATCATAGATATGTTGATATCAAAGTTTTATGAATATTTTCTAATTTGTCTTTTTTATTTCTATGAAATATTCTCTGAAAATATCCTGAAGATGAAAAACTGAGCTATTTTCATTACAGGAACTATTGTAGCTCGGTTATATAGAGTGATGTTGTTTTGTACTTAGTAAGTATTTTATGCTCCATATAATTACATTGTCAACATTCAATAATTCCTTCTACCCAACTGTTTTAACCTCTTTGCTAACTTAACAATTAATTCAGAGCTTATCAAAGTAGTTTTCTTTTTTGATAACAAGAATAAACATATTTAATTATAGATATACTCTTGGAAGTATTACAAATATATAACCTTAAAAATTAGTTTCCTATTTAAGATTAGGTTGATATTCTTCTGATTGAAATAACATTAAAATTAAATTTTATTTCTTGAACATATTTGCTTTTCTTTTGGGGGGTACTTATATTTTATTTTGATTAGCCTCTATTCTACACTCTCAAAACTATATTAATTAGAAATATTAAGTTATATATCATGTGAGTCAGTCTCATTTTTTCTTTATGTAGTATAGATGCTCATCCAAGATTCTGCCTATGTATCTATCTCTGTCACTCTCTGTATCTATCTTTCTATGTCCCTTTTCTTACAAAGTCACAAAAGTGTCCACAATGTATATCTTATGAACTGATCTGAGACTTTTATGTAACTAGGAATGGCATCTTTTTTTTTATTAAGTGTATTGGTACAATTTAGATATACATAATGTTCACATTCATCATAGGGAACTTGTACCTGTACATGATATATCTTAGTTCCTCTTTTTTTCCCATTCCCCTCCCCTCCCTTGAACCCCTCTTCCTCTCCTTACTTAAAAAGCATTATTTTTTAAGGGAACCAATTAACTCAATTGAGAAGTTAAATTAGTCATCCTAACATGTCTTACCTTAGCCATCTTGTTACAAAGGCCCCAAAATAGCAGGTTAAATTCATGAGTCAGGGTATCTCTGAAGAAATAGGAGTTGAGCTATGTGGGAGAGACCAGGCACATGTTACCAAGGTGATCCAAGGGTGTAAACTAGAATGGGACATGGGGAGCTCCAAAGCACTTTTTAATATCGACAGAAACATGAAACATTGTCAAAAAATACATCTACAGCAGAATTTGGCAAACTTTTATTATAAAGAACCAAAGAATGACTATTTTAGGCTGTGAGTTTCAAAAGGAAAACGTAAGTAACTCCGCTATAGTCATTTATATAAAAAAATAGCAATTTCCCACAAGTATTGAATGACAAAGTTTGAAACAACAACAAAAAAATCAACTCCGTATTTTTTTAAAATAAAGATTTTGTATTAGTTTTCTACTGTTGCTCCACTGGTCAGCTTTTCCTTTGCTTTTCCTGACCACACACCTTAAGGGATAAGGAGTTTAATTTGGCTCACATTTTCAGAGGGTTCAGTCCATTATTGGCTGGTGCCAGGACAGGAATATGCCAGAGGAAAGCTGCTCACCTGAAGGCATCTAAAAACAGAACACAGCAGAAGAGAGCTCCAGAGGAGGTTGCTAGGGGCCAAAGACATTCCCCAAGATCACACTGCCATGACTTGCACAGATACAACTGGAACATGCTTTATTAATTCTGTAGGTATCTCTCAAACAATCCAGTTGACTATCAAGATTACCTGTCACAGTTGCTATAAGGAGTATGGTAAGACACCTGCTCATTTTCTGACTGTCATGTAGGGCCGAAGTCAGGAACCCTGTGTCTTAGTCATTTCTCTTCTCCGGGATTTACAAGAAGATATCAAGACACCAGGGAGTCTGCCACAAGGCTGTGGCTCCTTTCTGAAACCTCTAGTGGAAAACTTACTTCCAGGTCTGTCCAACACTTGATTGAATTTCATTCCCTGTGATTGTAGGGCTGAGCTGCCATGTGTAAGGCAATGAGGACATATTAGTAGCTTCTAGAGCCCCATGTATTCTTTGATTCATTGGCCCTTGGCTCCATCCTCAAAGTCAGTAATGGCAAATTTAATCCTCATCATACTTAAAATTCCCTTTGACCTCTCCTTGTTCCTCATGTCTGGTGCTTCGTCTTTCACAAATCTGTCTACCGCTTCTGCTTTTAAGGGTTTAAGTGATGACATTGGCTCCACCTGAGTAAACTAGGATATGGTTGCTGCCCTAAGCTCTATTTATTATATCCTTAATTCCATCTGGAAAGACCCTTCACAGCAGTAACTAGATTGGTGTTTGGTTGCATAGGGAGCAAGTGGGAATACTGGTGCTAGGACCACAATATAGTGTTATCTTGGAAGAATTTATACACTTTTAATTCTTCCCCAAGAGTTCGCTCCTTGTCAGATATATCCCTTCTAGTTTTCATTTATTCAGATTTAAGGAGAGGTTTGAACATGCAGGGGATAGTCAGGATAGTGCCTTCAGGTGAGCATGATTTGAGATTTGGGGACTTTATTGCTAATAAAATGTTCAAGTTCAAAGTTTACTAGTTAAGTGACTTAAAACTTGCTTGCCTTGACTCCTGAACAAGAGCCTAGGGTTGAGTTCAGGCAGTTTTTTTTTGTTTGTTTGTTTGTTTAGTTTTGTTTTGTTTATGTGGGTACCGGGAGTCAAACTCAGGACCTCGCACTTGCCAGGCAGGCGCTTATGCCGCTGAGCTATCTCACTGGCCCGAGACAGTTTTGCTTGAACAAAGGAAACCCGTGGCAATAGGGTGGTTTGGAGGGGAAAAGGGTGTCTTTCTCAATATCTTCCCAAACACTACCTTAGCCCTGTGACTCACCTTTTCTGTCATTTTAGGATTTGTGATTCCTTGCAGAAACCTGATTTACACTACCAGTCAGGCCTAGAGTATTATTCTTGACATTTGATTTTAAATTGAAAAAATAAATTAATATATCACCTTATCATCTACACCAAACATCAAACATAAATATATAACATTATTTATATCAAAATAAAATTTGCACTACCTTGGTTGTGTAGAATTTAGGAATATAGTTCATTTTTATAACTGATTTCATTCAATTTGCAGGTCATATCTTTCATTTTGGAACCATATAATTCTGTATTTTACAACTCTATATAGTCTCCAGTGGGGCAGTGCAAAAGTAAAAGTGCATCCTTAAGATGAAATTTCTTTGCTTATGGCTTGCACCAGGACTTTTCACTCACTTCAATGAAGCTATTGTATGGGCTTGTGCAATAAAAAAAAGCTAGTAAATGTAATAAATGCTTCAATTGCATGAATGCACCTGTGTGTTACCTTCATCCTCATTATCCATTTCCACACTCATTGTCCATTACCTCGTTTTGGCCACAGAACCCTATTGTAAGTCTAATAAATAGTGCAATAAAAGTAAATAATCTGAGAAAATATTGCAGTACAAACTGAAAATAGTTTTGTTCTAAATTTATGCACATTTTTATCCACTCTGCTAAGTACAAGTGTGCTGTCCTTCTATTCTTCTCTTTACAAATCCCACAGGAATATGATTGAAATCCTTATTTCTTATGTGCTTCATTCAGATATATATTACAGTGGCTCAATGCCAGGAGTTATTTTTTAATAGAATTGTTGAAACCTGTTCTAGACAATAGTGTGAACACATGTGTGTGTATGTGTGTGTGTGTACACCTGACTCATGACATGACCCTATAAATCTGTCCACAAGCTCACAATAAAATAGAAAATAAGATTATTTTTATTCAAGTATTGAAAGCATCAAATGCTTTTTTTCTTCTGATATCCATAGATACGGACAAATCATATTTTGTTTTAAACCTCTGATTAAGAGATATATTTCCTAACAGATCTGAATGTGTGAGCTCTGAATTCTTGTATGACTAGGAAGATTAAAAATGTCAAGTAATACTTAATGTTAAATTACATATCAGATATTGGCATGATATAAAGGATGGACTCTCCTCTTCAAGATTTACTACTTTAAGATATTGGAGATCCTTTTAGCCAAACAGAATTCTAAAATAAGGCATGCCATCTAATGAATAGATTCAAGGCTGTATCTACACACTCTTTTCTTCAGGATCCACTGACAGCTGAAGGATAGTATACTTGTTAGTGCTTCAACCATTCAGAACTGTCAGTTACACCTTATGTTTACCAGCTGCTTACAAAGCCAGAGAAATACACTGAAAAGAAGAGGTGACCCTGGACTGGCAGTTCTTTTTAGGTGCTTTGAGGTGGCTCTAATTAACTTGCTTTGCTACCTGTCTTGCTTTCCAAAGAATCCACTGCAATGATAAAGCTACTTGGAGAAAAATTTTGGTGAGACCTTTCTTGGTTCTTACACTAACAAATTATATATATATGTATATATATATATGTATTACATATATATATATATACATATATATATATATTTATTGTAGTATAATTTTTAGATTATTGTGTAAAGAGCAGGATTTTCCCCTTACTAGTGCATTTTATTATTGCAATGAAAAACATGATAACAGGTAGATAGATAACCTCTGAGAGTCATAAAATTATGGAATCAATGTGTCAGAGTTTATGTAAAGTGAGGATTTGATGTAGGGTAAAATTTCAAACAAATACTATATGGAAAATTATCCACCTAAGTTTATGTTTCATATTATGTCTACTCTGATTTCCAGGCAAAAAAAACTAATTTAACCTTTTAAAAATTTCATTTCTTCAGAGTTTCTTTCAAGATATTTTAAATTTTTTTATAATACAAAATGTCATTTAGATAGTCCTTACCATGTGCCAGATTGTGTTTAGCATTGCAGTTACATTGTAGGGTTATCTTTATAATGTACAAAATAAACGTAATCAACCATGTCTTTCAGATGATGATCTTATGCTTTGGGAAATTAAATGACTTGAACATGCTCATAGGCGTAGCAGTGTGTAGACACAGACACCGCCTTAGACTGTGTGAGTCCCAAAGCCTCGATAATTCCACCCTATCACGGTGCCTCCACAGATCTTTTCAGTCAAGGGGAACCCATCTGTCTTTTATTTCTTAAGTAAATGCTTTTATTTGAGTGTTTTATTGATCACCACATTTTGCCCTTCTTAGCTGCTTTATCCCTCCCACGCTTGTTCTCTTGTGTTTCAGTTCCTTTCCCACTTACCAAGATAGAACACAGTCCTAATGAGAATGGGGGCTGTAATATGTCAATTTCAAAATATAAATGGCATCCTTATAACATGCGTAGATACTTCCAACTTTCAAAATCATAAAAGCAATGGGACATAGTTAATGGTTCATTAGTGAAATGCTGTGCACCATTTGTATTCAGGATGTTTCCTGACCTAACAGCTTTTCTTTGGAGCAAACCACCTATGAGAATTTTATTTGGTAACTCGAAAATAAATTTTGTAAGCTATGAGCTCTTTAAAATACTTAAAAACTGTTCTGTGTATTATATAAGACATAGTAAATGTGATTTAGAGATGCCCCAGTTTTCTGAATATTGTCATGATTAGGTAATAATCACATATATCCAACCATTTATTTTAGTATTTGTATAAACATGTTACAAGAAAATATTTTATGAATATATGTAATTATATGTTATTAACCAAATTATTCACTTGGCTTCTATTGCTTTAATCAAAGAAAAAACATATACTAAAAATGTACATTAAATATTAAAACTATTTAGGAAATAATTTTATCCCTGTAATAATGATTCTTGCTTGAATAAGGATAATCAGTGGCAATAGTAAGTTTTCCATGTACTCTAAGAATAGAAAATGAAAAATATTTTATGGTATATAATTGTTGTTTGGTATTGTTGCACAAGGGAGTAAATGAATCCATTAGAAAATGAAATCCTAAACCTATCCTATCTTATTTATTTTTGTATTTATAGTTGTCCTCCCTATTTTCAAGCTTATCCTTCAACCACCAAGCCTGGTATTGTGAATACAGGAATCCTTTCATAAATGATGTTAGAACAAAATCATTCTGAAACCATTCCTTGATGTGTTTGGAACTATTTCTGACTAAGCATTCTGAAAAATTCTCCCCCTGCAGGATGAACTCACATAACTAGTTTCATCATCATATACGTTTGTGACATCTGCTATTATACATTATACTTTTGGAAACATTGAAAGTGTTAGGTTGTTTGCATCTGATCAGTTCCATAGTAAAGAAATTCCTTAAACACTAATAACTTATTTTACTAAGAATCTCTTAAAGTTTTCCATATCTTAAAATATATCAGAACTAGCCTTCCAAGTAATGGTGTGAAAACTAATGCTTAAGAATTCAATTCCTTGAAAAGAGTTTTTCCTATTTATTTAGATGCATTTGTCTTTTAGTAGATTGTTATATTGTTCTACAGCTTTTGTTAAACTTTTTATTATTTGTAGTTTAAAAGAACTTTAAAATGGCACTAAAAATAGAGAAGTAAATGTGATTTAGAGATGCCCCAGTTTTCTGAATATTGTCATGATTAGGTTTATTATGGAATCTTATTACTAATTGTCAGTGTTTAAAATAAAAGTTGCAATATCATGATCATTTCTAATTTGTAGCTTAAATTTTATATAAACATTCAAAATAGTATTATACTTTTAAAAATGGATAAGTAGGGCCAGTGAGATAGCTCAGTGGCATAAGCGCCTGCCTGGCAAGCGCGAGTTCCCAAGTTCGACTCCCGGTACCCACATACGAAAAAAGGGCCAATAATATCGCTCAGCAGCATGGGCACCTGCTGGCACGCAAGGTCCTGAGGTCGACCCTGGTACCTACAAAAAAAAGTGGATAAGTATCCAAGATATATATCTGTTCACATAATTTCCCTTTACTGTGAAATTCCTTTTCTTTTTACATGATATCAAAATTAACTCGTAACAAATTATTTGGGATGAAATTGCATTTTACTGTAATTTGTTCTTCACTTCAAAAATTACTTAAGAAACTACAGGGTATGTTGGTTTTAATAAATGTTCCTGGACTTCCAGGAAAATGGCAGAATAATCAGCACCTGAGAAATAGCCTCTCTGATATTTGGAATCCAGAAGATGGAATACAGCAAAGTGAGGAAGAGAAGATGGAGGGAAGCGGGTCTTTAGGAGCCAGCAATGATCTGAAGTGAGAATTAGAGGCCATGGGAGAGCAAAAAGAGGGACCACAATGTGGAGGATGGAGGTGGCAAGTGGAGCTTTCTCCCTGAGCCCTGGTTCACGGTGTGGGAGGGCCAGCTTGAACCTGCAGAGGCACTGTGACTGCTGGTGACCACAGAGACCTCCATGGAGAAACGCACCAGTGGAAAGGAGCAGTGGACACAGTGGACTGCAGTGAATGGTGTGTTATTCAGGTTCAGATGCTCCCCAGGAGAGGGCAATTGACCAGTACCATTTTGGAAAGGGGTCAAAGGAAGTCAGAAGTCAGAGCAGCTGCGGCTTGGCTCCATCTAGTGCCTCCAAGTGTCAGAGTGAGGAAGAACGAAGTTCAATCTGGCAAGAGGTCAGGGAGCCGAATTTAAGCCAGCAGGAGTCACTTGGAGTGTTGTAGGCTGAAAAACTCAGGCTCCAGTCTCACAGCCAGAAAACAGAATCAGCCTGAATTTCAGTGGAACTAAATGCCCAGGTCTGCTGGAATTATCTGCCACCACCATCACTGTACTGCTGGCTTGCTGGGATCAGTCAACATGGATCTGAGCTCTGTCTGCCCCCTCTGTCAACCAATGATAGCGTAGACACATCTGAATTGAACATTTTTTTTTCTGTTTTTCTTCCTTTCTGGGCTTTTAAATTTTTTTTTTCTATTTTTTCCTCTTGATTGTTCTTGATTTATATGCTTCAATGTTTCTAGGTTTTTTGTTTGTTTTGTTCTATTCTTGTTTCTGTTTCTTCTTTCTTTCCCTCTTGTCTTCTTCACCAGTTCCCAAAGCTTGCAAATCTTCTTTTGACCTCCAACCTTGCTTCTAATCACTTTCTCTTCTTCTATTTCTCTATCTTCTCCCCTAACTCCTTTTAAATTTTCTCCCAAAGAGTAAAATTATCATATTGAGAGGGTATTTACTGTACACAATTTTCTGGAGTGTTTAAGATTTGCTTATATAACTACAAATCCTGTTCATATGATTAAAGTTGGCAAATTAATAATTACCACGGTTTGTCATTTTCTAGGTTGTGTTTGATGCTACTATTATTAACTGACTACTTTACCCAAGGTGACATAATTGTTCTAATCAATTTTTCTTCTTGTATGCAAGACTGAGATTACCTGAGGGTCCTAAACAATATTACAGGCCAGTACCAGGGAACCAGATGCTAGGCCAAATGCGCAGCAATTTCTCTTCCTCAATAAATAAAAGAAGTAGGGCCTTGCAACAGAATCAAATCCCCAAAGCCAGCTACCCCTGGTAGATATCACTGAGAAGTAGTCACTTAAGAGAGTCTATATACTAGCAATAAAGATACCTACCATAAACATTTCACAGGCATCAATGCAGGAATTAAACTAAAACAATAGAAAATGAGAAGACACAGAAGCAAGATGGAATCCCAGACTTCCAGTTCACCAAAGGCAAGCCCAAGGGCCAATGAGGGGAACAATTTAAAAGCCGCCCACCAGGACTTTCTGAAGTGGTAACAGCAGAAATAACAAAGCAGATGAATGATGACCTAAAAACAATCGAATCAGAAATAATTTCTCAGATAACTTCAGAGATGATCAAAATGAAGGGCATGGTGAGTTAATGTAGAGAAGGTACATATAAAAATATGGAGGAGCTTAGGAAAATGATAGAAATCATGAATGCCCAACATAGAAAAGAAATGGAATCCCTGAAACAGATTAAATGAGATATCCAGGAGATTAAAATTCTACTGAATGTATAGACAGCAGAATGAACCAAGATGAGGACAAAATATTACATATAGAAGACAGGATTTTGGATACTGATCATAAAAAGGAAGATTTCTTAAAAATAACAAAGGACTAGGAAAAATCAATCCAACAACTGCTACATGATGCAAAGAATAATAACATAAGTTTGATCAGAGTCAGTGAAAAAGCAGATTGCCCAAAAGACACAAAAAATCTATTCACAGAAGTAATGGCAGAAAATTTCCCAAGCAGGGAAAAATCACTGGACATACTGATAAGCAAAGTATATAGAACTTTAATTAGCCATAATAAAAAAAACTACTCCAAGGCATATAATAGTAAGGATTCCAGAAATTCAACACAAGAACAGAATATTAAAAGGTGTTAGGGGGCTGGTGAGATGGCTCAGTGGCTTAAGCGCCTGCCTGGCAAGCGTGAGGGCCCGAGTTCGACTCCCAGAACCCACATATGAAAAAGGGGCCAGTGATATTGCTCAGCGGCACGGGCGCCTGCTGGCGCGCAAGGTCCTGAGGTCGACCCCCCGGTACCCACAAAAAAAAAAAAAAGGTGTTAGGGAAAATAAACAAATCACATAAAAAGGAATGCCCATCAGAATTACAGCAAACTTCTCAATACAAACCCTTAAGTCAAGGACAGATTGGAGTGAAGTATTTCAAGCCCTAAAAGTAACCAACCTCCAACCCAGACTGATGTACCCCTCAAAACTATCTTTCAAAATTGATGGAAAAATAAGATACTTCCATGACAAACAACACCTGAAGAAACTCACTATGGTGACAACC
Source organism: Erethizon dorsatum (assembly GCA_028451465.1). NCBI lineage: Eukaryota > Metazoa > Chordata > Mammalia > Rodentia > Erethizontidae > Erethizon > Erethizon dorsatum. Next base: position 152,782,468 of record CM051824.1, on the reverse strand, counting down.
ACCAAAATAGCACTCCAAAATGTTCTGAAGGGCATTGTACATAGAAATAACAAAGACTACCCTTCCATGAATCCCAGTAGAAGGAATCTACCAGGAGATCAAAGAGGATATCAAAAAATGGAAATATATCCCTCATTCTTGGGTAGGAAAAGTCAATATAATGAAAATGGCCATACTTTCAAAATTGTTATACAGATTTAATGCAATCCTGATCAGAATATCAATATCATACCCCACAGAATTAGTGAAAACAATCCTTGAATTCATTCAGAACCAGAAGAGACCTAGAATACCAAAAGCAATTCTGGGCAACAAAGGCAAGGAAGGGGGCATCAAAATCCATGACTTGAAATTATACTATGAAACTACAGTGATAAAAACAGCACTAGCAAAAAAAATAAATAATTAAAACCAGACCCAAGACTCAATGAAGCAGGGCCGGTGAGATGGTTCAGTGGCTTAAGTGCCTGCCCGGCAAGCACGAGGACCCAAGTTCGACTCCCGGAACCCACATACGAAAAAGGGGCCGGTGATATCGCTCAGCAGCACGGGCGCCCCCCGGTACCCACCAAAAAAAAAAAAAAAATCAATGAACCAGACGAGAATACTAGAAGACCCAGAAATAACTCCAAATACACTCAGCTACCTAATCTTTGAGAAAGGGATGAAACAACTTCACTGAAAGAAAGATAGGCTCTTTAATAAACAGTGCTAGAAAGACTGGCTTTCCACATGCCAAAGACTAAAGCTAAACCATATTGCTCACTATGCACTAAACTGAAATTGAAATGGATCAATGATCTAGGTATTAAAACAGAAATACTAAATCTGCTGGAAGATAGAATAGGTAGAACTCTTGAAGACATAGGTGCAGGCAAAGGCATCAAAACCCCAGTCACACAGGAAATATCACAAATAATCAATAAGAGGGATCACATCTTATTAAAAAGCTTTTGCACAGAAAAAAGAAACCACCAACAGAGTGAAGAGACAACCCACAGTATGGGAAAATATTTTGTAAGGTGTTTCTCAGACAAGGACTAATATCTAGAATATATAAAGAACTAAAAACAAATCAGACCCCCCAAATTTAAAGACCCAGTGCAAAAATGGTCATCTGAGTTGAATAGACACTTCTCAGATGAACAAATAGAAATGGCAAATAAATATATGTAAAAGTGTTTAACATCACAGGTCTTTTGAGAGATGCAAATTAAAGGAACGTTGAGATTCCATCTCACTCCAGAAAGAATAGTAATTATCAAGAAATTAACCAATGACAAATGCTGGGGGCCCTGTGGGGAAAATGAACACTGCTCTACTGTTGGTGGGAATGTAGACTGGTGTAACCACTGTGGAAATCAGTGTGGAGATTTCTCAAAAATCTAAAACTAGAGGTTCCATTTAACCAACTATTCCCCTACTTGGTATATTCCTGAAAGCATTTAAAGCATCATACCACAGCAATATATGCACACTCATGTTTACAGCAGCACAGTTTGTAATAGCTAAACTTGGAAACAGCACAAATGCCTATCAACCAATGAATGGATAAAGAAGATGTGCTTTCTTTTATACAATAGAGTACTACTCAGCCATAAAAAAGGATAAGCTTGAGACATTTCTAGGTAAATTAATGTTCCTTGAGACTGTACTGTTAAGTGAAATAAATTGGACACATGTCCAAATATCACATGGTTTCTCTGGTGTAAGAAATTGAAGATGTAAATAAGGACTAAAATAAATAAAATAAGGACTAAAATATATAATAAGAACTAAAATGTATAATAGATGTTGTGAAATAGGCAGAAAATGTTCAAATGGGAAGGGGAACAAGGGATGGGGAAGGAAAAGGACTGAAGGGAAAATGAAAAAAAAGAGAATGGAAGGAAAAAATAGAAACAAAGCTTTTGTAAATGAGGAAGAGAAGAGAGGTTGAAGGGAGGGGAGGGGAATGGGAAAAAAAGAAGAATCAAGATATATCATGTACAGGTACAAACTCCCTATGATGAATGTGATCATTATGTATATCTAAGATGTACCAACAAAATTAATTTTTAAAAAAGTCTCTGCAATGCACTGAAATGTTTGCACCGGGTATATGAGGATGACTGAGAAACAAAAGCAAACATTTTAACGGCATGTATTTTAAAGTCAAGGACCTAGGTTTGAATCTTAGCTTTGCCACACGGTGTTGTGAGACTTAGGTTAATTATTTAATTTTATCAAATTGCATCCTATATACCTTTTAAATGATCATGAAAACTAAATATATGGGGAGAAACAGTCCTTGTTCTTTGTTCTCCCTGCAAGTCCATTACACAGTGCTTGAGGTGACTCAGTGGTATAAAGCAACAACAGCATAAACAACTCAAAATTAAATATCACCCCTCTCCTGGCTGCAAGTCCTTTATTTCTGCTACAGAAACTCATCATTTAGGATGTTTCTTTGCAGGTTCTAGATGCTTCTTTCTGTTACACTTGTAGTTTTTATTCTTGTTTCCCCAAATCCACTCCCCTCCAAAAAATAAAATCTCTCAGCTTTTCATTGTCCAAAGTTGTTTCCCTTTATATCCTTCTAAGAAACTATTCCCTGAATTTTATTACATTAAAAAGTTTGGCATTCCACTTGGTGCTGACTTTGCATTAATAAAATTCCATGGGTTTTGCACAGAGCCATCAGAAGTCCTGGCTGAACCTTAGAAATGTCAGCCTAACTTTGCTTCTTCCTTCATCTGTCTTCTAAAGCAGATAAGTTAGGGACAAACATATATTGTCCCATTATTTGCACATTACTCTCATCTTTTGTGCCTGAAAAGTTATGTATCTGTTCTAATGTTTTTATGAGAACTGAAGATAAAATGTCTATCTCAGTGGCTGACAGGTAAAAAATGGATAATACTTGTTTGATGAATAAATAAATCATTACGTTATAGATTAACATCTACATAAATTAATATCCTTGTAATACAGATTGTACTTTAAGATGGGTAGGAAAGCTCCAAGAAAACAAAAACAAAGCAAACAGAAGAATCGCAAGCAATGATAGCAGTTACCGTGCAAGAATGAGAAGGCATGGGTTTCAAGGCGTTCTAAGCAGGTTTGCTTACATCGTGAGCAAATGTGTTGGTGTTTGTGTGAGCGCAAAGGCTGTTGAGACTTATCTCTGAAGCCAGTCAACTTGTTCTGCCGCACCCTTGTTTTCTTCTGAGGAAACACCCACATTTTGTACTCTCTGGATGGCTGAGGATTTTCCTAATTTCTAAATTCCATTTCCTTTTCTCCATGTACTTTAAGTCATCTCCCTTCTTTGCATTTTACTATGAGCAGTAAGGAGAACTACGCCAAACCTCAATAAATTGCGTAGAAATCTCCTCTGCCAAGTATTTAATTTAATCACTGGGAAGTTTTAACTTCTATGGAACACTGGAGCACAATTCAGCCAAAGACTTTGCATTTCATATAAAAGATCACTTTTCCTCTAGCTTCCAATGATCTGTTGTTCATTTCTGAGAGAGAATCAAAATGGCCTTTAGAATCCATATTTTTACCAAAAATTTCTGACTTTTTAATGATCTCTTCATCATCTATGCATCACGCAACTCCAAAGCTTCATCCATATATTTTCAAGTATTTATTCCAGCAGCACTTCAATTCTCAACATCAAAATCTGTACTAGTCTGCTGGAGGAGCTGTAACAAAAAAAGAGTTTTATCAAATATCCTGCAGTTTCAAGGGCAGTAACAAAAAAGCAATAGTCCTGGCTCACAACATTAGCAACTCATTCATGGAAAAGCTATGACAAACAAGAAATATCTTACACTGCACCAAAACACAGTGCTTCTACTACCTATTCATAGAGGAACTAAACACAGCCCCAAAATACCCCTTGTTTGGTTATAAAAGAAAGCCAACAACACCATTCATCTGACGCATTTTTCTTGCATGCCCAATAAATGCACACTGAGAAAATATTTTCTATTTCGCATAATATTTCTTGTAACCCTATCCTTGGATAACTGCCCACTCCTGTGACATTGGCCTTGATCCAGGTCAAGAGATTTTGTGAAGCGCAAAGCACCCTATTATTGCTTTTTTTTTTTTTATGCGCGTAACCGGAAGTTGAACTCAGGACTTCGCACTTGCCAGCAGGTGCTTGTGCCGCTGAGCTATATCATGGACCCCCTATTATTGCTTTTACCAGAACACAATTGCCCTTTTGCCTGCCAGTCCAAGGAATAGCCTCTTAGTGGAGACTTTGGACAGAACAATCCAATAAAATGTTTCCCTTTAGAAGAACACCACTTCAACCTTTCAAGCATTGGGTCCAAATATTCCAAAATATTATTCATTACCCAAAGTATCTATGAAATAATTCCAAATTTGTATAAAATACCATCAAAGTTCATCAAAAAGTGCTTTCATTAACATGTTTTTAGACTCTTTAACATAAGCCTAATTAGAAAGTGAGCTGTTAAAGCATTTCCCTGCAAAGATTCTGAATCTGTGATACACAGAGGCAGGCACTACTGTCCTTCCATCTCAACATAACAGTTAAACAGAGACAGGAAATGGACAGACATATGGAAATTGCTCACATGTTGCTTGGTAAATATAGATTATTTGGTGAAAATTTTCGAACATCCTTTCTTGAAATAAATTGCACTTTTCTTTCTTGGATCCTTCTGTCTTTATATTTATTTTAGAATATTTTAATAATAAAATTATGAAGACCATTAAGATTTTATTTGTTTTAATATCTTCACTGATCAAATATTCTTCTTCAATAAAATATTCAATTTTTCCCTGCTAGATATCACATCTAGAGCTCTGTGCATGCTAGGCAAGAACGCTACTTTGGACCTATATGTACTCAATTTTTGAGCGAAAAGTACTCTTTTAAATCAAAGTGGAAACTAAAGCCCAAATGATTAACACCACAGATTTAGATACAGATTTTATCGATAGGTGCATAGAGTTAAGTGTGCTTTGTCAATTTGGGAAGAGGTGATTCTTTAGTAGGTAAATTTTGTATAGTGGACACAATGTCAAAAATCAGAATTCCTCACATTTTGCTTTTTCCAGACTTCATTCTTTCTCTCCATTGAGACGATCAGTTCATCTGGACTTTTCAAGATGTAAATTTTATCGCCATTGAGATATTAGGTTTTGATAAGGTAGACATTCTTTTCTCTTTCTTAACAACCTAGAACCACCAAACTCAGTGTATGTACTTGTATCAGAGCTCTCTAGAGAAACGGAATCAGTAGAATACAGGTAGTTTTAAGAGAAGGTTTATTAAATCTGCTCACATCGCAGAGGCTAAATGGTCTCACGATGGCCGACTGCAGGCTCGAGAGCCCAGAAACTGGTAGCTGCTCAATTCAGGAAGCTGGAAGCCTCAAAACAAGAGAGATACCAGGAATGCAGTGCAACACTGAAGGCACAGAACCTCCGTGCTCAGTGGCTGGTGCAAGTTCACATTCAAAGGCTGAAGAACGCGGAGTCTGATGTCAGCAGAAAAAAGCACCTGGTCAGGGAGGGAGAGCTCAAGGGAGAATAGCTTCCCCTTCGGTGTCTTCATTACACCTGGTGCCCTGGCCACTGGACAGGGCTACCCACACTCAGGGTGAGTCCTCACCTTTTAGTTCACTGACCACTCCACAGTCTTCTCCGGAAGCAGCCTCACAGACACCCACAGAAGTGTGCTTTACTGACTTTGGTAGATATTCCTTAATCCAATTGGCAGCCCAAAGTAACCATTACAATATTAGTGTGTTTAGTTCCAAACATCCATAAGTGGAGATTATTCTAGAATGAAGTCCACCTATGAAATGCTGCTTAGCTGATGTTTTATTTCTTTGCTATCAATAAACATTGAGTGTTTAAATGTGCCATTTATTAAATGAGGTATTTTATTTTTTCTTTGGTGTCAGGAATGGAACTCAGGACCTTGCACTTGCAAGATAATGTTTAATACATTCCTCTATGACAGAAAAGAAAACTGAAGCTGAGAGAACAAATTACTGATCCCTATTTAATTTTATGTCAAACTGTAGTAAATTACAGAGCCAGTTTCCAGCTTAAAAGGTCTCTTCCAAAGCCGATTTTCTTTCTGTCAGAGCACAACAAATATCTTGTCATTATTGTAATTATATCATTTAGTTCAATCCACATAGATTATGGGAAACTCTTTACATAGGTATGATATGTGATATTTACATTTACATGGGCTGCAAAATGACTTGACTTTGAAAAATAAGAAAAATTTCCCAGTAAGATTCTGAAAAATATAAACAGCTGAGATGGATGAAATAATCTCATATATTCAAAACATGAAAGGCAGCATTGAGATGTGTGTTCTAGGCAGAGGTATTGTTCAGTCAGTATAAAGGGAGAGGAGGCATGGTGACCCTGCCCTCCCTAAGGCAGGCCTGGGACCCAGCAGAGGAGCATACAGCTGTCCCTCTGTTGTCCCCTGTGAAGTTCCCCCATTAGGCTCACTTTGTTGTCCCAGGTGATTCAGGGATGTTGCAAGCCTCACACGTTTGAAGTTCAGTTTTAGGTTAATAATGGATGGTAATAAAAATCACCAGGTGGGTACTTAAATCAGTACCTCACGTGAGAGGCAAAAGTATAGCATGAGGCAAGAGGGAAGAGCAGGACTTCAAAGGGGAGCAGAAGAAACTAGGCAGAAACAAGTCTAGAAACTGGATACCAGCACAGGTGAGTGAGGCTGAATCAGGGAGAGGCAGACTAAAAGGGCCCACAGGCCAGTGGAAAGGAAGTGGCTGACAATTTTACTGAATTCCACGAGACCTTTGTTTCAGGATGAGTTACTTTTCCTACTGTTGCTGATAAACACATGCAGAACTACGTTGGTGTAAGAAAGATCCCTGACAGTTAAAAATGGACCCTGTCATAGTATTCTTTCTTTATTAGTCAGCTTCCTCAGTGCTGGCACACCATACTCAACACCCATAACTGAAAAGAGAAAGGGTTCAATTTGGCTTATGGTTTCAGGGGATTCAGTCCTCAATGAGCTGTCTCCAATGCAGAAACTTTATGGCAAAAGGGCCTGGTAGAGCAAAGCTGCTTAGTTTGTGGAAGCTACCCACCTGACCTGCCCCGCGTACAACTTGTTCCTGCTGTTATTTTACTCCCAGAGTTTTTGTGGACCTCTGTGTCATGGTTCTTGCAATAATTGATAACTGTCCTATATTTATTGGTGGATTTTGCCAATCGGTAGTTAATCTTTAAATATTTCCCAAAGATGAGGCCCACTGTAAATGTTGGCCAACTAATGAAGTGAAGGAAATAAATTAGCACATCAAAGACACTGTGACATTGTTTGGTTCTGGCTCCTAATAACACATATGATGTGTAACAATATATTGATATAAATACCAATGTTGTTATAAAACCGTGAAGCTTCCAAACCGCAGGAGCTGTGTAGGCTAAAATGAAATGTCAAATGTCAGAAAGCAAGTATAAATAGTAAGAGACAAATCTTTGCATTGCACTATGAAACACATATTTTTTTCATCTGTAAAATAAAATTTTGATTGAAGTCAGTTTCCTGTTTTATGAGCATTCAAATGCCCTCTCTCCTTCTTTCTTGCTCTCCCGCCCTTTATGTTTCTCTCCCAAAAGTTGACAAGGTGCCCCAATATAAATGTCAGTCCTGACCCTAACTGGCACTCTCTGTCCTTGTTATTTTTGTGTCCTGCCCCCTCTGGCCTTCGAGTCCCTGTAAACCCACAGTGAAGTCCAAGACCTCTGCACAATACTATGGAAACAACCATCAGATGACTTCTAAAGTCCTTTTTTGTTCCCCACAACTCTAAGTAACAGAAAAAAACTAAATTTTATCAAAGTAAAACAGTTATTTTTAATACATCTTATCACCTGATCTATATTTTAATGTTTTACGTCATTGTTCTAAATACTTACAGGTGGGCCGGTGAGATGGCTCAGCGGCATAAGCGCCTGCCTTGCAAGTGCGAGGGCCCGAGTTCGACTCCAGGATCCCACATATGAAAAAGGGGCCGGTGATATCGCTCAGGGGCACAGGTGCCTGTTGGCGCGCGAGGTCCTGAGGTCGAACCCCCGGTACCCACAAAAAAAATTAAAAATAAATAAATAAATACTTACAGGTATTTTTGTTATTAAAACATCATTGGTGAGTGTATAAATGCTAAATCTATTTTTTCAGAATCTCTATGCCTTTGAAAATGTCCCTCTTGGGTCTGAGTTTTAACTTTGTACAACTAAAAACTTAGTAGTAGCTTCCAGCAACAGACAATATTTCTGAAAAAAGGAAAATAATAAGGCATAATAGGTCTTAAAACTTCATCCATTACCTATGGAAGATCATTAACCATACTGGAAGTATAAAAATTTTAGCATCGCCAAATATTTTAAATTTTATAATGCACTTTCTATTCTGCAAACTACTTGTGGTCCTCATGTGCAAAGTTATTCAGTAATGGTGCTTGTGTCAAAGATGCTGGGTGAAGTCATTCATTTTATAGCTCTTTGCATATTACTTTCATCATCTGAAACACAACACAGTATGTCTGCAAAATAGAATCAAACATTGCAGGTAGAGCTCCTTTGCAATACCTAAAATCATCAAACTTTGAAGCTTATAGTGTTAACATTGGAAACTTCAAGAGAAATGTGTTTGGAGCTTTACCAAGCCAATAACTTTCAAAATGCAAGTTTAAACATTTGTTAAAGTCATAATGTGGTTAGATATGTACATCCTTAAAACATAGTAGTGCTTTCTATTTACTAGATGTACAGTGAGATCAAAGACTTTTGTCATAAACTCTCCCAGTACGGTTTGAAGCCCTCCTTTGAGGTAAAGGTCTGGCTTTTCTTTTCTTAAGAGCATAAAAATTAAATGCAAAATAATGACCTACAGTAATAGCATATTTAAAATCTTAACCAGTGCTTCCTAACATTAAATTTTACATTTAAGGCTTTGATATAAACCACGTTTAAAATATTGAAGCAATTGTCTTACTTTATGAATGTAGGCTGCCAACATTTATTGCACACCTAACCAGTGCTGAATATTACAGCAGGTACAAAGCCTACCAGAATTTTAAATTTGCAAACCATTTCCCACAATGCTTTGGCAAAATCTTCATTTTTCTTCTCAAAATGTGCAGCATCATTAATTAAAATCTTTACATTTGTTATGCATCTCAAACCACATCAAGTGTAAACTGAGCCTAGAGTTATATTTGAATGTCTGTGCATTCTAATTTGATCACTGTGTTGTACAGAATAAAGTCCCAGGTCATAGTGGACTGAAAGACACAAAGCCAAATCTTTAATACATGGAATATAAATCCCTTGTACAACACATATATTTGGAAGTTCTGATATTTCAGCATCTTGTTTTTACAGATATATTCAAAATAGTGTTTCTTTACAAGCTTTTAGTTGAGAAAGCATGTCTGTTAATCTTGAATGTCACTTGACCGTATTAGGAGAGTCCTGGAGAGGTGACTGGATTGTGAGGGAGCTGACCTCATCAATGGTCTTATCCATTGGTAATTTCATAGCTGAAAGGCCTAGTAGGATGTAGGGCCTCATTAAAGGAAGTAGTTCAGTGGGTTGTGACCTCAGAAAATATACCTGGTCTCTGGCCCCTTCCTCCCTGGCTCTTTCCTGGCTCTCTGCTTCCCAAATATCATAAGTTGGCCAGCTTTCCTTCATCACACTACTTTGCCATGATATTTTCTTCATGGAACCAGCCAACCATGGGCTGAACCCTTTCAAATAGCCAAACTCAACCTCTCCTCCTTTAGGTTGTGTGGTTGGATATTTTGTCCTACCACTGGGAAACAAGACTGATGCCAAAAGGAAACAAAGTTTCAGAGTTGTAAAAACAGAGAACTCACTTGTAGAAATTCCATACAACTGCAATTAATAACAAAAATAAAATTTCTGATCAATAATTGGTCTCTTCAAACAATAGTTGACCAACCAGAAACTCATACTAGCTATGCAGAGCCTGCATTACAGGTATGTGTCAATATTAAATGTATATAGGTACAAGATTATTCTAGAAATAGGTTTTTAATGAGTTCTTACATTGCATTAATTATTTTAGATTCATTCTCTTCTTTGTGGAAAAAGGAAGGACAGGAATTGAAGTTCTAAAGTAAAGGAAGGTTAGATTTCTCCATCCCACTCCATATTCTCCTCCAAAGAGGAATTAGGTCCAAAGCCCAGCAAAGGAGGAGGAAGAGCATAATTGGAAGTCAGCAGCACCCAAGAAGCAGGATTTTTGTGATGGTTTGGCTGAAATAGAAGGATTTTGTTTTCTTTCACTTAGCTACCACATAAGCAAAATTATCTCCAAAGGCGCAAAGATGAAATATAGAATGCTGTGAGACTGAAATGAAATATTTAGGTAGAGAAGTTTATCCCCAGACATAAAACCTCAGACCATGTGCAGCTAATGGCATTTTGCCCAAGCAGGAAAGAAAAAAGTCAGTCCAATGTGAATAGTTAGGAAGTGTTCATTGAATTGTCACAAATATTTATATAAAATATAGCACAGCCTTTCTGTATTTAATTGCATTTTTTGGAAGAAAAGGGAAATCTAACAGGACTCATAAGCGGTTGTTGAAATATTCCACAGTAGAGTGTATGTCTTTGCTGAGAAACGAAAGTTATATTACGTGCTACCTTTTCATCTGTTGCATGTCTCTGCCAGCTGCACAGACATGTCAGATGCCATTATGCTGCAAATTTTACTCTCTCGCAATTGCTAACCTCTTGTTGACAGTAAGCAGAACTTGATGGAGGGGCCTGCGCAGGTGTTGCCTGATAGTCCGTGCTAGTGTGATGTAGTATGTGACAGTTTTAGTATTACATCCTGTAGGACGAGGCATCATCAAATAATATTTCAGATAATCCTTAGGCTTTCAGCAGAAACGTAATTGTTACTCATCTAATGATATTTCCAGATGACACAGTGGGTAAGGCATGGGATAAGAATAAAAGGAGACGCGATTAAAACAGTGAGTCCAGAGGAAAATTTGAAATAAGGTTCAGCAAAGGACTAGAATTGTGTAAAAGTGCAAACCCCTTTCAGAACTAGGATTCCATAAGATTGGCCTTGGTGAAGAAGCAAGCACAAAGAAACATATGCGATGTTATGGAGTAATATTTTGATAAAGCCCGCTGAGAAATGGCAAGTGTCACAGGAAGTGTAAGCACTTTTTCCTTTCTAAATTTCAGGACAGTGTATCCAATTTATAGAAATAACTGTCTTGTGGTCAACATCTGATGATTAATATATGAATGTTGCAATATACTATTCCATTATTTTCCACAAATTTTGATTTATTGAAGTCCAAAACTCAAAGAATTTGCTATCAAAAATCACTTTTGCTATTGTTAAATAACATCTATTTTCCAGCATTTTTTGCCTCCACTAGAAGATACAAAAAGTTCTCCATTTTGACCAACCTGCTAATTCTTTTCAAAGTTCAGTACATTTACTGAAATAGATGATAGGGCTTTTTAAAAATAGGAAGCGTCTCAGAAATTATAGTGCTTTCTAGGACAGCCAAGCGTAATGACATCTGTACAACGTATGATGTGAGCTTACAAACAAAAATTTAACAAACATATTCTATGATACTTATATACTGAAATTTTAATTAGTGAAAAAAATTTTACATGTTTTACACCTAGAAAAGCAAGGAAAAATATTCTAAATACTTTATAATCTCCAAAACCAACATTTGTATTAATGTTCTCATAAATTATCTCTAATTTTCATGCTGTTTGTCCCAAAGTCTTTGTATGTTAAAACGTGGCAGAATTCATATTATATTACTTTTTAGAAAAATTCTAGAAGTTGTTGGTTTTTTAAAAAATAATTCTCAATTAATTGAACTAGGATAGATAAAAGTTTTTCATATTGACTTTTGATAACTTTTCATAAAAAACAAAGATGAACGTCCAGTTTGGTGAAATTTTTCATTCAAATATTTTGTCTATTTAGCAAATCTGCTGCATGACCTGTTGGATATATACGAACGCCTCGCCTTTTTCTATCACTTACAATGATAATTCGTTTAAGTAGAATTTCCAGTGTAAACATCTGTGTACTTTGTATTCTTCACATAACCTCTGAGTAATTCTTAGAGTTAGAAATGAAGAAAATTTCCTTTTTACAATGTGAAAAATTTCAACTTCTTGGATGAGATATAAAAGTGATCAAACGTAGATTCATAGATGTCTCAAAACACATAAATAGTACAGTTTAGATAATGAGTACCCAGACACAGAAATTATAAATTCTAGTCTGCTATAAAATAGTATGTGGGGTGACAATAGCTCATTGTAAACTATGATATATTTTATGAATAAGTAGAAAACAAGATCTCAAAACCTTCAAACATGAAGTGCTGATAGGAAACTAAAGTATTAATTATCCTCATTTGATTAGTACATATTATATACATGTACTGAAATGTCATAAATATATACAACCCATATGTATATACAATTACTGCATATTTATCAAACCACTTTAAAATGCTTAAGAAAATATAAATGTTGACCAAATTGATCTGATATTACACAGTGCATACATGTATTCAAATATCAAGCTCTTTCACACAAACTGTACATTTAAAATATAATCAATAAAACGAAATAATCAATGGTTTCAGATATTTCTACTCTTTGAAAGCTTCAATTAGAATCAATATCTTACTACTTTTCTTGAAATCTATGGCTATAAGATGAAAATGGCTTCATTTAATTGACTTCATCATAAAGTAGTACTAGCATTAATGAATGCTAGTCTAAATGTTATATTTAAGTAATTTCAAACATTTAAGCCTCTCTTATTTATCAATATTGTATTTATACCTGTTTTTTCACCTTAAACTGTGATTTTTTAAAAATTATTTTATTTTATTTTTTTTTTATTTTATTATTTTTTTCTTTTTTATTTGCATGTACCAGGAGTCAAACTCAGGACCTCACGCTTGCCAGGCAGGCACTTATGCTGCTGAGCTATATCACCGGCCCTAAAATATTATTTTAATTGACAGATAGGAATCATGTATATTAATGGGGTACAATGTGATGTTACTACATATTATACAAAAATTCACCCGAGCAAATTATAGTTTCTATCACTTCATTAAATGTTCTTATTTTTTTTTCATATCGCGACTGTTAAAACTCTTTTGTAGTGATTTGGAAGTGTGTGTATACTGTCATTATCTGTGGCCACCAAGCAGCACAGTAATTCTCTGGAATGCAGTCCTCTGGTCTCACGGAGAGTTTGAAGTCTTCCCTTACCATTTCCCTTTCCCCATCTCTCCTCATTTCCTCAGCCTCTGGTGACCATCTACTTTCTGCTCCAATGAGGTAGAATTTTTATCTTCCACTTGGACCAAATATTTGTCTTTCTGTACCTGGCTGTTTTCTCTTAGCATGATGTTCCCTAGCTCCAACCATTTTGTCACCAGTGACAGACATTGTCTTCTTATGGATATATGACATTTCAGCGTGTGTGTGTGTGTGTGTGTGTGTGTGTGTGTGTGCGCGCGCGCGCGTGTATGTGTCTCACATTTTTCTTATCCATTCATCTGATTTTTTAATGTTTAGATTGTTTCGCTATCTTGGCTATTTTAAATAATGCTGCAATGAACATGGAATGCAAATATCTTTTCAATAGATCAATATCAACTTCTTTGGCCACATACTTGGAAGTAGGATTGGGATATGGCAATGCTGACTGTAGTTTTTGAGGAACCTATATACTATTTCCAAAATGGTTTTACCAACAGTGTACAAGGATCTACTTTTTCACATCCTCACCAATACATTTTATCACTGGTACTTTTCATAATAGCCAATTTAATATATTTGAGGTAATATCTCATTGTGGTCTTCATTTACTTTTCCCCAATAATTAGAGATATAAAATATATTAAAAGAATTATATAAAAGGTAAGCTATGAGTTTTTTTCTTAGTTTGTTTTTAGTTTAAAACATTCAGGGATTTTTGTTACCAGATATACTTTCTAGGGATACTAAGGGAATTTCTTAAAGTATAAAATAAAATTAATGTCTATTTTGACAAAAGATCTCATATTCTCTTGTTCTCATGCACACAGTTAAATTTTATTATCTAAGATCAAGCTATGTTATTATCTTGTTCTCTATTTCCATTATTTTCTAAACTGTTTTTATTATTTTTAAGCGGTACCCCTTACTTTCATACATTTAGAGATTAGAATACTGAAACTCATAGAAGTGGCTTACTATAGCAGAAGTCACACACTGTTAGTTTGGTTAACTTTAGTATTGAAAGCAGATCTGTTTGTGTCTAAGATAACAAGTCTATCATACCAATGAGACTCAAAGCTGATGGTTTTGGTAAGTTGATTAGGACAAACCAAATAGATATTTTCTGTACGGGCCTTTCACAGAGCTATACAATTTCGACATCCTTATGATTTTCCTTTTTACCATTTGTTAACACATCACCACTCAATAAAAACATGCTTCCTCTTCATCATGAAATTATCCACAATAGTAGATGATAATGATCACTACAATACTGACCCATTAACATTAAAAAGCTTGCAGGGAAATTTTCCTGTACACTCCATGCATTAACAAATTATTTAGTTAGTTTTCAGTTTTAACACCTTTTTTTTTTTCAAAAACTTCATTCTCTATGTTGTTAAAAAAAACTAATGGTTAAATTTAATAAAACTGACTTGAACAACAAAGAACATTATAAAGCTGAATGGAATTTATGCCAAAGATAGTTGGAAATACCCCACTCCACATGTGCAGGTTATGTTTATAACCAAAGAACAGGGAGTGACAAACAGAAACAATCCGATTGTTTATAACGTTGGCCTTATACTGTTACCATCTCATCAACTGCCAACCTCTGATTGGCAGCAGTTCAAATGCACTGATTTACTGAGCCTCACTTACTGGGTTACAGGGGTACATTGTTAGAATTCAGTTTACTGTGTACTGAAAATGGTCTGGACGGAAAGCATAACCCAAGTAAAGACACACGTTTAGGCTAAAAAGTTTTCAATTTAACAATGCAAATAGATTAGCCAACTCAAAATTTACTAATATTTATCAATCCTGAATTAAACATGCTTATGTTTACACTTGATACCAATTTTAGAGCAATTCTGAATTATAGCTGTGCTCAAAAACTGTATGTGTTGTTTTGGTCTAAAAAATATAGCAGACACTGTTGTATTAGCTATTTCTTTCAAATGTGCTTCAGAGATTTGAAATCTACTTTGTCCAAAGTATCAGTGTTGACTTGAGTTACATCTTAAAAAGAAAGGTGTCGGTTACATCTAACATCTTGGGTTTAGTTTATATATTTACGTATTGATTAAGAGAGATGTTCTGAAATGTCAATTTTAGCATATGTTTTATCCTCTTGAAATTTCCATAACAGGTAAGATTACTACTGTAGTAGCCAATTTTCCCTTATACTTATTTTCTGACAGAATTGTTAAGTTTATCTTTTCCAAGCATAAATATATAATAGAGAAATCGGTATAGTACACTTAAGAATTTATTGACTGATACAATGTTATTCAAAATGTGCAAATTCTAGGTAAGTGCACTTACTCAGAAAAAATCCCAGTTGCTCAAAAAAAGAGGAAAGCTTGGAAGAAAGGAAGAAAGGAAGGAAGGAGGGACAGAAGGAGGTAGGAAGGGAGGGAGGGAGGAAGGAGAAGAGGAAGGAAGGAAGGAAACTGTGGAGGGAGCGAAGCAAGGAGGGAAAGACAGAAAGGGAAAAAAGAGAGAGAGAAATTAATTCTGCAGATCTTTAGAGGCCAAATATTGAAGTCTGAGAGTTTTATGACTGGATCAAGTTCGGGCCTCTGGTTGGATATTTCAGAATTTCATTCCAGGTGTGAATAACCCCAAAACGGGGCGATGTCTGCAAAGTACATTAGCTCTAAATGACTAATCAAAACCAGATTTCGTTGAGGGGCAAAGTTGGTGTGGGAAATGAAATTCCACGCCCACGCATTATTGTTTGCTTAGGGACAATGTGTTAGGTAACAGTAAAGGAGGAAGCAGCGGTTGAAAGGGCAGTAGTCAGCATCTGACAGCACAGTGTGTTGTGTGAACTGTAATTCCCAAGAGCCCTGGAGTCTGGATGGCCAACTGCTTGATCTGATACCATAGTTAAAAAGGAAAGCCAGTTGGTAGAAATGAGTGATTTTATATGAAGCTATTTTTTTCTTTTACGTGATCAACTGCTATTCAGATTCTCCTCACGAGATACACAGGGCAGTTTTCATTACTTGAGCCCATGTAATGGTATTCCTGCCCTAAACGGATCAAAACAGAAAGAGTATGGCTTTTCTTCTCTTCTCTATCCTACTACACTGTCGTTCCTGCTGATTCAACTATGTTACGAACACAGTAAAGCAGAGGAAAAGCTGCAGAGTCTTCTGAATTGGTGAATATTAGAAAACTGTTGTGAAACGGGGAAGCGTCTTACTTTTAGAACCAGCAGCATCTCCTTCAACACCTCCTTTCTTCTAGCCCCATCTACCAAAACAGCGATATTTACAATTGCTTTTATAACACTGTGTCTTCTGGCCCCCTCACCAAAATTTCTTTTTCTTTGAGCAATGTAAGATACCCACATGTTCATTAAGCATATCTTTTCTTTTCTAATGTGTCAAACTTTTAATTTTTTAAAAGTTTTTATTTTTATTAATCTGTTTGCAGTAAATAATGGTTACATTCATCATGGAGAGTTGGTACATGTATGTAACTCTTTACATCACTTTCCATGTCCTCTCTCCCCACCTCCATCTTTTGTCCCATCAACCTTTTTTTCAATACAGATGTTGTTAGTCTAGCTTTGAAACAGAAAAAATGCTGTGGTCTTGAGTGATTGTGAGTTTGGCCAACGAGCTTCTGAAGGAGCCAATTCAAACCCCCCCATGCACGATGATGAAGTTGGATGTCAGGAGACACCGGAGGGACAGGTTGAAGGACTGGGTTTGTGCTGCAGGGTAGAAATGAAAACTGATGATAAGGGTTTAATTTCTCCCAGTGAGCAGGGCTAAGAGTCTACGCATTGACCAAAGAGGAGGAACAAAAGTAGTGGAAAGAGTAGAAATTGGGAGGGAGGATATACTATCTAACAGAAGTTTAATCATAACCTTTTTGGTGGTATGAAAACAAGCAAACAATAAACCGACAAAGTTATGTTTTCCACAACCTTCAGGAAAATATTATGTATGACATCTTTCTAGTGGATGAAACTCAGTTTCGAGCATGATTTCCAGATAGGCCCAGCACAAAAGCAATGCCATCCACAAAGACTCTACATTCCTGTAATTCACTTCCGGTCTGACAGGATTATTTATCATCTAGGTGTAAGGCAGGCAGTGAGTATGGCAACAGTGAATACATGAGGTTTGCTTTTCAACTTCTCTAAAATTTGATCTTTCATTTCGCAAAGTTTGGAACAAGAAATCTTCATGTGTTGTTTCAACATTCTTAAAACTTTCAAAAATACTTGGATATAAGAAGTCTTCCCTCATCGCCACATGTAATTTATGACTATTATTATTATTCTAGTCAACAGTATTGTGAAGAACTGTAAACTGTATACTAAATAATTTCATAAATAAATTCAATCCCTGTTGTAGGTTGTATTTAACCCAATGATGTATTTTAAACAGCGTCTCTTTGGGAGCATGAGGGCGGCAGAACTCCAGGTTGCTTCAAGGGAATACATTGTTTTTGTAAACATCATCCATCAAATTTAGATATTCCAGAATGTCGTTTAAAAGGTAAACATTTAGAATGGTGTTTTTTTGTTTGTTTTATGGTACTGGAGATTGAGTCCAGGGCCCTTGGGTCCCTGCTCTATGGCTGAGCTGTGTCCACAGCCCCCATAGTTAGTTAGAATCTTTGAACAATAAACCATCCTGGGTCAGAGAGGAGGAAGATAGGTTTCCAGAGGTGGGAAGAA
The DNA here is from genome assembly GCA_028451465.1 of Erethizon dorsatum. Classification (NCBI taxonomy): domain Eukaryota; kingdom Metazoa; phylum Chordata; class Mammalia; order Rodentia; family Erethizontidae; genus Erethizon; species Erethizon dorsatum. Next base: position 152,764,419 of record CM051824.1, on the reverse strand, counting down.
TCCTTTTAAAAAACTTGGAGTAAAGCCATTACCATAGTCCAAATGTGGCAATATTCTACACTTGTATATGGCAAATGAACAAAATGCATTTTGGAGCTCTTTAAATGAGCATTTCTTTGCAGATCTGTGATCCGTTGTGGCATTTTTATTGAAAGGACTGTATTTTCCTTCTATTTCTGCATAGAAGCAAGGGGAAAATGACTTGCTTCTTGAGCAAACAGAGGCATAATTTGGCTTCAAATTCAGATAATAAACAAGACAAAGGCAGTTGCCTAATGAACTCAGACTTCAGATATAGTTTAGCATAAGCCATAATTCACAGTCTAGATTATGCTTGAATCAACACAAAATGAGTAGAGAGAGATGGCTCAAATGATGAAGAATAAAGGTATGAATAACAAAGAAAACACACAGCAACCCAACATAAACAAGTAAGCACCAAAAGAAATAATTTCAAGTTCATTTGGACAGTCCTAAAGTCTTTATTCTCTCTCTGACTAAAAATAAAAAATAAACAAAATTTATGGGCCTGAGGATTGGTACAAAATTTTGATACAGATCAGGATGAGTCAATAACAGACCTTTTGCTTACATTGGGAAGACAGAATGAATACTTAACATATACACCAAAGAATTAGTTCGAGGTTCCTCTAACTGAGTAAACAAGGGAACCAAAGTCTACATATTTAATGCACTTTCAAAGAAAAAAGACTCTGATTGTTTTCTGATAGGAATTTTGAGCTAAACAATATCATTACTTCTTAGATCTGAAACATTGTTCTTGAACTACAAAAGGTTGATGGTACCATAGCTCTATTTATGAGTTTAGATGGTATTTTCAAGAGCCTACTTGAACAATAAAACATGAGGCAATTTGTCAGTATTAAATACTTTCTTTCAGTTGATCCCAGCAATAATTCTTGATTGCCTTGAGATCCCCATTTGACACTATAATTCTTATTTTATTAACTCTGCTCCTATCATTCCTTAAACCAGTTAATATTTTGTAAAGTGTTTTGAACACTATCATCTAGTTCATGAACTTTATCTTAATGTTGTTGAATAAGATCATCATCATCTTCATCATGTAACTTATAGTTCAGTTGACTTTGAAACTGTCAATTCCATAAACTGATTTGCTCAATTTCTATTCTATCACACTGACTTAAAAAGTAGAGTTTGGAACAAAATGATAAAATCATTACTATCTCTCTAATTAAACCCTAAAGCAGAGGTGAAAGCCATTCCTGGAAAAGGTCATTCGAGCAGGTGGAGAGAATTCACTCTAAGGGAATCTACAGTGAACAGACCCAAGCAAATCCTTGGACTTCTCGGTCCATGAATTCTCTCCCATCAGCATTTGAACAACCTCTGCTTCTAACAAAGCAAGTGCTTTGAGTACATTAATATACTCTTTCACTAACTTTTCCTTCCTTGCAGACGTGAACTTTTATATAACTAATTTTAGAGTTTAATATCTTCACTTCCTTAGCTCTTCTCACCTGAATTTATATTTTTTCTGAATTGATCTTGACTCTGGAGGGCTGAAGCTTGCATTCTTGAATCTTCCAGGCTCTCCTGCCTGTGATGTCCCCTGTGCTTTTCTCTTTGGCTTCAGATATCCCTTCACCACCCATTTTGTCATTATGATTTGACAACATGCATTGGCTGAAGTCCTAAATCCAGTGTAAATGTATTTGGAAATGGAGCTTTTAAAGACGTCTTTATTGTTGAAAGAGGGATAAGCCCAGATACCTAATCCACTAGAACCTGTGAGATTTTAAATAGACCAGATCGATGCTGGGGATGCAGCAACACAGAGGAAAGGCCAGGTGCGGACACAACAACAAACCACCATGTGGAAGCCAAGGAGAGTCGTTGAGAAAAATCAAACCTACCTACTCTTTAATTTGGACTTCCATCTTCCAGAACTGTAAGAAAATAAATTCCTGTTGTTTAGGTCACCCACCCAGGATATAGTTCTTTGTGATAGGTCTTTTAGAAAATGAATGCAATTATCTTTCTTTTCTTAAATAGTACATTTCACTGTGTTGTATTTACCTCAGCCTCCTTTTTCTCCATAGTTTATTGCATCCACTTTCAGATATCAAAGCTTCATCTCTGTACAGATCACTTGCAAGTTGTGACCCTCACACCAACATTTCTCTTACTCCTAACCTTCCTGCAGCCTCCTGGACAGCTTCGCCTAGGGCCACGCAATCCCTTCAAACTGCAAAGTTCTAACATCAAATGCGTCACCTCGACTCCTCCAACGTCTCTGCACATTACTATTCCTTTTTTCTGGATCTTGATAATTTATGACTCATCTGAGCTGAAGACTTGTCTGACAGTTCTGCCATCTTCACCATGACTTTGTAACTGACAAATAAAAATGCATCCAGGTCTTTACATTTTCCCTGCATATCACTCTCACAGCTGGTGACCTCTTACACTTTATGTGGACATCTCAGCCCCCATAATTTCTTATCTGGGATACAGCAACCAATTCTCACCGTTTCAGTGTCTCCACTGCTTTTCTATTTCTCCCTGGGAAATACGAATCTGATCATGTCTAACCCCACCTCCAAATACACTGAATCTTTTCCATTGTCTCTGGGTTTAAATGCTTTGTATGACTCTATATAGGGTAATTCTTCTTTACTTGCCAAACTTCCTCTCATAACTCATACCCATTGGTTCTGAATTCCTTTCCATTCATCATATTTAAAAATGGACTCTCTTGGTGTAAAAGAAGTAGAATGTAGACTAAGAAAATGTGTGTCTACCTTATATAAGGATTTGAAATATAATGAAATTTATACAAATGGGAACATTCAAAACAACCTAGATCCCAGAGATAGAGATAATGGATTAAATGATGAGTCATATACTAATTTATATATAGTAATGTTTTACTGATCATATAAAATAGGAAACACAAATTGACTCTTAATAGTATTTGGAGGGGAGATGCACTTTAGTAGCTCACAGAATTAAAATAAGAATTTAGTGAAGCCAGAAAGCTAGGGAAGAAACCAGGTTTACACTAGAAAATCAGCCACAAGAATTTGTGGATTTAAGTTTGAGAATTCCGCCTTTTGTGTGACTCTGAATAAACGATGCCAGGCATTGTATCTTTGCAGTCTACATTTTTTCTATGTAAGAATGAGAACCCGATTTTCATAGCTGGAACCAATTGTCCCAGCCTGGAACCAATTCTGAAGTCCTTTTGATGGTATACAGTGCAGCTAGGGATGTTGCCACCAACATATCCATTTCAACTGAATCATTTCCAGAGAACTTACTTCCATCAAGAAATACCTTCATTGAGTCTGCTACCCTGGTCAATAAGTGCTATAATATTTTCAAACAAGAACAGCATGATCTTGGTCTTGTTCATTTGGAGTTGAATGAAATAATGACCTTTATAGAGGATGATCTAGCAAGTGGTGTTGGGAGGGATATCAAATTAAGGAGTTTAATTAATTATTCTCATTAGCAGCTGTAAAAAGAGAAAAGTATGAAAGCTTTCTTTTGAAGCGCACCAGGATTCTTTCTATTTTTATTCAAGATTATTTATAATAGAGCCTGAATGAACAAGAGAAGTTCAATTTTTTTTAATATTTAGAATCATATTTCAGTGAACACTTAAAAAAATTCTAAACTGTCTTTGAAGAGGGTCTCTAGATCTGCAGATTGTTTTGTCTTCCTAGGCATGGATTTTGGCCAAAGGCACACCCACCTGCTGGGATAGCAGGCATCAGCACACTGCAGAAAATGCAAGATTGCTGAGCAATACCATTATTCCTCCTTGCTTGCAAGCACAGCCTGCCACCACCTCCTGCTTTCCAAATCCCTTTACCTGGGAGCTGCTCGGGAGCCCTGGGTTATTGAAAGGACTCAGAATATGAAACAGCTGGTCCTGTCTAATGTCTTAAAGATGCACACATGCTCACTTCTATGTAATGTCCTCCTGATAATTTGAGCAGATGCTTATTGCAATGCACCATGAGTCATCTGAAAAGTAGGTATCTCAGTAAGACTCAAAAACATCATAGGAAATTTGAATAATTTTTATAAACCATATGTAAAACATTTATGAGGGATTATAGAAAACAAATATTTTACCTAAAAGCAAATGTTTATTGAAAACTTACTTGCATGTGCCTGATATCCTTTATACCAAATTGTTTTGCTTTTCACAGAAATGGGACATAGTAACTTTAACCATGCAAATAGAATGTCCACAAATCTAGAACAATTTGTAATGTGACAAAATAATCTGTTCCATTTCTAAATCTTCAAAGTGTTTCAGACTTTGGGGGACAATGGACATTATTTAAATTATAATCATTTAAACTGTATTATAAAGGGTGTGAGTGATTGGATTAAATGTAAGAGAAAACACATAATGACACAATAAACTAAAAGAGGAAAGTGTGTTTTCACTGAGTTCAGTACCAATCACATTATGTTTTAATGTCTTTACAAAGGTACTAAAACCATCACTCTGACATGAAATGTTTATGCACTTATTTCTTACATTTTTTAGCATGAATTTATCAGTTAGGCTTTAGATTGCCTGAACAGTTTTATTCTTGCTTGAACTCTCTTTAGAATATTACACCCATGAAGGAGAGCCACCAAGTAAATAAGAAAATCAATGACAACAATGTTAAACATTTCTTACTGCTTATTGTATCTGGGGTTATAAGAATAAATGCAAACTTTTTAAGAAAAAAACAGAAATGATATCATGATTATATATTTTCACTTTTCCATTGAGTATAATGTCAAGTCCTCATAAATATAATATCTGAATAGTACCGATTTGAAAGAATTCATTGTATAACATCTAAGTGAAAGAATTCATGATTTATTTTTATTTTTTAATTTTTTTATTTTTTCCTTTATGTGGGTACCGGGAACCGAACCTCTCACTTGCCAGGCAGGTGCTTATGCTGCTGAGCTATCTCACCGGCCCCATGATTTATATTAAAAGTGGTGTAAGTGCTTTAAAACTCCAAGGTGGCTTAAACGGGATAGAAGTTTATCTACTGCGTAACCGAGTCCTGCGATTTCCATCACAGAGACCGAGGCGGTATATGGTGGCCATAGCCGTGGCTTCCGGAATGTGCCGTGTCACACATGGTGCTCCTTCCCCGGTTCATCTCTTGTTTGGAGATGGTGCGTGGAGCTTGAAATATGTGGCAGCCAAGAGCGTGTTGGTGAGACGTGTACACCCCTTCCGAGAGAGCACACATCTTGTTTCATACACATTGTCCAGAGTAAGTCATGCTCCTCACAATTATCAAACCCTCTGGGTAATGGGCTCAAGCGCACAGGGATATCTTCTTAGGCAGAAGGGGGCCTAGAGATAGCACAATCTGATTCTTCACATCTCATTTGTACTCAACACGGACACACCGAGTCTTTTTTATACTGAATTCACTGTGCAGAATAAGAACAATTTCAAAATATAAAATTCAGTACGTACAGAAAAAGAAATGGGAAAATGGAGCGCAGTATGTAGTATACACCGAGCCTAGTGCAGCTTCTGCTTGTTGAAGATGGCTTGGAGAAAACATATTGCTGTGTTTTGAACAATGCACCCCAAAATGCTGAGGGAAGGTTTTTGTCCCTTGATCTAAAATGGAGTAAGGCCCAGAAGCTTGACTATCTGGCGTGGCATTCAACAAGTGTCCTTTCTTTTTTTTTTTTTTTTTTTTTCTGTGTGTGTACCGGGGGTCGACCTCAGGACCTCACGCGCCAGCAGGCGCCCGTGCCGCTGAGCGATATCACCGGCCCCTTTTTCGTATGTGGGTTCCGGGAGTCGAACTCGGGCCCTTGCGCTTGCCGGGCAGGCGCTTAAGCCGCTGAGCCATCTCACCGGCCCAACAAGTGTCCTTTCTAAGACACTTTCCAAATCAAGGCATACAGGACTGGAAAGTAAGGGGAGGCTGCTGTGTTATCAGACAAGGAGACAACGGTAAGGAAGTTCAGATTTGAGTAGCAATATCTGAAAGAGTAGTCACTCTTGAGTTTACTACCAGCCAAAGGGAAAGTGTCTTGCTCAGTATTCTGGGTTTTCAGGTGATGCCTCAGAAGGGAATAAACTAATATGTAAGGGTAAGAATAAAATCTAAAGAAATCGACCCTAGAAAATCCTAAAATCGCACATAAATTTTCAAGGAATTTGAATTCGTAGTAAAAGATCCTTACATACTTAGGAAAACAAACCATCATGGCAATGATTTAGAAGCTTGATTAGAATCAATTAAATAATCAGAATAATAATACAAGTTTCAGAATTGTTAAATTCAGGACAAAAAATCACTGGATTAAGTGCTAGTAACAATTCTAAAACTAAATCTTGACATGACCAAGGTGACACACCAGTATTCTCACCCTCAGAAAAATATTCAAATAATAAGAGACATATTCATACACATTTAACTACGTAATTACCATTTCTGATATTCTCTATTACTCTGTGTAAGTTCATATTATCATTTGGAAGCATTACATTCTCTGTGAAGGACTTTAACATTTCTTATAGTATGGGTCTAATGATATTAGTATTTCAAGATTACATGTCTCAAAGTGTTTCTATTTCATTTTCATTTTTGAAAGATTCTTTTACTCAATGTGGGAGTCTAGATTTACCCATATACATATTTTTATTTTGTTCAGAGAATTAAGCATTTTGATTAACTGTCTGCTCATTTTTATATGTTCTGATAGACTCTAAACCTTGTGTTTATTTCTCTGTATGAATCATTTTTTTTGTCTTCTGACTTCTTTTGAGATCTTCTATTTATAGCTTGTTGCTATGGTTGAGATCTAAAATTCTCCCTAAAATTCTCCTGTGATTAGAGTTGGAGCTCTCAGAAGGTGATTGGATCATGAAAGATATAATGTCATGAGAGGATTAGTCTACTGATGAGGCCATAATTTGATGGCATTATTGGGAGATGATGGAAGTAGGAAGGGGGACCTAGTTGAGTAGATCATGGGCTTATAGCGTTGGTCCTGGCCACTTTCTGCTTGGTTCCTTCTCACCTGCTCTGTTTCCTGGTCATGGTGAGATGAGCAGCTTCCCTCCACCAAACCTTTCTGTCATGTTTCTGCTTTACCACAGGACCACACAATGGAGCCAGCCAACCATACACTGAACCCTCAGAAACTGTGAGCCAAAAATAAATCTCTGCTCCTTTATTTTTCTCATGTAATTTGTGAGGATGAAAATCTTTCTAACACACTGGTTTAAAATAATTTGAGTACCATATACAGTGCTATTTTTGTTTCTTCTTAGGGATTTTGAGTCTCTTATATCTGAATTTATAGTTTTTTTAATCAAATTTAGAATGATTTTTGCCGTAATTTTTTGAAATATTTTTCAAATCTTCCTACTTCCACTCCTCCTTACGGAATCTAATTTTGTACACGATAGACTGGTCAAAATTTACCCACAACACATTGATGCTCATTCCTTTTCTGTTTAAATTATTTCCCATGTCATTCTTTTTGTGTAGATTTTAACATTGTCCCTTCAATTCACTAGTCTTTTCTTCTGCAATAATCAATCTGCTGTTAATTTCTTCTAAAACATCTTCCATTTTCAAACATTATAGTTTTCACTAATTGAATTATATTTTTGGTCTTTCTTGTAACTTCCAGTCTCTCCTAAACATTTTGAAAAAACAAGCAGCAATTTTAGTAGCTGTTTTAAGGTTTGTATTTACTAATCCTAACTTCCTAATGTCTGATCATCTTTGATCAGTTGTCTGTCATCTTAACTTTTATTATGCTTTGTACTAAATATTTTTGTTCATGAGTTCCCAAAGAGATCCTGCTAATCTTCTTATACTTTTGTCCAGGGAGATGTTATGTTACAAGGGAATAGTGTCACCCTCCTGAGTGTTGATTTGTGATATGTTAGGTGGCTGTGAGGCAGTGAACACAGAAGGGCTAATTTCACACTATGTTGGGAAGAACTTCCTGAGCCCCTCCTCGTTCCTATATCTTGAGGATTTAGATTGTACAGTGTGGCAGATAGAAGAAGTGCTATACATGTCCTTGTATGAATTTTAAGAAATGTTTAATTTCATCTCTTTAAATTGTTCTTGGGCCAGTGAGATGGCTCAGCGGTGTAAGCGCCTGCCTGGCAAGCATGAAGGCCCGAGTTCAACTCCTGGAACCCACATACGAGAAAAAGGGCCAGTGATATTGCTCAGTGGCATGGGCGACTGCTGGCGCACGAGGTCCTGAGGTCGACCCCCGGTACCCACAAAAAAATAAATAAATAAATTGTTCCTTCTGTAGCCCCAGTTACTCTCCTCAAATGGATTTAGGCATTCAAACTTTGATGAATATTCAGGGAGGACTCTGCAGGTTTCCAGCCCCCCCCCATTTCTGCTACTGTGAACAGTGAGCTGTGTCCATCTTGGGCTTCCAGGACTCTCCTCCTAATGTGTTGGTTTCACAGTGTCCTCTTGGTGCACCTGAATTCCTCATCTGAGTAAGTTAATAGGGTTCATCATGTTTTGTTTCCCATCTCCCAAGAATCAGTCTTTCATTGTCTAATATTGAGTGTCTTGAAACCACTGTCTTATATATCTTTGTGTGATTTTAGGTTTTGTCATTTTTAGGGTATTAATCTTGTCTTTTTATTCTACCTTCACAGGAAGTGGAAATGACATATAAGTAATTTGAACAGAGAAAATGGAATTGAATAATGCCAAATAATATTTTTGCGAAAGACTAAGAGGGATAATAGAAAAGCTACTACCTGTAGAGTTGAAGGATGGTGAACAAGGCAGGCACTTAGAGCATTAACAAAACCCAGGTCTTCTTTTCCCAATGCTAAGATTCTAACCGTGTGATGAGGGCTACCTGTCCCAGAGCCAAGGTGATAGCTGGGAGTGATGAAAGTTGCTGTAAAATGCTGGCCAGGCCTGAGCCGCCGGGGCTGCTTACATGAGAAACACTGAGTTCCCTGCCACCATATCCTGTCTTCATTGTGGCAAACAATATCCTGGGAAAAAGAGGAAAAGCTCTTTCTCCTTACTTTGACACTGAGATACTCTCCGGTGTCTTCTTTGACAAAGCTAAATCAGAGGAGTTGGCACAAAAGAAATATCTACACAACTCAACCACAAAAGCACCACAAAGTGGAGCAAATAAGGGTGGACCTGGAGCTGAAATGTGAAAGATTAATAGCTAGGATGATCTAATACCTTGCAGAGTAGGGTTAGGAAGTGATGAACTGCTGTATGAATTAAGAATGAGATTATTACAAACGTATACTACTATGCAGGGAGAGCATAGATACATAGTGTGATCTCATTTGTAAAAACATCAGAAAGAGGTAAAATCCATCTATGGCTGTTGGTATAAGATAATGTTTAACTAGAAAATGATTGAGAAGTTACTTTGGAGGGCCTCTCAAGTACTGGTACTTTTCTCTCTTTTTTCTTTCTTTATTTCTTGATTTGTTTATGTGATCTTAGTAAAGATAATGCAGAAAAATATTTCCACAGTGCTCCCAAAGCATACAAAAGAGGATAGTATATTGTCTATGACTTCATATATTAGTGAGTACTCTATATTTTATGAAAGTTTTGGAATGATGCATGCAAAATTCATCACTAGGTGCAGGTGGAGTGGATGCAGGGTAAGAAGAGAAGGACACAGGCATAGAAAGCTTTTGGTAATATTCCAGTCTCCAGTCTGAGGGATGAATTTATAAAAATTATGGTTCATAACTTACATATATATGTACAAAATTTATTTCAATTGTGTGAAAATTTCAGGAAAACCAGAAAATTTACCACTTTTACAATTTTTGTAAAATAACATGAGAAGCCTTCTTTGAATGTTCTATTCTAAATATACAGAACAATTAGAGACAATTTATATCCACATAATGCATGTACTCAAATGTAACGTAATTACCCAATCACCCATTTAGTATATCCATGAAATGCTTTTCAGCCTGTAGGACCACATACAATCCTAACAAAAATAAGGAATGACATTGTCAAATTATGTATGACGTGATTAATTTTATTTACATTTTAGAAAATGTGCTATTGAATTAATAGATGACTTTCTATTTACTTTTTAAATTAATGGATGGATTTATTTAAATTTACATTTATTTCCCCACCATCATATTTGTCACGCTAAACTCACTCTGTTAGTTTTCTTGCACATGGAGGACATCCTTATACTCTGAACACCAGAAGTGAGAACACCAATAATTACTGATCAATGTGTTAAAGATCACAGGAATCAGTACCAGTGGAAATGGAAAATAATAGAACCAGGTTAGTGTGAGTAGAGTGTATTTGAAACTACTGCTTAAATTGTGTTTTAAAAATAAAATAAGAGTTCACCATTAAATAAAAACTTCAGTCATATATTAAGGCTTCTTATTATTATAGTTAATTGTAGGAAAATGTTTAAAATTTGGACAAATATGGTAAGTATATTTTGACTGAAACTTCCAACCACATTAAACTCTCACTCCGGGAATCTAGGGACCTAATCTCTACTTTCAGTATTCTGTACCTCAGCATACTTAAAAAATAGATCAGTTTTTTAAGTATATTACTATTTTATAAAATGTTTATTTAAAAATCACATGTTCCTAGAATTAAGGATGATCCATTGATCCACTGTAGTTTGGCAACCTATCACTTTAATTTAAAATTCAGTCTGAAGATAGTTGTGAGAAATCTACACAATTTTCTCCATAAATATTTCAGATGAAATTTTTCTTTGTTATCCACTTATTTTCCACCTATATTTTGTACTTCATTATGATTTTAGAATATAACCACATTTCAGGAAGTGTAAAACAGAAACTTGGAAAATATTCAATATGTTTGATTAATGAAAACCTCAAACTACTGATTCAGATTGTAAAATGAAACTAACCATGAACTATAGTTTATAATGAGTCCATCGCCAATGTTGATAGAAAGCTACCTTCTACCTCACATGGTGTGTACCTTCTAACTTCAACTCTGCAAAAAGGGGAACCTATTATTTTCTGAGTATTAACAAGCTGGGGAATAAATTTCTTTATGGTATCTGTCAATCCACATACAAACGTATCTTAGAAAATCAGATGGAGGGCCGGTGAGACGGCTCAGCGGCTTAAGCGCCTGCCTTGCAAGCGCGAAGGCCCGAGTTCGACTCCCGGAACCCACATACGAAAAAGGGGCCGGTGATATCGCTCAGCGGCACGGGCGCCTGCTGGTGCGCGAGGTCCTGAGGTCGTCCCCCCGGTACACACACAAAAAAAAAAAAGAAAATCAGATGGAAGGAAATATTAACAGTCATTTATAAAACACATATCTTTTTCACAAAAAGTGTGACCATTGGAAGTACAAAAATAAATACATGTTTAAAAGTTACTAATAAATTTCCAGATGTTTTTACATATAGTGTGTATTAACAAAGCTTCAATTTACTACTGAGAGATAGGACAACAAAATTTTATAGCAGGCTTGTATTTTCAGTATCATATAGGCAATCATATAAACACACCAGATATCCAGCATACTTCACATGTCTTAAACTATGAAGCATTTTTCTGTTCACTTTATATTCAGCAGCTTTAAAGATCCCGTGTTCTTGTGCTATTGAGTCGCAAGTGGATTAGGTACACCAAGAAAAGAGAAGGCCTAGGCACGTATAATAGCTAATAAATGTTTTCTGCTCATCAAGATAAGAAATGGATGATGTAAAATATGATGTTTCCATATCTCTGTAAATCCTCCAATTTATTTATCCAGCAAAGTATATGTAGTGCTCTATGCTACAGGCACAAAATTAATCACTGACAAACAGAGACAATCATTCTTCCTTTAAGGAAAGAAAAACACTGAACAAACAAAAGAGTAAATCATATTTTAACATAGAAACTGATACATGGAAAAGATGAATGGATCAGGGCAGGGTGCTGGGAGGGACAAGGTATTAAGCAGAGTTTCAAAGTTAGAGTGAGTGGCTTGTAGAGAACTCAATGAAACGATATATTGGAGAAAGACTTAAAGCAGCCATGAGCTGGTGGGAGATCTGGAAAGAAAGAATTACTTGTAGAAAAAAGGAAAAGTGAAGGCACCGAGATTGGAGGATTTGGGGTGAGGACAAGAGCAAGAAGAGTTTTGGGGTGTCAGAATTGGAAGGCCTTATAGGTCAAAGCAAGGTCTCTGGGTTTTACTCCAGAGGTGAGGACCCACAGGAAGATCTTAGGCAAAGGACTGAGCCCTAATGCTCTGCAAAATTACATGATATTTCTTTAGTTTTTCATTTTTCTAATTTCACAGAAAGCTATTTTGCTCTTTTCCTTTCATCCTTAAATTTTTCGTATCTCTTGTGTAACCTCTGGTGCCCCATATTCATTCCCTGCTAGTGACTTACTTCATGGAAAGGCCAAATGCTGCCTGGAAAGACTTTACAGAATTTCCAGTGGGCCATATAGGTCACCAGCCTTCTCCCCTGTTACCATGGAAGAAGGAATGGTGATGTTCTTGAAGGTCGCAACTCCACATGGGCATCAGTTTTCCACCCCTGTGGAGGATGGAGTCACTCCATATCTCTCCTGTGTATCAGCCATGGCCCTTTCTTACCTGCCCATTCCACCAAATGGGGACAGGAAGGGGTTATGCAAAACTACATGGAAATTCAAGTGAGGGAGAGTGGAGTTATCTGAGAGCCTTGGGCTTTTCTGGTAAGTGATATTAATAGGGATAGGAGTCAAAAGGGGGTTCATTTGATTATGTGAAGACAGGTAGCTGCATTGAGAAAGTGTTGAATATTACACGGGTAAATTGAGTTATTTCTTTTTTCTCCTTCCAGCATCCATGCAAAGACAAGGAAGGGAAACCCATCCAGAATGCCATAATTTCAGCAATGATCATAACCCTGGTGGGCAGAACTCTTATTTTCTGAACTAAACAAAGCATTCCTTGTCAGCAGCATTTACTCATAAATCTCAGCAAACAGACAGCATACCTGCCGCTGGACAGCTTGATCTAGGAGTAAAGGAGGCTTTCTCAGAATGCTGTTCTCAGACCAAATGAAACATGGTAGACTACCCAGCATGGTGAGATGGGAAATGCCACCCCTCCAGAAGCAGAGTGGAGCCTCCAGAGCTGCCTTTCCCATTCTACTCCTGGAGGGTGTAGGAAGCTGCTGGAGACTGAAGTTGTTTAGGAAACTCTTCAGGAGATGAGTTGACAACAGTTAAATACACACACTTGACAAGTAGGACCGTCTATATTCCATTTTAATATTTGCATAATAATAGTACAGAATATTATCAAGACATTGTATTGGTTAGGAATCTAAAAGAACATAGTCAATATAAAATATATGTAGGTTTACACAAGTGGATCATTATGTAGGCTTACAGAATCAGAGGCAGGAGAGTCTGCAATGGCCATCTGTGTCCTGGAGAGCTGGAGGAGCCAGTTGCTGCTCAACCCAAGAGCATGGAACCCACAGAATAAGAGGGATCAAGGATGCATCACCAGTCCAAGGTCAATGGCCTGGAAACTCACTGGAGGCGTGCCTGTTCGAGTCTTCACTGGAAGGCTACAAAACCTTGAGAGCAATGTCTGAAAACAATGCAGTGAGGTCACACCTGCTCAACAAGGATGGAGCTCTTAAAAACAGTGACCATTTCCTTCTTCTTTCTCTACTGTATTCCATTCAGGCTACAAGCCTATTTGTTGATGCCACCCACAACCAGGATGGGTCTTAGCCCCTTGGTTTACTGGTCTCCATGTCAGTCTTCCACAGACACACCCAGAACTGTGCCTTACTAACCTGCTAAGCATTTTTTAAGCCATTCAAATTGACATATCATGATTATCAGTCACAATATATGCAAATAACCAAGAGTTAAAATAATTATGGATTCCTACTTCCAACTCAAAACTAGGGTAAATAACTCCTGGGAATAACAGATAACACAGAGACAATGAAAAATGAAGCAGACATTTTCTGTAAAAAAGAGAATTTTAAGGGTAAAATGCTAAAATAGGGAAGTGATCTGAAGCTCAGAAGAATGGATTATCTTCTTCACCATCCCCTAAAGCAATAGGCATTATGGTGCCTGATATAGGAGACTTAATATTATGACAGAGATGCTAGATCTGGGATGCACTATTTCTCAGGGAATAAAAACCAAACAGGATGCAAAATACCCTCTTCGCACAATGTAAATCAGAGAAAAATCACACTAGTCTCAGATATGGTGGGAATCATATCATGATGAATCCCACCTGATATCAGAGCAAACAGTACTCCCCAGGGATTGCTAGCCAAGTGTCATCGAAAGGAAAGATAACTCAAACAACTATGCATGCACAGCACAGTATAGTATTAAAACAATACAAGTTAAACAAATTAATACTACCTAGGAAATTCAATTCAATAACAGAGGAGAGTATATAGAGGGAGGTAAAAGGGGATCCTATAGGGAAAATGAAATACAATGAGGACAGAAATACTGAAAAACTACACTATACAGAGTTACCTTACTACTGACTTGATGGTCTAAAACACATTTGTTCTCAACTCTGGCATTCGCAGGATCACTGGAAACTGTATTAAAATAGAGCAGGGGATGGAACTCAGTGGTAGAGTGCTTGCCAAGATGCATAAGGCCCTAGGTTGAATCTCAAGTGCTGAATACAATGACAATAGCCACACATCAGGCAGGGTCCTTCTCCTAAAATTAGGTAGGCCTGAGGCAGGCTGAGAAATTACCTTTATTTTTAGCAAGTTCCCAAACACAGCTTGAAAACTATTTATATAAGGGCTGAGGAAAATGACAGGAAAGGCTGTTGAAAAAACTTCAGAAAAATGTAAACACTCAGCAATAGACATGGGAATAGACAAGGTTGACACAAGACAAGTAAAATTAGAGGAGGAAAGTTATTTAAGGATTCCATGAAAGTGAAGAAAAATTTTCAATACAAAGACAGTACTTCATCTGAAGTTTAAAAATATATCTTCTAGATTTCTTTTAAATTGTGTTTGGTGTATTTCCCCATTACAAATGAGAACTACACCACAAACATTTTACTTAATATGCTTGGTTATGATTTAAAAATGAAAGTGTAAACATTGACTTTTATTTTTCTTCATTCTTTAGGCATCTAAAGCAATAATGAGAAGCCTTTGCAATAGCAGAAAATCCAAGCTGGCCCAAGACAGGGTAGAAGACAGTGTAGTTGTATCATCTACCCAGATCTTTGGGCAAAAACTTGTGAAGCAAAGACTTCATGTCCTTCCACTTTCATTGTGCATAAAGGCTCTGTATTAGTCTCTTTCTCATCACTGGGAGAAATTAAATAACATCTCTAGTTTAAGGAAGGAAGACTTACTTGGTTCATGATTTTAGTAGGTTCAGTACATGGTCAGCTCATTCAAGGCAGAAAAGGCACAGTGAAGGAAAGATGTTCAACACATGGCAGCCAAAAAGCAGAGAGAAAAGGTAAGAGTCAGGGACATAAATACATTCTTTAGGTCACACCAGAGTGACCTTCTTCCAATCAAGCCCCACCTTGTAACAGCGTAGTCAGTTACTGAAATCATCAGTGGATAAATCCATTGATAAACAGAGCCCTGATTACCTAATCACCTTCCAAACACATGAGCATTTTGGGAAACATTTTAGAACTAAACCACAGTATGCACAGGCAAATATTCTCAAATATGAACAAAATTAAGAAGAAAAAGAAATATTTTTTGTCAATAAAATGTTGTCAAAAAACAGTTAAATAATGCAACACAAGATTTGAAGAATGATACTACTATGAATTCTGTTGAGTAGTGAGTCAAATTTAAATATAGAAGCAGGACTAAATAATGTTAGGAACTAAAGTTATATAATTGAATAACAATGTTGCAGACCTTGAAAATGTAAAATCTCCTATAATTGACAGAACTGGGATGTGAGGAGGAAGTGTGAAAGTATTAATTAATGCCCTTGTTATCCATAGCAGAGAGTCTAATATGGAAAAGTGATTATAAATAAGAACATAATAATCCTAGCTTTCAATACCTTTAAGACATTATTTTATAATACCTTGTTTGAAAAAGATTGACAATTCTACTTTCAGGATTTAAGTAAAATTAACATCATAATTTAACATGATATAAGTGATTATTATAAAATATCATAGATTGAATGATAATATTTAAAATATATATTTTATCTATCTTTTTTTCCACTGTCTATATACATTCATCTATATGTATTTGTATAAAAATTTTGGAATGATGAGTACTTGGTGTTAACTTTTATGTTTCTGGTTAAGAGAATAGGAAGATTTTTGTTTCTCCCTTTATGGCCCAGCACTTTTCACAGTTTTTGAATTCTTTATGTTGGATGTGTATGCATATTGCTCAAAAATATTACTTTTCCAAAGAAATGTAAATACAATTAGGAAGAAATTCCATGTAAGGAAAACTTAATTAAACTTTTTAAATAAATTAAACATATTACCTTTCTGAGAACAAATATTCAATGTAAATCACTTAATTACCCATATTATTCAAAATACATTCAAAGCATGTCATGTCTTCAATTAAATAATGTAGAACTCATCAGTATAATCATTTAGAGTTAAAATTGTTGTATAGTGTGTGTGCACATGTGTGCATGTTTGTGTGTGTGTGTGCATTTACATTGGTTATGGCAGTGAAGTGCTTAAGAAAATTTAAATACTGCAATGATATTGTTTTAATTTCTTCTTTAATGTCATCTCTGACTAGTTCATTGTTCAGGAGGGTATTATTTAATTTCCATGTGTTTATGGAGTTTTTGTGGTTTCTTTTGCCATTAATTTCCAATTTCATTGCACTATGGTCAGATATACATGGGATAATTTCAGTTCTTTTGCATTTACTTAAGTAGGTTCTATGGGCTGGTATGTGGTCTATTTCAGAGAACATCCCATGTGCAGCTGAGAAGAATGCGTATTCTGATGTTGTTGGGTGGAACACTCTGTAAACATCTAAGTCCATTTGTTCACAGGTTTGGTTCAGTTCTGATATTTCTTTGTTGACTTTTTGTCTGGTTAATCTATCTATTTGTGACAGTGGGGTATTAAGTTTCCCCACTACAATTGTGTTATTGCTCTTTTGATTTTTCATGTCTATTATTATTTGTCTTTTATAGTTGGGTACTCCCGTATTTGGTGCATACAGTTTTATAATTGTTATCTCCTCCTGTAGAAGTTTTCCCCTAACAAGAATGGAGTGACTTTCTTTATCTCTTTTGATCATTCTTGGTTTGAACTGGAACCTGTGGGACACAATGAAAGCAGTCCTAAGAGAGAAATTTGTAGCAGTGAATTATCTCATGAGGAAAATAGAATGAGCACAAATAAACAACCTCATGTTGCACCTCAAGCTTCTAGAAAAAGAAGAGCAAGTCAAGCTCAAAGCCCATACAAGGGAGGAAATTATAAAGATCAGAGCAGAAACTAACAGAGTTGAGACTAAGAAAATTATACAAAGAATTAATGAATAGAAGAGTTGGTTCTTTGAAAGAATAAATAAAATTGATAAACCCTTAGCCAACCTTATCAAAAAAAGGAAATAAAATACTCAAATTCATGTATTGAGAAATGAAAAGGGTGAAATCACTATAGATCCTGTGGAAATTCAGAAGATCATCAATACATACTTTGACAATCTTTACTCTCATAGAATGGAAAACACAGAAGAAATAGATTCCTAGATATGTATGAATTACCAAAGCTGAATAAGGAAGATATAAAAATTCTGAATAACCAAAAATATGTCAATGAAATTCAAAATATAATTATAAAATTACCAACAAAGAAAAGTTCAGGCCCTGATGGATTCACAGCTGAATTCTGCAAGAAATTTAGAGAAGATCTAATGGCATTACTCCTTAAACTTTTTAATGAAATTGAAAGGGAAGCAATACTCCCTAACTCATTCCTGGAGGCAAGTATTACTCTGATATCAAAACCAGAGAAAGACCCAACTAAAAAAGAGAACTACAGGCCAACCTCCCTAAAGAAAATAGATGCAAAAATCCTCAATAAAATACTAGCAAACAGAATGCAGCAAATCATCGAGAAGATTATACACCATGATGAAGCGGGATTCACCCCAGTAATTCAGGGATGGTTCAACATATGCAAATCAATAAATGTAATACACCATATCAACAGAGCCATAGAAGAAAATCACATGACCACCTCAATAGATGCAGAAAAAGCTTCTGACAAAATCAAACATTCACTCATGATAAAGAAAAAAGAAACCTACAGAAGATCAGAATAGAAGGTCTTTACCTCAATCTGATAAAAGCCAACTATGACAAACCAACAGCCAACATCACACAAAATGGACAAAAACTAAAAATCTTTCACTCTAAAATCAGGAACAAGACAAGGTTGTCCACTGTCACCACTGCTAGTCAATATAGTTCTGGAAACATTAGCCAGAGCAATTAGAAAAGAGAGAGAAATAAAAAGAATAAAGATAAGAAAGGAAGAAGTTAAATTGTGATTGTTTGCAGATGACATGATACTCTACATACAAGACCCCAAAAACTCCACCAAATGACTTTTAGATTTAATAACCGAATTCAGTAGCATAGCTGGATACAAAGTCAACACTCAAAAATCAGTAGCATTCCTGTACACATACGACAAACTCACTGAGAGAGAAATTGGGGAAACCACACCCTCCACAATAGCATCCAAAAAAAAAAATGAAATAGTCAGGAATCAATCTAACAAAGGAAGTAAAAGATTTATATATTGAAAATTACAGTACTCTGAAAAATGGGATCAAAGAGGATATCAGAAAATGGAAAGCTATTGCTTGCTCATAGATAGGAAGAACAAACATTGTGAAAATGGCCATACTTCCAAAACTGTTATACAGGTTTAATGCAATCCTGATCAAAATACTGTTAGTATACATCACAGATCTAGATAAAACATTCCTAAAATTCATTTGGAACCAGAAGAGACCTAGAAAAGCAAAGGCAATCCTGGGCAACAAAAGCAAGGCAGGAGGCCTCACCATCTCTGACTTGAAATTATACTACAAAGCTACTGTGATAAAATCAACATGGTACTGGCAAAAAAATAAAGCAGACCTGAAGACCAGTGGAACAGATCAGAAGATGCACACACAACTACAAACACACTCAGCCACCTTATCTTTGACAAAGGGGCCAAACATGTTCACTGGAAGAAAGACAGCCTCTTTAATAAATGGTGCTGGAGAAACAGGCTCTCTACATGCTGAAGACTAAAACTAGACCCATGTCTATTGCCATACACTAAACTAAAGTCAAAATGGATCAAAGATCTAAATAGTAAAAACAGAAACACTAAATCTACTGGAAGAGAAAGTAGGTGGAAATCTTGAAGACATAGGTATAGAGAGTTCATGAACAAAACCCAGACTGCACAGGAAGTACTTCAAAGAATCAACAACTGGGATCTCATCTTATTAAAAAGCTTTGAACAGCAAAAAAAAAAATCTTCAACGGAGTGAAAAGACAACCTATGGAGTGGGAAAAAATTTTAGCCAGTTGTCCCTCAGACAAAGGACTTCTATCTAGAACATATAAAGAATTGAAAAAACATCTGGCCCTCCAAATTCAAAGACCCAATCCAAAAATGGGCATCTGAGATGTGTACACACTTCTCAGATGAAGAAATACAAGGGGCAAATAGATATATGAAAAAATGTTCCACATCATCGATCATTCAAGAAATGCAAATTAAAACAACACTGAGATTCCATCTCACCCCAGAAAGAATGGCTACCATCAAAAAATCAACCAATACCAAATGCTGGTGGGACTGTGGGGAAAAGGGAACCCTTCTCCACTGTTGGTGGGAGTGTAGACTGGTACAACTGCTGTGGAAATCAGTGCAGAGATTTCTTTAAAAACTAGGATTAGAGGTCCCATTTGACCCAGCTATTCACATTCTGGGAATCTTCTCAGAAGAATTAAAAACATCGTACCACAGCGATATATGTGCACCCATGTTTATAGCAGCACAATTTGTAATAGCTAAATCTTGGAAACAACCTAAATGCCCATCAACTGAGGAATGGATAAAAACTATGTGGTATTTTTATACAGTGGAGTACTACTCAGGTATAAAGATGGGTAAACTTGAGACTTTTAAAGGTAAATGAGTGCAACTTGAGACCATACTCGCAAGTGAAATAAATCAGACTCAGATGTGCAAACATTGTATTGTCTCCCTGGTGTGAGAAACTGAAAGTGTAAATAAGGTCTAAAATATACAATACATATTGTGAAATGGGAAGAAATTGTTCAAAAGGTAAAAGGGGAACAGGGAAAAACGCAAGTCTGTTATATATTTGTGTTAGTTAGTTAAAAAGGAAGGTTTGTGTTAATATCAGTTGGAGAAATTTTTATGCCTATGTCTTGTACCTTGAGAAACTACTTTAAAGATAACAACACGTAATGTATTAACTATTGTTATTCTCCTATTATTTGTTAGGAAATTTTGTTTTACCTTTTTCCCATTACAAAATTAGTGAACTTCCAGACACATAAAAAAAAATTGCAGGGCCGGTGAGATGGCTCAACGGCTTAAGCGCCTGCCCGGCAGGCGCAAGGTCCCGAGTTCGACTCCCGGAACCCACATACGAAAAAGGGGCCGGTGATATCGCTCAGCGGCACGGGTGCCTGTTGGCGCGCGAGGTCCTGAGGTCGACCGCCTGGTACCCACAAAAAAAAAAAAAAAAAAAAAATTGCAATGAATTTTTGGTATCTATATGGTGTCATTTGGAAAAACTATGTGAAGTCCAGTGTTTTTAACTACTTTATATTAAGAGGGGATTTCTACTGCTAACTAAAGTCTTATATTATCCAAAGTGCAAATAAAAAAGGTAAAAAATAAAGCTGATATGTTTGATGATACAGTAATAAGGAGCCCGATGCACATATTTTTCCCTTTCCTCTGAAATGGACCCAGGGGCCTTTCAGAATCCCATGAAAGTTCATGTCACACAATATGAATATTTCTTGGTGACAGAATGATTACTTGACAAAAAGAAAGGAGAGCTTTGAAAAATAATGTCTGGTTTCTTAAGTAGACAGCCCAATATCCTCCCTTGTTGTTCCAGATCTATTCATGTAATTTTTAATTTAGAGTTCTGCATTTTGAGAAATTCCATCAAGACAACAACATTGCATTAATATATATGAACAACAAACCAACTGAAATAGTAAAAATAATAAAATACATAGTTATTGAGTGATGTGAAATATTTTAATATAAATCACATTATATTAGGTGGTTGTATATAATATTATACATATACATTTCTCTTAATTAGTGATTTCAACCAGTAATTCCTGCTCTTCTCCAGAAAGATATTAAATTTATGGACTCTTCCATTTAATTTGCTTCAATAATTTGCTCTGATTATTTAGACATAATCATTCACAAAACTGAAGCAGTAGACACATCATGGTTCTATGCTAAATATCTGTTGAATGCAAGAAAATATGTGCTCTCAAATTATACAACGTTTTGCAAAGTAAATGAGGCTGCTAACCAGAGATTGGGGAGGGAACATGAAGTTTTAAGGAGCACTCTTTTCAGAAATAACATAAATTTTATATTTTTTTCTCATAAAGACATTTATATCATGTCAAGAATATAAAAAATATAAATCCATCATGAGTAAAAAGCATGGAAAAATTTAATTATTAAACCTGTAAGACTTTCATATTACTTCAGCAATAAACAAAATTTTATATGATTCCATAAATCTTCTCCAAGAAGATTTAATAACTATCCCATTATTCTTTTCTTCTAAGTAGGTAAACATTTATCAGTGAAGCCCAAATATTGTCCCTTCAATTTCACTGAGAAACCCATGCACATTTTCACTTGAGACATGCATTGTGGAACAGTAGTAGGGCGTTGAAGGATATGTTTCTTGGAGAATATTAATAAAAGGAGGAACATGAATAATATAAATTGGAGTTAATTCGAACTCTGGTACATTTTACAAGAAGGTGGTAGGTCACAGATAAGTTCGCTGTGTGGGAATAATGCAAATGGGATCGCTCCACATGGAGTCTAGGTTAGTTTCCTAAGCCTGTTGTAATGAAGCCCCAGAACTTAATTAGCTTAAGCAATGAAATTCACTGTCAAATTTCAGGAGATTTGACATCCAAGATCAGGGTATTTGTACCCCGATTCCTTCCATGGGCTACAAGAAAAAAATTTATCCCATGTTCTCCAAACTTCTGGTAATTTTGTGGCAGTTTTCAGTGTTTCTTAACTTCTAACTATGTCACCCTAATCTCTGCCTCATCTTCCGCCCCCATTCTCCCTGTGTGCCTACCTGTGTCCAAGTTTCCCCTTTATAAGTACAGCAGTCATATTGGGTTAGGAGACTTCCCTACTCAGACATGTCCACATTTTTAACACATCTGAAGTTACTTTTTGCACATAAGGTACTATTCTGATAGATATTAAAGGTTAGGACTTGAACATATGAATTTTGAGGGGACCCAATCCAAGTCATAAGAGACACCTTCTGTGTTAATGTAAAATTCTATAAATTTGGACTAGAAATCTGATTCCTAGAAGGTACATATTAAACTCAATTCTCATATCAATAACAGCATTTTAAGATACATTTTTATAGCAGGGATTGGTCCAAGAATGTCCGTGATACACCTAGTATTAGTAGGAGGGAATACCTGGAAGCAAGGAGGTGCAGAGTCCTTCGAGCAGCTGGGGTAGTATATTGGTTAGGGGAACATAGGTTCTCTAGAGGAATAGAAGCACTAGAAAAAATACATATACATATATGCATGCACACACATATGTCTAACTGGGGAAGGGGAATTATCATATTAGACTACAGAATCAGATGTGGGAAAGTCTACAGAGGCCATTTGCACACGACAGAGCCAGAGGATAGAGTAGCCACTTAGTTCAAGAAGCTGGAAACCACAGAACAAGAGGGATCAAAGGATGCAGTACAAGTCAGAGATCGAAGGCCTGGAAGCTCCCTGCAGAGCCCGTGGTGTGAGTCCTCACTGAAAGACTAAAGAAGCTGGAGTCTGAGGTCCACAGGCAATGGCAGTGGCAAAAAATACTCCCTCTCTAGCAGAATGAGGCTTTTCCAATGCACACCAAGTTCCTTATTCTTTCCTTTTATTTCCTCCAGTTGACAAGCTTATTGGATGGTGCCACCTACAATCAGGGCAGATTCTCCCCTCCAAACCCCCTACCTCTTTTGCTGGCATAAGTGTCATCTCTGGAAGAATCCTACAGGCACACCAGGAAGTGTGTTTTATTGGTCTGGAGCCATTTTTTTTATTCCCATCATATTGTTATTTCCTATCGGTGGTTACAACTTTCTGGTTGGGTAAGCCCAATGACCCTGGGCTCAAATTTTGGAACATGTGGAAAAAGTCACAGACCCAGGGCTACTTTATAGGCTACTGAGCAGTTATAACAACATAAGATCAGGAGGCAGTACATGGCTATGGTACAGAGCAGATTAAAGGAACATCTCAACAGACCTTATCACTTGAGGCTTTGACCTCGGATTCCAATAACTCAGGTTGTTGGGGCTGATGAAACCTGGTTACCTGAGACCTGATAGTCTTCACTGGAGAGCCCTAAACCATTGGTGGCCCATGACCTTTGGAGTAGTGGTCTATTTAAAAGACAGTTTACCAGAATTTCAAGTTATTTCCAATGAAACTATAGTTAAAGTAAAATAAAGTGAGCCTGAAATGAAATTGGATAAGTTCAAGAAACATTCATGGTCAGTAGTATAATCAAACTAAGGTTGATACTGTCTCACATAGGTTAAGAAATTGGAAATGAAAAAAAAATAATAATTCTTAGTTGTTTGATCTTTGGAGGCTACTTTATCCATGTAATCTCTAGTTCAGGCCCAAATTTAAAAACAACAGAAATTATAGGTCACCAAGGAAACAGTTCAGAATGATTTGTGGGTTGTTAACAGATCTTGCAGCACAAGGGGAAGAATGAGAGCAGTTGTCCTGTTGCATGGTGCATCCAGATCCTTATTTCTACTGCTCCCTGAGAAATACCGATGGTGCTTGCCAACCTGCTGGACTTTTAGAAGACATGGACTAGGATATTAAGGGATCTGGTTTTACATATCTGATCACATCAGATGTGCTGTGCTTTATAGATGCACAAAGAATGCATAGAGGTTCATGGAGATAAGGTGACTTTGGCTCAAATGTAATTTTCAGGTCCATGCCCTGACATGCCCCACAGAGTTAACAAGGTGTGTCCATAAACAAGCTTCCACAAAGACCTGATTTCCTACACAGAGTGTGATGGTCATTTAAAACATGTGCTACGTGGAGAGCAAGAGCATAGCCATCATCAAAACATGCTGTTCTTGGACAGCTATATAAGCAGACTGAGTAAGACAGTTGAGTGGGCTCATTGTTATTCACTCTTAATCATGACTAAAAAGTGGTAATCTCTGTCCACTGAGCCTCAGCTGAGGGGATTAAGAAGTCTCTTTACTAGCTACCATTAATTCTGACCAGAAATTATGTTTTCTGCCCTTGACCTTTGGATTTAGGCAAACTTTAGTCCCATTATGTAACATTTCCACCTGCTAACAAAGCATGCATAAAATATACAAAAGTGGTGTGGCTTTTTGAGGACCAGCCCTCTGAGAGCTAGTGTACAGACAACCAGTATTTAAAATCCAGGTCAATTTGCAAAATGTGGAGGCAGAGGAGGAAAAGCTGGAAAGATGTATTCGTTTTTCACTAGCTAGTCTTGATAGAACATGGTGAAAGAATAAAGTATTCCACTGAATTTCTTTCATATACCCTGAAACTTCTTTCTCATCCCAGCAGTAATTGCTATTTTTCTAATTTTTTTCACATAGAACTGGAGAAATTGGCTTGAAATACAACATAGTTTGTTCCAGGAAGGTTTGAACACTCGGATGTCCACTTGAGCTCCACACTGGTGAAACGAGGGGTGCCAGTGGTGGTGGTTCTAGATGAGGTACCAATTCGGAATATCAAGCACCAGCAGATCATAATTTGCAGAATGTAACTAGGGAAATTAGATTTCTAGTGTAAGTTCATGAGTCATTTAGCAAAACTTTATTTGCCAATGTGTCTAAGAATTAAAGAATTAGTATGATACCTGCAACTCAATACAAGAGGACAAATGGAAAGAATTTTGATCCCCCAATTAGGGAGAGATCATGGGAGGCAGGCATGAGGGAACAGAGAGTGGGTAGGGGAAGAAAAATCTATATTTGTACAACACAGTAAATTAACACTAGGGCACATGTAATTCTAGCTGTTCATATATATATATATGTATATATCACCCAGAATCACCCCAACACTGATGGTTCAGAAGGGGTCAAACTGATCCAGGAACACCTGCTTCTATTACAGAGCTTACTCCTCTGCTTGTTGAACTCCTGTGCCAACAAAGATCAATATTACAGACACTATTTTGTTCTACCTCTCCAGAATCAAGCCTTAGGAAAGAAAATGAGGGAGAATAAAGGGACACCATCCCCTCACTCAAAAACATTGATAACATTGATTAGGAAACTTGATAACTCACTGTAAGACTGGTATTGGGTACAACCTCCTCTTAGAATGGTTCGTAATTCAGGCAGAAACCGTGGTCACTACCATCTGTCTGGGAAATCTAAGAACTATGAGTCCTGACTGGCAAATGCCAAACAATTTAAGAACACGAACAGGGACAGCAGATACCTGGAGCTAGTATTACCTGGTAACTTAGAGATAGAAACTGCTGGAAGATTTTACCTCTGCTAATTTTCACAAAGGTATGGCTTCAGTATTTTATTGGTGGAGGGCAGGAGAATACAGCAATGCATGTGGTGAACAAAAGTACATATAATTCCATTATAATAAAATGTACTATAATAATTAATTAATTGGCTTACATCCTTTAATAGAACATGGGAGTCTAGGAAGTCAGCCCTACTCACTATAACTAAAGCAATAATTATAACCAACATTCTAGTGATTGGGGAGTGGCCCTCCCACATAATTTGATGTACCCATAAAGGGAGGTCCTTTACACAAACAAAAATATTGACGTAGCTTATTGGCCGCTGTGACTAATCAGTCTCGAGTTTTATGTGAAACAGAATTGTTATTTAAGATGGGAGGCACATTTCTCATTCCATTTCTCTGTATTAAATTGCACAAAAGTAGTACCACACCTAGGATGAATATGTATGGAAGTTGCACAGCAGCTGAGTTTCAGAGACAAGACGTTTGTTAGTGGAAGGCTTTGCACTAAAGGCAACACTTTGCAGAATGGTGACTGTTTATGGATAACCGACACACCAACACACTGTGGTGGCTTCTGCAGTTCATCATCTTACCAGGCATTGCCTAAAGTATATTATATATTCCTTAGCCCAGAGAACCTTCACTGGCTCTTGTCCTTGTAAGAGAACCCCCCCATCTCTTCAAGTTATATGCTTCTATAAGTCTGGAACCAATGGAACGGGAGGAGTACTTCCAACACCAGGGCCAAAGCTACTGAAAAGTACTTGGCTCTTATGGCAGGAACCAGAAACTGTGCGGGAGGTATGGCTGGAAAATTGGAAGCCACTCTAACTGACAATTGGTGGCTATGCAAAACATATCCATATACCACACAGGGGAAACCTCATGCCAATCCACAGAAACTTGATTCTCTTGTCTCTTTGTGATAAGGAATGATTTACCTTACAACTCGGACAACTCCCCCAACACCTGGAATTTGGAAAACGTGTTTGTAAGGAAGTGGCTAATGGTACAGATCATTCTTTGAAAATGTGCCCCTGGCTCCCTCTATCTAAGCAACGTGAGCAATTACACAGTAAGAGTCACTTGTAGCTTATAGGATAGCCTGTTACTCAGATTATGACTTGATAGTCGTTATCACCGTTTTGATGACATTTCCATGTATTTCAGGTAATGAAAATTTCAGTGTATTTTATTGATATATGTTTGCTCTGATAATAAATACATTCATCTTGGGGAATTGGTACATACACATATCACATCTTAATCATTTTTATTCCCTCCGTTCCTCTAGCTCCCCTTTTCCCCTTTCCCCTTCCTATTTACATGAGTTAAATTTTGGAAACCACCTTTATGCCCATCAAAAGACAAATTCATAAACAGTATGATATATATACACAAGGGACACTACTTAGCCATAAAGAAGGATAAATTTAAGTTAATTGTAGGAAAATGGATGGATCTTGACACGATAATCCTAAGTGAAAAGTATCAGACACAGAAAGTTAAATATCACATAGTTTCTCTCAGATGAGAAGCCCAAACTTTGAATTAGTTTCAGTGGTTTTGAGAGAGAATGACTTATGCCCCAGTCAAGGAACAAAGATACTATAAGTAGTACCTGGTGGAGCTGCTCTGCTCCAAGGAAAACTCTCACATATGTTAGACAACTCTGGGTTCTGTGATTCAGCTGGAAATCTGACACTCAAAATTCTAAAGGTAGATTCAGATGACCGTGGTGAAGGACTGTCTGAAAGTGTCATTTCTGTTAGTGCCCTAAAGAATAAGTGCACCTCAAAAGTGTTTCAAACTGCTGTGATGACACTGGCTTCAAGGTAATGTAAATATGACATCTGTTAAAATACAATAATCATTCAGCCTTTCTCCTGTAGATATTTTCAGTCTGTGTTTTGTGGAGATCAAGGATTCTCCTGAGATGATTTTGGAGCCCTGGTCAAACTTCAGACCGATGTCTATTATATTATTTCACCCAGAAGTGAACACACACAGCACCACCATGGCCACCACCACACAACATGCATATACACATTAATGTGCACTTTTGAAAATCATGACTCTGACATCTTTATACTGTATCATTTGTTAAGCCAGATCATCTGACCGGTACATAGTTAGATCCCTTTATAGCTTTCGGAAAACTGCTGCCAGGGAATGGCATTTTAAACATTGAATTTCAGCTTAAATCTGAGGACGTTATAAGAAATACTCTTACAACATTCATATCTTTAATGTGGTAAAATATACAGAACACAAAATTGCTATTCTCATAATTTTAAACTCCAGTTTTGGGCTGGGGATACAGCTCAGTGGCACAGCACCTGCACCTTATACAGTATTTGTCCTTCGGTGCCTGGTTTATTGCACTTAGCACAATGTCTTCAGTTTTCACATCTTTAGAATGTGAAGTGTCTCGATTGTCTTCCATTTTTATGGCTGAGAAATGTTCTATTGAGTTGTTTAGCATATTTTGTTTATTTATCTATGGATGACACATAGGTTACTTCTTCTTTTTGACTATTGTGAATACTGCTACCCTTAATGTCATGTACAAATGTCTGCGTGGGTCCCTGCTGTCATTTCATGTGGGTGTGACACAATTCTAGAAGTGAAATTGCATGCTTCTATGGTAAGTCTATGTTTAAATTTTTTTTGGGGGGGTACCAGGGGTTGAACTCAGGACCTTGCACGCCAGCAAGTGCCATGCCGCTGAGCGATATCACCAGGCCTTTGTTCATATGTGGGTTCTGGGAGTCGAACTCAGGACCTTGCGCTTGCCAGGCAGGCACTTATGCCGCTGAGCTATCTCACCAGCCCTATGTTTAAATTTTTTAACAACTATCCTACCATTTTCCATGTTAGCTATATTGTTTTACCATCCATCTCAGTGTGACATATATTCTTATTGGTATTTGTTACATACCTGCATTTGTATCTATAGTTTCTCTACTCCCTTTATTAAGGTAGGACATTGGGAAAATTTCTTGCAGTGAAAGAATGATATCATCAATAGCTCACAGATCAACCTGTTTGTTTTTCTCTTATTGAACACTATGACTCATTATTTGTGTTTGCTTTTGGCTTCGGTCTAGGAGTAACACACAGCCAAGTTTTCAGCCCACACCCTGCAAGCCCACACCTAGAACTTTATGTATAATTTTTCCCTAGTTTCAGCTCACATTCATTTTATTTCTTTCTTCTCTCAATTTCCACATTGTCTTTTCAATCATGAACCACAGGAATTTGTTTAAGCACCTGGAACAAAGTAAGCAACACATAAATGGACAAGTAACATTTAAATCAATTCAAGTTTAATTTTTATTAGAGTATTTTAGCATTCGAAAAATTCAATACCTGTATTTTACATTTTACCAGGTGGAGCTTGAATTTTAGTAGAGGCAGAAATTATTTGAAGTAATTGTACTCTTTTTTGGTGAAGGCAATACATAAACAGGTTGAAATCTGGTTAAAAAGTTCAAACGAGGGGGTAAAAAGACCAACATTTTATGTCTCCCAGTTGCTAAGGCCTGTGCATATATTATGTTGATTCTACATTACTGGATAAAATACTGTTATGAAAAAAAATCATGTTCATTTTTTGTTTTCAAAGAAACGTATACGAACAGGAAGAGGAAAATGTTTAAAGGTGTTGCATTCCTTTCCAGTGCTAAATTAAGTTTTTAGGGAAATTTCTATGCACGTTTTCAGGAAATCTTTCCATGTGAGCACCTTGACACTATCGAATGCTGTTCAGTGGGCTTCAGGTAAGTATTACTTGTGTGCCTGAACATACAGGCCTTCCAGTTACTCCTGAGTAAAGACGTGACCTTCATACGTATGAGGCTCGGGAATGGCCACTGGATGTGCATAGGATTTCATGAGCTCATGGATTTAGGGCTCAGTAGAGCATGGCTATGGGGTTCATAACCTTGCTCATTCCAGAGCCTCCAGCAGTTCTGAATTTTTCTTTTCATTTAAACAAAAAAACTATTATAACCTTTATATATCTTTCTGGAAGGAGGTTCCTGTTACTTTTAAAGGTGCCAGCCCTAACTGCTTCTACGTTTAACCTTTAAATAATTACCATGAGAAGTTTATTTTAGAATATTAATAAATGATATATACATATGCAATACACTAAGAAAGTCAATTTATAATAAATCAAGACAGGGACACTAATAGATCTACTGCCTATCATTTTTTAGGTACAAATGAATTAAGAAATAAAATATTTAGTGGTTAATTTTTTTTTTTAATTTTCAGATGCAACTCTTTTTTTTTTTTTTAATGTGGGTACTGGGAGTCGAACTCAGGACCTCGTGCTTGCCAGGCAGGCGTTTATGCCACTGAGCTATCTCACCGGCCCATCAAATGCACCTCTTAATGCTCAGAAATTGTTTATACATTACTTTTTTCTGTTGGTCAGATAATTTCCTAGACTTTATTGGTGTTTCTACAATATCACTTTCCCATCATTTTACTGCCAATATTTCTTCATCTTTCTGTTTTATTCATTTATAAAGAAATCTTATTCATCTTATTCATTTATAAAGAATTATATACTATTTGACTACTGTTGGATTTATACCTTGAATGCATTTGCCCTAAAATTAAATAATTGTGTTCATATATATTCAGCATAAATGTATACAGACACAGGTTTCTATTGACAGTACTTGCTTTAATATTTACACATTTAATTGACCCAAAGTTATACATATTTATGGGGTATCATGTGATGTTTCAATGCATTTACACATATATAAGGCTTAAATCAGGTTAAACATATTTATCTTCTCAAGTATTTCTCATATCTTTGGGTAAAATCTTTCAAAAATTGTTTTCCAGCTTTTTAAACTCTGCAATTAGTTTTCAGTGTACCCCATATGATGAAAGACCAGAACTTCTTGCTCCCCTCCAACTGCCACTCAGTAGCCATTGACCTCCCTGTCCCTTCTCTCCCTCCCCACTTCTCTCTCAGCCACTGACACCCACCATACTCAGCTTCTATGACTTTAACTCCTCTGAGTAGATCATGCAGTATTTGTTGTTCTGTGCCTGGTTTCTTTCCCATCACATGATGATGTCCAGTTCCATTCATGTCGCTGCAAAAGAAAGGATTCATCTTTTAGTATAGCTGAGTAGAATCCCATTACGGGTATGCATCACGTTGTCTTTACCCTGTCATCAGATCATGCAGCAGTAGATTGTTTCTGCTTTTCTGCTGTTGTGAATCGTGCTGGAATGTCTATGGAAGTACAGTTGTCTCTTCAAGGAATTTCCTCCTTCATTCTGTGCGTGTCCTTGAAGGGCAGGTGATTTTATTATAAACGGCCTACAGTGGACTCAGTTTGATTTGTTTAGCAGTTACTCTATGTCTTTCAATTGGACAGTTTAATCCATTCACATTAGAGTAATTATCAATAGGTAAGGACTCATTGCTGTCATTCTTGCTTTCTAGGCTTTGTTTTGTTTTATTTTGTTTTTTTAAGATCCTTCTGTCTTTCTCCTCTTGTATATCATTTTCTTATTTGGTTAAGTGATCTTCTATATTAGGGTGTTTGGGTCCTTGTTTATTATTTTTTATATCTATTTCAGGTCTTGCTTTATTGTTATCACAAGGCTTACAAAAATCCTCATTTGATTCTAACAAGCTATTTTGCAATATCTAACAGCTTTCGAAGTGATGACTGCTTATCATTTTTTCTTTACTCACATACATTACAATATTATTATGTGCTAAGACATGCTTCATTCCTTTATCAAAGGCTGAGAAAACTGTTCTACTTTTACTCTCTTCACAGAAAATAAGAACATATTTCATTACATTTTACTTAATTTTACCTCTTATTGTCATTCCATATTTTATTCTTTCATATACACATGTCAAAACTAACACATTATTATTAGTTTATTATTATCATAAACAGATTTACAATCATACATATGTATATATGAAAGAAAATATATATGGAATGTGGAGAGTATGTATATATTCATATATATATTCATATATATATATATATTCCTTTTTCCATTAGCATGGATCTAATAGAGGCAGTTTTTCTCAGTTACTTTTGCTTTAACTCTTCAAACATCGTTTTTTATTCCATATGCTGTCTTTCCTTGTTCTGCAACTGCAGATAATTTCCTGCTAGCTGTTTCCATTGTACCTCTGTCTTTTCTCCTTTTTTCTCTATTTTGGGCTCTAACTCCTTGCTGCTACATTCTGGTTATTCTTTGTAGCTTCCTTGAAGTCATTAGAACGTCATCTGCTGTTTATCCAATCCACTCCTGTCTATTTTACTTTGCTGTTATAATTTTATTTAAAATTCTCTGATTCAGTTGTCACTTTTTAATGCATCTCCTCTTTCATTACTATTTTGATATCATATTAGGTTTACATGAAGAGAAACAAAAGCAGTCTCCATATACCCTTCTCTCAAATTCCCTTTATGTTAAAAATTTTATACTTGCTATTGACTAAAATAAAACACATTTTCATATTTCACCATTCCCCCTACTAATGTTCTCTTTGTGTCTGGGATGCAATCCTTGAGCCCACATTACATTTAGGGCCCTGTTCTTGAATGTCCTGCCTTTCATGTCCTGGAGGCCTTTGGTAAATACTGATTAGCTATTTTACAGAAGGTCCTCAATTAGGGTTTGTCTGTTTTCTCACAATGTGGTAGGGGCTATAAATTATTGTGAAAGATGCCACAAGGGCATGTTTACTTTCTGCCTCCTCCATGAGCCATGTCCAAACCCTAGCAATTGTGTTTGGGTATTCTCTGACCCATGTGAACAGAGAACTTGGGGCCTACTAGATGGATACTGCTGCATCTGCAAGGGGTTACGTTATCCCCCAGGCTGGAACATGGACTGCACCGAGCTAAGGTAGCCTCTTGGGTCCTGTGAGGTGCTCAGGAGCATTTTCTCCCTTTCCTTCACTGCAGGGTTGGGCTTCATTGGTTACTCCTCCATCTGCCACCCGATGTTCTATTAGCATCCAGAGCAAAAGTTCTTTTCTTTGAGATCCTGTGATGTCCTCTGGTCTGTACTGGAGGTCTGGGTGTTTCAGCGCAATCCACTAAACTGTCCCTGAAGGATCATCTCATGGCTCTTGAGGACAGGAAGATCTTGCTCTTGATCCTACAGATAACTAATGTTTTTCTTTACAACAGCTCAGTTCAGGTAAAAAGATTGATAGCATGAACAGAGTGCAACTCTACCCCACTAGAGAAGAGCTTGCATTCATTTTTATTTCAGCTAGGGATTAACTGAACAAAATTCTGATGTTTTAGGTTAACCCAAAGTTGTATATCCAAAAGCAAAGCCCACATGCTGACACCATATATGTTAGCTTTGTGGATTCATTGGCCCCGAAGTGCAGCCATACGGCCTTAAAAAGCACCTGGTAGCTTGGCTCACTGATCTGAGGATGCAAAACCTCCCTTCACCTCCCTGCTTGGACTGTGGTGTCACTACTGTGGTGATTGCTTCAAGCCTACTTCTCTCCACTCAGGATCGTGAATAGGGAGAACAGAGGTAAACTCTTCCTCCTGGTCCCTCTACTCCACTCCCAGGCAATGCATTTGCTACCAAGTTCCAGGGTGTCTTCTCTTACTCCCTAAACAAGCCCACAGGAGTCTCTTCCCTTCTCTTCAAAAAGCTGTGTCTCCCTCGCCATCCTGTGTTTAGTATAAAAACTGTCAGAGTTTTTAGTATAAAAACTTCACCTGTTTGAGGAATGCCAGAAGGATGAGAAGCCAGGGTCACAGACAATACATTTACTACTCATGACATAGGATTTGCAGGAGCATTAGGTTTGGGTTCATTGCCTTCGCTCTCTGCAAGTCACAGGTAGGACCTAGATGGTGGCCATAACAAATGGGAGTTTGTTTCCCCAGAGGGTTCAAAGAGTCTGGGAATCTGCTCTTTTGTAGCAAGTGGTAAGCAGGCCTGTTCTTTGACTGAGAGAAGCATTTTATCATCTTTCATTCAGGTTCACTCTCTGCAAGCACAAACGTGAGTACTATCTCAGGAAAAGAGTGGACAGACTTTCACCCTTGTTATGCCAGCAAGAACGTGCAGAATCACTTATGACTCATAGCAACCTCCACCCCTGAACAGGTGGCACGATAGCATCCACAGATAAAGAAGCATAGCTTTAAAGGTGTAGTGGTGATGATGTCTTAGTCACTTCTTGTTGCTGGTAAAAATACCCAAGACCCACAACTTCAAGAATGAGAAGTTATTTTGATTCAAGTTTTCATTTCTTAGTAGGCTGTTACAAAGGCAGGAAGGGCATAGCAGAAGGTTCTGAAGGAGGAATTCTGCTCACATTAAGTTAGCATGGAAGGAGAGAGAGAAAGAAGGAATGTGGGAGAAGATACACCCTTTTGGTCACACTTCAGTGATCCAGCTCTTCAGACCTGACCCCCACCTCCTGAGAGCACAAACAGCTGTAGCTCCCACCGTGATCCAATCCCATTACACATGAAAAATCTGAGGGACATTTTAGATCTAACCATAACAGAATAGAATGAATTCTATTAATTCAACCCCATTGATTTTTTAAGCTAATAATAACATCCACAAATGATATGCATACATAACTCTATTCTCTTCAGAAAATTATAAAATATTAGCTAAATCAAGAAAATTAAAAAGGAGAAGAAAGAAATGTAAATGCAATGTGTATTCTTCCTTCCCATTCAAGAGTGAAATATCTTTTCTTGGTGGTGTTGCTTGCTACTTCAGTTCTTAAAGCATATATAGAATATCTTTCATTTTTTCATTTCTTTTCAATGTAACACATTATATCTCCTCAATATATATTTGGAAGGAATGATGGTGACCAGGACCTCCTACAAGACCTGGATATTCCTAATTTAATGAAATCCTCACTTAAGGATGATCAAAGTCAAACAGAACCTCTGAGACTTGGCACGGGCTTGCTAGGAAGTAGATGCTTGACCCAGAACTAGTTCATGTTGTCCATGGCAATGACCTGAATTCTGAATCATTTTGTGCACCAAGGTGGTATTCATTTCTCATGTATGAATTTGTACACTCTTTCTAATATTCCACTTGAACCTATTCTTGTCACAAAAACAAACTTGCATCTACTTGCATGCAAAAATACACAAAGGAATCCAATTTCAATAGATCCCCTATTTTATCACGGCAAAATAACTACATATCACTTCCTCTTTCCAATCTCATCTCATCTATCATTTCTGCAATTACAAGAAAAATAAACTACGGAAACACAGGAAGACCAGTCACACACATAATCCTGAATCACTACATGAAAATTCACTGGTTGACACACTATCACTGCCAATATAGTAAGCTTTTAAATTCTTCTAAAAATAACTCCGAAGTTGATCTTAACTCTAGAATTGTCATTGTGCACATGGTTTGGCCTAGGGCATCATTTCTTAGGTATAGTTCATATTTTATGTTTCTTAATTTTTTAAAAATTAAGTAATTTGTGCATTATACTATGATTTGTGTCAAAATATCAGCAAGTTAGGGGCTGGCGAGATGGCTCAGTGCCATAAGCGCCTGCCTGGCAAGCGCAAGGTCCTGAGTTCAATTCCTGGTACCAAAATAAAAAACTGCATTGCATTAAACTGTCTGCTTTACTTTTTTGGTGGAAAGTAAAAAAGAGAGATATGTGCAGTATATAAGCAGCAATCTATGTGGATGTTAGCCAGGAAAAATTTAAACATTTAGGAAACAGAGAAAGGTTATACTGTAAAAACAACTATGTAAAGTTATAGTACAAAAATTATTTCCTAAGAACTACTTTTGAAATGGCATTTGATTGAATATTTAGTTTTAGTTCTAGCTCAATTCTTTAGCTGTGTGGACTCAGTTTTAAAATCTCTAACATGAGACAACCGGACACTTGCTACTTCTATCCCTGCTGCACTTATAGTAAATAAGTCTATGATTTGATGATTGATGCATGGTATGTTAAAGCCAAAATGATTGCAAGTTACATGTAAATATTGATGCAGCAATGTTTCTGACCTATGAAGCTCATTGTTGGAAAATTTAAAATGTAATATTAGATAGAAGAATTCTTTTTTTGTTTTCCAAGCAAAATTGCCAAGAATTGACCTTGGGGTGAAGGACAGCGTATCCAGAGCTAGGTATCAGAAGTGCATTCAGTAGCAAGGGAATTGTTCACATTGAAATTGTCAAGCAATAACTTTGGGGGCAATGTAGAGTATCAAAGAATACAAAACAAACACAACACAAAACAAAACAACAGCAACAACAAAAAAAATACGATAGGAAAGGCAGACTGACTGTGACTGAATTCTAGAACAAAGTTATTCTCTCAATGGAAAGATAATGGCAGCTTGGCATGAAGTGTTTTATTGTTTGGTTTTCGTTTTGAAGACAGAAAAAAATGTATGGAGTTGAAAAGCATTTATGAAATAAAACTGATAGAGATGTGTTAGTCATGAAAGATGAGAGAGAATGGAAAGAAAGAAAGCTTACTCAGTTTTGACCTGTACTTTGGATGCAGTGAGATATTGGTTAGACGATGAGGAATGGGAAAACAGAGGCACACAGGAGTTCTGGCTCAGAAGGCTTTGGGCACAAGTAGCCAAGGTACATATCAGTGGCTGGTAGATTCCCAGTGGGACACAACGATCTGGATTCCTGAGAGACGCACGGATCTGGCTATGTAAAATTACAGTTCATTTGTACACGTGTAATTGTCTTGGAATAGTATAAAGACACTGCCTGGCCTTCTTATAGTATTAAAAAACTGCCCAGCACAAGGTTCATGGGTGTTATCAGTATGTGCTGAGGTGGACAGATGAGTGCAAATGAGACTGGGAAGTACTGTAGTAAATACCGAACTCCCAGAACACAAATACGGATCAAATTACCGGGACATTCAAAATATAATTCACGCTTTAGATGTTTTCAATGATATTATGATGGTTTTATAAAAGGAAACTCATGTTTTGAAGTTAAGTGACCAGAAGTTACCTCTATATATAAATTTTTAGGGGTGAGGTTATTAACAAGGATTTAAAATATCTTAAAATATTGTTTCACTATTAATTAATTCTTATATCTTGCTGTAATAGTAACATTTTTGTTAGCTAATCTCCTATGACCAAAGGGAATAGGCTGATAGAGACCGATAAGAATACAGAGGCTATGTCGTTTAAAAATAGACAGTATAGAAAAAGAAAAAATAAAAGAAAAAGAAAGCAAAAGTATACAATGCGATCAGTCCCTGTCCTCTTCATCTTCCTCCTCTAGAGTGGAACTTTACTAAAATTAACAATCAAGTGTACATCACAGTATTCAAAATTGAGCACATTAAAGAGGATAATGATGGGAGAAAAGAAACAAACACACACAAGTGAAATGAACCTACAAAAACTAAGTAGGACGGCACGGAATAGATGTGAATGTTGGAGGTGAAGAACCGGAATTGAGAAAGAATGCAGGGTGGTCACAGGCAACAACAGAGGTGTTGTTCTTGCTTTGTGTCACCCAAGCCTGTCTTTCCATAGGTGACTCTTTAAAGCATGTCCTTTGGGGAAAAAAAAATTGGTTTATTTTTTTTTTTCAATCAAATAAACACTCTACAAATAGTCCATAAAGTAAGATGAAGTATGTTTAAATATTGACCAAAATGTTTTCAATGAAGCGTTACCCCTGTATTATTTGGTAATTATTGCCAAATTTATTTTACATATTTTTACTTTTTCACCACATAGTGTTAATCTACTTAGATGATATTTCTTTTTTATGTTTACTCTCACTAGTTTATTACAAAACTATCTGTGGGAGGCAAGCCTCGGTAGCAAGAGGCTACGTTAAGGGCAGTAAAATAATTAACATCATTTCACTGGGAATATTAAACATTGGGCAGAGTTCTTTGTTTATTATAAAGCTCTAACTTTTCCAGTGTGTTTTACTCAAAGTGAAAATTATCATGAATACTTCATTTGAAATTGTACTGATAGCCAAAATACCTTCAGCTCTTTTCAAGGCAGCTACTATTAATCATATGATTTTATTTCAAGTTTAGGGGAGTAGTAAAACCAAAATATCTCCATGTCTGTGCTGATACATTTTTATAAATTTAGATAAACAGAACAGGTGTCATTAACAAGACATAAAGGGGTTATTTGCTGGGGAAATTGAGAAAATTTATGCAACTAATTATATCACAAGACTGGAGAGAATTTGGCATCACTGGAAGCTTTGAAGTAGGATATAGTGATGTGTGAGCTTTAGGAACACAGCAGGGTGAATTCTCACTTCTGCTACCTGTAGTGTCTCCCTGAAGCTGAGCCCAGTGGCCCAGCAATAATAGAAATGGTGTGCCCAGCCCATGCATGGTGGAGATTTTGAAATAAATGCTCAGAGTTAGTGTGGATGGATGGCACAGGGCAATGGTCACCTTTCCACTTTGTTATGCTCCTCAGGAAAGGTCTGATGCCACTAGATATGAATAAAATAGTTATTTATATAGCATTCCAGTCTCTGTTTTGGTAACAAAGTTTCTCTGGAAAGTTTGGAAACATTTCCATTCTATATTTCTTTGGGAAAGTGAAATAACACATTATGATGTGGGTCTGTTGAACTGGGATATTAATGCAGCCCTGTTTTTTTTTAATATAAAATACTTTCTAATGAAATTACAAATGTTATGTTTAGGAGGAAATAAGAAGCAAGATTATGCATTACACATAAAACACATTTTGACTTTGAAGCCCTAAAAAAGTGGTTTTCGAGTTGTAATTAACAACAAAATATTTAAAGTTTATCCTTTACTTCTAAAACAGAGGCAACATGAGGTACCATGGGTATTGATGTCTTTAAGCAGGTCTTCTACACTTCAAAGACAAATGAAAAAAAGGAAATAAGCACGTACAGGACTCTACTTACACCAGGGACCACAGGAATGTCCTAGCGCCCAATACCACGATGGGCGCAGATGGGACTCCTGTGGAGGGCTCCACCCAAGGCGACCCTGAGCCCTGGTGGGTGGCTTTCTTCGTGGGCGCTACTCACTTGTCTTCTTCATTCAGGGGTTTCAAGCTTTGTAATGCTAATTTTCTTTCTCATGAAGAAAGGAATCAAAATATAATGATCTAATCCACCACCTTAACATCCATGACTAGGCACTGAGAATTCACAAGTTTTCACCTTGGTTATATTTATATATAAAACTTGATGAACAAATTAAAAGCAGTGAACAAAATCATTTTACTTTGATAAAGTACTCACTAGGTTCTAGTGGTTTGGAATATGTTGCAAGAATATCCTACCAGGTTTCTTTACATGTACTTCATTCCTAAACCATCCAACACTTACCTTAATTATATATTTAAAGAAACTAAACCAAAAGAAATTAATCAACACATTGAAAGTCTTGTAATGACAACTAAAACTAAAGTTTTGAATGGTCTATTAAATTTGTTCTATAATTATATATGAATTACCAATAGTCATCAACATTACATGTGAATTATCAATATTTATATCATTATTAAACTGTCCAGGTAGGTAATACCATATATAAAAATGTTAAAATACATTTTGAAGTTACTTTATATTGGGTTTATTTATCACTTTAGACATGGTCTTCATTTTGTGGGGTTTATTCCTTAATGAACAGAAAAATATAACTAATAATTTTTTCAGTAGTAATAGTAATATCTTAAGTAAAAACTTTCCTATGAAACTATTTCATGACCATTATATTAAAAAAAAATGAACAACTGTCCTTGATAAATTAACTTAACTCTTTGGAGCAAGACCACAGACCCTCATCTAAATGAATTAATTACATATGTGGACATCACCCACTATTTTTATTGCAGATAGATATTTACTTCATTATTAAAAATTCCTCTTACATTTGGTGAATTAAGTCATTTGCATGGTTTTTCAAATTGTGTGGTCATTGTAAAAATGAAAAAGAAGAAAAAAAAACCAAAATCTTTTTTGCAGAATTTCTATCTAGAATAAATTACTTTCAAATGCAAGTTTTGGGGGCCGGTGAGACGGCTCAGCGGCTTAAGCGCCTGCCTTGCAAGCGCGAAGGCCCGAGTTCGACTCCCGGATCCCACATACGAAAAAGGGGCCGGTGATATCGCTCAGCGGCACGGGCGCCTGCTGGCGCGCGAGGTCCTGAGGTCGTCCCCCCGGTACCCACAAAAAAAAAAAAAAAAAAAAAAAAAAATGCAAGTTTTGGCAAAGAGTTCCTGATTCTTTATTACATACATGAATTCTTTACTATGTACATGAATTAAGTTTTATGAGTGTGTACTCAAAAACTCTGCTATTATAAACATGATTTCATGTAGAGTGATCTGAACTTTGTCAGTGTCTTTTACGGAGTGTCACATCGTCTTATCTAGATGTCG
This sequence comes from Erethizon dorsatum, assembly GCA_028451465.1. NCBI lineage: Eukaryota > Metazoa > Chordata > Mammalia > Rodentia > Erethizontidae > Erethizon > Erethizon dorsatum. The sequence continues at coordinate 152,724,090 of CM051824.1, read as the reverse complement.
CCGGGAGCCTCCAGTGAAGTGCTTCTCTAAGACAGGGGCCACAGTGGCTCTGGACCAAAGAACCACTGAGTTATTCCTACCCCAAAGTGTTATTATAAGGGGATTTTAAGATAATTATATAATTTCCTCCTAATTTTTTTCAAAATTGTATGCGTGGAATATACCTGTACAGAAAAAGCATATCTTCTATTCATTATATTGTTACCCAATCATAGTAATTTTTTCCACATGCTTCTCTTTAGAAAGGTGTTATTTTTTCCAACATTATCTTCTCATGTTCTATTTAAAAAACCACTGGGATCTTCTAGCACATATTATTTTTTTCAGTTTTTAATAGAAAATATCAATTAAAACATCTAAATAAAAACATCTAATTAAATAATATAAAAATTACAGATGTTTAAATATATTTCCTAATATCCCTCCTGTCTTTGAGAGTCCTATTCAAGCTGCTTAAAAGAAAATTACACTTTCAATTTTATGGATATCATTCTTTTTATCCACTCAGTCTACAGATAATTAAAATATTAGCATGTTCTTAAGCCAATATCATTTACAATGCTCTCTGGAATTAGTATTTTTATTTTAACATTTTGTTGCATAATTTTCTCCTTAGTTTTAAATTTTTAATTTTTGCATGCTGAGTGCAAGGGAGATAAAAAGTTTCTTTTCCCCATGACTTTAGGGAAAATGGTAGCAGTGGGAGGCTTTGAATATGAAAAATTCACATTAAATAGGCTTTACACAGGACTTTAGCTTAACCTACCAATTTAGATACAGCTTCAATTTAAACCATAATTCTTCCCAGACTTCCTTAAAATTCAGCCCAGGTGGGAAGAAACAAAACAAACAAACAAAAAAGATCAACAACAACAACAACCAAAAGGAGATTTTGGCAAATTCGGCTCATGTCTCAGTTTGCAATGAACATTTTGCTGAATAACAAAAACACGTGTGATCTAGCAAAAGATGGATCTTAAAACCTTAAATATCCTGTGTATCTTAAGAGGATTTGAGCAGCAAGAATGAGCTGCCACTTTGCTGTTTCTTTTAAAAAACAATTTCTAGTTTTGTTTTCCGGTCACGATGTGAGCACAATTCAAATGCCCCAGTTCACAAGTTCAGTTCGGGGAGGTCTGTGCAAAGACTCCTGTCCGAGGTGTGACTCCAGCAACAGGCTTCCAGGAGGCTCATGGTGGAAAGATGCAAACATCAGTCACTTGAAAAATGCCCAAGAAAAGTGTTGCCTTTATAGGAGACTTTGCTGGAGATGCAATGTGGCAGTTCATTGGTTAAATTATGCATGACGCTTTAATATGGCATTAGTCAATGATGACGATAGTAAAAAGGAAAAGAAGGGGAAGTGTTATGATTTGGATAAACGTCTCCCAAATTCATGTGCTAATGACTGGTACCATTTCACAGTGCAAGTTGGAGATGGTGGAACTTTTAAGACTCTGGGCTACTGGAGGGAACACAGGTCATGGCAGGTGTCCCTGGGAAGAGATATGGGGCACTAGCCACAGCTTTTCCATTTTTTTTCTTCCTGGACACCATGAAATTAGCAGCTTCCTCTGCTTAACATCAAGTACCATCTTTCCACAAGCCCCAAAGCAAGAGTTGTGCCTGATAATGGCCTGAAACTTCCAAAACTGTGAATCATGGCAAACCTCTATTCTTTTTTAGCGGATTATCTAGGGTACTTGTTGTAGTAACCAAAAACTGACTAAGGCAGGGATGCTCTAATTTTTGAAACAACGTATGTTAACAGAAGATAATGCCTCCAGATGTGAGTCCTTTGCAGTGCTTTTTGGTCTGTCTCATGGGGATAAAGACATAGATGTTAAAATCTGTCCTTTAGAAATGTTCTCTGGCCTTTGAATAAGAAGGTAATGAAAACTAAAAGGAAGACCTCAAGGAACTGACATTTTATATTTGCATTTAGCCTGAAAGACTGCTTGTTAACATATAATGGAAGAGCTAAAAATCCCATATCATTTTTATTTATATGCAGAAAAAAAATTGTATTAACAAAAGATGAAAAGATAAATCATACGACTAAGTCTTCAAATTATACAAGTGATGATGGCTCAGTTATGATATATTTAATAATCTTTGAAATACAGGTAGGACATATTTTAAAATAATCTTTTCAAAGAAAATTTCAGAGATAAAAGTGTTTAAAATCTATATCTCTTTAAAATATGTAGTATATTAGTTCAACAAGGCCAAATATTTTAGATGGCATGCCGTGTAATATAATGATCAAAAATATATAATTTTACCAACTTTTCCTTACATGACATTGTGATATGTTACCACATAAACTGAAATTATCTTAAGCTAAGACAATTTCAACAAAATAGTCATATACCACAAGAATGGAAAATAAAAGCCCTTGGTGTTGGCTCAGTTTTATACGGTAATTATAGCCATGCTATGGCAGATAAAATAGATGTACATTCTTACATGACAAAGAGGAGAAATGCTTAACTTCCAGGGATGTAGCAAGGTCTTAGATCATTACTTAATTCTCTTGTTCAGCAAAGTTTGAAAAAAAATCACAATAGCAGTTCTGGCTTTGATTTCTCAGTTTTACTCATCTGATTTATCATCTTTTTACTTTTGTGCCTGAGCAGGCAAATTTCATGTAGAATTTTCAATATATAATTTTTCACAGTATAATGAATAAACACAAATGAAATTTTATCGATTAAATTAACTAATTTTATGTGCGATAATCTTATTTGGGTTAGTAAAAACATGAATTTTTTTCTAATTTTGAGAGATGTATTTTATTTATAATATTGTAGTCATCAAAGTTTCTTACAGGAAAAGATGGGGTCAGGATATTTAAATAAATTATCTTAATTATTATCATTTTAGAGCTTATTTACTTTTTGAGATTTTGAGCGAAATTATTTTAATAGATGACAAAGTCCTGTATTGTGGAAAGATCATGAACCATTGGCATCAGGCTAACTGAAGAATGGCAGCACCTGGATTTTCCACCAGTGTGATCTTTGGTTGAATGAACCTTTCACAAACTCACATCAAACTGGGAAAATGCAGAGGTTGGAGATTGGCCTTACATTTCCAAGATTTGAGGTACTCAAGGCTGACACGCCATGTCAATAAAGAAATAGTTCGAAATTATTGAGATTCTACAAGGTGTTTTTTTCTCTCAGAGTGTCATCCACATTAAGATTCTTACGTGATTCAAAATTTTAAACAACTAAATAACTGAACAACCAATGCCTAATAAAGAATTTAGGTATCAATTTACATACATAAATAGTATATTGTTTTCAAGCCAAAATGCAGATTTATCTGAGATATTAATGATTAATAATACCGAGTTCTTGTGCTTAAAACGTATAATTTTTACCAGCTGTTTTTCTTTTATTTTGAAGTAATAACTCAATATAAAGAAAAAGATTTTTGACCCTCTGAAACTACTGATATTTCAGCATGTTAATTAAAATAAGTTCATAATTGTTATTACTACTACTTTGAAAAAGACTTACATATGTTTTTTAAAAAAAGATTGTGATCTATATCTATATTTTAAATTGGACAAATAAGATTTTACTAGGATGCATTGATGGTCCTAGAGTTATATGGATAGCATATAAACAACAGCATATTTTCTTGTTAGTCATTCAGCAAAGGGCTTCAAGAGGTAAACTAGTAGGGTTTGTGGACACTTTGGCCCCTTCCTGAATGTTATAAAATCATTTGTTAAGGAGTTTTGATTTGACCACAGCGTCCTATTTATAAAAACATCCATACCAGTCTGTGGTAGTGTGAAGAATTAAGTTTTTTTTATTAAAAATATGACAGGATTATTTGGGAAGATTTTGAATGGAAAAAAGCTCCAATGTGGAGCTCCTATGGTTAAGAAAGAATGTGAAGAGGAACCCTGTTCAGAGAGGATACGGGATGTTTGAAGTTTTGCTTCACCGTTTTGTCAGGTGCTTTTGCTGAATTCTTACTCTTTGTGAATAATAAGCATCACTACCAATGCTGCTGTTTCTCAATCCACAAACTCACTTGCTTATTTCCTCATTGATTTCTATGTTTTTTCCCATTCTCTGCATCATACAGTCATCAAATATTAGGATTCTGACAGAAGACTATCAAAAGACTTTTCTCTAAATTTGATTTTCTTAAAGCCATTTAATATAAGAGAACAAGATAAAAGGAGTTTTTGAAGAACTTCTTAGCATACTAAATCAATCTGTATTTGCATTTCACAAATATCTCATACTTTCTTTATAACTTTCTGTTTTTATGATTTCCTGCAATGTATTTTGTAACAAAAAACTTCTTCCAAAATGTGTTTCCTGGCTACTCTCACTAATAGTATTCCAACACCTTTTAAGGTTATCTTTGCCATTGAGGCATTTCCCTAGCTCTGTGAGAGTCAAATATTGTAATTTTTTTTTGTTAAACCCTTCCTCTTAAACTTTCTGTAACACTGGACTTATTTCTGCTTTATATACAATCAAATCACTTGAGGAAGTAATAAGATAATACTGCATGATCAACAATTCATGGTGGAAAGGAAATGAGTAATATACTATTGGTGATTTCCAAGTGATTGGTCAAAAATATAAGATATTACATATAAAATAGTGTATATTATTTAGATTATATATAAGATGGGGAAATATAATGCCATATCAATGTATTATGTTCTATTAGAACAAATATATTACATTAAGTACAGTCAATAAGAATTATATATAATCCCTGTGACTGTTATTAGTGTTTTTCATGAATATTCATTTAGTAAATGAGAACTCTGTTAATATTACATGATTGTGGAAAAATGTGCTCTAGGTATTTGAAGGTACACTCTGTCCCTTTCATCTCATTAACCTTCCCTTGCTCAGTAGATTTTTCTGGGACTGTGGAAAGTAAAGCACCATCCAGCAAGCACAGCATCTGTCAGAAGGACACCCTGGGAGAGACAGCCAATCATTTTGCATCCAGACTTGCCCTGCACTCCCATGGGGACTGAGGAGGGAGCTCAACATTTGTGCATGTTCCCAAGTGCCACCTGCACCAATTACCAAGTGTCTTCCCAAGTTGCCATCTTGAGGGCTTCTTGGACCCTGACCTGAAGTTGACAGTTATTTCTTTTTGTTTGCTTCTCCTTTTCAAAAAAGGCAACTTTGGGCCGGTGAGATGGCTCAGCGGCGTAAGCACCTGCCTTGCAAGCGCGAGGGCCCGAGTTCGACTCCCGGAACCCACATACGAAAAAGGGGCCGGTGATATCGCTCAGAGGCACGGGTGCCTGTTGGCGCGCGAGGTCCTGAGGTCGACCCCCCGGTACCCACAAAAAAAAAAAAAAAAAAAAAAAAAAGGCAACTTAGTTTTAGTAGTATTAAAACAGCTGATACTTATGAGCATGGCTCTATTATGACAAGGTTTATTATTGAGCTAATAGACAGCTACCAATGACCTCCAATGTATCTCAACATAATCAGAAAAACTTCTCCAAACACAAATGATGAGTAAAGTAGCAAAGGAACACTGTAGATGTGAAGGAACCTGAGAATTCATTGTTACTAATTATTTGTCATCACAAATAAATTGTCACTGATGATATCCATCAAAATCAATCTTCAGCTACCTGGAAAAAACAAAAGAATAAATGCGAACAATGATAAGAGGAGGGAAAGGGCAGCAGATTCAGGGAGAAATTAAAAATCGGAACATTTTTACATCAGTGAACATTAATTTTTCCACACATGAATAGCCTGTTGGAATTAAAATGTCACAATAGATGTAAACACACTGAAAAACACCTTCTTTCTGTTGTATTTTGGGTAAAGGCAAACATGTTTATTTTCATCAGAATTTCTCGTTAGGGGTTCAATACTAGATCATATTCATAAAGAAACTGAAGTGTGGTTTTTAAACAGAATGATGAATAAAAGACGGAATGATGTATCATGTATTTTAGTCATATATACGTATAATGAAATAAATCTCATGAAAAACCATTTAGCTCAAATTCCTAAGTTCCATTACACGGAGAGTTATATTGAGAACTTCACTTATGGGCAGCTCAAGATAAATAAGACTACCTTGATTATGTTAATTTAAATTCCTTCTTTTACTCCTTTTACTACAAGACATCTTAATCAAAATATATTTTATCAGCTTTTTAAGCTTTATTAGAAATAAGGACTCCTGATACCAGTATTCAGTATGATGACAGTTTCATTACGTGGATATTTTTAAATCACATTATTATCTGCTTCCAGCCATATGAACTTGATTTTTTATTGGCAATCAGTATTCATTTTGTTTGGTATATGGCCAAATGACACCTGCTTTCTGAATAACTTCATCTTGGTCATCCTCCTTCAGGAAATCAATAGACACTGACTAGTTAGGGTATAATTATTGATTCAGCTTTACAACATCCAGTTGCAACAACTAAAAGGAAATGTCTGTGTGTTTGTAACATAATAATGACAGCACATTATCGGAAGGAGTTCTGATGCACATCGTGGACCATTTCTTTCCTTTGGCTAAGCCTCTTGATGGAATGGTGCAATTGAAGAAAGCAATAGTGCATAGCCATGGCCTGCCACAGCAAAGAATAAATCACAAGTGATCACTAGTTGGGCTCCATTTCTGAGAAGTTCATTTTCTCCAAAGCGTTATAAACTGACAGGTAGAATCACTTGCCTTCCAGCTGTTTGACAGATCCCATTGAGACCAGGGAAATGGCAGCTACAAAGTTAAATGGATGCCTTAGGTCAGCTCAGTGGCTTTTCTGCTGTCATTTAACATGTATTGCCAAAAACCTCCGTCTGGTGCAGAGTTTTGACACTCCCACACACATACGAGAAGCCTGGGTTACATCCGCCAAGAAGGATATTCACAGTACCGAGGAAGGATGCTGTAGTTTGGAAGGTCTGTGGGTGAGACACAGAGAATAGAACAGCTCTGGATAATTCATTCTCCTCACACACAATGACTCCAGCCACCTGCTATGTGGGGAGGTAGGTTTCTTAATAACAGAGTCAACACAAGCATTTGGTAATCAAGAAGGAACTTGCATTGAGGAAGGAGAGAATGGTTTCTCAATAAAAAAATAATAATGAGAGGAACTTTTATTTAGTACCTTCATATTATTTTAATAAATTAAACTATCAAAGAAAGTGTTTTTTACATGAAATATTCTAGCCTCTCCTCCTTTTATTCTTTCTTTCTCTTTCTTTCTTTCTCTTTCTTTCTTTCTTTCTTTCTTTCTTTCTTTCTTTCTTTCTTTCTTTCTTTCTTTCTGTCTTTCTTTCTTTCTTTCTTTCTGTCTTTCTTGCCTTTTCTTCTTATGTGACATTAGCTTGTGGATTTCTACCCAGCATTTAATGAAGAAAGGAAGTCCTAGAGGATGAGATTGCAGAAATGAACACCCCAAAGCCTTTAGAGTGAATAATAAAGTGTGGATTGCAGACAACAAGTCATCCTATGAAATCAAAGGAACTGTGCGGGCTGAGGAAAGCCCCACATCGGATACCTGTAGTGCAGTGTTCGCTTTTGTGCAGTACGCGATGCTGAGCATTCCCTGGGATGGGTGCTGTGAGGCCCAGGCCCAGGGCAGGGAGGGTCCAAGCCGCAAGACATCCATGGCCACTGTGCTTCTATTTTGGAGATGGTAGTTGATTTTTACCAAGATATTGTTTAGAAAGTGGTTTCCAAAAACATACTAGGAAGCAAAAGAAAGACTTGAGGTTTCTTTATTCATACCTGTATACGCTCTCCTTTTCCTCTCTGTATGGCAGCACATATGACCAGAGTACTGAGGCACAGGAGGAAAGCGAACAGCAGCGCCAACTTTTAGAATTCACTCGAAATCGCTAGTTTTGCTCAGAGACCCTGGTTTCTCAAGAGGTAGATTCAATCAATTAGCTCTTGGGAAAGCAGAGATAATTTAGTAAACAAAAAGAATGACTGATTTTATGGAGATCTGATTAAAATAAAATCCTATAAGTCTTAAATGTTGTGTTTAAAACATAATTTAAATTAAGGCAAATATTTTAATTTCTATTTAACCAGGATGTATCTCAACATATTACAATATTATATACACATATCTATTATATAATGTATTACATAATACATGCATATATTAGATAATGTATATTATATTACATATATATCACATACTATATTAATATATATGCATATACATAGTTTTAAACATCTATGAACAAAATCTCCACTCAGGCACAAAAATTGTCTACTTGTATTCTGATTTCTTTTACCATATTATATTATTATGCAATTATATTAATGTATTATATAATGTACTATATAGTGTATTATATTGTGATATACTTAATATATAATGTATTATATAATTATAACAAAATTAGTAAAATCATGAAATTTCACTAAGCATGTGTTATTTACAAGTATTTTTGACAATCGATGTATTTGATGATTCTTTGTCTTCTTCTAATGTTATTTAATTTTACACACATAATTTTATCAAAATCTCCAGTATATTTTCAACCATTTAAGAGCATTCTGGCACTTTCTACAGGTTTCAATGGATTAAAGCTTCATTTTTTTAGCATGTATATATTGTAAATTTTATGGTGGAGTTACTTAAAAGGCATGAACTTTCTTATCTAATACCAGTTTTAGAAGTCTGTGTTGTTTATTCTCAGTAATATTAATTTAAAAATAGATATTACATAAATAATAATTCACATTTTCTACTACTTGCCAGTTGTTAAATGTGTGGATATTGTAAAATATGTTCTCATATGTCAAAAGCTGGTATCTTGGGCCGGTGAGATAGCTCAGCAGCATAAGCACCTGCCTGGCAAGCACGAGGTCCTGAGTTTGACTCCCGGAACCCACATAAAAAACAAAAAAAAAAACAAAAAAAACGCTGGTATCTCATCTAAGTCTTTATAGCATTGGCAATTTTCATTCCCAGTCACTTATTTTTGTCTCTATCAGTGACTATTACACACTAATCAAATAGAAAATCACTTTCGCTGTTTAAGAAGCCAACCCCACAGTGCTAACCAAATAGCACTCAACAATCTTAGACTATTTTAAATTAGAAAACTTTATGGACAGAACTGTGGATTCTGAAGGAAACTTTATTTTAAGAGTAGGACACACGGATGAATATTTTGCACATATAACTCCTTTTGGACAATGCAAATAAATGTTCATCAAAAAAGATATCAGTTTGACAAATTTCTTTAAACTATTTCTATCAGCTTGGAAGCCATATTATGTTAAATAATTTCCTAGCCTTGTCTTGCACTGCAAATAATCGCCATCTTTCAACTTTGCTCATTTCCTACTGCCAGCATCTGAACACGTACACATTTTTCCTCTCTGTTCATTGATAATTCAGTCTCTCTCCGGTTGTTTTCTGTGTAATGTTGATGATGGAAACCGAGCTTAATGGATATGATTTTTAGAATACGGTGCAAAGCATGAGTCATGTCCTTGGATTTTATCATTAAAATAACACTTTTTTCCCTAAAATACACATGCTAAAATGCAGAGACATTTTGGATCACGTAATAGTGCTGTTTGGTTAACTTGCCTGCTTCAGTTCACATAAGACAGGCACATTTGTCAGCTCTACAAGTTGTTGTCCTAAATTTCAGTTATGGTTAAAACAAAAAGAGCCAGAGCAGGTTTATTATTTAAGTATTATTTTTATTATTATACAGCCAAAAAACAACCAAAACATAGAGTTTTTTTCTAAACCATATTTCTTTTAAAATATTTTTCTTTGTGGCAGTATTTCTTCATTTGGAAGTTAGTTTAAGAATGTAACTCTAAGGCATAGCAGAAAATTATTAGAGAATAAAAATTTTGGTACTACATTATTTCATGTTGATTATTTAACATATTATCTAATTGCAGTTAATTTCCATTTCAATATTAAGCATTTGAAGACCAAAATTCTTTCTTATATAATTTCAGAATTATTTCATTGTAGATTATTTTAAAAGTATTAAAATCTAAACAAAAAAGAAAAATATATATAATGGTTAATGGCTTCCTTCTTATTTTCATAAAAGGAGTTCTTTTTATAATATTTTTCAGAAACTTTTCTAATTCTACTTGAGAAATATTGTCAAGCATTTAAGAAGACATTATGAATAAAAATTAAAAGCAAAAACAAAAATAACGAAACTTCTAGAACTCTGAATCGTGAGCTTCCTAGTGTGAATGTCTAAACCTGAAATTTTAAGAAACTATGTTTATGCCCAAATTTAAACTGCAGGAATCTGGTCTTTATTGGAAGAGAGAGCAAGAGGTGAAATTTCACAGACAACCCTAAGTGTATCCCACTAAAAAATACATAGCATGATGTTAGATTATTAAGTCCAAATAACAGTTTACTTACCACTTGAACTGGCTAATCAAAGATGGGTAATAAATTTACTACAATTAAATAAATTGTTAAATTACACTGAGAATGCATTATATTTAAAACCTTAGGTTTAAACATTATAATATAAAGGTAGATTTAATAGCAATTTTGAGTTTAATGGCAAAAATGACAATAATAACAATCATTTAAGCAATAGGAATTTGCTGCTTTTATAGGTAAAAATCATTTAATGTTGTCAGTTTCCTTTGGCTTAAACTATAAAAGAGAAATGATTTAGTGTTTGAATCAATAATTCCAGACGTCAACCTACTTGAAATCTTGGTCTCCTTGTTTATTGGCTGTTAGATTTTAAGCAAATTACTCAAAATTTCTATTACTAACTTTTCTTGAATATAAGATATCGACAGGACTCTTCTTATTTCATATGATTACTGGAAGAATTTTAAGTATTAATAGTTCAAAAAAAGAACCTAATAGCACATTCTATTTTTTTACAGCATATAAACAGTATTGCAGGAATATAATAAACTGAAACATTTTGGAAAAACTTTTAGAATGTCAGAATTATTTTCAATAAAATCTGCAAGAATATTTTCACTAGTTAAGGTTCAAGAGAGACTTTTCCATGTCTATGTAGCCTCTTTAATGGTTTTGTTTCTGAACTACTTTGTGTATTAGTCACTAGCTCAGTACTTTGAAAAGGGTGAATTACATGGCCTGACAACAGTCCTTATTCATGATATTTTTCAGTTCTGTCTTTTAATTTTAACTGAGGTCAAACTACTAATCTCATTTATACTTCTTTTTCTACACCCTTTGCATGAAGGATCCATCATTTTACCATGATGGGTTAACTTCTCAATCTGTAAAAGCCATACGCAAATCTGATACAGCTTCGTTATGATAACTGGAAATGAAAATACAACAAATAACAAAGGGAAAATTGTATGTCTCCATATGGGAAGAATTTTAGGTGTAAACGCAAAAATTTCACACTGCTTAGGGATCTATGTCTATTGGTAAGGAAAGCTTATTACAGTATCTTAACTACTTTTTCAGTGTTTTCTAAAAAAGAAGACAATAGACTTTGGGTTGTAAATCCTAGCCCAAGGGCCTTAGTTAAACACTTTATTCATTTACTCACTACAAGTGGTAAAAAATCAGAAAATCATCTTATCAAAATCTAGATTTGTTTCAAAAGAACTAGACATGGAGGTTTATTTTCAAAGCTTCTCAATTGGGAAAACTCTTTCACTTGAGAGAATTAAACAGCTCAGAATAGCAAACTTGATCTAGAATGCTCACAACATTCAGAAGTAATATCAAGAGAGCAATTTCCTTCTGTTTCATCTGCAGGTATGAGCCTCAATAGCAAAACACAGAGACCCAAAACATCAAATTGTTACAGGAAATATTCTCCAGGGTGCATTTTAGTAATTATCTCATTTTACTCATGAAATATATTGGAAGGAGAGGGAAAGGTAAGTCAAGAATGAAGAATGCAGTTGGAATATTTTATGTATATTGGATAAAGTAGTTAGCAATTAAGAGATGTGATTTTGTTGTGTATTTTTAATAGTTACATATAAATTATTTCTAATTACCAAGTAAGGAATGGGACCACATTTTCTGAAATCCATTTCAAGCTCAACCAGCCCCAAATGAAATAGTTTGGTGTTCCCAAGACACATATTTCGTCTGTATAATTTTATCACTGTGATGCAGATGTTGCTTGGGGTTTTTGATATAACCTTCCCTCCTCAAGGTAATAGAAATAAAAATGATTTAGCCCTGGGACCTGAATCTTTCAAAACCACATTTAATGTTTTCCACTTGTTTGGTTCTTTTAGTCTTTCCTCCTCCTCACTCCAACACTGGTTCTACCTCGAGTTGCTGTCAGTAAACAATGGTAATTCATTTTCATGGGGGGTTGGTGATATTGTGGTGCTCAAGTATCCAAACCATCTCCCTGTCCCTTCAATGTGTGAATATCAACACAAATATAAAGACAGATGGAGGCACACAAAAACAGAAGGAATTTACTGTCTTGATATTATTTCTACAATGTCTTGATATTATTTCTATTATTTCTAATATAAAATTTAATATCAAAACCAATACTTTCTTTGAATTAGAATAAGATGCATCCCTCCTGAGTACCATGTGTTGGACACAAAGTGGTTGAGCGTCTTACGTGTTTAGGTGCACCCGTCATTTTTCTAGATACCATATGTTCTTTTCATAAGAAGAAAGGAAAGGAAATAGAAAAGAAGGGAAGATGGAAGTAAAGAAGGGAAGGAAAGTGATAAAATTGCTGTATTCATTTTTTCTTTCTATGTAATAAACTATCACATACTTAGCACCAAGCAAAACCAATTTATTATTTCACATTCCATGAGGTAAGAATATGGGAAGAGTGAGCTAGGGCCTCTGCTCTGTTTCACTCTACTGAAAGCTGGAAATCAAGATGGCAGCTGAAGCTGGGCTGTTTTCTATGATGTTGGGACCTCTTCTAAGCTGTTTTGGCAGAATCTAGAGCTTTTATAATATAGAGTGAAGGTCTCCCTTATCTCCCAAGTTTGCTGTCACAGTCAGCTGTCAGAGGCCACTCTAGCTATGTGGCAAATGCAAAAACAGGCAGCATATTTATTGGGAGCCAGCTGGGCAAGCTCTCTGTAGCCGACTAGCATGGAATTTATGTACTGTAATATTATCACTGTAGTGACCTCACCTCTGCTTTGTCAAAGACAATGCATTCAGTCCAATGTCTTCCATTATTTTATGGTCCGCCTGCGCTCAGAGGAAGATTACTCATGGACAGGAAGTTGGGGGACCATCTTAGAACACTGCCTATGAAAATTATCCTTCTTCTTGAGTAGTTTCAAGTGTGTCTTAGTATTCAAATAGGTATCAGCCTCTGACACTGACGCAGACAGCGGAGAATGAATTTGGGAGCCACCAAAAAAAGAAACAGGCTCAAGCCCAATGTGGGGACGACAGACAGTTTATATTACTTTGTGAAAGACTGAGCTTTCTCATTGTCAGACTGGATTAATGAACTTGCAGATTTATATAAGGAATTAAATAAATATGGTACACTACATTCCCAGTAGAGAAACTTGGTATGTGGTATCTACTATTAGGCAAATTTTCTCCATTGTAATAACTTTGTTTTGTTTTGTTTTTGTGGGTACTGGGGGTTGACCTCAGGACCTCGCATGCCAGCAGGCGCCCGTGCCACTGAGCGATATCACCGGCCCTTTTTTCTTATGTGGGTTCCGGGAGTCGAACTCGGGCCCTCGCGCTTGCCAGGCAAGCGTGTAAGCCACTGAGCCATCACACCGGCCCAATTGTAATAACTTTGTAGTTATAAAAATAAAATAAATCTGGAGAAAAAATAAGAAATGCATTTATGCTGAATATTTACATGTGTCCTTTATTACAAACTTCCCCGCAGTTTAAATTATGATATGCCATCCTTCAAGTGGTATTATTTGTTGGTTTGTTTGTTTCTGAAGGTCATGAACACATCTGCTCACAAAGTGCGACAGAGTAAAGTGCTTAACTCTGCTATGAAATTGTTTCCAGTGACAATGACAATCAGAATGCTCTACAAGAGTAATGACCCTCCTAGGATAAGGGTCCCTGGTATTCATGTGGGCAACTCGAGAATGACCAAGATGATGAGGATCACAATTTCAGAACAAAATGTAGATGTGGGCCATTTCACACACATCCAAAAAAAGCAGGCAGTCAAAACTGAATATATATTGTAAATCTCCATGGAGAAAAGTGGACATAATTGTTGTCATTTGTCAACAGTAGTATTCCTACCTATTTCTTTACCTGCTATAAATAAAAAGCAACTCTAGAGCTTGCTGAAGGGAAACTTAGTATACTTTTAGTATACTGTTTCAGAGCAAAGGGAAATGAAATGTCTTCTTATACTTTGAGGAAGAAATACAGCAAAGAAGAACTATGCAACTCAGACAATGAGGGGCTTCAGCACTCTGGGGTCTGGCATAGTCAGTCTCATCTGGGATCTACTTCACAGTCCCCCAAAATGCAAAGCATTAAAAAATATATTACATCTGTTTCTCTACCAGACAAATTATGTTAAACACATGAATTAATATCTGAGAAAAGAGAATGAATAACAAATATAATTAAGAGTAATTCTTTAAAATCATAAGGGGAGAGGAATCTTTATAATGAAGTCTTCAAAAACCCCTACAGCATTTCTGAAGTAGAAAATTCAGTATCTCCTTCTTGGTTCTCTTAATTCCATGATAGAATAACCTGACTCACCTGGCATGGCCCACTCAATTCATCAGGGTTCTCTCCCAGTGAACATTTCCCAAGTATGAATTGTTAAGCCCTGTGGCTGTATAATTTTACATATTTGCACACTAACTCCCTTGCTGGATGAAGACAAATTTTTCTTCCATAAGCCAACCTTGGTTATTCTCCTTTGTGTAATCCAGGTGCCAATTAAGCCAATAAAATGCCTGGAAAAGTGAATGTCTGAACAGGTTTCGGTGTATAAGCAAGGTGGGGACCCAGTTCTCCAATCACAGGATTGTACGAGTGACTCATGAATGGATCATTGTTGCATAAATGTAGCTATGAAATTGTAGTGCAAAAGCCTCAACACCATAAAACATCATACACATAAAAGGATAAACTCCAGGGCAAAGTGATATAGGAATGTGTATGGACATTGACAACTGATATATAACGATTTAGCAAGAGCACCAAAACAAAACAAAAAAATCTATAGAGAAGAGTGGCAAACATGAAAAAATTGACTTCATTGACTTCATGACCCATTTGCACTTTCTTCTAATATGCTTCATCGAATTGTGTACTCACATTATTAATATATTGACCACTTTACTAAAATTGCTGAACTTTGTGATAAATTAATTGTTTTACATTGTTTTATAACAAGTTCAAACATGATTTTCAAAGTAAACTTGGTTATTTTTGTTGTTTACTAAGTGTACAGAGAGAAAGCAGAATGATTCAGACATTATAAAAATCAACACTTCTCCCAACAAGAAGTATTACAAGGCAGTGTATTATCTAGAAAGTTATAGAGTCTACGCTCCTAAATTAATTCAAATATTATTCTCTGGAAGAAATCAGAAGCAGCTATTGACAAAATTGCTCTATTAAATGACTTTGTAGGAAGTGGCATAATATCAATGCCACACAACACTGACGGGCAATAACAAGTCACATATGAGGAGAAAAGTGTTTTCTTATAAAGGTTATTGAAAACAATTTGCACCAATAAATGTAGATTATGAATCAGCATTTATTTTATGTAAACACCATATCTGAGCAGGGATACTTCGACAGATTTTTCCATATATCACTAAAAAGACACGTGTTAAGAAAGTATATTTTATTTTGATGAAGATTGTATACGCGTACCTAGAAAGGAGTGGGGCCATGTTTGGAAATGGCATCAGCTACATGCTGAGACAATATTTGAAGTATTCATTAAACTCTTCAACATCTGCAATGGTATGAATGGCATTCTTTCAGAACAAAAGGGACCATCAACCACCTACACAAAGTTCCCCATGAGTATTATCTGAATTTAAGTAATATTGTTATGCAGAAAATAAATGAAATCACATTTATTTCACAGCAGAGTAGGAGAGCAATCAATGTTCTGCTTTTTGATCCTTAAACTAAACTTAAATGAGAATGATTACAGGAATTTTTCTCAGAAGCATGAATTTCTACAGAAACTAGTGCAGGGAAAACATGTAACCTGTGGTCTGAAATATTTTCAGGATGTAAATATATTTTCAGGAATTTCTGAAATTTTCTGCTAGTGGACTCTTTCTTTAACAATTTCCTTACCTTTTTTTCCTGTATCTCTTTCTTGCTAGTCTTAAAATGAGCCCTTCTAAAAAGGTGTCACACAGGCAGTGAGATGGCTCAGCGGCAAAAGCACCTGCCTGGCAACCGCGAGGGTCCGAGTTCGACTTCCAGAACCCACATACGAAAAAAGAGCCAGTGATATCGCTCAGCGGCACGGGCACCCGCTGGCACGCGAGGTTCTGAGGTCGACCCCCGGTACCCACCAAAAAAAAAAAAAAATGGTGTCACAGCAAATCTGCCAAGAGCTGTACATTTCAGTCTGGTCTTCTGATCTTCCAGGAGTGATTTTGTTCTGGATTTGTTCTAGAAACTTCTGCTCACCACCCCTAAGCACTCTTTCTTTTATATTTCTGAACAATGTGTAATATATTCATTCTTCCCTCCAATCTACTGAAAGCAAAATATGCCTTCACAACTCTACTTGGTTCTTTCTTGATGAAGATATTCTTTCATCACTTTGGTCCCACAAGGTTCACACTCCCTGGACACATCAGTAAGTGGAACCAGGCAGTACAGTATTCCTTTTTCATATTTCTTTCCTCTAGCGTAGTTTTAGCTTCCTCCCCAACTAAGTTGGAATTCCTCGGTGAAATGCCTTGTGTCTCTTTCTCTGCTGGGTATTTCTTGGGTTACAACTGCTAAAATAGTTGCCTATTTTCTTAACATTTTAAGTCTAGGTGGAACATTATTCTTGATTTCTCTTTCAAATCATTTGTTGTTTGTATATGAACACAGTACTAATTTTGTATGTTGATATTTTTACCTTGAAATTTTATTAAATTCAGTTATTAGTCCTAAATTTTGGGGGTGCAGTCTTCCACCAAAACCTCATATTGCCTTCAAATAGAGTTTAATTTGCATCTTCCTAACCTATGTGATACCTTTTATTTCTTTTTCTTGCCTAATTTGTCCGGCAGGTACCTCCAGGACAGTATGAAATAATAGCATACTGTCCTGTTCCTTTTTTTTTGTGCATGGGTACCAGGAATCAAACTCAAGACCTTGCACTTGCCAGGCAAGCACTTATGCCGCTGAGCTATATTACCAGCCCTACTGTTCTGTTCTTAATCTTAGAGGAAAAACTTTAAACTTTTTAATACTGAGTAGGATGTCAACTGAGGCATTGCCCTATATTTTCTGTATTATCTTGAGATACCTTCCTTGTATATATAATTTGCTGTTTTTATCATGAAGAATGCTGAATTTTTCAAATGCTTTTTCTTCATCTACTATGTTAAACAGATATTCTTTATTCATTCTGTAAATGTTATTTGTGTACATGGAATCCTCCAAAGAAATCTCATTTACGTTAGTATCCAAAATAACCCTTAAGAATAATTTTAACCAAGAAAGAAAGATCCATACATTGAAAATTATAAATATTGATGGAAGTAATTGAAGAAATCAATAAATAGAGGTTTCATTTTCCTGTGTTGGAAGGAATAAGAATTTTTAAATACTATTTAAAACGATATACAGATTTGATTTAAAGCTTATCAAAACTCCAATGACATTTTTCACAGAATTGAAAAAAAAATCTCCAAAACATATTTGGAATAAAAATGAACCCAGATAGCATAAATAATCTTGAGTAAATAAAGAAAAAAAATAAGGAGGAATCACACTATTTGATTTCAAAACCTACTGCCAAACTATAATGTTCAGAACAGCATGATAGTATTATAACACAGACCTAGGCACCACTGAAACAGAATAGAAAATCTAGAAATAAATCTATGTATTTAAAATCAATTGATTTACAGTATCTTTATTAAATCATGCTTGGAAAACTGGATGTGTACATGCAAAAGAATGAATTTAGAACCCTATCTCACACTCTGTGAAAAAATTAACCCAAAGTGAATTAAAGACTCAAACATAAGACCTGCAAATATAAAACTACTGGAAGAAAATTTAGGGAATATCTTGTTGACATTAATCTGGCAATGATTGGTAATAACCACACAAAAAACAGGAAACAAAAACAAAAATACACAGAGAGAATTGTATCAAACTAAAAAGCATCTGTTCAACAAAGAAAATAACCAGCAGAGTGGACACAGCATAAGGAATAGGAGAAAATACTTGCAAACAACACATCTGATAGGGATTAATTTTCAAAATGTGAAAGAACACAACCTCAAAGCGAGGAAATAAAATAACATGTGATTTTAAAAAAGGGCAAAAGACCATTTTTAAGAAAACTCCATAGAACATTTTCACCTAAAAAAGGGACATATGAATGGCCAACAGGTTTATGAAATAGTGCTGACCACCACTAATCACCAGAGAAATGCAAATTAAAGCTACAGTGAGATGTCACCTTGAACATAGTAGGATAACCGTTAGCAAAAAGAGAAAATCTAAGATTTTGTGGAAATGTGGAGACAAAGAACACTGGTACGTTGTTGGTGGGAATGTAAATTCGAATAGATATTCTGGAAAATAGCTGAGAAATTTTTCAAGAATTCAAAACATAGGACCATCATTTGATCCAGCAATTCCTCTACTGGATATAAATTGAAAAGAAATGATGTCAGTGTGCTGAAGAGATATCTGCATTCCTACATTTACTGCAGCCTTGTTAACAGCATCCAAAATGTGAAATCACTCCAGATATCTATCAAAAAATAGAATGTATATACACAATAGAAATCATTAAGCTTACAAAAAAAGAATGAAATCTTGTCCTTTGCAACAATGTAGATTAATCTGAAACATTTTCCAAGGGAAATAAGGCAGGTACAAATTCCACAGCGTGCTCTCACTTACGTGTGCAATCTAAAAACTCCTAAATATAAAAGCAAAGAGTGGAATGGTTGTCAGGGGCTGCTGGAGGAGAGAATGAGAAGTTGGTCAAGAGTACAACGTTTCGGTTAGGATGTATGAGTTGTGGAGATCCATTGTACAGCATGGTGACTATAGTTAATAATAATGGATTGAATTCTTTAAAATTGTTCAATTAAATTTTAAATGTCCTCCTTACAAAAATAGTAGAGATATGAGATGGTGAATATATTAGTTAGTTTGACTGTAGTAGTCATTATCTATCATGTTTGGGGCCATGGATTCAATGCCAAGTACCACAATTACTGAATAAAGAAAAAACAACTTGAAGAAAATTATTAAATATGTAATATTTGATATGTAATTATCAAATTACATATTACATATTAAAAATTACATATTACACATTACATATTACAAATTATAAATTACATATGTAATTATCAATTATTACATATTTAATATTAATATTGATCAATATAACATTTTAATAGAGGTTGATTTCACTAAGAATCAACTTTAGTGTTCTAGTACAAAGTAAAGCAATGAGGTATTGAAAAATAATGTAGAGTTAGAGATTTAAAACAGGAAAAAAATAGGATACTGTTGTGTCCCAACTTAGTTTGACTGGCAGGAAACGTAAATGAGGACTGGTGTCATGCTAAGGCAACCCTCAAAACTAACATTGGACATTATCCAGGTCCTCAGGATGTGCAGGGTTCGCATAGGTAGGAGGAAGAGTATTAGGGTGCAAGGGGAGGAGATCACAAGGAATAAAAATGAAATGGCAGAAATGAACACTTACAGGAGGTGTGGAGAGCTTCCTCACGGAATGCCACTTCCTGCAGTGGAATTGTTTTCAAAGAAGAAATGATGTAAACATGGGAGAAGATGGCCATTAGCACTGAGGGGTCAAAATTAATGAGAAACTATGTGGCTAGAGGGAAAGGGTGAAGTGGTCTTGTGGCTGGAGTTTCCTGAGACAATTACAGCTTCTGCTACACAGAGCTGTAATTGCTTGGGAATAACGTAACCAAGGCGCTGACGTGTGGGTGTGTTTATAGGATTGGACTTTACATTGTCACTTTAGTGAGGTGGTTCTTCTGAACATTTTTATTATAAAATTATGAATACATTGTTACTAAGAAAACTGTAGAGAGTTTATTGTTCTGATGATCCTTTGAAAGCTACAGTTCACTGTAAGGTCATCATGGTTAGGTGTTCTCTTTGATGCTGATGGAAGCACTCACCAAAGTCTAAGAGATTTTTCTAATAAAACAGGGATGTGAAATACAGAAATGTGATCTTTAATTTTATTAGAAATATACTTAGGAAAAAAATACTTAAATGTGTGGAACAAGAAAAATGTTTATTACACAATATTTAACTTGGTTCTCTGATTTTGTGTTTTAGAAGAGTAGTTATTCTTTCATTATGGTGTTTATACATTTCTTTAAGTTTTCATTAAAATCATATCCCAAAATACGAAATATGTGAAAACACAAAAGCTAAAATAGTCCACAAATACCCAGGGGACACCTGGCTCATATGTGGAGACATTTTTGATTTCTGTGACTAAGTAAAAGCCAGAGATGTAGCTAAAAGCCCTTCATAACAAAGAATTATCTACCGTGAAACATCAGTATTGGCAAGGCCAGAACCTCCTTCTGCCAAATTAAAAAGGCAAATGTGCATTATCAGATAAAATAAGTTGACACATTTCATGAACTGAAGAGTAGACAAAAGGAACTTTTATGATGAAACTGATAAGTATAGTCAGTCAAGTTATCAAAATTATAATACAAATGAAGATGTAGAGTTTACAGAAATGAGTAAGATATTTGAGCAATAAGAGTGACATTTTTGCACACTAAAAACATTTTATAAGAGATCTAAAAGTGCACTCCAAATGTCAATGTATTCCTATGGTGGCTCCAGTAAGCAGTGTGCTTTTGTGTTCTGTTTCACTAATGAAAGAACACACACAGGAAGGTTAGAGGTGACAGGGCAGGGTCACAGAGTGAATTTATGGCAGTGTGAAAACCGGTTTGTGAGAATCTAATTTTCTGTTATGATCAAACAATACCCCATCTCTGATATTTTTAATGAATTCAGTCATGATTAAATTTAGAAAAATGTTCTTTTCTAAATATAAATATACAACAAAGCAGTAGGTGACTTGGGGTATATCACATTTGCTTATCGTCTATGAATCTGATTTCTTCCTTAAGAAAGTGAGCTTATTAGTATCCATAAATTGCAATTACAGAGCCTTTCCAAATTTGTGGCCTTCAGGGAATGTAAAGTTAATTAATCTTTAATTCAACTCAAAATAATGAATGTCTTTCTATAAGTGTGATTGCAGGAATATAATCTGGCTATATGGTCTAGAGGTGCAATAATAGTCATAATCGTTCAACATCTAGTAAATATATAATCAAAAATTATAAAATGATCCCTATATAATCTGAGGCCACATATTTGCCTTTAAATATTGTTATTGTTATGCATTGCTAAATTCATATAAAGGAACACACTCACAGTTTATTTTTAACCCTTGAAGGCATTTTAAGATTTTTTCTAAAATAAATAATTATCAGGTGTTTAATTAGCACCAATGGCTGTGGAATGTATACCTCACATATGAAGTAAAGCTCTGATTTGCTTTATCTTTTAAGGAATTTATAATCTTATTAGCCCCCTCACTTGTTTACTACCATAATTCTTGACGTGAATTGATACGTAAGTCTAAAGGGAAATACCAGTGTGCTCCTGGATTAAGCCAATCTTTTGAGGCATTAATAGAAAGAATGTAAAGAGGAGAAAAAAAATAGGGAGAAGAAACAGTGAATGAGAAGCAAAAATGATTTTATGGTGTTATTTCAGCTCTTCTCTTTTGTATTCACCTAGTCATTTATAAGAAAAGCTATATTCTAACCACTTGTTTTAACTAGTAACAGAATTGGAAAAACTTCTTTTTCCAATTTCCATTTGGTATTACTAACTTGGAGGAAGAATCTAAAACTCAGTAAAATTATAACATATGGAGAACACAAAAATACTAATCATAAATCAAGGATTTGCGTATAGCTGCTGTTTCAGATCTGAAGCCCTCCGCGGTACAAATGGCACACATCTCATTCCTGCAGGATGCGCCTTTGTGGCAGGTGACGGAGGTTCAGTGGCCTCTTGTGTGTCACATGTTCCCGTGGCACACCCAGGAAGGAGCGTGTAGTCACCAGTCCCCCAATGAGATCCCACTTCCCTGATTCAACCTCCCTGCCCTATAATTCAGTTTATACCCCGGGGGTCCCCAGTCCAAATTTACTATGTGACTTCTAATTTCCGGAAGGATGTGTATTTATTAAATTCATGCAAGAATGTTGATGCCCTCACATGTGCCAAGGGTTTTGCTGGTTAATGATGCAGAAGCATTTTCTTTTGTCTAAGATGTCGCTCAGTGGTAGAGCAGGCTCCTAAAATGCTCAAGGCTGTGGGTTTGATCCCCTGCATGTATACATAGTCTGGCCATGGCTTCATCGTGTTGCTTTCAGCATTCAGATACCTACGAGGATGGCTGTGGAGGAAGAACAAGTAGAATGGTCCGCTGGTAACCTGAACACAAATGATGAAGGACGCAACGCTGGTGGTGGCGGGAGCTGGGGAGCAGACACCGGACATAGTAAATGAACAACTTGAGTGAAAAACACAATGGTGAATTAGGCAATCACCAAACCTAACCATACGCTGAGAGTTATACGCAGTTTATGACATGGTTTAAATTAGTTCTGAATATGTGCAATGAAAATTAAATGACTTACTATGTGCTTCTGATCTCAACTTCTGATTCCTCCTCCTCAGGAAGCTTACGGCTCTGAGAACAATGACTGCGCTCACGTTTTGGCTCCTTCTCTGCATCCGCAGGTCTGGCTTGCTTACATGATGCGCAGGATCTCCATCATTACTGATCAGCTCATCAGCTCATTCCTCAATGTGTGAGTGAAAAGATCCTCTTCCTCGGTCAGGCCTGGAAAATGCCATGAGGAAATCGCTTTTTATGGTAAAATTCTGATCAAGAGGAGACTGGATCAACGCTCCTCAGTTCCGGTGGAATAGAGACGACAAAGAGGGAAACCGCAGAGTTCAGAGTAAAGTTACTTACACATCGAATTGAAGAGCCTTGAACGATTTTCTTAACAATGTGCTCTAAAAAATTATTAAATGCAAAATTCTTGTTTTAGAGAGAAGTTCTAAGAGTTTTAATGAATGTATAGCCACTCAACTCATTAGTGGCGGATCTAGAAATAGGATTGAAGTTTTCTGACCTGAACTCTGGTGCTATTATCTTCTTTTGATCCATTAAGAATCATTAGGTAGAATTTTGGGAAAATCATACTAAAAATGACACAGATTGGACTCAGGAAAAAATTCCAGCTTGCATATGATGTACCAAAGAAATAAACAAGATTTATGTGCCACACTGAATGAAGTTGGTTCTTCCTTTACAGGCTTCTAATTCTCTCCTTGCATATGGTTTTCATATGGCTTTTATGTCTTCAGTAACAAAGCTTTCATTTTACTTCATATAACTGACCTGATAGGAAGCTCAGAGGTGTTAGGATATAATTTCTTACAGATGTGCCCATAGCCACAATTTAGAAAGGTAGTATTTCCCTACACTAATTTTAAAAAGTATTATTTAGTTGACCCAATATGAAAATAGATCCTTCTACTATAAAGCAATTTTGGAATAAGGGCAAGGTAACTTAAAGTTATTAAAAAATAAATATCTGTTAGTTCTCAAGCCAGAAACAAATATATCCATAATGACATGAGATTGATTAATGGTACAAAAACATTTTCCTGTGTTAATCTAAAATAACAAGAACTAAAGATTCACTTTGTGTGTGCGTGTGTGTGTGCGCAATAAAGGAGAAGTTATATGTGTGGCCTTTGGATTTTCAGTAGTATTCTAACTTTAACTAATATGTTATGACTGGAAATATAAATTTTTTTATTATTTGTAAACTTTTGCACTTATAAATTCTGAAAAAGGAAGACAGGTTTGAAGCTTGCTTCTGGGCTCCCTGGCATGCGTGAATTCATACAGATACAAAGTAAGAGTAGAAGAAAAAAAATCCGCAACACATGATCCTGACTCCTGGAGGCAGGAGACTGACTGCTGGTGTTCAGTGTGTTTCCAAAGCTCTGCTTACATACCTCGCTTGCTGATCCTCTGAATTTTTATATTATTTTGCACTATTTATACTCCTTAAAATTCAATGAAAATTGTGTGAAGTCTTAGTTTACATATTTTCCCCAAACTCATTCTGCTACAGTTTTTAAATGAGCAATTGCAATGTAAATGAGTGGCTTTTTAAAGCATAATGTGCACCTTGTAGATTTCATCTCTGCTGCCTAACTTCTAGCCATGCTGCTTTCTTACCATGAGGATTCTTTCCCTGTTGTGTTAAATGTATTATTTTAGGTATACTCCTTTTTGCTGTTTAACCACTCAGCAGAGCTATGGCTCTGTCAAGAGCTGTTGATTAGAACGATGAAAAGGAAAACAAAAACAAAAACAAAAACACCAAGACCTCATTAGCTTAAAAAGAAAAAGTTGGTGTCCACTAATGCCCTGTCTTGGGGCAGGGCCCAGGAGACTCCAACCGTTACAGTCACTCGGGACTAAATTCATACTATGTTACTGTATTCACTTTATCCAGCCAATATTCAAGAGATGTATGAATGAATAAATATGTGAATGGATGCAAAAATAAAAGCACTCTAAGTATTATGTTGTGCATGTTTATTACCTAATACGTACTTCTCTATCCTGGGTGGTTCTTGACATATATATTGACTCCTTCAATTCCCTCACAACACTGTTCATTTGACACTCTTTCTCCAAGGGCTCCTGCGGATGCAGAAACTAAGGTCGGAGAGATTATGTAAACTGTGGTAGTGACACAGTGCATAAGTGGCAAACCTGGGATGCAATTTCTCCAGAGCTGCATGCTCTTAATCTTTATAGTGCTTCAAACTATCAGTATGTACTGAATACCTATGGAAGAGATGTGAAGAAAATTGTCCCAGATCACAGAGCAAGTTAGAAAATGAGAATTGACCAGTTACTTTTTATTTTGTATATTTTACTACACACGCAAAAGAAAGATTACAACATTTTACCAAGAGGCAAATAAAGACAATTGGGTTAAGTTCTTAAGCTTTATGTTGAATAAAAATAAGTCTCTGATATGTCCTTTTGAAGAGTAATGGGAAATCTCAACGGAGAAGTAAAATATGAGAAAAGTACTAAGCTTAGATCCCCTGGAATAAGCTGGAAAACACTGATATCTGTCTGAATTTGTAATGTAAGTAGAGTTTTGTAGACATTGAGGAGATCAAGACTTGGTTGAAAAGAGACAAAAATTTAAATTATAGGCTGGGTGTGGCAGTGCATGTCTGTAATTCTAGCACTCGGGAGGCTGAGGCAGAAGGATTGCTACAACTTCAAGGTCAATCTGCGCTACATAGTGAGTTGAAAGCAGCCTGAAATATGTAGGGAGACCCTGTCTTAAAAAATAAAATAAAATAAAAATTTAAGTTATATATTTACTCTTTAAAGCAACAACTGTAATTTCCTCCTCACTGGCATACTCTGATATATCATTACCTGAAAAATAATTAAGAAATTGCAGGTGAGAACTTTTGCAGTCAGAAAAGCTTGTACAGAGGAGAAAAACCTGTTGACCAAAATGAAAACAAGTATAATATATGAAGAGGAAGTCCAGGGGAAAGAAGATATTACTAAAACTAAGATATTACTTGGTGAGGTATATATCCTTTTAGTTTAAACCAAAAAGAGTGAAATTGCAGGAAAGAGAAAGGATATTTATGTAGAAATTTCAACATATAGAAAGAAAGGGGACTGGAAAATAAAGTTCAGGCAAAAGGAAGGCCAGGTGAAACTGTACTAGAGATGTAAGAACACAGGCTCCAGAGAGCAGACCTTCCTCCTGTTTGGGTCGCTTTTCCCAAGAGCTACATAGTGCCTCCCAATAATCACCCGCTGTCCCTGGCTGGCTTCCCTCATCTGCTCTGAGCCTCGTTACCCAGACCACTGGCTCATTCTGCATTATTGTTTCTAATGTGACTGTGTGTGATTTCAAAATCCACATGGATAACCCTTCCAGTATCTGCCTCCTTGATTACTTGCTGCCTTCCCTGCCTCAGTGATATTTCAATCTTGCTTGGTCCAGAAAACTATCATTTCTTACATATGTTATTGAAATAGCATCCTGCTTCTTCCCCCTGATTTCATTCTTCGTTCTCAGTAGTAAGTTCTCAGTAGTAGTAGTAAGTAGTAACAATGCACTCCAAGTTATTCTTTCAAAATAGGAGGATTTTGTCACACTTCCGCTCATAGCCTTCTAGTAGCTCCTCAGCTCACTGAAAGTAAGAGCAAAAGTAATTACAGAGGGCTTCCCGGCACTCAGTGCTGGGACTTTCCACTCCCCACTGAACCTAGTTTCCATCCATTCTGTCCTCATGTTTTTCTGCAAACACAGCCAGCCTTCACTCAGAGCATTTGTGAACTTAAATACATTTTTCATTTTATCTATAAAAAATGACCTTTTCCAAGTTGGCTCATTTCTTTTATTGCTTTTTTTCTTGCATTCCATTTGTTATCAATTCAATAGGATATAAGATACCCCAATCCTCAGGACCCATCCCCCCTTCCTCATTTATTGTCCATAGCATTTATAACATCTAGTATACCACATTTTTGCTTGTTTATCATTTGTCATAAGGAGAATTTAAGTTATGTGATGATAGTGATATGTTACTTTTATAACTGTACATCCATAATCTTAAACATATCAGATGCTTAGTCAGAACTCACTAAATTTTTTGAAGTTCATTGTCACTATTGAATTAACTGTTTATAAAAAGTACATAATTAGTTTTTTTTTTCACTATAGTGTTTGGTTGCTATTTGTGAAAAGCAAAACAAGAAAAAACAAAATTAAAAAAAATAAAGGATTTGTTTCAGCCATGCCAAATCTTCATATTAGCTTTGCCCCTTTCAGATTTTGGAAGTCAGCTGTATGTTCTGATTCCTCACCTGGAATGCAGTTTTAATTACACCCTATTAATGAGATTATTATGATTAAATAATATATGAAAACTACTTGCAACAGGAATTCATCTAACCTTACTGACTTAGGAGTAATTTTTGATTTAAATCACCTAACAGAGAATACCCAGGAAAGAGAAGAATATGACTGATATTCAAATATGTGAAAAATGATATTACACTAATTTCATATATGGGAGCCAATACTTGAAACTATAAACACTTAAACTGAAGAGATAGGGAGGAGGAAAGGAAAAAAGAATGAAAACATAATTATGATGTTATGTCCATGGACAAATTCCCAACAATGAATGTAATCATTATGTACTGTAAACACATACTAATGAAAAATAAAATAAAACCTCTTTTCTTTGTTTAAAAAAAGAGTAAAATGAACTGACCCATTCTTAGAAAAAGCAGAGCAAATTAAAATTTAAGTCTGAAAGAGAAAACAAAGCTATGAAAATAGCATGGCATTGTGAAGTTACATGTAGGGATCTAACAATTCCAATTTCTTGGGGACTATCAAGATTAGTATTGAATGTTTACTGTGGTCCCACTGCAGGGAAAGTGCCTTTACGTGGATACAAAGGGACCCCCAGAGTTGAAATGTATTTCACAGGAGAATGAAATAGTAATATTAATCTTGCTTTCTTGGGACTTTTGTATTTATAGTTTCAACGTTTTAGGATCTCTCTGAATCAAATTTATAGCTGGGGAGTGCATCTATGATATTATGTAAAAGCAATGTGAATTCAATACCTAGAGAGTAATTTTTTCTTGTCCTTGGTGAAAATAAATAAGAGAAACATTTCTCATTTGTGGACGTTCAGAGAAGTCTTTGAAGGCAGTCGTTTTTTAGACACAAGGTAGAAAAACAGAGTTGCATCTCCTGTGTCATCCAGGAGAAAGGTAATGTGCATGGCCGGAAAGGTGGGTGGCACTGCCTCTAATCCTCCTGTCCATGGTGACTTCTGCTCCCATAACCCGTGTGTCCCAGTGCTTCTGGGTCAGCAGAGCCAAGGGCAACAAGAGCAGAAGAAATCCACACCTTTGCACACAGCTGGGCAAAATTGGTTAGCGGCCAGGGCATTGTAAAGTTAACGGGAAGCAGTGGGCGCCACAAAGGGAGATGTGATAATACAAACACTGACGCAAAGAAGCTGTCTTTCTTTCCTAACTTCAGACAGGTTTATAGTGCTGCAAGCCCCACGTTATCTCTGCTTTCTTACACCCACTCACCCCTTGACCTACTGCATCTCTTTGAAACCAATTAAAATCAACCCGAAATGAGAAATGCCACTAAAAACCCAAATTATTAAGTAACGTGCTCTTTGTTACTACCAAGAAATTGTTTTGAAAATCGTGCAATGACCAAACGCATATATGATACAATAATGTAGTGATGTATGCACATATATATGTACACACACGTTACAGGTCAGGGGTAGATAGATGCGAGGAACCAGACATGTGGCCATGCTTGAAGCTTTGCAGTCTCCTGTTGTAACTTAGGAAAGCACCTTTAATTTTAATAAAATATATTTTTCATGGACATTGCTCATTAACTGTGTGAAGTTGCAAAACATTTAAAACCCAGTGTTCTCTCTGGGCTGGGGTTACCCAAGAGTTCCTTAGCTCTTCCTCAGGGAATAGACTGCACTCAGGTCATACTCACACTCACTGAGAATGACCCGCACAGCCCACACGCTGATAGATTTGCTAAACACCACCACTAGACAACAAGTTAATCAGAGAATGAATGAATCTTTCAGCAATGTGGAAAAAGAATAAAAATATTTTTTTAAATGTGAAAACACATTGAACAACCTCCATATTATCTTTGGTATTTGATACACAACATAGTTATGGCATTTATAAATTTTATTTATCCCTTGACTTAATAAAGTATTCACACTAGAAATCCTTATTATGATAAAAAGGTCATTTTCTCTAATTGAGTAAGACACCATAATAGCTTTAAAAACTTTTCTGTGGCAATCAGATCAATGAAATTCCTTCCACATTTTACATCTGAGTTCATATTTCAATAGAATTTCCCTAGGACACTGGCCATTGGGCCCAGACCATAGGACAATGCTATATTATGCGCCTCTGATCATTTCACTAACACAGTTCTTTGAACTGACTTTGAGGTGAATGTGCCTTACGCTAAATGCCTCCCTAGGAGAATTTTGTCCTGTTAAAATTTAAACATACTTTTATGTCATCTGCATTGAAACTTCTGCTTCTTCTCTTTTTATTTTTCATCTTTTCTGCTTCTACTACTCTTCATCTTCTTGTTTCTTCTTAACTATATATCTTTGAAAAGAGAACACAGGAGAAATTCTCAAGTAAAAATCACTTTTTATTTTGGATAAGCAAAAGGATTGCAAGTATTGTGAAGCCAGAGTTCATTACTGTCTTGACAAGTCCTAAATCAATAGGGCCAAAGTAAAAATAAAAGAGGTAACAAAGTGAGTTGAATTTGTTTCCATTACTTACTCCTGATAACTTCACAGATTATATTACTTAAAAGCACAACTAAGAGCAGATTTACAGACGACAAGATTGCTAATCATCACTCATGTGCATGGCAAGCTCAGTATCTGGGTTTCTTCGCATTGATCCATAATATGGAGGAGAAATATGAGAGTTTTGATGAAAATATCCTAAGGCATGAATGCCCTGCACAAAAATGTTTTCAGTCTGTCAGGTATAAATCCTGGATCTTTTTTTTTTTTTACATGGAATCCAGGAAAACATATTAAAATTTAAAAGTTATGATAGAATTACCAAAAAGCTAAATACATCTTTCCTCTGTATTTTTGTCTGTAGCATAAACATTGTATATATTTCAGGACATTAAGCTAAATTTGGATCATTATGAGAATATACTTTATTACACAATATCAGGTAATAAAATAAGAATACTTTTGATTCTGGATCATGCAACCTAATGGGCTGTCCTGTCTCTAAATAGGTAACTGCTCTAGGCTTGGGGAGCTCATGCAGCTACTGACAATGCACCTCCACTTGTTAGCGTAAGTTCTGGGCCCCGGAGTATACATATAAAATGGATTTATCTTGCTCCCAACAGTACCTTTCAAAAAATAGCAGTGTATGTTTACACCATCAAAATTCCTGAAAATCACACGGAGTCTCATGAGATCACAAGTAGAAACAACCCAAGGTGTTTCCTTGGGTTCAAAGTCTTTCCCCTAGTAATCTTAGCATGATAATGAGTGGACTTCAATGAACAGAAGAGAATCCCTTCCCACTCCAAAAATTTCTCTATTGTGCTCAATTCAGCAGGAAAAATTGTCCTTAAGACGCTGAATAACATCATATAGAAGCACTGCTAACCCAGCATTGCCTTCATTTTAAAATTAGTATTTAAATGGAATTTATTAATATTTATTGAGTAATGTAATTAAATTTAATGATTATTAAATATATGACATGACCTGGAGTTTAAAGATAGTTATAATAAAGTATATTTATTTCCACAGGTGTTAAATTGTACACACCTTCTTAATTTAATTGCTTCTGCCCCCACCGCCATATTGTCTTTATCAGAATTGCCATATATATATATATTTTTTTTTTTGTGGGTACCGGGGGGTCGACCTCAGGACCTCGCGGGCCAGCAGGCGCCTGGGCCGCTGAACGATATCACCGGCCCCTTTTTCGTATGTGGGTTCCGGGAGTCGAACTCTGGCCCTCGCGCGCTTGTCGGGCAGGCGCTTAAGCCGCTGAGCCATTTCACCTGCCCAGAATTGTCATTTTTTAAAACTTTATCATCATCAGAGATTAACGGCAAACCACATCCCACTCAGGCTCTTCACAATGTTCCATTTTAGTTACTTATTTTATCATTCTTCCTTTTCTTAGAAAAATTTTTCTAGTCAGGATTTGGATATAATACACGATACTTCTCCAAAGCATTTCCTGGAAATACTTTCGTGTTTAGGGTACCATTCTTACATCCATTGCTATCCCTTCACTGGGTTTCCTCCTCTGTCGTTTTTGTTTGTTTGTTTGTTTGTTTTTTTAATGTGGGTTCCTGGAGTGGAACTCAGGACCTTGCTCTTGCCGGGCAGGCGCTTATGCCGCTGAGCTATCTCACCGGCCCTCCTCCTCTGTCTTTTGAAACTAAGTTCTAAATTTAAACTGGTGGCTGATTTTTGGAGGTTTCATATAAAAAAAAGTCAAAGTAGTGTAGTGAACATCTGAATTACTATGTCGCCATTAGAAGCATCTAAAATGTACTAATGTGTTTTAATATCATTTCACTTTCATGATCAGGAGTTTAAATACCTTTTTATGTTAAATTCTCTTTTCTGTTGTTTTCATCATATATTTCACACGGAAGACGTTTATGCTCCAAATAACGTTGATATCCTGTCCTTAATTATTATTTTCATGCTCATGGTCAAATTCTTAAAAATAAGCGTACTAGTTCCTCATTCTGTTCAAATGTCGCTAAGTCTTAAACAGTTTCTATGTGCTTTGGGTACACCAGTAGGCTGGAAACAGACGCTTTAAAAGATCAATAGGTTTAGAAGATTCCCAAGGCTCAGTCTAAGCATTGTCTCTATTCCCAGAACTCTATGTATTTAACCTACTGTGAAAATACGTTTGGCCACCTTCATCTCCACTCAGCGCCTCACGGAGTGACAGTTTCAGTGATGCTGGGACGGTCAGGTCCAAGGGGAGCACCCTCTCTAGGCAGATCTCACAGCTCGCTTCCTTTTGTCATTTTAAATTACAGTGTCAAACACTTCCTGCTGTATAACCCTCAAATTTGTATCAGAAATAATAAAAGACAAAACCTTCCTTTGCACTGAAGTTGATCTTGTCCTAAGTGTCAGAAAGAGAATTTTAAGGAGAAGTGTCGTTGCGTTTATTGCTGTCAATGCAAGCAGTGCTAGGTGCAAAGGGCGAAAGCTGGAGGTGCGCACTCATCTCGTTTTGCTGCTGACTGGTGGTCACTTCCGGCCTCTGCGGCTGAGCTGCGGTTGTGTGCATTCGGGGTGCGGCGCTGCCTGTCCATCTGCAGATGTGAGGTAGGACAGACCGCAGCTCAGAAGACAATGGTTATCAGAAACGAGGCTTAATGGTCTTTACACTCCAGTCTATTTGCAAAACAGTCACCTTAGTAATTGTTGGTGGGACATGAACGCCTTTTTCATTACAGAGGGGCTTGATTCCACATATTTAGTTCAGGGTGGTTCTGCAGAGGACTCGCTCAGGTGCAGGTATTTTCAGCTTTGCTGTCTGCCCTCTGATCCATAAGCCTTCCAGTCCCTCTCTGAGGCCACGCTCTGACTCTTTCCTTCTC
Source organism: Erethizon dorsatum (assembly GCA_028451465.1). NCBI lineage: Eukaryota > Metazoa > Chordata > Mammalia > Rodentia > Erethizontidae > Erethizon > Erethizon dorsatum. Next base: position 152,691,522 of record CM051824.1, on the reverse strand, counting down.
CCCATTGTCTGCCAGCCTTTATCTTATTTCGAGAATTCTCACACCTGCATCACTGTAGAAACTGCCCATTATCTGCGTCTTCAAATACGATCGGATGACTGGAATTGCTTCCAAAATACCTGGAGGTGGGAGGCAGCTAGAGTTGAAGCAAAATTGGCTCTGATTTCATAATCAGTGAAGTTGGTTGAAAACCACATGGGGTTTGTTAAACTGTTCTCTCTCTGTCTTATGTGTGACATATATGCATGTATAATCTCATCAGAACCTGCTCTTATGTCTAGTTATGGCACCCCTACAGGCACTCATAAAAGCACCCGGGCATGACTGCTGTTTTCCACCTCATAGATTTTGATTTTCTTATCACCAGTTTAAATATTTTAGAAGCAGCAAAATAAGGTAAATACATAACATTATGAAGCAAGACTCTTACCAACATTTCACCTATACATGAATTATTTTATTTATCATTATCTCATTTTCTTCATATGAAAAAATTTGGAGTGAATAATAACAACTCCTTGAATAGAAGATTGGGGTCTTATCATATAGGACCAATGTGTACCTTTCTGTCACTCTGGAAACAGTGCACAGTTTAACCGTTGCTAAGGGGTAATTTCTCAGAGTAGATTTTGTGGCAATTGCTAAATCTCTTCCATCTAAAGTCAATTCCTGTGGGCTTTTTCTTGTGTATTATTAATAGAGATACAACTATGTTACAACAAATTCTATGCTGGGGCACTTTTTTTGTTTACTACTTGTTATTTTAAATGAAGACTACTGAAAATCTCTTTGTTTCAACAAAAAAATAAGCATGCGAGTTACTATTTCGATAGCATTTTGGTAGCATTCCGAAACACGGTTGTCTGAGAGCTGAATCCAATTGGACATTTTACTTAAAAGTTGGGATGTACTCTACAATTATAAACACATTTCTCATGTGTGATCCCAAATTCTTTTCAGACACAGCCACCCCTCACCTTCTGTTCTTGCTCACCTGCTCTGGATCTTGCTTCAGCATAGCCAAGTGGAAGAAGAATCTGTCCAGGGTCCTGGAGACCCTACTAGCATGCCAAGGTAGAAGTGATGGCACTGCTTCCCGCAAATCAGTTCTGATCTTAGGGAGCACAGTGATGTTACACTTTTTGTGAAAATTAGAAGAATGGTCTTTTCAAAATTCCCATGGATCCCAATTCCAGCTGATCTGTTAAATAGCCTGTTTGTCCCAAAGTTCCAGAAATAAACTCAAGAAAATATTGTCTTCAGACACTACAGCCCATCATCTGTCTGAGTTCAATACCAACTGAATGTATGGGATGTGCCATCCAGCTGCATTTCCCACTTTATTTTCTCTCATCTTGAGAACACATCACAAAACTTCTCTTCCAATCACTAATCAAATTTTTTCATGCTTATTACATCATGTATATGCCAGCCTGGTGAAGCCATTGCTCCTCAATTCTGATTCTTATTTGTGTACAATCTGTAGCAAAATTTCTGGTAAACTCTTCAAGGTAAACATCACAGAGAATCTTGCATAATTTAATGACAAAGTGGAATTGAGCTAGAGAGAGCATATTCTCATTAGAATTTGACTTTATAAGGTTCCATTTTTCAATTGTGGTATTTTTCAACACTTTTAGTTTATTCAAAATTATGGAATTTCCATTCCATATGTCTCTCTGTCATTCTTGGAAATATAAAGTTTTCTCTAAGTCTAAATATCCCATGTACAACCAGCTTTTCAAAACTTTACTCCCTTCTTCCATTGCTGTTAATATTAATACTATTATCCCTCTTTGCTGTTGGAACTAATAAAAATGTTTTCAATTTATATATTCAATATATTTTATATTGAATATATATATATTTCAATGTGTGATTTTAATGAATAATCAACTGACTTGAGAATATTGAATGGATGGAAGAAAGTCATGGATAAAATTTGGAGTAAGATAAATAATTATCGCATCTTTATATTCTTTATTTTAATGCTTATATTATAAAATCATTATAGGTGTCCCTTCCATTCCAAAAGCAGGTGGGAGAGAGAGTAGGAAAACAATTGCCTGGGAAAAAAGACAGAGCCCTTGCATGCATCTGTAATACATTAGACCCAAAGTAAAGACACCTGACTACATTCTCCCATAATGTTTCAGCAGCTGCACTGAAATGTTCCACAGCTAGTTGAATAAACTCGGGGAACCACGCAATGAATTTGCCTTCCTTCAAGATAATTTAAAGTCCAGCTATTGCTTCACGATGGAGAAATTAGAAATGAAAGCAATGGTGTTGCTTTCACCCCTTTTCTGTCAAGATGATCTGAAATAGATCTGCAGTCCCTCTTTCCTGTGTAGTTCTGCCAGCCTGAGGCAGCTGTGCCATAGATGTGAAGTCAGGGTCTAGATACTGGTGTTCTACACCAGCTGTAACAGTGTTGTGGAAAGAGCAGGGTATTTGGATTTGGAACAATCAGTTGTATGATCTTACCCAGGTCATGGGGTCACCTCAGCTCAGTCTTTGTGATCCTGAAGCAGGAGCACCACAGTGGAAAATCTGGAGTTGACAGCATCATGGTATTCATCCAGACCAGTTCAGATTATACCCACTTTCTACGTCTCATCTCACTTCCATCACAAACTATCACCTAGTTTGTTGATGTTGACTAATAACCAAAGCTTTCTGAGCAAAAAGTTTATCTTAAAATTAGCGTAATACTTTCCATTTAGTGGGATTGCCCAGATGAAATGAGGAGACCATTAAAAGCACTTAAAATAATGACAGGCATGTAGCATCACTTCTCTATGTATATTTTTCTCACCTTAAGGGAAGAGATGTTAATTTTGCTGTGCAGTTGTCTCATATTTCTTCTGTAAGAAATTGCTGCAAATTCAGTGGCTTAAATACACACACACACACACACAGAGACAGAGAGAGAGAGAGAGATAGAGAGAGAGAGAGAACTGAGAAAGAGAGAGAGATTGAGAGAGAGAGATTCATTTTCTGACAATTCTGCAGGTCAGAATTCTGAAATAGTCCTTGGTGGGCTAACAGCTTGGTGTGAGCATTCTTTCTGCAAGCTCAGGAGGGGCCCATATTTCTTTGTCTTTTTCACCTTCAAGGACTTTCCTACATCCCTCACCTATGGCCTCATCTCTCCATCCTCAAATCCTGCCAGCCCTTGTTGTCTTGATGACTCTCCGTCTGCATCCCTCTTTGACTTGTAAGGATTGTGTCATTACATTGTCTTCACTGTATGATCACGAGTGGCCTTCCTACCACAAAGTTCTCTTGATTTTATCTACGATCTTAATTCTCCTTGGCCATGTAAGCTGACTCATTTGCTTGTTTAAAGATAAATACTTTGACATCTTTATGGGCCTATCATTCTATGCAGCACATGCTAGTTTTTAAATGATTAGAAGCCTTCAAGTTGAAGATGACTTTGAGTTTTCATGTAAGGTATTATTTTACAAGGTAGAAGAGGAAAAAAGCCTACTGCATGTAGTCAACCTGGGTGATGTAGGCACGAGGCCAGGAGGACTTCAGGACGTGTTTTAGGAGGGGGTGGTATCACTACACAATTTGCATAACACCTGAATCCATTAAAGGATATTCTGACAGATGGAGAACAGACATTTTGGACTGAATAACAGGTTTTTTTTTTGTTGTTTCGTTTTTCATGGAATCAAATGAGATAATAAAGTGTCGTCTGGGAGAAAAAAGGATGGATCTTGGCCACAATCCCACAGTATTAGGAACAAATGGAGTTGGAAGCATTTGGCACAGGTTGACACATTTGGAGTCTATTGCAATAGACTAAGAAGAAGAAAATTAGGGCATATGAGTTGGAGATGCATCTCCATTGCAAAAACAGAATGGATATGATCTGAATTGGGTTGTAGGCAAGATATAAAGAGTGGAAGAAATCTAGGACACGAAGAAGTCTAGGATATATTTTTTTTATTTGTGTGATCACACATAATGTAGAATAGAGGAAGATGAACACATTTTGAAAGGGGGAGTTTGAGTTTTAAAAAGTAGCATGCTGAATTTGAAAAACAATGTCAATGCAAGTGGGTATGGTACTATTAATATGATTATATACTAGTATAATTTTAGAAAATTTTTCTTAATCATTTAATCCAGGTGCCTCTGTTGTGTTATTTTACCTGATTTAATTATGTGGCTTATGATGCCTGTGAAAGGATAGGTCACTCGTCTAGTTGGCCAGTTCTCCATTTAAATCCTTTTGTTGGTTCTTCAGGACTCATATGATTAGGTCGAAGCTTTATAATCTGACAGAAAGGCCCTTGATTTACCTTAACATCACAAGGCCCTCCCAGTGAAACAAAAAGTGCTGATTCTTGGTAGCAATGAAAGAGGTGAAGTTAGAAACACGGACTGGGAGACTTGACATCCAGCTTCTGGATCTCTCTGTGATTCAGCGACCCATATATAAAATGGGAAAAATAGTTAACTAAAAGATTACAACACTGGTTTATTTTTATAATAAAATATTTCCCTCTTCTAAGCAAACATGAATGAATGAGCCATGGAAAATAAAGCACCAGATTTTCTCCTTGGGGAGAGCGTGTGAGACGAGAGGATAACATGTTGCTGCTGAGTCCATGACTACGTGAAACATACATGTGTTGGACATCGTGTTTTAAACTGAAGAGCCCCGTCCTTGTCAAAACAAATAATTCTCATCTTCTCAGTGCTTTAGTGGTTGGCATAGATCAGAATACTTTAATTTGGTTTTCTTTAAAAAGACAAGAAGTTTCATCAGCCTGAAAAAGTAATACCTAGAAACTACTTTTCTCATTTATTTCTTTATTTTTAAAATATTGCTTATGGCCTGAAGACTTTGTAATCCATTTTCCACTTACAATAAAAAAAAGAGGAGATGGAGAGATTGAAGAGATTCACTTTGATGAGATCTCATCACCAGAAAGGGCAGAAGTATGAGAATACCTGATATGTAATCTGATCCTTCTCGACAGCTATATGCAGGTTTGAAATGGAGGTACATAAAGATATTGAGCCAGGCTGATCAAAGATTTAAAAAATATTACCTGGCCATTTAAACTCTTTTCTTCCCTGGTGTTACTTTAGAAATCTTGTTTAGTTTTAGACTTAATATGTGTCTCTGGAAGAATAAAATGGTACAGATCAAAAACACAGAAAGAAAGCGGTTGGTTACATGTCTAGCTCATGTTACTACAAGTGGTTGGGGAATAGCTAATTAGCTAATTTCCATGCATTTTAAAATGCATAAGTGCATTATTAATTGATAAATTAATTCTTCAGCATATTTTTCCTGAATTAATCCTTGATTTATATTGTATTCAGTACAACCCTTTTAATTGATCATTTAATATTTAATAACAATGCATAGTAATGTAGGGTTATAATGAAATTACAGTTTGAAATTATCAGAATATGTTTGCATCCTGTGTTTGAATTACTTCAAAATATTGTATAAATGATAAACTTTTAAAGCATAATTGTATAATATACATTATCCAAAAAACAACTAAAAGGATATTAGAAAAACATTTTCTTTATTATCTTCCCCAAATCTAACAACTTGAATGCTGAAGTAATATTAATTTTAAAAGTCCAACATCTTACAGATTTTAAGAGCATAAATAGCTTGCCTATTCTTTTCCTCACATTATATTGGATTATCTTCAAAGTATAAGCCCTTGAAAACGGGTGGAGTCTTTGAAAAGAATGAGGTACAGGTGCATAATTTCTATTGATGAAAACATGAAATGTAGACATCATACAGAATACTACCATCATTGAAATGTCCACATTTGATCAAAATGTTTATTAAGAAGAGGAAGCAACAGCTGGGGAAGTAACTATCATAACTGAAGTTTAAAAAATAAGTAGAGTATTAGCTTCATAGAGATGAGATCAGTAAGTATTTTAGCCTGGGTAGTTTAAACAACACCCTCTTCTCCTAGTCTGGAGACCTTTTTTTTTTTTATGGGTACCGGGTGTCGATCTCAGGACCTCGCACGCCAGCAGGCACCCGTGCCGCTGAGCGATATAACCAGCCCTTTTTTCGTATGTGGGTTCCTGGAGTTGAACTCAGGACCTTGCGCTTGCCTGGCAGGCGCTTATGCCTCTGAGCTATCTCACCAGCCCCAGTCTGGAGACTTGATGGGTCGGATGTGACTCCTTCAAGACACTGAGGAGAGTCACCCCCACATCTCTGCCCTGCCTCCTGGCGTGCACTGCTAACGCTGGCAGCCCTCGGCTTGCAGATGCACCAAGTAAATCAGTGCCTTCCTCTCCACATGGTTTCCAGGGTGGGTCACCAGGCTGTCTAGTGGCTCCTGTTGATAAGGATGCCTGCCCTATTGAACTGGGGTTCACGTTAGTGATACGATGTGCTACAAGTCAGCCCATAACAATTATCTTTTCTCAGACAACTGTATGAAGGTAAATACTAAAGTGTGGGCATTTGTGAAGACATTGGTGTTAATGGGAGACCAAGAAAAGGTTTGCTGGTGTAGTATATTTCCACTAGGAAGCTGTCTCCAAGTAAGCAAGTCAAGCTCAGGTCAATTCTCCTTTCAGAATTTCCCATGCGCATCCCACATTAGGTTCCAGGTAGATTTAGGACATTAAAACAACTAATTTTACCTCTAGCTTGCATAATTTTTGGAGGACTTTTTTAAATGAAGATTTAGCATGGAGGCCACATAAAGGGCAGAGCCCAGGTGTGGCAAGGTGGGAAATTAATATATGTCAGTGGGAAGTGCTCTGTGTGCATCTGTGTGTGTGTGTGTGTGTGTGTGCATAGTGTGTATGTCCATCTTATAAGTTCTGTTTCTCAGAAAACCTTAAGTATACAATCACCGTGGAAATCCTGCGGGGAGTCCATTCGTTCCTGTGTCCTCCACCCCATGCACACATTTGGGCATCTTGGCAACATCTAACAAGTTGCCCATAAAAGGTAAGTCACCATTTGATTACTATCTCAAAAATGTCTGCTCTACACTACTCATAAGGACAGCCTCCCCAAGTGGCGAACAAGCCAGGGGATTTTAGAGATGAATGTTAAGAGGCCCTTAGGGTTTTGAGAATTGAAAAGCGAAATTTCCCAGACATCTGGTGTGATTCACTGAAAAAAGGAAGGGATTGTGTTTCTCAGACTCTAGGGAGCAAAACCTTGGAACTAGTTGGGACTCACACAACCTCCATGGCTGATCCCTTTTGAGTTGGAGGAGAAGGACACTGGGTCGGGGACAAGGGGACCAAGATTAGATTATTGGATGTCCACAGGGGCCTCTTAAAGCAGGCTGAGCCCAGAGTGACCAGGTCTGAGCTCTTCCAGGGGTCAGAGCAAAAGATGCAGCATCCAAATGGCCAGGGGCAATTCAGTCCAGCTGCAGGTCCACTGGGTGTGGAAACCTATGTGACTATTTCTCCATTTTCTTTTCTGATTCCATGAGTGACCAGTTTTTAGAAAGTTACCTAAAGGAGAGGGACTCCTTGAAGATGAACATCATTGATTTCTTTGCCAGCAAGTCAGGTGATGTTTTGTTTGACTAATTGGATAAGTCAATAATAAATTTTTAGACTTATACTAATTAAGATTTGTTGCTTGCACTGAGAAGATGCCCCTGTATAAAACTGAACTTCAGTCTTATCAAAACTTGATGAAAATTGTCCACAAAATGAATTTTGGCCAGTATTATAAAAGTTTTTAGAAGAAATAAAAGGGAGAGTGACATACTTTAGGTAAAGGAGTATACCATGCCCTGAACATATTGATCTTTAAGATATGTTCAAAAGTTTTGTTTGCCGGTTTCTCTTGATAACTTCAGCCTGAGCACTCTCAAAGCCTGTCCAACAATAAGGAAGCTGAAAAATACAAGTGCAATTCCAAGCCGCCATTTTCTTAGGTCATAAGCAGACCCATCACCAGAAAGAGACACTGGGAATGGCGGACAGCCAGCAATCTGTGCCTAATCCATAAACTGAGATATGCATGTCAGTGTTCCACCCAAAGAAAGCCTCGAATGTGGTGTGTGAATGCTGCAGCATTCATCCACTGTGATGGTTTCTGTGCAGAAGACAGCTGACACCTGTCTTGTCAGGGCCTCTCTTGTCGGAGTTATTGTATTAGATATACCCATGTTAAACTGTGCTCAACTGAACATAAAACGCATTTCTAAAAAATGTGTTCCTTGAGAGAAATGGAATATTGTGAAAGGCAAAAGACTGAACATATTGCGAAGGAAAAGAATTCCATTTAACAGGAGGTTTCAGTAGTGGGGTCTTCATTTACACGTCCTTAAGGGGATTGTAATGGAGAGCTTTCCAAGTGAAAACAGATACTGTTAGGAATGAAACTGCGATATGCAAAGCATACGTTGCAAAAATAGAGACGTGAGGAAGAGAAGCCTCCTTCATTTTTCATATTAAAGCAATAGAGACAGTTATCATTGGCGCATCTCGAGGGAGTAATTTAATCAACACTCAGCTGCGACCTTTTCTGTCTGGAAGAGACGGTGTGTTTGCTTTATGAGTTCTTACATTCTGCTAGTGACGAAGTCATTCATAATATGACGAGACCTCTTTAAAATTGCTTCCTCCACACCAAATATAATGAGTATTTCATTATTAATCCATTCTTATCCATTAAAATGCCATTTTAAGTGATGTATCAGCAAATGCATTTAGCATAATTTTATTCTAGAAAGAGGTGATTTATTGCACTAAACAGTATAGACTTAAAAACCTCGCTTTAGAAACACGGCACTTGCGTGGGGAATGTATCAAAATTTCTATATTATTATTACTCACATAGGAAAATACATTATTTGATTAGTAGCTTTAATATAATTTCAAAAACATCAGGAAAACTCACTTTTTGATAAATCTAAAAACATAAAAATATGACTTACTACATAAGCTCTACAAAATATTTTTCTATTAATTTTGGGAGTTATATTTTCCCAAATATTCAAATGTTTTTCATTTTGTATAAGGTTAAATTATAAGAAGGTAAACTTTCTTGGTTTCCTTATAATTGTCTGTTATAGATAATATGCACGTTATAAAGGTAGACAAATTGCAATGTTATGATGAGGAACTATTTCTTTATTACTTTATCAAATATAAACAATAATCCAGAACCAAGAAGGAAAAATTGTTTCCGAATTTTTTTTCTTTTCTACGTATCCTGAATTATAAATCATATTTTACAAATGGCAAAGCCTAAAAACTGATTATCAGGCAAACCAATAAGACTAACCAGTTGTTCAGTAAAATATTAGACAAAACTTGTTTCTTATATGTAAGTGATCACTTTATGGATTTAGAGATATCATAAAATCTTTTCTGCAAGGTTAAATATTGTACAAGTTTGTTCTCTAGTAAATTTTCATGAATATCATGTGACAAATTTAATTCCTAAAATCAGTGTATATGTTTAAAATATAGTTGCATTTTTTTTACATGTAAGCGCATTTCCTGAAGTTTGTAGACATTGTTCTATAAAACCTGTTGATTATTTTGGAAATGAACATAGGTTAAAATCAACAAAGACGTTAATGATAAACACTGCTCTGTAGTAAAATAAAATAATTTGTAATGCAAGAATTCCCAAAGAGCAAAATGTGAAATGATGTGAATTATGATTGTGTTGCACTTTTAAAAGAAGAGGAAATGCAATGAAGTGAAAAAAACAGAAATTCTGAATCTGTGCTAGGAAAACTTCAATGTTGATGGCTGTCTACCTCGTTAATTTAGAAAAAGACTCACAGCTTGCTGAAAAGTCACAGGGATGCATCATAAAAATGTTGGATGCTTCTGTTCTGTTTTACTTTTCTCTCAAAAATAATCATTTGAGCCTGGTGAGATAGCTCAGTGGCATAAGTGCCTGCCTGGCAAGCGCGAGGTCCTGAGTTTGACTCCTGGTACCCACATATTATATAATAATAATAATAATAATAATAATTTGACTTATTTAAGAGTCTTTCAGATTTTGTAAAGGCCAAATACATTATAACATACCTACTTGTTGCAGTGTTGTTGGGGAAATAAGACATATATTGTGCCATGAAGTAATTACCCATATAAGCCAAACTGCTTAAAGTTCTATGTTTAAAAATGATGCCTAGTAGAAGCAGAAAAACAAAATCTTGGTTTATATGTTTTAAAGGTAAGCATTTAGTTACTTTTGCCTAAGCTCCTTGTGGTTGCAGGGGATTTAGGAAACAATGAAATAGATATATGGTCTTTGAAAAGCCAGCCTATTTCTAAATGGAAGAAGGGTCTGTGAACTGAGCAGGTTTTCAGATGCATGCAAATACTTTCCAGATTTCATCATACTTATCTAAGTAATATGCACATTTCTTTATGGACAAATTGCATCATTAGTATGATAAGGCATTGTTTCCTTATTGTTTATTAAACATAGTCAATGATCCCAAACCAAAATAATGAGTCTTAAGAACAATAACGACAATAAATTTTTTTAGTTAGAACCAGCAATTACTAGCAATAAGACTGTATGGCTTGTATTGATTTGGTAAGCATATTCCTTAATGGCTATTAAAATAAATATCCTATATTTGCAGTTTACTGATAAACAATCACCTCTTCTCCTGTATCCAACTGATTCCAGATGTCCATTAATTAGATTGAGGGAGCATGGAACAGGTATCGACTAAAAGACAAATTCTTCTACCAGGGGAAATATATACATATATATATATATATATATATATATATAAATTTCATAGGAGAATATGTTATTACATCTTGTAACATTAAACACAACTCTGCAGGGATTTTCTTTTAATTTGTTAGTATTTTTACAAACTTATGAACATATACTTTAGAAAGACCCAAGTGAAATGGATTTCTTTATCTCTTCCTGAAACACAAAAGTAGGTTTAATTTCTAATTTATTTAATAATTGTCTTATATTTGATAATATGAAAATCCCATTACTGAATCTAGTACTTTGAAAATTAAAAGCTGCAAAATGAACACCCTAAAAAAATAGTTTTCAGATACCTCCTCCATAGAAGTAGGATGGTTCTATCTCTCTTTTTCAATACCAATGCCAAGGAACTGTGAAGTCATGAGACAGTTGGCTATAACTATGTATCCATCTTGTCATGTAATTAATTGGATGAATATACAAATGTGAAGTGTAGTATGGTAACACCCATATCATAGCAGAAGCTACACTCTTTCTTAGTTCCCAGAAACTATATATACACAGTTTTGCAAACCTAGTAAAATGACTCTGAGCAAGAGCTTTAGAGAAAGAGAGAGAGCTTGACCTGGGATGAACAGCTAACTCTTCTGCTCCATTCAGTTAATGTTGACCAAGGATGAGGCGATGCGGGCGCTGTCCAAGGTGCTAGGGGAAAAGCCATGAACAAAACACTCTCAGTGCTGTTCTCACAGTATTTCCAAACTAATGGGGAAAGAAAGAACAAACAATGAGATATGTTAGTTCATAAAGTATGCTCAGGCAACAAAAAAGTTATTAAGGGGCTAGAAAGAAGAGTGGAATCATCTCGATATAATAAATTTAGGAGTATGCTCTGTTTTCAACCAAAACTACTTACTGAAAGACCTAGTTTTAAACAGTCTTGAATATAGTAAATAACCCTGGTGTTCAGGCAGAAAGCTGCATATGCCTGTCCCTGAGGTCACAATGCTTTCCATTTGCATAGTGAAAGCAAGGAGTTTGGGCAGCAGGGATGAGAGAGTTGGTAGCATCCACCCATTTGCACCTCTGAGGACAGAATAGGGACCCCTATTTTGTTCTGAGTGCAACATGAGGTCACTGTGGATGTCAAGCATGGTCAGACTTATTTTAAAGATCTAGGGGCCACTAATTTGAAGCAGGAGCATAGGTAGTTATACTAGTTAGGCGACTTGTCTGACCCAAGCAAGAAATGATGACGGTTTGGACAAAATTGGTAGTTGTAAAAGTGAAGACAAGGGAGTTGGCTTGTGATATATTTTCATATTTGATTATTTTATTTACCATATATATTTATATATAATCATTTACATATGACATGCACATATGATGGATCAGATGAGTTAACAAGGTTGGTTTTCATTGACATTGGTATGTTTGCTAATTAAATACATGATCTTTAATCTAGAACTTGTGTTACTCATCCAAAAAAGTGACACGGATATATCTACTTCACAGACATTTTTTGGACTCTGTGTTCACTTTGTGTGTATAGCTACTCATGATCACTAATTTCTGCTTTGCATTTTGCACTTGAGGCATTTTGAAGTACAATTCTCACAGCATCACTATGAGGCATATTACATTATAGTAAAAAGTGAGCACACAAGGTGAAGGAAATTGAAAGTGAGAGAACTGAAATACACTGGATTGTCATGCTGGGAGACTGGAGAGTGGTGCGGGTAGAGCTGGCCAGTGCATGGCAGGACATGGAAGCAGGTGGGTGTTCCATGAGGGGTGGAAATCTCATCATTTCTACACACTTTCTGTTGTCTCGCTAATCCCTGCTCAACCTTCCCTGAATAACGTGTTGCTCTTGACCTGGGTTTTTTTTAAAAAGGGTCTGAAAAATTAGTTGATTTGGCTTCCTCAAGATTCAAAATTTCTTTGGGACATAGTTAATTGTTACCCAAGCTAATGTGAGTCACACGAAATGTAGAGTGAAGAAGGCAAAATCTCCCTCTGTTATTTCTCCCATTTTTGTTTTGTCTGTCCCATATAAAATTTCCTTCTTGGATCCTCAAGTCTCTCTAATCTGTTGATTCTTTCCTTGACAAACAAATACATGGGTGCATGGAACTGTCCTGAACATCAAAGCATACATGAAATCATAAACCATTTGACCAGAATAGACACTGAATAGAATAAAATTTATAAATTTAATCATTTAAAAAAATGTACAGGACATTTTCTATGTGCAAGCCATCAGGTTAGTTACTATAAAGAAATGTAATAATATAAGACAAATTATTACAATATATTATCATAAGTGAAGACCTTGGTGCTTGTGATAATATGTAGAATATGATCATTTCTTGTCATTAAGCTTGATAAAAACCTTTGACTCCACCAGAAGCCCTTGGTAGCTGAACATCTCACATGTTATGCTTGCTCTTGGCTGGGTGGACCAGATGTCCTGGAAATGACCAAAGGGTGGAGACTGGCATCTCACCATCTGGAAATGGTCCTTCATGATATTGAAACAATGCCGTTTCCCCTTTCCCTACACCCATATCAAAAGCAACACACAACAGCTGGTTGTTCAATTATTCAGGCTTCTCAAGTACTCTTTAATTACCACTTCGCACCATCCTTTAACCTGATAAACATAGGACTATGGTTTGCTGAGCCAAATAAAGGAATAGTTGTAGCTTTAGCTGAACCAAATAAAGGAAATATTTGCTTTAGGTATTTATTTTTATGTTTAGGACTTTTAAATGTACATTTAAAAATAATTTAAAGATATATATATATTTTCATGTTTGATTTGACACATAATTATTTATTAATTTGTAATTTAAAATTTAATTTGGAATTTTTATACTTTAAAATATCTTTAATTTTACAGTCTTCTGTACTGCTCATAGTGAAACAAGGGATTATAGTATATACAGAAAATAAATATATATAAAATTTTTAAAAATGTAATGCTTAAAGATATTTGAAAAAAATGCCAATTTAAGATAGTACGATTTAGGTCCTAAAGGCCTATATGGACTTTTGAACATTTATTTAATGCAAAACAGACCCTATCGTATCAATCATAGTGATATCTATTATTACCAACTTGCAAACTAAATCATCTTCACAAAAAAGTACTAGAAAATATATCAAATAGAGTTTATCATAAGTATAAGTATAACAAAGAAGTATGCACTTGATAATAATACTTTAAAATATTAATAACTTTTGAGCAAAATTTCTCTGTTATCTGAAAATATTGTTTACAAAGTGAAGAAGTGTTAAATGAGGGTCCTAATTTGATCATTTCAAACATTTCTATGTTTGATTACTAAGAAACATCTTGATTTAATATTCTTCAATGAAACTTTATATTCAGTTTGTATAATAGTTCTACCATGTATGTAACTGCTCATGTGAATTATCTGATAGGGATCTCTTAAATAAAAATCTACATATGCTCTTAGTTAGGAATGTACTTTATTATGTTTTTTAAAACTTTTAATATTTTAGACCTGTGCTTATATTGTGCAACATTTGTATGCATAGTATTCTGTTATTCTTCTATTGGTCATTGTTCGCTGAATGGGGCAATCAAATTTCTATCCCATGGCAGAAATTTCATTCACCTAAAGTAGCATTTATATGTAGTTGGGCATTCTGATAAAGGACAAGTGTAAATTCTAGAAATATTTGTGTGTATTTTTACACTTACTTTTAAAAACCATATGAATAACATATGTTAAGTTCAAAATTAAACTTTAAAAACATGACATGAGACTTCAGAATCAAGTATGTCTATATCTTGCTCAAATTTCAAATTAGGCTTTGACAGTTCTCTCTGTTTGCCCTTTATTTATTTATTTTTTGGTACCGGTAATCGAACTCAGGACCCTGTGCTTGCCAGGCAGGCGCTGTGCTGCTGAGCTATATCCCTGGCCCTGACAGTTGTCTCTGAATAAACAATATAGCAGGTCAAATATGAAAATTAGCTCAAAGACATCAAATCCTAATCCCTGAATCTGCAAGTGTTACTATATGTGGAGAAAATGACTTTGCAAATACACACCTAAGGATGTTGAAATGGAGAAATTACTGTGTATTCTGTCAGTGGAACCTAATACAGTCACATGTATCCTTGAAAGAGGGATGCGGAAGAATATTTTACACATGCGCACACACACACAAACACACACAAGAGAGAAGAAGATGGAACTAAGAGAGATTTGAAGATGCTAGCTTTGAAGATTGGAGTGAGTGTCAAAATCAAGAATTGCTGGCAGCCACCAATGAATGGAAGGGAAATGGACCAGCTTCTCTTGAGATCCTCCAGAGATTCTGTGGAATTCAGGAGGACAGAATTGCGAGAGATTAATTAAAAAAAAAAAACACAAATTTCACATTCATTTATTACAACAACCACAGGAACACAACACAGATGAGAGTGTCAGGCAGGATGGGTGTACTAATGAACACATCCCGAGACAGCAGTTTTCTGAAAGGTTTTTCTGTTTGAATAAGACAAAACCCACTTCATCTTCCACAGAGAGGTCTTTGCTCCTTGGCCTGACATTCTCTTTCCCTTCCCCTCTGTCCCTGCCATATGGAGCCTACTGCTTTAGTAAGCAGCACTCTTTTCTGAGGTGCCCGAGGGCCTGCCGAGTGACTTCTAGGACTTCATTCTCTGAGGGAAGTTGCCAGACTCTTTGACCTTGCGAACTCCTAGGGGTGAGGAGGAGGTACACTCTTGAAAAGGACATCCCTCCACTCGTGAGTGACAGGAGCCAGCGTATACACATCCCGAGCTTGATTTGTGGTGAAGAATTCTAAGGGTGCCTCATGCTTGGAGCATTTCCCCCGGTCTGAGACCATATCTCTGCAGCAGAAATCACCTCAGTGGCCAATTTCCCACGGATAATTGTCCTTCCCCGATCTTACTTTTCCTTTCTGCCTCTCATATTCTCTAAGAATCTATTCCAAAATAGAGGACCATGACAGAATCCTTACTCTTCTCTCTGAATTAGGATAGAAACAAACAAAAGGCAGCTGATATCCTGAGTGGTCCAAAAGGTAGACTGGGAAAGAATTTCTGGAAAACTGGACCATGCTCTGATAAGACAGCAGTCCAGTGCCCTCTCAGAAGTGACAGTCCTGGAGGACCCTTACGGCAGGCAGCAGTATCATAACTGCAAGATTCTTGTTTTACGACAGTTTGGGATGAGGTAAGGTGGTCACCAAAGGATGCTCTTAGGAAAAGGACAAAGTTAGTATACAGAACATAGAGTAAACTAATTAATTAGTTAATTAAGCTATTAACACAAAGAACATCATGAAAGACTGAAAACTATTTTCACAAAATTCAAGGTGCCCTTATCTGTGATTTCTGCAAGTCAGGCTAAACATTTAACAGTAAGGATAGCAGAGGTAAAAGTAGACTACGTGTAGCATCAGTAAGACTCATTTGCTAACTTCAGAGCCCTACTAAGCTACCTTTTGCAGCCATGAGTACTTCAGTAGGGAAAATCTCAAGCCTCAGCATCTTCACTTCCCCGCAGGTGCCTCTTATATCTCCCCAATTAGAGGAAGTGGTTCTTGGTTGGTAGAAGAGAAC
Organism: Erethizon dorsatum; assembly: GCA_028451465.1. Lineage (NCBI taxonomy): Eukaryota > Metazoa > Chordata > Mammalia > Rodentia > Erethizontidae > Erethizon > Erethizon dorsatum. The sequence continues at coordinate 152,675,197 of CM051824.1, read as the reverse complement.
AGCTTTTCTTAGATGATGACAAGATAAAGGCATCTTCTAAGACCTCTCCTTTCACAAGGCAATGTTCTTTTCTTTCCTTACAATGACTGTCCCAATTTCTCCCCTGGCACTAAGCCACAGGCTGGCAAACTTTCTGTAAACAGCAAAATAACTGCTTTAGACTGTATGGACCTAAATCAAAAGCATTATGTGGGATTTTTTATAATCTTTTAAAATATAGTCATTTAAAAATATTCATTTTCGGTCAGGTGAGATAGCTCAGCGGCATAAGTGCCTGCCTGGCAAGCACGAAGTCCTGAGTTCGACTCCCAGAACCCACATAAAGGAAAAAAAAGGGCCAGTGATATCGCTCAGCAGCACAAGCGTTTGCTGGCAAGCGCAAAGTCCTGAGGTCAACTCCCAGTATCCACATTAAAAAAAAAAAATATATATATATATATATATTCATTTTCAGGTTGAATACTTTATAAAACAGACAAGTGGTAGAATTTGCCTCTCAATCACAGTTTGATGACCACAGTTCTCAATGTATTAGTTAGCTATCTCTAGAATTCATTAGAATTCCTTAGAAGAATTGATGATAACGATTTTTAGGTCCTAACTCTGGAGTTTCTGATTCAGTTTTTCTGGGGTAAAACAATAATTTGCATTTTAATAATTCACTGATACTGTTCATTGCTATTGACTGATAGGATTTTCACTCTGTACAAGGAAATAGAATTCTAGTTCTGAGAAGAAAAATGGTAACAGTCTCCTGGATCTGGTTCATATGAGCCATCAGGGACTGGAGAACACCTGTTGGGGCAGCTGTTATATTTGTTGGATCATGGACATCAGAATAGAAAGCTGGCAGAATAATGTATTGATCTGGGTACATGAAGTCAATTTATTGATTCAGGCTTTAATGTCTTGGCCAGGGCACTTGAAACATGTCCTAATAATTTATTTTCATTTTGTTTCATAAAGTATAGACTTCACTACAGAAAATGAGGTAGGAGTTTTGAAATATTTTAGCACATTACAGAGCAAGAGCTTAGGAGGCAAGGGAGGAGGTATTAAACTTGATGTGTTACCTGAGACAAGAAAACTCATCACGTGGTTATATTTCTTGAAGGATCACATGCCATTTATTCTTCTATGGAACTACAGATCCCAACCATGTCATTGATTCTTGTGTATTTAAAGTGTATTTAAAGCAAGCCAATTGGGATGGCAGACACACACTGAAGTCAGGTTCCTAATCACTGAGTGGGTGGTTGTGATGGACACCTTTAGCAACCAATTAGGGAGCTGCACTTTGAACACCAACGTCTTCCCATTGGTCCCTGATCAATGACCCAGCATGAAAGACAGACCACTGAAAGCAGGCTGCTGCACTCAACTATCAAAGTAGAGACTATGGATCTCAAAGAAAAGTGCAGAGATAAGACACCAGCCAAGATTTGTTTATGCAGGTGAGCTGATCCCATTGTGTTCTCAGACGCTGGTTTGTGCCTGCAAAATCCAAGGGCATCTTGTGGATGATAAACCCAAGGGCAACCCCCACTTCACCTCCACTGCTGGATGCAGCATCAGCACAAAATTTCATATTTGGCTGGACCCGAAAGATCTGGGAAAGCATTGTCTTTGTCCTCATGATGGAGGAGAATTATACATTCCAGACACCAAAGCACAGTTAAAGTGCTAGTAACGTGGAGTCTCCTTGTCTGTCTGAAGCATAAATAGCATTCTCCAAGACACAGGGCAGATACGTGAGCCGCAGAATTCTGAGTAAGACAATAGACAGTGTAGAATACAGAAACACGCTGTGGGGAGAGTTAGATATCGGGGCGAGGAAATTCCAAGAACTGGAGTCCATTTTTCTAACATAGCAGAGCAAGCTTCCTCTGGGTAAAAGAAGTATTTGCTAAATACTTCTAGAAATACAAAAGAAACATATGAGACAGAGTGCTTAAACTCTACCTGGAAGAGCTGATAAATATTCATGAAATTGTGAGAGAATGACACTTACCGTTAACTCTCCTGATTGCATGATGAAAACCTGCAGGTACTGTGGGCCTTAGAAGAAGAGAGAAATCTGAATTATAGCAGCTAAGAGAGTTTCATGGAGGACCTGGGATTTGAGCAGACATATGAGTAGTATTTGGAAAATTAAAGTGAGTGATATATTTCAGGTATAGAGAACAATAACAAGAGACAATATAAGAAAAGCCGCACTTCAGAATTAGAGCAAAGAACAAAACCGTACAATTATTTATAAAGCAAAATGAAAAATTTTCATCGCCATCAGATAATTAGAGGTTTTAAAATCCACCAGCTTCATTAAATGATGACACTGTATGAAATCTGAAGAATCAGAGATATTTAAGCAGAGGAATAGTGTGGAGAAAGCAAGGTTTGACAGGCCAGTCAAAGAAAGATGTGAAAGATGAGAATCCCTGACTTTCTTTGTAAATGTTTGGCTGTAACTATATGGTTTTCTTTAAAAATTCTTTTTCCTCTATCCACCAGATAAAGCTTATAGGAAAGTAAGTCTTCACATCCAGCCATTTCTTATTCTGCACTCTCCTTCCGCAATCTCATCAGCATCTGGGGATTTACCTGACACCTACTTTCAGATCTCTCACCTTTTTTTTTTTTTTTTTTTTTTTTTAATCTCTAGGCCACATCTCTGCCTAGAACTCTTATTCTTAGGCACTTTGACTTAGATGCTACATCGAACTTAAGAGGTCAACAAGAGTTAGGATGGTTGTCAGTCTTACTTAACAGAAGCTAAGTGTAGATTATGCAGGGAAGTGATTTTTTTCTCAGGCATTAATGTGTCCAAGGCCGAGTGGTCCCATGGCAATGCACTCCAGGGGCCAAGGTTCCAGTTTCCTTCTTTGGCCATACTGTGCTCCTCTTAATGTGTGACCTCTCTCTCCATCAGTATAAGAGGACTGCTCCTCCTTTAAGGAACTATCTTCATTTCAAGGAATAATAATTGTAAGGAAGAGGGGGAAAGACATGCAAATGAAGTTCATTATTGTATTAGGAGAACACTACATTTTTTGGAAGCCAGTAAATTGAAGGCAGTAAGCTTCAATTTCAATTTTATCAGGTTGAAAAAGACCATAAAGTGATTTCTAATTGTAACTGTATGGAAAATTCTGTTTTAAACCATCTGTGATGCTGGAACCTTACAAAAGCAAGGTGATGTTAGGAAAATAAAGGATATCCAGAAACCATTCAAAAGCTGCTGCTACAACATCCAAAATTTAATTAATAATGGCCAACTTCTAATTAGGTCTTTATCCAATATGCCTATATCTGTGAGCCGTCCTTATTCATGCTAGATCAATAGCATTTATCTTCAAGACTCCTTCTTACCACTGTGAAGCCAGGAGTGTCTATTTCTCTCACCCCAGCACTAGCACTGGTTTTCAATATAATACTCATCTCAGGAATTACTGAAGCATCCTTCGAGCCACTGTACCTGCACCTAACTTCGCCTTCAAGCCTTTTCCAGTCAATTTACCACTTTGCATTCAATTATCATCTTAAAAGGTGAATTGCATAGTGTCACCCAATGGCTTCTATCCTGCAGTGGTTCCCACTCCCTTACATGATGATCACACCATTAAGTTAACCCACAGCGTGCCTTAAGCCTAAATGCTGAGAAGTTATATTCTAGCCCCATATGTGTTCCAAGCATACAGGCATTATATGACATTCATGCTCTCTCCGGTTCTCCCTTTTAGGGTTTATGCCAGATCACTTTGGTCCACAACTTCTTTTAATTCCATCCTGTCTCTCAAATTTTAACTCGATCATTACTTCCTCAGGGAGAATCTCCTGTGTCCTCTTGACCAGCAAATAATTCATCTCTCTGTGGGTGGTTATTTGATCTTTGGGGATTGATATATTTTCATGTTCCTCTTATGTCACCTGCCCAACAGGCTGTCAGTTGTACATATGTATAAAATGAAGGAAGAAGGAAAGAGAAAGAAGCAGACAATTTTATGTATGCTCATTCTATGTCTTTACCAGGAAAAAAATCAAAATTTATATAAGATGTTGCATTTGTTATTTAGAGAAAAACGATATCCTAGAAAAGCATTCACTTTTTAAATAAGAAGATAAAATAATAAGAAAGCTGTAGGCTATTTTTACTTAATATAAATGCAAAATCATTAATACATTATTTTATTAGCACATAGAATGGTTCTGGATATCGCTTTTAATATGAACTGTTAAGCAGTGTTTGTTCTAAGTAATTAACTCATGGTTTGGTAAAGATTAGCAGTAAGTATAAATTATTACATTAATAGGTCAAGGAAGACCTATGTAAATATGTTAATTTAGGAGTTACTGAAGAGGTAATTAAATTTCTGAAGAAAATCCGCATTTTTGTTATGAAGAAACTATCCTAATGAGGAAAATACCTCTATTAAAAATAATAAATCAACAGTTATTTATATTCATAGATAAATGATACCTAGATTGCAAAGACTTCTGTGTTAAATTTATTTTAAACTGTGACATTTATCAGATTTTGTGATGCATTCTGTAAGTTCAAATTGACACTGCAACAATTCAAAGTACAGCATGAATGAAATGATGCAGTAAATCCTGAACCTGAGATTTTTTAAAGATTTGTTTTTTCCATATAACATTATTGGCAAATAGAAATAAGAAAGAATAAAAGTAAAACAAATGAAGGACTTCCATGCGAATTAGGAGAGAGCCATGCAAAATTTTGGAAGACAAATCCACTACAATATTAATCATGATTATGTTCACATTGTTTTACTAATGGACAATTAAAATGTGTTTATTCTGTCTTTTGCATTTTCATATTCCTTGTCTATTCAGAGAGAGGAGTTGCTATATAAATTTTCAAAAGGATGAGAAATTGCATTAGAAGGTTAGTGATTTGATATACAGCATGAATATCCATCTTTATTCTTGTCAAATTCTAAATCACTTCCTAGTTTTAAGTTAGACACTAATGTAGATAAATTAACCTGTTGGGTCACTCAGGTGTCATTCACTGCACTTCCCTATCCCAGAAAGTATGAGTATTGCACAATAAATATGGAGTCTACAAGTGGCAAAGGTAATTTTTATGTTGATTTTTAAATGAATGTATAGGAAGGCACATCTTAAGAGCTTGTGATTGTCCCCAGAGTTTAACCTCTAAAGTAGTTATTTTACTTTTCTCTCTTTCTATTCATCCTAATGACATCAGGTCTCTTTCTGCTGTAATTACATTCAGAAGCTTTTCAAATTTTTAAATAGCATCATTGGTGAGAAATCTTACTCTTTGGGAGGAATTTGGTTTTAGAAATGAGGAAAATGCCATTCAAAGTTTGATGTAATTCATGTGTCTGATCAAGTTCATCAGCAATATTTTTGGTCAAATATCACAAGGCATAAAATATAGTGGCAGTAATTTTATGTGTGCAATGGCAACTCATTTGTAACTCCTGTGCCAAAAGTGGTAAGTTTTAGAGAAATCCCTTAAGACCACTGAATCCCTTTTGTCCCTATAAATTCTGTTAGTTTCTTTTCTTTTCTCTATTTTCAGTGGCAGGAATTGAACCCAGGGTCTTTTGCATTTTGAGCACGTGCTCCACCACTGAGCTACACCTGCAGCCCAACAAACTATATTATTTAATTCCCTTTCTGCCCATGGTTTGGGGTCAGTCACTGCTCTTTCAAGTTATTGTTTTCATTTTAGTTGTTACTAAGTGGTATGCAAATGCCTTGAGCTTTGGGAGTGTTTTGACACCCATAGTTCCTGGACAGACAAAAGCGTAGTCACATGATATTTGTTTCCAAAAAATGTTTAATGAAAGAATAAACACAAATTTAAATTTACAATCCTATACATAGTTTCTAAAGTACAAATATCCTACTGCAGTACTTCCCACATTACTGTGTATCTATACAGATAATATTATTCTCTCCTGAATTTATAAGTGACTGGACTCCAGTTTTCCTCATTTAATATATCTTGGCCCTAAGTAGCCATTAGACATAAATAACTACTTTCTATATTTGATAATGAAACCAGTTGTTATGATTTGTATCTAGATGTTCCCCAAAATCCTCATGAAGTCATGATGGCAGGCTTTTTGGAGGTGCCTGAATCTAGAGTTTGTGGTTCATTCATGGTCCAATGCTGGAGTTAAAGGTGTAAGTGCTACACCTACCCTAGTGTGGGTTGCTTGCATACAATATAAGGGACAAAATAGGCTTGTCTCCTCCTCCTTTCTTGCTTTTGCTGTCTTCTGCCACCATGAACTGTTTTTCCTCTGGGATGCTCCCTGCCATGTTCCACCCTGCCTTGGACCCAGGTGATTATGGACTGAAACCTCTACAAACTGTAAGCTAAATAAAGCTTTCCCCCTTTAACTTTGGGCATTGGTTATTTGGTCTCACCAGTGAGACAAGTAACTAAGACACCATTATAACCATTCTTCCCTTTTCATCATAAAAAAAAAACACATTAAAAATATCCACTTATGTGTGCAAAATAGCCTATACATAAACTTGGGAGAAGGTTTTCTGAAATGTTGTATTAGTTATTTCTCTTACTGTGACACAATACTGGACACCAAAACCTTAAAAGAGGAGAGATTTGGTTTGGCTCACAGTTTCAGAGGTTTCAGTCCATGGTAAGCTGGCTCCAAGACAGAAACATCATGGGGGAAGGGTATGGCAGGGCAAAGCTGTTTCATTCATGGCAACAGGGGCAAAGAGGAAGGGGTAAACCTCCATGACCAAACCTCCATGACCACCCAGACACACCCAGAAGTGTGCTTCACTAATCCTATGGGCAGATCCAAGTCAATCAAGCTGACTGTCTACTTTCACCACCAAAGATATATAGCAGTGGTGATAAATAGTCACTAGATTTATTCTGAATAATCACTATGTATTTGTGGAGGTGACTATGGGGAGCATGTATTTCCTTCTTTTGGACTTTTCACTGTGCTATCCCTCAAATGCTGCTCTAATTTCAGGACAGATCTCAACAGAACCACTTCCCCTACAGTCTCTATGCAATGTTGACTTTAGATTTCAAGAGGCATGAAAGGTCTCTTTGGTGAACACATAATAGAGATATTTATTTTAGCATCATCATATAGCATGTCTCTATAACTTCTCTTATACTATTTTACAAACTTTTGTGTACTGTGCAAGTCATTAATATCAGAAGGCTACAATTCATTTTCCTAAATAAATGCATATATTTAATCTTTCCAAAGAGAATTTGTTATCTGCTACTAGTTAATATGGAAGTTCCAAATATTTTTTCCTAATTTTTTAATTCTTATTTTACATTAAATATCTGAGGCCTGCATCTTGTAAAAATGGCAGAGTCATATGAAGAGAGGATTCTCATGGTCCTGTTCTCAAGTTAAGTCTCACAGAGTAATTTTCTAAAAGGTCATAATCCATCACACTTCACCTGAGTGATTATAAAATTAGCGCTTTGAAACACAGAAAGTGAGCTTACGTTTTGTATGTCTACTGGCTTGCTTTCTTAACCTCCTTTGCTCTTTCTTTCTGATATGCACAGCATCAAATATTTGGGCACCACAGAAATTAACCTTGGTCTCCTCTTGCTCTTACAATGTTCACTCTTTGGCTGAGTTCATGTAGCTTCATGAACTCTAATTGATTTATCTTACTGGTCCCCCTCTCTCTTCCACTGACGCAAACTGTAATGCATTTGGGGCAAGTCCGCATGCACATGTTACAGACATCTCAGGTTTCCTATGTCAAAACAGAGCTCCTGATTCCACCCTGTAATCCTTCATGCCAGTATAGCACTCATATCACATTGCTTGTTTCTTGATGATTGTGAAGTAGATGAACAAATTCATTTGTAAAGATGCAGCTCACAGGGCGTGGTGGTGCACACCTGTAATCCCAGCACTCGGGAGGCTGAGGCAGGAGGATTGCCATGAGTTTGAGGCCAGCCTGGGCTAAACAGTGAGTTCAAGATCACCTTGAAGTACACAGCAAGACCCTGTCTCAAAAAAAAAAAAAAAAAAAAAAAAAAAAAGTAAATGTTCACTGTTGTAAAGACACAGCTCAAAGTGTGTACTGCAATATCATAATTTTAAAAGAGGTATTCTTACAAAAATAATCAGAGTTAAGGTGCATGGTTTGGAGAGAAAATATCTACATATTATTCCCTACTCACCTCAAGGGCTGCATAAATATTGTACAGCGCACAGTTTGTGCATCTGTGTGCAATAGCCTTCCTCCCAGCCTCCTCAAATCCTTCTCTTTCAGTGAAGGATGAGCCACTGGTCAACTTGCTCTGGTCACAGACTGAGTGATTTATTTCTCCTCAGTCATCCCTCCCATGAGACCATGCTCTTGGCTCTGCCCCCAAAGCTGACCACTTTCCCACAACTGTGACTCCCAGCCCCCGTCCTGGTCACCCCCACTTTGATGATTACAGTAATAGCGGCTTACTTCCCAGATCCAATCCAGGAGTTATTGTCAACACAGAAATATGATGTGATGTTTTAAATTGACATGAGCTCATTACTTTGTTTATAATTACCACATAGATTCTCATCATCTGCCAAGAAAATATGTTCAATTACCTGCAAGACGAAGGTGATCATTCCAGCTCTCATGCCTTCTACTCACTCAGTGTAACCCTTCAGCCACAAGGGCCTCATGGTTCCTCCAACCCTCAGATTTGGTCAGACCTTTGGACTAGCTCCTGTCTTTACCTGCAATGCCCAGATATCTCCAATATCCACAAGGCTGATTCATCCACTAGCTCTGGTATTTCCTAAATGTCTCCTAGGTAGAGCCTTTCACTAGCACCCTATTTAAATTTCAGTTCTCCCTGTGCAGACTCTCAGTTCTCTGTTCTTCCTTTATCCTCACAGCCTCTAGAGCCACTTAACATCTTCGCTTGGCCACATGATATAAAATTCTCAGATCACCCATTCCTCTTTTCTGGAGTATTTTCCTCACTAATACTTATTGTTCAAACTGTTCTATAATTTGCTATTTTGAAAAAAATGTATTTAGCAGTGTATCCTTGCCCTTACTCATTGGAAGATACACTTCTTCTAAACTGTCCGTGTTCCCTTCTACATAAATATACTCATTACAGTAATACCTCAGTGCATGAATGCTTCTGTTTATGAACAGTTTGATTCTCGAACAGAAGCACTGAGCAAAATTTTGCTTTCTTTGGCGAACTCTGCATCGGGTGAAATTCATGAACCGAGGTACCACTGCATTTCACGGTTATTTTCACTTTCTCATTATTTTTGAGAATACTAAGACAAAGGATTCTCATACAAATAACTTTTCACCCTCATAGGAATGTTTTCACAGTATAGATTTGTAAAAGACTTACTAAGTTACAGTGTGCACATGATACCACTCGTGGCTTTTCCCAGAGGTATTGCTCTACTTCATACCCCTTGAAGTAGTGTATGAGGATGCCTGACTAAATTGTCCAAGGTATTGATCAATATAACTCCATGAACTGTTTTGCTATTTTTTCAGTCTTGCTTTTAAAGCTATTAATGACTTCCTTGTAAATATAAATATTTACATAATTTTTCCATACTTTTATTTGTTTGTTTGCATTCTTCTCAGTGATTTCTAATATTTTCTCACTGATACTATGCATAATTCATTTGTTATTTGGAATGTAATGTATTTTCCTGGACTGATAGTCATACAACTATTTATACTGCACTTTCTCCCATAGTTATTTTTAATTTTATATAATTATTTGTTTTAATCTTTTCATGTGTAGAACATGCTTTTATATTATGCTCATATATTTAATCACAAAATTTGAATCTGTCATCTAGATTAATAAAAGGATTATCCATATACACAATATATAATACATATTTATATATTACTCACTTGGTATTTGAATTGTCTAAATTTAGTGATACCGCAATCTTTGCTTTTTTCCATAAGGATATCTAGTATTCTCCAATCAGTTTAAAACTTCATCCAGCACAAGTTCGCTCGTGCTACTGAATAATGAATACATCATTTAATAAAACTCTATGTTCGCATGGGTTTGCATTTATATCTTGTCGTTCTCTTGTGCTGTATTTCAACAATAATGTTTCTTTTGTTAGTATATTAATATAAAACATTAGCAAGAGTGCTTGTGCACTTTAGCCTCTACTTGTTTACCAAATCTTTACCAAAATCTCTTTATGCCCATGTGCCCTACTCTTGTCTGTGGTATTCACAAAGTGTGGGTCATTCTTTGAATGAAGTCTTTTAAGTTCACTCATAATGAAATCTGTAGTGGAGCAAAGCACTTGGAATTCACTGCCTTTGAAATGAGTTCAACCAGCATTTCTCTTCTCCATGAAGTAGTTATAAAGTGGATAATAATTATTCTTTTATTGTATTTGTGTTTCTTACTGTGTAGAACAATGCACACTGCTTAACAGTAAATCAGTTCCTTTCTTTATGAAAAACAACTATTATATATGAAAGAGCTTTTAAACTTCCTCACAATAAAATTTCTGCTAATTTGGGAAAACAACAATTTTCTGCCTCTTCTTTTTACAGTCAAATCACAAGAGAATAAAGTGCCAAAAGATGTAGAAAATCATTCCTCTGTGAAACAATTTCCCTGTAGTTTTCTTCATATATCTAGAAGGAAATCAATAACACCATAGCTGTTAAGAGTTTTTCTCTGAGTCTCAATTCTTGTTGACACTCAGCACTCACCATGGCGGCCACCTGCTCTTGATTGCCCCATGGCCCTCGGCTGTACCATCTGGGACACTAGCTTGTCTTTCCCTCAAGCTCCCTATTTGGCAGCCTGCCCTTGGTCTTAAATTTCCACTACTTCCTCGAAATAAGAACCTTCTAAAAGATTTTTTCTACTGCCTTTTATCTTCCTACATTTGCTTCCTCCTGTTTCTTTCTGGTTTCTATTGCTTTCACCAGTACTTGTCAATATTTCTGCTATAATCATTCGTTTTTCTTCCTTATGAAATTCTACAAGATTCAGGCTTTAAGATATGTGATTATACATGTTGTTTTCCACCTCGAGATTAATTTTTGTGTTGACAGCCCTGTCCAACAACTAGTAGAAAGCATGATCTTAGTGACTCAAATCAATTTCCATCCATTTCAGCTTTTGTACATACCAGGTTTGATAACATTACAAGGAATATTTAAAATATTTTTAATTTCCTCTTTTTTATATGTTAATTTCAGTACATTTTTTTTTCAAATTCTAGTTGTAGTTCTCTGCTACATATTTATGCGAAGAGTGCCCCATGCAGATTTTGTTATACTTTACTACTCAACTTCTCAGATTCACAGTTTCAAATGATATTATTATAGTTATCTTCATCACCTCTGTTCAATATTTTTGTTTTAGTCTCAGTTTTCTCATCTTAACTGTTAAATATCCAGAAAAACATCACCATAATTGACTATCCCTTCATAGTGTCTTTTCAACTCTGACAATTTTCTAGACCTTTACTGCTTTGCCAGAATGTTGTAATAGTGTTATAATGGTCCTTACTGACTTCCTAAATTGAATTGCGAAATTAAATTTCAAAAATAATCTGCCTTTCTAAGGGAAAACAGTAGGTCCTAAAAGAAATCTTTTCTTAGAAGCTGGCTAATCTTTTACTAACTCCTTTCTACCAAAAGCATAGAGATAAAGTATTCCAAACACCAAACTAGATTTCTTTACCCTACTATATTTGCATCCCTCCTCCCAACCTGTTCCAGTTCAGGAATTAGCTGTGCTTTTCTCATGCCATAATGGATACCTGAACCCCTAACTGATGTTTAGAGAAGCTACTTCAGTTCTTTTCATTCAAATGATAAATATCTTTCAAGCAGAAATAGAAAACAGACTTCCCATGAAAATATCCCTAATCGTTCCCACTCTCAGTAGCTCATTTTTTCTCTGCAATATGTGCATTATATAATTCATTAACACTTTCGTTTCACTTTATATTACGGATAGCTGCCACTTCATGTTATCTGCTCAGGTCCATTATAAATGTACACTGTCTGAGTTATGTCTTTTTTTTTTAGGTGCAGTGTGGTATAAGGGATAGGGATTTAGAACTGTCTGCACTGAATTCCTGGATTTAAAATGTGTCTTTTGGCAATTCTCAAAATACAACTTTCCAGCCTTAATGCTGAGCAGTTACATCCACACACTCTGCTTCTCATGTTTCTTTCTGGTTTCTATTTCTTTCACCAGTACTTGTCAATAATTCTGCTATAATCATTCATTTTTCTTATGAAATTCCACAAGATTCAGGCTTTAAGATATGTGACTGTTCAGGTTGTTTCCCACCTCAGGATTAGTTTCTATGTTGAGAGCCCAGTCCAGCAACTAGTGGAAAGCATGATCTCAGTGATTCAAATGATGTTCCATCCATTTCAGTTTTTTTGAACACCAGGTATGATAACATTACAAGGAATATTGGAAAGATTTAATGTATGACTATAAATCACTTTTTTCTATCAGTCCCCCACAAAATAATCCCTCTTCCTGAGAGACACTTCTGCTTTCATTCTCACCACTTTCTGAGGCAGTTCTGGAAGTCCTCTTTCATGTCTTTAGTTGAGATGTCATGGTTGCCTCAGTAACCAGATTCAAAATGTCTACCTTTTATAGTCCTTTTGATTTTGGGAAAGAAGCAGAAGTTGCACTTTTCATAAAGACACTCATGAAAAAGACTTCCAGAACCAACTGAGAAAGTGGCAAGAATGATAAGTTTGTCCCAAGTGGGGGAGTATATTGTGAGTGGGATTAATGCCAGTGTGTCTGTTAGTCCAGTATTTTTTTTTAACATATTTAAACATTCACTGTATTTTTGTGTGTGTGTGTGGGTACTGGGGGTCGACCTCAGGACCTCGCGCACCAGCAGGCGCCCGTGCCGCTGAGCAGTATCACTGGCCCATTTCACTGTATTTTTAACCACACCTCACAGTTTGTGTTTGCTGCCTCCATCTCTTTCCCTCTGGTTGCATCTAGATTTGGGGGCCAGCCTGTCAGTGAGTCACCTCAGCAGTGGTGGTTTGGCTTACACTGACGATACCAATTATCTGGTATGGTTCTTTTGCTACTATTGATTTCCATACAACTTTCGGCCTTTCTTCCTAGACATGTAGTACAAAATGCATCTACCCTTGCAAATCTTTGTCCTGATTTTGCAAGGTTAAGATTCTCGGGCTTTTAGTGTTCCAATTGTGTAATCTATCCATTCTTTTCTTCTATTGGAGTATGGCTTGTTCTTTGTATTGCTGCACTGGCCCCCTCTTTTAACCCTCCATGAATTTGCCTCCAATAAGCACTCCCATGCATACATCTTCCCCGCACAGGAAGTCAAAGGCTGCCACTGCTGTTTGAATTTTTCTTCAATTTCCATTTCTCCATCAACACCAGACTATTTCTTTTACTAGTCTAATCGCCGGACTTCGGCCTGATCTTTACATGCTGTTCTGAGGTATGTCAAGCATGTCACCACTTGCTTTAATCCCCCCAACTTATTTTCCCTACCATGCATTACACACTAAATTGAGGTCACCTAGTATCTCAAGTCCCTTTCCACAGGAATACAGAGCTCAGAAACAGGCTAGGGCGAAATCTGGGTGTTGAGAAGGGAGGGGAAATGATGTAAATCACAGCGTACTCTTCCATCTCTCCTGTTCAAGAAAAATCTCTTCTAAAATGTATGAAATATACATTTTTTCTGAAGTATAACATAGTATAACATATCCTTAGTCAAATTCCCAAGTCATGAAGGAAGTATATAATGAAAGTTAACGAGTATTGACATTTGCACACATAAACATTATCTGAGTCAAGGAAGACGTGATTATCACTGGGCCCTGAACTATGTGTTTCTAGTTACAAACCCGGTCCCCCAAATCATCCAAACACTCACATCTAAAACTGTGAGTTAGTTTTTACATTCTCTCTGTATAAGAAATGTGCCTTTGGTTTCTTTCCCTTGAGAATCAGCCTGACATTATTCCTCTACTTTTCCATTCATTCACATAACATCACTGTATATGCATATCACATACTCTCCGTTTGTCCATATTTTTGTTGACGTACATTTAGGATGTTCTCAGATTTTGACAATGATGAATGTTGATCCTGTAAACATTATTCGCACTCACATGCATGCCCTTCTTATGTTCCCTTCTGCAACTCCTGTAACTACAAGGAGTAGAAGCACTCTATCAGGGACTGCCTGCAGTTTTGGTTGATACTGGCAATTCATTTAACGAAGTCTTTAAGCCATTCTAATTTGTGTTTTGCTCAGTTTTTTTAGTATTTTTTCTCCAAAAATCTTTAAGATTTGGTTAATACTTTAAGGGAGAAGCTATGGAATCCAGTGTTCATATTTTATGCCATCTGATTCCCTGGGATGTTAGCTTTTTAATTCTTAGATGTGTTGATTTACACAGAATGTCCTTTTTGTCTCTCTATACATTATAAATTGTCAAGAACTCTGCCGACTTCTGTAAGTGTTCACACAAACCCTTTTCCTGGGTTTTTAGCTTCTCATCCCACATAAACATTGAATATGATCCCTGGTGAAAGTAGCTTGAAGAATGTTGGTCCATGCATTTGAAATCTTCTTTACAGTCTTGGGAACTCCATTCCTGGTTGGATCAATGATGCTCTAACATATTTAGTTTTATTTTATCTTTTTAAAGGCATTTTACCAAGTTTTCCATTAGATCACAATAGGAGCATTGGTCTTCTGAGACTTATCTTTGTAACATACTTGGTGGTCGAGATATAAAAATATATCCAGTTGAGAGTCTTTGAGGGGTGAATTGTGATTTTTCCAGACTTCTGCTTTTGGGAGAGCTGTAGTATTTCCTATTCTATTTCCTTTCCCATAAGAGATACAACATTCTACCTAATATGAGTGAATTCTAGGAGAGAATTCATGTACTGAAAAGCACTTCTGCAGAAAAGCTACACATGGTGAGCTTCTGGTCCCAAATGGACTAAAACAATAAGTTTCGAAAGTGTGTGTTCTTGTCTCTATATCCAAACACTTTGAACAGATGAACATTGGCAAACTCTTGTCAACTCTGGTCAATTCCAGGTGGTGGATTTCTTCCTGTTCCATGACTTCCAACTCTTACAGCACTGGAAATGGAATTTGTACATTCCAAATTACCATCGACAAAAACTCCATCTTATCTCTCAAACTATGAGGATTTCCAAATCACTTGCAATGTTAAGTTGCAAACACGAAATTCAGATCAATTCTTAAATAGTTAGTGAATGCTAGAAAGACTATGAACCACTCTCAAGCAAAAAGAGAAGCCACTGACGTGAGCAAGTTGGATTCTAAGGAAATATTTTCTGTGAGAAGTAGAAACACCTTTTTACTGTAGTGGTGACAAATTGTCTTTATGTACTGGATGCATTCTGTTAAACTTTTACTTCTTCAACATATATATCATATATGATTTCTCCAGGCCATGCAGAAGTTTTCACACAGTATCATTAAAAAGTATTAAGTAAGTATATTTGATGACAAGCCAAGTTTATTAAATCCATATTGGTCTGAAAACTACTTTAAATTTATTTTTTTTTCATTTTTAGGACTCTTAAAAATTACTGTTAAGTTTCATTGCATTCAAATATTACAGACATGAAAAAATTACAAAAATATCAAATAGCCAGGGTGGGTGGAATGGAATTCAACTTTTGCTTCCAGCTTGTGAGTTAACTTCTTATCTAATAATTATCCTAAGAGCTTCTCCACACTGAGCATGAGAAAGGAAACTGCTGTTGCTCTCCCATGCTGGATTTTGCTGTTCTATCCAATCAACTCCTGTAAATAACTTCTCAAAGACCTTAAATACCCATTTCAAAAGCTCTTCTCATAGCACAGTACCCACTCATCCTTCCTTCCCAGAACTTGATATTTCAACTGCCAAAATTTCACAAAAGATGGAATAGTCCTGCTGAGAAAACAGAAAGAAAATACAACTAGCACCCAAGTGCCATGATTTCCTTTCTCATGTAATATTGGGAATACATTGTCTTAATTTATAGACATGAAGAAAAGAAGTGATTTGGGAACAAATTGCCTTCGACTGGAAATAGATAATTAAAAATGCCCTTGTCCTTGCTTTATTATCATACTTTATTGTATATGTGGCCCTTTGTGTTTATTTGTTTGTTTGTTTGTTTGTTTGTTTTATTTTGAAGTGTGTATAAAACAGCAACACTTGTGCAGGTATTTAGGAGAATATATTTCATGTCATGTGTAAGATTAGTTACAAACCATTTCAAATGGATGCTATTCCACTAAAGCTACGGGAAAATAATCTATACCTGGAAATCTACGTAGCTGTTCTTTTCCCAAGTCTGACACTAACCACTGTGCTCTGCAGATGGGCCACATCCTCATCTCAGAAGCATAACGCAGAATGCTGGAATCCATCACCCCCTCAAGGGCCTTTCAGCTCTACTGTTTTCCGAGCCGCTGTCTGCTCCTATGTGGCCTTTCCCTAAGCAGTCCTAACCGGAGCTTTGCAAGAGCATTCTAGCTTATTCATAGTTTTTCAGATAGTGTTTTCATGCCTCATGCTCTTTTTTACTTCCAAGGTCCCCTTGCACACGGAGCTGCCTAGACCATCGTGCTCCACGCATCTGCTTCTGCAACCATGGTACCCATCAGAGGCTATCCTCGTGTAAAATACTCTACTCCTATTCTATCATTGCAGACTGTCTTCTGCTGATCTCCAGGACAAAACCTCCACTCCCATCTCCCTGCCTTTTTCCCTCTTTCCCTCCAAATGTACTTTCACCCTCCCTATACATTTGCCTCTGCTGGGAGTATGCCTTTCCTCTTTCCTCCTCTCCTCTATTTTAAGAGCATCATCTTCTCAGTGGTCACCACCAAGAGTTTTAGACGATGTTTTGATTTTACTTACTTTCATTAAATATGACAAGATGTGTAGGAGTTTATCCTTCACCAAACGGAATGTGAGCTACTAAAAAGCTGAGAGACAGTGCAGTAAACTGTGAAAAATGTGTGGCTGGCCACATCGAACCCTCTGAATGCATGGTTTTTGAATTCATCTTCAGATAGTCAAGTAAAATAGAGGTCCTCCATGGGGATAGAAAAGTGTAAATTTTGACCAAGGAACATCAGAGATACATATGAGATAGTAGGAGGTTTATGAAATTGTTCTAAGTGGTCAGGAATCACCTCATGAAAGCTTATGCACCAATATGGTCTAAAAGAGTTGGAGGAAGATACGGAAGGGTACATTAAAAGGATTTTTTTGTTAAATGTTCAGACAAACTCATGGTGGGGTTTGTGACTGTCATTTCAATCCAAGGGCTAAGCATTAGATCACATGTAAAGCTTAAAGTCTATAGTTGGAGGGATGGTGAGATGGTATAATCAGGGTTTTTCTGCAGGATATATATTTATCATATAACCGTATGTAGAGAGAATGAGAGAGAGGAGAGAAAAGAGATAGAAATAGATACATTAGATAGATTAGATAGATAGATGATAAGGAATTGGCTCACAGGATCATAGAGATGGTGGGAAATTTTCATGGTAGCAGTTGGTAACTCAGGCATGAGTTGATACCCCGTTGTTAAGGCAGTATGCTCTTCTCTGGGACTTCTCAGTTTTGCCTATAGTGTCTTTGAATAATTGGATGAGACTACCCTCACTATTGAGAGCAAACTCCTTCACCTAAAGGGTGCTTTCTAGATGTCAACCACATGTAAAAAACACCTTCTGAGCAACACCCAGATCAGTTTGGTTGAGTAACTGAATGGTATAGCCTAGACAATGTGACACACAAAGCTTGCCATCAGAGGGGCACCTGAACTCCTGCAGGGTAAATCTCAGGGGTTAGCAACATCGCTGGGCACAGCAGTGGAAAGGAATGACGAGTTGCTCCTCCCTTGGGAATGGGCTGTCCCACCAGAATTTTCCAGCACAAGATGTGCTCTTACCCACATGAGTGGGATCCAGAATGTAGCCATCCTAAACTCTGTTGCAAAGCACTGTTTTGAGGGAGGTGCGGTTCTCAGCGTCAGAGTTGCTGAAGACATCGCAGGAGCCCTGGTGACTGAGATGGGTGCAGATGATGAGCCACAGCATCCTGCATCCTGCACTACTGCACCAAAGGCCACACTGGGGTGGGCCTGGGCAGGCAGGTGAGATCTCTGCAGGGCCCCAAGCTCCACATCAGAAGGGGCAGCTATGAGCATCGACTGCTGCTGGAAGACTGGATACCAGCACTCAACAACCCTACTGTACAGCAGGACTTTCCTTATCCTCTTTCATATTTGTCATCAATGCCCTTAGTAAGTAAGTACTTAGAACCAGATCCAAGATGTGAGGAAGGAGAGACCTGTGGAAAAGGAAGCCAATTGCACCCTCCCAAGGGCTATTTCAAGAGAATGGACAATACAAGAACCAATTTGAGACTTTCACAGACTTCAAGCAACTAAAGGTACTTTAGCCAAGTCAGAATGTCAGGAAAGCCACGAGACTTCTTGAATCTTAATCTGAGGACACAGGAAGAACTTTTTACACCCTTAAGTTTTAAAAGTACGAAGAGAGATGAAGTTAAGTTTCTCTGCTTTAGTTCCCATGACTCAAGCTTGTTCCAAATGCTGGTCCAATTATTCTGGGGGAGGGATTCCCCCCAGATTGTTCAGTGCCAGGAACATGTGATATGGAAGATGACAGCTAAGACCTCCTCAGAAGTCAGGGATGGGACTGAAATGAGTACACTTAAAGGAACAGGAAATTGGATATCACGAATTAGCGTGGATGGTTGGGGAGGCCAGGGGAGGCTGATCTAAATGGAGACAAAGGTTTTTGCTACATGAGTAGCAAATCAGTTCCTAACCACTAGATTATGAACTGTAAGTTCACAATCAAACAAAAGCCTTTAAATATTTTTGAAAAGCAGATCATTTTGATTTGATCTGTGCTCCATTTACAGACCTCCAGAGATAACAAGTGTATATGTTATGTACTAGTACACACATGTACACATGTATGTATACACATAACTCTAGGCACAGGCTTTCAATACAAATTCATGACTCTTCCCTTATTTAATATCTGGTTACTACCCTAGTATTTAATGTAAATCCCTTACCTTGTTTATTTTAAGCTTCATATTATAAAGTTATCTTGTGGATATTTTTTTCTTTTTTTTTTTTGTTGGTACCGGGTTCTACCTCAGGACCTCGCGCGCCAGCAGGCGCCCATGCTGCTGAGCGATATCACCGGCCCTTTTCTCGCATGTGGGTTCTGGGAGTCGAACTCGGGCCCTCGCGCTTGCCAGGCAGGCACTTACGCCGCTGAGCCATCTCACCAGCCCCATATTGTGGAATTTTTAAACTTTTTTTCTTAAAGGAGAAATACTCTAATGGAATCAAATGATTTCATTTTGGAATAAAATTTCTTTGATGATGACTGCATATATCCATGTGGTGATATAATATATACACACACACACATATATATATATATATGTATGTATAATAGGATCTCAATAGAAACATAAGAATAGCATTAGGAGAAGATGGGTGTATTCGGAGAAGATGGGTGTATTTAATTTAAAAAGATAAATGAGAGAAGTTGGTGAGCAAGGTGGCATTTGTGGCAAACAACTTGTGAGTGGGTAGAATTTGTCTCACACATTTTACTCTGCTGCTGGAACACTACTGAACATGGAGTCCACTCTCTTTCTTGTGAAACTTCATGCCTCTTCCATGAGTCCTCAGTTTATTATCACTCCTACCTCTTGTTTCTCACTGTAACAACAAAAGTTCTCTTGAAACATGGGCATCACTACTCTTTCATCTCCTCCTGACTATGAGTCACAAATTCCTGTTGATTTCTCCATGATGAAGAGCAGCTCTTTTGCAAGGGCATCCAAAACGCTGATGAATGAGCCTCTGATTTCCACCCTGTCCTCATCTCTGGCCATTCATCAGGTGCATCACATGTTTCAGTCAAGTAGAACTATACTAAAATCACGAGGACCCAGAATAAAACCAGGGCACTGATCCTTCATTGTTAAACTACAAATTTTTGAAGATGAATTGAGTGTGGTGATGGGATGTGAAAGCCTTTGCTTTTATCACAACGTGATGACAAGCAGCTAATGGATAGTAAATGGCCAGTGCCTACTGTGGGGGAGTACAGATGGTCTTGTTTTGGCTGAACCATGGCAAGTTAATCTTGGACTCTGCTTTATGGAAGCAGCTTTTCCCAGGAGCTCCCAGAATATCCACCAGGTCAGTAGTAACAGCTC
The DNA here is from genome assembly GCA_028451465.1 of Erethizon dorsatum. Classification (NCBI taxonomy): domain Eukaryota; kingdom Metazoa; phylum Chordata; class Mammalia; order Rodentia; family Erethizontidae; genus Erethizon; species Erethizon dorsatum. Next base: position 152,654,863 of record CM051824.1, on the reverse strand, counting down.
TCTCCACTTCACACCTACCCCATACTTCCTTCCATGGCTTCTACAGTTTGAGAGCAACGAAAGTCCTTAAGGGTAAGGAGATTAGAGAATAGTCATCTGCATGGCCCGTGTGCACAACAGAACATTATTCAGCCACAAAGAATGAAATTATGTTATTTGCAGGAAAATAGGATGAAACTCTAGACTATCCTGGTAAGCAGAATAAGCCAGATTCAGAATGTTAAGTATCACATATTTTCTCTTATGTGAGAAACCAAAGGGTGGGAGGAAGGGTAGAGAAAGGATCCAGGGCAGGAAACTAGATAGATGGTAGATATTCGAGTTGAAGAAATGAGGAGGGGGGAGGAAAGAGAAATGGGGGTAAAGGCACTTAAAATGATGGCACCCTGTTAACTGCACACACAATTTCCCAAAATGAGCCTCATTAGTCTATGTTACTAATATATTCTAAAAAGAATAGAAAAGGCCTCAACTTTGGATTCTTTAATGTACAGCCACCATTAATATTTGGCTTTATACTTTCAGAAGCACTGCACACTTGGTCTCTCAAGGCCTCTAAATCCTCATCTGGAAAACTGATACAAAACTAAATAAGAAAATATTTAGAATTTAAATAATTTGGAGATTGCTACTGTAAATTTAAAAAAATGTTAGTGTTACACATGCGACTTTGCATCACTTCTAAACCTTGCAGTGCCAAAGAAGCTAGCTGTTCAAAAATTCAGTGATCCCCCCAGTTCATGAAATTGCAACCCTGTCCCAACTCTTGGAGAATGCAAATTTCTCTTCAAATGAAACTATTCTTTTATGAAAATTAGGAAACCATAATATCGTCATCCATCTAGAACAACCACTGATTTCTCTCCATTAATTTTTAAAATGAATTTGTTCTCTTCATTTTCAGAGTTGGAAATTAAACATATGCACATGTACGATTTATGGAAAAATACAATATTCTCTGATCTCTTAAAAATGGCAACAACACAAAAAGTTTATATCTATATTTTATTTTATGTTACCCACTCTTCTCCCTATACATTTTAGTGTATACATGCAATTATTCTATAAATTGAATTTTACGCTTTGCTTTATTCACATGACAGAAAAGCCAATCGCATTTTAGGTTATGTTAAATGCTTTGTAAATATAATAATAGTGGATACAAAACTACTCCCTGTTTGAAGTTTATATCTTAATGTAGTTAATGTCAGTTTTAGTCTTGTATATCACTTCTGAAATTTTTAGCACTATAAATAATACTTGAGCAATAACATTTCTTTATATTACAACCCTTCACAAAGTTGTGAGATTATTTTTGTTTGTCCCCCAAAAAATTAGTTGGTGAAAGAAAATGAAAATGCTATTTTATATTTATTTTCATATCTAGCACTAATCTTTAATACCTACTTTTGTATAATTACATTTCAATAAACATATTTTAAAAAGACCTACTTTTTTGGGCCGGTGAGATAGCTCAGCAGCGTAAGTGCCTGCCTGGCAAGCACAAGGTCCTGAGTTCAACTCCCAGAACCCACATACGAAAAAAGGGCCGGTGGTATCGCTCAGCAGCACGGGCGCCTGCTGGCATGCGAGGTCCTGAGGTTGACCCCTGGTACCCACAAAAAAATAAAAATAAATAAATAAATAAAGGATGTACTTTTAACCATATCTTTATGACTAGAGAAATTTTTTATGAATTTTCCTTTCACGATTTGCTCAAATAACATTTAAACATTATTATTCCATATGAGGCATAGATGTTGAAGACAACCTTGTGAACTGCAGAGAAAAGATTCCCAGGAGTAAAGTTTTCAATAGAACTAGAGACAAATTATGGGACCATTCAGATAGAACTCAAAAAAATAAGTACTAACTGCAAGGAAGGAAAGGGGGAAGGAGTGAGGGATGGAAGGAAGAAAGGAAGAAGGGAAGAAGGGAAGGAGGGAAAGAAAGAAGGAAAGAAGAAAGGAAGAAAGGAAGAAGAAAAGAAGGGCAAATGAAACAAGTAAAAAAAAGTGAAGAAAGAAGCCCCAGAGTGATAAATACTGTCTATTATAATGTACATTAATTTTCAATCAGGTTAATTAGGAGATAGTAGACAGAAGTTTTAAAACATATAATTAATGCATTGAACACCAAGTTTAAATTTAAATGCAGGAATATGTGATTATCCAGAGTCAATACTGGTTCAAAACTCAGAATTTTCACATTAAAATAAGAGAGTGAAATATTAATAAGTTAGTGGCACTTTTATGACGCATGCTGGACTGAAAATGTTGCAACGCAAGAGAAGCACCTGGGGAACTAGATCCCGAGTTGGCCCCAGAGTCCCATGTGGAATAATATCCAGTGGGGATCCCTGCCCTGTCTGCCTTTGGGGACCCTGTGCCTAAGGTCAGCAGCATTGAAGGCTGCAGGGCTCTTAGAAACCCAGCTCACGACAGGGCAAGTCCAGCACCAGGTGGCACAGAAATCTTCCATCTGGCCAAGGCACAGGACCGACTATGGTGACATGGACATTGACCCAGGACAGTGTAACCCAGGAGAAAGTTTATTTTGACTTTTCATTGATATGTGAAAAGAATGAGTCTGATTACATTATCAAGTTTATTTCCCATAGGCCAGAGCAAGAAAAGCATTGAGAACAACACCTGGCCTCATAATTTTCTGAGAAAGGGTCTTGGCTTCTCCTAATTAGAATGACTGAATGTGTTCCAAATGGCTGTGTTTGTTATCTTATTCACAAATGATCGCTGCACATAAGATGATTCAAAGGGACTTCCAAATGCAAATATCTCAATTAAGGAAGACGCGTTTCCAAGAAAGATAATAAGCCTGCAATTGATAGATTAGTTACTAAAAATACTCCTTTTTCAATGCTCGCTTTTTGAAAGTGCTAAAATATTATCCTTTAGATGGCATTTCATCCAAATTGGGGTGAAGATATTTCTTCTTAAGCTAAACATTTTACCTTTGATTTTTCTTCTTTTTAATACAATGGCTAACTTTCCTATTGCCATGAATTTCCCAGTTTGAAGTTGTGTGAAGCGCTACCTTGGAACAGTTGTCTACATAACAACATTTTCGAAAATTAATTAGCCATGGAGATAATGACTTTTTTTTTCCTTCCTTAAGATTCTCACTTGCTTAGAAATAGTGTGAATTTTATTTTTCCAAATTGAGTGGTGACTTCTACAGAACAATGAAAGAGCTGATTCAGTGTGGGCGTCTTTTGTTTCTAAAGTACTGTCTTCTATTGTGAAATTAAATTAAGGAGGCTGTGTTCAACATTAGTGCTGCTTCCTGTTTCTTATTAGGTACTTATTTGCAGCAGCGTAAGAAATGTTTAGTTCAGACGGGTCAGTGGGTCCTTCGTAAAGAAATTTATGTTTATAAATCTGTTCCCCAGGCTCAAGTATCAGGGGAGTGAAGTGAATATATTTGACGAGTATTTTCCACTCGTCCGCGGGTGGGTGGCTGCCGCGAAGACACTATGCCACCATTATAAACCGGTACTTCTTTAACTGGGCTGCCTGGTAGGGTTACTCCAACCCCAAGGATTTAGAACTCACTGATCTGGGATTTTATTAATGTCCTGTAGATCATACCTGCCCCAACATTTGTCACGTCACAGCAAGAGGACAAATAAAAAGCCACAGGCAAGATGTCAAGCTTTTTGAAGCTCCGTATCAGGTGACCACGTTCTTGGACAGAGATGCTCTGTCACTTTACCTTGACAAATGTGAAGGTAGACCTGGGGCAGGGCCTTCCTGTGAGGGAATTTTGGAGGCCTGGGGAGCCAGAGCACAGTGCGGAAGGAAAAGGACGCCGGCTTTCCCTAGGCACATCCTTTAAGGGGAGAAGCGTGGCCTGAGGCGGGAATTAGAGCAGATCTCCGGATATCTGGTCAGCAGCCGGGATTGGGACCCTGTGTCTGCACGTTGAGCGAAGGCTTCTCTGTGCCTCAGTCTTCATGCACAAGACAGTGTGTTGCCCTGCTGAGAAACGGTGCTCTTGAGGTTTCATGCATGATCATTCCAGAATATTCCATAGTGTATCACACTACGGTATTATGACACCTTACTTTAGGCATTTTATTATGTACACACAATTCTAACCTAAGCGTAACCTGACTTCTGGGTGTGAGGGAGCACGCACAGCGTGTCTGTCTCCCTTTGTCTCCGTCTCCATTGCTCTCATTTTTACCACGTTTCAGAGTCTCCTCTCACTCCTGCCTCCGCTCTCCCTCTCTTCCTCTTTGCTCTTGTCCTTCTCTGATGTGTGCTGTGCTCCTCTGTACTCTCTTTCCTCTTGCGTCTCATCTCTTCTATCTCTTTCGAGCATACTCAGAGTCACCCCACTGAAACCCACTCAGGTAAGCATAGAGTGGCATGAACGTGGGTAAATGGGAGAGTGAGACACAGACATGGCTTGGGGTGGCACTCAGAGAGCCACAGCCAGAAACACACTTTTATCCAAATCAGAATGTTTCCCCTTGGCTGAACAGAATTCCATAAGAAATTTTTGTTATTTTCTGCATATGCCTTTGGAGCAGAACCAAGTAAGTGTACCTGAAATGCCACCATTTTAACTAAGGAGACACACTTGTTCCAGTTAAATAAACACACAACTGCTATTCCTTTGGGTAAACAGATGGCACATAGCATTTTCTTTACTTACGGAGGAGGGAGGGAGATCAGTGAGTGAAGTTTGGTGACAATTAATTGGCAAAAGAACAATGCTGACAGTGAAATTTGAGAGAACAAAGGACCATGGCATTTCATTAAACAATTGAATAATTTTGTACCTTTTTAGAAAAGAGATTAAACTTCTGATTAAGAAACACCTCTCTGGGGCTGGTGAGATAGCTCAGCAGTGTAAGCGCCTGCCTGGCAAGTGCGAGGGCCCGAGTTCAACTCCCGGAAGCCACACACGAAAAAAGGGCCGGTGATATCGCTCAGCGGCACGGGTGCCTGCTGGCGCGCGAGGTCCTGAGGTCGACCCCCGGTACCCACAAAAAAAAAAAACACCTCTCTTTAATTTCCAAATTTCCACAGAGATTACTGTGGAGAGATTACACTGAAATAGTGATACAGGCCATGGTTTTATTATCAAGCAAATACTTCCCATTTTAATTTAGAAATAGATTTCTAGGTTTTATTACTTCACTTCCTTTTGTTAAGTGTTTTGAATTTTAGCATACAACTTCACGACTGTATATTTATTTCTAACCAAGCTTAAGTCAATGGCCTGTTATACCTAATTAATGTCAAATTAATTACCTATGGTATTTACTATTACCTGCAATGTAACTAAAATTTGAACTTTTTCAAAATTATTACAATATGTAAATATATATTATCAATATTCAGGCAGTTAATAGATGTCTATATATATGCACAATAGAAAAAGATCTTTATTTTTCAATTGTTTGATGCCCTTAAGAGTCAAGAAATATCACCTATCATTCTCACAAACTAACAAAATCATTAATACTATGGAGTACTTTGTAAATGCTAACTGATGAGTTTTAGCATTATTTTCCAAAGAACTACACAAATTATGTCTAAAACAGTCTTGCTAAATTTTGATTTAATTGGCGGGCTTGTGAAAAATATTGAGGAATATGTCTCCTTAATAAGTAAGGGTGGCTAAAACTAGCAAAGTTTCATTTCTGAAATTCTAAGTGTTTGATAGAAATAGAAACAAAAACTTGTGGATGCATAAAAATTTATAAATTCAGATAATAATTTAGCTTTTTAATGTTATGTCCTTACATGAATTTTTACTGGTCCCCTTCAACATACCTTGTTTTACCGTTCCCATGACTTCCCTTAGTTTGAATTCTTGGAGTTTTGAGTCTCTCCCAGCTAGGGAAGGGAAGGAGTCATCTAAATTAAGAAAGTGGCATTAACTTCCCATTCACAGAAGAGGATTATTCACAAGGTCAACTCCAGAAGTTGTTTTTCAATTCAAATGATACTATAGATGCTTTTTCTTGGGAGTGGAGGGGTCCTCTGAAGCAACAGTTTAATATCTCCCTTTATTACACTCATAGATGAATGATTTAACATGTCTTTGTGTCTTGATTTACCACAGAAAAGGTAAGACTCCACGCATCATTTCTACAACTTTGTGACCCAAAATCCTACTTGGATAAACATTCTCAATGCCACAGTAGCTGCTTGTGAATTAAGTGGGGATTTTCTTTGGCTTTCTGGTCTTTTATTAGTACAGATTTTCTTCAGTAAATTGCCCCTCCCTGGCATTTTCCAGTTTCTGAAAATGATTTTGCTAAAAAAAAAAAAAAAAAAAAAAGGGGAAGCAACAAGAGCAAGTATTCCACAAGTCTGGTTCATATTCTTTTAAATATTTAACCTTTTGAGCAATAAGAAGTAAGATGGAAAAAAACCGAGATTCAGTTGCTTATCATTCATTTCTTAAATGAGACATTCCAAGGACTGGCTCTCTCTGTATACGATGTGACCTATAACGCATCCTAGAAGGAAAATACAGATATTTAAAAGATTGCAGTGTCTGCAGGAGATCGCATTACTTACATATTATCGCAAAGCATTCTCAACAATTTATGAGGAAAATAACTCAACTATTAAGAAAACTAAAGCTTTATTTCTTCTCTTTTTCCATTTTATGACTTCAAGAGGGCGAAGAAGATGATTAACACAGTCCCCAAAACCATATAGTTGGCAAATGTACACCAATGAAAATGACTCAACTAAGTTTGTGACTTTCATTCTTGGGCAAGTTAATTTATATTCAGAATACGGCAGCATCTATGAGGAGGATTATGTGAATGGGGTTGCTGGTATCTACACAGAGAACCTCAGGACCTTGGTTCCTTTTTATTTACCTATTACTTCCAGCTGGTCGGTTCCATAGATTGAGATGAGTGCGTGAGGGAAAGAAAGACCGTGGTCAAGAATCAGGCTACTGCTAAGGATGAAAGGAAATGGCTGCGTTCAGAAAGGAGGCATGGGGATGCCACGAGCCAGCATCAGACTACAAAAACCTTCAACAGTCGGTTCACTTTCTGGTTCTTTTATAATTTTTTCTCCAATTTTCATACATGCAGTAAGATTTTATACCTCTAAGAAGACCCTTTTTGCATTAGCAGCTGAACAAGCAGTAGTAATTCAAGTTATTGTTTTGTTTTTTAAACCTGGGGTGACTGTTCATTCAGATTCTTTTCTCCCTCACTCTCTAAAGCTCTCCTGATGAAGAATGAGCCCTAATTGCATAAAGTTATTCTAGCGTAAAATTATCCTTGCTGCAGGAAAATAAGATAGGAGCAGTTGAGATGAATCAGCATCCATCACTCTGCGTGGTTATTAGGAAACAAGCCTCGCCTGGAACACCTGCCAGCCCATGCCCAAGGCTGTGCACAGACAGACCTTCCAGATGTTGTAACCGGGACACAGGTGAGACCCGGCCGTGCAGGTAGCAACATTTCACAACATGGTGCTTGAAACACTGCGCCTTAATTGAGCGGTCTGATTTTGGAAGAGGTTCGCAGAAGCAAATATTTCTCACAGCAGTCTCCCTATCACTTTGCAAAGATCCTCCCACTTCTTATTAATGAGAGAGAAAATTCAAGGCTTTGCAGCAGAAATGCAACATTCACAGAAATGTCCTCTTCTACCTCCCCTGAAGAAGGTTATGGTAGAGCGAAATCCATATACAATAAAATACTTTACATGGTTTATGCAATGAGTCATAAAATTATCAAATTAAAGAAGAGAGGCAAAATAATTTTTTCTCCTTGTCTTACTGTTTCAGTGCTTTGTGAAGCCTGATGTTGATCAAGTTAATGGAGTGAATAACATAGCTCGGTTTAAGCAGGTGGTAGTAGGGAAGATCTGTATTGATTATTCTATAATAAGTATTTTTTTTGTGTGGGCACCGGGGGTCGACTTTAGCACCTTGTGCGCCAGCAGGCACCCGTGCCACTGAGCGATATCACCGGCCCTTTTTTCGTATGTGGGTTCCGGGAGTCGAACTCGGGCCCTCGCGCTTGCCAGGCAGGCGCTTATGCCACTGAGCCATCTCAGCAGCCCCTATAATAAGTATTTAAAGAAACTGATTTGCACCTCACTAATACAGTGTTCCAGGTAAATGCCAGTGAACATTTCCATTACTCTGAATTGTTTTATAGATTTAGATTTGTTAGGATTTTTTTTCCCAAGCAAGTTAATCGTTATGTGTGAGGGCTACACAAAGTTACAAGAACATCTTAGGCATTTTATAGTTGGAAATATATCTTAACTCTTTGCTTAATCTACATTATTGTGTGTAGTGTTGACAATCTCATCTTAGCTGAACAAGAAAGTGTAATCCTAGAAGATCCTATTTAGTATTTGAGTATTAATTATTTTAAATATGTAAAGTCAGTTGCAGTGAAAACGTTCCTTTTTTTTTATTTTTAAACCAAGTTTCAATCTTTTCCATTGTTATTTAACACTAGAAGTCAGAATTTTATACACACACAAACACTTGTGCATATAAACAGAAACACTGAAGTCTAAATGTGATTTTGAAGCGCACATCTTACATGTTTTTGTATGTTTCTCATTTAAAAACTCATCTCAGAGGCTTTTCTTGAAAAGTCTTTTTCCCCAAATTGGTAAACATGTAGGTACCTTTTCGTAAACCTCAATAGGGTATAAAAGTCTGAGCCTTTTAAAAACATCCCTTCCATTTCTCTTTTTTATTTTTATTAGTGCATGCAGCACATAATAGTTGCTACTTATAAATAACGCATTTTAATATTTTTACTTCCCTTCCCCCTCACTTCTCTCTCCTCTCTCTATATCTTTGATTCCAGAAACTTCATAGTTTCTTTTCTGCTAAAACTGTGTCAAATTGTCAGAGTCTGTGAGAAAACTGTACCTTCAGAACATGCCGAATATCATCCCAGCCAGGCCACAGCTCAGCACGTGAAAACCACAACGCTGATTTGGGAAGGGCAGGGCCCACCCAGCACAGTGGACAGGCGTCCCGAGGACATGGCTGAAATCTTGGTGTGGTGCTGTCTGCTAGGTGGCCCGAGCTGCTTTGGACTTAGGGTGGAAGACCCTGCTTGAGGACAGGACAGGACTTTGTGGCCTGCTCACTTCCTTCCCAATCTCATATCAGGCTTTAAGATGGGAACACAGACCTTACGATCCAAGGCTCCCTGCGTGTCCGCCCTTGTCAGGTTACCCACAGAGTTGTTGTTGGAGCCTCTACTGAGGGATGAGGCCCGGACACGCCGCGTGGCAGCAGGTGTGGGTGGAGGAACTTCCCAGGCATCAGCGGGAGCCTGTGCCCTGCTTGGCAGCACACTGTTGTCTTTGGGGTCTGACACAACTCCTGGTTTAGAAGCCACGCTCCCAACCTGAGTAGGTTCCACGTGGAATATTCCACTGGGATGCGTTCCCTGTCTTGTTTCTAGAAACTGTTTCCTTTTTGATATTGAAAAATCTGCACACCTAGGAAATTTTCAGTTGTCCAGGTATATACATGTCTATTTGTAGACATGTCTATTTATATAATGTATGGGGTGGAACTGCTCTTTGGAAAACACACATATTTATCAATATAAGATTTAAAAGGATTTGTTAATCTTATTTATTTAATTACTACTTATTCTACCCAAATCAAAGTGATTAAACCACGAATACCAGTAGGTGATGCAAATGCTGTGTTGCCAGGAGGAGAATTTTCTCAAAAGGCATCAAGATCTGCTGATTCAATTTTAGGGTTTTACCTGTTCCTAAAATTGATAAAGAGCATTCAGGAAGTCTTCTGTTTTCTTCCCCAAATTTAATAAGTCTTCCTAAATGGACGTCATGTTGATAAATTATAATAATGTTGTTAATAATACTATAAAATACACCATGGAAGATTAGTATGTGTAAAAGCTATTCAGTAAAATAATCTTTACCTTACAGGTTTATATGCTCACTGGCTTAATTTTCTTTCATCACTATTACACGATAGCTCCTCCTGACTTTCTGTAAATTCTATGATGTAGAAAGAATGCTACTTTACCTAGAATATCAGGGCCTAAGTGCCTTAATTACCCCCACGCTCTGCATGGAGATTTCCGTAAGTGAATTTTTGGAAATTGCTCCATTACTGCAGTCCCAGCACCTGGCTTGCACATGTTCTGCAGGCTTAGTGAGGGACCTGGGCACAGATACCTCTGAGGGTCATAGAAAAACTGTGTGGGGATGTAGCTCAGCAGCACGAACACCTACCTGGCAAGTGCAAGGTCCTCCGTTCGATTCCCAGTGCCAAGAAAGAAAGAAAGAAAGAAAGAAAGAAAGAAAGAAAGAAAGAAAGAAAGAAAAACGGAGTCATTTCTTGCATTGACTGGGTTATAAAATGTATCAAAAAGGGGCATTACTATGAACTTTCTGGATCTAGCACATTGTCTAGGCATTTTCTGATCATCACTGAATTGAAATTCATGCCTAAGAAATTCTGGATGGTGTCATCATTTGTTATCTTACAGAGAGAGAGAAAGAGAGGGAGTGAGGGTTCTTCACTCGACTGGACCTGTGTCTTAGCATACAGGTAGTCAAAGACTTCAGACTTTAGTATTTTTGTATTTGTATTTCTGGGAAATTAAACTGATTTTACAATCCATAATTTTCATTTACATAAACCAGAAGAGCAAGTAATATTTTTTAATCAGTTCAAAATAAGTGCTTAGATTTTCTGTGAGTTACAGTTTTGCCCACACTCAAACCTAGAATCCTTGCTGAGGATATGGAGTCCCACAGCGTGGCTCTAGCATAAGGTAACATTAACAACAACAATAACAACAAAACAACAGAACAACCTGCTTTCAGAGGATTTAAACAGCCTTGATTATCTGCAAGAATATGGCTGCACTAGGTTTTTCTTTTGTAAAATATATCTCCATTTTACACTTAAAAGAATTATTGGTATAAAACACCTCATGTCTGTACTTAACGCAGTTCAATTTGCTTTATTGTCTCTTTCTTGAAGAAAAAGACAATTAATTGTAGTAATTTTTTATCAAGAAATATCACTTTCCATCCCATGTACAGTAAGCAAGATTATTAATAATTTGAAAGGGAAGACAATGATTAAACTGAAGAATTAATTTGCAAGGAAGTGGATTTCTACAAAGGGACAGATTCTGAGCCTCATCACATTTGTAGTAGAAGAAAGCATTTTAATGTTTCTCATGCTGTTTTGCACATGTGACTTCGTCTAAGAAAATTATAATTCACAGGATTATTTGATAATTCTCTAAATGCAAATATGGCACCTAAAATATTTACAATGATCACCAAGTAGCTTGAATCCACACACCTATGCATGTTTGTTTAATAATGAGGACTTAGAGATACAAAAAAGTTAAAGATTTTCTAAGGAACATGGTACAAATGAGAGCCAATGTGCCCTACCAACCAGTCCAGAATCCTTTTCCCAGGACCTGTGCGACACGCATTTCTGAGGATTATGATGTCCAGGGTTTCTCATGGGCCAAGACAAACGTATTCTTGTATCTGAAGGCTAACTTAAGTATAAATGATAGAAAGAATAATAAATTAATTTCAGTAACCAACAGGTGACTTCAAATATTAGAATATTTTCTTTAATATGACTCCAGCTGAATAAAGGGAGTAGTATTACTAGATATTTTGGGCTTTCCATAGCAAAGCTCTCAAAGCTTGGATTTTTGCAAGCTCTTCCAAATGGGTTCAGTATTTTGTTTATCCAGCCCCTGGAAAAGTCTTCTATGACCTTTATACTTGCATTGCTAACAGCTCCCAGGGGCTAGTTCCCTGACAAAATTAATTGTGATCAAAGTCCACCTGGGCAAGAACACCAGGCCATAGTGGCCATCAGTGGGATATCAGAATCATCTAATCAATGTTATCAACAAAGAGCTTAGAATCTGGAACGAAGCAGGTAAAACAAACAAGACATGTTCAGAAAAATATATCAGAATTAACTGCTAAAGAAAGGGCAGACATTTGGAAGAAACATAGTAGGAGGGATATGAGAAGCTCTAGCATTCATACTCAGGGAAGTTAGAGGGAGACAGCATTGCTTACACAGGAACAAATGCCCATGGCTGCCTCATTTTGTTGTGTAGTTGAATATATATTTATCCTCAGTTCTCAGATTTAGTGGCTAAAGAACCCCCTGTAGAAATACATGATTATTCAAGTCTCACTTTTAATGAATTGGAGACACAAACAACAAAAGGCTCATACTGGGAGAAAAAAAGCAAACAACCAAAACAGAAGGGTGCTCGATCACAGGGGCGGCCCAAGGAGAAGTCAGCATTTCCACCCAAGGAGCGAGAGGCAAGGTCAAGCTCTGCTAACTCCTGAAAGAGTGCAGCGATATTCCTCACAGCAAACGTGGAAAAGTATTGCAAAGAGATGGTGCTTGAAATCATCGATGTGTTCTGCAGAAGTGCAGATAGTTCGCTGTGGCTTGAACTGATAATCAAGGGCTATCTGTGACATCCCTGGGGGAAGCCGCACAATGTACAGCACGCTGGCGTGGAACGCCTGAAGCAACCCTGCCTCCATCCTTTAGCAGCACTGTGTGGATAGCAGAAAATATAACCTTCCTCTCCCTCTATAAAATGAGAATAACCCTAAACTGCACCCACTGTGGCTGCTGTGAAGAACTAAATGGCCTAATGCTCACATAATATTAGAAATTCAGCACACAGAAGCCCCTTGTACACGCTCTAATCCAAATGTGAGGGGCCACCTTTTCGTGATAAATGTGTCATTAGCAACTGTCTCCCATGCAATAGATATGTCGTGTCCTAAGGAATTTTATCTTCTCAAAATCTCTTTTGTTCATTCAACAATCTAGGGCAGCTTCTCATCTGTTTCATTATTAGTTTTCATTGCAGGATGATCTTACGTTTTAAATTATTAATATTTGTCTTCACGATGTTCCTTCTTTCTTCAAAATTTCTGCCTTTTTATTAGAACTGCAGCAACAAGTACACTACTACTGAAAGCCCTAAAATCAGAGAGCAGCCCATCGACAGAAAGAGTAGAGTTTATTGCTTACTGCAGGATGGAACAACACCATCTCCTTAGGGCTTGGAAGGGGCTTCTAGGCATGAAAACAAGGGTGCAATTCATATAAATGTGAGGTTTGTTTCAAGCTGGGTCTTCAAAGTGAGGCTGAGTAGGAGTGGGTGAGGATTAAGATACAACTGCTTGAAGATTGATGGAAACAATAAAGCAAGCATTTGGAGATAAGCAATGTAAGGGACCTTTGAAGACAGACTATTGATATTTAGGAAGTTTCTGTAATGCACAATGGGGCCATTTGCTGAAACTGTAAATAAACCACGTGTGTTCAATGTAAGCCCTCCATGAGGGTGATCCAACTGTGTGTGAAGGTGATGGGTTTTGCTTCACATTTCTAAATTGAAATATTTCCCTAATTTGAGAGCCAGGTTGTTGCTAGAGTTGAAAGAATAGATTCTGTATCCAGAATGCTGGATTTTCAATCCAGGATCCTCAGTTTACCCAACATCGTCTTAAGCAAGGAATTTTATATCTTTGCTTCCTCATTTGTAAGAGGAATAATTATTATAGTATCTGCTATGCCCTGAAAAGGAATCAGTATGTTAAAGACCTTTAAACAATGCCTCATACACAGAGATTATTCAATAAATAGAAGTTATTATTTATCTAAAATTAAAGACTAAGCAATGCTTTTATTCTTGATAGCAGTTATCTATGTTACAGCTACTAATCTAAAATTACAGAAGTATACTATTTTCTTAGATTTTCTCTAATGTAAAATAGAAAGCATTTCTTAAATAGCCAGCAAGAGGAAAATGTGCTAATGTAAATGCAAATTATTTGCTCAATGTTTTCATTTTTTCCTGGAAATCCTGTAAGTCCCTTATGTGTAGGACTTCATGTGAAAGACTTTTAGAATTTCTGTCTGCAGACCTTGTTCTTTCCATTGTAAGTCATCACCACTCTAGTTAAGTCTGGTCCATGATCTATTCCCTTTACAAGTTTAAATACTGAATACCGTGGGTATCTTAGCCACCATCCCGATTCTGTGCCCTTCACCTTCTATTATATTCTGGGCCAAGCCTATGCTACTGACGATTATGTGCTGTATTTCAATTTCTCCCTTATTCTGTCACTTGTATCAACTGGAATTTTCATGTAAGTCCTTCAGGACCTCATGAGGCCTTTTCCCCCAGGACCCCGTGAAGATTATTGTCCATAGAGGCTCCGATAGTCTGACCATAACTTCATCCCTAGCACCATCACTGGGAGGCAGATCCTTACTCTCTTACATGAACTGCTTCAATTGATTTGCAAGGGTGCCCTGGATAAAATCTATTCTTTTATATCCTTCACCACACTGCCAGAATACAGATTTCTTCAAGTACTTAACTCTTCTAAGATATTGATGACTCACATGGCTAATGGCCAAAAGTCACAGTGGCAATGTTCTACAACGTTTGACTCCAACCCCAGCTGCCAGTCATGTCCTCTTCCATCCTCATGGCTGCAGAGACCAGAGTGACCATTCACAGCTTGGCCATGTTCAGGTTCCCTTGGCCTGAAATGGTGCGTTTACCTGCTTTTTCCATGTCCAGTTGTTCAGCTTATCTTTCCTATAGAACTCTTCCGCTATTCCACTAGTTCATACAAAATAATTTTCTCCCTTCTTTCTCAAAACAATAGGAAAATCCAGTTTTGTACAAGCTTTTAGAATAGAGTCCTGGATTTTAAAAAAAATATGGAGATGAGATAGCTCAGTGGCATAAGCTTCTGCCTGGCAAGCATGAGGTCCTGAGTTCAACTCCTGGTACCCACAAAAAAAAAAAAAAAAAAATGGAAAAAAGTGAGTAAAATTTGCATGTAAATGAATATTGATTAAAATGGGGAAAGAAATTGCTATGTATTATGTTTTTAAAAGGGTGAAAAAATCCATAAAAGACACAAGTTATATTATATATATTTTTATTGATGAAGTATCTATTAGCTCTCCATGGTACCAAAGATTTTATAATAATTTCCTGATACAAAGAGTAGGAATAAAATTTACTGTTAACCTCAGCACGACTGATCAAAGGGTGTTTTAGGTTACTGATAGTGAGACCAGGAGATGGGGGTATAGGAGGATTAGGGAAAGAGCCTGAATAAATTAACTGGGTAAACTGAGTAACCTGAAAACCAAGACCTGGATGAGTTGAAGATAAGCCTCAGCAAATATAGCACAAAAGACCAAGGACGAGTGAGCATATTAGGAAAAGCCTTGGAAAGCTGGACACAACAAACTTGCCTACCACATGGCAGCCAGGAAACAAAAAGAAAAAAAAAAAAGAAAATGTACTGGGACATATTGGGCTGGGCACAGTGGAGCGGCCTGGAATCCCAGTACTTTGGGAAGCAGAGTAAGCAGGTTGAAAGTTCAAGTCATGCCTGCGCAACTTAGTAAGACCCTCTTTCAAAATAAAAAACAGCCGGGTGTAGTGGCGCATGCCAGTAATCCCAACACTTAGGAGGCTGAGACAGGAGGATTGCCATGAGTTCAAGCCAGCCTGGGCTACACAGTGAATCCAAGGCCAGCCTGAACTAGATAGGGAGACCCTGTCAAAAAAAAAAAAAAAAAAGGAAAAAACCAAAGGGGCTGGGGAAGATGGCTCAGTGGCTGAGCAATCATGGGTTTGATTTCCTAATGTCACACCCCGGAAATACATATAAATGTATCTTCCCGAGGCCCCACCTGGGACAGTTTTTATGACCTCCTCCTGGAGACGAAGCCTTCAACACATGAGCCTTTAGGGAACGTTTCAGATCCCAACCGTAACACTCCTTTAATGTGCCTGGAACTGGTTAATTCACCTCGCATGGAGCTCTCATGTCCTGTTCCTTTGCATTGCATTTATATGTGTGATGCACCCACGGACGTTGTACCACCGAGGGTGGCCACTGAACTTCATTGTCAGCATATCTTGCAGGTGTGCATGTGCTGGGGAGGACCAATGACCAATAACTGTTCATTTAAATGGGTATAGTTTAAACGGGTATAGTTTGAAAATAGTCGACAGTCATTCCGAGAATTACATTTTGCCATTCTCAGCATATTGGGATAGAGGTCAAACGTGGAGTAATAGTAGCTAAGATGAATTTGAGGTACTTCTATATTTAAAACCTAATTAACATCCCTTGGAATTAATTTGATGCAGTAGTAAGATTATAGCTTGCTGATGATGGTACTATATGTATAAAAATAACTATACAAAAAAGAAGGAATGATTAAAAGGCCACTGTTCTATATAACAATATTAGTAAAAGGACAGTATCTGAAACTAAAATATTTCCTTCAGCAAAGTTACACACTGATTGTATTTACAGCAAGTTGCACCATATGAAATTGTCAATATTTTTCTAACATGAGAAAATGTAATTCCATACAACTCAACCCAACATATTACTATAATTGTTCTTAAGGTTTTAGTCATAAAATTTGGGATGAAAAGTAGCATTTTTCTTGCCATGCACGGCCCCCAAATTGCTTTAGATACACTATAGACTGTCTAAAGCTAGCACTCAGCTAGTGGGAGTGCTTCGCTCAGCCATGGTGACCGTGAAAAGGCCAAAGATATAAACACAAGCAAATCCACAGGAAATCGACGTACAACGTGTAATTCTCTGCACTTTCACGCAATGGGAAACCTCTGCATATGGTCTTAGATAAATGCTAGAGTGTAAGATTTAGATTTGGGCTTTATGTAAAGACAAGAAAGAAAATCAAGACCTGCCAAAGTTAATGTAGCTCGATAATGTACTTTTCCTCCGCAAATGCGCACCCCCGATAGCGCCTGTGTATACACCGCGGAGACAACAGAGCCTCTATTTTCTCCACTATGTGTTTACAGAAGAGAGGTTCACTGTTTGTTTTTTCCAACAAAAGTTAGCTTTTATTTTGTGTTAAATCTTGATTGGCAATTACCATGAGGCTTATAATTACTGGAACACAGTATAATATGAAAATACGATTTTAAAAATATTTATTTGTTTTGATTAAGAAAGAAATAGATGTACATTCTAGAACATTTGGAAAGTACAAAAAAGTGTGTGGGTTAGAAATCAGCTCAAGATATCTCCTCTTATTTGGATTTTAAGTCTCTATTTTAATACTAAATGTATTGAGACTTGTTGAGATTAATACAAGTTACCTTCGGCCTCTACAATTACAAGAGGTACCGAAAGTGGTGACCATGAGCTTGCAGACATGTGTTAGTACAGGGAACTGCTGAAGTGTGGATACAATTTTTTGGCAGACTCTTTATATACACATATTCACAGATATGCACATTATTCCCACAGTCAATTTTAGATCATTTGCATGACCTCAAGAAGAAACTCCTTGGGCGGGTGAGATGGCTCAGCGGCTTAAGCGCCTGCCCGGCAAGCGCGAGGGCCCGAGTTCGACTCTCGTGAACCCACATACGAAAAAGGGGCCGGTGATATCGCTCAGCGGCACGGGTGCCTCCTGGCGCGCGAGGTCCTTAGGTCGACGCCCCGGTACCCACAAAAAAAAAAAAAAAGAAGAAACTCCTTGCACTTTACCTCTCACCATCCTTCCCCTGTTTCCTGTGCTAGTATAAATGAATAAATGAGTGCTAACCTACTCTGTGTCTCTTTCAACGTTGTTAAGAATGGAATAGTGAGACTGGCTGTTTTGATTCAATATGATGTTTCAGGGTTCATCTGTGCAGTAGCATCTAGCAGGACTTGACTTTTTAGGATTGCTATTCCACTGTGGGTACTTCCATATTTGCAGATCCGTTTATCCCTGAAGGAAGATTGACTGATTTCCTTCTTCTGGTTACTCTGCACGACACCATAATGAACACTCAGCTGGAAGTTTAGGGGCCCAAAAGTGTTCATTTCTTTTGGATATAAAGCGACATGCGGAATCCCTAGGTGATATGATTAACTCCGGCTCTAATCATGTGAGGAACTGCCAGACTGTTTCGTTTCTGTGATGCGGTCGTGGAAGTCAAACACAACAAGTGTCATTTGAGGTCCCGTGGGACAGAAGGGCTTGGTCCACGCTCCTCAGGAACACCAGTTGTCTCAGGAAAAGTCACTGCTCTCTTCTCAGCCCGTACATGTTGCCCATTCTCTCCCTCACTGCTCCACCCGTTCCCTGTCCCGTGTGATGCTGTCTTTTATCATCTGAGTGTCCGTTTGTCTTTCTCCTCCATCTCCACTCCACAGTTCTAACATCTGAAGCACCATATGTCAATCCTAGATCGATAACGTTTATCTGAGGTGGTAAAAATAGAAGACAAAACAAGTTAATGTCAGGAAAAGAAAAAAAAAATTTAATGGGAAATTAGGTGAAAGATCACCGTATTGAATTATAGCATTATAGGAAGCCTGTATTGATGATAAATATAAAAGATTATACTGGAGACACCTCAGCATACATTAGGAAAATATACCTGAATAAATAATAAAAAAATAAATAAGCATTTTCTCCACTTATATAATTGAAAATTAATTTTATAATTGTTAAAGAGAAGTTATAGTAGAAGTAACTTGTTCTAACTCGAAGTAATTTTTGTCATGTAGAAAACATGGTTCTTGCTGTTTTATCAAACAGATGAAGCAGGAGATAAATAACAGCATCACACCGTCGGCCGTCTCAGAAACAGACACGACAGAAAGTGTCTGGATCGCTAATACTTCGGGGATGTTCCAAAACTGCCGTCCCAGCCTGATTTGCATAACGGAGTGAAAACATTGCTATCTCTGCAAAAAGGGCGAGGAAGGGAGCTCAGCTGCGCGTGCACCAAGGCGCGCCCGAATGGATTCTGTGCCCTGCACGCTGTTCTACCACTCTGTTATAATTAAACAGATTATATACAGACAAAGAAGGTACACCTGCTCCGGGCAGGGTGACCTGTCCATGTAATGTAGTTCCTGAGCATCATGGAGTTGGAAATAACTGACAGGAACGAACAGAGTATAAAAGGGTCAGATTGCTACATCGCGCTGATTCTGAACATGGTACACAGTGAGAGTCTGAAAGGTCGGGGGGTGGTGTGAGCAGATACCATGAGGTCCGTTATGCACCAGGTAATATTTGCCGTCAGTCACTGTGCGTGAATACGGAAGAATCATGGGGGGTGTGAGTCCTAATCCAATGCCAGAAGACAGTGGCGGTCACCCAGGTAGAGACCCTCCTGGGGACCAGCCTGGCCTCCTCAGCATCTCTTGCTGTGGGTAATGCTCCTCTCAGTCCGATCTTCTGCAGCTCCTGAGCTGTCTGCGTCCCTGTCGGACTATCCATCTGCGCAGATGGGACTCAGAGCGGATTTTAAATCCGTCTGCAAAAGAAATTCGGTTGTAAGGTAAAAATTGTTCGTGGATGTGAACAAATAGAATTAAAAGGCGTCGCTATGTTAAATTGTAAAACTACTCCACACAAGTACCTACCTCATTTTAATGTAGAATTAACCGACCACTGCTGCTTGAATTCAAAATTAAACAGGTGCTTCCCCTTGGCTACTTTGAATCAGCAAACTGCTAAGGCCCTTCGCAAAGCCAGGTGTATGTGAGGTCACAGTCGGTGGACAGAAAGGTTAGTAGGTGCTGGTCCACACATCTTTGCTTGTTTTCAACTCAAGGATCACGCTGTTGAGCAGTATTTCTCCACTTAAAGAAAATGACAAGGATGTCAAGCACAAAAAGAGGATATATTTATTTTACTTTAATTTCTTGAGATTTGTGTGTGTGTTTTGTTTGTTCGTTTCTGTGTGTGATACTGAGGAAGTGAAGTGAGGGCCTTCGCACTAACCTACATCCTCAGCCCATTTATTTATTTATTTATTTATTTTATTTATTTTTTTTTTTGACACAGTGTCTCACTAAGTTAATAAATTGTCCAGGCTTTGCTGGAACTTGCAATCCTCTTGCTTTAGCCTCCCAAAGTGCTGGGCTTCTATGCCTGTGCCACCAAGAATAAAAAATTTCTAATGCCAGTTATTTTTCCTTTTCTTCTTGAGGTTTTCTTTGCTTTTGGTTCTAGTTTTATTTAGTGGTATCCTCAGGACCTTTTCAGATAATCCTTTCGTTGTATTCTTATTAATGCATGTTTACAGTACATAATGATTACATTCTTTGTGGGGTGTTGGTACCTAACACATCTGAGTTCTTTTTATGCCTGCCCCCAGCTCTTGGACTATCCTTAGGACTGATTTCAAACCAACCCCAGAACTGAGTAGGAAATAGGCGTGTCTTAACCCTGGGAAGAATCTGACCATCTCATAGGCCTTCCCTTGTGTGCTTTCTCAGCCCTGTCCAGACAGCACCTCCTTCCAAAACCACCTTGGAGACCCACTATGGCTGTGCAATTCTAGCACAGAAACTGCGGAGGTCAAGGACAACTACTATTATTTATAAGGAAGAAAAGAGAGAGATTAAAAATGCTCACACAGAAGACGGGCTCTCTAAAGGAAGCTCATATTGGTTTAAAAGTTAAACGATTCACGAAACATCTACTTAAGAGAGCTTTGTTAAAAATCACACCACAAACTTGATGGAAGCCAACTAACCTATCTACTTTGCTGGCATAATAAACATTTCAATGAACCCAACTAATGTCTGCTTTTTTTTTTCTTTTAGCTTTTATAAGTAAAATGAATATTAATATTGAAAAGAACAGCGGGAGCTATGTCTGATTGTGTAGAGGAACACCAGAATGAATATTTAATGCTGTGTCCACTTAGGGTACTCTAAATATAATTGCTGGCATTTGTCCAGCTACAGAAAAAGGAGTGGGGGAGCAGACTACACGGTGCTTATTTTAATGAGGTGAAATTATGTGGTTCAATAAAGCCCAGCCGTCTGCATAAGGAGAGGAGAGGCCCATGTTGGTGGGAGCATTATCGGCGACCCCGATGCTGGCAGCGTTCCTGTTTCACTGAGTAGGTTGAAAGCCACTTTCATCCTTCATTCATAATTTCCTTCAATGCCTTTCAACATGTAAACTGATCTCAAACGGGCGATGAAAGAATGAAATAGGGAAGTGTTTCTAGACTTCTCTGTTTAACAAAGAGGAAAGTAGTCTGTTTGGGATATATCTGAAGATGATATAAAATGTTGCCCAAGACTTTTGTTCTTTTCTTCTTCTTAATTTTTCTCTCTGATCCTCTTTCTCTCTCTCACTCTCTCTCTCTGATTCTCTTACATATAAATTACATAACCCAGGCATGCATGTGTGTGTGCATGCATAACGTATATACACCCATGAGTGCCTATGTGTTCCTCATGCCTGTGTGCCTTACGACAGCAAAGCACACCTTTTCAGGCAAAATGTCCTTGAATTTATAAGTTGATATGTATATATATATATATATTTTTTTTTTTTTTTTTTTTGTGGGTACCGAGGGTCGAACTCAGGACCTTGCACGCCAGCAGGCGCCCGTGCTGCTGAGCAATATCACCGGCCCTTTTCTTGTATGTGAGTACCGGGAGTCGAACTCGGGCCCTCGCGCTTGCCAGGCAGGCACTAATGCCGCTGAGCTATCTCACCAGCCCTATAAGTGGCTATTTATATTCTAACTTTATTTTTCAGTTGTTCAAGGGAAGACACTACTTTTTTACAATATGTATTTTAACCTTTATTATGCCTTCTGTCTTAGATATGGTTCCATGTTGTTTCGGTTAGTTTTATAACAGCATACATTATGTATATATACTTGCTGTTCTTGTTTCACAAATTAGCATTATGAAGCACTTGAAACAGACAACATTTTTAAAAAAGGAAGTAGTAAAACACCAGAATGATTATTATTCCATATTTTTCATCTTTCCTCATCTTTATGTAGAAAAAATGTGTGCTTAGTTCATAATTGGCACTCTACAATTTTAAAGTTATACTTAAATTATAATTAGTATTTAATAAATATGGCCATTTTTGTTATGAAAACCTTGAGAAAAGAAAGCATTCTTTTCTGTTTACAGCTTATAATTACATGGCTAGCCAGGTGTAGTGGTGCACGCCTTTAAATCCCAGCACTCTGGGAGGCTGAGGGCTGAGGAAGTAGAATCTCAGATTTATGCCTGGCCAGGGAAATTTAGTGACTTATTGAATCGCTCTCTCAAAATAAAAACTAAACCAAATATGCTGGAGATGTACATAAAGGGAAAGGTCATGGATTCAATCCACAGTACCAAAAAAATAAGTAAACAAACAAACTTAAGAGACCTTGTATATATCTAAATACCATAAGCTAAAAATGTGAATATAGATAAATTCCACTACTTTAAAAATATATGACCAAACCATTATAATCAACATTCTATGAACCAAAATGAAGAAAAAATGTGTTTGTGTCAAAACAGATTTAACCTATAAACATTTCTGAAGCATCAATAAAATAAAACGAGTATTTTAATATAATGTGAAAATATTCGTATCACAAAAACAATACACAAAGCCCAATAACTATCTGAACCAAATAGTCACATCCATTTGTCCAAAACTATAATTAAAATGTTCCATACATAAGTTTACCTACTTAAATCTGCAAAAATTAAATTCAAAAGATATAATATTTATTGTCGATAGAATCTCAAAAAACTAAGCGGTCAGTTTTTCCTTGTACTTGGAGTGCAAATTATATTTGTCTTTCAGAAGGCAATTTAGTAGTATACCACGGACACTTTTAAGATGGGATTTTTTGTGTTCATAACAATGAAACTAAGGAATTTACTCTTTTGGAATAAGGAAGCATTTTATTTATTTTTAGGTTCTTATTTCCAAATTATTGTTCATAAAAAATAAAACCAGTCAGAAATACAAATTAATCATCATATGTTGTCATGGAAAAAAATCTATTCATCTGTAAGAAGAAATGTTTCAAAATTCATTTTTAAAATGTAAAAGCCGCTCATAAAGCATGTGGGCACTGTGAGGCCCTTTTATAATCTAGAAAGTCTTTTCATCAGGATATTTTTTCCTGAACAGTTGGATTACGAGTCTTTCTTTTTCAGCTTTTTCGCTTCCAAATACAAATACTTTTTATAAACAGTAAGAAAATAACAAAAAATTAAGAAAGAAAGGATTACTAGATGGACATAGGTGAGGCAAATGACAGCAGACCTTCCTCCAAAACAACATCAAGACAACGAAACCCAGAGCAGAAGAAGGACAAGGAGAAGTTGAAGGAAAGAAGAAAAGGAGGTGGTGGAAGAAGAGGTGGAGGAGGAAAGGAGGAGGAAGGAGGGAGAGGGGCAGGCCTGGGAGGAGGAGGAGGAGGGGGAGGAGGAGGGGGAGGAGGAGGGGGAGGAGGAGGGGGAGAGGGACGGGCAGGGGGAGGGGGAGGGGGAGGAAGTCCACTCTGAAGGGAACCTGAAGGCCAGGGAGCAGTGTCTCATGGCCCTGGGCGCGGAGGCCAGCACAGGCCGGCCAGAAACAACTGTGGGCAGGAGGGCCGAGGGGGCCAGCAATGGTGTGGGACTGATACCCTGCTTTATTCCAAGTCCCCTCCAACTCCAAAGGTGCCACCAGAGCTTTCTGAGAAGTGAGAGTCCAGTCTACAAGCAATGGGCTCAAGACTATGCAATTTGAAGTGGCGTGTTTCATAATCCAGATATCATGGGAGCAAGAAAACCAAACAAAGAAAAATATCAAACGAACAAAATCATAAAGAGATTTGAGGAGCCACAGATGGAGACGGGGGAGAGAATACAAAGACCAGCTGTATCACACTGAGAGGAAAGTAGAGTACCACGAATTGGAAATTATATACCTAGCTTAACCACCAAAAGTGTCCACTAAAAACCAGGGCGTTTCAGCTACCAGAAAATATCACTGAAAGAGAATTCTTGTAAGTTACATCAATAATACAAACATGAAGAGGAGTAGATAAGTTTATTGCAAATAACCAGAAAATCATATCAAATAAATATCAAATAATAAAAATTCCCCCCAAATGATACTTAAACAGAGGAAAATTACAAGGATATAATACTGACTAAATTAAATATAGTCAAATAAGCAGTAAGGAATATGCAAAACCACCTTAAATTAAAAAATTTAAACTAAAAAAATGGAACTTAAAATATGAAAGTTTATTGAACTCAGCAAAGATGTGGACAAAAAGATAAAATTATCTATAAAAAATTGACTTTCAAGGGCCAGTGAGATGGCTCAGCGGCGTAAGCGCCTGCCTGGCCTAGTACGAGGGCCTGAGTTTGACTCCCGGAACCCACATACAATAAAAGGGCCGGTGATATTGCTCAGCGGCACGGGCGCCTGCTGCCACGTGAGGTCCTCAGGTCGACCCCTGGTACCCACAAAAAAAAAAAAAATAATAACTTTCAAGACACTAAAGTGAGAACATAATTAAAGGAAAAAATTTAAGTGAATATTAAAGAAAAACAGGAAAACAATCTAAAAGGTGAGAATATGATAAAGAAAAACAATTTTTAATTGTTTAGGAAAAAAGTGTTGAGGAAAGGGAACAGTCAAATAACAGATATCATTTCTAAGACTGATATTCCTGGGAAATAAGAGCAAAACAATGAAACCAAACTTATATTTAAGGTCATAGCCTTGGCAAACTTTTGATAAATAGCAAAAACTCAAAATCAGTGTAATGTAATGGCCCACAAAATATACAGAAAATTTATTGTATATAAATAAGAGACAAATCCTCATAAACCCTCTAAATTTCATAATAAATAAAAATCCACAAGAATTAGTAGATAAAATTTTTATCTTATGTGACAGTTAAAGAAGGTTTTAGAAAATGCATCATTTTCTTAGCACAGTCTTTTTTTAATTCTATAACCCAGTGTTTTGGTTTTGATACTCTTAGTCTCTTGTTCTTTTTCTTTTTTTTTTTTTTTTTTTTGACTTTTTATAAGTCCATGTTTGCAATACATGACTGCATTCATTGTAGGGGACTGGTACATGTACACAGCACATTTCAACTGCCCCATTTCCCACCTCTGTTAACCTCCCCTTTTATTTTTCCACCATCAGATTCATTTATTTATCTTATAAGACCTTATGAAGTTAGTTATCATATATACAGATTGAAAACCAGACTAATAGTCTAAAGAACACACAAAACATGTAAGACAATTGTACCAAGTCAAGGTATACTTTTAGATACATTCTCCGTGCTGGATTATAGTACCTATTTTTCTTTCTTTCTTTTTTCCCTATTTTTTTTTTATTTTAAACAGAAAAAAGTAAGAAATAACAATAAAACAGAGTTTCAAAGCAGGCTAGTAGGACAGTAACAATATCAACACATCGTGTATTGTTATATTCACAGTAGTTGTTCAGAGTACAAGATATAGGCATGAAATATTGTCTAGAAATTACAAGCACAAAACATTCCCCTCAATGGACCAAGAGAAACCAGCTGTATAACTATCTTAACTGTCTTGTGTATATATATATATATTTTTTTCTTTTCCCTTCCTTCCTTTCCCCTTTCTCCCATCACAGTTTTTCTTTTCTTTTGAACAGTTTCTTCCCTATTCACAATATCTATTGTACATTTTGGATCTTGTTTACTCTTTCAGAGCCTCACACTAGTGAGACAATGTGATGTTTCCACATGTGGGTCTGGTTTATTTCACTTACAAGTACCGTCTCGAGTTACATCCATTTACCTATAAAAGGCTCAAGTTTATCTTTCTTTACAGCCGAGCAGTATTCCATTATATTAAAAAAACCACATCTTTTTTATCCATTCCTCAGTTGATGGGCATTTGTATTATTTCCAAGATTTAGCTGTTACAAATTGTATAAACACGGGTGCTGCTATAAACATAGGTGCACATATATTGCTGTGGTATGATGTTTTTAATTCTTCTGGGAAGATACCCCGAAGGGGTATAGCTGGGTTGAATGGGACCTCTAATCCTAGTTTTTAATGGAATTTCCACACTGATTTCCTCAGTGGTTACACCAGTCTACACTTCCACCAACAGTGGAGAAGGATTCCTTTTCCCCCACAGCCCCACCAGCATTTGTTATCGGTTGATTTTTTTGGTGACAGCCATTCTTTCTGGGGTGAGATGGAATCCCAGTGTTGTTTTAATTTGCATCTCTCGAATGACAATCGATGTTGAACATTTTTTCATGTATTTATTTGCCACTTGTATTTCTTCATCTGAGAAGTGTGCATTCATCTCAGATGCCCATTTTTGGATTGGGTCTTTGAATTTGGGTTGGAGTTACTTCACTTAATATTATGGTCTCAAGGTTCATTCATTTTCCTACAAATGAGTCAAGTTTATGCTGCTTTATGGGAGAATAGTACTCTATTGTGTGTAAATAACACTTTTTTTTTTTGTCCTTTCAGCTGTTGATGGACACATAGGCTGTTTCCAAGATTTAGCTGTTATGAACTGTGCTGCTGTAAACACGAGTGTGCATACATCACTGTAATGTGATGTCTTTAACTCTTTGGGGAAGATACATAGAAGGGGAATAGAAGGGTCAAATGTAACTTCTACTTTATTTTTTTGAGGAATATCCATACCGATTTCCATAGACATTGCATCAGTTTGCAACCCTAACAATGGAGAAGGGTTCCTTTCTCACCAACTCTAAAACAACACACTCCTTTTTCTCCCGATCGTAAAACCTGGCCCCTTCTTTTAGGCTGCAGTACCTGTTTAATTTATTACATGTCAATGTCATTAGAACAAAGATGGCATCAAAAAACCATTCCAATGACATGTCTATGCTCACCGAACTTTTAAGTTTTTAAAAAAATTCATCTGCATGTCTTATTTTTTATCCAAGAAACACCTACATCTGATGTGTGGGGATGCTAATGGGTATTTAATGAATAAAAAAATTATTATTTTATATAAGCATCATTACTGCCTTCAAGAACTCTGGCTTGATTTGCAAATTGAGAACTCCTGAGTGTTAGAAGACCTGATGTGTTCAAGGACCTCTGTACAAAATTTGTGGCATTACCATTAGCTATTTTCTGTTTAATTGAGATGGTAACCCAGGTTATGATTAACTACAGGGTTAAGGGTGGAATTATATAATCATGAAAAGCAATTGTAATGAGTTCAGAAGATGGAAAGAGTAAGAGGTTCTTAAACATATTTGCACAATATATATTTTTTTCTAAGAGTGTACATTTTGCTGTTTCTCATTAAAATAAATCATCTTCTAATATCTTTTCTAGATTTGATATTTAAGATGACAATCATTGTTAGTGAACTCGTATTTGTTTTAATATTAACCATGATTAAACAACAGTGTAAGGAAACAACTTCAAAATAAATAAGTAGCAATAAGTTATTCATCAATTAACTGTACTACAATTAGTCTTTATGAAGCAAGGAAAAAAGTAAAATAAATAGTGCTAATTTAGACTTTACATGTTTGGAAACCTATTGCAGTTTTGGTACAATGTCTCATTTTCTCATTACATTATGAGGTATTTATTGAAATTAAGTTAAAAGAGAAAAGCAATTGTTTTTTAATTAAGGATTTTGTATGTTGAGCACAGTGCTAAATGCCTGTTATCCCAGGCATTAAGAGGCTGAGGCAGGAGAATCAGAAGTTCAAGCCCAGCCTGGGCATTTTAGCAATTTCTGAGAACTTATCTAAAAAAATTTACAAATTATAGGAAAGAAACAGCTGGGCATGTAGCTCATGTGGGAAGATCTTGGATTAAAAAATCACTACCAAAAAAATGACTGTTCATATTAATGGTAGAGTATTATTTTCAAGTCACTATGTAATACAAATAGATGTTTTACATTATCTCATGCTTTTCTAAACAATATTACTAAAAATTTCATTATTATCTGTCCATCTATCTGTCCAAATACCTTTTTAACTAGGACATATATATCCATACACACCCTAATACAATTTTAGTACAAATGTTAGAACAGTGCAGGATGTTAGCTTGCTTAAAAATGAAAAATTCATTTAGAGGAAAAATGACTCACAGGAAAATGAGAATCTACAAAGAATTTGCATTAACTTGGCTAACCCATCTCTAGACTAGTGCCTCACACTAACTGCTTAACTGTTAAAAGCTTCAATTAATTAACATATTGAGTAAAAACCCATTAAGGCTCTGTCTTACTTTGAACTCAGTTATTGCATAGATTCACATGAAATTCTAAAAGCTCTTACCTAGAATTATATAAGTAAATCCTAGATTTTATAAAGCTTCTCTGGTGACCATGTGAAAATATTACAAATGTGACCAAACTAACCCATGTGCTCCTGGACCTCTGGGGTGGCATCCAGAGGGATGAGAAGCTAGAAATAAATGTAGAGGCCACGATTTATACTCTAAGATGTTCCTGACAAAAGTGTGGTCTTAGTTGGCTGTAAGTCTGCATTCTTGGAATCCCAGCAGGGAAGGAGGATGACTCAGGAAGATGGCAAGTTCCTGGGCAATTTAGCAAGACCAAACCCCCAAAAGTACATAAAGATAGAAGAAAGGAGGGAGAAAAGGAAGAAGGCAGGCAGGCAGGAAAGAAGGAAAAAAAGGAAGAAAGAAGAGCAAAAAGAAAGAAAAGAAGGAGAAGAAAAAAGAAAAGAAATAAGGAAGAAAGAAAAAGAAAGGAAAGGAAATGGAAAAGGAAAGAAAGGAAGGAGGGAGGGAAGGAATGAAGGGAGAAAGGAAGGAAGGAAGAGGGCTGGGGTACAGCTCAGTGCTAGGGCATATCTAAGTACAATCCCCACTACTGCAGATACTAAACAAAAGAAAACAAAACAATCCAATACGATCTGGCCGATTGGTTTGTAAGGTCCAAAAACTTCAAGTACTTCCAAAGGATTTTTAAAAACAACTCTTTACTACACTTGTCTCAAAATTCTTTATTGTTGGTATCAACTTCTCATTACTTGGAAAAACATCAAAATAATATTAATAATTCATTAAATTTATGTTCCATCAGAAAATGAACTCTGCCTGTCCCGGATGGCAATCCCCACATGGCTTTGTCTCTCTCTGATCCTCCCCAGTTGCTGTGTTTCTGGCCAATCACAAAAGCACAGCAAATATCAATTGAATAAATAAATAAACTATTTCATTCTGTCTACCACACACACACATATTCCCATTTTTTAATTAAAATATGCGGGGTGTGGTAGTGCACATTTGTAACCCCAGCACCTGGGAGACTGAGACAGGAGAATCTTGAGTTCAAGGCCACCCTGGGATATAAAGCGAGTTCCAGGTGGATCCCAACTCCAGAATGAGAACTCATCTCAAAAATAAATAAATAAATAGAATAAAATATGAAGCAATTACCTGTCCGGCGACTATTACAGAGATTTTTCTTCATTTTTGCAAAAAAAAAAAAAAAGTAAAATACAACTATCATTATTTTATTTGCACCTTTTTTCTCACGCATAAAGCCAAGCATGCTGATTTGATCTTGTCCTTTAAAACACACGAAGCTGTCAATAATTTTCCTTCTGGTAAATTTTTGTTATTAATTTAGAAGCAGTGATATAGTATCCATCGGGGCCAGTAGCATACTTCACTGATGGGACGGCTTTTCTAAACCCGCTGCTGTGCGATGTGCTGAATTGGACTAACCTGCTTCTTCCCCGTCCACGTTCAAGGTCATGTCCATCCCCACCTGGCCATACTGACCACTGCTGGGGAGAGGGCAGCAGGTTGGTAGTGAAAATTTCAGCCAGCCTTGGGCAGCTTGGCAGACGACTCAGGGTGCTGCCGTGGTGAAATCGGTAGCAGCAGCCACTCCCTTGCATTTATTGACCTCGCGCAAGGCTCAGAAAGAGCATTTCCATGTGACCCCCGGGGAGAAGCGCTGAGATTTCAGTTCCCAGCTTAGTTCTCCTGCAGGAACCCAGCAACACAATGCACACGATGGAAGACGGCAGCCGACTGTGTCGTCCCTGCCTTCCTCGTGCCCTGTCCTGAGCTTTTGCTTGATGACCTGACCTTGGCCCAGGGCGGAGCTGGGTTTCGGTCCGTTTAGCAGTTCAGCGGGCCTGGCCTCCTCTCGGGGTCCTGCGGTCCCACTGGGAGAGGCACCCATTTTCAGGTTCTGAGTACAAGGCCCTTTTTATCCCCTCGATTTCCACGAGGTCAGCGTGCCACCCTGTGTTTGCCAGTGGCACTCGGACTGCCTAGCACGCAGCTGTGGCCCAAGAGCCACCCTGCAACCCAGCAGACCTGCCACCAGTGTCTGTGCCTAATGACAGCAGCAGCAGAGGATATTTTCTGATAATTGGCTTTGTGAGCAGCCAGACCCAGGGTAATACTCTTGAACAGATGAAGCCTTGTCAGGGTTAAACGCCCGTTAGTAATTCATCAGAAATTTCTGTCACGTTTGTGTGCGTGGTTTCCATAGAACAAAAGAAAATTAATTTCCTGATGAAAACACCTCATTGGCTTGAACTTCCTCCGTGCCCTTTATCTTTTTATAGAAGGTATATTGCATCTTGCAATACATGTATTTACGGTCTGCTGTGAGACTCACGCACACGCGTTAAAATTACCAGGAAGCCTTGGCCCTCTGTCCACTGTTTGAGAACCTGAGTCTCTGCAGTGCTAGGCAGTCAGTGAGATGTTGCTACAGGTCAAAGCAGGGTAGGAGGGCTTTACAGTAAAATGCAGCAAGTGATCTAGTTACAGCAGGAAGAAAATAAATATCCACTCAAGTTAGGATAATTCAAATCAAAAGTGAAGATTAAAACAAATGGTTCAACGTAAAATCTCCAAGTCAAAGCCTTATTGAGGAACTAAATGTGGTATATTTACATACACTTGAATGTGTACCACACAAGCACACACGTTTTATGCATTATAAAAGTCCCCTGTGAGCATTCCTGAGAACCACAGGACCTTCCTAACAATTGCTTTTGTTTGACAGATTTTGGGGAAAAATTCCATTAAGGCATGCAGGGAATCACACGCTATCATTTTCATAATTAATCCTGAAAAAAGAAGTTGGGCTTAGATAGTTAAAGAATTTTGGTGGAGCAAATTTCTAATGCTATTGTGGCTAACAATTGTGTCTCTATGTCTGAGTTACACAAAATATTTAGCAATATTTAATTGATAAGTACATAAACCTTACTCTAGAAATGCACACATAAAATATTTTTCTCATTTCTCTCATCTGATTTTCATATGCTGGCATTTATACATAGTGGAATTGAAGTTTATCTTCATTTATAAAAATTCTCAGGGCAGGAGCCAGGGAGGTACCTCAGTGGCACAAGCACCTGTCTGGCAAGCACAAGGTCCTGAGTTAGATTCCTGGTACAAAAAATTCTTAAGGCAATTTTTATTAAATTCCTGTATAAATTGTGTATTGTTTTCTCCATTATTTCATGTAGTCAATATAATCTGCAGAAAATAGGCTGATGTCCACCTGCTCCATAGTATCTTCCTGCCATGCCAAGAGGTCCTGCTACCTGGAATACTGTCTGGCACATACAGAAACTCAAAAAACACTTATGAAGTGACAGAATATCTAAGCATGGGGAGGGGGACAAAACCATGGTAATTATTTTGGTAAGCATATAAAGCAAAAAAAAAAAAACAGTGAAGGTATTCTTGAGAATATTTGAAAAATTTAAAATAAAATTGCCTTCTAGATGAAGCTTAAATAAGCAGATATGATACATGGGATAGCTTTCTATTCCTAAGCAGTGATCATTAACCGAGTGCCTTAGCATGGTACATATCTGTTATCTCCGTTTCTTTACGTCAGTGTCTGCATGGGGTCCCATGGCTTCCCTGCTCCTAATCTCACTAACCTGCAGCTCTGGTCCCCTCTGAGGCTGCATATCTTCTTTCTAGGCTAACGGACAGGTGACAGAACTCAGTGTGTTCTGGATAGAGGACTGAGTCTTTCAGCTACTGAAGGCTGTCCCCAGTTCCCTACGATTTTGCTTTCTCTACACCACAGTTGTTGCTTATTTCCAACCAATGGATGAGTTTCTTTCTCTGCTTTGGTCTCTGGTGTCTTGGCTCTCTTTTGGAGGCCTTGCCTGATGATGTCATACTTACCTAGGATAACTTCCCTTTGGCTTAACATAAAGGCAATTCATTAGTGTCCTTAGTTACAGCTACGAAATCCCCACACTTTTGCCACAGGAGGTAACACAATCAGAAGAGTGGTATTTCATCCCACTTTTGCCATAATCTCTGAACTGGAAGCAAAATAAAACTCTTGCCTGCACGCAAAGACACAGGAACTTACACTGGCACAGCATGCTGGGAGTTCTGGAATGCCACCTTGAGCAAGGTATGCTACAATAATTTAGGGCTTCCTATATCAGATTCTGTCCAACTTCATGTTGTCTGCCTTCTGGGATGCACTGGAGTTCATAGAAGCTAGTTACCACTTTACTATAAAAAGTATAACTAGATCCTTGAGTTTCTAAATATAATAAGCCCTGAAAAATTGGGTGATTTTCAGAAATATATTATCCACTGTATTACCCATGCTCTAGCAGTCAAAATAATATAGAGATCATGGGAGGAGAGAGAAGAGATATTTACTTTACTAAAATGAAAACACGTTTCAGTTCTTTAGCTAGATTGTGGCTCTGGAAATATAATAAAATCAGCTGCTTCCTCTAAATGCTTTCTGTTCAAAGAATGGACCATACATCAACTGAATTTCCAGAAGTCTGTTTGAAATGCAGAATCTTGGGGCTGCACACCAGCCCTACTGGTTCAGAATATTTTTATTTTTATTTTTGTAATAAAAGTAGGAGATTTGTATGCAATCAATGTTTGAGAAGTGCCATAGGAAAACTTGCTTTCAGTTTATGCATTCTCTCACGCCTCTGGAACTTTGAATATGTTTTCTTTTATTTTTCTGATTTAAAATAGATTATAAAGAGCAGAGTTTTCCAAGATCTTTTTAAATATTTAATGATATTTACATAAACATGCCTGACCAACTTTGAAACCAGAGAGGGAAGAAAATAATGAGATCAGATAAATAAACATATCTTTTATCTCTATTTTTTTTTCTACATTGTTTTATTTTGACTGGAGCATTCGTAGAATCCACTCATTGCCTGGGATATAGCTCAGTGGCACAGCGCCTGTCTGGCAAGACTGAGGTCCTAAGTTCGATTCCCAGTACCAAAAAAAAAGCAAAAAAAATCCACTCACATCTCACCTTTCCTACTGCAACCAAAAGAAAGATAATATATGGAATAACCAATTCCATATATTAAGTCATCCTAGGGATGATAAGATGATTTAAGGCATATTTTCCATCTGTAAATTCCTCTTCCTAACTTCATTAGCCATTAGAATAAAAAGAAAAACAAAGAAACTTAAGACAGCATAATACCATGGATGCTTCTTACCACTCCATTTCATAGAGCCTGGCACAAGCCATGAGTCATCTGTGATGTGGCACACTGCAATTATTTGAAATTAGATTTCAAAAGACATTTTGCCTTAAGAAATTCTCTTAAAATTATACAAAAATTTTATTATATAATAAATATATTAAAGATTCAATCTATGGCCTTATGAAATATTAAGTTCAATAAGAAAAAAGTACAATAAGATGGCAAGCTTCATTTAAAGTAGTTCTTTCAACATTTCGAATTTGTCAAAAAAATTACAATTTTTGCTTTAATATCTTCACAATAAATAATATCTTCACTTAAAATCACTAAGGATTCAACTTAATAATTGTGTTTGCCTTTTTATATTATGAAAAGTAAGTGTACTCAAAACCAACTGTGTTCTAGAAAAATCTACCTGGTAGCATCGGTCACCCTCAACTGCCTGCTCCACTGGGAGGAGCAGAGCCTTTGAAGTTCAGACACCCTGGGACCCAGCTCCTCCACGGATTGGCTGTATCCTTGGTAAAGCCTCACCATCATGGGGAAAAATATTAGAAAACTTAACGATCAGTGCAATGACTAACAAATAGTAAATTCTCAATATTTTATGTTTTTATTAGTGCATGCTCGTCGTACATAATGATGACATTCATCTTGGGGAGTTGGTGCAAGCACGTAACATGTCTTACTTCTTTTTATGTCCCGTTCCCTCCTCTCTCTTTTCTCCCTCACTCTGTTCGTCCCCATCCCATTTACAAAATATCTATTTCCCTGTTTCCTATTATCTTTTATTTTGCTCTTTATTATACTTTGGGGTTTTCGTGTAAGAGAAAAACCATACAATATTTAAGCTTGTATGCTGATTTATATCAGTTAACAAGGTGCTACTGTTACTGTTATAGACCCGTAAATACATTCTTCACAGTCTAATCTTTAGTTTTTATATATAATACGTTTAACATGAGTAGCTAGAGCTTTAGGTTCTACCTGGACATGTGTGGCAGTTCAAGGCTACAGAGGATGTTATCAAGTGCTTTGATATCAATGTACCGTTCGAAGCCCACTTATAGCTACCACATTCTGATGCTAACTAAAAAAAATTTTTTAATCCAAGCAATTATCTTATCCCTCCATAATTTCATTCTTCTATTTCGTTAAATCAAGAACATTTAAAGACAATAGCACAAAATAAAATAAAAATAATATGGAGTTGCAATTATTTTGTTAGTAGTGAACATTCACTGCTGTGAATAACAGAAAAACAAAACATAATTTTACAAATGCTTTTTATATCATTTTACCTATATAACTATATAGAAACAAAACAAACCCAATTTTTCTAAATTTGTTTGGTCTGGTTTGACCAAATGTTAGCCGGGTCCAACAAATGTTTATGGTATTTACCCAGGATGCTGGTATTATAACAGATTTCAAGGACATACGACTGAATTTCAGATCTGATTTCTGCCCTAAGATATGTAACACTGAAAGAAGATCAAAGAAGTACACATCAAACAGGGAAATCATTGCAGTCGAGTTGAGAGAAATCCATGTTCATACCTCATGTCACTGTATGCTAAGTTTTATCGAGTGCACAGAAATTTCTTAGAAGCGCTGAGTAGAAACATCAACGGGAAGTGTATCAGTCCTGGAGAGCATTGCTCACATTCACTCATTTATTTTGCAGTTGTTGTTGTTTATTTGTCTGTCCCAGGCCCTCATGCATACTAGGCAGGCACTCTACCAGTAGCTCACATGTGCAGCCCCTTTTTATTTTATTTTGAGAGAGGTGCACAGGCTGAACTTATCATTCTTCTGCCCCAGCCTCTCAAGTTGCTGGAATTACAAATGTGCACTGCCATCCCTCAGTTTCTCAGTCCTTAAGGCACACTTCTGCCTCAGTTAACCATTTTGGAGGAAGACCCTTTTGGCCCCATGTAGAAGTCAAGAAGCACATGTGGGTTCTTGGTTGACGCTACAGAATAAGGAGCAAATAAAAAGAGGAAGGATCAAACTTGTTTTGTTGCTGGTTGTCTTGGTTAGTTTTCACTTGTTGCTGAGACAAAATACCTGACATTCAGAGTTAAGTAAGGAAAAGCTTATTTAGCTCACAGTTTGTGGAGGTTTCTGTTCATAATCAGCTGGCTCCAAGGCAGGGTGACATGGCACAGGGGCAACAGTTCAAGGCAGCAGAAGACAACAAAAGCAACAAGAGCAAAAAAGAGGGAGAGCAAGCCTCTTTTCCTCCCTTGTATTGTAAGGAGGCTACCTGCCCTGGGGTGAGTCCTTTATACCCACACCATCTCCGTGCCCTCCTCTTGCACAGGCTCAGGATGTTTGCAAAGTGAGGACCCTGGCCCTCTGCTAAGTCACTTAATTGAACTTTTAAACTTTTCAAGTTGACACAATGAACAACATCCTAGAGCGTTAAGAGCATGTCCTCTACACCCCAGGATGTAGAGCTGCTGAGTTACTTAGTCAAGCTTCTAGACTTCTCAACTTGACACAATGTATCAACCATAACACTCCTTATGAGGGAAGTAACCCCTGAATAGGGAGGGGAGTGTCCTGGAAAATTGTATTGGATATTCTACTTCACTGGATGCA
Organism: Erethizon dorsatum; assembly: GCA_028451465.1. NCBI lineage: Eukaryota > Metazoa > Chordata > Mammalia > Rodentia > Erethizontidae > Erethizon > Erethizon dorsatum. The sequence goes on along the minus strand of CM051824.1, from coordinate 152,618,872 downwards.
CATTTGGAGAGATTCTATCAGCATGGGTTCCATGGAAAGACCATCCCTGGAGACCCACCACCATGTTGACTGCTACTTCTCTAGGAAACTGTACCAGAGGTAGATGTCACGTCCATATGCTGTTGATTTATCTGAAGAAAAGCAGATCCAATATGGAGTTGTTAGAAGTCACTGGTTTTATGGAATCAAATTACTTGAAGCTGGAGGGTACGGATTGCCGTCCCCTCTCTAAACCAGAGCAGCATGCGTTCAGGCCACTCGGGAACAAGAAGAAGAGATGTGTCCCCAGCTGTGTCCTTGTTTCTTTTTCACCGAACATGGTGGTTTAGATATTTAATCATCACTACGGTCATTTCAGTATGAAAACCAGTGTTTTTCTTGTACTAAACTTGAATTTTCACAAGCGGTTTTCTGCTTTGTTGTTGTTGTTTTGTAACAGCAGATCCTGACAAGCACCAATATGTATGTTGAAGTAAAGTCACAGGATTCATGAAAGCCATGCACAGAATGTCTTCAGAAATGATACCATCACAGCTTTCGACTGGAACTTATTGTAATCAAAGTGGTTTTTAGAAAGAGGAATTGGGCAGCAGTATTCAGGATAGATAAGATGATCCTAGAATTATAGAATGGAGCTTAGAGGTTTATTAGGTGAAGAATAAGAATTCGATGTGCTACATGTATCTAAATAAGATTAGTGTTTACAATTACAGTAAAAACTGTCATATGTTGAAATTTTATTAAATCACTGTACTTGCTAAGTACAGTATTTCACATATATTAGCGCATTATATTTTCACAATATTTCAAGACAGGCAACATTACTTTTTTATCTTAGAATAATTAACTAAGTGTTGCAAGCACAAATTTCTGGTTGAGCTCTTCAGCAGCAATTTATACTCACATCTGTCCAGCCCAAAGTACCATGCCCCTTTTGTTTCCAGCCTCTTAGAAAACAGGACATTATTTGAGGTTATATCTTTCCTGGCATCCTGCATCCTAGGTCAGATGCTATGCAGGCAAAAGTTAATAATCCAGGTTTTCTGAGAAGTTCATACTGACTGCAAAGTTTTGTGATGAACAAAATAATTTGTACAAGGTTCTTTGGCCATTAAAATAAAACAACAGAGTGCCTCCTGATAATTATCTCAAAGAACTTGAAGTGTAATTATCACACGTAATTTTCCCATCTCCAAAATAGAATAGCACTTATAAAGAGAAACATTTAGGTTTATTTAACAAAAGTTTCTAGAACTGTCATTAAGGTCACAAAAGGAGACCAGCATTTTAGGAAATCAGGCAGTCAGACTGATTGAGGAGAACTCCGATTCTGGAGAAGGTGGCAGGGGGGTAATTGCTGCTTGAATTACCTGTGGCAAAGTCACCAAAGAAAGTAGGGGCACGAGTGAGTGTCAGATGTGGCATAGCGTTCCGTGAATACACCACCAGGAAGCAAGCGTGCAAAGACCCCAGAGTGTGCTGTGGGGACACGGGAGCTGGGTGGTAAGGAGGAGGACAGGACAGCAGCGATGTTTTCCCTCCACATCGACCTACCTAAGGGGAAGTCACCTCCATGATGCTGGAAGGTAGTACCAGAGATACTGCCAGAAAGAGACCGTAACTTGGTATAGAAACTCCACTTGGATGAGAAATGAATAGGAAGAAAGAAAGGAGTTATCTCTTTAGAACCACCGACATCTCTGGGAAGTCCAGGATGGAAATGAAACTCCAGGGTCACAGTGAGGACTCAGCGACTCTGTGTCCCTTCTACTCTCACACACAGGAGCTTCCGGAAGCTTTCTTCTCAAGGGACACTTCCATACTTTCAATCCGGCCAGAATCCCTACCTAGATCCTGACCTTTGACCCCCTTTCTGTGTACCTAGAAACATAAATAAAGGGCAGTAGATATTTGAAAGGTATACGAGTTTAATAGAAAAAATTAATGAGATATCTGTAGCGTATTTGCCATGTAAAAGGAAATAAATGTGCAATGCATAGCAGAGGAAGCATAATTAGTGGACTGGATAATTACAAATTAATAAATAAAACATGATTATAAATATTTTGAATAAATAAACACTGGTACTGAAAATGTGATAGAGGGAAACATTTAAGAAGAATCAGAAGATTCTGAGTTTGACAAATATGTTACTTGAAATAAAGAAGTCAATACATGGAATGAAAATAACAAACGATAATTGGACCAAGTTATTGAATAAGTAAGACAATAAAAGGGTAGGTTGAAGAAGTCTCCTGGAAGATACATGAACAGGAGGTGTAAATCTAAGGGGATAGAATGGCCAAAAGATGTTCTAACATCTATGAAGCAGAAATCCCTGACTTCCAGACCCTAATATCTTTAGGGTAAGAACTCATGTTTTAAACACTAATGAATGAAGCTTTCCTAGCATGTAAAGAACCACTTAGAAACGCATATTGAATGAGTTTATAGCATTACTTATGAAAGACAAAAATATTTCACCACACTTGAATGACTTTTTAAAATATTGGAAACAAAAAAAATCTTTCAAAATGAAAAAGCAGATCATACACAGAGTACAAGGAATCGAATTAGCAGTGGTTACGTGAGCAAAATGTCACAGGTAAGAAGATTCTCAGATACTGAAGGGAAAGTATACAGAGCACAACATCACTTTATAACCAGCTAAACTCACATGTGAATGAAAAGGTAAAGGAAATATAAGTTTCTACACAAAAGTCTCAGACTTTGGCCTATGAGGGCTACATTTAAATCAAACTTTGGTATAAATATTCCTTCAAGAAGGGAAATAAAACCAAGAGGACCCCAAGAGGAAGGAAGTAGCCACTTGCCAGTTACATGGTACATGGAAAGCCCAGGTCATCATCCCTTCCCGAACAGGGATCAGCCCAGGTGACCCTGCACACAGTGGCCTGTGTCCCCACTCCCCAGGTGACCTGTGAAGGCACAGGCCACCTCAGACTACTGCCTTCTCTATTTTCCTCATATTAGCCCTCAAATCCCACTTCTTAAATCTTGATAGCCAGTATCTCATACTTGAATTAAGCTACTACTTTATTCCATCATCTTCTAAACCACCTGGTCCATTTTTATTGTTTTGAAATAATGGGAATTGAACCTATTATTTCAAATGAGGGCTTTGCTCATACTAATCAAGTGCTTACTACCAAGCTACATTCGCAACCCTGATTTTTGTCACTTAATAGATTCCTTCAAATAGGCAAAGAAAACCTCTTAGAAGCCAACACTTCACCCCAGCCGGCACTGATACCTGTTTGTTCCCCTGTTGGTGATTTTATTACCCTAGGTCTTGGATAGATATCCGCTCCCTCTCCAGCCCATCTTCAGCCTAGAATCTGTGTCCATTCCTGTAAGGACACTTTACACCTCGTGATTCCATTATCATTCCAAGATAAATTCAATGGGGCCTATATATGTTTTTATCTTCCCAATAAGATCTCCAAGCAACTTGCAGGTATAATTTTCTTATTATTTTCTATTCATATACATTTTTTTTATTTTTTAATTTACTTTTATTAGTGTGTGTTTGCAGTACATAATGTTGACTTTGTGTGGAGTTAGTTCATGTCCTAATCCCTCCATCTCCCTCCATCTCTTGATTTGAGAAAGACCTATCTCCCTACTTCCTGTTCTCTCTGCTCTTTCTTTATAATTTGGTTTCCTCATATAAGAGAAACCATGCTTAAATAATTAAAAAATGGGAGAGGATAAATGGCATATCCGGAATTCTACAAGTTCTGATTTCAAATGTCATCTCCATTGGAAACATGGTAATTTCCATATTTGATACTTTTTTAAAACATAGGATCAGCATATCGGACAGAGGAGTTTTGTTGTGAGTTTCAGTGGAATTCTAGTGTAATCTCACTTAGCACAATGTCTGACATGTAATATCTTAGCAATTTCCCGCATCGATAAATCTACATCCTTTCAGAACTACTAGGACAAACTATTATCCTAGGAGATACAGGATAGTCATCCACAAAAATTAAGCACATAAAGAATTTACTGTTTATTAAATCTTTATGCTTATTACTCCAGACTGATGAACACACACTGGTCCTTCCCTAAGAAGCACTCTGGAAATGTAGATCCTGGGCAATTTGTCATCACTATAAGCACCAAGTCAATGCACGTTCTTGGTCTTCACCCTTATTCCCTATGTGGGAGATCCCTGGTAATTCCTGCAGAAATACAGATTAAGGCAGAGTTTATAAAACTGACATTACTGATATAGGTGGGACAGGGCTGTCCTGGTCATTGTAGGATTCATAGCAGTATCTCTGTACTTTATGCCTTCATATCAGTACCACATCTCTCTACCCCTGCCCAGAGTTGTGTCAACCACAAATGTCTTCATCACCTATATTCCCAGTATGCCGTGAGGCTGAGACAGGAGGATCACAAGCTTGAGGCCAGCCTGGGCAAATTAGGGGGAACCTGTCTCAAAATAAATAAAAATAAAAATACAAATATAAATAATGGCTGAGGATGTATCTCACTGCAGAGGCCCTCAGTTCAATCCCCATTACTGCAGCCACACACCCACCCACACACACACACACACACACACACAGCTCTTCAAGCATTGTGTCATAGTTCCTGGGACAAATTTCCCCTCTGTTGGGAACCACAGGGTTGAAAATTGATTTCTCTACTGCACATCTTTTCATGATCATAGCAGTTGAGCAGTTCCTATCTCACAGACCGTGCTTCCTCCATGGAGAAGCCACAGATTCAACACTCTGGCCTCCCTTGGAACATGGCCATGTGCCTGTGACCTGGGCAGCACAAACATGAGCAGCACATGAAACTCAGGTTCCGAAAGAGGCCACACTGCCAAGCAGCCCATGTGTGACATCCACTCCCCAGCATGTGCATGGTGGCGGGACCAGGCCTCCAACTTGGGGGACATGGTACCCAGCTCTGGGCAGCTCTGATGCATGCAACTCTCACCGTAGCTGCAAAGGAATGGGTGTGGAGGCCTCTTCCTCACCCCAAGGAGATTCCGCCTGGCTCTAGACACTATAGGAACCACCTTAACCGAGCTCCACCACTGAGCAGCCAGCACTGAAGTGACCTGAGTGATTATTTTCTCAGTTCTCCCAAGGATGGTTCATAATGGCACCATTCTACACACATACTGGGGGGCGCATTCATGACACACAATGCGTGCCTTACAGGATTAGGGCGTAATTGTCACACGGAAAATGGGTTGATGGGGAAAAATCCCTTTTCTGCTAAACTATCTATTGTTGTTCTGTTTTTTGCCATTGAAAGTGCTTCCTGCTAACAGTTTTCCATTGAAGGAACATGAGCAACTTTCAAATGGATGTGAGTTTTTTTCACGCAGGACCTTCAGTGTGCTTCACTGAGGAATAATTTGCCAGTTCCCTGTGTAGAGGCATTTTACTGTTTCTGTGAAGACCATGTAAGAAAAAATACTGTAGGGCTTTGATGATCTCACAATTTATGCTAATTATTCAGTTCAATCTTCGTGACAAACTTACCAAGACTGCCTACATCATTTACAGGGCCCAGAGCAAGGTGAATGCCTGGCACTTTGTTCAAGAAATGAGAATTTAAGGTGGCAACAGGAGAATCTGAAAACAAACCTGGGATACTCTTCTAGCACAAGACTGGCAAGCTACTTGGGTCACAATCACAGGAGGCTCCTCATGAGTTAATCAACCACACTTCCCTTAATCTAACTTACAGAGCAACAAACCAGATGCTGAAACTGCTCTAGAGGTCTTACGGGAATTCATAAAAACCCTGATGACTCATTTTCAGTGCATCAAAATAGTCACAGAATTGCCTGGGTCCCAGCATCTCTGTACCCAAAAGAGGACAACTGGACTGTGATACGGGGTAGTGGTTACTTTAGGTTATATTATTACTTGTACACAAATAAATCCTTAGGAAGAGGTTATATATATATATATATATATATATATATATATATATATATACACATACATATAAAGCTTGATCTTGAATTATATTGTTTGAAAGGTGCTGAAGGTGTAATAAGTTTTATCGACATCACTACAGCTAACAATCTATATAATATCATTTGTCACAAGGCTAACAGATGTGCCTGGTATGATTGAGTTGACTTCATGACCAGAATGGACTCTGGGAACCTGCCATCGATCTGATCCTCCTGCACCACGTTTCGGATACTGGGCCTAGCAAGAACCCTTCAAGCACAATTCTTTCTTAATGAGAATGACTAACTCCAAAAAATATACATGACTATACTCAGGATTCGTAGTCTATTGCCTATATTCTAAATCTGAGGAGAAATAATTACTAAGACAGCTCTGATTGTCCCAGGCCTGTAACTTATATCCTGTTAGAATATTAACAATGTAATTGCCTAGCTATTGAAACTTTTAAGGCTAATGATCCCAAGGAATATTTGTACTTTTATGTAATATTACAATTATGTCAAACTTCTATATATAGGAATTTTATATTCAAAAAGGAAATTAGCTTGAACTATAAATTCAAAAATATTGGTTTGAATACAGGACTCCAATGAAGAGCGGCGTTGTTTTCCAACAGCACAGTCGCTTCTGTAGTTATCACAGCATTAGCGATCACCTTGCAAAGAACATCATTTTTAGTTTATGGATGCATTGAGGTATTGACTCTTCTACCATATAATTCTTGTGTTTTATGTAATTCATTCTTGCTTCAAAGTAATGGATGTAATATTTACTAAATACTGTATTATGATATTTGAGATAAAACATGTCAGAATATCCATAGAGTAACTGGCAGTGGTGGATGAAGCCAATTCATCCTACAATTATCGTGATGTTACTAATCTGTAAGGCAACCCAGGTCACAAAACACTTTCTCAAATGTGTTCTTCACCTCCCTGCAAAAAACATACAGGTGCACGCAATGATGATTGTGAGAACAATTTGTACCGGTACTTTCTTTTTTAAAAATAAGGAATGACTGTAAAATGTCAATTAACCCATAAATCTGGGTCTATTCAGTTAATGAGTCTTAAATTTACCATTTAAAAATATCGTTTGAGAATACTTGCTTACGATGCTTCTAAGACCTATCGGAGTGATTCTGATATTGGACGGGTATAGAAAAAAATTTAACTTTTATTAAGAATCCAGAAAGACTCTAATGCTTAGGATCTGCTCCTTATGCTAAGAAAATCAAATTCTTTCTAAAATATATGAGGAGACACAGAAACAAAAAAAAGGAAAAATAAGCAATGGGTAAAACATATTTCCTTTGGGAAATTCTGCTTAATATATGGATATATATGTAAGTGTGTGTGTATTATTGATATATGGGGAATGTATGGGAAGAGAGGTAGAGACATAGAGGGAAACTTTACATTTGTTTGCAAACAAGAAAAGCATCAAATAATGTTTTGCATTTGGAAAGCCTTGCATTGGCCTGTGGAGCAGGAAATGAGGTAAGTGCTTGAAGTAGACTTTACTTTCATAGCCAGAGCAATTTTGTGACTCCTGGTAATGTTACTCTCAGTATTAGTAAGAGAGTAATGAGATGGGAAAACAGCAGCTCTGAAAACACAAGTGAAGAAGTGTTGGGGGTATGACCACCTCTGAAGACAGGTGGCATTGTGAAAGAGACAGGCGCAAGGGCACAGGGGAAGATGATAAAGCCAGGTGTGATGGCGCACACCAGTGATCTCAGCTCTCTGGGAGGCTGAGGCAGGAGGGTCACAAGCTTGAGCCCAACCTGGGCAACTTAGTGAATTAGCAACACTCTGTCTCAAAATAAATAAATAAATAAAATTAAAAAGGGCTGGAGATGTACTTTCGTGCAAATTTCCTGGGTTTAATCTCCAGTACCACAAGCAAACAAACATTCAATAAAACAAAAATCCGATTACAGAAATCTGTATATAATTTCCTTAGATATATACGTGATGGTGTTTAAAGTATATCTAGGGCTGGTGAGATAGCTCAGCAGCATAAGCGCCTGCCTCTCAAGCTCGAGGTCCTGAGTTTGACTCCCGGAATCCACATAAAGGAAAAGAAAGGGCCGAGGCCCTGAGGTCGACTCCAGTACCTACATAAAAAATTAAAAAAAAAAAAGTGTATCTAAATAGCTTTTATTTGTTTTAAAATGTGTCTGAATAGATTTTATGTTAAAGCTACAGTTAAATAGTTTGTCTTATCAGCCATGTAGGATGAGACCTTCCAAAAAAATTTTGTTTTGTAGGGGTTACATTTTTCCCACCTTTGGTTACCAATTTTTGAGATAGATAGACATGGAAAAGACAACTGATACCCCCGCGTTGGATGCATTGTGCGAGCTAACTCTTAAAACTCTGCACATAAATAACTCGAGCCTTACTTTGTCTGTTTGACATCAGCAGGTTCCCTTCAGTGAATTACTACTTGAGATGTGATTCTCTGTCATTTTTCACTGTATCTATTGCATTTATTCTGCACTTTATCATTATGCTTTTGATATTTTGGGACAGGAATATTGGAAAATTAAAGTACCCAGAGTATTTCTTGTTATCGTGGTGGAAATTTGGGGATATGTGTTACAGGAACTCCATATAAAGCTGTAAAGAAAATGTTGAAATAAATTACCTCGTTCTTTGTGTTTCATTTAAAGCTTTTTGGCTTTACTACTAGATTCTTATAGAAAATGCATTTGATTAACAAGTATTGCCCCTGATAGCAGACTACGCAAATGATGATTCCTCCAACATCCTAACTACAAATTCAGTAAGCACTTAGACTTGCTCTCCTGGCTGCTGAATGTCCTAGAATCCAGACGGAGCCCCAGACATTGCAAAGATTACGGAAGGGCTCATGGTATTTACTCATCATTTACCTTCTTTAGTGTCTAGAATCTGGAAATCTTAGAGAAACGTTTTTTGGTTTTTTTTTTTTAAAGTTAAGGAGTTGTGTTGAGGTCATAAGATTTACCATTCCTTTTTTGCTAGTTGTCAACAGAAGCTTATTTTAAATCCAGGTATAGCAATGTTTTCTCTATTTTAATTTTTCATGTTGATTATTACTCTCCCTTTACTTTTTTTTTTTGTGGGTACTGGGGGGTCGACCTCAGGACCTCACGCGCCAACAGGCACCCCTGCCGCTGAGCGATATCACCGGCCCCTTTTTCGTATGTGGGTTCCAGGAGTCGAACTCGGGCCCTCTCGCTTGCAAGGCAGGCGCTTACGCCGCTGAACCATCTCACCGGCCCTCTCCCTTTACTTTTTAGAATTAGTCTTATTCAGAATCTTCAAATTAGAATTTTTTTTAAGATTTAGGCAAGACTGTCTCGAGAAGTAAATACTCCATACCAAGTTAGAACATCTCTATGTTGGAGAACTGAATTAAAAATCCACCACAAACATATCTTTGTCCTATCTTCCACTCCAACTTCTGCAGGGCGAGAAACGGTCACACCAGCGTCATTTAGAAGCCCTTTGTGGACATGGACATTAATGTTCTCCTATCTGTAGCTGCTTATCCATGACTCCGGTTTGCTTTGATACTTGGGTATCACAAAGCCAAAGGAAAGATATTAGCAGCGTTCACTTACCTCTATGCGTTCTTAGCGATGTTTTACAAACAAATGCAAACTGTGTTACTTATGAATTAAAGTGCTGATAACCAGATCTCATTATATTGGTGGTAACACCAAATCTTTAGCCATCTAAATCCTCAGACCCCAACGTGAGCATATCTAGTATCTGTGGCATCCTTAGACCTCAAAGATATTTACACACACACACACACACACACACACAGCGCCAAACATTTCCTAAAGCTTGGATTTTAAATGCAGTAGTCCAAAACTAAGATCCATGGAAGTTAAGGTCTCACGATATTTGTATTTCCTCAGCGGTTTGTCGCTGGCTGAGTATGTGGAGTCACCATGGCTGTGAAGCAGCGCCCTGGTTGTAATTTGCTGGTAATTACAGCACTCGCAGTTGGCCTGGTGACAGTTGAGACAACCCTTGATAATCCTTAAACTTGCATTCTGTGTGCTTCATTTGCTCAGCATTTAATTGCAATTTTCCCTAAAGGAGCTATTTTCTATTCCATACGAGAATACAGTTTTTGCAGAAATGGGAGGAGCTGAAGAAAGGATGGGAATGAGAGGGACTTGATTTCTCAACACCGAGAACTAAAGAGGTCTCGTTACATTGTTTTAGGCTCTCTTCTGAGTCCTTTTCTGCCTCTTCCTTCTCATATTCTGCTTCTTTTATGTCTTTTTCCTTCTCTTCCTCTTTTTTCTGCCTCTTCTCCTTGTGTTTTTGCTGTTTTCCTTCTTGTTAAATAGCTACATCATGTACAAATGAGTTTTCAGTTCAGATGCCACTTCACATGCTCAAAGTTAAACCGAAATAAAGTCAGTTCGAGATTTTTAGAGGAACAAAGTTTGAGCTGGGTATGGTGGTGGACGCCTGTAGTGCCAGTACTTGAAAGGCTGAAGCAGGAGAATCTTAGTGAGTCTGAAATCAGCTGGGGATACGCAGTGAGTCCAAGGCCAGGCTGAACTACATAGCCAGACTTGGTCTCAAAAAAAAAAAAAAAAAAAAAAAAAAAGTTTTGAAACAATCCTTGCCATTAGATTTGGAGTGATCAATAGTTCTACTTCTAGTTAAAATGAAATTCTTAATAATTTAATTTTCATTACAAATTGTTTTTCAAAGCATTACTTATAAAATTTAACAGTCTATATTATGCTTAATATATATATTTGTTAATCAAGAATAATTTTTACCTGTTCACCATTCTGTAACTCACTTGGTGAAGGCATCAACCATCGAGATAATATTAGTAGGTGATTTGGCAGGATACAATCACAGATTATAAAGTAAGAAATCATTACACCTTTGGGTAGAAGGTATCTTATAACCTTTTGAAAGTTAAATTTGCAGAATTTTCTTAATTGTTTAATATCTTTAAGATGCAACAGGATAACTTTCAGTGAAGCAATTTTACTTGCATATTTATATCGTGACAAAACATATAGATCCAAAGATTGATATAAACATAGACAATAGGAATGTTCAGTGAAGTATTTTTTATTAATTACTAAAGAAAAATAACATTTAATAAATGGGAATCCAAATTAATTGAGCAAAAGAATGACTTATCTGATAAAATCTATGCAGCTGTCAAAAATTACATTTGCTTTTCATCTGAGAAAAAATATTCATAATACATTATTAACATTAAGAACATGCCAAAAATACAATGTATATATGTATTTAAATTACTCTTGGAGGACATAAATCTCAACAGTAATTAAATCCAAATAGTAGAATTACTGGTGATTTTATATTCTCCTCATATTTTTTCCCAGACTTTTTTGCAGAGCACTAAGAATATTGTTGGTTATGAGAAAAAGATATATAAAATACCTGAAAGCGTATAATTTTTAGATTTGCTATTAGATTTTCTTTAGTCTGTAAAAATATTTACAGTAAACAGCTTAAAAACAGTGGAGATATTTTTTGTTTGTTGTTTACTGAGAATCTTAACTTTAATCTTAGCTTCTTGTTACTTACTGGATTTTTACTTCTAATTTTAAGGTCAAATATGAAAAAGTAGTCAAATTTCTCAATGCGGCCCCCTTGACTATGGATGAAGAATGCAGCTGGAGCTGGTTGTCAGTCTGGTGTTTGCTTTTCCCACATGGATCACAATGCTTGAGACCGTATCTGCCAGGAGCTAACAAGTACGTATTTTTTAAGAGAATATTTCACAGGGAAGAGTATACCATACACTGCCACATAAAATTACATCCTCGTGCTCAAAATGGAGTTGTTTAAATATGTTTCCAGTGGCCTAAGGATGACTCATTTGAAAAATTTGGTCAAATGAAATATTTTTCTAATCATTAAATTATAAAAAACTTCTATGGGCTAGAAAGTTCAAAATATTCGACAGTCTCTACAGAGAACGTCAGGACTATTAAAGTTTCATTACTTTAACCCAGGTAGTAAGTGTTCCACTGGAAGCTGATGTTCTACAAGCCAAGAAGCGTTCGTGGCTCAGTGGTTAAAAGTTTTAATTCCTAATCTCGGAGGAGACTCAGATGGAAATTTGGGGCTGGTCCACCTAAGTGGTCTGGTGTTGAGAGAAGACAGTGAAAAGGGTCTAATGACAAACTGTTACTCTTTCATGAACTAGATAAGGGCAGGGATTGCTCAGGAGCTGGTTGTATAAAGCCTGAAAGATAACAAAGACTCTTTTCATTCAATGTACCCCCTAGGTTTACATCTCCTCCACCACTGCCCTCAGGAAGATACATTACATGGAGTGACAGGGCGGCAATTCTTTAATTCTTTCGTTTATTTCATACTTTCCTCCTTTCCTCCTTCCCTCCCCACTACTTGTTCTTTGTGTCTGTCTCTGTCTCTGTCTCTGTCTCTGTCTCTCTCTCTCTCTCTCTCCCTCTCTCTCTCTCTCCTTTCTCTCTCTCTCTCTTGCACATTTGGTTATTTATTTTCATACAGAAATTTGTCAAAATATACCAATTAATTTATTTTGAAATTTCTGCAGTAAAGCACCTCTCAGAGATCTAATTTCCGCTCACTGGAAATTGCTGTCTTGGAAAAATGGGAAAGCGAGACAGAAAATGCTGACTCACAGTGTGGGAAGTCCTAAAATGCATGAATCCTATCACTGACTGGGCTCTTGACTGATGTGTCTTGTCATGTTAACAACCAAATTTCATATTTATTCTCTGTATGGTTTTCCTGTTATTTCTTGGCAACAGTATAAATTCTTCTTAATTTTGCTTTCTGTGACCTTTATTGGTGTTATGGAGAAGAATTACAAGAAAAATTACCTTGTTTGTTTCTACCTTGGAAAATAGTGATGAGATGTGAGCCCAGAAACTATAACTATTTCCTCCCCTGAAGAATATTTATGCTGTAAAATCATGGATATTCAGCAAGTGTTAAATTAAGACGTATCAAAGAAGTTGTTTAACTAATTATTTAATGAGATAATCCATACTCTGTTTGAATTAGTAAAGGGGAAATTTGAAAACACATAGATAAATAGACCATTGGGTATACTGAAACAAATTTATACCTTAATTAATATTCACAAGACAATGACCAGCTGCATCTCCATCTGAGAGAATTTGCATTTTACAGACTATAATTACTTGTATTGTTATGAGTATTCTATAGGTAAAGAATTTTAAGAAATTAAAAACCAGGAAAAGTTGGAGATTACTTAGAAAAAGATGTGCTAGAAAAGAAATTGGATGAACTTATTTTTTTCCCCATCCGAGTCTTGTAAAATTTTTCATGACATCTTATACATCTTTAAGCAATGAATTAAAAGAGCTTAAATCAGATAAGATTTTTTAGAAAAGTTACGCCTGTACATTAGTGAGCATAAAATAAATAGAATAAGTAGTCACAGAATTAAGGATCTTAGTTCCAAGGAAGACCCAAGCGATCACTGGATCTAGTAAACTGATGATAAATAGAGAAAAGAGCATGACCTTCCTTATTTAGATGAAAAATAAATAATGTTATCTTCTCTGATGGACCAAATATTCAATGGGAAATGTAGAGTGATGTGTTGATTCAGAGAGGACTAACTATATATTTGTACAGCAGTTGATCCAGACTGTATTTCAGGGGAGTCCTTGAAGTCCAAGGGGTGACACACATTTCTAGCAACATGCCTCAACTCAGCAAGAGCAGCTGTGATGGCAACTCTCTGGCTCTCTGGGCAAACTTTCACTCCAACACTTCCCCTGTGTACTTTCTACTTATGAAGAAATGAGGTGGGTACCTTGATAGTGAACAGAAAGAAAAAGTAAACACACTAAAAATCAATCACAACTACTTTTCTTTTCTTCCCAAATCATCACTAAAACCACCTCTAATTATTCATTCTTCTGAACTTTTCTCCAACCTATCCATGATCCGCTCTCCAAATTCTCCAACTGGGACTTGTACTTGAAGGCCACAGTTACAATCATGCTATTTCCTTGAATGCCTTCTTCCCCAGCCTGCCTGTTTCTTCTGCACACCTCGTGATTCAGCTAAAATGTCATCAGCCTCAAGTTTCTGTTTCTGGGCTCTAAAAATGTCCCCTCGCTCTTACATAAGTGTAACCCCTTGAAACAATGAGGATTCATCTGTTACTAATGACTGAGATTAGAATGATCATCAGAATATTAATGGTGAGTCTTAGAAAATGCTTTAGTAATGAAATTTGATCCTATCCACCAAAATGAAATGTATCCTTGAAATATAAAGTCCTTAAAAGAGTCATAACTAGCAGGGGACATATAGCTCAGCAGCACAGCACCTGCCTGGCAAACACAAGGTCCTGAGTTCGATTCCCGGTACAAAAAAAAAAGTCATAACTACATTAACTTCCATATTCTCAAAAATTTGGCCAAAAAATGGAAAAGAAAGCAAGAAAAAACATTCCACAAGCAGATCAATATCTTTGTATCCACCACTGTCGGTACTTCGTTAACTACAAGAGAAGAAACCCAAGACATTCTTTTGCTTCTTTTATCATTTTATTATCAAAGCAAATTCTGACAGGTGCACGGCCTAACGAGTTTCTTATTTGCATGTTACAGGATGAGAGAAGATTTGTCTACTATAGTCCTGAAATTTATACTAATTATCACAGTAGTTAGGTGAAAAGTTTCTGGTTTCATAAGGCAAATGCAAAGGCACACGTGTGTTGGATGGGTCCCAGGGGGACCTGTGGCATGTTTTGCCGATGACAGTGGGAACCGCGTGGGCAGGTGCCTTCAAGCTGTTCTGGGAAATGAAGCTCCTCTGCACACTGCAACCACTGATAAGTGAATTTCCAAACATTCAAGCACATATCCAAAACTTCCCAAACTGCTTCTCAACTTGCTGATGCATGCCCCATTTTCCAGCAGCAGAGTTCAAACAATATTTTTATTCTCCTTCCGTGCCCAACCATTCTCCTCAAATAATAGCTTTGACTACTCTGGAATCAAAACGTGTTTTCTGGGGATCTTTGCATTTTATTTGATAGGTTATAAATTTAAGACCCATAAGCAATAATTCTAAATTTGCACTAATATGTACATAACCATTTCTTCACAAATCTGAGTGTTACTTTAATGTAGATTATGAGAAATTATTAACCTGATTACCGAAGTGCTGTGAACACAAATGAAACTAAGAAGAAAACTGCTTGAAATTTTGCTATATTCTAAAACCAAAATGTTCTGATGCTGCATTAAGGAGTTCTTCCTTTGGATATATAAATCTTGGTAAACTGCACATTCAGTGAAATGGTCTAAAATGTGAAAAATAAAGATAAGAAAGGACCGAGTGGAAGGCTCACTTCCAAAAGTGAGAGCCAGGACATGGTTGAAGGCTGAATGCATTAGAAATTATGGAGGCAAAATGTTGAGAAATGTGATTGATTTGAGCTAAGTTGAAATATGGAAGTGTCCAGGCACTTATAAAAACGGATTGGATTTTGATTTACTGGTAGTTCAATCTTCACGTAGTTTACATAAAGTGGCAATCAGGGAAGTTTGACTTAGGACCACTAAGCATTATAAAATACTTTTCAACCCCATAAAAAAGTTCCAACAATAAAGAAGCTGTTACTGGATAAAAGTTTGTTGGAGGCCATATACTTCAAAAGTGGACCGGGACTAAGTATTGAAAATTCCTAACTCAGATTAATCTTTTTTTTTTCTCTTTATAGGCATGCTATAAACTTTTCTTCAACTCACTAATTTTTTTTCAAATTTTCTTTTTGGCATAAAAATCTGTACTGTATTTAGAAAAAAACAAATGGGTGATAATATGATTTCTATTGTCTTTTTTCCCTTTAGCCCCTGAAATTAATTCTTTTGGGAAAGAGATATTCTGAGATTCAATGCCATCTCAGAATGAAAATGTGAAGGTTTTAATTAACTGCCTTAGAGCTTCACATTGCAAGATGGGGGTATTTAGCTCAAGTGGTGTGAAGAGCTCTTAAATTATTCCAAGTTTTCATCCTTTGTGTTCCATATTGTAAAATCTTTTAATGGCTAAACACACCCATGAACTTGGACTTTAGACTCCATGAATGGCAGGGGAGAGATCTGCAACTGATGTAATGTTTGCTCCCCGTGGACTGAATTCCGTCTTCCTGGACTCATGCATATGCTAACAGTGGGAGTGGGAATTAAGCAGTGGCTGCACTCAGTGAGGCCGACTCGTTCAGTTCTCAGAAAGAACGAGGCCAGGGGGCAGAATTAAGAAAACTGAAAGCTAAAATAAAAGAGGATCAGGCACTCTTGGAAGTTTCTCTCACACCAAATGAGGGCAAATGCCAATAGCATGATTTACTAAAGTGTGCGTCAAGTTACTCTAGAGACCAGGAAATGCGTCTGACAGTTGCAGCGGCAGATGGCTGGTCAGGTGACCCCCGGGGCCATCCATCACGGCCATGCGGGCGTTAGTTCCTGTCTCTGCTGAACGGGCGAAAGTCAGGACCTGAGACTGAAGAGTAAGCTCATCACAGTTGTCAGGTTCCATCCTGTGACTTTGGGCAGCTTTCTTCTCAAAATCTGAGTGCTACTTAACCTCTCTGACATTTCAATTTGTTGTATTTCTTATTTATTTATTTATTGTGTGTGTTGCTGTTGTTTTGTTTTTTGGTCTTGTGGTGTTACAGATTAGAGCCTTGCACAAGCTAGGCAAGTGCTCTACTTCTGAGCTTTTTTATTTTATTTTGAGATAGGGTCTTGCTCAGTTGTTCAGGCTGGCCTTGAACTTGTGAGCCTCCTGCCTCAGCCTCCCAGTAACAAGGGGTTATAGGTATGTACCACCACATCCAGTTGTATTTGATTTTTAATAAATGATGAGAAGTCTTGAAATAAAATGCTGTCAGAATCTTTTTCCTTCATGGTAGGTGTTAGATTCATGAAAATAACATTCACCCTAAATAGAGATTCCCATCTTCCCTCTGATGTATTTGAGAAATGTAATTCATAGTAGCTCTAGGAATGCAAAGTATCTTTCACAGACTAGCAGAAGATTTTTAAAACACTAAGAATTCGGAATCTACATTTTACCATAACAAGAAATAATACAAATGCATATTAATATATATGAAGCACAGTTGTAACAGTTCCTTATGTACAAGCTATTTTTAAAATGCTCCCGTATTCATCATGACTGCTTTACCAGATATATTTTAAAATCAGTAAAATATTAAAATTGTCCACTTCTGAGCATGGCAAACACATGGCCAGATCTTCACGGTCTGTAAATATCAATAATTTTTTGAGAAGCTCTTACATAGCAGGAATCCAAGAAATATTGGTGAATTAAATAGGATAGAATGACTGTGGTACCTTGGTTCACAAACTTAGTTCATTCCATGATTCTGGAAAAGAGGGCCAGGGTCGTGTTTGTCATCCAGTGCAGAGTTCTCAAACAAAAAATTTTGCCAAACGCTTCTGTTTGCAAACCAAATGGTAGGCAAACAAAAGCGTTTGTGAACTGAGGCACCAGTGTATACGGTTGAATCAGCCCTGGGCTCAGCAAGACCGTAGACCAAGTTGTTAGAAGACCAAGCAAGGCCCACAAGAAAATCACCCCAACTCCTCTCCACCTCTTTTTCTTCCTGCTTTCTCTCCTCTTCATCCTCACCCTTATCCTTACTATGGAAGACTGGATTCAGGGAAGGCAGAAAAATATTGTCCAGGTCCAATTCCCACCTGCAGCTAGCTACTAAAATAGTTTGTTAGGGAAGAAGGTGAAGAATTTAGAATGGAGAATCAGAGAGACCTACTGTAAAGGGCAGAACAGACCATGAATAGAAAAATAAAACTGTGTTAATAAATGATGACATAGGGCCGGTGAGATGGCTCAGCGGCGTAAGTGCCTGCCTTGCAAGCGCAAGGGCCCAAGTTTGACTCCCGGAACCCACATACAAAAAAGAGGCCGGTGATATCGCTCAGTGGCACGGGTGCCTGTTGGCGCGCGAGGTCCTGAGATCGACCCCCCGGTACCCACAAAAAAAAATAAATAAAATAAAATAAATGATGACATGAAAAGTCCATTAAGATGTTAAATTAGCTACTATACAGCATGAAAGCTGTTTCTACACAGCCCAGTGGCCGAACTGTCATTGGAAAAATAAACCATTTCTAATATCCTCTCAACCAGTTGATGACCATCAAGATTCTGCTCTTCCTACAACCTAGGCTCCCAGCTTACATTTGGGGTCAAGATTTGTGGTGCATCCCAGCATCACTAGTTTTATATAAATGAGGCTACCTACTCATTTTGGAACTATGAAGTAAGATGCTTCATGGGAAAATATGTTTTAGTTTCTAGAGCTAGTAAGGTTCTAGAGCCAGAAATACATGATTTTGTTGCTCTAGGATGCCCCAAATGGACTAAGAGTTGGAGGGAGTACTTTAATCTGTCTGAACCCCAGATACACCTGTGTAAATACTGGGAGATAGCTTTTCTGAAGGGCGAGTTAGTATCTTTAACACATATTAAAAAATCATAGCTCATAGTAGTACTAAAGATAATGAAAAAAATGAAAAGAAAGCAAGAGATAGTCTGTAAATATGCCAGTATAAGAACAAAGGAGGGGCTGGGGATATAGCTCAGAGGCACAGTACCTGCCTGGCAAGTTCAAGGTCTTGAGTTCGATTCCTGGTACAAAAAAAAAAAAAAAGAAGAAGAACAAAGGAGTACAATGGTACCTCGATTCACGAATTTAACTTTTTCCATGATGCTGTTCACAAACCAAACTGGACAAGAACTGAATCAAATTCAATCATTAGTCTCAATGTTGACCTCATAGGGAAATTTGATTCTCTTCTCCTCTAATTCCATTTGCGACCAGAACGTGGAAAGAATTAAATTCATGAATCAAGGCACCACTGTTTTTAAAATTAATATTCACATATATAATATATTATATTATGACAATATGATGAAATTATAATATATTACATAATAGAATACAAAACTAAGATTATATACTACACATATATGCTTAAATATATATATATATGTGTGTATGTATGTATATATATATATATATATATATATATATATATAGTTCAACTTAGGAAGAAAAGAGAACAGAAAATTTCTGTCTACCTCCAAACTCCCAATGGAAATTAAAATGAAAGCATTTCCTTTAATTTTTCAAGGGAATAGGCTGGCATAGTTTCAATGTAGAAATGGCCAAACACACATATATCCCTGTCTTTGCTCGGGAATGTTCGTTGTCAGCAGTGAGATGATTTTCATTTGCCTCTGTAAAGGCACTTAATTCTCAGCCTGTTTAAAATAGCACCATCTCTGATAGCTGTAATTAGTTTCATAACAACTCTTCCTGCTGCCACTTTGCAAATCAGGCTGCGAGTCCAACTTTTAACACAGACATGCCACTAATTAGCACTGTCCAAAACCAAATGCAATAGGGCTATAATGAATGCATGACAATTGGAGAACTGAGTTCATTTCTCCATTTGAATCTTGGAAGCGATCCATTTTAATCTGTATGCAAAGGTCGACTTTTGAAGGAATAATTGTACTTTGTTTTGGTCCATCTGGTTTGGGCTATAAATATGCCTTCCAGGTTTTATAACATTAAGTTACGGAGACAGCACTCAATGTCAGAGGAACTTCAAGAAGTCCTATAAAGGTGATTAACTTAAGAACATTCATCAAATCGGTACCCTGATCTTAGGGGAAAAAATGCATTTTTAAGCTAGAATATTTTGGGGCTTTTGATTTTGGTGAATGAGATGAATTCATTAAAAAAAAAAAAAAAAAAAAACCAAGTCCTTTTTGTTCTCCCTTCTAATTATACCTAATAAAATAAGCACATTTTTCTTCTCTTTAACACATGCATGTTTTTCCATGCCAGAAATTACACTGAAATATTAGAATAACAATAACAAAATCCAACAGTGGTCCCTGTGGCTTAAGACCTATATACGAACATTCCATGATTATTTTGACTATGATACTTTTGCATATGTTTTTGCAGGATTTTACATCATGCTTCAAAAGCATTTGAGGTTTGGGATTTCCACTTGTTACTATGTATGGTTTCAGTGTTCACATACCATTGATTTTGTTTCTTTCCCTCTCTAAACGTAAATGTCAATTGTAATTTAAATTAATTTGCCCTTGGAGTTGGTGAGCTGGTAACTTCAGTTCATGTAGAGAAACCACAGGCAAAGCAAAGGACGTTAACTCTAGTCTTGATCTATCTTCTTGATATTTCTGGCTTCCAATTTTCAGTTTGCAAAGTCCAATCAGGCATTGTCCTAGTGCTTAAGGAAATGGATTTGAGAGAGTTGGTCCATACATTAATTTTGTCCTTAAAAGTATGTCTAGATTTTTCAGAGAGGGGAAATAAAGATGCATTCCCCATTGGTAAAATGTACAAGAATCTAGTGTGGTATGATGCATAAACAAAGCCTAGATTAAAGTGGCATGGACTTATTGAGTATCTGAATTACTTACCTTACTCATCCAATACCTTACATACATGGCAGAGTGTTGGGGGCATCGACGTTTCTTGGCGACCAGTTGTAAATGAATTAAAATATAAGTAAATGAAAATAAGAAGTGTATCTTCACATCCATGTCAGCCGAATGACAGCTACTATGAAATGATATCACACAATTTCTACAGAACCAAGGGGGAAAGTAATCACTAGAGTAGCTAGTAACCTTCAGATCAGGTATTTTAGGAGAGTTTGAAATACTTACCTTGGTTTATAACTTTTTCCCAATACCACCTGGACACATTGGAAAGTGGAAAATTTAAAAGATTCAAGAAGGCACTTGTATCTCACTTACTCCCTTTGGGAATGTGGTCCTAGTCAAGAGAATGGAGGACGTGGAGGGACATTAGGGTAGAAACAGAGGAAAGAGAAGATAAAACAAAGGAAAGGGACAGGAGATCAGATGGCCTGAGTCTGAAGAAAGGAGAGAGTCCAACTTGTACAAGGAGCAAAAAGCCTTGGAATAAGAGCTCCTCGCTGCTCCTATTCCAGTCACGTGCTCTCCCAGGCCTTAGACTGTCACGACAAACCTTCCTCTTCTGTCACTGAAAAGGTAGAACTATTCTTGCTCTTATACTCAAGTCCTAACAGAACATCTAGATGTTTTCTGAAAATAGTCATCCACTTAAAATAACAGTTACAGAATGATGCTGGTGAAGCATTTGATGCAATTTTTCTTCGTGATTAAGTGTTGTATTTACAAAGGACTAACAATAATTTCAAGCCTGGAAACCTGTAGAAAAAAAAATAGGATATTTTATATCATGATTAAGAATAACCAGAAAGAGGAGAGGAAGGTTTTCTTTCTTTTTTCTGATTGTGCATTAAGATTTGTGACCGTTGTTTTCTTTTTCAAATAATACTGAGCTTTGACTCATACCTAACAGAAAGTGAAGGGCTCAGAGAACGTGCACCCCTGCTCATCAGCCAACAAACCTCTGTGTTCTCACTGCGAGTCCTGAGCAAGCCCCGGGGACCCTGCACCAGGATCCAGGCT
The DNA here is from genome assembly GCA_028451465.1 of Erethizon dorsatum. Lineage (NCBI taxonomy): Eukaryota > Metazoa > Chordata > Mammalia > Rodentia > Erethizontidae > Erethizon > Erethizon dorsatum. The sequence continues at coordinate 152,597,298 of CM051824.1, read as the reverse complement.
GCAGTCATCCTCTGGGCCCAGGAGAACTGCAGCGTTTAGGGATCATCATGTTTTACCTCTACCTGAGGAACTGAGTACATGACAGTTTACCCCTCCCTAAACCTCGTACCTTTGCATAAAACTTAAGGATAAGCCATCTAAGACTAAAAAGGAGGCCTGTCATTTCACCTTCCTGAAACACTGGTGGCTCCCAAAATATCTGCATTGAGCACAGCATTTTCTGTAACTTGGTTTCTACAGGGAGCATTTTACTAGCCTGGTGATAGTCTTAAAGAAATTTGGTTAAAAAGAGCCATGCCATTGAGTCCTTATTCTCTTTAAATAAGCCTAGATGTCTCAACATAGGTTTCTATGTAGGATATAAAGTGTGTGAACAAAATTTCTAAGAAGTATAAAATAAAGGGTGTGTGCGTGTGTGTGTGTGTGTGTGTGTGTGTTTTATGAAGAGACTGATTTCCCGAAGGACCTCTGGGTAGCATATTGGGCTCTATTGTGTGATGGACCACCATCAGTCCAGATTGGGATTTTCTTCTACTTTACTCGATTGTCTCCTTCTTTTCTATATTTCTCATCCTATGGTCTTCTTTCCCAACAACACAGGTGTCACTGCCATGTACAATACAAGCTAAACTTAACAGGTCCCATCTATCATAAAATTCACCCTTAAAATACTTAAACTATGTCATTCCTGTACAAATTCCATTGCTCTGTTTAAAAAGAGTTTATTTTTTTAAAGAGAAAAAACAATAAAAACAATGATAGAGTTTCAAAACAAGCTAATAGGAGATTGACAATGGTTAATACATTGTGTATTGTTATCTTCAATGTAGTTGCTCAGATTGCAAGACATAGGCATGAAAAACTGATCAAAGAATAGAAGCACAAACTGTTCTTTTCAATGAACTAATAGAAATTGGTAGTATAATTATCTTAGCTATCATATATATATAATTATATGTTTTTCAAAATATTATTACATTTTGTTAACATTTACTTATTTAATTCTTACCATGAGTCATAAATATAATCTTTTTTTTTTTTTTTTTGAGACAGCATCTTGCTATGCAGTTCAGGCTGGTCCTGGACTATGTAGCCCAGGCTAACCTCGAACTCACAACAATCCTCCTGCCTCAGCCTCCTTAGTGCTGGGATTACAGGTGTGCACCATCACACCTGACCCATAAATATAATCTTATTTCTTTGAATCAACATTTTGTTTCTGAGATCAATTTATGTGGTTAAATACAGATTCAGTCTACTGAACCCAATTCTTACAGACTATTCTCTTATTGATCATGTTTAATTTTGTGTATTTTTCTCTTCATTCCTCCATATTTTAACTGATATGTTTTTAAATTGTGACTGGTGAAAAGTCTGTAATGGTTAATTTGTCTGTTTTACTCTTGTAGTTATTTGTATTTTATTATTTTTGAGCAGGTTGCTGAGAACGGATACTCCCAATCCTCCCTGCACCCCCAGACTTTATTTGGGAGTAGGAACTATTCATCTATGTTCGCATACCACCTCATAGACAAGGGGAAAGCATTTTATTTAAAAACATCTAAATGTCATCATGAACGTAATGATAACCTCACATTTCATAAAGTGTACCCTTTCAATATGCTGTGTTTGTAGTTTTCTTTCCCAGAGAATAGAGAACTCAAAATATCTGTAAACTTAAAAAAAAAGTCACAGTATAAAAAATATCTAATGTGTTGACAGGGACGTACTAAAGTATAAATAGCTCACTTGGGATGTGTACTCAGATACTAAATTCTCAGGAGGTTGCAGCTTTAAATAAATATGTGCATGCTTACAATAGTTGTGTGCTCAACAAAATGCATGCACATTGATGTGAGTTCTCCAACTCCGAGAGGATCATTCAAGGGATGCTCTGCTCTGTTTTGTAACAGGCCCAGGCACAGAAGTGCCGCTGTGTGCAGCCATGCAAACTAAGCTAAGCAGGTCCCACCTCCAGAGAAATTAGAAATAGAGTTTTAGTCATACAACAAGCACTACTAAAAGGACTTGCAGGGGCAGCAGTGCTGGGCACAAGCAGCGAGATGGATGAGGCAGCTTTTCATGAAAATCTCTCTCCCCTACTCTTCCCACTAGGGAGAGACTGTGTTAGCTCTCTTCCCATGTCCCAGAAGGTGTACTTACCAATGTGTTCTCACTGCATTGCCCAGGTTGGCCTTGAACTCGTGATCCCCCTGTCTCAGCCTTCACAGTGGCTGGAATTAAAGGTGCGCCCCAACCTAGGTTCTTACATTTGATCATTCATTCAAGGCAAATGGTTTTAAAACTTATCTCTATGCCCAGCTTCTTTGTCATCCTTGTCCCAAAGGACTTCTTACTTAGAATTCTTACTGAAAACACAAATTAATGAATAAACAAGTCAACCTCATGAGTTTACTCTTCAACTCCCTTATCTTACACAACAAAGCCATCATCGTTGCAGAAATGTAATAGAAAAGTTTTCCTGTATGTTTATCTCTTTGCTTCATGACTCTAATGAAGTGTATCGGTAGAACTTGCCACTGTTTACCTCGAATGTGTCTTTATACGAATCCCGTCTTCACCCAAGGACCCGCATATTTATGTTTGCTGCACCACACGTGTATGTCGACATGTGCCTATTTCCACATTATCCATGAGTGGTCTTCTCTCAGTTTCTGCATTGCCAAGGAGGAAGCAGAATGAAACAGTACTTAAGACTATGGACCCAGGGCTGCTGAGATAGCTCAGCGGCATAAGCGCTTGGTTGGAAAGTGCAAGGTCCTGAGTTTGACTCCCGGTACCCACAAAAAAAAAAAAAAAAAAAAAAAAAAAAAAAAAAAGACTGGACACTGAGGAAAGATTCATGGCTTTCTATACAATGTAACTGCTAGCAAGCTTGGGAGATTTGAGCAAGTTCATTAAAATTTCAACACTTTAGTTTCTTCGTTTATAAAAAAGGAATAATGATGCTACCTCTGGGGATTATCTGAGAGCTTATCCATAGAGTCAGCACCCCGTGAAGCAAATATACATTCTTCTCTAGGAATGATAGTGATGGTATTTTTGTGGCTCTGAAAAAATGAACAGAAAAACATGTCACTCTATTCTGTTTTCAGTCTAACAAATGGCCCTCCTCTGGTTTTCAAACCCTTCTATAAATGGCCCATCTTACACTCCCCATTAAAATTTATGTACTTTGGTTTCTAATTTAATTAAATTATTAATAATCTAAAATAATTGCTCACATCCTCATAGTCTGGTACACAATCTCATCCACATTTTCCACCACTTATCTCACTTGATTTTCACAGCAGCACGAGTTCCAATCACGGAGGAAAGAGTGGTGCTGTGTTAGCTACTAAAGGAACATTTTCCTTTTTAGTACGGAAAGCTTAAGTGCTTAATTTATTTTCCCTTTGGGAGGAGAATTCTTTTAGCAAAAGAATAAGAAAACAAAAACATAGATATTGTGCATTTTGCAAAACTGTATGACTAGTAAGAGCTTTCTGAGAGCATCTACTAGAATTTTGGGAAATAAACTAAAGTGGGAGCCTGCATGTCATTAACATTGTGTTGACCTCATTTTCTTTATCCTAAAATAGACTAACATGATTCTTATGGACATAAAGAAATCCATCCTCAAAGAAGGTAGCTGCTTTCTGAGACCTTCAAAAGAAGGAGAGATACTAAGGAAGACAAAATCAAATGGAAGTGAGAGACTGCGTCTACACTCTGAGGTGGGAAGAATAAAAAGGACACACAGAAGGAAGACAGTTTAAATACAGCATATTTATTAATTTACTACATGAGATACATCTAAAGATTTTTAAATTATTGGACTACATAATTTTTATTGTCTCTATATCCTATATGTAACTCATTTTCAATTGAGAAAGGTAAAATAAAATTCACTGTTCAAAAATATTGTACCTAATTTATTTTTCAAGCTTAACTGAAAATGTTCAGTGAAATTGACTAAGTAAGTATATAGGATTTCCAAAAAGCATTGTGATCAAGAGGTAAGCCTTCTAGAGAATAGTTTGTACTTACGATTTCTTTATAAAATACAATACACAGATCATTAGAATAAAAGCTCAGAATTAGAACTTGCTATGTAGAAATGAATATGACAATAGATTCATCAGTATGGAAAATCAAGCAAATAGTTTCTTTCAAGTAAAGCAACTTTAAAAAATACTTAAATTATACGCTCAATTCACATCAGAAAACAAAGTAAATTGCATGTAAATTTATCATTTAAATATTTTAAGAGATTTGAGAAGTTAATTTTATCTTGCCACAATAAAGAAAAGAAAAGAATAAGTGATGGAAAGAAAAAAAATAATGTCATGCCCCCAAAACATTTCACGCAGCATAATCAAGATAGAAAAAGCAAAGAACAGATTTGATATGATAGGTATGATGTAAATGTGATAAAGAGTTATTATTTTTATTACACAAAGTTAGAAATTTTTAGGATGCATGGTAGGTTGAACTTGTATTTCAATAATATTTGGTTCCTAAACCCTACTAAAATGTTAAAAATGCATAGGGAAAAGAAAGACATAAAACAACAGGACAAAAAAGATGAAGGTTAGCAGAATACCCAAGAAGTTAACAGAAATTGGCCATATACAGAGTGGAGAATTAAAGGAAACTGGTAATTGCTTTAAAAGAGAAACTTGGTAGAGACCATCAGAGCTTATGGAGAAAGCACAAGGTCACAGACTGTGACAGAGCACAGAAATGGCTCAAACTTGAGTGCTGGCGGTGGCCGAGCCAAGGGATAACTGGCTCCTGGTCCCCACAGCACCCCTTCACGGGGTAACCCCTCAATGTGGGATGTCCTGCAATATTCGAATACCTGTAGGGCGCCCCTTTAAGTTAAGGTTGAATGTGATTTTGTAATATTTCATCCAAAAGCAATTAGTGCTGAGAATGGTGTTACATAATTAAGGGAAATGTCCTATTCAAATCCAACTGAATAATTGTAATACAGTACAAAACTATGACATTTTCATCATTTGTTTTATGTTTCAACCATTCCAGATGCTAAAGTTAAGATAAACTAAGAGTTTTTGCTAAGTAAACATCTTCTAGAACCCTGATATTGTGCTCTGACTTATGATGCCTTTTAAAAATAGGAATAGAATGCATGATCTTTGTTTTTATGAACATGCATGAATCAAAAACAACTTACACCCTGAGGGAGAATAGATAACGAAGACAAAATCTAATCCTCTGCTACCCTTTATGTAAGCATTTTATTCTTTTATCATTTTCAGCTAAAAAAAAAAAAAAACTTCACCTGATATTCTAAACAAAAACTAAAATTAGCCTTTCCCAGTTAATTTGTACCTGTTTTTTAATTTATCTGATAATGTGTCAATCCTCATTTCTCAGCTCTCTTGAGATATCTCGGAGTGATGCACATTTCTAAAAAAAGTGAAACAAGCATGAAGCGCTTACCAAGAAAAAAAAATTTGCCTTACGAGGTAAGAAAGTTGGAGAGACAACTGTCTTTCACAAAAAGACATCAGATGCTTTTGATTATGTGCCGTTTTAATATCCCTCACAGAAAGCAGTCTCAGCCCTTTGAAAGTAAATGGCTGTCGAAGAAAGCTCCTATGTGGACAGCCTGTTGCAAGAACCCTGGCTCTGTGGGGCGCGCAGAGGGAGACAAGGAAACTGGCATTCCCACATGGCACACAAAGTACCTAGCCATGAGTGACCCTGCTCGTCCACAGAACCCCCAGGGAGAGACCCAGAACGGAACTATTGTCCTGGAGCTCAGAGGCAGTCATCCTCATCACTACGCACTGGAGGACAGCACTCGCAAGTCCCAGGCAATACCCTGCTTTCTCGGTCTGTCTGAAAGGAGAGAGGGATGCCCCAAACAGCATGGAGTGACACCTAATTGCTGGTCCTTCAGGCCTGCAGATCTGGAGCGCGGGGAGTACCATTCCCTCCCTCGTCATTATCAGATATTGCTTCATGCTTTGCTCTGAGTCCCGTTTTTTTCTTTTTCTTTCTTTCTTTTTTTTTTCCTACGGAACTTGACCACCTTCACAAGCTGCCATAATTTTGTTTTAGGTTTGGTCTCAAGGGAAAAAATGTCCTCATCACATCCAAACTCGTTTCCTTAGTGTCAGATGGATAGTAGCAAAAACTGGGAAATTTACCCCAGGGTTCCTTCTGGAAACTTCAACAAAGCAATTCCTAAAAAAATATGTTACACAAAGACATGTTCAAACTGAGTTGTGAATAAAAGCCTGTTGTTTCTCAGTCTCAACCATGGCAAATTCATCAGATTTCCACACAATGCCTAGCTGGTACCAAACTCCAGAACCATAGTAAGTGGAAAAAGTACATTAAAGAATTTAACTTTCGTGAAATTCTTTGCTTCCACTCCCGATAGAATATATGTCTTAGGAGTCCACCACTCAATTTTTATCACACACAATGATACATCATGTTACAGAAAGTGATTTTTATGGCTTGGTTATGTTTTTAAAAGTGCTTTTCTTTCCAATTTCACATCTCCATGCTTCCTGTATGTTTTAGGCCTGAAAGATCTGTGATTGCTTCCTTTCCTTAAGCAGTTTTCTCTATTTTCTTAGAAAACATTTATTATATCAATAAGGTATTGCCATAAATTATATATATTTACTATAAGAAAGTGAAACAAAGTTTATTGCAGCTCACATTATAATTTTACCGTGCTTGCTCACAGCGTTTTGTAGTATATAATCTTTGATCATAACCTTGTATTTTGAGGGAAGTTTATACATAAAAAGGAATCTGACAGTTTAAAGCATATTATGTTTTCCTAATCAAATTTCACTGAAGTATGATTTTTACCTTTTTTTTAGAAATCCATTTTTAAAATTGATCCCAAGTTGAATTGTGGGCTCCTTCATCGCATAGTAAATTTGAGCTTTAAAACATCTGTATATTTAGTTGTCCTTTTGAGGGCAATGTTCACAGTGTCCCACTTAAAGAAAGTTATCAAGTATGAAAAGCAACTTAATTTAGATCTGAAGAGTGAGCTTCAGGGGGAACTGGCTCACTTTCCACTTGAAATTTCCCCTCTAAGACCCCAGAGATTTATGTGGACAGGTTATGATGCTTCTTTTACCCATCAGTACCCTTGTTCCCTTGGCAACCTGCATGCTTTGTCTCCCCCACTCTGGAATTCCTGAGTGTCTTTCTGTGCCCCCCCCAAATGATTTATTTCCATATTGCTACAGTGAATGGGCACATGACATACTTTAAAACAGCACATTAATCTGTAACTTCCCACCCAGACAGCAGGCACTGCCATCCTTCTTGATAACCGCCTCTGGCGATCACCAACAAAGCATTCCTGATGGCGGGGGATGATGTGTCCTAGCCCAGGCTCCAAACTTGGGTTTAGGCACGCTGCCAGGAGAGAGCTCAAGCCACCCCAGCACGTCGCCTTTGGAAATGCACAGACCAAGGCTCTGGTGCTTAATTTTGACAACTGAGAGCTGGCCTTCTTGAGAATATGTGGAAAATACAAAGACAATAACACATCACGGGCCCTGTTTGTTAAAGAGATCTGCATGTTAACGATTTCTCCTTTTACCTACACCAGCAACAGTGTATGGGACCTCTCCAGCCACTCTTTTGAGTTCCACGTTTCCTTTATATCAATAGTAAAACTTACTTACAAAGCTTAGGATTCTCTTTCCAATTTTTATACACTGACCTGGAAAAAAGTCTTCAATTTTTTTAACAGCTTAAGTGGAAATATATTTCATCAGTCCTTAAGAGATTAGCTTTAAAATTCAGATTTCCTTCTGTGTTACATTGTTTTTTTGACATGTTTCATTTGGAATTACATAATTAACTAAAAGATCAAATTTTTATTTATTCATTTATTTTCTGTGGGTACCAGGAGTCGAACTCAGGACCTCGTGCTTGCCAGGCAGGCACTTATGCCTCTGAGCTATCTCACTGGCCCTAAAAGATCAAACATATGGTGCAGGTGGCACACCGTTTTAGGTTCAGACTGATTATTTCATTACAAGAATACATGGCATTTAGAGAAAAATATAATTAGGTTATTTTTACATGTAAGTATTATTCTTGAACATGGCAAACACAGGGAGTAAAATTAGCATGTGTATCTAATACATTGATTTTATCCCATTGGCACACATTTCTATACTATTTTCAGAATTCTGTAATGTGACTCACTATTTTTCCTCACTTTATATCTTTTTATTTAAAGTGAAGCTTAGCAAGAAGGAGCTGAAGTGCCTCACTCCTTTCTGATGTCCTCCTTCTTTCACCCACAGATTACACTCTCTTGAAGTTCTTTTGCACATGATTTTTTGTGACTTAGAAGATTTTCCTTGTATGTCTTACCATATGTATGAGTGTATGTTTGTGTACACATGTCCATGTGTGTATATGTATAATATATATATTAAATTTTACATGATTTTGATAATTATGCTATTCTTACTATTTTTCATGCAACACTCTCTTTTTGAAATTGTTTTTTTTTTTCTCTGAATAAGAAGTACTAAGGTCAGCCTCTATGATCTTTATAAATAAAAGTAATTTAAACAAGCATCAAAACAAAAGAATCTAGAACTTGACGCCTAAGTTCTAATCACGGGGCTCTGTAATATAACCCAGCTAATTCGAATGCTCCTCTCCTATAGCTTAGATGGATGACGTGACATAAGCTCTAGGTGGCTGATGGTAAATGCTTACAAAGAACGAGTCCCATAATTCATCTAAAATACATAACACAACACCAGAAGGAATTTTCTGGTGGTCACATATAGCCTAATTTTTCACTAAGTATGAAGTGTGGGAACTTTCCTTGTAGTCTTAGGGTTGGACCAACAATTGGTTTAGATGTTTGAGTGTTTAAGTCATTGTACAATAGTGTTTTATTGCAACCTTCTTGGTATAAAAAATGTTGCTTTATTCCCAATGGATCTGTGGTAGCCCCCTGGCATTTTCCTCTGCTCTATGACTCATCTAGGACATTTATGAGGCTAGAACTGTTTTAAGAGGTCTAAACTGCGCAGTAAAAGCACAATAACAGGCAGAATGCCTCACACCTAATAATTGAAAAATTCTATTTGAATGTGAACATTTTACAATTACTATTCTTAAATTGTTCAGGTTGAAAATGTTCAAATTTAATTTTCTGTTGAGGAAATGTTCCTGTGAACACACATGCAAACACAAGAATATACGGATACCCCCACCTAGGGCACGACATCAGGTAAACTAGGTGAGTAACGAGCTTATTGGTGTCATGTGTGTGCACTTCAGTGTATTGTAGTTGCTCATTGGAAAAAATTACAAAAGTATCTTGGATGTCAAATATTAATATATTGATTATTTGATTTCTTTCTCCTTGTACATTTCTGGTATGTTACCTCTGTTCTATACTAGGCAAGATGATGAAGCTCCAACATTTTAGAAACTTTCCAAGTCTAGCTTCAATTTTCATATAATTAGATACTTACAGGTGTCCAGCAAATCATTTATTACCAACTGGCTTTGTATCTCCAGCCTTATTCCTTCAAGTGTCTTCAACCTTTATGTGTTGCCCAGCCAGAAAAAAATATTTATCTTCACTTCTGCACTTTCATCTACCTCCAGGAACTGCAGTCTTTGTGAGTTCTACTAATTCCTTTCGAAACTGTGCTCTGTACACATTCATGTACTTCCTCTCCACGGCTAGGACCCTAAAACAACTTCCTGCCTCATCTCTTTCCTTCACCACTTGTGCCCCTCAAAATAGTTTCTCCACCCAACGAGCTTTTAAAATATCAAATATATGAATTCCCTGTGAAGAGCTTCAAAAAATTTCTCATTGAGACTAGAATAAAAGTGTAACCTTACATGGTCTGTGTCATTTGATTCCTACCGTACCTCTGGTATACGCTCCACTCCACCCCGCAGTGGAGCGATAGTAGAGATTGGACCCAGGGCCTTTGCACTGAACTACACCCCCAGCCTTTTTTTCATTTTTTAATTTTGAGGTAAGTCTCACTGAGTTGCCAGGCGGGGCTCAAACTTCCAAGCCTGCTGCTTCAGTTTCCTACAGTGCTAGGATTACTGGCCTCCCCCACCATGCCAGCTCCTTCCCTTCTTCTTTTTGTCATTAACCCTGATCCCTTTTACTTAACAATGAGTCCTCCTTCTGGCACATCTTGCTTTATTTCTGTTCTTGCTGTAATTTTCTGAATGCAGAAATTCATATGGTTGAATTTGTTCCAACAGTTCATAGCTCATAACTCAGAGAAGAACTCCATGACTACACGGACTGGAGAACTAGTCCCTGCTTTAACAGGGTCACATCACTCCGCTTTGCTCTTCAAATAATACTGTGGCGCTTTGAAGTATTGTCAACACGTATGTAAGTATATATTCGTTGCTTTATAGGTAGATCACCACCTCTATTTTATAGTAAACAGATGGTCCTCAAAACTTAAGAGATGTCGACTGCTGATTTCTCAACTTTGAAATGAAATGAAAGTACTTTGAACTTCATTTTTGAACTTACCTTGGCCAGCGCTGTGTGGCATGGTGTTCTCTCACGAGGCTGGTTGTCTTAGCAACTGGCAGCCACACCATCAGAGGGACAAACAGTACATTTCGCAGTGCTCTGTGCTGCCAAGCCATGGTGCTTGGTGTTTTAGATATAATGCACTTTTGACTTAGAAATTTTTCAACTTCTGGTAAGTTTGGGATGTAATTCTACCACCAGCAGAGGAGAATTATAATATCAAATATATTATTCATGCATTATCTGTCTTACTCTACTAAGCTGTATGAACACACTTATCTCGCTTGTATTTCTTAACACTCTACCTCCAGGACAGGAATATAACAAACATTTAAATATTTGTTGAATGAATACACATATTGTTTATAAAATGTGGTAAAATGCATTCTACATGACAGAATGATTAGTAGAGATTAGCTTTGTCTCCTCCAAGGAGAGAGGCTGCAAAGAATATAAATATTCTTATTCTTATAGATTCTATCCCCATCTTTAAAATGTGTTTCCACTCCTAGTCTCACCATCAGTGTCTTTTTTTCTTGGAAGCACAACTGATCTTTTGTAGATCTAATGAAATTTTAATAGATTTAGTTGTGATACAAATTGAAAAGAATTTTTACAAAGCTGAAAGTACCTCAACTCCTTTTGGCCCTGTGTTTTCGAGAGAAAAGAAATGTAGACTCCTTCACACTTCATGTCTAAACAAGACTGACTTGAAGAAATAAGCATATTCTTAAAGATTTTCCCAAATGCCTTCAGTATTAATACCAACAGTGCAGGTGTAAAGCACCCTCCAGTTCTCAAGGTTGTCCTTCCTAGATCTCCATGGAAGCTGCAAAACACTGTAATTAAAGTCAGTGCTGCTACCTCAGGCAGCATCTGAAGGCTGTGTTTGCTGTTACAAGGGGCATCTTCCACTTCACCAGGGGAAGCTATACCTGGAACCCACCCTTTTTTGAAGCCTCCCTAATATTTTCAAGATCCATGAGGGTCACCTTTCCCCCTTTCTCGTCCTTTTCTTCCACCCTCAGTCAGTATCTCCTAACTCTGGATCACATCAGATCAGTTAACTGAGTTTCTCCCTACTATTACTATCTGGTTCTGGACTCTTTGTTTTCTTCCAGCAGATTTTGTCCTGAATATATGGTTTTGCTTCATTGTCATCCTCTACCTCTCCTATTTTTGTATATTTCTTTCCTCCTCACAGCATTACCAAAACATTTTGGGGTAGGCTTGATCTTGCTGAAATGAATGCTTCTTTAGTTTTCTAACCACATGCTCTTGACAAGTATCCTAATCATTTCCAAAATCCAAATTAAGTTCTAAAGTAGGGGGGATGATATCACATTATAACACATCCTTTACCTGCATTGCAATAATTACTTCTTAACCTGTCTCCCTGGGCTTTTTCTTGCCCTCCCCAGTGACCCTTTTAAAATGTAAGGCAAATCTCATCACTGCCTTGCTAGCCCTTTGGGGGGTGACCACCTCCCTCCCCATCAAAGCCTGAGTCTTCCGCAGGACTTACGGAGGGCCCATCATCCGGCCTCACATTCCCCTTTGGCTCTTTTTTCACCCTCTCCTGCTGCTCACTCCAATACCACCTCTCCAAATCCTTGAATGCACATCACACATTCCAATCTGAAGTCCTTTGCGATTGATTTTCTTACATTTTTTTCCCCCTGAGATAAGTTAGGCTGCCTTTTATCTCCCGCTCCCATCTTTCTCCTCAGTATCTGCTCACGCATCATCTTCCCAGTTTGGCCTCTCCTGATGGTTTCACCAAATTTCACCTTCAAAGCTCCATGATCCTTGTATTTTGTTCCTTTTCTTCATTGAGGATGTCACCATTTCCAGCATTACTCACTTTTAAATACCATTTTTAAAAACACAACTCTGACTTTCCCCACGGGAAGGCAAGTTCCCCGGGGCAAAGCCCTGTTGGTCATGCTCCCTGAAGCTTTCTCAGCATCTTTGTCGTCTTGTAGCACATGGTGGACGCTGTGTCTGGCATCCAGATACCATGGGGCATGTGGATCCTCACTGTACAGTGAGCCAGGAAGAGCACTGAGCCTCATGCTCAGCGGGCCCCTGGCTCATCAGCACATGCCACGCTTAGTCCTCATGGAGCATGTGGTTCAGGGAGATCCAAAGAAATTTAAGAATTGACTCCCTGCCTTTGTCTGTAATACATTGCACACAAGAGGAGACTGATGGAAAAGGAAGAGAAAGACTCCATGGTTTGGGCTACTAAGGATACGGGGGCAGCCACATCCCTTCTGAGATCTGTGCACCTCAGGCAGTCACCAATATGGCTTAGAACTTCAGCAGAGGATGTTGAATATTCATATTGTACTTGTTTTCTTTAAAAGTTTGGAAAAATTGTGATAAATGACACTCCTCACATCCCAGGGAGAGAGAGAAAAAGATCCATTCATAGAAGAGTAAGTGAAAGTAAGTATAAAGGTAACGCGTTTATGAACCCTAAGAGTATGAAGTAGAACTGATTCTCTTAGTGTCTACCTAGAAGGTGACCAGCTTTCTCTACTGTCTCTCTGCCCTCAGACCTATGGCCTCTCTCTTCCACTCCTCACCATGCTGCCGTTCCTGTCTCCTCTCATGGACGGGCCACCCGTTTAGCTCATTATTGGGTGCAGTTCCCACAAAGCCACCCTATCTCCCAAACTCCGTGGGCTTCCAACCCAATGTCCATCTCTGGTTCAATGGTTGACACCAGACTTCTCTGTTTCTTACAACAGATGAGGTGACTGAATGGACTCTGCCCTCAGGTCAGATGTTCATTCCTGCTCCATCCAATTACAGAAAAGCAGGAACATATAGTGCTTTGAACTGGAAAACAAGACACATTTGGGTAAGTGTTCACTCAGCAACTGTTATCTGGTTTTGTGTCCAGTACGTGTCAGGCACGCCCTTCTGCACTGGATCTAAACCTACAAATGTAAGTGGTAGATCTCTAAGTTCATGGAAATTCCACTGCAAGGGAGGAAAACAGAAAAAATTATGAACAGTTTGCCAGGGGAACTACACCTTAGAGGAGATGTCGATTAAAGTAGTTACAAAACAGGATCGCGTATCTTCAGACTACAGATGGAAGTCTAAGAGGTTGCCTATGTATACAGCCCAGAAGTCAGAGGTCTATGAATAAGTGTGGAGTGCAGAGAAGCCTGTGGGCATTGAGAGGGAGACAACTAAGCTTGGATACAATGGCACACCAAAAGCTGGGTTTCCAAAAGAGAGAAAGGATAAGCTATGTATGGTGGTGAATGCCTGTAATCCCAGCACTGGGAGGCTGAGGTAAGAGGATCCCAAATTTGAGTCCAGCTTGGTCTTAGTGACAGGCTTAGTGAGACTCCATCTTAACAACAAAAAGAGTTGGGGATGCAGCTCAGTGTGAAGCCCTTGAGCTCAATCCTAGCATCAGAATGAAAAGGTAATTTTTGATAGACAGAATAGACAATATAGGAACAGAAATTCTTGTCAATTTGTTTCTCAAATCCAAACTCTGTTCTGCTCAAGCAGCAGCTGTTTCTCAAATAGATTTCTAGTTACTTTTATAAATGGTTGTGAATTTCAGCAGCAAGTTCATGGGCAAAAGAATACGCAAGTTATCTTTGATATATAAAATGGATTCATCGTCCAAGGAAAGAAGATAAAAGTGGTGTGAAAGACTTGAGTGTTTAGAAAAGATTTTTCACAAGCATTAGTCCAGGTCACTTTCACAACAACCCTTGGGGAGAGAAGAGATCTGATCTGAAATTCAGTGGATGAGATTATGCACTTTATCTGTAAATCAGTGACAAACAATGGAAGGGCTCTAAAGGGAGAAATGCCGCCTTTATGTTGATGAAATTTAACTAACAAATGTCTCAATCTTCAGCCTTCTACCACCCTTAACCTCTCTCTTAGTTGCTGGGTTTCCAACATAAACTTCTCCCCTCAGGTCAAAAGGAACCTCCCAGCTCTCAGGCTTGAACTTTCCCTAAAGTTCTGATTTTTTCCATTTGTTCATCACCAAGATTTCCTCTATGGTTCCAGGAAGACCTTCACCTCTTTAATTGTGCTAATCTGGCTTTTCCTTCCTGTGCAATTTTCCTTTCCCCCTAAATTCCCTATCTTCCTAACTCTTGCTCAGCAAAATTAGTGTGTGGGTGTGGAGAGGCAAAATGCAAACTGTATCCCCAGTTTCCTTTATTTCCAGAATATTGGCAAATTTACATTTTATTCATTGCTAGCTCCCAAATTTATCATTGTTAGACTCATGGGGAAACACTGCAATTAAAACTAAGCAACACATTTATGTGTAAAGTTCAGTAAAGAGTAGGTAGTCTACCTTAAACATTTGAGTAATTTATGAGAAAAATAACACCTATAAAACAAAAAAATCAACTTATGAAAATTTTTCTTTAGATCTCTTTAGAACGCCAGCTTCATGAGATGCTTGTGAAATACTGCAAAGCATTGATTCTATAAGGCAAGACAAGACACACTTAAACTGAGGTTTCAGTCACAGGTCCCAGGCATGGGGGAAACAAAGCTAAACAGAAGGTCACTGCAATCACTCAGAAAAATGGGAATAGTAATTGTGCCAATTCCTTAAGAACTGCCGATGTTTAAATCAAGCTGTTTATTGGCGTGCTAGCAAATGGTAAGAAGTCAGAAATCCAGCAAGATATTTAACTGGAATGAAAACCACCAGAAAGTTTAACATTACATGTGCACCTATAAATACTGGGATGGTGTTTTGCTATATTGAAAGAAATTGATTTTCCATTTCTTCTTGTAGCTATCACTGTCTTCTCCTTTTAGATACTGAAGAAGCTTTCTGACCATACATTGCTCTAGGGAGGGAAGGAAGCAATGAGTTGGGAATAGGTATTCATATCTTCAACTTCTTATTTGTTTGGTTTGTATAGGAGGCAAGCATCTCAAGTAGTCATAAAACCTCATAGCAAAAGCAATGAAATATTTTTGAAATGACATGTAATATTTGTGTTTGAGATTGGTCAGTTTCTCACTCTACTTCTTTCCCTGTCCTCTTAGGTACAGTGATAGATATTTGCTAGTCTCTCTTGTCATTAAGCATGGCCATGCATCTGTTGTAAAGCACAGGAAAGCCTCACCCATGAAGCTGTCCCTTGCAATCGCCCAGACACCCTTTGTCTCTATCCCATGGAGCACACGGAATGTCAAAACCTGGGCTGAACTTGGAAGCCTCATGTACAGAGCAGAGTTGCCCTCTGTGGACACGCTTGACTGTCTCCATGGTATGGAAGCACCCATTCTCTGCCCCCACCCAGATTAGACATGATAGGAATAAGAAATAATTTTCTGTTTAAGTTTCTGGGGTAGACCATCTCTAGGTGTTAGTTTTGCCTTTTGCAATGGAATATAGAAGACCTGGTCTTTTCTTAAGTGAACAAAGAAGTTTGGAGAACAAATGGCAATGCTGGAGGTCCTCAGAGGACCAGGTAGAAATGTTATAGGCAGTCAGACAGGCCCAGGCCCTCGAAGGAGCCAGTGCAGAAGATGAGAACACAGTACAACTGTGGGTGGAGGTGCATTCATTGAAGGCCAGGGCCTCAAGACAAAGATGGAATGACTACACCTACATACTTCCCAGAGGGATAAACAATAATGATAAATATTCTAATTAGGCATTAGTCACCTGGGTGAGGGACCAAGACATCCTTGACCCATCTCTTCCAGAAAATGTCCTTGTTCTTTCCATGCACTCTTGCTACGTGACTTGCTTCCCCACTGGATCAATATTAGCTAAGCGACTATACTTGTAATCTTATTGGTTGATCATAGTTTTGTCCCACCTTATGCCCATCTTGTGATTTTATCCCCACCTTGTGATTTTGTACCCACCTTGTGATTTTGCTCTATAAAACTTCCTTTGTGAAGTGGACTCTGGGGCAACCCATTTTTTAGGTCCCCTCCTGTCTCTCTTAGACAGATGCTATCTTTCCCTTAATAAATATTTCTTACTCTTAACCTCCGTTGTCCCTCAGAATTCACCCTTCTATTTTGCGGAACATGAAGTCAGCGTATTGGACATCTAGCAGGTTGGGAGTCATAATTTTTCCCTTATATTATTTGGAGGTCCTGATACCATCGCTATAACACTGATCCAGGTGGGAAGGGAGGAGTGTGGGCAGAACTGCACCTGCAGGACAGGTGGGCAGAGAGAATTAGCAGTCCAGGTGGATGACGGGATGGGGTTCTCTGGGCTGAGGAAGGATGAGTAGTACAGAGAATCTGAGGAGGGGAGGAAGAGCCTCCTGGACAAAGGGAGGCACCAATCCTGCCAAGGTGAGAAAGTGATGAGGTCATTCCTGTGGGGACTTCTTATTGTTGTAATTTTGTTTTTTTTTTTTAACCACTAAATGGAACAGCCATTTTCTCACACCCTTTTTTCCATTGTAGTGTTGGAATGAGGCAATGTGAGCCATGTTGCATTTTATTTAAAAATTATAAAGGATTCTATTGCCATTGAACATGGTACATGTTCTTCACTTCAGAGTTTATAGTGCACCTTTTACCTGCTCACCTGATGTTTCTCACTGTAGAGACATAAAGTAGAGATATTTATTCACATACTAAGGTTAAAACCACAGGCTCCAGCACATTGGCATGGAAAACAGAAAGTCACTAAATTCAGCCAGTATCTATGGAATAGAAATCTTGAACCGAGTCCTAGATTCACTAAACGTGGGCTCTTGCCGATTGCCAGAAGGAAGAATTGACATAATGTTGGACTGTTTGTCAAGGGTGCTTTTATTTCCACTTAGCAACCTTTGGCAAGTCTGAGTCAGTATTTGGAACAATTTTCGATGTAAGGCAGAGGTTTCTGCATAAAAAGCAACTATAAATTAAATAGTCTACTTAGTTATACTACCTTACTCTACTGCATCTCCAAAAATCGGGATTCAGATTCATTTAAGATAAAATTGTATCATTTTAGAAAATGACTAATTTTTTTCATCTGCTTAATGGTGAGCATATTTGAAAATATTATATATATTATATATATCAGGGAAAAAATATATTATATATATCAGGGACAAAAATTATATTTGAGTAGCCCCTGATAATATTATATTCCAGTTACCCCAAATGTGAGACATAAAAGAAGGCAAATGAGAAATGCTAAGAATGAAACTTGAACACATGAGTAAGTTTGAGAGGTAAGATGTCTGGGGAGAGCAAGGAAAAAGATACTTGTTAAGATGAGACAGTGGCAGAGAAAGAAAAAGGGTATAGATTCCTACATTTATAAAATAAAGAAGAACCTTGTCATGAAAGAGGGAAATAAAACATAAAGAGATGAGTTGCTACCACAAATACAAACATTGTAGGCACTTTGCTTTTAAAGGTCAAAACCTACATCATGTGGTTACTTCCAGAGGGAGAATCAAAGTAGAGAACAGTCCCTGCTTCTTACTAAAGCGGGCAATATTTTGCATATTTCTAATAGTAGAGTATTGACGCTGCCTTTTCAAGTTTAATTGATTTATCCACCAATTCTATGTTGATTCTGCATTGTGACTTTCTAACTAGTGACAGCAGGTTATGACGGTAAGGATAAATACGAACTATGCGGTGCACGCTCTGGCTCTCATTAGATCTGGCATAGAGGCAGCAAAAATAAATAATTGTTTTCTTCTCTGCACTCCCAGATTGCACTAGGCCATTTGATTATAATTGCAGTAAGTACATCTTTAGTGTTTTTCCAGTAGACAAAATGGAAATTTAGGCTCCGCTTATTTCATGTGGTCAGAAAATGATGCAAAAGCTTTTCTAAACAAAACGTACTTTTAGCTAAAGCTACAAGCCTTATCCCACTCAGTCAGCTGCCTTCGAATGGGATGATAAAAATGAAAAAGAGCAGCTCAGCCATAGGCTGAATCACTTTTTCTGCTTCAGAAGCTACCATGTGGGAGTCAGTCAGGCATTTGAGGAAATTATACTTACCGCCTACCTTAAGTTTTAATAATAAAACGTACTAATTTCTTTTTAAAATATGCATCCAATAGGTGAAAAATGGGTGGAATTTTCCAAAACGCTCCTAAGGATCTATTTAATATGATACTAAGAACAAGGGAACTCTAAATTATCTAGGATACACTTTAAATGATTGACTACCCGGTGGTTAAGAAGAGAAACTAATTCAAACCAACCCAGAAAAACCAGAGTCATTTTACCAACCCTGAAAAGATCCTCACCAGTGAAAGACACCCTGAACATTACATGGTTAATACCTGCAGAAATAGTACTTCTAGGAATTTGTGTATTTGCTTGTCTTTATTTTTTGTTTTACTTTGTTTTCTTTTAGGATTAATCCATTTTCAAAGAATGGGAAATAAAATATGTATGAGTCAGAGATTAATAGGGTTAAACTAGAAGTAAGTAAATGGAGATAAACTCTTATAGCTTATTAAGTTTGTACCTTCCCATACATTTAAATATATTTGGAGTAACTTATATAGGAATTTTTGGAATTTAAAAAATTAAGTAACAAAAAATAAAGAAGCGGGGAGAGAAGTCTGGAAATGCTTCATTTGTCTACATCCATTAGCTACACAACTGATTTAGAAGCCCACATATAAAATTTCAGTGTATAACATGTTAATAATAACCAGAAAAACAATCACATTGTTGATTAAAAGACTTCTTAGCTTTCCTTTTCATTTTATGATGAATATTTTTTAAAATCTGATGGTATTCTCCTCATGCTTCTATCTTTACTTGCTGTCTTAGTTGATTTGTTCTGGGTATTTTTAGATCATAAAATAAATAGAGAAAGAACTCGAAAGTGCTCGGCAGGCAGAGCACTCACACAGCGCCGTTCTACTTCAGCCACTTCTCTGTGTAATTTTTAAGTTAGGTTCCTGCTGCTCCTAGAAGCGTTTCGACTTCAGAACCGCTGCCAACACAGATATACTATTGACAAGGAAAAATAACAAGGAGATCTCCTTTTAATTTACTTCATAATAGCTGGGTTTAGGCTAAAGGCTGGGGAAAACATGAGCAGAAACAGTATCCATGAACCAAAGGGAGGCAGGGAAATGCTGGCTTCTGTGGCCCTTTAGTGGTCTTTCGTTTTGTCCGACAATGCCTTGAGGTCCAACCTGGCAATGCTGGGCAAATGGGCAGCTGTGGAACACAGCAGGAAGATGCTAAACAATGTGTGGTTTTATGTGTCCTTGGGAAGTGTCCTGCCTTGTTGCCCTTATTATAATAGTGAGGTTATTTATTTACTTCATAGAGGTACGGCAGAGAACACTAGGTTTTTTTTTTTTTTTTTTTTTTTTGGTGTGGTTAGTACTCCAAAAATTCCTTCACTGAGTCCCCAAGTTAAACGAAAGAGCATTATGCAACGATTTGTTAATCTCCTGATATTCAATACACTATAGTTCTTTCTACAACTCTACCCCAAATATACAGGTTAGCAAATTAATTAAAAGGAAAGTTATTGAGAAGCACACACACACACACACACACACACGGGAATTTACAATCTTCCAACAGCTTGTGTTCCACAGCTCAACTATTTGGAACTTGAGATATATAATTTAAAAAGAATACAATGGTGAAATTTCACATACAATAAAACAGCTCTCTTCCTTCATACATTGAAACACGTAATCCACAGGGAATCTAATAAAGGGAAAAGTTCTTTAGAATGCTAACATAGGGGTGACCAGTGACATTCTTGTGGCTCTGGTAGGAAGCTTGGGCCAGCTTGGGATGACGTGAGGATTCAGGGACCAGAGGGTTTGGCTCTGAGCTTGGGACAAGTTAGGAACTGGAGAACACAGTAGCATACCCCATTTTCTGGGGCTTCCTCTTCTATCCTTTGTCCTTTCCCGTTAGTTTCTTTCTTTTTTTTTTTTCTTTGGTACCAGGAATCGAACTCAGGACCTCACGCGTGCCAGGCAAGTGCTGTGCCACTGAGCCAAATCCCTGGCCTTCCCCTTAGTTTCTGTGATGAAGGCCTATCCGCTTCCTGTGGCTCTTATAGCAAAGGCCCACAAGTGACTTCAACGGACACGCGTTGATTCCCTCGGGGCTCTGAAGTCGGAAGCCTGGGCGTGCAGCTGGGCTCCTCTGAGGTTCCCTGGGCCACAGGCTCCGTCCAGGCAGCTGGATGTGCTGGCACCAGGAGCTCGGGCACTTCTTCCCGGGATCATTTCTGGCCCTGGCCCAGCTCAGGTCCTTTAGGCTTCAGGCCTGAGACTCCCATTTCCCTACTGGTGCAACCGAGGCTGCTTTCGGTCCTTGGACACAACTGGCTTCTCTGTCTCCTGGGCCTCTCTCACCAGGACAGCAGGTGGGTGTCAAACCTGGCTCTTCCATGCCACAGGCCAGAGAAAACTCTGTGCTGTCAAGGGCTCCCCTCCTGATAGGGCTGCGCTCACTCAGGGATTCCCTGTGTGTCGGGTTATCTCCCTGAGGACATTAATTACATCTCCAAATCCCTTCACAACAGCCCCTAGATTATCACTTGATTCAGTAACCACAGGGCTAGACTTGGGACATCTGCAGCATTCCGCCAGCAACAGAGAGCTAGGACCTCTTCTGTCCAATTTACCCACTGTCAGCTTATTTTGTGATTGTCCTTCCCTGTTATTTCTTTTGGCTTCCGTTATAAATGCAACATTTTCCCTCTATAATAATCTTGAAAAAATATACATCATTTTATTGATATCTTCTAATTTTTTTCAGAATAAAAGAATAAAAACAGCATATAACAATAAAAGTTGCATAACGTAAGGTTCCCTTGGTGTTTGTGTACAAACACAATGTGGAGTACACCTTTTTGTGCTCCATTTCAATGTTCTCTAGGCTTATCTTTAAAATAGCCAGCCTCTGTTTTCCCTCGAAATCCTAAATTAGGGTTTATGCCACATTCGCTCGTTTCCTTGTGAAATTTTGGATTTTCTAATGTTTTCCCCAAGCATTTCTGCTATTTAATGAGCCACAATATACAGTCCATATGCATCAAAAGGTCATGGCAAAATATGCAATTTTTCTCATTTCTTTTCTTTTTTTTTTTTTGGTGGGTACCGGGGGTCGAACTCAAGACCTCATGTGCCAGCAGGCGCCCGTGCCACTGAGCGATATCACCGGCCCTTTTTTCATATGTGGGTACCGGAAGTTGAACTCAGGACCTTGCACTTGCCAGGCAGGAGCTTATGCCTCTGAGCTATCTCATTGGCCCTCATTTCTTTTCTTATATTTCCCTTTTATTTTTCCAAAGTTCCCATTGCAGGCCATGCTCAGGGACCCCAGTATCTCCCCCTGAGGCAGGGTAGTAGCTGGATACATTTTGTAACCCGCAGGTTAATTGGCTACTCACTTCTATCTCCTTCACCCCTCCTTTACTTCACTTTGCCAAACACGTCTCTCTTTTCTTGCTGCACTTGAGAGTTAGGAGGAGACAAAGAGGCCACGTCCATGAAGGGACAGTGGCCAGAAATTACTGTGTAGACAGACAGGAGTTCTTTTTGTTTGGATAACAGATGACACTGGCTGCACGGATCCCTTGATCAGGGTTCTGTACTGAAAAGCCTTTGTATT
The DNA here is from genome assembly GCA_028451465.1 of Erethizon dorsatum. NCBI lineage: Eukaryota > Metazoa > Chordata > Mammalia > Rodentia > Erethizontidae > Erethizon > Erethizon dorsatum. The sequence goes on along the minus strand of CM051824.1, from coordinate 152,575,130 downwards.
TGTGGGTCAGGCAAGTAAGATAGGTTTGGGGACGCATAACCTGCCCCACCCACACACCAGGAAGCTGGCACACTGGCTGCCTGGACCTTTGTCCCCTGCACACTGCCAGCTGACCACAGTAAAGAGAACATGTCTCACCAATGCTGTGCGCACCGTGACCGCAGCTAGACACACCACAGCCACTATCCGCCCATAACTCCAGCTATAATCTTGTAGATTTTATATATCCCACATATTACTGATCTCAACTTATCTCCGTGCTCACCTTCTTTCTCTACTTCTGTTTTCAAAAATTCTTTATGTCCTTTTTTGTTCACGTAAGGAAAGAGAAGTAAAACAAGAATCAAACAAACCAAACACCCTGAATTTTGGCATGTCTGCAAAGTTTGAATAGTGAAGTGTTTTCCAAGCTGCGTGGAGTGGAATAGACTGAAAAATAAACATGGGAGAGAAAAGCCTTCCCAAGGGTAGGTCGAGACTGAGCTGTCACGAGTGGCCACAGCCACAGAAGAGTCACCAGGCCTGTGCAGCTCTGTCCTGTGAGGGCTCGGTTTTGACAGTGGCAGGATTTTTTTGGAGGGGCCCTTGGAGGTAGCAGTGTAATCCACTAGGTTTTAGGAGACTGTCACTGTTACCATTCCATCTTCGTGGATCATGTCGCTCTCTTCTAAATTTTGCTGTATTATTTTTCACCCACACTTCAAAAATCACCAAACCACACAGGTGCATCCATGTTCACAGACGCACACACGCACGCACACGCACGTCTGTGAGTTCTGTCCCTCACTGATGGACAAACTAGAATCCATCCAGATTAAACTCTGGAAAACAATTGGGTAAGAGCGCCCACTGGTGGCAGAGGCGATTTCACCATCTGCAAGACAGGCGGCTCCCTATCGACGTCTCGTGTGCATCTGAGAGGCTGATGGAAATGTGCCAACGCTGCGCTTTCACCATGTGTTGCAACCCAGAAACGCCATTGTTTGCCTAGGTGGTTCTGGGCGTCCGTGACACCTGATAACAGGCAGGGGCGCGTTGTGTCGCCAGGGTGGTGTCATTAGTAACCACCTGGACGGGCTCCAGTCCCTCCTTCCCCACCAGCCTGGAGCTTTACATCTTCAGGGACTCCAGAGCTGCTCCCACAAGCCCTCCGTCCCCTCAGCCTAAAACAGTTTCCTTTCAACCAAGGAAAGCACAACTTCAGCTTTAAGTTGCTCTCAACGCCTTTTGAGAAAGAACAGGACGCCGTGCACGCAGCGGAGATAATTGTCAAATATTAAAGTTGAATCCAGACTCTTAAGCACTTGAGGGACCGCATAGGCCACGAAGACAAACATAAATGCCTCCTTTGTTATGGGATTCTGCCTCTATTTCATATGCTTCCATAAATAATGTGTCGTGGGCCGGTGAGACGGCTCAGCGGCTTAAGCGCCTGCCTTGCAAGCGCGAAGGCCCGAGTTCGACTCCCGGAACCCACATACGAAAAAGGGGCCGGTGATATCGCTCAGTGGCACGGGCGCCTGCTGGCGCGCGAGGTCCTGAGGTCGTCCCCCCGGTACCCACAAAAATAAAAAAAATAAAAAAAATAAATAAATAATGTGTCGATAGCCATGTGGCATTTGACTGTCTCTATTATAATGACCAAGAATGTATTCACTTTTTCCTTCATTTAGGTTCCATCCGACAAGTACAGTACAGAGCAACAATGCTGGATTTATAAGGAAGAAAGATACGAGTTCTTCTCCTATGCTTGCCTGAGGTTAGGGTACTCAGATACACCTGCCCAAAGCGAAGCGCCACAGGACACAAGATCGAACTGGTATGGACTCAAAGCAGTTGTTTCAAACAGAAACAGTTCCAAGAAAGGAGCAAAGACATTAAGTAATTAATGCCCAAGGCGAAATTTAATAAATATTCAGTTTGCTTTTAAATCTAGAGCTCAGGTATTTTTGTAATCAGACCTCGGTATGAAATTCCAGTTGTGGCCTGGGTTATGTAGGCTTCCTGGGGTTGACAAAACAACTGGACGGCTTCGGTCCTACCTGAAGGACACACCGTGTTAGCTCTTGATGCTACCTGTAATGACAGTTTGTTAAATATATGAAATATTACTATGTATTTTGTGGAGCCCAAATGTTATAACGTTAGGTGGGATAACTAATGGCTTAATTAAATTAATTTAAGGTGTAGCTTTAAGATTAAATATGCCGGCTCCTCAATGGTCCATAGTAATTTGAGATCTAGTTTCCAGTCCCATTTTTATAATCACAATATCTATCTTTTTAAATTACTTGGATTCAAAAAGGAAAACCAGGAAGATGGAAAGGACAATGAAGACAACAGCTGGGAGAGATCTGTGAGGAAGAATTAGTTGGAAACAAAACACTGCCAGGCACGCTAGTATTTTTAAAGCACTAAGGGAACCTGATTCCCTTTGAAATATGGTTCGTTTGTTCATTAACCAGTTCCAGTCTCGACTGAGAAGTACACTGCCAAGTCTGTGTGTGCACACACTGCACGAACCACAGGCAGCTCTTAAGGTTTTCCTGAAAAGCTGCCGCAGTTTGGATGTGTGTGCCCGTCAAGAACCGTAGAAACAAAAATAAGCATTGCTTGCTCTTTGGAACGTTGCATGTTTCCACAAACACAAAGAGAAAAGCAAAGACAGCTCAACAAAAGTAACAGCACTTCTCAGGGCTCAGCCACAGGACCCTGACCAGTTCCCTCAGCCAAGGCAGACTGCACGGAGCAGGATAGGCAAGTGGGCCATGGTCAAGCCTGGCTTCCCCACACAAGTATCTTCGTCCCCGTGCACCCAGTTCAGGTGTGGAGCAGTGGTGACACAGGGCAGCAACTTCAGTAAGAAATACTTATCATGGCATTTTTAATCATGGTTGTGGGCATTTTTTAAAAATAATGACAAATTTTTCAAAAAGTTAGGAATATACTGAAACTTGACTGAGTATGAACTGGTGTTTATACACACATAGATGTGGGCACATATTTTTGCACCTGTTTTTTTTACATTTCTTTGCATTTGTAGTACTAGGGATTGAGTCCAGGACTTTTCACATGCTGAACAAACACTTTATCATTGAGCTACATTTCATCACCGCATATTATTTTAACGATCACCCATGTTATTCTTGGGAAGAGGCCATCTTGGTTTGAGGCAAATATATTGATAACCACTTAAGATTTCTGAAAGTGATAGTTTGATTAAAAGTCTAAGAAAGACAACAAAGGACAGCTATTTTGAACAGAAATGGGTGGATGAAAAATGCAGAAGTGGGAAGAAATACAGGCAATCTGGTGGGAGATGATAATCTATAGTCAAGGGGCCAGAAATAACATCCCTATGGAAGGCTGGCGAATGAGCGCTTGGTACTCCTACAGCTGACACATGTAGAATATTACATGCAAACCAGTAGACAATGGATAAAGTCATAAATTTCAAAACAATTTTAAAAGGATTTATTTGTTCTTCCCTTCTTGAGTCATGTTGGAAAACAGGCTAAATTCCAAGAATGGGCTAGGAGAGATAAAAGAGAAAGGAAAAAAAAAATCAGGAAAGAAATTCGGCACCAGAAGTTACCTTATATGTATAATTTGGGAAGTCACATATTTCTTGATATGGGCAATGGAATTTTTCTGCGAATTGAGGTAGTGAGTGGTTTGTTTTGAATTCATCTAAATCCCAAAGGACTGAGAAACCATTGTTGATATCTGGATGATTAATGATTTGATAATGTAGACACTGTAAATATTTTAAATTAAAGTAGAAACCAATTTACAGCTTTATTGATCATGAAAGGTCATCACTATCCCCAAGCACATGCACCATTGTGCACACACACACACACACACACACGTGTGTGTGTTCATACACTCACTAAACTGGAAGAGATTGTTTGCTCTTTCTCCCTCCCTCCCTCTCCGCAGGAATACTAGCTTGACTGGAACTTAAGCTATTTCTCTGGGTTAATAGCCCATTACCAGGCATAACAGTTCTGACAGATGGAGCAGAGAAAGCCATCTGAATGTGACAATGTCTACACAGCAAGAGTAACTTTTTTCCAAAGAGTTCACTGAGATGGGAAAGATTGTGTAAAAGATTTTTCTTCAGTTTAATAAGTGAGAGAAAACTGATCATAGTTTCCCTGCCAGTAATCACACACATCAATAAAAATGGCAAGGTACAGAAGAAAACACGTAGCACAGTCCCCTCACTTAAAAATGAGAGAAGAAAGGCTTGGGAAAGTCTACATACAGGTTGTGCAGGTCTGAGAGTTTAACTGGCTGGTATAGTTAGACCCACACTTGCTTAAAATTGTTTGTGATCTATCGCTATGTTGCATTTAATTTTTTATGAAATGCAATTAGAGTTATCCAACATAAACTTACTTTAAATTGCAAAATAATTCAACTAGTTTCATATCCATGTTTGCTTTGAAAGTAGGTTCTGTTTTTTGCAGTAACATATACATCACACTCATGTGTGCACAGCTACCCACAAACCCGTTCACACATAATCCACCTCGCTGTCCAAGCATAACAAGCTCATGGAAATAACTGAGGAGGAACAACTTGCAAAAGACATCAAAGTTCTATGCCCTAGATGTATTGCGATGGGTAAAATTTCAAGTAATGCACCAAAGGTTACTGGGAACATATAAATAAAAGCTTTTTGAACGTATGTTCTAGAGGTTTTGTAGTTAATAAAATTAAAAAATTGTAACACTTACTTATTCCCCATGGAAAACAGTTCCTTTGAATTGGTCTCATTTTTTTTTCATGCTATGATAACTTTCATGAGAGTCAGTCTTTAAAATCACTATCTGTCATTTATAGTCCTCTACATTCCATGACCTAGGTTTTGTATTTGTCAAATTCTTTATTCTTCTAAAACAAAACAAAACAAAACAAAACAGTGAACCCAAAAAGACAGAACCAAAGAAACAGTCCTGCTCTCTCATGTTCACTTATACAAACCTAAACCAAATCCTTTTCTCTTCAAACTGAAATTTTCTTGGGGACATCTCACTGGTACACTTACCTTCTCCTTCCTCCTTGAACTGTTTGTTCACTTACTGGGCATCGGGATCACACTATCTTCCTCACTCCTACTAAATTATAGGCTGAATACAATCCTTGTACTATAGGAGGGGACGAATCATCATTTCATTAATTTACACAGTGACCATGCATGATGCTTGGTTAAATTGCCAGAATTTTAGCATTACTACTGTGGTGCTTAAAAATCTTTCCTTTTTGTCCACCGTGGATATATCAAACTACTTACTTTTTACGTTGGATTCTCACACTCTTCCCCTGTCTTGTCATCAGACCTCAATTTCCTTTTCCTCTATGTCTTACACTTGCCTTTAGTCTCTGCTCCAAAATATACCATGGCGACCTTCTTCTCAATGAAAATTCACACCTTCCTTTCATCTGCCTCTACCAGGACAGGTCACGCTACCTGGCAAAACTCCCCCCTGCAATGCCTGGAGCTCCGAGTGGGCTCCACCCCAAAAATTTCTCTGCCCTAAGATTGGCTTCTCCTCCTCGAGCTCCTTTTTCATTTTGGGGACATGTCACTCCTTTTCAAGAGGGAATGTGCAGAGTTAGACTCCTTTCATTTATTCTCCTCTGCCCCAATCCAGTGATTCACCAGTGTGGGTACATTATCTCTACTCCCTTAACATAACTTTTAGTCTTTACAATGCATCCTTTTCTCTTTCAACTTAGGAACTTACCATCTGGTTGGATGGAAATAAAGGTAAGAAAAAAAGTCATGGTTCTGTCCACCAGAATCATAGCAGACAACGGCCAATCATTCTAGCAGATACTGTATATTTCAGCGTCTGTCCAAAAACCATCCCTTAATTTTCCTTCCTTCACTCCTATCATGGATTTAATTTTCCTCAATCAATAGACCCCTCATGGCAATTGTGTTACCTTCTACATCTAGATGGTTATGGAAGTTGAATTTTTACCATTTCACACAATGAATATCTATGTAGAGCAGAATGGACACTTTTTTAATTGATATTTTTATGTAACTTTTTGTTACAACTGTGAAACTTAGAAGCAAAATATTATGAGATAACGAAAAAAAAGGGAATGGAAACCCTTCCTGCTATGGGGGATTTTAATGAGATGGCACAGCTCAAAGGTGTCTACCCCATCAATGACTTGTAAAAATCAGTCCCTGTGTTTTTATTTTTACCCTGAAATATTTCTGACAAAGAATTGTTTATATATTTCCTGCCACCTGCTGCATTTCTTTCTTCTCTTTAAAGCACTGTTTCATACAAACAAGCTTTTTCACACATTCAGAAGAAACAAAAACACATCTGAAAGATGGAGAAAATTATTCAGTTCTGTTTTCTTCTGATATCTTCTGGACATTATGTCTGAGAATCTGGATCAATTGGCAGAATTATTTTTAGCACATAAAAGAAAAAAATATAACAAGGGGGGATCTCAATTCAAGGATTCAGGTGTGAACTTCCGCAACCTTAGACAAACAGCTTAAATATGAGAAATTTCCATGCCCAGTCTGTCCAGAAACTTGCTGACACAAACCAACAAAAATATCTGCTTTGATCCTGAGCAAGGTGCAGAGCGTGTATTTAACAAATATTCTATCAACTGAGGAGGTTCAGGAAATATTCAGGTCCTACCTGATGCTATAAGAAGACAAACAAACCAAATACACATCAGCGCTCGGAAGCAGACCTGGCCACATTGATTTATAAATAGTGGAACATATTTCTTATTAGAGCTTCTGCAATTTTTAGTGTTACGCTTGACCGAGGCATTGATGCTCATACAAGTCTTCTCTTTATGTGACTAAGCAGACATTCTCCCACGAATCACCTGGTGTGAGGCTCCTAATGACTCTGCGTGTGCCAGTGTGTGTGTGTTAGTGTGAGCCTATGTGAACTTGTGATGCGAGAGATTTTAACTATGTACAAATGATCAAATACCATGTTATATATTCTAATTTTTAAAAATATTGGAGGAAAAGACACAGTGCTGATACCTCCCCCAGCAAATAATCCCTTGCACTTCTAGCACACTGATCTCACCATCCTTGCCACTTTCAGAAGCAGTTCTGGAATTCATCTTTCCTGAGTATCTTCATGAGATGTGATCAGGAATATGGTGAATGCCATTGCCCAGGACTGTCTAGTGGAAAGGCAGGTTTGTATACACATCACTGTGCACAGTACGTTCTCATCTACCTTGTTACCTGATGTGGCACCCTGTGACTTCTGGCTCTCCCCCCAAATTAAAATGACAATGAAAGAGAAATATTTTGAGTCCATTCAAGACATCCAGGCAGGGGCCGGTGAGATGGCTCAGCGGTGTAAGCGCCTGCCTGGCAAGCACGAGGGCCCAAGTTCGACTCCTGGAATCCACATACAGAAAAAGGGCTGGTGATATTGCTCAGTGGCACGGGCGCCTGCTGGCGTGCGAGGTCCTGAGGTCAACCCCCGGTACCCACAAAAAAAAAAGAGAGACATCCACGCTGCCATAACAGTGTAAAGACACTTACAGAAGAGGATATCCATGACTGCTTCAGAAAGTGGCAAAAAGGCAGGATAAGTGTGTTCGAAGCAGTGAGACGTATTTTTAGGGCAATTCATGGCAGTGTGTTTTAAGAAGGTTCATTAGCTGTCACTAACACAGAGCTAAAATTTTTATCCAGGAAATCTATAGCTAAAGCCCACTAACTCATCATTAGCTCAAGTACTGCAATTTATTTCCACCTGCCTAATGGTCAGAAGAATATTAAGAAGTCTACACACAGAGAAATTTGTGATGGACAGTCTTCATTCTAATTTCAATTAAACTAATAATGATTACTGATTAAAAATTAATGATGTAAGAAAAAATAAAATATTTTCTGGGGAAAATTCTGTAACCTGAGAACGTATGTATATATGTGTATATGTGTGTATGTATTTGTTTTTGTGCTGGAGATCAAACTCAACACCTTGAGTATGTGAGTCAAATGCTCCAGCATACAGCTATAGTCTCAGCCGATCATGAGCATTTTAAAAAAACACCCATTTAAGCTGTTGTTTGTTGGATTCAATGAATGGGTGATTATGTCAGTTGATTAAAATAATGGTTTAATGAAATCAAGTTCCTGCTACCTGCACTCTGATTATGTGCACCCAAATATACGCAACTCATTGCACTGGGGTGTTGTATCTGGATGTGTAGCACATGCACAGCACAGGAACATCTGCAAAGTGTGGAGAGGGGGACGATATTCAGGAAAGCTTTCCCTTTGGGTATTCAGTGAGCCACTTTGAAAACAGACCCCGGGATCATGGAGAATAAGGAAATGTATGGATATGATCACTGTGAAGAAGTGGAGTTTAGAAAATTCAGAAGAAAATGAATCAAACTGAACCAAGAGTGCTCACAGAATCATGCTCAGAGGCTTACTAGCACAAAGTAGTCCTTACCCCAGTCTTTTTCTACCATGAATTTGCACAGATGTACTTACCCGCTCAGAAATCAGCTCCAAAGAATATGGGCCCTTAGCCAGGTATTGTCAAAGGCTTCTTATTACCATGATTTTCAAATGACTCTTCTTCAAGAAGTTCTGTGTACAAGTATCTGATACTTTCAAATCTTATTTGGAAGTCCAGTGGCAAAAAAGGAAGCACAGTTTATCATGTATATTTTTCTACTTACTATAGTATGAAAATTATACTTTTAAATATTGCAATTCACTTATTTATCAAACTATTGCTGCTTCCTCTAATTGTAGAGTTTTAGGTACAATGAAAGGGTCCTGGACAAATAAATAATTATACTAATTTTCTAAGCTCATATTCCTTCCTATATTCATATTTAAATATACAGTTAATAAAGAGGTATGTAGAAATAGAATAGTAGAAAATAGTAGAAAAATAGTTCAAAACTGTAATTTGTTTTGAATACAAAATGTTACAGTATAATATGTAGCAGATAAATTATTTAAACACTTTTCATCTATTTAAATAATATGTCATAAAAGAAGGGATATAAGTACTCCTTAAATTAACTAATAACTGTTAGGGATATGTCAGGGAACCTCAGTTTGGAAATGTGCACATAATAAATAATTATTCATTTTTATTGTTATTAAAAACTCCAGGATAATTTAACTTCAACTCTTATATCACACCAAATAGCAGAAGTTACACTGAGAATCATAATGAACCATCTCAGAATTAAACTAAACGTTTAGTTTTAGTTACATTTTTTTGCACAAAATTCTCATTTTATCTTATGAAACCAGCAAATTCTTTAAATAAATTGGTACAACTTGGGCTGTCACAGAGAATGGCATTTTCCTTCTACATTTCCCACATATTTTGTTTTTCCTACAAACAGAGGAGCAGCAGAGTTTGGGGTATGTGTATTTGCATTAATTATGCTTATAGATTTAAGTCCCGCTGTGGTCTGGCCGAATCCGTAAGGATGTGTGATTTTGTTAGATCCTGATGGACATTTCCATATTGTTCTACGGAAAGCTGAGTATCAACATCCCTGGCTTTGCATGGATGCTTTTGTTTAATAAGTAAGCAGATAGAAGTCATTATGTAGACTCTAAGACAGATATTTTGTCTTTTTTATATTTAATGAGTTCTATGATTTAATAAACCTCAAAGGAATTTTTTGTATTGACTTCTATATAAACTTCAGCAAAGCTGAGATGTCTTTAAGTCAAACAATAAAGCAAACGTTCATAACCTAGGAAAAATGTCTGTAACCTGTTAACAACTGAAATATCACATATTTTCAAAAAATGAAATGAATTGTCAGTACATAAAACTTCTAATATTCATTGAAAGATCAATTTATACTCTTTAAAAAGTGATAAATCTGTAGTAACAAATATTTATGGAGCATTTGCCATGGGCTAGGTCTTATTACAAGCTGTTTACATGTTTGAAGATACTTTCCCACGTAAAAATTTCAGAAGGCGGTACTGTATTTTAGTCATACATCTTGTTCAGTGGAAACTGAGGCACAGGTAAGTTAAGGCACATCTGAAATTATGAGTACCCAGATCTGGAGCCTGAATTGGACCTAGCTGACAAGCCACTCATGTCTGGGAAAGGAGCCCTTAATCACTCTCTGCTAGAAGCTTTTATAAAGCAAAAGAACTTTTCCAAAAATGTTTTAGAGTCAAACCCCAAAATTTATCATTTTGGTAAATATGGGTAATATTAAAGAGTAAAGAATCCTTGTTCCATAAAGGTGGAAATCAAATGTAAGAAAGTAGGAAAAAGCATCAATTATTTATTTGTACAGCATTTAACATTTATCGAAGAAATCTGACAAGTGAACTTCACTTCAGTTCTGGCTGGACGAGGCGGTAAGTGTTGAATCAATTTACCTGCGCGCGATAATGGCGATGCAGACAAGGAAGGGGCGTGATGAGAACACAGCCCTTGCTGGCGGGGTGGTGGTGAAGTGGCCACTGGTTCCATGGAGGATTTTCTGCCATTGAGCCGCCTTCTTTATCAGAGAAAAAGCACAGCTCCAAGGTGATGAGCAGAGCAGTACTAAGATGCTAAAGGAGGGCAGCTCTGGCGCGCATGGGGCAAAGGTGCACGGGGTAGGGTTGAGGTCCGAGAGCTGGACCGGGTCACGTGGATCTTGCAGAGCCTGCCTAAGAGGAAAGCAAAGGGCAGCCTATGTTTGGAAACCATCACTCTGCTTGCTGGGTGTCCTGGGTGGGATAACCAAGAGCAAAGGAGGGAGAGCAGGACAGAGAGGCTGGGAGCCATTCCTGAAGGAGAGAAGCCTACGAAGCCCGCACGGGAGGAAACAGAGGACATAGTGCCAGCAAGGCCCTCGACAGTTTTCAAAGCTCCTTTGGCAGCTGATCTGTGAGAAGGGGAAACGTTCCATTGCTGGTGGCAGTGCTGTCTTTAAAAGTGCCAGATGAAATATTAAACAGCTCTGATTTAATTCCAACACTGGTGGAAGAAGAAGAGCAAATGTTGCCAGGCTACCCGGTATTTTAGAATTTGTAGGAGTGGAGGCGTTGGTGTTCTAAGCCTCACTCTGGAGTCAGAGTCCTGGACCAGGGAAAACGTCCCACAGGTGAGCAGAACTCTTACAGTACTGTATACTTTTTCCTCCTTGCAAACTCAAGGCCATTTTCCTGTGACCTCCTGAGCACACAAGAGAATGCGTGGTGCCTTAATCTTCCTCCTAGGCAAAAATAGAGACAAGAAAAGTGGAGGCTGCGCTCTCAGATAAGAGAAAGGACACAAAATCAGTTTTCCCAAGATGTGGACTTGTGCCGTTCTTTTTAAGCCCAACTTACCAACAAAATTTTTTTCTCTATATTTTCCTTGTTCTGTGATTTCTGACAACTAGTTTTACCTTATTATGTTTTGCTAAAGGCCATGTGCTGGGGTCTAGGAGTGAAAAAGTTGATGACCCAGGGGTACTCACAAGAAGGTTAGTCTTTTGCATGGCAGAATAAAGCTGGATGGGTAGATGATAGATAACTTTAATATATATATATATATATATATATATATATATATATATATATATATATAGATATATATATATATGAGCAGTGATTACACACTGCCATCAATACTCAGAATAAGTAATAACCAATTGGAAAAGAAATCAAGAAATGGTTTAAAAGAAAAGAGGTCCTTGAAAGACAAATAGTATTCCAGGAGATGCTTGGAAAACCCAGATGGTTTCCCTGAGGTTATCAATCTTGCTCCTGTAGTGTGATTTTTGTTATAAGGGGATTTGCCCACAGATAAATCATGCTACAGTCGACAGAAGTAGTTACTTATGCCATCTTATGCCTAACTACAAGTATATACCATGTTTGTTGGCTTTAACTAATCAGAAAAGAGCACAGGCAAGGCAGGCCGGTTGGATGATCCCCTTGCCCACTTTACTGTTTTAAATATTTCTGGAGTGTCCAGTGTTTTCTCCTTCTCAGATGCCTCCCTGTCCATAAACACCCTTTCTATTTCCTCAGATACAGTCTGCTCCTTTCTTTCATGCATCCATAGAAAACAGAGTATTGAACTATTATTTAATTATGTTCTGTAAATCAGGTCTTATAATAGATTACAAGTTACTGGACCCTATATCCACTACAAAACCTATGAACATAATGGTCGGGACATTCTTTCTTGATGGACATGTGTCCAGCCTGATAAGGAGAATGCAGAGCTACCCTGCTGCACATCACAGGGAACCCTCTACCTGTGACAGCTGTTAGCACTGAATGACTTGGTAGATGGCTGGATGAACCTGCTGCAGACAACACATTTTTCAGTGTGTCAAATGAAGTGAGAATCCTGGCTCCGACCAGCAATAATCTGCAAAAGAAAAGTAGAACCGAAGAAGAGGGCTTTTGTCTTATGAGGAGGAGCTTGTAACTGCAGGAGGACCCTGAAGTGGGAAAGCAGCTCGCTGGAGGGAAAGAGCCAGGACTCTAAGCCTGGCAGGTGGGTATATGAAGTCCTCACTGGCACTGGCACAAAACCATTTGTAAATTCCTGTCCCTTAAATTGTTTTCCATGCATATAAGTTTTGGTTACAATTCATAGATTCATCAGATTTTTCTCAATTGGGGAAACTATGTAAGTGTTTGGAAATGATACACTTATGATGGTTTTCAGAGTTTAGGAAAAAATGATCCTTTCTTCTTAGACATAATAACAGGGCTGCAAGAAAAGAGGTCTTGCTTGCAGTGTGGGTAGGACGGGCATGGAGCTAAAACAAGAGCAACAAGATTCCAGAGGCCAGATACGTTTTGACTGGGCCATGAATCTGTACTGTGACTATGGACTTTGCATTTGCGAAACTGGTTGCAGTAAGTATAATTCTGACATTGTAATAATTTACTGAGCTCTTTCTTTCTGTTTACTTACGCAGTATGGTGGAGATGACGGAGAAAACCAAGAGGGGCAGCCATGTGTTGCTAAGGTCACCACTGCTGTTAGCGAATCCCCTGGTGGACCTGACGGCTTTTGAAAATTGTTGGCAGAGTGTTTATTTTGTGCGGTTATGAAGCAGTGGTGCAGCAGGTCAAACACTATAGCTTCACAAGGAGCCCCTTCTTAGTTTCCAGTACCTGAGAACACCACCGTATGTCACAAGGGGCTTTGCAAATGTGATTAAGTTAAAGATACCGAAGTGGTGAGGTCATCTGTGTCATAGAAATGCAATCACAAGGATAGTGCTCAAAAAGAAGCTAGATATCAAAAGAGGAAGCAGAGGAAGACAGATTCTGGGAGACTGGAGGGAGGAGAGGAGGCCAGGCCACGGAGAGCAGGTGGCTTGCAGAAAAGCCCAGGAGCCAGAGCCCCCTCGTAGACCCCAGAGGGAACCAACACTGCCAATGCCTTCGCTTCGGCCCTCACGGACGACCGAGTTTGGATGCCCTGCATCCAGAATACTTCGGTGTTAACTGGCACACTTACAGTAAAACACATTCACGGTGTTGTAACTGCCGCATTTGTGCCATATGAGTGGTAAGTTGCTACAGAAAACCAAAAAAAATTTTGGATGACTCTAATATAATGTATTTAACTCTTCGAGAATGATCCCTAGATGGGGAATGGCTGCGTTGAATTGATGCATGCACACCTGTGTTTAAAGCAGCATAACTCGTGATGGCTAAATCTTGGAAGCAGCCTAGATGTGCAGCAACAGATGACTGGATAAAGAAAATGTGGTATGTACACATAGTGGAGTACTACTCTGGCACAAAGAAGGATAAACTTGAGTCATTTGTAGGAAAATGGGTGTACCTTGAGACCATACTGTTAAATGAAATAAATCAGACACATAAGCTTAAATGTCACATGATATCTCCTATAACAGATACCAACAATATAGATAAATAGCAAAATAAAAGACAAGAAATAAAAGAGGTCGAATTTTTTGCAAATGGGAAAGGGATGGAGAGTTGGTGGGGGGGAGCCAAGGGGAAGAGAAATTAAAAAGAATAAAGATGTGTAATGCACTCCTCACAATGCATGCAATCATTATGTATTTCAAACATGCACTAGTAAAAATGAATATTGAAAAAATCATTAAAAATGAGTATGGATAGAATCACAATAGGTATAATTCTAGAATCAAAACCAGGAGGGTGCGGAATTTAAGAACATAGCACAATCTCTCCCAGGGGCCTTGTGGCTTATGACTGAGGGGAGGCAGAGTCCTGAAGGGCACGGCCTCAGGGTACTATTCTGTGGCACTGGAAGGGAGATGGGCGAGGTTGTGCAGTTCTTAGGAGTTGGTAATTGATATCCAACTAACCTAGTTAAGCTGCACAGAAGTGGTTCCTTAACACCCACTTTACAATATCTTACCCAATAGGCACAGCTGTGTCCGAAGGTCACACAGCAAATGTTTGCTCTGCATTAAAATCTGTTTGTACTGATACTGCAGGTACAGTCTTGGGAGAGAACAGGTAAGCTCTGTGCTCCAGCAATACTGCTAGAATATTCCAGGACCACTGATGTCTACAGTTTCCTTATTTTAGAACAATATGATGGTAGATGGTGGCCTTAGCATATATTTAAGGGTATGGCAGTTGCAGCTTTTGCCTCACTGTCCAGCCATGCTCAGTCCCACCATTCAATAGCCAATGATTGCTTATTTTTTCCAATGGAGGGCCATTTCGTTGGGTTCAGGAGTAAGAGCCAGTACCTCTGTTCCAGGATCTCAGTCTCCAGTGAAAGAAACAATGAAGCATGCGGGAATACTAACATAAGATGCAAGGTGTTGTAGGCACCAAATATGAGGGCAGGAGGAAGAGTGAAATTATATAAACCCATGTGCTTAGGTGGGAAGAAAGGAGTAAGTTTCTAACGAATATACAAATACAGTTGGAGCCATAATAGGTGCTCTTGTTTCTTTTAAAAGCACCTTTTAGAAGATATTTATTATAATGTGATTGTTCAAAAATCACAGTGTACACTAAGTGATTTATGTTGACTAAATCTTTGGAAAGTCTGCTGCAAGGCCACTATTGATGTTAAATGGGAATCCCACTGTCAAATCCACGTGTTGCTCTGAAAAGCTACAGCATGACACTGAAGGCTGATTTTTAACATGGAAGAAGGTAATTTCTGATTACACTGATCTGGAGTAAACTCTTAGGTTTCTTGTTCTGCTCCTGCTATTTCATTTACGAAGAATTAATACCAACACAAACCTGGTGAGCTTGGAAAATGGAAAGAAGTCTCACCTTGAAATTTATAAAGCTGTAATGTATCTCCTTTATGAAATTCTCATAACCTCAAAATTAAAGCCCCACTCAAACACCAAAATCCCTCAAATTCCTGTACCCTTCCCACAAGAATATATGACTTCTACCATTATTTAGGGTTTGCTAGGAATATGAGAGACTTCAGTGTCATCCCACATTTTAATTCAATTTCAATAAAGCCTGCCTGGGCTTCTGTGTCAATAGAGCTCTTTCAAAGGAGAATTGCAAGTATAAGTAACTTGAAAAGAAACCTGAATTATTCCTCAAAATACACACTTGGGGTAAAACTAAATTAAGCAGTAAGACTTTTATTTTCCCCCCAAGATTTGATCCTATGTAAAAATTTTTAAATCACCCTGATAGCATGTTGTTGTAGGTATCATTGATGGTGGTTGCTTATTTTAAAATAGTTTACATTGGGCTTATCTTTTTCCCCAAATTGATTGTTTGTTGGAATGGGCTGCATCTAACACACAATTTTTTTTTTTTCTTTGAGGTGCAGGGTGTTTTTGTTTTTAAATCAACCTAAATGATTGCTGATTTCTGTAGAACGGTTTAAAGCAGAAAATATGAATTGTTATTTCTTCAATATTAACGTTTATTCTAAAGTCTTTGAACATGATGTATTGAAAACAACAAACTTAAATCATTAAAAATATCCTGGTACCTATTAAGTCATTTGAAAAATATTTTAAGCAAACCAGAAATTAGAGAATAGGAAGATTATCATACAAGATGAGAAATCTTCTATATATATGACATTGGAATATGGCAATTTGAATTGGATAGGAAACTTAACAATCAAGTATCCTGGTGACCTATGTTTTCCTTCTTCATACCTTGTACTTTCTCAAGGTACAGTTAACCATGGAGGGGCTCAAAGCAAGATAGTAGCAGACAGAAAGACAGATGGCATCGGGCCAGAGAACTGGAGATAATGCATGAAGTATACAACCAGAACACACTGAATGAGATACTCAGAAATATCTCTGTTCTATGAAAATTATTCACAAGATACAAGGATAGTTCTTGAAAAGTTGTTTTTTATTGTTGACTTTTGTTGAAAAGGACTATTGTAAAATAGAAAAAGCTAAATTATGAATCAGAAAATCTATGGAATCTGTAATTTGATTTGGGGTAAGTGAACTATCTTTTTTGTGTGTGTGTGTGGGTACCGGGGGTCGACCTCAGGACCTCGTGCGCCAGCAGGCACCCGTGCCACTGAGCAATATCACCGGCCCCCTTTTTCATATGTGGGTTCCGGGAGTCGAACTCAGGACCACGTGCTTGCCAGGCAGGCGCTTACACCGCTGAGCCATCTCACCGGCTCAGTGAACTATCATTGATGCTCTTTCATTCCAGGTTTAGTGAAATAAGAAGAGAAAGAGCTACATTATCTCCATTCCTTTTTCTTTGTCTATCTGGTTGAAACTGCCCTACTATAATTGGTCATTCTACATCATTTATGTGATTGAAACATCCTCCTAACTCCTATCTCTGTCTGCAGACCTACTACTGCCATTAGTCTATTTTCCTCCCTAGCACCAGAGTGAATATTGATCAAGTGATGACACAATATGGATCAGAAAATGCTGGAGTAGGTCTACACTGGCATCAGGATAAGTCTGGACCCCTTGAAGAGTGCCCTGCCCATACTTCCCTTCCCCAGCCTCGATCCTGGTCCTGTTCCCTTACTCTCTCTGGTGTCTTCCACTGCCTAAGTTGTATCAATTTGGAGTCTTGGCTTTAGTGCCATTTGCTTGGTTGAGGTAGATTTCCTGGACTCCAGGCCCAGTTGGACGTTCTATTATTTTTCTAGTACAACCCTGACAGCCAGTGACATAGCTACTTGTGTAGTATCTTATTGCTGTACACTTTTCAAATCAGGGCTTGTCTGCATGGCTTATTGTCACTCTTGCGTTTAGGAAGGGCTTAGCATTCAGAAGCATCTAATCAATTCTTATTGGTGGAACATGTGAACAAATGAGTAGACAAATTAACATGACTATCCAGGCCCACAAAGCATGAGCTCTGTTTTTATGGCTGAAAATAATCTCTACTCCTTTTACATCTTATAGATCAAGGAACAAGACTAATAACCCCTTTGATTTATTTTTTCCAACAAATTCCTCCTGACTTGTCAATCCTGATCAAAAATCTCCTTTAAAAATTGCATCAAAACACAGTGAAATCAGTTCATGTTACTGTCAGCATTTGAACATAATCACATGCTAATTTGATAGAATAAGAAAAAAAAAAAAAAACTAAGGTAAAACTCGGAAGGAACCAAGCTGTCCTTCAGTAGATGAAGGGATTAATAAACTATGTACATCCAAACAACTAAATAGCATCCCTTGCTAAAAACAAATGAACTCCCAAGCCATGATAAAACATGGTGGGAATTTAGAATTGATACGACTAAATGAAAAAAGTCAATTTGAAAAGGCTGTATATTCTATGATCCCAACTGTATGGCACTCCTGAAAAGGCAAAAACAAGGAAATAAGAAAAACATCTGTAGCTGTTAACAGCTGGGGACTGCAGGTGGGAGAGACGAAAGGTGGAGAGTAGAGGGATTTTAGGGCAGTGAGACTTCTCTAAGACACTAAAGTGGTAGGTACATTCGTTGTACATTTGTAGAAATCCATATGCTGTATAATAAAAACAGTGAGCCCTACTATAAACTGGGATGTTATGTTTCAATGTGTTTTTTCATTACGGGCAACAAATGACACATTCTGGTATGAAATTTTGATAGTGGGATGATTGGGCATGTATAGGGCTAGTGGTAAATTACTGTACTCTTTGCTCAACTTTGCTATGAACAAAAAATTTCTCTAAAGTAATATTTATTAATTTAAGTAGGGTGAATTATAAAATATTTCTTATTTTCTATATTAATGATATCAGAGAATGCCTTTATTTCTTAATGATATCAGAAAATATTAAGGGATTTAAGCTAATAATTATTTAATGGATATAATATAATTTAAAAAGTCAAATATACATCCATTAAATTCACAAAATTAAATTAATAATCTTGTTTTAGATTACATAATTTATAATGTTGGCAATTGTTGAAATTAGGGGTGGAATTCCATTAAACTATTTTAAACTCAATATATGTTTGAAATTTTGTGTAATAAAAAATTAAAGAATACCCAAACCATTTTTATTTTTCTATTTTTTTTATTTTTAATTTTTGTGGGTACCGGGGGTCGTCCTCAGGACCTCAAGCGCCAGCAGGCGCCCGTGCCGCTGAGCGATATCTCTGGCCCTCTTTTCGTATGTGGGTTCCGGGAGTCGAACTCAGGCCCTTGTGCTTGCCAGGCAGGCTCTTATGCTGCTGAACCATCTCACCGGCCCCCCAAACCATTTTTAAAATGAAAAATATGTAGATTCACAAACAAAAATAACTTTTGTCATTGTTTTTATTTGCCCTAAAACTTCTATTTTTGCATGGAAACTCACATTTTAAAGAGTTCATTAAAATTCAGTGTTCTTTTAATTTGAAATTAATTCAATAAGGATAGACTAGATTATCACATATTTGTGAGTTTTTCATTATTTTAATGATAAGTGGGCCTGTCAAAATGTCATCAGACTTTTAAATTTTTTTTTTTTTTTTTTTTTTTTTGTGGGTACCGGAGGTCGACCTCAGGACCTCGCACGCCAGCAGGCGCCCGTGCCGCTGAGCGATATCACCGGCCCCTTTTTCGTATGTGGGTTCCGGGAGTCGAACTCGGGCCCTCGCGCTTGCCGGGCAGGCACTTAAGCCGCTGAGCCCTCTCACAGGCCCCAGACTTTTAAAATTGATCAATTTTTACTCTGAAACTCTCAATGTATCAGAACATTTTGCAAAGGACCAATTCATTACCATCATAGGACTTACATGTCCATGAGGATTTGCCACTTAAAATATAATTTCTTTGACTTTTAGCAACTCATTTCTTTCTTTTCTTTCTTTCTTTTTTTTTTTTTTTTTTACAGAAGAACAACAGGAGATTATACACACAATGCACTGAAATCTATGGCATATTTTGCATGGCTGCTTCAAAGATAACCCAAGTTATATGCAAATGGTAACGTGACTTATAAACATGATGTCCAAGAGAAAAATGTGTTCTTATCCATAATACATATGGGAGTGTTTGCATAAGATATGCACAGTCCAAGTCACATCTCTGACCAATAATTTGACTTCCAATAATAGCAACTAGCTTTAGGCAAACATCATGGAAAAATGCTTCCTGGATCAATTTAGATATGGTAAAACAAGGTTCCACACACATTACTATAAAGGAAGGAATTCAGCCTTCATTAACCATGTGGCACAGTAGAATAATTATTGTGCAGCAGAGAGAAGTTGGTGAAGAAATATTTACCATGAACCTTTTATTTGCTGTGAACAATCCCAGATGCTGCCCTGAGTAACAACATAAATTAAAGGAACAGAAATTGCCCTTTAGCATATTTTAACCCATTTGGGGGTGTTATACATAAATTGAATTAACAATCATCATAAAACAAAATGGACTTACATAGCAACTTTCTGCACCAGAATCACGTTTCCACTACACTATAGTGCTGGTACATAGCCAACAAAAATTGGTTTTAGAGTCCAGAATAATTAACCAAGAAAGATGCCTTTTGTTTTGCTTATTTTGTGAAAGTCCCATTTTGCCTCACAGATAGATAAGGGTAAAGACAAGATGGAAACTAAGCATCAGGAATATGTGGCTCAGCCAGTGGAAATGGTGTGAAAAAAATATGAAGTACTGATGAATCTGGAAGAGAAAGCAGTGTAAGTACATTCCATTGTAAGATTTTTCACTGACATGGAACCATCCAGCTGAAACCTTAGATTACATGTATTCTAGTTTACTATTTCTTCCTGTGTTGTTTTCCTTTATGGGCTTTCTTTGTACTACAAACACAAAAATATCTGACAATAAAGAGGGCTTCTTGCCTTAATTATTATGGGATACCTTGTGAGCTCTGCTGTCATCCCCCAAAATTCTTAAATTGAAATGCTTGTCCTGGGTACCTTAAAAGTTGACTGTATTTGAAGATATTCTTTGTGGACATCATTGAATTAAAATGTGGTCTGTAGGGTGGGCCTTAATAAAATATTACCGGTAACCTTGTTTTATGAGGAAACGTGGACACAGATATGGAAAGGGGAGGATGATGTGAACACGGGGATAGAAGGTTATTTTACCACAGGCCAAACAGAGGAAGAACAGGTCCTTCACTTACGTTCCTCAGAGGAGCAAATCCAGCTGACGCCTTGATCGGGATATTCCAGCCTTTGGATGAGACAGAAAATGAATTTTGTTCCATTAACCAACCCGTTTTGTGGTACTTGCTCAGCAGCACCAACTGAGTAATTGAGTAACACAAAGGTTTGTGAGTAAAATAGTGATGCTTTAAATGATTTCCCCAATTTTCTCTAAACTAATCGAGTAATTGAAATACACACATTTTAAAACAATTGGAAAACATTATAAATGTACCCCAGAATTATTTGTCCTGCACATCTTTATGTATTGCTCAGTGCAGCACAGAGCATGCACTGCAAACTGAGAAGGTGCGCTCCACCTTTGTGCTTTCGCTGAGATGTGAGTTCTGGTCTTCGGTACATAGTTTCACACTATGGTAGTAACAAATTCACAATTCAGCACAGAGACAAGAGTGAAGTTTGGCTACCGGTGATGTGTACTAAGTCCACAGTTAACCAAAGGAAATAACAGGGGAAACTGAGCAGTGCCTCAATCTATCAGATTTCCACTATGAAATATGTGCAACTCCTATAATAAATTAAATTTTACTCATTGGGAAGAGACAACAAAGGACTGAATGATACACTTTAAATATTAAGTTATTTTCCTTCCATTCACCAAGAGGGCAGAAGGTAAACTCAACATACTCTACTGGATTCTTAAAAATGCTATTTGATTACAAACTGAAAACCCAAATGAACCCGGGAGAGCATGTTCAGCCGAGGAATTTCATCCCTCTGTTTATATTTATTGCAAATGATTTTTTTAATCAGCGGGGACATCTGCAAATTTTTAGACACTGATGTTCTGAGACCATGAAAACCTCCGGGTGATTTTTTCATTTCCTTAACAGATAGTTTAGTTTTAAACTACATACTTTCCCTTGGCAGAGTAAAAGATGAAAAGCTATAAAATTGATTTGGCATCTACATAAAAGAAAGCTTTGTAAGAAGTATTATTAACCGAGGAGCTCTCTTCACCCAGCCATGTCCAAAAATTAAAATGTCCCTCACATCTTCAGAGCATGTCCTGCCCAATGCTGCCAGCAAATCACATTTACATTGCTAATTGTAATACTTTAGGAAGAAACACGCTCTACTTTTACCTGAGAACATTCTTTAAGATTCAGCTGGCTGAAATTGTGCGTTGGTTATATCTATTTTAGCCTAATAAAGTGTATACATTTCAAAAACATATGCAGTAAGGGTTGACCGTTCCCCAAATAAATAAGAAGGGGCATGTGCTCACGTCTGTGCAGTGGAAGAGAAGCAAAGGGTTTGTGTTCAATCTTATTCTTTAACTGCCTGATATCACCTATTTAATTGATTTGATGATTTGTTATAAATTAATTAGTGTGATTACTATTGTGTTCATTGAATGATAAACAAAGTGGCTTTTTCCGATACTGCAGGTAGTACCTGTATATATGATGATAACAAATGAATTTACCCTCATACCATGGAAGATGCCTCAAAAGATTCCAATATTTCAAAAGCAAATGTGATATTTTGTTCTTGAGAAATAAAATGAGAGTTCTTTAATCGAAGTTTATTCAAAGTAAAACGAGCTGTAGTTGAAAAGCATCGAATGCACTACTTTACCGCATCTCTTCTAGCATGTTTAAGTCAAAAGTGCCTTGTAGGGTTACGCTGCTCTGAGTGTCCCAGTTAAAGAATGGTGTAAGGAAGGACTCAACAAGGACATAGGACAACTGATCCCATGAAATTTTTTTTTTTTTTTTTGATGGGTACCGGAAGTCGACCTCAGGACCTCGCGCTTGCCAGCAAGTGCTTGTGCCACTGAGCAATATCACCGGCCCATTTTTTCCTTTATGTGGATTCTGGGAGTCGAACTCAGGACCTCCTGCTTGCCAGGCAGGCACTTACGCCGCTGAGCTATCTCACCGGATAGATCCCGTGAATTTTAACAACATGGAATTTGCTTATACTTAGTTGCTTCAAGGAATGTTGTTTAAATGGGAATTTCAAACACTGTGAGCAATAAGAAGATTTAAGAAGGAGGAAAATGTCACCAGAGAAGGTTTTAAACCACTGTTTTGAGACTACGAAGGAAGCACCATTGAAATAGGCCAGTTAGTGACAACTCTCATGCCAACCTAAATTTAACTGCTTCGGTGCCATTACAAAGGCTGAGTTGTTTCATGAGCTTTCCCCTATAACCTCAGTAAATTCTTCTATTTTTTGTTTACATAAATTTAGATTTACACAAAATTGTAAGAAAAAAACAGTGATGCTTGCCACAATCGCCCCAATTTTTTTCTAATAATAAAACTTACAAGATCACTGGATCTGGGGCTGGTGAGATAGCTCAGCGGCATAAATGCCTGCCTGGCAAGTGCAAGGTCCTGAGTTCGATCCCCGGGCACCCACAAAAAAAAAAAAAAAAAATCACTGGATCATATCACAAAGAGAATGCTGACGTGAATACAAGCTACTCGCATTATTCTGATTTCTCTAGTACTCCTCATACTCATTCATATATTTATGTGTACATTAGGCTCTTACACTTAAGTTTTTTAAGCTTTATCCAGGTAAGTTGATGTGTTTGTCAGCTTTCTCACTGTTGAGAAACAATATCCTCTGCCCACAACTTTAAGGAGGAGAGGTTTAATTTCCTCCTGGTTTAGTCCGTCACTGGCTGGCTCTAAGGTGGAGAGCTCATGGTGGAAGGGCACAATGGAGCAAAGCTGCTTATTCCTTGGCTCTTAGGAAGCAGAGCCAGTGAACAGTGCCAGAGAAGAAGGACAGGGACAGATGTAGTGCCCAAGGTCACGCTTTCACGACTCACCCAGATACAGCTAGAAGTGTGCTCTACCAATCCCCTTGATGGAGCCTAAAGCAAATGCCACCTTACCTGCCATAGTTGGTGTACAAAAAATGACACACACTTAAATATCTAAATGTTAACAAATTTGGACATGTGTGCACTCACGATATCATCTCTATAATAAAGGTACAAAACTTTTATCATTTCCAAAAATTCCCCTGTTTCTATTCCTTTTGTTGTCCCTGGACAACATTTCATTGTAGGTCAGTGAGATTTGACTTTTTCATGTATTTTAAAGTGCATAATACTGTATCATTAGCTATCAGTACTATGTTGTACAGCTGAACACTAGAAATTATTTGTCTTGCATAACTGAAATTTTATGCACATAGTTTGAGCAAAAATTCTCCATTTCTTCCCCATTGCAGGTCCCAGCAAGCACTATCTCATTCCTTGCTTCTGTGAGTTTGATTATTTTAGATACTCCATAAAAGTTAAATCATGTAGCATGTGTCTTTTCTGACCAACTTATTTTATTAGAATAATGTCATCTATGTTCATTCAAGTATACTAATGCCAAATGTTAGAATTTTCTTCTTTTTTAAGGTTGCATAATATTCTGTATATATGTGGACATTTGAGTTGTTTCCATGTCTTGACAACGCTGCAATTGTTATGGGTGTACAGATATTTCTTCCAGGTCTTTGTTTTAATTCTTTTGGATAGATACCCAAACATAGAAATATTGGATTATGTTGTAGCTCTATCTTTTATTTTTTTGAGGCCCCTCCATGTCGCATTGTGTAATAGTTGTACTAATTTACATTAGCACCAAAATTATACAAGCATTCTTTTCTGCCCATCCTCATAAAATATTGTAATTATTTGTGTAAAACAGTAGCTACACCAGCAGTTGTGAGGTGATATTTCACTGTATTTTTATGTGTATTTCTCTGCTGGTTAGAGATATGATCAGCCTTTCATATACTTATTGGCTATGTTTATGTCTTTTTTGTAGAAATGTCTATTCAAATCATTTTCTTGCTTTTTAACTGGATTGTTTGCTTTTTAGGTATTGATTTGTAGGTGATTCTGCTATACCTTTTAGACATTACCCCCTTATGAGATAGATGGTTTGTGACTATTTTCTCCGTTCCATCGGGGTCATTACATATTCTCGACTGTTTTCTCTGAAGTGTAAGAGATTTTCAGTTCCACGTAGTCCTGATTATTGACTCTTATTTTTCTTTTCTTTTTTTATTTTTTTGTGGGTACCGGGGGTCGACCTCAGGACCTCGCGTGCCAGCAGGCGCCCGTGCCACTGAGCGATATCACTGGCCCCTTTTTCGTATGTGGGTTCCAGGAGTTGAACTCGGGCCCTCGTGCTTGCTAGGCAGGCGCTTACACCGCTGAGCCATCTCACCAGCCCTGACTCTTTTTTTCTTATGTATGCTTTTCATGTCAAATCCAATAAAGTGTTCCTAAGACCGAGGTCTTGAAGTTTATTCCAGGCTTATTTCCAGACAAGATTATTTGCCTCTTAAATTAGTCTATTCAAACCATTCCTATAGAGCATCATTATATTGGCTTTTTGAAACTCTTACTTATATAATGACTGTATTGTATAATGATAGCTTTTGCTTTGTATTTTAATACTAACATCCATTGCAACAAATGCAATTTAGTGGAACTCTAAGGTGATATTTTCTGCTGATTCAAAGATATTTAGATTTTATGAAAAGCAATAGTGAAAGCTGCTTATAATCATAGAATCTTTGGTCTGGGAAATCTTACACCTGGACTCTTAAGTATGCAAAATTACAGTGAATATGGAAGTCAACTGCTTGCCCAATTGCTGGGATCTATTTTGTAATACTTCAATAGACAATCATTGTGACCTCAGGGGGATTCTACTGAACTCACTCTTGTCATAAACAGCAAATCCATCCTCAGAGTACTTTCCTGGCTGGAAAAACTTCCTTTCGCAGAGTTAAAAGTCGATCTGTAACTTCTGCTTTTTGTTCCACTTTGGAACCTTTCAACTGGTCGGAATTGTTCAAATGTTTACATCACAACTTTTCGCCCCATGCAGGAGCCATGTAGAGGAGTCTCCGTGTGGTTAGAGCAATCTTCCCAGGGCTTCAAATCAATTCTAACACGAATGGATTGCACACGTTTTCACTGCCACCACCAACTGCCAGCAGCAGGTTGTACTTTGAAATGAAATGTGAGGAAATGGTGAATGCTGTTATAGATTAGTCAGATCACATTGGAATCTTTGTTTGAGACTTACTCTAGAAGCCCATCCAGACACTTGTACAGAACTGCAAGGAGAATACAAAAATCCAGTCGCAGAACTGCAGAGTTTCTGTGCCTTAGATAATCAGCCAAGACTAACTTCCATGAGATACATTAAGAACTTGTACTGGTAGAAAAATTATTTCAATAACCATTTTTTTCATTCTGTCCCTATTTCTTGTATTTATTTAATATTTCTCTGCCACCATAAATCTATTCCCTTTTAATTGCCCTTATGAATTCTTATTTCATACAAAACAAAAAATTATAATATATACTCAATATTAAATAAGCCATTTAACACCTTTACCTTTATTTTAATATATTTCGAAGGTATATTTCCATCTTTCCATTAATAGTAATTCCTAAAATCATCACCACAGACCCATATCCTACTTGAATTTGTTATGTGATTCTTCTGATAATGTTATGAATATTAAAATTTAGTATTTCCTGAATAGTTCTGCCTCAAAACTAATTAGGAAGGAATCATCTTCTTTTTTTTTTTTTTTTTTTAATTTTAAAGAGAAGAAAAAACAAAACAAATCAAAAGAAGAACAAATTTTCAAACAAACATAATAGGAGGGTAACAATGGTTAATACATTACGTATTACTATCTTTAAGTTAGTTATTCAGGACACCAGACATTAGCATTCAATTGTCCAAACATTATTGGCACAAACCTTACTCTCCAATGAACTAAGTAAAAATGGTAGTGTATCTATCTTAACCATCTTATATATATATATATATATACAATTTTTTCCCTTTCCCTTCTTTCTTTTCCCTATTCCAGTCTCTCTTTCCTTTTGACCAGTTTCTTTTTGATTCACCATGTCTATTGTACATTTTGGATCTTATTTACTCTTTCAGTTTCTCATACTAGAGAGATAATACGATGCTTACACATGTGCTTCTGGTTTATTTCACTTATGAGTATTTTCTCGAGTTGCATCCATTTACCTATAAAAGTCTCCAGTTTATCCTTCTTTATGGCTGAATAGTACTCCATTGTATAAAAATACCACATCTTTCTGGAATCATCTTCTTTGACTAAATACTCTTCCATGGAAATATAAATAGTGGCAAGTACACAGAAATTATAAGAAAATTCTCATTTAACAAATGATTCTGTGCCACATACTCAATATATACATATGGAGAATGTGTGTTTTTCATATGTGCATAATATGTACAATTTTGCTTCCTTATTTTTCTATTTTCAAAATGTTTTATCTCTTGAATTTTCATAATTGTATCTTTGATCATGTAACTATAACTGATTTAAGTAAAACAGCTGCATTATTTGCATATAATGTGAATTTTTAGAGATATATTTTTATTTCACTAGATGTCATTTATTTATTCTTGGAATATTATGAAATTTTAGCATAACCGTTTAATATATTTACTCCATGCAGCATTAGGAGGCTTAGCTGTCTTTAGGTTATTTAATTTTTGCCCAGAATTGCTTCTATAAAGATAGAAACAAACAATCAGAATGTTCTTGTTTATTCCAAATTAACTCAGTAATTCTTTCTCCTCTCTAACAGAGTCACAATATGAACTAATTAATTTATCAGGTTATGTGGAAAGAGCAGATTCTGTGACTTCTTGAACAGTCCTTGGGTCTTAATCACGGAATTATTCATTCAGAGCAGTGGAGAGTGGCTGACGAATAGCTTTATACGTTTTAAAAATTATTTTGTAGTAAGCTGACATCCTGTTTTCTAAATGTAAACTAGATAGTATATAACCATGATGATATCTCAGAAGCCATGATAAGGCTGTAAAACATATGGAAAATTGTTTTTACCTGCAGTGGTGAGATAAAATAGATGATTTCATTAAGGGAGCACAAACAAGATTTAGTAGAGCTTGATGTAGAAAATTGTGATTTATCACAGGCAACTCAGAATGGTATGAATGGACTCATGCCCTGCAGAATCATGTTAAAAGTCAGAAATGGAACCTCAGGATATGTTGGAAATAGCAGGTGAAGTGGAGAAACCACAGCAAGATGAAAAAGGAGAGGAAAATAGAAAATATGTTTCAGCTTTTCCTTTGCTATATAACACTGAATGTATTCATGATATGTGATTAAAATAATACTTCAAAAATGAGCTAACAAGTTTTAAAAGTATCTTGCTGTAGCTCTGATAAAGCTTATATTGTTCTTTGAATTCCTAGAGCAAAATGAACAGATTCATCTTTAATCTTTTCTTATAATCTGATGGAAGAAAAATCTAAACTATGTTTGTTTTGGCAGAATCATTGAGGTCTTACAATCAACAACCCTCTCATCAAGAAAGAAAGGAAATTACCATAATCTCATGATATTCTGGCCGACTAAAGGGATGGGTAGAAATATGAAGTGGAAAGCAGACCTGGTCTTCAGAACATTTGCCATTAGCAAGTCCTGTAGGAACTTGAAATCCATACTGTCCCACATTCCTATTTGCACTTGCTCCAACCGGTGTTTTCTACCTTCCTTTCTTCCACTTGACCACAGGTCCACCAGGAAGTACAAACAAATACAGGGCTAGAGCTTTCTGGTCTCATTCTGGAAAGACTCTTCCTCCTTTTACAATCAATCATGCTGTCACAGAGAAATCAGTCCTCACCAATCCCCGATTCCCCGCTACAACACTGTTTAGTAGACTTGACCCTCTCTAGTTTCCTTACCGTGCTTATAACTATTTGCAAAGATCTTATAATAGTATTCTACTTGACTCCCCATGACATACCTCGAAAATGAAGCTTCCTTGGACACAGGAATATTATATGTCTTCTTGCATCTTTATTATCAATCCCTAGAACAATCCCCGTTTCATAGCTGGTATAGGAAGTTTGGCAAATAAACATTCACACAAATAAACAAAAAATCTGAATTCCCTGCAACACTTAATTGTGCTTTTGGGTTATTCTCCTTTCAAATTATGTTAGCAATGATGTTGTTTAATTTTGTAAAGTAGCACTGGTTATAATTCCATATTTCTGGAGCTATTACAAATAACATTACATTCTTAAATACAGGGTAAATTTTTATGCAGTTCAGTCAGTGAGAGTATAGAACTCAAAATACCTAAACTGTATGTAACACAATTTTAAAATAAGCTGATTCCAAAATTGAACTTCAATGAACCAGTCACCCAAAATACATTATATATCATGCCATTATTCTGGCTTTGAATCCAAGAGCGCAGACTACTTAAATGTGTAATTGTGTTCTTTCTCTTCAACGGCATTTCAGTGACAGACTGGTCTCTTCGTCAATGGAAAAATGGTGCCCAGAAAGAGTTGTTTCCTAAGTCCAGGTTTTCATAAGCAGTACTCTCCCGCCATTCATTCAGAAGACAGGAAGGCTGAATAATGTTGAGATTCTTTCTACAAAAGCCTCCTACAGTGACACAAAGTAGTGGAAGGGTATTCATGATATTTCCTCCCTCCACCAACTGTGCCTGATTCAAGTGGGCCCCAAACTCTGTTCTCCAGCTGCAGAGCCCATTTTCTTTATGTTGAAAGTTAATTCCACTCACAGCTGGAACCCAGAGCAAAAAGTGAACATTGCACATAAAAGGAAAGCTTCCTTGAATTTGAACTTGTAATTGTTACATTGACAAAAAAAAAGGAATGTTCCTGAAGTCAAGAAGATTCTTATTATGTTGGTTAAGGTTTACAGGGCTTTAAAGCAGCTATTTGAAGAATAACACTGTGCATAAATATGAACCCCTCAAGGTGGACTGGCACTGTATCAGATTGATCCATGTGATTTTACAAATGCCACACCATTCTTGACACAAAGGATAAAATAGGATAGGATCTGGCCGTGGTCGGAAGCTTACTAGATGCATTATTCCCAGTCTTTCAACCATAAACACATCCCAGAGCTTCTTTCACCATGAAGGTGCTTGTGAAAAGTCACAGACTCGCATGAAGGTTACCCAAGGTCTTGGTGGTAGGAAGTTACATAAATTGCATATTTTGCATTCTTAAAATAGATGACAGGAGCGAGTACATAATGCACATAGATAATATTGTAAAATTAATATTCTTTAAAATTTTCAAAGAGTATTTTCAGTTGATTCCTTCTTAGAGGAAGTTTTCAAGTATGTCCCACAAAAACTGATAGAACTGTTTACATACTATGTGTATATAGAACAATTCCAAGTGATGTGTGTTCTTTTCTCCCAAGTTCTTAAGAAACACTTAGGATTACATGTTATTGGTAATATTTAAATTATTTTGAATTTCATCTTCTCTCTGCATCCTGTTAATATAGCTTAGCATGTGTATTACTCTCTACTTTTCACTGTAACAAATACTGTACACTTAAGGACTTAAAAAAACACAGATATATTCTCTTACAACTCCAGAAGTTGGAAGTCTGAAATGATGCTCGAAGGTCGAAAGCCAAGGTGGCAGCAGGGCTGATTGCTGCTGGTGGCTCTCAGGATGATGAGAGTCTTTGAAACTGCTGGTAGTCCTGTGGTAGGACAGTATCGTGTCATTGTCAGCTTCCGGTCACCTTGCTCACCTGCTTCACCTTTGACCTCTCTTCCTCCTATAAGATACTTTGTGATAATCAGGAGCATCCAGAGTAATCTAACATAATGTTCCCAAGACTATCATCTTATCAAATCTACAGGAAGTTTGTACCACATACAGTAGCATAATCACAGGCTCTGAGGAGTAGCATGTGAACAGCTTTGGAAAGCCATTCTTTAGTGTACTACAGCCTGTAAACTATCAGAATAAAATATGTACACCCAAATAATTCAGTAGTGCCAGGATGTTCAGGCTCCAATTATTGACTAACACTGAAAATACAGCAGAATATTAAATTATCCAAACTTATCTGTAAACCCGTACTGATGCTCTGGTGGCAATGTTCTTGAATAATAATGAGTGAAATTCAAAATTCTGATAAGAATGTTGAATATAACAGGTCATCGATGTTAATGCTAAGATGAATATATTTTACTCTTTGTGTAAGCTATTTGGAAGGGAGATTCTTGAATCTTTTAAAAGTATGATGTGGTTATTATTTTTAATTTTCAAAATTCAACATTTATAGTTTCCCTTCAAAGTTACAGTATGTAATGAATGAGCTTTTATAGAAATAATACATTAAATCACATATCTAAACACATTCTGTAAACAAAATTATACTGTTTATCTTTCTCTTTTTTTTTTTGTGGGTACCGGGGGTCGACGTCAGGACCTCTCACGCCAGCAGGCACCCCTGCCGCTGAGCGATATCACCGGCCCCTTTTTCGTATGTGGGTTCCAGGAGTCGAACTCGGGCCCTCGCGCTTGCTGGGCAGGCGCTTAAACCGCTGAGCCATCTCACCGGCCCCTGTTTATTTTTCATTATGGAGATGTAAATAAAATCCCTAGAGCCACATTCATGTAAATAGTAATATAATATATGGCAGGTACAATAATTAAACTTTCTTGGCAGGATTGAAGAATATTTGTAGAATGAGTTTGAGTTATATTTCCAGAACTAAGTTTTTAGGTGATATCTCTTGCTAGTTATTCATAATACTTTCGAGTAGTGTCATTGGGTGAGAGTGTTATTAATTTAGACTTGATTTGACCAATGGCCTGTAGGGATCTCTTTTTATTACGCATGATAGTAAAAACAAACCTAACATTTCTTCGTAGCACAATGACACTGCATTTTACACATAGTCTAGTCGTCGTAGCTTGGATCTCTCACGTTTCTATGAGTGCACGTATAGTTATGCAAGAATCATTTCCTTTGTGTTCATTTAAGAAGGGAATCGCATCCTTTCATGGGCTCGCGGAAGGCTGTCCCATGGCCTTGTTCCTGGGCGGCCGCTGTCTGCGCAGCAGTGAGCTCTGCTGGGCTCCGGCCTCGCCTCTTCCTGCTCTGCCCTGCCTCCCCGCCCTCTGGGGCACAGGCTACCAACTGGCACTTTATCCTTCAAAGGCGTCGGACGGTTTTTGCCAGAAGGCCTCTTCTCTTGCGGCCCAGCGTGTCCTTGTCATTCCCAGGTCTGCTCCGGAAGCCCCTTTCACTGAGCAGATCCTAAGCTTCCCAACCCCAAACCAACATTTAGTCCCTGCTCAGCGTAGCCGGGTTCAGTTTCTTTCTAGCCCAGATTACTCGCTGTTCCTTGTTATACTATATAATATGTAATGGAAATATATAATTACGTCCAGGAAGGCAAAGATATTATTGTATGCTCGTTGCCCTGCCCCACCTCCTACAGCCAAATACAGGTAATATTAATAATGAATTTTGTTTTGTAGCAACCTCTCTTTCCTTCACTAAGCATGAATAGCTTAGCAAATAAAATGACCAAATAAGCTTTAAAAAAAATACATTAAACAATAGTTTTTTAAATGGTTTTAACAAGAGAATTCCTGGCACTTCTTTTCTTATGGATATCTTTCTGACTGACTTTATTAAAAGTGGAAGTAGCTCACCATGACTTGTAGCTAATAAGTACAAATAAATGAATATATTTCATAACTGAATGTAATTTTCATAGCTTTCATCCTCTTCTAGTACTAGTATTATTTTATTATATAAAATTTATCCTCAGTTTTTTCTCTTGTATGTTACCAGAACAAAACCTTACAATGATTAACTGATCGATTCTCCACTTATTTACAACACAATTCCATCTATCTTCACCAAAACGTTGTTTATCTGAAAACTTGGTTAAAAGCACAGAGACTGAAATATTTATAAAAGACATAACATAGAGCATGACTTTCAGAGCTAGATAAGTATGTGACATTAGACACCAATAGAAAAAAAATTATTACTAGCAACTCAGGAATTCTGCACATTAGCATTTTTCAGCTATTCCTGTTCTCTTCTCTTTTTAATATTCTTTCCAAAATTACATTATTGCAATTACACAACAAAAATAATTAAGCTGAGATTCTTGAAAACATTTCATTATAATATTTGTCCAAAAAGAAAAAAAAAATTACTATGGAAGTAAATGTACTTCTGCCAAAAAAATATCCATTTCATTTTGCTCAATAAGTAAAAAGTAGTAATAAACAGTGTGTTGGTTAGTAGAAGGCAATGTCCTTGTATCCCTTACACTCAGTTTGGGAGTAGGTATTATCCTTGTCATTCTCTAGAAGTGGATAGTGAGGCAGGGGCCTCTGGGTCTGCCCTAGGGGGATGGTAAGTGAGACATGTAGACTCGGAGATAATGGGACCTTTAAGGAGGTGGAATGGGACCCAACAAACATCCCAGCTGGCTCAGGAGCTTCCCTCAGCAGTGTGCTTGCATGCCCTGTCGGTATGGGAGGATCATTGCTCAGGGGCAGGAAAACACCACCAATGTTTTAGGTGCATAGCTTAAGGTTGTGAAGTCCACAGAGATGGTCGGCCCTGTATGTCAATGCGCGGATGTGTACATCCTAAGATGAATGGAAACTTCATGTACTGCAAATGTGTTCTAATGACATAAAATTTTTTAAACAATGTGTGGGTCTCGATGGTCGCTCAAGCTTTCCCTCCAGTGAAGGAAGTGATTAACCACAGTGATTCAGAACATCACCAATTTCTTCAGCTCGGTAAATTTGTATCATCCTTCTTTGCAGAGACACACACTGCCTCTGAAAACAGTAATGTATTATATATAATGCTGTGATAAGGAAAAAATATTCTCTCTCTCCTAGCATTGGAATTTAAACTCCGCTTTTTGAATATGTACTAAAA
This sequence comes from Erethizon dorsatum, assembly GCA_028451465.1. NCBI lineage: Eukaryota > Metazoa > Chordata > Mammalia > Rodentia > Erethizontidae > Erethizon > Erethizon dorsatum. The sequence continues at coordinate 152,541,756 of CM051824.1, read as the reverse complement.
AAAAACTGAGAAACAATATTGGCTCCGGATTTTGAATTATTTTTGGCTCTATATTATTTTTTCCTCTCATAAAAAAGCCCAGGAAAAGAAGACTATCTAAACAATGTGAGACAGAAAAATCTAATAAATAAAGAAGTAGAAAATTAATTTTAAGACTACCCACAGAACAAATATAATTATCCTCTAAATGGCACGTACAAAAGGTGAGATATTCTTGTCAGACATTTTCCCCATTATGAATCCCAGTTTTATTAAGTTTTCAACAGTAGATGAAAGTTTCACATTTTTATTAAGTCTTCAGAAAATATCCCAAGAAATACTGTTCTTCAGTGAATATCAGAGGCACATGTAAACATCCACACTGTGCATATAAAGCAAATTAATTTCTTTTATTTTAAAATACTTCGTGCTTCAGTGCTGCTTGCAAAAGATGAAGTTTTCATTTACCAAAAATTAAATTTGAGTCTCTAGAAAATAAAGTTTAATTTTTTCTTAACATCATAGCTCACATATTCATCTGGAGAGGAATATTTCACATCATAGGAAGAAATACAAAGAATATTTGGCATTTGTGGGCTTGTTTATTGATTTTGGTGCATATATAATGTAAAGAAAGGTTTTCAAGTTTTCATATAGTACTGCAACAGTGAAAACTTTCGGAAATATTTTTGCAAGGTTTTGGCAATACTTAATTATAATTTTTGTTCAAGTAGGTAAATGTTTCATTAACCAATGATTTTTTTTTTTTTTTTTTTTTTTTGGCCATTTTACAAAATCTCAAGTTCACTCAGGTTAGAACAGACAATTTCACAGTAGAGTCGGTGCTTGGAGGAGAAGATACCTTAAAGAAATTGATGTAGATGACAGTTTCTTCTGTAATGGAAGCCAAACATGATAATACCTCATCAGCAGAATAAGCATGAGTTCCAAGAATAAATATAGTAATTGATATTGATTAAAATAATTAAGAAATAGTAAATTATAGTGATAAACTGTTGTTTCATCACAACGCAATTTTACAACACCAAATCAAAGAAACAAAAACAAAACTGATGAAGCAGCTAATAATAAGTACCTTTGCTTTGAAGAGACATAATACCCAAAATCAGTCACTCTTATGAACCAAAATATTATAAGTTTCTTTGGAATCAGATCTAAAGTATATCAACCTGATCATATTATTGTCTTGTAAAAGAACGAGTTAGGTGCAAAAATCCTGCTATATGAATTAAGATAACCAATGCTGTAATTCATGTCCAGATATTGTTTCATATGAGTGATCATAATAAAAGTATGTCAAGTGTGAGCATATTTTTATCAAATCTTTTCCTCTAAGATCTTGAAATGATACCAGGATATATTTCACTGTATCAGTGCTGAGGTCTACACATTCATCACATGGTGGTTCTAGATTTTGATTAGTGTTAAATAAAATTTGGGGAATGCTGTCCCCATAAGGATGTCCTATGACTCTTTGCTAACTGGCTTCTTCCAGAGAGGGGACATTCTCTGCTGTCTGTCTCCTTGTGCCTCAGAATCTCCTAAAGCAGAGCTGGATGTGAGGCCTGTCCTCCACAGCCATCTGCCGGATGATGAATTCCGTCACTACCATTCTTACGTCTGTGTTTCAACTCAGAAATGTTCTCATTCTGTTCTGCCCTACTCACAAATTTCAAATCTAAGAACATGTGACACTTCCTTTCTTCTAACCAGAGTTAATATAGTAACTCCATTTAAAATAGCACTGCCATCACTGAGTGATATAACTGCAAAAATGAGAAAGATGTCTATTATTACCGAATTATATATTTTCTTAATTTGAGTCAAAAAGGCTCAACAAATCATCCTTTTTTGTGTGTGTGTGGGTATCGGGGTTTGAACTCATGACCTCGTGCTTGCCAGCAGGCGCCCATGCCACTGAGCGATATCACCGGCCCTTTTTTCGTATGTGGGTACCGGGAGTCGAACTCAGGACCTCATGCTTGCCAGGCAGGTGATTATGCCACTGAGCTATCTCACCGGCCCAACAAATCATCTTGATCCAAGTCAATCTCTACTTCCAAAACACACCTACTATGTTTTAATAAGTTTTTTCTTTAACTTAGTTTATTTCCACAACTGTTTCCTTTTAGTTATTCTGTGAAATAAAAGAAAACATTAAATATGAGTTGACACTATATTTTTTTACTCATAGTCACATTTATTTCATATTTTTTGATCTCTCACATTTGTAGAAGTCAGACTTTCTCACATATTTCAGACAGTGTGTGAAAAATTAACAAATAAGGATATTTGACACTTGAGTCTTAGTATTTAAAAAAAAAAGTCTGTTTCACTAAAAACAGTTACCAAAAACACATTAGCTACGTCAGCTTGAAAAGAAATAAAAGCTATCTGCCTTGCATTATTCACAGCCAAACCAAACAGGCTATTGTGGTATTCATAAATCCCTCTGAATTAAGTCAAACATGCATAAAATCAGGCTTCCTTTGTGGTAAAAATTTCTTCCAGCTGAGCCCAAGAAGAGAATAAAAAGTTACCCAAATATCTATTGTTAAAATGAGGACAACTTTCAAAAGTAATTGTCATTCCTCTGTTGGAGGCCTCCTGATGATTTCCTGATTTTAATAAATTGTCCATGATAACTGTGATCAAATTTATTTCCATTCAAAATGAAGAACAGAGATGAAAATGCCATTGTATTAGCTTACAGTAGTTTCAAGGTGTTTATTGATTTATTTTGCTATGTTAAGATTCAGACACTTTGCAATAAACTAATGGCATATGTTCTTGAAAAACCCCACTCACATTTTCTTAGAAGCAACAAGTACCATTTCTTATCCTTTTATGACCAGAACACTAATGCATTTTACAAGTAAAAAGTCCATCCTCCCAATTATTTAAAGGACAGCCCACCCATTAAAACTGTTTAATAGGTAATTATTTAAGGGGAAGTTTTATTTCAGTTTTAATTGGAGTTAATATTTCAGGGTAGGTCAGAAATGATCAGAATCATAAGAATAATAAATAAGAGGTATATTCATGTTGACAGAACATATGTATATTAAAAATAAACCAAGTTTCTACTGTAAGTAGAACAAAGACCGATCAGACTTATTTTTGTATTTCCAGATATTCTTCCAAATACTTGAATACATCACTTGATGGTGCATTGCTTTAAGCTACAGGCTGAGAATGAGTGAAAACTCAGATGTGAACTCACCGGGTTTGGGATTTGTAGAATGCAGTGTACTCTGTTCACAGGGCAGATCACCAGCACATTCAAAATCCTGGGCTAATGCACTTACTGGTCACTTCAGACATGGTACACACAATAACTGAAGACTCAATGCCATTCTCATTCATTTTTATTTTAGCTAGGAGGATACTGAATTAAAAGAATTATTTTCAGTTCCCTGATTTCACTTCCTTGTTAAGAAGTGGCACATTAGTAAGATAAACAACAATTCTTTCTACAAGATTCAAATTGTATTTTAGATCCTAGCGACCATATTTCCACCTTGTCCTTGTCATTGTTTTCAATATTTCGTAAGGTTTTAGAGGTCTAGGATGTTCCATAGCAGAACAATAAAACTGATTACAGCAATATTTATTATAACTATCAAGATGGTATGTAAACACTTGTAAGGTACAAGTGTCAAAATTTACATAAGAGTATAACATCCAGTGTGAAATACATAATGTGGTGGATTTACTCACAGGTGAAAGTACATGCTGCTAACAGTTCCACTGTTTTCTTACGAATACGTTTCATTTGCTAAGACTTTACAGTCCAAAAAGGATAACTATGCAGTTCCTAAAATAAAAACTTTATAAATACTGCATACACATGGAAATACAATCTTCAACTATGAGAAAAACAAACTCCTAACTTACTATCAAAATATCCTGGAGAATGTCCCTCCACAGGAAGAGCCATTATGTTCTTGCAGTCCAGAAATAAATATTGAGAAAGTCATGTAAATTACAGAAGACCATTAAGTTCATTTGAGATACAGTGTTGCCGCATGTTTTGCCTCCTTGATCAGTACAATTAAAGAAATGAATAATACAATAGAAGAACTGTTTACTGAACAGCAAATATATGCAAGGTACAGAGGAACACACAAGGATAATAAGGAGTCAATAAACCTGTCTTCTGGAAAATTGTAACAAGATTAGAGACAAACGCACAAATTACTCTGGCATAAAAAAATACTTCTAGGTAATCAATAGTTTCAAATACAAATTGTGTTCCCTCCAGGGAGTTAAAGATTTATTTACTTTTGCATAAGATGCATGGAAGTTAAGTTCTCCAAAATAGGGATAACTTATAGAACAGATCCAAAAGAAGGTCAAGCTTTTTCACACCTGAGTGGGTTGGGATTGGGCTTCCTCTTCTTAAAACTGTCCTGAGTTCTCTTTGTATTGTTCCCACTCACCCTCAACACTCAATCCCCATGGCCTAGGCATTGGCTGATATATGTTTTATTATCACGTTTATGAGAGAAAATCATGCTATACAGAGACTCAAGGGTACAGTTTATGGTTTATCCAGCAAAGACGATGTCTTGTGCCATCTGAGAAGTGAGTTAATTCTTAGGTATTAGAGAAAACACTGGAAAAGAGGGATGATTGAAATATGTTTTCGTGTTTGGAAGCAGTTCAGAACTGAATCAGGAACTGTCAGATGTTTTGCAGCAGGGCAATATGATGCACAGACAACAGCTTGGAGCTTAGGTCTTAAGAGAACAGATTAGAAGATGTATAAAAGAAAGCAGACATGAGGAATTCACGTAGAAAGGAACTGCCATCTGCTAGAAGAGTTTGCAACCAGGGCCGTGGCCAGCGTACAAATCACAGAAGAGGCTCTGCTGTCACTCACAGTTAAGGGGAAGAAAGAGCTGCTAAGTGGGACAAAAAAAGTAGGTCTAAGTTAGAAACCACAGAGTGTGATAGACTGGTTTGCAGGCCTTTGGATGTTTATGTCTAAGGCAAGATGACCGTGTCATATGCGATCACTTTTCTTTTCATATGTGTATAAATAATGGCTAAAAATCATAGATGCGTATTTAGTATTTAGAAGGAGTGGGGTAGGAAGGTACAAAGAAGGAAATTTGGAGAATGTATTTCAGGGACAGAGCCAGTTAGAGAGAATTGAGATAGTGTGGCAGTTCTAGTGGGGTGTCAACTCGATCAGCTCTGGGATCCTCCCGGGGACTGACAGAGCACACTTCCGGGTGTGTCTGCACGGTCATGGAGCTGGGGCACTGGGGTCTGCGTCCAGTCTCTGACCTCTTGCTCTCTGCCCCTGTTCCTATGCTCTGCTCCTACACTGCCATGAACGAAGCAGCTTCAAATGCTCAACTCCCCTACCTTCACAATTACACTCTTCATATGTTCTCAGTGGTTTCCATATTCTATGCAAAGATGAAACAAAAATCTTGAAGTATGGTAAAATTTCTTTTAATGAGTATAACAAAGGAACCTCCAATATTTACTCATTTCTTCAATTTTCTAAATATTATATAATAATAATAATGGTTATGATACTATATCTACCTGTTCCTCATTCTATGCCTCTTCTTCATGTTTACCATTTTTTAAAATGTATTCTGTTGATTGATTGATTGATTGGTTGTAGTACTGGGGAGTGAACCAAGGGCTTCAGGCTGCTAAGCAAGCTACTGTACCATAGAGCTACATCTCCAGCCTATTTTTTTTTAATTAATTAATTAATTAATTAATTTATTTATTTATTTATTTTTTGTGGTTACCGGGGGTTGACCTCAGGAGCTCACATGCCAGCAGGCGCCCGTGCCTCTGAGTGATATCACCGGCCCGTTTTTCGTACGTGGGTTCCGGGTCCAGCCTATTTTTTAACCTTTTTCAAGCTGGCTGTTATGGCAACTCCAGTTCTGAATAATCTTTTGTTTAATAATGACAAGCGACTAACTACACAAAACATTCTGTTCATATGTACATAAAGTTATATTTCTAAATATGGCTATCTCTTCAAATTTCTCTTTTATTTATTTTTTTTTTTTTTTTGTGGGTATGGGGGTCGACCTAGGGATCTCGCGTGCCAGCAGGCGCCCATGCCGCTGAGCGATATCACCAGCCTTTTTTTCATATGCGGGTTCCGAGAGATGAACTCAGGACCTCACGCTTGCCAGGCAGGCGCTTATGCCACTGAGCCATCTCACCGGCCCTAAATTTCTCTTTTCTAACATCCTTGGCAATGCATTCTCTATCTCTTCCATTCCTCCATTCATAGTCATCCTTTTCTCACATCTCCTTCTCTTCCACAGTTTTGTTTTTTATTGTAGCTTTGTGACAAGCTACGGGCTATGCATAAGCATCATCATCAGTGTCCACCATTGGAATTGTGGCAGCATGAGGTAGGTTGAGATACGAATCCAACCCACTATATCTTGAGACAGTTATTTTCATCTCTGGTGTGTGTTAGAACTAACTGAGTGGTTTTTAAATCACTAATGTCTGGACCATCTCAAAATCAAATAGAAGAGAATCTCTTTGAGACATGTAGACATTTCATAGTTTTGAAAGCTTTCCACATTAGTCAGTTGTCATAATAACAACATACATGAGATAAATTATAATGAGAAAAGTTGTATTTGGCTCACACTTTTAGAGGCCACAGTCAGTTGGCCGAGTTGTTTTGGGCTTGAGGTGAGGGGGTGCATATTGGCCTTAACATAAGATGGAGAATAACTGCTTCCTTCCTCAGCAAAGTAGCAAAGGGATGAGGAAGGTGCTAAGGCCTCACCATCCCTTTAGAAAGCGTGGACCCAGTGTCCTGCCCAAAAGCATCACTGTGAGACCAGTCCTGTAACACACGGGCTGTAGGGAACATTCGACATCCAAACTGTGGCACTTTATATCCTTCCAGTGTGCAGTTAAGGGATGACAGCCATCGATTTTGCACGATAAAATTTAAAACTAGAATCTTAGGCTCACTGATGTGAATTAATTAGGGTTAATGATGAAGCCTTCATCAGAACCACTAGGGAACATTTTAGAAAGGAGCTAAATATCTGAGGTTTTTGTTTAAGTCAAAAAGGTATAGGAACAAATAAAGTGAGGTGTTTAGGTAGGGCAAGGATTTGGAGTTACATGCTGTGAAATGATTGGCTACTGCACAGAAATGGTACAGAAGTGATACATTCAATTAGAGCTCTACTGTGACGTACTGGGCCAAGCTGTCTGCTGATTATGAACGGGAGCGGGAAGTGAAGAGAGTGTTTTCCTAACACCCCGGCACTCCCCTCCTTTGCTCCCATCACATCAGCAGATCTAGTTTTTAAGTGGCTAAAATCAAGCAAAACTAGACTGATTCAGAATCCACATCTTAGTTTCAGTCTTGGCTTCAGTTCTTATTTGCTTCACGATTTCAGACAGCCTAATTCGTATATCTTATTTTAAATTTTATTATCTGTGGACTCACAATGACAGCACTAAAGAATATTACCATGACTGAACGAGGTACTTTATGTAAAACTACTAGTATGTACTGGGAGCTCAGTACAGAGTCATGTCTACAGTCATTTATAGGAGCAGGAAGATGGATCCTTTTTCATCCCATCGTAAAAGATAAAAGATAGTAAAAGATGGGTTAACAAGAGGAAAGTGTTGCACATTTATTGAATCCATGTTTCATGTGATAAAAGAGCCATCAAAATGAAGACCTAAAGACCCAAGGAAAGCTGCATTTTTATGTTTTGATTTGATGAAGAAATGGACAGCCCTGTGCAAAAGAGATTGCACCAAAAGCTTGTGGTCCAAAGGCAATAGACCAGTTGGGAAACCACCAAGCCCTGTTGTTCATATTTTTCTTGTCCTGTTGGTGTGACTTTCCTTGGTCCCAGGTATAGCACAGGAGCCCTTCTGGAATGAAGGAAGGTCTTACTATCTACTACTGGACGGGTTGGGCCCGTGAATTTCTTTATTGCTAACTACACCTGAGACAGAAAAGCAGGGGAAAGTTAGAGCAAGACTTTTAGGATTATGACTGGCTTTGGAGGAAAGGGGATCGAGTTTCTATGACTCATCTTGGGGAAGAGAAACGATAGTTTGTATGGCCTGCCTTGGAGAGGAACAGTGGTGAGAGACAGGGTGCTTGGAGCCAGTCACGGAAGAGCCTTTTTTGGAGGCTGTCCAACCCCTCCTTTAGTTGAAATTACTCAGCATGTGAAAGTGCTATACTTCGGAGTACAGCTTTTTAAGCCCCAACATGTTTGTTTTCAACTAGGAAATTAACCTTTGCTTATTTAATGTGCGAGATAGAGCTCAAAGATGACCTGCATTTCCGTCTCTTCAATTTATGTATCTTATTTTCTCCTTTTCTCTAAGTGCCCTCCTTCCAGGCACTGTACGCAGGTGTTCTTTGTTCCCCCAAAGACCAATGCAAAATGTTGCCTTCCCTGACTCAGCTTTGTGAAAGATAGAGATGTATAATTTAAAAGACTTACTTTTCCACATACATGTATTATAAATTCATATATTATAAATGCAAATTATTTTCTTAACGATTGACTATTTTGAAACCACAAGAGAGCTGTGTATGAACTCTGGTATATTTATATAAGTGAAAATACTAAAGAAGATAAAATAAGAATATGTCCTTTTACAGGGTTTATGGAAGGGGAAATATACCATGAATAGTCACTATAAAAGTTGCCACAGTAAATAAAAGTTGTCATATTTTTCATTTGAAAACTTAGATTTATTTTTAAAAAAGGAAGCAAAAGAAATTGGGTTGAAACCTGTGTTTAAAATATGCCTTCCAAGGCCACCCACCCAATGTGCTAGCCTCTCTGACTAATTAGGTCCACTTGCTTTATGAGACATGTGCTTTAAGAATGAGGATAATTTTTGATAGGCTAGCCAGGAAAAACAACAGCAGCAGAAAAATATTTTTATAGTTGAAAAATTTGGCACCAGTTTTTCTGCAACTGAGAACACATTTTGGCTACTCTTTATGAATGTCTGGGAAGACAAAAAGAATTAAGATGCACATAAAACTCTCTCCACTCTGAATTTTAAATAATTTGCATATCAGCATAGAAATGGAAGTGTACTCTTGACTACTAATTTCAATAATCAAACATACACAATATTATTTTAAAAAGGAACACTGAACCCTGAGGGGTATACAATGTAGCATAAAATTAAAGCTAGGCTGACCTGACTGACATTAAATTTGATTAATGAGAAACTTCTCTCCAAAGAACATCTGCCTTTTCCCTCTTAGGAACAAGTAGGGGTCAAATGAATCGACCATGTTAGTGGAACGTTCCTACACCAGGGAGAACCCAGTCTGATAGATAGCACCCCAAGCCCATTTGTTTATGTGAACTGAAGTAAAATTTTCACAGTCACATTTATGCTCATATTCTAAACCATGGGTACATAATGTTTGATGTACTTTAATTAAGATTAAAATTATTATAGATTTTGTTGGTATTGGGAAGTTTATAGATGTTGGCCAAGTCACTGAGAGAGAACAGAATGATATTTAGGTTTCGACTTAGTGTTTCAAAAAATCTTTAAAGCTATAACCCTAAGCAACATAAAGAATAAAGATATTGTACACTCTTTATATTCTAAAAGCGTTATATACCTACCAACATACGTGCACTTACGAGAGACAACCTTGCACAGGGTTTGATTCACCCACTTGAGAGTCCGGTTTAAGCCAGATACAGTCTTCCCCTGTGGGAAATCTGATTCGGGCTCTGGGAGCACGCTGGAGAGATCGTGCGTACCAGGACGGGGAGCGTCCGCCATGGTGGCACCGCACGTGCTTACTGTGGAAGTAACTGGATTGTGTGGAGTTCAGTGTCGTGTGGAGAAGACCGTGTGTGGCAAGGAATGTCATGGGGCCTGCAAGTGTGAGCAGGGTGCAGGCGTGCATAAAGCGCAGTACTGCGTGTTGCGTGGAGTTTTGTGCTGAGAGTTCTGTGGTGGAGAGCGCTGTGCTGTGTACCGTGCAGTGTGGCCTACGGAGCTGTGTGTGGAGCTTGCTGTCGAGGGGGGGCACAGCGGACGATGGTGTTGTGTGGAGGGCTATGGCACGTCCTGTGCAGTGCTGGACTGTGTAGCACAGCCTGCTGTGTGTGCTACAGCAAGGATCAGGCGACGCCACCCACAGACAAGGTGCACAGAGTACCCAGGGTGGCAGCTGAGCACCCTTAGCTGGTCCTGAGGGCTTATGAGAGTGAATCCGGGAGCACTCAGAAGGGGAGCCTGGACTTGAGAAGGGAAGCGAGGCTGTTAGCTATGTGGATCAGGATGTGGAATGCGGAAAGTCTGAATTTTGTTCATGTCCACAAACTGATGTGTGCCAGAAAACTGTGGATCGCTTTAGCAGCGAAGCCCCTAAGGGGAGACTCACAGATGGGGTCTCATCACAACCCAGAACCTAGAAGAACATCTGGTCTCGGGCGGAGCAGACACTCGTCTGGGTAATGGAAACCTTGGAATCAGCATGACAGCTATGAACCCAGGTGCTTCATGGTTTGAGTTTGGAAGTAAATCGTTACAGATAGTACGGATTCAACTGCAGGGTTTCTTTTGTTCTTAGAATCTCCTATCATTCTCAAGAAGGCCCCTCGGGGGATGAACTCCACATCATCAAATGGAGGAAAAGCCAGGGGGCCAGGAAGCTCCCTCATGTATCTGGTAGAAGAAGCAACTTCTCATAAAATTTGGTCCTGAAATGTTTTTTTTTTTTTTTTGTCCGAGTTTAGCGTGTTTAGTTTTCCCCCCAGAGTCCATGCCCCCCAAAAACCTCTGAATATGATCTTATTTGGAAACAAAGTCTTTGAAGACCTGGTTCATTTAGGATTTTAAGATGCAGCTATACTAGATTTAGGGTAGGTCCTAAATTCAATGACTGATATCTTTATAACAGAAAGAGGAGATGTGGACACCAATAGAGAGGGAGGTAAATGGCCGGGAAAGAAGCAGACCTTGGAGCGATGCTGCCTTGAGCCAGATATCCCTTGGAACCGCCAAAGCTGGTGGAATTTAGAAAGGAGTCTCTCCCAGGATTCAGAAGAGGCAGAGCCAGCACACTGACTATGGAGATACAGACCCTCAACCTTTGTGAAAATAAGTTTATTGGCTTTTCTAGCCACCCCATTTGTGGAAATCAATGCATGCAATTTGGAAATGAGAAACTGTCACTGCATCTACTCATAGACTCAAACTGGGAAAATATTCTGCATCGGAGGTGAGATCAGTGAACACAAAAATTCGTAATTAAGATGAAATGTTTTCTCATGTTCTAGACTTCTCATGCACCATTTATTTCACATTTCAAAATCACTGTCCATGCCTTACAGTTTGCATCAGAAAATTCTACAGTTTGTGAGCAAAAGGAACAATATAAGAATCATTTTATATCCTTTTTTAAGAAATGGCCTAATATTTCAGGTAAGCTTAGTCTGTTCCTGTGGCTGTAATACTGATCATTAGACTGAGTAATTTTTGAGCAACAGAAATCTGTTGTTTTTGGTTCTAGAACCTTAGAAATCCAAGAATTTGGGGCACACAAGCCGATGGCCCTGGCAGACTGGTGTCAGGTGATGGTTTGTTGTCTGTTTCCAGTATGGCGGCTGCTTTGAGGCTCCCGTGGGGGAAGAACACCCTGTCTTCAAGGGGAGGAGGAATCAAACTGGGCAGGAAATGCCCTCATGTCTCTTAGAGAAGCAGACATTCCATTTCCAAGGTCCAAACTTTTATGACTTAATCTTGTCTCAACAAAGATCTGCAGCCCTTAATGCCAATTCAGTGGAAATTAAGCTTCAGCATCAATTTGGGAAGGACACAGATCCTCAAACCATGGTAGAGGTGCTATAATTGATCACATTCCTGACAGCAAGAGTATGAAAAATATTTTCATAGAATTCTAATTTTTCTTTCTTTCTTTTTTTTTTTTTTTTTTTTTTTTCCGAGACAGGGTCTCATTATATCTTTCAGGCTGGCCTTGAACTCATTATGTAGTCCAGGCTGACCTCAAACTTGCAGCAATCCTCCTGCCTCAGCCTCCCAAGTGTTGGGATTACAGGCATGTGCCACCATGCCCACCTAAAATTTTAGTTTTTTTTTTTTTTTTTTGGTATCGGGAATCAAATGAAGGACATCATGCTTGCCAGGCAGGCAGGGTGCCACTGAGCTAAATTCCTGGCTCCTAAAATTTTAATTTTTAGATGGAAAAATAATTTTAATTTATTGGTGGAACTACAAATTAAATAGTGAAGTTTTTCCAGATAAAATTATCTGTAGGAATAAAAGCCATGTAGATACAATTTATTTATATTGATATTTCAACATTAAAACAATCATTTTCATGTATTTCCATCAGTCTTTTAGCGTGATATTTCACTTTCCTTATATCTTTTGCACTTTCTAGAAAATCATTTTTTAAGTAATATAAAATGTTAATTTATTTTCATGAAATCTCTTAAAATATTTAAATTTGCATTTTATAGTAAATTCATTTGAATTTATTGATATTTGAATTAACATTCTTCTGGGATACCAAGTTCATGAAATGAAATTTCTGCCAAAGGGAGAATTTTCTCTATTCTAGATTTTTATTGCTCTTTTGTTTGTTTTCATTTAAATATAAAAAGATGTCTGTCCACAGGTCTTCAGAGTTAAAATATTTTTGCCTTCATTTGAGCGTATTTTTAACAAACATATTTGTAAAACAAAACATATCAAAAAGCCGCATCTATTTTGATTTTTTCTGTATTTCATAGAATTTTCAATTTTGGGGCCAGTGATATGGCTCAGCAGCATAAGTGCCTGCCTGGCAAGTGCAAAGTCCTGAGTTCAACTCCCAGTGCCCACATAAAGGAAAAAAAGGGCCAGTGATATAGCTCAGTGGCACAAGCGCCTGCTGGCAAGCACGAGGTCCAGAGTTCGACTCCTGGTACCCACATAAAAAAAAAAAGAAAGAATTATCAATTTTGCCAAGTTTCATTAAAAGATTCATCCACAATTTGAAGTTGTCTAAATTGGTCTATTGTGATTTTAAAATTAAAAATTCAATATACTATGGCCTCTGATAATTTAATTACTTCAGTATCTCTCTTGCTTCTTCATGTTGAATATCTTCTTTGAAATCATTATTTTTAATAATTACGGTTAACTAATTAAATTGTAAAGTCCCCTTTGGAGAGATCTTTTGTGCGATAAATGTTAACTTTGGAAGCAGCTGAATGACAAATGCTGTCCTGCGTTGCAGTCTCCCCACAGAGGAGGGCCGGACTCACGTCCAACTTTGACTCCACTCTTGAGGCTGAGGCTTGTACCCTGCACTGCTTAGGAGGCAAAGGATGCCCTGCGATGGCTGAGGATTTAGTGTTGTTGGCAGGTTGGCTTGGGGTGGAGGCTTCCCAGGAAGGTCTTGATTTGGTTGCTTGGGGCAGCAAGGCTTTCTTATTGGCTTGATCAGACTTGGGCAGAAGGAGAAAGTAGAAAGAGAAGGCTTAAAAGCTGTTTGCAGCTAAGCATAGAAAACTCATATTCTACCTCACACTTGGCCACCCCTCCATAACAAGAAACTGCTTTCCTGGTCCTGACCAAGCATTATGGGCTGAATTTTGTCTCTCCCTAAATCCATCACATTGATGTCCTAATACCCAATACTACAGAAAGTGACTATTAGAGGAGTGGATTTAAATTAAAATGGTGCCATAGGGTGGAATCTAGTCCAATAAAGGCACAAGGAAAGAAGAGATCAAAACAAAAACAACCTAGACAGGAGGGTGATGATATAGGGACACAGCAAGAAGGCACCATATGCCAGCCAAGGAGAGAGGTCACAGAAGAAATTAACCCTGCTGCCATCTTGATTCCGAAGTTCAAGACTGAGAAAATAAGTTTATTTGGATTAAATACACAGTTTGAGGTATTTGTTATGCCATCCCCAATGAACTAATACACCAAGAATGTCAGACATACTGATCATTGGAGATCAACAATATCCATCGTATATAGCGAGCCCTTCCTGGTCCTCATCACAGCCCAGGAAGTTTATATTTGTAATCCCATGGAAAAGTTATTGGAATTCTAGCAAGTTAATTCCAATCTACCACTTCCAGTACAACCCACGGTGAGAATAAAGACATTAAGGCATATTTATAGTGGTGGGGAGCCAAAGGGTCCTAAGTCCAGCCAAGATGGTGGCTACTGGAAGAAAGGCCTCGACCTAAGGCCAAACCCAGGTTTTATTAATTCTTGAGGAGGGGAGTAGCTTGGGGATAAATGACTGTGAGAGTGGTGGGAAGTAGGTGAGCAACATGAGCTGGGCTATGTAGGTGGCCTGAAATCACCTTTGCAATATGCAGAGCTAAGGATATGCAGAAGGAGTAATCTTCATAACACAATTCAAGATAGTATCTAATGTTTTGGGGTTGGTGCTTCAGTTCTGATGTGTAATCTTTTATGCCCTGGGAAGTCATAGCCCCTTTCTCGAGGCTTAATCCCAGCGGACAGCGTGGAGCAGGGCTCTCTATCCCGCCAGGCTCAACCATGTATTGGGAGCAGAGGGCGGGGAAACACAGGCCTTTCACCTTGATTCAAAGACTACATATCAGGACCTCTCTGGACCGATTTGCATTGCTTAAAGCCAATTAACGGGATAAAGAAAAGTCCTAGCCAGCTCTGTACATGTCAATACGTGGAAATAGGGCCAGGTTCAGCCAAAATGGAGATAATTGCTCTCCTTTCAAGGAGAGCCCTCCAGGTGGTCCTCCACAATCCTAGACTTTTTAGATATAGGAAAGGGGACAAGCAGGGACAGATGATGCAAGAGGGGGATGCAAGGGGGATTGAAAATTATCAAGATGCAAGATATATGCACACATACATATATCAATACCCCAAAAATGTATGTAATTATTACATCTTAGACCAATGAAAAATATCCACCATTTCTTAAGAGAAAACATTTTTGAGGAAAAAATACGAGGTTCAAAATACATTAAAGGAAATGCAAATTAAAGCCACACTGAGTAACCACTATATACTCACTAAAATGGCTAAAATTAAGCAGCCCACTATGCATCCCATCATCAAGGATTTGAAGCAACTGAAAGTCTTATACTTGGCTGTTTAAAAGCAAGATGGTGTAACCATTGGCAATCAGCATACATTTTCTACATGGCTGAGCAACTGCATCTCTAGCTATTCCTGAAAAGAAAAGTGTTTACTTCACAAAGACTTATACCTGAATCTGCATAGTAATATTGTCAGTAATGTCCCCAAAATGGAAACAACTCAAATGTCTCAACCAGGTGAATGGTTAAAAACACTGTGAAGTAACAATGCAATGGTACACTCTCTATAAAAAGCAAGAAGTTAATGATGCCCATGGTGATAGATAATATATTTCTAAAACCCATCATGATAAATGAGTGATGCCAAGCAAAAATGCCTGTAGTCTATATGACTGTGTATACAGGGATGCCTACATAGAAATATAGTAGAGAAAACAAGACAGAAATATAGTAGCTCAAATGTGGATACTGAATGAGAAGGGATGGAGGATTGGAGAAAAGTGGCTCCAACTAGCACTGTATTCAGTGATGCACTTGTTTTATATCATGAATAAATTCTCCATATTCATCAGAATTCATGGAATTAAATTAGTGGGTGCTAATACATATAATTTTTACCCCATAAAGCTAATTTTAAAAAGAGTTGCAGAAATGTTGAAAATAACAATCATCATAGAGGAAAGATTGGAAATGTTAATGCCATGTCACACCTTAACCTTTCCTTCAGAATCACTTCTTCCTGGCCCATAGGGCACATTTCAGCAATAGGACCTCTTTCTTCTGCCCTGATTAGAGCACTGTGGATTTTCTTAATCATACTATGTACAGATTTCCTAAGCTGGAATTGAGGAAGAGCATCCATTACTTTCTGAGGGCTAAATATTAGGAAAATTGTGATTTGTGGCTGGTATTTCTTACATGTTTTAATGGCATGTTCTTCTGTCAGCCTGTATCATTCTTAAAGTTTTGATAATTATACACACTCACTTTATTTGTTATTGTATTATCGCTCTTCTTTGTCTCTGGAAGGCACATCAGGCCACGTTTGCGTGTTAGCTCATTTGCGTCACAGCTGTCTTCCATTGTCCACCTGAGCAGGGCAGGATCTTCACCCACACCCTATGTGTTCAGAACCTCCTGATGCTTCCATTTGTCACTTCCTGCTTCGGGGCTTTTCTTGCCAGGTACTAGGTGTGACATTCAAATTATTGAAATGAGCCAGAGCAGCATCCAAGCAGCGTGCAAATTCTCTATAAAAGACTGGTATATTCTCCCCTGTGTGGCAGAGCATGCTAACTGACTAATCATATATCCTTCCCACTGATTGTGGCCTGAAGAACTTGTTCCCAACTTTCCAGTGTGTTCCTAACTTCTTCTGTGACAATAGTAGCTTAAATCAGGCAAATCCCATTAAATGTTCTTAGACATTAGGATCAAACCTGAAAAATGGTGATAGTGAGCTAGATGATCTCAAATGTTCCCTGCTGTCACTTGGTTATTCCCTGCTCTCCAGGCTGACCCAGAATTTATGTGCAGGTTGCCAATGTGGATCAGTTTCCCAAAGAAGAATGACTGCAGCGAGGAAGAGCAAAACCTACTATCAGGACACATCTGAACTGGACAGTGCTTGGGTTACTAGGGGATGATTCCATGGCTAAATGGTCCCCATGAGCACAGGCTAGGCTGTGAGAGGGAATGGAAGGTGAGATACAGTGGAGAATCTAAGCAATCCCTTCGCTAAAAACCCCCTGGGGAAGGAAATGGCACATGCAAGCTTTCTGTGCTGACGCCATACTCTCTGTGATGTCCCTTTCTGTTTGCATATGACCCACTTATTAGTTACATAAACGGTAACAGGGATCCAATGGTCTTTTTGCCCCCAGAGTAAGGATATGATGATTTCCAACAAAATCAAATGATAAATGCATTTTGGGAAAAAACATAGCGCTTGAAAAATGTGTTTTAATATGGCACCATGTACTCAGAATGATGTAGCACTTAGTTTGAGCCCTTGGACAGACCAGCATGCTAAAAGTTCTTAATTCTTATACTACTCACATTTTGTTTCTCTTTGTTGGCACATAAGGATAATTTGACAATTTTTTTTAAGACCATTAGAGTTTCAAAATTGTAGCTTCCTAGAAATCATCTGCTTTTGCTCCTACCCCATAATAACACAAATGGGATCTGTTTTGAATATTTCTGACAGTTCGAGGATTCTAGCATGTTATTTGAGAAATATCTGTTAATTTATGTCACCAGAATTACTGACTTGAGACTATTTGGCCTCAGGCATGCATAATTAACTTTTGTCAATTATTTATTGAATTTGCAAATTAAACTTGTTTGTCCTACAAAATTCTGAGTTGTGTCATTGGCAATTATACTGCCCTTAAAATGTAGCATGTTACAGAAACATGGATTAACATTAATATTATGTTTTTATCCATTAATATTGAGGAGTAACAAAGTTTTATATGAAAGGTTTAGATAGAAGTTATATAATCCACACTGATTCAGATTGATCAGAAAAGCTACACCTAAGAAACCAGTTAACATAACACGTAAGTGATGAGTTTAGTTTTGTTTGTTTTGTCTTTTTTTAAAAAAATACCATTTTCAATTTAGTCACATACTGTAGCTCCTCGAGGTAAGATCTTCGTTAATAGATTTGTAGTCAGCACACTGATTGGAAGTGAGACTTGGGGTGTTTAAACCTTATACGCTGGTGCCAACTGAAACATGTCTTGGTGCGTTTCTTCTCACAAATGATGACAGCGATAAAATCTACCTCATCTGAATTTTTTAAGGGTCAAATGAGGTAGTGCTTGCAAAGTATGCAACAATAATTACATTCACTGTCTCCTATTTAAAACCACGTTCTAGCTGGGTGTGCTGGAGCACGCCTGTAATCTCAGCCCTTGGCAAGCTGAAGCAGGAAGGTCAGCAAGTTCAAGGTCAACTGGGGCTGGATAGTGAGTTCAAGGCCAGGCTGAACTACACAAGGAGAACTGTTTCAATAAAGCAAGCAAACAAACAACAAATAAACAAAAGCTATATTCTAGGTGTTGAGGTGCAAGTACTAAGATATCAAAGTCCTTGAGATATTTCACTGAATAAGTGGATAAATCTGTTCAAACCTGCAATGTGAGTAAAATGTAAATGTCCTTAGTGAAGTATGGACTAAATGTTCAGGGTGGTTTAGAGTAGAGAGATGTAGCTTGCACTAAGCTGAATGCCTCTGTTCATGTGCTATACGGAACAAAGCTGGGAACTCCTGAAGTGAGTGGGAAACGTGATACTTAGTCTTTAGGAAATGATTTACAGAGTTCTACTTGAGTTTGGTATCAGAATATAGTGACTCTTTGAGCTTATTTTCTGCTCGTCCAAAGTTAACAAATTTTTCAGAGTACCACAGACTATATGAAATAATTTTAATAGCAATAGATTTAAATATACATATAGATATAAACAAAACATATATATATATATCATATATAGTTTTGGAAATAAGTATATTGATAAGTACTATTTGACCCATATTGGAGTGTATCCACATCATAAGTTAATGTTTCAAAGATAGACATCATTTTGACATTATTCTGAAATAAATAGAAAAAAGACTTGAAAACTTGCTGTATCTCTGGCTGTGTAATATATTTTCTGCAACTAGAAGGAAGATACAGCTTTCAACAAATACATATTTTTGCATGAGTGTTGTCAGTCCCAACAGTTAAAAAAATTTAAAGCAGCTGTTGTCAAGGAATATTTTGAGTAACATTTAGTATTAAAAATCAACATTGAATGTGCTTTAATTATTTTTAAAAGATTATAGTTATTTGGAAAACAGATTAGTATTTCACATATGGGTGATTCTATAATTATTGTCTACACTTTATAGATGCAATAGGTTCAAAGAACATTAAAGAATTTTATAAAAGAGAAAAGTGACAGAGTAAGGAATCAATGTTAATATCTCTTTTAATTTCATGATATATATTGGCAATCATTTTCTGAAACTACACTATGTTTTGATCATTTATCCCTTCTTCACTATTGAGCTCATTAAAAAAATAGGTAGTAAGTACATATTTGCAGGATAAAAGGTTAAATTGAGGAACATATATTTGAGAAACTATGTTTTATAATTTCTAATTTTCCTAGACAGTGGATTAAAAATAAGGCATTGCTTGAGTTATTTTGATATCTTCTTGTGGAAGTCAGTGCCTTCGGTGTGTATCTTTTGGATTCAATTGAATTTAATTCGGGTTTTAATTGAAACTTTGTTGTGGAGTTGGAAGATAGTATAATTCTATTGCCTAGAAAACTCAAGCTTATAGCCTGGCTAGGTCCCAAAGCTAAAATGGTGCCATCTAATTAGAAGAGAAATTTTTCTCTCCTACATGATTCTGTTGTCTTTTTTACAAGGAAAAATGTTCTTTCCATTTTTCTTGCAGTAACAAAATGTATTGCTCTACTAAAGTGAATGCATTACATTGAAATAGGCAAAACTGAAAATAAAGAAATTTTGTCATCTTGGCTTTATTTATAGCCAATATTCTCTTTTCAGTGGAAATATTCAGAGACTGTTATATTTAAAAATTAATTAAATGTTCAGAATATGCCATTTATTTCAAACAAAATACATAAATTTATAGTTTAAGATTTTTCAAAAGTAAAATAGGAAATTGTAGAAAACAAGTTTAAAAATTAATACTGAAATTACATCTAAAGCACAGTAAATTTCACAACCATCATAGGAATTTTTTGGGTAGCAGTAAATTAACTGGTCTATGGTCATTGCATAATCTTAAAAAAATATAAAGAAAAAGATAATAATGCTAATCTTACCAGAAACATTTCTATATTTCACAATCAGATCTTAAATTATGATCACAACTGAAAATTTATTATGGTGCTAGCCATAAGGTACTATAATTTATTTGCATCAGAGTAAATATATAAACTTTTTAAAGAGATAGACTACATCAAATTATACCTTGAATATTAAAACTTGATATTGAAATTGAATCAAGTCCCAAAGCTACAACTACTGTCAAATTTTCATGGAATTAATCTATAGACCAGATGCTGAACAAGTCTGTAATACTGTATAATGCACAAATGTAACTTAAGTCCAACTAACTTCTTTGAGGAAGCTTGATTCTAAATTCATTATTGAGCAAAAAACATCACACAACAATGACAATGACTTTCACCCAGGCTCTACTTGTACCCTGGCTCTCTGAGGTTTTTGAGGTCTGAGGTTTTTTGAATTCAGGTTTTTTCACATATATGACACATTGTGAGGTCATGAAGATTCACCAGTAGAGCAAAAACAACTTTTGTGTTTTCTTTGTTTCATGAAAATAGGAAGTGTGATAAAAAAATTTGGTGTGTGCTTAAATTTTAAAAAATGATTACAATAAAAGGTACATTGCCTTTAGTCACCCTCAAAATAATCCCTCTTGCTTCAAACACATTTATCCGGTCTTTCTTGCTACTTTCTGCAGCAGTTCTGAAAGTCCTCTTTCATGAGTATCTTCAGTCTAACTGTGGTGGCTGCCTCAATGTCCTGAGTGGATTAAAAATGCTTATCTTTCATGCTCATTTTGAATTTGAGGAGGAGCCAAAAGCCTCATGGTGCCATATCTGAGGAATAAGGTAGATGAGGATACATGGTAATGTTTTATGAGCCTACTTTTGCAATGATGGCACACAGCAGCCGTATTTACCATATTTTTTTGAAAAATGAAACTTGCTTAAAGACAGTCATGAAAGAGGACTTCCAGAACTGTTTCAGAAAATGGCAAGAAAAATTGGATAAGTGCATTCAAAGAGAAAGAGAGTATTTTGAGGATATTAATGGTAATGTGGTTTTTACTGTAATTTTTTTTAAATTAAGCATAATTTGAAAAATAAGGCTAATTTAATCTTTCATTAAATATTTCAATGTCCTTTGTATTTTAATAGTGAAAGATTTTATGTGATAAAAATAGCAGATGTAAATTACTAGATGCATTAACATTTCTCCACGCTTCCTATGAACAAAGTCCTTTCAGATCACCCTGAGGATGTCTGAACCAAAGAACGACTACAGGATTTAAGTCAAAGTTCCTTTCCTGGCCTGTTTTTTACTGGAGAATGGTTTTTCTTAAGTTGTCTTGGCAATTATCTAGCATTTTGATGCTTTGACTCAGAGCTGGTCAAGAAGTCAAATTAATAAATTACAAAAATGCCTTAGCTAAATTATGACCTCAGATGAAGGCACTGGGAGCCATTCAAGTGTGTCTGGTGACAACCTCTGCTCACGGTGTTGGTGCCCTGACTAATTCAGATCCTTCAGGTCATATTTCCAGTGGGTCAGGACCCAGGCCTCTACTTGTGTAAAGGTCAGTATTTACCAAAAAGCAAGGTCAAAACATTTCAGTTACTGTCTGTAGCTTTAGAAATATACAAACCAATCGAAGCTAATTTTCCTGCAGATAATTATGTAATAGTCTAGAATGAAATATGTCAATATGAACATACACATATAATTATGATTTTTCCCAATGAAGATGTCTATGTAATGAATAATACATATTCTACAACCTGCAAAATAATACAAAAGCTAAAGATCAATAAGTGATATTTAGTAATATTTTTATTGTTAAGTAAATTGGATCATTGTTAACTTAAGTAAATATTCTAAAATTAGACGGTTCCTTTGGCCATGGCTATTTACCCTCACCAGTAGTATCTTAGAATAGAAAAATCTGTAAATTATCTCAACTCAGTGCTGCTTTTCCCTGGCCTTACCGTGAAGTTACAGGGTGACGGAGCCAGAATTTGATCATGACCTGATTGCTTATCTGGCTGTTGGTACAGGAGGTTGCCTGGTTTGTCTCCATGTGCCCTCTCATTTTGTGGGAGGCTGGCCTAGTTTCCTTCCTGATCTAAAGACTTTTTACAAAAATTTTAGTGGCACATTTCAGAAAATGGTATATAAAAATAAGTATTCTTTTAAAGCCACGAGGTTATGGAGCAAGGTTGCTTACCCATGACTTCCTGTTGGTAAATTATCACAAAACACTCTATCAAAACCCAAGCTTGCACAAAGGCCACTGGAAACTTATACAAAAAACATTTCTGCAAGGACATCTGTCTAGCAGCTGTTGGTTCAATCTCAGATGGATGCCACTCTTGTTAGTAAGCACTGTGGTCAAATATTATTGTTTCAAAGTATTATCTATAACCTTATTTTCCCTGTAAAAACTTCCCCTCACCTCAACTGTTGAATATGCATGTGTATTTCCAACACAGTTCTCTGCTCCTTCCATTGTTGTACTATTCTCAAATAAGATTTGTGTTGGCTTTCAATGTGCTTTTGTAGACAACACTAGCTGTGCAATGACAAGATTTACTTCTGCCTAGGCAAAGGAAATGGGACAGCAACAACTGATAGCTACCTCGACGTTTGTGTGTACTTGTGTGTCTCTGTGTGTGTGTGTGTGTGTATGCATAGGTAGTTAGAGTTCTTTCTGTAATATTTTAGACACAGTCATTTTTACATATACATTTAATCTAACATCTAATCACTGGTAACATATTTCAGGATTTTTAGTAGGGTCACGTTCATTTTAGATTTTCAAGATGAAACATTTAGAAGCTTGAAATAGTGAATACTATTCTTACAATAACTAGACATCTGAGTTTCTCTGTTAGAATGAGCCATGTTAATACTTCAGTTCCAGTGATTTGCTCTGAGGTCATTTTCCTTAGCCTGAGTCTGCTTTGTGTGTCTGTTCACTATATCCTTTCACCGAATCGCAGAACTTGCTGTTCTTCCTCTAGGGATTCTGCAGATCCTGTACTTCATCGTAAATTTCAGCGTTCCTTAAAAGGCACCTTCACCGGCTGCCACTACATCATCATCTCCATTGCTTGACCTCTTGGATTTCTGTCTAAAAACGTTTGCAAGGTTATTTTGACCCTATAAAAATGTCTTTATGGGCCGGTGAGATGGCTCAGCGGCATAAGCACCTGCCTGGCAAGTGCAAGGGCCCAAGTTCGACTCCCGGAACCCACATACGAAAAAAGGGCCGGTGATATCGCTCAGTGGCACGGGCGCCTGCTGGCGCGCGAGGTCCTGAGGTCGACCCCCCGGTACCCACGAAAAAAAAAAAATGTCTTTATGTGATACAATAAAAAATATGGTGAATGCTGCTGCCCAGTGCAATCCAATGGAAAGACAAGCTGGTAAAAATATTATGGCGTGTCCTCATCTACCTTATTTAACAGATCTGACACCCTGTGATTCTTGGCTCTTCCTCAAAGTCAAAGTGACCATGAAAAGTAAATGTTTTGACTTGATTCAGGACTTTGAGGCAAGCAAAATAGCAACTAAAGACACTCAAGAAAGAAGACTTCTAGAACTGCTTCTCAAAGAGGCAAGAATGTTGGGGTAAGAGTATGAAGCCTAGGGATTATTTTGAGGGGGATTAATGGCTGGTAGTCTTTTATCATAGTAAGCATTTTAAAATTTAAACACTTGCCGTGTGTTTCAGTCACACTTTGCACGCCCCTTACATTCTGAGGCATCCACCATTTAATGCTGATATCTATGACTGTTCGGATCCAGGCACAAGGTGAATATAGGGTAATAATAGTACAAGTAAATATTCTCTATTCAAGTTTAAGTGTAACAATATTTTATGGCATACAGTAGAGATTTTTGAAATATTTCTGTAGCATTTCATCCAGCCTCACACATGCCTCCATGATACAGGTAAACCAATAACAAGCCACCTTTCATAAAGGTAAACTGAGTCTCAGAAAGCTAAAGGAAAATGTTCCATAGAATGAAGAATTGGGAGAAGAGGGACTCTGCTGAAATGTTCAGACGAGAGTCCTGCCTCAGATATATATGTTGACCGTGTCATGCCATGTCTGAGAGAGAGATAGAGGCGCAGAGGGAATGAGCTTCGGTTTGTTCGCCTTTAGCACGCATGTGGTTCAATATGTACACATACATCACGCATGGATGTACACGGGCCATAGCCACATCAGAGAGACGATCCATTGTCCCCACACCCACTCGTATATACATGCTAAGTATACCAAATTAAATACTGGAGGTCCAGGAAGTAATTACAAAGCATTATCTACATTGTCATTTGATTATGTAATTGCTAGAAGATACTAGATACGGTAGAGTCTTTCAGAGATGATACTTAATGTATCAAAACTCTAATTTACATATTACAGTAGTAAGATATATATTGATATGAATTTTTATTTTATTTTATTTTATTTTTTTGTGTGTGGGTACCGGGGGTCAACCTCAGGACCTCGCGCGCCAGCAGGCACCCCTGCCGCTGAGCGATATTACTGGCTCTTTTTACATATGTGGGTTCCGGGAGTTGAACTCGGGCCCTCGTGCTTGCCAGGCAGGCGCTTACACTGCTGAGCCATCTCACCGGCCCCGATATGAATTTTTAAATGACTATATATAATCAACATTATTATAGATCACCTTAATTTTTTGTGTTATGTCTGTTTCCATGGATTGATTCACATATTCAACAGAAAACAAAACCAAAAAAGAAACATTATATTTCAACTGTGGCATAAATTGTATTTAAGGTTTTTTTCCCCCCAAATTAGAAAGTAGAATCATCTCAAATTAAAAGAACAGGGCCAGTGAGATAGCCTGCCTGGCAAGCACGAGGTCCTGAGTTCGACCCGCAGTAACCACAAAAAAAACCAAAAGTATATTCTAAAATATAAAAATATAAGTGATATAAAAATATTAATGATATGTTAAATTATTTTACTGCATTTTACTAAGCTATATTGTATTAAATTTTGTATCAAAATAAAATTTCTTTCCACTTTTATTACTCTGAAATCACTATTAGCTGAGAAAAATACAATTTAATTGAATTGAATAAAAAATTCATTAATTTTTGAAGCACTGTATTATCAGAATCATAATCATTGCTTTAAATATAGAAGCATGTAAACATATAGATATACAGATATAATTTGTATTGATGTTTATTAAATTTGCTGGCTACAGAATAAAGAAAATGCCTAAATATATATTGATGCTGTTCCTAAAGAATTCATTTTACTATAACAAAATAATAGAAAGTTTTTCTATTTTCATAGCAAAAATGTAAATAATTCTCAGAAATTATATTAGCCACAAACCTAGAGTTACTATATTAATTAGTTGAATTCTTTCTAGCTGATTTTCTCTCTGTATAAAAACCTCTAATTAGCATATTATGTTCTATTTAACTTCCATGCTAAGCTTTACTTTTCATTTGTAGATATGAGTTTGGTTTTAGCAAGGGCTTTCAATTCCCATTTAAAATGTTGATTATTACATTTTTACCATTGGCATTTTAATATGAGTAAAACAAAATACAAGAACAACCAAGCAAAGAAAAGTCAAACTGTTCCTTAGATTCTATCAGATAAGAACATTACATTAACAGTTAGAATTATGAATTGTATACCTCAATAGAGGACAAGTATATGTGATGTCTTTGTTACACTCCTGGACACTCACAAGCAAGCACACCCACACACAATCACACATGCTCACGCATGCATGCACACATGCACACAAACATAGAATCGCTCAAATATTATCGGGGTTCAGAGGCTGCAGAGCAATGGCATTTGGTCCGCTGTGGTGGCATTTTTGTCAGTGTAATGACAAATGTCTTAAAACACACCTTCCTTCTGGAGGATGGTCAATCATTGGCAGAAAGCAGTTAGTTTCTTTCAATTATTTTGGTCAGCATTAGATTAACAGAAAAACTTCAGCGGGAAGTACATAGAAACCTCAGGACCCCCAGCCTTGCCCTTGTTCATTCTTAACATATCACCTTAGATTGGTACATTTGTGATAACTGAAGCGCCAATATTGACATATTAATATTAACTAAACTCCATAGTCTACATGAGGTTTCACTCTTTTAGGTTTTATATTCTGTGGGTTTTTAGCAAATTATCACGACCTATATTCACTATTACTAAATTATATTTGACACAGATGGTCCCCACATTACTACCTTTCAAATTTTACATGGTGTGAAAGTGCACATGTGTTGTTTTTCACTCTCAATACCCTATCCCAAAATTACATGTGATACTCAACATGTTATTATAAGATAGACTGTGTGTTAGATGATTTTGCCCCAGCCAGTGCTCATGTAGGTGCTCTGAGCAAGGTTACAGTATATGGGTTAAGGGTATTAACTGGATTTTTTATTTAAGCTCTGTTCAGTTTGCAGGGAGGGATTGGCGCATAACCCCACTGTACACCCGGAAGCATGTCCAGATTCACTGTCCTAATAATCCCCTCCTCCTTCCTTTGCTCAATCCCCACCAAACCCTTTGCAACCTTTAATGTTTTTCTGATTTCCTGTATTTTTGCTTTTGCTAGGATGCTGTGTAGTTGGAATCTCACACTGCGTAGCCTTCACAGACTGACATTTTCCACTTAGCAAGGTACATTTAGCAGCCTTCCATGTCTTCTCATGGCTTGGTAACACATTTCTTTGTACCACTGAACAATATTCCAGTTCATGGACGTACCACATTTTGTCTGTTCATTCCCCTGTCAAAGATGTTTTTAATCCCCTTCTTTCTGTTCTAGTTCTTTCCCCCAACTGCTTCCTCTCTCCCCTTTGCTTTGCAGGAGACAGTCAGGGTCTGCATGCTTCTTGTGCACCGCCCACAGTAGGGAATCCAGCACAGCCTGCCTGGTCTTCTGGAAAGCCCCAGGTAGCTCCTTTGAGAGGTGGACAGTGTGCAGAAAGGAGGGGTCTTTTCCCTCCCCTCTTTCCTTTTCTGCCAGCACACGTGACATCCTTCTAACCCACAGAGTTACTCAGCACAAGTTAGAGGGCAGGACGGTGCCCTGTGGTCTATACGACTGTGAGAATGTTTTTGCACTCTCATCAGGATATACTAAACTTCATTTAGCTTGAAAAGACATTTATGGCAATGTTTACACCCAAGAACCTTTGTCACAAGTTTAATAGAGACTGATGGAATACTTAATCTTGCGATTTAATCTCTGCAGTCTTTTTCTGGGATTTTTCCATGCATTTTAGACAGACTATATCGCACTTTGCCACTAAGAAAAATGTTTCTACTAGGTCTCCTGTGAAGGAAAGACAGATAATTGATTAGGTATATCCTACCTAAAACTAGAAATTACTTTTAATTTACATGAAAAGTTTCTGTATAAAATCATGGAGATTTGTGTACGGCTCAGAACTAATTCATCTCATATAGTGGTCTCTAGAATAGAATTTATTTTCAGGTTATAAAATATAAAACTTCCTCATTTAACTTATGGAATGGTAATACAGACTTCCCTTAATAGAACATTGTGTATATATTTTTGTGCATATGTGTGTATTTATGTATCTAAGTATATATTTTTTGTTTGCCCAGAAATCATGGAAATAACAAAATTTTGCTTAATAATTTCACTTAAATTCAGTGCATGTAATAAATACTACAATTTATTTGAAATTTCTCTCAAAATTAAAGCCTGTTTTTCCCTGCCTTGAAATACAAAATTTTTAAAAAATAATTTAGACATGCCTATTTCTAGGAGACACATAAAGAACAGAAAAACATTACTTGAAGAGCAGAACACTAATTAAGAGAACTCAAGAATAAATGTATATCCACAAAATTAATAAATTACCATTTAAAAAAATTCTAATACAGGAATCCCAACATACAAGCATTGCTTATAATAAACAGATTGCCTTTGCAGTTGAAAAACCCTATGTAATATATTCTCTTAGGAATGGTGCAGTATTAGTGATCCTATCATGAACACCAGAGGATAAGTAAGCAGATTAATGTTACAAAATTATTAAAGTAAAAATAAAAATATGCTTTCTCACTCTTGTCTGGTAACAGTAATCTGAATGACTCTTCTAATTTTCTCCTGAATGCATCTGACCTTTTTCCACCAAAGAATTCCGTATCTACTGTTGTAAATCGTTATTTCACATCACTTCCTTCACTACAAGATACAAATTTCAGGCTCTACGCATATAGAGTACTAACATTTATTTGGTGAGATTTATATTCATTTAAAAAAGTATAGCTGTCAAGATCAGAGAATCATTCTGATTTTATACACGGCTTGAGATTTTGTATCTTTTTTTCTTTCCAATGAGAAAAGTCTGTGGCAAGCTAAGAAATTGCACATTTTGTCAGGATGAACTCATAATTCTGTGTGCATTAGCTTCTCAAGGCTGTCGGTAGTTAAATTTTTAAAGGTTATATATCCGTATGTGCAATAATGCAATGGAAAGAAAACATAAAGTAGGCAGGAATGAAATTAGAAAATGTAATAGTTATCTATTTAAGGAGGTATATCTTTTGTAAAAGGAAGGGGGATCGAGAGGAGGTGAGGGAGGGAGAATGGGGATGTGAAGAGCGAGAAGATGTGTCATGTATATGTGCCACCACCCTACGGTGAACATAATCATTATGTACTGTAAATATGTACTAAGAAAAATATTTACTTTTAAATACAATGATAAATTTCTTCCTTTGAAATGAAGTTGCAGCAATCATTAAAAGCTGGTGTTTCAAAAATTACCTTTATTTAAAAGAATACTAATAATTTAATATACTTACAAATATGGTCACTTTAGGTGTGATCTAACGACCTCTATATAAATTCTTCACATCTAATACAAAAGTGATGACATTAACTATATTGCAAAAAATAATAGGTCACTATCATTAATCATGTAGTAACAACTTTTGACCATGTAGTAATAACTACCATTCCTGTAGTTCAAATTGATGCTCCAGATATGCTAGAATTTATTTCAAGATAACCAAACAAAAAAATTCACTGATGTATATATTATTATTTTTGCTATTTAATGTAGAGAGAAATGAAGTTAAGAATGCAATTAAAAGTAATAATATTATTGATAAAAAAGAGGTAAAGCTAGAATTTCTTTCTCTGAATGACATCAAATTCCCAACTCATAATCATGGTGCTAAAAGATGCATTACTACGTTGTTTTTTCTAGTAATTCAGAGAATTATTGAACTTTGTATTATTTAATTATCAAATCAGCCATTGAATGAAAATATAATGTTCTGTACATTTCTTAATTCAGGCTGATATTGGATGGCAACATTTTCTAAGCACATGAGAACTTAGCCAATATGAAATTCTGTGGATTTGTTTTTTTGCAATTCTGTCTATTTTTCATATGTCTTTCCATCTCAGTTAATTTCCCATACATACACAATTTGTGGTTAGCCAAAGTTCTTCTATTTTGGTGCATCCATACTATGCAGGGCACATAAATATTATTATGTGGACTCATGCTTAAGAACTTTATGGTCTACTGAGGAAAATATTTATACATACACATACCGTGACATACACATATATGCATAGTCAACAGCAGCGTACGCAGCCCTAAAAGGAAGAATGCTAAATAGGAAAAAGAAACCCAGACTGTGTTGATCAGCAGGTCATGGGCAATGTTGAAGGGTAATTTTGGTAGAAATGCAAGTCAACGGCCAGATCAAATGTGGTCGTGTAGTATTTTTATAGCAAATGAATTTTTAGTTAATAAATGTATTTTATGCATAGTCTCAGTGATTTAAAAATTTTTACTTCGAAAGTCCTCTTCTCAGGAGGAAGGAATGTGACTTTCTAACTCAGTTGTGTGGTGTCTTTCACACCACATTTGGCTATGGAGTGCTGTGCATAATCATGATAAATGACTTGGAGGAAAATAATTTAATGTTTAGAGAAATTCTTGTGGAATTACAATGTTGATTGTGTTATGGGTTTAGGGTTCAAATCCCAGTTGTTTGGCAATTTCAGTTTGGCAACGTCAGAGCCAGCCAGATAAGAACTAGGGTTTAGAATCTGCATTACAAAGAACCACCTGGTTATGATACTTACCATTTGCCACGGCTCATACATTATGCATAATGGATTGCTCTGGGAAGGCTAAGCGCTCAACAGGCAGGCAACGGACACTGTGCACATCTTCATGCCAAGAGGAAACGTGCCCATATTTTCAATATGATTTCAAATTATGTAGACTTTCCTCTATCACATCTTTAAAGGTTTGGAAATTTTTAACCTTAAACCTTTTCAAGAAAATATCTATCTCCCAAAACACTCTAATAAGAAATCTTACTTTTAATCATTGTTCCAGCTAGACATTTTTTTCTAATCATCCCCCTGCCAAGAAAGCCAAACAAAATTAATTTCCCCTGAAAATGGCCCTCTCGGCCTTTGCTGTCAAATTTTAACTCTGAAATTATTAACAGATGCGAATTATGGAAGTTCCTTCCAAATTAAGCTCTAGATACATCTTAAAATAAATAAGAATTACTTCACAACTTGGTAAAAACAAATACTGACACGTGTTTCCACATCTTTCATTGATTTCCAAGAGTCTGTTATTAAGGACAATAATGAAGCCAATTTGGAGGAGTGAGACAGCCATGCTGATCTGTTCCAATGCCCACTCGTGTTTCTATTTTGTGATTGAACTCAAAAGAGAAACAAGTAGCTCTTCTAGCTTTAATGTCACAAGACTTTACTGATAAATCCAAGAGCTGATGACCACCTTCTGAATCATTAATTTGAAGCAACATAAAAAGTGAAAAGATTGAATCCAAGATGATAACTTTCTTGACACTCAGATCAAAGGCCCTTTTCTGATTATGTGTAATCGTTCATTTATAGTGTTTAACAACAATTAGCCACTAGGTAATATGTATGGTAAATCTGAGGAAGCCAAGACAGGCAAGGCTAGAGTGCTATTTTCTAGCAAAGCAATGTCCTCCCACATTTTTAGACTATGGATAATATTCAACGTTCTGTCATATATGATTTCCCTGGTAAGTTTAGGTAAATTTCTTCAGAAAGATGATAAACTCACACATGTCAAATAAACCCATTGAGAAATAAAGATTTTCAAGTTCAACTTTATTATTTTCTGGCCACTGGTAGGAAAGAAAATAAAATGTGAAACATGGTATGATCTAGTTCATGACAAAGTCAAATGTTTTGGATGAATACAATTAGGTAGTTTATTGGCAGAATTAGTTAGAAAGAAAAAACTACAAGAGTACTGTCACTGGACCTTGACATAATGCTAAGTGGAATAGGTCAGATGCAGAACAATAAATATCATATGGTTTCTCTTATATGAGAAGCCCCAAATATAAATGACTTAATGAGCCAAACATAGGAGAAATCAAGGATGTAGGTATCTGCAGATGTGAACAGGATCTGCAGAAGACAGGAGCGGGTGTGGAAGGGAGGGAATAAAACTGATGAAGGCCCGATATGTATACAAACCAGTTCCCCAAAAGGAATGTAATTACGGTGTATTGCAAATGTACTAATCATTTTTTAAATCCAGAACTTTGATTACTGAGATGTGAGCCCTATTCTCTTATTTTTCTTAATTAAATTTATTATAGCTAATACATAAAAACATACAAATTTTATGTATTAATGGAGTTCCATGCGATGCTTTGCTACATGTTGACATTGCTTGGAGCCTGTGTCTGGGCTAAATCAGAAAACTTCAAGCTCACAGTTCCTCAAAGATGGCCATCTACTTAAAACCTCGCACATAAGAACAATTTAAATGAGCTGCTTATTTAATAACAGTATCAGCTCCTTGTAGGCAAAGAAGCTATTTTACTCACCACTCTACTTCAGCATCTAGAATCAAGTGTATGTGGCACATGATGAAAACTCAGTAAATATTTGTTAAATATATAATCATGATTATTATTCAAACAATAAATTTCCAATTATATGTGATGCTTATGAGGTTATTTGTGTTATATGTCTCCTTTATTTCTAAAAGTTTTGTGCTATTGGAAAGGTAGAACAATTTGTAAATTCTGCAATACAAATTTATTACAAAATAAAGTTACCCTGAAATTATTGAGTTTTAATTTGTTTTGTTATAATGTGAATACATTGCTTGTCCTGGTATTATACTTGTGTACTGATCAAATTTATATCATATTTTGTACATTTACTCTGAACTCGTGGGAACATAATATATATATCTTAAATATAGTATATATTTCTCATTGTATGTATCATTAATCCATTAACATATGTTTACCTACTCATAACAAAAGTGCACATTTTTAAGTTATGCAAGTTATTAAAGTATCTATAGTTTTCAAAGAAAATTGATATTATGTGTACAAACTGTAACTGTCTCTTTAAAGAATGATTTAGCCCACTGTGCCATTTGTTATCATTTGTAAACTAACATCTATCTTTACCTTTGCTTTCAACATTGATACATTCTACTTTAAAGAAATCCTAAAAGGCTTGTTATAAGATTTTGAATATATGGTCTTGGAATAATTTTGAATATTTTTCAAGTTTTGTTTCAGAATTTAGTTAACATTTTTAGTCTTCATCTTTAGTGTGCACCAGAAGTTTATTTGATGAGTATGCACAAGTATAAATGTACACACAACTACACATAATTTCACATCTATGTAGCTCTTCTTATTGCAGTTACCTTGATTAAACCAAATACTTTTGACTTAATCATAAAAAGTATATTCATTTATTTTATTTATTTATTTATTTATTTTCTTTATGTGGGTACCAGGAGTCGAACTCAGGACCTCACGCTTGCCAGGCAGGCACTTATGCTGCTGAGCTATATCACCGGCCCCACATAAAAAATGTATATAAATCTAGTGATATTTTATACTAGCTGTCTGGAGACAGGGTAAAAGTTTAACTTTTCTGAATGTTGCTTCAAGTTGCTTTTGTAGTTTGTTTCTGATGGGATAGAACAAGTTCTAAGGAGCCAGGGATCTATAAATAACACATCACCCTCTTTAAAACTACAGTTCTCCTCTTCTCTCCATTTAGAAGCAAGGTATTCAACTCTAGGGTGACAGATACAATTTTTTAAATCATATGATTCTTTCTACCTTAATATTCCTCACTGGACATGATATGATAATCCTCACTTAGAAATTGGCCTTGTGAATTCTCTTTACAGCGTGAGGCATGAGGCCCTCATAAATTAAATGTTTGTAGGTTATAAATTTGGAAGACTGGAAGGCGAAACTGATAAAAGGTTTAACCTAACAAGTTCATGCTGGTTGAAATTTAACAGAAAATTCATAGACCAGGAATAATGACTCCTGCGGTCTTGCCACTGCTTCACCTTAGCTACAAATTTGTTTTACCACATCAGGCAAAACCTTCACTTTCTCTAGCCTCTTTCTATTTTTCAGTAAATTTAGAAAATTCTGCAGGAAAATGTCTAAGATTTGTTTTTGCTACATATTTTAACATTTTTTCTTCTAGATTTTCGCCTTTTTGTGTCCTTCCTTAGACACCCTGTGTATTTCGCTGTTGTTTATCTCACTTTAGAACATGCTGCGGGTTTTGGTTCTAAAGGATAAATCATGAATTCTTTGAAGGTAGGGCTGGGTCTTTTCCAGGAGATACAAATTTATCCCCAGAAGATGACAGATTTTAGATAAATCTCTACCTCTAAACTGAACGTTATTCCAACAATTTAAGCAACTGCACACTTTCACATGTTGAAGGGCAAAGAGAAACCATAAGACTGTCATCAGTTATGATTTTCATCATGAATACAGGAAAAATTGGCATCTTCTAAAGATAGGTAAAAGAAAAGAGAAGGTCAAAGAAGATGTACAATATTTTTGCCATTTAAAGTTTCTCACATTTCCTGTATAGAGTCATATAATTGTCACACAGTGCTAGCAATAAAATATAAAATGGCATTTGGAAAAAAAATGTAGCTCCTTCGAAATGTGTTTAAATAAATTTAAAATCTCATCAGTTTGTGCATAAAGTATTAAAGTATATTTGTTGTTTTATAACACATTCTGCACCAGTTCTGAAACCCTGCGTTGAACATTAGGTGATGTGTTCACCAGCTTAAACAGCAAGGATGAGGGAAAACTCCGCTATGTTTGGCCACCACTCAAACCTAATGCATTTTATGTGTCAAATGGATTCAATGCTTTCAAGGATAGAATGCAATTTATTTCTTGGCACACATATTAGTTCCCACTGTGAAAAAAAAAGATGATTGGAAAAATTTCATCACACAAATTTATATTTCAAAACAATATTTTGAGGAGTGAGTAGAAATCAATTAACCCATACAGTGTGTGATTTAAACACTCTGCAATCTTTTAAAAAGTCAGAAAGCATTTCAATGAAACACATTAAAGTTTGAGGCCCTTGTTTCCAGTGTATTCCAATACATTCTGTATTCGCTGTAGCACAGGTGTTTTCTTTCCAAACTTTACCTAATTTCACTGTATGGTTGGAGCTGTATCCATGATACAGTTGAAGATTTTAGATACAGAATGATGCAGTTTGATCAGGAGTCATCTTTTGGCCCTTCCTTGCCTGGAGAGGCTTGGGTCTGCACAGTGACTGAGCGATTTGTGTGTTAAGTCATTGGCTTTAGTTTAGTCACATTTGTGAGCAGGTGACTTTCCTAAAGAACACTAGAGTTGGCGCTGATCCTGAAAGCTGAGTTCACTCCTAAGGTACCCCAAAAAGCACCACTTGGGAGGGACATTAGGAGCGTCCTAGAACAAGATGGGCAGAATTAGGTTTCGAGGTCTGAGTTCCAGTAGTGTAAGTCAGGCCTTTCAACCCAGGAATCTGAATGAGCCCGGGAGGATGTAAAATGCAGTCCTTTAGGATGATGCCTAGTGAACAGTGGTCTCCCGGAGCCTGCAAACCTTGCTGACAAGCAATGTTGTGATAAGGGAGAAGTTTGACTGGTGAAGTGATCTACTGTCTTGGGAAAGAAACTGTTTGCCCAAATGAACAAAATATTTTCTTGAGAAAGAAACACTTCGAGTAATCTGTTTGCAAGTAATGACAGTATGACTGATTTATAGCGTTATCTTCCCCAGCAAGGAATTCCTGGAGCAGAGGCAGCTCTTGTAGGGGAGGCGGATCCTGTTCTAAGTCCTCCTGAAAGTTGGACCACATAATTGTAGATTCTCCATTCTCAACGTGTCATGCAGAATCTTACTTTCTTTTTTTTTTTTTTTTCTTTATGTGGTACCAGGAACCGAACTCAGGACCTCGCACTTGCCAGACAGGCACTTATGCCACTGAGCTATCTCAGCGGCCCAGAATCTTACTTTCAAAAACTGCAGTGATTTTTAAATTGTCAAATGAATATCATATGTATTTAGGATACACCAATGGATGTTTTGAAATACATATCCATTGGGGATGGTTAAATCATGCTAATTAATATAAACATTAGCTCATATATTTATCATTTCACTGTTATGATGAAAACAATTAAAGTCTACTGTTAGCAATTTGTAAGAATATAGCACAGGGCCGGTGAGATGGCTCAAAGGTGTAAGCGCCTGTCTGGCAAACGCGAGGGCCCGAGTTCGACTCCCGGAACCCACATACGAAAAAAGGGCCGGTGATGTCGCTCAGCAGCATGGGCGCCTGCTGGTGCATGAGGTCCTAAGGTCGACCCCGGTACCCACAAAAAAAAAAAAAAAAAAAAAGAATATAGCACATTACTGTGGACTGTAGTCGCCGCGTTATGCAATAGACCTCTTAAACTCATTCCTCCCATCTAACTGAAATTCTGTGCTCTTTGTAGCCTTTGATACCTTTCTTCCTGCCCCTTCGACCTCCTGAGTGCCTGGTAACCACTCCTGCCTTTTCATGGCTGGAGGAGCTCTCTCTCTCTTGCTCTTGAAGCTGTCATACGCTGACACCTGCATTTATTAGGACAAACAAGACCAGGCTGAGGGTGAGGTTGACACAGAACAAACGTGGAAGTGGGGAAAGGTAGAAGCAGAATCGGAGACCTGAGAGGATAAGCACTAACGTGATGTGGCACCTGACTGCTCACACACGTGAGCCAGCACTGGGCTTCTCGTGCTGTACTCATTTTACACCAGGTCGTCTGGAGTAGGCATCCACAAACTTGGCAATGGAGAAATCTGAACTAAACTGGTTTCTTTGTTGAATCAGAGGAGAGGAGCAGGGAAATTTCCCATTGAAATAATGGTTGCGAAGGACCTTTAAAGCTAGATGAAATCCTTTAGAATGAAATTTGAGAGGAAGAAGGAATACACACACTCGTATTTCATTAATTCAACAAGTCTTGCTGCATCTGTGTTAGGAACCAGAAGTGATTCTAGGTGTTGGAAATAAGTCTGGAAGTAAAACAGACAAAAAATTTCTGCCATCAGTATCGTATTTTATTTTTAAAGAATATAGGAGAGTAAGTTTAATGGATTATTACTCGTACTTAACTATAAATAGTAAGACCTTGACCATGTGTGGTGATATACATATGCAATCCCAGCATTCTGGGAGGCTGAGGTAGGAGAATTGCAAGTTTGAGCCCATTGTGAGCAATTTAGCAAGACGCTGTCTCAAAGACAAAAATAACAAAAGCTATTGGGATGTAGCTCAATATGCAGGCCCTGAGTTTAATCCCAGGACTGCCAAAAAAAAAAAAAAAGAAAAAAAAAAGATTTGGCATAGATTTTCTTCTTTGTATTTAGTATAAATATACATATGACATATATTAATATTACATACTAAAAGTACATAGAATGTATATTTTATGTATATATATTTTATTTTAAAATCTTTAATTTCTGAAATAACTCATTTATCTTCATAAAAATGTCTTTGATAGAGACACTAACCAATTGTAGAAATATTGACACTTTGGAAAATAAACTCTTTTTCTTTAAATTCAATTTTTATACATCTAAGTCTACCCAAAATATAAGTGGCTTAAGACACCAGGTGGGGAAATTTTAAATCCAAACTCAATTATTTTAACTTTTTCCCATAAAATCTCAAGGTTGGAAAAATTAAAAGGTACATTAAAGTATACTATATCTTCAAACTTTGTTAAAATCAGCCACATTTCATAATATTAAAACAGGCTTGTTTATAATTTGCATCGGTATACTATTTTATAATTTTAAACTCAACACTTCCTTACCATAGAAATCTTAAGAAATAATAAAAATAAAACTTACCAATATTATCATATCTCGAGATTATAATTAGAAACATTACTTCCAATTTTTATATCCTATATGTTATTTATAACATTTAGATATTGTAAATTAAAGTATAAAATAATTATAATAATTTATTTGCAAACATTGTTATTGAAAAATTATGTTGTACATTCCATTTTGTGGTCTGCCTTTTCCCCTATCCTTATACGTATCTGTACAAGTCTTGCTGTATTGGAAATATTTTGCTTTTTAGATGATTTTAAAATGACATTTTTCTTTATTCCATAACTAAAAGTACATTTCTTTTTCAGACTATTTTTCAAGTTAAAGATTTTTTGGCTTTAATGAAGTTTACTTAGCACTTCAAATAATAGAAGTGAAAATTAAAATGCATTTATTATAGCAGGAGAATATAAACAATGTAGCAATCACCATGATAGAGTTTTTAGTATAAAATTATACACTTGTGAGAAAATTTGATACATATATATATGGAAGAAATGGTCAATATCTCTATCACACATCTAAAATTTTAAGTGATTTTACTTTTTTACTGGTTACATATCAATTTTCAGACAGCAAGTACAATTTTATGACAGGTGATGTTATCCCTGTCAGTAAGAGATGTGTCTCTCAGCTGTATTTCAACACAAAATATATTATTATTTTTATACTTTTACAGGAACAGAATAACACATCTTCATTAAATGTCAAGTATTCATTAGATTTAGAGTTCATGAAAATGCGATAGAAAATTGTGTCACAATAATTGATTTAACTCCATGTAAGTTTATAGTTTAGGGAAAAATTATATAATGGTACAAAATGTGGCATTTGAGAGTAATTTAACATTTTGAAAAATCATCCTATTGAAGTTTTTGTTTTCCACATAGAACTTTAGAAACAAAACAATACATTTTATATTATAAAGAAAATCATTTCGGACATAGTTTTGTGCATGTTTGGCATATGTAAGCACATTTCTTGGTCAAAAGAAGTAATGATAAAAAATATAACATTTATGTATCAAGCCAATTTTATTCTCTGCCATCTGGACTTAGGACAATCAAGCCATTCAAATTTGTACTCAGGTTCACATTGGATATTCTGAGGTTACTAATCTGCCAATCAGTATTAGAAAAATTCTAGTCTTTATTGTTTCTATGAAAATTCTTTGTGGACAAATATCAGAAATTTCTCAGTCAAATTTTGTTCAAATGAAATAGACAAAACTCAAATCAAACCAGTAGAGAACTTATTTTCATACTTTAAAAATAAATGAAACATATGTTCACCTCAAATTAAAAATAGAACAATGATGTGATTCAGCAATCCCACTTATGGGCATCTATAAAAAGGAAATGAAATCAGGACCATGAAGAGCTGCCTGTCTTCCGTGTTCACCGTAGCATGACTCATAGTAGGCAAGGCTATGGTGACCATCAGGGGTCCATCGACAGATGGGTGGATAAAGAAAACGTGGCATAGTACTGTACACAATGACATATTATTCAGCCAGAGGGCAAAACTTTCAGTCATAAGATGAACTCACTCTGGGGGTCAAATGTATAGCATGCTGGTGTTGGAAGTGATAATTGGGTTGATTGTAGAAATGATTGTATGACATACTGACATATTAAGTCATCACATTATGCACCTTGAATATATACAAAGTTCCTTTGTCAACTTGCCATTTTAAGGGAAGATATGAAGGATTCATAGAAACCAGAACAGAAGAAATCCAATGTGTACAAATAACACAAAGCTGTAGAAAGCACCTTGTTGAGAATCTATGAAGGCAAATGAAAGAAATGAATTGTTGCTGGCTAGACAGAGATTTTCTTTATTTTTCCTCTCTATTCTTCCTCCTCCTCTCTGTCTACTTTAAGGTTAGTGTTAGGAGACACTACCTGGTAGCAAATGTTCCTTTGGGAAACTCTAAGTCATCTCTAAATCCAGAGTCACGTCCAAATTATCATTAATCCTTGAGAATCTCTTATGCGCTCAAATTCTTCCCAAACTTAAAATGAACCCCTTGGCTTGAATTCATTGGCAATGCACATTATTACCTTGTTTGTTAAAAATTAAAAGATGAATGAAGAACCTTCAAGTTTCATTGTTCCTTTTAAAATGTATTCCATATTAACATTTCTTTCTTTCTTTTTTTTTTGTGGGTAGCGGGGGGTCAACCTCAGGACCTCGCATGCCAGCAGGCGCCCATGCCACTGAGCGATATCACCGGCCCCTTTTTTTGTATGTGGGTTCCGGGAGTCGAACTCGGGCCCTCGCGTTTGCCAGGCAGGCACGTACGCCGCTGAGCCATCTCACCCCTAACATTTCTTAAAGTTGATATGTGCATTTTCTTTATAACTACAGATCTTGTTATGCTCGAATATTTATTGTATTGTGAAATACCCTTGTAAGGAATTTCTTTGTTGCCAGTGAAAGATGAGAATTAAATTTTGTCTAACATTTCAGTAGTGAGGAAAATATTACCCTAGATTCCATATTGATTCAGCATTCAAGGGGTTTCTACAGGCAGCAGGAGTGTGACAGAGAGCAGAGGCAACTTTGTCTCTAAATCACATTTTTCAAAGTTTCTTTCCCTTGTTCATTCCACGAATCTACAAAAGATACCAATATTCGAACCATTTTGTGTTTTTATTAGTCCTATCACTAGCTTTGTAATTTCTTCCCCTACCTCTAATATTAAATGCTTGATATGTACTAATTCATGTAAACATCCCAGATTCCTTTTAGATGGTCTCTACTGTACAATATTTAGATAATAAAACAATTGCCCCTACACTACAGATGAGAAATATAGGAGGCAGAAAAGGGGGGATTTGGCACCATCCAAAATTCAGCCATCCTGAAGTGATTCTAGTCAGTCCTGTCCTGGTGTCCCTGTCCTCTCTGGAGCTTTTCACGGCACCCAGGAGTTCTACCAGCTCATAGCACCATGCATGCCTTTCTCAGGTCTCCTATAACAGACTACCAAAAGTTTGGTGGCTACAGCCAAGGAACATGTGCTACCTTTCAAGCCTGAGGTCAGATGTTTAAATGTTCTGGCAGCACTGTGGTCTTCATGGATGCCCCAAGGGTCAGAGATCCCTTGTCTGGTCCAGCTTCTGTAGGCCAGCTTCTGTAACTCTGCTGCCTGCTGTTTCTCTTACAAGGACCGTTGTAATTACACCAAGCCACCTGGGGAATCCAGAACCATTGCCCCCATGCAAAATCTTTTCTTAGTAAATATCTGCCAAGACTCTTTCCCTCTACCCGGTGAACACATATATAAAGCTTAGGAGCTAGGGTTTGAATGCATTAAAGGGCAGGGCCATTATTCTGCATATCATACCCTAGATGGTAAACTTACAACAGTTGTACCACTTGATAGCCTGACAAGAAAGTCTACGCCACATAAATATAGAATTCACAGAGTTAAAAAAAATACATATATATCCAGAAGAAACTAGTGTATTTATGTGGGAAGACAAAGCTGAATAACTTGATTTTTCTGTTAGTCATTATGTAATCTAAACATATTTCATTCCTATATACAAAAAATAAACAAAAGAAAAGAAACCTCTTATTCCAATGAGAGGAAGATACAATATTTTTTATGCCTGGGGAGAAAAATGAACTGAATGCACCCTTTTACCTAAAACTTAACCTCAGATACTAAAAACAGACCATTGAAGCTGCAAGACTGTGAAGAGGAACAATATGACAACAGACACTAAAAAGAGAAAAAAATTGCATTTAGTTTGAAATATTTAGAAATGCTATAAAAATTCCATGCTATCGACACCATTGTGTTGAAAAGTAACGTGTACCTGTATTTCTTCTCATAACTACTTTCACGTGATCACTATATTGTCTTACAAAACAATATTTTATTTCTTCACCATGTCTTCTGCAACATCATGTGTGTGATCACAGACAAACCACACCCTCCACATCCCTAAACTCCCTCCGTTGCGTATCCACAGCAGGTCAGAACCTTGAACACGGGAGACCCTTTCCACAGCTCAGGTTACCAGGGAGCCCTGCAGTAAATCCCCTATCTCCTGCCTGGAGTTACAGTGCAGGGTGGGAAGAAAGAGAGCAAGAGATGAAACAGGGGTGCAGCAAGGATCTGGCATGACCAGCTGTTCGCAGGGAACAAAAGGCCATGAGGCGCCCAGAACCTATGTATTTATTCATTACATCTGAGTGAAGGACAATGGGTGAAGGGCGGCGGGAGTTTCCAGGAACAGTAGTGGCAACTACAGTGGGCTAGGAAGAAGGACAAAGCATTCTTGCAAGGACAAGGACAAGACAGGAGGCAATGAGGAAACTGTAGTTTCCCCAGGTCCCTTATCATCTCCAGCAGGTCATCACTTGCCCTGTGAGCCCACAGCAGTCACTAGCCCTAGGGCTTCCAGGTGTGACCAGAAAAAAGCTGGGAGTTTCCTATTCCAATATGGCCCAAAGGACAGGACAAGGACAAACTGGATGTCTCTTAGGCTCAATTTATAATCCATGGTCCCCAACACTTGATCATGGCAGTTTTATCATCACCTTTCAGAGTGAAGTTGATCCCATCTCTCTGGAACGTACGGTGATCATTCATCCCAATTTCTGCAGACCACTCCTTTCTTATACTTGCCCTGATGCATTTATGCTCCGGTGTCCACAAAACATGATGAGAAAATATGGGTCACTTAAAAACATTATTATAAATAATTTCACTGCAAATATTCCTCTTTCGCTTTGAACACACTTATCCCATCATTCTTGCCATTTTCTGAAGCAGTTCTGGAAGTTTTTTTTTAATAAATACAGTAAGTGCTACTGCCCAGTGCCCTCCAATGGAAAGGTAGGTTCATAAAAATATTACAGTTGTCTCTTCATCTACTATATTCACTGGATTTGGCACTATGCAACTTTTGGCCCTTCCCCAAAGCAAAGTTTGAATTCATTCAGGACAGCGATGCAGCCAAGTAGCACAACTAAAGACACTCACAAAAGGGGACTTCCAGAACTGCTTCAGAAAGTTGCAAAATTAAAGGATAAATATGTTCAAAGTGAAAGGGTAATATTTTAAGAGGGATTAACAGTAGTGATATGTATTTGCTGTAACACTTTTTTATAATTTGAAAACAGTATATTTCAAGATAACAGCTGGTGCATTGAAATTGTACAATTAGTTTGTGTCCTCAATATCTCAAGTCACCAGGAAAGAAATATTTTCTCATCCACACTTCTTCTCACCAAACATGTTTCCTATTATTAAGAAACTTTCTATTCCTTTGATGCCTCTGCAAGGAAGCCCTCATACCATTCCTGTCTGACGTCATTTACTAAACCCATTCTCTGTCTTTTGCATTGAGGAAAAGGTCATCATTAGCTACCTCTTTGTTCAAGCCAGGAAACCAGGATACACCTTTAATTCCCCTCTTTTCTCCCTATTCTGCTGTCCACCTCTTAACAAGTGCCTAAATTTTATATTTCCAATATAAATTTAAATCACAAATCCATCTGTTCCTATCTCACAACTTCAGCACGAGCCAAGCCTAAGCCAGCACTATTTCACACCTACACTACTGAAATAGCAGTGTTGTCTTCTTTAGCTCTTATCCTGCTACTGTCTCTTCTCGGAATATGAATAAAGGCCTTCTATTGAATTAATTAATATATACACCCAATCTGATGTTTACAGAACTCAAATGACAAGCATTTTATTTTTCTCATGTGCCAGGCTAGGCATTAGATGGTGTTCAGAATTCTTCCTTCTCTCTGAGGACCACCAACCCCCTAGCACGCTCTCCTCATTATTCACCAGGATGAGTTAGCAATATGTCAGCAATCTTAACAGAGGAAAAGAAGGCATGGAGAGAAGAGTCCTTTGCGTTAGGACCACAAAATACATCATAGGTAAGGACACATTTAGTGGACTCCCAGAGCTTAAGGAGGCTGGGAAATAGAATTTTCAGGGACCAAACAAAACCCAGGAGCTCCATTAACAAGAAAAAATAGGGAAAGGATATACTGAACCCACACTTTCACTTTAATGGATATCAAACAAAGTTGATTCTTTTGCCTAAAATGCTTTGCTTTTCCAGTAATTCCAGTTGTTTAGGAAGCTAAAGCAGAAAGATCTCAAGTTCAAGCTCACCCTGATTTTAGCTCACCTTGCCTCAAAAAAAGAAATTTTTTTTTTAAAAGGACTGGGATGTATCTCAGTGAGAAGGCCCTGGGTTCAA
Organism: Erethizon dorsatum; assembly: GCA_028451465.1. Lineage (NCBI taxonomy): Eukaryota > Metazoa > Chordata > Mammalia > Rodentia > Erethizontidae > Erethizon > Erethizon dorsatum. The sequence goes on along the minus strand of CM051824.1, from coordinate 152,498,315 downwards.
TCTCTAGTACTACCTGTACAAAAAAACAGAAAAATTCTTTGGAATATTGAGTATAGGAGAAAAAGAGAAAAGTCTGTGAAAAGTCCACTGACGTTCCAATAAAACACTTGTGTAGTCCCCTCAGATTATGTCCGGCCATTTGATCCTTCTTCACACAGCGCATTGCCCTCAACACACGAATCTCCATCCCACCACGGCACATGTATATTGGTTCTTCCTGTTATCTATTTTTTTTTTTTGATCTAGTCATTTCTCCTCCTCATTTAGGTCTCAGCTCATCTATCTCCTTCTCAAGAAATACACCTTCTTTAACTACTGCATCAAGATACCCTTTCAATTTCCCCCATCATAAACCTTTTTCAAGAAAAAAAAAAAAAAACTCCTTCATGGTTGTTAGCATGCATAATCCTTAATATTTTAATGCACTTGTTTAATTGTTGTCTATTTTTTTCTACAGCTCTGCAAGTTCTATGAGGGTTTTTTTCCTTATTTTTTTTTAATCTTCCTCTTATGTGCACTCCAGTCACTGAAAAGAATTAAATAACAGAAGCAGAAACTCAACAAAAATTTCTTAGATAACCATTAAAAAATTAATGTTAAAAATACATGAGTTTTTTTGTGTATAGTATCATTTAGGAAATAAAGTTTTTTCAATAATCATGACAAATCATAATATATTCTGTGACATTTTAAAACAACTTTTCTATAATGAATCAAATTATAAATTATGACATAATTTCAAAAACTATTTGTGTAGTCTGCCTTCTGTCATCAAAAGAGTATGAAAATTACTTGTAAATTTTTGGTGAAATTCAAATCCATTCTTTTATATTCAGAAAACACGAAGGCTCATTGTATTTAATGCTAAAGGGAATTGGTATAAAATATTTATAAATGTTGACTTACATTAGCAATATATAAATTAAGAATACTAATATGGGTTCCTTTTAAAAGAAATATTCCATTTTCTTTAAACAAAGAACAAGTTATTTTGACAGTTTTGCTTGTATATCTATTCCTTTCCTTCCTATCTATTAAGTAAAAAAATATACTTCACTACAAACTTTAGAATACCAATGCTCGTAATATAAATATTTACTTAGTTGGTAAGACATATTTTTTTTTTCTAGAATGATCCTTCCAAATAATTCCTTTGCAGTTCCCCTAAGAAGTTCTGACATAGTAAAATTGTGGAATGTATCCTGTTATATTTTTCCCTAAATTCATGAGTCAACCCAGTGTTCCTCAGGTGCTTGTGTGTAGTATGATTCCTGGTCCTCCTCCCGGATTCTCCTTCTGGGGACAGCTCTACCTGGCTACTTGGGAGGGTGGGCACCCACGCCCCTCTCTTTATATTGAGAAGCCCGTGCTCACCTGCCCTCTGGGACCTGCTTCTCAGCCTCCACTTCCTGCTCGCTTCCACAGAGCACCTCTCCCAAGAACTTTGGAGAGCTTGCTGAAGATCCTCTCCTCCATCAGGAGGGTACCTTTTTAGACCCAATCATTGTCCATGTTAAAATTCTCCTATTCCAGGTTCAAGTAAAAATATGTAGTTGGGCATGCACTTTAGAAGATAGGGTTTAAATAGGACAATTAAAATAAAATGAGGTCATTTAGATTAGCTCTAACACTATATGATCCATATCCTTATAAGAAAAGGAGGTGAGAATACAAGAAACATAGCAAGGGGAGACCAAGGGAAGGTCCAGGGAGGTGACAGCCATGCTAGAGGTAAACAGAGAAGCCTGAAGAGAAACCAGTCCTCTTGACACCTTGATTTAGGACTTCAGCATCCTGTATTGCTAGAATGTAAGTTTCCTGTTTAAAACTGTGGGCTGTGATGCTTTGTTATGTCAGCCCTAGCAAACTTATACAGTTAAAAAATGATATTGTTAGTTTAATCAGTCTTGATGTTTAAATTATTTTAGATTAAACCTATGAGTGAAAATTGAATCACCAGTCTGGAAAAAGAGATTATTTAAAAGGAGCAACATTAAAATTCCCTTTGGACTTTTTATAGACTTTATATTGATACAACTCGTGTGTGTGTGTGTGTGTGTGTGTTTATTGGATATGTAAATGCTGTCTTACATGCAGAGAAATGAATAAACCTCTTTGCGCAGTTGTCAAGCTAAACCTACCATCAGCACCAATGGAATGAGCCCTCTACACCTGAGAAATCCCACCTGTACCCAGTAGGCAATGCATACCTCCAAACTTTCTTTTTTCCACTACATTATTCATTACTCTAACTTTTTGAAATTCATTTCTTTGCTTTTCAAAAACATTCTTTTCATATATACATGTGCACCATTGTTTAGTTTTGCCTGCTTCGATCACTGTACACACAAAGCACATTTCATGAATTCTTCTATTATTTTCTTTTGTACTTAGTATTTGGCCTGTACTATATTTCCATATTAAAGTGTGGAGCAGAAGTTTGTTTTTATTTGTTACTGGCAGCATTTCAACATAATTGATGCACTACTTACTTATCCCATCATTTCTGACATTTAATGGTAAACTCAAGCTCAAATTCTTGGCTTCTGGGAAGTCTTTTGGAAAAAAAAGAGCTTCCATGCTTTTACATCTTTCTGAGCTATTGGGTCAACTTTAATTTTGATAATAGATTCCTCATCATTCTGTCAGAAGGATGATTGTAACAGGTGTGTGTGAGTGTGTGTGTGTGTGTTTGTGTGTGTGTGAATATAATTCCTATTTTACCAATGGCATTAGATACAGGTAATTAACTTACCAGTATTCCAGGAAATAAATTTCACACATAAAGCAAATATATTTTGCACTCTGTAAATATGCAAGAATAAATACAGCTTTGTGCCATTTAGGAATTTTGAAGGTTTATCATTCTGCAACTTTAATAGAAGATATTAATTATATTCATGGAAAAATAAATTGCATATAGATATGAAAGAGCATACTTACATATAGTAACTGTCTTGGTTTCCTGTCGTTTCTGTAACACATTACTACATGTTTAATGGCTTAATATAACAACTTATTCTCTTAGAATTCTTGAAGTCACAAATTCAAAGTAAGTATAAGTGACAAAAATCAAATTGTTGGTCAGGTTGATTTCTTCCGGAGGCATTAAAGGAGGTAAAATTCCTTCTTCCCACTTTTAGATGCTGCACCATTCTTTGGTTTTTACCTTTCTGTTCTAATCAGTATCTGCCCTTAAAACTCTTCATCCTAACTTGACCTCCTTGTACCCCTTACAAGGGCCCTGGTGATTACATTTAAGGACCAGGCACCGAATGCAAGATTATCTCTCCTTCTCTAGATCCTTGATGTATTTCCAAATGCGATGTCAACCTCCTTTCTTCCTTCCTTCCTTCTTTTTTTCTTCCTTTCTTCCTTCCTTTTTCTTTCTTCCTTCCTCCATTCCTTTCTTTTTCTTTCTTTTTCTTTTTTTCTTTCTTTCTTCCTTCCTTCCTTCCTTCCTTTCTTCTCCCTCCCTCCTTTTCTTTTCTTTCTTTCTTTCTTTCTTTCTTTCTTTCTTTCTTTCTTTCTTTCTTTCTTTCTTTCTTTCCTTCTTTCTTTCTTCCTTCCTTCCTTCCTTCTTTCCTTCCTTCCTTCATTTCTTTCTTTCTTTCTTTCTTCTTCCTCTCTTTCATTTTCTTTATTTTTTGGCGATACTAGAAATTGAATCCAGGGCCTTGTGCTTGTTAGGCTGTGAACAGCAGTGGATTAAGTCACCGATGAGAACAGCTTCCCTGGCTCCAGTCACCTCTTCATGTGTGTCCTAATCTGGCCAAATTGAAACTTCAGATTAACCGGCACATTATATACAACACGTCAATTAAAATGCAATCAAAGTATCAATCCACCATAAGGGTGATGAAGGATTTGGCGTAAAAATTCAAACTAAGATCTGGAGAATTTTTATGAAAGCTGTGATAGGTCAAAACATCGAGTTCAGATACTTGACATATGGAAAGTTTGCATTATATCATCGTTTTTCTACATACCACAATGTTATACTATATATTTGTAATTTATATTTCCGACCTATGAGCATAATTCTGCCAATAATTTATTTAGACTCTTAACATGTTCAATAAATTGACAGAAAAGTTAAGTAAAACAAACTGTCAGTTCAGCCAAAGAATTGGTCATGAAGTCAATTCTGTGAAGACATTGTTTGCACTGGATTCGTGTGTTGTTTGACGAAGTAAAATTTTCAATTTATTCAATGTCTTTAAAGAAATTTTTTGTCTGTACTAAAGCTTTAGTCTGCTGAGGTTCTCTGTTTCCAGGCTGAAGTATCTATCAATAGAATTCTTTGATAGGATTGTCTTACATTCAGAAACATCGGTGGTAGTCTGAATAAGAAATAATAAACATAGAAACATGTTTTTGAACATGAAGAAGAGTAATTTAGGAGCCAAAAAGCCCAGGTACAAATACTTACACTGAAAATTGGTTAATTACAACTGAGGGATAAGTGGAAAGTGTCCAATTGCAACCAGAATTGCTCGATTGCCTCCACAATTATCCAATCGCAGCCATAATTATTGGCTGCTATGATTTTTCTTTCTAAAATGTATTCAGTACTCATATATGCACTTTTCAATCTCAAGCATGCATCATTACTCTTTTAAATTTTAGATTCTAGCACTGCTATCTCCTAGCTTGAAATTTTTTTGCGAAAACACTTCTAAGAATCATATTTAAAATTAAATTTATGAAAAATAGCAATGAATAGACTCAATATTATATAATTAATTTATTTCATCTATTACTGTGAATTCTGAGGAAGTTTATAGAATAGGAGAAAGAATGTCTTCGAGAGTTGATGGAATATAGAATTTCCAATTTCATTCAGTGAAGACTGCATTTGGACAATACCATTGTTGAAAATGTATGTTACAATTCTGAGGAATATTGTTGTAAAAGTATTAGATGACCCAACTGAGTTATTGAGATATTCAGAAATAACAGGAAAAATGCAAGTTTGATTTATAAATACTTTATTGTTTTCATATGGTAGTTGGTGAAGAAATAATTCATATATGAAAGTGACTTAAAATAATTTCCAAAAGATAATGGTATGTAGATAATAATTTAAATTTAATAAATCTATAATAGTATATATTTCAGAGCTATATTTTGAGATGAAGTAGTCTACTTTCCATTTCATTTCCACCATTTTTCTCTTGAAACAAATAGGTAAAATACTCAGAATCTTAGGAATAAAAGTGACTTGAGGGATTACCTTTATGGAAGAGATATGTGATAGCTATCTATCAAAAGAAAGAGAAGGAATGAGAAGGCAGGCAGAAAAAAGAGAGGCAGTTTTGCTAAAATAGCTGAAAACAGTACATTAAAGTCGGCATGCTGCATTTTAAGTTGCATTTATAATAGTAATTTATAATATCTATCAAAATACATTCAATCCTAGGAAACACTGAAAAAAATTCTGTATTACCTACTAATCTTTATTTGCTAACTTGGCAGTTAAACAAACATTGCCTATATTTGATCGTTTAGTCTCAATCCATGTTTACTGAAGATGCAGGTGGCTGCCGTGCTCTTTCTATTTTACTTTATTTGGTGGAAGTTGCCTGCTGTACTGGAGAGAGTAGGTGCTATGGATTCTCATATAAGCAATTGTCCACTTTAAATCTGCAAACTTGGGTGTGTGCAGTCCTGACTCCCTCATGTATGAATTAATGAAATTGCTTTTGATCTCTGAGATGAAGCAAGTTAAGATGAGGTCACGTAGGAGAAGGGCGTGACCGCTAATCAGATAAAACCGGTGCTCTCCTGAGGGAAGAAAGGTGCACAGCTTTCTGCAAGTGGGGAGCAGGGCACCAGGAAGCAAGGCAGGGAAAGCGTTGCTGCAGGAGCGGAAGCCAGTGATTGCCAGGTGGCGAGAAACTGCAGCAGCTAGAAAGGGCATGGAGCAAATTCTCCCCCGTAATCCTCAAAAGGAACCAGTCCTTGACCTTGGACTTCTACTCTCCAGAACTGGGAGAGAGTTGTTTAAGCCACACAGTTTGCAGTAGTTTGTTGTGGCAGCCCTAGAAAACTAATAGAGCGCCTTGAACTTGTAGCTTTGTCCTTCTGAATGTTGGAGTTTGTGTTCTGTCCTCAAGGAGAAGGCAGCTAGTGTGCCTCCTCTGTTTAAGCTGCAAGAAGACCATCAAAAATGGTGTTTACATTTGATAGTACTTAGTTTCTCCATCTGCAAATGCAAATTCCAGAAATGCTCCTTTTACCTGTTTCTCTAGTGGAGAGGATGATAAATTTATTAATCTGTGAAATTCCTGGTCATGGAAGGCTTATTTGAATAATAGGCATTTCTATGGAAGTGATAAAGTCTCCTGTTGAGTGTAACTTGCAAATATAATTTCTTATTATAGCAGTTCAATTGTCAAATAAACCTTAAATAATAAAAGGAAAGATTTGAAAGAGCAAAATTTGCTGGCAAAATCATCTCCCAAGGCTTTACTAACATGTCTTTCCCTCTATTATCCAAACAGATTGATGCTCACATTTACTTATCAGCTTAATTGTTTTTGTGATAAAAGGAATGCAATGGAAAGGAAAATATTGCTTAATTTAATAAAACACAAACAATAAGAAACAAAGTTCATTTTAAATTAAGTTTGAAATACATTATAAAAGATCATAACGAAATGGAACTCTTTCATTCTTCAATTCAAAGTCAATCATTTGCATTATGTAAGACAAATCAAGTATGTGAATATGCAAACGCTTGAAATTCCAATATTTCCATTAAAGACAGTTTTATTTCACAATATTAATTGACATGACAACTAATTTATTACTCTATATGTTTGTCACGATTTTATTCTATAGCTTGAAAATTTAGTTTGATGATTTGGCATGTTATTTAAATACAAGCTTCAGCAAATTCTCCTGACATATTCAGCTTCCGATAGTTGGGCCGCTCTTGGTAAGCCAGGTAACGACATACCGGGTATTTGATGAGCTAATGCTGGCGCTACTGAGAACGTGCGCTCACATCAAAACTTAGAGGTCCTTGCTTTATGGGACAGCCACACAGAATAAACCAAACTGTCCCACAAAATGAAACAACGACTCTTCCTTTTCCCCAGGGAACATCATTTCAAAGCTGCCATATATCATACGTTGCCACAGCTGTTGACAGTTTCAGTTTGCCCATCAAGAACGCATTGTCTCTTCTATCACAAATATTTTCACGCCAAGAAAAACCTTGATACTGAGTATGATACTAAAAAGCCCCAGAGCATGTGGTTTCCAAGTTCCACTTCAGTCTTCTCAAATTGCTTTCAAAAATGATGGGAGATTGTTAATTCAGTTCATGTTATCTTGATAAACATTTGTGGCCACCCACTTGTCAGAAACAAAAGATGAAAAGAAAAATGAGACCTGTCTTAACCATTAAGCAACTTGTTATGAAAATAATTGTTTTCATAAACATAAGGGGAGTGTTTTGAAAATGTATATTAAATAACAAAAATAAAGGATAAAAATTTGAATATCCAATTTTGACTATTTTATATATATGCTTTTCTTCACCTTTGACAATAAAAGTAGTTTAAAATTTTGTAAGAAACCATTCCAATGAGTTTACAAGTTTTACAACTTTTTAATAACCTCTGAATTAAAAGTCTATATGATGATATGAGTAATACATAAATGTAGAGGTGTTTATTATACTGTAACATTGTCTGATTTGACTTAAATATCAAGTGATAAAAATATTAGTAGACATACATTGGAGAGGAAACCTACAGAGATTTGGTTCATCTATATTATATTACACTTTTTAGGCTATGAGAAAGTAAAATTATCATGTTATTACTGTTTCAAATTAATGCATGTGATTTTTAAAACAATCCTTAGGTAAAATCATTCATTCATTAGTACAGTGACTATGTAACTCAATTTAGAGAAAATGTAGAAATAATATGAAAATTGTGTAATAAACACTAAAAGGTTGAGTTACAACTTATTTTAGAGATTTTCATTTCTTTAGGAATGAAGATGTTTTATAATTTAACCCATATACGCTACTTTAAAATCCAGTTTAATTTATGGTTTATTTACTCATTTAGCAAATGTTTATATTTCAGTCTCTGCCATCTCTTTATTAGGTACTGGGATCCATTAGGTAAAAGTCATATTTCTTTTCCCGTATGGTCTGAGGACTAGTAAACAGCAAATTTTAATATACAGTGATGCATTTTTGTGGTGGGTTCAGGCACAGGATCCAAGAGAGCCCCTTGGAGGTGAACTTACCCCAGGCAGCGGGACTTTGGAGAAGCTTCCCAGATGAGGTAAAATAAACAGACAGTATTAAAGCATACTTAACTCTGGTGTATTCCTAGATTTATTTATGTATATGAGCCAATTTTTATTTGAGGCTTTTAGTTTGAGTGAATTCATTTCTGAATATATTCCTAGTTAAAAAATAAATAAAAATATACTCACTGTAGTTTTTTTTTTTTTGTATCCTCCATACCATTATTCTAAGATGCTCATCACAATGAACTGCACACACATACCTATTCCTGACTCTTCACAATGATAGGACAAGCCATGGAGATGTAAAATGTTCTATTACACCACAGTGCGACTTGGGAATTAACTTGACAGGCTTAGTATCATATTAAATGACAAACAGCACAGAGTGTACAATAGCAATGATATGAAATGATAGACGAAGACCGCAATAATAAATATCTGAAGGAATTCAGTTTAAGAGTAACTTGAGTGGTCAGGAGCTAGCCTTCAAACAATGCTGTTATTATAAGACATGAAGAAGTTAAAAAAGTGCAGAGATTTCTTCACGGTGGACAATGCCATTTTAGTAGTGTTTGTTTGCTTTGGGTAGATAAGGTTTCAGAGGAGTGCAAATGGAAGGCAGGGACAGAGTGCAGTGTTAACTAAAAACACTGCTATTTGGACTTCATTTAGACACCTGTATTTTTCAGACTTCTGTTTTCCCCAGGGAGACTGTGTGGTGGAGCAGTTTATGGTAAAACCAAAATTATTCCTGGGAGCCCAGCATATGAAGAAAACAAAAGCAGAGCTACTTTTTAGAAAAGTAGCAAAGTGATCAAAGCTCCAACACATTCAACTCCCTTATGTTCTCTGAGGTCCATGGACGACCATTTGGACCTCTCTGCCTACAGGGACTGAAATGGCATTGAAAGCTTGACTTATGTCCCTGTGTGTGTTCCATGAACTTCAGATGATTTTCAAAGATGTGTTTAGAAAGACTATTACAGATATGGGATTAAGGCTGTATTAGAAAAAAGAGAAATGAGCATAAGGATTTCAATTAGTTATTCACAAAATATCCATTAATATATACTGGGATGCTGACAGTGGCAAAGTAAGAAAGAAGTCTGAAGTTCCTAATTGATGGTCCTCTTTGACAATGTCACTTAGTAAATATATAAGTAAGATCTGAAATTGGAGCCCATTGACATTTTACAAGTCATACAACAGGTAACTAGCTCCAGATGACCTAGTATTTAGGGATAAACAACTTCATTCTACCAGTCCCTACATCTTAAAGAATGGTGAGAGCAGAGCTCTATTAAAAATAATCCCATCCACTAGAAAAAATAAGATAACAGGAGAGCTTGCATCAAGCTATAAAATCACTAGGAACATTTCTTATTAATTTTGCAATGAGACAAGCTAAATAAATAGAAGAAAAATTTTGGAGGAAAAAAATATGGACCAACACTCTCTAGAACACAAAATAAAAATTCAGTTTTCAAGAGGAAACTAATTATGTGAATGCTTTAACATTTTCTTGTATCTGTATCAAATAGCATTTATCTTGAATATTTTCAAATTGTGAAAATTGTTTGATAGAATTAAATTGATGCAGGATCAGAATAGACATATTTTAATTAAAATAGTTTATGTAATTATTAATAATTTGATATACATAATGTCATGATTTATAGGCTATATACATTTGTACAATTATAACTTATGTACATAATATAGGGTACAACACATTATAATAACTGTAACTTATGTTAGTCCTTACTTTCAATTCTTATTTTAAATATTAAATAGTTGAACACAGAACTGTCACTCAGTAACTTTTTATTAAATTCCAGAAGACATTAGCTTCCCTAATATTTTAGTGCAATATCTTCTTATACTTAAAACAGCAATCCATCTTTTATGAAAATAATTATGATAGACAACAAGCCAAAACCAAATCACCAATTTTTAAAAACTGAATTCTTGCCAGTTTCAATGGTGCATGTCTGATATTCCAACTACTTGGGAGGCAAGACTCTGTCTCAAATACATACATATATATTGTAATGTTTGATACGCTGTGTCAACTTGAGAAGTTTAGAAGCTTAACTAAGTGACTCAGCAGTTCTACCTCCTAGGATGTAGAGGACATGCCCTAGGGTGGCTGTTTATGCCCTAGGATGTTGTAGTGGTTGATTCATTGTGTCAACTTGAGAAGTTTAGAAGTTTAACTGACTCAGCAGGGGGCCAGGGTCCTCACTTTGTAAACACCCTCAGCCTATGCAAGAGGAGGGCAGGGAGATGATTGGAGTACTATACCCCCCCTAGGGCAGGTAGACTGCTTACAATACAAGGGAGGAAAAGAGGTTTGTTCTCCCCCGTTTTTGCTCTTGTTGCTTTTGCTGTCTTCTGCCTCCAAGAGCTGTTGCCCTTCTGCCATTCCACCCTGCCTTGGAGCCAGCTGATTATGGACTGAAACCTCCACAAACTGTGAGCTAAATAAACTTTTTCTTCCTTAATTTTGGGCTTCAGGTATTTTGTCTCAGCAACAAAAGAAAAGTAACAAGACATATACATACATACATACATACATACATACATACATACATAAATGAATGAATAGACTGGGAACGTAGCTCAGTGGTAGAAACTTGCTTAGCACATCCAAGCCTTTTCTACATCCCTAGCCACCCCCGTGAAGTTATTATAAAAATATTACTGATGAATGCTGCTTTATAAAACAAACATAGATTTCCCAAAAGAATCATCAGTGAACTTGGTCTACACCTTTTGAAAAGCTCAGTTTGACAAAGGATGTAGAAATTGTTCATACTGCTGAAAGAGAAGATTTCAATGAGGCAGTTCTTTTCACAAATCTTTGCTCTGTGTCCCACACTCTACTAAAAAGAAAGCATTGTACATGGCTACATAGGATGAGGATAGCTGGGAAAAGGGTTCATTGCTGCTGGAGCAATTAACAGGGTTAAAGTTCAACACAACAATGGCTTTGCAGGAGGAGTCAGACGAACTACTATGTTGAAATAGAACTGAAGTAGAATTCAGCAGGACATTGGCTATATTGTATGCCTTTCTGGGCAACCCCCCAAAACAGAACTGGCATGTGATCTCCTTAGGTTCTCACATTGGCCCATATGAGGACAGAAGTTCCCGGAACAGGAAATACTGTAGAGGGATGCTGTGTCCTCAGAGACCAGTGAAGATGGCAGACCACCAGGACAAGGAGCATCTAGAGAATCATAAAAGTAGCGTGAGAGATGGTCAGCCCTGTCACCTGATAGCTCAGAGTCCAGAGAGTGCATCACAGACCACCACAAAAGACCTTCCATTTCCAGAATGCTCAGTCTTCTCCGCAGGAGAGGGACAGAGACTGGAGCCACCCACAGCCATTTCCCTGAAGCAGAGAATGTCTGAAATATGCCCTCCAGCAGGAAAGAGTCAAAATCTATTACAGCTGTTAATTATCATGATCTAATTTTGATGAATTCACTCTGAGCATTGCTTGACCCAACCCATATGGTACACAGGAGCATTCCTGTGGGGATTTGATATCAGGCTTATAAAATCTGACACAAACACATGATCTAACTGTTCAGCAACAAACATGTTAAAAAATAAAATTATATTATTGAAATTAGAAAGGAATTAATAAGCTGATTCTTATGACTTAGTTTTTATGATAATAAATTTTAAAAAAATGTTGAAACTGAAAAAATAATTCTACTATAAATTAGTATATTTTTACATGGTAAATAACTAGTCTTGCTTTTAAATACTTTGAACATTTCTCCTAAGACTATACTTCAAATTAAAATTATTAGCAATAAAATTAAAATTAGTCATCATGTATAGTAATTGAGTTCCTTGATTGGTTATATTGCATTTCTTATAAGGTTTGTCTTCTTCTAAAATCATCCCATATCAGTGGATAATTCAATAGTTTAACAAATTAAATGTTTTCATATGTAGATTCAGAATTTATTTATATTTCCATTCATTTAATCAACCTTTCACTGAGTAATTATCCAGCGTCTAATAAGTGTAAGTCCTATTAAGATAGTGGGCTTAAATCAGGGAATAAAGTAGGTGAAGTTTATCCCTTTGTGGGGCTTAGACTGTAAGGAGGAAAGGAAAAATGGGTCTTGTGTATGAATTTTCAGGGAAAAAAGCAATGGAAGAGGAAGAAATCAGGAATAGGGGATTGTGCCAGAAGGAAATAGGCCTTAGACCTCATGGTAGAGGAGACTGGTTTGAGAGTAACATGTGAACTGACACCTGAGAGATATGCAATGGAGGATCCTGTAGATACACAGGGAACGACAACCACGATGAGGTCCAAGCCAGTGCCAGTCCTGTGGCAGGAGAGCCATGAGCTCCTGGTTCTGAGCAGAGTCCCCTGGAGGAGACAGTGGTGGACAGTCAGACCAGAGGACATCAGCGACAGGGTCCCCATCCCACATAGCCAGGGCATCTGGACAGGGTCTGCAGATTTGCTCCTAGTGAGGGGAACATCTTTAGAGGGGGTCTGGCCAGGAAGTGACAACAACATTTATTTCCGGGCTCATTCTGCTGCATGTGAAGTCCTAGAAGCCACAGAGAACAATTTAGTGTGGACACAAGCTGGGCAGTGGACAGGTGTGGAGTGGCCGGACAGTGCTTATTTTGCAGGTAGGATATTTATTATTTGTTAGACATTGAAGGTGAGTGAAGAAGCAGACTCATACAAAACCATCGGCAAAATATTCAACATCATCCCTGTAAACACAGTAGAGAGGAGGAGAAAAGACATTTGAGGGGGCTGCCTCACAGAGAATTGGCTCTGACACACAGTTTCAGAATGACTTGGAAAACTGTTTATCAATAGCAAAGTAACTCACTGATTATGCAGACTTAATTTCAAGCCTATCTAAAAATCTGAACTATACATTGTCAATATGTTAACAAAATGGCAAGACTTACACCTAAACAGCTCGCTACATCCTGGATAATTACTATGCATTTTATCCTGGGCATGAGAATTAGCATTGTTCTTTGCTAAGAATATGTCTTAGTTACTTTTCTTTTATTGTTAGTGTATACAAATGTTAGCAGAACCTAATGCATATAATATTTGGAATATAACGTCCTTTTCTTTTGTTTTCAAATATTGGTTCATGATTCTTTGAATCACAAGTGTGAGTCACACAGTTTCAAATAATATGTGCAAAAGTTAGCTATTTCTTCAAAGAACAAAATTTAATTCTGCTGAAATTCCTATTATTTCCTACTTACATTATTAACAACTCCTTTCATGGTGAGACAGGTATAAGAGTTTGCTGTATTTTAACCCAACTAAAAGGGTGGTTAATTGGTATATTCAAATGGCCACTACTGGAGTAAAAGACAAGAAATTGTTTAAACATAGAATTCTTTTCTTCAGCACTGGGGATTGAATCCAGGGCCTTGGCACTGAGCTATAGCCTCAGCATCTATTTACATTTTTATTTTTTAGATAAAGTGTAGCCGTCTCTAAGTTGCCCGAGCTGGGCTCAAACTTGGAATTCTCTTGCCTCAGCCTTCCAGAATGTTGGGATTACAAAAACATATGCCACTGTACCTGGCAGGACAGATTGATCTTAAAAGTGATGATTTGATAAATAAAAAATGTTGATCAGGTAGGTCTGGGAAGACTCAACTTGATAAATCATTCAATAGAAAAATCTAAAATAGTATTATGATGATTTATTTAAAAGCAATTGAATGTTTCATTTTAAAATGCAAGTAATAATCTCAAGAATAAATTAAATAAGTAAATAAATAAATAAAACCACCAACCAACCAGCAAAGCGACTCTGCATATGGATGATATTTTCCTACTGATCCATGGAAATTTTTCCTTCAAGTCCTGTCACCCAGCTGCAGCCTCTCGGAAAACAGCAGCTTGAGAACACCCAGCTAAAAACAAACTGCCAACATGGACAGCAAGTGCTATACAACAACAAGAAAAAGCTCATTTCAAAAGCACATGATAATTACTTTTTCCCTCACAAGCCCTGCAATGGTATTGCTGAAATGCCAGGACTTTTTAAGTGGAAAGCAAATTACTCACTATTAATCCTTGTCATTGTGACTCCTAAGGTCTGGATTTGAATGTCTGATGTGCGCCACTTTCTTTCCTCTTCCTCTGCCAATCACAAGTGTGAAAATAAACCTTACACTTTAAAAGGAATGCTGAGTTTTGAAAGAAAATAGATAATATCATCTGAACTGAAATGAAAAAATTGCATTAAAGAAGAAAAAATATACAATGTGTCGGAGTTCCAGACACACTCTTTTTATGTTCAAACGTCAGGACTGTGAAAAGAGGCAGGGAAACAAGAAGGCAGGTGGCCAGATATGTACAGAGAATTAGAAAAAAAAATTCATGTGTGTTTTTCAGAATCCCTCTTTAGAGCTTCATTAGTACCTTTCAAATTACTTCCTTGAATGATCTGGGCACCATACCAACAGAAGTTGCCATTAGGTGCTAATTTGTGAAGAAGGTCAAGTTGCATAATAAATAAATGGAAACACAAACACACGGGACCCATTCAGCAACCTCCCAACAAGAATTCCTCCTTATTTTCAGTATTTTCCTTCCATAACGTGGTTAGTCCGGATCACACCTGTGAATCTATTGTCTACCCATGAGAGATATAGCCAGTAATTAGTGCATTGATTCCACCAAACACCATGGTGTTTTACTTATTCTGCCCTAAAACTGGCTTCTTGTCAGATCTCAGAACCTCATACTTTATGCACTGGCATCTCAGCATACACAGTGCGTCCAGCTTCTCTGTTCTTTCTCTTTCGGACCTAGATCCCAAACTTGGGATCTTTAGGGAACAAAGATCTGTTATTTTTAATTTCTTTCTACTTGATGCATGATTACTTTCTGATTTATATGTTAATCTGGATATAGAAAGTTTTGGCACTACATTATTTTGGAGGTTGGAAGTTGTACTTACCTACTAGGAGCAATAACTTGATATTGCATATTAAGGCATAAATTCCCGAAATCTGCACCACATGGCCTCCTTCATAGTGGTATTCTGAATCTGGCCAGTGAAACTTTCTC
Organism: Erethizon dorsatum; assembly: GCA_028451465.1. NCBI lineage: Eukaryota > Metazoa > Chordata > Mammalia > Rodentia > Erethizontidae > Erethizon > Erethizon dorsatum. The sequence continues at coordinate 152,482,936 of CM051824.1, read as the reverse complement.
CTGTTACACTTCTCATAGTTCTTGGAACTGATGTCTGCAACCTTGCTTACTTCCGATTGTCTAAGCCACACGGGCTGGGCCTAGGCTTGCAATCCTAGCATGCTGTGAGGCTGACGCAGGAGGATCACAAGTTTGAGCCCAGCCTCTGCAACTTAGCGCTTAGCAAGATCCTGTCTCAAAAAAAAAAAAATATATATATATATATATGTATATGTATATACATATATACATATAAAGTAAAAATAAACCAGTGTAATTCAATGTAAGGGACTGGGTTTGATCCCCACTATCAAAAAACAAACAAAAAAATACAACTGTAATAAATAGCCCTTGGTGTACTCTTGGTGTTATTTTCATATGCTCTTGAGTCTCTATCAGTAAAACTTACTTAAGAAAGAAATTGTTACACAAAACCCAAGCAGACATTGCTGTGCTTTTTAAGGTACACAGGGCTGTACCCATATATGTTAGAAAAGAAAACTCCCTGACACCCACCCTCTGTGGGCATCTACTAGAGCCAGAGAACTGCCATACTGGGGAGTCATTACCTTGCTGAATTTTGTCTTTAGGGAAGCTGATATCTGCTGTTGAAGAACCTTGGCTTTTTCAGCACACTGGTAAACCTTTGGAGTTGCTTAGAAGACCTTGGTCTGGATGGAGAACAGAGCACTGTGCTCGTGTACTGAGTACTGAGTTTCTGAGGTAAGTCTGAAAGAGACACGGAGTGAGAGTTGAGGAGACCCCAGGAGAAAGAAGAGTGGGCAGACCTAGGACAGAGCAGAGCCCTCCGGGCAGTGCCTGTATCAGGAACTTCCTAGAGGAGAGCAGCTAAGTGTAGGGAAGATTAGTATGTACATTGGTGTTGTTTCCTAATCTTTCGGTTTTTCCGGAAAGCAGATACTGAAGTAAAGTCATAGGCTTGGTAGTTTATTCAGGAACAGCTTTCAGGGAGAATGAGAGGGGTAAAATCCAGAGAAGCTGAACTGCCCCGCCAAGTTATTCAGTTGATCCTGTCCCCATTGACCAACAGTGCAACCGTGGGCTTCAGATCTCCGGTACGCATAGGCATCCGCCTGTGTGCAGTGGGTCAAAGCAGCTGCCTTCATTTTTTGTGCACTTCAGGGAAATCTCTGCCACCTGTGTACACATTTTCTAGGCGTAGTTCTGTGCTTTTTAAAGAGAGTTTTTTGGAAAAGCAAACAATAGGACAGCATTCAGTCTACGTCAGATTTCAGCAATAAGCACTGCTGGGAGGTGGGAAGTGAGAGAAACTTTTTTGGGTCAGCCGTGAAAGTGAGTACATGCACATATGTTTCTGAGGAGTGGTGGAAATTTGGGGTAGGGTGTTGGAAACCCTTCAGAGTAAAGAATAAGCAAATATGTATAATAGCAGATAGGTAAAAATTCATCATATAAGTTTGGCTCACTGATATGCAATATCATAAATATTTCCAAATAAATGTTTTTATGTTTCCTTACTATCATTTGGAGGTATTCTGTCTTTCATTTTTAATGTTCTTCAGTTATGGATTCCTTATCTTAGGAGGATCTATGTTCTTTCTACCTGCAAACAGCAAGCAAGTAATTAAAAGACGGTATGTTTCCCTAGATAGTGCCATAAGAGTGGATTCTTTTTTTTTTTTTTTGTGGGTACGGGGGGTCGACCTCAGGACCTCGCGCACCAACAGGCACCCGTGCCGCTGAGCGATATCACCGGCCCCTTTTTCGTATGTGGGTTCCGGGAGTCGAACTCGGGCCCTCGCGCTTGCCAGGCAGGCGCTTACGCCGCTGAGCCATCTCACCGGCCCATGAGAGTGGATTCTGCAATGTGTGTTTGGATCGGGCAGGTGTATGAATGTGGGAACTCACGTCCCTGTGTAGAGCTTGTGTAGAGCAAATACCCAGGTCCTAGGGAGCCAGCAGACACTGGATGGGTGGATGTAAGCTACAGCTTTTTTTTTCTAAAGCTTAAGGAAACAGGGAAAAGAGATGGGAGCTGGACAATGAAGAGAGATGATGAGGCAGATTTCTGGGTTTCACTGGCATTTTAAGATGAGCCATTTCCATGTTGATGGAGGCAGACTGGGCTTTTGCATGTGAGGACCTGTCTAGCCATGCCGGGTCCCATAGTTATGTCAGTTCTGAGGCAAAATATCCACACGAGAGCGGACCCCGAAGTGTGAGGAGGTGGAGTCCCAAGGACATCAATGCTCAGTCTTAGAGACAGGAGCTGACCGAGGTCCAAACACAGGGTGAAGCTTAGATCAAGCAATAGTGAGGTTCTCAGATTTAGCCAGGCACCTCCAGAAACTGCTGGCCTGGAAGTGTCTTCCCTGACTTCCAAAACTCTGGGGGTCAGCAACGAGTCTAGGGCCACAGAGTGGGGGGCTATGATGGTTATCACTGGAGGGTCTGGATGGAAGGGGGGCTATGGCAGTTATTACTGGACAGTCTAGAGGGAAGGGGCCTCTGATGGTTATCATCGGAGGGTCTGGATGGAAGGGGGGCTATGGTAGTTATTACTGGACAGTCTAGAGGGAAGGGGCCTCTGATGGTTATCATCGGAGGGTCTGGATGGAAGGGGGGCTATGGTAGTTATTACTGGACAGTCTAGAGGGAAGGGGCCTCTGATGGTTATCATCGGAGGGTCTGGATGGAAGGGGGGCTATGGTAGTTATTACTGGACAGTCTAGAGGGAAGGGGCCTCTGATGGTTATCACTGGAGGGTCTGGATGGAAGGGGGGCTATGGTAGTTATTACTGGACAGTCTAGAGGGAAGGGGCCTCTGATGGTTATCATCGGAGGGTCTGGATGGAAGGGGGGCTATGGCAGTTATTACTGGACAGTCTAGAGGGAAGGGGCCTCTGATGGTTATCATCGGAGGGTCTGGATGGAAGGGGGGCTATGGTAGTTATTACTGGACAGTCTAGAGGGAAGGGGCCTCTGATGGTTATCATCGGAGGGTCTGGATGGAAGGGGGGCTATGGCAGTTATTACTGGACAGTCTAGAGGGAAGGGGCCTCTGATGGTTATCACTGGAGGGTCTGGATGGAAGGGGGGCTATGGTAGTTATTACTGGACAGTCTAGAGGGAAGGGGCCTCTGATGGTTATCATCGGAGGGTCTGGATGGAAGGGGGGCTATGGCAGTTATTACTGGACAGTCTAGAGGGAAGGGGCCTCTGATGGTTATCATCGGAGTGTCTGGATGGAAGGGGTATACGACAGTAATCATTGGAGAGTCTAGATGGAATGGGGGGCTGTGATGATTATCAGTGGAGATTCTAGGGGAAGAGCCGTTTGATGGTTATCACTGGAGGGTCTGGATGGAATGGGGGGCTGTGGTGATTATTGCTGGAGGGTGGAGATGGAAGGGGGCTCTGTTACTGACTCGAGGCAGGTGTGGCTGCTGTGCAGCTGTATCTGCTGTGTTTCCCTGCATGGATGCGTCAGGTGTGATATGTGTTCCGTATTGTTTTCATGAAACCCAACATTTGTGAACTTGGGAGCCATCTAGCTCTAAGGAGTTTGGCCAAAAATTGGAGGACCTCTACGACACCACCAAAACTCCCTTTCTCTCCGCCCCCTCACTTCTCTATTTCCCTTCACTATGGGCTTTAAACCAACCATCTGTCCCTTTTTTCTTTTCCAGCTTATCCTTCCTTCCCTCTTAGGTGCTTTCATCTTCTGAAACCATCTACAACGCTGTGCACCTGAAGAGTGATGCCACGGGCAGTATTTTTTGTCGCTCATACTCCAACCTTGCTATGAAAGGGTCAGCTCACCTCCCTCCTGCCTCTGTCAGGCTCAGCCACCATGATCACTGCCTGAGAGCTGCCTGGTTTGCAGCTCTGTGGAAAGAGGAACATCAAATACACCTGCATACAAGACCCTTCTCCTGTCACCTCCGCATGGATATCGCACAGCCACCACACATTTGGCATTTTCAAAAACCAAGCTCATAGTTTCTAACTTGGTTTTTATTTCTCAAAGAATATTCCCATTACCTTTCCAAGCCGTAATTCTTTCCAGGCATTTCCTTCCCCTTCACTTCTCATAGAGTACACAGAACTAGTTTGACTTTATCCTTTAAAAATTGTTCATTTCTACTTACCACTCCATATTTTCACTGCTACTGCCTCATTAACAAAGATAATGTTCTTTGAAAGTCTAAAATACCAATCTCTGTCTTGAGAGCTTTGTGAAAATTGTTTCATTTACCTCTCACGAACAACTTATCAGAAGTCCCATTGTCATCTCATTGTAGGGTGGAGAAGATCAGTATTACAGGATTCTGTATAGTCCCACAGTCAGTAGAGACAGAGCTAATTTTTGTAAATCCACTATGTGCTACTCTTTCAATTTCTGATCCAAACTTCTAATATGTCTTTTATTATTTAGAGGATTGAGGTAACCTCTTCCCTGGTCTTCCTGAAACAACTTAGTTCATTCTTTCTGAAATAGTGTCCATTGCTTCTCCATCCACATCTCAGACAGATTTCCCCTGGCTCCTAGTAAAGACCAAAGTCCTGGTCAGAGACCTACAAGCTGCTTGCTGGCCAGGCCTGATTGTTCCCCAGACCTCAGAGCTCTGACTCGCTGTTTCTATCCTTCCTCTTGCTTCCTGCTAGCTGCTGAGCTGGGCCATGGCCCCGTCCCTTTCCCATACTGCATCAGGACAGTGATGAGGGCTGCTGGAAGATCTTTCCTCTACCAGCATGATGAATTAAACTTCTGATTCTAAAATACTCTATTTAGAGTCCACGAGGGCAGAAACCTCTATCTACTTTTTTTCTTCCATCCTAGAGCATACTACCTAATAAATATTTTTCAGGGTAACAGATCTTTTTAAATGTTTTTTTTTTATTAGCATATGTTTCTAGTACATGATGATTACATTTATCGTGGGAAGTAAACATAGATAATACATCTTAATTCTTTTTTATTCCCTTCCCTTTTCATCCTCCCTCCTCCCTCCATGAGCCCCTTTCCATTTGAAAAAGATCTCCCTACTTTCTATTACCTACCCCTTATTGATATTTTTTTTGTCTGTATAAGAGAAAACTTGCAATATTTAAAGTTATGTGTGTGATTTATTTCACTTACCATGGTCTGGACGTGCATCCATTTACCCACACATGCCTCGAGCTTATCTTCCTTGATGGCACGGTAGATTTTCTTTTCACAATAATAAAGTGCTGATTGCATGATGCTGTTATACAATAATTCATGCCACTATAGAAAATATGAGCAACTGGCATAAATTAAAAGAAAAAATTAAGAAAAGGAAAGAAAATGAAAAATTACCCATTGATCTTCACTGAAAAATAACCATATTTTATTATATCCCATTTTTGTGTTGATGTATATCACGCTCCATAAATTTTTCAAATTATAATTTATTTAACATTTTATTCAAAAAGTTTTCATTGCACTAGAAAACTTAATGTTCATTACCTTAATGGCTACATACAATTGCATTGTGTTAATATGCTGTGATTTACCACTGATAACATAAACAGCTAGTTCTACTGTTTCCAAGTCTTGGCAAAATAAATGATGACCTAATAAACATATCTGCGTGTAAAGCTTTTCTTCTTATATTTTCTTGAAATATAGACCTGATAGAATGATTAGTGAGGAATGCATGACCCTTTCAACAGTTTGCATGCTTATTGACAAGATGCCTCCAACACTGCACATCAATGAATAAGAATCTCGGTTTAATTCCACTTGCTGGAATTAATGGTCCTCCATTCAGTTTTTGTTAAATTGTCAGACCTCAGATTACTGTATTGTTGAGTAATGTGTGATTTTATAAAATCTGATTTAGGAATGCTTTCTTCAGACAGTCACACTTCTAATACGTATTTATGAACATGAATGCATGTGCCTATTATGGTTGGATAAGTATGTCTACATATTTTCTAATATATAATTAAATTTTATAGCTTTAATCCATAAATATGAATTTAGTAATATATCTATATTTTAATATCTCTGTATAGATGGTTATCTACTTACAAACAGAAGTAGACGTATCATCATCAGGTATTGATACACAGATATGGATTTAAATATAAATATATACCAGTTCCCCGGAAAGAGGCAAGGCCCTGAAAACACAGGAGCAGAAAAACAGCTTCCTCATGGATGGAACAGGTTCTAAATAACATTTCTACACAATACCATTGCTAGTGTCCCCAGAACTTCAGAGCTTAAGATATATGGATTCAAGGATCAAAATAAAATCCAGCGTGACTTTTTTCAAATCCTTTTCTTTCTTACTTAGAGTTTTTACCATTTTATTGAGGTTGAGGTCCACTCCCCGGGGGTTGGTGGAGTGACTGCAGTGTGCATTTCCCTGGACACACACTGATCCCTAAAATCTGTCACCCTCGGAGTGGATGGCGGGGACGCTGCCCCATCTGAAGACAGTGTTCAGGGTGTCCCCAGGCCCTTGTCGCGCACTGGAATGCGTTTTTCTTGCAGCTCATTGTTAGTTTTGTCAGAGGGCCAGTGATACAGTTCAGCGGCATAAGCGCCTGCCTGGCAAGCGCGAGGTCCTGAGTTCAACTCCTGGTACCCGCATATTGTTAGCTTTGTCAAAGGAGCAGCCTCATGTGAAGCCTGGCCACATGGTGTTCTAGTCGGGAGGAAAAATGTGTCCACCGTGTTTCAGCTAAACTTCCAGAAAACCCTAAAGATTTGAATCCAAAAATTAATTCAAGTGAATGTGAAGTAATTAAATATGGTTTCTTCATTTTGAATTAAGTATTTAACATTTTTATTTTTGGACTCTGTGTGGGGCCTTTTTATTTGCACTTACTATATTGCAAATGTCGATGCATTATTTAGATTTTAATGAAACTCAAGGGGTATTAAAATCACTGGACCTCCCAAAGAATAAGAATAGACCATTAATTTCACATTTTTTCACAGCGAAGGATTTATTCTTCTGGATCTTTAAAGTTTGAAGTGTGTGGTCAGCCTGGTGGGCACCACTCAAGCTCAAAATCATGTCGTATGGAGAAGTCATCGACCCAGTTGAAATGAAAAACTGCACCCCAGATGAAGACCGATCACTTGTAAACTTGTCAAGACTTTCAGAATCTTTTTCACAGTGCAACACAAAGCTACAAAGACTATCAAAGAGATTTGGGGCGCTGTGTACACACACCTAATAACTTTGTTGATTGTTCTTCAGCTGAGATTAGAAAATGGTAAAGCCTACAAAAATTACATCTTTCTAAGGGGAAAGATCCATAGTTGGCAAAAAAAATCACTAGAAAGTAAATATTAGTGTAATTTAAATAGTCTATTTCTTAGTTTATTATATCAAAATGTGGTATGCTTTAACTTGATTAACTTGCTGTTTGGACTTAAATTTTTACAGATATTGCATATAAATTTTTAATATACAGCAATTTTTCACTTAGTTAATTCGCCACTTTACTCTGACCTACTGCTTGACCTGAAGCAGTTACATATTAGATTTTCCTAAAATACACAGACTTATGTAGTTTTGTCCAAAAAATCCAAATTCTAACAAATGTCTCTTCATATCTTTTAAGCAGTATTTTTTCTTCAGATATTTTACTGCTTCACTCTATGAAATATTAGCATTAAATGGCAAACCTCCATGAAAAATGTGAAGAGTTGCAATGTTTAATAAAAATACTGTTTCATATCATTTAAAATTACTTCCTATCTTTCTTTGTGTCATTACCAAGGTCCAGGCATGAAAGATGTAGAACATAGCTTGGAAAGAGACAGAGAAAAATATATATAAATACTTTTTTTCATGACCTTTTTCTCAGAATTTGAAGAAATTAGCATCATTTTTCTCTCTCATCACATAGCTCTTCAATTCTTGTTTCACACCCTAAACTTCTTCCAAATGAGAAGAGGGAAATTCAAAATTTAAAGGACAAATACTATCAAAATAAAATTATTGCAGTTTTTAGACTATGGCTATTTAATTTTAGGGAAAGGGGCAGGAGACAAAAATAATAGCCAAAAATCTTCTAAACAGCATTTCAACATTAACCCACTTTTATAAAATTATCAGTAAATCCAAAGTCCTACTATACTTCCTCATGGGCCTAGGTTTAACAATTTGAGATTTGAAATGTGTTTTCCTCCTGTGACCTTGTGTATGTTTTTATGAATTTAATGTAAGAAAGTCAATAAGAAAATTTATTAATTCCTCACTTTATGATGTCTTGTAAATGATGGAAAAATTAGAGTGAAATTACGAGTGGAGAGTTTATCCGAACACTTATTGCTTGTGCGTCTACTTTGTAAAAAGCTCTGTTTGGAGCATGATCACGAATTTATTCACATTAGCGTGTAATCTAAAATAGAATCAATACAGCCATCAGCCTTAAGAACCACTAATAAGAAATAAGGTTCCCGTCCCCAGAGGGCTTTGGCTTAGAGGCTATAGGAGAAAGGGACCCCAGACATAGTGGAAGAAATCGTTCAGAAACAAGCGCTGGTATGGAGTTAGGTACAAGGAAACACAGAAAACAAAATGCAGAGTATTTTAACAAGGAAAGGTTTTACGAAGGAAGCTATTTAATCAGGTGAAATATAGACTGTGCCTTCAAGAATTAATTCAAATGCTGAAACACTTTTGTGTTTGCTTTTTTGCTTTTTCCCAAAGAAAAGCATATTCTAGCCAGATGACAAACATAATTGCTCTGAAAGTTGTCTCTGAAGGTTATATTTTCAGTAAGTATTCTGCACTCTTTTGGCAGTTTCAATCACATAATTTAAAATTAGATTTCCATGAAATATATAAATATGTATGACTTACATGCAAAATATGGAGGGTAGCCAGACATGGTAGTACATGCGTGTTAATCCCAGCACTCCGGGAAGCAGAGGCAGGAGGAGTAAAGTGGGACTCTGTGTCAAAAGAAAGAATAAAACTGGGGGTGTAGCTCACTGTGAGAGTCCTAGGGTCCACGCACAGTGCTTAAAAAAAAAGAAAAAGTAAAAGTATATATATACTTTTACTTTTAGAAAAGAAAAAATATATATATAACAGAGAACTTTGTATAAACACCATAACGATTCATCGTTTTGTTAAGTAACTTTTCCTATCTCAGATCAGATGATTAAAATTCTTGGGGCCGGTGAGATAGCTCAGCGGCATGAGCGCCTGCCTGGCAAGCGCAAGGTCCTGAGTTCAACTTCCGGTACCCACATAAAGGAAAAAAAGGGCCGGTGATACTGCTCAGTGGCACAAGTGCTTGCTGGCAAGTGTGAGGTCCTGAGGTCGACTCCCGGTACCCACATCAAAAAAAAAAAAAAAAATTCTTGCGTGTGGTGATGGTTTTGCTTTTGCTTGTTTATTGTTGTTGCCTGTACAACTCTTGGTTCCTTAGAAGAAAAGGAGCTCTGGAGCCAGATTACAGGAGCATATTTAGTGCTGCAGCCCACTGGCAAGGAGCCCACACGAGTGGCCTCATCTCTGATCCTTTCACCTGCTCCTTAAATTAAAGATTATAAATGTAACCGCTGGCACCCTGGTGCACAACTTCTGCCCATGTGAAGTCATCACTCACTCTGACTAGCTTTAGAATCATCATCATCTTCATCATCCTCATCATCAGCCCATCACTATTTTAAATGTGGTGCTACAGGAACAAAGAAAATGGTGTGGTAAGAAGAAGGAATTGGGCAAGAAAAAGTTACTGTTTTGAAAAGTGCAAAGTCAACTGAATGTTTTAGTTCCAGAGGAAACCAGTCATGAAAGAATAAGAAAGAAGTACATTGCTTTTATTTCTTTTTTCAAATAAAGTTGTATTTAAAAATTTCATTCAAAATATGCTTCTTTTCCTTTTGGCTTTTCTTCCAATATGTATAAAATCACCACAAATCTTCCATTTCATAAGTCAAATCACTTTTGTGTGTTGCTACAATATTGTTCAGCAAAGATCATTAAATGTTTTGTGAGTATATTTGATGCAAGACTTTTTGTGAGTGTATTTGATGCCATATTACTGCTAGGATTTAAGATCAGTAAAGGATATGGAACAAAATAACATTTTGTTTGTTTTGAAAATGACCACTCTTCCTGGTTTTTAACTTTACAAAGGCCAAATATTAAATGTAGGCGATGGGATCATATCTTTCTTAAGGGATTTCAGAGAGAGTTTTGACTGGGGAGAAAGAACCTTGAAGTTGGTGCCAGGAGCCATATTTCAAATCCTCAAATCCATCTCTTACTAACTGTAGGATCTTAAACTAATCACCAATTTTCTTTGAAGCTCTTTCATTTTTATTGAAATTGAGATGATAAAACAAATCATTTGTTTTTGATGCAAGAATTAATTGATGTGAACTATTTTATGGACCGCTCTCTCATCTACAAATCCAACATAATATTAACTAAAATAGATGTTGTTAGAATTTAAACAGATGGAAAAAGAAAATGCCTGATGGTCCATTGACTGGGAGTCTATACTTCCTAGCAAATGTAATCTTTCTTTTCTGAAGTTCTGGAAACGCCTCATTCAGGGTGATTGTGATTATGTGTATGTCCGAAGCCACGCTTTAGCCTATTGCTGTATGCGTGCGTGAGTGTGTGTGAGTGTGGGTATCCTTTAACAGCTTTCATTATTTAAATACTATCTCTGTTTGGTATTAATTGCATTTCAACATACGTCTTGCAGCCCTTTTCCTTTCTTTGGCCCAGGACTCCCTCACAGTCCAGACCTAGCGTGGCAAGCATTCTGCGGGCTGCCAGAGCTGCTTGCTGCCCCTCCTCTGCGGAGCCTCGCCCTCCACCTTCTCAGGTGCCCTGTAATTATCGTGTCCCCGGACTTTTCTTCTCTCCATCAGCTTTGACAAGAAGATGGACCCTCTGCTCCAGGGGACGAGTCATTGTTCCTGAAGCGCTAGCCCAATGGGAACTTCAATGTTAATTGTGAAAAAGCGGCATGGGGTAAGGAGCTTTGATGAACTGAAATTACTGTTGTGCCATGATGTGAAGGGCCTTTAATTTTGCCATCTGGGTCTAATTGACAGAGAATGACTAAGAATTGTAGCTTGGAGAATTGGTGAACTTTGCATACGAACAATTAACTAGAAAAAGAACAAGCCGATTTGGAAAGCACAGCGCTCCTCCCGGGACCGCAGGGTAAGCCTGAGCCTTCCCCGCGGCTCTGTCACCGCAAGGAGTCACCGTGTCAGGTCCTGGGAAGGAATGAAATATCTCAACCACGAGATTCAGTAGGGTCTCACTTCTGATAGGACATCGGGAAGCTTATCCTACTGCTTATATTTTATGTAAAAAGTTGATGCCGGCTGCATTTGCAAAATAATTTTTATTTCCACAAAAGCGTGAAAGAAAGCTGCATTAAATAAAAATAGATATTTAAAAAATGATTTGAAGGGAAAGGGTGGAGGGATGAGGAAGGGAGGAGAGGGGAAAGGGGTGAAAGAAAAATTAAGATGTGGTACATACATGTACCGAGTCCCTACGTGGAATGTACTCACGATATAGTACAAAGATGCACTAATAAAAATTAAGAAGTTAAAAAATATGATTCGGAAGAATAGGTAAAAAGAGTTTATTTTCAAACTACATTTTATTTACCAATTTTAATCTTTTAACTGATTTTTTTTCCAAAATCAGGTCGCTTGAACAATACACATGTGAGTCATGTGTTACAGTTATCATGGAAAAATTATTTTCAATATAGAATTGCTTCACTGTAGAGTCACTGAAAGCACTTATATTTCTTAAAATCTTACATAAAGTGAATTAAAAAACAAAAATGTCTTGTGGTTTTCACCATGGTATTACAAAATAACATTGAGGTTTATATTCTTTTGACAGTCATACTTGAAAGTTATGTGGGGGAAAGTATGGGGCTGGATAGATTTTGTCTTACATTTGAAATTCTATGCCGTGAGTATCACTGTTTTAGGTCTAATAGGGACCTTAGAAAATACCTTAGGGGGAAGGACATTTGGCCCGGACGTTTTGCAGCCTCCCACTTTGTTTCATAGCTGTCTCTGGAGTCAGCTACCTGGAACTGGGTAGAACGTCCTGTCCAGATTCAGGAAGAATGGAAAATGCAATCCATTCATGCATTCATCTGTCGATGGCCTTATAAAGAAGGATAAACTGAAGTCATTTGTAGGAAAATGGATGCACCTTGAGACCATCAAGGTAAGTGAAATAAATCAGACACACAAGCTTACATATCATATGGTTTCTCTTATGTGAGAAATGCAAAATGAAAGAGATAATAGGAAACAGGGACATCAATTTTTTTTTTGCAAAAATAAAGAGGAACAAAAAATTTAGAGAGGGGGAAAGAAAGGGAAGGGAAGGGCATAAAAAAAGGATTAAGATGTGTTATGTATGTGTACTGATTCTTCTTGAGGAATGTAATCATTATTTACTGTAAAAATGTACTGTACTAATAAATAAACACACACACACACACACACAATCCCAATCTATCACTCACAGCTCCATGAGCAAAGTCAAGAGCACTGCATGCATAACTGTAGAACAAGTGTATGAAAAGCTCAATTTGTAACTTCTATATGATTTTAAGAGCCATTGGAAGAATTAGGTGGTTTTGAACAGTGCATATTTTAGTGGAATGAGGAAAAATGAGAGCAAATTCTTAGGAGGAAACATATCTATGTTTCGTATTTAACTATATTTGGAAAAGAGGAAGAGAGATAACAGTTTTTAATAATTGCTTAGGAAGAATCACAGGATATGAATGAACACGTTTGCAGTTGGCAAGTGTACCGAGAGCTAAATACAATGTTCCCTCCTCATTCACCTCTTTTGGGATCTTAGAAACACTGTTTATATATGTTAGTAAAATAAATATTTCTGTGATCTGTGTTATAAGCTTGGGTTTTCACTCAGCTCTTGTGATAGATTGGCAGTGATTTTTAGAAGGAAAGAAAAGTTTTAAGGGAAATATGCAATATGCTTTTGCCTGTGTCTGGCCATGATAATAATTTGCATAGGCTGAAAAATATTTTCAAAGTAACAATAGGCCATCTTAGTATTTATGGGTTGCCTAAAAATTATGCCCAAACTTATTTCCTTTTATCACTGCAGTATGTGCAAATCGATCTTCTAGGGCATTACTGTTACCACACATGGAAACACAAGAAGCAGATGAATTTTTTTCTCCTGGTCAAGCCAGACACTATGATCAAAATGAACATGTCAACATTTTTATCTTAATCATAAGAATTTACTTAGAATAATGAATGGGTTGGAAAAGCTATACTGACTGGGCTGACCGTGGTCTGCACTTCCAGGCCATTCGAAGACCATCAGAGTGAAGACAATGCGTGGAACCCATGCTCTGACAGATGCCGCTGCGATCTCTTTTTTATTATGCTAAAAAAGTGTATGAATCAAATGCTGCACCCCATGTGTCTTCCGTACACTACCATTAGCCAGTAATGAGATATTCCATATACTAATACCAGGCTTCTATTTCTCTCCATGCCTGCCAAAACATCCTTTTTGAATAACTCCCTGAACCAGGTCTTTCCTGCACTTCCTCTTGTATAAATGTATTCTTGTTTCTGTGCTTTATTAACATCACCAGCGCTGTCTCCTGGGTAAAAGATTAATTACTTGGCTGTGACTCACAGAAATGGAGCAGCAACTAAATTACGGAGGGAATATATCAGAAAATCAGTTATTCTTATGTCAGGGCTAAACCTCTTTAGAAGAGAAATAAAGAAACCATCTTCAATATACTACCACGTCTATATGTTAGCACGAAACACCCCAAATCTTTTCTAGCAGTGGATAGGTGGACAAACACCATCAGCAGGCCAGTAACCAGTGCCTATTTAGGGCCAACAAATGGGTTCTGACTTCATCATGCATGACTCTTTGTTGCTCCTTAATTAAATTTGGGTTAGCTATCTTTCTCTGAAACCTCAATAATGGGTAGGTGCTAGGGGAGAATCAAAACCTCACTTCTAATTAAAGTCATAATTGTGGTTTGCAGTCTTTGAAGCTTGTTTATCTTTTCCAAAGTCTTATTCCTCAGATAGTGTTTTATTTCTTAATTTTCTAAAAGAAATTCAAAACTCTTGAATACCATTGTACAATAAAAATTTGTCAAAAATTAAAAAGAAATACTAAATACTATGGCATTGTATTTTTTTGCCTATTACCAGATAATGATTTGGACTTCACTGAGTAAATGCTCTGAAAACTAAAAAAATAAAAATGGGGAGATCATCCGAACTATTTTACTTCACATAGCTTGGGAATGAAACTATGACAAACAGTTCATGGAATGCTGCCTTGAGGAGGAATGTAGGTGCTCCATGTGGGACTATTTGGCAAAAAGAATTGAAACCAGGGTACCTTATGGATGAGGATGACTTCTCTGCACGTGTACCAGTTTCCTCTTGAACTGATACACTTCTCTTTTTAAATAATAACTGACAGTAAGCACACACACACACACACACACACACACACAAACACACACTTACTTTTTTAGGCAAAGATGATCTGCCTCCTCTTCTAGACAAAAAAATCTCCACAAAGAAGGGACTTTTCTTGTGTCTACCACTATATCTCCAAGACCAAAATAAATTGCAACCAGAGAAGACTGTCAGTAAATACACTTTGAGAAGAGTTAAGTAATATATTGCATAATTGTGTCATTCCAGGGTATCACAAGAGGAATAGTGCTTTGCCTGTTATTTTTCTGTTCTTTATTTTTGGCATACCTTGCCATTAAATAGTTTGATGTGCTTTGGTTTGTGGCTTTGCTTGCTTTAAATGCTAAGAGAAGCAAATAAGGCATGCGGGAAAACCCTACTTGGGAGGTCAGAGTATAGCATATACAAGTGTGGCGTGGATGAAATGATCATTGATGGGAATAAAAAGACGACAATTTTATCATTAGGGAATTAATAATTATTTTTGTCAAATTTTTTGAAATTATCAAAGCACAAAGCAGCTAATGCTGCTTTTCTTCTTGTGTATCAAAACCGAAATAATTGCCTTGTGTTAAATTTGAGGCAAATTTTCATTAGGAATCTAAAATAAGCTCAGGGCTTATAAAATACTTTAAAACGTATTTTATCTCTGTTTAAATTCATTTCTTTTTTTTTTTGTGGGTACCGGGGGTCGACCTCAGGACCTCGCGCACCAGCAGGTGCCCGTGCAGCTGAGCGATATCACCGGCCCTTTTTTCCTATGTGGGTACGCTTGCCAGGCAGGCACTTACGCCGCTGAGCCATCTCACCAGCCCTAAATTCATTTCAATAAAATACTTTTTAAAGTGCAGAAAGTCATATTATCTCTGAGTTTTGGGTAAATTCTCAAGTAATTTAGACTAAGTCAAGTGATCAATTATTAAATTCATTTATGTAAAATCCACTCAACCAAAAGCAGAAATGGATACAAAGAACATAGTTCTAAATATTCACCTAAGGTGGCAGTGACTCATAAACATGATTTTAAATAGAAATACTCTTTTCTGCAAGAAAATATCATTAACATAAGAAAGAAAAAACATGAAAAAATTTTTTTAAATCATAAGAAATAAGCAGAAGATTCTCAGCCTCTTTGGTAAACATGAGAATAAAAATTAAGAACATTAAAAGAGTTACTACTTTACACCTAATAGAATGTCAAAAAATCAATGTGAAAATGGCCAATGTTGGCAAGCACATGGGTCAGTAGGCATACATTGTTGGTGGACATAGAGTGCAGCGTAGAGACTTTGTAATATCAAACACATTACTTTCTCCCATCCTTTTGATTGTAGCCATGCTTCTCATTTTCTCATTGTGTATAGTCAAATATATACTTACTCTCATTTTTAAGTATGTATATTTTTACTGTAAGGTTCAAGGTTTTTCTTTCCAATAAAGCTATTGGTAAATACCCTTGGTCAACAGAATCTTCTGTATAGAATGATTTCCCTCACTTCTAGTGTTCCATGAATCCCAAAGTCAGTCCAATAGAAAACACAAAGAAAAAGGGATTCGGAAAGGATCAAGATGTGTTGTGTAAATATTCTAGTTCTCCATGGGGAATGTATTTATTATGTATTGCAAACATGTACAGTACTAGTAAACTAAAATTTAATAAAGAAAATAATTAAACAATGTTTGGAAAACATAACCATTTTATAGCAATATAGCAATTTAGCAGTTTTTAAAACACCAGCTTAAAATTAATTGGTATCATGGAAGAACATCTCCAGGGTCAACTCATTCTAACCCATCTCTACAAAGCATAGCTCAAAGTTTCATCATCTTTTGGGAAATCTGGGAATCTGTTGCCCTATGTAATTGTATATTTCAGTGAAACATAGGTCATCATGAATTATTGCCCACTGAAATCAACACTGACTTCAAAGATAACCTTTTTCTCATATTTCCCAGATGTTAGCTCAGTGGTTGCCACACCTCTTACCATATAGCCACAGAAAACATTGTAAAAAGATAAACAACAACAACAAAAACAAATAGAAAATGGAAATAGAAAATATTTGTAATTACAATAATGTTTATTAAATGCATTACAATTCATTATTAATTTTTGTTTTCTGAACTAGTGTCTCTATCACCATTAATAATATACTTTATTTGAAAAACTATATTTCATGTTACTTACATGTACCAACTTCCCCAACAAATGTAAACATTATGTGCCACACACATGTACTAACAAAATAAAATAGGCTCAAAAAATCCAACCATTCGGGGCCAGTGAGATAGCTCAGTGGCATAAGCATCTGCCTGGCAAACACAAGGTCCTGAGTTCAACTCGTGGTACCCACATAAAAAAAATAAATCCGACCATTCAAACTAATCAGCTTTAAAAATGTATGTAATTTTTAAAGTGTATATAATTAATTTGAATGAACTGATGAATGGATGTACAGATGGAGCAATTAATGACGGCTATGCAAGCCACCAGAACTGATAGACAGGCTGAAAGCAATCAGATCAAGGGAGAAATCCAAAATATATTTGAAGAGCAAAATAAATATAGAGAATAAGATGTAGAGAGATCTTTTTCAAATGGGAAGGGGAATAAGAGATGGAGGGAGGGGGAAAAAAGCAAGGAAAAGGGGGTAAAAAATAATTGAAGAAAAATGGAAATAGCGGTTTTGCAATTGGGAAGGGAACAAATGTTGGACAGAGCCGGGAGGGATACGAGGAGAAGCAGAGGAAAAAAGTATTAAGATGTGTTATGTACATGCACAAACTCCCCACCCACAATGTATGCAATCATTATGTTCTGCAAAAATGTATGAGAAAAGGAAAAAGAAAAAAGAAAAACTATGTTTCAAGTTATACAAAAATTAGCTATCCAAAATATTAAAGAAGCAAGCACTGTTATTTTATTGAGATAGTCAACAAACCAAAGTCATTTTAGTAGAGACCATTACAAAACAAAAATTTCTAAATAGGTTAAACCCAATTGACAAAAATTATTTGGAAAGAAGAATTTTGTTATGTTCTTTTTATTTTCATAGCTAAATAACTGTAATTTATTCAGCCGTTTTATTGGGTGTGGGTTTCCACTTTATCTGATATAAATGTTATATTCTCTAAATTGTATTGAAATAGTGACAGAGTCATCAAAAATGAGCCTTTAATAATTCACAGTAGGAATCATACAGGAATCTTAGAGCAGGCATCAGCAAATTACCTGTCACCAGGACATCGTTGCCTGCACCTATCTGTAACACCAGAACTGTGCCTATTTATGTAGGCATGTTTTCTGTATGGCTGCTTTCATGCTAAAATACAGAGAGGAGTATTTGTGAGGGACCTACCTCAAAGCAGAAAATATTTATCTGTCCCTTTGTGAAAACACTTCCTAATTTCTCTCCCATACAACTTACCAATAACTGGAAGACAGCAGAATTTTAATGACAACAAGTTCGTAGTATTATACGATACATAAATCTACTGAATCTTTTAGACTCCTGCGACAGCTTTAGATTTCACAGCATTTGTGCAACTTATATTCTTTTTACATATTTTATACATAAAATTCCTATTTTTGCACGACACAGTGATATAACTACAATCTGTGCAGATCTTTTCTCTTTAAATTTTGAAAACTTAGAACATGTATTTTAGCATTTTGCCCGTGGCTCTTTGAACAATAAGCTTAAATGAAGACTACCTTCTTCAGAAAAATATTTTTTAAATGATAACACACCTCTTTCTTTGGGGCAGAGAACCAAATTTTTGTTTTTGTTTTTGTTTTGTCCACCAAATTGGCACCCGTTCTCTAGAGTCCTCAAATATTCTTCTAGGCTTCAGTTCCCTCTGTATTTTTCTTCCTTTTGTTTTCTTCCGCCAAAAAATATTTCATTTTGCCAGAACATATTAGACATGATGTTAGCTGAACAAACTTTGAGGCTACTTTCTTTTGACAATGATACATTGGGTGAATGAAGTTAGTTAAGGATGAAAGTTGTCTATTTTGAATATATGAAAGGCTGATAAAAATACATTACTCTCAGGAATGGCTAGGAACGCTGTCAACACTGCAAGATGGTTTTGAGAAGGATTAAGTTCTAGACTTTGAGAAGGTAGTAAAGGCTTAAAATAAGACAAGTGACAGGGAGGAAGCAACTAACCTGGTGGGGGAATAATGACAGCGTAAACTAGTCCCAGAAGTAGGCTAAACGAGAGAACAGAGTACAGAATGTGAAGCCTTCACGCTGCTCTTGCTCCCTCAGTGCCTTCGAGCTCCTTGGTCTCTGGGGCAGGGAAGAGGTCCACGGAGAGCTCGTTCTTGGGGGGCACTGTCTCATTTTCACAATGCTCAGTCTAGCGCTAATCCTTAAAGCACATTAATGTTTATCCAACCTGACCAGGAAAGCACGGCAACTCATTTATAAAAATTATTGAACGTTTGGCCAAATCGCTTTTTAAAAATTCTGGGTTTTGTTTGTTTGTTTTGATAGCTTTTGTTTTGTTTTCATTTGGTTTGGTTTAGGTTTTTCTTTTTTTACTGTTGTTGCTGCATCAGCACTGTGGATCCAATCCAGGGCTTCGTGCATGTTAGTCAAAGTCTCTACCACTGAGCTACGCACCCATCCTTATTTTTTCATTTTTTATTCCATCAGATTTTTAACTTTTACTTTCACGTAATAAGTGTTAATTTTTCCTATATTTGTTTTTATGTGTCTCATCACATCTCTGTTTTATAATTTATTTAATGGAATATTGATTTATCATTATGGTTTATCCTTTACCAATATTGAGAAATTCTTGTTCCAGGATTTCCAACACAGAACTTGCTTAAAAGGGCCCACACCAAAAACACTGTGCTAAATAACAAAATGGATCTATGAACAAGTAGGCAAGTCTAGCATTTGTTGTTTCACTACAGAAAATCACATTTGTGCTTACACAATGAAGTACATTATCACAACAGGTACTTAGAAAATATCAAAATAGAAAATTAAGGTTTTCTCCCAGAGTTTTTTGAAGATTGTCTCTGTTAATGCATGTAGATTATTTTCTACAACTATAAGTGTTTATGATTTTTATTTCCAAAAATAATTCAGATGGTACATATTGTACTGTTACGATAACTTTTATTTTGAAGATTTATCCATTTATTTCAAGAAATGTTATCTAATTTAAACTAAGATAAAAATTAAAAATATAGTATTTCAAAGGACATGATCAGAAAAATAAAAGATGATTTAGAATGGGGAAAATATTTGCAAATCATATACCTGGTAATGGACTAGTATCCAATATAGTATAAAGAAATCTCTTATATCTCAAAAATAAAGTTAAGTTATCCAGTTAAGACAATGAATAGACATTTCTCCAAGACAATAATATATTAACAACAAGCATGTAAAAAGATGCTTGGATCAGTTATTAGGGAACTTCAAATCAAAACCTTAGTGAGATAATGTGCCACTCTTATGTGCATGACTACAATCCAAAAGGTGGAAAATTACAAACGTGAGGATACAGAAAAATTATAAATAATTATATTGATAGTGACAGTGAAGATGATGCAGAAGCTGCTTTAGAAAACATGTTTCCAAAACAAACATGACATTAGCATATGATCGAAGAATTCCACTCTTAGTTATACACCCAAGAAAATTAAAAATATATTATCACATAGAAGCTTATTTATGCTTATTTCAGCATCTTTCATAATATGGAAAAGTGGATATGGCCCAAATGCCCATCATGGATAAAGAAATCCAACTTCCACATCTTGTGAAACATTATTCACCCCTAAAAAAAGAATGAAGGGACTTTTACATGCTCTAATAAAGATGAACCATGCAAATTTTATACCAAATGAAAAGGGAGAGACATAAAGGTTAATTTAACATATCATCCCTTTTATATGAAGTGCTCTGAATGGACAAATTCAGAGATGGAGAATAAATTAATGACTTCTGGAATGTGGAGGACAGGAAGAATGTTAATGGAAAATGCCTACTATTGATGTAGTTAGAGAATTGTGCAAATAGATACTAGTGGTGATTACACAATTCTAAAGGTATTAACATTGAATGGTGCACTTTTAATCATAGATTTTATTATATGTCACTTACAATCTCAAAATTTTGTGTGAAAGCACAATTATGATAGTGGCTTAATGTTTATAGAAATAAGTTTCTATTGGTTAAAAATAAATAAACCACATTCTGAAAATATATTTTTAACTTGTCTTTTTACACTATATTATTGTACATATTTGCAAATGTGTTTTGTGTAAGGTATAGCGTAGCATTTTAACAGTATAATTTTTCAAGCACTTTTCAGCTTTTATTCCATATTGCTGCTTAGGCTCCCCCCCACCACCAAAAAATTAAAGTTCATATTTATCTCAAAGTCTCTTCAGTTTCTCTTAATTACAGTCCCTGAGTCTGTCTGTCTATAAAACTTCACCTTTGTGGCATATTATTTGACATACTGTTTTATTTTCTAAGATGTTTTCATATATGACTGGCCACAATGTTTTTATCTGTATTTCCCAATTCTTCTGAAATATAATCTCCACCACTCTTAAAAGCACTCTCAATGAAACAGCACTTAGCAATGTTTGGGAGATTTTGATAAATGCTGTGTTTTCAAAAGAGCAAAAGCGTAGCTGGGCAGCTGAGTAAACCACCGGGAGCGTTCTCCTCTGCTCTCACGGCCAGCATGCCCTTCCCGGAGCTCCAGACAAGCTGTGTCTGCCGTCTCTCGCTGGGCATCCTGCACCACCACTGGGCACGTCTTCCCTTCCATTCTCCTTTACCCTTGGGTGGCCCCAGACTGGAGCATCCCACAGGGCTGTCCTTGTCTCCTTGTCTTGCTGCTGAAGCTGGGTGGCCATTATGGGCATATTTGGGCACAAATGACAATTCCCTCCCCACTGAGATGCTGATGCTTTATGCATTGACGATGGTCGCATCATAGAGAAGGCGACAGCTTCATTTTTAGAATTCTTGACATTATGACTAAAAAGAAAGTCTTTTTTTGTTGTTGTTTTAAAATTAGCAGCAAAATATTTTATACGGATTTTGTAAACTTTTCTCTTGTTGGCAGATTTGGCAAGACATAGCCCCCTAAGCGAGCAGCCCCGAGCCTTGGGATCTGAAAAACAGCCTTTCTGTGCTCCAGGTGGACCTGGTTACTCAGCCCGGGAAGGTTCCTGCACCACCCCGGCTCTCATCAGAGGCGGCAGGGACGTTTCACAGGACTTGGAAGTTGTGAAGTTTATTTATAACCACTTAAGAACATTTATGTCTGGATTATAAAGCAGTTGGTCCTGATGCAGAAGAGATTTGCATGTAATCCACATAAAAATAAAGGGAATTAAAACCAAGCTAAATCCTTTCATGTTTGATCTTAATGATAATCTTATGCCTCACTTGTTTTTTTTTTTTTTTTTCTTGCATACTCATTCTTCGATTCTTTGGATTTGTTTACATGCACTGATGTGAACCTTGTGAAAGTTACAGATTTTTAAAACACTATATTTTATCAAATGTGAGGTAGGCATATTTCATATTTTAATATGTCCAAACTCAGAATGTGTCTTACAGCTGTCATTAACCCCATCACACATAGGACGTGCTTTTGGCCTGAGTAGACATGGGTTAGAGCTGGCTCAAGTGTTCTCACTTTTAAGTCTTGCGTATTTTTGATTTCACATGAGGGGATTTAATTACCAATTCAAATGCATTTTAAAATATTACACCATGAGTCAGCATTAAAACAAAAAAATATTTTATTTATCGGAAAGCATGCAACTCTAACAGTGCAGATGAAATTTGGTTTCAGAGAAGGAAATGTTATCATTGGAGGATTGATTACAATTTCATATTTTCCTGCAAAGCAACAGATCATACTTTCTGAGACCTACAGAAGTAGGGTATCCAGAATTTGATGAAGATCTTGAGCATTTTGCTTCAGCTGGAGGTTATATCCAGATACAGTGGTACCTCAGTTCATGAATGCTTTTTCGAAAACTTTGGTTCACAAACAGAAGCATTTGGCAAAATTTTGTTTTTGTTTGGGAACTCTGAATCAATGGCAAACATGAACATGGCCATCTTTTCCAAGTGGAATGTTTAAATTCATAAACCAAGATACCGCTGTAATTTTCCATATAGCCAGGAATAAATGAAAAAGTCCAAAGCAATGAGGAAAAGGAGTGACAGATTTATGTATCAAGAAGAGATAGTGATGTTGAGCAAAAGATAATGGTGGAGAACTCCAAGAAACGCTGCATTCCCAGTGCTCTAGAGTGCATAGAGCATGGCAGTGTGTGAAAATGCTCGCCACTGATAATTCTCAAATAAAGGTGATATGAAAGCCTTGATCTCTGATTATTAAGTTATAATAATAAGTTAAATAATACATAAATTAATTGTGTTCTTCCTTGCAGAAGAGATACGATAAAATCTTTGTCTAAATTCAGAGAGCTTTTTCATTAGATATAAAATATTTTATGCGATACAGAAAAATATACCCATATGGAATCTCTTTTTGCAAGACTTACAATCTCAAGTAACCGTAGATGCAAGTAGAAACCATTTACAGGGCATGGGGCCAGTGGGCCACATCTATTCTCAGGGGGGTATCAGGGAAAACTTTAGCTGAGGATACTACATTGGAACATCAGTGGAAGAATGAAAGCTATACAGATAAGAGGCAGAAATGCATTTGGAACACATGAAACAAGAACAGCCCTGAGGAAAGAAGGGCTGAACTGGTAAAATTAAGTCAAGGGAATTTAATACAGCTTGGGTAAGAGGATTCCATGAGGTAAATGTACATGACCTGTCACAGAATTTATCAAGCTATCCTTGAAAGTTATGTTTAGCAGATATTATTATTATTAATTATTATTATTTTTAATTATATGAAGTAATGAGCATTTATGTGACGTGATTAGATTTGGGTTTCACTAGTAGACACTTTGGGGAAGAGATAAGGAGTGGCAAGAAAGGACAGAGTAAGGGTGTTCTGGAACAGCGGGGGGTATCCTGGGTAATAGCAGGAGCTATTTCATGGGGAAATGGCCACAGATGAGCACGGAAACAGGCACATTTGCAAGATGTCTAGAAGGGAAATCATCAGAAAGTAAAAATAAATGTGGAAACGTAGAAGGTGACTGGTTTTGGGAGTGATTCTGAGGTGACTGGTTTGATCATTGAAAAAGGAAGCACGGTAGTAGGTTCAGCTTTGAGAAAAGGGAGAACAAGCACATTTGGAATTTGTTGAAGTGTTTCAGATTCAATAGTATTTGGAAATAAACATCTGGGGTAGATAAGACTGACATTCAAATTTGAGGTCCTGCTCAGTGACAGAAAGTGTGGAAAGTGAGCTAGACTTACCTAGAAAATGTGAAGCTGCTCCTAAGCACTGATGTGAAGGTTGCTGTGCTAGGTTTCCTGTTGGAGCAGTTTTGTGCATGGGGACTGCAGTAATGTACGGAGACATCAGTGACAAGATGGCCTCTAGCCAGCCTGAGGAAATGGCCATCGATCAAATGGTCATCCACAAAATTGTGGTACATTCATGAAATGCTGTGTATAATAGTATTCAAAATAATTACAGCTTTGTGCTCTATAACAACAGTCATACTTTCTTTAGTGATGTTAGTCACTTAGGTACTCAATATTTAGTTATCTGTTTGTTCATCTTCATATAATATTATGTACATATATGGCATATTTTACATTTAAGTATATGAAAATATATATTAATTGCAAGTACATATATTCACACAAATGCAATAATCAAAGTGCGAACACATCTGCATACTCACATAAAACTATACATGAAACTATAGTCTATGAAATAATTTTTTAAAATTATCTTATTAGTACAATAGATAATGTACACAAGAGAATGGAATATTGAGATGTTGGATTTAAATACTACTCTTAAAATCATAGAATAATCTCTCCCTTAGTTAAACTGTGAATTTAACAATATCTTGATTAAATGGCTACAGAGATTATTTTATATTAGACTGATTTTCAAGCTTATATGGAAAAAATTAAAAAAAAGAACTCCTCGAAAATTCTAGGTACTCACTACAGCAATCATAACCGTATAGTATTTTTGCAAAAAATTATAAAATACAGGGATTTTGGTAAGGTGATAGAAGATTAGAACAATGGAAAAAGGATATGTGAATATATCGGACTAATTTGTTGAAAGTCAGAAGAACTACACATTCATATATGATGCACAAATCATTTTTAACTTGGGTCCATATTTCCTATCTCAAACAAAGGCAGCAGTTAATGGATCAACAGCTTGAATGTTAAAAAACTAAAATAATCAAAATATCACATATATGAGAGAATTAGTATACGCCTTGAAAGAGAGAATGCTTTTGTCCTGATTCTACTAAGAAGTTGTAGGATAATGATTAAATATATCAAATCATATTAATATCAAGTGGCTAACTCCCATGAAATTTGTACAGCTACCACTAGTGTATAATAAGATGAACCACCCAATAAAATAACCGGTAAATGCTGCCAGCTCACCAAAACAAGGTAATAATAACTCTTGAACACTGAATTTATTTATAAGAAAAAGACCCACATGGACATGCAATGTTATCCATCACATTGGCAAAAAAATAAAAAGTTAGTAATCTTTTGTCTTGCAGCAAGCATTTGACAACATTATAATTCCATAGAAAAGAACATTTAGCAGTATCTGTAAAACTGTGATGCATGTATGTAAGCTTTTTCTAATTATTAGAATTTTAAGAGTTTAGCAGTTCCATGGAAATATCTAAGTTTATTTTTCATAGCTTGTTTTACCACAACAAAACAAGTGGAAACAGACTCTGCATCAGTACAGAACAGGATAAATGAACTATAGGAAAAATTAAATATTAACGGACAATATTGTCAATGTTTACAGTGAAATAAAACTTACCATAGCTCTTAAATTAAGGGATAGTATGTAATATTTATTTGTGTGCATTTATTTGTGTTTATGAGAGTGAAAATTCAATTGAATGGAAAGAGACATTATGTTTTTAAATATTACTTGTCTTTTCCACCTGAATATATTATCTGCAAAGTAGTAGAGACATGGAGAAATTATGACTTCATTTTCTTTTATCTTAATGTATCCTCCAAGAGAAAATACGCCCTCTGACCCCGTATTTCTGAAAAGGCAAAATATGTTTGGTTCATGCTCCCATGCTCAGCCTGGAGAGCTGGTCTGGTCCCATTTCCATCATAGCCGGTTTTCAGGTTGATGTTCACAGGTGCTGGTGCAGCACCGCGTGTCCAGCTGACTGTCGTCCGGGGCTGGGTGGCTGGTGGGAGCTCTGTCTCCCTCACTGCTGTGCTGGACTTTCTCTGCCTCTGGAGCAGCATGGAGTCTGGCCTCTCCCATGAACTCTTCCTCCTTCACGCTGTCATGATTTGAGACTCGAAACCCAAGTCACACCTTTCCTGGGAGTTTTCTGCAGTTAGATAAACGTGATATGCATGGAATCGCAGCTGAAGACGGCAGATGAGTCCTCCAACACTCAGAAATCTGATTCTTTACAGTTCTGGGTTTGACATCAGGAGCTCTTTACCGCCATGACAATGTAAAATTTTAACAAATAGAAATGTGTGATTTCCTTTCCTAAATCTTCATTCCTTCCAATATTCCTCCTGCAGTCTCTTCTTATGTACCATCTTTCTCTCACTTATGTTTTATTAAACAGTAGATCATTCCTTTATGAAGTAAAGTGTTTGTGGCCTGGTTACCCTGGCTCTCCCTGCATTATAATTTTGTAAATTTCCTTTTTAGATTCTGTCATCGGGCATGTGTTATTTACATGTGATATTACTCTGTAATAGGCCGTGATTTCATCTCTGTATCCATGTTTATTAGTCTGCTTTTCACCGCTACAACAAAACACCCAAAGCTAGTGACACATACAGGAAGGAAGTTTATTTAGCTGACAGGTTTGGAAGCGTTAAGTCCAAATGGCAGTGGACCTAGTGAGTGTCCCTTTGGCTGTCAGCTCATGCCAGGTGGCATAATGGTTAGACTCATAAAAGAGGGAAGGATCACAAGATGAGATATAAAATTAGAGAGAAGCAGGGGCCCGTGGTGACTATTTTACAACAACCCTTCTGGGTGGAACCAACTCAGAGTCCTGAGAAGAATTTTAACACAGTGTGAGGGCAGATCCTTTAGTGACCCAGTCACTCCTGCTTGTCCCCAGCTCCTGTCAACATCGGACCCCAAGCTTCCAGCACATGAATCTCTGGGAGACAAACCACAGCCGAACCATAGCACCATGAACTACGTTTCAGGTGAAGTCGAGGAGAAGCAAAAATTCAGGAGGAGAAAAACTTGGAGCATTATCAAAGGCATAATTTTCGCATTTCAATTACAAATATATAATATAACTTCAAACTGAATTCAGACTCTGGAAAAATCAGGTTGAGTCCCAACCATACCCTAGAGCAATTTTAATTTACATCTTTCCTATCACTATACCTTTCATACACTACACACACACACACACACACACACACACAGACACAGAGCCTGAGAAAGAAGATGCAAAGAAACTGCATTGCATTTTCCTGTTGCTGGTACAAAATGCCTGACACTCCCAAACCCGTGACTTGAAGGAGAGAAGAGAGAATCCGTTCGCTCCCAGCTCCCAGCTAGCTGGCTTCAAGACAGAAGCAGCAAGGCAGAAAGGCCATGTGGAGAAAAGCTGCTCAACCTGCAGCTGCAGCCAGGAGGCAGAGACGGGGAGGGAGGAGCTGGAGCCAGGTCAGCTCCTCCGGCCGGAGTCCCGGTGAGTCTCCTCCTCCAGCCAGCCCCCACCTCCCCCCGCACAGCACCTTGAGCTGTGAGCTCCTGGACGATGAATCCTCCACGGAGGGGGTCGCTATGACCCCAGCAGCTTCCAGAAGGCCACCTTCTGAACACTTGAGACTTTGATGGACATTTTAGATCTAAACAGTTGCAGAAATATTCTGTATTATGGGTAAAACTTGGGAGATTATTTTAATATTAAGATACCAGTAATAATATTTTAAAGAGACATTGTTATATTATGCAGAGCCCATTACTTTTATTGACATTTTCAAGGACTGTATCAAATTATTGACTCGTGTTTCTTCTGATATTAAACTATCAAGTATCTCTGTACTTGATTTACCATTGATTTCCTTCAGAAAGTATTAAATAATTATAATGAAAAGCAAAGATGAATGAAAAACTAAATTTTGTTCAGCACCTTGTCACATAACCAGAAGAGGTTTTTAAATTATCCTCATAATATTTCATTAATGATTTCATTATCTATGTATCTTTCCTCTGTTTAAAGATATTATTCATTATGTGATTCTGTTAAAAATAGTACTTCTACATTATGCTATCATTAACTAATACAAAATCATCCATCAGAGTAAGAAGACACACCTTGAAAAGGACTTCTTTCCAAGGTTTATCCTTATTTTTTACTTCAGTGACTACAATGCCAACTGACTGTTGTTTTCCTTGACTAAATTCACATGCATCATGTTTGTGAAAGCTGTCCAGAAACAATTCCCCTTCGTAATATGTCCTTCACTCTACGATGACTTATAAGGTGTATGTCTTCCATAATTTGCCATCTGGGCAGATGGCGAAGAACACGCTTCTCGCATTTCAAGTCTTCCTCGTCTGGTAAGGGAATTTGGAGATCTGGGGGTGCCTGAGACAAAACAGAAGCTTCTCATGCAACGTTTACTTGCTTTCCTCCACTGGGTCCCTGACATCTCAGCACATGAAGCTGAGGTCCAAACATGGAAAGGAGTTGGCTATTTGAAGAGTTGCGAGATCTTATTTTGGGCAGAGAGAAAACTAGATAAAGATCCCACGGAGTGAAAGAATTCAGTGTTCTTCAGTCTAAAAGAAAACCAAGGCACAGCGCTGAAAATACTCAGGAATTGATCACTTAGGACTTCTGGGGGCATAGAAGGAGAAAAATTATCTCTGTATAATAATAGAACAATGCTCACATGTTTTAAGGGTCTAACAATGGGAAAGAAAGGAAATAGGAGGCAGGTATGTATGGAATTATTAACAGGCAAATTTGCCAAAAATATAAATGTGTCCAAAGGCAGGTATATATATATATATCTAGAGAGAGAGAGAGAAGAAAACAAAATATCTTTCATTTCAACAAGAAAACATTTGAAAAAGTACTTCAAATGCTAGTCTCTGGTGAAATATATAACACAGTACTTTATAGTAAAATTGTGCAATATGGGATAAATGGGTATATTCATTAGGCAATGGAAATAAGACAATTTAATTTATTATAATAAATGGATATTTACACATGTGCATGTTTTCACATGTGTATTTAGATGAAAACGGGACACCCCAAATAACTAATAATGTTAGTTTTCATTATACACTTCTTGCCCAATATTGTTTACTCTTAATCTTTATTTTTGGCTGCATAGAAGAAACTCTGTCACTTTAAAATATTCATTACTATGTTTCTAAGTTCATTGGCTAAGATAATGTGGTATATCACGTCTCTATAATCAGTATTGGTATATCATTACTGCTATGCACTAACTTATAACTTATTTTTTCATATTCTACACATAAATTCATACATTGTAACTTGATAATAATTGGTTGAATTTAGTACATAACTGTGCATACTCTGCTGAAACACATAAATAGTAATAGTGATAGATTTGATTGTGAGGATACATAATTCACTCATGAATGGTGTTCCTAATGTAGCTTGAGACATTAATTCCAAGATGCTCAGTGAAATGTGATGCTGTGGAAGGAATGGTGCTCTCAGGTTCACACTAAAGAACTAACTCCCTAGGTGATGGTATTTGGAGTTAAGATCATTACAAGTAATTGGGATTCAAAGGGATCCTTCAGGTAGGGCCCCAATCTCACTGGACTACGACTTCCTAAGGAAAGGAAGAGAGAGAAAGCTTGGTCCTTTTCTCCCCACCCTCACAGGACATGTGTGGAAATAGCAGGAAGGCAGCTGTCTGCATAGGAAGAGAGCCCTTACCAGGAATCCTACTGCCTGACACCCTGGCCTTAAACTCCTAGCTTGCGGAACCATGAGAATGTACAGAAATCATGCCATATTTAAGCTTATGTGTCTGAGTTACTTCACTTAATATTATGATCTCAGGTTCCATTATATTCCTACAACTGACTCAAGTTTATCCTTCTTTATGGCAGAGTAGTACTCCACTGTGTATAAATACTGCATTTTTCTTTATCTATTCATCAGGTGATGGGCATATAGGCTGTTTCCAAGATTTAGCTGTTACAAATTACATTGCTATTAATATGGGCATACATCACTGTGGTATGCTGTTTTTAACTTTCTGGGGAAGATATTTAGAATGGGAATAGCTGGATCAAAAGGAATTTCAACCACTATGGAAATCAGTGTGATGATTCCTAAAAGAAAAAAAGAAAAAAAAAAAAAACTAAAAGCAAAAATTCATGCTATTACTTTATAAACGTACAAAATATATTGAAAACTCTATCAAAGCAGAGAGTTTGCATTTTTAGTATTATTTTGCTTGGTTTGAAAGACTTAGAAATTCTCCAGCAAAACAAATGGTGTATTTCCAAAAATCTCTTTTCTGAAGTCATGGAACTACCTGTGAATTTAGTGTACAATTTCTCAAAGTTTTTTCTAAACTGTTTAGTAAAACAAATGAGTATGCAAGCTTCATAATTAAAATGTTGATGCTAGTATTTAAACTTTAAGGGCAAAAGTCAACAATTTATCACAGAGAAAATATACAATAATACATTCTGGTAACTACTTTATGCTATTATAATTTCTAACTGGTTAACTGCTAAAAAAGCAGGCAACTACTTATCCTGTTTCTTTCTTCAGAAGTTGTAATGTGTATGTTTAAAATGGAAACAGTGCTCAAGAAAACATGTATAAAATAATGTATATACATATGTATGCAGTACCAATGAGAAAAATATAGAACTTTCCTTCTCCAACAAGAAACCGATGTCAAACAGAATATTCACCACTCATTTTCTTAATGGAGAAAAAGAACCTTGAGAATAATACTGAAAATATAACCTTTGGCAAATTATAGTAGTCTTGGGTTTATCTCATCTGTTATCACAATAAATGATATTTTATGACTTATTTCCTTATGTATCATAGGTAACTGACATTTCTTATTTCTTCATAAACATATTACAAAGAGCCATTAGGAAAAAAGAAACAATAATTATGCAAAGTACCATCATCACTTACTGATAACATTTTGACATATCAGCTTCTGATCATCGTATCTGTGTATACTTCAATCCCAAATCATAAATATTTTTTTACATTGTATGAAGGTACTTTAAATAAAGTCGATACAGATTTTGACCATCAAACGCCTCGCAAATATTTCTTCTTCCTGCAAATACATATGTATACGTGTATAGTTACATAAAAGTGCATATATATATACATATATACAGGTGTATACACATAAATATGCATGTATATGCACATATGTGTAAATGCATGTACATATGTGTGTATATACATGCATATGTACACAGGTGTACATATGCATGTGTGTACATATATGTTTATATATGTATATACATTGTTTTATACATGTTTTCTTTTCTGAAACATTTTGCATTACTTTTCTGCTAATTCTCATCACACTGTCTTCTCTGCATTGAAATGACTTTCTATTTCTATTTTTCTACTTCTTGGTTTTGTCTGTTTGATAAAATTTATTTTTCTCAAGGATTATTATAATTTTTTTGTATTCAGGATTGAGACCAAGGCCTTCCTCACTAAACTATAACCCAGCCCTATGTTATTTTTGTTTTTGAAATGGGTTCTTTACGTTGCTAAGTTTGCCCAGGTTGGGTAAGAGCTTACGATTCTCTGGCCTCAGTCTCCCAGAGTGCCGTGATTGCAGGGATGTGCTACCATGTCTGGCTTTGCAAGAAATGTCATCCATGTGTCTTTGGAGATTTAACAGCAGCATGGGAAAGGGGGTGTGTTTAAAATTGCTGTGCACTTGGAAACGTGACTCTACCAATTTCCTCCCAGTTGCCTCAGCTCCTCTCACCTCCCTCTACAGGGTCGTGGCTTGGAGTGAGACCTCCATGTGAAACTTGCAGAAAGCTCTAGATCTACCTCTCATGTGCTGCTAAGGAAATCAGACATGGGAACTTATATCTGGTCAATGGAGACTTTTTTATTTTCAAGAATGTGTGGGTATGTACTTTTCTCGTTACTTTGTATTTGATTATTATTACATAACTATTATTCTGTTATTTTATGAATTGGTTATAGTTGAATTCACTGCCTTGTATTATAAATCTCTCATTTAAATATTAATAATAATATTTTTAAATAGTTCATAATAGAAAATTTAGTATATCCTTTGTTCTGCTTTTCTGTATCATTATCACTCAGAATTCCAGTTATTCTTTTTCTTCAAAACAATTTAAACACCGTCATGAACTGATTTATTCCTGCTCTTACAGGTTGAGTAGACAAGGCATTTGTTTTTTGCCATCATTGAATTAAATTATATGAGCGTTAGCCAAGACTTGAATATTTATTTTATTTTTTTGTGGGTACCAGGGGTCAAACTCAGGACCTCGCATGCCAGCAGGCACCCATGCCGCAGAGTGATATCACCAGCCCTTTTTTTGTATGTGGGTACCGGGAGTCGAACTCAGGACCTCGCGCTTGCCAGGCAGGCACTTATGCCGCTGAGCTATCTCACCAGCCCCCTTGAATATTTATTTTAAATGTTAATATATTTCAATTTTCCAGAAACTCTAAGGTGAAGAATACAGGGGCACAGCATATGTGTGGATTTTAGCTGATAGTGTTGAGGGCTTCAAATCAGAATGTCAATATATTTCATTATTAAGTGTCTACTAGGTACTCCAAATAAGGAGAAGTTTTATCAAAATCGAGAAGCACAGAGTACAGCCACACATGTTGAAAAGAGTCCATCCATGGGTAGGAGAAAAAAGCAGAGCTGCAAAATGATTCAGAGCATTCATAAACTTGGAATAACAAAGGGTGGAGAGTGAGGCGACGCTGGTCAGAGGTCAGAGAGAGTTGGTAGATGGAAGAAAGGGTCAGGGGTCAATTAGGAGATCACAAGTCATTAAACCACAACGAGAGTATTTCATCTTTACTGAGAAACACTTTGGTTATTACATCTGACCTGGAGGTGACAGTGTGGCAATTATTTCCGTCCATCCATCTTGAGAGTTGCCCTGATTGACTAAATAATACAGAAGTTTGAGTGTGTAACCATGAAGAGTCATAAATGTTCATTTTTCTCCAATAAGTTAAAAGATCATAAGAAGTTAAAAATGTGATTACACTTGCCATCAAATAAATGTAAATCCTATATTTACAATGTATTAAGGATTATACAGCACTCTTAGGACCATATTAATTTAGACCGTATTAATTTCAGTTATTAGTGCTATCTGAAAGTTGTCATTGCATTATGCTTTACATTATCCTGTAGCTACATTTTTAAAAATGAAAAACATTATTCATTATTCATTAGAATAAAAGGATCTGTTTTAGTCACTAATAATTGATTGCTTTATATAATTTACAAAATTGTCTGGATTCTCCAGATATCTGTTACTATTCTCGAACTACTTATGCTAAAACAAAGTACATGGAAAAAATAACCAAACAGTAAATCAAATATCCTTTAAGTATAAAGTATTAAACAATTCATGCCTTAAGAAACTCTCTCATTACAACTGATACAAGTTTTCAAAATAACCGAACTTGAATAGCCTAATTGTGAAAGATTAGCCCATTTATCTGAGTTTGTTAAATGCTGCAGTAGACTGGAACCAATTAAATAAATAACTCTAATTCCATATTATTAACTTCAAAAGTCCTCAGTCCCCATCATGCAGTGGTATGGTAAGTCATTTCTTTTTCAAAGCACTATTCTTTTTACCCACAAAGGAAAGTGAAATTTGGCATATTTTGATAGAGTCAACATATATCCAACAAGATGTAGTCAAATGAGTTTCCCATATTTACCGTACATATATAGTAAAATATCAGTTTTTTTCTTTAACTATGAGTGAAAACATACTGTGACAAAAAAATAATTACATGTTTTTAATTAATTGTGTTCACAGAATGAAATCTGTTTTTAGATCTTAAAAGTGACTTTATCTTTAATAATTTCATTTGCGTTACCAATATCAACACCACAGCATCCAGTACCAACTCTAAAATCATAAAATAATACAAAAAATGGAAGAGCATGATTATTATTTCACAATACTCTATTGCATAAGCAGAATATAAACTTTAAAAGATTTATCTCAGAATTGAATAGGAATTTAGAGATTAAATTCCTTAGTTAAACTTGTTCTTTCCTGTCTTGATTAAACTACAAAAAAGTGTAAGTAAATGTAATAGATTAAAATGAAAATTTGAAATAAACTGACTCATATAGGGAAAATATTTATTGATTTTTTAAAAATTATTTGACTGGAAATTAAATATTAACAAAACTACCCTTTTCAGGTTATTAACTGTAGCAGAAACTGAAATTCTCATGGCAATGAATTCAAAAGGAGATTTGGATATTTCCTGCTAAATTTATTTTTCAGCAGTTGGATTCTGTTTCTCTGTTATCTCAACTTGCCTATGCCTACACATCTACCTCACGAATGTGAGTTGCATAGCTGCATTTCCCCATTTGATGATCAATGTTTTAGAAGAAATACTTTCTTCTTAAGTACAATTTGTAGGTCAGAAAGCAACAAAAAAAGAAAAAAATGGGGAGGGTATTGTAGTTTAACTTCTTTCATCTCTATTTAAAAACACGATTTAGATTCCAAAGTCAAACTACAGTAAGATTAAGTCACGTCCATCAGTATTTCAGTGGCTAACATAGAGTCAATGAAAACTTTTCAAGGATTTGTACTAAACGATGAGAAGTTTACTTTGAATAACAGAAAAGATAAGAGATTGTGTGCTAATAATTTTCCTTTGTTCTTTAGATCATGACTAGAGTAATCAGGGAATCAATCAATGTCCTTACTCCTCAAGGTCCTTGTCCCAGGAACCATATAGCCATGTTCCCCCATCCTCCTGGAAGTAGGTAGAGTGATAATAACACTCTACAGAGCATCATTTTTGCAGACAGCCATGCAAAAATCTGTATTTCCCTTGCAACGTCTCATTCACCCACATACTGAGCACCTACAGAGTCTAATAATACTTAGCGAAAGATAAGTGAAGGAATTTTAATATGTAGTCAAAAGACCCAATATTTTATCATAAGAATAGTCCTATTTATTAACAAAATTGAGAAAAAAATAGCAAATATGTTTGTCTGTCACATGGAAGGCTGTTATCCTCCTTTGGAAGATTAGACAGGAAGAAAAATATGAGAGTATGTGGAAGACTTTGGGGAAGGCATCTTTTATAAAACACCTCTAGTCCTAGGTACAAACTCAGTGGATAAGGTGAGAACAAAAGAGTAGCAGTGATGGAATTAATGAGACTCAGCCGGACTATCTTTGTTACTGGCCCCTTTTTGCCAGGAAAATTCAGAGCTTTGGTGGCAGCCCGGTCTTCCCGAATCATCTCCATGCAGAGTTAGATACTACCAGTATCTAATAGAACTTGTTCCCTTTCCAGAGAGGGCCTGGAGGCAGAGATGTGACTGACTCACTTTCAGTGGTGACAGACACTGCTAGAAACAGATTGACTCTCAAGCCAGTGTGTATTTTATTTTAAAAATTTGTTTTATTACCATTACAACTGTTGTTTTTAGGCAACTGTTGTTACATGATTGGACCAGGCATTATGAAATACCCAATTAAGGAAATGTTGGATACATTTTAAGACTGTAATAGCTTTTCGATTTCCCTCTGAGACCATGAATCTGTATTTAGAATCCAGGGCTAAATTTGTTAGTGGGTACTATAAATTAAGTTCTACATTTAGCTTCTAATCAACTTTCTTAAAAATAGGTCAATTTTCACCATTTCTGCTCTCTGTATATAATTGGAAAATGTTTAGTAAAACTGCAAATGAGTCTCATTTTAATTTTGCTGTTGCCTTATTTTTTGACCTCAAGTTTCAAGGCCACTGTTAGTGTGAGTTTGTGACAATACATGCAGTTTTTCATGGTGGGGGTCACTGGGCTATAGCAGAATTGCAATCGTTCAAACCTTCTCAACTCATTTAGGGTGAGATTGTGTCTCTTAGACTGTATTTTTTCTGAAATAAATTCCTTTACAATCTGGGTACTTAAGAAGAATCTTGTCTTAACACAATCATGTTTCTAAGAGAAAAATTTTTGAGCTTTTAGAAAATACTAAGACTACTTTCTTACTGAGAAATAGTCAAAGTAATTTATATTTCACTGCATGACAAAATTACATCATTATTAAAGTGTCACAAAAATAAATGTTCATACGTTAACATACATCCATCTTCATTATTTATTCTATCAAAAATTCACCTGCAACACTGAAATGCAATTTGATCAGAATCATGCCGAGTTAAGATTAATATGATATTATAGCCAGGTGTGGTGGCGCACGCCTGTATCCCAGAACTCAGAAGGCTGAGGCAGGAGGATCACCATGAGTTCGAAGCCAGCCTGGGCTACACAGTGAGTTCAAGGCTCAGCCTGGACTACACAGTGAGACCTTGTCTCAAAAAAGGAAAAATAAAAAAATGATATTATAATAATTTTTGCATTTATTAATTAATTTAGAAATAAATAAGGTGCTTTTTTTACCTGGTGTATCGTGACTAAATTTAGATTATTATTAAGAATCCATATATTATGTTGATTATGCTGAGTGATGTTGAATATAATTAAAGCTAATATTATTTCTCTCTCCTTGTATTTGGTATCCCTACATATTTTCACCATTCAGTTATTTGGAGTCAAATTTTAAAATTCTATATTCTGTTAGGTTTTTTTGTGTGTGCATGTGTGTGGTACTGGGGATTTAACTCAGGGACTTGTGCATGCTAGGCAAGTGCTCTACCACTGAGCTACATCCCTATATTCTGTTAAATTTTAAAATTATTTTCAGGAAGATTTTGAGCAAATACTTAACCATAGAATTTCTCTAATCTCAGTTTCTCACTTATAAAATTTATACACTTATCCCCACAAAATTTTTAATAAGATATAACAATGACAACATATACAAAATTGAACGTACATCACAAAGATTAAAACCACTGTTCTGACGTGGTAGATTTCTTTTTGGTGTGTGGATTATGGGATTATGTGACAGATTTCTCACTCTGCATTCCAAGATTTCTGCTCCTGGCAGGTAACAGCTACAAAGATGGTATTAATATTTCTGTCCATATTCCTTTACATTACTGTTCTTCCTCAAAATATTTTGCCACTTTTGAAGCCAGAATTCTTCTCTCAGATCATTCAAAAACAGTTGATGAATTTTCTTTTTGTTGCTCAAACTCACAAGTGTACCAAAACCCAAGTATATATTCATTTTATGAAGAAAGCTAAAGAAAAAAAAAACCTAATTTTTTTATGGTAAAATCTCTATCTTCATATCTGCTTATTTCCTCTTGTATGTTAACTCATGCGATCAAAGATGCAACATCAGCAAGACACTTGAAATAATAGCCAAAGAGAAGAATACATAAGTTATAGTTTATTAATTTACAGCTAGTTTATTCTATACCACCTATCACTTATCTATCTTCTACTTACTGATCCAAATGAAGAGGTTCTGAGTATTAAAATGGCAGAATCTATTTTTTGATTTATTATTGTGTTACTAGCAGTACTTATAATGAATTAATATGCCAAAATGTACAAAATTTTTTGAGACAAAGGTAATGGCAGAATATTTTCATCATATCTCATCAATTGTCTTAGCTACCTTTCTCCTTGCTGAGACAAAATACCTGACACCCAATGTTAAAGGGGGAAAGGTTTATTTGGTTCAGAGTTTGTAGAAGTTTCAGTTCATTGTTGGCTGACTCCAAGGCAGGGTGGCATGGTGGGGGGCATCACAGAGGAGACACGGTTCATGGCAAAGCAGGGCAGGCTGAAGGCAGCAAGCAGCAAGCTACAAGCTATAAGTGACAAACAGCAACCCTTTCTGTCCCATATATCCTATCTAGGCTACCCACCCGGAGGGCTGATAGCACTCCCACCTAACGTGGGGCAGCGTTTAACCCTAGCATCACACCATAAATCAACGCCAGCATCACATCCTTGATCCCAGCATCACACCCCCTAGATCCAGCCACCTCCAAAAAGCCCCACCTATGATCACATGAGTCTTTGGGGGTCATCTGGGTACAAGCCATAACAGTAATTCTTAATAAAAATGTTGGTAAAATAACTAAAGGTAATTATCAATTATTTTTTTTCAGACACTGTTCCCATATATTTCTTTTGACTCTCCAAGTCTGAAAATTAATTATTATCTATTTTGTTTTTGTGGGTACCGGGGGGTCGACCTCAGGACCTCGCGCGCCAGCAGGCACCCGTGCCGCTGAGCGATATCACCGGCCCCTTTTTCGTATGTGGGATCCGGGAGTCGAACTCGGGCCCTCGCGCTTGCAAGGCAGGCGCTTACGCCGCTGAGCCATCTCACCGGCCCCAATTATTATCATTTTTTAAGAGAGAAAGAAACTTAGGCAATAAAAGCTTGACTATATTCCTCACTGTTACAAAATTCTAGACTTCTGACTAGAAGTTTACATCCATTTGTAAATTTAGACCGCTCAATCATAGCTATTTCTTTCTAGGGCTAAGGATGTAGTTGAGTGAGAGAGTGTTTGCCTTTTATGTGTGAGGTCCTGGCTTCTACCCCAAGCACAACAAAAATAAAAGCACAATAAAAATAAAAATAAAAATGAATAAATAATGAACAACTTCTGTGAGTTCAGTGCTCCTTAAGATATTCTGTAGCAGACTGCAAATGAAAGCAGAACAAATTATCTTAACATAACTCGGATTTTGTAAAATAAAACTTGAGCAAATAAGTCCGCATCTGATTGAAATGGCAAAGTTCCATTAAAAGATAATAACTTCTTAAAAGGAAGCAAGTATTTGGGTCAGAACTATGTCATATTTTAGAACGTCAAAGAAAAGCTGTTGTTTTAAAATACCAGGTAGTTTAGCTTATTATGTACGTTGTCTGAAAATTGATCAACAGATTTGAAGTAGGGGAATTATCCAGCACGAAAAAAATTATCCACATTAAGGCTTCATTTCAATTGCTGTATTTGACATCTCTAGAAGATAACATTTATAATGACGGAATTAGAGTATTATAAGTTTGTTGAAGAGATAATTTCCTAAGGCTGAAAAATAACAAGGAAATTATAATAATCTAGATTGTCATCATTATCAAAATCATCGAATAGTTCCGGTTAATTTTCAAAGGAGAAGGAAGACGATGGTGGTTGTCCTGCAGAAATTTGCATATTAAAATTAACATGTTCTTTCTTTTGAATACATATATCATAAAATGTATGTAAGGCTTTAAAGTCCTTTAAAACTAAAATTAGCAGGAAACAGGACATTACCACCAGTTACACAGTTAATTTTTGTTGTTTTTCTGTGACTGTGATTGAACTAAGGTCCTTCACTCTGAACTACATCCTTAGCCCTTTTTTAAATAATTTATTCATTTTTTTTGAGCAAAGCCCTTGCTAAGTTGCTCAGTCAGGGCGGGATCTTGGGATTCTCCTGCCTCAGCCTACCAGATTCCTGAGATTACAGCCCTGCAACACCACCCCCTGCTCTACACTCAAATTTTGAGGTATAAATATAAGGAAACATTTTTCCTAAATGCTTAAAGACTGACTCAGATTTTTTAGGCGATACTTCAGAAACAACATTCTTTTCTTTTAACTTCCATCTCAAGCTAATTGCTTCTGTATCTGTTGCCCAAAACAGGCTGTTTATTAATCTCTTATTTAATTTTCAGGAGTACTCTGCATGCGTAACACCTTCCCCACAGATAGAGCCATATTCTTTATTTTCAGTTTTTATCCCCTACAGAAATGTGAAGATGACATGAACTCTATTTTCTATCCTTCTGGGGGTTTCACTCTTGCATATTATGAGGATCATTCTATATCAGAACACAGAGGTGGCTAATTCTGCAGTCTGAATATAGTCTCATGGATGCATTAGGATTTAAATACAGTCAGAAGTGTTAGCCATTTGGATGGTTCCAAACTTCTACCATTTTACACCATTTCCATAAGTGACCTTATTCATAACTATTAAGAAAAAAAAAATATATATATTCCCTCCAGATATACCTCTATATTTATATATTTCACATATATATATGGAATTGCTAGGTCCAACATTATATATTTTACACACACATACACCCCAAAATAGGCAAAATATGTATATGCAAATATTTACGTAGATGCATATGTATACTTCCTCTGTAGATATGTTGATTTACACATCCATTAGCAATGCATGAGGATGATTCACCACCACGAAATAGCTCTATTTTGTTTTCATTTTTTCCAATCTTAGCCAAATTTAATCTGCATTTATCTTATGGTGAATCAGGTGAAATATGTTTGCTCTGATTAAAGCTTAGTTTTTTTTCTGAAAACTGTCTTTTGTACCTTTTATTTATATTTAAATTGAATTCTACATTTGTAGCTATTTTTTATGTACAAGAAAAACTACTTTCTAGGTAACATGAATTGGGAATTCACCCTCACTGTTAAAAATGAAAATATCAGGCTGAAGTTTTCATTTCTCCTTGTTAATATTCTACGTGAAAACTTTGCATCATCTGATCATGACAGTGTGCAGCACCTCTTCATCCATTGGATTTTTATAGGTCAATGTGATATTTTTGGAACACAGGTAAGTTAGTAGGTATGAAAGGGGCAAAGTTTCAATGTTTGCTTATGAGGTTGGTCTGATGTACCAGCACTCCGTCATCCCGTTAGCCAGTGTTTCCTCTATCCTCGTCCTCTCAGCCCTGTCACTGTAATGAGCACAAGGAAGGACCCAAGCCCAGCCATATCAGCCACGGCGACCTGGTCCTGCTCCTGAGACAGAGCCCCTAGCACGGCTGGAGTAGATTGTCACCCAGAGGACGTGGTGCCAGGGAAAGGGATCTCTCCATTGTCCACCCGAGAGGGTGGTAGTGTTTTACACAGCTGCAGCTGACACAAGCATTAAGTGGCCAACCTCTCCCAGCTGTGATGCTCTTTAAAAATACTGTCAATTAAAAAAAAATAGTTTCAATTCATTAATCATTTCTGATATACTATAGGGTGTTTCTATGCTGTGGAGAAAGGCCTAACTATTGACAAAGAGAAGTAAAATTAGATATGCCATGTTTATTTTACTGGACTTTAATGCAGCAATTCTTCAGTACTTTTGCATATTCTACAAGTTATTTATAAGATTTAATAAAACAATTATTTTACTATAACAAAGGAAATATTCAGGAATAAGTTTAGTAAAAAATGTGTAGTATTTGTATAATGAAAATTTAAAATACAGCTTTTCCTTTTCTGGAGCACTGAAATAGAAGAAAATGATTAGAAAGTTCACCATTTTAAAATGAAGCTCAAATTTTAACTTGATATAAAAAGTATCTCAGAAACATAACAAAAATACAATCGCAGGCCAATTTTCTATTCAAATATCAAGGAAAAAAATCTCAAATAAGTAGAAAATAGAATCCAGCTTCACCGTGGTATCTATCATATCACAGTCAGGTAGAGTTTATTGTGTATAATATTTTGGAATTAGAATGTTTTATTCAGTATATTATTAAATAAAAGCAAAAAACCTTATTATATTATTTTATATATTCAATAGGTAGTTTAAAATGCATTATCTGTTCTTTATTAAAAATTTAATTAAGTGAGAATACATAGCTACTTTTATAGTAACCAAAATAAATTTCTTTATTGAATAAAATAAAAATTCCTATAGTGAGTGTCAGTGTGAAGGAAGCATATGGAGCTTTAGAGAAAATGTTCTCACTAATGAATTATAACAAAAGTGTTGTTTCCTGCTCCTTTTCATTGTCTAGATCTTTTCAATCTGTTTATGTTTAGGTATATGTGTGCGTACAGCTGTGTTGTGTGTGTGTGTGTAGGTGTGTGTGTGAATGGAATGATTTTTTTGCAGTAAGTCCTACTGAGATGCATTAAAAAGCTCTAACTTTAAAGAAGGTTTTTTTACCCATCTTGCTCAATTTGGAGGTCTCATCTAAACTCTTGTACAGGAAAGTCCTATTTAACCTTAGCTTATCACTCTATAGGATTAGAGAGAAAAAAGAAAATTTCTCATTTATTTTTACCTTCATGAATCTGTTGTAACCAGATTGGCCAAAATAGTAAAGGTCATCATGCTGAATGTCATGAATTCTATTTTGGGTCATCATCCAAAACTGTCTATATTTTTGTTAAACTTACCCAATCGTATATGAATAATATATGATCATTCATATGTTCAGAGTTTTAAAATATATATATGTGGATATGCATATGCAGTGTGTTAAAAATTACAATAAATGTTTCAATTTTTTAAAATATTAAGTACAAGACACATTACCATAAATGCTCATCAAAACGCTATCCCTTTCTTCAAACACACCCCAGCATTATTGCCACACGCTGAAGCAGTTCCGGAAGCCCTCTTGTGTGAGCTTCGTTAGGTGTGTGATCAAAATTACAGTGAAATGTTGCTGCCAAGTACCATCCAATGGAAAGCTGGGCTCATGAAAACATTGTTGACTGCACCTGTCACTATATGACTTCTCACTCTTTCCCAAAGTCAAAATGACCATAAAAGGTAAATGTTTTCAATAAATTCAGAACAAGGGTGCAACCAAGGGTGCAATCTGAAAAAGGATTTCCAGAACTACTTCAGAAAGTGGCAAAAATGATGAGACAAGTGTGTTTGAAGTGAAAGGGAGTATTCTGAGGAAAGTTGGTAACAATATGACTTTTACTGTAATAAATTTTTCATTTAAACTTACGCTGTACATTTTGAACACATCTCGCATCTAGCTGTCTTATGCACTGACATTTGACATTACAAATACTCCTTAAGCCTGTTCTTCTGCTGGTTTTCCTTATGTGATTTGCAGTAAGTTACTCTACTAA
The DNA here is from genome assembly GCA_028451465.1 of Erethizon dorsatum. NCBI lineage: Eukaryota > Metazoa > Chordata > Mammalia > Rodentia > Erethizontidae > Erethizon > Erethizon dorsatum. Next base: position 152,440,244 of record CM051824.1, on the reverse strand, counting down.
CAACTGTAGTGAAAATAGGCACTTAAAGAAAGTCTAGTAAATTTTGAAAAAGTGGGGCAGTTTCACACATAATTGTACAATGTTTAAGTGATCTATTTTGTGATTTCCTTAAATAGATGCAAAAATAAGACAAGAAATGATATAAGAGATGTCAAAAATTTCACAAAGGGAACATCAGCAAGCCAAAAAGAAATTGTCCTGATATCGATAGTTAGGAAATATAAGTGATTTAAAGTGACAGTGAGGTTTCTTATTGTTGTTGTTTCAAGCCATAAATGGGAAGAAGACAGCAATTAGGACAAAAATATGATCCTACCATGAGGATGATGCTAGAGTGGAGATGTAGCAGTTACAAGGAGAAGCAGCAAGAAGCAGCCAGCCTGGGAGGGGGCACAGATTGCGAATCCTTCCACAGGACCATGAAGCGAATTCCCTCCCAGACACAGGAGTGGGATGTGGACTTGTTCAGCAGCAGTGTAACCTTGAACCTGCACAAAGCTTTACATTTCCAAAGCACTTTCCTATGGTGCCCCATTAATCCCCACAGTAAACCCAAAAAGTAAAATATCTTCATGGCCCTCCTACATCTGAGGTAACAAGGCTTAGAAAGGTTAAATTACTTACTTACAAGTTAAACATTTAGGATGGGCCAGAGAGATGAGGGTTAAGTCCAAGTGTTCTGAAACCAAATCCTGGGCTCCATCTCTTACTGCAGAATGTTCTGAGCACAAGCAATGGCAGCTGCTGGTGGCTTCTTATCTTAAAAATAACAATGTTTGCAAAGATTTAAATTGCAAAGGAAATTAAAAATTAAACCACATCCACATTAGGTGGAAGATCCATGAATTTTGAGACACTTATCTTTTTCATTGCATAGTCACTAACATAGCAAAGTTCAATATATGTGTATTGATTGAATTCACATACACTTATTGAATGAATTATTGAACAAAAATTTGGAGCATGCTGCGAAGATATAGGAGCTTTACAGAATCATGTTACAAAGGTGAACCTCGCTGTAAGCCAATTTAATGTACTAATTAAGAATATTTGGGAACAAGACAAGGGCTTCAAAAGATTCCTTTTGCAGTAAAGCCACACATATCAAGTACAACAATTATTTCAAAAACTAAAGTTATAAAACCATAAATTTGTTATTTTATCATAAACCTTCCTTATAATGTCTTAGATGAGAGTGTTGATGAAAACTTATTAGTTGTAATTGAACAGGATTTTGCTTATTGAATATAATTCTTCTGAGATTTTACAATTTCTCAGTGTTTCACTGCTTTCACATTTATTTGAGATCATAATCTACTTAGACTGGTGGATATTACTTAAACCCATGCTACACAAGACACCTTTTCCTTAAATCTTTCCGTGTCTTTAGATCTTTAATTTTTAAAAATGTTCTCCCTTGCTTAGCCTATTTCTCTGAAGGCATTATCTGAATGTGTTTCTTTGGTTTTCACTTTTTAAGTCATTCTATTTGTTTATTTGCAGTTATCTTCTCTACTATCACCTTGTTGTGAAGCTGTTCTGGTTTACATCAATGCACTTATTTTCTATCATCACTGTCTTGGAGCTCCAGTGGCGCACTCAGTCAGCGCGCAGCACTTACACATCACTGTCTTAATTTATTTTAACTTACTCTGAAACATTCCACTGAACTTCTCTGTCTTTTGCAGTGTTTCTCTGGAGTCCTTTCATTTTCTCTAGGAATGCTGTTGCACTCCAGTTCATTTTTTCCCGCATGGCACAGTATGGAATCACTGGGGTTGTTTTTGCCCACCTCAAATCGATGTCATGGCATTGTAGGAAGAGAGGGCGGGTGGAAAGCTTGCTCTAGGTGTACAACTCCAAGGTTCTCTTCTGTTATGTCCAGCCCTTCTGCAAAATGTGTCTGCTCACTATTAGAAATGGGCTGCATGTTCCTTTGTTCACCAAAGCACGACTCTCAGTTTCCCTCCTCCTCGCTGTTTCTTTCTGATGAATTTCGACTGTCTTTCAAGTGTTTCCCGCTCTGTGTGGAGCTGTGCTGTGGAAGGAATTCTGCAGGTTTCATAGATTTCAGAATCCTCCTTGCGCTCCACCTTAAACCATGGACACATTGTAATTGTCTTCAATTGAGAGTGAGTGAAGAAGCTGGAGAATTTTGATGACTTTTCTCAAGTGGTCCTGCTCTATGTTTTAGTGGCGGGTTTGACGTGCTTCTATTCTCACATCTATCACACAATCAACTTGTCTTTTTCTCTTTCCTCCAGAGGAGATGTTGCTATGGTTCGAAGGTCTCCTCTGAACTCACTGAGACTTAATTCCGACTGTAATGGTAGAGGGAGGCAGGACTGCTAATCAGTGTTTGGGGCCAAGCGCGCCACACTCGTGATGGATCCGTGCCATTATTGTAGCAGTGGGATAGTTATTCTGAGAGTGGCTTTGTTATAAATGTGAACTCTCCAGCCAGACATGGCGCTGCAAGCCTATACTCCCAGCACTAGGGAGGCTGGAGCAGCATTATGAGTTGAAGGTCAGCCTGGATTACATAGTGAGACCTTGTCTCAAAAAACAGAACAGAAAACCTGCAAACTCACCCACATGTTCCCTTGCACCCCAGTGCCTGTCGCCATCTTCAGGGCTCTTGGTCCCGGGATGCTCTTCTGTGATATGAGGACCTTGTCAAATAGGAGTGCATATTCTCCCAATCCTGTGAGGCAAATGCCTTTCTACTGTTACACTTTACCAGTTGGTGGGAGGTAGTACTCCGCTGCAGCAGCACCTGACAGGCTAAGGCCGATGTGGCTGCCACTCATGTGCTGTGCTAACAGGTTTGTTTCTCAGCTCATGGGTCGTGATTTCTTGGAGTGGGGCTCACTTCTAGGGTTTGGTTTTAACAGGATCCACTATTATGGTTTTTGAGCAGAGATCCTGTCATTACTCTGCTGCAGCGAAAGTTTTCCAACACTTCTCCGGTTCTTTCAACAACGTACGAGAACAATGTTCCCACAGATTCCTCAATGGACACATCGTGCTCACTTTCTTTGTTGCCAGGAGAAAATACCCAAAATCCACAATTTAAAGGAGGTTCATTTTGGCTTCCAGTTTCAGAAGTTTCAGTCCATGTTAAGCAGTCTTAAACTCAGAAATAGCACGGTGGAAGGGCCTGGCGGAGGACAGCTGCTCACGTCATGGGAGTCAAGAAGCAGAGATGGAAGGAAGAATTCAGGAGGAAGAGGTCCCCTCCCAGGTCAGACCTCCGGTGACCGGCATCTTCTGACCAGGACCTGCCTTCCACCAACGGATCGGCAAGTCAGTCGGCAGGAATCCATCACCTTCCAGTAGCCCCAAATATGCGCTCATGAGCCTTTTGGGGACATTCTTGATCCAAACCATAACAGGACATGACTGGCTTATTCTTGGATTGTGTAGCTGTAATGTATTAAAAGGATAAATTTATTACTTTAATGGAGTAAATAAACATGATTTTTATACTTAAAATCTCAATACCCTTTTTATACAGAACTATGCACACACACACACATACACAATCATATTGGAATACTGATTGTTGTTCCCCACAATTTACATTTTAAAACAATGAGCAACTTAACTTGTGCATTCCCAACTCTCAGAGCAGTTTTACTCATTTGTGTTTCCTGTCAAATCCTTTTTAGTCTAAATATTCCAAATTACCCCTTCCATACAAGGAAGGGAAAAAAAAGACTTCACAAATTTGGCCAATATAAACCAAATATTTGTAGTGATGTAGGGTGAAATAGTTTTGCAATTTCAAGGAAATTAATTAGTTCTTGATCACTCAGGTTTATGTAAATTTTATTAAGAAAGTTAGTGGAGTTCAAAGAGATGGAAATTGTTCCTATATTTCTTAAGTATAGGAGGATAAATTGAGTAGAAAAATAATTATCTGAGTGGCAGTAGATATCTTATGAATATATATATGTGAATGAATATATATAAATGTATATATATATATATATAGTGCACATATACATATTCATACACTCTCTCAAACACTCTTGTCAGGGAAATCACTATGTGCTAGAAGTACTTTTCTTAAAATTAAAAATATAAGGCTTTATGTTCCATCTGATTACTTGAGCTATCCACTGAGCCAAATCATTGGTGGTTTTGAGACCCTGATGGGCTCTCTGTCTAGAGACTCAAGGGTACCATGGGACATATGACAGCCACATAGCCTCCGAGTTTGGTCAGTCAAGGCATTGTGGCTTCTCCACAGTGTTTCTTAACCAACCATTTTAATGAAATTTAGTAGTCAATTTAGAATAGAACATACATTAAAATTTTAATACCAACTTTGCCTAACAACATGCTTATTTGTTTTAACTAATTAATATAGTCAATTAAAAATCATTTCCCAATGCTTAGCTTTTACTGAAATAATTTGAAGACTGTATAAGCTCCAGTGTGGCCTGACAGGTTCTAAACCCACTTATGGTTTTTCCTCACCGATTCTGTTAACTAGTATGTATGCTAACTCGATTAATGTAGCATTCAATAGAAGAGTTCTAGTAATAAACTCAACACACTTTACAGCTAAATATTTTTCTAGAGTGGTTTAAAACATCCATCCTGGTTCTGAAAAATGTAACCTACATTTTAAAAAATGATACCTACATTGTATATGTAAAATAAACTCACACAGATATTTCTAAGTCATTTTTCACCTGAACAATTACACATATTTTGGCCAAGAACAGTAATTACTTAAAATTGGAGGACTGGAAGTATCATAGTAATGGGCAGTTAAATTTCTGTTTACGCATTGTGATTAGAATCTCCCCATCAGAAACTTAAATCTGTTTTAAAAATTAAATCTTTCCCAGCGATTTAGACCTAATGAAACTGGAAACAGAGTGTGGGGTGAATAAAATGTTAACCACACCCATGACTCCAGCAATAGAAACAACAACAACAAAAAAAGCAATGAAAATCACAAAGAACTCAGATTAAAATCCCTTCTCTGGTTACCTAAGATTGAATAAGATGAGTAAAATTCTTCTGTTCCTGTGGTTTCATCCTCACTCTTTCTGTTTTTCCCCCTAAAAATTGGGAAAAATGAGATGTGACTTACCTAAAATTGTCTCAACATCTCTGCTTTCATTGTAGTACATAATCTTCATGTCTCTACCCATTTTTATTTCTCCTGATAATTAAAAGCTTAACTCCTCCAAGCCAAAGTCATGTATTAATTTTATTGCAAGGAATTTAACACCTTTCTTCCCTCAAATATTGGATTTCTTTTTACCTAGGGACAAGCTGGAATTTTAATGTTGGCAACTTTTTAAACATCCATGCAGCTAAAAATCATAAGTACCTATTATCTTCTAAGACATGAAACAAGATTGTAATCTTGGAGAAGTTACAAATAAAGGCAGGTGAAAGAATTAAAATTCACAGGGAGTCTATTATTTGCCCTTTACTTCTGTCCAATTTCACTTAGTTCATTTAATTTGTGTACTTAAGCTTTGAAAGTAGAGTAGAGTAGGTTTTCTTGGCTCATTTTACATGTGAAGATACAATGGGATCAACACGATGACCTCACAATCAGTGGATGTGGTGCTTCTGTACCCGCATTGCTGACGCAAGTGGAGCTTGTCTTTCTTATCCAGGATGTCAGGAAGAGTCTTTGAGGCCAGGGAAGTGTTTCATATTCCTTTATGATAGCCAAGGATGGCAGTAAGAGGTCACAGACCAGCAGTTTGGGGAAACAATGATTCCTGTACTAACTGAGGCCACAGGATCACATGCACAGGACACCAGGATGCGGAGTGTCCAAAGATAGGAGCCCAGGGAGAGCCTGGACCATAGGTTTTATCTGGTTTCCATGAGAACTGTCAGGCAGCTTTGAGAGAAGATCTCCGGTGTGGGGGGGTTGCATATTTCGGTGGGCTCTGACATGTAAGTGTGGCTCCTAGGTGCCTAACCCCTAACCTTGCCATGATTCAGGCAGTGTGGCATTGCCTCCTCAGCTGCCAAAGTCAGACAGAGGAGGTGTGGCTCAGAACTGGTGCATCTGATCCTCAAAGCTGGGCTCCTGTCTCGGCCACATCTTACCAGTGGGAATTGGTCAGCCCCAGAGGATGCAGTTTCTCCTTAGGGACTGTAAGCTTCAAAACACCATAATATGTAGCATATTCAGCTAAAAATACATTCACATGGATAGCCACTCTGCAAAATATTCATCTTGTTTTTTTCTGCAATAAAATTCAATTGGTAGAGTTGAAGATTGGTTTAGGTTCTCTACTTGTATAATTAACATGTGTTCTATAACATTTGCTTATTCTTAAAATAGGAGTACAACTCAAATAGAGGAAACATAAATCACTCTTAGAAATTGTACTTCTTTGGAAGGTTGATGATCATAAAAAAGTGCATGCAATACCATCATATAATTTTACGAAATCTCCTTTTACTCTTTCTCAAAATTTAAACAGGAATTCTTGTAATTCTAATAGTTGGTAACACCTTAGAAACAACACATTATAATTATGATAGTTTAGAGCTACACAGATAAGCAAGAATTAGTTTTTTTCTTATGAAAAATAGGAATTGTAGTCATCAAAAATTAATTCACCTTGTGTGCTACTATTTCCTCACCTGTGAAAGGAGACATGCACAGCTTCTGCTATATATGGTAGGAAACACTGCTGTTTGACCAGTGCCTCTCAAGGATAAGACACTCACCGCATAAATATCAACGACAAGGCTTTCAAACAAAACACTCAACTCAAGAAGGGTAGAGAAAACCCTTCTGTATGGAAATGTTTACCAGTATCTGTTTCAGAAGTGGGATGATATTTGCATTGACAATGTTTTTATGCAGACAGGGAGAGAGCAAAAGTCAAGTGTTAGGAAACATGGATATGATTAATTCCATGTGGAATATGGAGAGAGCAGGCTAAAATTTTCTTCAGTCGTTACCACGAAATGCCCTTGCTGATGTCTGCTGCTTTGGTTTCCCAAGTATTTAATGATTGCCTTGGCTTCAGTTCCTTCATAAGCTAGGAAGTTTTGGAAACCTGCAGGGTTTTGTTTGTTTGTTTTGTTTTTTGCTTTTAGAGAAGACCGAACTTAATGCTGTGAGAGGTGTGAAGAACATGAGGAAAGAATGGAAAGACAGCTGATATGAGTGGGGACTTAAGCCAGCTCTGCTGATGGGTGACTGCAGGAAGAGAACCCCGAGCCCAGGATCCCGCCCCTCCTGTGGTCATGCGATGAGTGCTGCAGTCCCCCAGGCAGGCAGCCTCAGTAATGGGAAGACTGGTCAGAGAGATTCCACAGTCAGAGAAACTGGGATACAGGGCGGAAGTTTGTCTATGTTCACTGTACCGGTCAAGCACAGTGACTTGTGGACACCAACAACAACTGCCACACAAAGTCTAACTCCTTCACAAATGTTTTTCCTTAAGTCCTTGTGAATCCTCAAACTACTTGAAGTACGTATAATGATAACATGATGTTTTGAAGACTCGTATGTTATCTATAGGGCCCAGTTACTGTAATAGGGCTGGAGCATCATTTCTCAGCATATCTCCTGGGGGTTAGCAACTCTGGGATTCAATAAGTTTGCAAGTATCTTGGTTAAATAAAAGGGAAAAAAATGTTTCCTGCAAGACTTCTCATGCAGTTTTTCATATTATATATAATGAATTCCCCCTCAAGGAAAGGGACATTTGAAAGCTTTTTCTAAAAAACAACAAAATATATCTATTATTTTATTTTACTCAACCATTCTTAAATTGCCAACTTCATGAAATTTACAAAATTTTGAGGTCCATCCAAGACAATTAACATGATTAAACAAACTACCATGTTTATATGACATAAGAAATGAGTGCTTTGGAGAAAAAATAAGGCCATTCATAGGAGTTAGGAAGTGCTGGAGTAAGAGACAGAAATGGAGGGGTTGTTTGGGGGATTATCACAGTGGATTTTAATGTTCTCATCACAAAGAGATGATCGATGTTTGAGATGATGGATAACCCACACATTTCACTTGATCAAAGCACAGTGTATAAATGGTATGAAATATCACACTATACCTCCTGAAGTTACACAATTACTATCTATCAATAAGACAAGAAAAATAAAGATGAAAAAGAAATAGAATGCACATGTGTTGTTCGATTTACACCTTGAGGGATAGGAGGGAGGAAATCATTCTGCTAGTTAGAGGAAAAGTGCTTCTGACAGGAAGACACCCAGCAAAGGGAGCCCCCTGAGGCAGCAGCGAGGCAGAAGGGGCCAGTGTGGCTGCACTGTAGTGAGCGGAAGATGGGATTAACAGCTGGCCCCAGGTGAGCAGTGCATGGACAGTGGGGCAGCGAGGACTTGAGCTTTATTGGGTTAAAGGTGAGGCTCTTATTCAGGTTAGAACTCTGAGTGACTTGAGCCAAGGCTATCATGGATATGCAATGGAAAATGTTTAAGCATGGCCAGTGTATCTAAAAGGGTACCTTGATTTATTATAATTGTTTTGTGTGTTTTGTATATATATATTTTGCCCTGTTGGTCTGACTGTTAATGTGTGTTTGTAATAATTGATAAAAACTTATAAAGTAAATAAATAAATCTGATGCTGGCAAAAAACATTTTAAACAATAGAAACAAAGCTGGAAGGGAAGGGGAAAAAAGAATTGAGATGTGTGATGCATGTGTACCAATTCCCTACAATGAATGTGATCCTTATGCACTGTAAATATGCACTAATGCAAATAAATAAAGCTCTGAATATAACTTAAATTTAGAAGCAGATGAATTTCCTGGTGATTGAACCTAACGTAAAAGAGAAGATGAGGTGTCACAGATGTTTCTCTGACTATTGTTGGAGAGGAAACAGAAGAAACAGAACAACATGGTGGTTGAGAAAGGCCAGATATGTTGGACAACATAGTACTTATAGTTACTAACATGGAATTGTGCATTTTAAATACATTAAAACATTTTATCTCCTGTGACCTGTTCTTGACACTACAACACACACACACACACACAAACACACACACACACACACACACATACACAACACAGAGAAATTTTCAGAGTCAGTACCTTATCTGTGGTGATGGTATTTTGGGTCTGTGGATAGGTCCAAGTTATGAAAACGTATGAATTAAATAAATGAAATTTTTATGTAGCAATTATGCTCAATGAATCTGAAAAAATAAAAAACAAGAAAAACAATAAAAAACAAACAAAGAATTGGATTTTCATCAGCTGGCTCAAGGAAATCTGTGGCCAAATAATGTTCAAGCAGGGAAATCTTTTAGAGTGGGCCAGATGCTTGAGATGTCTACTGGACATGGAAGAGGAAATGTCAAGAACAGTGATGCAGAGGTCATGAAATCAGCATGTCTGAAAGCATTTCACATGTAAATTCTCTGAAATCCAGAGTCCGGGCGACCTAGCCTAGAGCGTGTGTGTGGTCATAAAGCTGCCTGGAGAAGGGGGATTGTGGTATTCCAACGGGAAGGGACACACAGGCAGATGACAAGCCGGGAAAAAGGCTGAGGAGAAAGTCAGAAGGAAATTATATCTTAGCCACATGAGGATATAGCCACAAGAAAGACATGTTCAGTGGGAGTGAATGCCATTGGTAAGGTGTAGGCTTGGAATTGACTTTGGATCTCCAGAAAGAGACCAGTAAAGTCGTTCTAGAAAGCTAAAAATCACCTTACTAAAATTGAGAAAAACTTTCCCTCATTAGCATATTTACAAATAAATACTAAAATCTAATATTAATAAGAATATGTCATTAACACTCCAGACTCATCCTAGAAATTTTTTAACTGCATGCTTAGAAATGTACTCATATCATTCTTCACATTATGTAGCCAAAAGGGAATGGGCACAGCAAAACAGGAAAAAGAACACTTATGAAATTACTCACTATGCTAAGTGAAATGGCAGGCTGTGTTCTCACCGCACAAGGCAACATTTGTGACGAAGCGAAAGCAAATTCATTCTAAAACTTCAGAAATTTATTTCTTTAAGACTGGGAAGAAGCCAATATGCTGCATTACTGTCGTTATTACTACTCGATATCTGAAGTCTCTAATCTAGTGAATAATGAAAGAAACCGGAAGTGAGACATCCTTGGTGTGAAAAAGGAATTAGATGTACTATTGCTTATAGATTTTTACACCTTTAGCTTTTTGAAGTAGGAAACTCCAAATTGATAGAAATACTATTAGAAATTTTGTGTGATTAAGAAACTTGTTCATATAAAACTTAAGTTACCATGATCAGTGACATGTTATGAAGCAGATATAATCATGAATATAATTTGAAAATTATACAGGTATTTGTAAAAAAGATACTAATGAATTTATGAGATAGTATTACTTATGTTATTAAAATAAAAACCATAAATGATAGCTACCTTGAAAAATGGAAGCTGTTATTAGAAAGATATATTACCCTTGAATATAACAATTAATAGCTCATATTACTATTAGCTATCATAATAATTGTTAAATTCTGTGAAATATCAACAAAAATGTCTCAAGTTTTGAAGAAGAAAGTTGTTTTTATTGTGGTTGTGTGTGTTTGAGTATGTATATGTGTGTTTATAATCAAATATTTTGAACAAGTTTTGGAATAGGTGGAGAGCGGTACTGAAAATATTTTTCATATAAAAATAATGACAAACAGATTATCCTTTCCAAATATTGAGAAATCCTGTCTTTTAAGTAAATTTCACTGATCAGTCCCACTTCTCATGCAGAAATCTAAATGCCCTTCTCTTTAGATTCAACCTATTCCCCCAAATCCTACTATTTCACTTGTTTAATTGCCACTTAAATATGTTTGCTTCTCATCATCACCATTCTCAATAACTAGGGAAATTTATTCACAAACTGTGCATGAAATTTTGACTACTACATTCAAGCATTCTCTCCACCTCCGGATCTTTTAAATAGTTCAATAAATCCTCTTTCATCCTTCACTTTACTTACATACTTTATGGAAAGACAACTGTAAAAATAAAAATTGCCAATGAATTCTTTAAAAGAAATTTGCTGGCTTTCCATTTTTTGGAATAAAGTGTCCTATGGTATATTTGCCTGAACCTTGGTTATCTATCAAATCTCATGCTTTCCTAATTCCCACCTATACAATCACATTAAAAATCCACTATAAAAATAGATACCCAATGATTTCTTCTATTTTACTCTCTTTAATTATCCATCAGTTTATACATTATTTCCATAGAAAGTCCACCTTGACCACAAAAGTTTACATCCAACCTAATTCTAGTTTTGTTATATGCTTCTATTATTGGTTCTTACAGCTTCCACATTTCATAAACACATTTCCTTCCATGTCTTTCCAAATGGCACCGTAAGCATTCTGAAGGCTGAAATTATCTCCCTGGCCACTTGTTCCATTTGTACAGTGTCTCAGTTAGCAAATATTTATTGAAGAATTTAAGAGTGTTAAACTAGTTTATAAATCCCCAGCGGTGAGGTTAAAATGCAGAATTATAGAAATCATGACTCAGTAACATTTTAGTTTATGGTAAAAGAAGTATTCCAAATTAGACAGAAATGACAAATCATTAAATAAGTGGCACTTGGTCAAATGAACAACTCTTGCAAAATAATGATGTTAGCGGCCTATTTCTCACTAGAAAACCAAAGTAACTTAATGGCTTTTGGGCACCTAGATAAAAACACAGGCAAGTATTCACTTTCATAGAAGGTTTATAACATTCCTGAGACTAATAGAGAAAGAATTCAAGAAGAAAAGTAGATTTTTATATGTTTAACCAGGCAAAAATAATACTCAGTAAAGCATGGGAATAAAAAATTTAAACTGTGTAAGTATGAGAAAAACTTAGAGATAGATTTGATTTACATAGACAATAAATGGTCATATACATGTATTAAAAGCTGTGTAAAAATATATTCTAAAAATCAAGTATTAACTTTGCTCCTTTTCAATAAATAAACTATGTGGCTAGAGTTGGGAGCCCTATATTCCTGGACTGTCTGTGACCCTGTATTTCTTGAGGAGCAGTAGACCTGACAGCATTTCTTCTAGGCTTTTAAAAATGTGTTAGAAAAGAGATAGTGTCTCTCTCCTAGAGGAAGAGGGAAAATAGTTTCCTTTTCATCAGAATGAAGACTGTTTCCTTCTGGATGGCGATCAGACAATTTTAATGACCTTTATAGAATACCTGGGTTCTTCAAGCACAGTTGCTGTGCTGTAACACAGTCCACTGCAGGTGAAATGTTACCTGTTCTCAAATGGCTTCTGCTATTGTTGCGAGTCCTTTGTCTTTGAGTAGGAATCTCCAGTCCACTGCAGTATCCAGGAAACAGTGACAAACCAAGAGTATACCAGCAGTAGAGTAAAATCTAAGACACTTTAAAGTTCCCAAAAAGTTGGCATTTAAAGCATAAACATGGGCCTGTGGATGTAGCTCAGTGGTAGGGTTGTGCTGAATTCCATCTCCAGCACTGAAAATAAATAAATAAATAAATAAATAAATAAATAAATAAATAAATAAAATCTTAGCAATAGAACATGCAGAAAGTCTTTAAATTGTGTAATTAGTGAAATCTATACCAAGATAATTTCAGCTTTTTTTTTTTTTTTTTTTTTATGGGTACTGGGTGTCAACCTCAGGACCTGGCATGCCAGCAGGCGCCCGCGCCGCTGAGTGATATCTCCAGCCCTTTTTACATATGTGGGTTCCAGGAGTTGAACTCGGGCCCTTGTGCTTGCCAGGCAGGCACTTACGTGGCTGAGCCATCTCACCAGCCCCATTCAGCTTCTAACTATTAAAATATTAAGAGATTTGCATGAAAATTGGTGAGATTTTGAACAATCTCAAATATTGCTGCTAATACTCAAATCTAAAAGGTAATTCAATGATAAATTGAGACATCTTTAAATTTGTGAACCATAATAAAATAAAACTCCTCTATGATTCATCAATTCAGTTTCTAAGAATGTATGACTCATAGGTCTAAACAATGAGCTATTCAAAAATACATTCATGGGCTGGTGAGATGGCTCAGCAGCATAAGCGCCTGCCTGGCAAGGGCGAGGGCCCGAGTTCGACTCCCAGAAACCACATAAGAAAAAAGGGCCGGTGATATCACTCAGCGGCACGGGGGCCTGCTGGCTCGAGAGGTCCTGAGGTCGACCCCGGTACCCACAAAAAAAAAAAAAATACATTCATTATAACTTTGATTATGATGTAAAAAACGACATCACTTTAAATGTACATACATACATTAAAATTATCAGACTGTGGTTCAATGTAATACACTTGATAAAATAGAGAGTTTTTAGAATTATTCCAAGTTGAAAGGCAATATATTTTGATTATACATTATCATCATATACTTGTGATTATCCTGGATGTACCAGACAGTTTATGAGAGTGAATGAGAATGCTAATGTAAATTTCGTAGTTTTGAGTATCTAAATGAGTCAAAACCAAAATTTGGAATATATTTACCAAAGGAGGTTAGCTTCAGACATGAGGAATTTAGATACTGATTTGTACATCCAGCGAGACTAGATTAACAGACAACTGAGGTAGACTGATATGTCCAGTATGAAGAAAAACAAGTAAAAGTGTGTTGATCAGCTTTCCCATTTCTGCAACAAAATACTTGACTTTCACAATTTAATGGGGAGAAATGTTTACACTGGCTTATGGTTTCACAGAGTTAAGTCCATGGTTAACTGCCTCCAAGGCAGAGATACCATGGCTGAAGTGTGTGGTGAAGGAAGACTGCTCAAGACATGGCTCTGGGGAAGCAGATAGCAGAAGAAGAGCTGGAGAGGAGGGCCCAGGGACCAGACAGTGTCCCCAAAGTCAGGTCCCTCATGATCTACTTCCTAAAATATCATGCAGCTATGAATTTATCAATGGGTTAACTTTTTAATGAGATTAGCAACCTCACAATCCAATAACCTCTCCAGGACTCTCTTAATCAAGTCAAATTGACAATCAAGATTAATCTGAAAAAACTGTAACTTGGAAGCAAAGGGAAAAAAATAGTGTGAGAGAAAGGAAGAACTGCATATCTTCAACAAAAGCTGTTGATAAGTACGATGAAGATGAAAGTTGACCTTAGACATAAACAGATTAATATTTCGGAGAAATCATTCAAGAATAAAAAGATCTGTGTTTTGGATGAAAGAACAACCTTTTTTTGGAAAACACTTTTAAAAAATCTCAATACAGTAATAACAATATATCTACTTCTACTTTAAAATAAATATGTAACATAAAATGGTATTGCACATAGAACTCTAAGAACATGGTTGCATGCTAAGAAATGCAATAACATTTCCCATTACATTAGAAAATCACATTGCATTAGAAAATTCAGGCAGAACAGCTTTATCATCATTTCTAAGGAATCCGAGGAGACACTGATGAAATTCCTCAATAAAGTATATGAAGCAACACGTTATTTCTTCATCTAATAAATAATACATATAGATCATGTATTGAGGGTGATGATTTTTAATTTATAATTTGTTTTTAAATCATCCAAGAATTTAGAGGACTGTTTTCAAGAATGCATGTTATGGTATATCAGAGATTATTTATTGTTTTTATTTTTTTTGTGCAGATACCTTCTTCTACCACACCACATATGCTGACTTCTGGCTTCTACTCTGCAAGACTATCACAAGTATAGCATTGTGTTACGACGATTCTACGGTTTACGGTTTACTATACAGGTGGTCATCAGATAGAGCCTGGGCTAATTGGAATGTGTACCTTAGATTTTGGAACAGTATCTTTCTGAGTGAGTGAAACTGAAGATGTGTCAATATATTTATTGAACATTCAAGTCTGTCATATATACAAAAGGGAAGAGAAATCAGACAGCTGCAGAAGGAGGGGGATGCAGTAGAAGAACTGATACATGGGTAGCAAAGGAAGCACAGGGAAGATGTACGGTGAGAGGACTGGTGAATTTCCCAATTATGTGTCAGTGTTTTCCATGTGGTCAAATTCTGCTACATCTGTTAGACTTCAGGTTCTGTGAGACACACCTACACTGTTAAGAAACTCCTTTGTTATTAATATTCACACACATTGCCTGATTACTCAAGCCTCAAAGGATCATAGTCAATATATTAATCTTTACTTTTATTTCCTGAGTCACAAAGTAAAATTCTTGGAACTTGAGAAACAGATCCTTGGAAGCCTCATCTTCTATTGAAGAAAAATAAATATTTTTTCGGGCTTGGAAGTCTCACTCAGAGATTCTTCCTGCTAATTTGGATTCTAAACAAGCAGTCAATATCCACTGTGAACATTTTGAAATGTTGGAGTACAGATAGAAGCAAATATCCAAGTACAGATAAACATGTGTGAATGCATTATTTTCAGATCATAGTTTCCTCCAGACAGTATTCTATCTCTAATGTTCTGAAAAAATATATATAATGGTGCAGAAGAGCATTTAATGATGTATTTCAGCTTCTTGCTTACATTACTTTATAGTATTATTTTCTAATGTAACTTTTTGAGTGCCAATTGTCTTAGAAAATTTATTTATAAATGAAAACCAAATCAGCATCCCTGAGGGGTTTCTTCACAGAATAAAAACGATTTAAAAGAACTATTAAGTTTTGGAAATAAGAACTTCTGTATTCTATGCCTACTGTTCACAGTAACAAAACAGGGTTAACCTCACTATGTGTAGTTTTATGGGTAACTTCAAGTAGTTTGTCCAAAGTGCTAAAAATGAAAGCATTTCTTTAACTGATAAAATTGATTAAAGTACTTGAATCATGCTGATGTGATATCAGTTTGAAACAAGACAGCCTAAATAATTCACGATGAATCAAATTTTTTTCTTACTACAGGATATCTTTTATAAATTCTTAAATTTTTTTTCTACATAATGAATGATGAATAGCTGTTTTAATTCTCACATCTTTGACCATGTACTATAACCTGAATCTATTGTTATTCTGGGCAGCAACTCTATTCTTTGCCCACATGTTTAAACATTTGTATGGCTGGCATGAAATTTCCATGTAAAATTATATTAATGGTTATATTCCTTTTTGTCTTTTTTTAATGAAAAGCAAAGTTTCGTAGCCAAATCATAAGAGAATAACAATAGTTTTTACCTTGTGCACTGTTATCATCAAAGTAGCTACTCAGTACAAGACATAATCTAAAAAGATTCTTACAACAAAGAAACAGGTAACAACCAACATTTCTTTTCAAGGAACTAAGATAAGTAAACTTAAAGTGCTATACATTTCAATAGTAGAGCGTAAATAGTTAGATGAAGCAAAATGGTGAAAAAAATCTTTCTGCAGAAAGGATATTGTTAAGAAGAAAATCAAAGGCCAGGCATGATGGCCTGAGTCTGTAATTCCAGCACTCAGGAGGGTGAGGCAGGAGGATTGCCATGAGTTTAAGGCCAGCCTGAGCTACATAGGGAGACCCTGTCTCACAAGACACACACACACACACACACACACACACACACGCACACATTGTGTTGAATTTGCAATTACCTTCATTTTTATTATGCAAGACTATGCTTGCACGGGAGGATCGGGAGACAGTCGCCCACAGGCATAACTGGGAGCCTCTTTTGTAGACGAAGTTTTATTAGGTTGTTGCCATGTTCATTTATTTACATATTTTCTACAGGTGATTGTGCACTAAAACTAGAGTTTAATA
Source organism: Erethizon dorsatum (assembly GCA_028451465.1). Lineage (NCBI taxonomy): Eukaryota > Metazoa > Chordata > Mammalia > Rodentia > Erethizontidae > Erethizon > Erethizon dorsatum. The sequence continues at coordinate 152,423,518 of CM051824.1, read as the reverse complement.
GTGGGCAACAAGACAGTCTGGCCTTGCAGAAATGGAAATACTTATTATTTACCTCAGTATAGAAAAAGGCTTGCCAATGTATGCTTTATAGGATTTCAAAGAAATACAGCCTTTGGTTATTGAATCTAAAAGGTTATAGTACAGTTAAGTAGAAAAATATACATATCAAAGAAATAACCACCAACTTGCTGAATCTTGTCCAATGTGCTTTCAAATTCAGTCTTTCAACTGGGAAATAATCCAACCTGCATTCAATGTCAAGGGCTCTAGTGGTTTACACCAAACAGATTCCTTTGGATAAACTAGTGTGACTTCAGAACATAACATTTCAAAATTTGAACAGAAGAAATATGGCATACTTTATTCCACTTATTTAAATTTTGCAAATTAACATTTAATAGAATACTTATTGACATATTTTCTTTGTTGTAAAGACTAGGGAGTAAGCCACATCTGCAAATTCCATTAGGAGTTTACAAAGAGGAATACATGTGATAGAAAATACTGACATGGTTATACAATGCAAACTTTTTCATGGCTGAGTATGCTTTATGCTTTGATAAATGGCCTGCATAAAAGAAAATAAAGTCATGGGAAATAACTGAGGATGATAAATTTTTCTAAAGTAGGGACTTTGAAGAGTGATGTATTTTACTGAGTGACTGTGCAAATCCCTAGAGGTATGTAGAGAATTAATATGCTAGAGTAAGAAGCACATTTAAAAATACATTAATCTGATAGTGGGAAATATAAGCAAACAGGGCTAGAATGTTAATCAAGCTGCCTGTGCTTCTCTTTTCAATCTCAACAATTATGTGTATCTGTATGGAGTATGAGGAGTATTTCCCAGGACAAAATATTTCTCATAGCACGGATTCTTCCATATTTGATGTGAAGGTCATTCAACATAAGACTGGGTTTTTCACAAGTGATAAAAGAAATTTTGAAAGTCCCATTCTCTTTCCATTTAAAAGGACATATTTCAAACACAGTCTATTAGCAGAAACAAAACTAAAATTGGTCGTCTTTTTATTTTAGCCCAAATGCAAATTCCAGAATATGTCATTCTAAATTTTTTGATGTTTTAGATTTATTCTATATCTAAATGGGTTACATGTTAATTTATGGTGCTTTAAAATGATAGGAAATCTAAAAGGTTATATATTCTTATTCATCTTACTTTTAGCTGACAGGATTGAGACTCTGAGTATAAAGAAGTAAATTGTTTATGGAGTTATTTTCCAAGGTGAAACAAGCCTTCATTTTTCCCCCTAAAACATATGTTGACTAAAGTTTGTAAACTGTTTATCCATTACCACTGTACAGAAAAGGTAAATAATAAAATTAAATGCTAGAGAAGTTAATTAAGTTAAATCTGGCATGCATTAGTGTTGCTGGACAAAGTCACTTAGAAAGTTACTGCTTTTATTATAGAGGAATCTTCCCTAACACTAGTTTCACTTATACACGTAAATCCTCTGCTCAGTGGTGAGAGAATAACCCCCAAAATTTTTACCTAATTAATCTTTGTCTGAGGCCCTTCACTACAGAACTAAAAGTTTAAATAATGAGTAGAGACATAGCATTAAGTATCTTTCTGCACTTAGAGGATGATTAATTATAATGGCTAAATCCTGAACATTAAGTTGAATACTAATCTGATGACAGACTTTGGAAATAAGCCAGTACTGTGCACACATCTGGGTGCTTTCTATCCTTTAGACAGAATAATAAAAAGAAAGAAAATAGGAACATGTTAACAGTTTATGTTCATTCTACTTAACACAATTTCCTTCAAATTTGTTTGGAAGTTAAGTGAAAAAATAAGTTTCTCACACCTTTTCTACCATGAATATGAGCTGCATATTTATCTCACTGATTTGATAATTATCTCTGTTTTACATGTGCAAAGATCATATTCAAATATAAGTGAAGAAAGGAAATAACAAAGAGGAAATGGCCCAAGACTTTAATTTGCACACATATTTTTCCATTGTGCTTCCTGGTTATGTGTAGGTATCCTGGCAAATAAAGCAGTGTCCTGGATAGTCACAAGCTGCTTTGAGATGGTTTTGATTTACAGAATAAATACCCACTAGATTGCTCTGCACCGCACAGATTCACTGGGCTGGTATAAATAAACTCAAAGGGCAAATGCATAAAAGGTCAAAAGATAAATGTTATTAAACACTTTCACCAGTGGACAATAGAAGTAGAGAAATAGCTTCTACAGAAAGAGTTGGAAAATCAAGAAGCTTCTTCAAACTCATGCCTGTTGTTCCAAAGGATTAACTATACCTCCATGATAAGAGGAGGGAAACAAAGTCCTCTAGATTCCTATTTCTAAATCCTCCCTCCCCAGCGTTGGTATTTGGAAACAGGGAAGCTTATCAGGGCTACAATCAAGCTCCCTGGCCACTAATAAATTTCTTCTTCCTTCAACGTGGGTCAATTTGGTCATGACACCATTCTCCAAATCTCTCACCTTGCTTTATTGAGTTGCAATAAAACACCATATTGTTGTTGTGTGATAAGATTTTCCCCATTGACTCACTACTCTTGTCCATCTCCATCTCCTCCTATGACCTCAACGCAAATATTTATATGATTTTAGAAAGTTCATATGGATCATTATGTGCAAATGGATTTTAAGATGCACATGAGTTTCAGTGAATTTCTTTTGACATGAAGACATCTGTTTATGTGGTCACATTATCAAATGAGCTTTCTTTTGCACATTTAATAAAGCAGAGATTAGCCCTTGCATGTGAAGTCACTACCCCCAATACCTGGAAATGATAATTCAAAATGATTAGAAGCAATAGGGCCAGGAAGGCACACAGGGCAGCAATAGCACCTGTTCAGAACAAAACCAGAAAAGCTCATAGTTTCCAAGCATCCAGACACAAGTCCGCCTCTGTAATGAGAAATAAGTAGCCCTAGATTAAACAAAGCCCTAGTCCCATTGACAAATAATAAAGGTAAGCTTGAAAGGATCAAAGGATTTCTGAGTGAATAAACTATATCATAGAACAATTATTAAGAATATTTAGAGGAGTATTAAAAATACATAGTCCCTAGCATGACAAAATTCATGACGTCTCCTTTCAAGTAAACATTACCTTATTTCCAAAGCAGCAAAAACCTGTTGTGTGGGACACCTAGTCCATGGTATTTTGTTATAGCGGCCTGAATGGATTAAAACAGTTGCCTTTTAATTTAGGGAAAAACTGTAAGGAATAATTCTTAGTGGGTGCTAATGTGTTATATCATTGTTGTCATACAAGACTTAATAAATACATTGTGTAAAGAAATTTAAAAGAATGATTGAGATGAGGAGATTAATCATCCAGTTAATCAAAACGAACCCATACCTGACACCTACTGAAAGTATCAGGTAAGACCACGAAGACAGGTTAGCTACTTGTACCTTACATCACCAAAATTAAAATATGGATATCGGAGATATTAAAAAAAAAGGACTTTTTGAGACAAAGACTACGATGTCTAAAATAGAAAAATATATTGAATACATTAACAGCAGATAAAATACTACAGAATAATTGGTTAATCTAAGGACATGATAATTGGCACTATGCAAAAAGAACAGAGAAGAATATGTGCACATCATTAAGCACGGGACCAAATGCAAGAAGCATAATATACGCGCAATTTGAGTTCCCAAAGGTAGAAGACAGAAAATATATTTGAAGAAACAATGGCTTAGTTTTAATCAAATTTGATGAAAATTACGAACTCACATCCAAAAAGCCTGACAAACACAAATATTCTATAACTGTCAGGAATGGTACGCCAAAGTTAATCATAATCAAACTGCTTAAAATCAAAGATGCAAAGAAAAATTGTGAAAGGATTCAGAGACAAAAGGAACCAAATAAAGTTGACGGCAGGTTTGTTTTGTCCGAAAGGAGGCAAATGAGAAGGCAGTGATCACTTTTACTCCTACACTCGCTGAATTCAACACTTTAGAATTCTATACTCAAAGGAAAATCTTTCAAAAAGTGAAGGCAAAACACTTCTCAGACAGAAAAATTCTCAGAGAATCCAACAGCAGCTGCTCTGCACTGTAGGAAATGTTGAAGCAAGTCCTGCAGGAAAGGGCCAGCAAAATCAAGTGGACCTTTCGATCTGCCCAATGGAGAATGGAGAACACTTGCCATGAAGAGTAGGTAGGAAGGTGGGAAAGTCTCTTTATTGTTTTAGTATTTGAAAGGTAATTAAGCACCTAAGTACATGTTCCAACAATGCCAAAGAAGTTCCATAGTATACAAAAACTAATATTTTTTGTCACAAAATAGCAAAGATCTAGGTAGGAGAATAATGGAATTAATATAATTTGAAGCATCCAGTAGTATGTATAAAATTGTATAATATGATTTTCAGATAGACAGCAATGGGTTAAATGTGCATGCCCTAAATCCTAAAGAAATCAGTGAAATGAAAAGTTACAGATAATGAACCAACAAATAAGATAAGAAATGAAAAAACTTAAATTCCTTAACAAAAAAAAGAAAAAAAAAGAAGAAAGGTACAAACAAGGAAGAGGACTAACATTAAATCCCAAGATGACAGATTCAAACCTAACCATATGATTCATCGTATTAAATATAAGTAGTCTAAGCATCCCACAGTTTGTCAATTGTTTAAAAGTGCAAGACTTAACTATACAACATCTAAAGTGAAGTGGGTTACACAAAGGGAACAGGAGAAGGTGAGATAAGTCTGTAGTCCTTCTAGAGACGGACACCATACAGTAATGAGGCAACATCTGGCAAGGTAGACATGGAAAGAGAATTCCACTGCAAGTGTCTGCTAGGACCCAGGGGGAGATGCCAGGGAAGGGACCCAGCCTTGTTGATCAAAGGGTGGGTGCAGCCAGTTGTGCTCAAGAGCCCACAGTTTCTCCAAAAGATCAAGATCGAGACAGAATGTTAACAGATTAAAAAAATGCACAAACCCAAATTTTACATATAAGTGTTAACTGCTTTGTTCTATCTACTTTTAGTTATGATCAATATTTTTATTTTATTTAATTAATTAATTAATGTATTTATTTATTTATTTTGAGACAGGGTCTCACTATGCAGTTCTGGCTGGCCTGGAATGCACTATGTAGCCCATGCTGGCCTCAAACTCTCAGAAATCCTCTTGCCTCAGCCTCCTGAGTTCTGGCACCACCATGCCCAGCAATATTTTTATTTTTTAATTTTAATTTATATATATACTATATATATATATAAATTTATATATATAATACTATATATTTATAAATATAATACTATATTTATATATAGAATATATATAAATTGTGTGTGTGTGGCACTGGTAATTGAAACCGGGCCCTTCACCCTGATCTTTGTGCCCACCACTTTCTAAAATTTTTTTCATTTAAAAGTTTTTAAGTTGCCCAGGGTGGGCTTGGACTTGCCATTCTCTTGCCTCAGTCTCCCAGAGCGTGGCATTACAGGTGCGTGCCACTACGCCTGGCTTATAATATTTTCTATAATAACTCATTGACCTTTGGATAAATCCTTGTGCACTTTCCTGGAGCTCTGCTCATAGCACTTTTATCTTGTCCTCTGCTTGGGGGAATGCGTTATATACTATGCAAACACCTCTCCTAAAATGAATCACAGTTCTTTAAGCCTAAACAGACATTCTTCATGCCTTTGAAATCTTAATAAGGCAAATGGACCCACATTCCAGAAGCTGGACAATTCTTACACTGTGGTCCTGAGTATTTCTTTGGGAACATTGCTGAGAGCAATCATTGTACTGGGATGGTTAACCTTTCATTTTCTTTAGACAAGATGTTGACAAAGCCATAAAAAAATTCGAGTAAAAAGCTAATCCTTCAACTGGTTCATCGGATAAGACATTTAGCAAGGCCATGATTTGTGTGAAGAAGCTGAGTTGAAAAGTGCCATGTAAGTAAGGCATGGCTGAAATACAGATAAATATGAATATTTTGATAGGTAGATATAATAAGTCAGGAGATGTGCATTTATTGTAAACATTAAAATGCCTTATTCATGACAGCCTCATATCTCACCCGATGTTTTACAAGATAAAACAAAAATTCAGTTAACAGCAGTCTTCCTGAGGGACATCAACCAGTGTGTTCTTAGGCTGTTAATTTCCTCTATTCTCCACTTAAACTCTAAGTCCTGCCGGAAGTGCAGGCTCTGTGGACTTCCTGTGAGCGCCTGGGCTTCGTCACTAACGTCTAGGCAGAGACGCACACAAAGAACAGCACATCTTCAATACCAGTGTTCACCATGCATTTGAAGAAGGAATTAATAGTAATACTACTAAGCATTTATTCATTAAACACAATATTCAGTGAATATTCTAAGTGTCCCACATAGTGGCTTAGGCCAGGGTCTACAGAACCAGAGCTTTGGAGAGGCAGCTGATTGAAGTCAAGCCTGCAGGAAAGATGGGGAAAGAAAAGACCTCCAGAGAAATGATCTCACCAGGAGGAGCTCTTTAGACTCACCCTGCTTTGACTCAAGAAGAAGGTTGATTCTGTAGGGCCTGGAGGGAATTTCCATGCCTCTAATGAGGAGGCTTCAATCACCCTATGGGCAAACGTGTGGAGGGAAGAGATGATAGCAAATGGTCAAATTCCATGTAGCAGAAGGGGGAAGAACAAGCCCACCAAACCATCCAAAGATTCAGGGATGTGGGCCTGAATGAGCTACATCTGACACAGTATGTCAACTAATTTAAACCTAAAAACAACCCTGGGAGGCAGAAAGTATCTGTTTGATTCTCACTGGAAACTGAGGCTCAGAGAGGTAATGTAACTTGCTGGTAGTGTATAGCAAGGCAGGAGCAACTTGCATGCTTGGAAGGAGGAAAGAGTAGGCAAGACAGGAGTGAGGGAGTAGGAGGTGGGCATCATCGAATCTCGCAAAACCTGCAGCTGGTCTCCGGCTTCCTTCACAAGCTTCCACAGCACCTGTTTGGGGAAGAAGTTACTAGCAATACCATGTGTTTATGTTTTTTTTTTTTTTTTTTTTCCTTACCTGGCATTCAGTCTATGGAGAATCTTGTCCAGGAAGACACAAGTCAATCCAGTATTTTAAAAAACTATCTTTTAAATCCAGTAGTTTAAAACTGTTTTTAAAATCCAATTTTCCCTTTCAAAATAGCATTGGAAATCGCCATCTTTCAACAAACGGGAAGCATTCTGTTAACTGTCCCAAGGCGTTTACTGTATATTCTGGATCTCCTTCTTGTATTTCTTCATACAGGGACTCGATATTTACACATATAAGCCCTCGTTCTCGCAAGACAATAAAGTAGAATGGTGTGCATGCAAGATTAAGACAAATCATGTAAGCTTCCTGAGATTTGCTTACAATCCTTACAATGTGAACACAGTAGGTGACTTACTTTGAACTGTAAGATACAGCTTATTTCAAAAGACATTTAACATGAAATAATAGAAATAGTAAAGCATGCTTCTGATGAGAGCTCGCAAGGCGACTTCCTTTTAACAGTCCACGGGGAGTCTGCAAACCACTTGGCCCATCCATTATACACGCTGGTCCACTGATGTCTTTCAAGGCTCGTCCTGCCACCTCCCTTGCTCACTGAGTTGTCCTCACCCACAACCACCAGAAAGCTACTTACATGTTTCTTGAAAATCAACTTATTTTGTTCCCTTTCTTCCTAGTTGTATAACTGTACTAATTCAAACTATTAAATTATGTGAACCCAGATTCTTTATACTTTACATTTGCTTCATCTAAATCCTTATTATAGTTCAGTAATTCCTCTAAGCCAGCTTTCCGTTTCATTGTACAGCAGTGCTAGATTTCTAAGTCAGGTGTTTTATGTCTTAAAATCATCCTAGATGTCACAAATCAATGTTGCCTTATGTCCAGGTGGATGTCCAGTAACCTCGCTACATTTCTCTGGGCAGCTCTGTCTTTTACGTCATATTGCTTTATTAATTTTGATAGTCAATATGTTTATAAGATGAAACCTAAAGCATTATATTTATTACACAGTACTATTTTTCATATTAACATTTTCAAAATGTGAATGTGATTTTCAGTAACAGTGAATATATTGTAGCATTATAATGCTAATGTGAATGCCAGCTAAGAAGCATTTCCTTCCCTGTGCGCTTTTTGTGTTTTTTATTTTCAGTAGCTCTCCCTCTGAGGTCCCCAAGGAAGTTTGCTATTTCTCCCAATTTCTGTTGGGTGCACCTTCTGTTGACTTCACAGACAATGCAGCAAAGCTCCAACAAAGGCAGATAGAAAGGAGGAAACGAAGAGGAGGAGCAATTTTCTACATCAAAGGCATTACACAATGCTCAACAAAATCGTATACCAGAGTGCGTGACACACATTATCCATGCATCCAGGAAACATTCTTGCCATTCTAGGACTATGGCGAGTCTTGCCAGGTACTTTGAAATTGTACTTGCAAATAAGCTTCCTCATTCTTGCACTTTGAGATAGATGAATGATGCATAAACAAGTGTCTCCCTTATCACCAAACTCCCTGGAAGACAAATGGAATTCAGGTAGCATGTTCTGGGCAATTATACCGAGACTACTCCTGCTGGCACCTTTTCTCATCCTACACATGCCTCCCTGCTTCTGTAACACAATCTCTTTCTGATGAGTGATTTTAAGAAAACAGCAAAGAAACAGCACTCTGATGTCAAAAAGGAGCAAAATGTGATCTCAGAATTAAAGGCTTGTCTTCCAAACCTAGCAGTGTAACAGGTTATGATAATGAGAGCTGAAGAAGAAATGGACATATAAATATTGTAAATATCAATCCTATTTTGAGACAAAGGAGGGAATGTCATAAGCACATTAACATGATCAATCTCTTTCTCATGAAATCAGGGAGAGCTTTAATCACTAGGCAGGCAACGGCTGGAAAAAAAGGCAAAGATCTTGAATGGCTTAAGGACTTTTTTCCTCTTGTGTCAAGTGTAGGGGCTTAACATTTATTGATAGCTTAAAACTTTAAAATTAAACCCACTCAAACAATCATTGGCATCAACTGAAGACATAGACTGTACTAATGATCAGTGCAAAAGGGAAAATTATGGAGATCCATCATGCTGTTACACATTCATATTCGTATTGTAAGCCTAACTACTTTGAATATTAATAATATCTATATGCATTTTTCTTAATAATGGATGTCTCATGAAAAATTAAAATTAATTAAATGTGAAGGTATTTAATAGTCCAAATATTTGAATTATCACATTCTAAAAATATATGTGATAAAGAAAATAGCACACACACTAATAATGCTTAAACATAAATTCTCCTATAATCACCACTAAAGTTTAAGCACCTACATGTGAACCACAAATAAGCTAAATCACATCAATGTAACATAAATATATATGAAAAGTATACAAGAAGAGTCCTGATGCTCATTCAGGTCAAATTCATTAGATATTTATCTGAGAGTTCAAATTTCACTTTTACTAAAGAACATATAGAGAAAGCAAAGTTATTTCCTTAGGTAAAATTCTGTGAGATTTTTGATATACCTATCTATTTACTCCTCCAAATGAATTCCCTTGACATTTTAATTCTTAAAATTCTTTGATAAAAATTAAGTAATTAGCAACATCCCTGTATTGTTAATTAATGAGCAATTCTTTTTCATTGTTTTTTGATAGGATTTCATACCACACCTGAATAAATATTCTTTGTTCTGAAAGCCACTGGCTGAATTACCCCACACCATTTATCCCTAAGAGCACAGTCCTGTTGGGACTCCGAAGTTCTGTCTCTGCCAGAAGTAATTGGGGCTTTGAGCTTCCAAAAGGTTAACTAACCTAAGAATAACCAAGCAGTTTCTTCTTACAGGGTCATTGCTCTTAAATGTCACAGTCATTAGAAGTCATCACAGCTTAACTACATGCCTTGGATTTGTTTTTAAATCACGAAGAATTAGAAAGAAAATAAAAATTCTCACTTTTATCAGGGGTTGGATTACCTGAGGGTCAATATCTTCAAGGCAAAGATGTCAGCGCCTGTGTACAATTTTGTACTCAGTTTTGACTCAGTTTTGAACAGGCCCTAAATTGCTTAGAAGGAAAAACATTATCTCCAACCCCTCTCTTAAGGAAAAGAATGTCCATAAGTGCAACTACCGTGAGAAAACAAATCTACTACTTGAGGAGTTTTTGGTTATTATACATTGAAGGTGATAGTTACAGAATCAAATCATAGAAATAAAATCACGGATAATTTAAAACAATTGCAGATATAAAGAAAAGGTGAAATATTTAAATAAACTACAGTAACCTCTTCTTTTCCTTCTTTATCTGCTGGAAAAAGACGTAATACAATAGTTCTGCTTTTCCCCACTCAGATTGTACAGTTGAAAGAAAGATGAGTGCCTTTCATCAACAGAACAACATTCCTTATTACCAATTTTGATTTATGTACTCTCTACCAACCTCCTCCTGACTTCATTCCTTAAAAATGTTTGTTGACTGAATGGTGAATGATTGAATGAATTGCAATTCAAATAGGTATGAGAGAGATGACCAATAAGTACTATTTCTGAATTTTTGAAATAGCAAATGTTTTTATATAAGAGTTGTATGTATAACAATGGTCTATGCTAAGAAAAAGTGTGTGCTTTCACATGCTTAAGGATGCACTGTAAGAGAGAAAAAAAAATGTTCAGTATCAGTTAAACAGCCCAGGAAGATTTATTCAACACTACTGCAAAAGGCGTGATATTGAACGCCAGTCCATGTAAACAAAAGATAGACAGTTTTGAAGCGCTGGGAAGAGCTACTGTGGGAATGCTAGCAATGGTTAGGCCAGAGCTGGCCAATGGAACCAGCCATCTGGGCTTGCTCATTGCTCTTACTGAAGTTTGCTGAAGGTGGATGGAGGTTTTCCTGGTGATTATATTTCATACGGAGGCTTCTGGGTCCTTGAGAAAGAAAGGAAGAAACCTGTATGAAGTTAGTCAAGCTGAGCTGAATGTTGGCACCAGCTTGGTCAATTCATATTCATATTCATACATTTGCTAAGCCTGCATATTCAATTTATCTTTATGGATGAGAAAATGAAATTGACTTGGCCTGTATGAATCAGACTGCATATGTGCCTGTGCCTACAGGGCTGGAAACGTACAAAGAATATTTTGAAGAATGAAATTATTCAAGTACATATTTATGTTGAGTAATTATCAAATATGTGCTGCAGCATGCAATAACAACCACCATCTACTTTTATACTAGGTGGAAGAAGTTATCAGGCAAAGGGACTGTCAGCTAGTTGGTTGTGTCCTGAAAAAGTTCATCGTTCATATACTGAACAACTGCCCTTCTTATTGAAAATGCCACTGGATCCTACAAATCAAGGCTTGAATAGCAGACGGAGAGATTTCCAGGAATAGTCCAAGTATCAGAATTTGTAGTGGTCACTAAAAATTGCATCTAATTTGAGATTTGCCAATGACAAATTCCAGGTTGAAGAAAACCATGTGCAGTAATAGGATGAGGAGAAGCTGAGTTGGGAACCCTTCTCTACCCCAGATCCGAACTTCATCTCTCCTCCCTGGACCACTGACCATTCTGTTCTAGTTCCCTGGAGGGGAAGTTGAATGAATTCACAATAAAAAAATTAATCATGCATCACATTGTGATTCATAAATATGCACAAATATTACAAATCCTTCAAAAATATAAAACAGGTTTAAAATTTGCTTCATTGTTCTCTGTACAGTCCATGTTCATCTTCCTAAAATGCTAAAATGCAAATCTACCTGATTCTCCTGCTTACTCACCCTTCAGTGGTGCAGCAAGACCCATCCTACTGTTCAAATCCCAAGCTCCTTAGTAAGCCAAGGGTTCCTCTTTTCTAAACCACTCTGCATCCCATTCTACAGCTTCCTGTTAACTTCTCCTTGTGCAAATCACTGCATCAAACCTCAAAGACAATGGGATTCTAGAGTCTACTGTACTTGGGAAGAAGACGCTTATGCGGAATGCAAATTTCAGGAGCCCGTGTAAAGAGTCTCAGTTCAGGACGTGTGTACTGGGCTCAGAAATATCAACAGAGCAGCCTCACGTGATTGTCTGGGGAAGCTATGTAAGACTTCCTTAAGACTCAGTTTAAAAGTTGAATTCTCTGTGTGCTTGGGTGAGAGGACGGGAATCGAAGCTATATTTCTCTGAATTTAGTTGTTATTTTGTTTAATTTTGCAACTATAAAGATATTTCACATAACTAAAGTAAACTGTGAAAAGCCAGTTTGTGAGCAGCCTTCCTAAATACAGAACCCCGCCCTGACGTACAACGCCTTCCTTCTGTACCCCAGCCGCCCCCCACCTGAGCACACACAACGATGGCTGTGCTCATCATATCAGCCTGGAGTTACTTCTAAGACGGAGTATGAGCCCTATTGAAAAATCAAAGCAGGACATATGTTCTTCCTCGTATTCCCAGGTTTTAAAACTTGATTTGGCACATGATGATTCTTTTACAAATGCAAAGCGATTGATTTGGGGCATATAAGCAACTCTCCAAGGAGTGCTCCATAGAGAGCAAAGTAGGGATGACTTAGAATTGATCCTATTGGGATGTCACAGCTTAGATTAGTCACCTGCACTCAGGGTTTGTATGTTTTTTCGCTGTATACCCCCAGGGCTGAGAACAGGAACCAGAGCCTCGCGGGACACCATAAATTTCAGTTGACTCAGAGAGTGAATGAATCAATGATGAGCACCTCCATGCCTGAGAGTCCCACACACAACAGTGCATCCTAACCACAAGCCCTGGACCCCCACGCTTATGTTTCTTGGTTCACCTATTCATACTCTATGGTAGGGATTTTCATCTGGAAAAATCCTGACATATTGGAGGAAACAAAAGCAAGTTAGGAAAGGAACATTTTGTCAAATGATAGAGGTTGATGTGATACATATCAGACACATACGGTGAAGTGCTTTCCTTAGGATTTCTGTCGAGGACTGTGGGTTTCCTGACAAATGACCACACAGTTATCAAACACCTTGTATGGATCGTTAGAACCAGAGAGAATAACTCTTTCCTGCCATGTCTGATAAGGGCTTAGTTTTGATTTGAGGAGCATTTGTCTAGTAAAACTCAAACCTTTTTATTTTTTCTTGGATACTCCAGTTTGACTACAATGTCCTTAATTTACTCAATCAACAGATCTACCTGAAGATCTGAGAGGTCACTGAGTTGAGAGCTTCTTTTAAGAGAGCTTTACATAGGCAGGAGCCCTTGTAAAATACTTTCTGTTGGACATAATGTGTCCTTTCATTAACGCATCACAAGTTTCATTTAGATCTTTGTCTCATGATTTACATTTAAATCTTTACAGTTGACACCTTCTTAGTTCTTCATATATTCCACTCAAGCAGTTTTTAAATGCTACTCCATAGATTATTCATGACACTTTTTGCTCTTCTGGTGTAAAAGAAAAAAATATATTATTATCTCTATAGCTGTATCTCTATATTTTTCTGTATACCTGAACACAGAAAAAGGTGACATTTGTCTATCAGTCTCCAGTGGAACAAAAAATTGTTCTGTGAAAATCTAATATCTATGCCTGTTCAGGTAGGTGCAGGCTAACAATACGATCAGGTGATAGTGATAATAATCAGTCATCACCGCTTCCTCCAAAATAAACTTGTCATTCCCCTGACACCACGCTGTACCCACAGATCTTAGTGATCTCGTGCACCATCCGCCTGGGGCCTTGCTACCTATTCACCTATCTTATATGATAAAATCATATCTGAGCCCTTTATCCCATCATGAGAAACAAAAGTATATTCCATACATAAGTCATGGGCTTTTCTCAACAACAGAAAAGTGATTTTGAAAAATATATTGTTGTTGGCAGCATGTGGGTAATGCTGATGAGAAGGATAATCTATTGCCTATGAAACAATACATCAGGGTTACACATTCCTCCCTCTTCCCTGTTTGAGTAAAGCTGAGATATGGGAAGTGAAAAAAAAAAGAATCAGAAAAACTTGTTTCAGTCATCAAGATATGAGAAATCAAGGAAGGAAAGGAACATCATAACTACAAAATACCTACATTCATGTTAGTGCCAGGCTCTTAAGTGAAGCAAGGCTGCGGCTGGATTTACCCAAATACAGCCTACGGTACACTTGAAACCAAGATACTCACATCCTGTCCCTTGTAGGTGGAGAGTCGTCGCTATTATGATAATGACATTAAAGTGAGAGAAGCCTCACGGAGGATGAATTAGCATCAAAGAATCAGTGCAATTTGTTGTCAAAGTTACTGGCCTTCTGGGAAAGTACAGAACAACTTTGGTAGAGTAGAGAGGAAGAAAATGGAGAGGCTTGGTTTGTGCAAGAGTAAAACTGAAACCAAAGGATGCTGGGATGGACTGGCACCCCTGGATGTGGCTACACCTACAGGAAGAACCTTGGAAAAATCTGCAGTAGGCGAGTGCGTTGGGCTGAACCTACTGATGACTGGCTCGGCAAAGTGAATCCAGTGAATGTTTTGTAAGCATCCCTGCCCTCATCTGTTCTGGCTCCCGTGACTTCTGCATAGAAAGATGCTCTGGGGAGCAGGGGGTTGAGTCCCCACAACTGTGTGCTCTTTCCAGTGCTTTCCTTTGGTCTCTGAGGGAAACTTTTAGGCTTCACTCATTCTTACCTACACGTAGGTAATACTTAGCAGAAAGACTGGAAAGTAGTAGGCCTTTAAAATTTCACAGAATGTAATTAATTAATGGAGGAGTAGAGTTTTGCATAACATTTATCCTCCACGTAGGCTGTTTAACCTGCTCTGCTCCAAGACATGGTTCTACTCCAAATGTGTTCTTTTTCCTTGACCAAGGTTGAAGAAGCAACTTCCATCTTAGGGATTAACTCTGAGAATAAATTTAAAATCAACACTAAACTCTTTGCATAGATGTGGCGCTCGTTAGACAAGGTGTGATCAAGCAATACCATGAGTATTTAAATCTTTTAGAGTAAAAGACATGCTGCCATTAATCCCTTTCAAAAAACTCCTCTTTTTTTAAAACCACATTTATCCCATTACTTTTCCCACTTTCTGAAGCAGTTCTGGAAATACTCTTCCATGTCTTTTCCCAGCTGCGTTAATGTTCTTTATCTATTCACGCTGCTTAAGGCAGTTTCTGTCAAATAACATAGCAGTGTGTCCTCATTTACTTTATTCACCTAATCTAGCACTGTGTGACTTACGGTTCTTCTCGAAAGTCAAGGTGACTATGAAAAGTAACCATTTTGCATTGGTTCAGGACATTAAGGAAGCCACAACAGCACCTGAAAGACATGAAAGAGGACTTCCAGACCTTGCCAGAAAGTGGTGAGAATGAAGGGTTAAGTGTGTTCTAAGTCACGGGGAGTAATTTGAAGGGGGTTAATGGCAATGTGTCTTTTACTATAATAAATTTTTAAAAATTGAAATATTCATTACATTTTTTGATCAAATCTTGTATTCTACTGAGCAAAACAAGTCCAAGGACCATAGCTGGCAGTGGACAAGGAAGATGTGGAGTGTGCTAGAGACGACTGGGTGGTGAAACAATCTGTGCCTGAGACAGCAGAGAGTGCAGGGTTACAGCCAGTGACCCTGAAGTTAGTGTCCAGGCTTTCGCTGCGAGCCGACCCGCCTATGGTCCGTAGACCTGGTCCTCACACTCAGTCTTCCACTGCTTCATGTGGGGGGCCCATTTCCTGCTGAGGAACTCTGCAGGTGGGGTCAAAGAAAGAGAGGAAGGGAAAAGGAAGCGTTAGTGAAAGCGGCAGTCACAATTATGAATGCCTTTTAGGGCCTAAAAGGAATATATGGGAGAATTCATCTCAACCCTTTCACCTGTAAGATGTGAAATTTAAAAAAGAGGTGGAAATCACAAATGTCTGTTTCACAGGTGGGGACAGTTTCAAGTTCTGATGCCAGATATTCTGACTCCTGTGCCCCTTTGGACAAGGATCACACCCGTCCCTGGCACTCCCCAGCCATAGAATGCACCCAGATAGTCTCCCTTTCTGGATTTCTAAATAATGGTGTTTTTTTTTCTCACTAAAGAGTGATGCACACTCCTCTCTGAGGTGCATTTTTTATTATATTATTAGAAGACACTATCTGTGAATCTAACCCACCATCTGCTTAAATTCCACATTTTTACCCAAACCTCCTAAAAAAATAAGCTCTGGAGAACATCTCAAGGGCCTCAGATAAATTTCACTGAATTGTAATTCCACCATTTTATTCAAGTTACACTGCTAAATGTGTGGGTGAGACTGGACGCTCTTATTGTCACAGCGAACTGTGGTGATTCTTCTCTGAATTAATTTAAATGGAAGCTGAGAAAAATTCCCTGCACATAAAATGAAAGACAGGGGAAAGTGCCTCATTTCTCTTCATCTTAGAAACTGAAGGGAATAGGCTGCTGAGTATTTTATCATCAGAAGTTCAAATTTTATAAATCTGAACGAGGAAATGTGAAAAATCAAGTCTTTTAAAATATATTAGGAGAAAAGGGAGGAGAAAACAATCAAAACTTGCAATTCATCTCCTGTGATTAGCTCACTGCATACTAATATAAGAGGCACACGCACAAGAAAATCATTCTCTCTTTCTTTTTCTAAAAATGAATACAATGATCATAAAATGATACTTTTTAAATCTTTCTCCTGCTCCTAAAAAAAAAGTAGCTGGCCTGTCAAAATAGGTGTTGCCTTCCAAATTTTCAGACTACAGGTATCCCCCATGATATAATTAACTTAAATGACTGTCTTTCTGCCAAGATGACAGAGGTGGAACAATTTATGAAACTACTATCCATCTTGTAAAGAGTTTATAAAGCCCTTACTCATGATTGGCTTCACACACTGATTAATAGACACGTTCTATTTCAGACTTTAATTAAAAGAAATAAAAGCAGTCAACTGTAGGCCATGAATGCATTGGTAACAAAACTGAGAACCATTAGAGAGATGGAAGATCAAGCACTGAGAAAATTCAGTGTGAAGCCTTGTAAGTAGATCCATATGCTTGGGCTAAAAGCCTCTCTGGGACAACAGGATGGCCGAGGGATCGCACAGAGGGAAGAAAAGAACAATTGCTGGTAGAACTCTCGGAGTTAAACCTTCTCTGCTTTCATGTAGGAGAAATGTGCCCCATACTTTTTTGTATTTGTATCAATGTCAAAGCTAATAGAAAAAAAAAAAAAAAAGATGACTTTCAAATGAACAAACCAGCTTGTAGGTTTTGTTACAAAATACAAAATATGAAATGAATTCAGTTGTCTCTAAAGAATAATACAAATTATTGCACAGATATCATAAACTGTCAGAAGTGAAAAAGAAAATTCAGCAAATGACCGATTCTCATGGCATTTTTGTAATTATTCTTTTACTGGATGGTAAGCATGCATCTGTACTTTAAGTCAAATAACTTACAGAAAGTTAACAATTCAAAATGAAGTAGAATTGGCAAAACACTGGAGTATGAGAGTCATCGTGGGGACAAAATATCCCCTGTGGGTCTCTTTCTCACCTGCAGGACCACAGCCATTGCTGAACACTTGGATGGCAAAGGTCCAAAACTGCAGTCAGGTTCCTTAAGATCTGCTGCACATATTTGTTAACTTACAGACATGCAGATATCTCCTTATTTTGTCACAGTCATAGGGGAATTTTCTGCATGCATACCTGGATCAAAACCAAATGAGGAGTTCATAAAACATTTAAGTTAACCTTGCAAAGAAAGAGTTCTTTCTTCAGTGCCATCGAGGTACATGGGGTAGGGCCCTGGCTTTTCAGAGTCCAGGGTTTGGGCCCAGAAGGCAGACAGATACCAGCCGAGCAATGTGAGAAGGCAGTGTTGCAAAGACTTAAAAAATGAAATCTGTGTGACAGGAAAAATATTAACATATGAGCTTCCTAGCCTCTCCCCTTTCACTCCTCATTAGAGATAATTCTGTTTGTGCCAGTTTTATTCGGGTTCTTACTGAACAGAATGGCACGGTTGTGGTGAGGGGCTGGAAGGGCAGAAATCAAAGTAGCCAACACCAAAGTGACTGATTTTGCTGGAAAAGGCCGAGAACTACTCTTAGAAAGAAGAAAATAAAACATAGAGCAAATGGAACTGGAGGTGAACATAAAAGTCTTCAATACTGTCCTCTGTAGAGGCACTGTGGGAAGATGGAGGGTGTATTTCACTTTCAGGTTTACAGAAAGCCATGAAGTATGAGAGGATGAAGAAGGAAAGAGAATTTACCCTGTCATTAGAGATCCTTCCTAGGGCCTTGCATATGCAAGGCAGCCGCTGTACTTCTCAGCTACACCCAAACCCCAAATGTTTATTTAAATAAAATTTCATTATGTGCCTTTGATCTTTTTTTTTTTTTTTGTAGGTACCGGGGGTCGACCTCAGGACCTCATGCACCAGCAGGCGCCCGTGCCGCTGAGTGATATCACTGGCCCTTTTTTCGTATGTGGGTTCCGGGAGTCGAACTCCGGCCCTCGCGCTTGCCAGGCAGGTGCTTATGCCGCTGAGACATCTCACAACAGGTAATAGGAAATACTTAATTAGTAAATGTCTTTAAATTAAGGACTGGGATTTTAGTTTGATGCAATATATTACAAACTCCCCCACTATCAGATACATCTGTATAGATTTTACTAATACATTATATATACAGTGCATAGTGTTCTTTTTGATGCATAAATCTAAAAGTCTATGCCATTCTTCAAGCTACCACAGTTCTAATAATTCCAGCTACTCAAAGAATGGCACAAATTTAATATGTTAGTGTGAGTTTTTAATATGCTTGAACATATTGGCATTAGATTTTTAGAGGGATATCGTCATTTATGCCAATGAAAGAACTCTACTTTCTCACTATAAACATGCATTTAGAATGGCTACTCACACACAAGGGCTGAAGTTTTTGTTTCCCAGAATGTGTATATTCTGTTTATAATTTGTATGACCTTCATATCAGTTATAAATCATCACAGCTTCATTCCACTTAAACGTAGAAAGGACCATTTTTCCCTCATGATACTCAGTTAAGTTACAATAGAACAGTACACATCTTACTGATTATTTTATCATCAGTCTACCACATTGAATTCCCAAAATTAACAGTTTTATATAATTAAATTGCATCTCAAGGTTCTTTTCATTTGATTATTAGACAACTGATTTCCATATAAAAATCAGTGAATGTGAGTTGTATGAAATTAGTGATAAGAATTCAAGATCAAAAAACGTTATCTGCTTGTGAATTTATCCCAGTGTTAATTAGCAAGCAAATCCAAATTAATATGAATAAAATCTCCACCAAGGCTGGCTCAGGCCACAGACTTACCTAAATGAATTTCTGTATTTTATCATCTTTATATTATTTGCCTAAATTTTTTGTACATTGGGTCAGAAGACCTGAGTTGAATTTGTGGAATCTTCCTGCCAATAGCTAGATATCCTTGTACAGTCACTGTAAATAATCTTGGTTTTCTTATCTATGAGCTGGAAATAAGAACTATACATGTCTTAGATGTTCTGTGTGAATGTTTACAAAATCAGGCATAGTGAATGTTCAGAACTCAGTGCAGGGGACCAGCACATGGCAAGCTTCAGAGCCAGAAGTGACAATCATGGCAATGTGACCAACAAAGCATTGGCTGTCAAAGTCCATTTCCACAAGAAAATGCCAAATTCACTCATTTTCTGCCAAGGACATCAGTGGACAATATGTAGGTCCTAAAGGCATAGCTGTTGGCAATCCAAAGCCTCTACTTCTGTGTTTCTTCCACATTTACCAACCTACCTACAGCAGGTACTTGCAGTGCTCACAATATCACAGACATCAAATAGAACGTTTTCTACTTTCAGTTCTCCCATATCACCATGTCTTTCCAAGAGACCAGACAGAATCCAGGAGGAACAGCCAAGTTAGGCTGTGGTTTCCTCACTCTTTCTCCAGACAGGGGTTGGGATCTAGGGTGTTTCAGATCTCAGAATTGGCCACTTATTCTCACAAAGTGAGTCAGTTCAAGGTGAGGGTTTGAAAGGTTTTTCTTTTCCACAAACTGGTGTGATGCAGAGTTTGGGTGTGAGTTATCAAGGAACAGAAGGGGAAGTGTCTAACTTGCTTTGCGCCATCAGGAAATACATCATGCAGAAGTATTTGGCCTCAAATTGGAAGGCCGTTTATTGATTAATCAAGTAGAAATGGGGAGGGGTACTCTGTTTCTCTGTGTTCACTAATATGCATCAAGTATCGTGTAAGGGTGCTACGACATGGAGTTAAAGAAAGCAGATTCATCCAATTCCTTCTGGTGGCACTAATTTACTAAAGGAAATAAACTTCACACAAGTAAGATACAACTATTTTCTTCTTTTTTTTTTTTTTGTGGGTACCGGGGATCAACCTCAGGACCTCGCGTGCCAGCAGGCGCCCGTGCCGCTGAGCGATATCACCGGCCCCTTTTTCGTATTTGGGTTCCAGGAGTCGAACTCGGGCCCTCGCGCTTACCAGGCAGGCGCTTACGCCACTGAGCCATCTCACCGGCCCTGATAAAACTATTTTCTTATTTTCTAACTGTCCTAAGTGCAGTGATCAAAGAGGCCACAGAAGAAACCAAATCTCCTGGTACCTTGATCATGAATTTCCAGAAGTATGAGTAACAAACTTCTGTTATTTATGTCTGTCTTAGTCACTTTTGTCATTACCAAGTCACAGTATGCAACACTGGAAGTTCAAAAGAGGAAATGCTTATTTTGGCCCATATTTACGGTCCATGGTCTCCCGACTCCAAGGCATGGAGAAGGGCATAGGGGAAGAGAAGCTTTCATGGCAGCAGGAAAGCAGAGTCGAGGGAGGAGCCGGGAGGGAGTTATATACGCTCCAGGTCTCGCCCACAGAGATCCACTTCTTCCTACCCGACCCTTCTCCTTAGGGCAAGTCAGCTATCGCCCCCACAATCCAGTGACCCTCCAGAAGCACATGAGGCTTAGGTGGGACACTGAGATATAAACCATCACCATGACCTCAGCCTGTGACAGTACTAGGAATTGGCAAAATACCAAAATGCTTTGCCAAGGAGTGGAAACAAGGTATAATCTAAATAAGATGATGTTAATGTTAAAGAAGAGCTGGAGAAACACACGTTTAGATTTCATGTATAGAAAATCTAAGTTGGTCTATGGGAACTGTACTAGAATAAAGGGACACCGGAGACGGAAGCCTCATTTGAATTGTTATGAAAATAGTCTCAAGAGTGATCAGAACCTGTGTAACAGGAGAAGAGGGAGGGAAAGATTCAAGGAGAATAAAATATTGGAAATGAACATATTAGACACTTGAGTATTTTTTTTTCTTTTCATACCCTTGTGCCACTTCTTGCCCACACCCAGAAAAGAACAGAAATTTCCGAAACAAGGGCTAGGTGCAGAAAATTAGAAGAGGTTATTTCAGGTTTGGCCTCTCAGCCGAAGTACCAAGGGGTCCTCTGAGCGAAGACGTACAATAACGACTTGTCACATCCACTAAGGGCTTATCAACAGTGCTTGTAATTTGAGGAGAAAAGAATTTACTATAAATATAGAACTGTGGTTAATCATGTATATTTAGAAGGATATTTCAAGATGAATTTTTGCATGCCACTTTCTCATTCTGCCAGAGAAAGATGTTCTCCAGAAAATTGTGTCATTACTACTTTTAGATTTTGGATGAAAATATCCATTTTGGAATAGTTTGATAAATAATTACAATAAAAGCATTCTGTGCTGTGATGAACATACACACACACTCATGCGTACACACACACACACAAACACATACTGCAGGAAGCTTCAGCCCTAGGAGTAACAGAAACATATTAAAAAACAAGGCCAAGAGCAAAACACGGTAAAGCAATAGCAAGGTGCAGAGAGCTATGTTGCTAGCATAGTGAAGGAACGGTCGTCACTGAGGTTTGCAGAGAGTAGAGGGAAACTCACCTCAGGAATTGGGCTGAACTTTCCATAAATTGGAATGTAAATAATATTTGGCTAGTCACAAAAGATGGAGTGTCTAGAAATTAGGGAAAGAATATCAGGTGGTCACTGTGAATTCATAACACTGGCCAGAAGTAGGAGTTGGGGTTGGAGGAAGACTGTGAAAGACTTAAAGTATGGGAGGTTTCTCAGCAGAAACTGGACCCAAGAACTAGCTCAAGGGTGATTGCGATGGCAGAGCTCCACATGCACGCTCAGGTGTGGCCTCAGGAAGAACGTCCGTGCTGTCTTCTGTCTCATTTGCTCTCCCACCCAACAAGGATCATATTATACAGGCCATGTAAATGGCGGGTAAGCTAACTAATGGTCCATAGATGAATAGATTTCAATGTGCCTGAAGTGGTGCTACATGGGTGAGCAATGGCCATCTGTGTATCAATATTTGTTTAAAACACTCACTGGAATGCAATAGTACCGAGCTAAAATCTGTATGCTACAAGACATTTCCAAAACCAGGAATACTCTGTGGAAACGTTGCTACATTTGGTCAATACTAAAGGAGTCAAATCGCTTGGCATCTATCCAACCTACCATTGAGTTGGATTTGTGATGCATGGAACCGCAGATTTTTCACAAGTTTCCTAAGAGCCAATATTGTACAGGGTAAATGGTCTAGAAGAAAGTTGACCTGGTAACATTAGGAAAATCCATCTTCCAAGCAATATATCACTGGACTGCATATGATTATGATGCATTTCCAAGGACAGGAAGGTTTGCTTCTGACTGAACATTGTGTTTCTTTCTTAAATATATTTTAATCGTTAAGCTAAATAAGAAAGCTTCAAATTTACCCAGTGTGAAGTACTCTACTTAGAAGATCTCAGAAACTGGATCCAAAGTGCTGCTTTGAAATGGGCATCAAGAGAAATGATATTAAAAAGTGACAGCAGGGTCCAACTTTCTTCCAGTGTAAGATTAGTAGCTTAGATTTACATTGCACGGCTTCTGTTATTGACGCTGGAAACAAATGCCATGCTAGTGTGGCTCTTTTTCCTTTGTAATGTATAATTGGTATTAAAGGCCAGCGCATGGCACACATCCTTTTCATTTTACATGAGTAAGCTCACCCGAGGTGGTAATGTCATATTCCTTGTGTTTAACTAGGGACCTAAAACAGAGGCAGCCAGCAGATCTCAGCCAATTTGCCCCTCAGGATCACAGCGTATCTGCTCACTTAAGTCATTTAGATTCGGGGTGGTCCTTGAACAGAATTATGTGGCAATAGCAGCTGATACTTGAATTAATGACTCAGGGAAAACTTGGTCAGTTGGAAATGAGAACAAAATTTACAAAGATGTTTAAATAATTAGGTCAAGCAATCATTAAGGAAAAAAAGAAATAAAATTAGAATAGCATGGCTAAAAATAGGAGAGCTAAAAATGTGATGACATTAGACTGAACATAATCTTAAATGAGCTGTTGGACGTATCATGAAACTAGATTTTTTTAAAAAAATCCATCAAAGACCTAGGAATTATCTTTGTGGAAAAAAACACCCCAATAAATTTGTCTTGCCTAGATTTTATAGGCTTATTGTTAGATTAATACCAATGTCACTGCTAATTCTTATAAAATTGACCATAGATGTTTATTCTAAAATAAACAAAATGGCTGTTAGATTAGTTAGGCAGAGCATGTGGTGAAATTGAGTATTCCATCTTACTTAGGCTGAATCTTGTAAAAAAAAAAAAAGAAAGAAAAAACAGAAAAAGACAAAAACATAGGCATAGAAGAATTTAGCTGAAGATGATAAAGTTGCCTCTTTTGCACAAATAGCAATACACTTCTCTAATAGCCTGAGCCTGCACTGCTACCTGAACCCCTGCACACTAGATGTATCTCACTAAGTGGGTTTATCATTCTTGGTGATACTGACAACATTTTTAAAATTACTCCCCAAGCTAAGCAAAATGGATCCTGATCTGAGTATTTATTTTGTTGTATCAAAACAATTTTTCCTTTGAATTAAAATATATTTTAGCTCTAATATTAAAGAGTTTATATCTTATATTTTATGTGTCTAGACTAGTTGGAGAGTCATTTCTTCATTTATTTACTCGCACACTGATATTTACAGAGAGGCAATCAACAATAATTGAGTGAGTGATTGTTAAAACAAAAATCTCCACAGTCCCTACTCTCAAAAAAGAAAAAAAATAAAGTTTAAATCAGTCAAGAAAGACAAAGTATCCAGGGTAAAATTTAATGCTATCAAACAACAAGGTAAAATTGCAAGGTAGTAGGATGGAAAGATCATTATATGATTCAGGGGTGAGGGACCCTGAAACAGAGGAAACAAAATTTGATGTGACTCTGGAAGAAAGAATCTGATGTGATTTAGCTGTAGGGAGAGGATAAAAACTGATCTGCTGATGCAGCAGAAGGGTTGGAATTGTGCAGATGAAGTGCACGGTGTGCATAGGAAGCTGTGAGTAAGCAAATTTGGCTACAGTGAAGCTTGGTGATGACAGTTACCAATAAAGCAGAAAACACACCCCAAATAAAAGCTAAGATGGAGCGATTACTTTCAGAGTACTATTGCTATCTATGGAACAGATCACAAGAGTGAAGTTTCTAGAAGTTTTATGAGTTCAAGAATTTAGAAAGACCTGAGAGCTCTAAAAGCTGGCCCTGGAGTAAATTTCTACTCAAGCAGACCCCAATCTCTGACATGCAAGGGTGAATGATGTAGCTTCCCACAGAGGCAAAAGATAGGCATTCTAGCATCCCATGAGGTGAAACAGTTAGAATTGTGGAACATGCATATAGAGAAACCGCGTTTTCACAACAAAGACGTACTGAGAAGCTACCAGGCACAACATGGGCTCTGCACTGGGAATGGAGGCTGCAGCATTGGGGTTAGCAGGCAGGCAAGGTGGACTGCAGATTGGTGAACCGAAGTTAGAGTTGTACTCCCTTTTCCACACCACCGGGAGGCTTGGCTTTCAAAGGGCGTTTCCTAAACATCCTCTACGCACAGAGCTATAGTAGGTAGATCTTGCAGGTGCAGAGGTGCTCAGGATACAGAAATCATTTCACAGTATTTCTTGGTCCTGCCCACTAGGGTAGTGTGGATTCATTGAGAAGGAAGGACCATGAATGGAGTCCTCATCAATCACACATGGGTTTTAACGTCAACAGTCTGAAAATACACTGAGTTCATCAGCAATAAAGTCAAGAGAATGTGTGACTAAAGTGAAATTAATGAGAAGAGTTGACCACAGAGGAAAGAGCTCTTAGGCTGGTAACGAAAGCAGATGAATTTATGAGACGAAGAGCATCAGTATGTGAAGCTCAGCAGGGCACGGAATGGTATCTGAGACTCTCTTACCTCTGCTGGGATGGTTGTTGCTGCTACTAGGGATTGGATTTAGGGCCTCCACATTGGGTTACATCGCTTGCCCTTCTAATTTCTTTTTATTTTCAGACAGGTTCTAGCCAAGTTGCCAGGGCTGGGCTTAAATTTGCAAACCTCCTGTCTCCTTTAGTGCTGGAATTATAGACATACATCACTGTACCCCACTGGTATGTTTCTTTTGTGTGAAGCCCAACTTGTTCCTGTCACTGCAGAAGTGACACAGTAGGTACCAGGGTCTTTAAATAGAGATCTGGATTACAAAACAGGAAGCTAGACCAAAGCCAGAGGATTGAGACTTATGAGAGTACAGGGTCACAATTAAAAGGACATAAGTAGGTTTAAACAATAAAAATCCCAGCCCTACTCAAAAGATCACAATAGATTTTTGTATCAAGGAAAATTATGGCTGAAGTATTTAAGTACTTAAATAGGTTACTTTTCCATGTTTTATGAGTAGGGAAAGGGTTGATTCTCAAGACCAAGGGCTGGAAAGAAGAGCCTGATCTAGAGAAACAATGCAGAAATTAATCACTGGATGAGTGGGTGCTAAGGTATAGAGGAGCCACATGGTGGTGGGCAAGGCAGATTAGGAAATGTGTGTTGGGTACACGGAGACTTCTTAGGAAGATGCCAAGAACACCTGGACAGGAGGTCAAGAATGTACCTCAGAATGAGCCCGAGGGAATGGGGAGAAATTGATGAAAATAAAAACTTCATGAAGAAAGCCTTGGAAGGAATTCATGAGGAAAGGAATATAGATAGCAGTGAACACAGAAGGAAAAGACAGAAATGAGACTTTTGGGGGTAAGACTATTAAATGGCAACATTCTGCCAGGCATGGTGCTAATTGCTTTTATATTTGATCTGAAGTCTGCCTTAGATGAATTCAATAATGGGGCAAAATGACACCAATAGCATTAAGCAGTAGTAGGAGTCACCATGGTGTCTGCCCAAAGATCCTTTTTATCAGTGTGTGTGAGAGTGTATGTGTCTGTGTGTGTCTATATTTGCACACGCATACTCACAAGTCCTCCTACCCCCATCTTTTGTGTGCTTTGGGACCTAGGACTTTCATTATTCAGTGTTTCTGAGCTCTGGGAGCCACCACATTTACAGAATATGGAGGTGCTTTGCAGATCAGCTCCTGTGGCTGCCTCTTAACTAAAGAGGTTGGTAACCACCCCTGACTTCAAAGAAGGGCACATTCTGAGGTCGTTGTTATGATCTAGAACTCTCTATAGCCCAAGGTGGGGCAAGGCACTTGCCTGAGCTCACAGCCATGAGTTTTTTCCTTTCCCTTCTATACTGATCCTCCTTCCCTTTCCCTCACTCCCTTGATTTTCCTAGGCAAAATCCCTTAAAATCCCCGGACTATGAATTGTGAAGCCGGGAACTACTTCTGGAGAGCCAAACCTGAGAAAATCCTGGAACCAAACCTAAACAGTGCTGTTTCACTGCAAAACTCTGCTCAGAAGTCTGCCTGACATCATTGTAAATGTGCAGGCGTGGAGAAGCTTCAGCAGCTGGCCATTCAGCTCCTGACATAGCCTGTGTGCCACTCTACACTATGCAAATACTCAAGTGTTAAACAAATAATATCACTAACACACACTTAAAAGTCTCCAGACACTGGTTGTTATCATCTGGATCTGAAATATCCCCAAACGGCCCATGTTTTGAAGGCTTATTCTCCAGCTGGGCACTTTTGGGAAAGAACAAATCAAGTGGTGTCCTAGCAGGAGGTCTGCAGGAGAGATCCTGCTCTTCACAGGGATTGTGGGATGTCAGTCTCTTCCTCTTTAGAAGCACAGCCTTGAGGTGGGCAGTTTTATTTCACTACAGTCTGCAGTGATGAAGTGCTCCACTGAGAATCTGAAAGCAACAAGGCAACTAACCATGAACTGCACACTCCAAATCTGGCAGCCAAAGAAAACCTCTTTCTGTAAGTTCAGTAACTGAGATGTTCTCTTCTAGTTCCAGAATTCTGGGTAGCATACAGCTGTGCACCCCTAGTGCTTCCTGGGTTCTGGAACTCTCAAGAGTCAGGGGAATTGTTGATCAAAGTAGGTTTTTTTTTTCTTCTTTTTCCCCTGGATGGTAATAATCTTTGTGTGAGATCAACAGCAGAAGGCATTTGCATGCTGCTGAGATGGAGTCTGCAGTAGGCATTTGGAAAGCAGGAAGCACCTTCCCAAGAAGGAAGCAATTTCCCATTAATTACTCTCTGACCTTCATAGGCAGAGCCATCAGATCGCTAATAAGTGCATTATCTCAATGAATATGGAAGGAATGACAGATAATTCGGCAAATGGAGAGAGCCAAGAAACCGAACTTGGGCAGACCAAGGGCAGCAGCTGGAAAGAGCAGGTAAAGGGAGAGTAGATTTCACTCCAGGAGGCCCCCAGGGGGCATGAAATGTTTGTGCAAATTAAAAATAAATTAAATAAAATAAATTAAAAATAAAATTTATAAAAAACAGTAAAATAAGAATACTACCTGGAGATAAAATACTACAGTTAACATTATATTTTATTGCACCCTGTGTTTGAAATTATGGTTGATTCTTGAGCATTGTAGTATGTTCTGATCGTATCTACCTCTTCCCTAAATGTTCTGAATTTCTTACAAGGCTTTATTTGGACTATGCTTGAAGTCGATTGAGTATTCAGTTCAGCATCTGGATCCTTATTCCCTATGGAAAGGAAACACAGTTGTCTGGCAAAGGTCACTCAGGTAGCTGATGTCCTCGCGGAGCCTAGGGATGACCATCCCCAGGGTCTCTCCGAAGTGGGCCCTTTCTGGCTCTGCTAGGTAAATTTTCTCAGAAAAACTGTATCTTGAGCTTGAGTGATAGAAACTATATCTCAGTCTTTCTATAATTTTTTTTTTAATTGAGACACAGTCTCCTAATTTTCCCGAGGTGGGCCCAGGCGCACATCCCTCCCGCCTTAGCTTCCCGGAGTGCTGGGATTATAGGCTTGCACAACCATATCCTGCTGCCACCTTGGAAATACTGAAATCCATCCTTAAATATAATACTGGATTCATGCAGAGGCCCACTCAAGAACTTCATCATGTAATAATTGTTTAAAACTATGCCCCATGCATCCCACTTCAACCAGGATTATGCTTATTATCACAAGTAGAATAAAAAGAAGATTCACCCTGGAGAGTTCAGACACAGCTGAATAACACAGATCCCAGGTTCTTGGGAAAAGAGTGTGCTTCCAGAAAATAAGCCACACTCCAAAGTCTCCTTTAGCACCTGGTGAGAGGACTCATTCACAGTTTGTACGACCCCGGGGAACATTGTCAAGGCCAAATAACACCATTAACTTTGTTGGTTTAGACAGAGTATAAAAGATCAGTGGCACAGAGAGAAAAAAAGGCGTGAATATAAAGCATTCAAGATGAAGTCCTCAGACTGTGGGCCACTGAGGACTCAGATCCAGGACCCAGGCACCTGGTCAGTGGCCCCAGCTGAAACCAGAGATTGGGGAGCACACACACCCCACCCCAGTGATTCCCATGATCCTTCCCGAGTACCCACAACCACAGAAGGTTCAGGAAGAATCAAGAATTAGAAAGTCAGAGACGCAAAGAACTGCGAAGACTGGGGGTAGATTCACATCAGGTCTAGGAGAAGGCTGCTGCCACAGTGGGGACGCAGCAGCAGAGAATGAATAAATAATCTACAGGATTCTGAGCCGGGGACCACATCTCCCCACCTCCCCACCTGGGAAGACAGATGTGAATCAGAAGTGAAAGGACTTCATAAAGGGCTGCCTGACGACATAAGGGAAGATGACTCAGCGCCCAAGGTCTGCTTTGGGAAAAAATAATTAACAACAGAAGTAATTTGAGTATTGCTTTTTTGGAGATGCCTGCCTGTAATCCCAGTACTCTGGGGACCTGAGCTAGGAGGACTGAGAGTGCAAGGCCACTCTGGGCAGCCTTAGCAACTCAAAATACAAAATGAAAATATGGCCAGGAAACAGCTTAGAGTGAAGGCCCTGGATTCAGTTGCCACTACCACTAGATAGGTAGACAGACAGACAGACGTAGCACCTTGCCTCAGTGATGTCCACCAAGGCAGCAGTGCTAGAGGGAAGAACCCTGCTTCCCTGGGCCATGCTCTCTTGTTTTCACCAGCTCCATCCCTCACCTCCTACAGCAGGGAGGAGGTAGGTGTGAGTCCCTCACAGCTAAGCATTTGTCCCTCTTGTCTCAGTGCTTGTGGTTGGCAGCCACAACACTGGCTTAACTATCTCCTTCCTCCCATCCAGCGCAGGCAGGAGCCCTGCCCTGCACAGTTAGCCGCGCTGACTGCGTCTTTTGTGTTGTAGCTTTAGTGCCTCATCCTCTCCTTAGTTCCAAGGAATCACATGTTCTTTATCCCTCTCCAGGGCAATGTCACACTTTCCAGCTCTGAAAGTAACCAAAGCAAACCCAAGGCCCACTGCATCCATCTCCGGTCGTGGGATGCTGCAGCAGGGCAGGTCGGAGAGAGAAAAGCAGATAGCACAACAGGCCATTAATTTTCTTTTCCAAAATCACCTTTCTCATTAGATTTGAAAAATGTGTTTGAGAACAGCGGTTTATGGCAGTTGACTAAATAAAACTTCAGAAAGATAGTACACACCAGGAAAGGTGAGACAAATTGCAGTGATACGGATTGTCAGCAAAGGGCTGAAGCTGCAAGAATAGATAGTCTTTGCACGGTAGCCATTCATTAAGCACGGCTATGTCAGCGCGTCTGGCAAGAGAAAAGGGCCACGGAGACACCCGGGAGCGGCTCCACGTAATGATCGGCGCCTCTGCACCTACGGGTGCTCCCCCTCCCACGGCTCATTGGCTAGTGTGTTCATTAGAAAAATATATATGCCAGAAAACTTATTTTGAAAATAATTATATCAGATACTTTAATAAATGATTCATAATCCAAAAATAACTACTCACTTCGCATTGTAATATTGATGATTCCTGCCTCAGAAAAAGTATCTGGTTACACGTTCTGAATAATCAAGAAAATGGAATGATGTTCCATTAGCTTAGGAAGCATAGTTATGCTTACTGAGTGGATTAAAAAAAATGCGACTTAAAGTGATAAAAAATTTGCTTTAATTTTAAACTATATTAGTATTTTTCCAAAATGTATCATTATTATTCTATAACACTAGTGTTCAGTGACACAGAAACAAATTCATTTTAGTAAAGGCAGTAGCTGCATAACCCACACATATATTGAGACTGAGGGAGGATTTATTTCAGAATACTTTCTAATTTTTGTATCTTTTCCCTTGAGAATGCTTAAAGCCTTCATTCATGAGCTTTCTCATGGAAAGGAACTTACTTTCAAGAGCACACATGGATAATTAGGGCTCTGTTGCAAAGAAATTCCATGTTGAGGATGCTGAGGCAGGAGAATCTCAAGCTTGAGGGCAGTCTGGGCAATTGATTTAGTGAGAACTTGTCTCAAAATTTCAAAAAGCACGGGGCAGCAGTAGGGGTGGGGATGTAGGTCAGTGTGTAAGGGGTTAAGTCTAGGGTTCAATCCCTAGACCACAGAAATCGTTTAGTAATATTAAAACTGTTAAATGTGATTATGGAAATATTAGACAAGGACTTCCACACCCATTGTTTACAGGGTGTTCCGACCTCAGTTCTGCCTCTGAGGGTAACTAGTCCTTCTGCAGGTCAGTACCTGTGTTTGCTCCTTAGCTCTTCTCCCACCTACACAGGAAAGGTGCTTCCTCAGACGGCCTCTCCTATAATTGCCGGATCACAACCTGAACCCACATGTACGCTGCCTTCTCCTCCACTACGGAAACAGACAAATGTAGAAAAAAAAAAATCCGTGGGCTGCGCTGTCCTCAGTGTAGATTGCTGAGTCCCTTAGAGAGAGCCTGGGTTTAAGCCCCAGCCCTGCACAAAACAGAGCCAACACCCTGAGCCTGTGTGTCTTCCGAGGTCATGCTCCATGTCTCTGCTCCCTTTGAAAAAGGTCATCACCTGCTAGAAAGTGGAACCGGAAGCCAAGCTTAAGGGCTGCTGCATTCATGGAAGGTGCAATCCTGGACAAGGCAGAGAAGAAAAACGAGTCAATGATGCAAATCAAAAGAAGCAAACAAAGTATACCATGCTAGCAAGCCACTTCACAGGGAGACACGCTTGATGGCTTGTTGCCTAGAGCAGCTCCAGCAGGCCAAAAGGAAACACCACTCTCAGGATGGCCCAGCAGAAGCAAGGTGGGACAGGGATTCATCTTTTGATCCCCTTGCCTCTCCTGCTACTCAATGTCCAGGAGTCTTTCTGCAGAACATTAATAGCTCCACGCTTTTGGTTTACTAAACCTTGTGGGTCTCTTCAGGTAGGGTCATGGTGACACAACCACATTTACCCCCTCTGCACCTGGAGTGAGAAGAACTTTGCCCGCAGATGGCGCTTGTACTAGTGGTGGCAGTGACGCTTGACAGGTGAGCAGGAGACTGTGGCACTGATGGTGGTAGCATCTGCGGGGTATCTAAGACCAGTCTGCCGAGAGCCCAAGAAATGGGGAAAGCAATGTGAATAAAAGAGTGAGCATAAATTCTCAAGAGTGAATAAAATACTGCAATTAAGGAATGGCCAAAAAAACCTGAATAAACATTTTTTCTAAAGAATTACAAATAACCAGTACTTATATGAAAAATACTTCAGCATCACTAAATACTAAGGAAAGGCAGATTAAATTCACACTGACATATCACTCACACATTTTAAGAAAACTGCTATTTAACAGAAAAGAAACAAGTGTTGGGGAGAATATAGAAATGAAAAGAATCCATGTACACTTGGTGGGAATGTAAAGTGGTAAAGCCATTATTCAAATAGCATGGCTATTCCAGAAAAAATAAAAATGGAATGACTATGTGATCCAGTAATCTCATTTCTGAACATATACATAAAGTAAATTATATTTGTATCAAAACCTATCTGTACTCCCATGTTCACTGCAGCACTATGTACAATAGCTATGATATGGAAATTACCTAAGTGTCCCTCAGCAGAAACTTACGAGACATGTATATGAAGAAAATATGGATGGATAGATAGGTAGGTAGATGATTTATGCAGATGTAGGTATATATGAGGATGTTATGCAGCCATAAAAATATTGGAAAGTCTGTCATTTGCAGCACCATGAACAACCATGGAAGACTCTCATCTACGTGAATGAAGTGAGGCACAAAAGGGAAAAATGCTATATGATCTCACATATATGTGGAATCTAAAAATGTCAAAATCATAGAAGCAGAAGGTAGAACCGTAGTTGCCAGTAGCTGAGAGCTGGCTTTTGCAGTTCATTCAGAGATGTTGCTTAAAGGCTGCAAACTTTCAGTCATGAGAGTTATAAATTCTGGGACTCTAATATACAGTGCTGTGGCTCTAGAGTTTATATCTAAAATGTCCTGAAATGTCTCACATTTAGAGCAGAAGCCTGCACAAAGGGGTGTGATCCTGAGGTCCTGACTTGGGAGGGAGTATTAATCCCTGTTCTTCCTTTCTCTCTCTGCTTCCTGGCTGCTGTGGGTTGAAGAGCTCTCTCCTGCCAGCCCCTTTCTACCTTGCTGATTCTGCCTTGGAGCCAGCTGACCATGGACGGAAACTGTGAGCCAAAACAAACCTCTCCTCTTTTAGGTTGTGGGTCTGGGATTTGGTTCCAGCAAGGGAAAAGCGATGAAGGCAATGACTATCATTAGGAATACTTTCTTATACATTTGAAATTTGCTGAGAGATTTTAAGTATCATCATCATCACACACACACACACACACACACACGAATGACTATTTGCGGTGATGGATGTATTAAACAGAGTGGTTGTGATAATCATTTCACAATTTATGTGTATACCAAATCATCATGTTGTACACATTGAATGTATACAGTTTTGCCAGTTGCATAAAAGTGGGAAATGAATGAATGTAAAAAGTGACTGAAGTCATTCAGTTCTACTCTTCCATAATGCTGAGCCAGCCAATGTGCTTCAAAATACAATTTCTAGCCGGCAGCTGTGGGTCTTGCTCTCCCTTGTCCTTTTAGCAATGTCTTACCCAAAGTATTGCCTCTTTATCCAAAGGTCACTATGTGCCTTCCCAAGGAGTCTCTTAATTTTTCTTCTGTCTCTTGGGTTATTTCTCACTTTTGGGGGGCTACTTTGCATTTTGCTGAAATACAACATTAAATACTTAATATCAATCTTTTTGCCTCTCTCCCTCATCCTTCCTCGAGTTGTATCCTTTATATAGCAGTAAATACCATTTCCTGCTAATGATTCCTACATCAATTATCTGACTTGAGATTTACCCCTGAGCTCACTACCCACACGCTCAAATGTTAACACAGTTTTCTCTCTGGACATCAGTTCTTCAGTACATGAAGGAATATGCTCATAGAAAGGGAATTCTGATCTAGAAATGGTGGAACACGCCTGCAATTCCAGCTATTTGGATGCCGATGCAGGATTGCCAAGTTTGAGCCCAGTCCAGGCAATTTAGTGAGACATTTTCTCAAAATAAAATTATGAAGAGCTGGAAATGTAGATCTGTGCTAAAGCCCAATACCCGGGACCAAAAGCAAAACAAAACAAAACAAAACAAAACAAAACAAAACAAAACAAAACAATGAAGGGAAGTGAAGGGAGGGAAAGGAAAGGGAATGGAGGGAAAGGAAAATATCCTGAAAAACGACAAGGAGAGAGCCTCAACTTTCACAACTCTCAGGTAAATATTAATTAAATCACAACCTTTACAGTGACACAATTTTTTAAAAAGTTGATGTTTAAGATGATGGAATAATGAAATGCTGTCTGAAAAATGAAGTCCCAAAAGGCTCTTTAGTCTTAACACTTGGGAGAACAACCCGAGGATACACAATACACAGGACAGCATGCATCCCTGTGAGCCAACAGGTTCGCTTTCAGAGGTCTGCCCTAGGGAGATGTTCCCACAGCAGGGAAGTGCTGACCCCTACCAGCCACTCTTACCTCAAATCTCCACGTGTTCTTAAAGTGACAGGCAGGCTCACTGCAGAATCAGTTGGTACAGTAAAATGTGGAAGCAATCTAGTTTATCTTCATAGCAGAATGGATGAATTTTGGTATATTTACATAATGAAATACGGACAATTTAGGAAGATCTTAAGAATGTCCTGATAAAGAAGAAGGCAGATTGTAGTATACGTACATTTCCTGATTATATACCTTTATAGTCAAATAAGAATTTAACCTGGAAAGAAACACACTATATCGTCATAATCTCACCTGGTTTCACTGATGGACAAAAATAGGTCTAGGTAGAAAAAATAAAAGTCTAACTTTATGTATAACGTTATGACATTAAAAAAAATTTGAAACTAAAAAGCCCACCTTGCTTTAAATTGTGTTTTTAAAACCATACAAATAGAAACTAGTTTGTTTTAGTGCTTACCATGTTCTGATTTTCTGATTTAGAGTATTCAG
This sequence comes from Erethizon dorsatum, assembly GCA_028451465.1. Lineage (NCBI taxonomy): Eukaryota > Metazoa > Chordata > Mammalia > Rodentia > Erethizontidae > Erethizon > Erethizon dorsatum. Next base: position 152,388,566 of record CM051824.1, on the reverse strand, counting down.
TCCAGAAGGTGCCCTGGCTTTGGAACTGACGAGGTGTATTATTTTGGACAGGTGAGTTAATCTTTCCAAGATTAAGTCTAGGTGTCTATAAAATACAAAGACTATTAGTACATGCTGCTCAGCGTTTTTGTGACGATCTAATTAGATGATTCATTTGTAATGTGCTTCATATGCTGCCTGCCATTTACAAAAGTTCAGGAGCTATGAGTTATTATTATGAGGCGATGAACCCAGCCCATCTGCTTCTAGAACCTCACCAAGCTAGTTGAAAGAGCAAACCAGACTGAAAAACATATTAATTTTTTCCAGCCTGAAAATATACTTATTGTGGATAAGATCATTAATGGAGGGGGGCTACCGTCTCCCCTTGTTTAATTAAGACCTCACAGGTAGGTCAACTTTGGTAAATTGTTTTCCATCAACTGACAATTAACATCATGCCCATAAACTACACTAACGAAAGGGGAATATTTATCACTGATTCTTGCAAAACCTAAATATAAAATGTTGAAATACGATCGAGAAGCAATTAATATAGTTATATTATTGCATAGTCTAAATTACAGGGAAACTAAGACAAACGACCAAATAGAAAATAAAAACACCAGCTACCTGTCAATATCAGTAGGATTACATATTTACTAGTTCAAGGAATGTATACCCAAATGTGGAATAAATATGTAATATTAAATTTGCTGAATTTGAGTCTGTTTCCCAAATTTACACTTTTTTTTTTCTTCATGTTTGAAAATACAGCCGAATTGAAGGTTAAGGATGAGATAGGGGAGACTTTTGCAAGAATAATTTAAGCTAAGAAACGCCCTTGGCTGCCTGGCCTAGTTACCATTTCCGCTGAGGTAGCATTCCTCAGCGCGCTCACCCTTGCGAACACATGCTTTTGTATTTACTCCCCGGGTTTTTCTCATTTCAACTTTTACATGCTTTCCTCCTAGAATTCCTCAGGGACCACCTGGCCTCCTTTTCAGCCTAACAGCTTGGGTTGCTACGGAAGGCGAAGACCCAGTAGCCACCTGCACAGGGGGCCCCCGACCACGGCCCTCCTGAAGCAGCTGCAGGCTCCGCAGCCGTGAAACCCAGCTGCCCGCGGACGCGGGAGGCTTCCCGGCTGCATTTGACCACCAGAGTCTCACCGGGTGACAGCTCCCTAACTTCTTCGCGACGTTTCTTTTTGATAAACCAGAGAAGCACAGGAGATCTAGAAGACATTTAAGCTGTCTCAGACAAACAGCGAAATTTTAGACTCGGTATGTTCTGACTTGTGGAATCCATTTAGTTTGGTTTCCTTGTCTCTGTGTGGATGAGGACACCGAAAGGATTAAAAACAAAACCGATGCTTGCTGAGTGTCAGGCATTTATATCACATATGTGCTCTGTAAAGTAACTTAGGAACACATCTCTGTAGATGTGATTGTTTCCTAACTCAAAAGCTTTGTATCAACCCATTTACTTTGGAACATTTTAATTGTGTGTTTTCATTTCAAGACACACGAATAAAACACATTTATAGAACAAAAAGACTGAACTGCTTTGACCTTCAAATATATATTCAGAAAATGTCATGTGTAGAAGAATTTTTAGTGTCCTTTGAGAGGAAACTTTACAACTCCAGAAGGCAATCTGATTATTTCATAAGGTTACTTTGTGATTTGTTTAAAGAGAAACATTGTAAAGGACAAAAGAAAGAGCACCATTATTAAAAATTATAGTTGATGAATATAAAAGTGAGTCTTCCAATGTCAGATCTATTTTGAATCCTATATGCTATAGGGTTGGATAGGAAATGGCATAAAATCATGTGAAAACAAATAGAGCCCAACTTTGATTAAATTGCATTTTTTAATTAAAGTCCATGAAAAGGAGTACTTTCAGGCACTGTTTTTTAAGTTTTTAATTTAATATTTTGGTGCTGATATAGTAGAGCTCCTGCTTTTTAGGTTGGAAAATGATTTATAGGAAATTAAAGAATTTTAAGTATTATATTTTCATCATCTTTTGATCTACAAAACAAAAAAGTTGAGCACAGTTGGCTGAATTTCTAAATTCTTAGACTTTTTAAAAGTATTTAGTGTTTCATAACTAACACATAAACAGGGCTGAGGGCACTCCTCAGTTGTGTAATTCCCGTGTTCACAATGACAATATGTGAAATGCATAGCATTCTCTAATTTCACTCTATCATTCCAGAAATATTCAGTGTGGATCTTTTATGCTGTAAATTGTATCATCGGCAGTGTACACAAAACAGTGAAAAACAGATTGAAAACTCTGCTCTCACACAGTTTATAAAGAGGATGTGACAATAAGCAGGATTGCAAGTTACGATTTTAGGCAGGGTGGGCAAGGATGTCCTCACTGGGAAGACAACTTCCGAGCAATTCCACAGGAAATGAGAGCCTACCCTGTCCACACGTGTGACTTTCAGGAGAAGCGCATCCTGGGACAGGTGCTAGACCTGAGCCCAAGGGCCGAGGAGCCATTGTGCCCAAGGGGGAAGGAAGTGAGCTCAGGGAGCAGAAGTGGCAAAGAGGCCCTGGGTAATGTGGGATTCAAAGTCCTTGGAGATTTGGTCTCCTGTGTGAAATGATGAGGCATTAATGAGGGTGGGGTGAGGAGGGGCACTTTTAGCTAGATATTCTGGCTGTTTTGGGAGGAAGAGACTGCACATTTTAAAGGTAGCATCAGGGATGCTGGACTAGAGGCAGCTGAGGTATTGGGGAGATTTGGAGAGAGAAGGCAGTGGATTTGGAGAGTTAAAAGTGCTCACGTGTTCTACACTGAAGCTACTGAGGTTCACTGACGAATTGGAGTATACACTTGTAGACGATAAATTTGAGAAGTCACTGATGACATTACATTTGGGGAACCTGACAACTTCAAGCAGGTGGATGTATGAGAAAGAATATAAGGACCACGGGAGGAGCAGATCTCGGGACTTTAGGAATTCAGTGTTGCACACTGTAGAAAATGGTTCTTCCCATCTGGAAATCATGGAAAAGATCTATGTTGGGGATATCAGCTGGAGAATGACCACAGGGTGTAGATGGCATATCCATCTGTGTGACTGCGTGAAGAAGCTAAGGAGTTAGTAAAGATAGCAAAGGAGTTTTATCAAGGACCGAACACTGGGGTAATGCAAAATTAAAGGGGCCAGGAGATACAGAGGAACAAGACAACTAGAAGAGAAAGAATAGGAACAAAACAGGTTATCACGACATCCTGAAAGCTACGTTAAATATTTCAGAGGATTGTGTCAAACATCTCAGACAGCTGTTATAGGATGGGGGACCAGAAATTATAGAGGAATGACGAATATCACATAATTTCAGTGGATTGGGGTCAGAAACTTGACCAGAGAACATTCATAAAAGCAAACAAGCAGAGACAATGGCTACAGACAGCTTTTCTCTAGCAGTTCTGTTGTAAACACACAGACTTCTGAGGAGTACGAAGAGGAAGGCTGAAGTCAAAGATGGAATTTTTCAGTGGAGTGAAATGATTTCATGAGTGTGTGACAGTGAGGTGCCATAGAGAGAATATAAAAGGTTGCTGATACAGAAGGGTGAGGGCAGGATGGGTGAAGCATTACTTTAGGGTGGATGATAGGGGCAAGTGGAAACATGAAGCATCTCATGCTTGGATGCAGAGTAAGAACCTTAACTTGGGTATTTTCTATTACACTTTCTATTATACTCATAAAAGTTTTTTTCTTTATTTTGTGGGGAGCAGTAATAGAGATTGAACTCAAGGTCTTCGCTCTAAACTACATCTCTCTCTCTCTCTCTCTCTCTCTGTTTTCTTCCTTTTTTCTTTTTTTTTTAGGCAGGATCTCAGTAAACCACTAAATTACCCAGGCTGGGCTCCAACCCCAGAGTTCTGGGATTGCAGGCATGTGCCACTACTCCAGCTAATGTTAATTTATGAGAAGGGTTTATGTGAGCAAGTGAACCCCTTTCCAACCATCTAGCCATCCCTTCTACCCTCCTACCATTCTACTTTCTCCATGAATAATAAATAATGTAAGTTGAATTGCAGTAAAATAGACCACTTGTATAAGGGCCCCAGAATAACACCCACCTATGCGTCTCACATTTTAGTAAAGCTCGGATGTTCCTGGTCACTGGGTAGCTTTTCCTCTCAGGGAAATGCAAGATTAGAAGTTTATATCATTTATAGTTCACCTTCTGAAGGCATTGGAATGGTAGCAGGAGAAAGGCAAGGGAAAGAAGTGACAACAAAAAATTTCTCCTCACCTTTGATTGGTGAGAACTAGTTATAAAAAAGGGGCTGCAGCCCATGTACCTTTGAAAGACAAGAGCAGATTTTCACAGATGGTTGCTTACCATGACCTGACATTTATTTCCTTTCTGCCATTATTAAAAGGTGAGGTCCATTAAGCAATTCCGATTATTGTTACATTTCCAATAACTTGACAAAAGTCAAGTACATACTAGACACTTAAGAAGTATTTCTAAAAGAACAAACGTGAATCATGTATATTTATTTAGCCAATAATCATTTCTTTTGAAACAGAAGAGGAAAGTCTTTTCAGCTTTCTGAGTGAAGTATACATCTGCCAATACTATAGATTTGCTTATCAAGTTTCAAATTCAGAATGGGTTTTCTACCATCTCCCACAACACAGGACAAAAATAGACTTTTAAATAGTCTACATTTTAACTGTTCAAATGGATTAATACAGTGGGACAAAATTTCATTTGCTATGGTTCAACACACTACAAGTATTTTCTGTCTTATGCTATTTATATGATAAATGTTACGAAATCTATTTACACCATGTTGATATGTAATAGATAAACAGAGAACAAATTTAATGCTTTGTTCACAAGAAGAAAATAACCCAGTTTTTACTATGGTGTTACTTTAATCTCTTCAATTCGGTTTAGTTAATTTGACTGTTCTCTAATATATTACTGTTAGGGTAAAAACAATACAATAAGAATTATTATACTAAAATTCAATTACATTTAGGACCTACATAAATACACCAAATTCAATTAACAATTTAGATGCTTTCATAGATATTTAGATTGATAGAGATTATCTAAGTTACTATATTTTACATCATAATACAATGTTTGGGAAATTTATGAGGATATTAAAAAATGCTTCTCTGTGTAATAAATGATGTTTTATTAAAATTTTTGCCCTGTAGATACATCATCATTTACTCATTCAAATTTTCTGAAGTTTGGACCATAAATGATTGAGAGCTAATTATAACAATCTACTTTGGGATAATAATATTGAGTGACACCCAGAAGCCACAGCTGGCTCACAACAGTGGCAATATCTTTAAGGTCATCGGATTTGTAAAGGGCAGACCATCTGGGCTCTAGAGCCCACTCTGGCTGCCCATTCATTTCTAAATAGAATTCATAGAATTGACATTTTGATTTATAATGGTGTCAGCGTCCTGAGTGCTGCTATAGTGAGCACCCAGGCAAACGAGTGCTCTGTTGTGCTGGTTTCGTAGTTCGGTTGCTTTCAAACTAGTTTATTGGATGAAAGTCTAGGCCTCCACAATTATCTCTAATGCCAATGTATTCTTAGTTAAACTCTCCAATTTCCTCAACTTGAATTTTGTTGATGATTCAGCAGGATTTCCAGGTTAGCTCAGAGAGGAACCACAGCTCCGTGTGAGGCTAAGCCAAGCTTGTCGGTATTGAAATGGGTTTCCAGTGAGATGTGGTGGAGACGTTTCCTCTTAGAAGAACCTGTGGCAAAATCTTTTGGTACCATGCACTGGAGAAACTGCCAGAATTCTGAGCCATAAAGTCTGTGCAGCAAAATGATCCAGTTGGTACCACTGCTAAACCACTGCTAGTTTCCAACTGGCTACGAAGATTGTTCAAATGATTTACCCTATTTCTATCTTTGGAGTGTTGAGTAGAACTTCTTTTATTTGTAAATATATTTAGACCAGAGCTGGGGGATATAGCTCAGGAGCACAATCGCCTGCCTGGCAAGTGCAAGGTCCTGAGTTTGATTCCTGGTACCAAAATATATGTATACATTTAGATCAAATCAGGAAATAGGAAGAGATACAAAAGAACATAAACTAATTTTAGTGATGCGTCTATTTCCTTTGCTGTCATTTAATTTGTCTTAATATTATTGTATTGTGATTGAGTACTTACAATGCAATGGAAGTGCAAATTACTCAGTCCATATTCTCTACCTTAATTCTGACAAAAATTACCCATAGGATGTGGTATAATAGTACAGGACAGTGTTATGGATAATTTCCCATAGAGAGAATGGAAGTTTAGAGAAGTCAGATAATTCAGCATGAATTGCTTCTTAACTAACATAGGAGAGAATCAAGACATAAGCCCAGACCTACTGATGCCTGCCTTTCAATTCCACATTGGATTTTTTCTATTTAAATATTTGTTTGTTGATCATAGTATTTGCTTTAATTAGAATGCAATCTTTGACCCATTTTCAACTTTGATCATCCACTTACGTGCCACAGTCCTATTAAAGTAAGTATACTGATAATTTTGGAGGCAGAGAGTGTCCAATTTATACCAACGCATAAAGCTTATTGGCACTAGTTTTTCACTACTTCATACAATATCTACTTTCTTTCTTCCTTTGTTCAGTGCAGGCTGCATCCTGCAGTGTCCTCCTATCTTCTTAGATCCAAGTGACTGCGCCTTACAAATGGAATAGTGCTAGAAGTGGCAGATGCCTCAGCTACTCCTGGCTCTCTAGAAAATTTCTCCCTAGACATTTCTTGTTCTCATTCCTTTCACCTCTTGCCCCCAAGCACAGATTCCAGTGAAGGGCACCACGACCCTAGACCATGATGCGAGGAGCCCCTGTCTTCCATTCATCATCTCCTGACTGGAAACATCTTCATAGAGTTTTTCATGAGTTTGTGTTACTCTTTTCTCTTAATTAAAATTGAAATTTTCTCTTACATGTAAAAACATAAAAATTGTACATATTAGTGGGCACATATTGTGATGCTTCCATACAAGTTATATCACAATGTATTAAGTCCAGAAAATTTATTTTTGGTATTATAAATCCTGCCTAATGCACAATTTAATCTTAGTGGATCATTTTCAGTTCACAATGAACTTTCAAAGATAACATCATATTTTACATATTTTAATGTAAAAGACATAACAAGAGTATTGTTAGTCATTGTTCTAGGCTGAAGTTGGTGATGTACTGGAATGCTAGTTACCAGTACTTTCAGAATAGGACCGTATTTTAAGATACAGTTTTTTAAAAAAGGAATTAAATTAAAGGGAGGCTGCTAGAGAACCTTACTCCAATGTGATTGGTGTCTTTGAGAAGAGGAAGTTGGGCCACAGACTCACGCAGAAAGATGACTGGTGAGACACGGGGAGAATGTGGCTATCAGGAGCTGAGGAGCAAGGCCTCAGGAGAAATGAACGCTCCCAACACGTGGATCTCAGGCTCCTGCCTTCCGGAGTGGAGGGAAAACACATTTCTATTGTTTAAAACACCCCGTTGGTGGCGCTTGGTTCTGACAGCACTAGCAAAGCAAAACAGTCGCTCTCCAGTAAATAAATGAAGTTTAGAGAGGAAAAGGGGCTTTGTAAATGACTCAGCGATGATTAGTACCTGTAGTAGGAGTCAAACTAGGTTCTTGAGATGCCACACAGAAGCCATTTCTCTTTTCTCTGACTTTTACCATGAGGATTGTCGTTTGATAATTTTATCTGATTCCTGCAATACTTACTATTTGAACCATCAAACTGGAATGTTTATACTACCGTAACTGTTTATTTTTTTCATTTTAAGTGCGTTGTAGGCAAAGAGTACATCCCTGAATATTTATACCACTTACTGCATCTGGAACAATCCCTTAAAATTTGCAAAGTTCAGCAAAGATTGTACTTTAAAATACAACAGTGAGGGGTGAATACTTGTACTGAGGGAACCTAACACCAATAATATATATTACTCTTAACACAGTGAATGCAAGTATAGATGGCACCTACCTTATATTTTGGAACTGACATTTAATCTTCTAAAAAATTTTATGTCTTTTTTAGTTACTGAGAAACACAATATTGTAGGTATTAGCCTAGCCACATCTGTAAACACAAACTTCACACTTACCCTTTTGGTTCTGTGAGTAGGATATGAAAAGCTCTGTTCAAATATTTATTTGACTACTTACCTTGATTCATTTATGCAACCTGTTTGCTCAGTAATATCACACTATAAAGGTCTAAGGCATAGCTCTTTAAAATTGTGATTGCCATGGTAACTTCTAGCTGCTGTTTTACCAGTACTACTGGTGGTATAGCTTTCTTTAAAAAATTCAGGGCTGGAATGGAAAAAAGAAAAAAAAAAAAAAAAAAAGGAAGGAATTTTAAATAATATTGTACCAAACAAGTTAATAAGAAAATATAATAGATTTGTAAAGCCTCATATTCCTGTTTGACACTTCTGAAACATTATTAGCTTGCAAGACATAAAAAACTAGACAAAAATATATGCATGCAGAAATGAATTAGATTTCAAAAGCATCATTTTTAATAAAGGCTTTTAACTGCCTCAGTCTGGAAATAGTCTGCAATCTGGTTGATAAATATGCAGCAAATGACAAATTAATATGTGTTGGCCTTCATCAACATCAGAGACAAATGTTATTATAATGTTTTGGACTCTGCTCTGTTACGCCTGTCTAGGGAAGACGGTACCAGCGCAATTCAGAGGGATGAAGCTGCCCTCTATGTGACAGCTGTGTGCTCTGCAGCTCACAAGAAGAAGACAACAAGATTCACGGGGAAGCACATTGCGTTCATCTGCCAAATCATTAGACCTCTTAAGAAAAAAAAAGAAAAGGCTGTGCACTGAAGTCCAAGCAGGACCTGTAAAAGCTCGATGAAACCAGAAACTGCTTTCCCCGTGGCTATAGATCTCCAGAAATTAAGGACCCACCTCTTGCCTCCATTCAGGTTTTAAGCAGGTGAAATAAAGCACATTTTGGCAAAAACATTAAATAATGTTGAAAATGAAAATTATTTTAAACATTCCTATTTTCAATCACACAAATACACAATAAAAAAGTAAACATTTTTCTTACACATTTCTGTAAAACAAATTTTTATGGGTTTAGTAAGATCCATCCAAAAAGGGGAAAATCAGGGTGGGTATGATAGATAAAATAAATTCAAGAATCTAAAAATGTAGACAGATCTCATGTTGCTCATACTGGGTACTATTTTTTATGGTGTTCATTGTTTATCTTTTTATTTTTTCTCCCATGTTTACTAATCAAGAAATGATTACCAGGACTTCACATGGAAATTTACACACAGACACACACACACACACACACACACACACACATTACATATTATATATAATATATGTTTGATTGTGGAATTATAAATAATTGGATTTTAGTCCTAAATTTATATATAAATAGTTATATTATCTTGGACAAAGATAAGAAAATTATTAACAGATTTCTTTCAAAGAGGAAATAAAATACACATTTAAAGTGCATATCACAGTCAAAGGTGCATGATAAGTGAATAACGAGCGTATTGTCAAAATCCCTCATTGTCAATATCACTGTGATGTAATTTCTACCTCCCATGTGGAGAACAACATAAGGACAGTACCCTTCCGCTACAATGGGCTTGCCCGCCCTACAACCCTGCATGCCAAATCAAGAATGGTCAGAATATTGTGCCACAAATATTAAATTGTGTTCAACCCCTACCATATTCAATTCTGATTTCTGCCTTCTATGAGATCACTACTGTGTTTGGCTGTAAGTCAGCCTTCTCCTTTTCAACATAAAAATTGCTCTGGGAGCTCGGGAGTTGAGCTTTCCCAGAGTTAGTGAAAGCCTCAAGCTAGTAATAATCCATCAGTACATAGCTGTGTGTGAAAGCCCTTACGACAAATATGAAACACTCACTATCAAACGAAGATTTCTAAATAATTGCCAAGGGCACTTTTGTCATGACCTGAAGTCAATACAACTAACTTCCAGTGCATGAAAATAATTTGAGGAATTTGAGGAAATATTTGGTTCATATATAAAAATATGACCTACAGTTCCTTCAAAATTGAATGACCCATTTCATTTTTATTGAGCACCTACTTAGTGTTGTAATAAAAGGTGTACCATGTAAATATATCTTGTAAAGGAGGGAATTACACTCACCATAACTACTTCTAATCATATAGCCAAGCCATAAATTAGAGCAAAAATAAAACTTTTCAACTTTACTCCGAGAATATTCATTAGTGCTTACACATGCCCCAATGCACAGAATCCTGAGAACATAAAAATAATGAAAATCTTTGGTATGAGATGGTAGGAAAAAAAGTAATAACTAGCCTACAGGAGTTTTCTACCTAATACTGCCCTGTGATCTTTGGCAAATCATTTCACGGATTTCTGACCCCAGAACTTTATGTGTGAGTCCAGAGTTTGTCTTATGATCTCCCACCTCTTAAAAGCTAAGATTCTGATTTTTTTAAATGAGGCTGCGTTAACTATTCCTTACCAAGCTGCCTGAGTTCCCAATCAGAGAAGTTGAATTGCAAGCCTCAGCATTCCTGAAACAGGTATAAATGTTCAGACTAACTTGCAAGGTGGCTGGTTTGTCATCATGACCATGGCCTGAGCTCAAATGGATCTTGTGGCCTTCTCTCTCCCTATGTGCAAGACAAGAGCTAATGATGTCTCCCATTAGTCCCCATGTTGTCCAGTGGAGAAAAACACACTGCTAGCTGGATTTACATTAGGTTGATAATAGCGTGTCAATAGGATTACAACTGTACCGTTGATATGGTTACAGGAGGCATACATATCATGCATAGGTCAGACACTTTGTATTCATTAAATAATTTAGGCATTATGGAGAATTAAAGTGAAAAAAGTGAGCCAAGCCAAGGTTTATAACATGCCTATTCTATTAATGATGTAGGCACAGAAAGAAAGGAAAAATGATCTAACATTTAGGCAGGGCCTTCTCTCTGCCAGGCATTATGCAAAATTCTCCTCATTTGAGAGAGTGGAATTTGAAATATGAATGAGGAGGCTATGTCAGATGTCTGAAGTGGAACAAGACCTATACTCTGCAACTGGGATTGGATTCATGCAAATGAGTCATCCAAGTTTGTGTTCTTTTTGCTATAAAGTAAAAGTTTAAATGTCATCAGTTTGTAATGCTTAAATTATTCCAGTAATTTAGATACTTATGTCAAGAGTTTTCTGGTACTTTCCTTTTCAAATTCCCTTTAAAATAACTCTCCCTCCCTCCCTCTCTCTCTTTCTCTCATCTCTCTCTCTCTCTCTCTCTAACACACACATACACACACCCCTAGAGATGTGCACACAAACTGTCCCCCTCTGTAGTAAGCCTCAGATGGTGTCTTATCCCACAATATAAATTTGCATTGTCCTTCTGTGACTTAGCGTTAACGTGCTATCTCTGTAGAATGCCTAAAGGACAGGGATGTAACATCAAGAAAGAACGGGAATGGAGAAAACACGAAGGAAGAGGAAGATTATTGTTTTTGTTTTTGTTTTTGTTTTTCCCTTCAGCAGGGTAGATCACCGCACTTTGGTTGTTCAGAACTGAAAACATCTGCCCTGAGTTAGATGTAACCTCATTGCATCAATATGCGGCATATTCGAACTCCAGATTCTTCAGTGTGGCATAAAAAAAAACTAACGTATTTTCGACAAATTGATGTATGCCATTGTATCTAACTTTGTTAGTCTTATAGATGTATATGAAACATATGGTTACTTCAAACCTTGTTTACCAAATAAAGTAGCCTTATAAATTATCAGAAAAATAACATTTAAATGCCAAACAAAAAGTAACTTTGCTTAAGTTAATGATTATATGTAGTTTCATCTTCCTTGAAAGCTAAATGGATAGCAAGGTAAGAAGCCAGTTTGCTTTCTTACCTATATTCCATCTCTACTCTAAATAGAATTATTTTATTAATTTTATTATATTATTTTAATTATTTTATTATTTTAAGTAAAATAAAAATTTTTGAGTTATTTAGAAAAATTAACAGAGATCAAATCAAGTAAATACCATAAAATTTTTAAAAGCTCAACTAGAGCTTCAAATAAAATTTAAGTAGAATGAAACCACATGTAGTTGTCCTTGGCAATACTGACTTGAAAATGTTACTAAAATCTACACAGCCAAGAAAAAAAACATCCAACTAGAATAGACATTATCTTAGTACAGTAATTATAAAATGTGGAAAACATAGAATTTAAAAAACAAATTAAACCAAATACTCCATGTTTGTGGAAACTAGGAGGGTGCCGACATTTTAGCTTGGTACAGTGAGGGTCATTTAAAAATTTTTGTTTTAAAGGATTGGAGATTGAGGAGAGAAAATAGAGAAGTTCAATACGGAAAGGAAATCTTTGCTGAAAGCTTAGTGAAACATGGTAGTATTTTAGCAAATAAATTACGATTCAATACTTTTATAATGGGAGAAGTATATAAAAATAATTATTCTTTAAACATTCAGCATTTATTTTTCTCAGTAAGTCTAATATACATGGATAGTTGATGGATTTAACAGCCACTGAGTAATTTACTCTTCTATCATTTTCAAAGTTCAACCTCAACCCTGTCATGTAATAAAATTCAATATTTTCGAGTCTTATATAGAATCTGTCCTCTCTTTTTTTGTTCTATGAGTACACCAAGTAATAATTATTGAATTACTTATACTAGTTCTACTAAAACAAAGACTAGCCTTGGTAGTGATAAACATCTTACTTTTTATGCATAGATAGAATTTTAATTATTTACTAAATAAACACCATCTAAAATATTTACTCTGATTTCTGGTAGTTTTTTCGTTGGTAATTATATCAGTATTATTCCATTCTTCAGAGGGTTATTGTGAAAAAAATAAATTTAATCTTTATTTGCAGTATAATCAACAAATATTTACCATGTACTTGGTCTGTGTAAACTATGGTTAAAGAGCTTTTAAGCGGATGTAGTGAATTACAGTCATAGATTTTATGCTGTTTAATTTTTGCATCACTGCAATATAATGTACTATTCTAAAATTTTAAAATGTTGACAATGGAAATATTTAATGTTTTGCATATACATTTATGTAAGATTGAATAACAATTTGTTCCTATTATACATTGTAAGAGTCTTGTACTATTAAGTATTCCATACATTTTAATTAAGTAGTTGCTTATGTTTTCCTTTATAGGTAATTTTGATGAGGAGAATTTTATGGTTTTGATGAAATCCAGTTCTCACTTTTTCTTTCTAGTTAGTTCTTTCTGTGTTCTTTGCCTACACTAGATTATGAGGAAATTCTACTGTTTTCAAGTTTGGACACTTGATAGCATCTGTTTTCAATTTTATCTCAGCAATGTACCTTAAAATAAGTTTCGATATGGGGGACAATGAGGACTTTTTTCTCTTCAGGTAACCATCCAGTTCTTTTAGCTCCAATTTTTGAAAAAAAGGAAAAAACAACCCCCAATTGAACTCCATCTTTATACTCGTGATAAATCATTTGGCCAAGTATGTGTAGCTATCATTATATTTAACCATCATTTTTCTGTTCCCTTAATCTATTTTTCTGTCTTTATAGAAAAAATAACTATAGTTTTTGATAAACAGATTGAGAAATTTGATTTAGTTTCTGTTGAATATACAGATTGATTTGGGGATAATAGACATTTAAAAAGTTAATTTCCCAAACCCATGAATATGTTATATTTTTCCATTAAATTAGGTTTTCTCTAATGTCTCCCTGGAATGATTTATATTTTTTACCATAGAGATATAACAGCTAATCTGTTAAATTTATCCTGAAATATTTTATGATTTAAGCTCTACATAGTTCATTGTTAGCATAGTGATACAGTGGAATTTTAAGTTTTGTATCATGTCATATTGCTAAAGTAACTATTCTAGTTCTAGCATTTTCTTCTTTACTACAGACACCTTGCACTTTTCTCTGTCATATACTAATTAGGAAATTTTTGCTTCTTGCTTTTAACTTTTGTGCCTTTTTATTTTTATTTTTTTCTTTATTATAATGAATGCAAATAGTTGTACAATGTTTAACAGAAGGGGTAAGAAAATGTGTTTAAGCTACCTTATCCTAAGAAGGAATGTTCAATATGTCACCACTTGGAATGTTGGTAACTCTAAATTTTTATTATTGTTGTAAATTCCTCTTCACAGTTGGAGGAAGTTTTCCACTATTTCTGTCATACCTGTTTGTCTGAAAATTTTATGTTGGCCACACATTGAATTTGGTCCATGCTTTTTCTACATCTATTCAAATGGTCACTTTTCCTTTAATCTTTTCATGTGGTTAATTATATTGATGATAATACAAGCTTGCATTTCTAGAATATACAGTATATCTCTTAATCATGAGACATTATCATTTTGTATGTTGCTAGAGGCAGTTTGATAATGGTTCATTAAAGTTTTTATATCAATATTCATAAGGAATATTAACCCATAACCTGTAAAATCCTTTCCTGGTTTGGGTATCAAAGTAACAATGACCTTTTTAATGTGTGCAAAACGTTCCCTACTCTGCTGTTTCATGAGTGTGGATGATACTGATAAAATTTCTTCCAAATGTCTGACAGAACACACCAGTGAAACCTTGGACTTTTCATCATGGAATGGATTTTTCATGAATTTAGTGCTCAAATGTACATAAGGATTTTGTATTTTCTATTTTGTGTGTCATTTTTCATGAGTTGTATTTTCTGCTTCATTTAGGTTAAAAATGTATTGATGAATTGAACACTATATCTCCATTTAATGTCTGTATGTTCCTTAATGACATTCCATCTTGTGTATCTAATATTACTATGTGTATTCTATTCCTTCTCTATCTTACTATCCTTGTGCCCCATTTTTGGATGTTTTGCTAAGTATCTAATTTATTCATATGTTTACACGTCTAACTTCAAATCTTGTTGATTATTCTACTTATTTTCTCTATTTCATTGATCGCTTTTTATGTATCTTTTACTTAATTTGTATTTAACTTTCTTCCCTTTTTTAAGAGTAATAAGATTGCTTCATAGATCATTGACTTTGTGGTTTTCCTCTTTTCCAATATTACTATGGAAAGTTAAAATTTTTCCTATAGGGATTGCTTTAGCTTCATCCTTCAAATTTTGTATATTTCTTTCTGTTGAACTTATTTAATAATTTCACTTTTTTGGGCCGGTGAGATGGCTCAGTGGCGTAAGCGCCTGCCTTGCAAGCTCAAGGGCCCGAGTTCGACTCCCGGATCCCATATACGGAAAAGGGGCCGGTGATATCGCTCAGTGGCACGGGCGCCTGTTGGCGCGTGAGGTCCTGAGGTCGACCCCCCGGTACCCACACACAAAAAAAAAATAATAATAATTTCACTTTTTTAAAATTTCTATGTGCTTTAGAAATGTGTACTTTTTTCATTCTCATCTTATTGTTTTTTATATCATGTATAATTTCTTTTCACATCTTGATGCCTTTCCTTAGATGATATTTTAATATATTGCTATTTCAATTCCATTGTGGCTAAAGGGCATACTTTGTGTAATTTCAGTCCTTTGAAATTTCTCCTATTCTTTCATAGCCCATCTTGCATTTTTTTTTGTGGGTACCGGGGGGTCGACCTCAGGACCTCGCGCGCCAACAGGCACCCGTGCCACTGAGAGATATCACTGGCCCCTTTTTCGTATGTTGGTTCCAGGAGTCGAACTCGGGCCCTCGCGCTTGCAAGGCAGGCGCTTACGCCGCTGAGCCATCTCACCGGCCCCCCTCTTGCATTTTATCACATGGATTTCCCACACGCAGTGGAGATTGAGATGAAGGTGTGTTATCCTAGAATTGCCCATTCAATCAGGATGGATTTGATTGTTGTTCAGATCTTTTCTATACACTGCTTAGTTCTCTAATTGTTCTATATGTAATCGAACAAGTGTTTTGGTTTAACTGTGGAATTTTCTTTTTATCCTTCAGATCCACCAATTTTGCTTCAGATAATTAGGAGTTTTGCTATTAGCAGCAAACATTTTAAAATGTTAAAATTATCTTATAAATTAATACTTGATCATTATGAAATACACTTTTTATCTCTGAAAATTCATGTTGAATTTACTTTTCTGTTAGTAATATAGCATATCAACCGTCTTATGATAAGTATTGCCACAATATGTTTTCCAATTCTTTTCCTTGAAAGCATGTTTGTGGTTTTAATATTTGAAACATATTTCTTATTTAAAGATATGCTCATTGGGTTCTACATTTTCTATCCAATCTGATATGCCCTATTTTAATTTAGTTTTTAATATTTCATGCTTAAGGTAAGTATTTATACAGTGGAATTCAAATCTAATGGCTTGTAGATTTATTTTTAACTTTTTCCATGTTTTATTTCTCCTTTCTTTTTTTTTTTTTTTGTGGGTACCAGGGGTCGACCTCAGGGCCTCGCACACCAGCAGGCGCCCATGCCGCTGAGCGATATCACCGGCCCTTTTTTCGTATGTGGGTATTGGGAGTGAAACTCAGGACCTCGTGCTTGCCAGGCAGGCACTTACACTGCTGAGCTATCTCACCGGCCCTATTTCTCCTTTCTTTTATCCATTTTTAGAGAAATGTTAATGAAGTTTTTAAAAATAATTGCATTAATTTCCTTTATTGACTCTCATGCCGTCCTTTAAAAACTCTTTGCTCAGGCTGGCCATGATGGCTTATGCCTGTAGTACCAGCATTCTAAGGCTAAGGCAGGAGCATCACAAGTTCGAGTCCAGCCTGGCCAACTTAGTGAGCCTGTTTCAAAACAAAAATTAAAAATATAAGGCCAGGGAATTACTCAATATGAAGATTGGTGTGCAAACATAAGAAAGAAAGAAAGAAAGAAAGAAAGAAAGAAAGAAAGAAAGAAAGAAAGAAAGAAAGAAAGAAAGAAAGAGGGAGAGAGAGAGAGAAAGAAAGAAAGAAAGAAAGAAAGAAAGAAAGAAAGAAAGAAAGAAAGAAAGAAAGAAAAGAAAAGAAAAGAAAGAAGCAGGGAGGGAGAGAGAGAGACAGGAAGAGAGAGAGAGAAGGAGTGAAAGAGGAGAGAGAGAGAGAAGAATAGGAAAAGAAAACTGGTTAAACCACATGTAACTCATCAGAGTCTACTAAAAGTTCCACAATTGAATAATTTCATAAAAAAAGTTTTTTTATACCCTCCCTTCTGTACCTGCATTTTTGTATTAAGTATTCTTTTTTTGAGATAAAAGACCTTCATTTTGGGCCGGTGAGATGGCTCAGCGGTATAAGCACCTGCCTGGCAAGCGCAAGGGCCCGAGTTCGACTCCCGGAACCCACGTACGAAAAAAGGGCCGGTGATATCGCTCAGCGGCACGGGTGCCTGTTGGCGCGCGAGGTCCTGAGGTCGACCCCCGGTACCCACCAAAAAAAAAAAAAAAAAAAAGACCTTCATTTATTATATCTTGTACTGCAGATTTTCTAGAGATGTTTTCACTTAAAGTTTAAATGTGCAGGGACAATTTATTTTTCTAATCATTAGTATTTAAAAGCATCTTTTCCATTTTCTTTTGGTTTATATCATTGCTGATGAGACTATTTATCATTCTGTGTTGTGTTCCGTCATTTTCTTCTCTCGCTACTTCGAAACTTTCTGTTTTTACATTTGGTTTAAAAAATTTGAATAAATTGTAATTTGTGTTTTCTTGGTAAAATTTCTGTTCAAGACTAAAACAATTTAGATATATATATAATTGACTTTAATCAGGAACAGATCCTTTGGAATCTGCCATGATTCTTTCGAATATTTCTCTCATGTCCGTATTTCTCCTTTTATTCTTCTGGAAATGCAGTCACACAGGTGTCATACCATTTGCTCCTGTTCCTCAGATTGTAGACATTGTACTTAGTTTTTAAACTTCCTTTTATTTTGTTTTTTGTTTGTTTGTTTGTTTGTTTCAGTTTTGGTAACTTCCATTGAATAGCCTCCAAACTTATAGATTATTCTCTCTGTTTTGTTCGGTTGGTTGATTTCCAGCATGTACATTTACCCCGTGTTTTGTCTTTCTTGAAATTTCCCATGTCCACCTACATTGTCCATCTTTTTCATTACTTCCTCTAAAATACTTAACATTGTTACTTTGAAGTTCTTCTCCAGTAATTCCAATACATTGCTCAGCTTTGTGACTAGTTCTGTTGAAATTTTGAGTGTGTCATATTTTCTTACTTCATGAAACATCATATAATTGGTTACTGAATGCTTACAAGAACAGGAAAAGGTGAAATGAGTAGTATCTTCTGGAAATTTTCATGGCTTTTATCAGGGTTTCAGTTTGGTGATTTGAGTCAATATAATCTCTGATTGAGCTCATTTGAGGCTTAGTTGTTGCTTTCGGTTCAGCTCAGTTTAGATTTAATAGAAATCACTTGAGACTAGCATCAGAGTCTGGGGTTTCGTCCCGGGAGGGGAGGGTCCCAGGTCTCCTGTCCTTCAAGACGCCCAGTGGTCTCACAAAGGCATCTGGGCAAGTTCTCCCTCCCTGGAGCAGTGAGTGGTCACTGTGATGCCCGTGTGCAGTTTTGGGGGGCTTTTCCCTCTTACCTGTCTTTGACCCTGATTCCCCTCCCTGAAGGTCACCCTCAGATCTCTTGATCTGCTCCCAGTATTTCTCGTTTATACTCAGCGAAGGGCCATGGGAGAGAATTTGCTAAGTGAACCCCGACACACTTTCTGTGGGGCTCTCAGGGGCGCCTCAATTAGCCTATCACCACACAGTCCGACTTTAATACTTTACTGTAAGTTCATCTGTTCCTGTCTTACTCTTATCTATTTTACTAGAGAATTTGTTCATGATAGTCACTTAGTACCTATTCAGTCCAAAACGTTTTTTAAATGTGATTTCTCCTTTTCCAATGTTAAACCTTATATTTTAAAGTTTGTTTAAGATTTGTACTTTTCTACCCATACCTAGAAACAGTAACTACCTATAATTTGTTCTGTTCTCCATTCCTCACTCCACATTGCACCATATTATTGTTTTATGTATGTGTATATATGGTCATAATTTAATTGTCTTGAATCTAGAATTATATATCCTCAATTACATGTAGGTTTGGTATGTAAACAAATTTTGTGGTATATGCTTGAAGTCCTTACAAATATAATATAGTAATGTTTTGCTTTTCCCATGAATTTCACTCAGCTGTCTACAGGAAAAGGATCCAAATGGCTTGGCATTTTGACAACATTTCTTGTTGTTCTGCTTTCAGTGTAGACAATGAGAAGATTACGCATCTGAATTTTACTCTCGTAGGTACCACTGTAATCATACAGAGCAGGGTTCCAACAATGATATTATTAGTTACTTCTTTTGGCCATTTAAAGGAATAAATTATGTAGTTAAAAGAGATAGTTAGGTTTTTAAATAGAAAATGATTGATAACAATGACCTATTATTTTTTTCTATGTATATCTCTTCGCAGTTTTTAAACTTTCAGAATTGCAAATTGCACCACGATATGCCTATGTGTGATTGTCATCTGTTATCAAGTGCTCCAAGGATTTGAATTACAAATATATAAGGAAGCAGAACATGCAATACTATCTTAATAAATGAGTCATGAACCATCAGGAAAGTGATATCAGTGTAAGAAGTTAAAGGTTTGCCACCATGTGTGTTTAGTGACCCTTTAGTGTAACTGTCAGCTCTGATAACGTGGAATGCAGACCTCCTGCCAGCCCAAGCTCGCAGCTTTAGGATATGAGGTTAGAAAGCTATTAGTTCTGCGTGGTAGTCATTTCTTGATGCATCAGGAGATGGAACTGGCAAGAGTTAACCGTTTGTGTTTAGAAGTAAAGTCCAAAAGGAAAGTGCACAAATGTGGGACCTTGAAGAGGTGAGTCTGGCTGAATCCTAAATAGTGAAATAAATAAGACTGAACAAATTAAAAATAAGGGAAACAAAAGAAAGCAACTTTGAACAACAGGATTCATTAAGAATTAGCACTGTAACCAGGAAACTAAACTCTTGTGGAAAAAGTCAAAATAATGGTGTTTCCTTCTCATCAAGTTGTATTAAATAGTTTTGAAGTGATGGTTTGAAAAGTTTATAAGTCAGAAAAAAATATGAATACATAAGAAGAAACTGACCAGATTAGAGAATTAAAAAGAGAGAGTGACTTTACCTGGACTTACATTAGCCTTTGAAAACAAAAGCCCATAGATAAGAAGGTCTTAAGGTTTGTGGGGATTTGATTTAATTAGTGGGGATTTTATTTCCAAAGAATCCATTAGTCTCATCCCCAAACCAAGAATCCGGTCAGGAAAGCCATCCTTCACCAAGAAAGCACGCTCACAATGTCTATTTCCAATGCTGTCTAGGAAGAAGTTGGACAGAGAGAACCTCTGTGAGTGAGGGAACAGGGAGCCAGATGAAGAGTGGCCGCATTTTGTAGTGGGTGAGGAACTTCCTTGTAGAGAACTGATTCAGGGACACATCTGGAAACTCTTCCCAACGCAAGGGTAGGGGTCCTCCATGCTTGCCCGACAGGATTGCATATGGACCAGTAACTTGGTTGTTACCCATTATTAGCTACAGCTTCATTGCTTTGTGTCTGGATTGGAGTGGTGGGGACACTTCACCTAGAGCTGATGAAAGTGCTGAACTGTGACTGGAAGTTGATGCACAGACATTGGATGGTGGTTTGATCCGTCTACCTTGGGAAGGAGGAGGATGTCTCCCACATTTGGAAAAGAAAGGTACACAGTTACTTGGTTTTTAGAGCAGCAGATGGCTTCTCAACTGAGCTAGCTGTTCACAAAATCCAGGATCTGCTTATAGGGTAGAAGTAACATGGAAACAAAGCTGCACGTTCAGGAATGTACTATCCTAAGACTCCTGTAACTAGAAGCGCCTATAGAGTACCGGTGGGAAGAAGTGATATGGGGCAGCATTTCTCAGAAGCCAATATGCCTTGTTCACCCCCTCTTTCACTCAACATACTGCAGAGGAAGAGCCTGATGGAGAGCCTCAAGGACAGAAACAGAATCCTTGCATCCCTCAAGGGAGGAAAGCCTCCTGTTTAGTGCTCAAAATCACTTGCATTGCATGGTTATGTGAGCTGAAACACATTTTTCCTTGTTAAGACAGTGACTCTTGGAGGTTTCCTGAAACATCATCTAATGATTCTCTACATAATACCATCACTACCCACTGTCACATTTTTTACAGGATTGCCAACATGATTTCTTGGCACTATTGACATTTTGGGTGAAATGATGGTTTGTGTCGAGCGTTGCCTGCTACATTGTAGGATATTTAGCAGTGTTCCTGATCCTTACCCACTAAACACCAGCAGCTACCAGTGGTGACAGTCAGGGTTTCCTGAGTTTCTAGGCATTGCCAAATGTCTCCTAGGGGACAAACAACCTTGGCTGAGAACTAGTAGGTTAGATGGAGTTGGAAGTATCTGGATCCATCTTCCATCTCCTTTCTTTCTTTGCATCCATATTCTCATCCTTAGCTGTAGTGTTCAGGTGGATTTCAGCTTGCTCTTTGGGATCCATAGATCTCTCAAAACCCTACCATTAGATTCACCTCTGTTGAGCCCAGGGTGTTTTAGTCCTCTTTACACTGATCTTGCTTTAGACACTATAGTTTCTGTTGCACTGGTACTTGCCCATCACAGTTTTCATGTTTATATCTCATGCTATATGGAGCAAGAGGTTGAGGCAGCAGTGTGTAATCAGTCTGTTATCATGAAAGGACAGAGTCTGCCCTAATTCTCAGCTTTTTATTTTTTGACAGTGTTGTGTATAGGGGGAAAATTTGGAGATATGACACTGTGTTTGTTACTTTTCTCATTGCTGAGGCAAAACACCTGACACCCAAAATTAAACGAGAAAAGTTTTATTTGGCTCACAGTTTGTAGAGGTTTCAGTCCATAATTGGCTAGCTCCAAGGTAGAGGGGTTTGGCAGAGGGGCTTCACAGAGGAGGCCATTCATGGAGAACTGAAGGTAGCAAAAGCAACAAGGGACTTTAATAGCATCTTTCTGTCCCTTTCATTGTATCCAAGCTACCCACCCTAGGGCGGGTGTAGCACTCACACTCTTAATCCTAGCCAGAATTATGCCAACCAATCTGTAGACTGATTTACTAATCACACACCCTGATCCCAGCACCACACACTCTAGATACAGCCACCTCCAAAAAGCCTGACCCTCATGACTGCATGAGGCTTTGGTGGACACCTAGACACAAGTCATACTGGACATGTAGGTGCCTGATTAGAGCTTGTAAATATTTTAGATAATAGGCCTGGTGATGCAGTGACCACCCTAGTTCTGTCAGATCTGTCCCGTATTGGGAATTCCAAGTCTTTTGAAATTTCTGTAGTGGATTTCTAATGCTCAAAGGTAAAACCTAAGAGAACTTAGTAACTATAAATGCTTGTAGGTAGTTATATGTATTTAATTATAAATATATATATATCTAATTATTGAAATTTACATTTTATTTATATAGAAGAATATGTACATAAATATGTAAAAATTCCAAAACATCCTCATACCATTCCCTGCAAACAAGTGATCTAAATACACACACACAATGCATATCATATATCTATATCTATATATTATGCACAAGTGTATTTTTAAGAATCTATCTTTTTTTTTTTGTGGGTACCGGGGGGTCGACCTCAGGACCTCGCGCGCCAACAGGCGCCCGTGCCGCTGAGCAATATCACCGGCCCCTTTTTCGTATGTGGGATCCGGGAGTCGAACTCGGGCCCTCACGCTTGCAAGGCAGGCGCTTACGCCACTGAGCCATCTCACCGGCCCAAGAATCTATCTTAACAGATAGGTACTTTTGTCTTGGACTGAATATTGAAACCTCCTTATTTTGAAAAAAGTTATATGGGTGTACATAGCGGTACATATATTTTTGCATGTTTGTGTATATTATAATACTCTTTTTTACAATGAATATTTACAAGTTTTCCACAAAAATTATATGTAATACTTATATATATCTGTACACATCACAAACTAAGATTCATATATATCTGTGTATGTGTGTAAATGAGCACATGTGTGATTTGTGTGTGTGTGTTTTCTACCAGCCAGGCACAGTGGTCCCTGGTGCATGCGAATCATTATTCTTAACTCTCAACTCATTTTTCTGTCTATTTGGCCTTAGTCTTCTCTATTTGGTTATGCCTTTCTACCTAACAATAAGAAATTATATAATTTTTGAAGTTGTAATATAATTATGCTTATGCTTATATTATTCTTCCAACAAAATGCTGAAATTTTATAAATCATAGTAATTTTCATAACAAGATAAGACAAATAAAAATAGAATACATGAAATGAGTTTGTAATGAGCTGTTTATTGCAAGAAGGATCTATAGGAAGGAAATTTCAGCAGCAATAGGAAAATGACGACTAAGTGTCATTTTCTGGTATAGGGTAGTATACCAGAAGACAAAGGTTTTGAGGTTATTATCTCAGAAAAAACTAGTTTTCTATTTCAGGTTGTCCTTTATCCAAACTTAGCTGGCATTGGTGTCCCACTGGGATACCTTGTCCTTCCCACTCCTAGCCCATCCATCCAGCTTCCAAAAGCAGGTGCTTCCTTCTCTTTGCCTGCAGGCTTTCTCTAGTCTTTGAAGTACAAGTTCATGCCTAAAAGTAACAGAAAATTGATGTGCCCCCAAATTAATGTCACTTTAACAAAAGACTAATGAGAATTGGTATGCATTCTTCACCTTTCTTGCTCCTTCAGTGAGTAATTCAGGGATGCAGTTTGACTCTAATTTAACAGATATTCCCTAGTGGGAAAAATACCCACAGGGGCAAATTGACTGATAGGAAACTTTTAGGTCTTTTCCCCACACTGTATCACTTTCTCATCACCTACTGATGAGTTTTGGAATCATCTTCAGAATAAACTACTTGCACTGGAGTCCTTGTTTCAGTTTGCATGTTAGAAGTAATTAATCTCAGATATTTTGGAAAAGTTGAACTAACAGGAAGTCAACCTTCAGAATGAGACGCAAGCTTGACCACTTGCCAGCAAGATGCCCACAGGGACCCCTTTGGTATTCTTAGATTAGGTGCACATGATTTGCTCAATTGGCACAACATTAAGAAACTCAGTCAGGTGAGGTGGGATGGGATTCATTGGCTCATGCAGAATCTCTAACATTTCACACTTAGGAGACCCTGGAAATTCAAAGGGCTGAGGAGTAATTTGGTTGCAGTTAAAGCTATCAACATATCAAAGGAATGAAATTGCAGACTTAGTCTACCTACCAACTGAGGGCACAAGGTAGAAGGCAGGTTTCCACTGTAGTAATAAGCGAAGACAATGGGGGGATATAATCAAAGTGTGTTATTTGCACCTATGAAAATGCCACCATGAAACAACATTCTAAATAATTGATCTGCAGATCCATAAGGATACAGTTATCTCCCGTAGCCAGAGGGCAAAGTGTTTGGAGAAACAGCCCCAGGACATAAGGTAGAAAGTTACAGAATTTAAAACAAAGCAGAAACCCAAAGCACACTGATAAGGAATCAGTGAGCCCCTGGGCATCCAGTGGAGACACCTAGGTGGGTGTGCTTGAGATCTCTGAGCCCCCAGACTCCCCTGACTTAGAAGTGGTCACTCCCACTTTTAGGAAATAGCAGCATCCCTTGTGCACAGATCTTGCAATCACCTCACCTGAAAGACTGGGCTCATGAGAAGATGTCTTCCACTGAAAATCTCTCGCCACCTCCCCATTGCACCTCCCTACTTCTCACTGCTCTGCACCAACACAGGAAGGAAAGTTCAGCATTCCCCAGCAGAAGTGGTAGCCTAGCTTCCGGAGGAAGGCACTTTTCACAGAAGGGGTATCAAACCGGTGGTCGAGGTCCGGCAAAGCATGCCTGGGATAGATCGGTAGGGTTTGGGACTGTGAAGCTTATGGACAACAGCAATGCATTTCTCACAGTTCTGGAAGCTGTGAGATCAGGGCATGAGCCAGCAAGTTCAGGTTCTGGTGAGGACTGTCCTCCAGGTGGCACAGACCTACTTTCCTGCTGTGTATCACGTGACAGAAAGGGGTCAAGAGCACTCTCTGGGATCTCTTGTAAAAGAACTAACCCCATGCACAAGGGGTCCATCCTTATGAGCTAACCATTTTCTAAATGCCTCACTTCCTGAGCTATCACTTTAGGGGTTAGATTTTAAAAGGTGAATTTTGGAAGGACACACACAGTCCACTATACCTCATATTTACTGTACTGTTAAGGACATCTGGAATCAACTTGAATGTGCCACAGTGATTGCTTTATAAGCTTGGAAGAACAAGGGTGAAATGATTGAATGGACTTGAAAAAATATTTTGGGAGGATCAAAAGGGTAGATGATGTAAACATTCTAGCCATGGATATGTTCAGTAGAATCTGAGAACCCACCAAGTGATCATATGCCCTGAAAGCCATTGCAAAAATGTCCTTTAAATAAAAAATGAGGAATGTGACATAAGAGGGCTCTGGCACCATTGAGAAGTTCAGCGCTATCTCTCCTTTCTGGGCCAGGCCGGATGGTAAGAAATAGTTACCTGATTCATAAAATGCTGGAGCCGTACTGGTGTACCAATACTCCACTAATTATTTCTACAAGCCTGAGGATGACATTTTTAAAAAATATTTCTCCCATCTTCTTTCATTCTCTTGCCTAGTTTACTGGGACTTTATGGAGGTTTTGGTCATTTATTCAACAGGTCAACATTTATACAAATCACGTGAAATATTAATTATTATTCCCAGGATTTGATATAACCATAAATAGCTAGAAAACAGGCAATTACCATGGAAGGGAATAATTTCTGCCCCTCAGGTGAAGGGAGTTATAAGAACACATTGTCGGTGTTTTTCGTCTCAGCGTAAGATTTTAAGATATATGGGCATACACATGAGGACTTGAGATTGTGTACATCATCGCCACACATCATCTTTTCATTTCTCACCATGCTTAGGTTTCCAAGTTATGCTGTTGAATTATTTAAATAGATGGAACCCTTTTTCTGGGTCATCAAAACATTTGTAAAATGGTAATACTTCTAAGATAGTTCTAGACATTTTTCAAAAGCACTTTTGTACTCTTGAGGCAAGCTGCCCTCCCAGCCCAGAAGTTCTGTGGCTCTTTAGCTCCTTCCACCTTTTGTCTGACAACTTTCCCCTCCAGGGTTCCCAGGACTAAGGGAGATCACAGGACAACCAGTAGATTCGCCCCTGTATTCATGCCCCCAACCAATTCAACTATGCTTCTTCTCTTTCTTTCTCATGATGTTAAATATTTGTGATAAATTTACAGGAGATTAATGTGAAACCTAAAGCATTGCTCTTGATTTCTGACACAGGACTTTTTAAACAGCCACCGTAGCAAGAATAGTGGTAGAACATTATTCCAAATAGGAATTGCTCTGAGGGGTATAGCTAAGTGTTGGCCTGCCATATTCATAAGCCAATTCTTTGCCAAGCCAATGTGTGATAATGTGAAAATTAACTCATTTTCCTGTTTACAACACGAAACTGTATCTAATTTTTTTTTAATTTAGATGAACAGTCTTATTGCCCATCCCACACAATCCTAAAGCCATTATTCTCGCTTCTCGTATGCTAGCCCTGTGGTTTGGCACAAGGCCAGCAAGCACGAACCACGAACACATTTGATAATGAGAATATTGAGGGTCAGGTTTCCAAACCATGCAGCCATAGAGAGAGCTCAATGCTGTAGAACACATCTTCCACACTAGGTATTTCTATTGAATAAGCATACTTTTAACATGAATCCATTAAAAAAAATTACTTTGGTTCTGGGAAACTGAGTATTAGAAATATGATGAGCATATTGGAATATGTTCAAAATTGAACATCAGGAGTAATTAAGGGAATGGAGAGATTGATTTATGAGAAAAGATTAAAAGAGCTCAATCTGTTTAGCTTGGCTAACCGACAACTAAGTAGGGGATGTGGTAATTGTTTACAAGTACTTACAGGATGTAAACATCAAGGCTAAGCAGAAATGCTCAGGCAGAGATCAGAAAGCCTTAAGCACTCCAAGTTAATAAAGAGAAAATTGACCGCCATCCAAAATTTGGTGATAGTTAAAATCTTTTAGCAGGAATTGTCTCTGAAGGAAAATGGAAACATAAACTCGTTTTGGAATTTTTAAATGTAAAATAGCTTTTGTGAATCTGTAGCTGCCTCACATTTATCACCAACATTTTTTCCAAAGTATTTAAATTGCATCATCGCATGTGCTGAAATGGCTTTCTACAGTGTTCAGATGAACCACAGTGTTTTCGAAAGGTACTGTTAAAGATAATTCTAATAAAGACATAGGAACAAAAGATATACAGATATATTATTATCTTAAAAAGATAAGTATCTTATTGTTTTTGAAATCTTTCCTTGAAACAAATAATTCAGACTTTGAGATAGTAATTGCAATAATTTTTGCCAGTGAATCAATATCAATTAATGTAATAGTCCACTATCAGGTGTATTCAATAAGATTAATAGTGATATTGATATACTAATGTGTCTTACAATTAATAGGAATAAGAAATTTATAGCAATTCATTATACGCATTTTAACCTCATTTTATAAGTATTTGATAAGTGGATTATGATATTGTAATAACTCATCCAATATATATATTGTGATTGTGTGAAGTTTTTAATACAAAATAATCTTTCTAAATCAAAATAATTTAAGAAATGATGTGACTCACACACACATATACACATACATGTATCTACATGGATGTATATATATACATATATACATACATATATACATATATATACATACATATATACATACATATGTATATATATATATATGTATATATATACATTTTCTCCATTATCTAGACTTAATGTATTTTCAGATATAAATACTAATTAAATTTTTTGATAAGACTGGATATTAAATGTATGTTTTTATAATTTAAAAATATATAAACTGGATTTTTAATTATGTCACTTTTATAAAGTTTTCCTTAAATTTTTATTAACCCCTGACTCAATCTAGAATCTTTAAATAATGTATTAAACACAAACCTGTTCCTTAAGAATTCTTGCATTTTTGAATACACATATGTGCTACTTCCTTATTAGCTTCTTAGGACAATTAGGGGAATTAGAGTACATGTACACACTCTACACATCTCATATATCACACATGCATGCACACACACACACATACATACTACATATAACACACTCACTCATGCACACACACCCAGCAGTTTACATCATGGCTACTCAGGATCAGTTTATTCCTTACTTGAAAATGTCTGACTTTTTAAAATAAAGTTTTGTCTTTTTATTTGCTTGTTTCTTCTCTGTAAGAAAGAATCTTTTTTGTTTATCTCTTGTACTCTCTGTTACATCTAGGACATTCTTTCAAGAGCATGATACACAGTATATGTAGTACTATTATTCTCTAGTTATTTTGTTATGAAAATTTTTTACAGAAGAAATTTTTTATGTTTTCTTTATTGGTATCTACTTATATTACATTAAAAAAGAAGAAATAAAGATTCCAAGGATACAATAAATAAAATATACATAGAGTGGAAGTATATTTATGCATATGATTTATGAAGTCAATTGATTTGTATAATTCACAAAAAGTTTATATGTATATAAGAAGATCCTTTGTAATTTTATTTAAAATAAATTAGAATTTAGGTTCTAAATTGTTATTTACTGCAGAAAATATATTACTGATATTGCTCAAGTACTCATACTGTTTAAACGTTAGTGTACCTATAAAATTATATGTATTTTTTTCTGTATTTGAAATTTTAATTTAAGCAGAACTATGCAAAGAATATATACAATGTCAAAGTGAGGAAATACAGCTACATTCGGTATGTATCAATATTAAAATAAGAAAGGACAAGAACTAGCAGAATTTCTAAATGTTATGGAGAACAGTAGAAATTCATTTTTCTCACAAACTAGAGACATTTCATTAATTTTGATGCATTAAAAAGGGTGTTTAACATTTCATCATGTTACTGGGACATATCCCATACATGTCTTCCAGTAATATTGTCCAAAAACCATCTCTTTGTGATTGTGGATGCATTTTTGAAGTATCACCGTTACTTTATTCAAGCTAATACCACCATAATGCCCAATCAAAACTTGACTTAAGTTAGATTGTGTATATAGCACCATGTGCTCTTAAAGATTTCTGTGTTAATTTATCTTCATGAGTGGATAACACGAAGTGTCATTTTTACCTCAGGGGATGAAGACTAACTCTGATTCTGAGAAAAACTGTTGTTGGGCTAAAGTAGGATTATTGCCCAACTTCTACAAATTACTCCCAAGGTTCTAAGAAATTGAATAAAAATAAGAATAGTAATTCCTAGAAGAGAGTTTATCCCTGAATACTGGATGAAATTTAATATCACTATACTGAAGGCATAGTGCACACACCCTAGGAGTGCACACAGTGATCCCAGAGCCTCACCTTGGGTTGTGATGCCAGTTTACCTGATGAAACTTGCTCTTCCTTTCTCTCTCTCTCTCTCTCTCCCCTCTCTTCTCTTTTTCTTTTTTCTTTCTTTCATATAGGGTCTTGCTATGTAGTTCAGGCTGGTCTTGAACTCACAGCAATCCTCTTGCCTCGGCCTCCCAAGTGCTGAGATTACAGGTGTGCACCACGATGTCTGGCATGAAACTTATTTCTTACGCCATGATGTGTGACACTATGGGATATGTTCCAAGCTCAGGAATACAGAAAACGATGTTGCAATGACAAAATGAAGATCTCAAGTCATATAGGTGTTAGAGGTATGGATGGGAAAAGATAGATTTTCCGCAACAAAATTTTCTAAATTGGAAGATCAACCTGAGCATCAAAAGAATGATGAGTTCTATCAGTAGAGATCTTGTTGCCACTTTATGATTTAACTAAAAAAATTCACATATAGTCTCCATATTTCCTTGCAGATTACAAGGACATCTATCAACTCTCAAGCAGCAACATGTTTCCCAGAATGTACACTGCAGGTGTAGCTTCCTCTAGTGACCTGCTAAACCAGAACTAGGGACAGATGGCCAAACCTATCCACACAGAGTCTGGCAAACAAATGTTTGATTTGTTTTTTTCTCTATTGTGAAAGATAGTAAGTTATAAGGAATGGAGACATAACAATTTTGTAGCCAGTCATCATTGTTTATTTCCTTCTCCTATATTTTAACTAAGCTTCTGGAAGAATAAAATACAGTAACGGGTTTTTGACGAGAATAGATTTATAGTTTTTTCTGCCTTGTTCTACAACCCGTGTCATGGATCTAAATAGACTTCTTGAGAAATCTCATTCATGCTTTGTAAGATTTGCACCTGAGAACATAAAATGTCATTCCGGGAAGAGCTGAAGTTGTCTGTTCAACACAAGAAAGAGCATTTCTCCACTGGGCCACGTTATGAGAAGGTGAGGTTATAGCTCTCCTAATTTCTCCACAGGTGTGCACATTCTAGGATATTTTCAGGTCCATCCAAGGTGGACCAAAGTTGATCCTGGTCGTCTGAAGCAACATTATGCATTCAGTGCCTTCAAGCCCAATTCTTTTTTTTTTTTTTGTGGGTACCGGGGGGTTGACCTCAGGACCTTGCGTGCCAGCAGGCGCCCGTGCCGCTGAGCGATATCACCAGCCCCTTTTTCATATGTGGGTTCCGGGAGTCGAACTCGGGCCCTCGTGCTTGCCGGGCAGGCGCTTAAGCTGCTGAGCCATCTCACCAGCCCCTTCAAGCCCAATTCTAATGCTTTGTTTGGATACCAGAACTAGTGAGAATCCTGGGAGTCTTAGGCATAGATTTCTTCCCCGGCTGGCATATCAGGAGGTTATCCCATCTGAGCAGCTGCAGCTTCCTAGTAATGGTGAGTGGATAATCGACACACGGGATTCAGATATAGGCCTATGTCCATCAGCTATAGCTTTAATTTGAGTCCTTGTGCTCTTAAAGGTAGAAAATACTAAGCACTCGTTCTCATCGTGATTCCAGATAACAAGTGTTCACAGGATCCCTCTAATGCCCTTCTTTAGACTAAGTGCAAAGCAAGTGTACATATTGTCATTTTACCCTAAAATGGCTTCTCTTGCAGGTGACCTTGGGCACTCACTCACTCTGAGCTTTCCTGCAGCATGGTTAACCTTGACGACTCAGCACCCTAAAGCAGTAGATGCAGTATATGCCTTTAGCATTCCTAGAATTTTGGAATTCTTGGACTAGCTTAGCTATTTGTCTATGAAAGGAGCTAAGCCCATGATTTTGAAGCAAAATCACTGGAAAACAGAAATGATGTAATACAGCATTTTATTCAACAGCATAGAAGACATGACAGTAAGTCAAATAAATGAAACCTATGGGTAAAAATCAGTGAAGAGGGCCGGTGAGATGGCTCAGCGGCATAAGCGCCTACCTGGCAAGCATGAGGTCCTGAGTTCGACTCCTGGTACCCACATATGGAAAAAAGGGCTGACGATATTGCTCAGTGGCACGGGCGCCTGCTGGCATGTGTACCCACACACACACAAAAAAAAAATCAGTGAAGAACTGCATGTTTTTTCTTTATTCCACAGGATTGTGACAACAACACAGTGTTCAGGGAGACAGCTGTGGAGAGACACAGAAGCTAGTGTTAGATTTGTAGTGATCCCTGCTTGCCACACACATGTGCCATTAGACATGTGACTAGGACGTCTTGTACCTTCTTGCCCACTGGGTGTTCCTGAGATTGGAGCATATGCACCCAAGACTTGTGAACCTGAGTATTCAACATCTGTAAGGTATTATAACCCGCCCTCATTCACCTCCCCTGCCAAGACGAGGTCTTGTCTTCCTAGTCTACCATCCCTGAGATATTAAAGGAAAGGCATTTTCTTCCTTTCACCAAAGTCCAAGAATGAAAATTGATAGCAGATAGAAAAAGTAGAAGAAGAAAAATCATAAAAATAGATATTGCACATCTGTAGGAAAAAAAAAATTAGCCAAGATACAAGAAAGACAAAACACTTTGGATTATTGCTTCTGTTGTCAGAGGGTGAGAATAAGGTCAGAGATTTGGAAATCTTGGCTATGGCTTCCTCTGGGAAGAAACAGGGCTGGCTAGATTCGCACATCTGGTTAAGCTCAGCGGTTCTGTGGCTGCTGTATGTTGACAAGTTTTCAAAACTACACATAGAAATGAATCCCTTGCAGATAACTTTGGGGATAGCAGTGCTTGATCCTTTTGCTGATTGTGCTTTGCTGACATCAACAGTGGTGGAGTTTACATTAGTCCAGCAGGAGCCAGCAGGGGGAAACAAACTGAAGCTTATTAATGACTTCCTTGTCTCACAGTTGTGTGGAGTACCAAGTATACCAAGTCGGGTCTATTCTACTTTACACAAAACAGACATTCTGCATTCACAGAAAGGGAAACAAGAATTCAAAAGCATGGAATGCCAGATCTGGAAAGAAAGGAATGAGAGTATCACAGAACTGGGGACTCATAGCTATCAAATAGGGTATAGGGAATAAATTTTAGCAATTGATTGAGATACTACTGAAATTGATATTCTGAGAGGCTAATTAAATATATCATCAGATCTAGGAATTGTAAAATAGAGCTTTCATCCTATGCAATTCAAACACCATGTGAGTGGTTGTAGAGAATACAGTTTCAAAAGAAAAAGGCTAATGATAGAGTAACTTTCATCTGTCTTGAGAAAGTCAGTATCAGTGGCAGCAGCACAGTTATGCAGTGTAAAACACAAACAAATAATGGTTGTTGCATTATGTGTTGGGAAGATGGGCTGACTAAGCCACAGTCCTCACCTTCACATCCAGTACGTCCTGTCCAGGTGAAAGCATGTTTAATACTGGTGGAGGTGCTTTCCACTGTTCCTGCGTTTTTCTTCCTGTTAATATCCTCCAGACTTCCTTTGGCAACAAAGCATTCATACTTTGAGTCACATGAATTTGGGAATCACTACAGAGCACAGTGTCACTTATTGAAGCTAATCAAATGATAATGCCCACCCTTCTGGACCAAGAGAGAATTTTTTTTCATGAAAGGGCACGTAGTCAACACCACTAAAGTACTATGGACCATTTATTGGTGATGCTGTGAGTTTACTGTAGTTTTTCTTTCGTAGCAGCTTTTGAAAAAGACACTTAATCTTTCACTGCGTATTATGATGGCAGGACTTGAGATCAGAGGTATCCACAGCCATATTGCTATTTTGAGAAGACCAACCCCAAGATAACATTGAGCCCAAAGGAAGGGAAAATTAGATTGCTAACAAATGCAGCTTGAAGCATAATGACAAAATTTAAACTTCTGAAACAAACATGTTTAAAGCTAATGCTTTCCATAAACTATTGCAATAAGAGAGAAAATGTCTTTCCTTCATTTTCTAGTATCATTAATGTTTACTTTTATAGCCAGCATTACAAATATTTCTGTGTTGTCACTTAAGAAAACACATGTAACAATGGAATGCAGTTGATGAGGATTGTGGAGATTGAGTCCTACCGCCAGCTCCGTCATTGATTCGGTGTGATGCTGGAAAGTTCTTTCATGTCTCTCAGCCTAGTTTCTTTTGTTTCTCTTCATTTTTCTTTTCTTCTTCTCTACTTTTTGTGCCTTGTTTTCTACAATCATTTGATGGATTTACAATGGGTTCCATTAAAATGGGTCCAAGAGTGCAAGCATGAAAGAAAAAACACTGATCATGAAGGGCTGAAAGAAGTGAAGTGACATGCAAGTAAACAATTTAGTAGAGCAATATGAGTGTTAGAGTTTTCAGCATTGTGGGATGTCAGAAACTACACTACATAATTCTCTCTGTGGGAGTCACAGAATTGCTTGAATAAATGCACTTGAATAATGGGCAGTTTTTCCAGCCTGGTGTGCACTCACTTCCTTTCCTCTTCTTGTGGGTGGTTCAGATCCACCTATTTAGCTCAAATGGGATTGAACCCACCTGTTCCCAGTGCAGGATGGGCATATAATCCAGCCCTCACAATCAACAATATCCTTCATGTCACTGAAAAATCTGTTCCAGAATATACACATACTCATCAGAACCTAACCTGGAACATGTGGCATGAACATGAGGAAAATCACATCATTTATTTTAGTGACATATATCTATGATCATTAATTATAAAGAAAATAGATTATAGAGTTACTTAGGGAAATTTGCTTCTAAATAGGCAAAAGCCATGTTAGAATTCTCCAAGTCAGGAGAAACTGGATACAAGAGGACAGGGGAATAAAATGGACTACTTTTGTGTCACACAATGTACTGATGAAACATGGGATTGCCTAAAACTACTTAGTCTCATAGTCCAATGAGATGGCTGCCTGTGGGACCAGAGGCAGAAGAATCTAAAATGGCTGCCTCCCTGCTGCAGGGTCAGAGGATCCAACCTGGAAGCGCAATGTAGAGTCATGGATACAGGTTTGTGTTGGATGGCTAAAGAGTCTGTTGGAAGGCTGAAGAAACTGGAAAACAATGCAGAAGGGCAGTAGTGAAAACTGGAACTCTTCCAAAAAGGGAAACATTTCCTTCTGCATTTTCTGTCTTATCCAGGCTACAAGACTGTTGGTGCTAGCCACATCCGGGTAGTCTTATCCCCCAGTTTGCTGGCTTTCATGTCAGTCACACACACACACACACACACACACCCCAAAACATTACTAATCTGGCAGGCAGTTCTTACTCAAGTCAAATGGACACATCACAATTCATGACCACAATTATACACTATAAATAAGATCATTCCTTGTTTTGGCAATAAAATAAAAATATAAACCGAAATATTTGTGTATCTAGAAATAAGATATAATTGAGAATAAACACATTTAAAGAAGAAAAATCCAAAAAAATAGAAAGCAAAGGTGTCCTAAACTAAAAATCTGAGTAGGTAGCATATGAGTGATGCTGCTATTGCCCCAGTTTTGTTTTCTATGTGTGTGTTGGGGGAGGAGGGAGGGTTAGTGTCATGGAAATCAGTAATCTAAAGGCCAGATTTTAATAGTTAAGGTCTTGAGCTTATATACAAAGGTGATTTGAAAGGAAATCTGTGAAAATGTTTTGGACCTTAAATGTTACATCTTTATAGAAATGTGCTAGGAAAAAAAAAAAAAAAACCTCACAAGGAAAATTACAGGGAAACTAATGTCCATTGCAGTTCATTGGAGTTCTTCCATGATAATTTCAAATATGGGTTCCTGCTCTCTTGCTTGCTGGAAGTTTAAATCTGTATGTCCTGAATTGTTTAAACAGCCCTGGTTTTGAGGGATATTTTCAATTTAGACCACACAGAACAGATAAACCTACAACCAGAGGAACTCACATGAGTAATAATCTACCAAGAGCAAAATTTAACACATATAACCACCATAAGGAAGAGAACCCTAATTTGTCAGATACTAGGCAATCTGAAAGTATGATACAATAGGTATTCTAAAATAATTAAGAATGTAAGAAAATTAAATTTATAGAAGGCAAAAGTGACACTATGAAAAAAGATTAGGTAATATAAAAATGCAAACAACTTATAGAAATGAAAAATAATGGACAAATAGGAAAATTTCAAATGTCATATAAAATTCATATAATTGGCAAGTCAGAAACAGGATAATCAAGAAGGCTGAAGCAGGGCACGATGGTGCAGTTCTGTAATCCCAGAACTCTGGGAAGCTGAGCCAGGAGGATTTCAAGTTTGAGCCCAGCCTAAGGACGTTCATGACTTAATGAGACCTTGTTATACAACAAAACAAATGGCTGGGGATGTATTTCAGTGTGAAGGTCCTATGTTAAATCTCTAGTATCTTTAAAATAAAAATAAAGAGAGTAGTTTGAAAGATGTTCAACATCATTTGTCATTAGGAAACTGCAAATTAAAGCAATAACCAGAGAGATAGTACTATGTATTAGATTGGCACAGATCTAAAACCCTGACAATACCATACACTGACAAGATCATAAAACAAAAAGAACTTCCATGGGCTGTTACTGTGATTGTAAAATTGCCCAGACAACTGCTTTGGAAGACAGTTGAACTGTTTCTCACAAAACGAAACCATCACATAAAATGGTCCTGCAGCCATGTTCCTGGATACATCTGAGTGCAAACACCTCTATTCGGATGTTTAAAGCTGCTCTATTCACAACTGGCTAAACTTGGGAGAAACAGTTTAGTAAACCATGGTGCATCCTGACAGTGGAATATATTCAGCCCTAAAGAGAAATGAGCTCTCAAACCATGAAAAGACATGAGGTACCTTAAGCGCATGTTGCTAAGTGTAAGAAACCAATCCGAAAGGCTACATATAACATGACTGAAGGATGCAAAGTCCTGAAAAAGGCAGAACCATAGAGACAGTGAAAAGATCAACAGTTTCCAGGGGCTGGCGAGTTAATAATGGAGCACAAAATATTTGTAGAGCAGAAGTTATTTTGTACGATACTATAATGGTGGAGACAGGTCCACTCTTTGTCAGAACTCCAGAGTGTACGGCACCCGAGGGAAACTTAATGTGAACAGCGGACCGAGGACAATGATGGTTCAAAGTTTATTCATTAACTTTGAGAAAAGGACCACTTTAGAGTGGGATTTTGATATTGGGGAAAGCTGCACACGTGTGGGGACAGAGTACAAGGAAACTCACTGTCCTTTGGTCAATTTTGCTATAAACCTAAAATACTAAAAAGAACATTTTATTGTTTGAAAAGGAGAAAGAAGATGCTGAAAATAGTCATTTTCAACTTGTAGGAATATAATGAAGATGTCAAACAAATAACTTGTGTAGCATTACTAAAAGAAGAAGCAAATAGACAAACAGACCAAAATAGGGAATGTAGAAATAGTTGCAATGTATATTTTTATACTTTTAAATGCTTAGGTTCTGATCTCATATTAAAATACAGATTCTACATACTTTAGGTGAAATATGTGAATAACCAGTCTATAATACTAAGAAGAAAAGATCACAAGGCATCTTTACTTGACTTCAAGATCAAGGATTTCTTAAGGAAAAGAGACAGGACACACAGAAACAACCTGAAAGAAAAATTGTAAAAACTGGTGCCAGTGTACAGATTATAGAAACTGAATGCCAAAGATGAAAGTGAAAATGTATATACTTTCACTGAGAGACAATTATGATCCATAAACAACAATGCCTTATGTTTTAATCACCAGATTAAATTTTTAAAATAGTCAGATACCAAAGACTGGTAGGATGTGAGAAGGTAAATTAATCCAATTATATTAGAAAACAATTTGCAAATATCAAGCAGAGTAGAAAATTCCACTTTTAAACATCTATCCTGTGGTGCTTATGACCAAAGAGAGATATTAACAGTAGTGGTCATCGCAGCACTCTTTATAAAAGCAAAAAAACTAGAAAAATTTTAACTCACCTTGAAGCTGAACATAATGGGTTTGCCCCTTGCTGAGTGCTAAGCCAATAAGCACAATCAGGAGATAAATGAGTGGAGAAAGGTTTATTGTGTTCAGCAAGCAAGGTGATCACTGAACATAATTCCCAAAGCGGTACCCGGGACAAAGAAAGCAAGGGACTTTTGTTGGAGAAACTCATATATATTCGCACAAGAGAGACACCATTGGACGTAGAGGTGAGCACATTTAATTTTTTAATTTTATATTTGGTACATCTTTGGAGTACAGAATGATAGCATTCACCCTGGTACACATGCATGGCGCATAATCTTTCCTCCTTCCCTTCCCCTCCTGTCTTTCCTCCATCTCTTGGTCCCTTTCCAATTTGCAAAAAGATCTATCTCCCTTTTTCCTCTCATCTATCTTTTATTTTGATCTTTATAGTTTGGGTTTCTCATGTAAGAGATATGCAACATTTAAGCTCCTTTCTGATCTATTTCACTTAACGTTGAAGTGTGTCTGATCTATTTCAGTTAACATTATGGTCTCAAAGAGCATCCATTTTTTCTACAAAGGACTCAAGTTTACCTTTCTTTATGGCAGAATAGTAGTCCATTGTGTATAAATATCACATTTTCTTTATCGTTCATCTGTTTTTTGGACGTATAGGCTGACTCCATGAGGTAGCTTTAGGAGCTGTGCTGCTTCATATTTTGCATGTTTAAAAATGATGCTCAGGGACATCTCCAGAGCGGACACTTTAGCAACAGAATGATATTAAAGTGAGCAAAGTCTAGTCCAGATCACTCAGAAGAGGGGCCTGGCGGCCGCAGCCAATTTAACCTCATTCCTTGTGGTTTTCTCTGGAGGGGAAATTGGAAATTGAAAGCAAAACAGAACAAAACAAACAAACAAACAAAAAATACATCTTAACATCATGTCATCCCAGGAGCTTCTTTCCTAGCAAGCACACGTGCTAAAAACTACAAACCCCTTCATAACAGCAAAGAAATAGTAAACATGTTTGGAGGAAATAAATTATGTGTCATTTATTCAGTAGAACATTTTATTTTATTTTATTTTTTTGTGGGTACCGGGGGTCGACCCAGGTTCTTGTGCGCCAGCAGGCGCCCGTGCCGCTGAGCGATATCACCGGCCCTTTTTTTGTATGTGGGTTCCGGGAGTCGAACTCGGGCCCTCGCGCTTGCCAGGCAGGCACTTAAGCCATTGAGCCATCTCACAGGCCCCAACATTTTATGTTTTAAAGTTTTGTTTTTATTAGTACATGCTTGAAGTGCATAGTAATCACACTTCTCATGGGAATTAGTACATGTACATAACACATCTTAATGCCCCCCTCCACCTCTCTCCCCCCACCCTCCGTCTTTCGGTCTCCTTTCCATTTGCAAAGCATTGGAATATTCTAGCAAAGTAAAATGTAAAAGTTGGTGTGTGTCAACATTTGAGTGAAAAATGTTAATGTTGAGTGCAAAAGTTAAATTATAAGCCAACACTTGTAAATTTATATTTTACATTGATAAAAATCAAAAACCTAATACCTATAGTTTATGAATGATGACTAGGAGCTTAGGTGCTTGTTGAGGAAGGTTATGAGAATTAGTTGTATCTGTAACACTTCCTTTTAAAAAATAGAGAAACTTGAGACGAACACAGCACAATGTTAACATCTGTTTAATCATGGGGGTTGGAGTAG
Source organism: Erethizon dorsatum (assembly GCA_028451465.1). Taxonomy (NCBI): domain Eukaryota; kingdom Metazoa; phylum Chordata; class Mammalia; order Rodentia; family Erethizontidae; genus Erethizon; species Erethizon dorsatum. Next base: position 152,349,313 of record CM051824.1, on the reverse strand, counting down.
AGACGTCTGTTTCGTTATTTTCTGTATCTTCCCATATGTTTAAAGTGGTTTGTAATTAAAGTAATACACAGATGAGTAGGAATTAGTCTGGTGAAAAAAAGGCTGAAAATGCATTGCAGGAAGAAGGAAGCAAAGGAAACTCTAAAGGAACACAGAGCTTCAGAGAACCACAAAAAATTCAGCCTGATTTTGCTTTAACTGCTGGCAAGGAATTAGGAGAGGGCAGAGACCAATAAAGTGGAGCTGAGTTTGAGAATAACATGGTCCTGGGTGAACGTTTGCACTTCACCAGATGGGTCAGCGCACTGGTCAGAACGATTGTCCCTCACAGAGCTCGTATCTAAACCCTCAAAACGCGGGGGTCTGACTCCAGACAAAAGGGATTTTGTAGATGTGCGAAGGTAAGAAACTTGACCTTCAAAAAATGTCCTCTATTTTCTGTATGCGCTAATGTAATCAGAGAAACAAACTCAATAGATTTGAAATCAGTATATGGATTAGAAGTTTGTGTTAGCTGATTCCATGTTGACAAAGTAACTTAATTTCTTTGGTAAATGGGACTTAAATCCTTGTTGGGAGAATTAAGTAGGACATTTTTAAGGGAAGTCACCAATATGTGTAGTGGTATACAATTGCAATGAAAGCAGTATTTTCTACTAATTATGGTAAACTTAAGACATTAGCAATATTTTTTAAAAAAGAGAACTGATTTGTAAAGAACCTTTAAAATATTACAGATAGCAGAATTCATATTATGCTTCCAAATATATATTTAAATTATATATTTATATATTTATATATTTGTATTTATATTTTGATACTTATTATTTTGATGCCAAACTGATCAGATATCTCACAAGAGAAACAATGCCGGACCCTAGAAGCACTCCTTAACCTGAGAGGTAGAATTTAAAGAAACAGGCCTGAGAGCTATGATTTTGTTCATTGCTTCAGAAAACCAGGCCTGTTCGGTGCTGGACCGCGATCATTTGCTGGTTTCCAATATGGTGGTTTTTCTAACTAAGGAGTAGTCCCTCAAACGTTTAATTATTTGCATTAACAAGTTACAAATTTCCATTGTAAAATATAGTTCTTAAAAATTAGGTTCAAAGAGATTTAAAGAAAAATGGGTATGTAAGTTCTGTACCAGTTTCTTTCATCGTTTAGTCAAAGGCAAAGAAAATATATACAGTACTCAAAAGTGGAATCATACAAACTTTGAAGTTATCTTGTTTTATCCAATTCTATTATCTAATAGCTTAAAATTAAAACAAAACCACACTCAAAAGAAATTGAAATGTATTTTTCTACCACCTGGAGAAAAGGAAACTGGTTTAATTTTTATTCAATTTTTCAGCACCACCTAAACAACATCCCAATCTTTAAAAATAAACTTATGTTTTCATTAAGATGTATTTGTCAAAACAAAGAAATTAATACTGACATAAGAGTAATGTGCTAAGTGCCACTGTACTATCAGTAATAACAATAGTATCAAACCCTACCTTAACTAAACTCTGAGTTTATTCTTCGTTTGAGAATCCAATCTAGGATGCAACACTGCGGTTAGTGCAGTATTTTAAAAATCTAGAAAATCTTGCATTTGTGTCTCTGACACATTTTCCAAAATGCACATAATGGAGGGCAGTTCTGCCACATGTGGCCCTGTCTGCATTCTTGCTCAGAAATGCAAGCGTTCCAGACTCCAAGTCCATTGTCTCAGCTGCGAGTCATCGAATTACAGCTATTTGTGAGCTTTAAGCAGGACAGATGTTTCTTATAGCTGCATGAACACCCAGCCTTTGAAAAACCATGCAAAGTGCATTTTGTTTTCTTTAGACTGTTGCCCTTCAAATTCTTGTCCTATCGTACAAGTGCTTGAAAGAGTTTCCTAAAATCAGATACGCAATGCCCTCCCTTCGCAAGGATGTTACTCACAAGTTTGCTGTGGTCTTTGCTACCTGCCCCTACATTTTATACCTTGCTTGCTCCACATTTTCTTGTTTACCATATTAAAATTCACCCGAATATTTTCAGTCTCTTAGGACCCTTCTCTCTGCTTATCAAATAAACTAATATTACACAAAGTGGTAAGAACATGAAACACTAGGGTCTTCCTAATGGGGAAATTTCGCTCCATCCTTCTCTGCTTGTGTCTGCTGTCACTTCTCAGAAATACTGGTATTGTTTCTTGAAACCAAGATCTGAGCGCCATTCCCGTCAAAGCCCAGTTATGCCATGAAGGCAAAAGGACAAGATGCATCATGGCTGTGTGAGGCATCTCCAACAATGAGGGCAGAGAGGTCCCTACTAAAAATAGTGACAACAAACTTCATGTTACTCGTGCTACTGATATAGAATTATAACTCCCACACTGCTAGACATCACGTATGCTGAGTTTGTGCCCCCCGAAATCGAAGAATGAATTCCATGAAACAACAGAGGTTTAGAGTAGGAAAGATTTATTGAAAAATAGCTGCTGAGAGACAGGAGGGGTCCCAACAGTGGGTTGCCACCAAGGCCATTTCTCCAAGAATGTTTCCTAGAGCAAAATCACAAGGTGGGTGCAACATGGGTCAAACTATAATCAACCAATAAGATTACAAGTGTAGCTGCTTAGCTAATATTGATCCAATAGGGAAGGGGGTATACAGCAAGGGTACATGGGTGACATCATGAAACTAGGCTTATCTGTGACTTCTAAAACAGGAGCATTTTGGAGAAGGGATGGGTCCTGGTGTACTCCGAACCCACCTGGGTGCCTGATGCATATCTGGACTTACTGGACTGGGTGGTACCAATTACGGAATTTCTATTCGTCACTTAGAGAAGTATGAAACACTGTCCATTGTGATTTTATCTTGAGGTATTGCCTTCTTCAGATGTGCTTTCAGCCAATTTTGATGTGTTCTCATCTTTTGCACTGATTTCCTCCATGGCTTGTCACTATCTGACTGCCTATTAGTTTCTACTTAACTTATCTGCCTATAATACTACTACCCCAGAGCAGTGACCCTTGGTTGATGAAATGTTTATATTCAAAACAGAAATTGTCTTTGTGGGTGAGCTGCTTTGCTTGGACCTGTCTCACATGTAGCCAGTACTCATATCTGGACGCAGTGCAGCAGATTTTGTACACCTACGGCTTTCTGTTCTGTCCCTGTTTGGGGCAGAGCATGATCTCTTCAGCAAGACTGACGAACAAGATCCCAGCCATCCCTGGACATCTGAAGCCGTCCTCCGTATTCCTAGATGATCTAACCTAAGCTGTTATTTCTACTTCGTTATTTTGCGTCGGCTCAGATTTCTTCTTGATTCCCAAGTTCCCCTTTCATCGTTTCTCAGAACTGACTGTGTACTCGTGTCTTTCTCCAGCTGGTACTGTTGGCCCAAATCAGAACAGCCCACAGTCCCGCGCCAGCTCAGCCCCTCAGAGGGACACTGTCACCCCTAGTACCCAGCATGGCGGTGCCCTGACAAACACCCAACACTTGCAAACTGGACCCCAGAACCTGGATTGGTCCACGTGATTCCCTATGCAGCGAAGAAATGTACCTTTTCATAAGATCTCTTTGAAAAGCACTTCTTTACCCAGAGCAGGACTTTGCAAGATGGTAGCATATCTGGGAGGATAAGGCAATGATTCTCCTAAAAGTGAGGTTCTTACTACGGCCTCACCCCACAACATTCAAAACCGGAGAATTTCTTAACTGCCCAGTGTAGTGTTTAATATAAGTGCACACTGTATAAGAATAATTCAAAAAGTTCAAATTAAATACTCTCACATGACTTATGGGTATTATAAAAATAATTCAAAGAAGTATTTTAAAAACAGCTACACACATGCTTTAAAAATAGAGTGTTTACATATAAATGAACCCAGAGTAAAATATAAATGTTCAACTAAAATAAGTTAAATACATACATCCATATACATGATGAAACACATATAGGCATTATACATATGAATATAAATATTTAAATTATTTATATAACCCTGTATTATATACAGTTATATTTGTTTTAGATACACACACATATTCAGGCCATTCATATGCCCTGTGTTATTTGGTATTGTTTCATAAATAAGATGTAACAAAAATTGTTTAGTGTCTACTTCAAAAATTATGCTGCCTGCTAGTCCATTACATTTTAACAAATAGATAAAAGAGACTTTCAGTTCCCATTCCCATCTCCAGCTTCCTCCGGGGTGTATTGCTCAGTTGGATCATGAGCATTTTACTTAAAATAATTCTCTTAAATCAACATGAGAGAGTTGTTTCCATGACTCCCACAAGCTTCAGCCTCAATTATTTTATTTTTATGTTTACTTTGTGGGTTTTGTTAGGGAGGGTGCTGCGGGCTTTTTTTTTTTTCCTATTATTTCCTCTCAGTAGATCCGCCTTGCTACCTTTCCCTCAGGTGGCCCTTCGAGAACCTTTTCCAAATGCTCGAGCAAACAAGGGGGAAAATGTCAGCCTGTACGGTTGGCAAGACAACCAGCTGGAGGCTAAACAGCAGCTCGCAGCAGGCAGTGGGATTCACAGGGAGGCACGGATGTGAGGCGCGGCTCCTGGGCAACAGGTGCAGAGTTCTGAGCCCCCAAAACTTCACAGTCATCAAAAGCCACTTGGGGTGGGGGACCACAGTGGTGCATTTCTCTAAAGCCAGTGTCAAACTGATCAGAGGAATCCATAGAGCAGGGACACAGTGAAGCAGATTTCTAAATTCAGTACATTGTACAACTTATTTTTAATCTGGCTGATCCAGTATTCATGGTTTGCTCTTTTTAAAACTCTTTAAATTTGCCTCAAAAATCTATTAGCATAGTTTCTGCTCCATGGGTATTGTGATAGTACTTGAGCAGGATAATCATAAAAACACCTCATAGTTATTTAGAACACTGAAAAAAAAAAAAAAAGGAAAATCAGGAGTATTGAGAGTAGTAGCACAGGGGATTTAGGATTTAGAGATTTAATGTAGTTTTTTACACAGTAGAGAAAGGGTACAGAGAGAGCCTTGTTTTCTCCAGAACTTCTGATGGAATTGTTAAAAACCCTAAACAATAAATGGCAACCCATTTATTGGTTGGACTGAACTCACTAGAATACAGACAGATTTATTTTTGTGATACCATTGTTCTGAAAAATATTTTGTCAAATTTTCTTCCCTTGGGAACATCAGAGAACAATTCCATAGCTTTCTTGTCCTTTTAATTTCAGTTCAATCTTAATTAAAATGTTCATCCTGTGTCCATCCGAGGCTATGAGGGATGTGGCCAGGCAACGAGGGGCAGGAGAGAGCGCCGCGGGCTGCTCTTGCTTTTGACCTCTGTCCCTCCTCTCTCCCACCTCACCTCTCTCCTGGGTTGGAGCAGCGCAGAGGATGTTAGTAAAAAGATGGCCAGAGCTACTGTGTCTCGGGAGCGGCCCCCTCTCCACTTTGGGATTTCCTCCCTCCTACCTCAGCTTCCATTCTTTAGTCAGACTGCATACTTACCTAAGGCTCCTCTGTGTTACAACTGCTCCCACCTCCTGCCCAGAGTCACCTTCCCCAGGGCGGCAGCTCCTTCAGATCAGAATTCTGTCAAGATAATTGAGGAAAATGTTCCTTCTGCTGCAGCCATTCGTTCCAAGCAAACTCCAACATTCCTGTTCCGGGAAGCATGGAAGCACAAGGGGCTCTCATCGCTACATTTCTTCTTGGCCGATTTCACAGCTTCCCGAGCCAGCAGCTTGATTTTGCTAATTTGTAGCTCGCCAGCCAGCTGTCTGGTTTGGTGACTGAGGCTCACCCAGCCAGCTTCCAGGTTTTTGATTTCTCAGGCTTGAGACAGACACCTGCTTCTATCAGCATGCACACCCAACTCTTGAGGAATGACCCAACTCTCCGAAGAACTGCTAACCCTTAACCATTCCGTGTTTGGACAGCTTCTGGAATTGCAAGTATCCCATCCAGGAGGGAAGCATCAGTCTTCCCTATTGCAGAGGGCTGCAACCTTTCCCCGTGCTCTTTAAAAGTGATAGCATGACCTAGCCTGGTAGGAAAGCCCACCTTCTCTCTCCTATGGAGTCAGGCCAGGAAACAACATGGCACTTTATTTGTGAAAAAAAAAAAAAAAAACTGCTGTTCATTTAGCAAAAATACCTGCTTCCTAAATGCATCTCTTGCTGCATGCCACAGGAGATGATGTTCACTGGAAAAAGTTTCATCAATTCTTAAAGTCTTAACTACCTCGTGTATCACTTTACCTTTGTCCATACTTAAAAAGTAGAGATAACTGCTACCCATTGTTCTCAACTTTTCTCAGTTTTTATCTCATCTTTAAATAGTAGAAAAAATTTTAAAGCCTATGGTGATACAGAAGTTATTTCTCCAGTGACTCCTCCCTCTCCCTCCCTCCCTCTCTCTCTCTTTCTCTCTCTCTATATACAGAGTCTGCCAAAAAAATGTATACGCACTTCAGGAAAAGGAAAACTTGTGGTCTCTACAGTCACAAGAGGTGGCCATGAGCTTCCAGACATTTATTAGTATGGTGAACTGCTGCTTGGGTGACCTTGGTCACTGAGATTGCTGCACATGCATTTTCAACTTCTCTAAGGGCCAACAATGTAGTGAGTTTTCTGCAATATATGGCATTCTCTAGGGTCCCCCATACAAGGGTAACATCGTCTGTTGAAAAAACATCATACTATTTTTCTTTCCTTAAGTATATATACATTTTTTGGAATATATATATATATATATATATATATATATATATATATATTCCAAAGAAGTATTTTAAAAATACTTCTAAATAATACTTCTAAAAATACTTCTAAATTTATATTATAAATACATATTAGGTTCTACAATAATATAATAGAAATATAAGATGTAAATATGTAATAATATATTATAGGATATATAATTTATATACTAAATTTCAGTTAAGATAGAAAAGCAAAGATTGCATCATACCTCAATAAAAATGAACTTATAACTTTTCCAGCAGCTCCTAGAGAAGGCCTGATCATGTCACACAGGCTCAGTTGGTGCTGCATCAGGTAGCCCCTGAAATCAGCTTATTTCCCATCATGACACTGTTCCGTGTTCACCACTTATGCAGCCTTTGCAGCTGGGCCTTCTGTGCTCCTACTGTTCAATAAATCTCGAGCACCTTGATAATTTACATCTTTTTATGGTGAAACCCAAGAGCTCACTTATCACTCAGATTCTTATTTCAAAGTTAATCCCTGACACAGGAAATTCAGGGGCTAGGAAACCTTAGACTTTCACCTGGGAATCCAAACAATCTCCACACTCATTAAGCAAAGGAGTTGTAAGTATGATAATTCACTGTGGAAATCGAGATCATTATTATTAGCAGCAGTGATTCTTACAGGATATAATTAATACTAATGGAGGGTAGTAATAACTCCAGTGGCAGTGTAGTGCAGTTTTAGGAGATAAACTCATGAGTCAGAAAACATCTGAGATCATATCTTGGCTTCAGCTCCAGGAGCTGTGTAACCTTGAACATGATATTCAACTTTCACCACCTTAATTTTCTCAGCTGAAAAGTCAGCATGAAAGTGTATACATCCTAGCTCCTAATAAAGCCTGAATCTGTTACTATACTGTCTTAGTGACAGGGAGAGGTTAAGACAGGACTAGAACTTTCTTCTTGTGAAAACCCTGGTGCTCCTGTGGGGCTCTGTGCTCGTGACTTTCTCCAAACACCCATCCTTGTGATGCCGTCCTTTGGAGATAGGGTTTCAACACATGAATCTGGGCGGACACAGCTATGTACCACATAGCAGTACATATACTGCACCAGAGTTTAGGCCTCTATACTTTTACCCAGAACTCAAAAATCCCCTTTTGCCCAACCATTACATGTTGCTGTAAGGTATCTGATACTCAAATTCTTGAGGAATTTCAACTGGAAATGGGAGTTGTGCATTAAGAGATACCTCTTTCAGCCAGTGCTCAGAGGTGTCCTTAGTGAAGGGGGCTTGCTATCTTGGAAGGGGACTTTGCATGAGGCTCTAGGGAGCAAATGCATTCTTAACTTAATTAGGGCTCTCACTGTAATCTGCACACAGGTGTAAAGTAGGCCTTGATAAATAAGTAAAATAAAATATAAAGTAAAAAGAAAATTTATTGAAGATTACAGACACAGCCCATTGTGAAAATACTAATGTTAAATAAACAAAGTTGTTAAAATGAAGGGTGACTTTGAGATATTAAAAAATAATATTTAGGCACATAAGTTGTATATATTCCACACAATGGCTTATAATTAATAATAGTATCATTGATACAATCATAGTATTAATTAATAATATCAGTATTATAATAATTCAACATTTATAAAAAATGCTATGAACTTCTTGGAAAGTACAATATTCATTTAGAGAAGAACTAGTTCTCAAGTGCCTGTATTTGGATGTAAATACTATAAACTATGATACTAGTATTTTTTCAACATTCTTTGTTTCTTATTTCCCTAATTAGTTTTTCATCTAATCAGATAAAAATGTTAGGATCATAGAGATATTTGACACTATACATGGTTATAGTTTCTTCTCACTATCAGATGAAAACTTGATTATTGAACAATTCAAATTTATGGGACTTGAGAACGTACTTCCAATGTCCTGATTTGGTCCAAACTTACATTTGAATAGAGTGACCTTTGAGCCCTGGGACTGTGAGGCCACTGTGTGCATAAAATCCAACACCATAGAAGGTCCGGCTTCTTCCTTCCACTGAATATTAAGGTTCTTTTCACCACACCCAAAGCAAAGTCTCCCCGACTTTAGCCCAATGGAAACATCACGAACATTGTAACACTTAATTTAGCTCTATTTTGTTTATTATGTTCGAGTCCTAATACTGAACTTCCCCATAAATAACTATTCTGCTTTGCCATAGATTACTGGGGACCCCTGCAGTGGGCTCCAACCTCCTGCCAGGTGTTACGGGTGCACGGTGAAAAGAAGAGCAAGAGACAAAATAGCAGTGCAGCAGGGATCTGAGATGACGAGTTGTTTGTGGGGAACAAAGGCCGTGAGGCAGCCAGAACCTTGGTGTTTGTTGATTACATCTGTGTCAAGGACGATGGGTGAAGGGTCATGTTTCCAGGAACAGTAATGGTGACTATGATGGACTAGCAAGAAAAACAAAGCATTCTTGCAAGGACAGCTGTGACCAGAAGAAAGTGGAGAATTCCCGTGTTCCAATCTGGCTCAAAGGGCAGGACAAAGACAGCCTCAGACATCTTCTAGACTCAATTTAGAATTTGTGGTCCCTGACAATTGGTGAAATATTTTTCCACAGTGGAAATATTGTTTTTCTCTAACAAAGGAATGAGACTATATGATTCAATATTTTCTTAAATTTTTATGTGAAAATATTATATGGATTAACATTTTAATATATAAAATTATATATTTTACACACTTTTTTATTTATCCCACATTCTTAATTAGTACATATTTGTTCCACAGATAGTGGGTTCACTTTGGCAGCTATGTACACCCACATAACACACTTTAGTCATTACCCCCTCACCTCACCATTCTTGTTAGTTTCACATATGTCGGAGAGAATTTCAGAATGCATTATGTGTTCGGATCATATTCCTGCCCTCTACCACCAGCCCTTATACCCCATCCTCTCTTGTCTAATAATAGTCTCATCTTTTCATCTTTTTTAGATTCAACATATTAGAAAGAACTTACCACACATTCACCCTTGAACTTCATAAAAACATCATCAAAAATGCAAAGCCCCCATGATCTTCCATCTAAAATTTATAAATCATACCCTGACATAGGATAAATTACAGCGGCAGATCTTTGTGTTGACCATTCCTATCCTCTCCACTGTAGGTTTTGGTGTGAACTTGAGTTTTCAATTAATATCTAGCACCACAATTATTAATCTTATGATAAACTGTGTTTAGCTTTGTAAGCAACTCCATCCAGTGTGGCTGTATTTTTTAGCATTAGATGATCTACTCCCTGAAGAATCATGTCATTTATTTTGTGGTCCCCTTTCCTCATTTATTGAACTAAATTTTCCAAACAGGTAGCACTACTTTTATATAGACATATATTTGAGAGAGAGAGAAGGAGAGAGAGAGAGATTGATTTTGTTTATAGAAAACCAATGAAAGTCATTTACATGCTCCAAAAAAGGGATAGTGATTTGTTTGTATTTCTAAGATATTTTTTCTAATGAATGACTCTGCAAATTTAATATGTTTAATATGTTTTGAAGTACACACTATTTTCTAGCAAAACAAAAACATATTTATATGGTATATGTTATGGCTTGTGTCTAGATGTCCCCAGAAAGCCTCATGCAGTCATAGGTGGGTCTTTTTCAGATGTGGCTGGATCTGGAAAGTGTGATGCTGATATTGATTCATGGTGCAGTGCTAGGCTCAACGGTGCTAGGATTAAGGGCATGAGTGCTACCTGCCCCCAGTAGCCTGGATAAAATATAAGGGATAGAAAGAGCTGTGGTTGACCTTTATTGCTCTGCTACTTTCTTCCCTTCCATGAACTGTTTCTCCTCTTCAATGCTGTCTGCCGTGCTTCCCTGCATTGGAGCCAGATGAATACGGAATAACACCCCTACAAAATGTGAGCTAAATAAACCTTTCCTCCTTTAACTTCAGTGTTGGGTATTTTGTCTCAGCAAGGAGAGAAAAGTAACTAAGACTTTGTAATTCTAAAAAAAACACACCGGACATGAAAGTTTTGATTTCACTTTTTGTGCAGGTAGTTATATTCTATTTCTGTAAAAAACAAAATAAGGAGAGGCCGGGGATTTAACTCAGTGGTACAGCACCTGCCTGGCAAGCGTGATGTCCTGAATTCAATTCCTGATACCCTCTCCCCCCAAAAAAGAGAAGAAAAGTATTTCATACAATAACAACATCCTTCTAAGGAGTTATTTTTTTTTCTCATTTTTCCAAAACATAGCTATTATCTATGTTATTTCTTGGCTATCCTAACCAAATATCTGCGACTGGATGTGAAAGACAGTGTAGTCTTCCATATGCTTACAATGTGGAAGAGATAAAGGAAGGAATAATTGAAATAAATAACATAAACACTTTTGCCATATGTTGTCAGGCTATCAGTGCTGAGCAAGATGGATTTTCAATAAAAATAGATTATTTTTGACCACTCATCTTTATTAATCAATTCATTTCAATTTATCATAAAATATCCCCTATATGTCAGGTCTATAATTTAAGTATGAAACACTATAGAGCTATGTTCATTGAGGCACTGTACAGCTACACTCACTGAGGCAGCAAATGTGTGGTTTGAACCCCAGTGATTGCACACGCAATCATTTTATATTCTCTCCCTAGAGGAAGAGAATTCTCAAAAACTATAGAGATGCTTACCTGTAATTAACAGCTCAGGATACAACCATCATATAAGCTCAAGTGTGGTCAATAACTCCTTATCCTGCTGCTGCAGAGTATTTTTTGGAATCCTTAATAAGATAATTAGTATTGGGGTATTGTACTGCATTAGTTAAGGTGGGCTAACTACTGCTGCAAATACAGATAAAGATGTGCATTGGTTGGCACCCAATAGAAATTTCCATACCACATTGGCCGAGGCCCTGAATAGGTCAGCCGAGTGACTACTATCCATGAAATCATTCAGACACTGGCTAATGACAGTTCAATAATTTTGAGTGTGTGTCTTGTCCGAGTTTTCAGATAGCCAGTTGCTATTAATCTCATATCCATTCATTTGAGATTTTAGTAGCACACTTAACAAGTCTCTCCATGGTATTATGGAGAGGAAATTAACACATCCAGTTATGAAGAAAACTGGAATTAAAATATTTAGACTTAAGTCTAATTTGAAGGGTGCATTTAAAATAATGTTTGACCTTGTCAATTACATCATAGGAGGATACTTTCTAAAATTTGAAGGAACTAAATCTGAAATTCTAATTTTTATAAAAGTGTATTTAAAGTATTTGTCAAATATATATCATGTCAAAATTATATGCATAGCAATTTATAAAGTTATGACATAAAGTTAATATCAATTTAAAAGTGTTCTTGGAGCTACATATTATTAATTATCATATCAGAAAGTTTTTGGCAAAATGTTTGAAATCCACTAATCTAAAATATATGGAGGAAGGGAATCTAAAGGTAAATAGTTATTCCCCAGAAACATTCCAGATTATAGTCATACATGATTTTTACCCCTAATTTTCAACCCATGATATTAACCAAATTAACACACTTTAAAAATCAATTAATAAGTGTGAGAGTTATGGCAATTACCAAAATGTTTAATTATCATAAGACTAATGACAATGAAGTAAATAAAATATGCCCACAGCAAAAGTTGTTCTAAAAATTTTTAAGGATCCGTAAACTGTAATGACTTTAAAAGATGAGAAGAAATTATGATGTCATATCTTAATCTCTGAATTAACAAAAAGCTTTTGGGAATATGCAGCTAAATTTCTTGGAGGTAAAGTACTCAAAGGTCACTTTAATGGAATTAGTGATGATCAGTAGTTTTACCAACTAGCTCACTAATTTAATTAACATATATGAATGCAGTCAGTATATTCTCATATTCCATTTGCTCTAAATCTTTCTCTCCTAAAATTATTTTCAGTCCATAAATAAAAGTTATAAACTTTAGTTCATATAATACTGTTAAAATTTTTATTTTGTTTTGTTCTGTGTATTTTATAGGCTGAATGTACAAAATACATTGCAAAACACCTTAAGGAGAAAATAAAACTGATTCATTTTTAGTACTGTGGTCCCAATTTTACCAAAAGTAGTGTAATTTCACTAGAAAAACAACAATCATAGAAAAAGATAATCTTTGCCTATTTTTAATGGTTACATACAGGTTTAAATAAGAAATACTATCAACTTTGCAAAAGCAGAAAATACAACTGGAACTCAGATTTAGAAGGAATAAAATGGCAATGCATGATATTCTTATTCTGTGTGACATGAAAGAAAAATAAAATATTATTGAAAAAAATGTAAGAATATGCACTTCAGTGTTTGCCATTGCTTTCATAATAACTTGTGAATGATGTTTCAAACTGTCATGGATGTGTCTAATTTATTTTTGCTTTCATTATGTTCTTGAACTTTCCATGGTTTTAGTCTAGACATTAACCTTATCTCATTTGCATTCAGGCTGCTGTAATAGAATGGCATTGGTGGGCTTATGATATCCTATAACTGGCTTTAAAACCATAGAAATTTGTGTCTTCCAGTTCTGGAGGGCGAGGAGCCCAGATCAAGGTGGGTGTAGATTTGGTGTCTAGTGAGGCCTCACTTCCGGTTTCACCATGCCCTCTTTCACTGCGTCTTTTCATGGTAGAAAGGAGACAAGCTCCGTGGTTCTCTTGTCTTAAGATGCTGCTCTCATCACCTGACCAAGGCCTTGGTTCCTCACAACGTTACATCCCGGGGTAGGATTTTAACCTATGAATTCTGAGGAGCCAAAGAAGTTCAGCCTACAGCACTTCAGTTCAATCCAAGCTTAGATAACTTATTTTTTATGATTTCTGATGTAGGGAAAATCCTACCAGAGGAGTAATTTGATATTATAAAGATGCAGAAAGTCACAGTCTTTAATTTTGAGGTTGTTATCTATCACACGAATAAATTAAAAAAAAAAAAAAACTATCCACAGATAAAGTAGTAGAAAAATGTTCCTCTCTACTTTTAAAAAGGAGGGAGAAGTGTCCATATAATTAGATGGGTGAAAAACCATGGCAACTCTTACTTATCTCGAGCATTCTGACAGTCAGATTGTAAGAGAAAAAAAGAAAAGACAAACATGACAGAAAAATCATCACAGCATAATAGGAGATGACGCTAGTTTTCTGAAAGAGAATAATCTTTCCCTGCAAGTTAAAACACTATTCTCCAGATAACTCCTTCCTGGGTGGGCTTACATTTCTGTTTTCTACTTCGTTTATTGTCTACAGTCACTTGGAAGGAGTATACCCTATAGAAGTAGCACAGTATATATTCTCACACAAGAGAAAATTGACTCCATAAAAATTAATGCAGAAAATGCTAAAACTCAAATGGTAGTTGAAAAAAAAAACTATTACTTTCTCAGAATCGAAGAGATATTGCTCATAAAATTAAAAAAAAAACTTTGACAAATTGAGGAAAGAATGAAAAAGCACTTACAGAAAAGCAAATGGTAATAAGTAACTCAAGAAATTAAATAAAAGTGGTTATGCACTATATTTTAAACTCAATTTTCCTTAAAACAAAAGGAATGCAATGCCATTTATCAGTTTCAAAGAATCAAGAATGTTACTAATACCTTGTGTTGGTGTAGGGCTCATATTTTATGAATGGATTTGTAAACTGACACATTCTCTGGCAAGATAATTTGGCTTTAGTTATGAATATACAAATACCCTTTTACCCGACAATTCCACTTCTAGGAAATTATCGCAGAAATGTCATTTTACATTTTCACACTGATGTAGGTAGTTCTTCAGTGCATCTTTGTGATAATACACGTAAAATGAAAATCAAATGTCTATATGTACAGATATAGTTGAAACACGGTATGTTATGCCACCATACAAAAAACGAAAGGCAACAATTTCAAAAATGGAATTTGTAAAGAAACAACAGGTACAGTATACTGTTGTATGTTTAATATGTACTCACTTATCTGAAAATGGAGGATACATACATGTGACTCTATGTGAGTGTATTTGTGTGTTTAGTTGTTTGCATAAAAACTATGGGAAGATTACACAAGAAACTGAAAACTCTAGTTTCTGTCAAAGAGAAAAAATAATTATAAGTGACTGGGGAAAAGGGAAACTTAGTAATATGTATATTTTAGTATTTTTTAAATATCTTATTATGTGAATGCTTCACATATATTATACACACAAGTATACACGTGTGTGTGTGTACCATTTTAAATGAAGGAGAAGCAATGCTTATGCTCCCATGCTATTGGCATAATTAGTCTTATAAACATATTACTAAAACTTGTGCACATTAACATGACCTAAGATTTTTCCAAGTACACACATGCACCATATAATGACATTTCTGTTACTGATGGGCCACATCTAGAGTGGAGTTTGAATGAGTTCATACAGTACAGTGACTTCAGGGCCATCTTAATTTGTTCAAGTATACCCAGTGACCTTTGCACAATGACAAATTCACTCAGCAACATATTCCTCAGAATGCATCCGTGTCATGGCACTGTATTACTTTTTTTTAATTTTAGTATGACTGTAGTTCATAACTAGTAATCTTACCTTACTTTTATTTACTGTAAAATTTTAGACCATGAGAAATATCCAAAAAAATGAAAATTGCTAAATACAATATTGATGGATAATAATTCCATCGGTGGAGATTTTGAGTCTTCCAAAGATTAACAACAAAATTAACAACACTTAATTCATGATTAGCAACAATTAGCCAAACTTTTGCAGAGTTTGATTTATGAATGAATTGCAAGATAAAAATTTTAAAACATATTTAAAATATAAGAAAGGTTTTCAGGTAAAACAAAAATGTTACTTTGTTTTCAAGGCATGGGATTATAACTTGTATTCTTCCCAAACTTTCAGAACCTTCAATTTTCCAAAAAAGGTCGAAGTAAAATAATAGCTAGGTCAATGGTTTTCTCATGAACAGTTACAAGTTTTTGTCATGAACAGTTACATCACTGTTCTATGAAAATTAGGTACTAGTTTTAAATTCTTGGGTAATTCTTCTTGTCCTCAAAATTATTGTTAAGCAGTCTCAATTGGGAGAGGTAGAAAAATGAGTGGAAATTCATGGAAAATAAATTAAAAAAAAAAAAAAACTATGGAACTCAGAAGACCTAAAAACCTGGACAAATACTAGAAGAGACAATACTGGTTTGAAGGTTGGTCCTATGGATCCACAGTGAGAAATCAGGGGACCCCACTGATCAGGAAGGACTCTTGATTGACAGTGTTTAGCCATCTCTTCAACCCGTTGGTGTTTGATGGCGAGCTATAAAAGCATCCTGCCAAAGCCCTCCTAGTCCCCCTAAGATATGACCAAAACCTTCATTCCCCTACGAATTCCAATAATTTTATTTTTTACTAAAAATGTTGTTTACAGGATTCTGGAAGTATGGCTACATGGATATTTTTCTTTTTCGCTCAGGGGTAATGTGTCTGTGACAAGATTTGACTTTAGGCCCTCGTCACATCAGCAGTGAGTGTTGAGTACTCTGGGAGACAAAAGATCACATTTGGCGCATCTGAACGGAAGGCCTGGCCTCGGTTTCCTGCTCCGCTGAGTCCCCAGACACTCTCAGGAGCATGCTGTCAGAAAGGCCACGGGCTGGGCTGTGCTTGTGAACAACTCTCAAGCTGAATTAATTATATTTCTGGAAATGATGGAGAAAAGAAAAAAAAAATGAAGGAACTATGGGAACAGGAGAAATAATTTACTTTTGAATTATTGCCTGAGAATTTTTAGTTGACCCCAGAATGCCAAAGGAGAAAATACTAATGTTGGTAACTAACTCTTAGTGAGGACCTACTATGATGTAGGTATGATGTGATACCAAATTGAGGGGAGCAAAAGAACATAGTAGATCTCCACGGCATGGCCCTATGACAGTACTCAAAAGATCATGCTGTCCTCAAGGAAATTAACTGCCTCACGTAATTAATCAGACTTAGAGCTAACAAGGCATGGGCATTTCTTATACTGTTCTTTGAGGCAGTTTCAACTGTGACTTATTCCAAACTAAAGTCATACCTTTTGCAGTCATTGTACTTTCTGAACTATAGAGAGATACCATAGGCAAGGACCAGGTCACTGCCAGGGAGTCTGCAAAGATTAGGGTTTCACGGGCTTTCACAGTCATGAGTTTATCTTTCAGATTTCAAAGATACTAACAGAAGACACGAGGCTGCTGGGTAGGAGCAAAACAACAATGGCAGAACTTCCCATCTGTTCTACACCTCCCCATGGCACCATGGACACCAGCATCCCCATCAGGTTGCTTTACAGGAGAGGAGCATGCTGCTTAGGAATTGTCTGTTGTTTTAGATATCAGAAACTAGTACAGTGACTTACGCATACCCACGTTCACAGCAGCACGATTTATAATAGCTAAATCCTGAGAGCGGCTTGTGTACACATCAACAGACAAACAGATAAAGAAAATGTGGCCTTTATACAAAGTGGAGTACTACTCTGCCATAAGGAAGAGCTAACTTGAGTCATTTGTAGGGAAATGTACACACTTTGAGACCATAGTGTTCAGTGAATTAAATCAGGCACGCAAGCTTAAATATCACATGGCTCCTCTTATATGAGAAACCCAAAGTATAAATAAAAAAATAAAGGATAGATAATAGGAAGTAGGGAGATCTTTTTCAAATTAGAAGGGGAACAGAAGCTGGAGGGGAGAGGAAAGGAAGGGAAAGAGATTTTTTTAAAAGAAAATTAAAGAAAAAAATAGAAATAGAGCTTTTTCAAACGGGAAGGGGATTGAGAGTTGCAGTGAACAGGGCAGGGTGGGAGGACAAGGGGACAAAACAAACAATGCAGATGTGTTAGGTACATGGAAAAACTCATCACAATAAATGTAATCAGTATGTGCTACAAACATGGACTGATAAAAAGTACACTAATAAAAAAGAAACCAATTTCCCTTTGGTTTAGGGACTCCTTTTGCAACATCCCTCACCATAGCTCACTGAAATGACAACCTGAAGAATCTACTCGGGAATGAGTGGTCAGAGCCAATTTTTTTCTTTATGCTGTTAAAATGGATTGAGAATTCTAAGAACTTTTGTTTTTAGATAGGTCTTCTCTATTGATAACGTTTGACAAGTTGAATCTGGGAATAAAGAATTTATTCAGGAATTTTTTTAAAATAGCATTTATGTGTTTTAGAATATGTAACTATATTTCTAAAACTAAAAAACAGGAGAACTTTGTTTTCCATTTCTGTAAATCTGTTCGATGTGTTTTAAGGCAGTCTAGTGTGATTTTTAGATCTCCTTCTGTACTCTCTGTGTTGTCAGAAGGTTTTTGGATTGTACTATGTAAAAACAATCCAACCTCAGAGAGGTATGTAGTTGAAAAAATGAGGAAGGCATTTAATGGCCTTTTTAGAGAATTGGGGATATTTTTCTTTAATACTATACCAAACTGGACAAGTGACAGTTTCCAAAAGTAGTTGAAACATGGCATCAGAGAACATATCTCTATGTGTTTGTACTGTGTTACATCCAAATCCACTGGTCTATCTTGCATGACAAATGGATCACTTACCCTGCCTAAGTGACTCGCACCTCACACAGATCATTCAGAATGTGGGGTTTACTGAGTCATTCGATCTTTCAAATACCGACACAATCCTCATGCAATGTTAAGCACCACACAGCAACTTCATCATCAGTTCCATCATAAAGCAAATTCATAATTAGTTATTGTCAGTGCCATACTGGTGAATATATTTCCTAAATTTATAACTTTTTGAAAGCTGAAATTTTTTCACTGGCTACCAGAACAATCAAATTTTTTACCTAAAGTCACAGGTTCAATTTATTTTTATTCACTATCAAGAAAATGTCTGCGTAATGCCTCCTTCTAATAACCGTAGCTTTTCTGTCATTCTTTCAACTGAAAAAGAGGCATTGTGGAAAAAAAAGAGCAACCAGTGTCACTATTGGTTGCAACTCAACTACAGGGAGTGACGGTCACACTTTGTCACGCAACACAACGTGCCATGATCTTTCTCCATGGAATAGTAAACAATATCGCCAAGGGGATGGGACTCAGGAAATTAATGACATTTGTGCTTTGTCCAGGAGAGTCTTGATTTTGCTTTTGTTTTTCCTACAGTTTCATAGCTGTAAAGAGGACAAGGGCTCTTTGTAGTTTGGTGCCAGTCCCTTGATTTTCCTTGGGCCACCAGCAGTTCCTGTGCACCATTAGCACTGGTATCGCCCCCGTGAAACAGGCACTGAGCGTCTCAGCATGACTATCCAAATAGTCTATGACCGTGCATGTGTGTGTCTGCAGGATCTGCACACAGTGCACTGAGAAATTTTATTCTAGAAAATGATACGAAGGCTGGAGCATCTGCCCTCCTTCAGTGACCAATCTAGGATACTTTCCCTCATCCTCTACACATGTGTGGGCATGGAGGCTCAGCAAATGAATATTCAGAGACTAATTAAAATTTCAAGAAATAGTTTCTCCTTTTTTGGCAGAACATTTTCAGAAATTCCTTGCGGCTTCTTCAATAGTTGCTTTGACTTTTATGTTAGTAGAAGAGTTTTGAGTGTACTGCTTCTCTACTTTAGATCATCATTTCCTGAAAATCTCCCGGTCCTATAAAAGTCTCAAATGCTGTAACTATAATTATATCATATCACAAAGATTTCAACCCTGCACATACTCTCATCTTACATGTGTCAGAATCTTATACACGGTCAAAAGGACTAATCAGAAAGTCCAAGCTAGATCTTATAATTTTCTGTTTGAAGACTTGACACCTAAATGCCATGATTTTTAGTGTAAAACTATCCAATTGATAAGCAGGTGTTATATCTATTAATTGGATTTGAATATTGTAACAAGGTTACATAATTTTAAAATGTTATAGTCTACAGTAATACAACTATAGAAGTTGCATCAAAGTGTATAATAAAAAGATAATATAAAGCAAAAATGGACCCTTACTGAATGCTTATGGATACCCTCAAATATAGCATAGCCTAAATATTTAAACAAATTAGAAATTATTTCAGGATACCAGGAAAAATATAAAGGATATTAGGAGTTTTACGTGTCTTGTGACTAATATATTTTAGAATTACAAATAATGAATATTATTTTTATTTTATCATAGGAAGTTTACTCACTGCCAAATACAATTGAGAGCATGGTCCTAAATGATACTCTATGGTCTTTCTGTTCAGCTGCGTAGATGACCATCCAATAAGTCGCGTGCAAATGTAGCACCATAGTACTTCAGTATATATTACATTGATTTCTCTTTTCCAGTTATTCCTTACCCACCACTCTTCTTCAGCCATTAAAATAATACTGAGGTTATTGCAACTGATAAGAGAAATCAAAAAGAAGAGAATTTTAAAGGTCAAGTAGTTTGATTTCCAAAGGTGGCTTTAGAAATCTGTATCTAGGGTAAATTTTAAGTTCACTTTGGATGTAAGTGAATGATTTATATGGATTTTGAAGGAAGGAAAATGACTTGAATATTCCAAGAACTCAGGGACTATACATTTATGACATCAAAAGTGTCTTAGCCACTCTCATCGTTGGGACAAAATATTCGACACCACAATTTAAGGGAAGTGAGGTTTATTTTGGCTCATGATTTTAGTCCAGAGTGGGCCAACTCCAAGATAGGAAGGCCTGGTGTAAGGGTATAGTGAGATGCTCACCTCATGGGGTCAGGAAGCAGAGGGAGAAGGTAGGAACCAGGGAGGGAGATAAACCCTACCAAGTCACAGCAACCCTCCGATATCACCCACCTCCTCACGTCACATTTAACTATCACACCCTGACGATTCAATCACCTATCAAGGCCCCCACATACGAGCCCAGGTGGTTCTTGAAGGACATCTACATATGCAATTTAACAGCAAGTAATGAACACCAAAGCATGAAAGATAATATGTTGACACGTTAGCCATTTTCCCAATTTAATGGAACCGAGTCTCAATAGTTGAGAAGAAGAAAGGTACAGAAGTTACTAGTCTCCAGGGGTTGATGTCTACCAAGAAGGAGCCCATATTTCCACTCATTGAACTCTGTCTACTGGGAAAGTCTAAACCTTATATAAGTTTAGGAGAAATCTGAGAGTAGAGGAGAAGCCTTGTAAATACCCCACAAATAACCCATAAATGCTCCAGTTTTGTAAGGCAGCTGCACAGTAAATGTGCTGCCAGACTAGTAAAATAAATACTAGCTACAGCCTTGATAGCAGCACCAGAAAACTCTGATGAAGTTGATCCAGTGCAGGTAGGGAGGAAAGTCCCTCATACTTAGGTGAGGCAGATGGTATTTTTCCAAAGATCACTGCAACGATTACTCTCCTTCCACTTGCTGTTTTTACTACGTAATAACACAGGGCTTGCACTTCTTCTGTTTTATTCTGATGAGCCTATGAATAGTAGGATTTTTTAGAATTCAATGGATCTAATTTTAAAAAGCTTTCAGCTATTGTTAGGCTACAGGTCCACCTTACCTGTGCAATAAATTGGTTCACATTTCATATTAACATCAAGCAGAGTCATACAATTTGAGGTAAAGTCCAAAAACAGAACAATAACAAAACAATGAAAATAGCAAAACTCCCATTGGTATCTACCAGGAGTAAACTAACAATCATAGAGACTGCTACAGTCTTAAGAGAGGGAAAGTGTATGCATTAGACTTCAAAAGATTTGGGAAAGGTTGCCACTTCAAGCTTAGGCTGCTTCCAGATTAGATTAGAGGAAAAAATACTGAAAATGTATAGACTTGATAGGTGAAGCAGGAACTGTCTGTGCTTAATCATGGATTTTTTTCCTACTGGTTTTCCAAGTACAATTTTTTCTTCAATTAATTTTCTGTGTAAATTTAGCTGTGCCAATTATGAGGGGAAGGGCAAGTTTAGTTTTCTCTTTTGTAAAATGAATAGGTTAAGCTAAATGATCTTTTAGGTGGATTGCAGTGGAATGAGAGTTAGTTTTGAAGTTAAACATAGTTAAAATCCCCTTCGCAAAGCTATTAAGTGAAATATGATTTAAGGAAGTTGAGAACCAGTTCATACAGAGTCATAATGAGGATCAAATAAGATAACTTAAATTATGTTAATGTTATCTTATTTTAAAATTTATAAAGGGCATAGAGACAATCCAAAATGATGTCACTTCATAACCAGAATCCAATATGCTTGGACTAGAAATGCATACACCATGTGGATGAAGTACTAAGTTTTATTTCCAAATAATTTTGCTAAAGAAATGCTACAAGCATTATGTTACAGCATTCTTGAAGTTTTTAAAGAAAGTTATCAACATTTGTCTACATTGCTTACATCAGAACTAATGGACTGTAGGATATAAAGATTGTGAAAGAGATGAGTGGAAGATGAAGAAAAAGAATAGATTGTGGAAAATGTGTATTGCCATGTTAAAGCACATGGATAATACATACTTAAAAATGTGGGGCTGAAAATCTTAAAGACTGAATCTTATGATAATGTAGTGAGATGCATGGTATGAATGTGTGCTTTCCAATACTTTTCTGGGCCAGAACACATGGGAAATCATAAAGTGTGCACAATACGATGGTGTAAACAGAGCAGGTCCCCCATGGCCCAGCACATAGATCAAAAAGGCCATTTCCACCCCGCAATGCCCTCAAGCAGGAGTCGTCCTTCTCTCACACTCCTGAAGCCATCTGTGGGTATAGAAGCTGGGTCAGCAGCTTCGCACTTGAAAAACAGTCCAGATAATGATGACATGTGAAGCTCAAGATAGAGCACAACATATTCTGCTTTCTAAAGTAGTTTCTCACCAGTTAAAGGTAGGATTGTACACAAGAGATTTTTTCCATGTACAGACTTACTTCATCGGGACTCCTGATTTATTTGTGTGCCCCTTAAAGCATATGTTGAAGTCCTGACTCTCGAGATTACGGTGCTTGGGGACAGAACATTTGGGATATAATCAGGCTTAGATGAAGCATCGAGGTGGGGGCCTCACAATGGAATCGGTGCCCTTATAAATAAAATAAGGAGGAAAAGAAAAAGACAAGGAAGGACACAACAGCTTTCTCTGCCATTGAGCACAGAGGGAGAAGGTGAGATCTGTGGACTACACGGGAAAGCCCTCATCTCAATCTGGCCACACTAGTGCCCTGATCTGGGACCTACAATTCAGAACCATGAGAAAATGCATCTTTGTCGTATCCAAAGGTCAGCCTGAGTTGATGCATAGAAGAGATGAGTGTGACATACAACAGAGTTAGCTTACCCTAACTGCCAATGTTTTACAGAATTAGCAATGGAAAGACGTACATGCAATGAATTAAGGTCTAGGTTAATTTGCGTTGCTATCTATGTATGGCAGAGAGATAATTGCTCCTTCCAAACATCCACACATTAATTCTTGGAACTTGGGTGTATTCTATCTCCACAGCAGGGTGGACTTTGCAGAAGGGATTAAAGATCAGGAGATGGGGGAGATTATACAAGATTGTCCAAGCAGCTCCAATGGAATCCTAAAGGTCTATAAGACAGGGAGGACAAAGGGTGAGGGTCATAAAAGAAGATGCAACAATGGAAGTAGAAGTGTGTGTGTGTGTGTGTGTGTGTGTGTGTGTGTATACAAGAGAGAAATAGAGACAAAAAGAACGAGAAAAAGAGGCAGAAACAGAGACAGATGCAGAGAGAAACTTGAAGGTGGCTTGGTTCTCTCTTTGGAGACGGAGAGCAGACCTAGAAACAGTAATGCAGAAAGTAGTAGGAAACGATGAAGTCACTGTTCTAGCCTAGAGATGCCAGAAGGAACACGACCCTGTCCGTATGTCAGTTCTAGGATCCCTGCCTCCAGTCCTGAGTGACAATGAACGTGTGTTATTAAATCGACTGTTTGTCATGTTTTCCATGATTGCAACAGGAAATGATGCAGTACATCGTCTATGCATATACAATTTTTTGGACAAGCATTTCTTTTCTTCTCTCCCCAACATGTAAACAATACCACTGAATAAAGTAAAAATATATTTTGAATTTGCCACTTGGGGCAAGAAAGCTGCACCACAGAATTCCAGTTACCTCCAAAAAGAGTCACGGAAGGAAAGTGGAGGACATTACTCTTCCTAGTCCTTTATGCAACTGGAATGTTATAAAATGCAAGGAGTATCTTTAAAATAATTAGTTTATATTTAAAACCCTTCCCACATAGCATTGATATTTCATTGTCAGTAAGATACATCCCATTATCATTGGAATATCAATGACCTTTTAATAGTTAGTTGCTGATCTTTTCTGGTTAATACTAAGTCTTTATACGGTAATATCCCAAGGAGAGCTTAGGTTGCTTTACAGAGAGGTGGGTTGACAATATGCGTGATTGTGCGGGAGGGCTTGGAAAAGGCATTTATGTAAAAAGAGATCAAACTGTCCACATCAAGTCCCTTCCTTTATCACCTCCTAAAGCTAGGGCTCTGGAAAATTAACTGCTCCCACTGTACCTCAGCTTATTCAAAATTAGAAATATCACTACTGGTTGAGTATCACTTCTTCCCAATTCTTGGGATCATAAGTTTCAGTTTTCAAATGTTTTTTATTAATAAAGTCATGGATAAACAGGCCACGATATCTTAGAGACGGAACCCAAGTTTGACACAAAATTTATTTATGTTTCATATGCACCGTATATACATAGCCTGAAGGTAATTTTATAAAATAGTTTTAATGTACCTAAATTTTACCTGCGACCCATCACACGAGGTTATTTGTTGAATTTTCTACCTGTGGTGTCATGTTGACACATAAAAGTCTCAGATTTTACAGCATTTCAGATTTGGTCCAAGAATGTTCAGTCTATTCTATCTCATAAGAATACAGGAGTAATATGAAAATATTGAGAACACTACAGACCATAGAACAATCACTGAAAACACTAGCTATGGATGCAATTATGATCACAACTAATATTCCCAGTAGACTAAGTAAATACCCAAGAAACCTAGAAGCTCCGCCATTACCTCAGTGATGGACCAAACACTGCAAAGCCAATAGTGTCCACTAGAATGTCTTTTAGAAGGCATGCATGACTTTACCAACTGGCCATTTACACTCCCATTGATTAAATTATTGCCACGTGCTACCCGCAAGAGCTCATGCATGCTCCTTCCACTTCAGTGGTTCAGTTTCAACAATGTATAATCATAAAAATATATTTCCAGAGAAATGAGTCATTTAGATGCTTTCAACATTTACATTCCCATTACATAAATTAGGATCAGGTTTGGGCTTGTTAATTGGATAATCTTAAAATAACAAATAGATGAGGATATATACATCTGACTGTACACATTGACCTATATATTCAATCTTTTAAAAACCACCTATCTGTATCAAACATTAATTGTGTCATAGCTTGTTGAATAGATTACACAGGTATTTTCTTCTTTAGGAAATCTCAGTATCCTGTTAAATTGGTGAAACTTCTGAATGACGTCAGTAGATACCCAAACTTGGAATAAATAAGTTGGTTCAATTTAATCAAAAACATTACAAAGCAAACACATATATACAATATTTATTTAATATACTATTGTATGTTAACATTTATTTATACTTGTATAACTGTATAATATACACCTAATATTTCCAAAGTGTGAAAAGAAAAAGAAATTTTCAATTGTACTCTGTTGCAGGATAGGATTTGAACTGCCCACATTTATGCTGATCTGCTAGAACATGGATTAATTCATCTGGAGTGGTCATTAAGGAGCCACTTGCAATATCTTATCAGGATTGTCACTGGCAGCTTTGTGGGGGTCTACTTCGTAAGTCAGTTCTTCAGCACTGACATACACACCATAAGATATCACCTGGGAATTCCAGTTTGTAGTGCAACTGTATAATTAGCTAAATAACTCAGTAGCTGGACATAACCCATTCAAGAATATAATATCCTTGGAGTCCTTGAACACAACCATAGATAACTTTACTCATAATCTCCTATATTTCCAAATTGATAATACTAATTAAATATGGCCCCTCATTTGAACGTCAATTATTTTACTATCTAATGACTCTGTAATTTACTTTACCTCAGCTGTGCACATCTTGGCCTCCCACTAGATAATACAGTTTTAAAAAGGGCTCATACTCATTCGATTTTAAAAACATTCTGCATGTGTTAGTTATTAGATCCTAAGACATTTTAAAATTAGATTTCTTTAATATGTTATTGAACTTGTGTTAACAGGTTTAATTTTACTCTGTTCTAGTTAATTTATGGCATAGCACAGGTTAGAATACAATTTATTTGTTTCAGCAGAGGCTGAAGCAAAGAAAAGATATATCAAGATAGAGCTAATATCTTTTCCTCAATTGCAGCCTGAAGCTTTGGTTTTACTGACAATTAGATATTAGCCTCATTTCCACATTTGTACAGAACACTTGGTTGGCTTTATTCCTTTAATAATTCAATAAACATTTACAGAGGATCTCAAAAGCCTGGCACTATTTCAGTTATTGGCATTATAAATAACTATTTTATTTGTCATATTTTTGGTAGGAGTATCAGAAAAGTGATTTTCATATGGCACGCTTCTTTTTCATGGCCTATTATTGCATTAGCCCAGATTCAGTCTTAAAAAGGCAATAAAGAAACAATCCAATTGTTTCCCTATTTTTGACATGCCTTACAACACTTTCACTCAAACATCTGCACTTGCAGTAGAGGCAGAAATAAAAAGACAGGCCTTTTTATGAGTGTCCAGACTCTGGGCTGCCATATGTGCTGTAGGAAGGAAACACTTTTCAGAGGCAGGAAATTGCTGACTGGGGGACAGTGAGAAATAAAAACCACTGGCTGGTGTGGTACAGGCATAAGGAGAGCGGAGTGTTTGTAAAGTCCCATGATTACTGGCATTACCTCTCTTCCTATAATTCTTAACACCAGAGGCTTGGAGTGCATTTTGACATATCTCCCTGTATTAATAGTGGAAAGAGTTTTTTTTTAACTAGGACTATATAATCATATCTAAATATGTGTGTATATATATATGTATTTTTTAGATAACAAAAACTCCCCTTGGGAATGCTTGAAACAGAATTTTTGAAATACATGCAATTTATTAAATGATTAACTATCAGAAATATATACAGACAGTTGTCTCTCGAAAATCTCAGAAGATTAGTTCCAGGACCCCTGAGGACACCCTAATCCACGTATGCTCAGATCCCCCCAATTCAGTAGCTTAGCACTTGCGTGTAACCTACTCACTTCCTCCTGCATATTTAATCTCTAGATTAATTTAATACTGAATACAATATAATTATTAGGTAAATAATGCTTATAATGTATTTTTTCAAGGAACGCTGAAAAGGGAAAAGTCTGTGATTATTCAGTACGAATGTAATTTTTTCCAAATATTTTTGATTCACTGTTAGTTGAATCCATTCTTGTAATGGAGAACCAACTGTGCTACAAAAACGAGAAACATACAAAGTGATTTTCATTGATGCCCTGTCCTTCTCACTTGAAAATTGAGAAAACTCTCAGCATATCATGCCCAGTAGGTATTCAGCTCTCTCTTCACTGCACTGTGCTTTGTATATAATTTTAAATATTCTTTTGCTTTTATGTTGTCCACATCTCAAATTGTTACTTTTGGAAAGATTGACACCAATAAAAGACTTCAGAGCATTCTTAATTTGTGTGGTCTGCTAATATTCAAATTTTACAGAAATGATTAGTATCTTTGTCAGTTATTTATATAATACTACATAGCTATATTTTCAATAGGCCTGCCAGAGGTTTATGGTTTGCCTGCAAGTGTCTTTAACTGGGCAGTGCGCCAACCTCCGGAGCGCACTGAGATCTTTCTGCTCATTCGGAATTTGATTAGTGCTGGGATGCTAAGAGATTGTGCGTATCATTTGAGCTTTGGAGCCTAAAAAATAGTTTGGGTTGATACACACTGATCTAATCCTCCCATGGTATCTTTGATGTGATGGTACCTTCGGTTTCTAGCAGCATATATGTCTCCCGGAAACTGACTTTCCTAGGTGTGTATGAGTTCGGTCTTTAACTATGTCCTTCTCATTTCTCCCTGGTGTTGATTACTAGACATCTATCATTGCTTAAATGATAGGTGGTGAGTAAGTACAGTACTTAAAAATTAATTGATTAGGTATCTTATTTCAAGCAGATGAAGCATGATGCTTTTTGTTATAAAAATATATCAGTCTTCATTTTATTAAAAATCTGCACTTAAATGCATAGTTATAGAGATAGATAATATCTATTTATTTTCTCATTAAGCCTTACTGATTATTTTGATTTGGGGAAAATTAAAAATAATTCCATCATGTATACATGAAAAAGGCTGAGTCTTTTTCAATAAACGGGGAAATTTTTTACAACCCTCATTTCTTCTTGAACAGAAATTGAATGAGAGATTCTACTGAGGCTAATTGACATCAATTCTATAATGATATTAATGCAATTTCCATTAAGCACCATGTTGCTAAGCCTTGTGTTTTGCCTACCATTCACTATGATAGGAATACTCGTTCTATCCTATAAAATACAGGATTTGTTCCAATTAGAATGATAGATACTATTTGGGAGTTAATGTATCATATAGTATCCACTGGGATTAACATAATATTTTTAGAGATACTAATCCTTCATGCTGTAAGTATAAATTTTAAACTAATAGAAAATTTTAATAAAAGCCTTCAAATATTTTATAGTTAAATAATGAGAATTTTAAAAGTTTAATTTGCTTTCTGCTTTTGTAAAATTTATTCAGAAGTATAATGCAGTATGCTCTCTTCCTTTAAGAAGTGTATTTGATGTCCCTTAAGAGAATTCACTAACTCTAGATAAATGCACTATATTTTACAAACCTCCTTTTATGTCTCAAAAAAAGCCTGTTTTTTGAATAGAATGAGAAGCTACTTACTGTTCTAATGTATCACCCTAAGTCTGGAGGGTACCAGTGATGAGGACAAAAGGAGCTTAAAGCAGCAGGATCCTTCAATTAATAAGACAAGATAAATATTTGAGTAGCTTTAAAAGTTCATTTCTCATAAAGATTTAGATAACTATCATATGTTATATAATGACTTCATTTTCATAACCATCTGAAATTCCCTTCAAATTAAATATATATATTATGTGTATATCTATCTTATTTGACATAGCCTCCCAATGAAACAATTACTTTGGTGGATTTAATGACCTGCCTCTTAACTGATAGAGCTGTGTAATGTTCGCCATTCTGATATTAAAATATTCTAATTAAATCAGTCACCCTGGTCCCATCTGTTATATCCTGATCTCCAGTGGAGAAGCTGCTGGAATCTCTCCAGGGCAGTGAATGTACTTAGTTCCTTTCATGGCTCATTGGATGTCACTCGCAGGAGGATCTTGTTCTTGGTTTGAAATTATAACTAAGGCTCTGGGTATACAATAAACTCCAGTGAATGTTATGGAGATTAATTCGGCTGGGTTTCTCAAACTCTCAGAATGCTTGTAGAGTCAAAACGAATGTGGCCTCTGTCACGGCGTTGCAATCTACTCTTCGCCGCCGTGGAGGACAGAGGCTCAAGGAGAATCTCTGAATATCCTCCCTGGTTAAACCTAAGGTGAAGGATCCCCGGATCCGTCTAAAAACAGATCGATCCAAATGTAAACCTGGTCAGCATCTCAGACACAGCTCAGAGGACAGACTGGCGACTGCAGAAGGTTTATCTTCTCCAGAGAACATGGGACTTGCTCTCAGTGCCTTTCAACCAATGACTAGTTTTAAACCTCTTAATTGCTTAGAAATTAGCAATTTGACAGTAGGGTAAGCCACAGGACTTCATGTGTATAATCTGCTTGCTAAAAGCGGAGAGTAACAATGGTCCTGACATATTAATTAGGAGAGTTTGGCTGAAAAAAATACAGCACTGTGTTTCCATAATTGATAGGTGAGAAAACTGCATTTTCTTCCACAGTTGCCACTACTGTTTTTCAGCTCTATCTGATTCATGGAGTGCCAGATGTCTTTTGCAAAGGAAAAGAAAAATCCTTATTTGTATTACCATGTTTTAGTAATTAAGTGGGTTTGCCTATTTGACATGGCTTCTCCCAGAAATGTACCTCTACAAACTATTAATTTTGAGCATGCTTCATTATAGAGTTAGCAATTTGGCTTGTATCTCAAATCCTTTTTTAGCATTAAGCAGACCATGAAGTATAAACAATTTAAGGCACATATTGTCATTTATTCAAAGAGCTAGTCATACATTTATATTTACAGAGGGACATACACATTTTCCCTGAATATTTTTTAAGTACTTTAGAAAAGATATTGGTCTGTCCAAGCTAGTCACACATATAATTCAAAGAAGTAACTACTACTTAATGCATTTAAAAATAAAATTCCATCCCTTTAAGAGGCAACTATTTTTAGCCCTTGGATCTATAACTTCTGAGTATTTACTTCTTTTTATACAAATTAAGTGCTCATTGATTTCTATTAATCATTTACTATGACTATTTATTTATTTATTTATGCTCTACTGGCGATTAAATCCAGGGTCTTCTCACTGAGGTATATCCCTGGCCTTATTTTTTTTATTTTCTACTTTTGATGTAGGGTCTTGCTAAGTTAGTAAGTTGCCCAGGTTGGGCTAGAACTTGAGGTCCTCGCTTCCCAGAGTGCTGAGATTGCAGGTGTAAGCCACCATACCTGGTTTATGGTTTTGTTTCACACCTGAGCCTTCCATACTCTTGCACCTTCCCCATTCACCTCTCCTGCTGAGGTCTGATCAGTTCTCAAGGTCATCCTTGGTATCAGCTTATCCTGACCTGAGCATGGTTGAAATTACGGCTACTCACCCCTCCTGCACTCCCCTAAGGGCACCATTGCAAAACTTTCTCTTGTCACCTCCACATCCTTCCTTATTGCTCTCTTACAGTTTAGAGCTAATCCAGCCTTCTCTCCTGCTGTGAAATGGGCTGTGAGGAGCAAAGAACTTTTGTCCCCTCTCACAGATAACTCACAGGGCCCCCCATCTTCTCTGCATAAACACAGAAGGGACTTGGGGGCTCCTAACTTATGCCTGCCTTTGGGCTTGTCCCAAAGACCCATCACGCTCTGGCATTCACTCCAGCACTTCCTTCAATTCTGCACCTCTCCCAGATCCCTATTATTACCATATACTTTCTCTACCATTTTTAATGGGTCTCCATGTTAACACACTTAACTTTTAGTTCCCACTTTTCTCTGCTTCTCTCCTTCCAGACCTCAGAAGCCAAATATCTCCCAACAAAATACTGAACAATTATTTCTCCAAGGAAACTCTTCCCGTTTTCTCTTGACCCATACTCCATCATGATCTCAATCCTACACATTCACAAAGTTATTAACAAGAAGACTAATTTCCATTCTTCGTCTGTCTGAATACCAGCATTTTACATGCCAGCAGTTTACATATTTGGCCCTGAATTGTTCTCTTCATTTGGATTCCAGGAAACACCGGTAATGTTGACCTTTTCTTTCTTCTCCTTGTCTCCTTTGCTGATCTCTCCTCATCTCTCTGACCCCTGTGTATGTTAAACCCCGGAACTGTCTTTTTCCTCATTCAAATACTGAACATACTTCACAAGATCGCCTAATCTCCAAGCTTAAAATCTACATGTCCAGCCCCAATCCTTCCTCAGAATCTCAGAATGTTGCCTTCAATTGCTTATTCAACATGTCCACTTGGATGTCTAATTGACATTTATCATAGTTTGTTTAAAATTGTCTCTACCCAAAAGAAAGGGAAGAGACGGAGACAGACAGAGAGAAGAAAAGAGAAGAGAAGGGAGAAAAGAGAAGAGGAGAGAAGAGAGAAACTACTTTTCCTTCTACTCCTAGTAAAGGTTGGTTTGACTTTATCTTACTTTCTTGTCTTTCATTCAATCCAAAAGCTATACCTCTAAATTATACCCAAAATACAAGCTCCCAACAACTCTGCCTTTACTGCTTCCCCCCATCCAAAGAAGCCATCTTCCCTTGTCTGAAGAATTACAGGTGCTCTAATTCATAGCTAAGCTTCTGCCTTTTGCCTCCTCTTCTGTTATTAACCCAACAACCAGACTGGTTTTTTTTTTTTTTTTTTTTTTTTTTTTTTTTTTAATGCGGGTACCAGGAGTCGACCTCAGGACCTCGCGCTTGCCAGCAAGCACTTGTGCCACTGAGCGATATCACAGGCCCTTTTTTTCCTTTATGTGGGTTCCGAGAATCTAACTCATGACCTCGCGCCTGCCGGGCAGGCACTTATGCTGCTGAGCTATCTCACCGGCCCAGACTGGTTGACTTTAAATTTCGTATAATAATGGTTTGCAATCAGAATTCCGAAGGTTTAGATACTCTGCTACTCCGTTGTGCTTATCCCAACTATCCTTCCGCGCCCAAGCATCCCTGGATTCCTTCTCATTTCCAGGACTGAGAAGTTGCACTTTCATTATGCAGGGCATTCTGACAACCACTGTTCCTCTGTGGTCCTTTAGCTCTAGGAAATATTACTGGATTATGAGATGATTGTCTTCCACTTTCTTTCTTTCCTCTTGCAGATTTCTAATTACTTCAATTATGGATTCCCTCGTAAGATTTGTACTGCAATCTCTTCTTGTATTTTTCACCTTTGTGTTTCTACTCAACTTGGGAATTTTTCAATCTTCCAAAACTTCTATTGAGTTTTATTTCTGCTCCCTTGATTTTAATTTGCAGAAGATCTTTGTGAATTTGTGTGTGTATGGTCGTCTGTGTATAGGGGTTTGTGTATGTGTGCATACTTTTAGAATTTTTCTTTTTGTTTCAGTTTGGTTTTCTTCATACTTGAAACAGTCCTCTTCCTAGACCAACTCTGTTCTTTTTGTTAGTTCCTTTGTTTGTTTTTGTGCTGTTTTTGCCTTCTTTTTTGCTTTAGACTCATTTGACGTGCTCTGATTTTGCCCCTTCTAAGGTCTTAAATTAGAAGCCGATTTGTGTTCCCAGGTGTGTGCCCACTCTGACCTGCAAGCGCTCCCTCAGCTGAGCCGTTTGGTGGGGGACCAGCGGTGTCCGGGACAGTGCCTGGGACCTTTGCAGGTGTCACCAGACCAGCTAATGCCACCTAAGTGCTTCCTTCACAGCGTCAGTTTTATTCCTCCCCTTTCTTGATCCTCAGTCGCCAAGCTCAGGTTTAGAGTGACCAGGTAGTGCCCTTGGTTATTCGGAAGCCTACAGAGAATCATTCATTCAATTTTTTTTTTCAGTTTTCATGGTTATATTAGTGCATGTTTGCAGAACATAATGATTACATTTCTCGTGGGAAGTCGGTGCATGTGCAGAGCACATCTTGATTCTTTTTTTCATCCTATTCTCCCCCATCCCCTTGTAAATCGCGGTCTCTCAGGCGCCCCCGCCTGAAGCACTCAGAGGATTTTGTCACCGGCCTAAGCCCAGCGCTTCTGGGCGCAGCCTTACGCTGCGAAGTGTCGGTCCCGCACACGGGCGCAGTGTCTGCCCCGCCACTTTCCGCGAGATTTCGGCTGGCTTCCTCTGCGCCGCTTCCCAGCCGCTTCCAGGGCCAGGAAACAGATGTGCATTTTCCTCCGCTGCTGCCGCGCACCTGTGTATACTGAACGTCCTCGTTACTAGAATCTGTGTCGAAAATGATCACGATGAGATAAGTGTATGTGCCAATTTCCCAAGACGAATGTAATTACTATGAATTAATAACATATACGACTAATAATTCGTAAAATATATCATGAAGGTATCTTTCTTTACCTTGGGATGCTGCAGGGCGGCCCCCTGGCGCTGCGCAGGAGCAGAACGAGGGGAGGGGCCTGGGACGCAGGGGCGTGGTTGTGGTTCGGGGGCGTGGCTAGGGCGTGGCTTTGGCGGGCTGGGCGGGGCGCAGGGCAGGTGTGCGGAGTAGGCGCCGACTGCACCTCGGCTGCGCACCTGCGGCTGCTCGGCGTTGATCCCGCCTTCCTGGCCGGCGGCCCTCAGCCCTCTGTGCCGGCGGCCTGGAGAAGCGGGGTCCCCAGCTCTGCGCTGCCCCGGAGGGCGGGCTCCCTCCATTCCCTTGGGGACAGGGAGGCGGACCGTCTGTCGTGGTCCCTGCGCTGTCAGCTCCTCTCCACGAGCCTGGCGCGGCGCCCTCCAGGTGCGGAAGTGGGCGGGAAAGCTGTAGTAGTGGGCTGTGCTTTCTAACTGGATTTGGCATTGGGGAAGGGCCTGCGCCAGAAGAAACAAGACACCTGTGGGCACCGTGTGTGTCCAGGGCTGGGCCACTGTTTTTTGTGTAGATTTGGGCAAATGCACTTTTTGGAAATGACCCCTGAGGTTTCCTGAACTGCTGACCTTCCTTTCTGGGTCAGCAATGAGACTTTTCTTGTGCTCTGGGCTGTGTCGTACTCTGTGGGAGACCAAGCGTTACTCGGCCTATGTTCTCCACTGGGTCCTTAACAGAAGACACTCGGCGACAGACTCCTGCGGAAGGACGAACTCTCACGCAGCTGGCTGCCAACAGATGAGACCGTGGACGACGCGGAAAATCTCTAGCGAATGGTTAAAATGATTGCAACTTTAAGACATGACCGCAAAACTAAAGGCCGAACATGTCAAAGCTCCCTGGACCCAACATTTTAACGAAGTGTTTTTGAGTTCAGAATGAAATAAAGACATCTCTAAGTGTCTTACCTGCACTGTCACACTATCTCAATGTCCTGAATAGATTTAAAAATTTTGCATTTCACGATTATTTTTTATTGTGGGAAAGAGCTAGACGGTACAGGGAGACAGATCCGTTAAATAAGGTGGACAAGGACATGGTGGATTTTTTTTTACAGCTTTCCCCTTCCATTAAACCATGGCAGCATTTACTATATATTTTATCATGCCTTATAAAGACCCTCACAAAGGAGGACTTCCGGAATTGCTTCAGAAGGTGGCAAGAACGATGGGATAAGTGTTTTCAAAAGAATGGAGGGAGCTGGTGAGATGGTTCAGCGGCATAAGCACCTGCCTGGCAAACGCGAAGACCGCGTTGGACTCCGGGTACCCACATACAGAAAAGGGCCAATGATATCTGTCATCGGCATGGGCGCCTGCTGGCGCGTGAGGTCCTGAGGTCGACCCCTGGTACCCACACACACACACATACAAAAAACAAAGCAATGGAGGTTGTTTTCAGAAGGATTGACATCATTCTGTCTTTTGCTAAAATACTTCTTTTTTTTTTTTTGTATGTTTTGATCATCTGTTGTAAATCATTCTAGACAACTTGAGGTGGTCTCTGGTAAACTAACCTAAAAAACCCATTTACTTTGGGAGAAGATTTAAGCCCTATATAAATAAATCAGAGCTTTGCTAAAAGAGGGGAAAGATGAGGGGGTACTGAGTAATCCCTTGAAGAGATTTTTTGATACATTCAAATTGGACAAATGCACACAATTTCTTGAAGGGAAATGTATGGAAGCCATAAGCATAGAACTAGAGGATTCCGGAGATACCAGGGAGATTGTCCTTTCCAACCCTTGGTACCAGAAGATGATTTAATCAAATTTATCTGACCAAAACATTTTGTAATTGAATTATAACTATTGTCCACTCATAAGGGTCGTACTTGTAATTCTGACCTTGGAGTTTCTTTTTGCTCTGTTGACTCTACAACTCTGTATGAGTTAGAATACTGTACTTTCTCCACCCACATGGTGATTGTACGGATAGCAACCTGCCATACCTGGGAAAATACTAAAGAACACAAGGGAAGCCTCCAACATGAAGATGTGATGTTTAAATTATGAAACTCTTGGCGGGCATGAAGAAGAAGAGGTAAATGTCTAACACAGCACTGAGGAAGGACTTCTGCATTCTGTGATAGAATACTAGAATCCCAATGAGGAATTGAGGGAAACATTCCATGTTCGAATATATGCATGACTTTCTAATGTATAACTGTCAGCTGAAGCTTTCCGTTAGCTGAGCAGTGTGATAAATGTTTTTGATACACATATAAACATATACATAATTTACATAATTATATACTTAAATACATGCATTTTTATGTGGTGACCAGGTAGAGAATCTAGAGAAGATGTTGTCTGTTCTAACACATCTTTTTGTCAGCAAGAAACCAAAAGAATTACATTTGCTAAATGACACTGAACAATGTTCATCATGTACATATGATGCTAAGCAATTTTGCTTTCAACGTTTTGAGGAGGAAGTACTGTTGCTTAATGCTGCTTGCTAACTCAAGATATGTATTTTTATTTGCAGCAATGTTTACAAGTAGCAGTACATCTTCC
The DNA here is from genome assembly GCA_028451465.1 of Erethizon dorsatum. NCBI lineage: Eukaryota > Metazoa > Chordata > Mammalia > Rodentia > Erethizontidae > Erethizon > Erethizon dorsatum. The sequence continues at coordinate 152,313,196 of CM051824.1, read as the reverse complement.
GAAAGTGGTAGTAGGAGAATATCACTTGACCTCAACAAGAATCAAACCACATTTTGAAAGTTAAAAAAAAAATCCATCTGTGTCTTATAAGAGCCCCCCAGAACATGACTTTTTTTTTAAATAAGAAGAAATTTTAAGATTTATATTCTGGAAATCATTCAGCCACACAATCATTTATTATTATTATTATTATTATTATTATTATTTGAATCAAAGTTCTAAGATCTATATACTAGGCATTATAAATAAGGCATGACTTTCATTCCTGTTCTTTTCAATTTGGTTATTATCTGTATTTCATGACCAGGATAAACAAAGCAGAGACCACCCAGCTGAAAATAGTGTGGTCCTAAAAGTAAAATCAGAAGCAAGAAAAAATTCAGTGATGTTTATAGAATAGAAACAAGACACTGTGTAGAGAGTTAACCTTGACTAAGACTAGGAACAAAACTTGGAGGGAAATTGTGACATATAAATAAGATAGAGAAAAGGAGGACAGAGTTGGTTGTATGAAACTAAGATTCCATAAAGACTGTATTCACATCGAAAGGTCAAAAGCAAATGTGCTTGTAAGAAATCAAGCAGAAGGTTCACTTTAATCTTTTTAATCTTAGTCCCAGGCAGAGAGAAAAATTCTCTTGAAAATTACAAGTCTTTCCTCAGGATGGCTAGTGGTAAAAATGCATGTTAATATGTTAACCTGTATATTCCAAAATCCTCAAGAAAGGTGTTTAGATTGTAATGGTTAAAGAATGGCTCAGTCGTAGTGCAGGAGAATCAACCTCAAGGTGTGGAACTGGAGAGAGGCAGAGAGATGTGGCATCGTGGAGCGTAACTTATTGGGAGACTCACACATCCATGGGCTTGAGTGTCAACAAGATCAGAAAGAAGGGAGTATTTATAGGGGGTATTCCTCTTCGGTCAGGAAGAGGGGATATTTATAGGCTAGGACCAAAATGACTTCATTTAGGTTGGAATGGACCTGGTTTATTTAAGATAACTTTACATGATGTCTAATACAAGACATTAGAATAAAGCAAGCAAAACGGGTTGGAGAGGAAGATTTAAGCTACGTGTTAAATTTCTCAGTCCATCAAGGGGAATCAACAGCAGAACGTAGGCACAAAGGAGCTGCTCAAGAACATAGGTGTCAGAGAACAGGAGTCGATCAAAGATTCAGTCTTCGGTTTTATAGGCCGCCGATGGAGGAAGGCGTCCCTCATGGCTGACTGTTCAATCAGGGAGTGTACATCTTATGAAACGATGTAAACAACCAAGTCAAAATGCCTTTACCATTGGAAGCCCATATGGTCTTTTATATGTCTCAGAAAATTCCAGAAGGTTAACAAGGGCAGGAAACTCTCTACGCAGGGATGAAGAACAGAAGTTCTTTACCTCCTGGAGCCCGCTGTGCTATCTCTGCTCCCTCTGCTCATTAACATATTTTTATTCTTTCACTTGCCCTGGAATCATCAAAGGTAAAAGAAGCATTAAGCCACATGTCACAGAGCAAGATTTTGTGTTTGAATGTATTTATTTAAAGAAGTCAGAAGGGAGGAGAATATTGTTACTCAGCTTAATTTCACTTTGAAAGAAAGCTCAAGCATCCAATGCTAATGTGCTCAGTTTCCTAAACAAGTCCCCTTTGAACAGTAAAAGCATTTCTTTGTCAGCAGCTCCAGCTATTATTTCTTTTTTTCTCTCTCCATCAAAGGAATAGAAAAACAATGTTGACTTTCTTTTGATTTTTATTTCATATTATGTCAGTTAGCTATCATAAAAGCTTTTAGGGGCAATTTTATTTTCCCAACTATGTTCAAATATGAAACAGCCATGTAATTAATTTATTTCCTGGAAGAATGAGGTCAACTAATGTTGTTTATAATAAGGCAGACTACCAAGAATAATAAACAAAGTTGGCTAACTCATTTACACCTATTGTAGTTCTCTAAAGGTTTCCATCCATGCTTGTTCCTAGCAGCCTTTAGCAGAGAACTATTTGTACTTTTCCAATTCCTTGTATACTATAGAATCCTACCTTGGGATACAACCACTGTACTGTCTTTGTGGCCTTGACTTTGTGTGGTTCTCTCACCTGCTTATCCTTTCACTCCTCCATATGAGGTCAGCATTCTCTGTTAGAGAACCCTTTAAGTTTTTCAAGGGGTTGCTATAGCGATGTTACACCTCTCTTCATCAGAATACATAATCTTATTTCTTTTTTTTTTTTAATCAGTCAGTCTTTTGTTTCTCTCCATCATCTGTGCCTTCACTGAGCTGGTCTCCTGCCATCAACTACAAGCTCACTAATTGTGTGTTGATGTGCAAGATAAAAAACTGGTGCTCAGAAAATTCTGAAGTTGGAAAAATGTGACTCGCGAATGGCGTCTCACCTCAAGCAGTTATCCTGGGCTGTTTTTATGAAAATTTGAGACATGACTTACATGATAATTTTTTAAACGTGACCAAATAATTTTGAGAATAAACATATCTGGAGCTTTTAAATAACAACACATTGTACCAAGATATTATACATTATTCATGTCTGTGCTCTATTTTTACTCCATATTTTCTAGAATAATATAAGCATATAAATCCATATTAAATTGTCCATCAATGATTATTTTCTCTTGCTCCTACAAGTCTCTTGATCCTGGCTGAATTACTTTGGATAATGACTCTAAATTTAAAATCAGGGATGGAGGGCTGGGGATGTAGCTCAGAGGCACAGTGCCTGCCTGGCAAGCAGGAGGCCCTAAGTTCTATTCCCAGTACAAAAAATAAAATAAAATAAAACAAAATAAAATAAGGGATAGAAAAAGGAATACATTATTACCTGCCCCCCCACACACACGCATGCACAAAATAAAGCCCTGGACTTCATGGTTCTCTCATTCCTTGCCTTAACAAACACATTAATTTAATGAGTAGCTCAAGAAGAATCATTTTTAGCTTGGCTTTTCCTAATTGTTGTTGAGTCCTGCTGTGGGATGCTTATGAGGTCAGACTTTTTGTGGTTTTGGCTTCAAATGTTTATAACACAGTGGCAATTAAAATGCATGTCAACTTTTCTTACTGTCAAAAGTCAAGAAAAACATATTTTGATAATTATGAGTTGATTATTTCTTGTACTGCATAAAGTCTTGATACTTGAACGAACTTCTGAAATCAAAATTCTTTTGAACAAAGAATGAATCTGTCCTAAAATTCTTTAATCATTCAACTTTATCAAACATACTGACAAATATTTTTCTTTTCTGAAATTATTAAAATTACCAATTATATCATTTCTGATGATGTTCTCATCACTTTCATAAATGTCGCTATTATTGCATAACTATCCCTATACACTTTATACCTGATACTTGAAGGAACTATTTTACTGTAGACACATGGTAGCTCATTGGCTTTCATAAAATAGCTTCACAACCTGAAATGTTTCTTACATTGCTCAAAAATAAGATTTTTTTTTTAAAGCCTGATGATGCAATTTCTCTTGTCTTTTGGGGAAGCCCATCCAGTGAAAAGCCACCTGGGTAAAATTAGGACATCAACAAATATACAATAAATATAAAGCAACAAGGACAATAAGAAAGCAAACGATTCTAAGAAAAGTTATGAGGGGCCAGCGAGATAGCTCAGAGGCACGGGCGCCAGCTGTTGCGCAAGGTCCTGAGGTCAACCCCTGGTACCCACAAAAAAAAAAAAGAAAAGTTATGAAATGTGGTGAATTAACTTGAAATAATCAGTGATATTTGAGTAACTTTACTGAATCCCTTAGCAAACATGAATCTTTTATGGAAACCACAGTTGCTTTCCTCTTCAGTAGAGCAGAGCTAACATCGTATGGCACTTTTAGTTTCTTTTTGGTTTCACTCCAATTTCTACTTTGATTTTCATCGCATACTTAAATTCATCAGAAGTATAAATAATACATATTATTTAAAAGCATAGCAAATTTATTAATGTATAATGTAATTTAGTAATTTAAAACCTCTGAAAGGATGTTTCTTTGCTTGTTCCTGTTTGCTGGTTTATTGATTTTGTTTGTTTTTAATTTAACCCAAATCAATATTTAGAAAAATTTTACCTTATGGAGTAATTAAAGATAAAAACTAAAATGCTCTTAAGTAGACTACACTATCTACTATATTAGCCAAAATTAAAATTAATTTTAGAATCATATAAAGAAAATGTTATATGTGAATAATTCGGACACCAGTGTATTTATATATAACACTTTTGTGAAACTCAAATATATCAAAGAGTTAAATAAATACCACATTTTGAATTGGAAAAAAATTTTTGAGAAGCAATTTTGGAAAATAATTTGATAGTAAGAGGTTGTCATATGTAAAAGTAATTCTACTTGTTATTACTAATACTAGCACAACTCCCATATAAATACTGAGATGTTCTAATAATTTACACTGCAAAAGTATGCTTTTATTAGTAATTAAAACCTAAGATAAAATTACTTAAATAGTTCTGAAGTAATACTTAATTTAGAAATCAGGATACAAATGTGTAACTAGACTTGTGTAGCAAAGAAATACTAGATATTTTGACAAATTTTGATATGTGGAATAAAAATAATTGTTAGATTTGTTAATATTTTCAGAAACAAGGTATAAAATTTGATATTTTTATAATGTTTTAAAACATACAACAATAACTTAAAATGTAATGTTCCAGGATCTATAGACAATACCAAGAATTTTAATAGAGTTTGAATTTAAAATATCAAATCCCAGTTGCTTTCAGGGGCCCCCTTCTCCATAAACACACGCATAAGTGCACACACACACGTAGAGGTGAGCCATAAATTTCCATTACAGAAGGGTTAAAAACAAATTAGAATTGAAAAATTTTATATGACAGGAGCAACCTAGTGGAAACAAATTTGCAAATAAAAATAAAATGCGAAATATTGGCATGTATTGTTCTTAGTATTACTTGCTTTTAAATAAATATATAACAAATCAATAAGCAGAAAGATATTTGAAGGGAGGAAAGAGGGGAAAGAGGAATAGAGGAAAGCGGGAGGGGGAGAGAGCGCAGAGCATTTATCTCTGAAACACTAAAGTGACAAAAATAATCAAAGCAGCAGCATGTTAATTCAAATCCATATGTGTTACATCGAAGGATACCAGTGAATGACAGAATGAGGGGATGAGGGGATGGCTTCATTTGTGATTAAATATGGGAGATAGCATGCTCCTCTTTCTTTCGATTCACGTTTATTACCGTTTCACTGACTGCTCTGCTGTCAGCAACAGAACAAATGGAACTCATATTTCCTGATTCTGGAGAGGCTTTTTCATAATATACCTGCAAATCCAGCAAAATATTTTCATTTCAGTCTCATTTTTCCGTATAATGGAAATGATTATTCATTTTCAACTATACTTTTCCCTTTTATACTTTCTAGTTATTTTTAAAAATAAGTGATTTACCTGTTAAATGTCTGGGAGATAGAAAAAAGGACTTCCTATTTTCTTTGATTAGTCTTATATTCCTCAGTAATCAGGATATGTATTCAGCTGTTCATACCAATAGCTCTGTCTTTTGGAGTGCGACTCAAAAGCTCACCTCTTGATCATACCATGCAACACTTCTCTAAAGTAGAAGTTGTTTTATTTTTGTTTTATGGGGGATCTGTGGAAACTGACTAGCAGAAAACTCAAACACACATTTTCCTAGGCAAAATATCCATATAGAAAGCTGAGGATTTTTCAGAGTAAGGTCCTGACCATGATACTGTAAAATTAACCAGCTAATTTGCATCCTGAGTACACATCTGGATTTCCAGCTGCCTAATGGATCGGCAACCTCAGGCATCCTGTAAAGACTGAAACTTTTCAGGTGTCTTGTGACCTTCTCTCATGTCAGGCCCCGTAAGTTCATGTTCTGGGCCTTCTGTAGAGGTGAGATAGATCCCTGTCTAGCCTTGGAGAATGACAGTCAGCTTTGTCATTTGCCCAAATTTTCACTCAATTTTGACAGGCTGCCTTCCTTACCTGGGCACCACAGCTCCTTGCAAAGATCTTTGCTCCTCTCTTTCTCCAAGTTTTGCCACTGGTAGGCACTGTGGGAAGATAAGGCAGTGAAAAGTCCCTTTTCTAGCAGTACGTATTTGCTGTACACAGTGCTTGCATTCATTGTGGAGAGTTGGTCCATATACAAAACATTTAGTGATGTTTTAATTCCCTTTCTCCTCTCCTCTCTCCCTGTTCCTTCCGTCTCTAGTACTCCTTTTCATTTGTAATCTATCTCCCTATTTAATATTGTCTATAGTTTATTTTGCTCTTTAAACTATTTATACCTTGGGTTTTGGGTTTCTTATATAAGAGAAACCGCGTAGTATTTAAGCATGTGTGTCTTATTTGTTTCACTTAACAATATGGTCTCAAGGCACATCCATTTTCCTATGTGTGATTCAAATTTATCCCTCTTTAAAGGTTGAGTAGTACTCCACTGTATAAATATCACATTTTCTTAATCCATCCGTCTCTTAATGAGCATATAGATCACTTCCAACTCTGAGCTATTATGAATTGTGCTGCTATAAACATGGGTATGCACAGATTACTGCAACATGATATCTTTTACCTCTTTCAGGAAGATAACTAGAAAACGGAGAGCCTGGTGGAGTGTAATTTTTATTTTTTAGTTGTTTGAGGAATCTCCATACTGACTTCCATAGTGGTCCCCCTACCAATGTAACAGGGTTCCTTTCTCCCTGAAGCCACACCAGCATTTGTTACTATTTGATTTCTTGATGATAATCATTTTTGGAGCAAGATGGAATCTGAGTGATATTTAAATTTGCATTATCTTATAGCCAATGTTGTTGAGCATTTTCTCATGTATTTTTGACTATTTGTACTTCTGAGAAGTAGCTATTCATTTTAACTGCCTATTCTTGATGGGGGTCTTTAATTTTAGGTGTCTAATTTTTTCAGTTCTTTATATAATGTGGATATTTGTCCAAGGAGGAACTGGCAAATGTGTTTCTTGTTCTGTAGGTTGTCTCTCCACTTTATTGGTTGTTTCCTTCTCAGTGAAGATTTTTAATTTGACATAATGCCTTTTGCTGATTCTTGATGTTATTTCTAATGTAATTGGTGTCCTTTTCAAAAAGTCCTTAAGTCGGTCTGTTTCCAAGAGTTTCACCTACTTAATTTCCCAGCAGATTATTTGTTTTAATACTTAGGTCTTTGATCCATTTCTATTTTATTTTAGCACACAATGAGAGATACAGATCTAGATTCAATCTTCTGCATTTGAGAAGTCCTTTTTTATGCACTCAGAAACGGAAGGAAAATGATAATGTGGTCTTTTTAAGAGTTACAGGTCTTTAGAATTAAGCCACGTAACAGGCTCAAGTACACATCCATTAAGCCATTCATAAATTCATTTGTTTAAGAACTAAGAATTTAGTTCTTTTTGTATGGTTAGAATTGGACAGTTATGGTTATCTTTCTTTATCTCTAAAGATTAACACATCTAATGTTTTTAAAGCTTTGAATTCTCACAACACATACACAATAACATTTTCCATGTCAATCATAACATTCTATCAAGATAAAGCCAAAAATTGAAATTGTCTGTGGTAACTCCCAAAAGAGTTTACATTTTACTATCTTGGAGCAGCTTTTCTTACATTATACTTAACTTTTTTCTGTAAAACATGAAGAATTCTATAGTATTCAAATAAATTTAGATTATTATTATTATATGATTTATTTAAAGAAACATTTATAAGAAATGAAATAGCTAACAATTTCTATTCAACACTTTCAAACTTTATGCAGAAATATCTCTTCTCAGATCTCTCCATGAAATTAGCATGATTGATAGAGCCATTTGGGTCTTGATAATTTAGAAAAAAATGATGTGAGATGGTAAAATTATCATTGTTATTAAAAGAATGGTATTTCTTAGAATTAAGGAAAAAAGGAAAGAAAATGTATATTGTTTCCACTTTCATTTATTCAGTACTCAGGGTAATGTAAAAGTGTATTTATTTAACTATCAAGTATAATTTCACCCATAAACTTCTAACTTTATAAAAAATTATTCAATGAGAAAGAATTCTTTGTGTGATCAACACACAAGAGGTCACTGAGTGGCTCATATAAATCTGTGTACCTTAGAGTTAGATATGGATTAGAGGTTATCTATCTTAACCAACCACAAATAAAATATGCATTTGGAAGTCTGGCCAATTCTCCTCTCCTACGCTGAGCTCTTTCCTCCTACTGATAATAGCCTGACACCAAAGGAGTGCGGAAGGGAGGATGGCTGGGAGGTATCGGTTTATCAAAATCAGTTTCCTCAAGTAATAAATATAATTTCAAATTTGTTTTGCTTATAGTTTTTAAATAAACTTGACATTAAAATGTTAAACTCAGTGTGGCTTTATCTCCGCCCAGTTTTAATCTCCATATTGCCTTTAATGAGGAGAGCGGTTTTAGAAAGAAATTTCCACAGTAACACTCTTAGTGACTGAGACAAAATCACCTGACCAAACAAGCCACCAAACAAAAACTCATAACTCCGTTATAAAAGAAGAATCTGTTTACAGACTGAAGATTTGCTTTATGCTTTTATATCTGAGTGCATTACATAATTATTCTATAATATAGTAGATTTGAAACAAGGGCAATATGTTCCCCTTAAAACCGAGAGCCAATCGTTCGAAGATACTTTGGTGAACGAAGGCAGTCCAAGGCACAATATTAAAGAAAAAAGCCTACTGTGAAAAATGATGAGTTTTTTCAAGACCATGATTAATGAGTGGGTAGATCTTAAATTCAGGATTGTCACTACAAGGCTAGGACTTTAATACCTTTTTTTCACTGAATTTAAAGTCTGTGATTTAATTCTCTTTTTCTAATGAGATAGTACAACAAACCACAGAAAACATAAGAACAAAGCCTGACTATCTCACTATCTAGAAATATAGCTATAATTTCTTCAAATCATTGAAAATAAAAAAGAAAAGGTGAAATTATGAAACAAGGGTTTTAATAATATTAATTTATAGCTTGGAAAAATTTTTTTCAAAGACAATACAATTTTATTAGGGGGATCTTAAATATATAATACCAATAATTGCCACCAATAAAAATAGCAAAATACTTCTATGTCTGAAAATTAAGGAAATTTTCTCTATATTCAAACAAGGAGTGTTAAAATTTCAGTGCATTTAGCTGTGAAAACACAATAAAATCTTTATAACTGTCACTATAAAATCTCTGAGTTATGGCAGTTTCAGTTTGAAATATTTGTTGTGAAAAAAATAAGTAAACACTGAGAATCTGCAAAAAGTCTCAGCATGAATCTTCAGACTATAAACATTGATTTCTGAGTGATGATGAACATAATGTGATTCAGAGTCTAGTGTAATGTGTCAAAAATTTGCAAAAGTAGCACTTTAATAGATAGGATAGGGCCGGTGAGATGGCTCAGTGGCATAAGCGCCTGCCTGGCAAGCACGAGGGCCCGAGTTCGACTCCCGGAACCCATATACAATAAAAAGGGCCGGTGATATTGCTCAGCAGCACGGGCGCCTGCTGGCGTGCAAGGTCCTGAGGTTGACCCCCGGTACCCACAAAAAAAAAAAAATAGGATAATGATATTTTAATGTTTTTGTCATCAGAAAAATGCTCATCTGCAAGTGAACCTCACTAAACCATGTAAGATACAATTTTTTAAATATGTGAAATTTCTCATCCAATTCTAATTTAAAAATAATATCTTACACATTAAATATTCCTGAAATGTTCCAATAAAGCATTTGAGAAATTTTCATTTATATCAAAATCTATCTCAATCACTGAAAAACAATTATAAATTTTCTAAGAGGTAGTTTTTGCCCTAATTTGAGTTGCAAGAATAAAAAACTTGCCAAAACACTAGTTGAATATAAATTATGAATATGAATACACAACCAAACCAGCACTACCAAACTGATTTTAAAAATAATAAAAAAAAATCACTCAAGTAATACTTATTTGAAAGGTGACTCAAATTTAGCCCCTAAATTAAATGTAGTATATTCGTATCTCACTGATTTATTATCACTTAATTTCTCCCTGATTTTTGTTTTCTATACTCATTTCATCACACTTTCCTGCAAATCTTCTTTTAAATGCTCCAAACCATCAAAAACTAGTGGCAGGGGCCGGTGATATAGCTCAGTGCCATAAGTGCCTGCCTGGCAACCGCGAGGTTTTGAGTTCAACTCCTGGTACCTGCATATAAAAAAAAACCTTGTCTGTAATACATCCTGCCTGCGGTAGACCATGATACTACACAATATTCTGTCTTTTTTTTTCTTTAATTTGTGGGTGAGGACAGGTGGGTATTGGATTTGAATCCAGGACCTTCACATTGACCTGCATCCCCAGACATTTCATTTTGAGACAGGATCTGCCTATGTTCCCCGGGAAGACACACTTGTATTTTTGATTCTCCTGCTTTAGCCATCTAGTGTGCTAGGATTATGGGTCTCACCATGCCAGGCTTCATTCATTCCCTTATTCATTCAACAAACACTTAGTAAATGTGTACAATGGCCAAGCAATGCCTTCTGCAAACATTTTAATTGCTTCATTGCATTTTATGTTTTAGGGGAGAAACAAAAAAATTAAAAAACAAGCAAATTAGACTGCTAAATGATAAGGAAGGGGAAAAAATATATATATATACACACATACGATGGCAGTGAAACTGGAATGGTTGAGAAATTGATAACCATGGAAAGTCACTCAGAGAACAGCAATTTTGAGTAGAGTTGGAAGGGAAAGGTATGTGTTAGCCACACAGGTGTAGCAGGAGGAATCTTTCAGGCACGTGTAGGCTTGGGGTGAAAGGTAATGCAGTGGCTGCTCATATTCAACAAACAGCCCAGAGGGCTCTGCGGCTGGGCCAGAGACAACCAGAGTGCCCCAATGTCAGAACAGCAATGAGAAACTAGATTTTGGAGAGTTTGAGTTTACCATGAATGAGATGGGAGCAGCTGGAAGATTTGAACAGGTAACTGCTATCATTTGACTTCAACAGGAACGGGATCCTTCTGACTACTACGTTCCGGGGAGGCGTAAGAGAGGCCAAGCAGCAGAGCTTCCTTCCATACGCCAAACCAGGGAAGAACAACCTCTGTGCCTGGAAATTGTGTCCTTATATGTTTCTAAATATCATGTCTTGCAAGTAGGACCATATATTAAGGTATACTAATAGTGCATTTTTATTTCAGGCATTTAAAAATATATTAAAATTATATTTAAAATTACCCCTGGGTAGATTTAGGTTAATTAATCCAGATGTCAACAGCTGCAGTTCCCTGATCGCCCTGGGCCTGACCATCTTTCTCTGTCCCTCATCCCAGGGGTCACAGCATTTCTAAATGTAATGTTCATGATATGCTGATTACTGTGTATTTCACTGTGTTTAAGCCAATCCAAGAAGCTAAGTACATTTTCCTTCGATCAGTTAATTGAGTGCCAGGAAAACAGAAATTCTTTAGCTAGGTCAGAAAGAAGGTGATGCGGTGAAGTGATCACAAAGTGTTAGAAAGATGAGAAGTGAAAATAGACAAGAGAGCTCACCTAGATTCTACAAGAACTTTAGTAGAAGACACTACAGCTACGATTATTAGAATGGTTGGTTTTCAAAGCTGAGGGCTAAGGAGTTTGTAGTCTTTCGGTGCTAATGATTCCACAGAAGTAGAAGCAGGGACCCCACATTGCTGCAGGGATACTTACCTTGGTTGCTGACCTTTAGGAAACACAAGAAAGAGAAAATGCAGAGCAGCTGCTGATGACACGTAGAAAATATGGTTTTCAGACTTCTAACCCTCAACTGTACAGACTATAAACACAGCATGTTGGAATCCAGGATTGGGAAAAATTAACAAATAGCACAATTGAATATAATTTTCCTAATTTAAAAATATCATTTTCCATATTTTCCATATACAAATCTTTTAAAGTAAATTGAATTAATTTCAGTTTCTAATGTAGAGATCCATTTCTACCCTTTCTAAATATATTACCAATTACTAATAATTGATTGATATTGTTACTCTTAGCTCACAAAGATTAATCCTAACTTTATTAAATTTTACAACTCACCTGTGAGGTTTTATTTTCAGTCTTCTCTATTGCATAAATAAATATAGATAGTTATCTATATACCATTAATAAGTTTATAGGTCTTGAATCCAGTAGGAAAAATTCTTTCAAATTAATCTTCTTTAATATCATCTTAGCTATTCTTGGCAACTATACTCTTTCAAATACAGTTTAAGTTTGCCAGTTTTCCTACTATAAGTCTTAGTAAATTGTCAATATTATATTAAATTCATACTGCAATTTGGGGAAAGTTATATCTTTATGTTAGTGAGACCAATGAATGTGTCATCATATCCTTAATCTTTATTTGTTATGTTTTGTGTCCACACAAAAGACTTTGTCATTTGTCAAATTTATTACTATGTTGTCCTATTCTAAGTAATATCTTTTGTTTAATTACTTTTTATAAATTTTGTGACTTGAAGAAATACCACTGATTATTAAAATATTTATATCTTCTACCCATTTATATAAGTGATTTATGGATTTAAGCAATAAAAATAAACATATTTTCACGTTCCAATTTTAAACAGTATGATTCTAATTTTTCCCAAAAAAATGTAATGTTTCTATTAACTTATATGGGGTTATATGCTCAATTATTTAATAGGTGAATTCGCTCCTTGTCAGTGATGATGGTAGATTCTTGGAATATATTACTGAACAAAGGAAAAGACCTTCTCTAACTTCATGCAAAGTTGAAAATATGTTGATTATCTTTAGTTTCCTGCCATTCTTTTAAAAGATATCATATTTTTTCAAAAATATGTAGCAAGGTATTAAAATTGAATTACTTAGTTTTAATTTCCTCGGAGACTCAATGTCGATGAAGAACAGCATCTTCCTCACTTGATATGAATGAGCAGAATGTGTTTGTAAGCCCGAAAAACACGTCATACAACATAACATGGACTTTGCCTCATCCACACGAATGCATTTGAAGACACTAGGAAATTTGTAGTTTGGAAATTATTTTGCAAAGAAGCCCTTGATACCTGAAAATTTATAACAAGATTGCTCTTAGTTTTCTTGAGTTGAAATTAACACCTCCTGATTATGGAAATCCGAAGTCAAGGGATTCCTAACGCATGTTCTAACATGCTAGCTTCCACTGGCACCTTCCCAAGGCAAATAAAAATCCTTTTAAGAGGACTAAATTCATAAATTATGTTATCCAAATTCTCACCAAAGGAAAAGAGAGCCCATGAATGAATAGTAGCATAAGGAAAAACAAGAAATTCAGAGAGCCAAGTGATTCAGATTGTAATAATCTGATAAAATACAAAATAACTGAATATGAAATTTCTTTTATTTTAAAGAGAAAAAAACAATGAAAACAATTACACAGAATTTCAAAACAAGATAATAGGAGATTAACAATCATTAATATATTGCGTATTATTATCTTCAAAGTAGTTGCTCAGATTTCAAGATACAGGAATAAAAAATTAAACAATATAGGGCCAATGAGTTGGCTCAGCGACATAAGCACCTGCCTGGCAAGCGCGAGGGCCGAAGTTCAACTCCTGGTACCCACATATGTAAAAAGGGCCAGTGATATCGATCAGCGGCACGGGCGCCTGCTGGCGCGTGAGGGTCCTGAGGTTGACACCCGGTACCCACAAAAAAAAATTAAATAATATAAGTACAAACCATACTTTTTAGTCAACTAATAGAAATTAGTAGTATAATTATCTTACCTATCATATACTATCATAGATAGATAGATAGATAGATAGATAGATAGATAGATAGATACTTTTCCCTTCCTTTTTTTCTCCTTTCAACCATCCCAATGTATCTTTCCTTTTGAGCAGTTTCTTTCCTTTTTCACAATATCTATTGTATATTTTGGAACTTATTTACTCTTTCAGTTTTTGCACTAGTGAGACAATATGATGTTTACACATGTGAGTCTGATTTTTTTCACTCATGAGTATGGTCTCTAGTCATATCCGCTTACATACAAAAACCTTGAGTTCATCCTTCTTTACAGCTGAGTAGTACTCCCTTGTATAAAAATACCACATCTTTTTATCCATTCCTCAGTTGATTGTGACTTAGGCTATTTCCAAGATTTAGCTGTTATAAATTGTGCTGCTATAAACATGGGTGCACATATATTGCTGTCATATGATGTTTTTAATTCTTCTTGGAAAATACCCAGACGGGGAATAGCTGGGTCGAATGGGACCTCTAATCCTAATTTTCTGAGGAATTTCCAGACTGATTTCCACAGTGGTTGTACCAGTCTGCACAACCACCAACAGTGGAGAAGGGTTCCTTTGTCCCCACAGTCTTGCCAGCATTTGTTGTTGGTTAATTTCTTGATGATAGCCATTCTTTCTGCGGTGAGATGGAATCTCAGTGTTGTTTTAATTTGCATTTCTTGAATGATCAATGATGTTGAACATTTTTCATATATTTATTTGCTATCTGTATTTCTTCATCTGAGAAGTGCATATTCATCTCAGATGCCCATTTTTGGATTGGGTTTTTTAATTTGGTGGGGCTGATTTTTATCAGTTCCTTATATTTTCTGGATATAAGTCCTTTGTCTGATGGAGAGTTGGCTAACATTTTTTCCTACTCTGTGGGTTTTCTTTTCACTCTGTTGGTGATTTCTTTTGATGTGCAAAAACATTTTACTGAGATGAGATCCCAGTTGTTGATTCTTTGAAGTACCTCACGTGAAGTTTGGGTTTTGTTCATGAACTCTCTGCCTACCCCTATGTCTTTAAGATTTGTACCTACTTTGTCTTCCAGTAGATTTAGTGTTTCTGTTTTAATATTTAGATATTTGATCCATTTCAACTTTAGGTTAGTGCATGGTGATAGATGTGGGTCTAGTTTTAGTCTTTGGCATGTGGAGAGCCAGTTTTTCCAGCACCATTTATTGAAGAGGCTATCTTTCTTCCAGTGAACAGGTTTGGCCCCTTTGTCAAAGATAAGGTGGATGAGTGTGTTTGAAGTTGTGTCTGCATCTTCTAATCTGTTCCACTGATCCTTAGGTCCGTTTTTTTTTTTTTGTTTTTTTTCTGTGGCTGAAGTTCTTCGCAGCCATTTAGGGGAAAAAAAAGATAAGGGAAAATAAAAACAAAAAGAAAGAAAAGTGAAAAAGAAAGAGAAAACAAAAACAACACAAAAATACCCCCCCAAAAAAAAACCAAAAACAAACAAAACAAAACAAACAAAAAAGAGAAGAACAAGAGAGAACAAGGCTGGACCCATTCCCCTGCTTCTATACCATATGTCTTTGTCCCCAAGCACAACGCTGGTCCATCTAACTCACCACCTGTTGGCTCATAGGGTACCAACTAAGGCACACAGGATGAACAGGCAACACTAGTGGCATGAAAAGTCCAAAGCAACAATAACAATAAGAGCCTTCCAGGAAGGTTCACCTGGTTTCCAGCTGTGGCAGAGATGGAGATGGGAAATTATTTTTTATATTGCTCTTAGCCTTCTTTTCTATCATTTCTCAGCTAGGCAAAGCAAAAAAAAAAAAAAAAAGACTTTCTAAAAGAAATCTGGGACAAAGTAAAATAAAAACAAATATAAAAAAGTAAGAACATCTTGGAAATGAGAGTAAAATTATTATAACCTTAAAATTCAACATTTGGGTAAAATTGCAGGTTAGACGTAGCTGGAGATGAGGCTGACATGGACACTATTCAGGACGTAGAAAAGCAGACAGCAAGGGAAAAGAGAAGAGAGAATGACGGAAAGCCCTCAACGTGAGCTAAGAGTGCTGCCTGTCCAGGATCTGGCTCTAGAGAAGCTCACTCACTTCTAGGAACCCAGGAGCCGTCACCGCGGACTCATGCAGTCTGCGCCGGACCTCCTGCACCATGACAATCCCAAACCTACATGAGCAAAATTTAATCACTCTAACTTATCTGTGAAATTGCTTAGATTTTAGGCTGATGAAGATAAAGAGCCCTCCTTTTAGTGGAAATCTTGTTTTTTTACTACTTTTTATGAAGGTACCTTGAGGATTGCCAGACTTTGTTCTGGTTCAACTTCCAGCCTTGGTTAAGGTGAAGGTTTAGTTTCTTAATCTCACACTCAGGTTAACACTGCATCATTTGTCAAACTCCATCAGAGCAAGTGATGTAGGGACTATGTAACATGCTGGGTCCTCTGAGGTACACTATTTGAAGATTTTTTATTTGGTGTTAAATTTTAAAATTTCGATGGTGGTGATAGTGCTTTAGAAGTCATTGGGACTGGAAAAGCATAATTTCATGGAAGATTTTCTCCATTAAAATCATCATTTAAGTGCCACAAAAGATAAAACAAATACAATAGATAAAACTTAAAAAATAAAAAAGGAAAAAATGTGGAGTTCCTGTTAACACATAAGTTTTAGACTTTCTGACTTTACTATCTTGGTAGCACAGTAGATATTCTAGTGGAAAGTTCTAGAGATTATCAAAGTACAATTTTTAGCATCAAGTATATGCTCCAATTTGAAATACAAATACTATATTTAAATATGCACTTTTTTGATGACAATATATGTACAACACTATATAAATAGGTTCTGCTGGTGTCAGTAATATTTTTATCTAGTACTATCACACAATTTCATTGTCTATCTTGCAAACAAACAGAATTACTTTTTTCACTAGTATGATCTAATAAGATGAGAATAATATTAACTTATGAACAATTTACATCAAAGAAAGACTAAATCTATTCTTATGCTCATATTCTAATAAAGAAAGATGGAGGATGGGTTTATCACATAACAGGTAAACATGCTGAAGTCCAAGGATACTACCCTATCCTGTTCAAGAGCACATTTACATCACAAATGTCATTAGTATGTCAAAAAAGTCATCATATTAATGTGATATTTGCATGTGAAATGTATTGTACTATCCATTTTACTAGTGATTAAAATGTATTTTTGACATATAGTTTATATTTACTTGATTTTGTGCTTTAATGTATGTTCGTAACATTAAAAGCAATTTGTAATAGTATACTTAACCAATCTCCCTCCATGCACCAAATTTTGCTTCTATCAAGAGATTTTAGTGAAATGGGAAGAATTTTTTCAAAAGGAAAAAGGAACTAGGGTGAGTGAAAGGGGAAAGGACAGAAGGGAAAAGGGAAAAAAAGTGCAAGTCAGTTATACTATTAGTGTCTCTTACTTCATCAAAAAGGGAGGTTTGTGCTTATATCTACTGGAGAAATTTTTATGCCTCTATCTTGTATTCTGAGCAACTACTTTAAAGATAACAATATGCAAAGTATTAACTATTGTTATTTCCTATTATTTTGTTATGAAATTTTGTTTTACTTTTTTCCATAAAATAAAAAAAGAGAGATTTTAGTAAACTGCTGAATAGAAACAATTCAGAATTTTCAAAACTCAATAATTTAGAAAGCTTTTCCTCATACTTCTTAAAAAGTGAGCTTAATATTTAGTTGGACTATAAAGCTGAATGCTATATTGTAGAAGGCTGGAGGGTTGTTTGTGATAAGTAGCAGCTTTGTTTAAATGGACGAGTTTGTAAAAGTCAAGAATGAGTTATATCTATAAGGTGCAAATAAGACGAACATTATTGCAACACAATGTTTAGACAACTACTAATAAAAAGAGGGATTATAGGGCCGGTGAGATGGCTCAGCGGCATAAGCACCTGCCTGGCAAGCGCGAGGTCCTGAGTTTGAGTCCCAGTACCCACATAAAATAAAAAGAGGGATTATATTTTGAGTGCTTCCTATGTCCAAGAATTATGAATATATAGTACACATGCTCTGGAGTTTTTAATCTCCACAAGTGTTAGATGGGAAATCTGAGTCTTCGAGAAACGATAAATCATTCCCAACATTCTTCTGTTAACCAGTACTTGCTGTCCGGATTTTCATCTGCAGAGTGTATGATTGAAGTCTTTATGCCATGAGGGCTTCCAGGAAGAATTCCAGCAAAAAGAAAATAAATGTATTTTTTCTGAAAGAAAAAGACTGGAGTGGAGCTCATTTTTGCTGATAGCCAGAGCCAGCGATTTAACCTTCCTTCTTAAATGCTGCTCTCATTATGATAAAACAAATACGTCTACTCAGGAGAGCTCAACCATGATGGTGGTTCTAAGGAGGCATAGCTCAGTGGCTGGCATGGAAGTTTCTCCACCTTCTCTAGTGGGCATTTCCAAATCTCTTTTCCTCCATTCCTTGTTTTCTTCTAATATTTGTGGTCTACTAAATTTTAAATTCCTTCAAGTTTCCCTTTTTGTATTTGCTATCTTTTCCTTTCTCTCCCTTTCTCTCTTTTCCTTTCTCTCCTTTCTCTCTTTTTCTTCTTTTATGTTATTGATGCTCTGAACAATTACCTTCTCTCCCTTATTATCTGCAGCCTCATGTTTCCATCTTTGATGACTGTTTCCCCCTTGGACCTCAAAACTTTCACAGAAGTTCATTTATATTAAACAAATGTTATTACAGTGCACTAATACAATGATACAGAAGGGAAAATGTCAAACTACTCAGTTTAATATGTCCAAAAATGTATAAAAATATTTATTTTTCTCTTCCTACTAGTTGTTATATAAATAATTGCTTTGTATGTACACTGTACTGAACAGTAAAGAGAGTATCAGTTTGAAGGACATGAGAAAGCTTGTTATGGTGTTCAAATGGTGCGATCTCAGTAGACCATAAAATGAGATTTATGAAAAAAGATCATTTTAAGCCTAATGAAAACCTACTGCATAGCCTTATGGTAACTTTGCCATATGCACACTTCATTTTATTAATTAATATAAATTCTGTTTTAGAAAAATATTCCAAATGAACCAAATGTTCTTTACAGTGCATTTCCCAATTATATGAATCCTTGGTTCTCATGGTAATGTATAAAAAAAGTAGATGATAAAAATAAATACAGAAACATATTTAAGTGATTCAAGAACTTAAAATATAATTCATATTACAAGTAGTAATATTCTCTAATATACTAGTCTTTTGGTATCAGCTCAAAATCAGTGCCTTAAAAAAGTGACTTCTTCTTGGTTGCTTGTGATTATTTCCTCCAAACCAATAAGACTTCCAGAATAATCCCAATTAAGTAAAACTAATTTCAGAAACAGTTTTATACATGTTTAGGAACCAAGCACTTTCATTCTAACCATGGCAAGTGACACTGCACTAATATCATCTGACAGTGACCTAATTAGAGTCATTTGCATACTAATGAGACTTTGAAGGAGATAAGCAATAGCATGCTTGTAATAGATAATTAATTTGTATTTCAAAATAAGTTATGGCTATTTAACAACAACTCGAATGACGCATTGAATTAAAAGAGTTGTCCAAGTTACTTCTTTAACAATAAGCCACAGTTACAGCTTTTCAATTTTGCTCAAAGCTCAAACTGATGAACACATTCATGTATGAATGTATATTCATAAGGCCACTCCTCATTAAGTGCTTAATTCTCAAATTCATTTGCAAAATAATATCTCTCTTTGCCAAGAAATTCAGAATGACTTATGTATTCTCAGTTAAAATATTTTCTACTTACGTTGCAATAGCACAGTGCACTTTTCAAATAATCTTACATCATCCCCTAGGATCAAATTCCCATGGCTTAGAAGCTAGAATGGGAGCACCTATATTTCAAGGGGTTTGGGCACAGAAAGCAAATAAAATGAGCCAGCCGTCCCTCGCGGTAGCCTTCTGCACTCCCTGTCCTGCCTCCTAACATGAAAACACTTACAGAACCTTAACTAAGGTGACCAGGACAATGAAATAAATTTGTTCAACACATCCAGTAGACTGTCTCTTATTGATCACGGAAACATAAAGTATCTCTAGATTCTAGTCGATCACCAAAAACTGCAACTGGAAAGGGATAATTGAGTTGGGGTGATTTATACAGTGCCCTCCTTTTCTGACCCATTAATCTCTCTTTCATTTAAGTTTCAAACTGTAACTGTGGTTTATTTTCATAGATAAGTCACCCTCCAAGATGACTGTTCTGTTTTCAATTACTCTATGCCTGGCAAGCCTGAGGGGAGGAAAAAAAAGCACTGATGACATAATTGCGGGTGAATTATGACAGTAATTTGGGCCTTCATCCAAGAGAAATTTCAAATTTTCACTCGAAAAAAAATCTCTCCAGGGTCCCCAGAAAAGCTCGTCCAAAGCAGACACTCAGTAGCCTTGCTTACGTGGATTCTGACAAGAAGGTCACTAGAAGCCATTGCCAGAATTTCAGGTAAGCAGGAAAGAGCTCACAGTATAGCAAGAACACAGTTTGAGAGGAGGAAAAAGAAAATGCCCACTGTGTTAGAAACACTGGGTCTGAGGTCAGTCAGACTAACTGGAAAACGAAGAATAACCTTGAAGTTTAAAAATCTTTTCCCCCTCAAAATACAAAATGGATTTCAATGAGGTTGTTCCTGTGTTATTGCAGTAAAAGCCACTAGAGACCCTAAGGCTAAAAGAAACCTCGAAAGGTTTTATAAGACACTATATTCTTTCACAGACCTGAAAATAACTCAGGGGTTTTATTTTCCATTTTATAGTAAGGGATTGCTAAAACTTAAAAGAGGGTAGGTGACACTTTGAAGGTCACAGATAATAAGCCAGGAATGTGTGAACTAATCTAGGATGTTAAATATCTTTATGTATTTATTTTTTCTTTAACTTCACCTGAAATTCTAAAAGAAATCAGACTGAGATCCATATGGGATACTTACCTGAGAAAGGTACATTGTAGTCTTCATTGCATTCCGTACCTCCTGACCTCACAAGCACTCTAGGAAAAGATCAAATTTAAAACAAAATATATCAAAATAAAGACATTTGACTAATTTAGCAAAAGTATATCTACTAATATTTGAAGTACATTTTATATAGATACATATTTGATGTAATTGTTTTTTGAGACATAGCCTCACAATGTAGCCTAGGCTGGATTCAAACCTCCAGCTCAGCCTCCAGATTTCTGGGATTGCAGATGTGTGCCAGCAAGCCAGGCCCATCAAATGTAATTATTAGGATAAAATCTATTTTCAAACCTAAACATGATTTAAGTTTGATTTTCTGACACAGAGCCACACCCCTGCTAATGCGAAGCAATCACTCTC
The DNA here is from genome assembly GCA_028451465.1 of Erethizon dorsatum. Classification (NCBI taxonomy): domain Eukaryota; kingdom Metazoa; phylum Chordata; class Mammalia; order Rodentia; family Erethizontidae; genus Erethizon; species Erethizon dorsatum. Next base: position 152,291,949 of record CM051824.1, on the reverse strand, counting down.
TGCAAAATTGGCATCAGCGTTTCTAGCGTTCTTGTGTTCTGATTCGGGAATCCTATGCCACTTGTGGCCTTGGCTGGACTTCGCGCACATGGTTGCACTGCAGTGGTCACACACACACTCCTCTGTCTTGTGGGCATTTATCACTCCAAGGAACCAAACGATACCTCTGTAAGTGCAAGCGATGCTGTCTGGGCTCTCTGCCGAAGACATTTTCTTGATAATTAAGCCCCTATCAGGACACTGAATTCTGACTTTCAGGATTGCTGGGGCATTGCAAAGGACTGCTCTAAAAGTCACTTTGGTGGATGTGCTGGTAGTTACTGACACATCCACCGAAATGACATTTGCTTTAAAAAAAAAAAGTCATACTTTCTGTTCACTTCAGATAAATATAGTAGAGGCCTCCAGCACAGTTCCACATTTTCTGGTCTCATGGACCAGCACAAGAAGTTTCATTTATAAAACAACAAAAGCCATCAAGAGTTCACTTAATTGTACGGAACGTCAGAGTTGTCCTGAGTATCCTCTTCTCCCTAAATTAGATCTGCAGAGTTGATGAGTAGCTGCATCTATCTGTGACAGGCGCAACACTCAGCAGTTGTGTCCACTAAAGGTTGGCCACGCTTGCCTCTGCCCTTTGGAAATGTCACATATTTCTGATGATCGAAGCTAATTAGCTACAGAAGAAGGAGAAATTGAAGGTCCAAGTTGGAAGATCTTCTCAGTTATTACATGTTTTCTATAAGAGCAGTCAGCTGCTTTGTCCTTACAACCTAAATTGATAAACATTCTGGCCTGGATAAAACCTAAGTAGAGATTTCCTACATGTGCAGCCCAGTTGTTTGGATAATTATAGGCCTGCGAAGGTCAAGAGAGCAAGCCAGATGTAGCAGGCAGTTTAGTGATGGTCATTTATTTTAAGGCTCCTGAAAATTGTACCTTTGGGAAGTGGAGAAAGAAGTTGTTCCTTCTTACAAATGTATTATAGACAAGATTAAAGCATGAGTGAACGCACTGGCTCTAGCCAAATGGTAGACTCAGCAGTCCTATAAGAGGTGGCTGGTAAGAACTCCCGCAGAGGAAAAACAAATCCTGAACAGAACTCTTTTCTCTTCTCACTAAATGCCAGTTTTCTTTGTTGGCTGAGCACATAGAGTTTTAAGTTAGCAGTGAGCTGTAGGCAGATAAGAAAAAGCCAGATGGGTGAGCTGAGAACATGCATATTAAATGATGAGAAAGAAAGAACCTCATTGGGTAACTCACAGTGTAGCAGGATTGGGAAGAATACAGAAGGAAACACGTTTACAAGGAAATGGAGTAAGCAGATGATAGGATTTGCACAAGCTAGGGCGATGGTGAGTGGGAAAGCCTGCTTCCTAAGGTGTTGACTTCAAGGACAGTCTTCAGAGAAGATGACACGACATGGATCTTAAAACATTGCTCTCGCCAACATTAGGACACTCAACCTGGGTGGCCTCAAGATTCTCAATCCCTTCCTATTCACGTTTTACAACCCTCCCCTTCAGAAAGAAGCGACGTGTGTCTTGGGTTGAGCCAGGAGAATCCGGTAGAGGTGAAGGGATTTTATAATTATGTAATTAAATTAAAATGAAATAAATATGCTATGTTTTTGCTGTTAGCTCTGCCTACCTCTGTGGTGACTTTGATTGTCAGTGGGAGTGGACAGACAGACAAGCTGATTAGGGTAACTGGGAGAGAGAACTGCTTTTTTTGAGCCAGGAGGCTGGAAGAAGCAGCAGTGAACTTCCCACCCCAGGTGTGGCAGGCCCATGTATGACAAGGGAGTGGTAGAGCGAAAGTGTTGGTGAGCTAACTGGCAGTGTCCAAGGAGCTCTGCGGTGCTGGTCTGCCAGGAAAAGTGCAGTGGCGGATCACCATCTGCTCGGCTCCTTTAACCAAGAGTGGCTACTGTCCTCCTCAGAACACAACCCTCCAGATATGCAAGATCACACTGCCTCCAACAGCCAACACCCTTTGTTGCATACTGAGCTCCGAATGCTGAAGCAGATATACACCAATTACATAAATCCCAGGGCAGCAAGATGTTGAATAAATAATGTAAACAACAAACAACTCAAGAATTAACTGCGCTCTTTGAAATGACTCAAGGGTGACTGAAGTCCCCGGCTGGGAGAGCACCGCTGTCCTCTAGACTTTGACTTTGTTGCTGGTACTGAAGTTGTACTTGGCATCATTTTCCCCTGGAAGTTCTCACAGCTGCTTAACAAGTGTAAGAAAGCAACATGGAGACGTGGCTTTTTCATTTGTTTGTTTAAAAATTGTTACCTTAATATTCTAATACAGTTCTAGGAGAAATAAATCAAAAAATGTCTTTGGTTTTCTAGAATAATATAAATAGCTTTTTTTCCATAACCCACCTTAGAAATGTGTAAAGGTGCAGAAACAAAATGAAGAAGCATTTGGTTATATTGTTCATTGTTTGACTATTTTAGTTAGATATAAGCCAATAAGACAGAAGTAGTATGAAATGATAAGATTGTCTACATTTATAAAAGCATAAAAGCATATGAAGTAACATCTTTATGAAAATATAAGCTATCTACAATAATAACTTAGTTTTGTTATCTCATTGTGACATGTCAATGAAATCTCAGAAGAATCAAAACTATTTTTTAAAAAATTAGTGCACATTAGTAATACAGAATGGGAAGGCTCGTTTTAGAACGTGGCATATGCATTAACGTATCTTGGTGGTCTTCAGTTACATTACCTTCCTCTCTGGTTTTCCTCCCCTCCTGCTATCCCTTTCTGTCTCCAAAAGTTAACCTCCTAAAAGCTAAGCATTTTAAAAAATTGTACAACACTTTGGATAGCTTGCATCTTGTCATTTTTGAACCAAAAACTTTCCGAGGGACAAATAATCAATGTATGCTATTAAATTTTTCTGAAGGAATCTTCAGGTGTGATGCCAGATTGGAATAGCAAGTAAATACCAAGTGAGATGTATGTAAAAAAAAGAAAAAAAAAAAAAAAAACAGTACCATGGAGCCAATAAAGTAAAGTATATTTTGCTACATCACTGTTAACATATGAAAATAAATTGAGAAGGATGGAAAGGGAAGAAAGCAATAAATAAATTATTAACACCACCATACCATAGGAAATTGGAAAACAAAAACCAGAATGTTAATAATAGCTATAATTGGAGACAAAACTAAATATATTTTTGTATTGAAGTTGTGGTTGTACGTTCACTTTCTGCATCTCCCCTTAAGCATAGATGACTACATATTATGTGGATGTTATTAAATACACGTAATAGAACCTTTTTGAAAAATTCACAGTGACCCTCAATAATGTTTACAAAGGACTTCAAATACAGTTTTAAACTTTATATCTCAACCCAAACAAAATAATTTGGTTCAAACTAATCAACATGATAAAACTATGTGGATAACTAATAGTTAGTTATCTTTGCACTAAAGATTTCTGTCATTTTCCTCACATTTATATTTTTTAAATGCTTCTAAATTCTTAGACCTGTAGAATTATTCCAAACAATAAAAGGTTTGTGAGTGCGTAGTTTTTTCTGTATAAGAGTTTTATGGGTTAGAATTCCTCATGAGAAGGTATCAGTGACATTTTCATCTCTACCTAACTATATTATAAAATATTTCCTCTAGAGAACTGTGATTATCCTAACATATATATGTCAAACCTCTTTTCACTCCCTTAAACACTGGAGTTCATATCACAGCTTATCTTCAGTAAACACCTACCAACCAATAAGAAAAACACCTGACTACAGGATTCACTAAAAATCAAAACCATCTAGAAGTGTTTTTTTTGAAAATTAAGTTATACTAAAAATAAATTTTATTTCTAGAAAATAAAATAATTATACAAGTGACAGCTAGGAAATAGAACCAAATCATGGCAGTTTGGAAATGAAAGCTGGTTTTTAGATGTGAAAAACATGACAACAGAGTTTAAAATATGTAGGAATTACCATAGACATTTATAGACACCGAAAATTCAGATAAAATCCATGTTTTCAGAGTCCTATGAGAAGTTAAGCCCAGAGTGTAATGGAAGTATATTTTGGGGGAAAATTGGAAAATAGTAAAACAGGGACTGTAGAGGGTTCTGGGCAATCTTGAAAGGTGGAGGAGAGAGCCAGCCTTTCAGCTGAGAAGCAAACACAAGCACGGACTGAGATTTGTTTGTCTTCTGAAGTGAGAGTGACAAAGCTACATGCACCCCTGCACTGCTTTCCAACATTTTTACATCAGTGAAATCAACCGTTCATTCGGATAGTATTGTGCAGAAACCAAAAGGAGCACTGTCAAGGCCGGAAGCTGTTGAAGGGGGGATAGAGCTCCCTGCCCCTTCCCAGCAGTTCCCACGGAGAGGGTTCCCAGGCCGTAGCTTGAAAAGCAATGGAGTGTGGGCTGAGGAACGCACCCCAATATCCGATGACCCCTCTAGGGGAACTCGAGCCCTCAGGAGTTGTTACTGGATGTTTCATGTCATCTTCCCCTGCCCATTACATAGATTAATGAACAAGTGTAACATGAGTCAAGTTATGAAAATTTGACAAGGCCGTTATAACAGTACATGTCGGAGGTGCGGGCCTTTGAAACAACACACATGAATTTTCATTTTTGTCCAAGTATTAGCAAGAAATGGATGCAGCTTTCATCTCCGTTTCCTAGTTGAGGCGTGAGCTGTCCATGTCTCACCTCACCCGTGATCTCTCTTCATAAGATGCGAGACGCTACCTTGGACGATCAACTCATTCCTTGGCACCAAGCTGAGGAACAGGACAAAGCCCAGCATCAGAGGCCGCCACATATAACCGAGGGGAGAGAACATGTTGGCGCTGAAGTGAGCCCTGCTCTGTCCCAGGACTTCCTCAGGATCCAGCAAAGTCCTGCCCGTGCCTTTCTTCACCACCAGTGAGTGAAGAATGTGTTTACGCTTTTTAACAGTTGAAAAAATGGAGAGAAGAACAATAGTATTTCCTGTTTTGAAAATCAAAATTTCATTGTCATGAATAAAATTTTGTGGGTACACAGCCACTCACTGGTGCACACATTGGGTCCCCACACATCGGGGACACAGTTCAGCAGATGCATAGAGACTTAAGGCTCTCGTGCCAGAGCACGTGCGCTGTGTCACTGTGCGGAGCAGCGGCGTCCGCTTCTGCTCTTCAGACATGGTGACAGCCAAGGAGCTGCACTCAGAGGCCTTGCTTCAGGAGCAGTTTTAGGATTTCATTTTAAGGAATCTTCATTTTTTTGTAAAGGCCAAAAAAAATTACCACAAGTTGTACATACTTTCTACGCATTTTTTCTTCCAACTTTAATTTTTGTTGTAAACATGATTATTTCTTATAAAATTGAAAAACATTGGGTGTCACCTCTCTTTTGCAAGTTTTAGATTTAAACAGCTGTGTAGAATGAGGTGTATTCTCATATTTTCCTGAAAATCAGCTGAAAAACATTTTGTCTTATGCTATGATCATGTATATCGTAATTACTTCAGTTTGCGTCAGTAAGGATTATTGAAACAATAGATATGGCATATTTCACAATTTTTATTTTCATTTTATTTTATTTTATTTCCTGAGATAGGGTCCCATTATGTAGCCCAGGTTGTTTCTGAAATCACTATATAGCCCAGGGTGGTCTTAAACCCAAGTCAATCATCCTGCCTCAGCCTCCCCAGTGCTGGGATTGTAGGTTTGTGCCACCAGGCCTGGTTCCAATTTTTAAATGCTAAAAAATTTCTAATGATGAATTTTTATACATCGGAAAAAGAAAAAAAAAACACCATTTGTTGTTAACATAAAGTATTATATACTTAATTACAGAAATATGGGCCACATTAAGTGTGAAAATAAAGATTTATAGATGACATGCACCCATATTCAAAAAAAGAAGATCTAATGACATGGAAATTATTAAACTAAACTTTACTCTCAAACATATTATTTATTTATACTCTGTCCTTAGCCTTTCAATAAAAATGTGATAATTAGCTAATTATCTTACTAGAAGTTGTAGAAATATGGTTATGTAAAATTAAGATGAAAATTCAGATAGAAAATCTTACTTTGTAATTTTCTGAAAATATATGCATCTATCTGACCCCTTTTAACTTTAATAACACTACTCATGGATGTACATATATGGGAATTATATTAAAAACATATTCCAAATACAACATATTTGCAACACACACATGAAGCTGAAGGCTGAAATAATATAGTAACCTATTATATATCTCTAAATTACTATACTCTCTCTCAGTAGAGAAATTCAACAGGAATATTTAGGGTCCTTACAAACACAACCAGATGAAAGCTAATTAAGGTGTTATTCATGTGATTATTAAAATATTAATTTAAAATTCAGATTGAAGATTTAATCCCCACTTCTTCCATGTAAATTTTCTTGTCATATTGAAAGAAATGAAGCCAATAAGCACTTAGGAGAATCACCCCGGTAGAAATACTGTAATTTCAAATGTTTCTCATTCACTTTTAAACAATCCAAAGTAAGAGTGAAATCACTTGTTAGTTAAAAAAAATGTTTAGCAAGTGTTAGCATAAGTACTGATTTTATAAAAATTTTAAATGAAAAGAAATAATATATGGCATGGCTCTTTCTACCTATTTAACATTTAATTTTATTGAGGAAAATGATAACAAAATTGATTTTAAGATTTTTTTCCTGATCTTTTGTGCATTAGTCTTTTGAAAGTAGCTTAACCTCCTTTTTCTTAGAAATAAATATTTAATCATTATATATTTTATTCTCTTGTATAACTAACCACATTTTTTGTTTGTTTGTTTGTTTTGTGGGTACCGGGGGTTGACCTCAGGACCTCAAGCGCCAGCAGGCGCCCGTGCCACTGAGCGATATCACCGGCCCTTTTTTCGTTTGTGGGTTCCGGGAGTCAAACTCGGGCCCTCGCGCTTGCCAGGCAGGCGCTTACGCCGCTGAGCTAACTCACCAGCCCAACCACATTGTTCTTAGTCCTAGGTAATTTGTACTAATTGATAACTAGTAAAGGTTAATTAACTTACATAAATGAATAATTCAATGGTCATTTAAAATATTCCATTAAATCAATGATTTTTTTTTTTTATGTGGGTACCGGGGGTCGAACTCAGGACCTCGCGCTTGCCAGGCAGGCACTTATGCCACTGAGCTAGCTCACCTGCCCAAATCGATGATAAGAATTTCTCACCACAGAATGGGCGGGGGAAAGGACATGCAGTATTCAGGTGTACTGACTTAAAAACTCAGAAGAAGGAAAATCTTACTCTTAGTTCCTAAGAAAATAACAATATCTTTTCTCACTAGACAGTGGGAAAAAAGTATGTTAGTTTGTTTTTAGTCTTAACTAAAAGGCTAAAATCACATCTTTAGTTAAATCTTTTCTTTTATTAAAAAGTTGCCAATACATTCTCATTTGTTATCATTATAAGAAGCAAAAATCTTACATCCTCCTTCTTTTGCTACCCAACTGATCAACCATCCTATTGACTTTCTCATTAAAGTGAAAAAGAGTATTATCCAGGACAATTTATTCCAGAATTAATACAAAACGACACTTATGAAAGAGAACTAAGTATGTGAACAAGATAGAAATTTGCAGCATTCCTAAAAACCTTCCCTTCCAACCTATGCATTCATATAAAAGCCACACTGTACAGCCCAGGAACGGAGAGAACTGTCCTATTGCATCTCCACGGCCGTCAGACTATTGCAATAAAACTTCCTTCTGTGAACAGTTGACTGTGTGGCTTATTTGCTCTCGCTACCCTGAGATGTAAGACTTCAATACTGTGTCATATTTTGGAAGTTTAGAGGTCAAAATGTCATGCACTTACAGGCAGTGGAATTTCAGAACACATGGTTCTGTCACAAAGATCCAATTTACTGGAGCTAGCAGTGGAGATGCCCTAATAGATCAGAAAGATTTTTTATTTGCCATAATTGTATAATTGTGCTGTGAAGGCTGGCCAATAACCAGGCAAGAATAGTAAGAGTATACTGAACAACATCTTCATTAAGCCTAGGCTGACAATGAATCAGACTTTTATTTTATATATATAATATATATATGTGTTCATTTTGTATTATATATTTATTATATAAATGTTATAACCAACACATGATTTATCCTAGGAAGGAGCTGGAGTGATTTTTAAAACAACAACTTTAAATGTACACACAGAATTTCTATAAAACCAAGACACTGGTAGTTGACTGGGGCAGAATCTCATTAATTTACCTCAATAAAATAAGCCCTCAAGATAAATGGTCTCCATTGAGTAATGTATCACATTTTCTACTGTTTTTGGAAGGAATGTGTAATGACAGTGAAAAGGCTTATGCTCATTAAAGGAAAACAAATTTAATGTAGTGGAGTCTTTTATTTAGAAAGAGTCTGTGATGTGGTTGACAGCTGGTTTGTTTAGACAAGTGTCACAGTTTTATTCTATTGATCACATTTTCTAAAGTCAAATGCCATCATTCCATCAGCACCCAACCTGGACTTCCAACATCAACAGGGAAACAATGGTTTCAAACTACAGAACTACACTTTTCAGGATCAAATAATTGCACTTTTCCATAATAGCAACATTATCCATAATTTGATCCACATGGGGTATAACCACAGCCTCTGGAAGTAAGGTCTAATGCTTGGTTTTCATGCCACATTTTTAAAAATAAAAATATTTTAAATAAGAGATGTTTTGTTAACCAACTTGTAGAACTTAGATGCTATTGGGGGGTTAAATATGAGGTAAATAATGCCATTAAATATTACTTGATTTTTCAACAAATTCAGTTTATTTCTTCAGGAAAATAGTGGAAATTAAACTTGAGGATGTCCTGTTTCTGGTAAGATGTTACCATCTTCCTTAAATTGTTATGGCTAATATTTAATGAGCATCAACAGTGCACTAATGAATAAAAAAGAAATGCTACATTCACGGTAGAATGGTCCTTGAAATTCTAAGTACAAAGAATTAGTTTATTGAGTCATTATGATTTCCTTACTAATAATAGCCATCTTCTACAAATATAGACTGGAGGAAAAATGGAACAAATATATAATTTAAAAAAAAATGTTCTCTGTGGTGATTAGAAATGATGAATGAATTAGCTTTAATGATAAGTATATGTTATATTGTTATTTGTGAATTCTAAGATTTTGCCTTCAAGAACAAATCAGAATGTCTACCAGGGCCATTTGGTACCTTCAGCTGTGTTCATCATTTTGGAAAGCAGGCTCAGCTAGGTACCTGGTGCATGCCTCTAATCCCAGAAAGAAGGGAGGCTGAAGCAGGAGGATAGCAAGATTGAGCCCAGCTTGGGCAACTTAGTGACTTAGCAAACACTATCGCAGTGGAAATAAGTAAGTAAGTAAGTAAGTAAATAAATAAATAAATAAATAAGCAAATAAATAAATAAAGCTGGGATTGTAGCTCAGTACAAATGCCCTAGGTTCATTCTTAATATTGTTTTTAAAAAAATCTCTTATACCCAGTTCATTTTATTTAATAATGTTTTGAAACAGTTGACAATTTTTTCTATTATGTTTCTCAAGACAAAATTACTCCACACGACTAAGGTAATTTTCCTCTTAATTTTAGCTGAATTTTTTTTTCTTCTACTGAGAACACAAAGAAGTTTTATGTAGGACCTGATAATTTCTGACTAGCCCCAACACAAGACCTAACACAAGACAAAATCATCGGATGAATCTTAGATGTTAACTCTCTGAGAAACTATTAAAGATTGTACAAGGAAGAAAAGGAGATGTATCAGTGCAAACTTCCTCTGACCGCTTTCAAAAATAATTCTGTTTACTCTGTATTATGAAAAATCCAACATGAAGTAATGAATATTGACCGAACCTACAATTCATATCAAATATGTTCCTCAAACCTATAGCAGACAGTTTGATGCAAATTAAAGCCGCCACTCTGCCACTTAGAGTGGGTAGAAAAAGCATACATTTGAAGGTATATTAGTTCCAAACAATTTATTTCAAAGCCATCATACATTTAAAAAATCAACTGATGTATAGCACATATGTTGTCTAGTAGATAATAGAAAATTAAATTATAAGGGGCTGAGAGTATCACTCAGCAGTACACAGTATGCTTAGCATGTACAAGGCCTTGGGCTCAATCCCTAACCCTATCAAAAATAATGATATTAATAATAAAATATGGAAAAAAAGCCTCTACTATGCAACAGTTTTCACATGATAAGCTTTTCCAAAGCATATGAGTTCTGTGTGGAGTGTATAGAAGGATCTTATCCAGAGAATCAGGAGTCAAGAGCCAGGCACATATACCTGATTTTTCCAGGAACTAACAAAGAGACAATATGCAAATCACTTGTTACTGGCCTTCAGCTCCTTATGTGAAAACTTGCAGTTGGAATGCATTGTTTCTAAAACATATGAGCCTGATATCCCTGTTATTGTATCTCTTATGGGCTCAAGAACAAATTTTAAACTGTCCTGAGCCCGTAGCTGTTAGTATTAAAAGAGAGAGATTGGCAGACACTAGACATCGCTGGCTGGGACCCACGCCTCTGTGGATTCTATGCAATGTGCAGCAGAATGCTCACCTTAAAAAATGTACAGGTTTAGTATTTAGACTAGATCAATAGAAGGAAAGTATGGATTTAGTAAGCAAACAAATCATATATGTGACAATGATAACTAGCTTTTTTTCAGGAGCAAATTTACAATAAACTCTTGACCCTCTCAAGGGAGTTAGTAATGTGTTCATATGATAATACAGTTGAAAAATGTGCAAAATTGAATTATTTTACCTATGATTGATGAAGATCGTTTTCTCTTTCTGTTTTAATTATTCCCTATTACATCTCTTCTTATTTTTATTGGTCATTAAGGACTACTGTGGCTTTAAGGGTTCAACTGAAGAAAGTTGACCTGGGAATTCTGGCCACATGGGTTTGGTAGTACAAAATCCTCTGCCATCATTTCTGTAATTGCTAACTGTGATATGTCAAATTGCCTAACAGATTGCTGAAGTTCCTGATGTGGGTGGTAACAACCAATAGTATAGGCCAGAAGTGGGTGGCACCAACCAATAGTATTATAGCCTGGATGCAATAAAAAGGGAAAGAAGAAGAAAGTGTTCCTGGTTTGGAAGCACTCTGGTCTGCACTACTGCCTTTGGACGTCGGTCTCCAGTTTCTTCAGCTTCTTACTCAGACTCACAGGAGCAACTCTGCAGTGAGCGTCCAGACCTTTGGGCTTCAACCGATACTGAATCCAGCAGCTCTCCAGTGTGCAAATGGCCACTGTAGACTCTCCCACCTCTAATCTTGGAGTCGGTCCACTGCATTTGCCTGCATAGTTATACATATGATTTCTATTTATTCTCTAGAGAAAAATAACTAACAATGACTTCCATGGTCATATTTTTGTGGAGTGTTCTTTGGTACCAGAAAGGCTTTCAGCTGATTCTGTGCTGACTTTCCCAGTCTCAAGAGCCTGCTACAGAGCTAGAAGTAGCATCTTGTTTTGAATGGAAACCGCAGCCCTGGAATCAAAAGCACCCGAGAAACACCAACCACAAAAGGCGGGAAATGAGTGGAGACAGTTCTTTTAATCAATAAAAGCATGAGTTTGTGTGAAGATTAAGTTTTTATTGGCACTTGAAACAGAAATTCAATTCCTGATACAAATACACACAATATGTATATGTATGCTGCATGTCTCAGTGTGTATATATGTTTATATCATATATAAATAGATCATACAGGACATTAATTTTTTGAGTGGAATAAGAATTCCTTTGTTGATGGGACATTGTCTCCTAGCATAACCACAAAAGTACAGGAATGAGGACTTGGTTGTGCCATTGCAACTTTTATGCATCCAACCTCCCAAGTTGTGTCTGAGAGTGAGTGTCTTATGCATGTTGTGTTGAGGAAATCTGAAATTTCTGGACAAAACAGCAAAGTTGTTACCAATCCATCAAATCTAAATATAAGGTCAAATGTTGCACAGACATACCTGCATGTATTATCAATGAATCAATGGAGAAAAAGCGAATTTTATTACAAATAAAAGTAGTTCACTCTACATGTTGCAATGCAGTCTGTTTGAATATCTCTATTGTATGTCTTAATTTTAAAATATTGTCTTATATCTTTTTCATAAATATTAATCAAACTAGTAATTTAAAAATGTTTTAGAATTGTGCAAGGCAAGTAATTAACCAAAATGTGAGGTTTTTTTTCCTAGATGTTGTTGTAACTCTAATATTGACAATTATTTTAAATATTCATTTAATAACCTATTTTTTGCTTATAATTTTTCATTTTTATAAGAAGCTCTTACAAAGTACTGAAACCATATAAAATTTTAGAAGCTTCAGATATAACTGAATCTGTCCCTATCTCTTACATATCAAGATTGACGGAACAGTTTTAATGACTGAAATCCTTTCCTAAGTATCAATTGTTTAAATGGATTATGTAAAATAGTTTCCATTTTATATTCGCTCCCATCACTTTTTTTTTTTTTTTTGTGGGTACCGGGGGTCGACCTCAGGACCTCGCGTGCCAGTAGGCGCCCGTGCCGCTGAGCGATATCACCAGCCCTTTTTTCGTATGTGGGTTCCGGGAGTTGAACTCGGGCCCTTGCACTTGCCAGGCAGGTGCTTACGCTGCTTAGCCATCTCACTGGCCCCCTCCCATCACTTTATAAGATTAGATGAAACACAACGAAGCATTTGTTGTTCTTCCCATTTCCATGCAGGAGGATTTGTCCTGAGTTAAATACTCAATGTTTTAAGATCCCTAAAAAATCTAGACTTATTTCACATTAATCAAGTAATAAGATAACCTATTCTTCTTTTTATTCATCACAAAGAAAATACATGAGAAATATCGACTGATCAAACTTTTTTCTTGGAAATATTTAACATATTAAAATCTTAGCTGCAAGAACTCCTCTCAAGGAAGACTGTGATTCCCAAGCCACTGCCACGTAGGGTTTTTGAGGATTATTCTGCTGTTTAGATATATTTATTGCCAGAAAACACTATTTCATTTTTCTGCCAGATGGTTTTGTTGACATTTTTCTTCATTACTCTGATATTCTTCATGCTTCTATTAATCAGAATGCTTTCACCCACACGAAACAGGAGCTCCTTGACTCCAGGTACTCTGAGCATAGAATGTTAAATTTCAGAAGAGAGATAACCTTCAGTCACCACACAGTCTTCACAGTCCTGCCTCTCAAATTCCTTTATGCCCAGGTGGAGTCAGCATCCTTGGCCCGGATGGCATGATGACTACCAGCAGCAGAAGGCCCGTGATAGAAAGAGGTGATAAAATCTTATATTTCAGCATGCAAAGATAAGAAGATAAGGGATATCCAAATTGTTTTAAGCTAATTTAAAGAAAGTAAACCAAATAAATTGTACTTCAACTATGTGCAATTTGGGCAGGAGTTGCACATCTTTTCTCACTCAACCCTGCCAATTGTTCTTAGACTGACAGTGTGACCACTAATCATGATGTCACTTTGACTGGATGAAGACATACACCTATCAGATTTGTAAAATGCAGTTCCTGGCGAGTCCGTGGGGTGTTGCCAGAGGTAACTGGCCTGTTAGCCAGCAAGCTGAAGGGGGAAGACCCACTGCAACTGTGTGTAGTGCCCACCAATAGATTCACTTACTGGGTGGAATAAAATGGGAAGGAAGAAAGAAGGTGACATATGCTTTTGAAGAGATCAAGTCAGGCTGAGTTGGTGCAATTTTGCTCCCTTTGTCTTTGGACACTGGTCTCAAGTTTCTTCAGCCTTTCAAAACGGACTCATGCCAGAGACTCCCCAGGGAGCTCGCAGGCCTTTTTTACGCTTGTGCTAGGGCTGCATCCTTGATCCTTCTTGTTCTGCACCTTCCATCTTCTTGGGCTGAGCAGCTACTGGAGCCTGTGGCTCTCCAGCACGTAGCCAGCCACTGTGGACTCTCCCACATCTGGTCCCGTATACTTACCTAATAAGTCGTTTTGCACTATCATGCATGTATTGTCCATCAATTTTCTCCCTCTAGGGACCTCTAATTAATACAGATAGTATTTTCTTCATTGTGTATTTGGAAACTAAAGATCAAGAGGCTAGATAATTTGCTACAGAACTGAAAAGTTACAGGAAATTTCAAGAGGTTCTTCTATCCATCCACCTACAGTCCTGTTGGATTTCTCCATCCATGCCTGAAGCACCTTCTGAAGCCCAGGATTTTACATCACACTTGCTACTTCAGATAGTTCCCTGAACACTTGTGCTGCAGCGCCCCTTGGAATTTCTGAGTAAGATTCATTTCAAATGTGCATTTTTTAATATTTTTTGAGGCATATATTGTACGTTAAGTTTATTTGTACAGCAAATTCTAAGTACTCTGGTTTATGTGAAAGCGTCTCTTATCAAAATAAGCAAATTAACAACCATTAACTAATTAATGTGTCACTCGAGTAATTTCTAAAATAGGCCCTGAAATAGAGTTGTTTTACTTAGATGTGGACACATTAATGTCAAAATAGTGGACACATTTATCATCTAAACTTTTGATTTGCTCCACAGCAATCAATCTTGTACCTAACTGACTTAAAGTTTTGATAAAACATAAACAGAGATCAAGTCTCTTCTACTTAGAGGCTGGTGACAAAAATTAGTGCAAGTAGGGGTTGAAGTATTCAAGGAAACTGGCCAAAAGAACTGCACATGAGGTTGATTGTATGCTACTAACAAGGAAGGTCAATTGCCTATGTTGGGGTTTAAGATGTCTCTTGATATGCTTTATGTTTCCAAATATGAGAATGAAAAATTCAAACACTTACTAAGCCTAAATACTAGCTGGATATTTCAGAGTTGTCTTGTGATGGTTCATCTTGACAGTTAGCCTAACTGACTTGAGGACTCAACTGACTTGATCTAGGAGATCAGCGGACCCCACTTCTGGGTGTGTTTGGGTAGGCCACAGAGGTGTGACCTTGGGGAATGTATCTGGTGCCTCGCCCCTTCCTTTCTGGCTCTTCCTTCCTCTCTCCACTTCCTAGATTCCGTGAAGTTAGGGTTCTTCTCTGCCATGCCCTTCAGGTGATGTTCCAGGCTCTGCGCCAGCCGAACATGGACTGAAACTTATCATACTTCTTATCATTCTTTAAAACAATCCAATTACCTAGCACCTAGTAAGTGACGTCCATTTAAATGAAAGCAACAGAAGCAAATTACACTAAGAACAATTCTGGTATGGTCTTTCTGGATGGGAAACAGTGAGGTTCATAAAATTTGAAGAAGAGCAAAATCATCAAGATTTAGGAAAGTAGAAACCAGAGAAGCACCAACTACAGTCACTGGGAGAGTGACTGATACTTCTGAAACCATGAGCCAAAATGCGCCTTCTCTCCTTTCAGTTTTATACACCAGAGTTTTGTCCCAGCACCGGAAAGGTGACTAAAGCATGTCTAAATTGTATATCTGGATTCATTTTTCATTGATTTTACTCTCTATAATATTTTGTTTTCTATTTTGAAATAAATGTATTTAACTAAGTATTTCCCAAACTTATCAAGACTGGACCATAAGCTCCTCTTGTGGCATATGTCATGAAATTATCAGTCTGTGGTCTGTAGAAAGTCATATATACATTCAGTGTGGCTGCTTCCTTAGGCCCACTGTTCTTTTTTAAGATACATATGTTTGTGTACAAATTTATGGTGTGTCTTGTTTTAACTGACTACTTACAGAATCTTATTGTAATCTGACTACTTACAATATCTATGGGTTTTTAATGTACAGTCTTGTTCTACTGTCTTTTAAAGTACTTGTCTCCACACAAGATTCCAGTTCCCACTGTTAAGCTCACCATGACCAAAGATAAATTTCCATCAGAGCTCAGCTTATCTTACAACGTAGATAGATATCTTACAACGTATTCAATCCAGAAAGTTAGAAACCATTCCATTGCTTCCCACCTGTTAACATCAAAACTAATCTAGCACCAAAACTTTTCCTTTTTATCTTCTCAAATATTCAGGGATCTGGTAATTTCTTTTCACTTGCCAACACCCGCTGTGTGAATTCTCAAAGTGTTTTCTTTTGAAGTCATTTGCAATTTTATAACCATCAGTGGGCTTACTTATAAATACTGATTCCCACCTTCATGTACATAGTGACAACGTATGTTTTAGTCTCCATTATCCCAAGAAAAATACCCCAGGGCACAATAACTATGAACAGAACTGAATGTGGAAAATTAAGCTTGTTCCCCTTCATTAACATGATAGAAAAATTAATATCATGATCTATATTAAGGTTCTCTAGAAGAAAAGATTCAATATAAAATACATGTATAATTGTACAAGGGATTTATGAGGTAGGGTTATCAGGAGAAGAGTCCCAAAGGCTGTGACTGGATCAGAGATGGAGAATCCAAGCTCGCTGTCCGTGCTCTGCCCTGGGATCTCTCTGCAGAGTCACGGGTGCAAGTCTGTGTCAAAAAGGCAAAGAGTCTGCATGGGAAGGTTGAAGAGTCTGCACTTAGTGCCTGAAGGAATTGGAGACCAATGCCCGAAGACAACAGCAAAGAGTGGAGCTCCTCTGAAGTAAAAGGGATTTTGCTCTTTCTTCCCTATTTATTCCATCCTGGCCATAAGCCTAATTGTTGGTCCCACCCATATCTGCATGGGTCTTCCCTCCTCACTTCACAGCCCCTATGTCAGTCGTCACTTAGTGCGCATCCAGAGCTTTACTAATCTACTAGGCAGTTCTTACTCCGTTTAAATTGACACATCAGAGTTCACGTAGTACATAAATGCTTACTCAACTTGTGTTCTTCTTTAAGGTATCTTCATGCTAGTAAAAGCATTATATCAAACACTAGAAAATACCAGACACTTGTGTCAACAAAGGTTTTATTGTTGTACATTCCTCAGAAGTCTGAAGTTACTTCTACACCTTTCCATACATTAAGTAACTTTTAAAAATTTATTGAAAATTCAGATAATTTCTAAAAAGAGTTTTTAAAGGAATTTCTCAATTATATTGGAGCATAAATATTTCATGATCCAATGATAAGAGCTAATTATACATTAAGATAATAATTATTTGCTAAACATTAGTATTTGTAAGAGTAACTACCCATGTATCAATGCTATTTGTGACATTTTAACATGACAAGGATCTTATATTATTTCGAGCATAAGCTGTTTTTTTATTACCACTCTTAGGAGGGCTTTGCCCATTATTAAATAAACATAAATTTAAATTGCTATTAGTGTTCTGATTTTTATTTTTTAGATATAAATTTTAAATCTCTCATGTTTTCACAATTAAAATTAATTGCACAAAAATAATATGTTTGGCTTATAAAATTACAACAAAGTAGCTTCTTTGACACATTTTCCTAAATCTATGGTAGATACTGATTTAGGGCAAGAATTCATCCTTTTGTGCACAAAGAGGCAGGAAATCAGCAATAGTTTATGGATATAAAGTGAGGTAATTCTGAAGAGTAAAGATGTCTGCTCTCTGTAAGGATAAAGATCTCCGATAGCTTATCTAGTAATAACAAAATTGCAAATAATTCAGCAAAGCCGAAAAAATGGTTTATATCTTTGGGACAACAGTGAGAGCTTAGCCAAGCAGAGCCAAGCTCTTAGAAAACATGGAAATGTCACTTACTATGGCAATAGAGCCCACCCCTCCCCGTAACGGAAATGGTGCCATAATGAGAAAAAGGACCCCGACTTCTATACATAGTATCTACATACGGTGCTCCTTCGCGGCCAGTATTTGAGATTTGAGAATACATTTAAAAGGTTTTTTTTTTCCATCGAGAGAGAATCGAGTAGAATGTTTCTTTTGTAGATGGGATGTCCAAAGACTTTGGATACGTTTTTTGATTTCAGAGTACTGTAATGCTCTATAGTGCTATTCCTTCTACTAAATTTTATTAAAATCAAAATCAGATAAGCCTACACTATAACTTCCTATCTTTTAATTTGAGTCATTTGTAGGAAAGTGGATAGATCGTGAGATCATGATATGAAGTGAAATTAATCAGACATAGAAAATTAACAAACCCCAAATATAAATAATTTATAAAGCAAAATAAAAGAGAGATAGTAGGAAAAAAAGGAAGTAGACTCTGTGGAGATGGAAAGAGGAGGGTAGAAGGAGGAAAAGTCAAGGAGAAATGATCAAAATATGCTATGTGTATGTAAAATTCCTCCAAGATGAAGGTGATTATTGTATATCAAAAACATATACTAATAAAAAAATACAAAAACAAATTGGCAAAACGATCCCCAAAGGAATTATCAGTGTGTGCCCATCCACTTTCTCACTGAGTCTGGCTCAGTGTAACTTCCAGCTCTTACCCAAAGTCAAAATGATGGTGAAAGGTAAATATTTTGATTCATGTCAAGGTATTGAGGCAGCCAAAAGAGTACACCTGAAGACACAGGATTGGATTTTCAGAACTGCTTCAGACAGTGGCAATAAAGATGGGAGAAGGGTGTTCAAAATGAGGGAAAGCATTATGAAGGAGATTATTGGCAATGTGTCCTTTATTCTAATAATTTTTTAAATTTAAATATGTGCCACAATTTTTAATCACACCTTGTATAGGTATCACCAAAAAAAATCCTAGATGCTACAGTTTGTCACATATGTGACAGTCCTGCATGCATAATTGCCCATGTCCCTCTCATTTTACTAATGTCCTTATCAGACATCTAGATAGTCTGCAAAACTGTTTAGAATCATTTGATTCTAGAATCTAACACACTTTCACAAATAAACCAAAGTATGTTTTGCATTATTTTATTGCGTTGCCCTTTAGAAATGAAACTAGTTTGGAAATCAAAGGACTGTTTTACATTGCCTTGTCTGGATATTTTCTTAGGCACTGAAATCACCTTGGACAACCACATTAGCTGCAAAGCTGCTTGTAGTGTTTGCATGGCCATTAAATACATGTGTATAATTGTGTATTTTTAGCTGTCTTATTCACCTTGATTCTACATAGAAGGAGAGACATCTAATTAGTACATTTTGTTCTTGTGCAGTCATTCTTGAGCATGTTCATATCAAAATACCTTCAGCTCTTCATTTCTGTGTTTGACATCGGAGATTTCAACCAATTGTGGGTTGAAAATATTCAAAAAAATAAA
The DNA here is from genome assembly GCA_028451465.1 of Erethizon dorsatum. Taxonomy (NCBI): domain Eukaryota; kingdom Metazoa; phylum Chordata; class Mammalia; order Rodentia; family Erethizontidae; genus Erethizon; species Erethizon dorsatum. The sequence continues at coordinate 152,272,711 of CM051824.1, read as the reverse complement.
TCGTGTCTGTACTGAAACTGTACAGATTGCTTTTTCTTGTCATTGCTCACTAAAACAGCTGTATAAAAACCACTTACATAAAATTTTGTATTAAGTATTATAACACATCTACAGATGTTCTAAAATATATGTGCAAATGTGTAGACATGACAAACCTACATCATTTTATACAAGGGACTTGAGCATACTCAAATTTTGATATCCAAGGATGGCCTTGGAGTCAGTTCTCCATTAATATGGAGGGGTGACTGCTCATTTTTTTATATTTGAAATCAGTTGAATTGTTCTCTCTTGTATTATAAAGCATTAATGACTTCATTTTAATTTCTAAAAATGTAGGTTTTATTAACTTTAAAAAGAATTTCTGGATATTAAAAGGACTATTACAATTGTTACTTTAAAAAAAAAAGAGTAGCTGAAACAGATTGGGTCGAAATAGCGCTTTTCTAAGGTATACGTTGCCCTGGGTGGGCTTTGGCGCCCTCAGGGTAACTTTTTGATGGTACAGACATCTGAGAGTAGTAAGAAAATTAGATCAGCCATTTAGAATGGAGTGACATTCCAGGCCAATTTCATCATGTGTAATGATGTGAGAAATGAAGAAAAGCAGAGGAATCTAGCTCTTCTGCACCCATGTGCCCTGTCAAGCGAGACTGAGTTGAAAGTCACTCAGATGTCTCCTATGGATTCTATGATTTATTCTGCCTTAGCAATTAATTATCTCATGAATTCGCAGTTGGTGATTTCCTTGTCTCCTCTATATTGCATGATACTTGTTATTGCTAATTTTTTTTTTATCATACTTCTTATCATTCTTTAAAACAATCCAATTACCTAGCACCTAGTAAGTGACGTCCATTTAAATGAAAGCAACAGAAGCAAATTACACTAAGAACAATTCTGGTATGGTCTTTCTGGATGGGAAACAGTGAGGTTCATAAAATTTGAAGAAGAGCAAAACCATCAAGATTTAGGAAAGTAGAAACCAGAGAAGCACCAACTACAGTCACTGGGAAAGTGAATACAATAGATTTAGTTTGGTTTATGTTTCTGTCCTGGAAACAATCTCTTATGACCAAGAAAATGGAAAAATGACTTTCTTAGAGTATCTGTAGATACTGTCAGGAGAGTGATAGGCATGCTAATTTGAGTATTATAAAAATTCAATAAATATTTTAATAGGTAAGCAAATAAAAAAGAAGATCTTGGTAAAATATTTTCAATGAACCAGTATTTCACAAAATTTTCTGCACTCTGTGAAAATGAAATTTGTAATGCTAACACTGAATCATGTAATTTAATTATATTTAAATTATTTATATTTAAATTATATTTATATTTAAATTATTATATTTAAATCATGTAATTTAATTATATATATTTAATTATATTTAATCATGTATTTAATTATATTAATCTAGTTATATTATATTATATATCAAAAAGAATATACACTCACCCTAAAACACATCTATCATGCCTGAAAGGTAGAGAAAAAATAATGTGAATGTAAAAAGAAGTAATTTCCCAAATTTAGAACACTTAATTTTAAATAAAAGCATTTCACAAGTGACTAGATATTATTTTTCTCCAAATATGAGGCTGCACTGCCACATTATTATGATAAACACTTTTCAAAACTTCTATTTGGAAATGAATTGGTTCACATTTTGTCTAGCTCAGTGGTCCATGGCATATTCTTAGACCAAATGGAAGCCTTTTAGTTCCTTATTGAAACAATTCCTCAAAACTGATATAATATAGTAATTTAATACATTCTAGTCAGATATTTATATTGCATTGGATATCTTTTTTATCAGAATAGATGTTATTCTTATCAATTTTTATCGTGTTATAATTTGAAATTGTTGAAGTATCTGTGATTCAACAGATAGGTACTTACATCTTTGACAAATTTAAAATTTATCTTAAAATAAAAAAGTGAAAACTTTGTCGACTTTTAATTTTGAACAGATAATTTGGAATTAAATCTACCGAGTTTAATTTATGATGTAACACTTCGTGTTCTGTTCCATAAAACACACAACATGATCTTTGTAGGAGGCAGGTTATTTGCAATCAATGCAAATAACTTTATGAGGAATAGTGAAGACTATGAGAGTTTAACTTATTTGAATGTGTTCTAGCCTCCATGTGTTCGTGCCCTAAGAAGCCATGATTCTGAGTCAGAAAGCTTAGCTTATTACTTACAGCAGGAGCAGTAGTCAAGTCATCATTATTTCTCTGAAAATGTAGCCTGCATCAAAGGATAGTCAGAGCCTCTGCTCCTGGAACATGAAAAAATGTGTGGAACCTATGGAGAACCATCTCCCCCTGGGTGCTGCAAACCATCACCCTTTTTGCTCTGGTGTTCTAGCTAATGCCCTAAAGGCTCTTGAAGAGCAGAAAATTCACAAGATGTCATTTTGACTTTGTGATTCCTCTTTCTTCTCTCAAGCACAATGTACAGTGCTCAAGCTTAATAGGCTGACTGAGCATTAAATACCTCTTTTAAAAAAAAAATCACACTGCAGATCACTGAGGATCTTGTGGATCCATACAAAATGCACAGTATAATGTGAGGAGAAGTTAGCATACAGCCAACGAGATCATTTATTTCTCATGGCTCTTTCTTTTTTTTTTTTTTTTTTTTTTGTGTGTGTGTGGGTACCGGGGGTTCGACCTCAGGACCTCGCGTGCCAGCAGGCACCCGTGCTGCTGAGCGATATCACCAGCCCCTTTTTCGTATGTGGGTTCCGGGAGTCGAACTCAGGACCTCGCGCTTGCCGGGCAGGCGCTTAAGCCGCTGAGCCATCTCACTGGCCCTCATGGCTCTTTCTTTTAACAACCTACTGACAAAACCTGAAGTGTGCTTTATTTTTTAAATTACCTCAAATAATACTTCAATTATTTTCTCTCGTCTTTATGGAGATTGACTTTTGCATTCAGGTTAAAAATGTACTTTTCTCTTTGTTTATGCAAATTTTCCCTACTGATTTAAATTAATTTAGTTCCGCATCTCCTTGGTCCCATCAGAGGCAATTACTCTGTATTATAAAAGCTCATCTATGATATCACCCTAAGAATAATGTCTGAGGGGCCGGTGAGATGGCTCAGTGGCTTAAGCGCCTGCCTTGCAAGCGCGAAGGCCCGAGTTCGACTCCCGGAACCCACATACGAAAAAGGGGCCGGTGATATCGCTCAGTGGCACGGGTGCCTGTTGGCGCGTGAGGTCCTGAGGTCGTCCCCCCGGTACCCACAAAAAAAAAAAAAAAAAAAAAAAAAGAATAATGTCTGAAGTTGTGTGTGTTATGATTTATTTAGCTTTAAAATTAATTTAAAAATAACAGTTTTGAAAATTTATGTTGTCCAATCCTCAGTGCTTTTTTCTCCTGATTTTAACACAATAGATTTTGAAGGAATTATATTGCTTTACTGTTCTGTCCAGTGTGGCCTCTATTAGACACATAGCTAAGGAGAATTTGAAATATGGCTGGTGTAAATGAGCAGTTGAATTTCTAACCTTAATTAGTGAAACTGTAAATTAATATACTGTTGTTGAATTCTGTTATTTGAAAATGTTTAAGTATATTTAGAATAACTGGGGTATATGGGTCTGCTTTCCCAACAATAAATTTAAAAAATTCTAAACACAGATCAATTACTTCCAAAGAAAGTTTAACAGCTGAAATAAGGGCACTGTAAGAGTGAAATGCGGGTCAGACTTTGCGGGAGACTCTTTTCATATTACATACATGGCTCACGGTATATCAGACACAGCTTTGCATTTCGGTTGTGTGTACTCTTCAAATGGCACGTAACTCATTTAAGTATTTTCTAATAAGATCTCTATGTGACTACACTGAATTGCCAGTAGTTTGGTCACATATGTCAAGTGATTTTATTGATGTAATCACAAATATCTTTCCATTTTATTAAATATCTCTTTATGTACCTTGGAAATTATTTCACTGATAAATGACGTAAAATGTTAGTGGTTGAGGTACTCCGATTTCACTAATCTGTGTTTCGCTGATCAGGGTTCTCACTAAGCCTCCCTTTCCTGGCCTTTGTTGGTGATGATCAAATCTCTTTCTACATGGAAACATCAAAACTATTTCCACACAAAACCCAGTAATGTTATTAAGCCACCAGACACTGCTGGATACACTAAGAGCGTTTCTGTGGCAGGCTTACCTTACTCCAGTGATTCCATTTTTAAGATATCAAAACCAGAAGAACATTTGAAAATGTTATTTTTCCTCTGAAGAAAAATTCTGCATTCCTGACCCAAATGAAGTTTGCTGTGTAGAGACTTCAAGCTGTAGCCCGTAACAAGTTAAAGATGAATTGCACCCCGGAGAAGCTACAGCGGGCAATCTAAGGGATCAAAGATTCCAGAATTTCTCTCTCCTTTTTCTTTGCCCGGGACCTTGTTTACTGTCTTCTTGCAGTCCCAAGAGACACATGCGACCAAAATGTAGAACTACAAGACTGTACCTCGCACAGCACTGTGTCTCTCATTGCCCGGACTGGTGTGTGTGTGGGGTGCGCACACGTGTGGAAACAGAAAATAAGCAAAAGAATCGGGAAGAGAGTTTGCCAAAGCTCTTCCATTAGAGCACATTGGATTTCATACTTCTGTACTCTACTCTGTTATCTTTAAATTCTGAGGTTCATTTTAAACTATTATTTTATTACTATTACATAGCTTCCAAGTAATATTGACTTCATTTTGCCCCCTCTTTCCATTCTGAGTACTTTATCTTTTTGTTTGCCAAATAATATGATTTATGCACCTATCAACAGTTGATAGGCTGATTTTGATATTAATTTTTTCTTGAATATGGGCATTAAACTCACTGTGATATTTATGCACACAAATGTGATCATTACTCACTTGTGAGGGGGAAAAATAAAAAGAAACAAAACTTTGCTGTCTGGTCTAATTAGTTTAAGTTGTCATAATAGAGAATCTAATTTCTGTTAGTCTCCAAATATTAAATTTGAAATATCTCAGCCTTTCTGTGGAGAAACCCAAGCTTAAAAATATTAAATGTTTTCTTTAATAAATCGTGAATGTTTGGTGGCTTAGGAAGTATTTTCCTTTTCTTCCATTTAATACTATAGAATTGAATTCTTCCAGAGAAAGCTTTTAGTATAATTAAGTACGAAATCAACAGTGTGATGTCTTCTGCTATCAATTCTACTTTAAAATATTACCAAATTATTAAGATATTATTTCCTTTCATTTGAAGAAATGTTCATCCAACCCAGCTGTAAAAGTCCTGATTGACTATTGATTCTGCATGCAGAATTAAAACTTGAATGCTGTTTCTTTTTATTTTCCCCCTTTAAATTTGATAATTAAAATGTAGACAATAAAACCACACAAGGTTAAAATCGTACTTCTGTGTAAAGATATCAACAAATTGAAAGGAAAACGTATTTATCATGCCTCATGTAATTTAGAGTATGTTTTTGGCTGTGTATGTAATTGTATCCAGTAAAACTAGTTAATGCGGGTTTTAAGGCTGAACTAAATTCAACTCATTCTCAAGCTTTAAAAAGGAAGAAACTGAGGATTTTTTCACCTAATTTCTGCAGCAATTACACATCTTCATATTATTATTCTGGTCCTGCCAATCTTCATTTCAGAAATTATGCCACAAATTTCCTACTGAAAGACGGTGCAACAAAGAATTACCTAACATTTTATTCTCTTAAAATAGCCTATAAAACACAATAGAATGAGAATAAATACATTGTTTCCATCTTCATGGAAAATGTGTGTTTACTATAAGCCACAACAGAGGCAGAAACACGGAAATTGATGAAGGGGAGGCCGACAAAAGCAGGAAAATGGTTCACCAAAGACCGGCCAGCCCCCGCTGCTCTAGAAGTTAGAGCAGGGTCGGGCTGGGATGGGAGAAGAGAAAGAGTTCGGTTTAAACTCAACCTTAGTCGCAAGGGGAAGGCATGAAGCCAGAGGAGTAGTTCTCGAAGAAATCAAATGGATCAGCACCTTTAGGAGCCGGGGTGGGCATTAGAATGACTTAAACTCTGTGCACCCAACAGTGAAACCAGCTATGCCCTCCTTGTTCCGTGAAGACCAACTACCGCTCTCACACCGTGAAGGTTTTTGAAAACTCACTCGTGGAGCCCCCGTGAACACACGGCTGCCAGCAGAATTCCTGTGCAACGCCAAAGAAGCAGGAGAGGGGCAGAGAGCCGCTGTTTCTATCCAGTTATGACAATGACCTTTATTTTACCACTTCTTAACTTTTAAAAAGCAAATCAATGTACTATCTCGATAAAAATAGGTTACATAAAAATAAAAGTAATGGTCACAGAGATTTAGAAACATTCAAATGGAACATGGGGCGATAGGGCAAACTTCTATTCACAGGGGACACCCCAAAACTCACGCTACCACATCAGAGGGTGCAGGGGCCCCTAACTGCCTTTTCTATATGCTCAAATGATAAGGAATAAATAGTGGAACTGTTCAACGTTTCTCAAAAATTATTATATTAAGAATGCAACATTCAAAGATGCATTTGGCATTTGAAAATATAATTCAATTCCCAACAGTAATATGTAACAACCTAAACACTTGACATTTCAAGAAATTATTGTCAATTTATTACAGAGCTTTACAGCGAAATAATCGCCAGCTTTTCCTACTATGTAGTTGGTGAGAAAATAGTTATCTTTTATTACTACAAAACAGTCCATATTTTTCAGCTAGCAAAGGAGCAAAAATTAATCTAAAAATTCAAAAAATAATAATTTACAACACTGGTGTTTTAAAAATTAGTTTTACTATCTCTGATTCTTTCCACTGTAATGGTACAAAGATGATATAGCAATGAGTTATGCATTCAGAAACCAGAAATTATCTCCTGAAATGTGCCAGACAATGGAGAGGGGACTTTTTCATGGCCAATGCAGATAGACATATCATCGTATCTCAGGCTATAGGTGCAAAGGAGGGCGCCCTGTTCCCCACATATACAGCAGTGTATGTGCAACAAGGAATGTCAAGGTGACGGCATTAAAAGAGGAATTTGAAAGATTAATTAATAGAAGTTACCCAAGAGGTGACAATGTGCAAAAGGCCAACAGAATCAGGGTGTCCCTTAGCCCAGGCATGAGAGAGCCTAAAGTGTTCCAAGAACAGCAAAGGCGGGCACCAGGTCATGAGGTCTGGGACGGGGAAAGATAAGAAATGTAGTCTTGATGTTCTAGATATTAAATCTTTTATCCTTTGAGGTACTTAAGATAAAAACATAAGGATTTAAAAAGAAAATATATGTTATCTTCATGGAAATTACCTTGAGACTGGCGAACTGAAGTGACATCAAAGAAACTGGCACCTTTGGATTTTTGGGTTTTGTTTTTTTTTTGTTTTTGTTTTTGTTTTTTTTAGTATAGGGGTGAACCCAGGCCCTTGGCAGTGAGCTACATTCCCAAGCCCTTTTTATTATTGTATTTTTAGTTTTCAGCAAGGGATCTCACTAAGTTGCTGGGCTCAAACTTGCAGTCCTCCCGCCCCAGGCTCACTGAGTGCTGGGGTAAGAGATGTGGGCCACCATTCCTTCCCTGTGGTGCTCGCTGGTCCAGTAGGATGTGGTGGAGAAAGGAGGAGGCAGAGAGCCAGCAGACGTGTCTAGCAAAGGCAACTGTGAGTCTTAACAAAATTGTCCAGAAGAATCAATACTGGATAGTGAATAGCTACTGTGTCTTGTGCATTTGGGGATTACGTTCTTGAGTTCACTTTTAGGTGTTCATTTACGTGTCTCCAATTACCACTGAGCATTTTCCACATGGCAGAGTTGTCACACAGAAAGACAGTTCAGGTGGCTGTAAAAGATCTCAATGAAGATGGGAGAGAATTATACAGACTGACATCCAGCCTGAATAGAAGTATTGCATGTCTCGAGCTGGGCGTGGAGGTGCACACCTGTAAATCCAGCTCTCAGGAAGCTGAGGCAGGGGGATTGCCATAAATTTGAGGCCAGCCTGGGCTACATAGGGAGACACTGTCTCAAAACAAACAAACAAACAAGCAAACAAAGAAGTAGTGTGTCTAACTTTTATACTATTGTGTATAGACTCAGTAGGCTGAAGTAAGGTTTCTTAGGGGAAACAACAACAAAAAATACAGCAAACACATTTCAATCTAAAAATTTGGTAGGTGAAGAACAATAAATACAGGATATTGGTAAGAATGGCATCATATTTCAGTGGAAAACTGTAAATGAAAAAACTTGCATTTTATCATAGTGCATTTACTGTTAACATAGAATTAATAAAGCAAGTAAAATTATCACTAGATATATTCAACTTGTTAATTATAAAATAAAGATAAGTACATTAATTCTTAATGAAAAATAAGGGTATTAAGCTAATATAGGCTGTGTACATCTGAAAAATAAATCATTTAATTAATAGCTTAAATTTGTGAGAATTTTTAATAGTGTAATAGATGTTCATAGTGTTATTACTAATGGTTGATTTTCTGTGTGATTAATTTTTCATTCTGTGTCCATGCCCCAGAATAAAACAGAAATATGCAAGAAATAAGACATGCCTGTCTAATCATTATTTGTTTAGCAGCAGAAAAATGACAAGAATGCAAAATTTGAGGTAGACTCACCTGAGTTTTATGCCTCAGGATTAAACATGCTCAAAGACAAATATGCCCAGAGGAATCCAGTGACAGAGGAAGAGTTAGACGCTGTGAGATGGAATCTGTTTCAGTACGATCAGGCTCAGTTCTTGGCTGATAACAGGTGAGCCTCAGATCTCTGCAGTGGGAAGCTTGGACCTGCACAGATGCCATTGTCCCTCATTCCCAGGGGTGCAGACCGAGAGAGCAGCCTCTATCCGAGACGATCCCAGTCTCCTGGTAGTGGGATAATGGAGGCTGAAGAACCAGGAACTGTCACTCAGATGTCACCTTTGAAGTGACATGAGTCTACGCTGCAAACATTGCACTGGTCAAAATGAATCAAGTGGATGAGAACTAACATTAGAAGAGACCCGCAGGGAACAGGAATGAATATTTGAATGGTAGTGGATTCCAAAACACAAACTGCTAACAGACACAAGTATATTAAAAGTCAATATCATAAAAGTCACAGTGTCTGGCTTCTCTCAGGATAATAGTATCTTTTTAGGGAAACAACAGATGAAATGGAAATGGTAGGAAGGTGGAGTCATCTGCCATGTCTGACAGCAGGTGAGTGATTTCAGGCAACTCACATCTTTTCAGTCCCTCTGTCATTTAACATCACATATTGGAAATTGCATTGGGTCGCTCCTTATTTCCACTTCCATTTTCCATAACTTGCTTAAAATCACAGCTGTTTCTTCTCTCTTAATTTGTAAGCTAATTCTGACTTTTTCTTCAGAAGATCTAAATATTTTCTTTATTTCACTGCTTTTTCAGTAACCTATCCAATATCCAGCATTTAAAAAGGGGTGGGTCAAGGGCTACACTCCTTCCTCCTGTCATGCTTCCATGAACCTGTGCTCAACGTTTCTAAAATATTAATAAGGATAAAAATTTCCTTAAACATTTCATTTTGAATTCCTGACTAAAATCTAGTAGTTCAACATATTTTGATTTGAGTTGATTTCATTCAGGTAGTTATATAGAATATAGACATTTAATACAAGAGAACACAAGTAAAGTTAAAAAGGCACTAACAGGCAAAGAAGTATGAATTATCCTTTAATGGGAAAATATTTCCCCGGAGATATTTATTCACACCCATTTCCTAGCATTATGTATGCTTGAAGATCTAGTAGAGATGGTTTTTCTCTCAAATCTTTACTAGATTTGGTAAATAAAGTTGTTGCTGTCTGTTACAATACTTTTAGATTACAGAGAGAGGATACTTTTATTTTGTGACTTGATGTTTGGACTATGTCTCATTTTTATTTTTTTGTAAAGCAATGTTTTATGAGACCACACTCAGACATCACATTTTAAGTATAAACACTATTGTTTCATAGCTTGCTCAGGAAAGTAAGGCCTGGGCCTTTAATGAATTGCACAGTTCGGTTTAGACATGGCTTTTGATAACGCAGCATCGGATTCATTTCACATGGGTGTGTATGTTCATCGTTTGTTCTACAGACACTGTTTTTCAAATGAGGCCCCGGCCTGTAGAAACCAGGTCTACAGGGGAGGTCACAGGTATAAAGCAGCTGTTCCTTCTGCTTCTTATTCTCCGCCAGGATTAAAGCTTAAATTTTTTCACAAATTATACCTGTGCTTTTTAAGTAGCTAAATTTATTAAATATATAATATGTTTCCATACTAGAATCTTAAATGTTTCTATATTCCAACCATTAAACTTGTGCTTCTGGAAAAAGATTTATCCAGAGATACCTAACAAATATGAAATAACAGATCACCAAAAAAAAAAAAAAGTGAATGTGTGAGGAACAGATTTAAAAAGCCTGATATGGGAATTCAAGTTGAGCAGCAATACTAGCAGTTTACGCATTTCTAAAATACCTTCAAATCTGAGATAAACCAAAAATTCATCTTATTGTCTCTCTAAATGCATACCCAGGAGGAATCACAAAAACTACAAGATGGGTGATCGAAAACTGCAGTGAATGGTGACATTTTTTAAAAAATGTATCAAATGAGAAGACACATTGCCCTTAATCCCCCTCAAAATACTCCTCCCCACTTCAAACTCACTTAATCCATCACTCTTGCCACTTTCTGAAGCAGCTCAGCAAGTCCTTTTTTTTGTGAGTGTCTTTAGTTGCGCTGTCTTGGCGGCCTGGGGCTTCTGCATCCGTTCATAACATTTACCTCCCACGATCATTTTGACTTTGGGGAAGAACCAGAAGTGGCATGGTGACAGATCCAGTGAGTAATGTGGATGAGAATACACCACCATGATGTTGCTTGACAGAAATTGCTGTAAACTATTTAAATTGATTCAGGACATTTGGGCATCCAGGAAAAGAAACTTATGAAAGAGGTCTTTCAGAACTGCTTTAGAAAGCGGTAAGCATGGGAGAAGTATGCTTGAAACAAGGGTGAGTATTTTGAGGGGGTTAATGACAATGTGACTTTTCCTGGAATTTTTTTTAAACTTTTATTTAAATATTCATTGTATATTTTGATCACACTTTATATGTGATTTCTCCAGTTCTAGGATAAAATAATGAAAAACTAAATGGTTTATCTTAAATAAAATATTTTGTCAAGTAATTTTAAATATCTATGACTTTGTTCCTATTAATTAATGAAATAATGGGATATGATGCACATTATTACAGAAGACTTACAGGGAGAGCGACGTGCTGAGGCGAGGTGGCTCTTGCGGTCAGCCTCTGCCACAGGGGCAGTTCCACACTTGTCCTGCCTCAGTCAGCCTCAGGGTCCACCTCACCACGAGCTCACTGACATTTAGGAAAACACATCACAGAAGGGCACTCTTGTGGGTACCACAAACAGTAGCCCAGGTTTGCCGTGGCTCCTCCCCAGTCACCAGGGGTCCCTCCCATCTCTTCCCTCTGCTCCCTGCAGCACATGTAGGGGCCACATCCTCACCCCAGCCTCATTGCTAGAGCTTCTGGCAAACAGCGCACAGGCAGGCAGCAGGCAGAGCACAGACTGGGGGACCAGTCTGCAGATCTCTCCAGAGAGAAACCCAGTTTCACCACAGGCTTGCCGGACAAGCAAAGGGGAGCAGTGCCACACGGCCATGGGCTTGGATCAGACAAGCGACCAAGAGGCGTCCTTTGAAAGAGCATCAGAGTGCCCAGCCAAACCTCAGGACTCTCTTAATTAAAAGAAACTGAGAGAAAATGGATACTGGGATAGGCAAATAGAAATCACTGACACATGTATTCCATTGAGTTGCCTCATATATCCGCTCATTACTTCTTAAAAATTGAGCGTCTCTTGTCAGAGGTTCGCTGGGGGAGTTGACCTCCTTGCCACTGTGACTCCGAGCTGTGGTGCAGGTGATAGGTACTGGGTGCAGGGATAGCTCCCAAGGGAGGGGACCTGGGGACCTAAGCCTGTGCTACCTCAGCATCCCTTCAAGCTGCCTGTCAACAACTTGAAAACACCAAAGCTTGTACATTCTGTAGTAGCTTCACTAATAATCTATGGCTATTAAATCTCATAATAAAGCTCCAGGGCTTATGCTTATGCTAATTTTAAATTTAATTTTTCTATACTTTTATTTAATCATTAGTCCCAGATGATTTAACAACAAACAAATAAAAAGCCCCCAAAGTGGACTTTATCACATTTATTGAAGAACTGGGCATACAGATTAAGCACAAACAGCAAAGACACAGATAAATCAGGTTGCACTTGGCAGTGAGCCCTGTTTGGCCCCGAGGTTCTAACATTTTGAAGGTCCTCATAGCTTTATTTGAAGCGCTCCTGCAAGCTGGATGCAAATCCAAAACACACAACCTGATAGTCCTGACTCCAAGGAAAAAAGCACTGTCACCCTCCTCCTGAGTAAGTGGCACCCTCTGCAATCACATGCAGCTTCTCGTGTTTCAGCTGCCTGTACCTCAGTGATAACTCATTCTTCTTACAAAATGCAGATTCGAGAGAGCAATGAAAATGTAATAAATTAAAAAATTATAAATTGTAACATGTAACACGAAGCACTGCTGTGTGGAAAAAGAACCTCAGGCCATTTCATTGCTCACGCTGTATTCCACTGGACAGAAACCGCAAAGATTTTTGCTTCCCAGGAGTGAGCCTGTCCCAGTAAATCCTTCTCACCACGCAAGCTCTGTTCTCTACGAGCACGCTCAATGTCTTCCTGGGACAGGTCTAAGAGAAGATTCACGCCAGAGGTTAGCTTGGAGGGTAGACAACCACGCGCCAGGCTCACACGACAGAGAAACAATTCCTTTAAAACCCGCACTGATGGCTGGTTGAGGTAAAAGTCCAGCCAGCCGGTGGGACATCCCTGTCACACACGACCCGAGGCAAGGCCTTCAGTCTAGACAACATTTGCTAGGTAGCTGCAGATTTCTTTTCTTTTTTTTATTAGTGATACATAAGTATATAGTCTACTCATAATATATACGTAAGTATATATATGTAAATAAGTATGATATATACATATGTATATATTAGTGATCCATAAGAATTACCTTTGTTTGGGGTAATTGGTATATATATATCTTATCTTGATCATTTTTGATTCACTTTCCCCCATCCCCAGATCCACTTCTCCATCTGCAAAAGGTCTACCTCCATATTTCGTACCATCTCTCCTCTTTAAATTATTTATATTTGAGGTTTTTCATATAAGAAGAAACCATGAAATATTTAATTTTTTATGTCTATTTCACTTAACATTGTGGTCTCAAGATCCATCTATTTTTCTACAAATGACTCAAATTTGTTTTTCTGTACGGTTGAGTAATACTCTGTTGTGTATATATACCATGTTTTCTTTATCCATGTGTTGATGGGTATCTAGGCTGTTTCTATAACTTAGCTATTGTGAATTGTGGAGCTGTAAACCTGGATATCCATATACCACTATAAAATGGCAACATTAACTCTTTCCAGAAGATACCCAGGAGAAGTATTTAACTGCAAATTTCACCCCTCAGCCAGTGTGGGCTCACTTGCTGCCATCTTGGTCCTTGTCTGTGAAAGAAGAACTAGTCAAGAAGATTGGATCAGACTAATAGAAGTAGACTTTTTTTATTTTTAATGCAGTAGTGTCAGCCTTTATCAAACAAGAAGTATTCCGAATAATTATGCAATTAGTCTTCTTTCATTTTTAAATTTTTCTGCCTTCTGCTACAGTGAAATCCTATGGGTAGTGATCATTGCTTCTACCTCTCTGCTTTGAGCTAGAGACTTACCATATTTTCCCAAGGGTGAAAGGCATATTATTGTGATTTTTTGTTCATATTGGTTGCTGACCACCAGCAGAAGGTGTTTCTGGAAATCTGAAGGTGTTTTCTTTCTTCTCGTTTTCCTAGTGAGCCTGTTTAGACTAAAGCTCATTTCTTGTAGGATCAACTGCACCCTGCAAATAGAAGCCAACCCATTTCAATAGCTCACAATTTTTTGCTCAGTTTCCTAATGCTATCACTATGAAATGGTGGCATGCATAATAAGTTGCAAAAAGCATTTGGGTGGCAAATGGACTACTTATTTTTCTCAGTTTTTAAATATTGTCAGTTTCATTTTCAGGCAAGATCTCCATATTTACAGACAGCAGTCCAGGGAAGAGGGGAGTTTAAAGGAAATTTTAAAAAAGCACCCAAAGAACTTCGAATGGCCCAAGTTTAGCCACCCATGGACTAATTCAGCTACCTCAAAATGTAGACTCATTCTGACCAGCGTAAGAGCTAGAATTCTGGAGAATTTCTGTCCTGAGAATGATTAGGTGTGATACAGGGGATACCAAGCTGAGCAAAATAGACGATGCAAAAGTAGCAGATTCCAAAATGGATACTTAACCTAGACTAGAGAGATGTTAAATATCATGTAATCAAATGCATTATAGTTATTGAACATTTATTAAAGTTATATAATTTGCAATTTATTATTCTAGCTTTAGTATATTTTTATATACTTATGAGAATAATATTAGTGAATTCTTGGGTAAAATCCATTTCAAAGTTAACCTAAAAACTTTTTTCCCCTCAGATGCTTCTGTATGGAAAGCACAGACAGAACAAATGCATAGAAATAAAACTTAGATCTAACCTTGGGCAAAAATGTACGACACTACTCTCCACCCCATCTCTAAATTTGAATTGTTAGTGTATTTTAATTTAACTCCTATTGCTAGAGAAACAGTACAAATAAATAATGCTCACACTGTTTGAAAGTAAGAAGAGATACATTTTCTATCTTAATCCTCATTTAATTGTTCATATGATTTTAGCTTTAATGTAGGAGCCCTCATAAATTTAAAGAGTAAGTCTGAATAGTAAGAACTTATGTCATAGTCCTAAAAATTCAAGCATGAGATTGGGCTGAGGCAGAGAAATTAGAAACTTAGGAGCAGTTGGTTACCATGGCTGAGTGTTTGAGTCCATACTGGGTTTACTGAAATAAATAAAAATTCTGTTTTTTAGTAGAGTTGTTGGCAGGCTCCAGCGAGACCTCTGAAATAGCCCGTGAGCCTATTAACTGGTGAAGCTCAAGACTGTCTTTATAACCTGCACTCAGAAAATATTTAAATGAATAGAGATTAGTAAATCTGGCAACAGTTTTTCCCTGGCAAACCTCAGCTGTTTTTTAAAATGTTTGGAAATAGCAAATCCTTGATTGCACGCCTTGAACATTCGCAGTCCTAATGTTTAAACCTATGCATTTTCTAACATGGAATCAATGCATCAGTTCTGATTCATTGACTGTTATCTCATCTCAAGGTTATAACAACAGTACTATTTTATAGCCCAAATTGCTATTGAGGTTTTAAATTAGGCATTTAAAAAATCCAAAAATAATATTTTAACCAGGTGTAAAAACAAGTTGAAATCTGCGTAGCCTAAGCGAGCTGAAACCATGGATTCCACGAGCCGCACATTGGCTCCATAGTGCACATTCCTCTCTAACTACGGGATGTAATCTTGCCAATCAACACCAGGGTCTTTTCTCAAAGTCTTACATTTACAACTTTTATAATAGCCAGACACACTACCTTCGCATTGGTATAAAATTTGGCTACCTTAAAATGCAAATATTTACCTAAATTTTCCCTATAGAGAAATTACTACCTGGAATGTTAGTCTTTTGTGATATACATAAAAATTTTTTATTAATTTGTGCTACATTTCATGAAATAATTCACTGTGAGATGCACAACTACTTTGGAAAATGGCAAGCCATAGCGACTGTCAAGCAGTAGTATACACACTAGTAGGCATAGGAAGCTATGCTTCAGACAGTTCTCAATTAAATGTCAAATGCCACTTATTCCTTTGTATTCTTCCAATGGGAAGCAAAGGAACTAGCACAGGTATAAATGGTATTTAAAAGTATATTAATATGGGGCAAAATTTGAGAACAATTGAATTTGAGCTGATTTCATGATGTTGCTATCAATATATAAAGATTAAAGTGTCTTGGAATGATTTACATAGCTATTAGAAGGCTGCTATAAATCATGACTGTCATTCCTAATGACATTCACAATCCATGCATTCGTTCACCAACACTGGGCCATGAATAATCGCTACGCACCTAGAATACGTCAATCTATGATGGTGAGTGTGATTCATGATAGAAGTACCAACCACTATCTTGCAATAGAAACACACGTATAAATAACTGAAATAAACTGTGATGGAATTTATGATAAAAGTAGAAAGTTTAAGAAAACAATAATTGAAACTTAACCAGTTGTAAAGATGTTCATTAAAAACATGATAATTTCTTCCCAAACTTACAAAATTTAAGTAAGTTTTTAAGGAGGATGTGTGCAAAGAGATTCCACTAGGGGACAAGCAGTTATAGACATTTGGAGGAACCATATGCTGAAAGATTAGGCAGGCAACATCTTGAATGCATTCACTGATGTCTATTAAAAAAAGGAACTTTCCAAGTGCCATATCCTGTCATTTGATTCCAGCTCTTGTAATAGGACAATATCTATTAATAAGGAATTTCTCTAAAAAGACAGAGACAAAATGAGATTTTCTACACTGGGGCAGCTAAAGAGGGTTGGCAGTGGATCTAGCTAGTAGGAAGGCATTTTATACTCTGTAGTTAGTCCACCAACCCAAAAGCATAGGCAGAAACCTTAACCTTGTCTTACCACAGTAATGAGCTCAGAAAAACATCAGTCACAAAGACTCTTGGAAATGGAGCTAAACCAGTAAAATTCTAACAGAAAAATATAAGTTGCCTTGCAGATATGTATAGAATTGTAGTCCAGGAAAATGAAAGCAATTACTGAAAACAAACTGAAGTAAAACAACTGCAGAACTGAGGACATAAAATTCTATTCTGACATTAACAAATCTATTTATATCTATCTATCTATTTATCTATCATGTATCTACCATCTATCTACCTATCATCTATCATCTCATGCATCACCATATAAGAGTCTATAAATACATGAATTGTGCAAAATATTGGGCTATTAATTTCACATTAAAATTGTTTAAGAATTATACACAGAATTCCATCTAAAAGGAAAGACATGAAGACATTTTAATGTTTAAGAACAATGCATAGACTCAGCAGTGAGCAAGACTATGAGTTATGCTGAAAACAAATGCTATTTTTTTAATATTCTAATAAGTATTGGAAGCCTCATTGTTATGCTTTAGATCTAGAAGAATCCCCCCAAGTCTCATGGTGGGGCTTTGGAGGGTGACTTGATCACAGGGGCACTGAACACTTCAGTGTATTCATCCTTCCATGTGTCACAGCTAAATGTACTGTTAAGAGGTGGGAGCTTTTTTGGAAGAACTATGTTACTGGAGCATGCTTTTGTAGCCTTCCTTCACTGTGTCCTCTCACTATGATTTCTCTGCCTTGCCCAGCCAACTATGGACTAATATCTTTGAAACCATGAGCCAAATTAAACCTCTCCTTCTTTGTGAGTGTCAGATATTTTGATTTTCCCAGAGATGGGAAAGCGAACACACTTACGCAAATAAATATATTTTGGGGAACAAACATCTGTGTGCATAAATGAAGGAAATATAAATAAACATATATATATATATATGTATATATGGTACATATGTTATATATATGTAAAGTATATGCATGTATATATATGTAAAGTATATATATATGTATATATATGTAAAGTACAGTTTAAAGGTAGAACATTAAAGATTTTAAAATTTAAATGTACTTTTCATCTTCTATCCCACCCACTTCAGAATGGCTAATGACTCAATTTTGTAGCAGATATCTAGCCATCTTGTCTGTATGTCTGTATGAAAGAATGGATAGAAATAGAGATTGACAGGTAGATGATGGATGAATGGTTAGATACAGACAGGTGCAGTGTGTGTGTGTGTGTGTGTGTGTGTGTATCTGTGTAGGTAATTTTATTTGGTAGATGCTTTTAATAATTATCTCCCTGGAAACTTTCTCCGTTATTTTCTTTTTTTTTTTTTTTTTTTTTTTTTTTTTTTTTTTTTGTGGGTACCGGGGGGACGACCTCAGGACCTCGCACGCCAGCAGGCGCCCGTGTCACTGAGCGATATCACCGGCCCCTTTTTCGTATGTGGGATCCGGGAGTCGAACTCGGGCCCTCGCGCTTGCTGGGCAGGCGCTTAAGCCACTGAGCCATCTCACCGGCCCTCTCCGTTATTTTCTGAACTCTGCCACACTGCTCTCCAAGTTCAGGCTTACTGAAGTTCTCTCTCAGAGTTCTTCTGAATTCCAATAGTCTTCTTTAGATATGCTAATACATTTAATCCTTTAAAGTTAAATCTTTCTGGCCCTGGAAGCATTCAAACTCTTTTAATTGAATTTTCTTCTTTACATGTTGATTTTACAGTTGACTCTCCCAGCACAATTATACTTCTCTCTTTTACTGGTGCTTGGAGGATTCCTCATGTCTAACTCTTGTGCCAGTTGGAGCATGGGGGCATAAAAACGCATCATGTGTCTGAGGAGTGGTGGACAGCCTCTAAATTACAAACCCGAGGAACAGTGGGAAGAAATGATGGGACTTTAATGGTAGGACGACATGTTCTGCAGATCCAGGTCCTTTGTGTGACGACTTGGCCCTGAGACACTGGACATAGTCATAGTCTTGTTCCACTGTCCAAACAATACAAGGGCAGTGACCTTTGCTATTTTGTCGAAGGACCAGTTCATCAAATTCCAGGTTTCCCTGCTCCTGCATTTGGAAATAACCATATAGAATTTTAATGTTTTTTATTATGTTTTTGCAGAAATAAGCTATAAGCCATTGCTTATATCATATTTTTACAGTACTTTTCTATAATTACATTATCTCATGTGTGTTCTTTCTTTATACTCCTTTGTCTTTCAAGCAATAGAGGCTTTAAGCATTTTACAACCACAGTGACTTAAAAACAATACTTGATGGAATAGAAGCAACTTGTTAAGAATCAGTTGTTGATTCTCAGCATGTAGTTCAAACTGACTCAACAATTTCTAAATTTGTTTCAAATAAGTATATAATGTCAATAAATGAGAAGTTGAAAGCACTGAGAATCCATATTTTCTTCCAAATTTTCATATGTATATGTGCATATTACATTGTAAGTACTGTGATTATATAAAATCCTTTAGTGACTCAAAATTATTTTTTGGGCATCCCTCTGTGTCCGTCTGTAACAATCCATGCAGGATTTGGGAAGGTACTGGGGGTTGGATCCAGAGCCTTCGTACCTACAGCCCCAGCCCTTATTTATTGATTGCTTGATTTATTGATTTATTTAGCACTTCTGGAGCTCAATCTGAGCTTGAATTTGCAATCCTCTTTCCTCAGTCTCCCAGAATGCTGAGATTAGAGGCATGGGAGATCATGCCCAGTGCCACTGATATTTTTATGGAACATAATAATATGGTCAGAAGTTAATAAAAAGAAGTCTGGATAATTTTATGTAAATAAAATAACAGATTGTGCATTTAACTAGTTGTGAACTTTGTAATTGAAGTATTTATATGTAAAATATTTACCTGCATTAGGGAATCAACTAAATAAACTTATTGTTTTAGCAGATAGAAGAAAAATATAATAATCTAATAGTAAAATGAAAACTATATTTTCTTCTTGATATGATCAAAACACCAAGAAACTGTGAAAAAAAATGACAAATACCTGAGATAATATTGCTGACACTTACTTGAAAAAGTACACGATAGATGGACGCGGACCACACAAATCTATTACTCTGGAAACTAAAGGATTTAAGATTGCAATATGTATCACATGCTGCAGGTGTGTAAGACCTGCATCAGTGCCAGAAATGAATGAAACATCCAGAGAGACATAGACGGTACTAGCGTAGAGGGAGAAATAAAGGTATAAGTCTGAGTGCAATGCAAGTTAGGAAAACACTTCAAAAAATATGATTGCAGGGGTCTGTATTTATTCTTTCTCAATACCTTTTACAGTAATGTTTTACATTTATATAGGAAATGGTGATTTCAATAACTGCCAGTACCAGAGACTCAATTTGGGACTTTAAAAATCAAGCTGTTCTTGCTGATTCTCACACAGGGAGTCGTAATACAGCTTCTTAGGAATTACTTCGTTGACAATTTGCTTCATGATGTGCAAGGAAGTAAAGAATTCAACTCACTCTCCCATTGCTATCTTAACTCTGTAGTTCTAGCAACAGCAGAAACCAGTTGTTCTTGGGTAAAGCAAACAGATTTATGACTTAGCAGAACACCAATAACAGATATGTTCAGAACAAAAAGTGTCAATTTCATATATTTCTTTTCTTCATAAAATTGCACTTAGAGGCCATCTGATATATTGTACTTTGCAGTGATATAAAGAGAAATGTAAGATTCAATAGAGTATCATTGAACTCTGGTAATAGCAGAATAAAAATAAAACTTCTGCCAAAATTATATAGTTTGAGACTCATTTTCTCTGTGTCTTAATGTCTCCCTGGATTTAAACCTGGAAACTTGTAAATACACAGCAGAAAGAGGAAGAAAAAGAAGAAATATTGCTTTTGATAGAAAATAGAGAAACATTTTCTTCTCTTGATAACCTCAAAGAGTCATTTACTGTGATGTTTTTAAGTAGAAAATTTAGAGCACAATTTAGAGTTTATTAAATATGCACAACATATAAAAACCTTAATACTCAGAGCTAATGAAGATGGTATGAGTCTCACTCTCTCCTTAGAACAGTTTGAGACAAAATCATACCTATATATATTCGCAAAATAATTACCTTATGATTTTCAAAACCCATAACATATGATTATACTTTATCCATTTACCTATTTTTAGAATTTTATCCTACTTAAAATAGAATACAAGTCAATAATTACTTGGTAAGCCTCATCACACAATTACATATGAAAGTAAAAACTAATTATTTGAATGTCCAGTAGCAAAAAGACCATCATTTAAATTATGATTAACTCATACAGTTACTGAAGTTTGTCTTTCATTTCCTTGATTAGGTAACTATGTTTGGAAAGCTACTTATGTTTCATTAATGAATTTTCATTACACATTAATGGCCCGTGAGAGTATATTCCAAATGATGCCGCTGCTGTTGATCAGGATCATGATGAGCTGAGGTTTCAGTCACAGTCTCCCAAAACATTGAATAGATAGCATCCCAGTCCCACCCTATTATACGTACCTGGATATTTTCACAAATAGAGATTTTTTTCTTGTTTTACCTCTGAATTTTCCTGAAACACAGTTGCCAGCAGCTTTGTAAGAAATAGACACATATTATGGTTCTTACATGTCTAACAATGTCTTTCCTTTCTTCTCACAGTTGTTTGATAACTTGGCTGGGTATAAAAGACTAGAATTAAAACTCTGTAACTCAGAATTTTAAAGCCTTGTCCCAGTGTTTTCTGGTTTCCAGTGTTATTTTGAGAAGGATGATTCCTTCCTTTGTAGGAAATCTCTTGAAGTTTCAACATGTTTTCATCTGAGGTGTTTGGTATTTCACAATTATATTCTTAGATATATAGTTATCCTTTCTGGCTGAGACACATGTGTCTTAGTTTTCAATGATTATTCTAGCAAATGAAAAACTAATCTTCCCTTTCTTTTTATTATTTTTATTTCTAGAATGTCTTGCTAGGACTATAAACATTTGGTCTTTACTTTTATATTTTTTCTGATATTTCTCCATTATAAAATTTGTTGTTTTAGAGAGAACTTCTTAACCTTATCTGTCAAACATGTATTGAATTTTTTTCTGTCATATGTTTACTTACAATAGTTCTTATTATTTGACTAGTTTTTGGGAACTTTTTATGATGGTGAGTTTAAAATACTTGCCTGTGCTAATTAGGAATTCTTCTCTCCTTTTTTACTACACTGGATTTTGTTTCTTCTCATCTCTAATTCATTTACTTACTTTGGAATTACTCTGTCATAATATAAACTTCACCTTAAACCTGACGACCCACGTTTTGTATTCATTTAAAATGTGCTCATGTAAATGTTAGGGCTTTTATTTTTGTCACTTGCTCTTTTTCCTTCATCTCACTGTTATACATTATCTTCAAATCCAGCATCATTGATCCTCGCTAGTTTTGTTTTGTTTTGTTTTGGCTTCCTGAAAGAATCAATCTGCAGCCTGACATGTGGGAAGGGACACAATGGAAAGAGCCTATGGTTGAGTGTTACCAAAAGGATAGAGATTCCGGGCCGGTGATACAGCTCAGCAGCATAAGCGCCTGCCTGGCAAGCGCAAGGTCCTAAGTTCAACTCCCGGTACCCACAAAAAGAAAAAAAAAATAGCATAGAAATTCCAATTTTACCTTTCTAAGCAGGATCATGCTTCATCTTTCTCCTTATGCGGTCTTGAGTCCTCTCTGGATCTTTTCTAAACATCGAGTAGTTCATGCCTCGTTAGTATGACACCCTGTAGACATTACACCTGTAGTTTCCTCGATGAAGCTGAATGATTAGCTACTCTTCCCTTTTATACCATATCTTTTATAGTGTAGAATAAAGGCAATGAAATTTGTGTTTGGGGGGCACATTTTTTGTGATGTCATAAGAATTCTCCTCAATGCTCTTTTTCATACCCCTTATCAGATAATGTACCCCAAATTTCATGAAGAATATTCTATAGGGTTTGAGTTCTCTTATTTCTACTCTCTGTAGATTCACCTTCTTCCTTCCTGCTATTATCAGAGAGAAAGCTCCTCTCTTCTCTTTGTCTTCCACTTGTACACTATTCTCTTGCACATCACCATTCTTTATCCTTTACCTATGTTCTCTGAAGTTCTTCATCATTTAATTTTCCATTCTTATATCACCAATCTCTCTCTTTTTCAGTATTTTATTTTACACTATCAATAATTTTATAAAATAAAGTTTCAACAATATTATTAATTATTGCTAACTCATACATCTCCTACCTCTAATGGTACAATACTATAAAAAAGGTTGTGAAGAATATGTTTGTGGGCAGTCATATGTATGTGTAGCATGTACTTCATAAAACATTTGCTTGAGATATTTCTAATTTTGAAATTACTAGGACAAAACACTAAGTACTCTTTGTAAAAAGTTCTGAAAATGTACTCTACCATCACTGTGAGAACAAATTTCTTTGAATTGTCCATGCAAGTCCTTAATGCTTAATTTTGTATTTCTTAATCTAATCAACAAAAGCCTTATCACTCTCTATTTGATGGTTCGGTTTTTTAATATGATTTTTGTCAGAGTTTAAATTTTTATATACTCAATGTCGTTCTTTAGTGTTTTTGAGATATTCAATTTTTTCTTTCAAAAATATTTTCAAGGGGACCGGGGGTATAGCTCAGCAGCACAGTGCCTGCCTGGTAAGTGTCAGGTCCTGAGTTCAATTTCCGGTTCAAATATATGTATGTGTATATATATTTTTTTCAAATACATATATATTTCTTTATTCCCTTTGTTTTACATTATTGTAGATTTCATGCATTTTACATTATTGCAGATATCATGTGCAATTTATTTTGACACAAAGTTTGCATTAAGAGTCTAAATTTTCTGTTTCCAAATGATGAGTATTTGTTCCATTATTCCTTATTGAACAATCTTTCTCTACTCTCAAACTTGCCACACTGGAATATTTAAAATTTTTAATTATAATTTAGTCAAATTCTGAGTCTTTTTTCTGCATGAATAATCTTCCTTATTTAATAAGGGGAGGGATATAATCTTACCAAAGCCAAATTGGTTTTTATGGTGTTCCCTTTATAATTCTGCAGTGAGACTCACGTTTAATATAACCTACTTCAAATATCATTTCTAAAAATCAGAAAATTGTGTATGTAATGTAAATGAAAAAGAAGTAGTACATGTTAAAAATGTATATATGACATATATAGTATTATATACTATGTAGAGAGTACATCTGTGTAGTGTCTTAATAACCAAAATGAAGTAAACATAATTTGACTCTTGTTCATATGAATACATTAGGTATAAGAGAAGTAACAGTAAATTAATATTGTTAGCATTTCCTTTAATACAAACAAACACATGCAGACACAGGTATGCAGCAGATTCTCATCATTTGTGGTAGTTGTGCTCTGTACAGTTGGTGAAAATGCAGAGTTAGTGAATACAGAATTAGTTTCCTGGAAGGCCCTGGTTGGTGGTACATTTTCATCAACCAAAACACCATTTGCATTGCATAGGTTTGTCTGCCAAGGTCCTTGTAAAACAAGCCAATCTCATCACTGGTGAAAACCTGCTGTTTCACATAGTTATTTTCCTACATTTTAGTAGCTGGTACTTGGAAAATTCTCCCCTAGTTTGCTGATGTGTAGAACCTGCCTCAGCTGCAGAGAGAATGTTTGTCGTCCCGCATCGTCTTAGAAATGTGGGAGCCAGGCAGTGCCAGCTGAGATCTGACTATAGCATATTTCCAACTCTGAGTAACATGACCATACAATTCCTTGGCTTTCCGCTCCACAATGGTGCTGCCAACTATGGTTTTTAATCAGTCATCATCTCGGCAACCCACAAATTTGGCCATTTTTCCACAGTTCCATCACATAACTCTGCATATTGCTTTACTGCTTTCTGTAGTAACTCCTGGCACAGAGCAGTAAATGTCCTCTTCCTCTTTCTGAATATACCACATCAATGGTCATTTACAGTGAACTCAGGTCCAACATTAACATGTGCCTGACTGGCGCATCTTTAAATCACATATTTTCTCCGTAAGAAGGTCATCACAGCCCGCTTTGTGACTAAAATCACTACACCGAACGTTAGCACGCTATTTGGATCCATTTTAAAGGGAGAAATCACTAACAAAAAGCACAAAAGTGAAAAATAATATGGTATTAAATAGACCAAGGAACAAACACGTGTTTACAGAATTATGAGTTGAAACGAGGAGGCAGAGCACTGCTCTCTTTGAACTCATCAGTGAAGGGACATTCAGATGATGCAGATGTGTCCCACTTTGAGTACATGCAGGAATGACTATGAAAGCAGCTCAAATATTGATATATATTTTTGGTACTGAGGTTTGAACCCAGGGATTTTGCAGTGAACTACATCCCTTGCTGCTTTTCTGTTTGTTTCTATTTTAAGGCAGGGTATCCCTAAGTCACTAAGTTGATCGGGTTGTGCTGAAACTTACGATCCTTTTGCTTCAGCCTCCCACAGTGCTGGGATTACAGGTGTGCACCATACCTAGCTCCAAGCATTAACTTTGAGGTCGTGAACAAACTTCATTGAGTAGAAAAACTGAGAAATACGGACTCTGCACCTAGGAGGATTTGTGGTCTACATATGGTGGCACACCCACGCTCACCTGTGTGATCATCATGCATGCGGCATCCACAGTACCGACTGAAGCAGTGAGAGGTGATACTCGTGACTTCCAAACAATGAATGACATTCATGAGTAGTGACTTTCACTAACTGTGAACACTTGGCTCATTTTCAACAAAATAAAACATGTTCCTTTGATTTGCACAGTAGTTGCACAGTAGTTTTTTTTAATGTTAGTTCTTTTTCAAACAAAGGAATTTTTGTTTATGTCTATGAAAGTTAACTATTGCCATTATAATGCTTCATAGAGCCACAACAATACACACTGTCTTTCACAATCAGCATTTACTGAACTCTTGGCTCTGTACATCCACAGTTTAGGCTGAGCTTGGCTAAGTTTGTGTCTGGTCTTGGTGAAGTCACTGACTTGGTTTTGTGTCACATGGTCTGGGGTAGAACGGAACAATTGAGACAACTTTGCTCCACATTTCCCTTTCAGTAGCTTTGTGAAGGTGTGTTCACAAAGGAACACACTGTGGCCTTTCTTTCTGCATCTCCTTGCCCAAGAAAGGGGCTACAATGAAAGGCACTGATGTAAGAGTTCGGAGGGAACTGCAGTTCATCTAAAGAAAATAAATTAATGTACAGCTTGCTTGCAATATTGGAGTTTGTGGATTAATATATATTCAAAACTTGAAGGACTTCCATTTCTATCTCTAAAGGATTTCAGATACAAGTTGCCAAAAAATATCAGAACCGTGAAGAAGAAAAATTAACGCAAATCATCATGGGTGATTTTAGAAAATCACAGATATTTAAACAAGACAAATTTAATATATTTATCTTTATCTTAAAATTTTAGACCGAGTAATTTTACCAGTCCTAAGAAGCTTAATGTGAAAACTAAAGTGAATTCTGTTCCCCTAGCTAAAGGTGACACCCTTTGTCAGGAGTCATTGCCTGATTATTCTCATCACTCTCTTGAAATCGTAAAAAGGGAAAAGATGGCAGATTAAATTTTCAGTAACTATTTGGGGTCACCTGGAATCAGTAGTAGGATGTGAGTTTTATGGGCCGTTTTCCTTGCACAGAACAGAAGTGCAACCAAGATAACTCCTATCTGGAGAAACAGAGGCGGAGATTTGGTATCATCCTGAGGGTGACACATAAAATGATGCCTGACCTGGACATTTGAAAGTATGGGTGAGCATGCCAGCATCCCATCTCAAATTACCTGGGAACAAATGACCCTCTGCCACCCAAATTAAAAGCTTTCTCATAGACTTTTCATTTTGGAGGTCTTGAGGTGGGACAGGATTATGTACCTGCAGCACTGTTTCTGGTCAGGGGCTACCAAGTGACAAGCACTAAGGAACACAGCTATTGAGTGTTGGAGCTGACCTTTAAAAACAGACCGAATCAGCGCTGGCCTCTTAACAGCCATCCTTCATTGCTTCCCAATACGTAAGAAGCATCATCTGGTTATGGACATTTTGGGTGTTTTATTGTTGTCTCTAATGTGACCATTTTCAAACCTTCCCTATTGGCCCTGGCCATACCTATAGGTAGATAGTACAATGTTTTAAAGCATTGAAAGAATATCCAGAAAATAAATAAATCAGTCAAATTTTATAAAAATTTCTGAGACTTTTCCAAATCTTAAATTGATTTGTAGAAAGGCTATACCTTCATTTTTGTCTTGACCAACAGTATATGGCAGAATTTAGTTTAAGAGTTGTCCTTATTTTATATTTTTCTAGTTTAGTAATCACTAAAGACAAGGGCACTGGTCATTCATACTTTCTTACTACAATTTTATGTGTATTATTTAATGTCTCCTTGGTGAAGATTTGCGGCAGTTCTTTCACGTAAGAGTCATTTTCAGTCAATACCACACTGCATTATTTTTGTAAAGTAGGGCCATGTTGATGTCATTCAATGACCACTAACAAGAGAATTTCCAAAATGGATTTCTACAGGAAAAACAATAATAGTTACAATGATTCTAATAGTAAGTTATAGGAAACAAGACTGAGGAAAATTTAATCAGCAGAGTTTAGAAAAAGTCTCAATGAGGTGGATAAAAAGGTAAACACATTAAAGAAATTATTGTAGATCCAAAGGCAACACTTTAAAAAAGCTGATAATATTGAGAAACAGTTTAATAAAGATGAAAGATAATAAGCAAATAAAATTGATAAAATAGAATTTTATTTTTGTTCAATTGATAATTTAAACTTTAGAAATGTGTCCTTTAAGAATAAGCATGTAAATAGATCTGAAAGTCTATGTGTAAAATTTAAAAGTTAGCAATAACCAGGTTCAGTCTTCCAAAATTTGTCATATTTCGTGAGCCACTCAACACACAAATGATATGCAGAAATGAGGCAAATATTTGGAAAAATAGCCCAGCAAAAACATTTGGAGTTGATATACCTAGATAATTTAATGTAAGGTATTTCTTGGTAAGAGAAAAGATATTCATAAATATTGCACAATGGATAGTTTCTACTTCAAACTTTGTAGAGGATTTAAAATTGCATTTTACTAATAGATAATGGGTCTCTGAAAATCCATCCCTTTTGGATGTGGTGAAATTTGCTGTGACTTGTGACGAGGTCTTTGTGAGCATGTAGTAACACTGCATTATAATCCTGTGCTATTTCCACTCACAATGAACAGAGCGCACTGGGTGAGCTCATTGAGCCAACCGAGTGGAATCAATCAAAAGACACACACAGCATCTGCAAACATCAGAGAACACAGATAGTGCAAGAAAATGCATCTCGAGGCTGCTGTGTGTGTAGGTCTGGCTTCTCCAAGTTCTCATCGCGCTCAGAGCTCCTCCTGGAGAGGCTCAGCTAATGCACTGCCTCATGGCTTGGCTCTTCAAACCTGACACATTTCATTACGGTGCACACGCTATGCTGTCTGTACACAGGTAGGTCTGGAGACAGAACTGGAGCAACAGCCACATCCTCAACCCAAACAAACTTAAAAATTAATGCTGCGAGGGGAAGGGATGTATTCTCAGTCTCCACAAACTTATTATCTCTGCCAAATAAGGAACGTGAAAGGGGCAATGGAGGTGCACAGAAAATATAAAAGAAAAGGGTCTTCAGGAATTGAACACTTGAATAAAAATAAGCACTTTTTCCATCCAAAAGTACTTTCACAAAATGCAGAGGAATCACACGTGTTTCAACATGTGCACCGAATCATTCATTCAATCCCTTGGAAATCGCTGACCTTTACAAAATTAAAGGCAGTTCTCTGTTCGAGCTGAAGTACAAACAGAAGGTAGAGGACAGCCCCACATATCAGTGAGCTTGTAAGCTTGTAGGGGAAACCAAGACACACACTTTGCATTCATAATGCAGGACAAAGACCACCATATGAGAACATTTTAGAACAGAAAGAAATGTGTTGAGTTTACAGACGGGAAAATGGGGAACAAATCTAATTGTTCTTTCTGCTAACATGATAAAACCTTGTTGTACTATTGTAATTTGGCATTTTGCCTCCAAAAAGCTAAAAATATTCATGTACCAAATCATATAGAGTCAATCACGATAAGTTGAGACCTGAAAATGGAAATATCTGCAATAATAATGTGCTCATTCCATAGAGAAGCACACATTTTAGCCAGTACTTCTAATTATATGGTAGTGGTATGTAAGTGCCACTAATTACAGAGAAATGCTTGTTATGCATATGTCATTGTCTTAGCTTTCAGGAAAAAAGTGACCAACAGGATAAGAAATAGCTGGTGCTGGACAATATTGTGTGCCAAAGTGGGAGTTGCATGTGGCTTTCAAACCTTCCACTGGTTCTCAAATGTAATTAATTGTTACAGTTCCATGGTTCACAGATGCATAAATACCCAATCATGGAATGGTGTGAAACCCATGTGATTTATGCAAATTGCTAGTGCTATAAGATTCAAGATAGACTGTTCTGCTTAGAATTAATTGAATAAGCTTCGAAGATACAGATATACTTAATAAGAGACTCAAAATATGCATTTTTAATGGTCCTGTCAAGTCATGGACCCAGTTCAAATTTGCTTACCTTTTAGTTCCTGAAATAATCACATGAAAATTGTTATGGAATAAATTTATGAAATTTATGTTAAAGAAATTTGACATTTGTTATTCTTTTAATAATTATTTAAATTTAAGCACATGTTGTTTTCAATATTGTTATCTTTCCATTCTAACAATATTAGTGGAAATTTTATTGTGATGCGCATACACTGTTATGGTTTGTGTCTAGACATTCCCCAAAGCCTCATATGGTCATAGGGCTTTTTTAGAGGTGGCTGAATCTAGTGCGTGATGCTGGAATCAAGGTGTGTGAATAGTAAATCTGTCCATTGATTGGTTTGGCATAGTTCTGGCTAGGATTAAGGGTGTGAGTGCTACACCCACTCTAGGGCGGGTAGCCTGCATACAATATAAGGGACAAAAGAGGTTTACTCTCCCCTCCTGTCTTGTTACTTTTGCTGTCTTCCTCCACCACAAATGGTTACCCTTCTGCCATGTGTCACCCTGCTTTAGAGCCAGCCAATTAAGGACTGGAACCTCTACAAATTGTGAGCTAAATAAACCTTTCCCCCTTTAATTTTTGGCGTCAGGTATTTTGTCTCAGAAACAAGAGAAAAGTAACTAAAACATACATATCCAAGCTTATTATTACACACAAGAAGTTTTGTATTCATATAACTTTCTTCACGATTTATGCTTCCATAGTTATTTTAATCTGGGAGGATGGAGTAATATAAACAATTATTAAAGTCAGCTACTAGACTTTGGCTTAAATTTAGAAAACAGAAAACTCATGGGGCAAAAAGCAGATTTTCAAAGTGACTGCATATAATTAGCCTGAGATTATTTTATTTTACTGTCTCTCTCTGTGAAAGATTAGTGACACTTTAATTACTTAAATGGCATTGAGCTTATAAGAAATTATAAATTTTTAGGAAAGAAAAATTTGAGATGATTTTATTAGTGTAAGTGATCAGACATTAAATAAGAGACATAATGAGACTGTAACACATCAGGTAGTTTTTTCCCCTCAATCAAACGTTTTGGATTAGAAGAGATATAGACTGCTCATTGCATAATTATATCCTCTCAAATAATATACATGTGTCCAATTATTAATTGTTAACATTGCAAGGTATCTGTTATTGATTCCATTTTACAAAAGAAGAAATAAGCTTTGGAAGCAATGTGGTATATTTGGTACAGGAGGTGGAGTTTGGATCTAGAACATTGTGATTTTCCAAGCTTATTTAAACTATCATACATAAACTAACAGTACTTTACTTGCTTGGATAATAAAAAAAATAAGAAACCATGGAGAAGTTCTAGAGAAAGGACACAAACCAAGAGCATTACATATAAATTAAGAGCATCTTCCAAGAGAGGACAGGCATCTTGGAGGGGGCAGGGGAAGAGTAGGGAAGGAGTGTGGCAGTTCTAAGAAATATGATTGGGCGTTAAGTGTCACCCAACGAAAGGGAAATGTATGGAATGGCAATGCCACTATCCCATATTTGTGACAAAGTCTGATACTGGAAATATAGAAAGACAGTGAAATGTTCTTATCTAGAAGAGACAAAGTGGAGTCACAGGTGGAGTAGCTCTCTCCCTCAGAACACCTTAGGAGGGGAGAGAGTGCTTGCATCTCAGGTGCTCTGACTTGGGGCTGGTGCCTAAGAACTCACAGGAAAAATATGTGAAGCCACAGACTCTGCAGAGACTCTCATATATCTAGAAAAATTCCCACTTTATCCTCGAAATCTCTAGGGATACAGTAGCAGTAGAATTATGATCATGACTGTTCTCATTAATTTTGCTGCAAAAAGTACACAGTTCATCTTCTGCATTTGGCACCTTATTATAGAAAGTAATTGTATTTCTGCAGTGTATAAACTATGTAAACTGTGGGTTTGTGTGGGTCACCAGAGGAGCTTGACAAAAATGCAGATGTCTGGCTCCCAATTTCTCCTGATGCAGGAAACCAGGGTGCGGCTGAGGAACCAGCATCTTAAAAGGGCTCAGGACAAGAATATTAAGAAACACTGTCTCAGGATTATTCCTCTTAACAGGAAGCTACCTGTCCCAAGATGACCCTGGCAGTTCTTCATTAACCCCATATCCTCCTAGAGCTCTTCCTGGTTTCCTGTATTCCTGCTCCCAGGAAAACCAAGCATGTGCCTGTATGATTTGTCTACTGGGAATGCTCCACTTTCTCCACTTCCGTTCATTGTAAATTAATTCTAGTATGATTTCTGACTTTACTACTGTATTGCAGTTCCCTTGTCAAGGTTACTAATGGCCACCCATTGAGTCCCTCGAAGCTATGTGACACGGTCTTATGCAAGATACAAGTTCCCTTGAGGTACCCAATGCCTGGGACTACATACTTCCTTCTCCTAGAAAGCTCTTTTCTCCACCTGTTTTGGGAGCACTATGTTCCACTTCCCTCTCAGTCCCCCCCTGAGGCTATTTATGTCTAGTCTCACTTTTCCAGTTCACTTCCTTCCTTTCATCTGCGAATGTTACTCTTCTCTGCTTTTCTATGATTTATGTAGTGAAATGTATGTAAATGAGTAATGTAAAGGCAAAATTGATTCTTCTATTTGTAACACAATACAGAAACATAGTTAATAAATGGTTGTTTAGTTAATTTATTAATAAGTGCTGTGGACATCTTCACAGTACTCGTGTGTCATATGGGATTGGTGTTGTTAGAATGTGTCCCCTCCAAATTTTTCTGTTTTTTTTTTTTTTATTAACATGTTTGCAACTCATGCAGTTTACAATCATCATCTTGGGGATTGGATTCATGTACATATTACAGCTTATTTTTTTTTAAATCCACTTCCCTTTCACTCTCTCTCCCCCTCTTCCACAAGTTCCCCTATTTCCTTTTACATACTGGTAGATATTATTTATTTTAGCTCATGTTATGGCATGTTGTGTTTACATTAATTGGGGTTACTAGGGTCCTGTACATGTCCCATCTTTATTCCTCTCATTTCTCCTTCCCCTCCTCTTCACCCCTCACCCTTTTTCCATTGGGCCACTTCCCTATTGCAAGAGATCTGTTCCCTGGTCCCTTTCTATCTAGTTTGTACTTTGCCTCACTCACATGAAAGATACCATACAGTATTTAAGCTTGAGCATGTAGTTTATTTCACCCAACATTATATTTTCCAGGTACATCCATTTTCCTGTAGAGGTGTCATATTTGTCATTTTTTATAGCTGAGCAGTATTTCATTATATATAGATACCACATTTTCTTTACCCATTAGTCTGTTGGTGGGTACATGGTCTGCTTCCAGGATTTAGCTATTACAAATTGTGCTGCTATAAACATCGATGTGCATGTATCACTGTAGTATGATGATGCAAGGTTCCTTTTTCACCCCAGCCACAGCAGCATTTGTTATTATTTGATTTCCTAATTGATTCCTAATGACTTCCTAATGTAAGATTCTTAATGATTAGGAAATCTTAGCACTGTTTTAATTTGCGTTTCTCCATTGGCCAGAGATATTGAACACTTTTTCATATATTTATTGACCATTTGTATTTCTTCTTCTGTGAAGATCTGTTCATTTCTCTGGCCCATTTCTTGACTGGGTCTTTAATTTTAGGGGGTTTAGTTTTTTTGAGTTCTTTGTATATTCTAGATATTAGTTCTCTGTCTGATGAGTAGCTGGCAAAAAAAAATTTTCCATTCTGTAGTTGTCTCTTCACACTACTGATTGATTCTTTTGCTGTGCAGAAGTCTGATATAATCCCATTCGTTGATTCCTGCTGCTATTTCTTGTGTGATTGATATTCTATTTAGAAAATTCTTTCCTACAGCAATGTCTTTGAGTGTTTTACCTGTTTTATCTTCCAGAATGTTTAATATTTCTGTTTTAATGTTTAGATTTTTGACCCACTTTGATTTTCATTTAATATATGGTGAGAGATAAGGATCCAGTTTCATTCTTCTACAACAGATAACCAGTTTTCCCAACACCACCTGTTGAATAGGATTATTTTTCCTCCAACATTTGCTTTTGGACCCTTCATCAAAGATCAAATATTTGAATATGTCTGTGGAGGTTTTTGTAGCCTCAATTCTGTTCCATTGATCAACTTGACTGTTTTTGTTCCAGTACCATGCTGTTTTTGTCACTATTGCTTTGTAGTGTAGCTTGAGGTCAGATATTGTTATGCTTCCTGCTTTGCTCCTATCACCCCAAGTTACTTTCACTATTCTGAGTCTCTTCTGGTTCCATATGAGTGCTAAGATTGTTTTCTCTAGATCTCTAAAGTAGGCTGTTGGTATTTTGATGGGGACTGCATTGAATCTGCATAAGAATTTTGGAAGTAAGACCATTTTGACAATATTGGTTCTGCCTATCCAGGAGTAAGGGACATCTTTCCAATTTCTTATGTTCTCTTCAATCTCCTTCTTAGAAGAATTGAAGTTATCTTTGTAGAGGTTTTTCACATTATTTCCTAGGTATTTCATTTTTCTTGAAGGCACTGTGGGTGGTATTGTTTTCATGATATCCTTCTCATCCAGTTTATTATTGGTATACACAAATGCTAATGATTTTTGTGTGTTGATCTTGTATCTTGCTACTTTGCTGAAGTTCATTATTAATTCTAATAGTCTTTTGATGGAATTTTTTGGGTCCTCTATCTAGAGTATGATGTTATCTGCAAATAATGACAATTTGAATTCTTCCCCTCCTACATTTATCCCTTTTATTTCTGTTATGGTTTGTGTCTGAATGTCCCCCCAAAGCCTCATGTGGCCATGAGGTGTGAGCTTTTTGAAAATGGCTGAATCTAGAGTTTGTGATTAATTCTTGGTCTAATGCTGGTATAAATGCTGTGAGTACTACACTTGCCCTAGGGTGGGTAGCCTACATAAAATATAAGGGACAAAAGTGGCTTGTCTCTTCTCTCTCTCTCTTTCCCTTGTTGCTTTTGCTGTCTTCTACCGCCATGAACTGTTGCCCCTATGCCATGTGCCACCCTGTCTTAGAGCCAGCTGATTATGGATTGAAACCTCTACAAACTCTGAGCTAAATAAACCTTCCCCCCCCCCTTAATTTTGGGCATCAGGTATTTTGTCTCAACAATGAGAGAAATGTAGCTAAGACAATTTCTTTCTCTTGCCTAATTTCTTGGGTTAATGTTTCAAGCACTATATTGAATAGAAAAGGTGATAGTGGATATCTTTGTCTTATTCCTGGTTTTTGGGGAATGTTTTTATTTTTTTCCTGAGTTAGTATGATACTGACTATTGGTTTATCATAAATAGCCTTTATCATATTCAGGTATGGTCTTTCTGTACCTGTTTTCTTCAGGCTTTTTATCATGAAGTGATGCAGCATTTTGCATGAAGCCTTTTTGTATCTATTGATAAGATCATGTTGTTTTTTGACCTTACTCCTGTTTCAGTGATATGTTACATTTATTGACTTATGTATGTTGAACAATCCTTGCATCTCTGATATGAAAGCTACTTGTTAATGATATATCACTTTTTTGATAATGTGCTGCATTCTATTTGCTAATGTCTTGTTCAGGATTTTTGCATCTATGTTCATTAAAGTCATTGGCCTATTTTTTCAGTTGGGTCTTTCTCTGGTTTTGGGATCAAGGTGCTAATGGCTTCCATAAGTGAATCTGGGAGCACTCTATCCCTTTCAATTACTTTGAAGAGCTTCAGGAGCATTGGTGATATAACACCCTTAAAGTTTTTGTAGAATTCAGCAGTGAATCCATCAGGTCCAGCACTTTTCCTAGCTGGAGAGATGCTTTATTACTGAGTCAATTTTTTTGCTTGTTATTGGGTTATTAAACATATATATGTCTTCCTGGGTTACTATTATCTCCCGGATTTCAACAATGTCTGCTGCAATTTCACCTTTATCATTTCTAATTGCATTGATGTGAGTCTTTTCTCTCTTTTAGTGAATCTTGCTAAGGGCTTATCTATTTTGTTTATTCTTTCAAAGAACCAATTCTTCGATTCGTTAAAACTTTTTACAATTTTTTTTGCTCAATTTCATTGTTTTCTACTCACATGTTTATAATTTCTGCCCTTAATTTCAGTTTGCTGATGCTTTGTTTTTGTTTCTCAAGTATCTTAAGATTTCTCAAAAGGTTATTTTTGGGGACTAGCTCTGTTTTCCTAATGTGAGTGTTGATTCTGATGAGTGTTCCCCTTAGAACTGTTTTCATAGTGTTCCAGAGGTCTCAACGAGTTGTATAGTCATTGTCATTAACTTCCAGAAATTTAAAAATTTCTTCTCTGATTTCTTCTGTGACTCATTGGTTGTTTAGGTGTACGTTGTTAATTTTCCAGAAGCTTTTGCCTTTTCTGAAGTTTCTTCTGTCATTGATTTCTATTTTCATTACACTGTGGTGGGATAGTAGGCATGACATGATTTCAATTCTTCTATATTTACTTAAGCAGGATTTGTAGACTAGTCTGTGATCTATTTGGAAAAAGTACCATGTGATGCTGAAAAGAATGTATACTCTGTTGTAGAAGGGTGGATTACTCTGCATATATCCATTAAATCCATATGTTCAAGGGTATGGTTCAATTTTGAAATTTCCTTATTGGTTTTTTGTCTAGTTGATCTATCTCTTTGTGAAAGCAGGGTGTTAAAATCTCCTACTATAATTGTGTTGGCCTTCATTTGATGTTTTAATTTCAACAGTTTTTGTTTTATGAAGATAGGTGCTCTAGTATTTGGTGCATATATGTTTATCAATGTTATCTCTTTTCATTGGATTGTTCCTTGAACTAGAATATAATGACCTCCACTGTCTCTTCTAATTAGTTTTAACTCAAAGTTTACTATGTCTGATATTAGAATTGCTACCCCTGTTTGTTTTTGGAGTCCTGGTGCAGGAAATGTTGTTTTCCATGCTTTAATTTTCAGTCTATGTTTTTGTTTTTTTGGATTAAAGGAGTTTCTTGAATTCAACAGATTGTTGGATTCTGTTTTTTTGACACAGTCTGCCAGTCTGTGTCTTATGATTATGGAGTTGAGGCTTGTTAACTTTGAGAGATATTACTGAGAAGTGTTGGTTATTGACAATCATTGCCTTATTTATGTGTTGGTGTATCATTTCTTTTCATTTCCTGATTTTTTTTTGCTGCTTTTCCATTCACCTCATTAGTTTTCTCTGTATTTTTAGAGGTGTCCAATTGGTTGTTTCTGTTGAAAATTTTCTTATTTTCTCTAGAGCTGATTTAGTACTCATATATCTTCTGACCTGGTATTTTTCATGAAAGTACATTATTTCTCCATCTATTTTGGATAGCTTTGCTGGATAAGTTAATCTGAGTTGAAGTTATTTGCTCTTAGAGCTTGAAATACTTCACTCTAAGCTCTTCTGGCCTTCAGAGTTTGTGCTAAAAAGTCTGCTGTGTTTCTAATTGGTTTATCTTTACATGTGACTTTTTTGGTTTTCTCTGACTAACTTTAAAATTCTGTTTTTTTGCTGAATATCTATGTATTTAATGAGAATATGCACTGGTGAACCTCTTTCATCATAAGGGTTTGGTGTTCTATATGTATCATTTACTTGTATTTTAAAATCTTTTCTTGTATCTGAGAATTTTTTTTCCATAATTTGTATAAGCATGTTAGTGAATCCATCTGTACAATCTTCTAGATTTTCTCTAACTCCAATTAGCCTTAGATTGGTCTTCCTGTTGTCATCTAGTAGCTGCTGGATAGTCTTCTCTTGTTCTCTTATTTTCTTTTTGGCTTCTTTGAGCTCTTTATTGTAATTCACTTTTTGTCCTCAAAATCACTCTGTCTTCAATTGGTTGTTTCTGTAATGTATGAATTCTGTACTTTTTTTTAATTTCAGGTATTTGTGTCTGACATCTTTTTGAGGATTCTATATCCTTGTTGAATCTGTCTTTTAAATTTTTTAACTGTTTTGTTAGGTCATACAGGTTTTACCTATTTCTTTGAGATTCAACATGGCTATATGGAGTGTAATTGTTGAAAACTTTTGGTTAATTTCCTCTTTGAACTAGTGTATTTTCTTTATTCCTTTTAAGAACTTTTCATAAATTTTAGCTATCTTT
This sequence comes from Erethizon dorsatum, assembly GCA_028451465.1. Classification (NCBI taxonomy): domain Eukaryota; kingdom Metazoa; phylum Chordata; class Mammalia; order Rodentia; family Erethizontidae; genus Erethizon; species Erethizon dorsatum. The sequence goes on along the minus strand of CM051824.1, from coordinate 152,235,139 downwards.
TGTTTTCTTCTCCCTTTGTGACCTTCTCCCTCTGCCACACCTTGGAAGAGTTGAGGGAGGTTGGAGATCTTCTATTTCCTTGTTTCCCAATTCTCCTACTTGTATATGTATTTATTTGACTATATGAATTTGTAATGTATGTGAACTTACATGTGTCCCTCTCTTTTTTCTCCTCCATTTTTTTTTCGGGGGGTTACAATATGTTGGGGATTAGAGACAGAGTGATTTTGAGGACAAAATGTGAGGAAAGTTTGTGACTTATATGGAGATTATTAATAAGATGTTGCCTCCCAGTGAATAATTTTCAGCTTTGTATGCCCAGCGCTAGTCTTTACCCTGTCTGTTATTTACTTTAAGTAGTTTTAACTCTGTCCGTACGTCTTGCAGAAAGAATTCATTCTATTTGTAACAGAATCAACAGATTCAATCTTATAACACTTCTACATTACAGTCCTTGCAGTTCCTCTTCCCCTCTTTGTCTATTCTCTAAGCACACTATGACTGTTTATTATTTGTGTTTGCTCTACGGTGAGTTAGGTGAGGTGGGGTGGGGAGAATGGGGGGTGTTTGGATGAGTAGTGGTAGGCACTAAGGGGAAGGTTTGAAATGGAGACTAGTAGTAGATGAAAAGAAAAGATTGATATGAGTTCTGACTTTATTAGAGTACATTTAGTTGAGTTGAAGGTTTAGTATTGAAAGTTTTCAGAGGATATTTTGTGGGGCCAAGGGTGAGATATGGGAAAAGGGATTCACTTTGTGAATAAGGGAAGCTCTGTGGTTATCAGAACTTGCTTATAGGGAGGACAATAAGCTAGGTAAAATGTGGAAGAGCCAAAGACTTAGGGTGGGAGGATCAAGGGATTATACTTGTGAAGATAGAAGCACATGTGAGGGTGCTGAGTATGGTGAATTTAAAAACTTGGGAGGAGGAGTTTATATGTTTGTTAAAAGAATAAAGATATATGTTAATAATATTGTTTCAGGGGTTTGAGGTGAGAAAACTAGATAAAGAGCTGAGACAAGGAAATCTAGACACATATTAAATCAGAGCCAATGGAAGAATAAATATACAAGAGTAGCAATCTACTATACACATGAAACCAAAGAAGAACATAACCCCACATTACTAAATAACTCAACAAACATACAAAAACTTAAACCAATAAGATATCTGATGGAAACACATATTAGATATTCAAATGAGGCATCGTATATGTGATTCGCAAGTAGCTTCTTTGCCAGAAAGTCTGAGTGCTCACACCCCAATTACTCCTGTGATCCACTGGAAAAACTGGGGTTAACTCAGCCTCTGGACCTCCTTCTGCCAGGTTGCGGGCATTTTTGCAGAGTTTGACCCAGTCTGAGTTCTTGGGTTAGGAACTCTTGCTGTCTGTCTCCTGGGTGTGATGGTAGATTTGGCAGACAAGTTGACTGGCATTGAATTGTCCACTGCGTCAAGATTATTCCTATGCAAACAATACAACTACAGCAGTAACAGGCTAATCTATTAGAGTGGTATCTATCAGCACTGGTTGAGAAATAATATACCATAAGACACTGTTTTTGGTCTCCCTTTACCAGTGAGAACAGGGTACCAATGTGAGCCTTCAATCCTGTGTAAATCAGGCAGAAACTGGTGTCAGATCTCAGGAACCCAGTTTGTGATCACTAGTCCCTGCCTCTCAGCATGATTCTCCCCAGTCTACTTTCCAGCTGCGGACAGTCTCCAGTGGCTGTCCTTCCCTCATTTAGTCTGAGAACTTGGCAGCATGAAGCCACCACCAAGGGGCTGCTCTGGGACTGAGTTCAAACACCCAGCCTTCCCCCAAAGTGGTGACTCTGCCAGCCTCTACTCTACGCAACTGTGTCCTGTGGTTCTTACACTGCAGTCACTCACCAACTGTTCCTTCTGGAGTGCTGCTGGAGAATCAGTCTCGCATTCTTCCCACTGTGTCCAACTGTATAAGATTCTCTTGGTCTTCATGCTCTTCTCCATGAGCAGAGAAGTTATTAGTTTCACCATGCCTCCTTTTGAGGCCACCATCCTCGGCACCCTGATTTCTGCTCTGTGGGGTGGGCCACCTCTTCTGTATCTCTTGATCCTCTTTTCTTTGCTTCTGTCAGTTCCCTCCTTGTTCCACTGCACCCTCCCTTCACTTTGGTTCTTCTCCAAGCCTCTGTCCTCCAGACACTTTGTCCTGGAGAAGCTCAGCTGCTGGCACTCACTGCTCTGCCATCTTGTCTCTTTCCCAAAATTTTTCATTAGGGGCTTAATGGAGGGAGTTTGCTCTGTCTTATCTTCCATCCCCATCATGTGAGAATGTCTCAACAAAACTAACCAAAAACTTCACTTGCTTCCCAGACTTCCCTCTCTCTGAACTGTAAGAAATAAATATCTGATTTTCATAAATAAATTACCTAGTGTCAGTTATTCTGTGATAGCAACACAAATAAAAGAGTCCTCTTTACATATTTAAAAGGTGGTGTATTTATGATTTTTTTCTTTAAGGAGTCACTAATAACTAGGAGATAAAATCAAATCTGCAATTTAGACATTTCTTATACTCTTTCCTTGGTGAATTGTTGGCTTTCTGGAAGGTTTAGAGTTTTTAGCTGTGTGCGAGATTCTCCAATAAAACTATAATTTGGTGGAACAAATATAGGCCTTGCAATAAGAAAGATTCTGATTGTCTTCACACATCCTCAAAGTCCTTGACACACAAATCTGGAGAAATATCCCAGCCTCATTGAGTTTTATTTTATTATTTGAAATATGATGACTTTTATAGTAAATAGCAAGGACATTGTAATGAATTGAGATAGCAAATCGGTGTAAAAAGCTCATCACATGAGATATCAATGGTGTTTTGTGAGTAATGACAAGTTTTGTGCAGTGAGTAGCAAGGTCATGGGAAGGGGAATAAAATGACAAACAGACATGGGTTCTTTTAGTGACGGTTGACATGTGTCACAGGGTCGAGGATGCTCCTATTTGTCATGGTGTCAATTGTATCCTTGTATGATAATAGAGGTAACTATGTGACTCCAGCGTACCACATATCTTTCTTGCTCTGTGGTTGTAAGTTGATAAACCTTTGTATCTCTCCCTTCTCATAATAGAAAACAATGTGTATACATGCGGTGAAGGTCAAATATGTATTCCTGTTCGATGATTGATACAGTGTTTGGGAAACAGTGTGTGTACCAGAAATTGCTATGTGGTCCATATTCTCTTACTTATGTGTCCATGTTCTCTGCAATATGCCTGTATGTACTGTCATTAATTTCACTCACTTTCTGTGGAAAAGTCTTATCTTCACAGAAACTGAGGCATAAAGAAATTCAGTGCTTTCCTCAGAAGCATGGAGCAAAGACATAAAAGTGGGGATTTGAATGTACCTCTGGATCACTCCAAGCTTGTGTGGCAAATTTTTGCAAAGTCACTTGTCATTTTCTGAATGTCACAATCCATAACCTTTTAATGCAATGTTGTGCTTTGTTTTTTCACTTTTGTGATCACATATCATTTTTAGTATTTAATATTATACATACCCATATTTGAGGCTTGGGAAATACAGTATTCCCTAAGAAAATCTTCACCTCATTTATTCTTCAAGTGGACCTACACCCACAAATCATGAACTTACTATTGTGACTTCATTTTTCAGGCAAGATGGAATCTTAGAAAACAAAGGGACTTTTCCATGGCCTCACAGTAGTAGCTGTAATGAAAATATTGATTTAAAATTGTAGTTTATTGTTTTACTGTGGGATATTTTACTAACCACTTTCCAACTGCATCATACTTGTTATAATGATTTCAAAGGGCAACTAACACATCAGAGAGGAGAAACCAGACTCCGGGATGCTGTGTACCTTGTTAAAAATAGCACAGCCCTCCAGTGAGATAGCTCAGCAGCATAAGCGCCTGCCCATCAAGCTGGAGGTCCTGAGTTCAACTCCTGGTACACACACACACACACACACAAATAGCACAGACTTTATGTAGCAAAACTGAGACTCAAATGTGGATTTGCCTAATTTCGATGTCCCTGCTTTAAAATTTGCTGTGTTGGTTCCTGCATAAGGCCATGAATGAGAGCTCAGTCGAGACTGAGAAATATCTGTCACTAGTCCACACATAAACTGATCTTGTCTGCAAAAGCAAAGGACAGGTGTTAACCTTCAGCATCTTGAGTCATAAAATAACTTCCGTGTGGTCCCCACAGGAAGTCTGATTTAGAACTGCATTCCCCGTTAATGGACCTTCCAAGACAAGTCAATTGTCTATGGCCTGCCAGGTACTTAAATGAATTAACTTGGTAGGTGAAGTTATTTTCTAATGTCAGAGTGTCCTGGAGAAGGAAATGAGGTAGAAAATGACAATGCTTAACCCTTGCATAATAGCTGTCACGGTGATATGAGACTCCATTCTAGACCAGCATTTCAAAGATTCGGGTTTAGAGATTAAGGAAAGTAGTTCAAATTACCATTCTTTCCATGGAAAACAAAAGCAATAAATATGCCTTTATGGCTGACAGAGAGAAATATCAAAAAAGAGACAAAAATAATTTCATGATCTTAGCTAACCATGGCAGGATGGGTCTCTTCAATGAAGGCACTACTTAAAGTTGAGAAGACCGGGTCCGAAAAGTCTGATTGGAGTCTGGAGACATTTAGTGAGGTCATTCATTAATTTTATATTTCATGTTTCTTAACTGACTTATTCTTCAAGTTTTACTAACACTCATAAATTGAAAAGAAAACACTGATGGGATTTTATTAGTTCAAATCCATGGGGCCTCGCTTTTAAGGGCCTTCTTTCTCTTGTAGTGAAGGGAAGTAGTTGTTCTGATAAACATCAAAATAGCAAATTACAGTGTCTTTTTTAGAAACCTTTTCTTTAACTTCTCTGTGTCCTTTGCCTCAGTATCCATTCAATCAAGTCTACTTTCTGTAGAGTCCAAGCTCGCTAAAAGCACTCAGGGGAGGATCAGCTTGTAAAATGAATGAAACTATTCATTACTTTCAAATGTAAGTACAAAGGGTATGGGGAGAATGCTCTAAATTAGGAGAGAAAAGTCAACATGCACACGGCTAACAGCTCGTCTTCATGTTAGCTACGGGACCTTTTTATGCTTTCGGGGGAGCAGGGCAGAAAGGGAATTAGTTTTTTTTTCCAGGTATACTGAACCATATGCTGCATCCAACTTGACTTCAAAATAAATAAGAGACCATCTTGGGCAATCAGTCTGAGACATTTTACGTGTGCATTTACACATTCGGTAGAAGTAAGTAAACAAATCCCAAGGCAAACATGTTGAAGAACTACAGTTTAAACTCAAATCACTGTCAATATAGATGACGTTATACGGAAGTCACATCTAAAGAATATTTTTGAGCAATTTCTGCAAGTATCAGAGGGTGCTTTGAGCGAGTATGAGGCCATAGAACAAATTCGTAAGCTGATATTTTAGAAAGTACGAGAGACAAATGCTCCTTTGTTCTGCCACCTTCTAAGGCTACTCTTGGTCCGTGGATGCCTGGGCTCCACAGTACCCTGACTGCGTTGGAGCTGTGCCCGTACCTGTTGTGTTCTAGGTTGCTGAGGTGACAGATGGGTCATCAGATGGACACACTCCCCTTGCTCCAGGCTGTAGAATATGCACAATTCAGTGAACTAACTATAACTACGTCTTTATTCTTTCCCCTCAGAAAAACACATCAGCATGAAAATAAACAGACACTTTTGTAGAAAGCACCCTAAATTTATTTCAGTTATTTAAAAGATAAAAAGCTCAATTTATTACCAGAAGCTCTGTCTTTAACATTCCAAGATCTCAATGGGTCTTATTAATGTGCTAGGCCACCAAAGTAATGAGCCAGGATGGAGGTTATCAGTATTTTCCAAATCCCTGGCCTGCAGATAAAACCGTAACTTGAAATTTTAATCAGGGTTAGTCTTTGAATGATAAGGGAATCCTGGTGTTGAGAAATCTACAAAGACTGCCATGAATTTCCATTACTTAAACCATTCCCCCCAAACAATTGGCACACAGAGCCATGCGTTACTACTAACTTGTGTTGATCTTTAGACATAAAAGCCAATATGAATTGGTTGTAATTCAAACTTTGTAAATATGCAAATTTGTTTTCCTAAGCAAAAGTGAGCTATAGGTACCGTCATACTGAGAACAAAAATACTCCTTCTGATGGGATCGTCTTCCTGTCCCCCTCTCCCCCGCTGTGAGTAGCAAAGGGCAGATTACTGATTCCTGAAGCCTCTTCGGACACGGGAAAGACTGCGTTAGAGTACATTCACTCGCTGGGAAGACTGCAGAATGGAATATTGCAAAAAATAGCTAAGGTTTTAGGCTTTAAGCAGCAGAAACAATGTCTGATGAACTTATTAAATTTTGTTGATCTATTCAAAAAATAAAAATCAAGCACTTCAGTAGAAAAGACTGACTTTGGAACTTGCCAGTACAATTTTTATTAACTCGTATTAATTATACAAATTAATGGGTTTCAGAAGATATTTTAATGCATGTATACAGCATGCACTGACCAAATCCTTTCTTTATCCGTTTCTCATATCCCAATCTTAAATAATCCCTATTCTACATTCAGACCAGCGTTTTTGTTTTTTTTTTTTTTGTGAGTACCGGGGGTCAACCTCAGGACCTCGCGCACCAGCAGGCGCCCGTGCCGCTGAGCGAGGTCACCGGCCCTTTTTTTCGTATGTGGGTTCTGGGAGTCAAACTCAGTCCCTCGCGCTTGCCAGGCAGGCGCCAGACTAGCGTTTTTAGCTTTCACGCAGGAGAGAGAACATGCAGTACTTGTCTTCCTTGTGTTGTGTTTACTTAATATCATGTCTTCAAGTTCCATCAATTTTGCAACAAATGGCAAGATTTTATTCCCTTTAAGAGCTGAATAATGTCCCATTGTGTGTACATACCATATTTTCATTATCTACTTATCTGATGAGGGACACCTTGGCTAATTCAATATCTTAGTTATTGTTAATAGTGGTTCAATAAACATGGGTAGGGCCGGTGAGATGGCTCAGCGGCATAAGCGCCTGCCTGGCAAGCATGAGGGCCCGAGTTCGACTCCCGGAACCCGCATTCGAAAAAAGAGCTGGTGATATCGCTCAGCCGCACGGGCGCCTGCTGGCGCACAAGGTCCTGAGGTCGACCCCCGGTACCCACACAAAAAAAACATGGGTAGGTGGGCGTCTCTCTTTTCTGTTGACTTCATTAAAATCCCAGATCATTTCAAAACACAGTGAAACTTCATTTCTGACATATTTAATATAAATTTAATTTTCACTCATTGCTGAATACTTTCGAAAGTAGTAATCCACACACTGTAAAAGGGGGAGAAAGAACATCTCATTGAAATAAAGTAACTTTTAAAAATGAGTGAATGCTAGTCATTGACATGAAGAAAATACGTTCTAAATTATTTGAGATATACTGTCGATATATTCTCACCATATATTTTATGTATAATAAACTAACAACTTTTGTTTTGTTTTGTTTTGTTTTGTTTTGTTTTGTTTTGTTTTGTTTTGAGACATGGTCTCACTATGCAGTTCAGGCTGGCCCTGAACTCACTATGTACCCCAAGCCGGCCTCCAACTCCCAGTGATGCTCCCACTTCGACTTCCCGAGTGCTAGGATTACAGGCATGAGCCACCACACCTGGCGTAACTTTTTTCAAGAGCATATATTTTATATAATATTTTGAGGGGCAGTAACAGTTTTCCCCTTAAGTTAACTATTCTGTTATTCACCTACATTTTACTTACCCTGGGTTGTTAGTCACAGTTTTTAATGACTGCAAGTTTAAGGGTTTTTTTTTCTTTTCTAGTCCTCTATATTATAACAAATAAATGGAAATTCCTCCCTTGGTCCGTAATTTCTTCCTATTGTATAATCCTGTAGCTACGAAGCTTTCCAGAACAGAACGGTTTATTTCTCCAGTAGCTAATGTGTTATTTACAGTCTTTCATTCACGTTTCAGAGATTAAAATGCTGCTTTTGATACAGATCCATTCCCAAGGCTGGTGTTGAGAAGACTGATTAGCATGTTCTGAAAAGAATTTATGTAAATTATAAAAGTGAGCTTATTGTGTATCTTTTCTTTTGTTGTTTGCTGTGGTTTAATGGACATCTTTGCAAGAGATCTGAAAATGCAACATCTAGGAAAGAAATGAAACTTATGTTTCAGTGAAAAGAAAATTACTTGTAATGTAAATTATTCAAAATTGTTTTCCATGTGTGGTAGATTTGTTAATAAACTGTTCACTAGTCCTTTCTGATTTCTTTTGTTTATGGAAGTATTGATTTCCAGGTAAATTCAGCACCTACCACAACTTTAGAATATGGATATTTTACCAGAAGAAAAAAACATGCATTGGAGTGTGATTAAATTTTTATATTATATATCATTTAAAATCTCTTAATTAATAAATTATAATTAATATTTATTATTTTATAAATAACTTGAGATTAACATTTCTTAAACACAATTAGAATGAAATTTGAAGTATTTCTTACTCAATTTTGCAGGATAACTGCCGATTCCTACACTGTATTCAAGATAGTCCTGTTCTTTCTTTGCATGTGGTCCTGAGCCACACCTATCTAGATGGGGCTAATGCATGTTCATTACTTTTAGGGAAATTCACTGCCTTTTAATCTTGGACAAAATGCGCATCTCATTCTTTATTTTTTATTTTATTTTATTAGTACACGTTTGCAATACATCGCAGGCACATTCACTGTGGGGAGTTGGTGCGTGTAAATGACACAACTTAATTCTACTTCCCCTCCCCTGCCTCCTTCCCTCCTTCTCTTAGTTCCTTTCCCAACTGCCAAAGATCTATCTCCGTATTATCTATCTTTCATTTTCCTCTTTGATTTATTTATACTTTAGCTTTCTTGTATGAGAGAAACCATACCATTTTTTAAGCTTGTGTGTCTGATTTATCATTCTTACTCAATATTTTCTTTATGAATTAAGAAACAAGACACTGGTAATAACTTCATTGCTCTACTTACCACTTATTAAACTTGGAGTTCTTTCAGAACTCAAGCACTGGCATCCTCTGACTTCATCTGAAGAGCACCCAGCCTTTCTCACATCAGGAACACAGTATTGACCATAAGGAAGTCTTGAGTTAATAAATGCATCTATATGCATGTGGATGTATAGATTTATGCACGAATAACGTGTGAATAAGTGGTTTATTCAGATTTAACAGAAAAGAAAAATTGTAATAGTATTCTAAAGCTGGTCTTCATTGTTTACATTTTTTTGTTTGTTAGCGTACGTTCTCAGTACGTAGTGTTTGCATTTATTGTGGGGAATTGGTACAGGCACACAATACATCTTTTTTTTTTTCACAATATGTCTTAATTGTTCTCTCTTCTTCTCCCTCCTTGACCCTTCTCGCCTTCCCACCTTTTCCAACTCTTGGTCCTCTTCCTACTCTTTCTATTTGCAAAAACTCTATTTTCATTATCATTTCTTCTCTTTAATTCTTTTTTTTTTTATTTTTCCATCCCCTTTCTCTCCCATTCTTTCTCCCCCATCTCTTGTTCCCCAATCCATTAAAATGAAAAGAGGCAGAGAGAGACAGAGAGAGAAATTGATTCTCAGTGATAACTCTTATACTCATTTACTTTTCCTTTGAAAGTTCAGATCAAATTGTCTAGTATGAATCATATTGTATTTTAGAGAAGACTATGTTAGTCATCATATTTTAATTGGCTTATTTAATTCAATGTATCTGCAGTGTAACTGCATTGCTTGATATTGCTTGAATGTTTATCCCTCTCTGCAAATTTAAACAATGAAATCCAAACCTCAGTTCCTGGGCCTTTGGGAGGTGATCAAGCCATGAAGGTGGAGCTTTTATGAGTACGATTAGTGCACTTATAAAACTGGATCCAAAGCACTTTCTGGCCTCTCTCTTCCACAGTCTAAGAAAGGTAGGAGAAGACAGCTATCTATGAACCTGAAAGTTGGCCCTTCCCAGCCACCAAATAATTTTGGACTTCCTAGCCTTCAAAAGTGTGAGAAATAATTTAGTGTTGTTTGTAAGTCACCCAGTTTGTGGTATTCTGTTATAGAAGTCTGTATGGAAAAGACATTGATCTTCATATATTACCCTGTTAATTGTGTTATTGATTTTTGATAAATCCTGCCTAAAATTGAATTACATTTTTCAGTTTGATAGAAAAATACAGCATTAACTGCTTAGTCAATGCAACGCACCATATTTTTGTACAAATCTCACTTTAATACAATGTTTTCAACCCAGTACTGGCTCTGCAATTATAGAGGTATGATACAAAACATAATTTTAAGAAATTAAAAGCCTTTCTTTATAAAAAGTATATTCTCTTTCTTTGTTACATTGACCAGAATAAAGTCATTCAAATGAAGAAAAAAAAAAAAAAAAACACCAAAAATAAACCCACTGGCTGAATACATAAAACATTGCTTTTTTCTTTTGCATGACCACAATAAAGTTACTTGATTTCAGCTCACCTATCTGTAAAATAATGAGAATAATTATTTCCGCACAAGACTGAAAATCAAGTGAAATATTACAGCATAATCCTTGTTACTAGATGAAATAAATGATACTATGAAGACTACTTTTTTTTTAGGCTAAAAAAATACTTGCTGAAAGCAATAGTTAAAAGATACATATATTAGGAAGGGGGTTAGCATATTAACAATCACGAGCACAGTAAAGTATATCAGTTTATCAGCTTCTTGTATGATAAGAGATACCCTGTTATAATTTAGATCACTTGCCTTTTGATCGCATGCATGAGGTTCAGTGGAGTAGGTAGATTAATTTACTGTAAGCCCCAGGAGTCACTTGGCATTAAGTCTCACCCAGTCAGGTGATCCTGTGGGTCTCCTGGGTCTGAAAAGGAGCCGAGGAGGTGCCCATAGGTCTCCAAACCTTCACTCTCATGACAAGGCAGTTTACTGAAATCAGACCAAGTGTGGTACTGTCCTCCTTTGTATGTACTATCAGAAAGGATCACATCCAAGATAAATCACTGTTCAGTGATCAGGGAGAGGGAATATAGGGTTTATTATCAAAAGCAAAAAAGTTAAGAACACATATCCTATAGAAACATGAGTTTTACAGAACATTCATAGACGAGGTACAAAAACACAACTCTTACAGGACTAAAACTGACTATCCTGAATCCATAAGACCCTAATAGAAATGAAGTCAGTAGTGGTGATTGGGGACATTTTAAGCATTTTTAAGGACTAATTTGTATTAAACACATGGTATCATTTTTAATCTTTACTCCTTCTTGATTATTCATATTAATTTTATCTAGGTACATATTAGAGGCATTATTTGACTGATTCGTCTTGGTATTCCTCTTGCTAAGAGTTTGATGCTATATATTAAATGGGAACAATCATAATTACTGATTGTATAAAAGCTCAGAGGAATACTTGAAGTAGCACAATTCTTGCTTTTCATTCTTAGCTAAAATTTAGTATTACTAGGAAATGTTTTTTGCTTGCCCAATATCAAACCCAAACCTCAAATAGTACTAGATATATATTTTGAAGATATAGGCATTGTGTCAAGGCAGGTGTTGTGTAATGATTTATTGTTATTTTCAAGGTTGAGCATCTACAAATAAGACTTCTATTGACAAAATTTCCTTCAAGGGCTCCATGTAGCTGAACAACTAAAGCCATGCTCCCTAGCTCAGAAACAAGCAGCTACCTCAGCCCGGTAAAGTCAATGCTCTTCAGGCATGTTTACCTCTATTCCTCTAGGGTAACTTAGCTTACCTATTTTCTCTGGAGCACAATGTACTCCTACATCATTAAAAGCTCTTTCTGCATGTCTGGAAGGGTCCAACTTATCTGAAATTCTATCTTTGCTTTTCTTTCTTCCATCCCTTCTCCCCTCAATTTCACCCTCCTCCTTGCCTTCAGGGATCATTCATTGCCTCTCTCATGAAATAGTTCACATATAAAAAGAATACAGGGATGGAAAATCAGCCCACGTTAGATGAGACTCTAAATATAATTTATTTAGGTGAGACTCAAAATATAATGGGACTCTGTACCAGTTGGTGTCTGAATGAGGTAAAACTTTCTGGAGCTATTAGGATAGGATGGATGGGTTTTCCATGAGGTGAATGGTTAGGGTAGGGAGTGGAGTGCTGTGTTCTAAATGTTCATATTCCCCCCCCAATTCAAATGTTGCCATCCTAACCCACATGTGACGATAGAGCTGGTGGCTTTCGGGAGGTGATTAACCATGAGGGTGGAGCCTTTCAGAATGGGGCTGTTACCCTTATAAAAAGAGACCCCAGAAAACTACCTTGACACTTCCTTCTAAGCATACAGTGAGATGTTATCATCTATGAACAGAAAATTGGCTTTTGTCAGACATCAAATTGGCTGGCACCTTGATCTTGAATGTTCCAGTCACCAGAATGGTGAGAAATAAGTTTCTGTTGTTCATATGCCACTTGGTCTATGGAATTTTTATTATACCAGTCCAAATGGGTTAAGATTCCATCCATTTGTACACAAAATCTTCCTCATTTCCTTCTGGTCTCCTAAATTATTTTCCTTCATAGCATTTATTAACAATAAGCCTTCCATGTTTGTATACTTATTTAAAAGCTCATCTCTTCTGTTAGGAGGTTCTTTCTATGAAGAGAACATTCTGTGTTTGGTTTAAAGTTACATTCCTACTGCCCAGGTTGATTTTTGGCAATATTATTCACTCACATAAATATTTGTTTAATGAATAAATGATTCAGAATATTAAAAAAAATGAAAGCAATAGGTCTCCAAGACTTGCAAATGAAAATCATCCCACTAATAGGATTTCTCAAAATTATAGAACCCCATTTGCTTCAGATGTTTTAAATCATGACCCTGTACAAGAGGACCATAAAGCTGAATTATAGTAATAATTTAAATTTTTCAATAAACTAAGGAAAACAATGGTAAAAACCTACAATGATATTTTTCTAATATATGTGGTTCTCCATCCAACTTTGTGTGTGTGTGTGGTTTTATTCATTAAGCAGAAAATTTTTTGCAAACATTTTGTTTATTTTTTAAATTGACAAAGTTACATATTATTTAAATTTTCTTAGAACAGCTTCTCTATGATAGAATCTATGATTTTAAATTTTCCCTTAAATTTTAATTGTGAAACACACACACACACACACGCACAATTTTTCTTACTTCCCCATCCAAATGAAAGTTTGGTCCAACTCCTGCTCTACATAATGAGCTGACTGCACCTAGATACTACATTTTGACTTCACTTGCATTTAGGCTCTGGAGTTCAAGAATACCGATTTTGGCTGTGCCATAGTTGAGTCCTCAGTTACCCTGGAAATTATGACCTCATCGCTATGACATCCACGCTTGGGGTGAAGAGATCAAAAGATCACTCCTTCCTGGGATCCCAGATTTGAACTTCTGCCATTTTCCTCCAAGGACTCATGAATCTGAAACTCATTTTCTTTCCATTACAACAGAGTTTAAGCTTCTTGGCCTTTGGGAACCACTCAGTATTAATTTGTTTAGTTAAGCTTTTATCTAACTGATGAGGTGGAGAAAAGTAATTGAATTGGTAGCAAATTCTAATATATTTACATATTGCTAAACTTCTGAACATATTAATAAATTTCCATCACAGAATTCCTTTTTTTAAATTAAATTTAACAATGTGGACTTCACATTATTTTCTTAAAATTACCTATGAATTTATTTCTTTTTCTAACAACCAATTTTTCTGATATCCTGTGCTGATTTATTAATGTAAATCTAGGCTAAAAAATCACCTTAGTGGCCGGTGATACAGCTCAGCAGCATAAGCACCTGCCTGGCAAGTGCGAGGTCCTGAGTTTGACTCCCGGGACCAGCATATAAAAAAAAAATTCACTTTACTATTGCATCCAATTGAATACAACATTGGGTGTGTTTTTCCATTCCCCAAAGTAAAAGCTTACTGAAACAAGACTGTTCTATTAAGTACTGGCAATGTTGTTCCAAAACATACTGTTATTGTAACACTTCATTGTATTTAAAATACAACAGGAAGTATGATGATATTTAGGGTTATTCAGTATAAAGAAAGTGAATATTTGACCAAATGTTATTATTCAAATATTTTATCATATATACAGGAAAATCTGGTAGATTATTAACCTATTAAGTGAAAGGAATTGCATGAAAATGTAATATATTTATAGGCTTCTCAGATAAAATATCTGAAAGGTTTCCTTAGAATATGGCAAGTTTACAGCTGTGGTGGGAAAATTCTACTTGACTACTTCTATCAATAATGGGCTATAAACAATTCTTCAAATACTTCAAAATAAATATTTCTAAGTAAATCTGTATGTGCTTTAAACATTTGAATTAGTACTCAGGGAATGCTTTCAGTTTATCAGATACAATACTGTTTTGTTGATAATGGCATTCCTGGTTACTTTCTGTTTACACAAATACCCAGAGTGCTTTGCTGTTGCCCTGTCTAAGAGCAAAGAGCCTGGAATCCTCACAGCAATGACTCCATGCTGCCGCCATACTTGTTAATATCACAGAATTTCATTTGATCCATTGAATTATCATTTTACACTTGTGTTTTCCCTTTATTTTATAGCTAGCCTAGAAAAATAGTAAAGGTGTATTTATTGGACTTACTATGAATACTAAATCCCTTGTATTAGATCTTATTAAATTCAGATGAGGTAAAAACTAATAATTTCTTGCTCAGCTGTAAAGAAATACAAATCTTGATATGCATTCAATGTCTACATAGGATTATTTCCTTTTTCCAACTCTGGACACAAAAATTCTGACAGAATTTCAAAAATCTCATGTGTGGTTCGTTTCCATGCTCCTAATACATTATGATGGAGAATGGTGCAGGCCTAGTGGTACCCATGGCTGAATAATATTCCCTTAAGCCAGAACATTTATGTGTCTTGCTCTCCCTGTGCTGAATAACCCTTACAGCACAATGACCAGTGTGGAATTCTCCCAGGAACCCTGAGTGTGCCCTTCAGATGCCATGTGTGAGGCATCTGGAAAGTGGCTGAGCCTTCCTTTGTAGTTCCTGCATGGTGTTATGCCTTAGTTAAAAACCAAGAATTCAAGTTTCAAAGAAGCATGGATCCCTCTGATGTCATTCTCCTCATTGTGTCCCAGAACGTGTGCCCCACCCCCCACCAAGCTCTCCCAGACTGACCTGTGTTTACCTTCTGTCCCTGCCACTTCCCACTGGGTTATTGATGACTCCTCTGCCCAGGAAGCCTTTGCGATCTGCGCACTGTGTGAAGCTGACACCATGGGCAAACACAAGCTTTTGTTATACTGTATGCAAGAGGAGCCTCGTAGAGAGGCACTGTCAGCATCCTGGCTGAGCAGTATCTTAGAGAAGCTCAACGGAGAAAAAAGCATTTTATTACATATTCTCTTTATTCTGATGATACCTGAAAGCCTTTTCTTTTTTCAGGGAAGACAAAGGTCAATTCTTCTCTCTGATAAAGAGTTCTTTTTGCATAACCAAACACTAGTGCTTTAAGAGGTCTACAGAAGCAAAAACAAATCTGTGTAAATATAACAACAGTAAATGTACACTTTTGTCATTAACTGATTGTATCTTCTGATAGAAAGAGGAGACTTGCTCTTAGATTTGTCTACATTTAGTTTAGTTTATCCAAATGGCCTAAAAGCATCCATTATCCTTTCTTGTTTCTTGTAGGAAAAAAAATATTGTGGTAGAAATTGATTTAATATTCTAGATATGCTCTCAAATAAGTGTCCATTTTTGTCATTTTCACTATTTTGCACTCTTTCCTCCAAGAGACATCTTTAAGGATTATAAGAATGTTTTCAAAATGAAGTTTTTACTTACTTTTTTAATCTATGAAAAAGATTTTTATCTCGATAATTCCATTTAAATATATTAATATTTTGCATTATAATGCAAATATTTTAAAAAGCAGAAAATACTAATAAATTTAGAGTTACACATAATATGCAGAATTAATATTAGTACTTGTAAAAATTTGATTATAAGACTAAATTTTCTGATGAAGCACCCATGTGCTCTTTATCTCTCTAGTTTGGTGCCCACTTGTAAATGGATTGCATTTAAATATCACAATTCTAATCCTCTGGCCTAAAACATGTAAGTGTAACCAAGACAATATTCATGACATAATTCAGAAAAAGTTAAATTTAAAATTATTTTTAAATATTTGGAGAATGCTAATTACTTCTTTTGTTATTGATGTTCCAGTTTTTACAAATGCTATTCTACATAAACCACTAATCTACATATTTGGGATCACACAGTAAAGTATTTTAAAACTGAAGAGGCAACATGTGGATAACTGGAACTCTATTAAAATACTTTTTAAAATACTTTCAGAAGTAGAATGCTTTATTGTGGAACTTATATTTTTATATCAATTGCTAACTCAGAGGGGTTATATAGATATGATTATCCCCTGTCATATAAAACTGAATAACTGTGTTAGAAACAACTCTGACATGGAAACATGAATTATGTGATGATTATGTAGATTGCCTTATTTCAATTTGTGAATATGTAATATCTAGTTCAATTTTATAAAAATATTGGAGAGCCTTTGATATGTAACTTCTATCCAAGAAGACTTGTACATATTTGAGTCTTCATCAGAGGTATCTGTTTTTCTATTCAGTTCTTTAGGGTTCTGTGAAGACATTAGGGGACAAGGGAAAATGGGGAGGTGGAGGAAGATCCCGTAACACCGTGGAAGTTTTCCAGCTGTCGTAGCCCGTTGTCCATGGCACTGAGTTGTAGATAAATCCTGAAAACTTGCTCTATGTTTATGGGCTACAATCAAAGAAAAATAGAGCTTGATGGGAAAATTATTTTGTGAACAATAATAAATTAATAAAAACATCTTTAAAAAATATATTCAGGTTCCAATGACATTATCCAATTGGGATAGAATAACTATTGATAAAAGTAAAAAAAAAGTATATTTTGTTAATCTCACAATCTTCCAAAATAAGCCCACAAGATTATAACATAAAATAAAATATTTTAACATCAATTTTCTACATTTTTTGGTTAAAATAAAAATTTTTAGATGAATCTCAGGCCATTTTCCTCCAATTTCATTTCTTGTGACATGATGGCTTTTCTTTTGCTTAGATGGGATGACAAATAATTTTCTCATTTTAGTGAATTTTGGAAATTTTCTGAATTACGTTATGAATATTGTCTTGGTACCTGCTAAATTGTATTATTGACAAGGTAGTATGAGGTTTAAAAATTACCTATGAAGAACAAATATACTGTTTACAGTATGGCCAAAATTGCCTTATCAGATTGTAATTTATACTTAATTATGATTGATTACATAACAGAAAGAATGCGTTTTTGTTCATTCAATAAATTATGTTTTTAGCAGGCTAGATCAAACAAATATATTTCCTGAACATATTACTATTAAAATATATTTCTTCTTTTACCAAGACTATTCTCTAAACAAATAAAGTGCATTTTATCTTACACAAAAAAATAATAAAGGCCAAAAAATGGTATGATCTCTAAAATTGTACTAAAATTCCTTCCAAGGACGTATACATTTGTAATAATGAACAATAGGAATTTATTCATATGCAGATCAAAATGGCATGATAAATCCATTTATTACAATATGGGACTGGGATTTTAATTATAGAACTATTTGTGTAAAGAGATTCATTATACCATAGTTATGTGTCTCCTAAAGTATGGTAAGTACCCCTTTCACAATAATTAAAAAAGTCAAATGATGGAACAAGAAACAAAATGATTCCAGGATAAGATTTTGTCAATAAAACTCTTCTGTTCCTTTCCAAATGTAGAAGATTCAACTGCACATGAAATGCTGTAGGGCGTCGCTATAACTGTGAGCCTTCGATTTCCTGTAACTGTGACCTATTCGTGTTCATCTTATCATATTTCTACATACATAAATATTGCACCTATGGAGAATCAAAAAAAGCAACTCAAATATACCAGGACTTGTAAGAAAGAGATATTTGAAGTATGAGCACTACGAAAAATATAACTAACCCAGAGCATTTCCATTTGAAAGAAAAATGACTAATAATTGATTGGCCTACTGCCAAAGTCACAGTGGGGTTGAAAAGCTGGTAAGTGCCCTCATAAAAATAGAAGCTGGATCAACCAATTGAATTTAATTATATATGAAGGTGATGATGGAGCTAAACTGCCTGTAATTGGAGCCCAATTACTCAGCTGGTCTTCCATAAAATTAATTCATCTGAAAGTTTGCCATTGTCCTGTGCTCCAGGCCTGCTGCTGGTTTAATTAGTTAACACTGAGAAATCTTGAAACAGTAAATTATTTTGTGTTTATTGCCAATTATTAGTTAAGGAAAATTATATATAAAATATTAACATCTGCTTCAGCGACACATAGGAAATGGCTCAGTGAAAACACCTTTTTGTTTTCCAGCCAAAACAGCATCAAAGCAGAACAGAGAGAATCTTCCTGTATTCTGGGTATGTGAGAACATGCTGCCAGTGTGCACACTATTCTATAGGCAATGCTTTTGCAAACATGAGGCCTAACCTCTTTATGATGTACACAGGTAAAAGCATGAATGCAAAACTTCCTTTATATACAGAGAAAATTCCCGAAGAAATTCATCTTCATGCTTTAAATAACTTTGAATAATATTTAAACATTCTAGCACGTTTTAAAGTAATATTTGCTGACTCCTGAAGATTGATAAAATAATCCACTTTAGTTGTATTCAATTACGGCACTTGTATAGATAATACAGGTCAATCACTAAGCAGTTAATACATCTGAGAAAAATTGATCTAATGGCTTAACTATCCATGCCTAATTTTTCATTCTTTTTAATATAACAAAATGAAATATATTGCCAGTCATACCAAAATTACTGATATCATTTCAAAGCTGTCTGCTCTCAATATCATGTAGAGATAGCTCATTTCTATTTAATTTATTTCATCATATTGTATTTTACTTTAGAAATAATCACTACTCACAATATTTTCTTTAATTCCATGCATAATAACAAGTTCCAAATGAAACATCAGTGAAACTATTTAAATATGAAACATTTAACTGCAAAATATTTGTTTATCTAAAGAGAAGAATTAGGATGATCAGAACAAAAATAAGATAGTTTCTTTAAAAGTCATTACAGTCTTTTCCAAATATACCATTACTTGCATGTAGAAAATTTTAAAAAAAGATCACGTGAAGCTTTACAGTATATATTCTAAATTCTGTTCTACTTTTAATACACACACACACACATATTCCCTCAAAGAATTTAGATGTCTCTTGTGCAAAATAAGATTGAAATAAGTAACAATGCTATCAACTATGTGACAATCTTAAGTGTTA